>JARCFY010000007.1:20000-2520000 GCA_029233225.1 Lepidodactylus listeri | reverse complement strand
TGGAAAGAGATTCAGTTGAGTTGCAGTCTTCATGAGCATCTGAGAATCCACACAGGGGATAAACTTTTCAAATGCTCGGAGTGTGGAAAGAAATTTTGTCAGGGGGATGAGCTTCAGCGGCACCAGAGAACCCACACAGGAGGAAAAAAAGATTCAATTGGAGTAAGTCTTTTCAAAAACATCTACGAACCCATGTAACTCCTTAGCCTGTGAAAAAGAGCCTTTCTTCCATTTGACACCTAAAAGACCATCACAGTGTATACAAAGCGTTGAAATGATATAAAGTGTTGTAAAGCGCTGGAATCTACACAACAACTTTATCCTAATTGGGAATAAATTTTATAAATGCTAGGACTGCAGGAAGAGCTTTAGCCACGTTCAAAAGCTCAAAAAGATCCCACAGGGAAGAAAGCTGAGCACCACATCTTTTGAATGCCTTCCAGGTCTGCCCTTTGCAAAATGTTCAGGTGAAAGGGCCTAGAGACATAATTATTCAGGTTTCTGACATTCACACAAAAAGAAAACTACTGAAAGTATCCAGAGAAAAAGGAGGACTGCAATTTAACGATGCTACTATTCAAATCTTTCCAGATCTCCCAGAGGAAGCATTGCAAACCAGGCAACTTGTTAAGCCAATTGTTTCCAAATTGAATGAGGTTGCAATGCGATTCAGATGGACACCTTCTGGTACTATTCAGAACTTACGAACTTAATTGCGGAAGGTCTGGATAGCGGATACCACCTACTGCAATCCATTGCGGTATAAATTCCAATGGAGTTTTCTAAGAAATACAAAAGAAAATTGGAATTAACATCACCATTTAAGGACAGCAAAATACCGGTTAGAGATGCTATGTAAGCTCAGATAAGTTACTTCAAGCTGGATAAGTTAATAATAACTGTTTATCTGTTTATGTAAATATTAAGTTAAAAATTCAGATCCTGGGTTGGGGGGTGGAGGGAGGGAAGGGGTTTGACTTCCTTGCTCCTTTTTTTTCTTTGGGTGAACAGGAAGGTAGGGCTGTATGGCTCTTTTTTGAAGTTTTTGGAAACCTCAGGATTTACCATTTAAACTTGCCCAGGCAGGATGTATAATTCTGATGTTATTTTGTTTTGTTTTTTATTTCAGTCCTGGGGGAGGTAATTCATGGGTCCAGAAAGGGAAGAGGAGGTATAGGTGGGGGGAGGATGTGGGTGAAATTCATCTTAATGGTTTGCATTTGGTGCATTTGATGAACGGGGGAGGAGGGAAGGAAAATGACTATGGTGAGGGCAGGGTTTGTTACTGAATGGCTGTTTGAAGAACTGCTCAGGAGCAAAGATCACAGACCTAGGAAGTATTTTAGCGTTTTCTAAAGGAGAGGTAAAAAAAGAAGGCAAAATCGCATACTTTTATTTATTTATTTATTTATTTATTTTAGAAATTCTTGAGAAAGGGATATTCCTAATCTATATTTGCATTTTGTTACCATTTTCTTGGATAGCATGAAGGTGTCTGAATCTGAAGACTAAGGGTAATACTAATTTTAAATACAGTGGGTTAAGCCTCGGTTTATAGATATTGAGAGTATTATTAAAAAAACTTTATAAAATGTGCTTGGTTCATAAAATATATTTCAAGTTGGTCTGCTGTGTTATCGTCCAAAAATGGTATTGATGTAGAAATAGCTGGTAAAATTTTAATGAACATAGGAACAATTAGAATGATAGTTTATTTAGCACGAAGTATGATATTGACCATAATAAAGCATTTGATTGACTGCTGTATTGAAAAGCAAACATGGAAAAGCTGAGAAATAGTGCACTCTAGGGCAGGGGTATCAGGCCCTCAGGGGTGTCAGCGCCCCAGAAGGCTTCTATCAGGCCCACAGTGGAACTGACTGTCTCCTGCTTTTTCTTCCAGTTCTGCTGCTGTGTCCTCTTGTTTTGCCAGACTTAGTCACTCAACAGAGATAGCTAGGCAATCTTCTGTTCCCTGCACTGGCTGAGGCTTCTCCCCCTCTTGCTCAGTAGGAAAGCAATGTGAATTATTTAGATGAGAAATAACAACAAGCCAGTGAGGTGGATTAGGCTGAGAGTGTATCCAGACCGGGTTCACCCAGCACATTTCCTTTGGGGATTTTGAACTTAGACTTCCAAGATAGTAGGCTGATACTGACTACTGGGGAAGAATATAGTTTTGTAGACAAACATATAGCTCTCAGTCTGTGTCATGGTGCCTTCTCATGTTCTTGACTAGCACATGAAGCAGTTTATGTTCAAAAGCTTGCAATGCCCAGCCATTTCATGTTTTTTTCTGGGCCCTAGGCTCAGAACTCTGAGCATGAGATTTCTGTAGTGAATGTCAATAAATCAAAAGTATTTTTGCAGCTTACAGATACACACTTGAACAGCATACTCCAGATTGCAACAGCACAGACATTTTGATGCAATAATTCAGAACAAGGGGTGTCAGTTATCAGACACTGTTAAATAAACAAAATATTGCAAGAGTGCTGATGTTTTAAGTAGGTTTGAGGATCAGCTGATATCTACTTAGCATCAAGGACTCCACCCAGCTGTGAAACCTCATCTATGCTCAATGTGTGGCAAGTGTCTGAGGCACAGATCCAACTTTCATGTTCCTTAGAGAATCCATGCAAGAGTGAACTTCTATAGGAATAGCTGTTTCTGATGAAAGTCTTCTTCAGATGCTCAAGTGTGGGAGGTTCAAATAGGCTGAGAAAGTAGTTACACAAAGAAAGGCCTTTTTAACCAGTGGTTAGGAGTGGCAGACTCTAATCTGAAGAACCGGGTTTGATTCCCCATTCCTCCACATGAAGCCAGCTAGGTGACCTTGGGTCAGTCACGGTTCTTTCAGTGCTCTTTCAACCCCACCTACCTCACAGGGTGTCTGTTGTGGGGAGAGGAAGGGAAGACAATTGTAAGCCTCTTTGAGACTCCCTCAGGTAGGGAAAAGCAGGGTATAAAAACCAGCTCTTCATGGTTGCCCTCCTCTGTAAAACTTGCTATTTCAAGCTAATTCTTTCTGACATCTGCAATTTAAAGTATTGGCTGTTAAATAGAAAGCTCTTCGTGGCCTTGAATTGTCTTCAACACTGTGCAACCATGACAGCTTCGCTTATTTGAGTGAGGTCTTCTGAAATAAGAGTCGTACTGTACTAAATGACTCACAAAATTACTTAGATAAATTATTAGGGACTGCCGTCTGTGCTACTGTGTTCAGCTTACTGAAAGTAGGGTCCTACTATATAATTTTGGAATCATTTAATGTGTCATGTGAAGACTTATGCTTTTGCTTCTGTTTTTAGATTTTTGATGGGTTCTACAACCCTAATCCAGTTGTGTTGTTTATGAATTGCTCCAACTGGTCGATTGTATTGACTCACCCTTTGTAATCTACCTTGAACTTTGCACTCAGTCAAACTGGTTTTGTTCACATTCATCTAATGTGCACAAGTGACATCCCCTTTTCCCTTTAAGAACATAAGAGAACATAAGAGAAGCCAATGTTGGATCAGGCAATGGACCATCCAGTCCAACACTCTGTGTCACACAGTGGCCAGAAATACCAGGTGCCCTCAGAAGGTCCAGCAGTGGGGGCAGGAAGCCCTCTCACTGTTGCCCCCCCCCCCCAAGCACTAAGAAGACAGAGCATCACTTGCCCCAGACCGAAACTTCCTAACTATACCTTGTGGCTAATAGCCACTGATGGACCTCTACTCCATATGTTTATCCAATTCCCTCTTGAAGTTGTCCATGCTTGTAGCCGCCGCCACCTCCTGTGGCAGTGAATTCCTCGTGTTAATCACTCTGGGTGAAGAAGTATTTCCTTTTATCTGTTCTAACCCGACTGTTCAGCAATTTCATGGAGTGCCCATGAGTTCTTGTACTGTGAGAAAGGGAGAAAAGGACTTCTTTCTTTACCTGCTCTATCCCATGCATAATCTTATAAACCTCGATCATGTCACCCCTCAGCTGTCGTTTCTCCAAGCTAAAGAGCCTCAAGCGCTTCAACCTTTCTTCATAGGGAAAGTGTTCCAACCTTTTGATCATTCTAGTTGCCCTTTTCTGCATTTTTTCCAATGCTGTAATATCTTTTTTGAGGTGTGGTGACCAGAACTGTACACAGTACTCCAAATGAGGTCACACCATCGATTTATACAGGGGCATTATGATACTGGCTGATTTGTTATTATTTATTATTGCACTCACCTTCATTTTGATCCACTGCCTGTATTTAACAAATACTGTAATGCTGGTTGAGAAGATGGAGGTTCTGAAGGACATTGTGCCCCCTGCTTTTGATGGGGTTCAGCTGACCCTGGTCGACTCAGCTAAGAATCCCTGGGTTATACTGGACCCAACATTATTACTCGAGAAACAAGTTAATGCAGTTGCAAAAAAAGGCTTTCTTCCAACTCAGCTTAGCTTGAAAGATGGCGCCTTACTTTGATACAACTGATCTTGCCCCCTGGATCTACACCATAGTCACATCGAGGCTAGACTACTGTAATGTCCTGTATATGGGTCTCCCCTCAAAGTCAGTTCAGAAACTCCAGTTGGTGCAAAATGTTGTGGCTCAGCTATTATCAAGAGCTTGATGTCGTATGCATATCACTCCCATTCGACAGTCACTCCACTGGCTACCCATCAGTTGCCAGGCTCAAGTATTGGCTGTCACATAGAAAGTCCTTCATGGCCCTGGACCCTCATATCTGTCTCTCCCCCAACCCTTCTCCACAACAGCTTCTCTTATCTGAACAGGGCTTTCTCCAGGTGCCACACTGGGAACATCTGTCTGTCTGTCTATCCGTTGTTCTTGGCATTTAGCCTTTGCATATGTGAAGACATCTTCATTGTTGCATGCTAATTTGCTCTTCCCCAATGTAGAGGCATCTTCCAATATATGTGAAACAACTTCCATTTCTATGTACCTGAAGAAGTGTGCGTGCACACAAAAGCACATACCTTGAATAAACTTCTGTTGGTTTTAAAGGTGCCACTGGACTCAAAATCTGTTCCAATATAAACACTGGTGCAAGGGGTGCCCTTCCTTAGACACACACACACACACACCCTTGAAAATTTTCGTTTGGCTATCTCCCAAAACCTCTGAGGTATGAAGAAGGGGCCAAATGTCCAGAAGTTTCCCGATAGGTTTGCCAGGTCCTCCCTGATCACTGGGGGGAAACGGGTTGCCAGCTCCAGAGCGGGACAGTCCTGGAGATTTGAGGGTGGAGCCTGGGGAGGACAGAGACCTCAGTGGGCTGTACCATGCCATGGAGTTTACCCTCGAAAGCATCCATTTTCCCTAGGGGAACTGGTCTCTGTCGTCCGGACTCCGGAGAAGAGCTGTCATTCCGTGGTATCCCCAGGTCCTGCCTGGAGGCTGGCATCCCCGTTTCCTAAACAGGAGGCGGCGACCACATCCAACATGGTAGACTCACAACAACAGTCCCCAGGAAGCGGCAGAGGGCAGTCTCGCTGGGATGCATTTTGAAAAAACAGGAGAGAGGCCGAAGGAACACCGATTTGCAATGCCATCCTAAAGCCACTTTCCTAGGAATAAGCCTCGCTGGATATACGCCTGAGGAGGAGTCTGTGCTGAGCCGGATCGGATCGCTTGGCCTGAGATTGTTTTCGTTTGCCTTCACGGTCTTCTTTTTGATTCAACATTTTCTGAGCTATCTGAACAGCCTCGGACGTCCCGGGAGTGAGATCCCTTGCGGAGTTCCTCCAGAGCAGCCCCCACCCCCCGAGCAGCATCACAGGGCGTCCCTGCCGGCAGCCTGGCTGAAGCCCCGGGTCTGCAAAGGACGGCCAGGTTACAGCAACAGAGCTGCTCGCTAGCCCGGCCGAGCAAGGGGGGGGGGGGGAGGCGGGGGGGGGGGTTTGCTTTTGCAAGGCCAAGGAGGAGGGGGGCGGCTGCAGATCAGCAAGAGCCGGGGGACCCTTTGCAGCCGGATCCCGGGAGGGCTTACTCACAAGCAGGTCAATAATAACCTTTTATTCCAGGAAGAGATTAGTGCTGATGTACTGGGACCGGGGGGGGGGGGGGTGTTCTTACGTATGTTTTAATTTGTTTTCCACCCTCGTGGCGGCAGGGGGCGGGGGATCTGCATTTCGTAAATGAGCAGAAATAGGAATTAAATTCTCAGCTACGGTGGTCCAGAAAGGAGCCCTTCATGCCGATCGGCTCCCTCGCACGCCATACATTTTATCCAGTGTCTCCCCCACCCCCAATCTGCCCCCCCCCCCGCTCCCGTTCATCCCGGCAGCCCCTCTGCCCGGGACGCCCTCCACCCCTTCCCCTCTGCTGGCTGCTTGGACTGAGCGTTTGCCAAACGCTGCAGGGATCAAGCCCTGACCATTCACCTCATCCCCAGAGTCCAGTTTGCAGGTGGAGATGGAGCCCCCAGGACAGACTGATGCGCAGTTGTCCCAGGAGAAGATCATCCCATCAGCAATAGGTTTTTAAAGAGCCAAATAGAGAGGGTCTGTTTTCCAGAAAGACCAAACAGGCATATCGAAAAAACCCTGACACCTTAATATAGCAAAACAACATTAATCCTCTTTCTGATCCATCAGGGCAACCCTTGGGGGCAGGGTCCCTTGATGAGAGCTGGTGATTGAGCTTTCTGCCTCTCTCGTTACTTTTCTTCTCCCTTTTCATAGGCCATCTTTCCAGAATCTGAGGCGACCCTTGAGAATGGGAAGGAGATGGAAGAGGAGGACCCAGAAAGACCTGGAAAAGACCAGAGATCAAGCAACGGTCCCCATCCCACCCAAGCAGGGAGTGGGGTTGAATTCTGGGAAAGAGCTGTGCTGGAGATCCTGGCTAAGGACACCGTGACCTCGGATCTCCATTGCCAGCGCTTCCGGCAGTTCCGCTACCATGAGGCCGAGGGGCCCCGGGAGGTTTGCACCAGCTCCACGGACTTTGCTGCCACTGGCTGGAGCCGGAGAGGCACACCAAGAAGCAGATCCTGGACCTGGTGATCCTGGAGCAGCTCCTGACTCTCCTGCCCCAGGAAATGCAGGGCTGGGTGAGAGGATGTGGGCCAGAGACCAGTTCCCAGGCGGTGGCCCTGGCCGAAGGTTTCCTCCTGAGTCAGGCAGAGGAGAAGAGGCAGGCAGAACAGGTGAGGGGGTTTCCTTCACTCAGTTGAAGCAGTGACCTTTTCCTAAGGCTTCCCTGCCAGATATTTCTACCTCGAGAGAATTCACTAGTCTGGGAAGAAAACCCAACCCTGATTCCTGCGCCTAAGTTTGAAGCAGCGCTGCTGGTCAGTGCAGAGATGAGGAGTCTGTGAACGGGGCAGGATTCATCCCCTCAGCCTGTTCCATTCCTTCTCTGACCTGTGTCCCTTGCTGTTGTTTCAGATGTGGGGACCATCTGTGAAGAGGGCGGCAAAGTTCTCTGAGGCAGAAGGAGCTCTGTCAGAGGAAAGTCAGAGGGCGCAGGCCCAGGAGCCTGCCCAAGAGGCCCTGTCAAGTAAGTGGTAAGGGTGCCTCCTGCCCAGATGGGATCGGGGCAGCAGGTCAATTTGTTGGGTAGAAGGTTTGGGACAGGAGAGAAAGGAAGTCCTTCTGCTCACTACACAGAGTGGACTTCTGGGACTTAGTGCCACGGGATGTAGTGATGGCTGCTCACTTGAAGGGGAAGTTCATGGAAGGCAATTCCATTTTTCTTTACATGAAATAAAATCATATCTCACCTTCCTTCCTTCCTTCCGTCAGAAGGACTCAAGGTAGCTCAAATGAGAAAAGGAAGACACATTTGGGTGCAGCTATTACCCCACGGTGAATAAGTGGAACCTCCATGTTCTCCTGACCTGGATGACCCAGACTAGCCCAGTCTTGTCAGATCCTGGAAGCTAAGCAGAGTCAACCCTGGTTCGCACTTGGATGGGAGACCACCAGAGAAGTCCAGGGTTGCGATGCAGAGGCAGGCAATGGCATACCATCCCTGAACGTCTCTTGCCTTGAATAACTGAGTGGTCACCATAAATTGGCTGTGACTTGAGGCCAGTTTCCACGCACACAGAGATTCACACCATGTTCTGAGGCAGCCTACCTCTGAAAACCCGTTGCCAGAGACCAATAATTTGGTTTCTGTGTCCCTGCTTAAAGGTTTTTTGGGGGCGCCTGGTGGGCCACATTCACAAAGAGGATACTGAACTAGGGATGCTGTCATGTATTTGAGATCCAGAGTTCACAGGGCACATTCCAAGCAGTGTTCCCTCTAAGCTGAGTTAGTGTAAGCAAGCGAACAGTTTTTTAGCTTCCGGCTCACAAATTTTTGTCTTAGCTCAGGAAAGAAGGCTCCAGAGCAAACTAATTTATGCAGTTGCCAAATTGCTCGCTTACAACTTGAATGCCAGTAGCTCACAAAGTAGAATTTCTGCTCACAAGACTCCACAGCTATCAGGACCACTGATTTCAAGTCTCCCAGAAGTCTGAAACATCTGGCGAGAATGTATGCACCACCCCGTCACCCCGATGCTCCTGGGCAACTGGTGCTTCTCTTCTGCATATCCCACGGATTTACTAAAATTCTAGCCAATTTTTTCTCAGTGTATAGAGAGCAAAGTTTCACAGCACTGAGAAGGGGTGCGTGTGAAAGGGGTGGAGGACTGGAACAAGCAAATGAAGTAGGGAGTTTCTAGGCTGACACCCTTTCTTTCTCCTTCGTCTCTGTCTCTCAGGCGTTGAAGAAATTGTGTTGAGCCATCAATTTTGTAGAGATGTGGAAAGAGCTGTGGAACCTTCACTCCAGGTAGGGGAGATGCTAAGGTGCCTGAGCGACAGAGGTTCTAAGTGCCCCTCCCTTTACCCCTGCCAAGCCTTCCTGTACCCTCCCAGACTGCCCCCCCCTCCAGTGTGCGTTCTCTTCCTGGCTTAATCTCTGATGAGGGAATCTGCTTTTCTTTTCAGTGTCCCTTTTCCTTTGAGGAGGTGGCCGTGGATTTCACTCAGGCGGAGTGGGCCCTGCTGGATCCAGGCCAAAGAGCTCTCCACAGGGAAGTCATGCTGGAGAACTATGGGACTGTGGCCTCTCTGGGTAAGGATCTTCCATGGGTGGCAGAGGTGCCAACTGCTGCCCCTGGGATGATGTAGGAATCAAAATATTGAACAGTAAACTTTGAGTGTTTCTGCCCAGCTACTTGCCCCTTGCTGGGGGTCTCCAGGACAGGGGTGGCAGTGAAAGCGATGTTTAGCATGGCTGGGTAGACAGGGGAAACTGAGGCCAGTATTGTGGCCATCACCCAGGCCAGAGTAGGTGTCCTGACCTGAGGCCAAGACAGGGATGAGGATGACTCTGGAAGGGATCGCAACCTAATTTCTCAGTTTTCAGTCTTTACAGCATGTCCTTAAGAACAAAGGAACAGATGGACATAAGAAGAGCCCTGCGGGATCAGACCAGTGGTCCATCTAGTCTGGCATCCTTTCTCACCCAGTGGCCAACCAGTTCCTCTGGCGGACCAACAACAGGCCATAGAGGCTGAGACCTTCCAGTGGTGTTTCCCTCTGGCATCGAGATGCCTCTATGTGTGGAGGTTCCCCTCAGTCACCATGGCTAGTAGCCACTAATAGATTTATCCTCTACGAATCTGTCTAATCCCCTTTTAAAGTTTTTTGTTAGTCGCCCTCACAGACCATCTTTTCAGGCATCTGGATCAAGGTGGATTGGCACTGCTGTTGTTACTCGATCTCACAGCAGTGTTTGACATGGTTGATTATGACCTTCTGACCCACCATCTTGCTGACATGGGCATCCGTAGGGTAGCCCTGAAATGCCTGGTCTTATTTCTTCATGGTCAGGGACAGAGGGTGGTGCTGGGAGAGAGGGTGTCCAACTAGGTACCCCTTAACATGTGGGGTTCCTGTGGTGGAAGTCTTCTCACCTATGTTATTTATAAGAAGAAGAAGAGATTGGATTTATACCCCGCCCTTCACTACCCAAAGGAGTCTCAGAGCGGCTTACAAACTCCTTTCCCTTTCCCTCCCCTCCCCACAACAGACACCCTGTGAGGTAGGTGGGGCTGAGAGAGCTCTGACAGAAACTGCTCTTTTTCAAGAACAGCTCTGACAGAACTATGGCTTGCAGGTGCAAGTGGAGGAGTGGGGAATCAAACCCAGTTCCCCCAGATTAAAGTCCACGCATTTAACCACTACACCAAACTGGCTCTAACATCTCTGTGTGCCCTCTCGCCCAGCTGGCATGGAGCTTCGGGCTGGGATGTCATCAGTACACTGATGGCACCCAACTTCATCTGTTAATAAACAGCCACCCAGATACTGCACCCCAAAACTTGGCTGCGGGTTTTGAGGCTGTGGTGGGATTGTTACAAAAGAGCCAACCGAGACTGAATCCAACAGGCATGGAGGTTCTGGGGCTAGGGTGGTGGTGGGGAAGCTTTCGGGCTGAGGCACAAACTCCCTGCTCTGGGCGGGGTGCCACTGATACCAGCAGAAACCCTTAACAGTTTGGGCATGGTCCTGGAGACCTCCTTATCCATGGGGGCGCATGTCACGAATGTTGTCAGTTTGGCATTTTTCATCTACACCAAACATGACAACTAGCCCCTTACCTGTTGCGCTCTGAACTAGCCAAAGTTACCTATGCAATGGTTGCCTCCAGGCTAAACTCTATGCTGGCCTTCCCTTGAGGCTGACTCGGAAGCTCCAACTGCTCCAGAATGCGACGGCGCAAGTCCTGGCAGGAACTCCACAGACAGCACACATCTGTCCTGTACTGCGCCAACTACACTGGCTCCCAATGGAGTACCAAGTCAGGTTCAAGGTTTTGGAAATGATCTTCAAGGCCTTAGCAGCCTGGGACCTACGTATCTTCGGGACTGCCTCATCTGGTATGTTCCCTGAAGAGTGTTATGCTCCAGTTTGGTGTAGTGGTTAAGCGTGCAGAGTGTAATCTGGGAGAACCAAGTTTGATTCCCCACGTCTCCACATGCAGCTGCTGGGTGACCTTGGGCAAGCCATAGTTCTCTCAGAGCTGTTCTCTCAAGAGCAATTCTTGAATGATCTCTCTCATCCCCACATACCTCACAGGGTGTCTGTTGTGGGGAGAGGAAGGGAAAGGAGATGGCAAGCCACTCTGAAACTCCAAGTGAAGGGTGGGGTACAAATCCAATCTCTTCTAAGAATCATGGAATCATGACCTCCAGGGTAATCTAGTCCAACCCCTTCCTCCTCCTCCACTGGAAACAATCCACTGGTGCTCCCTGGCCCCAATGACATCCAGCTGTACTCAACCTGGTAAAACTCTCTGCCACATAGCATCAGGGCCCTGTGGGACTTAATACTATCCTGCAGGGCCTGTAAGGCAGAAATGTTCTTCTAGGCATTTGGTTGAGGACAGCAACGGGGATTATCCGGCTCGCACCCCTCCCTTTTTTCCTCTCCTCCATCTCTTTTCCATCATCTCCTCCTCCTCCCTTTCTTTCGTTTCTCATATAAGAATGATCACTGTCTCTTTTCTCTGTGCCAAAGAACCACGGAATGTAAGAGAGATTGCAGTGGAGACAGACAAAGGTCTCTTATCCGAAGAAAGGCCGGAGAGTTTCCCAAGAGTTTCTCCAGAGAGTATTTCCTTCCCCGATGAGCTGGCTGCGAGTGAGTATCCTTCATGATTATGTCAAAGGAACGAGCAAGGAATAGGCAAGGAGGATTTCTGCCTCACTTCTTAGCAATTCCTGGTTTGGTTGAATGAGAAATCCCACTGGGAAAGGAGGGACGGGAGGCCTTCTGCAGCCTGAAATCTGGGAGACTCAGAAGTTCCTTCTGGGGCTGAGCTCAGCTGTGTCTCTTCAGGGGCTGAGGGATCATTAAATATGGGATATGCCAGAAAAGGTGGGTGGTTGATTAAGAACAACACAGGTGGATGAAGCCAAAGGCCAGTCAACCCTTTTCACTGGCCTCACCTGGATGCCTTTGGGTCCTCCAGCACACACACACCCCAAAATGGCAAATCTTCCAAAAACTACTGGGGGGTGGGTTTCTATTGCGAGGCTCAATTTTTAAAATCTTGGCTCCCCCCCTCACAACAATCAAGCATTCTTGGGAGGCTGAAAACCAGCCCCTCCTGGCTCTTATCACAACTGGAAGGAAACTCTCAGTGCAGCTGCAGGACTGGATATCATGATAACTTCTTGTATTTAAATCTCAAGGGCAGAGAATCAAAAGAGCTGCATGGAAAGTCAAATGTAAACAGTGGGGGAATCATTCTTTGCCACTTTCTTCCTTAAAGTACCTACGGTGGGAGGATAGGCGAAATACAAGAACAGCTTTACCTAAGGGCCTGGATGGGGAAAGGTGTGACCACCTACTCAGTTTGGTTAGAAAGAAGTTGTGATAAATGAATTCAACACCCATTAATGACCAGAGCCTGATTGGTGGTTTGGCTTCTTATGTGGCTCTAACAGGATCTCTCTCTGTTCTGACAGGGAATAATCAGAGGAATGAGGAAGATGAGGAACTTCATCACCTATTGCCAGATGTAGTCAAGAATGAAGACTTGAGAGGAAACTTCAGGAATCCAGGTAGACATAAGGGACAAAAAAGAAACCACATGATCGAGAAGAGGGATAAAACCATTCCTTGCCACAGGGGGCACTTCCACAAAGAAATTCACATGGTGGAGGAAACAAAGAAGTGCTTAGAGTGTGGAATGAACTTCTCAGTTCAAACCCAATTTAATATCCATTTGCAAATGCACAGTGGAAAGAAGACCCATCAATGCCTGGAGTGTGGAAAGGACTTCCTTTGTAGAGCAGAACGAAATAGACATCTAAGAACAAATACAAGAGAGAAACTTTATAGCAGTTCACACTGCAGTAAGAGCTTCTCAGAGAAATCAGACTTAGATCATTCACGAGAGAAACGATTTACCTCTTCAGAGGGTGGAATGACATTCTCTGATAGAAAAAAGGGTAAGACACATTTTCCAAAGCCCAGCATAATGATGGCCCATAAATCTTTTCAGTGTGGAAAAAACTTCCCATACAGATCACGACTCCTTGTGCACCAAAAAATCTGCAGAGGGGAGAAATATTCTCAGTACGTAGAGAGTGGAAAGAGGTTGAGTTGGAGAGGTACTCTTAAAGATTATCAAAGAATACACACAGGGGACAAAACTTATAAATGCTCAGAGTGTGGAAAGAGGTTTAAACATAGTAGTAGTTTTCAATATCATCAAAGAACGCACACAGGGGAGAAACCTTTTGAATGCTCAGAGTGTGGCAAGAGATTCAGTCACAGTGGCCATCTTAAGGTGCACCAAAGAATCCACACAGGGGAAAAACCTTTTGAATGCTCAGAATGTGGAAAGAGATTCAGTAAGAGTAGCGCTCTTACACGGCATCAGAGAACCCACACAGGGGAGAAACCTTTTGAATGCACAGAGTGTGGAAAGAAATTCAGTCGGGGTTGCTCTCTTCAACTGCATCAAAGAACCCACACAGGACAGAAACCTTTCGAGTGTTCAATGTGTGGAAAGAACTTCAGTCAGAGTGGCAGTCTTCAGGGGCATCTAAGAACCCACACAGGGGAGAAACCTTTTGAATGCTCAGAGTGTGGAAAGAGATTCAGTCAGAGTGGTGCTCTTCACCAGCATGAAAGAATCCACAGAGGGGAAAAACCTTTTGAATGCTCAGAGTGTGGAAAGAAATTCCATTATAGTGGCCAGCTTCAGCGGCACCAGAGATCCCACACAGGGGAGAAACCTTTTGAATGTTCACAGTGCGGAAAGAGCTTCACTTTGAGAGACCAACTTCAGCAGCATCAGAAAACCCACACAAGGGAGAAACCTTTTGAATGTTCAGAGTGTGGAAAGAGATTCCGTCAGGTTGGCCATCTTCAACATCATCATAAAACCCACACAGGAGAGAAACCTTTTGAATGCTCAGAGTGTGGAAAGAGATTCAGTCAGAGTGGTACTCTTCGCCAGCATGAAAGAACACACAAAGGGGAGAAACCTTTTGAATGCTCAGAGTGTGGAAAGAGATTCGGTCGGAGTGGTGCTCTTCGGCAGCATGAAAGAACCCACACAGGAGAGAAACCTTTTGAATGCTCAGAGTGTGGAAAGAAATTTAGTTGGAATGGTGAACTTCAGCGGCACCAGAGAACACACACAGGAGAGAAACCTTTTGAATGCTCAGAATGTCCAAAGAAATTTAGTTGGAATGGGGAACTTCAGCGGCACCAGGGAACCCACACAGGAGAGAAACCTTTTGAATGCTTAGAGTGTGGGAAAAAATTTCATCGGCGTTATGAGCTTCAGCAGCACCAGAGGACCCACACTGGAGAGCAACCTTTTGAATGCTCAGAGTGTGGAAAGAGATTCTGTTGGAGTAGCACTTTTCAAAAACATCTAAAATCCCATGTAACTGCTTAGCCCATTAAATGCACTAGTACTTTAATAAAAGAAGAACATATAATCCCTAAATCAAAAGCATATACACATCAAAATTAAAAACCAGATGAGACATGCCTGTTTGGCCTGAACGATCAGAATCGCAGCTTCTTACCATATTGAAGAATCTGTCTAAATCTCATGTTGACTCCATAGCCATTCAATGTCGAATGTCTGTAATTCTTCAGCTGAGACGACTTCCCGGCTTAAAGAGGGCAACCGTCCAATATTTAAAGTGAACCCAACTAAAGAAGATTCTTTTCTGTGCAAATGCTTCTTACACTACTTATAACAGGACTGTTTCATCCAGCCATATTTAAAAACTGCCAGTCACAAGAAACAGCTATAATCAAAATTTTGATTCAAACCATGGGGAGACAAAGTTTGAAAATCATAAATCACTTTAGCTTCCTGTCGTAATAAGACCTTTGCTGCATCAACCTCATTATTGTGTGTCCTTGGAAATGGTGCAATACAAAAAATCACAAGGAGTCAGGTTCATGTTTGTGTCTAGTAAAATGATCCACTAGTGCTTCCAAATTTTGATGTCTGATACGGGACCAATGTTCCAAGATTCTGGACTTCACAGGTCTGATAGTACTCCCAATGTATAATAAATTGCAGTCCCATAAAATACCATATATACATTTTTTTAGAATTACAGTTTGAAAATGATGACAAAGAATACTTAAACCCCAAAGTCGGGTGCACATATTCCTTACTATCCAAAGACATTGAACATGCGGCACAGGAATGACATTTAAAATGACCTCTAGGCATTTTTGACACCTCATCACATTGTTCAACGTCTGATCTAAAAAGTATATCTTTTAAATTCTTAGTTCTCTTAAAGCCTATCATAGGTGGCTGTTGGCAGCCTGGGATATCTTCTACCACATGCCAGTACTGTTCTATGATTCTTTTAATGCCATAAGTGTAACTCAAATGTTCCAAGGAGCAAATAATGTGTTCTTGTCTCCTTAATGCCACATCAGGTTTGTTGGTTAACATACTCTGTCTTAATGCCACTGCAGCTCTGTTTCTTGCTGCCTGAATAATCCATGTAGGATAGCCTCTCTGTTTAAATTATTTTCCCAACCTTTCACTGTCATTTCAGAAATCATGTATAAAGGTAGAATTTCTTTTTAAACATAAAAACTGGTCGTAAGGAATGTTGTTTCTTATATGTGCCGGATGGAAAGATCAATAATGTAAATAGGAATTGCAATCTGTTGACTTCCTAAAAGTGCGTACCACCAATGTGTTCTGCATGGTCCTAAAGGCTGTAGTGTCTAAGAAAATGTGTTCCTATCTGAATGAATAGTAAATTTAATAGTCTCATGTAAAGCATTCAACCAAAGACAAAAATCGTTCAACCTTTCTGGACTTTTAAACACCATAAAGAGATCATCAATAAACCTCTTAAAAAAACAAATCTAATTTAAAAAAAGGATTAAGATCTTTACTGAAAATGAAACGTTCCTCCAACCACACCATAAATAAGTAGGCTATGCTAGGAGCAAATTGGCTGCCCATGGCAACCCCTCTGATTTGTTTATAGACTTGATCCCTGAATCTAAAATAACTTTCCTCTCAAAATGATATCAATAAATTGTAGCAAAAAGGAGGGGTGTGGACCTAATTCAGTTCTCTTATTGAGATAGATTTCAGCAACTAACCTTGCTTCCTCAACTGTGTACCTCCTGTTTTGGTTGTTTAGCCCATGAAATGAGCTTTTCTCCTATTTGACACCTAAAAGACAATCACAGACTATGCAAAGCACTGAAACAATGAAAAGTGTTGTAAAGAGCTGGAATCTACACAGAAACCTTACCCTTATTAGGAAGAAATGTTATGAATGCAAAGACTGTGGAAAGAGCTTTAGCCACATTTGAAACCTCAAATAGATCCCACAGGGAAGAAAGCAAGGATGGAGATGGGCTTTGTGGGTCAAAGGATCAGCTGATATCTCTTTAGCATGGAGGAGTTCACCCAGGTGAGGAACCTCATCGATGTTCACATTGTAGCAAGAACCTGAGGCACAGATCCAACTTTTGTGTTCCTCAGAGAATCCATTCAAGGGTAAACTTCTATAGGAATAGCTCATTCCGCTGGGAGTCTTCTTGAAATGCTCAGGTGTCAGAGGTTTAAAAGGCTCAGAAAGTATTTACACAAAGAAAGTCCTTTTAACCAGTGTGGTGTAAGAAGAAAAAGAAGAGATTGGATTTATACCCCGCTCATCACTACCCAAAGGAGTCTCAGAGCGGCTTACAAACTCCTTTCCCTTTCCCTCCCCACAACAGACACCCTGTGAGGTAGGTGGGGCTAAGAGAGCTCTGACAGAAACTACCCTTTTTTGAAGAACAGCTGTGCCAGAACTATGGCTTGCCCAAGGTCATCCAGCAGGTGCAAGTGGAGGAGTGGGGAATCAAACCCAGTTCTCCCAGATTAGAGTCCGTGCACTTAACCACTACACCAAAGGTTAAGAGCAGCAGACTCTAATCGGAAGAACCAGGTTTGCTTCCCCACTCCTCCACAAGAAGTCAGCTGGGTGACCTTGAGCCAGTCACAGTTCTCTCAGTGCTCTCTCCACCCTACCTACCTCACAGGGTGTCTGTTGTGGAGCGAGGAAGGGAAAACGATTGTAAGACTCCTTGAGACTCCTTCGGGTAGAGAAAAGTGGGGTATAAAAACCAACTCTTCTTGGGGGGGCGGAGCGTCGCTGGGTGATGGCAGACGCAGAAACCTAAAGCTCCTGATCCCGCTCCTGAAAAACGACTAAAATAACAGACACAACTCAACAAAAAGCTTCCAAAAATATGGGAAAGAAAGGAGAACCGAAGGGAAAACAAATTTTGAAAGAAACAGCCTCGGTAAAATCCTTCTTTCCCCGAGAAGAGCCGAAAGCACCGGCAGAGAACAACGATCCCTCTGGACCCAAGATGGCGACCGGGAAAGACTCAGCGGACACAGAGAGGTATTTAACCTTAATAGACTTATACGAACTTAAATTTGACATTACTAAATCTATTAGAGAGACTATGGAGGAAATGTTAGACCCCGTAAAGACCAAGCTGTCTGACCTTACTAAAACTATTCAAGAAAATTCAGCAAAGGCATAAACTGCAATGGCTCTGGGAGAAACCTTGCAAACAGAAATAAAAACTTTGCAAGACAGGGAGCAAGTTTTAACTGCAAAGCTGGCTAACCTAGAACAGAGGTGGAGACAGCAGAACCTGAAATTTAGGGGTCTGGAGGAAAACATTGAAGGGAACACTGACTTGGCAATTTTTATCTCAACTTGGCTAGCTAAAACGCTGCAGCTTGAAGACGGCATAGCACCGGTTATAGTGCAAGCCTACAGAGTGGGACCCAAGTCAGTAGCAAGGCGTGGAAGACCTCGAGATATTATAGCACAGTTTGGCTACCCTTGAGTCCGTAATAAAATCCTGGCAGAGGCTAGAAAACAAGGCATGTTAACTTGCAACAGGGGAAAAGTGCGAGTACTATTGGATCTTACCCCAGAAGCTTTAGACAAACGGCGGCTACTAAAGTCCTTCGCAGCAAAACTCTTTGGCGCCAAAATCCGTTTTAGCTGGAGTCAAACATCAGACATCCTAGTTTTTAGAGATGGAAATCTACTGCAAGCCACAGACGTGGACTCAGGAAGAAGATTACTGGCAAACCTGAACTTAGAATTTACTCCAGAAGAAGAGGAAGAGATGTACCTGCTGAATTCCAAACTGAAAAAATGACTCTGAAACGAAAACTTATTTGTATTCTACAGTTGTGGAAGCATACCTTATAAGAATGATTAGCCCTATTATGGGACAACTTGGTTTAAAGAACTTAATAGTTAATAAGTCAAAGTTATAAGTGGTAATAACACAAGGAAATAATTTTATATTAGTTATATAGTTGATTAGTAAAGTTGAAGTTATTTGATAAGACAAGCACGATTATAAAAGAGGGTGTATTATAGGATATATGTCTAAGATATATATAAATATATAAATATAGGTGAATTTATGGTGTGTTTAGGTTAGATAATAGACTTAAGTGTTTGAAATTTATGATATAGAATAGGGATAAGTTAAGTTAAAATAGTGATAAGTTATTGAATTGGAACCAATATTAACAAATTTAAATATGGTTAGACCATAATTGATAATAATCTATGGAAACAATTTTGTAATAGGTAGATAGTTGATGGAATTTAATAGTTTACTAGTAATAGAAATTTATATTAATGTTGGATACTTAAAAAGTATAAATATATGAGACTTTGTAATAACTTTATAGTTATTTGATAGATATGTAGAATACCACTTTTATAAATATACTTAGATAAGAGAGTTTAATGTTATTAATATAGAGTGTTTATTAATATGACAAGGAAAAGTCAGGAGTGGGTAAAGGGAAAGTTTTGATATTTTATAAATTTTATAGGTACCCCCCACATTTTGGTTTGTTTTTAGGTAAGGGAAATACCTTGGCTGAGGACAGACTGGCAATCTGAAGCGGAGGCAAAGCGGAGGGAACTGGAGCGGGGGGAAAAACCCACAGAGCTGGCCGTTCACACTGGCCAGAGCAATGCAGATCAGCGGCGATACAGAGCGTTCAGACTGCCACGGAGCGTTCAGACTGCCGCATAGCCAGCACACTGTTTGGAAGCGGGAGGCATGCGGAGGAAGGCCCCTGAACACCGGGAAAAACCGGTGTCCGGGTAAAGCGGAAGGAAAGCGACTGGGAGACGGGTAAGTACGCAACGGAGCCGACGGACAGATGCGCATGTCTGAACGTGCTCCTTTCCTCCGTTTGCGAAGCGTGCCTGCCCCGCTTTAGATTGCCAGTCTGTCCTCAGCCCTTGTTATTTCCCATTATCCTCCTAGTGAGGAGAATCCTAAAAAGTTAGCCTGTAAAAGGCTGGTTAATTTAGAGTTTGTTGTTGTTAGCCTGACTAAGGCTTAGTTTTACTGTTGATATTTTTATTTTATTTAATAGTATATTAATTAAGTTATTGGCAACTGTTCACCAGATAAGGAAACTATAGTACATAGAAATAAAGAGTAGGAAGAAAAGACAGCTTGGAAAAGTATTGTTGAATTTAAGGCCGAGGACAGACTGGCAATCTGAAGCGGGGCAGGCACGCTTCGCAAACGGAGGAAAGGAGCCCGTTCAGACATGCGCATCTGCCCATCGGCTCCGTTGCGTACTTACCCGTCTCCCAGCCGCTTTCCTTCCGCTTTACCCGGACACCGGTTTTTCCCGGTGTTCAGGGGCCTTCCTCCGCATGCCTCCCGCTTCCAAACAGTGTGAACTGGAAGAAGCGGGAGCCATCCGGAGGAAGTGTGAACGCACGGCAAAAAGTTTTGCGCATATGCGCATATGCAAATATGTGCATATGCGCATATGCAAAAAACATCAAAGGAAAACAAAAAAAAGTGCAGCAGCACGCGCGAGCCCCGCGCGCTGGCTATGCGGCAGTCTGAACTCTCCGTGGCAGTCTGAATGCTCCGTATCGCCGCTGATCCGCATTGCTCTGGCCAGTGTGAATGGCCAGCTCCGTGAGTTTTTTCCCCCACTCCAGTTCCCTCCGCTTTGCCTCCGCTTCAGATTGCCAGTCTGTCTTCGGCCTAAGAACATTATTATTAGTTGATTATAAAAGCAAATTGATACATAATAATTCTTTAGGTTAAGAGTTTTTTGAACTTAGGTAATTATGAACCAAGAATACAAGTTTATAACTTGGAATTGTAGAGGTTTAAATAATGCTGTGAAACTCAGGAGGGTATCAAACTTAATGAATAAGGAAAGACCAAATTTTCTTTGTCTTCAGGAAACACACCAAAGAAGGGTAACAAGTTCTTTGCTGAAATCTACATGGTTTGAACAAACATACCAGGCAAAAGGTACTTCTAAATCTAGAGGTGTAGCAATACTCATATCAAAAAATATCCCATTTAAAATTAAACACACTGAAGCAGATAGTAAAGGCAGATACATCTTTATTAAGGGTAATCTTGGTGAAACATCTCTAACTAATGCATCAATGTACGCACCCAACAATAACCAACAACAATTTATTTCAGAAACCTTGGAAAAGCTGCAAGCTTTCCAGGAAGGAGAAACATTAATAGGCTGCGATTTGAACTTAATTATTGATCCTAAAATGGACAAAACACACAAACTATCTAAAGAAAAGAAAATTAAATCTAAAAAAACAGAATTAAGTAACATTTTGGAAACTTTTAACTATCATGATGTGTGGCGCAACTTAAACCAAAAAGAAAAAGATTTTACATATTATTCATCAGTACACGATGTGTATACTAGAATAGACTATGTTTTAGCCTCAGCATCGCTTACCACTCAAATTAGGGAAGCATATATAGGAACCAGAACACTTTCAGACCATGCATGGGTTTCCTGTTACTTTTCAAAGAAAGAAAATAATGGGAAAGGCCCAATGTGGTCTTTAAACAAACTTCTATTACAACAACAATCTTTTAGTGATAGTATAGAGAAAGATATTCAGGAATATTTTGAACTCAATTCAGGCTGTGAGGCATCACAGGAAAATATTTGGGATGCTTTTAAAGTAGTGTTACGAGGAAAACTTCTTTCTCTGGCTTCTTCCTATAAGAGAAATAAGCAGCAAGTTATTACTGAGCTACAAACTAAGATTGCAAAACTAGAAGATAGGCATAAAAAATTTGGTGGGAAAAAGACTTTTAAACAATTAACAATGGAAAGGAAAAAATTGGAGGTGTTAGAAACTTCATTAATACAGAAAAAAATACTCTATTTAAAACAAAAATATGTAACTAAAACCCCAAGATCTATGAAGTGGCTTAAATATAGAGTTTCAAAAAAGCAAACACTAACACAAGTGCATGCCATTCAATTGAGTAGTGGAAGCAAAGCACTTTTACCAAGAGATATAACAAAGGCCTTTTATACCTACTATAGTAAACTTTATAGTTCAGACCATCCCCAAGAGTCATCAATAAGAGATTATCTAAAAACAATTAATTTTAATGTCAAACTGTATAAAGAACATCAAGATTATTTGGAGAGGCCGTTTGAAAAATCAGAACTAGAAGCAGCCATAGGAAAATTTAAAAAGAATAAATCAACAGGCCAGGATGGATTTCCTATAGAATTTTATAAACATTTTAAATCTTTAATTATAGAGCCCTTACTAACAACTTGTAATTTTGTAATTACTAAGGGAATAATGCCTCGCTCTTGGAGTGAGGCTAAAGTTATAGTTATACCCAAACCAGAAAAAGATAAAACCAAAGTAGAATCTTATCGCCCAATTTCAGTTCTGAATCATGATTTTAAAATTTTTTCTACAGTCTTAGTAACCCGTTTAAATAAGATTATTTCAAATTATATTAACCCAGACCAGGCTGGTTTTATTCCAGGAAGGTCAATCTCAGATAATATAAGGAAATCACTAAATATTATAAATCATTGCAAATTGCATAAAATAAATTCGGCAATTCTTGCGCTTGATGCGGAGAAGGCCTTTGACAAGGTTGAAATTTTATATTTAAAAATGGTATTAGCATTTATGAATTTTGGCCCAAATTTCTTACGTTCTATAGAAGCAATCTATAAATCTCCAAAAGCCCAAATTATGGTAAATAATTATAGATCTGATGATTTGGTATTGAATAGAGGTACACGTCAAGGTTGCCCCCTTTCCCCAATTTTGTTTGCAATTTCGTTGGAACCCTTAGCACATGCTTTGAGACAAAACACAGCCATAGAAGGTATACAAATAAGACAAAAAATATATAAATTAGGACTGTTTGCTGATGATATGGTAGTTTATTTAAAAAACCCAAAAACTTCGTTAAAACCACTAGTAACTCAGATAGCCTTATTCCATTCAGTTTCAGGATTTACAATTAATTTAAATAAAACAGAACTATTTCCGATCTATATATGGGAAGAAGATAAAAAATATATTACAAACATATTTCCCTTCAAATGGGTTAATAAACATTGGAGACACTCAGAGATAAATATACCTTTTAAATTACAAGATTTATATAATAGTAATTATTTGCCACTAATAAAAGAGGTAAAGGAATCCATTGAACAATGGGCCAAATTTAATTTATCATTATTGGAGAAAATTGAATTATTGAAAGTAATATTGTTTCCTAAATTTTTATTTCTTTTCCAGAACTTGCCTATATCTATTCCCGAAAAAGAATTTTGTAAATGGCGTGGGTTGTGGAAGGCTTTTATTTGGAATAATAAGACCCCTCGTATTAGCTATACTTTATTAACACGCCCTACAAGATTGGGGGGCTTGGCACTACCAGATTTGAAGAACTATTATTTAGCAGCACAACTTAGAAATGTACTTTACTATGCTATACCTGTAGACTATAAGGATTGGGTCTTAATTGAAAAAGAACAATTTTATCCCCAATTTATGCATGAGGTTATATGGAATAAATTTAAAGATAGGACAAAAACCATATTAGAAAACCCTTTTGTCGAGCACACATTACGTATTTGGGACAAATACAGAGATATTATGGCACTAGGTGTTTCTCCGACAATGGCTTTTTTGGGACAAAAATGGTTTGAACCAGGGGAAAATGTTGAAACATTTAAAACTTGGAGGGGAAAACATATATTTAGATTAAATCAAATAAGTCAACAAGGAAAACTTTGGTCGAAAACACAAATAGAATTAAAATACCAGTTAAAGATCCCATGGTTACAATACCACCAACTACATCATGCATTTATGACTAATGATTTGGCAAACCACTTAGATAGACCATATACAGGCTTTGAGAAGCTTATTAAAAATGAGACATGTGTAAAAAGAGGTATTATTAAAATTATTTATGTAATGTTAAACCAAAAACAGTGGACTGGTTTATCTCCACAACAACGGGCATGGCACAAAGATTGTAATACCAATTAACAGAAGTGCAATGGTCACAGATTTGGGCTTCTCCCCTATATACTACACAATCTTTGAACCTTAAACTGCAAAATTACAAAATGTATGCGAGGTGGTATATGACACCACAAAGACTATTTTATAGTCATGCAATTAAATCACCCACCTGTTGGAAATGTGGTGAAAGAGATTGGAACTTTTCTGCATTGTTGGTGGACGTGTCCAGCTGTTTGTATTTTTTGGAATAAAATATTGAATGTAATAGGAAAAATAGTTAAGGTTAATATACCTGCAACACCAGAATCTGTACTATTGAACTTTTGGAAATCTGAATCTGTGACTAAAACAAAAGCTGATTTAATGGCCTTGTTACTCCTAGCAGCTAAGACCCTTTTGGCGCAAAATTGGAAATCGGTGAAAATTCCAACGCTGAGACAATGGTTTTTAAAGGTTTGGGATGTAATTGTTCAAGATAAAATAGCAAGTCAATTGTTGACAGCGGAAAATGTAAGTCTAAAATCTAGCTTTATGGAAAAATGGTATTATTTTTTTCAATATATTGAACATGACACGAATGCTATGAACAAACTTCCTGAAAGATATAAAAAATTTGTTTTCTATTAGTTATAAAAAGAATGTAAATTACTATTAAGTTGAATAGTTGCTGAGTAAGGTATATTGTTTATGGTTTATTGTTAAAGTGTTAACGTGTTTTATATTTTTATATTTTATATTTTTGTTCTTGTTTTGTTATGTTGTTAAAAAATTAATAAAATATAAAGTTATAAAAACCAACTCTTCTTAATGGTTGCCCTCCTCTGTTAAAGTTGCTACTTCAGGTTATCTGCCAAGTTAAGTCTTTCTGACGTCTGCAATTTGTATGTAACAGCCAGTACTTTTAATTGCAGTATTAAAGTTTTGGCTATTACATACAATGCCCTTCATGGTCTTGGACTGTCATATTTCCAAGACCACCTCTCCCCTTCTATGCCACCAGAACAGCTTCGCTCATCTGAGTGAGGTCTGCGGGTGCCAGCCTGCAAATGGGCAAAATCAGCAACCTCCCATACCTGTGCCTTCTCTGTTGTGGCCCCCACCTCAAGGAATGGCGTTCCTGAGGAAGTCGGGAAGTCTTCCGTTCTCTTGGTTTCCCACAAACTATCCAAAACAATGATTCAAGAGAGTTTTTCTACCCATGCAATAGAGTTGCACTGTACTGAATGACTTACTTAGATAAATTATTAGGGACTGCCGTCTGTGCTACTGTGTTCAGCTTACTGAAAGAAGGCCCCTGCTGTGTAATTTTGGAATCATTTAATGTGTCATGTGAAGACTTATGCTTTTGCTTAAGTCCTGTTTTTAGATTTCAGACTGGTTCTGCAGCCCTAATCTTATGGCATTGTTTACTGAATGCTCCATCTTTTTTATTGTATTGACTCAGGCCGAAGACAGACTGGCAATCTGAAGCGGAGGCAAAGCGGAGGGAACTGGAGCGGGGGAAAAAACTCATGGAGCTGGCCGTTCACACTGGCCAGAGCAATGCGGATCAGCGGCGATACGGAGCGTTCAGACTGCCCACGGAGGGTTCACACTGGCGCGTAGCCAGCCCGCGCGGCTTGCGCGGGCCGCTGCACTTTTTTTGTTTTCCTTTGATGTTTTTCGCATATGCGCATATGCGCATATGCAATATGCGCATATCTAATGTGCGCATATGCGCATTTGCGCACATTAGATATGCGCATATTGCATATGCGCATATGCGCAAATGCGCATATGCGCAAATGCGCAAAACTTTTTGCCGGTGCGTTCACACTTCCTCCGGATGCCTCCCGCTTCTTCCAGTTCACACTGTTTGGAAGCGGGAGGCATGCGGAGGAAGGCCCCTGAACACCGGGAAAAACTGGTGTCCGGGTAAAGCGGAAGGAAAGCGGCTGGGAGACGGGTAAGTACGCAACGGAGCCGACGGGCAGATGCGCATGTCTGAACGGGCTCCTTTCCTCCGTTTGCGAAGCATGCCTGCCCCGCTTCAGATTGCCAGTCTGTCCTCGGCCTCACTCTGCGTAATCTGCCTTGAGTCCAAATGAGAAAGGCAAACTGTAAACAACATAAATAAATAAATAATATCCAGCTGAGGTTCCTCATCTCCCCAAGCCCCACCCTCTCCAAGGTTCAACCCCCAAATCTACAGGAACTTGCCAGCCTGTAATTGACAGTGCTAGGAAGACCTGTACCCCATGGGACCTCCCTCAAAGGCCAAAACACCCCAGAGAAGGACCCTGTCCTCTCCCCTTGCCTTTCACTCACAGAAACTCAGTATGAAAAGCTGTGGGTGCCTAGCAACAGCCACTGAGGCAATCCATTTCTTAAAGCTACAGGTCTTGTTTTAGCTTCTTTTTTTTTTAATTACCTAATATATTTCACATTTTCCTGCAACCCTGGGGAATTTTTCAGTTTGTAGAAAGATCCGTCTTATCCTTCACAGTTCCACTCACCACCATTAGGTATGCTCAGGTTTGGCCAACTTAGAATATGTGATTTATTTTATTTAACATCTCCTAATTTCCTTGTGGTTCAAGTCAGCTCACAGTAATACATTTTCGGCTAAAACTAAAAATAACATGGCAGACCCTTCATCACTCTTCCCTTGCCCCGTTGAAAAGATGCCTGCCATTCCTCTGGCAGTTCCTCTGGGAGATCTCCAAGGAGGGGCCCCACTCACCTCTTTAGGGAGCCCTGGTAAATGGCAGATCTTAGATTGGTTGTCTGCCATGATATCAGCTTTTTGGTTATTATGAAAATGCTTCTGAGTTGTCTTTTGTGTGGGAGAGATGTAGAAGCCTCCCATTTATAGGGGGGGAAATTAATAAAGAGTGAAGCAGCATCAGTCCCTAGATTTAAACATCAGGATGTGGGCCTAGGGGGATTTTAAGAGTCTCAGAGGTATCTCTGCTGGAGTCTCTGTTCAGGCATTGGATGTGAGTCTCCATGAGATATCAGACAGGATTGCTGTCCAGTGCCCTCTCCCTCCGTCAAAGAGGAGTCTGGCTTCAGTGTTTTCCCTGGAGCTAGAAATGTGACCAAGCAAGGCTGAGCAAAGGCACACTTTCGTAAGCCCTTCAGAGTAAACTTCCCTTCGGACTACACGGTTAAAGAAGGATGACAGAGATGTGGGGTGGGAACACTTCCCAGTACTTTCTTTTTCTGCTAAAGCAGTTCCATTTCTAAAGATTTCTTGTTTTGTAAAAATAATAGTGAACGGGTGGCATTGCCACTATAATAATAGATTTGAGTGGCAGTTTCCAAACTGTAATGAATGTTTTTCAGGTATGACGTTGGCTACCATTTTGGGGTTGCTGAGACATTCGTGCCTGAGTTACCAAGGGTTCACTATTATTTTCTGGACAACTTATTTGCTAAGCATCGGGGAAACATCCCCTAACTTTTCTGGGCTAATTTTTTACTCCCTTTTGTTTTCTGCCTAGTTTCCCATTGGCTGGAAGTGCATCTGAGCATGAACAGAGTGCCTTGCACACCACAGGGAGGCTTAATACCCCTGGAACTGACAGTTAAAAGGTGCCTTTAATCTCTTCCCTAGTTTGGGGGGGGAGTCACTTTTTTTTCCTTCTGTGCACAACAGCTAGTAAAGGGTTAAGAAGCAGAAAGCACAGCAGTTCCTAGAGAGGATACAAAAAAGGAGGAGAGAAATACTGAAGTCCTCCAACCTCCTCCTTTTGGGATCTGGCTTTGCTTGCAGGAGAGCTGAAGGACTGGGGCTTGAGAAGCCAGACTGGGGGATGCCTGGGTAGGTAAAGACAAGTGGGACAGGAAGGAATAGCCGACCTACGCGGGGCAGCCCCACAAGGAGGTCTATTCGGTTCCCACATTCAGAGCAAGGCCAGGAAGGAGGAGGTCAGGCTAGCCTCCAGTACTGTGGAAAGTTATTCCATTTGGCATAGTTTGTGGGAAACCCGGAGACAGGGAGCTGTCCTGACTTCCTCAGGCAGGCCACTCCATAAGGTGGGGGCTGTCAAAAAAACCCAGGCCTGATTAGGGCCAAGGATCTCTGTTGGAAGGTCTGCAGCAAACAAAAGTCCCAAACCGGGTGTGTGTGTGTGACTGCACATACCCTGGCCCTTTTTGACTGTCTCAATAATTAGAAGGTAAAGGGCAAGCTGCCAATATTTCTGGGACTAAACCAGAAAGTCAGCCCTGCAAGGTAGTCCTGCAGAATGAGTTTCCAACAAAAGCAATTATTTTGGTAGGTGGTCACTCAGTCTAAAACACTGGATTTAGATGCAAGTAACCACAACAGTTATTTAAAGTATGTATTATTTATTGAGGTGCAAAAATATTTCAAAAGGAACAAGAACACTTTACCACACTTCAAACACACTCTGCAAGACTACTCTCTTTCCCATTTGTAGCTTAACTGATACTGTACCTGACTGTGAGTTCCCTATAAAATATTTGGAATCTGGTTATCATGCTTATCAGCATAGTAAAGCTAAAGGTTTCCCTTGCTCGAAAGCCAGTCGAATATGACTCTAAGGATGTGGTGCTCATCTCTGTTTCCAAGCCGAAGAGCCAGCGCTGTCCAAAGACGTTTTTGTGGTCATGTGGCCAGCGTGACTAGATACCGAGGCGCATGGAACGCTGTTACCTTCCCACCAAAGTGGTGCCTATTTATCTACTTGCAATTTCTTGTTTTTGAATTCCTAGGTTGGCAGGAGCAGGGACAAGAGATGGGAGCTCACTCCGTCATGCAGCACTCAGGTCTCCAACTGCTGAACTACCGACTGTCAGCTATGCTGCCATGGCGAATGTGGGGGGGGGGAGTTCGCCTCTGGTATTCTAAGTTTCGATTCTACTGCATCCTTTATCTCCTGCTCTGACAAGGGCTGACCTTGGAGACTTGGGAGACCGTTCACTGTTTTCCCCCTGGGAACTGGAAGCTGTTGGTTTAAGCGTGAATGTAACCAGCTGCTTATTGGCTTGTATGCATCAGAGGACCCTTGTTTGAACCTAGTATATCTACCCCTTCCTGCCCTTGTACTAGTAGTCTTAACACAAATAGTGTTTAGAGCAATACAGTATACTGAATTAATAAACTGATCTTGCTTAAGGAATGTTGTTGGTTTCTGATAACTGGGGACTCTGACACCATCCTTCCGGTTGGCAGTTCAGCATCTTAACCACTTGAGCTACTGCAGCCCTGCTTATCAACATACTTCACACTATCTCTAATACTAACAAGTGAACAATGCTAGCATCTTTTGTTTATATTTGCATGCTTTTATATTAAAGTTGATGTCACGAAATTTGATGTGTTGGATCACTTTTGATGTCTTTTTTATGTGCCTGACTAGTTATATTTGTACTGTTTGAAAATCAATAAAACATTTTTAAAAACTAAGGCATAAAACAAGAAAGCTAAGCAGTTAAGAACTAACTAAAATAGTAATAGAATGGTTCCAAATTACCAGATGTTACCCAACCATAGCTGAAGATTCTCAGCAAAATCCAAAGTCTCACTCCAGAGTCAGTTTGGGCCAGCAGGAGCAAGCTTCCAAGATGGCAGCAGTGAGCCGGACAGCATGGCCAGGTATCAGACCATCACCCTGTCAGGTTACGAAATAGACTGGAAATTAACTTCTTTATGGTCAGGGATACAATGTGGTCTCAGGCCTGGTAGACCAATAGGTGTCAGACCCCCATCTAGTTACACTCAACAACTCTCCTTTGGCAGTGAAAGTTTATTGAATTATATGCAAGATCCAGAAGTCACCGTGTTAGAACTGAAGACTTTGGGCGGGTACAGACTTATTACAGAAAATTCAAGCAGATCCCTCCACCACCACCCCAAGCATATGTCATCCACACACACTCCGCCTAGCATTGCCATACCAACCAGAAGAGATATATGTCCAGGTAATCTAGAATCTGAGATGGCACAAGAATGTGTTCAAGGCCATCTTCTGAGAAAGCAAAAGGGGAGGAGAAGGGGTTTGACTTGTGGGGAAAGTTACAGCTTCTAAAAGCAAAGGTCACAATCACTCCTTTACAACTTATCTCCATCCTCAGGAATGCCCTCCCCCCCCCCCCCCCCCACAGTTATGGCAACCTAAGCAAGCCCAGCGTAGCAAGGCTTGACAATAGGATTCCTTGGAAGTGATGTGATTCCTTGTTAATAGACAAAGAAGGACCTATGAAAAGATTTGACCAGGATGAAAGGAAACAAAACCTATCTGCAGCTCGCTTCCACCCTTTCCCACAGGTGCAAATCTTGAACCTCAATGGAATGGAATGTGTTTATTGGGAATTGGTGCTAAGCGCTCGATTCCTCTCTGCAGCTGGTTGTTCTCTAAGAACAAGATCAGCTTGTTCTCCTTTGCCAGTCCTTTCCTGAACTCCATTAACCCAAAAGCAGGCCTCACTCAAGCCTTAACCAAAGTCTGAATAAGACAAGAAATCTAAGGAACCATTTTCCCTGACAGGGACCACAGCAAAGAAGGCACGTGTGTACAGTCAGTTTGTTGATTTTGCCAATTTGCAGAGTGGTACCAGGAGGAGGCCCTGCTCAGATGAGAGAAGCTGTTGTGAAGGAGAATGGCAGAGAGGCAGTCCCACAGGCAGGAGAGACCAAGGCCATCAAGGGCTTTGTACGTGATAGCACCTTTATTTATTTATTTATTTATTTATTTAATTCATTCATTCAATTTCTAGGCCGCTCTCCCCACACAGCAGGCTCAGAGCAGCTTACACAGTTAGGTGAACCACGTTCACAATAAAACAGTTAAAACATTACGAGTCATTATTAAACATTATTAAAACAATACAATTATTAAAGTGCTCAATACTATTGATGGCGTACAGTCTGATGTTAACATACAATCTAATGTTGGGAGCACACAGGGTCATCAGTGACTAGATGGTAATAAATGGGGTCGCACGTTGGTAGTCACTGGATGACAAAGAGGCCGCGGCCCCTATTCAAATGCCTGGTGGAAGAGCTCCGTCTTGCAGGCCCTGCGGAACTGCATCAGGTCCCGCAGGGCCCTGATCTCCTCTGGGAGCTCATTCCACCAGCTAGGGGCCGCCACCGAAAAAGCCCTCCCCCTGGTGGCAGTGAGCCAGGCTTCTCTTAGGCCAGGTATAGCCAGGCGATGTTGGGCCCCAGACCGAAGTGCTCTCTGGGGTACATACGGGGAAAGGCGATCCCTTAGGTAGGTTGGACCCAGGCCATTTAGGGCTTTAAAGGCAAGTACCAGCACCTTGAAGCGAATTCGGTACATCACTGGTAGCCAGTGCAGTGCCTCTAGCGCTGGTCGTATGTGCTCCCACCTCGGAAGACACATCAGCAACCTCGCTGCGGCATTCTGCACCAGCTGAAGCCTCCGGATTTGCACCAAGAGCAGCCCCATGTAGAGAGCGTTACAGTAGTCTAGCCTCGAGGTGACTGTTGCATGGATCACTGTGGCCAGGTCCGTGCGATCCAGGAAGGGGACCAGCTGCCACACCAGCCTCAGATGATAAAAGGCCGATTTGGCAGTGGCTGCTACCTGGGCCTCCATTGACAGGGAGGAATCCAGGAGCACTCCCAAGCTCCTAACCATGGGCGAAGGCACCAACGGCGCCCCGTCGAAGGTCGGGAGCGGGCGCCCCGACCATGGGCCACCCTGACCCAGGCACAGGACCTCCATCTTTATCGGGTTCAGCTTCAGCCTGCTCAGCCTAAGCCAACCAGCCACAGCGTGCAATGCCCGGTCCAAATCGTCCAGTCCCGAGCCAGACCGCCCCCCCAACATCAGATAGAGCTGGGTGTCATCAGCGTACTGGTGACAACCCAGCCCTGCCCTCCGGACAATCTGGGCAAGGGGGCGCATATAGATGTTAAAATGCACCTGGTAACTGATGGGTAATCAACGGAGTAATTGCACAAGGGACAGAATATGCTCCGTTTACTTCACATTACTAGCTGAGCCATGATGTTCTGCACCAATGGTAGTCTCTGGGTTCCTTTGAGACCAATATACAGTGAAATACAGTAGTCTGGATGTCACCCAGGTATGGATCTAGGCAGGGGATCTCATTAACATCACACGATAGCCATGTGTGTCCACTGTCTCACAACACACACACACACACTAGCATCGGACCTCCCTCCATCTAGAGCCCTTGTCTTGTATTTCTGACTGGTGGAAGATTAAAAAGATCTTTGATGGGAGCATCAGGAGTTTGAGACCACTGTTGTGCGGGCATCCATTTAGCTAAGCGTTTCTTAACACATGGAAAGAAATAACCCCGTTTTAGCCACTAGATGGCAGTGTTTCCCTGAGGAATAAATAATAACTTTCCCCCCTGACAGTAGACCTGTATGAGTTCCAGGAAAACGCCTGTTAACTATATTTCTCTGAACATCCCATTCAACTCTCTCACCAGTTTAAAAACTTGATTCCAAGGTGCCATTTGGCAAAAGGTTTTTTTCAAAGTTTAATTCCCCTCTGTGGGATTGTAACGGCTTCCAAGGTTTTCCACATTCTTCATCACTATTTCCCATACATGTCATTTGTGATATAGTTTCATCAAAAAATGCTATTTCTGGATACCAAGATGCTAATTGCATTGAAGCTGTATCTCCGACTCTCCAACTATTATTTGCACTTTGTTCCCCCTCTCTCCAAGGAGAATAAGGACAAGTATCCCTGGTCCATGCACTAAAACCAGCTCTGCATTCAGAAAGTGCTTTGGCCCACCATTGTGCATTGGACTGGGATGCGCCCTCAAATACCAATAAAATTTTAGGTGGAATGGCAGAAAAATTAAAAGCACCAGAATCCCTGTCATTTTGGAAAGACTTTGTAAGGAATCTTCATTGCCTGTGCAGAGAATCCACTGGGAATAGAACAGAGCAGGAGAAGGGGAAGAGTTGGTTTTTATACCCTGCTTTGCTTTACCTTGAGGAGCCTCAAAGCAACTTACAATCCCCTTCTCTTCCTCTCCCCACAACATGGCTTCTCTTATGTTCTTATCATCTTCAAGAGGGGACTGGATGAATGTATGGAGCAGAGGTCCATCAGTGTCTGTTCGCTGCAAGGTGTAGATTGAACACTGTGCATAGGGCATTGATGCTCTGTACTCTTAGTTCTTGGGGGGCAACACTGGGAGGGTATCTGGAGTTCTGGCAACACTGGTGGACCTCCTGATGGCATCTGGGTTTTGACCACTGTGTGAAAAAGTGTGTTGGAACTGGATGGGCCATTGGTCTGACCCGATGTGACTTTTCTCTTGTTCTTATCAGGTAGGTGGGGCTGAGAGAGTTCTGAGAGAACCGTGACTGTCTCAAGGTCACTCAATGGGCTTCATGAGAAGTGAATGAATTAATGTATTCATGGTCATTGACAAACACATAAACCGCTATACATGTTGTAACATAGAAAGAAAACATCACATTAAAAAAGAAGTAAAATTTTTAAGACTGATGATAAAAACAGTACCTGAAGAACTATGGACAGAGGATTGTGACATTATATTGAGCATCTGCCACAACTGTAATGACCTGGGCGAACCACTAGAGGTCTCTCTGGTCTGCCTATATCAGTGTGCACTAATTATATCCCTCAGACTCTTACTTCTCCTGAAACCAATCCTAGGTTTATTTTTACACCCTGGTAGATCGCTCACCACATGCCAATAGTTATGTATGATTTTCTTTATTTTGCCTGCTAAGGGTGTATAATCAAACACACATGTTAATGTATCAAAATCTTTCCCATCATTCACACCTGAATCTGGTTGCAACAAACTATTACGAGGTTGCAGGCCTTACCTATAACATGGGGAAGGTAACCTCTAGCTACAAACTGATTATGTAGCTTTCTACTTTCACTATAGTATTGATCTGAAGAAGTGCAATTACATTTAGCTCTTAAGAACTGACCATACGGGAGGTTATACCTAAGATGACACGCATGATGTGAAGAAAAGTGAAGATATGAGTTCCGATCAGTAGGTTTACAGTACATCCTAACAGCTAATCCGGAAGAGTCCGTTTTATACACCACCATATCTAAAAAATTAATTTCATTTTTATCAAACTGAGCTGTAAACCTAATTGTTGGATGTAAATTGTTTAACCAAGAAACAAAGTCCAATATTTCCCCATCATTCAAAAAAACAAGAAACAAGTCATCCAAAAATCTCCTAAAGAAAAATATATGTTGAAAAAATGGATTATTATTTTTATTCATAATCCATTGAGCTTCAAATTCAGCCTTAAATAAATTGGCAATACTCGGTGCAAACGCACTGCCCATGGACACCCCTTTAGTCTGCAAATAAAATTGATCCCCATATCTGAAAAAAACCCATTTTCCAAAATGATGTCAGCCAAATCCAAAAGAAAAATGTGTTGGCAGCATCTTACAAGTTCTATTTTCCAATGTTGAATCTATACAGCGCCTCACCTCCTCGTGTGGAATATTTGTATGCAGAGCAGTCACCTCTAATGTAACTAGAACCACTCCCAAGGGGGACTAACAAGTCCTCCACCTGAGTAATAAAGTCCATTGTGTCTTTAATGTATGAATGTATGCCCAGAATGAATGGTATTAAAAAATGGTCAATGTATTTAGAAAGTGGTTCCAAAACAGGATTGGAGCCAGACACTATAAGTCTACCTGGCGGTGGTAAGTCTGACTCTTCGCAACCCCATGGACCACATCACAACAGGCACTCCTGTCTTCTGCCGTGCTCTGTAGTTTGCTTAGTTTCATATTTGTTGCATCGATAACACCGTTTAACCATCTCATCCTTTGCTGACCCCTTCTTCTTTGACCTTCAATCTTTCCCAGCATCAGGGTCTTCTCCAGTGAGTGCTCCCTTCTCATTTGGTGGCCAAAGTATTTGAGCTTCAGCTTCAGTATCTGGCCTTTCAGGGAACAGTCAGGGTTGATTTCTTTTAGGATTGACTGATTTGGGATGGTTAGACAGTGTTATTAATGCAACGAATATGAAATTAAACAAACTCCTGAGCATGATGGAAGACAGGAGGGCCTGGTGTGATGTGGTCCATGGGGTCGCGAAGAGTCAAACTCGACTGTGCGACTGAACAACAATAAAAACCATAAAATGAAAATGTGTGACGGGCTGTGGAAGTGGGAGAGTGGGCATCAGCGAGATGAAGGATGCCCACGCCTATACTCTGCAAACAGATGGTGGCTTTGACAGCCTATGCATTGTGTTCTGCAGAAAGGGATGAGTAGTATTGACACTGGGGCATGTGTGATGACAGGCAGTTGCGGGGGGCTCCAGTGGTGCGAGCCACCACCTGGACCCTGAGATGATTCTCTTGTTCTTGCTCCTTTGCTGCCATCACCGCCACTGCCTGGGCCTGCTAAGCCCCCACTGTTGCTACCAGAATCTTGGCCTCTCCCATGGGGAGGCAGGAGGGTCCCAGAAGCCAACGGAACAGGTGGACATGGTCCATGTTCAAGCATGGCCAGGGTAGCAAGTTGTGCACAATGGAGTGCATCATGAAGGGTGAGGGGGTGGCTGGAGCAGCCATGGGGGAGGGTTGGTTCATGTTACCTGAAGGCGGGCGGGGGGAGATAGAGGGGCATGTCCATCTAAGCTTCAGCATTATCATCATCTCTGCAGGATGGGGGGTAAATTTTATTAAATATGTGATGGTGATGGCAGTGGAGGGATTACCACGTGGCATCCCTCAAGCTGAGGGGGAGAGGCTAAACTTAAACTTGACATCAATCTCACTTTGTTGGGCAATGTGTGCCATAAAATGTAATGCCAAGTACCGGAGACGTTAACTCTATAAAGGACGCAGGCAAACCCAATTAACAATATACATTTTTACTGAAAGTACACAAACATGCTTAAAACACAAACACTCTTACAATATTATCTTTATCTATGAGTCTTTTATAACTGGCACCTCTTACTCTGTAAATCATCCAAAATATCCTAACTGTTCTTACATATTAATAGTGGCTGTAATATTTATTAATAGTTAGTGGCTATAGTAAATTTCAATGAAGCAGATTGGAAAAAACCTATTCTCATGCCATCTGTTTTTGTGAGGGGTGGGAAATATGGGGCATCCACTTATTTTAAAGACCTGTGGCCCTTCCTTAACTGAGGTTTGTTTTTCCTACTTCCGACTGATAAAGAAACACTTAATTATGGGTTGGCAATGGCTTGGAAGGGAGGAGAGGCTTTCTGGGATATTATTTACCTTTTCAGCTGCCCATTTTCACACAGTAAGCATTTATGAGAGGGACAAAATATCCCCCCCCCCCTTCAGGCCTGTTAGGAACTCTAATGCAGCTACTTTTCCAAACAAAAGTAGTCAGACAAAAAAAATAATTTTCTCACTCAGCTCAGTGAAGGCACAATCTAAGTGGAGGAATTCAAGGGGGGCATGAGGAGTCAGAGATAGGGAGTAAGCTTAGTCATGGTCTTAGTCAGGGCTTAGTCATGGTCTTAATCAGGGCTTAGTCATGGTCATTTCTGGCTCACAGAGACTGACATGGGGGGAGGATTCACAGTCACTCGGAATTTTACTTCTCCTTCCTGATTCTCTCTGGGAGAATCTGGGGGTGAGTGGAGAAGACAGTTTGGACTGGGAAATTCGGGCCCCACAATGTTCACACTGCACAACAATATCTGCCCATTTCTTCAATATTGTATTTATATGGCAGTCCAACCCTTTTGAACTTGCTGGGTAGTTGAGTTGGGGGACATCACCATTTCCTTTCATCCCAAATTAATCCTATTGCCAGAACTCTGTGGGCTGCAAAGCAGCGAGATCCCCAAAAGCTCATCGCAGGCTGGAATGGGGAGTGTATAGGGTTGGGGGATGCCTCTCTAGAACTCCTAGTCAGAAAAAAGTTTGTAAATTAGTGAAGCTGGTTGTTCAAAGGCTTTCTTATGCCAGTAAAAACCAGGCTGTAGGTATCTCCCATCTTCAGTTAGCATATCTCTACACAGGCTTTGGAAAACAGAAATATTTTTGCCAGTTTTACAGATGTAAGAAAGAATTAGCAGATACTCTTAAGTAATGAATTTCGAAGAGGAGGGCATGATATGAGATGGTCTTGAAATTCCTACCACCCTGAGAGCACATTCTGGTTTTCTTCCTCGTTAGATCTAGTTCAGTCTTCAATCATGCCTAAAGCTCTTTCCCCAGTACAAGAATTCTTAGATGCTGTTGGATATCTGTCCACACCCTCGGCATTCAAAAGGTTTCTTTCCTCTATGAATTCCTAGATGCCCTTCAAAAGTTCCACTCCGACTGAATTTTTTCCGTACTCTCCGCATTGAAGATGGTTCTGCTTTTTGTGGATTCTTCGATGCCTTTGAAGAGTGCCACTCCCACTGAATCTCTTTCCACACTCTTCACATACAAAAGGTTTCTCCCCTGTGTGGGTTCTTTGATGCTCTTGAAGAGTGCCACTCTGACTGAATCTCTTTTGACACTCGGAACATTCAAATGGTTTCTCCCCCGTGTGGGTTCTTTGATGCCGTTGAAGAGTGCCACTCTCACTTAATCTCTTTCCACACTCGGAGCATTCAAAAGGTTTCTCCCCCGTGTGGGTTCTTTGATGCTGTTGAAGATGGGCACTCCGACTGAATCTCTTTTGACACTCTGAGCATTCAAAAGGTTTCTCCCCTGTGTGGGTTCTTTGATGCTGTTGAAGATGGGCACTCCGACTGAATCTCTTTTGACACTCTGAGCATTCAAAAGGTTTCTCCCCTGTGTGGGTTCTTTGATGCTGTTGAAGAGTGCCACTCTCACTGAATCTCTTTCCACACTCTGAGCATTCAAAAGGTTTCTCCCCCGTGTGGGTTCTTTGATGCCGTTGAAGATGGGCACTCTGACTGAAGCTCTTTCCACAGTCTGAGCATTCAAAAGGTTTCTCATCCATGTGGGTTCTTTGATGCTGTTGAAGACTGCCACTAAAACGAAATTTCTTTCCACACTCTGAGCATTCAAAAGGTTTCTCCCCTGTGTGGGTTCTTTGATGCTGTTGAAGATGGGCACTCCGACTGAATCTCTTTTGACACTCTGAGCATTCAAAAGGTTTCTCCCCTGTGTGGGTTCTTTGATGCTGTTGAAGATGGGCACTCCGACTGAATCTCTTTTGACACTCTGAGCATTCAAACGGTTTCTCCCCTTTGTGGGTTCTTTGATGCTCTTGAAGAGTGCCACTCTCACTGAATCTCTTTCCACACTCGGAGCTTTCAAAAGGTTTCTCCCCCGTGTGGATTCTTCGATGCCTTTGAAGAGTGCCATTCCCACTGAATCTCTTTCCACACTCTTCACATACAAAATGTTTCTCCCCTGTGTGGGTTCTTTGATGCTCTTGAAGAGTGCCACTCCGACTGAATCTCTTTTGACACTCTGAACATTCAAAAGGTTTCTCTCCTGTGTGGGTTTTTTGATGCTGTTGAAGAGTGCCACTCTCACTTAATCTCTTTCCACACTCGGAGCATTCAAAAGGTTTCTCCCCCGTGTGGGTTCTTTGATGCTGTTGAAGATGGGCACTCGGACTGAATCTCTTTTGACACTCGGAACATTCAAATGGTTTCTCCCCTGTGTGGGTTCTTTGATGCTGTTGAAGAGTGCCACTCTCACTGAATCTCTTTCCACACTCTGAGCATTCAAAAGGTTTCTCCCCTGTGTGGGTTCTTTGATGCTGTTGAAGAGTGCCACTCTCACTGAATCTCTTTCCACACTCTGAGCATTCAAAAGGTTTCTCCCCTGTGTGGGTTCTTTGATGCTGTTGAAGAGTGCCACTCTCACTGAATCTCTTTCCACACTCTGAGCATTCAAAAGGTTTCTCCCCTGTGTGGGTTCTTTGATGCTGTTGAAGATGGGCACTCCGACTGAATCTCTTTCCACACTCAGAACATTCAAAAGGTTTCTCACCCGTGTGGGTTCTTTGATGCCGTTGAAGATGGGCACTCTGACTGAAGCTCTTTTGACACTCTGAGCATTCAAAAGGTTTCTCCCTTGTGTGGGTTCTTTGATGCCGTTGAAGATGGGCACTCCGACTGAATCCCTTTTGACACTCTGAGCATTCAAACGGTTTCTCCCCTTTGTGGGTTCTTTGATGCTCTTGAAGAGTGCCACTCTCACTGAATCTCTTTCCATACTCGGAGCATTCAAAAGGTTTCTCCCCCGTGTGGATTCTTCGATGCCTTTGAAGAGTGCCATTCCCACTGAATCTCTTTTGACACTCTGAGCATTCAAAAGGTTTCTGCCCCATGTGGTTTCTTTGATGCTTCTGAAAAGTGCCCCTCTGATTGAATCTCTTTCCAATCTTAGAGTAGATAAATGGTTTCACTTCTGAATGAGTCCCTTGATCCCAGCTGTGGACTGGGATTTCATGGAAGCTCCCTCCTCGGCAAGGAATGGACTTAACCCCTCTCTTCACTGTATGGCTTCCTTCCTGCCTCTGTGGTCCATGTGTATTAATGACGTTTCCTTTGGCCTGTTCATTCTTGGCTTTTTCTAGTGAGAACCTCTGAAATTTCCCAACTGACTCCTTGACATCTCCTGCTGGAATAAAGAGGGAGTTCCAGTCATAACAGAAGCCAAGCCACCAATCAGGAACTCCTGATTCATTAGTGTGAATTTTTTGTCTCCTGAGCTGCAGATTGCAACCTTTCCCTTGCCAGCCCTGCAGCACGCCCGTTTTTATATTCTGACTAACCCTCCCTTCTATGAAACTCCCAAAAAATCATTTAAGGGAAAAGTGGCAAAGATCTGTTCCTTTGCCCTTCCCTTTTGCCTTGCCAAGCAGGTCTTTTGATGATGAAATGCGAAAACCGATCGTGATTTCTAGTCCTGTGACTGTACAGAGAGTTTCCTTCCAGGTGTGAAGAGAGAGAAGAGGAGCTGGTCTTTAGACTCCAATAACACCTGTCTGCGGGTCTAGGGGGAGTAGTCTGGATCTCGCCAAGTGAACCCCACAGTTCTAAGGGTTTTTGGAAGGGATGCCAGTTGTTGGGGGAGGGTGGGGAGGCCTAGAATCATAATGTTGGAAGGGACCTTCAGGGTCATCTAGTCCAACTCCCTGCACAATGCAGGAAATTCACAAATATCTCCCTCCAAACCCACAGTGACCACTGTTCTATGCCCAGAAGATGTCAAAAAACCTCCCTTGCCAAACTGCCCATGAGACATGCAGCTCATCATGGGCATGTGACTCATCCAACAATGTTGTTCTGAAGTAAATACCTCACCTTTCCCTGGGATATTTGGCATTTAAGGACAATGCAGCCCCTAAAGGAACTAAAGGAGCCACAAATGAGCTCACCCCCAGGAAGAATTCCCAAGCTTTCAGGCTCCCAAAGGCCTACCTCCCTCCTTACCCAGAAAGCTTTATAATTCAACCCAACCAAGAGTTCCTTAGAAGTGAATCAGAAATCCACCGTGGCTGTTCTCTGCCCCTTCCCTTGACAGAAGGATGAAGCACACTCACTTCCAGCCCGTTCACTCAGTAAGGAAATATTTTGTTGAGATCCTGTTGAGGAACTCTCCACCCCTCCATCTGTGTCTCCTGCAGTCTCTCACACATCCACACCTTCTTTGGGAGAGAGAGAAAAGAGCAGGAAGAGTCACACAAGGCCTTTGTCTATCTCCACCTCAGGCCGTGACACCCACCCTGCCTCTCATGCTGGCCACAACACTGGCCACAGTTGCCCCTGGACCAGCTAGGTGTGTTGGCTGCTTTCACTGCCACCTCGACGCCCGGAGTCCTCCTAGGGGTGTGTGATTACGGGCCAAAGCCTCACAGTGACATACTGCTGTTCAATATTTTGATTCACACATCATCATAATGGCAGCAATTCACACATTTGGCAAAGATCCTTACCCAGAGAGGCCACGTTCCCATAGTTGTCCAGCATGACTTCCAGGTAGAGGGCTCTTTGGCCTGGATCCAGCAGGGCCCATTCAGCCTCAGTGAAATACACGGCCACCTCCTCAAAGGAAGCTGGAGACTGAAAGATAAAGCAGATTTCCTCAGCAGAGATCTTGCCAAGCGAGACTGCCCTCTGGAAAGGGGCATTTTGGGAGTACGCAGGATGGAGAGCTTGGCAGGGGTAAAGGGAGTGGCATTCAGAGCCTCTCTTGCTCGAACACTATAGAAGCAATGGCAGGAGCAAAAGCCCCCCTGGGAAAGAAGGGGGAACTCAGGTGATCCCCTGCTCATCTCCCCTACCTGGACTGCAGGGGAAGCAGATGTTTCCACTTCTCCACAAAGATGACAGCTTGATGCCATCTCTTCACTGCCTGTGAGGGAGAGAATGTTGGAAGAATTGGCATTAGCCTAGACTTCATATTTTATTTGCTTGTTTGAATCCTGTTTCTTTAAAAAAAAAATTCTTGAGGGAATACAGAACAAAGAAAAGGAGTGAGGGAAAAGAATAAAAGGTAAAATTACCAAACTACATTATACAGGGCACTTTTTGCAAATATAAAGGACAATCCTTGATTGAAATACATAATTTTAGGAAAAATATATGACATAATAACTTTAAAAACCCCTATAAGAACCTACTCAACATTCTACCATTTTCTCATAATATATCAGGGGTGGCCAAACTTGATTAATGTAAGAGCCACATAGAATAAACATCAGATGTTTGAAAGCCACAAGACAAACTTAACACACGTTTTTATTGGAAAAGATGCAAATGTGCTTTTTATTAACATTAAATGAGACTACCAAAAATAAAAACAAATGGGGTAAAAAAAGATACTGATAATGATATTTGTCCAATGATTTTTATTTGTCTAAGAGAGCGAGAAAGAGAAGTGGAAAGAAAGAATGAAAGAGGTGGAGAGAGAGAAAGGGAGGGACGAGTAAACAGATGGGGGAGGGAGGGGAAGGGAGGGAGGGGAGAAAGAAAGAAAGGTGGAAATAAAGCAAATAGATGGAGGGAGGGAGGGGGAAGAGAGAGAGAAAGAGAAAAACAAAGAAAGCAGATAGATGGGGGAGGAAGGGGAAGGGAAGGAGGAAGAGAGAGAGGAAGAAACAAAGCAAATAAATGGGGGAGGAAGGGAGGGGGAGGAAGGAAGAGACAGACAAAGCAAATAGCTGAGGGAGGGGGAAGAAGGAAGAAAGAGAGAGAAAAAGAGAAAGGAAGGAAGAAAGAGAAAGAATGGTGGAAGGAATGAAAGAGGTGAAAAGAAAGCAAATAGACGAGGGAGGGAGAAAGGAAGGGGAAAAGAAAGAAAAGTGGAAAGAAAGCAAATAAATGGGGAGGGAGGGAGAAAGGAAAGGAGAGGTGTGAAGAAATCAACTTTAAATGTGTTCTCCAGCCCCCATGCTGGCTTGGCTTGGACAAGGGATTTAAAAAGACAAATGCCTTCTGGTGGCTGGTGGAGGGGGGCTGTTAGAATGCATTTAAAGTTAAAGTTGCTGTCTTTCTCTGCTCCCCCCCACATACCTCAAGCCTACCCAGGGAGGAAAATACTGGCTGGGAAACGGAAGACCAATCAGGGAGGCATGCCTCCCCTCTGATTTCCCAGCTGCCCTGCCAGGAGCCGCACAATATGTGTGAAAGAGCCACAGGCAGCTCCTGAGCCACAGTTTGGCCACCCCATAATATATTAACATTTCTATCCTACCTTATCAATCTTATCGGTTATATAATAAAACATGGATAACCTCATGAAATTTGTATATCATTTTAACATAACAGTTTGTTGTGACAAAAATCATATGGAAGAAAACATCTTTAATATTTCATACTGCAACTTTCATATAATATAAACCATTCAGCCACATGACTACAAAGATTGGTTATAGTAATCACAGAAAACTTGCCAGTTATTTTCAAATTTGTCTTTCAATCTTTGATTAACTAAGTTTGCCAGTTTTACCATAACAACATATTTCTTACATTTTGTCTATACTCTTCTCAATAGTTGGACAATCTTCGATTTTGTTTGAATCCTGCTTCATGCACCCCTGTTCTCATGGCTGTGAAACCTTCCCCTGTGTACGCTCAACAAAATGTGTAACAATTTTGAGTAAACTTGAGGGAGATGTGGAAGAGAAGCAGCAGGCTCCTATGAGCCTTGGGGGGGGGGGTATAAACATACTACCAACATATTTCAGACTTCTGTAACACTTGGAGCTTATCCTGTGAACTCCAGAGCTCAAAACTGTGACAGCATCTATGCTCAATCAGACCAAAGATCCCAGCACGCCATTCTCCCGCCAGCTGGGCCCTCACACAAGCCCTTGAGTCTGGGCTTCTGGGAGAAGGGGGGGGGGGGAGAAATAAGGTCAAAGTCTGTCCAAAAACCCAGATGTGGCATTAGCACATCTGAAAAATCTAGGGTAATATCAAGGAGTTTCTAGACTGTCTGCTGATGCTGTGATGTCACAGGTCTAGATTTTCAGCAGGATGAGACATTACTGTGTGTCAGATTCTCAGGCAAAATTATTCTCAACAACACTCTCTTGGAAAGTGATTTGTTTATTGAGAAATAAAGATCTCCCAAGCTAGACTCTTTCTGAGTCAGAACTGATATTCTGGAACCAAACCCCAAAGATATAGACATTTCAAAAGGAGGTCCCACCAATCGTGCTTCTCATTCATTCCTGCCTAGCCGTTTGTGCCCCTCCTAACCCAGCCTGTAAATTATCATTACATTGATAGCCAAGCAAGCACCAGCAAGCACCAAAGGCAGCTTCAAGGTCGTTTTTTGAGCCGCTTTGAGTCACTCTAACATAAGGTATGTGAGATAGGAACATTTTAGTTAACACATGGAATTCATTGCTGCAGGAAATGGTGGCAGCTACAAGCATAGAGGGCTTCAAGAAGGGATTGGATGAACATATTAGCTACAAGGTATAGGTGGAACACTCTGTCTGGGGCAGTGATGCTCTGTATTCTTGGTGCTTGTGGGGCAATAGTGGGAGGGGTTTAGGAGCTCTGGCCCCACTGGTGGACCTCTTCATGGCCCCTGGGTTTTGGCCACTGTGAGACATAGACTGTTGGACTGGATGGGCCATTGGACTGATCCAAAAGGGCTTCTCTGATGTTTTTATGTCCTAATGAGAATGGCATTGCCCTTCACGCAGGGCTGGACCACCCATAGAGAAATTCAGGTATTTGCCTAGGGCGCCATCTTGTGGCAGAACACATCACTGGCCTGCTGCCCTGCCCCTGCCAAAAGCCCCACTCTTCCCGCCCCTGGGCTTGGCCTGCTCCGGTGGGGCGGGGATTCCCCCTGCTGCTCCCAAGAGCAGGAGGAGGAGAAGGAGGTGGCGAGGTGGGCATTCACTGCGCGCACCAAGCCCCTTCGCCTGCCCACCCGGAGGCCACCCCCGCCTCCCAAAGTCTGGCCAAGTTGGAGTTCTGAGTGGGGGACAGGCCAAGTGGAGGGATCACCAGGCCGCAGCACTGGCTTCCCATAGCAAGGAAGAGAAGAGCTTTGGCTGGCTGGCTGCCCCCCCCCCCCCTTCTGTGGTACTTCCTCCTCCTCAGCACATTTATCCACGCCACAGCTATTTTCTTGTCCTTATTCTTATTGGTTTGGGGGCACGCCTGGCCAAAAGGAGCAGAGCCCAACTGCACAGCCACCATCTTCGCCCTTTTCTGCCCCGCCCATCGGAAATGGCACGGGAGACCTGTCAGGGGGCAGCAGCCGCTTGGTGAGCCATCCCAGTGGCTGGCTGAGCACCCTGCAGTTCCGCCAGCAACCTCCACTCCACCCCGCCCAGAGGCCACCAATGGCTGTCAGGTGGGGCTTGTAGCATGACTCAAGCCTCAAGGAGGTGAGAAGGCAGGCACCAGAGGCTCCTTTGCAGAGGGGCCAGTGTGGGACCAAGTACTGAGTTAAGATTAGGAAGAAGACTTTCTGGGACTGGGAGCTCCACTGCAGACACCACGGAGTGGGGGGGGGGGATACTGGGAAGAAAGAAGCAGCATTTTGTGGTTGGGAAAAAAACCCAATCGTATAAATGCCATCAATAATCCTCAGTAATTCTATTGAAATGTATGAGGGAGAATCCAACTGATTGTCTTTCCTGCCTACTGGCCAAGCAGCCATTGTAACCCCCCCCCCCCCGGTGCAAAATGTATTCCACCATTAGCCTTGTCATAGATTCAGGTTGAGTCCAGTGGCACCTTTGAGACCCACAAAGTTTTATTTTGGGTATAAGTTTTCCTGTGCATGCACACTTCTTCAAAAACAAAGTTTGAGTCCAGTGGTGCCTCTAAGACCAACAAAGTTTAATTCAAGGTATAAGCTTTCTAAAGAAGTGTGCTTGCACATGAAAGGTTATACCATGAATAAAACTTTGTTGGTCTTAAAGGTGCTCCGGGACTCAAACTTTGTTTTATAAGCCTTGTTGGTGAGAGCTTGCTTCATCAGATACATGGAAGTGTACATCAAAGCCACTATACTGAGGGAAAGTTCCCAGTTACAAAACAGGAGGGGAGGGGTGTTGTTTCCACCACAAAGAATATTTCATACTCCAACTAAACCTCCAGGATAGTGTGCCTAATGTTTCTGTTGCTCTAAGGATCCTTCTCACACTTCCAGTGTCAGTGGCAAGTGGTGAATGCAGCTTCTCAAAACTCAAAGTTATAAAAACAAACATACACACATTCTGATGTGCCTGAAATGGAAACATTAAAGAGACTTAAATTTCAACATCACAATTAACGGATTTTTCAAAATGCTTTGTGATTTGTGTTTTTCTGTTTGAGAGAGAAAATCAGAGATTGTATTACTTGTTCTTACAATTAAAACAAAGAAATTAGCAATTTCAAATTTTGTGTTTTTCATTCTTCCTAAAATGCATCTATGTTTGAAAATTGGTGGGCCCATGGGGAGGGGGGGGGGACAGAAGGTAGCCTCGCCTAGTCTGCAAAAAAACCTGGCACCGGCCCTCCTCCACGAATCAGTACAATTCTCCCTTCAAGTGGAGGCTACCATGGGACTGAGCCTCAGAAGTCCACTCTGTGTGGTGTGCAGAAGTATTTCTTTTTTCTCCTCTCCTGAATCTTCTATCCAGCAACTTCACAGTGTGCCAAGATCTGGGCACAAGGCACCCTTACCACGTGAGAGGGCATCTTGGGCACACTCCTGGGGCTGTACCCACTGCTCCTCCTCCAAAGGAGATCCTTCCTCCTCAGAGAACTTTGCTTCCTCCTTTACAGGTGTTCCCCACGTCTGAAATAGCAGTAAGAGAGACAGGTAAGAGGAGGGATGCTAAAGCCTGAGGAGGAGACTCTTGCCCCATACCCATCCTCACCCCTGTCTTGATCAACAGAGCTGCTTCAACTGCAGCAGCAAGAATCAGGGTTCTGGTTTTCTATCAACCCTGGTCAAGTGTCTGGAGGGATACACACTGGGCAGGGAGGCCTCAGGCTAAGGTCGGAAATAACAGCTTGAATGGACTGCGTGAAGCTCCCTCACCTGCTCTGCCTGCCTCTTCTCCTCTGCCTGACTCAGGAGGAAGCCTTCCGCCAGGGCCACCGCCTGGGAACTGGTCTCTGGCCCACATCCTCTGACCCAGCCCTGCATGTCCTCGGGCAGGACGGCCAGGAACTGCTCCAGGATCACCAGGTCCAGGATCTTCTTCTTGGAGCACCTCCCCGGCTTCAGCCAGTGGCTGCAAAGTCCATGGAGCTGGCTGCAAACCTCTCGGGGCCCAGCAGCCTCGTGGTAGCAGAACTGCCGGAAATGCTGGCGATGTTCATCTGAGGTCCCGGTGTCCTGATGCAGGACCTCTGGCACTGCTCTTTCCCAGAATTCAACACCACTCCCCGCCTGGATGGGATGGGTGTCTTTCCTTGATTTCTTGCCAATTCCTGGTCCTTCTGGGTCCTGCTCTTCCATCTTCTTCCCCTTCTATTGGGTCACCTGTGAATGCAAAAAGATGCCTTTACTTACTTGGAACAGAGGTTCGTGACATTGTACAGAAGGCAGCAATCAGCACCATCCCAAAGAAACAGAAATGCAAGAAAGCAAAGTGGCTGTCTGATGAGGCTTTACAAATAGCAGGTGACAGAAGGAAAGCGAAAGGCAAAGGTGAAAAGGAAAGATTTATCCAACTGAATGCAGATTCCCAGAGAACAGCAAGGAGAGATAAGGAGGCTTTCCTGAATGAACAATGAAAAGCAATAAACGAAAACAATAGAATAGGAAGGACTAGAGATCTCTTCAAGAAAATTAGAGAAATCAAGGGAACGTTCCGTGCAAAGTTGGCCATGATAAAGGACAAAAACAGAAAGACTTAACAGAAGCAGAAGAAATTAGGAACAGATGGCAAGAATACACAGAAGAACTATACAAGAAGGACCTCAATGTCCTTGACAACCACGACGGTGTAATCACTGACCTCAAGCCAGACATCCTGGAGCACAAAGTAAAATGGGCCTTAGAAAGCATTACTAACAACAAAGCTAGTAGAGGTGATGGTATCCCAGCTGAGCTATTCAAAGTCTTAAAAGATGATGCTGTTTAAAGTGCTGCACTCAATATGCCAGCAAATTTGGAAAACACAACAGTGGCCACAGGATTGGAAAAGGTCAGTTTAAATTCCAATCTCAAAGGAGGGCAATGCCAAGGATTGTTCAAACTATCGCAAAATTGCACTCATTTCACACACTAGCAAGGTCATGCTCAAGATCCTACAAGCTAGGCTTCAGTAGTACGTGGACAGAGAACTACCAGAAGTACAAGCTGGATTTGGAAGAGGTAGAGGAACTAGAGATCAAATTGCCAACATTTGCTGGATTATGGAGAAAGCAAGGGAGTACAAGAAAAACATCTACTTCTGCTTCATTGACTATGCTAAAGCCTTTGATTGTGTAGATCACAACAAACTATGGCAAGTCCTTAAAGAGATGGGAGTACCAGAGCACTTCACATGTCTCCTGAGAAACCTGTATAAGGGTCAAGAAGCAACAGTTAGAACCGGATATGGAACAACTGATTGGTTTAGCATAGGAAAAAGAGTACAGCAAGGATGTATATTGTCACCCTGCTTATTTAATTTATATGCAGAGCACATCATGCCAAATGCTGGCCTGGATGAATCACAAGCTGGAATTGCTGTGGAAAATACCAACAACCTCAGATATGCAGATGATACCACTCTAATGGCAGAAAGTGAAGAGGACCTCAAGAGCCTCTTGCTCAGAATGAAAGAGGAGAGGGCAAAAGTTGGCTAGAAACTCAACATAAAAAAAAAAAAACTAAGGTAATGGCATTTGGCTCCATCGCCCCTTGGCAAATAGAAGGGGAAGTTGTGGAAGCAGTGAAAGACTTCACATTCCTGGGATCCTAGATCACTGCAGATGGTGACTGCAGCCATGAAATTAAAAGAGGCCTGCTCCTTGGGAGGAAAGCAATGACAAACCTAGACAGCATAATAAAAAGTAGAGACATCACCCTGCCAACAAAAGTCTGTGTGGTCGAAGCCATGGTATTCCCTGTAGTAATGTACAGCTGTGAGAGTTGGACAATAAGGAAGGCTGAGCGCCAAAGAATAGATGCTTTTGAATTATGGTGCTGGAGAAAACTCTTGAGAGTGCCTTGGACTGCAAGGAGATCCAATCAGTCAATCCTAAGAGAAATCAACCCTGACTGTTCCTTGGAAGGCCAGATACTGAAACTGAAGCTCAAATACTTTGGCCAACAAATGAGAAGGGAGCACTCACTGGAGAAGACCCTGATGCTGGGAAAGACTGAAGGTCAAAGAAGGGGACGGCAAAGGATGAGATGGTTAGACAGTGTTACTGATACAATGAACAGGAAATTAGGCAAACTCCTGAGCACGACGGAAGACAGGAGGGCCTGGCGTGATGTGATCCATGGGGTCACAAAGACTCAGACTCGACTGTGCGACTGAACAACAACAAAACTTGGCATAAAGAGGGAGAGGGGAATATATCCAAAAGGCAGACAGGAACCTAAAGTAGATGGGGGCTACAAGTTCTGCCACATCAGAGAGTCAACAAAGAGAAAAATTTCTCCCTCTCCCAAAATACTAAAACTTAAGGGCATCTATGACACGCGGCCTTAATACATGCAGTGTTGTGACGTTCTGGGAGGTGACTGATCAGGTCTTTGTTGACTGTACTGAGCAGTTCCCTTCTAAGAACAGTCTCTTCGGGGTTTGTTTGTTTTATAGATCTGTCGAGGACCACTACTAGGTCTATTGGTTTTCACTAAAGAGTTGGGCACCAAGGCCTGTCCACTTCAAAACAGATAGAGTACTTTATTTTCAGAACACACAACTTGGGGATGGAGAAGATATATATATATACACACACAGAGGATCATTTGTTTCTTTTCAGGCTTGAACTTTTGGCTTGGCTTACACTTAGACAGTATGCTTGTTGTTGTGTCCCCATTTCACTCAGATGTTACCCAGTTCACTAAACATCCTAACAGGTATACTCTCCTGGACTACCTTGTGGTTAACCTTTGGCTTTGGCTTTCTGACCCCATTTCTGAGTCCCAACTCAGCGGGCCTGACTCTGCCAGACCGTTCCTCAGCCCTCTCTTAACCACCTCTCCCAGGTTCTTTAGGAGTACTGTGTTTGGTGTTTGTGACTGCGCTTATCTGTTTACCATCCACCAGTCTGTTCACTGTCCTCTCTCCTTCAGAGGGACTCAGTGAACCAGACTCCTCAGCCCCAGTTATCTGTCTCAACTGTTATCAGGCTGTCCACACAGAGCTACAGAGGTCTGTTCCTTCCACAGGGCTCCTCAGTAGCCTCACAGCTCTGGGCTCATTCCTCTATCAACCGCCCCTCTTCCACTGTCCGCTCCCCAAACGGTCAGTTTTTGACCCGTTATGTGTCAGTCACTGAGTGTTTTGAGCCAAATGGCCCCCTCCTCACTCAGTCATGTGACTCAGCAGTGTTCCATGTTTACAGTCCGCTGGTCCCAGGTATTTAATTCTGTCACAGCAGCCAGTCAAGCTGATGGGCAGTAGGTTCAGGACAGACAAAAGGAGATATTTCTGTACACAGAGAGTGATTCAAATGTGGAATTTGCTGCCAGAGAATGCTATCATAGTCACAGGAATAAATAGCTTTCATAGGGGACTAGAGAGATTCATGGAGGATAAGTCTCTCAAGGGCTACTAGCCATGGTGACTGAGGGGAACCTCCACATTCAGAGGCACTAAGCCTTTTGACTCCTCCCAGAGGCAGGAGACAACACCAGAGGAAGGCCTCGGCCTCTCTGCCCTATTGCTGGCTTCCAGAGGAACCGGTTTGGTCACTGTGTGAGACAGGAGGCTGGACTAGGTGGACCTTCACTGGTCTGATCCAACAGGGCTCTTCTGATCTTACGGTCCTTTTGCTGAGGCCACGATCCTCGTATTGATGTGTTCCCAGGAGCCTTTTGTCCCTCCTGGCCTCCTGGATGTGGGCAGGCTGATATCAGGGGGAGGCGTGTGGGTCTCTGCCTGTCCCAGGGGAGTTGCCTTGTGCTGTGACTCATGGGCACTGGGGGTGTTTCCATCTACTCTATTGGCCTTGCTAGGCTCTCTGTGCCTCTGCAACTGGTTTAAAAAAAAACAAAAAAAAAAACCTCCTCTCCTCTGCTGGGGGGCCTAGGATCCCCACTAGCAGCCCCGACCCCACACTGGCACTGAGTCTTAGGATGGGGCTGCGGTTGATTCCCATGCAGGTAGGAGTAACTCTCCCCCAGGTGCCACTGGACTCTAAAATTTGTTCTCCCTCCCCCCCCCATACACAGGCAGTGACCCTCACCCCCAGAACTGAAATCACAAGCAACACTTTCACACATTTATTTCTTCTTGTACTTAAAGATACTGATTATTGCCCCCCCTCATCCAACCCCAGTTACACAGCAGAGCAAAACTGATTCCTAAAATAGGGCTGCCAGGCGGGGTGGGGTGGGGGTCTCCCAGGGTTATAACTGATTCAGTACAGAGATCACTCTCCCCCCCCCCCCCCACGGGGGAAAAATGCCTGCTTTGGAGGGAAGGCTCTTCTTGGGGATTCTGCTCCATAGAATCCCGCCCCCCCCCGCGGTTCCACCCCCCCCCCCCCCATTGTTTAAGAATCGGCCATCGCGGACTCGAGAACCCGACAGACGACGACTTGATAGCTGCAGCATCTTTTTTTGCAGAATTGAAATGACCAGCAATGGAACGCCAGTTTCGTATACTGAAGAGCCACTGGACCCTCCATGTGTCCCATTGGATTTTGTTGTACTTAAGAGACACTGATTATTCCCCCCTCCCCCGAACCCCCTCCCCCAATTTTCATAGTGGACAAAACCCGATGACAGCAGCATTTCTCTCTTCCAGGATCTAATACTTTATACCCCGCCTCCCCCATGACTTACTTCCAAGTAAACCTTCCCTGGATCCGGCTGCAAAGCTTTCCCGCGCAGTTACGGATCTGAACTCCTCCCTCCCTTGGGCGATACAGGAACTCCCCCCCCCCTTTGCTCGGCCTCTCTAGTAAACAGCTTTGTCCCTTTAACCCATGCAGTACGGGACACAAGAGAGAGAGAGAGCGAGCGAGAGAGAGAGAATATAGGCAAACTAAAGAAAGGTCGCCCGAAGCCGTAGGCAGCAGGTCTACTCCGAGATAGGGCTGGCCACCAAAAACCAAAGAGAGATCAGGGGATCAGTGAGCAGAAAATAGCCGGTAGTTAGGAAGGGAATATCACTCACTCTTTTTTAGGTTTCCAAAAAAGAGATAAATATTAATACACTTCTGTACGTTCACACAAGAATAAACATTTAAAAAAGTGATTCCACGGTGTTGACAAGCACAGCCCAATAACCCAAAACTACTTCTGTGTTGCAGGAGTCCGCCTGGTCCCCTTCACCTCCAGCCTCATCCAGTGCAAATCAAGTGCAACAAACAACAAATCTCCTTCGTGTCTTTCTTGCCGTAGCATGGGACCGAAGACAAACAGCACCAGCCAAGGTCAGGGGCTCTGCAGACAGGCTGGCTCAAGCACCTGTTTTCAATAGGCACCTGTTTCCTCGGAACAGAATAGTAAGACGTAAGGACAGCGACTGCCCATAGACAATACGTGACTGCCAATAGCAGCCCCAGCCCAGGGGGAGCAACATCACGGACCGTCCGGGTCTGCAGAGGAGAGTCAGCCTTTCTCATTGGGCTGCAGCGCTGAGAGGGTTAAAGCCACCGAGCTGCTCGCTAGACCGGCCGAGCCAGGAGGGGGGAGGCGGAAGGGTAGGAGGGGGGGAGGGCTTTGCTGTTGCAAGGCGAGGGGGGGCTGCAGATCAGCAACTGCCGGGGAATCCTTTGCAGCCGGATCCTGGGAAGGCTTGCTCACGAGTAGGTCTGTTTCCCTGGGGGGTTCCCTGCCCCCCGCTCCCGCTCCTCCAGGCAGCCCCTCTGCCCCCCCAAATCTGCCCCTTCCCCTCTGCTGGCTGCTCGGACAGAGCTCTTCCCTAACGCCGGTGGAGGAGGCGGCAGCTGCAGGGGTCGAGCCGCGACCCGTCCCTCTGTCCCGGGCACCAGTTTGCACGTGGAGAAGGAGCCCCCAGCACAGACCGATGTGCAGTCCTTGCAGGCCAAGATCATACCACCCGCAGCAGGTTTTTCAGGGGGCGAATAGAGATGCCTTATTTACCTGAAAGACCAAACAGGCGTATCTAAAAAAACCTGACGCCTGATGCAGCAAAACAGCATTGATCCTGACCCACAAACTACAGCAAGGACGCTCCTCCTCACCAGAGAACCCTTTTTTGGGGGGGAGGGGGGGTTCCTTGGCCAGAGTCGGTGATTTAGTTCCTTTCTCTGGCTTCCTTCTGCCTTTTTGATAAGAAGAAGAAGAGATTGGATTTATACTCTGCTCTTCACTCGGAGTCCCAGAGCAGCTTACGAACTCCTTCCCCTCCCCACAATAGACACCCTGTGAGGTTGGGTGGGGCTGAGAGAGCTCTGACAGTAACTGCACTTTCAAGGACAGCTCTGACAGAACTATGGCTTGCCCAAGGTCATCCAGCAGGTTCAGGAGTGGGGAGTCAAACCAGGTTCTCCCAGATTAGAGTCTGCGCACTTAACCACTACACTAAACTGGCTCTTTTCCTCTCCCTCTTCAACGCCACAGGAGAAAGGCTTTCTTTCCAGAATCTGAGGCGATCCAAGAGAAGGCGAAGGAGAGAGAAGAGGAGGATCCAGAAGGCCCTGGAAATGACCAGAGATCAAAGCAACAGTCCCCATCCTATGAAAGCAGGGCATGGGATTGAGTTCTGGGAAAGAGCTGTGGTGGAGATCCTGGCTAAGGACACCATGACCTCAGATGTCCATTGCCAACGCTTCCGGCAGTTCTGCTACCATGAGGCTGAGGGGCCCCGGGAGGTTTGCAGCCAGCTCCACGGACTTTGCTGTCACTGGCTGGAGCCGGAGAGGCACACCAAGAAGCAGATTCTGGACCTGGTGATCCTGGAGCAGTTCCTGACTCTCCTGCCCCAGGAAATGCAGGGCTGGGTCAGAGGATGTGGGCCAGAGACCAGTTCCCAGGCGGTGGCCCTGGCTGAAGGTTTCCTCCTGAGTCAGGCAGAGGAGAAGAGGCAGGCAGAACAGGTGAGGGGGTTTCCGTTACTCAGTTCAAGCAGTGACTTTATCCTAAGGCTTCCCTACCAGGTATTTCTATCTTGAGAGAATTCAGTAGTCTGGGAAGAAAACCCAACCCTGATTCCTGCCCCTAAGTGTGAAGCAGTGCAGTGGGTCAATGCAGGGATGAGGAGTCTGTGAATGGGGCAGGATTCATCCCCTCAGCCTGTTCCATTCCTTCTCTTACCTGTGTCTCTTGCTGTTGTTTCAGATGTGAGGACCATCTGTGAAGAGGGCAGCGAAGTTCTCTGAGGCAGAAGGAGTTTTAAACTGTAATTTTCTTAGTTGTGTTTTAATTTGTTGGCCACCTTGGTGACCCTCGTGGCGGGAGAGAGGCAGGGTCTACATTTGGTAGATGAGGGTAAATAGAAATTGAATTCTCAGCCACGGTGATCCTAGGGAGGCCCAGAATGGAGGCATCCCTGCCGATCGGATCCTTTGTAGGCCAGGCGTTTTAGCCAGTGTGTCCGTTCCTCCCCCCCCCCCCCCATTGGCTGTTTCCCCGGAGGTTTCCCTGCCCCCCCTCCCGCTCCTCCAGGCAGCCCCTCTGCCCTGGCCGGGAGAGACACCCGCCCCCCATATCTGCCCTTTTCCCTCTGCTGGCTGTTTAGACAGAGCTCTTTCCAAACGCCGATGGAGGAAGCAGCTGCAGGGGTCGAGCTGTGACCCGTCACTTTGTCCCGGGCTCCTCTTTGCACATGGAGAAGGAGCCCCCAGGACAGAGTGATGCTCAGTCATTGCAGGCCAAGATCATCCCGTCGGCAACAGGTTTTTCAAGGGCCAAATAGAGATGCCTTATTTACCTGAAAGACGAAACAGGCATAGCTAAAAAAACCTGATGCCTAATGCAGCAAAACAGCATTGATCCTGACCCACAAACTACAGCAAGGACGCTCCTTCTCACCAGAGAACCTTTGTGTGTGTTTTGGGGGGGGGGGTTCCTTGAGCTCAATAGTCATGGGATAAAAGGACAAGTCCTTTTGTGGATCAAAAACTGGCTAGTTAAAAGGAAACAAGAGAGTGAGTATAATAGAGCAATTTTCTCAGTTGAGGGAAGTAAGCAATGGGGGTACTGCAGGGATCAGTACTCGGTCTGATGTCTTTTAACTTGTTTATTAATGATTTGGAGTTGGGTGTAAGCAGTGAAGTGGCTAAATTGGAAGATGACATGAAGTTGTTCAGGGTGGTGAGAACCAGGGAGGATTGTGTGGGACTCCAGAGGGGTCTGTCGAGGATGGGTGAGTGGGCATCAACATGGCAAATGGGGTTTAATGTGGCCAAGTGCAAAGTGATGCACATTGGAGCCAAAAACCCTAACTATAAATAAATGTTGATGGGGTCCAAACTGCCGGAGACTGACCAAGAGAGAGATCTTGGAATCGTAGTAGATAACTCAATGAGAATTTCAAGAAAGTGTGCGACTGCAATGAAAAAGGCCAAAGCTATGCTGGGGGTTATTAGGAAGGGAATTGAAAACAAATCAGCCAGTATCATAATGCCCCTGTATAAATCCATGGTGCGACCTCATTTGGAGTACTGTGTACGGTTCTGTTCGCCACATCTCAAAAAAGACATTATAGCATTGGGAAAAGTGCAGAAAAGGGCAACTAGAATGATAAAAGGGTTGGAACACTTTCCCTACGAAGAAAGGTTGAAGCACTTGAGGCTCTTTAGCTTGGAGAAAGGACGGCTGTGGGGTGACATGATCGAGGTGTATAAGATTATGCATGGGATAGAGCAGGTAGAGAAAGAAGTACTTTTCTCTCTTATTTACAATACCAGAACTCGTGGACACTCCATGAAATTGCTGAGCAGTCGGGTTAGAACGGATAAAAGGAAGTCCTTCACCCAAAGAGTAATTAACATGTGGACTTCACTGCCACAGGAGGTGGTGGCGGCTACAAGCATTGACGGCTTCAAGAGGGAATTAGATAAACATATGGAGCAGAGGTCCATCAGTGGCTATTAGCCCCAAAGTATAGATAGGAACTCTCAGTCTGGGGCAAGTGATGCTCTGTATTCTTGGTGCTTGACCGGGGGAGGGGGTTACAGTGGGAGGGCTTCTAGTGTCCTGCCCCCACAGCTGGACCTCCTGAGGGCACCTGGTATTTTTGGCCACTGTGTGACACAGAGTGTTGGACTGGATGGGCCACTGGCCTGATCCAACATTGGCTTCTCTTATGTTCTTATATTCTTATGAGCAGAGCTGGTGATTTAGCTCCATTCTCTGGTTTCTCTCTGCCTTTTTGATAAGAAGAGGAGATTGGATTTATACCCCACTCTTCTCTCGGAGTTCCAGAGCAGCTTACAAATTCCTTCCCCTCCCCACAACAGACACCCTGTGAGGTTGGGTGGGGCTGAGAGAGCTCTGACAGCAACTGCACTTTCAAGGACAGCTCTGACTGAAACTATGGCTTGCCCAAGGTAATCCAGCAGCTGCAGGTGCAGGAGTGGGGAATCAAACCCGGTTCTTCCAGATTAGAGTCCACGCACTTAACCACTACACCAAACTGGCTCTCTTTCCAGAATCTGAGGCGATCCAAGAGAAGGCGAAGGAGAGAGAAGAGGACGATCCAGAAGGCCCTGGAAATGACCAGAGTTCAAAGCAACAGTCCCCATCCCATGAAAGCAGGGAGTGGGGTTGAGTTCTGGGAAAGAGCTGTGCCGGAGATCCTGGCTAAGGACACCATGACCTCAGATCTCCATTGCCAACGGTTCCGGCAGTTCTGCTACCATGAGGCTGAGGGGCCCCGGGTGGTTTGCAGCCAACTCCATGGACTTTGCAGCCACTGGCTGAAGCCGGAGAGGCACACCAAGAAGCAGATCCTGGACCTGGTGATCCTGGAGCAGTTCCTGACCATCCTGCCCCAGGAAATGCAGAGCTGGGTCAGAGGATGTGGGCCGGAGACCAGTTCCCAGGCGGTGGCCCTGGCCGAAGGTTTCCTCCTGAGTCAGGCAGAGGAGAAGAGGCAGGCAGAACAGGTGAGGGGGTTTCCTTCACTCAGTTCAAGCAGTGACTTTATCCTAAGGCTTCTCTGCCGGATATTTCTACCTCGAGAATTTAGGCTGGGAAGAAAACCCAACCCTGATTCTTGCTCCTGTGTTTGAAGCAGCACTGCTGGTCAATGCAGGGATGAGGAGTCTGTGAATGGGGCAGGATTCGTCCCCTCAGCCTGTTCCATTCCTTCTCTGACCTGTGTCCCTTGCTGTTGTTTCAGATGTGGGGACGATCTGTGAAGAGGGCAGCGAAGTTCTCTGAGGCAGAAGGAGTTCCGTCAGAGGAAGGTCAGAGGGCGCAGGCCCAGGAGCGTGCCAAAGATGCCTGGTCAAGTTGTAAGGGTGCTTCCTGCCCAGATAGGAGCAGGGCATCTCGTCAATTTTTTGGGTAGAAGATTTTGTGCAGGAGAAAAAGGAAGTCCTTCTGCTCACTACACAGAGTGGACTTCGGGGACTTAGTGCCACAGGGTGTCGTGAGGGGCCACTCACTTGAAGCGGGAGTAGACAAAATCACGGATGGCGATTCCATTCTTATTTGCATGAATTAAAATCTTCATATCTCACCTTCCTTCGGTCAGAAGGAATCACGGTGACTCAAATAAGAAAGCGAAGACACATTTCGGTGCAGCTGTTACCGACGGTGAATAAGTGGAACCTCCACGTTCTCCTGACCTGGATGACCCAGACTAGCCCAGTCTCATCAGATCCCGGAAGCTAAGCAGAATCGTACTGGGGTGGGAGACCAGCAAAGAAGTCCAGGGTTGCTCTGCAGAGGCAGGCAATGGCATCCCATCCCTTAACCTCTCTTGCCTTGAATAACTGAGGGGTCACCATAAGTCGGCTGTGACTTGAGGCCACTTGACACACGCACACAGATTCACACCATGTTCTGAGGCAGCCGGCCTCCAAAAACCCGTAGCCAGAGGTCAATAATTTGGTTCCTGTGCCCCTGCTTAAAGGCTTTCTGGGGACGCCAGGCGGGTCACATTCACAAAGAGGCTACTGAACTACGGATACTGTCGTGTATTTGAGCTCCAGAGTTCACAGGGCACATCAAGTCTTGCAGACGTTTGAAACAGAGTGTATTCCACCACACCCCCCCTAACGCTCATTGGCCCCTGGTGCTTCTCTTATGCATATTCCATGATTTACTAAAATTCCTGACAACTTTTTCTGACTGTATGTAGGCCAAAGTTTCACAACTCTGAGAAGGGGTGTGTGAGAAAGCGTTGGAGGATTGGAACAAGCAAATGAACTGGGGAGTTTCTAGCTGACACCCTTCCTTCCTCCTTTGTGTGTGTGTCTCTCTCTCTCTCTCAGGCGGTGAAGAAACGGTGCTGAGCCATCGATTTTGTAGAGATCTGGAAAGAGCTGCTGAACCTCCACTCCAGGTAGGGGAGATGACTTTTTCTCAAGGGGGTTTTGCTCCTGCAGTTGCTCCTAAGGTGCCTGAGCGATAGGTTATAAATGCCTTTACCAAACTGGGAGCCAGTTTGGCGTAGTGGTAAAGTGCAGAGACTCTAATCTGGGAGAACCGGGTTTGATTCCCCACTCCTCCACTTGCACCTGGCTGGATGACCTTGGGCAAGCCATAGCTCTGTACCAGCTGTTCTCTCAAGGACAGCTTGGGAAAGAGCTCTCTCAGCCCCACCCACCTCACAGGGTGTCTGTTGTGGGGAGAGGAAGGGAAAGGAGTTTGTAAGCCACTCTGAGACTCCCAGTGAGTGAAGGGCAGGATATAAATCCAATCTCTTCTTCTTCTTCTTTACCCATGCCAAGCCTTTGTGTACCATCTCAGACTGCCCCCTTCCCGTGTGCGTTCTCTGCCTGGCATGATCCCTGACGAGGGAATCTGCTTTTCTTTTCAGTTTTCCTTTGAGGAGGTGGCCGTGGATTTCACTGAGGCGGAGTGGGCCCTGCTGGATCCAGGCCAACGAGCTCTCCACAGGGAAGTCATGCTGGAGAACTACGGGACTGTGGCCTCCCTGGGTAAGGATCTTCCATGGGTGGCAAAGGTGCCAACCGCTGCCCCTGGGATGATGCATGGGTCAGAATACTGAGCAGCAATACGTTGTTTTGATGCCTGCCCACCTACTCCCCCCCTCCTCCTTTGGGGTCTCCGGGACTGGGGTGGCACTGAAAGTGATGTTTAGTGTAGTGGGATAGACTGGGGCAACTGAGGCCAGTATTGTGGCCATCATCACCCAAACCAGAGAAGGTGTCCTGACCTGAGGCCAAGGTGTCCTGATGAGAGGCCCTCAGAAAGTCTCTGGAAGGGGCCACAACCTAATTTCTCAGTAGTCAGTCTATACAGCATGTCCTTAAGAATACAGGAACAGATGAACACAAGAACACAAGAAGATCAGACCAGTTGAGGGTCCATCTAGTTCAGCCTCCTGTCTCACCCAGTGGCCAACCAATTCCACTGGAGGGCCAACAACAGGGCAGAGAGGCTGAGACCTCTTTACATTTTGGTGCAGTGGTTAAGTGCCAGTTTGGTATAGTGGTTAAGTGCGCGTACTCTAATCTAGGAGAACTGGATTTGATTCCCCACTCCTCCACGTGGTGCTGGTGTGACCTTGGGTCAATTATACCTTATCTCAGAGCTGTTCTCTCAAAAGCAGTTCCTAAAAGAGCTCTCTCAGTCCCACCTACCTCACAGGGTGTCTGTTGTGGGGAGGGGAAGGGAAAGGAGTTTGAAAGCCAGTCTGAGACTTCGAGTGAAGCGTAGGGTATAAATCCAGTCTCCTCCTCTTTCTTCCTCTACATTTTATAGTTTCTTTGACTTATGTTGTTAACCATGCAGGCATTCTTATAGACTTAGTACAATAACAAAAATAAAATAAACCTTGGCGAGCATAAATTACTCCAGGTCAGATAACATTCAAGTGCTGCTTAAAGGTATACATCTCAAATACAATTAACGAAAAAATCATGCCCAGAGATTGATAAATCCTTTAGTATGATCTACATATACTTATCTCTGTATATTAATCCTTTTAGTGTATTGGCTATTTCCAGCTTGTCAGCTGCCACTCGAGTACTTGCGTGCCATTGGCCAGGTGCCTACTCTGCTCCTCTTTCCTGCCCACTCCCTCTTCAGCCACTGTTCCCTGTCAGAATAACTGGCAAACGGCTGTCTCTCTTGTCAAAGATACTTTTCCTGCTTGGCTCCTCTGTGGGATTAACTTTTTCCTCAGTGGCTGTTGGTAAGCAACCAAGCTTGGTTCTGTCAGTAAAAAGACAAAGGAAGGAAACCCTTTCCATGCCTTTGTGAGGAACTCATTGGGGCCAGTCCTAACTAGGGTTGCCAGCTTCAGGTTGGGAAATTCCTGGATAGTCTGTGTCTAAGGAAGCCAGAGTTTGGGGAGGGGAGAGGCCTCAGCTGAACAGAATGCCATAGAGCCCATCTTCCAAAGCAGTTATTTTCTTCAGGAGGGAGGAGATCTGGAGTTCAGTTGTGATACTCAGTGATCATCAGGCTCCACTCTAGGCATAGCAGTTAGCGCTTCAGAGCAGGGTCTGCCAGACCCAGGTTCTTGCTGTTGAAGCTGTGATTTCAGACCAGTCACAGACTTTCAGCACCCACTGCCAGCTTGGCCACTTTCCTGTCAAAATAAACTGTGGAAAGGACTCCTGCTTGGCTCCGCCATGGCTGGCTGGCTACTGAGGTGGGTCAGCAGCTGTCAAACCATTCTTTTCAACCCCCTGCTGTGCGGCTGACTTTCCCCTAGTGTTGCCAATCTCCAGGTGGGAGCTGGAGATCTCTTGCTGTTACTATTGATCTCCGGATTACAGAGATCAGTTCCCTTGGAGAAAATGGCTGCTTTGGAGGGTAGACCTATGGCATTATACCTTGCTGAATCCTTCCCCTCCCCAAATGCTGCCCTCCACAGGGTCCTCCTCCCAAATCTCCAGGTATTTCCCTACTCAGAGCTGGCAACCCTACTTTCCCCTCGGTGCCTGTTGCTAGGCAACCAAGCTTGGTTCTGTCATTAAAAGTGGGGGGGGGGGGAGACCCTTTCTATGCCATCTTCGGCCTTTGGGAGAAAACTCATTGGGGTTAGTCTTGACTAGGGTTGCCAGCTCCAGGTAGGGAAATTCCTTGAGATTTTATGGTAGAGTCTATGGAAGCCACGGTTTGGGGAGGGGAGAGGCCTCAGCTGAACAGAATGCCATAGAGACCACCCTCCAAAGCAGTTATTTTCTCGAGGGGTGGGGAGATCTGTTGTCTGGAGTTCAGTTGTGATACCTGGCAATCTTCAGGCTCCACCTGGAGGTTGGTTACCCTAGGCGTAGCAGTCAGCACTTCAGAGCAGGGTCTGCTAGACCCAGGTTCTTGCTGTGGCAGCTGACTGGGTGATTTTGGACCAGTCACAGGCTTTCAGCCTAACCTACCTCACAGCGCCGTTGTTGAAGTCAGAAGGTGGAGAGGAGAATGATGTCAGCTGCTTTGGTCTCCATTGCATAGAAAGACTACTTTTCCTCCTGGGGAATCATTGTTGTTGATCTCCAGGTGAGGGTTGGAGGTCACTCAGAATTACAACTGCTCTCCAGATGGCAGAGATCAATTCCCCTGGAAAAAGTGGGGGACTCTGTGTCCTTATACTCTGCTGAGATGGCCCTCCTGTGACAGCCAATGTGACGTAGCAGTCAGAGCTTCAGAGCACGGTAGAGGCTGCAGCTGGCGGGGGGAGATGGAAAGCTGAAGAGTGAGGGGCAGGTAAGGGCAGATTGATGCTTGGCTGGGACTGACCCCAATGAGTTTTCTCCCAAAGGCCGAAATAGGCATAGAAGTCCTTTTCTCCCTTTCTTAAAATACAAGAACTCGTGGGCACTCCATGAAATTGCTGAGCAGTCGGGTTAGAACAGGTAAAAGGAAGTACTTCTTCACCCAAAGAGTGATTAACACATGGAATTCACTGCCACAGGAGGTTGGTGGCGGCTACAAGCATGGATGGCTTCAAGAGGGAATTAGATAAACATATGGAGCAGAAGTCCATCAGTGGCTATTAGCCACAAAGTATAGATAGGAACTCTCAGTCTGGGGCAAGTGATGCTCTGTATTCTTGGTGTTTTGGGGGGGCAACAGTGGGAGGGCTTCCTGCCCCCACTGCTGGACCTTTTGAGGGCACCTGGTGTTTTTGGCCACTGTGTGACAGAGTGTTGGACTGGATGGGCCACTGGCCTGATCCAGCATTGGCTTCTCTTATGTTCTTATGGGAAGGAGATAGTGTTCCCAACGTCAGATTGGGAAATTCCTGGAGATTTCAGGGTTGGAGTCTGGAGAGGGTGAGGTTTGAGGAGGGGTGGGACCTCAGACAGGTACAATGCCATAGACGTCACTCTGTCAGAGTCCCACAGAAATCAGTCTCAACAACATTCCTTCAGAAGGATCAAGTTTACTGAAGAACAGTAAAGGCAGGTCATCTGTTATATACAATCTTTGTTAAAACTAATTCTAGAGGCAGGAGAGGGGAAGATATACAGGATTTGAAGTGGAGTCCCCTGATGGACCTGAGCCAATCAGAGGATGCACTGGAGCGCGCCTAAACTAACGGGTTCACATTCCAAAGGAAGAAACCAGTGCTAGGTACCAAGGTCACAGTAACATCAGGACAGATAAGGCACAGTGAAAGAAATGAAACACAACATTCCAGCACATTAAGGAGTTCACCCAGCGGTATCCTGCCTCCCCACCCACCAACTATGGCAGCGTAGCTGACACACCCTCCAAACCAGCCATTCCCTCCTGGGGAATGATTGTTGCCAGTCTCCAGTGGGGGCTGGAGATCACTCACAGTTACAGCTGCTCTCTAGGAGGGAGGGGAAGGAGATGGCATCTGATGTCAGAGGGGCAGATAAAGGTAGGTTGATGGTTGGCAAGGCTGGGGATAGGATTGCCAACTCCAGGTTGGGAAATTCCTGGAGATTTGAGGGGTGGAGCCTGGAGAGGGTGTGGATTGTGGAGGAGTGGGACCTCAAGACAGGTACAATGCCATAAACTCCACCCTCCAAACCAGCCATTTCATCCTGTGGAACCATTGTTGCCAATTTCCAGGTGGAGGCTGGGGATCACTCAGAATTACAACTGCACTTCAGGTAGCAGAGATCAATTCTTCTGGAGAAAATGGTGGACTCTGTGTCATTATACCTTACTGAGGTCTCCACAGCAAATTGACACTGAGTACCCAAGGCCGGGGCACTCTCCCAGAGCCTCTTTCTAGAGCCCATTGTATTTATTTCCACAACGGACCTTATTCATATTAATTATTAAAGCACTAAGGTTTTGAAGCAAATACACATGTATAAGTATACACAAAGAAACCTCCCATTGTATTTCGTATTCTTATAGACTTGGTAGTAACTTTACTGAACTGTGAAATGCATCCTGTCCAGGCTTCAATGAGTGTGGTTTTAAACAGCTTCCAAGCATCCTCCAGGGATCTGACCCTCTTTGTGTTTTCCTTTCAGCCTCCTTTTAACTATTTCCCTCATTTTTGTAAAGTTTCCTCTTTTGAAATGAAATGTTACAGTTTTGGACTTCGTAGGGGGAACTTTCCATTGAAATGAATGCATTGTGGTCAGTGTTCCCTCTAAGCTCAATTGGTGTGAGCTAGCTCACAGTTTTTTAGCCTCCAGTTCACAGATTGTTGTCTTAGCTCAGGAAGGATGGCTCTAGAGCAAACTAATTTCTGCAGCAGGCAAATCGCTCGCTCACAACTTTAATGCCAGTAGCTCACAAAGTAGAATTTTTGCTCACAAGACTCCATTACTGTTCGCAATTGCTGCAACAAAATCTACATCACTGGCCAGGTCTTGAGACCTGCTCAGAATGAATTCCAAATCATTACCCCTCTTTTTAGCTCTGTGACCAACTGTTACAGTGCACAGTCATTTACGATGTCTAGGAATCTGATTTCTACAGCATGTTTACCCAGTCAAACTGAGGGTGGTTGAGGTCTCCCAGTATAATACTGTTATCTGTTTTAGTCACCTCCTTTATTTCCTTCTCTATCTGGTGTGACAGAGTGTTGGACTGGATGGGCCACTGGCCTGATCCAACATTGGCTTCTCTTATGTTCTTATCTCAGCATTAGCTTCAAGGGGTTTGATCAGGTGGGCAATGGTACTCCCCCACTTTTAAGTGACCCTTAGAACCGGATATTTCCGCCCATATTGCTTCTGTTGGCGAGTTAATTCCCCTGATGTTTTCTAACTTATTTGGTTCTATACTGTCTTTGTTGTACAATGCAACACCTTTCTCTCTTGTCATGCCTATACATCTGGTAGCCAGGAATGACGGTATCCCACAGCTTTTCTCCGTTCCACCATGTTTTCTGAGATACCTCCTACATCTGATCTGTCAGTGAGCACCAAGCACTCCAGCTCCCCCATCTTGGCCCAGAGACTTGTAGCCTTGGTATACAGACACTGCTAATGTGTTTCCCTCTCCAGCAACCCTCACCTCCCTTGTCGCCTTAGTCACCACACATGGCTCTCAGTTGCCATCCTGCCCTCACTCCCAAATTCTCTTACGCTCCCATCAATATTACCCTGCATGTGTATGCAGTCATGCCTTTGGACTGAGTTGCCTGAACTGGAGGCTCCCTATCTCCTGTTGGCTCCCCCCCCCCCCCCACCCCCCTGGATTGGTTTAAAAGCTGCTCTGGCACCATTTTTCTATTAAGCACCAGCAGCCTGGTTTTCTTTTGATTTAAATGAAGCCCGGGTTTTTTTTAATAGGTTTGGCTTGTCCTAGAAAGTTCTGCAGTGCTTAATAAATCTAAACCCTCCTCCCAGCAAAACTTCCCACAGAGGGGATTCCTGTCATCCTTTCTGAGTGTGATCTGGAATGGATCCCTCCTCCTTGCACAGATGAGCTGGCTGCAAGTGTGTATCCTTCAAGATTATGTCAAAGGAACGAGCAAGGAATAGGCAGGGAGGATTTCTGCCTCACTTCTTAGCAATTCTTGATTTGATGTAGAATGTCCCCTAGGAAAGCAGGGAGGAGGCCTTCTGGGGCCTGAAATCTGGGAGATTCAGGGGTTCCACTGGGGCTGAGCTCAGCTGTGGCTCTTGAGAGGCTGAGGGATCATGACACTGGATATTCCAGAAAAGGTTAGTGGTTGCTTAAAACAGCCAAGGTGGAAGAGGCCAAAGGGCCAGGAACCCTTTCCTCTGCCTTCACCTGGATGACTAAAGTCTTACCAGCACCCCCCTATCTGAAAACTGGCACATATTCCTAAAACCATTGGAGGAGCTTGAACTGAGGAGTTCGTTTTTTTTTTTTTTAGGCGCCCCCCCCCCCCCCCCCCTGTGCACGCGCAAACAGACTTTTTTGGGAGGCAGAAAGCCAGCCCCTCCTGGCTCTTGTCACAACTGGAAGGAAACTCTCAGTGCAGTTGCAGGACTGGATATCATAATAACTTCTCGTATTTAATTCTCAAGGCCAGAGAATCAAAAGAGCTGTACAGAAACTCAAATGCAAAGAGTGGAGGAATCATTCTTTGCCACCTTTTCCTTTAAAGTACCTCCAGAAAGGGGTGGGGAGGGGAGGGATAGGTGTAATATAAGAACAGCTTTACTGGAGGGCCTGGAAGGAATTGCACACCCATTAATGACCAGGGCCTGATGGGTGGTTTGGTTTCTTGTGTGGCTCCCGATTAGACCTCTTTCTTTAATCCAGCAGGAAGAAGCCACTAAATTATTTAGGGAGACTGAGCCCTACGAGGAAAGGCTAAGGGCCTTGGGAATCTTTAGTTTGGAGAAGAGGAGATTGAGGAGGGAAATCATTGCTGTCTTTCCAGCTTGGGAAAGAGCTCTCTCAGCCCCACCTACCTCACAGAGTGTCTGTTGTGGGGAGGGGAAGGGAAAGGAGTCTGTAAGCCGCTCTGAGACTCCCTTGGGGAGTGGAGGGTGGGGTATAAATCCAATCTCTTCTTCTTCTTCTTTTTCTTGAAATATTTAAAAGGATGTCATTTGGAGGAGGGCAAGGAGCTGTTCCAGTCGGCAGCAGAGGATAGGACCCGAAGCAATGGGTTTAAATTACATTCAGAAAGGTATCAGCTGGATATTAGGAAAACCTTTTTCACCATCAGAGTGGTTCAAAGGTGGAATCAACAGCCTAGGGAGGTGGTTAGCTCCTCTTCACTGACAGCTTTTATGGTATGGTATCTTTGGAAGCCAGGGTAAATGTGAGAATTATTTCTTATTGGAGGAAATGCTTAAAACGTCCCCAGGATATCCTAGGTGTCCGAAGTTTTATATCGCTTTTGAAATACTCCAAAAGATTAGGCGACCACCTGACCTCTATTTTACTGAAATACTCAATTCCAGACGATATATGGGACAGTGAAAGTCAAAAGTCCAAATTGAAGGAATGGGTATTTAATAAGGATGGGCTTTTGAACCGCCAAGCGGTGGTAAGTTGTCGTACAGCCCCCTTGTTTAGGATATTTAAAAGAGATCACTGTAGGACTGTTTACCTTGAGAAATTAACCACTCTTGATCTAAGAAGGGCTTTTACCGCCCTAAGGTTTCATGCCATACCTTCAATGGTCTGTATTGGTCGCTTCTTGGGCTCCCCTGCTGTCTCTAGAATATGTCAATGTGGCGTAGGCGAAGTGGATGACGTCGAGCTCTTGGCATGAATCACTTAGGCAAAGGTTTATTTACCCCATTATACCTCTGCATAATGGAATTTCAGATCTGGACATGACTGTTTTTTGCTCTCTGATAATGACACATATATTACCAGCAGAATGGCTTTGTTTGCACTGGTGGCAAAAAAGATAAGACTAAGTCTTGGATTTGCAGCAAGTTACTGAAGGGCCTATCCCATTTTGGTTTATAATGTCTGTTGTATTTTGTTTTATCTGTTTTATTTTGTTTTCTTTTGTTATGGCCAATGGCCAAGACAATAAACTTGACTGACTGACTGACTGACAGCTTTTAAGAAGAGGCTGGACAAATATTTGTCAGAGATGCTTTAGACTGGTCCTGCATTGGGCAGGGGGTTGGACTAGATGGTCTGTATGGCCCCTTCCAACTCTATGATTCTATGAGAGTAGATATAAATTCAGTAGCAGATCAGACCTCCTTGTGTGAATTGTAACAGGATCTCTCTCTTTGTTCTGACAGGGAATGATCAGAGGAATGAGGCAGATGAGGAACTTCATGACCTATTGCCAGATGTAGTCAAGAATGAAGACCTGAGCGGAAACTTGAGGAATCAAGGTAGATGGAGTGGTACTCTGAAAGATCATCAAAGAATGGACACAGGGGGCAAACCTTTTAAAGGCTCAGAGTGTGGGAAGAGATTCCACCTGAGTGGCCATCTTCAGTTGCATCAAAGAACCCATACTGGTGAGAAACCTTTTGGATGCTCAGAATGTGGAAAGAGATTCAGTTGGAATAGCCGTCTTCTACTGCATCAAAGAACCCACACAGGGGAGAAACCTTTTGAATGCTCAGAGTGTGGAAAAAGATTTAGTCAGAGTGGCTTTCTTCAACAGCATCAAAGAACCCACACAGGAGAAAAACCTTTTGAGTGCTCAGAGTGTGGGAAGAAGTTCAGTCACAGTAGCAGTCTTCAGCAGCATCAAAGAACTCACACTGGGGAGAAACCTTTTCAATGCTCAGAATGTGGAAAGAGATTCAATCTGAACAGCACTCTTACAAAGCATCAAAGAACCCACACAGGGGAGAAACCTTTTGAGTGCTCAGAGTGTGGGAAGAAGTTCAGTCTGAGTGGCAGTCTTCAGTTGCATCAAAGAACTCACACTGGGGAGAAACCTTTTGAATGCTCTGAATGTGGAAAGAGATTCAGTTGTAGTGGTCATCTTCAACGGCATCAAAGAACCCACACAGGGGAGAAACCTTTTGAATGCTCAGAGTGCGGAAAGAGATTCAGGATGAATGGCACTCTTCATGAGCATTTAAGAACCCACACAGGGGAGAAACCTTTTGAATGCTCAGAGTGTGGAAAGAAATTTCGTTATAGTGGCCAGGTTCAACGTCACCAGAGAACCCACACAGGGGAAAAACCTTTTGAGTGCTCAGAGTGTGGGAAGAGATTCAGTACAAGTGGCACTCTTACACGGCATCAACAAACCCACACAGGGGAGAAACCTTTTGAATGCACAGAGTGTGGAAAGAGATTTAGTCTGAACAGCACCCTTACAAAGCATCAAAGAACCCACACAGGAGAATATGTCCAACTCAACCTTAATTTGCCATATTCTTGTCAACTTCCTGTCTGTGTTTTCTATAGCTCATTGTATTGCCATTATCCAGTCTCATAGCTGACTGGGGACGGATGTGTAAGAATGTGAGGAGTGTATGTTTGTGTGAATGGCTTTGCTAAAAGTAGCGCAAAGTGTAACAGCTTCTATGCAACCCTCCTAAACACTGGGAAGTCTGTGAGCTGACCCCACATCTCTCTCCCCTTGCCCCATTAAAAGATGCCTGCTGGTCAAAAGATCTGGGAAACAAGCAGGCCTGGCAGTTCCTCTGGGAGATCTCCAAGGGGCCCCACTCATCCCTTCAGGGAGCCCTGGTAAATGGTGGATCTTAGATTGGCTGTCTGCCATGATATCAGCTTTTTGGTTATTGTGAGAATGAGTTGTCTTCTGTATAAGAGAGATGTAGAAACCTCCTGTTTACAGAAGGGGGAAAAATCTAATAAAGAGAGAAGCAGCATCAGTCCCTAGGTTTAAACATCTGGATGTGGGCCTAGGAGGATTTTAAGAGTCTTGGAGGTATCTCTGCTGGAGTCTCTATTCAGGCCTTGGATGTGAGTCTCCATAAGATATTAGACAGGATTGCTGTCCAGTGCCCTCTCCCTCCTTCAAAGAGCAGTCTGACTTCAGTGTTTCTCCTGGAGCTAGAAACATGACCAAGCAAGGCTGAGCAGAGTCACACTGTCCTAAGCCCTTCAGAGTAAACTTCCCTTCGGACTACACTGTTAAAAAAGGATAACAGAGATGTGGGGTGAGAAAACTTCCTAGTAGTTTCTTTTCCTGTAAAAGTATTTCCATTTCTAAATATTTCTTGTTTTGTAAAATTAATATTGAACAGGTGCCATTGCCAGTACCATATTAGATTTGTATGGGAGTTTCAGAAGTTTCCGGTCTTGGCGCAGCAAGATCGAGGTGAACTGCGGAGCTCTGCTCCAGCAGTCACTCAAATTGTGCTGTTTGGAGGGGGGGGGAGGCTCAGGAGAGGGGTCTCTGAAGCAGGGGGTGCAACAAAGAACCAGGCTCAGTGGTCTTTTGTCTGCCCTGAAGCACCAGCCAAAGCAATCGTCATTTTGGCACCAAGCTCTGATTACTGGACTTTTAAGAACTGAAACTAAGCGTTTTTCTACATTAAATTACCTTCTACATAAAATATAAGAAGATATTCTGCAAGTTTTGTCTATTCTTTTGTGAACTGCCTGCTGAAATAAAAATGAAAAATTTAACCAGACTGTATAAGGATTAGAAAACCAAGGGGAAAGGGGGAATTGTCCCCCCCCTCCTTTGATTTGGAAGTGGTTCTCAAACTACAGGAATTAACATCTAAAAGGGACTATTAGAGTGAAAATTTTCGACTTTGCTGTCCCCCATTGATCTAACTGGTTGTAAACTGCAAAAAAAAGGATTGTATATTATCAATATGATTAAAAGTTGACTGTGACTTCATAATGAATTTATTTGGATTATATTGAAATTCAGTTGGACTCAGAGAAGGATTAGTAATGGAAAGAGTGTGAAGCTTCTGCACCAAGTGGTCAAGGATCAGACCTTTGTTGATGAAACAGAGTTCTTTATTTCCTATTACTACATTACTACAGGTCCTCGGATCATTGTTAGAGATAAAGCATACAATAGAAGCAGGATTAATATACCCTCTAGTACAATTTGAATTACCCATAGGTAACCAATCACAAGGAGGGAAAAACCGTGGGCTAAAGGTCCTTTGACCGTTTGCTTCCCACAGGAAAAAGCTTAGGTGTGAAGCTGTAAATTTCCCTTCTTAAACCAGACCCCTTAGATGTATCCATCTTATGCATAACAAATAACTTTTGCCAAGGTCTTCACACGCCGATAAGAAACGGGTCCGCTTCTTCCGCGGCAGGGAGGAAAGGAATGCGGAGGCGCGGAGGTGAGAGGCCGATTGTTCTCATGCGCTGAAGTCGCCACCCTCCCGGACCAAATGGTTACATTGACCAGACCCAGCTTGAGCCATAAATCCAGGGTCATAAAGAAAGCCATAAAGAAAGGTTACATAGCGACTACGAGGCCAGGTTGCATGACATTATACAAAGCATACAAGCATTAAACATAGCATTGAATATAACAGAAACTTTTGTTAGAATCCTTAGATTCTGACAAAGAGATTTAACAAATAGTACAGCTAATTTGGATTTTCTGGCAACAAATTTTGGGAGCTCAGTGATCTGATTAAGCTGTTTTGTAGGAACAATAGCTGCTTTGGAAATGATAATGGAGGCATTAACCGACATTTTCAACTCAGCTATGCTGCCAATACAGGGCAATCTGTGTCTGTTAGAAAATCAGGTCCAGGAGCTTTCTTGTAACTTTTATCAAATGGAAAATCTACCAAAACAATCACCAAATGAAGAACAAAACCTGAGGGAGCAACTGAAATTGGAAGAGGTGGAAATACCAGGGATTGAACTGTTTAAAGTGAAAATGGAAAAAAATAGCTGCCTAATAATTTCAAGCATGACTAATGTATTCCTTTTGGATACTGTAAATAAACAAGGGAAGATTTCTACTTCCATACTGAAATTCTACAGGAACAATCCTCAACTACAGAAAATAAAAGCATATTTGCCTGAAAGGAAGGAGTTACAATTCCTTTTGGATACTGCAAGTGAACAAGGAGAGATTTCTACCCTCACACGGAAATTCTACAGGAACAACCCTCAACTACAGATAATAAAAAGAAGGGAGGAGGAATTGTTACAGCAGGGGAAATAACGCTTAAAATGGAATTTAAGGAGATGTAAGGAGATTTAAGGATATAAAACTTAGTGATTTAATGAAATTCAACATAAAACTTAAGTGATTTAAAAAATGTTGAAAGAAATAAATGATATAAGAGTTTCTATATTTAATTTTAGGAAAGCTCAAAACCTTGTAATGTGATTTAAAAATAAATATGAACAATTGCTGTATGGAGAAAAGCTGAAAACCTTTTAAGGTGATTTAAAAAACAAATATTAGTAATAGCTGTATGCAATTTAGTAATTAAAATTGAAATCAAATTAAACATTAAATAAATATTTGTTATAAGACATTTGTATGTATTATTTTAGAAAATCTTAAAGATAAACATCAGCACTGACATGAAAATTTCTATAAGACATGTGAAGTTGAATTTAGTATTAGGTATGTCTCTCTTTAAGTGTTAATATAAAACTTTTAGGTTGCTTTAGTTATATAATGGTTATTTATAAGCAGTAGAACGTAAAGGATCTATAATTATATGAGTAAAGATTGATTTTGTAGTATAAGATTAAGAGGTTATAAAAGACTTGTTTATGAGAATCCATAGATATGACATTAATACAACTGAAACATGATTATAAAAAAGTACTAAGATAACAAGATGGTATAATTTTAAAAAGAAGTTACAGAATGTTTTATGATGTAAAGTTAATAAGTTGGTTTTTTGCAGGTTATCAAGAAATGTATGGTCCTAAGAAACCAAATTGAATATAAAGAATTACCTGATTGTATAAGCAGAAGTATTAACGCAATGTAATAGAGCTTGTAGAAATAATTGTAAGCACTATTTTCTCCTTTTTGTACCCTCCCCTATTCCCTATATCAGGGGTGGCCAACCTGTGGCTCGGGAGCCACATGCGGCTCTTTCACACATATTGTGCGGCTCCTGGCAGGGCGGCTGGGGAAGCAAAGGGGAGGCATGCTTTTTCTCTCTTTCTCCCTTCCTTCCTTCCTTCCCTCCTCCCTCCCATCTATTTGCTTTCCTAGTTTCTCTCTCTCTCTTTCTTTCCACTTCTTTAATTCTTTCTTTCCATCTCTCTTTTTCTCTCTCTCTCTCAATATCATTAGCAAACAAGTAATATCATTATCAATAACCGGTTTTCCTCGTTGGTTTTTATTTTTGGCAGTCCCATTTAACGTTAATAAAAAGCAAATTTGCATATTTTTAAAAATAAAAACGTGTGTGTGATATTTGTTCCTGTCTTGTGGCTCTCAGACATCTCTATGTGGCTCTTACATTTATTCTATGTGGCTCTTACGTTAAGCAAGGTTGGCCACCCCTGCCCTATATCCTTACATCCCTTTTTAAAAAAAATCTATAAAAATTGTAAAATGGAAAACAAAATAGATTTGTGAGGCAGTTTCCAAACTGTAATGAATGTTGTTCAGGTAAGAGGTTGGCTACCATTTTGGGTTTCCCGAGACATTTGTACCTTCATTACCAAGGGTTCACTATTATTTTCTGAACAATTTATTCTTTGCTAACCATTGGGGAAACATCCCCTAACTTTTCTGGGCTAATTTTTCACTCCCTTTTGTTTTCTGCCTAGTTTTCCATTGGCTGGAAGTGCATCTGAGCATGAACAGAGTGCCTTGCAAACCACAGGGAGGCTTTATACCCCTGAAACTGCTGTTAAAGTGCTGCAGTCAACAGGCCAGCAAATTTGGAAAACACAACAGTAGCCACAGGATTGGAAAAGGTCAATTTATATTCCAATCCCAAAGAAGGGCAATGCCAAGGATTGTTCAAACTATCGCAAAATTGCACTCATTTCACACACTAGCAAGGTCATGCTCAAGATCCTACAAGCTAGGCTTCAGCAGTACGTGGACAGAGAACTACCAGAAGTTCAAGCTGGATTTGGAAGAGGTAGAAGAACTAGAGATCAAACTGCCAACATTTGCTGGATTCTGGAGAAAGCAAGGGAGTACAAGAAAAACATCTACTTCTGCTTCATTGACTATGCTAAAGCTTTTGACTGTGGATCACAACAAACTATGGCAAGTCCTTAAAGAGATGGGAGTACCAGACCATCTCACATGTCTCCTGAGAAACCTGTATAAGGGTCAAGAAGCAACAGTTAGAACCGGATATGGAACAACTGATTGCTTTAGCATAGGAAAAAGAGTACAGCAAGGATGTATATTGTCACCCTGCTTATTTAATTTATATGCAGAGCCCATCATGCTGGCCTGGATAAATCACAAACCGGAATTAAGATTGCTGTGGAAAACACCAACAACCTCAGATATGCATATGATACCACTCTAATGGCAGAAAGTGAAGAGGACCTCAAGAGCCTCTTGCTCAGAATGAAAGAGGAGAGGGCAAAAGTTGGCTTGAAACTCAATATAAAAAAAAAAACTAAGATCATGGCATCCGGCCCCATCCCTCCTTGGCAAATAGAAGGGGAAGTTGTGGAAGCAGTGAAAGACTTCGTGTTCCTGGGATCCAAGATCACTACAGACAGTGACTGCAGCCATGAAATTAAAAGACGCCTGCTCCTTGTGAGGAAAGGAATGACAAACCTAGACAGCATAATAAATAGTAGAGACATCACCCTGCCAACAAAAGCCTGTGTGGTCGAAGCCATTGTATTCCACGTAGTAATGTACGGCTGTGAGAGTTGGACTATTAAGGAAGATCGAGCGCCAAAGAATAGATGCTTTTGAATTATGGTGCTGGAGAAGACTCTTGAGAGTCCCTTGGACTGCAAGGAGATCCAATCAGTCAATCCTAAGAGAAATCAACCCTGACTGTTCCCTGGAAGGCCAGGTACTGAAACTGAAGCTCAAATACTTTGGCCACCAAATGAGAAGGGAGCACTCACTGGAGAAGACCCTGATGCTGGGAAAGACTGAAGGTCAAAGAAGGGGACGGCAAAGGATGAGATGGTTAGACAGTGTTACTGATACAATGAACATGAAATTAGGCAAACTCCTGAGCACGACGGAAGTCAGGAGGGCCTGGTGTGATGTGATCCATGGGGTCACAAAGACTCAGACTCAACTGTGCGACTGAACAACAACAAAACTTGGCATAAAGAGGGAGAGGGGAATATATCCAAAAGGCAGACAGGAACCTAAAGTAGATGGGGGCTACAAGTCCTGCCACATCAGAGGGTCAACAAAGAGAAAAATTTCTCCCTCTCCCAAAATACTAGAACTTGAGGGCATCTATGACACGCGGCCTTAATACATGCAGTGTTGTGACATTCTGGGAGGTGACTGATCAGGTCTTTGTTGACTGTACTGAGCAGTTCCCTTTCTAAGAACAGTCTCTTTGGGGTTTGTTTGTTTTATAGATCTGTCCAGGACCACTACTAGGTCTATTGGTTTTCACTAAAGAGTTGGGCACCAAGGCCTGTCCACTTCAAAACAGAACAGTACTTTATTTTCAGAACACACAACTTGGGGATGGAGGGGGAGGGGAGGGGAGAGAGAGAGATTTCACTCAGATGTTACCCAGTTCACTAAACATCCTAACAGGTATACTCTCCTGGACTACCTTGTGGTTAACCTTTGGCTTTGGCTTTCTGACCCCATTTCTGAGTCCCAACTCAGTGGGCCTGACTCTGCCAGACCGTTCCTCAGCCCTCTCTTAACCACCTCTCCCAGGTTCTTTAGGAGTACTGTATTTGGTGTTTGTGACTGCGCTTATGTGTTTACCATTCACCAGTCTGTTCACTGTCCTCTCTCCTTCAGAGGGACTCAGTGAACCAGACTCCTCAGCCCCAGTTATCTGTCTCAACTGTTATCAGGCTGTCCACACAGAGCTACAGAGGTCTGTTCCTTCCACAGGGCTCCTCAGTAGCCTCACAGCTCTGGGCTCATTCCTCTATCAACCGCCCCTCTTCCACTGTCCGCTCCCCAAACGGTCAGTTTTTGACCCGTTATGTGTCAGTCACTGAGTGTTCTGAGCCAAATGGCCCCCTCCTCACTCAGTCATGTGACTCAGTAGTGTTCCGTGTTTACAGTCTGCTGGTCCCAGGTATTTAATTCCGTCACAGCGTCCAATGAAGCTGATGGGCAGTAGGTTCAGGACAGACAAAAGGAAATATTTCTGTACACAGAGAGTGATTCAAATGTGGAATTCGCTGCCAGAGAATGCTGTCATAGTCACAGGAATAAATAGCTTTCATAGAGAGATTCATGGAGGATAAATTTCTCAAGGGCTAAAGTCCCATAGTGACTGAGGGGAACCTCCACATTCAGAGGCACTAAGCCTCTGACTCCCAGAGCTAAGAGACAACACCAGGGGAAGGCCTCGGCCTCTCTGCCCTGTTGTTGGCCTCCAGAGGAACTGGTTTGGTCACTGTGTGAGACAGGAGGCTGGACTAGGTGGACCTTCACTGGTCTGATCCAGCAGGGCTCTTGTGATCTTACGGTCCTTTTGCTGAGGCCATGATCCTCGTATTGATGTGTTCCCAGGAGCCTTTTGTCCCTCCTGGCCTCCTGGATGTGGGCAGGCTGATATCAGGGGGAGGCGTGTGGGTCTCTGCCTGTCCCAGGGGAGTTGCCTTGTGCTGTGACTCATGGGCACTGGAGCTGTTTCCATAGACACCAGCTGCCTTGCTAGGGTCTCTCTGCCTCGGAAACTGCTTTTTTAAAAAAAACTCCTCTCCTCTGCTGGGGGGCCTAGGATACCCACTAGCAGCCCCGACCCCAGACTGGCACTCAGTCTTAGGATGGGGCTGTGGTTGATTGCCATGCAGGTAGGAGTACCCCCCTCCGTGCCACTGGACTCGAACATTTGTTCTCTCCCCCCCCCCCCATACACAGGCAGTGACCCTCACCCCCAGAACTGAAATCACAAGCAACACTTTCATACATTTATTTCTTCTTGTACTTAAAGAAAATGATTATTGCCCCCCACCCATCCAACCCCAGTTACACAGCAGAGCAAAACGGATTCCTAAAATAGGGCTGCCAGCTGGGCTGGGCTGGGCTGGGGATCTTCCAGGGTTATAACTGATTGTCCCAGGGGAAAAAAATGCTTGCTTTGGAGGGAAGACTCTTCTTGGGGATTCTGCTCCATAGAATCCCGCACCCCCCGGTTCCACCTCCCCTATCCCCATTCTCCAGGAATCGGTGGTCCCCTTCACCTCCAGCCTCATCCAGTGCAAATCAAGTGCAAGAGATAAATCTCCTTCGTGTCTTTCTTGCAGTAGCACTGGATCGTAGACAAACCGCATCAGCCAAGGTCAGGAGATCTCCAGACAGGCTGGCTCAAGCACCTGTTTTCAATAGGCTTCCTCGGAACAGGATACGTAGGGGACTTCCTAAGACTAAGGACAGCGACTGCCCATAGACAATACCTGACTGCCAATCAATGTTCCCTCTGAGTTGGTATGAGCTAGCTCACAGTTTCTTAGCCTCCAGCTCACACATTTTTGTCTTTGCTCAGGAAGAATGGCTCCAGAGCAAACTAACTTATGCAGTAGCTGAATCGCTTGCTCACAACTTGAATGCCAGTAGCTCTCGAAGTAGAATTTTTGCTCACAAGACTCCACACCTTAGAGGGAGCATTGCTGCCAATAGCAGGCCCAGGGGGAGCAACATCACAGGGCGCCGCTGACCGCAGCCTGGCCGAAGTCCGTCCGGGTCTGCAGAGGAGAGTCAGCCTTTCTCATTGGGCTGCAGCGCTGAGAGGGTTAAAGCCACCGAGCTGCTCGCTAGACCGGCCGAGCCAGGAGGGGGGAGGCGGAAGGGTAGGAGGGGGGGAGGGCTTTGCTGTTGCAAGGCGAGGGGGGGCTGCAGATCAGCAACTGCCGGGGAATCCTTTGCAGCCGGATCCTGGGAAGGCTTGCTCACGAGTAGGTCTGTTTCCCTGGGGGGTTCCCTGCCCCCCGCTCCCGCTCCTCCAGGCAGCCCCTCTGCCCCCCCAAATCTGCCCCTTCCCCTCTGCTGGCTGCTCGGACAGAGCTCTTCCCTAACGCCGGTGGAGGAGGCGGCAGCTGCAGGGGTCGAGCCGCGACCCGTCCCTCTGTCCCGGGCACCAGTTTGCACGTGGAGAAGGAGCCCCCAGCACAGACCGATGTGCAGTCCTTGCAGGCCAAGATCATACCACCCGCAGCAGGTTTTTCAGGGGGCGAATAGAGATGCCTTATTTACCTGAAAGACCAAACAGGCGTATCTAAAAAAACCTGACGCCTGATGCAGCAAAACAGCATTGATCCTGACCCACAAACTACAGCAAGGACGCTCCTCCTCACCAGAGAACCCTTTTTTGGGGGGGAGGGGGGGTTCCTTGGCCAGAGTCGGTGATTTAGTTCCTTTCTCTGGCTTCCTTCTGCCTTTTTGATAAGAAGAAGAAGAGATTGGATTTATACTCTGCTCTTCACTCGGAGTCCCAGAGCAGCTTACGAACTCCTTCCCCTCCCCACAATAGACACCCTGTGAGGTTGGGTGGGGCTGAGAGAGCTCTGACAGTAACTGCACTTTCAAGGACAGCTCTGACAGAACTATGGCTTGCCCAAGGTCATCCAGCAGGTTCAGGAGTGGGGAGTCAAACCAGGTTCTCCCAGATTAGAGTCTGCGCACTTAACCACTACACTAAACTGGCTCTTTTCCTCTCCCTCTTCAACGCCACAGGAGAAAGGCTTTCTTTCCAGAATCTGAGGCGATCCAAGAGAAGGCGAAGGAGAGAGAAGAGGAGGATCCAGAAGGCCCTGGAAATGACCAGAGATCAAAGCAACAGTCCCCATCCTATGAAAGCAGGGCATGGGGTTGAGTTCTGGGAAAGAGCTGTGGTGGAGATCCTGGCTAAGGACACCATGACCTCAGATCTCCATTGCCAACGGTTCCGACAGTTCTGCTACCATGAGGCTGAGGGGCCCCGGGAGGTTTGCAGCCAGCTCCATGGACTTTGCCACCACTGGCTGAAGCCGGAGAGGCACACCAAGAAGCAGATCCTGGACCTGGTGATCCTGGAGCAGTTCCTGACCATCCTGCCCCAGGAAATGCAGTGCTGGGTCAGAGGATGTGGGCCAGAGACCAGTTCCCAGGCGGTGGCCCTGGCCGAAGGTTTCCTCCTGAGTCAGGCAGAGGAGAAGAGGCAGGCAGAACAGGTGAGGGGGTTTCCTTCACTCAGTTCAAGCAGTGACTTTATCCTAAGGCTTCTCTGCCGGATATTTCTACCTCGAGAATTTAGGCTGGGAAGAAAACCCAACCCTGATTCTTGCTCCTGTGTTTGAAGCAGCACTGCTGGTCAATGCAGGGATGAGGAGTCTGTGAATGGGGCAGGATTCGTCCCCTCAGCCTGTTCCATTCCTTCTCTGACCTGTGTCCCTTGCTGTTGTTTCAGATGTGGGGACGATCTGTGAAGAGGGCAGCGAAGTTCTCTGAGGCAGAAGGAGTTCCGTCAGAGGAAGGTCAGAGGGCGCAGGCCCAGGAGCGTGCCAAAGATGCCTGGTCAAGTTGTAAGGGTGCTTCCTGCCCAGATAGGAGCAGGGCATCTCGTCAATTTTTTGGGTAGAAGATTTTGTGCAGGAGAAAAAGGAAGTCCTTCTGCTCACTACACAGAGTGGACTTCGGGGACTTAGTGCCACAGGGTGTCGTGAGGGGCCACTCACTTGAAGCGGGAGTAGACAAAATCACGGATGGCGATTCCATTCTTATTTGCATGAATTAAAATCTTCATATCTCACCTTCCTTCGGTCAGAAGGAATCACGGTGACTCAAATAAGAAAGCGAAGACACATTTCGGTGCAGCTGTTACCGACGGTGAATAAGTGGAACCTCCACGTTCTCCTGACCTGGATGACCCAGACTAGCCCAGTCTCATCAGATCCCGGAAGCTAAGCAGAATCGTACTGGGGTGGGAGACCAGCAAAGAAGTCCAGGGTTGCTCTGCAGAGGCAGGCAATGGCATCCCATCCCTTAACCTCTCTTGCCTTGAATAACTGAGGGGTCACCATAAGTCGGCTGTGACTTGAGGCCACTTGACACACGCACACAGATTCACACCATGTTCTGAGGCAGCCGGCCTCCAAAAACCCGTAGCCAGAGGTCAATAATTTGGTTCCTGTGCCCCTGCTTAAAGGCTTTCTGGGGACGCCAGGCGGGTCACATTCACAAAGAGGCTACTGAACTACGGATACTGTCGTGTATTTGAGCTCCAGAGTTCACAGGGCACATCAAGTCTTGCAGACGTTTGAAACAGAGTGTATTCCACCACACCCCCCCTAACGCTCATTGGCCCCTGGTGCTTCTCTTATGCATATTCCATGATTTACTAAAATTCCTGACAACTTTTTCTGACTGTATGTAGGCCAAAGTTTCACAACTCTGAGAAGGGGTGTGTGAGAAAGGGTTGGAGGATTGGAACAAGCAAATGAACTGGGGAGTTTCTAGCTGACACCCTTCCTTCCTCCTTTATGTGTGTGTCTCTCTCTCTCTCTCTCAGGCGGTGAAGAAACGGTGCTGAGCCATCGATTTTGTAGAGATCTGGAAAGAGCTGCTGAACCTCCACTCCAGGTAGGGGAGATGACTTTTTCTCAAGGGGGTTTTGCTCCTGCAGTTGCTCCTAAGGTGCCTGAGCGATAGGTTATAAATGCCTTTACCAAACTGGGAGCCAGTTTGGCGTAGTGGTAAAGTGCAGAGACTCTAATCTGGGAGAACCGGGTTTGATTCCCCACTCCTCCACTTGCACCTGGCTGGATGACCTTGGGCAAGCCATAGCTCTGTACCAGCTGTTCTCTCAAGGACAGCTTGGGAAAGAGCTCTCTCAGCCCCACCCACCTCACAGGGTGTCTGTTGTGGGGAGAGGAAGGGAAAGGAGTTTGTAAGCCGCTCTGAGACTCCCAGTGAGTGAAGGGCAGGATATAAATCCAATCTCTTCTTCTTCTTCTTTACCCATGCCAAGCCTTTGTGTACCGTCTCAGACTGCCCCCTTCCCGTGTGTGTTCTCTGCCTGGCATGATCCCTGACGAGGGAATCTGCTTTTCTTTTCAGTCTCCCTTTTCCTTTGAGGAGGTGGCCGTGGATTTCACTGAGGCGGAGTGGGCCCTGCTGGATCCAGGCCAAAGAGCTCTCCACTGGGAAGTCATGCTGGAAAACTACAGGACTGTGGCCTCCCTGGGTAAGGATCTTCCATGGGTGGCAAAGGTACCAACCGCTGCCCCTGGGATGATGCATGGGTCAGAATACTGAACAGCAATACGTTGTTTTGATGCCTGCCCACCTACTCCCCCCCTCCTCCTTTGGGGTCTCAGGGACTGGGGTGGCACTGAAAGTGATGTTTAGTGTAGTGGGATAGACTGGGGCAACTGAGGCCAGTATTGTGGCCATCATCACCCAAACCAGAGGTGTCCTGACCTGAGGCCAAGGTGTCCTGATGAGAGGCCCTCAGAAAGTCTCTGGAAGGGGCCACAACCTAATTTCTCAGTTGTCAGTCTTTACTGCATATCCTTAAGAACATAGGAGCAGATGGACATAAGAAGAGTCCTGCTGGATCAGACCAGTGAGGGTCCATCTAGTCCAGCCTCCTGTCTCACCCAGTGGCCAACCAGTTCCACTGGAGGGCCAACAACAGGGCAGAGAGGCTGAGACCTCTTTACATTTTGGTGCAGTGGTTAAGTGCCAGTTTGGTGTAGTGGTTAAGTGCGCGTACTCTAATCTAGGAGAACTGGATTTGATTCCCCACTCCTCCACGTGCAGCTGCTGGTGTGACCTTGGGTCAATTACACCTTATCTCAGAGCTATTCTCTCAAAAGCAGTTCCTAAAAGAGCTCTCTCAGTCCCACCTACCTCACAGGGTGTCTGTTGTGGGGAGGGGAAGGGAAAGGAGTTTGAAAGCCAGTCTCCTCCTCCTCCTTCCTCTACATTTTACAGTTTCTTTGACTTATGTTGTTAACCAAGCAGGCATTCTTATAGACTTAGTTCAATAACAAAAATAAAATAAACCTTGGAGAGCACAAATTACTCCAGGTCAGATAACGTTCAAGTGCCACTTAAAGGTATACGTCTCAGATACAATTAATAAAAAAATCATGCCCAGAGATTGGAATGTAAATCCTTTAGTATGATCTACATATACTTATCTCTATATATTAATCCTCTTAGTGTATTGGCCATTTCCAGCTCTCACATTCAAGGGTGTAGACTTTCCAATTTCCCAGGGGGGGGCTGGGGTTGGGCCAGAGACATTACAGGCCATTGTCTCCAGGGGAGGCTCAGCATGTCCTGGAAAAGTTCGGGGGGGGGAGGCTCCAGCTCCCCAGCCCCCCTGAAGTTGATGCCTATGCTCTCGTTAGCTGTGCAGTGTGCTACATCTGCTATTGGCCTGTCACGTGCCACTCAAGAGTACTTGTGTGCCATTGGCCAGGTGCCTACTCTGCTCATCTTCCCTGCCCACTCCCACTTCAGCCACTGTTCCCTGTCAGAATAACTGGCAAACGGCTGTCTCTCCTGACAAAGATACTTCTCCTGCTTGGCTCCTCCTGTGGAACTAACTTTTTCCTCAGTGGCTGTTGGTAAGCAACCAAGCTTGGTTCTGTCAGTAAAAAGACAAAGGAAGGAAACCCTTTCCATGCCTTTGTGAGGAACTCATTGGGACCAGTCCTAACTAGGGCTGCCAGCTCCAGGTTGGGAAATTCCTGGATATTCTGTGTCTAAGGAAGCCAGAGTTTGGGGAGGGGAGAGGCCTCAGCTGCTCTGGCACCATTTTTCTATTAAGCGCCAGCAGCCTGGTTTTCTTTTGATTTAAATGAAGCCTGGGGTTTTTTTGTACAGGTTTGGCTTGTCCCAGAAAGTTCTGCAGTGCTTAATAAATCTAAACCCTCCTCCCACAAAACTTCCCACAGAGGGGATTCCTGTCATCCTTTCTGAGTGTGATCTGTAATGGATCCCTCCTCCTTGCACAGATGAGCTGGCTGCAAGTGTGTATCCTTCAAGATTATGTCAAAGGAATGAGCAAGGAATAGGCAGGAAGGATTTCTGCCTCACTTCTTAGCAATTCTTGGTTTGATGTAGAATGTCCCCTGGGAATGCAGGGAGGAGGCCTTCTGGGGCCTGAAATCTGGGAGATTCAGGGGTTCCTCTGGGGCTGAGCTCAGCTGTGGCTCTTGAGAGGCTGAGGGATCATGACACTGGATATTCCAGAAAAGGTTAGTGGTTGCTTAAAACAGCCAAGGTGGAAGAGCCGAAAGGCCCACGAACCCTTTCCTCTGCCTTTGCCTGGATGACTTCAGGTCTTACCAGCACCCCCCACCTGAAAACTGGCACATATTCCAAAAACCATTGGGGGAGCTTGAACTGAGGAGTTCGCTTTTTTTTTTAGCCCCTCCCCCCCCCCCGTGTGCACGCGCAAACAGACATTTTTCGGAGGCAGAAAGCCAGCCCCTCCTGGCTCTTGTCACAACTGGAAGGAAACTCTCAGTGCAGTTGCAGGACTGGATATCGTGATAACTTCTCGTATTTAATTCTCAAGGCCAGAGAATCAAAAGAGCTGTACATAAATTCAAATGCAAAGAATGGGGGAATCATTCTTTGCCACCTTTTCCCTTAAAGCACCTACAGAGCGGGGTGGAGAAGGGAGGGATAGGCGTAATATAAGAACAGCTTTACTGGAGGGCCTGGAAGGAATTGCACACCCATTAATGACCAGGGCCTGATGGGTGGTTTGGCTTCTTATGTGGCTCCCGATTAGACCTCTTTCTTTAATCCAGTAGGAAGAAGCCAATAAAGCATTTAGAGAGACTGAGCCCTATGAGGAAAGGCTAAGGGCCTTGGGAATGTTTAGTTTGGAGAAGATTGAGGGGGAAATCATTGCTGTATTTAAATATTTAAAAGGATGTCATTTGGAGGAGGGCAAGGAGCTGTTCCAGTTGGCAGCAGAGGACAGGACCCGAAGCAATGGGTTTAAATTACATTCAGAAAGGTATCGGCTGGATATTAGGAAAACCTTTTTCACCGTCAGAGTGGTTCAAAGGTGGAATCAGCTGCCTAGGGAGGTGGTTAGCTCCTCTTCATTGACAGCTTTTAAGAAGAGGCTGGAGAAATATTTGTCAGAGATGCTTTAGTCTGGTCCTGCATTGGGCAGGGGGTTGGGCTAGATGGTCTGTATGGCCCCTTCCAACTCTATGATTCTATAATAGTAGATTTAAATTCAGTGGCAGATCAGACCTCCTTGTGTGGATTGTAACAGGATCTCTCTCTTTGTTCTGACAGGGAATGATCAGAGGAATGAGGCAGATGAGGAACTTCATGACCTATTGCCAGATGTAGTCAAGAATGAAGACCTGAGCGAAAACTTGAGGAATCAAGGTAGATGGAGTGGTACTCTGAAAGATCATCAAAGAATGGACACAGGAGACAGACCTTATAAATGCTCAGAGTGTGGGAAGAGATTCAGTCTGAGTGGCTATCTTCAGTTGCATCAAAGAACTCACACTGGAGAGAAATCTTTTGAATGCTCAGAGTGTGGAAAGAAATTTAGTCAGAGTGGCTTTCTTCAGCAGCATCAAAGAACCCACACCAGAGAAAAACCTTTTGAGTGCTCAGAGTGTGGGAAGAAGTTCAGTAAGAGTGGCAATCTTCAGTTGCATCTAAGAACTCACACTGGGGAGAAACCTTTTCAATGCTCAGAATGTGGAAAGAGATTCAGTCTGAACAGCACTCTTACAAAGCATCAAAGAACCCACACAGGGGAGAAGCCTTTTGAATGCTCAGAGTGTGGAAAGAGATTTAGTCAGAGTGGCTTTCTTCAACAGCATCAAAGAACCCACACAGGAGAAAAACCTTTTGAGTGCTCAGAGTGTGGGAAGAAGTTCAGTCATGGTCGCAGCCTTCAGTTGCATCAAAGAACTCACACTGGGGAGAAACCTTTTGAATGCTCTGAATGTGGAAAGAGATTCAGTCGGAGTGCCCATCTTCAACGGCATCAAAGAACCCACACCGGGGAGAAACCTTTTGAATGCTCTGAATGTGGAAAGAGATTCAGTGAGAGTGGCACTCTTCGTGACCATTTAAGAACCCACACAGGGGAGAAACCTTTTGAATGCTCAGAGTGTGGAAAGAAATTTCGTTATAGTGGTCAGGTTCAACGTCACCAGAGAACCCACACAGGGGAAAAACCTTTTGAGTGCTCAGACTGTGGGAAGAAGTTCAGTGAGAGTTGCAGTCTTCAGTTGCATGAAAGAACTCACACCGGGGAAAAACCTTTTGAATGCTCAGAATGTGGAAAGAGATTCAGTACAAGTGGCACTCTTACCCGACATCAACGAACCCACACAGGGGAGAAACCTTTTGAATGCACAGAGTGTGGAAAGAAATTTAGTCAGGGTGGCACTCTTCAACAGCATCAAAGAACCCACACAGGAGAATATGTCCAACTCAACCTTAATTTGCCATATTCTTATCAACTTCCTGTCTGTGTCTTCTATAGCTCATTGTATTGCCATTATCCAGTCTCATAGCTGACTGGGGAGGGGTGTGTATGAATGTGGAATGTAAGGGTGTGTGCGTGTGTGTGAGAAAGATTTTGCTAAAAGTAGCGCAAAGTGTAACAGTCTCTTAGCAAGCCTCCCAAATACTGGTAAGTGTGGGAGCTGACCCCACATCTCTCTCCCCCTTGCCCCCTTAAAAGATGCCTGCCATTCAAAAGTCTGCAAAAGACCTGGGAAAGAAGCAGGCCTGGCAGTTCCTCTGGGAGATCTCTGAGGGGTCCCACTCCTCAGGGAACCCTGCTAAATTGTTAATCCTAGACTGGTTGTCTGCCATGATATCAGCTTTTTGGTTATTGTGAGAATGAGTTGTCTTTTGTGTAGGAGAGATGTAGAAACCTCCCATTTACAGGAGGGGGGAAATCTAATAAAGAGAGAGAAGCAGCATCAATCCCTAGCTTTGCCAACCTCCAGGTAGTTAGAAAATTGAAATGGGATGCTCAGTGTGTGAGACTGGGCAAAGAAAGAAAAAAAGCTGAGAACAAACTGTCGAAACTGTAAGCAAATGGATAAGCATTAAAATATTATTATTACATAACTCTGTGTCTTCAATATTATTCCAAGCCAACTCTGCTGTATAAACTATAAGTAAGTATTCACTTGAACTCCTCTGATAGGCTTGAACACTGCTGTCACAACCCAAAAACCATACATATATACAGAACATTTAATCCTTTACAGAAGGGCTTCTAGTGGCCCCACTGGTGGACCTCCTGATGGCACCTGGTATTTTTGGCCACTGTGTGACAGAGTGTTGGACTGGATGGGCCTTTGGTTCTCCCAGATTAGAGTCCGCGCACTTAACCACTACACATTCTTGTGCCATCTCGGACTCTAGATTACTGGGACATCTCTCCTGGTTGGCATGGCAATGTTAGGCGGAGTGTGTGTGGATGACATATGCTTGGGGAGATGGAAGGACCTGCTTGAATTTTCTATAATGAGTCTGTACCCGCCAAAAGTCTTCAGTTCTAACACGGTGACTTCTGGATCTTGCATATAATTCAATAAACTTTCACTGCCAAAGGAGAGTTGTTGGGTGTAACTAGACTGGGAGTCTGACACCCATTGGTCTACCAGGCCTGAGACCACATTGTATCCCTGACGATGAAGAAGTTAATTTCCAGTCTATTAGCAGCCTGATAGCGTGATGGTCTGATACCTCACCATGCTGTCCTGCTCACTGCAGCCATCTTGAAAGCTTGCTTGTGACTGCCAACAGCTTGCTGGCCCAAACTGACTCTGGAGAGAGACTTTGGATTTCGCTGAGAACCTTCAGCTATGGTTGGGTAACATCTGATAATTTGGAACTATTCTATTACTATTTTAGTTAGTTCTTAACTGCTTAGCTTTCTTATTTTATGGCTCACAGTTCTTGTTCCTTTTGAAATATTTTTGCATCTTAATAACTAATACATATTTTGAATAACTTTTATGGTTATTTGCATTTAAATCCAGTGTTTTAGACTGAGTGACCACCTACCGAAATAATTGCTTTTGTTGGAAACTCGTTCAGAAGGACTACCTTGCAGAGCTGACTTTCTGGTTTAATCCCAGAAATGTTGGAAGCTTGCTCTTTGGCTTCTAATCATTGGGATAGTCAAAAAGGGCTGGGGTATGTGCAGTCACCCTCCAGGGTTTTGGACTTTTGTTTGCTGCAGCCCTTCCAACAAAGATCCTTGGCCCAGGTCAGGCCTTATAGAATGGCCTGCCTGAGGAGGTCAGGAAGGCTCCCAGTTTCTGGGCTTTCAGCAAATTATGCCAAACTGAATAGTTTTCCACCGTATTAAAGGCCAGCCTGACCTCCTCCTTCCAGGCCTTGCTCTGAACGTGGGAACTGAATAGACGTCCTTGTGGGGCTGCCCAGCCTAGGTTAGCTATTCCTCTGTCCTGCTTGTCTTTAACCACCCAGGCATTCCCCAGTCTGGCTTCTCAAGCCCCAATCCTCCAGCTCTCCTGCAAGTAAAGCCAGATCCCAAAAGGAGTAAGTTGGAGGACTTCAGTATTTCTCTCCTCGTTTTTTGTATCCTGTCTAGGAACTATAGTGCTGTCTGCTTAACCCTTTACTAAGAAAAAAATATGATGACCTTTTCAAACTAAAGAAGAGATTAAAGGTGCTTTTTAACTTCCAGTTCCAGGGGTATAAAGCCTCCCTGTGGTTTGCAAGGCACTCTGTTCATGCCCAGATGAACTTCCAGCCAATGGGAAACTAGGCAGAAAACAAAAGGGAGTGAAAAATTAGCCCAGAGAAGTTAGGGGATGTTTCCCCAGTGGTTAGCAAAGAATAAATTGTTCAGAAAATAATAGTGAACCCTTGGTAATGAAGGCACAAGTGTCTCGGGAAACCCAAAATAGTAGCCAACCTCTTACCTGAACAACATTCATTACAGTTTGGAAACTGCCTCACAAATCTTTTTCCATTTTAATTTTTTTTAAAACATTTTAAAAAGGAAGGGAAGTAAGGACGTAGGGAATAGGGGAGGGTACAAAAAGGAGAAAATAGTGCTTACAATTATTTCTGCAAGCTCTATTACATTGCATTAATACTTCTACTTATACAATCTGGCAATTCTTTGTATTCAATCTGGTCACTTAGGACCATACATTTCTTGATACCTGCAAAAAAACAACATATTGCCTTTATATCATAAAACATTCTGTAACTTCTTAAAAAATTATACCATCTTGTTATCTTAAGTACTTTTTTATAATCATGTTTCAGTTGTATTAATGTCATATCTATGGATTCTCATAAACAAGTCTTTTATAACCTCTTAATCTTATACTACAATCTTTACAAATATAATTATAGATCCTTAATGTTCTACTGCTTATAAATAACCATTCTCTAAACAAAGCAACCTAAAAGGTTTATATTAACACTTAACAGAGAGACACACCGAGTACTAAATTCAACTTCACATTTCTTATAAAATTTACATTTTACATTTCTTACATTTTCATGTAAGTGCTGATGCTTAACTTTTAAGATTTTCTAAAATAATACATACAAATGTCTTATAACAAATATTTATTTAATGTTTAATTTGATTTCAATTTTAATTACTAAATTGCATACAGCTATTATTAATATTTGTTTTTTAAATCACCTTATAAGGTTTTAAGCTTTTCTCCATACAGCAATTGTTAATATTTTTAAATCACAATACAAGGTTTTGAGCTTTCCTAAAATTAAATATAGAAACTATATTATATAATTTCTTTGTCAACATTTTTTAAAATCACTTCTCTTGTTTTATATTGAATTTTATTAAATCACTAAGTTTTATATCTTTAAATCCTTAAATCTCATTAAATTTTCTTATATTCCAAGCGTCATTTGCCCTGCTGTTACAATTCCATCTTAAGTAACAATTCCTCCTCCCCACTTTTTTTTCTCCTTGAGATTCCTGTAGAATTTCTGTGTTAGGGTAGAAATCTCTCCTTGTTCACTTGCAGTATCCAAAAGGAATTGTAACGCCTTCCTTTCAGGCAAATATGCTTTTATTTTCCATAGTTGAGGATTGTTCCTGTAGAATTTCAGTATGGAAGTAGAAATCTTCCCTTGTTTATTTACAGTATCCAAAAGGAATGTATTAGTCATGCTTGAAATTATCTTCCATTCCACCTTAACATCTTCAGGCAATTGCTTCGGCTGGTGCTTCGGGGCAGACAAGAGACTCCAGATACAAGCCACCGCTGGGCTGGTTCTTTGTTGCGCCCCCTGCTTCAGAGACCCCTCTCCTGAGGACCCCCTTGGTCCAAACAGTGCAATTTGAGTGACTGCTGGAGCAGAGCTCCGCAGTTCACCTCGATCTCGCTGTGCCAAAACCGGAAATCTCTCTGAAACTGCCACACAAATCTAATAGGGTACTGGCAGTGCACTATTAATTTTACAAAACAAGAAATATTTAGAAATGGAAATACTTTTGCAGGAAAAGAAACTACTAGGAAGTTTTCTCACCCCACATCACTGTCATCCTTCTTTAACAGTGTAGTCTAAAGGGAAGTTTACTCTGAAGGGCTTAGGACAGTGTGACTCTGCTCAGCCTTGCTGGGTCACGTTTATAGCTCCAGGGGAAACACTGAAGCCAGACAGCTCTTTCAAGGAGGGAGAGAGCCACTGCCTGGACCCTGAGATGATTCTCTCATTCTTGCTCCTTTCCTGCCAGCACCGCCACTGCCAGGGCCTGCTAAGCCCCCGCTGCGCTGCCAGAGTCTTGGCTTCTCATGGGGAGGCACGAGGATCCTGGAAGCCAACAGAACAGGTGGACACGGTCCATGTTCAGGCATGGCCAGGGCAGCAAATTGCCCACAATGGAGTGCATCGTGAAGGGTGAGGGGGTGGCTGGAGCAGTCTTGGGGGAGGGTTGCTTCCTGTTATCTGACGGGGTGGAGATGGAGGGGGATGCCCACCTAAGCTTCAGCATTATCACCATCTCTGCAGGATGGGGGGTAAATTTTATTAAATGTGTGATGGTGGAGGGATTACCACATGGCATCTCTGAAGCTGAGGGGGAGAGGCTTTACCACCCTGAACACGCCCGATCTCATAAACTAAGCTGGGTTGGGCCTGGTTAGTACTTGGATGGGAGACTGCCTGGGAATACCGGGTGCTGTAGGCTTCAGCATTATCCACTTCACAGGGTGTTTGTTGTGGGGAGGGGAAGGGAAAGGACTTTGTAAGCTGCTCTGAGACTCCTAGTGAAGGGCGGGGTATAAATCCAGTCTCCTCCTCCTCCTCTGCAGATGGGGGGGAAATTTTATTAAATGTGTGATGGTGACAGCAATTATGACATGGCATCCTTCAAGCTGAGGGGGAGAGGCTAAAATTAAACCTGACATCAGTCTCACTATGTTGGGCAACGCGTGCCATAAAATGTAATGCCAGGTACCAAAGATGTTAACTCTATACAGGACGCAGGGAAACCCAATTAACAACATACATTTTTATTGAAAGTACCCAAACACGAACACTCTTACAGTATTATCTTTATTTACGAGTCTTTGATAACTGGCACCTTGGAGAACAAAGTGAAGCCGGGCAAAGGCTAACAGAGTTTTGTCAAGAGAACCCGCTGGTCATAGCAAACACCCTCTTCCAACAACCTAAGAGGCGACTCTACACATGGACATCACCAGATGGGCAATACCGAAATCAGATTGATTATATCATTTGCAGTCAAAGATGGAAAAGCTCTATAACAGTCAGTAAAAACAAGACCTGGAGCTGACTCTGGCTCAGATCATGAGCTGCTCATTGCAGAATTCAGATTTAAACTGAAGAAAGCTGGGAAAACCACTAGGTCATTCAGGTTTGACCTAGATCATATTCCTGATGAATATGCAGTGGAGGTGAAGAATAGGTTTAAGGGACTAGATTTGATAGAGTGCCTGAAAAACTATGGATGGAGGTTTGTGACATTGCTGCCTCCTGTACAATCAGCACCATCCCAAAGAAACAGAAATGCAAGAAAGCAAAGGGGCTGTCTGATGAGGCTTTACAAATAGCAGATGACAGAAGGAAAGTGAAGGGCAAAGGTGAAAAGGAAAGGTTTACCCAACTGAATGCAGATTCCCATAGAACAGCAAGGAGATATAAGGAGACTTTCCTGAATGAACAAAGTTTCCCGCAAAGTAATAGAGGAAAACAATAGAATGGGAAAGACTAGAGATCTCTTCAAGAAAATTGGAGAAATCAAGGGAACGTTCCATGCAAAGCTGGCCATGATAAAGGACAAAAACGGTAGGGACCTAACAGAAGTAGAAGAGATTAGGAACAGATTGTTGCGCAGTGCGTCTGGAACACCCATTCAGCCCCTTCTGCCCCTTTCAGCACCTCTAACCCCTAGGACTTTTCCAGCTACTTCAGCACTCAAGCTCTCCACAGCTCTCACCAGCATTCACTCTGCTGCAACTCCTTATAGCAACCACACTTACACAGTCCAGTGGTAAACTATATACAGGATTTATTATTTACACCAACAAAATGCTCCGCCAGTACCATGACATAAGAGAAAGAACACACATCAGTACTGTACAATTTCTTATATACATATTTCAACCAATCAGCTTCATGCTGAGTCATGATGACTGACCTTACTTCAGTGCCAGTCATAACCGGTTTGGACTTGTTCTACACAGCTACCAACTGACAGATAGCTGTCATCTAGATCCTGCTGATCTAAGTGCTGAAGATTAACTACCAACACAGATGGCAAGAATACACAGAACTATACAAGAACCCCAATGTCCTTGACAACCACAGTGGTGTAATCACTGACGTTGAGCCAGACATCCTAGAATGTGAAGTCAAATGGGCCTTGGAAAGCATTACTAACAACAAAGCTAGTGGAGGTGATGGTACCCCGAGTGATCATAAAGTTGACCTGTGTCTTTCTGTGTAACAGAACTCTAAGTTTATACATAGAAAGGGGGGAAGAGAAAAGACGGGAAAAGAAAGAATACAGTGATGTAAAAAAATTCAATTTAACATTCTGCATGCAAATCTCATGGAAGTTTCACAGCTATTATAACCATCTTTCTTATTGTTCTTCATTTAATCTTAGTTTCTTAGTACTTATGTTTTAACCAGTCATAAAATGCCCTCCATGGTTCCATAAATTCTTTCATTTTTCCTTTTTGTATATTTGTCAATCTGTCCATTTCAGCACATTCCATAATCTTCGTTATCAACTCATTAAGCGGTGGAATTTTCAATGTCCTCCATGTTGTTGCGGGAAAAAATTCTGGCTGCTATTATAACATATAAAATAAAGTATCTATGGTTCTTATCTAAGTTTTAATACTAATAGTATATTTATTGGTTTTATATTTTTATGTCTGTAAGCTGCCTTGAGCCAGTTTGTCCGGCAAGGCAAAATATAAATGGAAGGAAAGAAAGAAGGAAGGAAGGAAGAGAAAGAGAAAGGAAGAAAGGAAGAAAGAAAGAAGTCATCTCATAAACAGTTTAACAGGAATATTTCTGGTTTGAAAGGTATTGTAATATTTAACACTGACTGTAAGAGAGTATGTACTCCAATCCAGTATTTATGAACCTTTTTACAGCCTGCTCAGGTGGAATAATAAATAAATAAATAAATGCCCACCATTATTTAAAGTAAATAAAAAGTTGGAATAATAAATAAATAAATAAATGTCCACCACAAATGATAGTATGATCCAACATGATTGTTACATTTCCAGCATCTGTTACTCAAGTTTTTATACATTTTACCTTACCTATCTGGGGTTAGGTGCCATCTATAGAACATTTTATACATATTTTCTTTAAATGAAACAGATTTAGTCAACTTAATATTCACATTCCATATTTTACTCCATTGTGACAAATCTATGTTATAACCTACATTTTGTATCCATTTAATCATACATTCTTGAACTATTAAATCCTGTATTTTCAATTGCATCAGCATACCATACATTTTCTTAATAAGTTTCTCTCTTGAAGTATATAATAATTTTTCAAATGCACCCTGTTCTAAATAAAATCCACCTGTTTTTCCTTGCTATATCTAGATTCCATTTGCACTCTAGTCCACCACTCTAAATTTATTTCCCTCTCCTTTAATTCTTCCTGAGATTTAAAATTATTTCCATCATCTAACAATTCTGCGTATCTAATAACTGTTTATTTTAAAGTCAAAACCGGTTGAGAAAAAGCTTCCACTGGAGATACCCATCATGCAATTTTAGTATATATCGTCAGATGGATCTTTTCCCAGGTTGTCAGTAATGATCTTCTTATCATATGATTTTTGAAATATTTATGTCCCAAAGCTTTCCCATACCATAAAAACTTGTGCCATCCCAATTTTAAGTCCTGATCTTCTAAAGTCAGCAGCCTATGGTCTTCGGGTAAAATCCATTCTCTCAGCCAAACCAAACTTGCTGCCCTATAGTAATTCTTCCAGTCTGGCACTCCAAATCCAGCATTATCTTTTGCATCCTGCAAGGCTTTCAATGTAATTCTTGTTTTTTTCCCTTGCCATATAAAATGCTGTGTCAGTTTATTCAATTTGTCAAAAAAAAGTTTTAATATATATTGGCAAGGTCTGGAATAAAAATATCAAACGTGGTAGAATATTCATTTCCAAAATTGCTATTCTACCCATTAGTGATACTTGTAGCTTTGCCCATTTCTCTAAATCTTTTTAATGTAACGCTTTATTATAGTTATCTTTCATCAGAGAACTATATTTTGCTGTAATATTATTACCCAAGTATTTGACTTTTTTTCCTGCTGAAATCCAGTTAGCTCTGCTATTTCACATCTGTTTCGATGTCATGTTTTTCGTGATCATTTTCGTCTTCTGATCATTTATTTTCATTCCCGCCATTTTCCCATATTCATTAATCTGATTCATCAGTTGTTGTACCAAATCCATTGGATCTTCCAAGATAAATACCAAATCATCAGCAAAGGCTTGTAGTTTATATTTATTTCCTTTTATTGATGTCCCTTTAATACGGAGTCTTCCCTATAGTTCTTTTCAGCACTTCAACGTTAGTATAAACAACAGTGGAAATATTGGACAGCCTTGTCTTATGCCTTTTTCAATGGATATATTATCTCTCAACTCATTATTTACTTCTATATTCACTTTCTGCTTTGTATAGATAGCTTCAGTAGCCCTTACAAAGTTAGTCCCAAACTTCATTATTTTAATCTGTTGGATAATAAATTGTCAGTTGACATAGTCAAATGCTTTTTCAGCATCCAAGAATATTAAAGCCCTCTGTTTCTCTGGATGTGCTTCATAACATTCTAATATATTTAAAACAGTTCTCACATTATTCTTCAGCTGCCTTTTAGGTAGGAAACCTGCCTACTCCTAAAGTCTATTAGAACTTTTTTCAACCTTGCAGCCAAGATAGTTGCAAATATTTTATAATCACAATTCAGCAAGGAGATGGGTCTGCAGTTTTTTTCTATCTCTTTAGGAATTGTGTCCTCTTTATGAATCAATGATATAGTTGCTTCAGTCCAAGATTCTGGTATTTCTGTTTTTCTGTTAGAGAAGACATTACGCTTTTATATGGTATCAGTAATACATCTTCAAATATTTTGTAGTTTTCAGCGGGTAGTCTATTTGGTCCAGGTGCTTTACTTGTATTTTGTTTGCTAATAGCCTCTGTAATTTCCATTGCTGTTATGGGATCATTCAACATTTTTCTGTTTTCTTCCAAAATTGTGGGTAAGTCCTGTTCATCTAAGTATTGTTTTTGAGTTTCTTTGGAGATTTCCACTCTTTTATATAACCTTTATCTATTCCTAGAAAATTCTTCTTTTCTCTCTTTATCATACAATGAGTGGATCGTCCTTTTCTCTTTCTCTTTTCCTTATTTTAAGCCAGCCATCTTCCTGGTTTATTGGTATTTTCAAAGTAATCCTGTTTAGCAAATTTAATATTTTTGCCATTTTTTCTGGTAAGAGTAAGTTGAGTTGATGCTTTAATATTTTAATTTTCATCTTTAATTTCTCATTCAAACGATCCATCTTTATTTCTCTTTATTCTGAATAGCATCCAATATATCTTGAAATGTCTTCATTCTTTCGCTTTTCCTTCCTGCTGCAAATCTAATTGCCAGTCCTCTAAAGAAAGCTTTACTTGTGTCCCAAATTATCTTCATGGATGTTTCTCCATATTTTGTTGAAAAAAAGTCTTCATTTCTTTCTTAGCCATCTCTAAAAATTGTCCATTTTAAAGTAATTGTATATTTAGCCTCTATCTAAATTTTCTGGATTGTCTTTAATCTTCAATAATAGTGGGTTGTGGTCTGCAAAGGTTTGTGGCATAATATCCATAACTTCAATTTCCTGGAAAAGATTTGGTGTAATCCAGCACATATCAATTCTGGACCAAGATTTATGCCTGTCAGAATAAAAAGTATAGTCTTTTCCAGTTGGGTTTTTAGTTCTCCAAATATCAATCAGTTTGTATTCCTCAGCCAATTCTAGAAAAGATCTTGGAAGCAAACCTTTGAAGGTTTAATCTTCTTAATGGTTCTCCTAAGTCTTGATCAAAAACAGAGTTGAAATCTCCAATTATACAAATATCCATGTAGTCATTTTGTTATGGTTTCCTTCATCATTTCAAAAAATTTGCCCTGTGATTCATTCTGTGCATATATCACCACCAATAAGATTTTCTCGTCTCTAATATCTATTTCAAGTAGCAGAAGTCTTCCATTTTCTGAAGAGAATATTGAAATAGGTTTTAATTTTTCTTTGCTATATATAGCTATTTTGCTTTTCTTCACATTGTCTGAAGTGGTGAATAACTTACCAAGCTTCTTATTAATCAAATAATGTTCACCCTTATGTCTAATGTGTAATTCTTGTAAACATACAATATCTACATCCATATTCTTAGGTTGTTTAAATATCTTTCATCTTTTCTTGGGTGAATTTAGTCCATTAACATTTACCGATATCTTGGTTGTTGATGAGTCCATTATGATCTATTCTTATTACTACCATTTCTGTTTCTCATTGTCATTCTTTTACTTTTCATGAATGGTTTTTTTGGCTGTGCTCACCTCAAGTTCTTCATCTGAGGCTGTTGAGTAGGCTGATGCTTCCTCTTTTTCGGTTGCAGTAACTTTTGTTTTTGCTTTCTTTGTTTCTTCCCATTGTAAAAGTTTTCCATAACGATCCAAAAAGTCGTTTGCCAGGTACATTCTGAAATCTCAGTAGATAAGAAGCTCTATCAGTTTCCAATTGAATCAGAGTACAGGGCCATCTTCTGCTGTGTATCCTACCTGTCCATCCTCAATGATGCTGCTTCAGATTTCTCTTCAGCTTTGTTGGCTTGTTGTGCCACCTCTATTATTTCCTTCATATTTTCTAGTAGTTGTTTGTTAAGATCACCATATTAACTTTTACCCAATCTCAGTTTAAGTTTTTCATTTGATCTGTGACTTGTATAAGGCTGTCTGCACCTGATTTAGGCCTGATTGTAGTCTATCTTGCAGATAATTCTGCACCTGGCTTAAACTTGCATGAAACTTAGTTTGCATATCCATCTGAGTTTTGCTCAGGCTAGTTTGAAAGATAACTTGCATATCATTTTTAAAGTCTTTCAGAGATTCTAGTGTCAACATAGTTCCCAGTGATTTAGTCTGTGTGGTAGGTGAAGTTGCTGTAGGTGTTGTTGGAGTATTTTTCTTAGTTGGTTTAGTCATATTCCCAGCTTATAAATTTTTTTTTTATTCTGTTATACAATTAATCACTCAAGATCTTACTATTTTCCCTTCCTCCTTATTTTCTGTCTTACCAGGTTCAATATTAAAATACCAAAAGCCAATATCAAACCATAAATTAAACTCAATATCATAAGTATCTTCCAATCCAGACCCCCCAAAATTTTTCACTCAAATTATTTTACCAGTTTATAACAAAAATCTAACATTTATCAAATAAAAAATGCTCTAAGCATTTTTTAGTACACACATACACAAACATACATAAACAAATCAAGGCAAAAAAATTAATAGATTAAAGGCCTTTTCAATCGTTTCTGTGTCTCCTCAGTAGCCGAAGCACATCCTATTTCATCCTATCTCTTTACAATTCTCTAGATCACAGTTAAGTTCCAGTTCCAGTTTAATTAGCTTCCAATATATTCCAAGTGTAATTCGAAAGGGAGGCAAATCCAAAACCAATAGCAGATGGGAAATAATAAAGGAAATCTGAACTTCTTTTATATTCCAACCAGGTAAAATCCAATAAAGTCTAACAGGTAAAGATCTATTTCCCAGTAGTAATAATAGTTAAAAACCAACAAAAAAAGTAATCAAACAAAAGTGGGTGGAAAAAACAGCCAGTGTTTCCCAAACTTAAGATCCAAAGGCAGGTGTGAGAATAGCCAGTGTTTTCCAGCTTTATAATCCAACCAAAGTGGGTAGATTTCTAATCTAACCAAGGTGGGCAGCAACATAGCTTCTAACTTCTAATTACCACTTCTAGTTACCGTCCAGCTTACATTCTGCAATCTTCCTTTCCTATCAACAGGAAGAACCAAATCCAGTTCAGATGTCCAATTCTAATCGCTTCTAACTTATTACTCCTTTTAATTACAGCTTTTCTCTGTCTCAGGGAGATAAGAGAAAGTGAAAGTTAGATGCACATTGCGAGCAAAAAAAGGAGAGGAGTAAGCAGGCTTTAAAAACCATCTCTCATCTTCGTTCCCTCTCCAAACTTCTTTGTTTAAAAGTATTTAGAGCCAGATAGGGAGGGTAAACCTTTAAATCTTTAACTCATGGTTTTGAGAAGTTTGCAGACAGATTCTCTTTGTTGTTTATCTACGCTGTTCTGTGCAAGCAGCTGAATTCCAAAATGGTGCTGTGCTCACTGGGAGATTGGGGCTTATCTCCAGGTCTCAAACCCCAGTTTAGCTGATAGAAGTGACCCAAAAATGCACCCCACTGTTTTCAGAGACCCCCCTCAAAGGGCCTCTTTGGGTCTAGAGTCCTCTAGAAACCTGAAAAGTGGGCCAGTTAAGAATGTCCAAGGAGCTCCCTGGGACGTTACTGACCTTACTGCTGCATCATCCCTAATGCAGATACTTTTCCAAACTAAAGTAGTCAGATGAAAAAAATTCTCACTCAGCTCAATGAAGGCACAATCTCAATGGAGGAATTCAAGGAGGGCCCAGAGGAGTTGGGGAGTTAACAATTATGGAAGAATCTTACTTCTCCCTCCTGATTCTCCCAGGGAGAATCGGGGGGTGAGTGGGGAAGACAGTTGGGGTAGAGAAATTCGGGCCTCACAATGTTCACACTGCAATTCCAGCAATATCTGCCCATTTCTACAATATTGTATTTATATGGCAGTCCAACCCTTTTGAACTTGCTGGGTAGTTAAGTTGGGGGACATGACCATTTCTTTTCATCCCAAATTAATTCTACTTCCAGAAGTCTGTGGGCTACGAAGTGGTGAGGTCCCCAAAAGCTCACAGTAGGCTGGACTGCAGAGGGTATAGGGTTGGGGAAGCCTCTCTAGAACTCCTAGTCAGAAAAAAGTTTGTAAATTAGAGAAGTTCAAATGCCAGTAAAAACCAGGCTGTAGGTATCGACCATCCTCAGTTTGCATATCACTGCACAGGATTTGGAAAACAGAAATGTTTTTGCCAGTTTTACAGATGTCAGAAAGAGTCAGCTAGGCAGATACTCTGAAGTAATGAGTTTCGAAGACGAGGGCAACCACGTAAAGTTAACTACTTTCTGAACCTCCAGTATCTAGGCATTCGAAGAAGAGCCTCATCTGACCCAACTGTAGGAAGTTTCATCCTTGCAGGGATTTTCTGAGGAACAGGAAGGTAAGAACCTCTGTCTCAAGCTCTTGACACACTGTTAGCATTTATGAGGTTCCTCCATTGTGTGGACTCATCAGTGCTTCAGGAGATATGAGCTGGTCTTGAAATTCCATCCTGAGAGCACATTCTGGTTTTCTTCCCTGTGAGATCTAGTTCAGTCTTCAATAATGCCTAAAGCTCTTTCCACAGTACAAGAATTCTTAGATACAATTGAATCTTTGTCCACACTCTGGGCATTCAAAAGGTTACTCTCCTCTGTGAGTTGCTAGGTGCCCTTCAAGAGTTCCTGAATTCTTTCCATACTCTGACCATTGAAAATGGTTCTCCTCTTCTGTGGATTCTTTGATGCCGTTGAACAGTGCCACCGTAAATAAATCCTATTCCACACTCTGAGCATTCAAAAAGTTTCTCCCCTGTGTGGGTTCTATGATGCTTTTGAAGAGTGCCACTCTCACTGTATCCCTTTCCACAATCTAAGTATTGAAACGCTTTCTCCCCTGTGTGGGTTCTTTGATGCTGTTGAAGAGTGATACTCTCACTGAATCTCTTTTCACACTCTGATCATTCAGAATGGTTTCCCCCTGTGTGGGTTCTATGATGCCTTTGAAGAGTGCCACTGAGACTGAATCTCTTTCCACACTTTGAGCATTCAAAAGGTTTCTCCCCTGTGTGTGTTCTTTGATGCCGTTGAAGAGTGCCACTCTCACTGAATCTCTTTCCACACTGTGAGCATTCAAAAGGTTTCTCCCCTGTGTGGGTTCTTTGATGCTGTTGAAGATGGGCACTCCGACTGAATCTCTTTCCACACTCTGAGCATTCAAAAGGTTTCTCCCCTGTGTGGGTTCTATGATGCTTTTGAAGAGTTCCACTCTCACTGAATCTCTTTCCACACTGTGAGCATTCAAAAGGTTTCTCCCCTGTGTGGGTTCTTTGATGCTGTTGAAGAGTGTCACTCCGACTGAATCTCTTTCCACACTCAGAACATTCAAAAGGTTTCTCCCCTGTATGCATTCTATGATGCATTTGAAGATTGCAACTGTGACTGAATCTCTTTCCACACTCTGAGCATTCAAAAGGTTTCTCCCCTGTATGGGTTCTATGATGCTTTTGAAGAGTGCCACTGTCACTGAACCTCTTTCCACACTCTGTGCATTCAAAAGGTTTCTCCCCTGTGTGGGTTTTTTGATGCTGTTGAAGAGTGCCACTGTGACTGAATCTCTTTCCACACTCTGAGCATTCAAAATGTTTTTCCCCTGTGTGGATTCTATGATGCCTTTGAAGAGTGCCACTGTGACTGAATCTCTTTCCACACTCTGAGCATTCAAAAGGTTTCTCCCCTGTGTGGGTTCTTTGATGCTGTTGAAGAGTGCCACCATGACTGAATCTCTTTCCACACTGTGAGCATTCAAAAGGTTTCTCCCCTGTGTGGGTTCTTTGATGCTGTTGAAGATGAGCACTCCGAATGAATCTCTTTCCACACTCAGAGCATTCAAAAGGTTTCTCCCCCGTGTGGGTTCTTTGATGCCGTTGAAGAGTGCCATTCTCACTGAATCTCTTTCCACATGCTGCGCATTCAAAAGGTTTCTCCCCCGTGTGGATTCTTTGATGCCGTTGAAGATGGCCATTCCTACTGAATCTCTTTCCACACTGTGAGCATTCAAAAGGTTTCTCCCCTGAATGGGTTCTTTGGTGCAGCTGAAGATGGCCACTCTGACTGAATTTCTTTCCACACTCCAAGCATTGAAAAGATTTCTTCCCTGTGTGGGTTTGTCGGTGCTTCTGAAGAGTGGAATTTATCCTGAATCTCTTTCCACACACTGAGCATTTAAAAAGCTTCTGTGCTGTGTTTAATCTTTGGTGTACAAGAAACTGTGTTCTGTATCTGAAGTACTTTCTACAATAAAAGCATTTACATGCCTTCATTATAACGTGGTTTGGAAAAAATACATTATCCTTTCTTCTATTGGAGAATATCATTCCATTCTTAGAGCAGATAAATGTTTTCACCCCTAAACGAGTCCATTGGTGATGGCTGTGGGCTGGGATTTCATGGAAGTCCCCTCCTCGGCAAGGAATGGACTTAAACTTTCTCTTCACTGTATGGCTTCCTTCCTGCCTCTGTGGCCCATCTCTATTAATGACGTTTCCTTCGGCCTGTTCATTCTTGGTTTTTTCCAGTGAGAACCGCTGAAATTCCCCAACTGACTCCTCAACATCTCCTGCTGGAATAAAGAGGAAGTTCCAGTCACCAGTCACAACAGAAGCCAAGCCACCAATAAGAAACTCCTAATTCATTAGTGTGCATTTTGTCTCCTGAGCTGCAGGTTTCAACCTTTCTCTGGCCAACCCTCCAGCAGAGCTGTTTTTATATTCTGACTATTCCTCCCCTCTATGAAACTCCCCAAACATCCTTTAAGGGAAAACTGGCAAAGAGCTGTTTTTTTGCCCATCCCATTTGCCTTGTCAAGTATGTTTTTTGATGATGAAATATGAAAAGGGATCATGATGTATAGTCCTGTGACTATACAGAGAGCTTCTTTCTAGGTGTGATGAGACAGAAGAGGAGCTGGTCTTCAGACTCCGGTAACACATGTCTGCTGGGTTAGGGGGAGAAGTCGGACCTCACCAAGTGAACCCCACAGTTCTAAGTGAACGTCAATGATTTTTGGAAGGGATGCCCACTGTTGGGAGAGGGTGGGAAGGCCTGGAGACATGTAACTGACCACGGACAGATGACTCCTCCAGCAATGGTGTTCTGAAGTAAATGCCTCACCTTTCCCTGGGATATCCGGTATTTAAGGACAATGCAGCCCCTAAAGGGACTAAAGGAGCCATAACTGAGCTCAGCCCCAGGAAGAATTCCCAAGATCACAGGCCCACAAAGGCCTCCCTCCCGCCTTACCCAGAAAATTTTATAATTTTATCCAACCAGGAGTTCCTTAGAAGTGAAGCAGAAATCGGCAATGGCTGTTCTTTGCCCCTTCCCTTGACAGAATGATGAAGCACACTCACTTCCAGCCCATTCACTTGGTAAGGAAATATTTTGTTGAGATCCTGTTGAGGAACTCTGCACCCCTCCGTCTGTGTCTATTGCAGTCTCTTGTACATCCGCACCTTCTTTGGGAGAGAGAGAGAAAAGAGGAGGAAGAGTCACACAAGGCCTTTGTCTGTCTCCATCTCAGGCCACATGCTGGCCACAGTTACCCCTGGACTAGCCAGGTGTGTTGGGAGCTTTCACTGCCACCTCAACTCCCGGAGTCCTCCCAGGGGGCGTGATTTACAGGCCCAAGCCTCGCAATGACATACTGCTGTTCAATATTTTCATTCACACATCATCGCAATGGCAACAATTCACACCTTTGGCAAAGATCCTTACCCAGAGAGGCCATGTTCCCATAGTTGTCCAGCATGACTTCCAGGTAGAGAGCTCTTTGGCCCAGATCCAGCAGGGCCCATTCAGCCTTGGTGAAATACACGGCCACGTCCTCAAAGGAAGCTGGAGACTGAAAGAAAAAGCAGATTTCCTCATCAGAGATCAGGCCGAGGAAGACTGCCCTCTGGAAAGGACATTCTGGGAGTGTGCAGTATGGCAAGCACGGCAGGTGTAAAGGGATTGCCGTTCAGAGGCTCTCTTGCTTGGACACCATAGAAGCAACGGCAGGAGCAAAAATCCACCTGAGAAAGAAGCAGAACTCAAGCAGTCCCTGCTCATCTCCCGTACTTGGACTGCAGGGGAAGAAGTTGTTTCCACTTCTCCACAAAGACGACGGCTCAATACCATCTCAAAAGCCAGTTTGGTGTAGTGGTTAAGTGCACAGACTCTAATCTGGGAGAACCGGGTTTGATTCCCCACTCCTCCATTAGCACCTGCTGGATGACCTTGGGCAAGCCATAGCTCTGGCACAGGTGTTCTCTCAGGGACAGTTCTCTCAGAGCTCTCTCAGCCCCACCTACCTCACAGGGTGTCTGTTGTGGGAAGGGGAGGGGAAAGGAGTTTGTAAGCCACTCTGAGACTCTCAAGTGAAGGGCGGGGTATAAATCCAATCTCTTCTTCTTCTCTTCTTCTTCACTGCCTGTGATGGAGAGAATGTTAGAAGAATGGGGGTCAGCCTAGACTTCATATTTTATTTGCTTGTTTGAATCCTGTTTCTTTTTTTAAAAAATATATATATTTTGAATTTTTTGAGGGAATACAGAATAAAGAAAAGGGTGAGGGAAAAGAATAAAGGGTTAAATTACCAAACCACATTATACAGGGCACTTTTTGCAAATATAAAGGACTATCCTTGATTCAAATACATAAAGTTTTAGGAAAAATATATGACATAATAACTTTAAAAACCACTATAGCAACCTACTCAACATTCTACCATTTCCTCATAATATATCAGGGGTAGCCAAACTTGATTAATGTAAGAGCCACATAGAATAAACATCTGATGTTTGAGAGCCACAAGACTTGAACAAATTTTACACACACGTTTTTATTGGAAAATATGCAGATTTACTTTTTATTAACATTAAATGAGATTGCCAAAAATAAAAATAAAAGGGGTAAAAACAGATATTGATAATGATATTTATTTGTCCAATGATATTTGTTTGCTAATGATATTTATTTGTCTAAGAGAGCGAGAAAGAGAGAGAGAAGTGGAAAGAAGGAATGAAAGAGATGGAAAGAGAGAGGGAGAAAGAAAGTAAATAGATGGGGAGGGAGGTGAAGGGAAGGAGGAAGAGAGAAAGAAAGAAAGAAAATAAATGGGGGAGGGGGGAAGGAAGGAAGAGAGAGAGAGAGAAAGCAAATAGATGAAGGAAGGGGAGGAAGGAAGGAAGAGAGAGAAAAAGAGAAAGGAAGGGAGAAAAAAGAATGGTGAAAAGAATGAAAGAGGTGGAAAGAAAGCAAATAGATGGGGGAGGGAAGGAAAAAGTTGTAAAGAAATCAACTTTAAATGTGTTCTCCGGGGGCGGGGTGTCTCTGGCCAAGATGGCAGACACCTGAGTTCAGAACTCCTCCACCCTCGTCACTTTCAACCCCTATTTCATGCATCAGGACTGTAAATTGCAGAGTAATAACAATGGGGAAATCAGGCACTATTAAACCGCACCCACAGGCAACAGACTCCCACTCTTTGAAAACCCTATTTCCACTGAAAGACCAGTGCCTATCAGCGGCTGCAGCAATTCCTAATAAACCCAACATGGCGGTGGCTACCAGAGAAGAGGTCTCTTCAGATGAACCGGTGACTATGAAAGCTCTCTCTGGGGCACTAAAGGGTATAAAAGATGAGATCCTTGCCAATATCTCAAGTTATTACAACCGTTAAATGCAAGACTTTAAGAAATCTCCTCTTTGTTGATTCAAGTTGAGCAAACTGCACAGAATGCCATGCAACAAATGCCACTCACAGAACAATGATCAGGAACTTCAAAGACATAATGATCACATGGCTGATCAGATATTGGCAACGGAAATCTGCTAGAAATTTGAATCTGAAATTCAGAGGCATTAAGGAAGATACAGAGAATACTACTTATCTTTCATCTCATATAGCAACACGGCTTGCCTCCAGTGTTCCCTCTAAGCTGAGTTAGTGTGAGCTAGCTCACAGTTTTTTAGACTCCAGCTACATCCTAGCTAGGAGGTGTGGTTCTTTCCACCATCACGGGGATAAAGTCCTGGTATTTCAGGATCTACCCAAAGAAGTCATTTTATGTTGGAGAGACTTAAAGACTGTTACTAAAAGCCTTGCTACAGCCCACCCCCTGCTGGGCGCATTGCCCACCCCTCCTCACCCCTCTCATGTGCTTGACCTCTCTGACTAGGTATTTCGTCTCTACTGGATTTGGCAGTGGCGGAGACATGGAGGCAGAGGCGCATGTGGGCTTCTGACGCTGAAGGGAGACCCAGGCCGGAGGGAGGCAGCAGCATGCTCTGCCCTGCCAGCTTTGAATAAGGCAGGATAAGGACTAGGAGCTGCCCGCTCCAGCTGGGCAAGCTGCTGAGGAGGAGGTTCCACATGGTGCTGGCTGTCGGGCTCTGGGCAGCCTACTTGGAGCTGGTGGCGGAGGCGGGAGGGCACCTTCTCAACTGCATTGATTGGCCAGCATGCGGCACATGGTGGGGGCAGAAGGCAACCTCGCCTAGTGTGCAGAAAAATCTGAGGCCGGCCCTGGCTGCAACCTATCAACCCTACTCCTGCTGATACTCAGCTTCTTCAAATGCATTTTACTTTTAAATGGGTCACAACTTCTTGGCCATATTTAGGCGTACAAATTCCACTAGACTTGAAAAATCTATTTCAATATAATCTACTTAAAGCTCAAAAAGATGTAGAATGTCTGATTGCTCAGTGGAATATATTAAACCCTTCTTGGTCTGATCGTTACAATCTTATTAAATCTTTTCTTCTCCCAGAATTTCTATACTACTTTCGTATGTTACCTATATTAATTTCTGATGCCGAATTGTCAATTTGGCAAAAGCTTCTCAATGACTTCTTATGGTCAGGCAAAAAAACCAGGATCAATTCAGCCACTATGTATAGATCTCACAAGCAAGGGGGGTTTAGCCTACCTAATCTTTGGATGTATTATGAGGCCTCTCATTTGATGATTGTAATTAAAATGTTATGCTGTAAAGGAATGCAGGACTAGATGACAATTCCTCAGTCCTTGCTCTCTAAAAGGTATTATATGGCACACACATTCCTCCAGAATTACACTAGCAACTCATAATGACTTCCTCCATAAACATAGGAAATAGTTGGTCCCAAAAATTTCTCTTTTTTCCTCCTTTCTACATCAGCCTCGGTTCCCACCTGGCTCACAACAATCCTTCTACACAGCTTGGAATAATGCACAGGTAGGAAGCCTTCATGACATCTCTGATAAACATGGCATTCTAGACAAAAGCACACTAGGAGAGAAGTTACACAACAAAATATACTGGTTTCAGTATCTCCAGTTAAAAAGTTGAGCAGATAGGCTCAAACCTCACACATGCAGGGCTCTTTTTGGACCAGAACACACCAGAACGGCTTCTGGCTGGCATCTGAGCCCCTCACCAACGGCGGGAAAGGGCCCTACGCACCGAATATCTGTGTGGAGATTGAGCATGGGGCCTGGCCTCTGGGCTCCTTGCACTTAAAGGGAGCATTCCCTTTAAGTGCAAAGGGATGGTGGAAAAGGGCCCTGCACTCCTGATCTCCGCACACAGATCGAGCATGGGGCCTGGCCTCCTGGCTCCGTGCAAAGAGCCAGTGGGAAAGGGCCCTGCACTTCGGATCTCCGTGTGGAGATCAAGCACAGGGCCTGGCCTCCTGGCTCCTTGCACTTAAAAGGGAACATTCCCTTTAAGTACAAAGAGCCAGCGGCGGGAAAAAGCCTCATGCGGAGATCAAGCATGGGGCCACAGCTCTCTGCATCTAGCTTGCTGCCACCCCGTCACGGATCGCTGCGCCTATGCTCTCCCTGCTCCTGATAACTGCCTCTCCCCATCTCTTTTCCCTCTTTCTCTTTGTTTCTCTCTTTGTTTCTCTCCATCTATCTTTCTTTTTGTTTCTTTCTTTCCTTTCTTTTTCTTTCTTTTCTCTCTTTCCTTCCTTCCTGAAGATTATTTTCCCTCTTCTCCTGCCACTGCCTTTAATGGGCCAGCAAAGTTGATGTTCTTAAACATCCCAATAAGAGATTTATGCTTCTGAGGAGCTGACTTCCAATGATTGGTGATCTTGTGATGGTAGTGATACTTTGATGTGGTAAAGACCACCTGTTCACGGGATCATTTTATCAGTGGGACAGACTGCATGGTAACCATTCCACTGGTACATAATAGCTTGTAAAAAATATTATAGTGTAATAATTCAGGTGGGTAGCCATGTTCGTCTGAAGCAGCAGAACAAAGTTGGAGTCCAAAGTTTCATCCAAGGTTTAAGCTTTTGTGTGCGTGCAGACTTCTTCCATCTGAAGAAGTGTGGGTGACATATGAAATCTTATACCTTGAATAAAATTTTGTACCTTGAATAAAATAGTCCACAAACTACTCCCATCCAGTGCATCCACAAACCTAGGGTTGTTCTGCCAGTGAACTAGGGTTGCCAGCTCCAGGTTGAGGAAATCCAAGGAGATTTGGGAGTGGAGTCTGAGGAGGGTGGGGTTTGGGGGAAGGAGGGACCTAAACAAGGCATAATGCCATGGACTCCACTTTCCAAAGCAGCTATTGACCTGATCTCTGTAGTTTGGAGCTCAGTTGTAATTCCAGGAGATCTCCAGACCCCACCTGTAGGTTGGCAACCCTAAAAATTAATATTCAGCATACTAGTTGTGTAGGAAGGCAAGCTGATTTCTATCGGAACCTAACCTTTAGTAATTGATTCCAATCCAGTGTGGGAATAATTGTTGGACATAAGATATTGGTTCAGGCAAGATTTTGTAAAGATGCTACAGAAAAGAATTTTTTTATTGGTTTTGTCAAAACCATTTTGACAACAATCAAGGTAAACAGAATAACAAGCAAAAGGTGGGGGTGGCTGGATGACCACACTTCTGGTAACTTGGGGTGTGGCCTAATATGCTAATGAGTTCCTGCTGGGCTTTTTCTACAAAAAGAGCCCTGCATACATGGCATGCTAGACCTTTCACTGCATTTGAAAGAATTCTCAAACTGTATTACCTCCACTACTAAGGGTTTAATTACCTCACTCTACTAGCTCCACACCACTCTCGATACCAAACTGTTTTGCAATCTACTTGAAATTCAAACATTTCTGAAGATTAATTTGGGCCTCACTTCTGTTTAAATCTGCCTCTATTAGCATTACACTTCAAACACTGAAGATTCTATCTCATGAGTACATAACCCCACATCAGTTATCTTTCATGATTCCCACGTGCACCCCCTTACTGGTGGAAGCAATGCGGCATGGTGGGGACATTTGAACACTGCTGGTGGGAATGTCCCATCATTGACACATTCTGGCTTCATGTACTTGATCATATGAAAACTACTACTGGACTTCGTTTACAAATTACACCAGAACTCATATCCCTAAATCACTGGCCTGACCTAGAACAACTAATTTCTAAGAGAGATCTAATTGCAACTATGTTATTAGCAGCTAAAACGGCCACTGCTTCCAAATGGAAGGATAAATCTGGACCCTCTCTTACGTTGTGGCACTCAAAAACTCTGGAATGTTTTCATAATGGAAAAAAATTACCGACTGACTCAGTCTAATAATCACTCCTCTCCATCCAAGTTTACTGCAAAATGGTTTCCTGTTATTGAATATATGTCTACTCATGACATAGTCCCACGAAGACCTCAACCACTGAACTTATTATTGTTTTAATGTCTTATCACACTGTGGTAACTTTTCATGTTTTATACTAACTAGTCATCTTTGAACAAACACTGTTATTATCTCTATTGAGGTTATTGTTCTTGAGATTGTTTCTATCTGTATCCCTGGTATTTTTATTGATGCTGTTGTCACAAGTTCACACTTCTATAAAAGTGTCTGTTGAGTCAATAATTATTGGTATCATAACTTTTTGCGTGTATTCCATATACTACTTTATTTCTCTGTGTACTCACTTTATTCTTACAGTACATATATTACTTGGTAGACCATGATATATTGTTACATCTTATGTTATTACTTGGAAAATTTAATACAATGTTATTTAAAAAATGTGTTCTCCAACTCCCAGCCCCCGTGCTGGCTGGCTTGGCTTGGAGAAGGGATTTAAAGAGACAAATGACTTCTGTAGGCTGGCAGGTGGAGGAGGGCTTTTAGAATACATTTAAAATTAAAGCTTTCTTTCTCTGCTCCCCCCCCCCCCCCCCAAGCCTACCCAGGGAGGGAAACACTGGCTGGGGAAGGGAAGACCAATCGGGGAGACATGCCTCCCCTTCACTTCCCCAGCCGCCCTGCCAGGAGCCGCACAATGTGTGTGAAAGAGCCACATGCGGCTTCTGAGCCACAGTTTGGCCACCCCATAATATATTAACATTTCTATCCTAGCTTATCAATCCTACCAGTTATATGATAAAACATGGATAACTTCATTTGTGTATCATTTTAACATAACAGTTTGTTGTGACAAGAATCATATAGAAGAAAGCATGTTTACTATTTCATACTGCAACTTTCATATAATATAAAACATTCAACCACATGACTACAAAAATTGGTTATAGTAATCATAGGAAAACTTGCCAGTTATTTTCAAATCCGTCTTTCAGTCTCTGATTAATGAAGTTTGTCAGTTTTGCCATAGCAGCATATTTTTTCCATTTTGTCAATACAGTTCTCAAGAGTTGGAGAACCTTCAATTTTCTGTTTGAATCCTGCTTCATGCACCCCTGTCCCCATGGCTATGAAACCTTCCCCTGTGTATGCTCAACAAAATGTGTAACGATTCTGAGTAAACTTGAGGGAGAGGTGGAAGAGAAGCAGAAGGTTCCTATGAGCCTCAGGGCGGCTGGGTGGTGGTGGTTATAAACAGACTACCAACACACTTCAGATTTCTGTGACACTTGGAACTTATCCTGTGAACCCCAGAGCTCAAAACATGTGACAGCATCCATGCTCAATCAGATCAAAGGCCCCGGTGCACCAATCTCCCGCCAACTGGGCCTTCACATGAGCCCTTGAGTCTGGGCTTCTGGGAGAAGGGGGGGCAGAAATGAGGTCAAACTGTATGTCACAATCTCATCTGTCCAAAAACCCAGATGTGACATTAGCACATCTGAAAAATCTAGGGTTATATCAAGGAATTTCTAGACTGTTTGCTGATGCTCTGATGTCATAGGTCTAGATTTTCAGCAGGACGAGACATCACCATGACAACCACATCCACCCTGGCCCCACCCCCAAAGTTCCCAGGGATGCCAGATCAACTTTCCTTTTTTGAGCCGCCTTGAGTCCCTCTAACAGAAGATATGAGAGATATAAATATTTTAGTTAACACATGGAATTCACTGCCACAAAAGTTGGTGGTGGCTACAAGCCTAGACCACTTCAAGAGGGGACTGGGTGAACATATTCGCTACAAGGTACAGGTGGAACACTCTGTCTGGGGCAGTGGTGCTCCGTATTCTTGGTGCTTGCAGGGCAATAGTGGGAGGTTTAGTGGCCCTGCTGGTGGACCTCCTCATGGCCCCTGGGTTTTGGCCACTGTGTGACACAGACTGTTGGACTGGATGGGCCATTAGACTGATCCAAAATGGCTTCTCCAGTGTTTTTATGGAATGGAATTGCCCTCCATGAATCTGTACAATTCTCCCTTCAAGTGGAGGCTACCATGGGACTGAGTCTCAGAAGTCCACTCTGTGTGGTGTGCAGAAGTATTTCTCTTTTCTCCTCTCCTGAACCGTCTATCCAGCAATTTCACAATGTGCCAAGATCTGGGCACAAGGCACCCTTACCACGTGAGAGGGCATCTTGGGTACACTCCTGGGGCTGCACCCACTGCTCCTCCTCCAAAGGAGAGACTTCCTCCTCAGAGAACTTTGCTTCCACCTTTACAGGTGTTCCCCACATCTGAAATAGCAGTAAGAGAACAGGTAAGAGGAGGGATGCTAAAGTCCAAGGAGAAAAATCTTGCCCCATCCCCATCCTCACCCCTGTCTTGATCAACAGAGCTGCTTCAACTGCAGCAGCAAGAATCAGGGTTCTGGTTTTCTATCAACCCTGGTCAAGTGTCTGGAGGGATACACACCGGGCAGGGAGGCCTCAGGCTAAGGTCGGAAATAACAGCTTGAATGGACTGCGTGAAGCTCCCTCACCTGCTCTGCCTGCCTCTTCTCCTCTGCCTGACTCAGGAGGAAGCCTTCCGCCAGGGCCACCGCCTGGGAACTGGTCTCTGGCCCGCATCCTCTGACCCAGCCCTGCATGTCCTCGGGCAGGACGGCCAGGAACTGCTCCAGGATCACCAGATCCAGGATCTTCTTCTTGGAGCGCCTCCCCGGCTCCAGCCAGTGGCTGCAAAGTCCATGGAGCTGGCTGCAAACCTCTCGGGGCCCAGCAGCCTTGTGGTAGCAGAACTGCCGGAAACGCTGGCGATGTTCATCTGAGGTCCCGGTGTCCTGATGCAGGACCTCTGGCACTGCTCTTTCCCAGAATCCAACACCACTCCCCACCTGGGGATCTTTCCTTGATTTCTTGCCAATTCCTGGTCCTTCTGGGTCCAGCTCTTCCATCTCCTTCCCCATCTACTGGGTAGCCTGTGAATGCAAAAAGATGCCTTTACTTACTTGGCATAAAGAGGGAGAGGGGGGCAGAAAGGAACCTAAAGTAGATGGAGCTACAAGTCCTGCCACACCAGAGAGTGGACAAAGAGAACATTTTCTCCCTCTCTCAAAATACTAGAACTTGAGGGTATCCAGTCAAGCGGATAGGCAGTAGGTTCAGGACAGAATACTTCTGTACACAGGGAGTGATTAAAATGCGGAATTTGCTGCCACAGGATGTAGTCATGGCCACAGGAATAAATAGTTTTGATAGGGGACTAGATAGAGCCATGGAGGATAAGTCTCTCAAGGGCTACTAGCCATGGTGACTGAGGGGAAACCCCACATTCAGAGGCAGGAGACAACACCAGGGGAAGGCCTCGGCCTCTCTGCCCTGTTGCTGGCCTCCAGAGGAACCAGTTTGGTCACTGTGTGAGACAGGAGGCTGGACTAGGTGGACCTTCACTGGTCTGATCCAGCAGGGCTCTTGTGATCTTACGGTCCTTTTGCTGAGGCCATGATCCTCGTATTGATGTGTTCCCAGGAGCCTTTTGTCCCTCCTGGCCTCCTGGATGTGGGCAGGCTGATATCAGGGGGAGGCGTGTGGGTCTCTGCCTGTCCCAGGGGAGTTGCCTTGTGCTGTGACTCATGGGCACTGGGGGTGTTTCCACAGACACCAGCGGCCTTGCTAGAGTCTCTCTGCCTCGGAAACTGCTTTTTCTTTAAAAACCTCCTCTCCTCTGCTGGGGGGCCTTGGATACCCACTAGCAGCCCCGACCCCACACTGGCACTCAGTCTTAGGATGGGGCTGCGGTTGATTCCCACTCAGGTAGGAGTTACTCCCTCCTCCCAGGTGCCACTGGACTCTAAAGTTGTTCTTTCCCCCCAAAACACACATGCAATGACCTTTTTCACTTTCAGACCAAATTAAGGCTCTTCCCCCCCCCCCCCGAACTGAAACCACAAGCAACAGAGCTCCAGTTTCATAGATTTATTTCTTCTTGTGCTTAAAGGCACTGATTATTCCCCCCCTCACCCAACCCCAGTTACACAGCAGAGCAAAAATGATTCCTAAATAGGGCTGCCCGCCTTTCGGGGGGGGGGGGGGGCTGGGGAGCTCCCAGAATTATAACTGATTCAGTACAGAGATCACTCTCCCCCCCCCCCCCGTGGAAAAAAATGCCTGCTTTGGACGGAAGGCTCTTCTTGGGGATTCTGCTCCATAGAATCCCGCCCCCCACGGTTCCACCCGCCCCCCATTGTTTAAGAATCGGCCATCGCGGACAGACGACGAGTTGATAGCTGCAGCATCTTTTTTTGCAGAATTAAAATGACCAGCAATGGAACGCCAGTTTCATATGCTGAAGAGCCACTGGACCCTCCATGTGTCCCATTGAATTTTGTTGGACTTAAGAGATACTGATTATTGCCCCCCCCCGAACCCCCCCCCCCCCAATTTTCATAGTGGAGAAAACCCGATACTGACAGCAGCACTTCTCTCTTCTTCCAAGATATAAAACTTTATTCCCCGCCTCCCCCCTTGACTTACTTGCAAATAAACCTTCCCCGGATCCACCTGCAAAGCTTTCCCGTGCGGTTGTGCGTCTGAACCCCTCCCTCTCTTGGGCGAGTCCGAAACTCCCCCCCCCCCCAGCGGAAGAGCTTTTCCTCCTCTAGCGCCCCCCCCCCCCCTTTTGCTCAGTCTGTCTGGCAAACAGCTTTGTCCCTTTAACCCATGCAGTGCGGGACACGAATTAAAACGCTGCCCCTCCTTTTCCCAGCTCCCAGACCCGGACGGACGGGCCGGATCCTGGGACGGCTTACTCACGAGTGGGTCATGGAGGGGGGAGGTTTCGTTCCTGGAAGAGAGGAATGCTCATATCCTGGGGGGGTGGGGGGGGGGGGTTGAACTGCAGTTTTCTTACCTGTGTTTTAATTTGTTGGCCGCCCTGGTGACCCTCGTGGCCGGAGAGATGGAGGCGGCAGCTGCAGTGGTCGAGCCCTGACCCGTCCCTTTGTCCCCGGGCTCCAGTTTGCAGTGGACACGGAGCCCCCGGACAGACCCATGCACAGTCATTGGAGGCCCAGATTGTCCCATCAGCAGCAGGTTTTCAAAAGGGCCGCATAGTAGAGAGGGTTGATTTTCCTGAAAGACCAAATAGGCATATCTAAAAAATCTTGAAACGGAATATAGCAAAATAGCATTTTTCCCCACCTGGCTGTGAAGAGGGAGAGGAAAAGTTATCAGAAAGGCAGAAAGAAACCAGAAGAGAACTTTTCCTCTCCCTCTTCACAGCCAAGTGGGGAAAGGCTCTCATCCCAGAATCTGAGGCGACCCAAGAGAACGGGTTAGGAGATGGAAGAGGAGGGCCCAGAAGGCACTGGAGAGGACCAGAGATCAATCAACAGTCCCCATCCCGCCCAAGCAGGGAGTGGGGTTGAATTCTGGGAAAGAGCTGTGCCGGAGATCCTGGCTAAGGATACCGTGACCTCGGATCTCCACTGCCAACGGTTCCGGCAGTTCCGCTACCATGAGGCCGAGGGGCCCCGGGAGGTTTACTTCCAGCTCCGTGGACTTTGCAGCCACTGGTTGAAGCCTGAGAGGCACACCAAGAAGCAGATCCTGGACCTGGTGATCCTGGAGCAGTTCCTGACTCTCCTGCCTGAGGAAATGCAGAGCTGGGTCAGAGGATGTGGGCCGGAGACCAGTTCCCAGGCGGTGGCCCTGGTGGAAGGTTTCCTCCTGAGTCAGGCAGAGGAAAAAAGGCAGGCAGGACAGGTGAGGGGGTTTCCTTCTCTCAGTGACCTTTTCCTAAGGCTTCCCTGCCAGATATTTCTACCTCAAAAGAATTCACTAGGCTGTGAATAAAACCCAACCCTGAGACTTGCCCTTGTGTTTGAAGGAACACTGTTGGTCAATGAGGGATGAGGTGTCTGCAAGCGGGGCCACTTGACACATACACACAGATTCACACCATGTTCTGAGGAGGCCTGCCTCTGAAAACCCATTGCCAGAGGCCACTAATTTGGTTCCTGTGCCCCTGCTTAAAAGCTTCCCAGGAATGCCTGGTTGGGCCACATTCACAAAGAGGATACTGAACTAGGGATGCTGTCATGTATTTGAGATCCAGAGTTCACAGGGCACATTTCAAGTCTCCCAGAAGTCTGTAGGAACCCCTCCCCCCCGCACGCGCTCAAGGGCACCTGGTGCTCCTCTTCTGCATATCCCACAATTTACAACAATTTATGACAACTTTTTCTGAGTGTATAGAGGGCAAAGCTTCACAATCCTGAGAAGGGATGTGTGTGAAGGGGCAGGAGGATTGGAACAAGCAAATGAACTAGGGAGTTTCTAGGCTGACACCCTTCCTTCCTCCGTTGTCTCTCTTTCTCTCTAAGGCGGCGAAGAAATGGTGTTGAGCCATCGATTTTGTAGAGATTTGGAAAGACCTGCAGAACCTACACTCCAGGTAGGGGAGATGACTGGGAAGGCAGCCTGGCTCCCACTTTTTTCTCAAGGGGGCTTTTGCTCTGCAGTTGCTGCTTAGGTGCCTGAGCGACAGAGGTTCTAAGTGCCCCTCCCTTTGCCCCTGCCAAGCCCTACATCCTGTACCCTCCCAGACTGCCCCCTTCCCGTGTGCGTTCTCTGCCTGGCATGATCCCTGACGAGGGAATCTGCTTTTTCTTTCAGTGTCCTTTTTCCTTTGAGGAAGTGGCCGTGGATTTCACTGAGGTGGAGTGGGCCCCGCTGGATCCAGGCCAAAGAGCTCTCCACAGGGAAGTCGTGCTGGAGAACTACGGGACTGTGGCCATCATCATCCAAGCCAGAGAAGGTATCCTGATCTGCGGCTAAGTCAGGAAAGAGAAACTCTGGAAGGGGCCACAACCCAATTTCTCAGTTGTTAGTCTTTACTGCATGTCCTTAAGAACACAGGGAACAGATGGACATAAGAAGAGCCCTGCTGGGTGAGACCAGTGAGTGTCCGTCTAGTCCAGCCTCCTGTCTCACCCAGTGGCCAGCCAGTTTCTCTGGAGGGCCAACAACACTGGGATGCCTCTGAATGTGGAGGTTCCCCTCCATCACCGTGGCTCGTAGCCACTGATAGACCTTTCCTCCATGAATCTGTCTACTCCCCTTTTAAAGCTGTCTATTCCTGTGATCATCACTACAACCTCTGGCAGTGAATTCCACATTTTAACCACTCTCTTGAGTAAAGAAATATTTCCTTTTGTTTGTCTGGAATCTACTGCCCATGAGCTTCATGGGATGCACTTGAGTCGTAGTATCTTGGGAAATGGAGAAAAAATTATCTTTGTCAACTCTCTCCACCCCATGCACAATTTTATACTGGTGCAAATCCTCAAGGGTTTGGGCACAATCCCAGACACCTCCTTATCCATGGAGGCCCAGGTCACAAATGTTGCCAGGCTGGCATTTCTTCACTTATGCCAAGCATGGCAACTAGCCCCTTACCTGTTGTGCCCTGACTTGGCCACAGTTATCCACGCAACGGTCACCTCCATGCTAAACTTCTGTAGCTCACTCCATGCTGGCCTGCCCTTGAGGCTGACCCAGAAGCTCCAGCTGATCCAGAATGCAGCGGTGTGAGTCCTGGAAGGAATGGCATGGACGGCACACATTCAACCTGTGCTGTGCCAGCTACACTGGCACCCAATGGAGGAATGAGTCAGGTTCAAAGTTTGGGAATGACCTTCAAGGCCCGGAGTGCCTTGGGATCTACGTATCTTCGGGACCACCTCCTCTGGCATGCCCCCCGCTGTCAGTCTCTTTTAAATGTTGCTGAAGGGCTTCAAAATTCTGGTTTAAAGAAACCATTTGCTCCAGGAGAGGGTGCCACACTGCTGCTAGCATGTTTGGGAAGTCGTAGATGCTTCCGGCCTTGTGGCCATAGCAGCTGGGCTAGCATTTCCTGAAGAAGGTTTCATTTTAGGCAGCGTTCTTTTCCCCGCCATTGTGTCTTTGTTTACTTTTAGAAAAAAGTTCCAAAAGTCTATGGATTGCAGAAACTAACGAGGTTACTCTCTATTTTGATCAGGTAAGACTTAGCTTTCCGTCCCCTTTCTTTGTTGTGGCTTTTAAAAGTTTTTCTTTTGTGCGGGGTGAGTTATGTACAAAGAATTAAAGTGCTGGCTATTACAAGGCCTTCAGGGCCTTGGACTGTCATATTTGCGAGACCACCTCTCCCAGTCTGTGCCACCACAACAGTTTCACTCATCTGAATGAGGTCATCTGCAATAAAGTTGCACTGTACTAAATTACTCACAAAATTACTTGGATAAACGATTAGGGACTGTGCTCTATGCTACTGTGGTCAGCTCACTGAAACTGGGATCCTACTATGTAATGTCGGAATCATTTAATGTGTCATGTGAAGATTTATGCTTTGGCTTTAGTCCTGTTTTTAGATTTCTGATTGGTTCTACAAACTTAATCCTAATGTGTTATTTGTTGAACACTCCAACTTGTTGATTGTATTGAGTCACTCTGTGTAATGTGCCTTGAGTCCAAATGAGAAAGGCAAACTATAAATCACATACATAATACATACATAGACGGACCGACAGACAGAAAGAAAGTCTGGCTTCTTGTCTCCCCAAACCCCACCCTCTCCACAGCTCAACCCCCAAATCTCCAGGAATGTGTCAACCTGTAATTGGCAATGCTAGGAAGGCCTGGACCCCATGAGACCTCCTTCAAAGGCCAAAACAACTGAAAGGGATTCTGTCCCCTCCCCTTGCCTTTCAGTCATGGAAAACCAGGATGAAATGCTGTGGTTGCCTAGCAACGGCCACTGATGCAATCCATTTCTTAAAGCTACAGGAGTTCCTTTTATCATATGGATTTCCCCCCCCCTTTTATATTACCCATTTTTTTTGCAACCCTGGGGAATTTTTCAGTTTATAGAAAGATCTGTCTTCCCCTTCACAGCTCCAGACACTGCATGTAGGTACACTCAGATTTGGTCAAGTTCGCTATTAGAATATGTGATTTATTTTCTTAGAATGTGAAAAATATGTGATTTATTTTCTTAAAATGTGAAAAATATGTGATTTATTTTCTTAAAATGTGAAAAAGAGAAGCCCATGTTGGATCAGGCCAGTGGCCCGTCCAGTCCAACACTCTGTCATACAGTGGCCAAAAACACCAGGTGCCCTCAGAAGGTCCAGCAGTGGGGGCAGGAGACTAGAAGCCCTCCCACTGTTGCCCCCCCCCCCCCCCAAGCACCAAGAATACAGAGCATCAGACTGCCCCAGACTGAGAGTTCCTATCTATACTTTGTGGCTCATAGCCACTGATGGACTTCTGCTCCATATGTTTATCTAACTCCCTCTTGAAGCCGTCCATGCTTGTAGCCGCCACCACCTCCTGTGGCAGTGAATCCCACATGTTAATCACCCTTTGGGTGAAGAAGTACTTCCTTTTATCTGTTCTAACCCGACTGCTCAGCAATTTCATGGAGTGCCCATGAGTTCTTGTATTGTGAGAAAGGGAGAAAAGTACTTCTTTCTCTACCTGCTCTGTCCCATGCATAATCTTATAAACCTTGATCATGTCACCCCCTCAGCCGTCATTTCTCCAAGCTAAAGAGCCCCAGGTGCTTCAACCTTTCTTCATAGGGAAAGTGTTCCAACCTTTTTATCATTCTAGTTTTCATGCGGTTCAAATCAGTTTATGGTAATAGTTAAAGACATTTTCAGCTCAAACCATAATAACATAGCAAACTCCACATCTCCCCCCCCCTTGCCCCCTTAAAAGATGCCTGTCATTCTAAAGTCCACAAAAGACCTGGCAAACGAGGCCTGACAGTTCCTCCGGAAGATCTCCAAGGAGGGGCCCCACTCACCTCCTCAGGGGAGCCCTGGTAAATGGTGCATCTTAGATTGATTGTGTGCCAAAATATCAGTTTTTTGGTCATTGTGAGAATGCTTCTGAGTTCTCCATTGTGTAAAAGAGAATGCTTCTGAGTTCTCCATTGTGTAGAAATCTTCCTTTTACAGGAGAAAGACAATCTAATAGAGAGAAGCACCATCAGTCCCTCAGTGTAAACATCTAGATGTCAGTTTGTTGTGTACTAGTCACGAAATGGCGACCGCCATGCAGTCAGAGCACATGGCCCGATTCTACCTGAGCTTCAGCCAGGTAGAACAATAGACAGTCGGATCCAAAACAACCACCAATAGCCAGCCTAGGTCTTCCGCGGGGGACTTATGAACTACAACTTAAAACCTAAGGCCCTATCAGAACTATGTGCATATGCTAAGCCCCTATCAGGTATTTTGGGTGCGGCCAGAGGTGCGGTTCCGGCCGGCATATAAACAGGGCCCTGGAGCCCTGGCTGCATGCTTGATCTGACCATCTCCTGAACATGCTGATTCACTAATAAAGTCTTTGCTATGATCTTCATACAACTCGCTTCCCGACTCCAGTACTTTCCACGGTTCGTTCCCTGTCCCTGTTTCAGGTATGGTTTTGGAGCTGCAACTGCTTCAGTGGCAGCCTCCCAGAGGATCGCTTTCTGGCGTCCATAGGAAGTTATGGAAAGCTAAACAGACACGTATCTATTTAAAAGTAGGAGTTAAATAGACACTGTATTTGAAAAGTGGGGTCATCCAACAATGCCTACGCCTCCCCCCACCCCCTTGAGTTTTACCGCACTCACACTAAGCGGATGAATAAGGAGCTGGGATGCAAAGAACGAACTGGGACCCAGCTTCACCCTCCCTTTTCTGAGCTGGCCGAACAGCACTGGATCCTCTGGGAGCGCTGCCTCCCTTGCAGAGTCATTCCCGAGCAGCCCCATTGAGCTGCACGGGGCGTCGCGGAAAGCGGCCTGGCTGAAGGCCCTCCTGGAGAGGAGGGGGACGCATTTTCCCTTCCTCTGCAGCACTGAAAGGGTTAAAAGCGCCGAGCGGCTTGCTAGAGAGGCCGAGCGGGGGGGGGGGGCGGAAAAGAGGAAAGGCGCTTTTTCTGGGGGAGGGGGTGGGTTGCTTTTGCACGGCGAAAAAGGACTGGAAGAGCCGCAGGGAAAACCCCGGGAAGGGTTCCTTAAAAGTAAGGCGTCGGGAGATCATCTTTAAGATCTTGGAAGCCTGGGGTCATTTATGTGTGTGGGGGTGGGGTGGGTGGGTTCTGGGCAATGCCCGGTTTGGGGCCGCGGGGAGGGACCTCAGACGGGAACAGGGGCCGTCGAGTCCTCTCTCCAGTGCAGCCCTTTTTTCCTGCAGGGGGACTGAGCTCTCTCCGCTGCAAGCCGGTTGTGATCCCGGGAGAACTTCAGGCCCCACCTGGAGGCTGGCAACCTTGTTAGCCCCCAGTTTTGTTCCGCTAAGTAAGCGGGATTTGTTCTGGGTGTGTGTATGTGTGGATGAGTGGCAATCATTGCCTTTCAGTTCAAGAAATGTTGAATGTAGGAATGTGACATTCTGTTGCTGGTCATTTTAATGTGCAAAAAAACCAAACACACATCTGGGTGTGGGGTTTTTTTGTTGGATGAGTAAAGGGGGGGCATGGGGGAAAGGAACTCCTGCCTACGCTGGAATCAACTGCAGCCCCATCCTGAGACCCTGAGGTAGGCCCAGTGTGGGGCCAGGGCCGCCAGCCGGTATCCCAGGCCCACCCAGCAGAGGGGGGCACAGCAGTGCCAGGGAATATCCTGGAAACAGCACCAATGCAATGTAAACACACCAGGGAGTGCCACAGATGTGGGTTCAAGTACCCACCCACGCACCGGGAGGGAACACAGCTGTTTAACTGCATCGCCCCTGCCCCATCGCTTCACGGGTCACTTGACAGAGGCAGCCATAAAACCATGTGAAATTCTCCTGCTCGCACTGGGGTTTGGGTGGGAAGAACAGCATCTTTTGCCTGGTGAGAAAGGTACAGCCCCCCCCCCCCCCTCCAGCAACACAACAGGGAGGAGCACCCGGGCACCGTCCCAGGAGGGGTGGGTTCGGGTCTTGCTAAGGGGGATGCCAGCAAGAATACAGAACTCGCCTTTTGGTGGCTAGGAGGCCCAGAGGATGACTCATTCATGCTGATTGGATGGCCAAGACGCCAATAATTTTGACTGGTCCTCCCCCCTCCCATCTCCCATCTGCGAGGTTGCCAATGTTCAGGTAGGTCCTGGAGATCACTTGGAATTACAGCTGGTCTCCAGATTCCAGAGATGGGTTTGAGAGCAGAAAGTGGCCTCTTTGGAGGGTGGACTCTTACCCTGCCCTCCCCAGGCTCCAGCCCCCAATTTCCAGGAGTTTCCCAACCTGGAGTTGGCAATCTTGTGCATTTGGCAGAGTTTCTTGTCTCTCTTGGCCCCTGCGCATCCCAGCAGCCCTTGTGTCCTTTTCGGGTGTAGTGGTGTGTTGTTGGAGACCATTGTAATTTGAGGAGATAGTGGTGAGCCACAAGTTTCTCTCTCTGTGCCTAGATTGCTCTGTGGCTACTCCAGGCAGGGAGGGGTTAATGGTGCCAGGGTTTTTCTTCGGGCATATTCCTCTTCCTTACTAACTGCACTCTTGGGAGTTAGGGGAGGTGCGCACCTGATGTCAGAATGCAGGACGCAGGAGATGCCTTATTGGTGTAGTGGTCAAGAGTGCAAACTCTAATCTGGGAGAACCAGTTTTGATTCCCCACTCCTCCATGTGCAGCTGCTGGCATGACCTTGGGTCAGTCACAAGTTCTCTCAGAGCTGCTCTCTCAAGAGCAGTCCTCGAAAGAGCTCTCTCAGCCCCACCTACCTCTCTGAGACTCCTTCAGGTAGTGAAGGGCAGGGTATAAATCCAATCTCTCCTCCTCCTTCTCTTCTCTCCAGCTCAAGGCTAGGCACAAATTTTCTCCCTCCTCTTTTTCACACACATGTACACACAGTAGCTATAAGTTGGGGGGAGGGTTACTCTTTGGAATTTTAGCTCCAACTAGGATGCAAACTGGTGCTGAGAACTTTGGCTAACATTCAGGAGTACCCGCTGCTATTTTGGGGGGGTTCCCGCAGCTAAGAGCGACGTGCCTATAAATCTTTATTATTCTCTGTTTATGTTGTTAATTTATGTTAAGAATACAACTGCTTTCCTTCTACCACTGGGGTGTTCATTGATTCTGAAATCCCTTGGGGAAGAAGAACCGTTTGTCTCTTGGCAACACACCAGAAGAAGCTTCAGGGAGTGGACTGAGCCCTATTCCAAACACAAACCATACCCCTGGCGAAATCCCGTCCTATGCCAGCATCAGATTTACATTTGCCCTACACCAGCAGGGCACCGGGGCGGCTTTGGGTGGCCGTATCTCCTGACACACTTAGTAGCCATCCAGAGTTGTGCTAGATTTGGGCTTAGTCTGGTTCCCAAAACAGGCTGGACTTTGGAAAACAGCCCTTCTGTCAGGGTAAATTGGGCCCCCTCACGTGGGTGCTTGGACAGAGTTCTTGCCTGACACTTCAGGCCTCTTGAAGAGATACATGCAATGGTAAAGGCGTCACCCGTCCCTCTTGTCCTTTCGGGGGCTCTGGTTTACCTTATGAATTAGCCTGTAGGAATGAGAGGCTAAGCTCGTAAACCAGCTTGGTGTAGTGGTTAGGAGCACAGACTCTAATCTGGGAGAACTGGGTTTGATTCCCCACTCCTCCACATGCAGCTGCTAGTGTGACCTTGGGTCAGTCACAGTTCTCTCAGAGCTGTTCTCTCAAGGGCCGTTCTCAAGAGAGCTCTCTCAGCCCCACCTATCTCACAGGGTGTCTGTTGTGGGGAGAGGAAGGGAAAGGAGTTTGTAAGCCACTCCGAGACTCCTTTGGATAGTGAAGGACAGGGTATAAATCCAGTCTCCTCTTCTTCTGACATCTCTAAAGAGCCAAACAGGGACGCTTAACTTTCCTCAGAAAACCAAGGCGGCATATCTAAAATACCTTGGTATGTAATATAGCAAAATGATATTAAACTGGGTCTGCAAAGCACCAGAAGCACTTTTGCTCTGATCTGCTTGGGCAATTTTCATGCGTCCCCTGAGCATATGAGGGTTTATTATGTTCGGTGGTGTATCTCCATTCTCATTTTTCCTTGTGACGTATTACTGTCTGTGTCTCTCCTTTCCCCAGAGAGAATCCTTCACTTACAAAGGCATCTTATCACAGATGGAAGTGACTCAACAGAAGGGGAAGGAGATGGAAGAGCGGGACGTGGAACTGGCAAGACAGCAAACAAAGGCCCCCTTTGAGTTCTGGGAAAGAGCTGTGCTGGAGATCCTGGCTAAGGACACCGTGACCTCAGAAGTCCATTGCCAACGCTTCCGGCAGTTCCGCTACCATGAGGCTGAGGGGCCCCGAGAGATTTGCAGCCAGCTCCACGGACTTTGCTGCCACTGGTTGAAGCCGGAGAGGCACACCAAGAAGCAGATCCTGGACTTGGTGATCCTGGAGCAGTTCCTGACTCTCCTGCCCCAGGAAATGCAGTGCTGGGTCAGAGGATGTGGGCCGGATACCAGTTCCCAGGCGGTGGCCCTGGCCGAAGGTTTTCTCCTGAGTCAGGCGGAGGAGAAGAGGCAGGCAGGACAGGTGAGGGGGTTTCCTTCTGCAATATGTCACATTCATGAAACGATATCTGGCCTTATCTTGACGTGTTCCTGACAGACTTTGTCCAAGTGTAAATCATCAAAATGGGAGATTTCATGGCCTCCTTCAGCAGCCTCTTCTACTAGAGTATTTCAGATCCCTCAATATTAACTCAGCAGGTCTGCTGATGGAAGGGTGCAGAGTCTGGGAGTGGGGCAGGTTCCATTCCTTGGTCTCTTTTCCATTCCGTCTCTTACCCCTCTCCCTCGCTGCTGTTTCAGATGTGGGGACCATCCCTGAAGATGGAAGCTGCATTCCCTGAGGTGGAAAGGGCTTCCTTGGAGCAAGGGCGGATGGCGCAGGCTATGGAGCATGCCCAAAATCCCCTCTCCTTTGGTAAGAACTCATTTGGCCTATATTCGATTGAGGCATCCAGTGAATTTGATGGGTAGAGAGCATAGTTCCCTCCAAGCTGCGCTAGGGGGTGCTGGTGCACAACATTTCAGAGGCCTGCTCAGAGGATTTCTGTGCTCAGCTCACAACCAAGCTTCCATAGAAAACAATGGAAGATGGGAGCACCCATAGAATTGGATCCCCTGGTCCAGTCTTTTTGAAACTTGCAAGTTTTTGGAGGGGAGGCACCGGCAGGTATGCTGCAGATTTGGGGCCTCTGCCTCAATAAACAATCCACCTCCAAGAGCCCGAGATACCCCTGGGCCTGGATGGATTATCCATTGTAGACTAAGGGGCCCATTGACTATAATGGTCCCCATCGGCTATAACTGAGCCAGAAAAAAAATACATATTTTTTGCACGCCCCTGTTATGCTCTTCAGTATGAGTTGTAAGCTGCTTTGAGTCACAGGGGAAAGTGGGATATAAATATCTGAATAAATAAGTAGTTTAGGCAGGTTGATAACATTTAAGCAACTTCCTGTGTATTAGATTAGGCAGGGTTCTGACAGTGCTTGTTCCATCTCTTTTATGTTTGACCTGTAATGCTGATTGTCATATATCACTACAACAAAGTAGACTGCAAGATTCCCGCTCCTCCAAGTCCTGGTATGTTTTCTAGGGGTCAGTGGAAGGCAACCGTCCAAGGCCGGGTCTACCAACATCGTGGACTGGGGCGGGTAGACCTGTTCCCTGGAGGCCACGTCTACCAATATAGTGGAATGGGGCAGGCAGACCTGTTCTCCGGAGGCCTGGTCTACCCCTGTAGAGGACAACATTTTATGTAATGAAAATTGACTTGATTCTGTTTTGTCTTATAATTTTGTTAATTATTCTTGAAATATAGTTTTAAAAAAATTACGTTATGGATTTTACGTTATGAAAATAATTTTAAAATAATTTACGCAATAGTTAAATGTAGACTTGCTCACAACTTTACTGCTACTAGCCTTTTTCGATCACGCAGTAGAATTTCTGCTCACAACACTGTGGAGCTTAGAAGGAACATTGGTAGAGAGTTCAGGTCAGGGAAAAAATTAAACACTTCTTCACACAAGACAGCGATTTAATTTTTGGAACTCGAGGCCTACTAATCGTGTTGCCTCTCAAAGGGGACTGAAAAAAAATCATGGAAGGCAATTCCTCACATTAATTAAAATATTCATATCTCACCCTCCTTCCACAAGGTAGACAAATCTTGGCAGAGGTGTTCAGTAGCCTCCACCAGTGAATAAAGGGAGCCTCCACCTTCTGGCGCAACAAAACTCTGAAAAGCAGTCTCTTGGCCCTAATGATTGAAAAATTTGGCTTCTTTTGTGGTTATGGGGGCATCTGGTGGGCTGCTGTGGGAAACAGGATGCTGGAGTAGGGATGGCAGGCTGCGGCCCAACACTCCCTAGGAGCTTTGGGGAGGGGCTTTGAGAGAGGGCTTCTTGCAGATGTGATGTCATGTTGATGCTACATCTGGATGAAAACCGGTTTTGATGTTAGCGTATAAAAAGATGCGCTGAAAACTCACCGATATTACCCCACAGTTTCCAGATGCGCTCATCTGGGTTTTGGCCAGGAGATGTGTCATATGATGTCATTCCCATGCCTTCTTTTACCCCTGCCAGTCCAGACACATGCGCCCAACTAGCAGGAGAATGGGATTCTTGGCTTTTGGTCTGATTCAGTATGTATATGCTGTAACCTTTGGAGCTCCAGAGTTCACAGGGCACATTTTGAGTCTCACAGAAGTCTGAAATATGTTGGCAGCATTTGTAACCCCGAGGTTCATGGGTACACAGTGCTTCTCTTCTGCCGCTCTCAGAATTTAGTTTAAAGTGTTAAAAAAATTGTTGACTGTACACAGGGTGAGGTTTCACACCCATGGAAAGGGTTAAGGTGAAGCCGGGAACAAACAAGCCAAATGGAATAGGAAGTCAAGACAAACACCCTTCCTTCTTTCTCTGTCTCACTAACAGGCAGTGGAGAGATGCTGTTGACCCATCGTCTTTTCAGAGATGTGGAAATGGCTGCTGCAGCTTCAGTCCAGGTAGGGGATTTGAGCAGGGGACAGCCTGTGCCCTGTTACTGCCAATGGCCTGCCTTGTTGCTGAGGGAAATTAGCTATGCTGCCAAGTAGGCCAGAGGGGTACAGGAATCAGATTTGAAGAGTACATTAAATAGTTTTTATTGAAGAATTTCCCTAGTTGCAAGCACACTAAGCATTCAAAAAGAGCAAGTAATACAAAACTAAGAAAGCAGAGGTGATTGAGAGCGAATAGAGGGGTCAGTTGTGGGGTGATACAACCTCTCCAGATGTGCAAGGGTCCGTGGAGATGAGATTGTGGCCCATACCAAAGGTTTAGGGGTGAACTGCCAGTTGGCATTGGGGCAGACACACAAAATCTGAGGCCATGTGCTCTAACATTTATAGACATTGAAAAACAATGCAGACCAATGAGAGGCCTTGGGAGTGGTCTCAGGTGCAAACAATAGATTTTCTAGACCAATAAGGAGTCCATGGAGGTGTGGTACCAGGCGGAGCATAATTCAGGTGTGACCAGTGACCTTCCGGAGGGGCAGAGTCTGGCTACACAATAGCCTTGATGGGTGCTGGATGGCTAGTTAAATGGGTCTTGATGGCCACTAATGGTTTCCAGATTAACACAAAAGGTGGGAGGTGGGTCCCTGATAGACGCCAGGAAGGATTGGTAATAATGTGAATGTTTGATTAGTTATCTCAGTATCCTAAGGGATGGGGATGAGACAAAGGATTTTTCACATAGGTATAGGAATCACAAAAAAGACTATGTGCAGAGTTGGAGACAGAAGGGCTGTGTGCCAGGTGGCAACTGAATAGCTTTAGAAATGCAGATACTTGATAGAACTCGCCATTGTGCCATCGCTGGGTGTGGGGAGAAGACTGGAGGTTTGCTCTGAGGGTTGCCTTGTATGAAAACCTGAAAATGGAGGCCCTTCTCCCAGAGCTCTGGCTAGCTCTGTATTTCAGGCCAGGAGTGCCTTCCTTTGGCCTGACTTTTGTAGGTCTCTGGTTCAGGTCAGGAGTGGGGTGCCCCTGTTGTTGGGGCTACCCTATAGTAACGCAGTGCCTCTGGCTAACAGTCCCCCCTCCTTTCTCAGATGGGGCTTTTGCTCCTGCAGTTTCTAGAAGGTGTCGGGGAAGAGGGGCTCTAAACGCTGTTCATTTTACCCAGCCTAAGCCTTACATCCTTTACCCTCCCAGACTACTCCCTCCCAGTGTGCAATCTCTGCCTGCCATGATCTCTGACGAGGGATTTTCTGCTTTTTCTTTCAGGGTCTGTTTTCCTTTGAGGAGTTGGCCGTCTCTTTCACCGAGGCAGAGTGGGCCCTGCTGGATCCAGACCAAAGAGCTCTCTACCGGGAAGTCATGCTGGAGAACTATGGGAATGTGGTCTTTCTGGGTAAGGACCTTTCCTGGGTGCCGGAGATGCAATTTGCTACCATTGTGAGTAGGCAGGTATAATAATATGGAACAGCAATACACCATTTTGAGGCCTATCCAGCTACTTGCCTTACAGTGGCTCACATCCTTCCTCCAGGGTTGGGGAGGAAGAAGAAGAAGAAGAAGAAGAGGAGATTGGATTTATACTCCGCCCTTCACTCGGAGTCTCAGAGCGGCTTACTAACCCCTTTCCCTTCCCCTCCCCACAACAGACACCCCGTGAGGTAGGTGGGGCTGAGAAAGCTCTGACAGAAGCTGCTCTTTTTCAAGAACAGCTGTGCCAGAGCTATGGCTTGCCCAAGGTCATCCAGCAGGTGCAAGTGGAGGAGTGGGAAATCAAACCCGGTTCTCCCAGATTAGAGTCTGCGCACTTAACCACTACACCAAACTGGGACAAAGGGTGGCATTATGGGAACAGCTGTCCCAGAGGCATCCACTGACTTGTGGAGTGCCCCAGGGAGCGGTACTTTCCCCGATGTTATTCAACATTTACATGCACCACCTTGCCCAGACTGCCCGAAGGCATGGGCTTGGGTGTCACCAGTATGCGAATGATACCCAGCTCTATCTGTTGTTGGGTGGCTGGTCTGACTCTACACTGGAAGATCTGGACCAGGCGTTGCAAGCTGTGGCTGATTGGCTTAGACTGAGCCAATTGACATTGAATCCAACGAAGATGGAGGTCCTGTGCCTGAGTCGGGGTGGTCCAGGGGTAGGGATCCCACTCCTGACCTTCGATGGGGTGCGGGTGGTGCCAGCGCCAGAGTTCAGGAGTGCTCTTGGATGCCTCCTTAACCATGGAGGCCCAGGTTGTAGTCACTTCCAAGTCAGCCTTTTACCATCTTTGGCTGATCAGGTGGTTGGTTCCCTTCCTCGAATGCAACAACTTGGCAACAGTGATCCACGCAATGATCACCTCAAGATTGGGCTACTGTAACGTTCTCTACATGGGGCTGCCCTTGTCTCAAATCTGGAAGCTGCAGCTGGTGCAGAACGCTGCAGCCAGACTGTTGATGGGTCTCCCTATGCAGGACCACATTCAGCCTGTACTGAAGGTGTTGCACTGGTTGCCGATAGCAGACCGGATTTGTTTCAAGGTTCTGGTTTTAACCTTTAAAGCCCTATATGGTCAGGGTCCGGCATACCTAAAAGACTGCCTTTCCCCACATGTTCACTGGAGAGCACTGCGTTCAGGGATGCAAAATCGGTTGGCCCTCCCAGGCCCCAAGGATGTAGGCTGGCTATAACCAGGGCCAGGGCCTTCTCAGTGGCAGCTCCATACTGGTGGAATGAGCTCCCAGAAGAGATCAGGGCCCTGCGGGACCTCTCACAGTACTGCAGGGTCCGCAAGACAGAGCTCTTCTACCAGGCTTTCGATTTTGGTGCCCCATTACACGGCTTCCAATTTGTCGGAGAATAGGAATGCTGCCAATGTAGAAATCTGAGAGCTAACTTTTTCTCTCTGTAGAGTTAATTAGTATCAGGTGACTAGAGGGATAGGATTACATGATTCTGCAAAATTTACAGCCAACCTTGGTAACATAGAAGCCTGGAATGCCCCTTACAGAAAACAGCTTAAATCAAATTCACTATTTAAGCCCCTTGGGGCCATTGTGTCAAATTCAAAAACATATATTTTCTCTTGCTGCAACAATGTTTTATAAACATTATCACCTTGCTTTGCTACAAATAAGACTGTAAACTTAAAAGTCATCTTCCTTATTCTGTTGCTCAGAAAAATGGAGTGTTAAAGGAGTCTCCCTAATCAATGCACATGGGCGCGCTATAGATTCCAAAAATCTAGCTTTAACCAGTCTTCTTGTACTGCCAATGTAACATTTATCACGTATACACTTTATCAAATACACAACATTGGGAGTGTCGCAAGTGCTGAAACTTTAATGAGAAATGGCTTTAAAGAAAATTTCAAAAGTATAAACAAGTAATAGTTTTCATTATATATTTCACTGTTGTATTTTGTCTTCTCTTTGCGTCCAAAGAAAGGCTGGAGAGCTCCTCAAGAGGATCTCAGGAGAGAATTTCCTTCCCAAGTGAGCTGCCTGAGAGTGGGTATCCTTCATGATTATGTCAAGGGAACAGGCAAGAAATACCCATGGGACTTCACTGCTTCACTTCTAAGCAACTTTTACTTTGGAAGAATGATAAAGCCCACTGGGCAAGGTGGGAAGGAGGCCTTCTGGGGCCTGGGATCTGGAGTTTCAGAAACTTCTTCTGGGAAAGAGCTCAGCTGTGGCTCTTGAAAGGCCTGTGATATCCTTAAATCCTGGATATTTTAGGGAAAGGTTGGGGATTAGTTAAGGTCAGCCAAGTTGGACGAAGCCAAAGGTCTGTCAGTCCTTACTTACTGCAGTCACATAGATGTCTTTGGACTTCAGCTGCCCTCCCAGGTACTAAGGTTATCTCTTTCTTTATTCCAGCAGAGGATGATCAGAGGAATGAGAGTGAGGAACCTTTTCTGCAACTGCCAGATAAAGTTAATAATGAAGACCTGAAAGGAAATCAAGGCAGTCCTATGAGAAAGAAAGACAGACGTATGGTTGAGAAGGGAGATGGAAGAAAGCTTCATATACATTTTCCAAAGTACAATATAATGAAGAAAAGTAAATCCCATCAGTGTGGAAAGCACATCACATATAGAGCACAGCTTCTTTTGAACCAAAGAATACAGAGCGGAGAGAAATCATTTGAATATCCAGATTATGAAAAGAAATTCAGTCAAAGTGGCCATCTTCAACTGCATCAAGGAACCCACACAGGGGAAAAACCCTTTGAATGCTCAGAGTGTGGAAAGAGATTCAGGTTGCGCGACACTCTTCAAAAGCATCAGAGAACCCACACAGGGGAGAAACCTTTCGAATGCTCAGAGTGCGGAAAGAGATTTCGTCAAAGTGGCACTCTTCAACAGCATAAAAGAACCCACACAGGAGAAAAACCTTTTGAATGTTCAGAGTGTGGAAAAAGATTCTGTCTGAGTAGCTATCTTCATCAACATCAGAGAACCCACTCAGGGGAAAAACCTTTTGAATGCTCAGACTGTGAAAAGAGATTCAGTCGGAGGGGCCATCTTCAAGAGCATCAAAGAACCCACACAGGGGAGAAGCCTTTTGAATGCTCAGAGTGTGGAAAGAGATTCAGTCGGAGTGGCACTCTTCAAGAACATCAAAGAACCCACACAGGGGAGAAACCTTTTGAATGCTCAGAATGTGGAAAGAGATTCAGTCTCAGTGGCACTCTTCAAGCACATCAAAGAACCCACACTGGGGAGAAACCTTTTGAATGTTCAGAGTGTGGAAAGAGATTTAGTCATCATGGCAGTCTTCAGCTGCATCGAAGAATCCACAGAGGGGAAAAACCTTTTGAATGTTCAGAGTGTGGAAAGAGATTCAGTCAGCGTGGCAATCTTCAGTGTCATCAAAGAACCCACAGAGGGGAGAAACCTTTTGAATGCTCAGAGTGTGGAAAGAGATTTGGTCGGAGTGGTACTCTTCAGGAGCATCAAAGAACCCACACAGGGGAGAAACCTTTTGAATGCTCAGAGTGTGGGAAGAGATTCAGTCAGAGTGGCCATCTTCAACAGCACCGAAAAACCCACACTGAGGAGAAACCTTTTGAATGCTTAAGAGTGTGGGAAGAGATTCAATCACAGTGGCACAGTTCAACAGCCTCAAGGAACCAACACAGGCAATAAACTTTTCGAGTGCTCAGAGTGTGGAAAGAGATTTTGCTGGAGTAGCATTTTTCTAAAACCTCTAAGAACCTACACAAGGAGAAACTATGAAACCGCTTAGCCCATGAACAGAGCACTTCTCTTATTTCACTGCTAAAAGATAACTGCAGACCACATAAAGCATTGAGACAATATAAACTCTTGTAAAAGGCTTTAATTTGCACAGAAATCTTACCCTAGCCAGGAAGGAATGTTATAAATGCTCAGATTATAGAAGGATCTTTAGCCATGTTTAGAAGCCCTCAGATAGATCCCACAAGGAAGAAAGCAAGGATGGGCTCTTCCAGCTGAAGAAGATTAGAGATCAGTTCCTGTCTCCTTTAGCACGAAGAAATCGACACAAGGGAGGAACTTCATAAATGCTCAGTGTCTGGCAAGTGCTTGAGGCACAGATCCAATTTCCATGTTCCTCAGAGAATCCATATAAGGGCAAAACTTTCCTATAGATGATTCTGATGAGGCTGTTCTTTGAACACCCAAGTGCTGGAGGTTCAGAAAAGACTAGAAAGTAATTACACAATGAAGGACCTTTTTAGTGGTTTCTTTCCTACATGAAATGCGCTATTTCAGGTTATCTGCTGGTCTACCTTTGTGACATCTACAGAACTGGCAAAAACATTTCCTTTCCCAAATCTTGTGAAGAATAGACAAGTTGAGGATGACTGATATCGGCAGCATAAACCTATTGTGGCCAGCCTGCATTCTTAATTCACAAACATTTTTATCTGATAAGCAATTCTAGAGAGGCATTTCTGAACCCTAATCCCTCCCCAGTCCAGCCTTCTGTGAGAACTTGTGGGTCTCACCACTTTGAAGCCCACAGTGTTCTGGCAGTAGGATTAATTTGGGTTGCAGGGAAAAGGTTCTGTCCCCCATCTCAACAACTCAGTAGGTTCTTAGGGGTCAGAGCCCCCAGCAACAACATTCCAGTATTCTGGAAATTATCCAGTATCCGTTGATTTGATGGTGAACATTGCGGGACATGAATTCCTGAGTCCTGGTTGTACACCCCACCCACCCCCAGCTTCTCCCAGAGGGAATCAGTTAGAAGTAAGATTCCCTCCTCTTAGTCTGACCCCCTCCCCCCAACTCCATGAGCCAGAAATGAACTGGACTAACCCTTGGATCAAGGCTTATCTCTGACCCCTGCCTCCCAGCCCCACAGCCAGAAAAATTGGGGGTGGGGTCTGGAGGGGCATTTTCCCAACTCGACTATGTCATAACCAGTTTGGTGTAGTGGTTAAGACCACAGACTCTAATCTGGGAGAAATAGGTTTGATTCCTCACTCCTTAACAGGCAGCTGCTGGTGTGATCTTGGCACAGTCACAAGTTCTCTCAGAGCTGTTCTCTCAAGAGCAGTTCTCTCAGCTCTCTCAGCCCGACCTACCTCACATGGTGTCTGTTGGGGGGAGGGGAGGGGAAAGGAGACTGTAAGCCACTCAGAGACTCCGAGGGAAGGGCGGGGTATAAATACAATTTTTTTTTCTTCCTTCTCCGTGCCATCCAATTGTGCCCTTCTCAGCCACTTGAAGTTGGAGCACTGCTGGCTGCAGCCCACTTCTTGCCCACTGGCTTGGCTGGCCATGGCCCTCAGAGCCCTGCTGTCCTCTCTGTCGTCCTTCTCATCTAATGAATCACTCTTTGGGTGAAGAAGTACTCCCCCCCCTTCCCTCCTCTTAGAATAATTATTTTATTTCCTTCTGTGAATAATAGCCAATAAGGGATTAAGAAGCAGACAGCACTGCTGTTCCTAGAGAGGATATAAAAAAGGAGGAGAGAAATACTGAAGTCCTCCAGCTTCCTCCTTTTGGGATCTGACTTTGCAGGAGAACTGGAGGTCTGGGCTTGAAAAGGCAGACTGGGGGATGCCTGGATGGGTAAATAGCGGGGGGGGGGGGGACTGCCCCAGGCTGGGAAGCCCTGCAAGGGGCTCTCTCTGGGTCCCACATGCAGAGCAAGGCCAGGAAGAAGGTCAGACTGGCCCACAGTGGAAAATGACTTAAGTTTTGCATATTTTGAGGAAAGTCCATTTCTGACTTCCCCAGGCAGGCCATTCCATAAGATGGAGTCCACCATAGAGAATGCATGTGTACGAGTGGTTGTTGATTTTGCCCATTTGCAGGGTGTCGCCTGCCAGAGGCCTGACTTAGATGAACAAAGACATTGTGGCAGAGCACAGGGGGAGAGGCAGTCCCACTGACGTGAGAGTCCAAGGCCATGAAGGGCTTTGTACCGGATACTTTAAATCCCGCCTGGTAACTGAAGGTTAACCAATGAAGGCTAGATGGCTATCTGACAGCGATGCTGATTGTGTGAACTTAGGCAGATAATGAGAGGGAGGGCAGGAAGGGCTGCCTCAGTGCTTAGTTCTTGGGGTGCTTTCTGACATGCCCAGGGGAATGCTGGTCGCCACTTTGGGGCCAGGAAGCAACAGGCCGGTTTGGCCGGGGATCCTGGAGGTTTTTTGTCATCTTCTGGGCATGGAATGGGTGACTGGGAGTGTGGAGAGGGAGATATTTGTGAACTTCCTGCCTTGTGCAGGGGGTTAGACTAGATGACCCTGGAGGTCCCTTCCAACTCTATGATTCTGTAATTCTAAGTGACTGCATCATATGTCTGCTCCCTTTGCCTCCCATTAATAGCTGTGCTATGGTGCTCTGCACGAACTGCAGCCTCCGTGCTCCTTTTAGGGTGGGGCAAATTTACAGTGTATTACGGAAGTCTAGTCTGGATGTCACTGTGATGTGGACCCAGGCAGGGGATCTCTTGTTACACCACAGGATAACCCCGTGTGTTTGCTGTCCCACAACACAGACTCCACACTAGTGTCAGATGTCCCTCCATCCAGAGCTCTGTCTTATGTTTCTGACAGGTGGAAGATTTAAAAGGTCTTTTAGGGAAGCATCAGAAATTTGACACCACTGTTGTACAGGCATCCATTTAGCTCACATGTGTAATGGAATAACTCTGTTTTGGCCATTAGATGCAACATTTCCCTAAAGAATAAACACTGTTTTTTCCCTTAACAAAAATTGAGAAAAGCTTCAATGGACGTGTGTGAGTTCCAAGGAAACATTTGTTACATACATTTCTCTGAACATTCCATTCAACTCTCTCACTGATTTTAAAACCTGATTTCAAGGCCCTGTTTTCCAAGAGGTGTTTTTCCAAGGAGCTGCCTTGAGCCAGCGTGCCTGGGAAGTGGGGGTAGAAATGCAAATAATAAATAATAATAAATACAAGGTTACATTTATCCCTGTGAGATTGATGTGAAAAAGGCTGAGGGGGGACATGATTGCTCTCTTTAAGTATTGGAAGGGCTGTCAGAGGAGGACAGAGCTGTTCCTGTTGGCAGCAGAGGAGAGAACTCACAATAATGGGTTTAAATTAAGGGCGAGAAGGTACTGGCTGGATATTAGGAAACACTTTTTCACAGTAAGAGTTGTGCAACAGTGGAATCCGCCGCCTAGGGAGGTGGTGAGCTCCCCCTCCCTGGCAGTCTTTAAGCAGCATCTGGACAAGCACTTCTCGGGGATGCTCTAGGCCAGGGGTGGCCAAACTTGCTCAGTGTTAAGAGCCACATAGAATAAACATCAGATGTTTGAGAGCCGCAAGACATGAACAAATATTACACACGTTTTTATTTTAAAAATATGCACACTTGCTTTTAATTAACATTATTAAATGAGACTGCCAAAAGTAAAAACAAAAGGGGTAAAACCAGATATTGATAATTATATTTATTTGTCCAATGATATTTGTTTGCTAATCCGGGGTCATTTCAAGCAGGAGCTTGGGGGAGTGCAGCTTTGGGAGTTGGTGCCAGCCCCAGCACCCCCCCCCCCCGGCGGGGGAATGCCTGCTTGTGTCATGGCTGCTGCAAAATGACCCCCGTCCCCTGGAAAGGCCCTTGTTCCTCCAACCAGCCTTCTGAAGGCTCCAGCTACCACTGAAGCTATCCTCCCAGAATAATGGTATTTCTGAGGCTTGGATTAGTAGCTGTCCCCTCTCTGCCAGCTCTTTCTTTCTTTCTTTGTTCGTTTCCCCTCCCTCCCTCCCTTCTTTCTTGCATTCTGACATACTTCTGGTGATGTCAAATGGTGTAGCATATATTATGCTAATGAGTTATGCTAATGAGCTCCTATATCTCTTTTTCTACGAAATGACCCTTGTTGCTAATGATATTTATTTGTCTTAGAGACAGAGAAAGAGGTGGAAAGAAAGTGAGAGAGAAACCAAAAAAAGCAAATAGATGGGAGGGAGGGAAAGCATGGCTCCCCTTCGCTTCCCCAGCTGCCCCGCGGGGAGCCGCACAATTTGTGTGAAAGAGCCTCATCTGGCTCCTGAGCCGCAGTTTGGCCACCCCTGCTCTAGGTGGATCCTGCATTGAGCAGGGGGTTGGACTAGATGGCCTGTATGGCCCCTTCCAAGTCTGTGTGATTCTATTATTCTAATTCCATTGATTCTCCATTTAAAACTTTTCATGTATTATTTGTACCTTGTTCCCCCTTTCTCCCATGGAGCAGAGAGACAAGTACCCCAGATCCAAGCACTAAAACCAGCATCACCTTCAGAAAGTGCTTTGGTCCACTAGTGTGCATTGGACAAGGAGGTGCCCTCAAATGCCAACAAAGTTTTAGATGGAATAAGAGAAAAATTACAAGCAGCAGAGTCCCTGTCATTTTGGAAAGACTGTGCAGGGAATCTGTTGCTTGTGATGAGAGTCTTCTGGAAATGGCACAGAGCAGTGCTTCAAGTCGACAGGGTCAGGATATGGTACAGCTTTCTCTCATGTAGCTGCACATAAATGGCCAGAATTCATCTCAGAGGTCTGAGCCCAGTAGAGAAATGAGACACCAGCCAGGTGCTGAGGGTAGTCAGGGGCAGAGAAACAGCAAAACTTCCAGGTATCTGCTTAGCTGCTGTCTGTGCTGCAGGGATATTCTGATGACAAATATCAGAAGGAAATAACATTTGCAGATCATATAGCAAAGTTACAGGGATGCCTAAAAATGTAGGCTCTGAAGCAAAAAGGTAAGGCTTTTCCATCAACAACAAAACTCTAGGAAAAGTGGAATGGGTCAGGGTGACAGTAGATCGTGAATCCCTCCTAGTCCTGTAAAGAGGTCAACTTGGCAGGGGTTGCCTGACCAGGCCACTGGAATCTGCTGAAGGGTCCTGGAGGAGAGGAACTTGTTGGAAGAATAAGGACAAAACAACAACAATGGACAGGAGTATGGAAAAAGTGATGCAAAAAAAAACCATGAAGAAAGGTTAAAATCTATGAAGAATGGTTAAAGCGCTTGGGGCTCTTTAGCTTGGAGAAACATGAGAACATAAGAGAAGCCAATGTTGGATCAGGCCAGTGGCCCATCCAGCCCAACATTCTGTCACACTGTGGCCAAAAATATCAGGTGCCATCAGGAGGTCCAGCAGTGGGGCCAGGACCCTAGAAGCCCCTCCCACTGTTGCCCCCAAGCACCAAGAATACTTCCTTTTATCTGTTCTAACCCGACTGCTCAGCAATTTCACGGAGTGCCCACGAGTTCTTGTACTGTGAGAAAGGGAGGAAAGGACTTCTTTCTGTACCTGCTCTGTCCCATGCATAATCTTATAAACCTTGATCATGTCACCCCTCAGCTGTTGTTTCTCCAAGCTAAAGAGCCCCAAGTGCTTCAACCTTTCTTCATAGGGAAAGTGTTCCAACCCTTTTATCATTCTAGTTTCCCTTTTCTGCACTTTTTCCAATGCTATATCTTTTTTGAGGTGTGGCAACCAGAACTGTACACAGTACTCCAAATGAGGTTGCACCATCAATTTATACAGGGGCATTATGATACTGGCTGATTTGTTTTCAATTCCCTTCCTAATAACCCCCAGCATAGTGTTGGCCTTTTTCATTGTAGTCGCACACTGTCTTGACATCTTCATTGAGTTATCTACTTTGACTCCAAGATCTCTCTCTTGGTCAGTCTCCGCCAGTTTGGACTCCATCAATGTGTATCTATAGTTAGGATTTTTGGCCCCAGTGTGCATCACTTTGCACTTGGCCACACTGAATCCTATTTGCCATGTTGATGCCCACTCGCCCATCCTCGACAGACAGATTGTGCCTCACAATCCTCCCTGGTTCTCACCACCCTGAACAACTTCATGTCATCTGCAAATTTAGCCACTGCACTGCTTACTCCCAACTCCAAATTATTAATGAACAAGTTAAAAAACATACTGAGTAGTGATCCCTGTGGTACCCCACTGCTTACCTCCCTCCACTAAGAAAATTGCCCATTTATACTCACACTCTGTTTCCTTTTAATTAGCCAGGTTTTGATCCACAAAAGGACGACGTCTGAGGGGTGACATGATTGAGGTTTACAAGATTATGCATGGGATAGAGTAGGTAGAGAAAGAAGTCCTTTTCTCCCTCTCTCACAATACAAGAACTTGTGGGCACTCCATGAAATTGCTGAGCAGTCGGGTTAAAACAGATATAAGGAAGTACTTCTTCACCCAAAGAGTGATTAACACATGGCATTCACTGCCACAGGAGGTGGTGGCAGCTACAAGCATGGTCAGCTTCAAGAGGGGATTGGGTAAACATACGGACCAGAGGTCCATCATTGGCTATTAACCACAAGGTACAGATAGGAACTCTTGGTCTGTGGCAAGTGATGCTCTTTATTCTTGGTGCTGGGGGGGTGGGAGACAACAGTGGGCGGTCTTCTAGTCTCCTGGCCCCACTGCTGGACCTCCTGAGGACACCTGGTGCCACTTTGTGAGACAGTGTTGGACTGGATGGGCCACTGGCCTGATCCCATATTGGCTTCTCTCATGTTCTCTTACGGACGCTTTGGAGGGTGGCCTCTTCTATGGCATTATACACAACGATCCCTCTAAGCTGTGGAGTCCTGTGAGCAAAAATTCTACTTTTTGCGCTACTGGCATTCAAGCTGTGAGCAAGCGATCTGGGGCACTGCATAAATCAGTTTGCTATGGAGCCGTCCTTCCCGAGGAAAGACAAAAATGTGTGAGCCAGAGGCTAAAAAAACGGTGAGCTAGCTCACATTAACTCAGCTTACAGGGAACACTACCCACTGAGGTCCCACTCCTTCCCAAACTCCACCCTCACCGCCCCCTAATCTTCCGGAATTTCCCAGCCCAGAGTTGGCAACTCTGTATTACGCAGCTGGAGGGGACTGCTCAAGAGTAACTCTGCACGGTGGGGATCCCATGCTGGTCATAGTTCTCTCAAGGACAGTCGTCTCAGAGCTCTCTCAGCCCCGCCTACCTCACAGGGTGTCTGTTTTGGGGAGAGGAAGGGAAAGGAGTTTGTAAACCGCTCTGAGACTCCAAGAGAAGGGCGGGGAATAAATCCAACCTCCTCCTCTTTTCTTCTTCTTCACCTGTGCAAAAATTACGCCCTCCTGAATAATTCAGTTTTGCATAACTCTGGGCTGAAGCTTTCGTGTGCACGCACAGTGATGGAGCTTATTAATACCCGGCAGGAAACTTCCTTGGTGGCGGACTAGGGCTTTGTTCCACCGCTTCGGCCCAACACGGCTCCCACCCCACCCCACCCGTTTTGCATCACAGTTTGCGAAGCGCCGGGGGGGGGGGGGGGGGGAATCTCCCTGCCTTCTCCGGGCCAGGCCCCCCCACGAGGGTGGGGGAAGCCGTGCAGGAAATGGGCGTCTGGATGCAGTCCAATAATCCGCCTCTCCTTAGGCTGCAGCGGATAAGACCCCCACGAACCCCCCCCCTTTCCCTCCAGGACGCTGCAGACCCCCCCCCCCCCTGTTCCCTGCTCCCCAGGAACCATCCTCCTTCCCACGGAAGTCTCGGCCCCGTCGATCACGGTCGGGGAGTGCGGCGAATGAATGGCATGGCTGTGCCATACGCGTGTCCCCCGCCCCGCCCCGGAATCTCTGGCGGGGGCTCCGTTCCTCGACGCGCGTCCTCGCCTGCCCGCCCCCACGGCTGCCTTCTGTGCTCTGCCGACCGGCCTCCCGCAAGTACGGGGGGAAGGAGGGGCAGGGGGGAGATTGTGGATTCCGCCTTCTTGGCTCGGAGGGCCAAGGGAAATCCAGCCTAGGTCGGGGTGGGGTGGGGTGGATTCCTGCTCGCCCCCTTCCTTTTGTCGGCGCTTCTTTCTGTGCATTTGGGGGACGCGCTCGGGGGTGGCGCTCCTTGCAAGGCCGCGGCTGGAGACCCGGGAGTGGCAGAGGGCGGCGCGGGGGGGGGGATTACCAACCTCCAGGGAATCTGCTCTAATAACCGTGGATTTCCAGACCACACAGAGATGAGTCCCTCTGCAGAAAAGGGCGACAGAGGGTGGGCTCTGCTGCGGCATCAGTATCTCTACTGACCCCGTCCCTTCGCCAAACCCCGCCTCTCCCAGCTTCTAACACGCCCTCTGCAGGAGTTTCCCCACCGATAAACAGGTTAGAAGAGATAAAGGAAGTACTTCTTCACCCAAAGAGTGATGAACACGTGGAATTCACTGCCACAGGAGGTTGGTGGCGGCTACAAGCATGGATGGCTTCAAGAGGGAATTGGATCAACAGATGGAGCAGAGGTCCATCAGTGGCTATTCGCCACAAGGTATAGATAGGAACTCTCAGTCTGGGGCAAGTGATGCTCTGTATTCTTGGTCCTTGGGGGGGGGGCAACAGTGGGAGGGCTTCCTGCCCCCACTGCTGGACCTTCTGAGGGCACCTGGTGTTTTTGGCCACTGTGTGACAGAGTGTTGGACTGGACGGGCCACTGGCCGGATCCAAGATTGGCTTCTCTTATGTTCTTAACCTAGAGTTGGCAACCCAAGCAGAGGGAGGAGGTCTTCAGGAGAGTCCTGAGCAATGCTCCCTCCAAGCTGTGGCGTCTTGTGAGCAAAAATTCCACTTTGTGAGCTACTGGTGTTAAAGTTGTGAGCAGGAGATTTGGCTACTGCATAAATCAGTTTGCTCAGAAGTCACCCTTCCTGAACAAAGACAAAAATCTGTGAGCTGGAGGCTCAAAAATCGTGAGCCTGCTAACACAAACTCAGCTTAGAGGAAACACTGGTCCTGAGAAAGCCTAGAGGGCGGAGGGTGGGGAGAGAGAAAAGGTTTGACAGCTGCTTGGAGGAAGGTCTGAGTTCCGACTTTATTCTCTTTGGGCCAAGCCTTCCCTCTCCGACTGGTCTACCTTGCAGGGGGGTTGGTTGGTTGATTGAGGGGAGGAGGAAGGGCCCCGTGTGGAGCTCTCGGAAGAGGGGTGGGATAGAAATGGAGGGGAGGGTCCTTGACGAGGTATAGTGCCCTAGAGACTGCCCTCTAAAGCAGCCATTTTCTACAGAGGAAGTGATTTCTGTAGTCTGCGGATAAACTTTAATTTGGCGAGATCTCCAGGCTCCACCTGGGGGTTGGCCAGCCTAGCAGAGATCCTGCGGGAGGAGAACCCCTGTTCATCCAATCTGGTGTCCCTGGTCAGGGGTAATCCAAGGCAGTGCTTTTTGACTTTTAATCCTCTGCTGTCTACAAGCTACGAAACGTATTCTTGAAAATCACCCGCCCCCTCCCAGCTGAAAGCAAAATTATAGCACATCCAAGTAGCATTCCAGACTCTGTGACCGTTTGGAAGGTTTTGAGAAGTTCATTTTCATCCTTCAGCAAAAGGAGGGGGTGTCCGAAATAGTTTTCACCCCAAGTATTTTGCATTTCACCTTTCTCTTCTTGCTTGATTCTCAAACAGATTACAACTCATTTAAATAAACCAACAAAGCCCCAGAATATGTACTTGTAAAAGAGGCAAGAAATGTTTCCTAACACAGCAGTGGTTAAAAGTGGTTATGGGACATAAGACAGCAGCTCTACCTGAGGCACACAGGAATTTCTGGAACGTGACAGAGATCCCATGCCTATGTGCAGGTTTTCCTGAGGAGACACGTTAAAATGGAAAAGGCTTTTGTTCTCCCTTATGAAAGAAACGCTTTTAATAAGAATTACAAGAAGTTAGTGGAAGTAGCGCCCAGTGAACCACCAGCACTGTAGCGGAGTCCACTCACGTAGGCCCCTGAGAATAGTCTGAGCTTGGAAAGGAGGTTAACTTGGCACTCTGCATATGTTTGCGTAGGCCGCATTGAGTTACTTGGTACAAGCAGGGTATAAATTAAACAAACAGGGTATAAATTAAACAAGTGGCTCCAGGAGCCAACTTAATGTTTTGTTCTGTTGTCCCAAAACTTGTCTAAAATTTGGCATGGTACAATTATAATTGACTTGTCACCAAAAAGGGTATCACAGAGCTGAATGGGAAGGAATATGAGAGAGGCTGATAGAAACATTTTTAGTTACATTTCTTTTCTTTTCTTGCCTTGTCACAGAGTTGATTTGCAGAACTCGGTGTCCATTAATTGTGATGCCTCTCAAAGGGGGTTAGACAAATTCCTGGAGGGCAATTTCTCCCGTTAATTAAAATAGTCATCTATTTCCTGCCTTTCATAAGGTGGACAAATCTTGGAAGAACTATTCAACTTGGTGAATAAAGGGAGCCTCCACCTTCTGGGCTGCAGAGTTCTGAAAAACACTTTCTGAGGGCCAATGATGATGGAAACATTTGGCTCCTTTGTCCGTGCTTCTAGGGCAGGGGTGGCCAACCTGTGGCTCGGGAGCCACATGCGGCTCTTTCACACATATTGTGCGGCTCCTGGCAGGGCGGCTGGGGAAGCAAAGGGGAGGCATGCTTTTTCTCTCTTTCTCCCTTCCTTCCTTCCCTCCTCCCTCCCATCTATTTGCTTTCCTAGTTTCTCTCTCTCTCTTTCTTATAACTGGTTTTCCTCGTTTGTTTTTATTTTTGGCAGTCCCATTTAACGTTAATAAAAAGCAAATTTGCATATTTTTAAAAATAAAAAACGTGTGTGTGATATTTGTTCCTGTCTTGCGGCTCTCAGACATCTGACGTTTATTCTATGTGGCTCTTACGTTAAGCAAGGTTGGCCACCCCTGTTCTAGGGGCATCTGGCAGGCCGCTTTGGGAAACCAGATGCTGGAAGAGGGATGGTGGGATTTTGCCCAGGAGCTTTTGGGGAGGGGCTTTGGGGTGGGACTTGAGGCAGATGTGATGCCATGTTGATATTGCATCTTGCTGAAAACCTGGTTGGGAAGTGAACATGCCAAGAGGCACTCTGGAAACTCATTCATATTACCTGCGAGTCTTCAGATGTGCTGTAGTCATGTCTGGGCCAAATGTGACAGTGACGTGTCATTCCACGTCCTTTCCATCTCCTTCACCCTCCCTCAAACCTGACACAGGCCTGACAGAGGTCTGAAATATATTGGCAGCATTTATAATCCCTGAGGCTCCTGGCACCTGGTGCTTTTCTTCTGCCTCTCCCAGTATTTTGTAAAAAGCTTTAACATTTGTTGAGTGTACACAGGGCAAGGTTTCACACCCCTGGCAATACAGTGAATGAAGCAGGAAACAAACAAGCAAATTGAATAGAAAGTCCTGGAAAAAACCCTTCCTTCCTCCTTTGTCTCAGTAACAGGCAGTAGAGAGATGCTGTTGAGCCATCATCTTTTCAGAGGTGTGGAAACGGCTGCTGCACCTCCAGTCCAGGTAGGGGAATTGAGCAGGAGACAGCCTGGGTTCCCTCTCCTTTCTCAGGAGGGCTTCTCTCCTGCAGTTTCTAGAAGGTGTCTGGGCGAGAGGGGCTCTGAATGCCGGTCCCTTCACCCATGCCAAGCCTTACATCCTGTACCCTCCCAGACGACTCCTTTCCAGGGTGCGTTCTCTGCCTGGTGTGATCTCTGATGAGGGAATCTGCTTTTCCTTTCAGGGTCCATTTTCCTTTGAGGAGGTGGCTGTGTATTTCACCGATGCAGAGTGGGCCCTGCTGGATCCAAACCAAAGAGCTCTCTACTGGGAAGTCATGCTGGAGAACTATGGGAACGTGGCATTTCTGGGTAAGGATCTTTCATAGGCGGCAAAGGTCTGAATTGCTGCAATTGTGAGGAGGCACATATTACAATATGGAACAGCAATACACCATTTTGAGGCTTGTCCAGCTGTTTGCCTAGAGGCAAGTGAGGCCAGTGTGGTGGCCATCACCTAAGCTAGAGAGAGGGTCCTGGCCTGAAGCGCAGGTGGGATGAGAGGCCCTCAGAAGGACTCCGGAAGGGTCCAGATCCTCATTTCTCTGTTTCCAGCATTTGCAAACCACCTTTTACCCTGGATTGGATTACAAACATCTGCTCTGACGGTGAACCGGAAATTATCCATCCCGCTTCTACTGTCTGGGATAGTGGGCTTTGATGTTGACCATGTTTCTTCCAGGAGAATTTGTTGCGTTGCGTTGCCCATATAAGAGTTCTCTCTCTGTCTGTTTCTCCCCCCCCACCCCGCCATCTCTCTTTGAAAGAAGCCAGAATTATAAGAGAGAATATGGTGGAGAATAATGCTCCCTCTAAACTGTGGAGTCTTGTGAGCAAAAAATTCTACTTTGAGAGCTACTGGCATTAAAGTTGTGAGCGAGCAATTCGGCTACTGCATAAATTAGTTTGCTCTGGACCCATCCTTCCTAAGCTAAGACAAAAATTTGTGAGCCGGAGACTAAACAACTGTGAGCCAACTTACACAAACTCAGTTTAGAGGAAACACTCATGGAGGCAGACAACAGCCTTGCATTCAAAAAAAGGCTGGAGAGTTGTTCAAGAGGATCTCCAGAGAGGATTTCCTTCCCAAGTGAGTTGGCTGAGAATGAGTATCCTACATGGTTATGTTAAGGGAACCAGCAAGGATACCCATGGGATGTTTCTGCTTCCTCATTTCTCAGTGACTCGTAGTTTAGTACCATTATAATGCCCGCTGGGTAAGGGGGAAGAGAGACCTTCTGGAGCCTGGAATCTGGAGGTTCAGAAGCTCCTTCTGGGCAAGAGCTCAGCTGTACCTCTTGGAAGGCTGTGGTATCCTGAAATCCTGGATATTCTGGGGAAAGATGAGGGGGTGGTTAAGGTCAGCCAAGCTGGATAAGTCCAAAGGGCTGTCAGTCCTTTCCTACTGCAGGCACATATAGACCTTTGGACCTTACCTGCCCTCCCAGGTTCTAAATGTTGCAGAATTAGGGCTGGATTGAGCCTCAGTCCTCGGCTAACACACTGCAAAACCTCTGATACACCCACGATACTTTAATTTCTATAGTAATTTGCTTCTATAGTTTTTTTAAAATTTTATTTTGCTTTTAATTCCCATAATACCAGTTTATACAAAATGTCATAACAAAGGAAGGAATTTAACTAATTTATCAAAGACAACCTACAATATGCCCAAATTGGATTAATTTATAATGTATCTATTGTCCTGTCTTTATTATCCACTTGGGAATGTTCCCACAGACTTAATTCTATGTTCCAAAAATATATCATTATACAATTTACACATCTTTTGTTTTTCTTACCCCCTTGACCCCAAATTAGGGGTTTTTTTCAATTGCTGTTATTATTTGTCGATTTATTTGTTCTCACTTCTAACGTACAATTTTGTTATATAACTGTTACGATGAAAGGAAAGCATGAATTGATGCTGAACACCAAAATTTTTATCTTCTAGTGTTGATCTTGGAGATGTGCTGCCCGCCCCGGAATCTTTGGTTCCACAAAGGAGTCCCTTAAAGAGACTTGCCACTGGCAGGCTGAGGATCTTCCCCATACAGTCTTACCCGCATAGTGCAATATCCCAACTTAAATTTAAACAAAAGTTTCTGTTCCAGCACTGCCTGTTTCACATCAAGTCTTGTCCTATAAGCCAGGGGTGGGCAATTATTTTGGCTCGGGGGCCACTTTGTGGGAGCGGAGGTTAGCGGAGGGCTGCACCTTTTAAAATGATTGCATTCATTAGTTAACTTTGCATTTCAGAAAAGGTATAAATTGTATCATAAAAATCAATAAATATAAATTAAATAAAATAGTGGTAGTTTATTCAATTTATTTATTGTGCTAATTTCATATCATCTATAGCTGCAAGCACATTTAATTTTAGAATCAGTTTAATGAGACAAATGTACCCTATCACACTTTTCTACAATTTTTTTGAAATCAGGAGTGAGATTGCTTGTTGAGATTCCCAACGGAGGCCTGACTGAAACCACGTGGCCGACTGTCTTGGTGGGCCGCAAAAAACTCTGTGGCGGGCCGCATGTGGCCCGCGGGCCGCTATTTGCCCACCCCTGCTATAAGCCATTGGCAGCCTGGATAATAGTCGTAATCATTTCCTCTTCTGAAGGTACATAAGAAGATAAGAACATAAGAGAAGCCAATTTTGGATCAGGCCAGTGGCCCATCCAGTCCAACATTCTGTCACACAGTGGCCAAAAATAGCAGGTGCCCTCAGGAGGTCCAGCAGTGGGGCCAGGACACTAGAAGCCCTCCCACTGTTGCCCCCCCCCCCAGCACCCAGAATACAGAGCATCACTTGCCCCAGACTGAGAGTTCCTATTTATACTTTGTGGCTGATAGCCACTGATGGACCTCTGCTCGATATGTTTATCTAATTTCCTCTTGAAGCCGTCCATGCTTGTAGCCGCCACCACCTCTTGTGGCAGTGAATTCCACATGTTAATCAGTCTGGGTGAAGAAGGTACTTCCTTTTATCTGTCCTTACGCAACTGCTCAGCAATTTCATGGAGTGCCCACGAGTTCTTGTATTGTGAGAGAGGGAGAAAAGTACTTCTTTCTCTGCCTATCTCATGCATAATCTTATAAACCTCGATCATGTCACCCCTCAGCTGTTGTTTCTCCAAGTTAAAGAGCCGCAAGCACTTTAACTTTTCTTCACAGGGAAAATGTTCCAAGCCCGTTTGCCCTGCAAGGCAGGATATAAATCGAAATAATAAATAAATATAAAATAAATAAATAAATATTTATCATTCTAGTTGCCCTCCTCTGCACTTTTTCCAATGCTATAGTATCTTTCTGAGGTGTGGCGACCAGAACTGTACACAGTACTCCAAATGAGGCCACAACATCGATTTATACAGGGGCATTATGATAGTGGCTGATTTGTTTTCAGTTCCCTTCCTAATCATCCCCAACACAGAGTTGGCCTTTTTCATTGCAATCGCACACTGTCTCGACATTTTCATTGAGTTATCTACTACGACTCCAAGATCTCTCTCTTGGTCAGTCTCCACCAGTTCGGACCCCATCAACGTGTATTTATGGTCAGGATTTTTGGCTCCAATGTGCATCACTTTGCACTTGGCCACATTTGCCACCTTGATGCCCACTCGCCCATCCTCGACAGATCCCTTTGGAGTGCCTCACAATCCTCCCTGGTTCTCACCACCCTGAACAATTTCATGTCATCTGCAAATTTAGCCACTTCACTGCTTACTCACAACACCAAATCATTAATAAACAAGTTAAAAAGCATCAGACCAAGTACTGATCCCTGCGGTACCCCACTGCTTACCTCTCTCCACGGAGAAAATTGCCCATTTATACTCACTCTCTGTTTCCTTTTAATTAGTCAGTTTTTGATCCACAAAAGGACTTGTCCTTTTATCCCATGACTATTGAGTTTACTTAGGAGCTTTTAATGAGGAACTCTATGATTCGATGATTTGATGACGTTGTTATACACGTCAAATACTCATGATAGACTTGACTGACAGTTACATTAGCTTCAGTGGGTGAAAAAGAGTACTTATTGTTTGAAGTTATTTTGATCAACCACCCTGCCATGATGGGTCTTGGGAAACAACCAAGGATATCCTTTTCAAACTTAGAAGTGCACTATTCACATATTGGGGTGGTATTGAAATATTCTATGTTGACTATTGAAATGCTACAACAATGTTTTCTGACTTATGAGACTCAAGAACTTTGGTTCGCTCAAAATGGAGTTTGCTTTAAAAGTCTGGTTCAGTCTGGCTGCGGCCTGCTCTTGTTTAAGAATGTTGCCTTAAAGTCTCCTTAGTTTCACACCGCCGTGCTGGGGAGAGCGAACATCCTTGCACCTGCAAGATAACATGATCTGGAAAACATTGCTGGAACCCTGATTGGTGCCCAGGCCTAGCAACCACTGAGGGTTCCAGGGATTAATAACCTTCTTTATTTCCTTTCGGGGTACATGATGGTGTTGCATGTCAAGCTGACTTGTAACCCTGTCTTGTTCACCTTTCGGCCATGTTGGAAGCTCTGGCTGCTGAAGCCAAACAGCCTGACTCTGGAGATGGACTACATTTGGACCCAGAAGTGAATGGGTAACATCTTTTCTTTGAGAACCAAGGTTCTTGAAGCGTTTAGCTAGTTAGTTAATCTTTAGCTTTCTCCTCCCCCTCACAGTACTATTTTAAGTAATTCTGCATCTTTTAATAAATATATCTTGTGCACTTAAATAAACATATATTTTATTTACCAACTTCTTGTTTCTGTCTCCACTGGTGCAATAAGTTATCTGGTGCCTAAGACTTTCGGTTACAACCTCTAGAATAACTTGTGGGTCTCCTGCTGTGAGCCAACCTCGCAGGGAGGGTTCGCTAGTTGAGACTAGTAAGGTCAGGAGTTTATCCTTTGGTTCTTGACTGGAGGGACAGAAAAGGACTGGTGGTAGCACTGCCTGGTTAAAGATACACAGGTGCCTCCTAGCCCAAAGCTTCATCCTCCCCTGCTTCCTGTTCTTGTTCAGAACACTACCAATTACAATCCCTGGCAGGGATCTCAAACTGTGGCAAGCCACGATCACTTCATTCATCTGGGCCTTCAAACAGTCCAGAGTGGATAGGAGACTGTTAACAAAACCGACACGCAGAGGGGGCCTTAACCTCCCAGATCTAGGAAGATACTACCAAGCAACAGCTCTAGCTAATGCAGTCAAAATGACAAACAGCTCTCCGGATATAGGCTGGATGCTAATTGAGCAGTCTGCCGCAGCACCCCTATCTCTGCATGAAACGCTGTGGTGCCCCAAGAACAAGAGATCCATACTAACCTTGGACAACCCATTTCTGGCGCACACCCTAAGGATCTGGGATGCCACGAAGAACCTGCTTGCACCCCCCATATCACCACTCTCCACCTTCACCTTCCAGGAGTGGTTTCCACCAGGTCAAGAACCAGGGAACTTCCAGACATGGACCAAAGCGGGACTCACGAGACTCCAAGACCTTACCAGGAACGGTAAAATCTTACAGAAAGCGAAGCTTGAAGAACTGGTCAATCACCAAATCCCCTGGCTCACATACTACCAACTAGGCAGCTTGTTCTCCTTTGTACTAAACAAAAAGAGCCCCCACAGGGCCAAGACACCATTCGAGGTACTACTATCAACCTACTCGGAACACTCCAAGAGCCTTCTCTCAAACATCTACAGAATACTCTCAGACTCCTTTGGCCCCCATCAACTTCACTACCAGAGGGCTTGGGACAAGGACCTTGGCCGAACGCTAACGGAACAACAATGGTCCTTGATCTGGTCCTCGACAGCAAACAAATCTGGGATTTTCAACGTTAGATATCAATTCTTCAAACTGACCTCCAGATGGTACTACACACCAACCCGCCTACATCACTTCAACAAGAACCACTCACCCCTATGTTGGAAAGCCTGCGGAGGACGAGGTGACTATTTGCACTGCTGGTGGTCGTGCCCTCAAATCCAACAGTTCTGGTCTTCAGTAACTAAGGAGATAACAACCATCACATCTCAATCTCTACCTCTAGACCCAACAGTCCTTCTACTGCACCTTAGGGACCCCTCTCTAGGAGAAGAGCCACTTCTCCCTCTGACCACCCTCCTCCTCACGGCGGCCAAAACATCCATAGCGGCATCTTGGAAACTCAATACCGCTCCATCTCTAGACTCATGGCGAAAGAAGGTCTGGGAACAATTTCTCATGGACAAAATCACGAATAGCCTCAGCCCGCCCAACCCCTCCATTGATGCGACCTCCTCCCGATTTGTGTGCACCTGGTACCCATTCCTAACATACATGACTGCCCAGAACTTACTTCCCCAGGATCCTGGCTACTCCTCTTGGCTCCGTCTCTGAAACCTACCACTCTGTCTCTTTCATGACTCTTTTCCCCTGCCCACACCACACACCCCACTAGACTTAATGGTTAAGACAGCTACACTCAGGTTAAACAGATTTAGCAAACCACCAGACACTAACTTGACTCTTTCAAAGATACTTACTTGTGATTGTACACTGCTTGATATGATGACTTTGGGTTTTTGTTTTGTTTTGTTTTTGTTTTTTGGCATGGAAAATGTTGACATTGTTGTATCCTGCTTTGATTTGCTATAATAATAAAAATTATATTATAAAAAAAAAAGATACACAGGTGCCTTTAACCCTCCTTTGTAACTGTAGTTAGCCACTCTCTTGGTGAAGATGATCTCCAGCCCGGGTTGGGTAGGAGGGAGGCTCTCTTTGACAAAGGTTGTGTAATGGAAAAATTGAGTTTTGGTTTAGAAACCCCCCTCCCCCCCCATAAAATTGGGAATCCAGCATCTCTTCTTCCCCAAAACGTTTGTAATGGAACGGTTGAAAATTTTTAATGTGGATTTTAATGGTTATTAACCAATGTAAGCCACCCTGAGCCTGCTTGCAGGGAGGGCGGGGTATAAGTTAAAGTAATAAATAAATAAAATGAACACAGTGGGCCGGAGAGTGCATGAAACAGTTTGGGAACCCCTCTTTTTCCCAACACTAAACTTACCTGCCCTCCCAGTTGCTAAACGTAGCCAGGTAGAATAACTCCCCCCTTAGCTGTCCCGCCCCGACCTAGCCATGGTACTCCATGCAACGGTCACCTCTAGACTTGATTACTGTAACTTAATCTACACTGGGCTGCCCTTGAGGCTAATCTGGAAGTTACAGCTTGTCCAGAATGCAGCGGCTTGGGTCCTTACAAGGACACTGATAACTGCATTTACACAACCTGTGCTTTGCCAGCTGCACTGGCTCCAGTTTCAGGACTGGATCAGGTTCAAGGTTTTGGTTTTGAATATTAAGGCCCTGAACAGTCAGGGACCAAAGTACCTACCGGACCTCCTCTGCTGGTATGTCCCCTGGAGAGCAATACACTCATGGTACCAAAATCTATTGGAAGTCCTTGGCCCAATAAGTGTCTGACTGTCCTCAACTAGAGCCAGGGCCTTTTTAGCCTTGGCTCCGACTTGGTGGAACTCTCTGCTGGTTAACATCTGGGTACTGCAGGATTTGTTACAATTTAGCAGGGCCTGCAGGGCAGAGATGTTCTGCCAAGTGTACGGTTAAGGACAGTGACTGTTTAATAGTTCTTAAGAACCATTTGATTCACAGTCTGCTTTCACCCTTCTTGCCCTATTGCTAATGTAAATTGGGGACCAGAATTGTATGATGACACCATACGATTATCGGGCTTTATCTTAAACTATTTAATAGATCTTATGTGTTTTTTATTACTTTGATGTGAACCGCGCTAAGCTTGCTCACCAGGAAAGGGGTTTATGTGTAAACAAATCAAATAAATAAATAAATAAATGCACTCTCTTTATTCCAGCAGAGAATGATCAGAGGAATGAGAAGAGTGACAAACTTCATCCACAATTGCCAGATGAAGTATATAATAAAGATTTAAAAGGACAGGTCAGGAATCAAGGCAGACCTACGAGAAAGAAAGGTGGCCATTTGGTTGAGAAGAGAGATGGAAGACAGCATAATGTACAGTTTCCAAAGGACAATATAATGAAGACAAGTAAATCTGTTCAGTGTGGAAAGTACATCAAATATATGTCACAGGTTCTTGTGAACATAAGAATACAAAAAGGAGAGAAAGCTTTTGAAAATTCAGGGTGTGGGAAGAAATTCAGTCTGAGTGACAATCTTCAACAGCATCAGAGAACCCACACAGGGGAAAAACCTTTTGAATGCTCAGAGTGTGGGAAGAGATTCAGTCAGAGTAGCCATCTTCAGTGTCATCAAAGAACCCACACAGGGGAGAAACCTTTTGAATGCTCAGAGTGCGGAAAGAGATTCATTTCGAGCAGCGATCTTCAAAAGCATCAAAGAATCCACACAGGGGAGAAACCTTTTGAATGCTCAGAGTGTGGCAAAAGATTCAGTCAGAGTGGCAATCTTCAGCTACATAAAAGAACCCACACTAGGGAGAAACCTTTTGAATGCTCAGACTGTGGAGAGAGATTCAGTCAGAGTAGCCATCTTCAGTGTCATCAAAGAACCCACACAGGGGAGAAACCTTTTGAATGCCCAGAGTGTGGAAAGAGATTCAGTCAGAGTAGCACTCTTCAATATCATCAAAAAACCCACACAGGGGAGAAACCTTTTGAATGCTCAGAGTGCAGAAAGAGATTCAGTATGAGCAGCAATCTTCAACTGCATCGAAGAACCCACAGAAGGGAAAAACCTTTTGAATGCTCAGAGTGTGGGAAGAGATTCTTTACGAGCAGCAATCTTCAAAAGCATCAAAGAACCCACACAGGGGAGAAACCTTTCGAATGCTCAGAGTGCGGAAAGAGATTCATTACGAGCAGCGATCTTCAAAAGCATCAAAGAACCCACACAGGGGAGAAACCTTTTGAATGCTCAGAGTGCAGAAAGAGATTCATTTCGAGCAGCGATCTTCAAAAGCATCAAAGAACCCACACAGGGGAGAAACCTTTTGAATGCTCAGAGTGTGGCAAAAGATTCAGTCAGAGTGGCAATCTTCAGCTACATAAAAGAACCCACACTAGGGAGAAACCTTTTGAATGCTCAGATTGTGGAAAGAATTTCTGTTACAATGGCAGTCTTCAGTATCATCAAAGAATCCACAGAGGGGAGAAAACTTTTGAATGTTCAGAGTGTGGAAAGAGATTCCGTACGCGTGGCGATCTTCGATATCATCAAAGAACCCACACAGGTGAGAAACCTTTTGAATGCTCAGAGTGCAGAAAGAGATTCAGTACGAGCAGCGATCTTCAAAAGCATCAAAGAATGCACAAAGGGGAGAAACCTTTTGAATACTCAGAGTTTGGAAAGAGATTCAGTCAGTGTGGCCATCTTCAGCAGCATCAAAGAACCCACATTGGGGAGCAATGCTCCCTTGAAGCTGTGGAGTCTTTCGAGCAAAAATTGTACTCTGTGAGCTACTGGCATTAAAGTTGTGAGCAAGCGATTTGGCTGCTGCACAAATTAGTCTGCTCTGGAGCCATCCTTCCTGAGCTAAGGTAAAAATGTGTGAGCCGGAGTCTAAAAAACAGTGAGCTAGCTCACGCTAACTCAGCTTAGTGGGAACACTGCTGGGGAGAAACCTTTTGAATGTTCAGAGTGTGGGAAGAGATTCAGTCAGAGTGGCCAACTTCACTGGCACCAGGTGGCAGCCACTTCCAAGTCGGCCTTTTTCCATCTTTGGCTTATTAGGCAGTTGTTTCCCTTCCTCAACTGCACTGTCCTAGTAACAGTAATCCATGCAATGGTCTCCTCGAGACTAGACTACTGTAATGTTCTCTACATGGGGCTGCTCTTGTCACAGATTTGGAAGCTGCAGCTAGTGCAGAATGCCACAGCCAGGCTTTTAGTGGGTCTCCCCAGGTGGGAACACATCCAGCCTGTGCTAGGATGCTGCACTGGCTGCCAATAGCATACCGAATCTGCTTCAAGGTGCTGGTTCTTACCTTTAAAGCCCTATATGGCCAGGGTCCAACATACCTGAGGGACCGCCTTTCCCCATATATACCCCAGAGAGCACTACGGTCAGGGTCTCAGAACCAACTGACCCTCCCAGACCCTTAGGACTCCAGGCTTGCTATCACCAGGGCCAGGGCCTTTTCAGGGGTGGCCCCATCCTGGTGTAATGAGCTTTTGGAGGAGATCAGGGCCCCCACGGGACCTTGTACAGTTCCGCAGGGCCCCTCTGAAGACTTCCTGCGTCTGCTAGAGTTTCCAAATCCAGGTTGGGAAAGTCCTGGAGATTTTGGGAGTGGGGGGGGGGGGGGGAGACGCTGGGAGAGGCGGGGTTTGGGGAAGGGACGGGGCGGTAGAGATACTGATGCTGGAGCCCACCCTCTGAAGCCACCCTTTTCTGCAAGGGAATTGCGATCTCTGCGGTCTGCAGCTCCAGGATTATTCGAGCAGATGTCCAGGCCCTCCCTGGAGGTTGGCAATCCCATCCCAATCGTGGCATAGATCCTGCGGCATCTCCCAATCCCTCCCCTCCCACAGCGCCCTCTTCCTCTCCCAGCCCGTCTCCCTCCGGGGTCTCCAGCCAAGACCCTGCAAGGAGCGCCACCCCTGAGCGCTTCCTCCAAATGCAAAGAAAGAAGCGCCAACAGAAATCTCCCCCCCCCCCAGCTAGGCTGGACTCCCCCACCCCCACGGGCCACCCCAGCCAAGAGGGCAGGATCCAAAATATCCCCCCCCTTTCCCCTTACTTGCAGGAGGCTGATGAGCAGAGCACAGAAGACAGTGAGGGGCGGACAGGCGAGGATGCGGCCCCCGCCAGAGATTCCGGTGGGGAGGGGAAAGGACACGTGTACGGCTCAGCAATGCGATTCGCTGCACTCCCCGACATGTGATCGACGGGGGCCAGACTTCCGTGGGAAGGAGGGTTGTTCCTTAAGAGGAGGGGGTGTCCTGGAAGGGAAGGGGGGGCCGCCTGCTGCCCCACCCCCCTCCGGCGCCCCTCCCTCGCCAAAAGCCCTTTCTCTTGCAGCTGCTGCGGGGGGGGGGGCAGGTGTTGTCGCCCCTCTGCTGGGCCAGGGCGGGTCGGGTGGGTGAGGGGGAGAAGAAGAAGAAGAAGAAGAAGAGATTGGATTTATACCCCGCCCTCCACTCCCCAAGGGAGTCTCAGAGCGGCTTACAAACTCCTTTCCCTTCCCCTCCCCACAACAGACACCCTGTGAGGTAGGCGGGGCTGAGAGAGCTCTTTCCCAAGCTGTCCTTGAGGGAACAGCTGGTACAGAGCTATGGCTTGCCCAAGGTCATCCAGCCAGGTGCAAGTGGAGGAGTGGGGAATCAAACCCGGTTCTCCCAGATTAGAATCCACGCACTTAACCACTACACCAAAGGGCTCTGCTTCTGTGGTGGGCCCGGGGGGAGAAGAGGAGGGGCCCAGGGGCGCCTCGCCAGCAGAAACCCTTTGTGCGTCTGTCGCCTGACCCTGGCCTGTCCTCCTCCTGGGCTGCAGCTCTCGGCTGATGGCCGCTGGGGGGCTTAAATGCCGGAGGGGGGAGAAGCCTAGAGGACCAGGCAGGCAGTGCGCGGGCTTGGATGCCCAGCCGGGCAGATGGAGCCGCCCGCCCTCTCCTCCTGCCTGGCCAGCCTGCAGTGCCGCCCCTCTTTCCCTCGGTGCGGTGGGAGGGCGCCACGCTGGCTGGCTGGTTGGCTGGCTGGCCACCCCTCCCCTCAACAAAAGCCCCCCTGTTCAGCTGCTGCTCCCCTCGCCCTGCCTGTGCGCTCTCCTTGGCTAGGTCGGAGGGCGCTGCGCTGGCCCGCCGTCCGCCCCTCCCATCCCTCATGCCAAATGCCCCTCCTCCCGACTGTTGCTCTGCTTGCCCTGTGCCTGGCTGGAATGGCTGCAGGCCGGGCAGAACAACAAGTAAACACGTGCAGCCGCAGGCCCAATTCCATTCCGTGCCTTCACGGAGCTCCCCGTAACTGCCCTTCCGAGGGGCAAGGAGCATCTGCTGGGGAAACCACGTGTGCCGTGGGGGGGTGTTTGGTGGGGGCGGGCAGAGCCTTCAGCACCTCTCAGGACCACATTCGCCACAGTGGGGCATCCAGGTCCACCCACGACTTCCCACCCATCCAGCCAGGGCCCTTCGTTCTGTTTTTCCTGCGCAGCCATTGCCTTGCCCTGCCCTCCGGCAGTGCACCTCTGGCCAGGTGAGCTTCCCTGGCTGGTGACTTAACTGCTGGACTCCACCACGGTCTGATGCAGCTGAACCGAAAGGATTGTGCAAACCCCCCCCCCCCCCTGTTCTTTCCTTCTATGCTCGTGGGCGCATCGCTTTCAGGCCTTCCCTCTGTGTCTTGCAAGGCAGCAATAGCTTTGGGTATTGTATTACACCCTCCCCGCCTTTCTCCTTATGTTATGCCCTGGACGCAATTCCACAGACAACCAGGCTGCGATTCTCTGTGTGCACACTTGTATGATTCTTTGATGTGACCAAACATGTAATGGCGCAAGCCATGCGGTCTGACCGCATGGCCTGGAAAAGGTACGAGCTTGAGGTAAAAGAACAATAGCACCCAGGCGCCTAAAGATCCACCGGTCAGGGGCTTAGCATATTCAAATGAACCAATGTAATCTCTGGTGGGAAGATTAACCTATCCTGCAGTGTGGGTGTGGACGGGGGCAAGGCTTTTCTGTGCATATAAGCTGACCCCTGGGCCACCTCAGGTATGCTTGTTTCTGACCTACAATAAACTTGATCATGCTGAAACTCACTCCACCGGCCTCCAGACTCCAGTACTTTTCACCTTGCTAATCACCTCTCTCAGGCCAAGGCCTGTCACTAAGCAGGGGTTTTTCTGTCCTGTACCCCCCCCCCCCCCCAGACTTCTGGGCCCACTCCTTCTTGGGCTGGTGCAGGAGCTGGTCCCGAAGGCCTTAGTCAGGGAAAGACTGACCGCGCCGCCCCCCTCTTGTCCCTCCCCAGCCTGAAGAGAGAGGGGATAAAACCTGGGGAACCTGCGCGGTAGACATTCTAGGCATGCCTCTGGCTCCCCCCTAAACCTCCCCTCCCCCCCAGGCAACCCAGAGCCCTGAGATAGCTGGATGGGAGGCAAAATGGGATGGCACAAGAGGCAGACACTTCAGAGGGTCCAGCAGCACCTTCGAGACCAACCAGGTTACACCCCCCCCACACACACACACACACCTTTTCTTGAGCTGCAAAGGACTGCTGGACTTTTCTTCAGGAGACCAACCCAGGGACTCTCTGATCCGAAAGAAACAAGTCCCCTCCGCCCTGGGGAGCTATTGCAGATTCCAGGGAGGTTTTTATTTGATTTTAATTTAATTAACTTGTATAATAAGAAAATTATTATAACTTACAGTTATTCTTCATCAGCGTTTGTGAATTGTCAAACTACATAGTTGAATGTTTAAAAATATATTCCTTAAAATTATACATGTAGGAGAGCTAGTAAGTAACAAGCAGCAATAATTACCAACAGGTTTAAGGGTTGGGGGGCTCCCCCCAACTTATTTAAATGCCCCCCCCAAGTCAAAAATCCTGGCTACAGCCCTGGGCCCCTACTCCTGACAATTCACTTTGTAAAAAAGGAGATGGACGCTATTTGGCCCTCCTGCATAGGGCTGGTGGCAGGTTTTTCTGCACATTAGGCAAGGTTACCTTCTGCATCCCCCCCCCCCCCTCGGGCCACCAATTTTCAAACAAAAATGCATTTAGGAAGAATGAAAAACAAAAATTAGAAATTGCTAATTTCTTTATTTTTAAATGGAGACAACAAGTGATACCATCTCTGATTTTCTCTCTCAAACAGAAAAACAGAAATCACAAAGCATTTTGAAAAACCCTGTTAATTGTGATGTTGAAATTTACGTCTCTTTAATGTTTCCATTTCAGACACATCAGAATCTCATTTTGCGTGCCTTTTCTTTAGCACATTTTGTCACCAATTCCTTCAGGTCAAGTGCTGATGCTTCAGCATGTTCAGTTGAAATAGCTGCCAAACCAAGTAGTCTCTTTTGCAACATTGCTGAGCGTATGTGTGTTTTTATAAGTTTGAGTTTTGGGAAGCTGCATTCCCCCCTTGCCAGTGACACCGGAAGTGTGAGAAGGATCTTTGGAGCAACAGAAACATTAGGCACACTATCCTGGAGTTTTAGTTGAAGTATGAAGAGAAGTACCCTTTGTGGTCGCATAGACTTTGGAAGTCTTCAAGCTACTGCTTGCAGTTCACAACACAGATCTTCAGCATCAGTATTTTTGTTTCCATCATGCATCAATGCTTGTTCCAAACTCTTGCAGGCCTTGCGTGCATCTTCAGTGCATTTTTTGTTAATACTGTATATATCATACAGGAAGCCAAAGGGAATTATAGTGTTGTAGTTGTCGGAATCTCTCTTCAACTGATTGTAAGAATTAGCTGTTGGTATGCCTAGATCTTACAGCGCTTATTAACTGGGGGGGAGGGGGCAGAATGGGGCCAGAGAGCAAGGCTGGAGGGTGGCTGTAGAGGGCAGGTGCAGAGATCCCCCCCCCCACAGCCATTCACCAGCGAAGTCTTTGGTTCTCCTTCCCATTAAGGTGCAATGGACAGATGGATGGACAGACCTCTTGAATTGGGGACCCTTTGGGATGGAGACGGAGAGCACCAGGCAGCCACTGAAGGCCCCCAAGAGAATCAAGGGAGGCCCCACCTGCACCCAGACCAAGAGGAAACTTTCTTTCCCCCTCCAAAACAAGAAAGAGATCCGGAGACCTCAACAGATCAGACTAGCCAAGATGCTTGATTTGACCAAAACGGTCTGGGATTCTTTTTTTTTGGGGGGGGGGGGAGAACCCCACTACAGGAGCAGCCTGCTGAGGAGAAAGGAGGGGGGAAGAGAGTGCTTCAGCTGACCCCCCCCCCCCAACATGCGTGCATATGCACACATCCCAGGGTGATCAGATGTCCCCCTATTTTTGGAGGACATGTCCTCTCTTTTTGATGTCCCTTCTCTTTTGGGCTCTTAAAAAAAAACCTGATGAAAAAATCTTGTTTGGGGCGTCTGGAAGATTAGGAATGTTCCTAGTTAGTAGCAATTATCACCACTTAAAGAGGAGGAGTGAGCTTTGTCCACAGTTATACTTGTCTGAAGTAGTCAGTTGCGAAAGATGGGGAATTTCACACTACACCTTTTAAAGACGTTACTGAACCGGCTTGGAATAAACCGGTACAGTGACAGCCGTTTCAGACAGCCCTTCCCCTACCGTTTTGGAGCCATCTTCAAAGTGGTTTGCCATTTCAGACTGCCGCTTTTCAAGCCTCTTTTCACCACACACACACACAAACACACGGCGTTTTAAGACTCAGCCTGGACCTTGATCTCTCTCTCTCTCACCCCCCCGCCCCGCATTTTAAGACTCAGCCTGGATCTCTCTCTCTCACACATACACACAAGCACACACACATATGAACACACACACATGCACACACACAAACACACATACATGGTGTTTGAAGACTCAGCCTCTTAAAAAAAATCACAGAGATTGCCCACGTGGGCAAAAAGAGGTGCGAAAACACTTGTCATCAAAGGAAGCGCTTCAGGGCCATTTCACACAGCACCCTCTAGCGCTTCAGAACCGGTACAAGATGTGAAGAACACTTGGGAGGAGGTTTCAAGGTAAACCAGCTCAGGAACGCTTCCCTAATGCTTCTGTCTGAAATGACCAATATGTTCCATTACTGAACCGTTACTAATACGGTTCTGTGTGAAATGCGTGACAGAAACTGTTACTGAAGAGTTCCTGAAATGGAACATATTGGCTGTGTGAAATGGCCCACACACTCCACACAGATAATCATTTTAGAAAGCAACATGTGTAGGAGGGAAGAGGTGGGGTTGAAGGAATGGAGAATTCTGCAGTTCTAGGCTCCCCATCTTTCCCCTCAAGGTTTGGACAATCCTTCTGGGGGCTGAGGAACAGACTGAGAGTCTTTCCTGAAGATGAAGGGATGCCCTGGATTCAGGGGTGAGCTGTAGTGGGACAGTGAACTCAGGTGTTATTCTTCTTTCAGGATACAAGATGATCTTGATAGGCTGGACAACTGGGCTAAAACAAATAAAATGAATTTCAATGGGGATAAATGTAAAGTTGTGGATTTAGGTAGGAAAAATCAAATGCATCGTTATAGGATTGGGGGAGGCTTGTCTTGGCAGTAGTATGTACAAAAAGGATCTAGGGGTCTTAGTAGACCACACACTGAACATGAGACAGCAGTGGGATGTGGTAGCTAAAAAGGCAAATGCGGTTTTGGGCTGTATCAACAGAAGTATAGTGTCCAGATCACACAAAGTGATGGTACCACTTTGTTCTGGTTAGACCTCCTCATCTAGAGTTCTGTGTTCAGTTTTGGGCACCATAATTTAATAAGGATACGGACAAGATGGAATGTGTCCAGAGGAAAGCAACAAAGATGGTGAGGAAAGGATGAAGGAGCTGGGTATGTTTAGCCTGGAGAGGATACGGCTGACAGGTGATATGATAATCATCTTTAAGTACTTGAAGGGTTTTCATATAGAGGATGGTGTGGAGTTGTTTTCTGTTGTTCCAGAAGGTTGGACCAGAAATAGCAGGTTTTAATTATATCAGAAAAGCTTTGGGTTAAACATTAGGAAGAACTTCCTGACAGAGCAGTTCCTCAGTGGAACAGACTGAGAGTCTTTCCTGAAGACAAAGGGATGCCCTGGGCTTCCTCAAGAGCTTCCTGGTGGGCTCTCCTTTTTTAGACGTTTTCAAACAGAGGCTAGATGGCCATGTGACAGCAACACTGATTGTATGAACTTAGGTAGATGATGAGAGGGAGGGCAGGACGGGTTGCATCAGTGCTTAGTACTTCTGGCCCTTACTGACAAGCCCAGTAAGGAAAATGCTGATTGCCACTTTGGGCCAGAAGCAATTTTTTCTCCAGGCCACTTTGCCCGTGGATCCTGGAAACTTTTTGCCATTTTCTCAGCATGGACCAGGGGCCAGTGGGAGTGAGAATTTATTTGTGAATGTTCTGCATTGTGCAGGGTGTTGGACTAGTTGAATGTGGAGGTCCCTTCCAACTCTATAATTCAATGATTCTTAAGGCAATGACCCCAGGGCACTAAGGTTCTTTGACTTGTGTGGCTAGTTATTGATTGCACACAGTAAGATACAGTCCAGGCAGCAAGAAGGGTAAAAAAAATGAGTTTATTCAAATAAATGGAACATCATACAGCCAAAACTTCAGCTCAGATGTGCAGTGAGTAACAGCAGGGATCTGACTTATATACTTTTGTTGCTCCTCCCAATTTTACATCACCGCTGACATCATTTACACTTTGCTCAGTTTGATTTTGTTTGCAACATTAATTACATTTGACAAACAAGATGTTACTGGACACATTTCAACTTTACATATTTTTGATGATGCTGGTGCCTGTGGGCACTTTACAGATCTTTGATGATTCAGGTGCCTGTGGGATAACATGTCAAATTCACTGTCACAGGAGGTGGCGGCGGCTACAAGCATGAACAGCTTCAAGAGGGAACTGGATAAACATATGGATCAGAAGTCCATCAGTGGCTATTAGTCATAAGATGGGAACCAATACCCCCCCTAAGCTGTGGAGTCTAGTGAGCAAAAATACTACTTTGTGAGCTACTGGCATTAAAGATGTGAGCAAGCAATTTGGCTCCTACATAAATTAGTTTGCTTTGGAGCCATCCTTCCTAAGACAAAAATGTTTGAGCCGAAAGCTAAAAAACTGTGAGCTAGCTCACACTAAATCAGCTTTGAGGGAATACTGATACGAACTGTTGGACTGGGACAGTGATACCATTGGCCTGATCCAGCATTGGCGTCTCTTATGTTCTTATCTGTTCTCCCAGATTTTCTCACCTCTGAATGAACTTACAGGCTGATTTCATACTGAGTACAGGATTTAACTTTTCCCATTATAATATGGTTCCTTTATATCAATACATGCATATATATACATAAAAAGCACTTTAATAACATTTCTGTGGACTATTCCCACTATAACACATGTATAAAATATATATATAAAAATGATCAAAATGATACTCCAAAAAATTAAACCCTTTACATGCATTTTCTAATCTTCCAAAGTAGCCTATGACATAAAGCTTGTATAAATATCTTGAATTCACTTGTTATCCTTTATTTTAATCCATCAGGGAATTGTACTTGAATTTTTAGAAGATAAATCTAAATTAAATTTTCTGGGTTCGCAAAAATATGCCATTTTGCTATAGCCAGAAGGGGTCCTCCTTGTATAAAATACAAGTTCTGCACTTTTAATTGGCCTTTTTAATTGTCAAAAGACTTGTGATTAATAACTTCTGTTTGTGACTGAACTTTGAAATACCTACAGATCAGGTTCTTTAGCTCTTGGAAGCATCTTTAGCTATGTCTTTGTATATAAGCAAACAATCTATTTACCATAAAATAAGGACAGCACATATATTTTTTTTTCCATTTTCCAATAACTCAGTATTAGTATGTTAAACCATTTTAAACTAAAAGAAGAAAAGGTTAGCTTGATTTTCCTCATAAAAATACAATAAGTCATAAGCAGTAATGAGTTCCTTTGAAGCAGAAAGCCTAAACATAAATCTTCAACAATTAAATAGGATATTTCAGAGATGCTTTAGGCTGGTCCTGCATTGGGCAGGGGGTTGGACTAGCTGGTCTGTATGGCCGCTTCCAACTCTTGATTCTACAAGACAGCTGTCCTTACAGTTCTGCTTGGTATTATCTGGGTTACCAACTGTTCCAGAAAATCCCAATGTCTTTTCCCAAAGAGCTCTGAAATACAAGCAATAATCAATAGATTTTGTTCATTCGGCCTCCTCTACAATTCTATAGGTGTACCAGAGCTTTTGCAGAGTTTTAGCCGAGGACTGGGGCTCAATCCAGCCCTGCATCCACAACAGAGGCAAGAGGAGGGAGGGGAGCTCTCCACAGCACAGTACACCAGCTTACACACACGTTGCTAGAACAGCAGGCTTCCCCCCTGCCTTTCTGTCAGCCAAAGGGAACTACTCCCCCCTATTTTCTCCCTTCTCAAAGACTCCATGGTTCAGAGCTTTATTTACTGCAGAATGCTTTTTCTTTGCCAGCTTAGTGCTGCACATGCAGCTCACTTGCAAAGAAGCTGCTGGCTAAGACTTGCAAAGGCACCTCCCTCAACCCTCAGCGGCTAGACTGGGGGGGACACACACTGACTTTGCTCTCCTTTCTGCTGCAGAACTGTAACTGGAGAAGCCATCCTTCCATCATCCTGAAGCCCGTGCCCTTCCCCCTTCTCTGGTTTTATTCCCCCCCCCCCCCCATCCTACTCCAGCCTACCATCTTTCCCCACTTCCAGGTCCAGCAGCTTCTCTTTCACCTGTCTTGCTTGCTTGCTGGCCCCAGGATCCACGTGTGGCAGGGAGGTCTCTCATACTGTACGCAGACCCGGCTGGGAGGCTTCTCCTGCTTAGTGGTTTAAACAACAGCCAGGAGAAGCTGGCCCTAGGATTGGTCTGCAGTGGGGAGGTCTCTTGCCACCACACAGAGTCTTCTCTTGTTACAGGAAATGGGCGGCTGCAGGGGAAGAAGACATCGTGGGCCCAGAAGAGCCTCTGGCTGGGCACAGAAGCAGCAGGTGAAAATGAGACCAAGCGAGCTGGTAAGCTGAACTCAGGGGCACCTCGGACCAGTAGGGGAGGGGGTGGAGAGAAGAGAGCCATGGGCTGGATTAAAGCCCTGGGCAGGATGGTTCTGGTTCGCAGGCCGTAGGTTTGACACCCCTGCCTAATGCTTTATGTAAGCTACTTTATGAGTCATTGAGTGCAGTGCAACTCTCTTCCCTGGGTAGAAAACCTCTCTTGAATACTTCAGTTTTGCAGTTTGTGGAAAGCCAGAACAGAGGGAGCCTTCCCGACTTCCTCAGACTGGCCACTCCAGAAGGTGGGGGCCATGAGAGACTCAACAGGTGTATGAGCAGTTGTTGATTTTGACTATTGGAGATTTGGTAAGGCCATGAAGGGTTTTCCATGTAACTGCCAACATTTTAAATTGAGCCCAGGCACTGATGGGCAGCCAGTGATGTGACTTTAGAGTGGGAAGAATATGCATGATCCATCTACCTTTCGATGAAAAACTGGGCTGTGGCAGTCTGCATTCACTGGAGTTTTTGAACGGATTTGGGGGAAAGACGAATGTATAGTGAACAAAGCCTTAGTCCACTGGCACCTGTAAGACCAACAATGTTTTTATTCTGGGTATAAGCGTGCACATGAAAGCTTATACCCAGGATAAAACTTTGTTGGTTTTACAGGTGCCACTGAACTCAACTTTTGTTCTGCTGCTTCAGACAACCAGGGAAAGGAGAGAAGGAAACATGAAAAGAGGCAGCGCTATGGGGTCTTTCAGGAATGGGAAATATAAAAGAGTGGGGAAGGGAGAAATGAGGTGTATCCCACAAGTCCTTTGGGGTTCCTATTAGAAAATAAATAAATACAGACCTCATGAGATTTCAGAACCAATCAAACACAACTCTTCCAGGAAACCCCCCCACCCCTAAGACTTAACCCCTCCAACTATCTTGAATGTACTTCAGCTGGCAGAGCCCATCCTTGCTTTCTTCCTTGTGGGATCTATTTGAGGGCTTCAAAAATGGCTAAAGTTCCTTCTATAGTTTGAGCATTTATAACGTTTCTTCCAAGTTAGGGTAAGATTTCAGAGTAGATTAAAGCTTTTGACAAAAGTTTATATTGTTTCAGTTCTAGGAAAAAAGCCCATGGGAAAAACCCCATGGTCATAAATGCTCATAGGAAAAAAGCCCATGTGGAAAAATGTTCACACAGAAAAAAACCCATACAGAGAAAAACCCACACAGAAAAAAGCCCACATGGGAAAATACCATGTAAAGCACCATAGATATTTATAATGGTGGATAACCATTCACCTCCACTTATGAGAATGAACAGGTATTACCTATCTTAACATAATAATTCTCGTGGTGTGTTGGCCATTTCCAGCTCTCCCATTGGCTGTGCAGTGCACTCCCATCAGCCACTGGCTCGTCAACCGCCACTCAAGAGTACTCATATACCATTGGCTGGGTGCTGGGTCTGCTCCTCTTCCCCGCCCACTCCCACTTCAGCCACTGTTCCCTGTCAGAATAACTGCTAAACAGCTGTCCTGACACAGACACATCTTCTGCTTGGCTTCTGTGGGACTATTCCCTCAGTGGCTGTGGCTAGGCAACCAAGCTTGGTTCTGTCAGTAAAAGGCCCTTTCCACACCTATTTTGGCCTTTGGGAAAAAACTCATCGGCGCCAGTCCTGACTAGGGTTGCCAGCTCCAGGTAGGGAAATTCCTGGAGATTTTATGGTAGAATCTACAGAAGCCAGGGTTTGAGGAGGGGAGAGGCCTCAGTTGAACAGAATGCCATAGAGCCCACCCTCCAAAGTAGTTATTTTCTCCGGGGGGAAAGATCTGTTGTCTTAAAGAGGGAGAGGAGAATGATGTAAGCTACTTTGGTCCCCATTGCAGAGAAAGACTACTTTTCCTCCTGGAGAACAATTGTTGCCAATCTCCAGGTGAGGGCTGGAGAGCCCTCAGAATTACAGTTGCTTTACAGGTAGCAGAGATCAGTTCCTCTGGAGAAATTGGTGGACTCCGTGTCATTATACGCTGTTGAGGTAGCCACAGCAAATTGACACTGAGTACCCACGGCCGGGGCACTCTCCCAGAGCCTCTTTCTAGAGCCCGTTGTATTTATTTTCACAATGGGTCTTATTTCTAGTAGTTTATATTGTTGTTTTAGGTTTAAAACATGTCCTATTCACATGCAACAAAATAAGTAAATAATATTATTTGAAGAATTTTAAGCCATGTAGTTGTTCAAAAGCTGTGTATACTAGACAGTCTATACATAATTTAATTTAACATTTTTCTATCTTTACTTTAGAAATTACTTCATACCAACATTTCAAAGGTTGACAAATGGTAAATTAATAAAGTATTTAATTTTATTTTAAAATATTTCTATATAGTTTAATTTCTATTGTTATTGTTTTTCCTTCTTAATAAAGTGTGTTGATAACAAAATGGTCACTTTTATTTCCTGCCATTTTCCTTTCAAGTCTTTACACTCAAGAGCACTAAAGCCCTCTTCATACATGCCACTTTTGTACAGTAATGAAGTAATTAACTAATAACATAGCAAAATTATTATTTCATTATAATTGATAGAATCACAACACAAATTGTTGCATATGAATAGAACATGTTTTAATCCTAAAACAACAATATAAAATATAGGTAATACCTGTTCATTCTCATAAGTGGAGATAAATGGTTATCCACTATTATCAGTATCTATGGCGCTTTACCTGGTATTTTTCCATATGGCATATTTTCTGGGTGGGCTTATATGTGTATGGGCTTTTTTCCTTGTGGGCTTATTTCCGTGTGGGCTTTTTTCCAGTGAGCATTTATGGCAGTGGGGTTTTTTCTGTGGGCTTTTTTCCAGTCACCTATTGTTTCAATGCTTTATGTGGTCTATTGTTCTCTTTTAGCAGTGAAATAAGAGAAGTGCTCTTTTCATGGGCTAAGCGGTTGCCTGCTTTCTACTTTGGAGGACTCTTAGATGTTTATGAAAAGTGCTACTCCAACTTAATCTCTTTCCATGCTCTGAGCATTCAAAAAGTTTCTCCCCGTGTGGGTTTCTTTGATGCTGCTGAAGACTCCGACTGAATCTCTTCCTACACTCTAAGCATTCAAAAGGTTTCTCCCTGCTGTGGGTTCTTAGATGATGTTGAGGCCCCCTCTGATTGAATCTCTTTCCACACTCTGAGCATTAAAAAGGTTTCTCTGATGCTGTGGAAGACTGCTACCGTGACTCTCTTTCCACACTCTGAGCATTAAAAAGTTTTCTCCCTTGTGTGGGTTCTCTGATGCTGCTGAAGACTGCTACTGTGACTGAATCTCTTTCCACACACTGAGCATTCAAAAGGTTTCTCCCCCGTGTGCGTTCTCTGATGCAGCTGAAGATGGCCACTCTGAGTGAATCTCTTTCCACACTCTGAGCATTCAAAAGGTTTCTCCCCAGTGTGGGTTCTCTGATGCTGCTGAAGACTGGAATTCTGACTGAATTTCTTTCCACATTCTGAGCATTCAAAAGGTTTCTCCCCAGTGTGCGTTCTTTGATGATACTGAAGACTGCCACTCTGAATGAATCTTTTCCCACACGCTGAGCATTCAAAAGGTTTCTCCCCTGTGTGCGTTCTTTGATGCTTTCGAAGACCGCCATTGTGACTGAATCTTTTCCCACATTCTGAGCATTCGAACGGTTTCTCCCCTGTGTGTATTCTTTTATGACATTGAAGGCTGCCATTGTGACTGAATCTTTTCCCACATTCTGAGCATTCAAAAGGTTTCTCCCCTGTGTGGGTTCTTTGATGGTATTGAAGACTCTCATTGCGAATGAATCTTTTCCCACATTCTAAGCATTCAAAAGGTTTCTCCCCTGTGTGGGTTCTTTGATGAAATTGAAGTTTTCCATTGCAAATGAATTTTTTCCCACATACCGAGCATTCAAAAGGTTTCTCCCCTGTGTGCGTTCTTTGATGATATAGAAGACTGCCACTCCCAGCGAATCTCTTTCCACACTCTGAGCATTCAAAGGGTTTCTCCCCTGTGTGGGTTCTTTGATGATTTTGAAGATGGCCATTGTGATTGAATCTTTTCCCACATTCTGAGCAGTCAAAACGTTTCACCCCTGTATGGGTTCCTTGATGCTGTTGAAGATTGCCACTGGAACTGAATCGCTTCCCACACTCTGAGCATTCAAAAGGTTTCTCCCCTGTGTGGGTTCTCTGATGCTCTTTAAGAGAGCCACTCCGAGCAAATCTTTTTCCACAGTCTGAGCATTCAAAAGGTTTCTCCTCTGTGTGCATTCTTTGATGAAGCTGAAGATTGCCACCCAGAGCGAATCTCTTTCCACACTCTGAACATTCAAAAGGTTTCTCCCCTGTGTGGGTTCTCCGATGCTCTTTAAGAGAGGCACTCCGAGCGAATCTTTTCCCACACTCAGAGCATTCAAATGGTTTCTCCCCTGTGTGGGTTCTTTGATGATACTGAAGACTGCCACTCTTAATGAATCTTTTCCCACACTCTAAGCATTCAAAAGGTTTCTCCCCGGTGTGGGTTCTCTGATGCTGTTTAAGATAGTTACTCCAACTGAATCCCTTTCCACATTCTGAGCATTCAAAAGGTTTCTCTCCTTTGTGGGTTCTTTGATGATACTGAAGACTGCTACTCTGAATGAATCTTTTCCCACACTCGGAGCATTCAAAAGGTTTCTCCTCTGTGTGGGTTCTTAAATGATATTGAAGACCGCCATTGTGACTGAATCTCTTTCCACACTCTGAGCATTCAAAAGGTTTCTCCCCGGTATGGGTTCTCCAATGGTCTTTAAGAGAGGCACTCCGAGTGAATGTTTTCCCACACTCTGAGCATTCAAAAGGTTTCTCCCCTGTGTGCATTCTTTGATGCAGCTGAAGATTGCCACTCCGAGCAAATCTCTTTCCACACTCTGAGCATTCAAAAGGTTTCTCCCCTGTGTGGGCTCTCTGGTGCTGTTGAACATGTGAACTCTGACTGAATTTCTTCCCACATTCTGAGCAGTCAAAAGGTTTCCCCCCTGTGTGGGTTCTCCAATGGTCTTTAAGAGAGGCACTGCGAGTGAATGTTTTTCCACACTCTGAGCATTCAAAAGGTTTCTCCCCTGTGTGCATTCTTTGATGCAGCTGAAGATTGCCTCTCCGAGTGAATCTCTTTCCACACTCTGAGCATTCAAAACGTTTCTCCCCTGTGTGGGCTCTCTGATGCTGTTGAAGGCGGGCATTCTGACTGAATTTCTTCCCACATTCTGAGCAGTCAAAACGTTTCCCCCCTGTGTGGGTTCCTTGATGCCATTGAAGATTGTCACTCAGATTGAATTTCTGCGCACACTCTGAGTTTTCAAAAGGTTTCTCTCCTCTTTGTATTTTTAGGTTCACAAGAAACTGTGACTTATATTTGACATACTTTCTGTACTTAACAGATTTACTTGTCTTCATTATATTGTTCTTTGGAAACTGTACATTACGCTGTCTTCCATCTCTCTTCTCAACCAAATGGCTGCCTTTCTTTCTCATAGGTCTGCTTCGAATCCTGACCTTTCCTTTTAAATCTTCATTATTAACTTTTTCTGGCAATTGCGGATGAAGGTCCTCACTCTTCTTATTCCGCTGACTGTTCTCTGCTGCAATAAATAGAGAGCATTTATTTATTGATTTGGTTTGTTTACAGTCCTCCTGGTGAGCGAGCTTAGGGTGGTTCACATCAGAATAATATAAATATAAAATGCATCAAATCTATTACATAGTTTAAGATAAAGCCCAATAACTATATGGCGCCATCATACAATTCTGGCCCCCAATTTACATTAGCAATGGGGAAAGAGGGGTGAAAGCAGACTGTGAATCTAATGGTTAGGGTTGTCCTCAACCGTATGCTTGGCAGAACATCTCTGCCCTGCAAGCCCTCCTAATCTGTTGCAAATCCCACAGGGCCCAGATGTTAACCAACAGAGAGTTCCACCTAGTCGGGGCCAAGGGTAAAACGGCCCTGGATCTGGTTGAGGACAGTCAGACACTTATTGGGCCAAGGAATTCCAATAGATGTTGGTAACTTGACTGTAATGCTCTCCAGGGGACATATCAGCAGAGCAGATCCTGTAGGTACTTTGTTCCCTGACTGTTTAGGGCCTTAAAGGTCAAGACCAAAACCTTGGACCTGACCCAGTACTCAACTTGGAGCCAGTGCAGCTGGCAAAGCACAGGTTGTATTAGTGCAGTTATCTGTGTCCCTGTAAGGACCCAAGCCATTGCATTCTGGATGACACCCAGCTCTATCTGATGTTGGGCGGCTGGTCGGACTCCGGCCCAGACGATCTAGACTGGGCATTGCACGCCATGGCTGACTGGCTCAGGTCAAGCAGGCTGAAATTGAACCCGGCGAAGACGGAGGTCCTGTGCCTGGGACGTTGCGGCCTGGGGCGGGGGGTCCCACTCCCGAACTTCGACGGGGCACCACTAGTGCCTGCGTCGAGGGTTAGGAGTTTGGGAGTGCTCCTGGAGCCATCCTTATCAATGGAGGCCCAGGCAGCAGCCACTGCCAAGTCGGCCTTTTATCATCTGAGGCTGGCGAGGCAGTTGGTTCCCTACCTCGACCGCGATGACCTAGCCACAGTGATCCATGCGACGGTCACCTCAAGGCTAGACTACTGTAACGCTCTCTACATGGGGCTGCCTTTGGTACAGACCCGGAAGCTGCAGCTAGTGCAGAATGCTGCAGCCAGGCTTCTGATGGGTCTTGCAAGGCAGGACCACATCGGGCCTGTGCTGGCGGCACTGCACTGGCTGCCTATAGCATACCGAGTCCGCTTCAAAGTGCTGGTTCTGACCTATAAAGCCCTATATGGCCAGGGTCCAACATACCTTAGGGACCGCCTTTCTCCGTACGTACCCCAGAGAGCACTACGGTCGGGGTCAAAACATCGACTATGTGTCCCTGGCCCCAAGGACGCAAAGCTAGCCAGAACAAGGACCAGGGCATTTTCGGTGGCGGCTCCTATCTGGTGGAATGAGCTCCCGGAAGAGATCAGGGCCCTGCGGGACCTGAGGCAGTTCCGCAGGGCCTGCAAGACGGAGCTCTTCCGCCAGGCTTTTGAATAGGAGCTGCCGCCGATACCATCTACCACCTGACATCAGTGATGTAACCCTGGTCCTGTCTGGTCCTGGCACGGGGGGGGTTGAACCTGCCATTAAGTGGCCATCTGAAGGGATATTTATGGAAGTTTTACATGTATGAATTGTATTTATTGAATGTTTTATTGGTTTTAATGGTTTTAATGTTTGACTAGGCCTTGGGCCCATGTAAGCCGCCCTGAGCCCATTCGTGGGGAGGGCGGGATATAAATCTCAAAATAAATAAATAAATGAAAGCTGCAACTTCCAGATCAGCTTCAAGGGCAGCCCAGCATAGAGCAAGATACAGTAATCAAGTCTAGAGGTTCCTGTTGTGGGCGTTACCATGGCTAGGTCAGGGCGAGACAGATAAGGAGCAAGTTGTTTTACCTGGCTACATTTAGCAACTGGGGAGGGCAGGTAAGTTTAGTGTTGGGGAAAAGAGGGGTACAGGAACCGTTTCATGTACTCTCATTCCCACTGTGTTCATTTTGGGGAGGGAGAGATGCTGGCTTCCCAATGTTATCCAGAGAGGGAGAGGGGGAGAGAGAGAGAGAGTTGTTCTAAACCAAAACTCGATTTATTCCATTACACACTCTTTGTCAAAGAGAGCCTTCCTCCATGTGCTGCCCAACTCAGGCTGGAGATTGTCTTCGCCAAGAGTGTGGCTAGCTACAATTACAAAGGGGGAATTAAAGGCACCTGTATAATCAGGTAGTGCTACCACCAGTCCTTCTGTGTCCCTCCAGTCAAGAACCAAAGGACACACTACTGACCTTACTGGGCTTAGGATGTATTCATTAAAAGGTGCAGAATTATTTAAAACAGTACTGTGAGGGGAAAAAAACAAGCTAAAGATTAACAAACTAGCTAAACACTTCTGGAACCTTGGTTCTCAAAGACAAGATGTTACCCATTCAGTTCTGGGTCCAAATGTCCTCTGTCTCCAGAGTCCCAAGCACCAGGCTGATTGGCTTCAGGAGCCAGAGCTTCCAAGATGGCCAAAAGGTGAGCAAGACAGAGTTACAAGTCAGCTTGACATGCAACACCATCATGTCCCTTGAAAGGATGTTAAAGCAGGTTATTTATTGCTAGAACTCTCAGTGATTGCTGGGCCTGGACACCAATCAGGGTTCAAGCAATGTCTTCCAGATACAAGAAGGCCAATGAAGGAAAGGACAATTTCATTGGTCTCTGTTCATTATTTATTTATTTATTGTATTCCTATCCCACCTTGCCAGACAAGCTGGCTCAAGTCATGTCAGAGCAGGTGATGTTATCTGCAGTTTCACAGCACCAGTCCCTTCCCAGAGGACTTAACTGCTCTGGAATGTTCACGAGGAACGCCAAGGCCAGAGAGGGAACAGGGAAGAATTTCACACGGCCAATATGTTCCGTTTCAGGAACTCTTCAGTAACGGTTTCTGTGTGACATTTCACACAGAACTGTTTTAGTACTAACGGAAAATATTGGCCCTTTCACACAGAAACATTTGTAGATAACTCAATGAAAATGTCGAGACGGTGTGCGACTGCAATGAAAAAGGCCAACTCTATGCTGGGGGTTATTAGGAAGGGAATTGAAAACAAATCAGCCAGTATCATAATGCCCCTGTATAAATCGATGATGCAACCTTGTTTGGAATACTGTGTACAATTCTGGTTGCCACACCTCAAAAAAAATATTATAGCACTGGAAAAAGTGCAGAAAAGAGCAACTAGAATGATAAAAGGGTTAGAACACTTTCCCTATGAAGAAAGGTTAAAGCACTTGGGGCTCTTTAGCTTAGAGAAACGACAGCTGAGGGGGTGACATGATCGAGGTTTATAAGATTATGCATGGGATAGAGCAGGTAGAGAAAGAAGTCCTTTTCTCCCTTTCTCACAATACAAGAACTCGTGGGCACTCCATAAAATTGCTGAGCAGTCGGGTTAGAACAGATAAAAGGAAGTACTTCTTCACCCAAAGAGTGATTAACGTGGAATCCACTGCCACTGGAGGTGGTGGTGGCTACAAGCACGGATGGCTTCAAGAGGGAATTAGATAAATATATGGAGCAGAAGTCCATCAGTGGCTATTAGTCACAAATTATAGATAGGAACTCTCAGTCTGGGGCAAGTGATGCTCTATATTCTTGGTGCTTGGGGGGGGGGGAACAGTGGGAGGGCTTCCTGCCCCCACTGCTGAACCTTCTGAGGGCCCCTGGTGTTTTTGGCCACTGTGTGACAGAGTGTTGTACTGGATGGGCCACTGGCCTGATCCAACATTGGCTTCTCTTCCCCGTTGGGGAAGCATTTCTGAGCCGGTTTACCTGGAAACTTCCTCCCAAGCATTCTTCAGTTCTTCTCCTGGTCCTGAAGCGCTACGGGGTGCTGTGTGAAATGCCCCTGAAGCGCTTCCTCCGATGACAAGTTTTTTCGCCCCTCTTTTTGCCTGCACGGGCGATCTTTGTCCTTTTTTTTTTAAGAGTCGGTTTAGAGCAGTATAACGTTACAACAGGATACCAAAACAGTATTATAGTGTTATAGCGGCCCCATTGGAATGCCTGGGCTCCACTGAGAGCCAACTTAGAGCCAATGGGGTCACTATGACACTGTTTTGGTATCTTGTTATAGCGCTATAGCGCTCTAAATCAGCTCTTTTTAATAAACAAGACGGAAATCGCCCGCGTGAGTGAAAAGAGGCGCGAAAAGAAAGCGGCTGTCTGAAATGACAAAATGGCTCTAAAACGGTAGGGGAAGGGCTGTGTGAAATGGCCATCACTCTACCGGTTTATGCCAAGCCGGTTCAGTAACGTTTTTAAAGGTGTAGTGTGAAATTCCCCATATTATCTTGCAAGTGCAAGAATGTCTGATCTCCCCAGCACAGCTGTGTGAAACTAAGGAGACTTAAAGACAACATTCTTAAACATGAGCAGGCCGCAGCCAGACTGAACCAGCTCCATTTTGAGTGAACTAAAGTTCTTGAGACTCTTAAGTCAGAAAACATTTATGTAGCATTCCAATAGTTGACACAGAATATTTCAACACCACCCCAATACATAAATTGTGCACTTTTTAGTTTGAAAGGGATATCCTTGGTTACTATGTCAAGACCCATCATGGCAACAGTGGTTGATCAGAACAACCTCGAACAAAGCTAATTCAGTCATTAAGTACAGTACCCTTTTTTACCTACTGAAACTAATATAACTCAGTCAAGTCTGTGATGAGCATATGACGTGCATAACAAAGTCAGCCCCTTTCGGTCTATCAGTGGAGTCAGGAAAGTTGAGGAAAGCTGTGTTAAGCCACGGTGACTCACGAGAGGAAACTGATTTCTGATAATCCATTTTTTTAGTATTTGATAATGACTTCTGACTGTTGCAATGTATAAACATTCCCGGGAGGCAAAGTGATGTGAGTCAAAGTGGTGTACAGTGAGGGCCACAGCACTCAGCAGTCCTGAAGCTTCCTGGGAACAGGATCAAAGTTTCAACTATAAAATCTAATTACTATAGAAATTAAAGTACTGAAGATGTATCAGAGGTTTTGAAAATTTTTAGCCGAGGACTGAGCCTCAATCCAGCCCTAATTCTGCAACATTTAGCAACTAGGAGAGCAGGTAAGGGCCAAAAGTCTGTATGTGACTGCAGTAGTAAAGGACTGACAGCCCTTTGGCCTTGCCCAGCTTGGCTGACCTTAAACACCCACTCATCTTTCCCCAGAATATCCAGGATATAACGATACCACAGCTTTTCAAGATATGGGGGGGGGGGGGAATTATATGGGAAAGGACAGAAATCCAAAAAATTCTCCTGGAAGGACAGAAACTTGATTAGCATCAAAGTCCACAATCCCAAACAGTAGAAGGGGGACGGGATTATTTCCAGATCACAGTCAGAGCAGATGTTTGTAAAAAGATGTGTTGCAAAGGCTGGAAACAGAGAAATGAGGATCTGGACCCTTCTGGAGTCCTTCTGAGGGCCTCTCATCCCACCTGCGCTTCAGGCCAGGACCCTGTCTCTGGCTTAGATGATGGCCACCACACTGGCCTCCGTTGCCTCTGTACAAACAGCCAGACAGGCTTCAAAATGGTGTTTTGCTTTTCCATATTGTGATATGTACCTCATCACAATGGCAGCAATTCACACCTTTCCCACATATGAAGATCCTTACCCAGAAAGGCCACATTCCCATAGTTCTCCAGCATGACTTCCCGGTAGAGAGCTCTTTGGCCCGGATCCAGCAAGGCCCACTCCGCATTGGTGAAATACACAGCCACCTCCTCAAAGGAAAACGGACCCTGAAAGAAAAAGTAGATACCCTCGTCAGAGATCACCCCAGGCAGAGATGGCACCCTGGAAGGGAGTAGTCTGGGAGGATACAGGATGTAAGGCTTGGCATGGGTGAAGGGACTGGTGTTCGGAGCCCCTCTCGCCCAGACACCTTCTAGAAACTGCAGGAGCAAAAGTCCCCCTGAGAAAGGAGGGGGAACCCAGGCTGTCCCCTGCTCAATTCCCCTACCTGGACTGGAGGTGCAGCAGCCGTTTCCACACCTCTGAAAAGATGACGGCTCAACAGCATCTCTCCACTTCCTGTTACTGAGACAGAGGAGGAAGGAAGGGTTTTTTCCACAACTTTTTATTGGATTTGTTTGTTCCCTGCTTTGTTCACCACGTGGCCAGGGGAGTAAATCCTTGCCCTGTGTACACTCAACAACTTTTAACACTTTTTACAAAATACTGGGAGAGTTAGAACAGAAGGACCAGATATTCCACAGGAGCCTCAGGGGTTCTGAATGCTGCCAACATATTTCGGACTTCTGTCAGGCCTTTTTCAGAACAGGGAGGGGGTGAAGACGGGGATGGAAATGATGTGGCATAACACGTTACCATCACATTCGGCCCAGACGTGACTTGAGCGCACCTGAAGACTTGAAGGTCAAAAGAATGTGTTTTCAGAGTGCCTCTTGGCATGCTCACTTCCCAACCAGGTTTTCAGCCAGACGTAACATCTACATGACATCATATCTGCCCCAAGCCCCTCCCCCAAAGCTCCTGCACAACAGCCCACTGTCCCTCTTCCACCATCCTGTTTCCCAAAGCGGGCCACCAGATGCCCCCCAGAAGCACGGGCACAGAAGCCAAATGTTTCCATTCTCCTTGGCCTCAGGTGGAGGCTCCCTTTATTCACCAAGTTGAATAGTTCTGCCAAGATTTGTCTACCTTTTAGAATGCGGGAGAGGGGACTATTTTAACTGATGGAAGAAATTGCCTTCCATGAGTTTGTCTAATGCCCTTTGAGAGGCATCACAATTAAGGGACACTGAGTTCCGCAAATTAATTCTGTGTTGTATCCCCCCCCCCCCCCCCGACCTGCCTGAACTTTCCACCCATCAAATTCACTGGGTGCCCCAATCGCATCCAGGCACAAAGAGTCGTTACCACAGGAGAGGACATCTTGGACACGCTCCATGGCCTGCGCCCTCGGCTCTTGCTCCAAGGAAGTTCCTTCCGCTTCAGGGAATGGCGCCTCCATCTTCAGGGATGGTGCCCACATCTGAAACAGCAGCGGGGGAGAGGGGAAAGAGATGGAATGGAAAAGAGACCGAGGAATGGATCCTGCCCCCACTCCCAGACTCTGCATCCTTCCCTCAGCGGACCAGGTGAGTTATCTGGAGGGAACTGAAATTCTCTCATAGAATAAGCTGCTGAAGGAGTTGGTGCGCTTGAGAGAGAGAGAGAGGAAGCCTCTGATGTCCTGGGAGGAATGGGCAGACAGGGCTACATTGAAGATTTACATTAAATTATGCATCCAGTATTTCTTCCTAAAATGCTGAATGTTCCTTTTCCCCGCGTATTTCAATTATGGCTATAATATTTTGTCAAAAAGCCTCTGTGCCATGAAGACTTCCTTGAATCAATGAAAATAGGGGCTGTAAATCTTTTTGTGAGGCCTGGAAAGACACGTATCTCTCAGGGCTCACGGGACTAAAATGGTCCTCTGTAGAACAAAATAGGGAGGGGGGTTTCCATCAGGAGAGCCCCCATTGCACGGTACAGCCCAGAGACACACGTTTTATCTCCTTGAGTGCTGTTTGGCCCCGAATCTTTGAATTTTCAGGAGCTTGTGGTACAGGCGCACAGCACCTGGGCCTTTGCTGAGTCCTGAGCTGCGCCATCTTTCCCAGAATCCCCTGCAGGCTCCAAGGGCAGGGTGGCACCTACCGGTTCTCTCGGAAGTCCATGCGGTCCCACTTCTCCGTCGTCCGACTAAGAGGAAAGAAAGGATCTCAGCGTCACACGGGCATTAGTCCACTGTGGGGGGGGGGGGGGGGATTCAGCTCAGAGAGGTGCCCCTCCCACCACCACAATAGCTGCACTATTTAATTGGGCCTGAGACCTTGACGAGGCACCTCACTTCTCAGCCTGAGGACCTCAGTTTTCAAGGCTCTGAGAGGAAAACCTGAGCTCCTCGTTCTCAAGATGGTGGAAATGAGTAGGAAATATCATGAACGGGGTAAGGTGAAACTGGGCTCAACAAGCCGGGGGGGGGGGGGGGGAGACACGTGATGGGAGGGTTCGGTCCCAGGTCCCTCTTTGCTCCCACCTGTGAATAGGATGAGCTGAATAAAGCGCCAAAGCCAGCAGATCAGCTAATAAGTCTTGATGCTTTGCAGAACTTGGTGACACTGGGGTGGGCTGCCGAATTTTGATGCACAAAGTATTTATTTTACCTGATTTATACCTCACTTTTCTACCTGATGGGGACTCAAAGCGGCTTATAACATTCCCCCCTTCTCCATTTTATTTTATTGGGGGGTGGATTGAGTATTTTCTCTCTCTCTCTCTGGAATTCCTTGGAGGTCTCCCATCCAAGTACTTGCCAGGATCGGCCCTGCTTAGCTTCCGAGATGTGACGAGACTGGGCTTGCCTGGCCTGTACAGTTCAGGGACCCTCTTCTCCATTTTAGATTTGCGTCCAGTAGCCCCGCTCCAATAAAACCTACTGAAGCGGCGGTCACCCTGCAGAGAGAAAACCAGGGGGCAGGCCCTTTTTATTTATTGGGTCCCCTATTTAAAATATGTATTAACCGCCTTTCTTCCCTGAGGCACCTGAGGCAGCCTACCATAAAGCCCCTGACCTTGGGACCAGAGAACCCCAGGAACAGAAAAGGTGCCCCCCCCACTCATGACACTCTCTACCCTCGACTTCTTTGTCTGGGATCCCCCCCCCCCGAGCCCTTGTAAAGCAGAGATCAGAAGGGGACTCGGGGCTCTCTGGTCAGGGGATGCTGCCTCACCTCGACACCAGGTTCTCCAGGCACGCCCTGGGAAGCCCATCCCCTCGACCTCAGGCTTGCTCACCACACGCAACCCTCAGTCCCACCAAAGAACTTACCTGGTGGCCTGGTTTCCCTGGGGGGCCAATCATGGGCCCCTGCGGGCTCTAGAGAGAGAGGGGGAGACAGACAACAGAGACTTATTCGGGGGCCTCCACCCAGATTCCCCCACCACTGCAGTGGTGACCAGTGTTCCCTCTAAGCTGAGTTAGTGTGAGCTAGCTCACAGTTTTTTAGCCCCTAGCTCACACATTTTTGTCTCAGCTCAGAACAGATGGCTCCAGAGCAGTCTAATTTATGCAGTAGCCAAATTGCTCGCTTACAACTTTAATGCCAGTAGCTCACAAAGTACAATTTTTGCTCACAAGACTCCACAGCTTAGAGGGAACTTTGGTGGTGACACAGGAAAAGAAGGGAGGGGGTCGGAGGGTGAGGATTCCTGTGGACAGCAGCATTGGGCGGAGCACAGGACTGAAGGCCTAGAAGTCAAATAAATAAATAAATAAAACCCTCAGCCCAAAAAGCAACAAACACAGCTTGCCACCTAGCGGTCCCTCCAGGATCTCCTAGCTATTCCACACACAAGGCGATACAATAATTTTACCTTCCTTCCCAAGCCAGTTTTATTTATTTTATATTTATTTGTCTTTTTTTTTATACCCCGCCCTCCCCGCAAGCGGGCTCAGGGCGGCTTACAAGGGCACAAATGCCAGTCAGAACATCATAAAACAATTAAAATCAACAATAACAATAAAATTCCAAGAAATTACAGATATATCACGACAATTCCCAATAAAGTGCTTCCGGTCTTACTAATCAGATGGCTTCCTATCGGGTTGGGGTCCTGCCAACCATGACCATCGGGCCTGGACTGCATTCAGGGCCGGCTCACATTACAGATGTTGTTACAGCAGATGTTGCTACTGTTACTACTAGTGGCGGCTCCTAGCCAAAGGCCTGGTGGAAGAGCTCCATATTGCAGGCCCTGCGGAACTGCATTAAGTCCCGCAGGGCCCTGATCTCCTCCGGGAGCTCGTTCCACCAGACTGGAGCCGCCACCAAAAAGGCCCTGGCCCTGGTCCCGGCAAGCCTGGCCTCCCTGGGGCCTGGGACACAAAGTCGATAACACGACCCTGACTGAAGTGCTCGCTGGGGTATATGCGGGGAGAGGCGGTCCCTCAGGTACATTGGACCCTGGCCAAATAGGGCTTTAAAGGTAAGAACCAGCACCTTGAAGCGAACTCGGTATGCTATAGGCAGCCAGTGCAGCGCCGCTAGCACAGGCCGGATGTGGTCCCGCCTTGTGAGTCTTATCATTAGCTTGGCCGCAGCATTCTGCACCAGCTGCAGTTTCCGGGTTTGCACCAAGGGCAGCCCCATGTAGAGGGTGCATGGATCACTGTAGTCCAGCCTCGAGGTGACCATCACATGGATCACTGTGGCTAGGTCATCGCAGTCAAGATAGGGGACCAACTGCCGTGCCAGCCGGAGATAGTAAAAGGCCGACTTAGCAGTGGCTGCTACCTGGGCCTCCATTGACAAAGAGGGATCCAGGAGCGCTCCCAGACTCCTTACCTGCAACACAGGCCCAAGTGGTGCCCCATCGAAACTCGGGAGCGGGAGCCCCCGCCCTGGACCGCCCCAACCCAGACACAGGACCTCCGTCTTCACCAGGTTCAATTTCAGCCTACTCAGTCTGAGCCAACCAGCTACGGCGTGCAATGCCCGGTTAAGATCTTCTGGGTCAGAGTCCGACTGGCCGCCCAACATCAGATAGAGCTGGGTGTCATCAGCGTACTGGTGACATCCCAGCCCATACCTTCGGGCAATCTGGGCAAGGGGGCACATATAGATGTTGAACAACATCAGGGAGAGCACTGCCCCCTGAGGCACACCACACTCAAGTGGGTGCCTCCTGGACTGCTGCTCCCCTAAAACCACCCTTTGTCCCCGACCTTGGAGAAAGGAAATGAGCCATTGCAAGGCCCACCCCTGTATCCCCACGTAGGCGAGACGGTGGGCCAGCAGCTGATGATCGACTGTGTCGAACGCCGCCGACAGGTCAAGCTACAGCAGCACCACCCCACCGCCTCGATCCAGATGCCGCCGGAGGTCGTCAGTAAGGGCAACCAAAGCCGTCTCCATCCCGTATCCCGGGCGAAAGCCAGACTGGAAGGGGTCTAAGACCGAAGCATCATCCAGATAACTCTGTAACTGTAATGCCACCGCCCTCTCAATTAATTTGTCCAGGTAGGCAGTAGAAGCCAGGGATCAGAACCCGTGTCCAGGGTGGCACCGAGGCAAAGTCAGCAGGGGCACCAGAGAAATGAGGATCGGGGGAGAGCCTCAACATTCCCATCAACTGGCTCGGGCTCCTCTGGTCTTGCAGGTGATGCACAAACGGGGGGGGGGGGGGGGCTTTGCTCCCTTTCTCCTCGGAGCTGGGTTTTTCTTATGCCTTCCCCGGCAAATTGTAGATTCCTTGGAGAAAGCCACGGAAGGGAAGGAACCTGGCTTTCCCCTCACAACTGCAGCCCATCCTGTGCCCTCAGGAACACCTCGGAGGCCCAGCAGTGAGGAGAGCTGCTTGAGGAATGCTCAGCTCCTTCTGCACCCCAAGGCAGCTGCACTGAAGACACCCAGAGGCTGGGGAGGGGAAATCGGGCTACCCAGACCAGGAGACATCTGGGCATACTCCACGCCTCGGCAATCGGTGGCAGTCCACAGGCAATTCTTTGGGGGCCACGCCAGCACATTCCGTACTGCTGCACTGGTGTGCAGAAGGAGCAGCAGTTTGCTGTTCAGGGCTGTCATTTTTAAGAGGGCTGAAAGGTGTCTGATTGAGAGAGTTCAGACACACACATACGGATAAACTCTAGGTGAGGTCTGACCAAAGCAGAGTAAAGGGATACCATCACTTTGCATGATCTGGACACTGTACTTCTGTTTGGTGTAGTGGTTAAGTGTGCGGACTCTAATCTGGGAGAACCGGGTTTGATTCCCCACTCCTCCACGTGCACCCGGTGGATGACCTTGGGCAAGCCATAGCTCTGTACCAGCTGTTCTCTCAAGGACAGTTGTCTCAGAGCTCTCGCAGCCCCACCTACCTCACAGGGTGTCTGTTGTGGGGAGGGGAAGGGAAGGGAGTTTGTAAGCCGCTCTGAGACTCCGAGTGAAGGGTGGGGTATAAATCCAATCTCTTCTTCTTCTTCTCTTCTGTTGATCCTGCCCAAAATCCCATTTGCCTTTTGAACTACTGCAGTGCTGACTCATGTTCAGTGGATGGTCTTCTAAGACCCCTAGATCCTTTTCGCACATACTACCGCCAAGGCAAATCTCCCTCATTCATCTTCTCTTTCTCTTTTTATGCGTTTGGGGTAATTTCCCTCCCAGACCAGATCACCTCAGGGATCCTGAAGGTCTTTTGCCTTCCTCTGGGCAGAGAGCAAGGATCACTGGGGAGCAGGGGGGAAGCAGGTGTCCATTTCCTGTGTTGTGCAGGGGTTGGACTAGATGACCCTTGAGGTCCCTTCCAGCCCTACGTTTCAGTTCCTAATTTACAGATAGTGTTTATGCTTTTTTCTGTTTGCAATTTATCTAGCTTTTAAAAAAAAATACAAAGACCAAAAAAACCCTAGGAAAACTCATTTATCAAAGCAGGGATGACAAAAGGATATTGCCAGCACATGCTCTAAGCAAGGGATAGAGCCAGAGATTTGTGGCAGGGGATGAGGTTTTGTGGGAAATGAGCCAGATGCCAGGAGCCCCTTCAAGACTAACCCAATTGGTGGCAGGGCTGGCGCTTTCATGAGTCACTGTGGACTTCCCCAGATACCTTCAGAATGAGGTGAGCCGTGACCCATGCCAGCTCCTCCCCTGCCACCAATGTCGTTAGTCTTGAAGGTGCTCCTGGACTCTGGCTCTTCTCTCCGGCTGCAGAGAGACTGGCACGGCAACCCTTCTTGGCCTTGGCAAGGGGTTTTTCTCATCCAGACTCAGGGCACTTCCTGGGCACAAGGGAGATGGGGAAAGTGCAGTGGTGGGGGGCGGCATAGAGAGAGATCTGGAAACCCCCCACTTCAGTTGGGACTCTCAGTGCTGAACCTCCATGTCAGGAGTCAAAGCTGCTGACTTGGTGGGGGAGACAGAATGAGTGGGGGGACTCCACCCCCCCCCGAGCTTCCTCTCCTCCCCTCACCTGCCAGACTCACCTGGGCCTGCTGCAGGAGTGCCTGAGCTAGAGCTTCCTGGGCGGACACGACCGGCCTTTCGTCCTCTTCGCTGCTCTCAAAGCCGAACTGGGGAGAGAAGGAGGAAGCGTCATCAGATCCCCTGGAAACAAATCCCTTTCAGGCCACGCCCCCCACCCTGCCCCATTCCCTGTGTGTGCAACCCCGGGGGTCTTTGCAGTGAGGCCCACCCAGGCAGAGGGGCTAGGGACGCCAACCGCCAGGTAGCACCTGGAGATCTCCCACCATTACAATTGACCTCCAGATGACCAGGATCCGCTCCCCTTGAGAAAGTGGCTGCTCTGCTATGATGTGCCCCATGCTGAGTGAAACTCCTGGCATTCAAGGGACACCCTCTGCCGCTGCCTTCCCCCCAGTCAGGCCCTTCCTGTAACTCAAGACTGTTCCCTCTGACTGGGGAGGCATCTCCAGGGACTTTGAACTGGAGCTCCTGCATTGGGCTGAGCCCGGGACCTCCTGTGGGCAAAAGTTCCTGACACCGCTAGGTGAGACTGTCACACTGAAAAGCATCTGCTGAGATCCTCTTCGGAAGCCCTGGCCTTGGTGTCCCACCTGTGGAGTTGAGGGAGGCAGGGAACAGAGACACGGCCTCCTCTGTGGTGGCTCCTTGCCTTTGGAACACCCTCCCCCAGGAGGCTCACATGGCCCCTACCTTTCTTGACTTTCAGCATTAGCCTTTCTGAAGTCTACCCAACAAGAGGCTTTTAACTAAGATTTTTTTTGTCCTCTCTTAGCAGTTATAATGGTCTGCTTCTGGCCTCTGGACTTTCTTACGTCTTCGTCTTTGTGCTGCTCCACGCAGATATGAAGCTGTTTTTAGGCCCTGGCTTGTTTTCACTGGTTTCCTTCTGTAACATTGTCACATTCTTAAAAGTCTATTTTATTCTTTTTAATTGTAAGCTGCCTCATCTGGAGGGACAGCCATTTCCCAAACAAATATATAATAACACCTGAATTATCTGTCCACAGAAATGTCCTCCACCAAATTCCAAAAAGTACTGGGAATGATTCCTACCAACGTAACTGCTAAAAAGTTTTAAAAGTTGACTTAGTTAAAAAACAAAAATAATTTACAACCAAGAATGTTGTGGCATCACTGGGGGGGGGGGGGAGAGGGATCAAGTCACAGCTGACTTTTGGAGACCCCTCATGAAGCAAGAGATGTTCAGAGGTAACCATTGGCTGCCTCTTGTTTAGGAGCTCTGGGCTTCCTTGGTGGTCTCCCACCCAAACAGCGACCAGGGCCGACCCTGCTTAGCTTCTGAGATCTGATAGGATCGGGCTAGCCTATAAAAGGCCAATTAAGACACTGTGGCGAAAGCTCTCTGGAACTCAGCCCCACTTCTCTGGCATGGAAGGGTGGGGGTCATGGGGGAGGACGGAGCCACACGGGTGCAGGCGGCAGGGGGGGAATAAGTTACACTCCAGACAGCAGAAAATTGCCAGAGCAAGTGATAGACTATACTAGGAAAATGAAAAGAAGAGTTGGATGGTGACACGTCTCCGCCAGTCTTTCCAAGACAACTTGTGGTCGGGCTGGACCTGGTGTGGATTGGGGCCACGTAGCGAAGGCAGCCGCCAGTTCACCTTCCCACTTTTCAGAGGGCTGCAAAGTTTTCACTGTGCAGGAAGGAAGGAAGGGTGAAGTCCTTCTCCCCTCCCTTCCTGCACGTCCGGGGAAGCACAGGGCATGTGGCATCTCCTGATTGGTTCATCGTGGTCACACGTCCTACAAGGCCCAGTCGTGGTCACTCTGAGAATGAGCGTTTTGTCTCAGTTGTCCATTTCTGGCAGACCAAACACACATGTGGGTGGAATTCCCAGGCAATCGCAGGATCAATTCAGACTGGGACTGTGGCGTGTGAGGAGAAAGGGAATCAGCCCCCCCCCAACGCCATTTTCCTGACCCGAAGCACCTTCGCGGAGCCGCAGTTTGCCCTGTTGGGGACATCTGCACGTACAGAGGAGGGCTGCACTGAAGTCCCCCCAGTGGCACAAACAGCAGCTCCACCGGGACTTCTTCAAGTGAAGAACATGATGTGCGTGTGGCCGGAGGGGAGGCTGAATCCCCATCTCCTCTTGCGCCAGTCACACCCTGAACTGGGCCCAGGCATGCCTGGGAATTGAGTCCCCAGAAAACATCTCCACCCAAAGTCGTTGTGGAAAGAGGGGCTCCAAGCCACTGAATTCCTGGGCCAGGAGGCAGCCTCAGGGGAAGGCCTCGGCCTCTGTGCCCCCATTGTTGGCCCTCCAGAGGTGTTGGTTGGCTGCTGTGTGAGACGGGATGCTGGATTAGATGGACCCTCACTGCTCTGGTCCAGCAGGGCTCCTCTTCCCCACACTCAGGGCACTGGCTTACCTTCTCTGCCAGTCGGGCTCCTTGGTGTAGGGGCAGGGGGGCATTCCGACTGGAGTATTTGACACAATGTGAAGGACATCGATGGGGCTTCTCTCCTGCGTGGCTCTTCCGGTGTATGAGGAGGTCAGAATGACACGGATACGTTCTCCCACACTGCGGGCACTTATATCTTCGCTCTCCTATATGAGTCCTCTCATGCACCATGAGAGTCGAAGTCCCTTGAAACGTTAGCCCGCAATAAGAACAAGTGTATGTTTTCTCTGCCATTTGTGGGTCCTCACCGTAAGTCAGTGCTCTGACGGAAGCTGTTTCCACAGTCTTGGTCCCTCTGTGTTCTTTTACACCTCAAGAATCTCTCACCCGACTCTCAACTTCCAGCATTTGCCTCCCGAACCAAGGCTACTTTGGTTTTTTTCTCCAAGAGATCATTCAAATGACTTTGTGTCCCCAGCTGAATTTCAGGGGCCCCAAAAGAAATCCCTTCAGATCCTTCTGGTGATTTAGCACCAAAGGCCACTTGCTCAGCTCCCTTCTGCAAACAGTCCTCCTCCTATTCCAGCACTCAGATATTAGATCCTGGAACAAAATTAGGACATTATCAGCACAAAACTGCCAGAGCAAGCGGTAGACTATACTAGGAAAATGTGGTTTGCGTGTGGAACGGGGCCGATGTGTTGCCAAGAGACAAACAGTTCTTCCCCCCCACAAGGGATTTTAAAATCAATGAACACTACCCAAAGGAGTCTCAGAGCGGCTCACAATCTCCTTTCCCTCCCCACAACAGACACCCTGTGAGGTGGGTGGGGCTGAGAGAGCTCTTTCCCAAGCTGTCCTTGAGAGAACAGCTGGTACAGAGCTACGGCTTGCCCAAGGTCATCCAGCAGGTGCAAGTGGAGGAGTGGGGAATCAAACCTGGTTCTCCCAGACTAGAGTCCGCGCACTTAACCACTGCACCAAACTGGCTCTACCCACGTCCCTCTTATCTGTGGGAACCCCCCCAAAATAGCCATGGGCCCTCCTGGGTGTCAGCCAAAGTGGTCAGCAGCACCAGTCTGTGTCTGGGTCGGAGCTAAAGTTCCAAAGAAAAAGAGTAACACCCCCTCCCCCCACAACCTATAGCTACTGTGTGTGCATATGTGTGTGAAAAAGAGGAGGGGGGAAACCCTGTGCCTAGCCTTGAGCTGGAGAGAGGAGGAGGAGACTGGATTTATACCCCGCCCTTCGCTATCTGAAGGAGTCTCAGAGTGGTTTACAATCTCCTTTCCCTTCCCCACAACAGGCACCCTATGAGGTAGGTGGGGATGAGAGAGCTCTTTCGCACACTGGTCCTGAGAGAACAGCTCTGAAAGAACTTGTGATTCCCCCAAGGTCACACCAGCAGCGGCATGTGGAGGAGTGGGGAATCAAAGCAGGTGCGGTGCTTGGGGGGCACTGGCGCTGTCTCCACCATCTTCCCTGGCCTTGCTGGGCAATCTGCGCCTTGGCCACGGAGTCTCCCCAATTTTCCACCCCTCTGCTGGGTGGGACTGAGCCACCGGCTGGCAGCCCCGGCCCCACACTGGGCCCACATCAGGGTCTTAGGATGGGGCTGCGGCTAAGTCCAGGGCAGGCGGGAGTTCCCTTCCCAGATGCCCCCCTTTTTGAGTCCTGCTTTTTGTTTCCTGTTTTGCTTTTCAAAATGACCGGCAACGGGTCAGATTGATACATTCTGGGCTTTTTTGTACTGAAAGACAGTGATCGTCAAACACCCCCCCCCCAAAAAAAACATATTCCACTTACATAGAGGAACAAAACTGGGGGCTAAAAGGGTTGCCAGCCTCCAGGTGGGGCCTGACGTTCTCCCGGGATCACAACCGGCTTGCAGCGGAGAGAGCTCAGTCCCCCTGCAGGAAAAAGGGCTGCACTGGAGGGAGGACTCGACGGCCCCTGTTCCCGTCTGAGGTCCCTCCCCGCGGCCCCCAAACCGGGCATTGCCCAGAATCTCCCTCCCCCCCCCCCCCCAATGACCCCAGCCTTCCAAGATCATTAAGATGCTCTCCCGACGCCTTACTTCGAAGGGACCCTTCCCGGGGTCCGGCTGCGCGGCTTCTCCCCGCCCTGCTGCGGCTTCTCTGCAACCTGCCCGGACCTCCCTCGCCTTGCGCAAAGGCAAACCCCTCCCGCCCAGGAAAGACGCGCCTCTCCCTCTTTTCCGCCCCCCCCCCCCCCCAAACTCCTCGCTCGGCCTCTCTAGCAAGTGGCTCCGCGGGTTTAACCCTCCCAGCGCTGCAGAGACATGAAAAAACGCCTCCTGCCTTCTTCCTGCGGACAGTTCCTACCTTGGGTAAACTCGCGTTCGTGGTCTTAAAGGTGCCGCTGGACTATAAAGTTGTTCTCCATGAGGAGTTTCAGCCGGTTCCAGCTTCAAGAGGGAACTAGATAAACTTACGGAGCAGAGGTCCATCAGTGGTGTTTGTGGCCACTGTGCGAGACAGAGTGTTGGAATGGATGGGCCACTGGACTGGTCAAACTGATCAAACAGACTGATCAAACACTGGCTTCTCTTATGTTTGCGACACCTTGTGCTGCTCTGGAGACACTTTGCACGGGGTTGAACGCCCAAAGTCTCCCGTTGCAGTTCAGCCATCTCAGAAAAAGGAGGCTGGAGCTGGGTCCCAGTTCTCCTTGTTTGCATCCCAGTGCCGCCTTCTTCGTCTCCCCCGGTGTTATCAGGGCAGTAAAACGCCATGGGGGGGGGGGGGGGGGAGGTGTCAGATGAGCCTATTTTTGAAATAGAGAGTGTCTCTCCTGTGGCCCCCTGGGGAGAAAACGCAGAGCCTCAAGCGCGTCCAGAAAGCACCCCTCTGGGAGTTTGTGGGAGTTAAGGGGCAGAGCCCGGATTCCGGGGAAGGAGGCTTGATTTGAACCCCCAGCCTTCCCCTTCAAGGGCTTGCTCCGTCCCCTGGCCAGAGACTCTCTTCTTGTAGACTCTCTTCTTGTAGCCCCAGAGACAGAAGGAGAAAGAGGGAAATCCTTGCCTGAGTTCCAGAGTATGCAGATGTCGACAGGGTGGAGGGGGGCTGCAGTCAGTCATGTTCCCTCTAAGCTGAGTTAGTGTGAGCTAGCTCACAGTTTTTTAGTCTCTGGGTCACAAATTGTTGTCTTTTATGTATCGGGATGGAATTGCCCCTGATTGAATCATCCCTGATTGAATCACCCTAGAGACTGGCTGAGCTTGGAGCACAAGAACAATAGCCGACCAGGACTCTGGAGTAAACCAATCAAGTAGTAATGTTTTGTAAATAGCCTATCACAGGGAGTGGGTGGGTGTGGGGTAGAGTGTTTTGCATGCATATAAGCAGGGCTTTGGCCCTCCTAGTCTTGTCTTGTTCTGGTTTAACTCACTTGATAAACTATGAGCTGATCTGAACCCAGTCTATTTTGCTGGGGATGAGGATGGGATCCCATTGAGCGAGCCAGCTCCAACCAGCACTGCACCGTGCATCGAGCCTCTAGTGCCCCATGAACCAGGGCTGCCACTTTGGGACATCTGCCAGAATTCAGCCCCGCTCACCCAGAGTTTTGGGAAACCTGGGTGGAGTGGCTAAAGTACTACCTCCTGTTCCAGGGCATCAGCAGTGCCAAAAAGAAGGCCCTCCTGATCAGTGCCTGCGGAATCGCCACAATGCAACTCGCCCAGGGACTCATAGCACCCAAGACCCTCGAAGAGGCCTCGTACGACAACCTCCTCAAGGGAGGCTCACTGGCCATTTCGCACCTCAACCTACTAAGATGACGCGCCGCGTGGACTTCTTCTGGCGCCAACAGAAACCCAGCAAAATGGCTACCGAGTTTGTTGCAGACCTTCAGCGACTGTCCCTCAACTGCGCTTTCCCAGACCTCGAGGATGGTCTCCTCAACCAGTTCGTCATGGGCTTCTGGGAACAGAAACTGCTGCAAACGTATCGGCCACATGGAGCTCACCCTGGAAGCAGCGCAATGCGAGGCCACTACTTCTGAGGAGGCTCAACGCAACCGCCAGGCTCAAGTTACACACTAGGCTTCTGCATCCCTGTCCTCCAGTGCCTCTGATGAGGAAGCAACGCACCTGGTCCATCATCTAGACTGCCGCAACCCACGACCGGCAACTGCTGCCACACACCCCGCAAAGACCGACACAACGACCCCATGCGCCAGCTGCGGAGACAACCATGAATGTCGTTCCTGCCATTTCCGCAACGCTACCTGCAGAACCTGCAGACAGTCCAGCCACGTAGCTCGTGCCTGTTGCTCCAGAGGCACCTGGAGACACCTGGCTACTCACCAGGAGTCAGCGGAGCTGCACACAACAGCCGTCCACCAACACCAGGTACTGAATTTGCCCTGGGATATCCCCCATAAAATCAAAGTGACTGTGCTAATAGAGGGTTCGCCCTGCAAGATGGAACTGGACACGGGTTCCTCCATCTCCATCAGCTGGTGCGGCCCATCTGTCTAAAGGCCTGCTGGGTCCTGATCGTCCTGAAACCAAAGATAGATGAGGAACTGGACTGCATTGTGGCACAAAGGGTTTCGGAGCTTGTACCGTATGCTCTCTGGGAAACCCCTATCGTGACCCTGGTCAAGCCCAACGGTGGCATCCGCATCTGCGTGGACTACAAGTGCACCATCAACAAGGCCCTACAGGACCATGCCTATTTGGTCCCAGTGGTCAGCCACGTCTTGGTGTCCCTAGCGGGCATAAAGATTTTCGGAAAGCTGGACTTAGCCCAGGCTTACCAGCAACTCCCTGTAGATGATGCGACTGCCGAGGCACAGATGATCGTGACGCACAGGGGTGCGTTCCGGGTGTGGCGGCTACAGTTTGGGGTCAGCGTGGCCTATCACAGAGGTGTGGGGGGTGGAGTGTTTTGCATGCATATAAGCAGGGCTTCGGCCCTGCTACTGTTGTCTTGTTCTGGTTTAACTCACTTAATAAACTATGAGCTGATCACTCTATGTGTCTGAACCTAGTATATTTCATTGTCTTCGTTCAGGAAGGATGGCTCCAGAGCTATTTATGCAATAGCCAAATTGCTCACTCACAGCTTTAATGCCAGCAGCTCACCAAGTAGAATGTTAGCTCGCAGGACTCCACATGATGGAATACGAGGACCCAGTGTCCAGCTTCATTGTACAGGGGGAGCCCTCTATTAGGACGAGGACTGAAATTTTATTGGGGGTGTCCTGGGGCAAGCTCATTACCTGGTGGCAGGGTGATGAGGTGGAGTGCAGCTCCGATGAATCGTGGTGAGCTGCTAGCGAGCAGTGTCCGGAGCCTGAACAGCAGGCCCTCGCAATGTGGCCGGTCTTGCCACAGACCCAGCATGTTGCATCTCTGAAGCGGCAGGAGTGGCAGTTGTGCAAGTCTCCGCAGCTGGCGCACGGTGTCATTGAGCTGGAAAGAGGTGCAGCGGGAACTGCGGGGCCCGATGACCTGGAGCTGGAACCAGCTGGGGTGCGAGGCGCCGACTTGTTGGGGGCGATGGCGAAGCTGCTGCACCTCGTCTTTGTCAGAGGCCGAGGAGGCCGAGGAGAAGGTGCAGTGCGCAGTGGTGGCAGAGTCTTGGCGCTCTTCCTGCACTGTCTCATATGCGCAGGCCACCTGGAACACCTTTTCCAGTGTGGGATCCGGGAGGGTGATCAGCTTTCACCGAAGCTTACTCTCCCTGACCCCGCAAACGAATCCCATCATGAGGGTGTCCTCGACTGATGGAAATTAGCAGCCGACCACCAGCCTTCAGAGGTCGGCCATAAATGCAGCAACGGTCTCCCCTACCGCTTGGGTGTGGCGGTTGAATTTGACCCTCATGGCTAGCATGGAGGGCCGGGGCGAGAAGTAGCTCTTCAGCACCCGGAGGAGGTCCTCGAAAGGAACCTCCATCAGAGTCCGAGGGGAGACCAAATTCTGAGTGAACTGGAGTGTGGCGACTCCACATGTGCTCAGGAGCCATGCACGTTTCTCACCCTGATTAATGACTCCCCATACTTCCAGGAGGAACCCGAGCTGGCTGGACTAGACATCCGATTGCTCAGTTTTGGAAGGGTCGAAAGCAGCGATGTGTCCCGAAGCGTCAGCCATGGTAACCAATTCGGGAGCGGTGTGGGGAGCGGCATCCTTTGGGGCGATCAGCGGTGCTGCGGGGCACGGGAGCCTAGTGTTGCCGGATGCCGACGGATCGATGGTCGGTGCGGTGCTGCTCGGTTTGGCTGGAGCGTTGCTCATCGGGATCCCATCCTCGTCACCAGTGGAAAGTACTGGAGTTGGGAGACCGGTGGTAGTGATTTCAGCATAGCAAGATGTTATTGCTGGTTCAGACTAGGCGAACCTGAAGGGCTCCAGGGCCCGCTTTTTATGCTGGCCAGAGCCACACCTCTGGCTGCACCCAAATGACCTGATAGGGCCTCACATGTACAATCTTTAGTCATAGGTTCCCCGGGGAGAACCTAGGTCCCTTATTGGAAGTCACTTAGGATCCGTGCCTCTATTGTTCTCCTGGCCGAAGCTCAGGTCGCTGCCTGCCCATGTGCTCAGGCCACATGGCGGTCGCCATTACAGGAGCACATGGCGGGCAGCCATTAAACATATTCCGCATGGTACATTATACTTCTAATGGGGTTTTCAAGGTAAGAGATGAACAGAGCGGGTTCTAAAATGATTATCACTGTGGGGGGTTTCTGTGTCACAAATGGCTGAAAAAGAGTATTCAGCTGTCACTCCAAGTGGTCTTTCTGATCCTTCCGCCCTCTCAGGCCTCCTGCCAGGGAAGAAGGGTGGCTGGCTGGTCAGACAGCCTCATTTAGGAGAGCCTCTTTCCTCAAAGGAAAGGCGGCCCAGACCTTCTCTGAGGGAACAGCTTTTAACAACTAATGGAGTTCTGGGTTTGATTGGCCAGTTAGAGCACAGCCCCCACCCCAAGAGGCCTGAAGTGTCTTAAAATCCGACCCATTTCTTGCGGTGAGAGGCTTTTGTGGGCCAGAACTTGATTACTCAGATCACTCTGTGCCCCCTTTGGAAAAAGAGAACTGTCTGATCTGTGGGGGCCGTTCCCTGTCGCAGCTTAGGTTATTTCTTCCACTCTTCTGTGTGGCCTGTGCTGTCCCCATCTCCATAAGCCAGAATACATAGAGGCCAGGGGAGAAGGACTGACCATCAGCCCACAGGTATGGCCCCAAATCACCCACGTGAGGGTTGCTCATGCCCTGACCCGGATGGCCCAGCCCTGGCTAGCCGGATCTCCTCAGCTCTTGGAAGCTAAACAGGATGAGCCCTAGTTAGTGCTTAGATGGGAGACCAGCAAGGAAGCCCAAGGATGCTGCTCAAAGGCAGGCAGTGGCAAACCCGCTCTGTTCATCTCTTGCCTTGAAAACCCCGTTGTCAGCATGCTAACCCCCCTGTCTCCCAAGGGGGGGGGTTGTTTCAACCAGCAATCGACCCCGTGGGGGGCCCCCCAGGAGTCTAAATACCAGGGATCTTGACATAAGTGGACACAAGGACGAACGCCAGGAATAGTGAGCCCTAGACAGCTGCAAGCAATGCTCCCTCTAAGCTGTGCAGTCTTGTCAGCAAACATTCTACTTTGTGAGCTGCTGGCATCTAAGCTGTGAGTGAGCGATTTGGCTGCTGCATAAATTCATTTGCTCTGGAGCCATCCTTCCTGAGCTAAGACAGCAATGTGTGAGCCAGAGGCTAAAAAACTGTGAGCTAGCTCACACTAACTCAGCTTAGAGGGAACATGAAGCAATAAGAAAAATTAATCAATAATTATGCTGAATAGAACTCTGCATATTGCTTAGTAAGTTAGAAGCTTTGAAACGCAAGGTCAATGAAACAAGATTCTTTGCTGTTACATGGAACACTAACAACATCTAGCTAAGAGACTTACATTGTTTAGTGTGCAACATTATTGCTCTTAGGCTGGGCTAAAGTACCATGGGAACGGCAAGCAATTAGCAACATTTAGATAGAAACATTCCTAACACTTGAGCAGCTAGTTAGGCGGAGTTATATCGTATGATTTGTTAACAAATATGATGCTATATGACCCTGTCCCCTTCCTTTCTGTGCGTCCCCACCCCCTGGTATAAAACGCCAAGCCTCAGTAAAATCTGGGCTCAGTAAAATCTGGGTAACTTTAATGGATTACCATTGCCGAGACTGACGTCATAAAAATAAAGGCTTTCTTCTCTACCTGATGTTCGGACCTTAGGATCATTGGGAAATCTCTATTCTTGGTTTATAGTGCTTCAAACACTAGCTGCAACCCCCCCCCCCCCCCCGTCAACATCTGCATAGTCCGGAACTCAGGCAGGGATTTCCCTGTTTCTGGGGCTGCAGGTGAGGAGTCTCTGGCCAGGGGACGGAGCAAGCCCTTGAAGGGGGAGGGTGGGGGTTCAAATCCAGCCTCCTTCCCCGGAATCCGGGCTCTGTCCCTTCCCTCCCAGAAATATTGCTAAAAACTCCCAGAGGGGCTCTTTCCTCTCTGGGCGCCCTCGAGGCCCTGCCTTTTCTCTCCAGGGGGCCACAGAAAGAAATGGATCAACACTTGTCTATTTAAGAAGTAAGCTTCTCTAACTATCACCTCTCCCCCATGGAATTTTACCGCCCGAATATACACTCAGGGGAGACAAAGAACAAGCTGGGATGTGAAGAAGGAGTTGGCACCCAGCTTCAGCCTCCTTTTTCTGAGAAGGCCGAACTGCAGTGGGATATTTGGGGCACTGAACCTAGGGTTGCCAGGTCTGGGTTGGAAAATTCCTGGAGACTTTGGGAGTGGAGCCAGGAGAGGGTGGGGTTTGGGGAGAGGACAGGCCTCATCACGGGACAATGCCACAGAGCCCACCCTTGAAAGCAGCCATTTTAGGGTTGCCAGCCTCCAGGTGGGGCCTGGAGATATCCCGCGTTTACAACTGATTTCCAGCTGACAGAGATCAGCTCCCCTGGAGAAAATGGCTGCTTTGAAGGGTGAACTGTATGGCATTGTATCCTGCTGAAGCCCCTTCCCTTCTCCAAACCTCACCCTCTCTTGGATCCACCCCCAAAGTCTCCAGGTATTTTCCAAACCAGACTTGGCAACCCTAAGCCATTTCCTCCAGGGGAGCTGATCTCTGACAGCTGGTGATCAGTTGTAAATGCGGGAGATCCCCAGGCCCCACCTGGAGGCCGGCAACCGTACGATTCCGTGCAGAGTTACTCCAGAGCAGCCCTACCGAGCAGCAAACGGCAGCCTGGCGGAAACTCCGGATGGAGAAGGGCATCCTTAGCGTCCGGCGGCACCTTTAAGACCAACGCGAGTTTACCCAAGGAAGGCGCTTCCCTGTGCCAGGCACACCTCTTGGCATCCATGCACACGGAAGCCCAGACCATGAACAGACCTTTGGCTGGTCTGCAGGTCGCCGCCGGACTCTACATTGGTGCTGCTTTTTCAGACCCACTCGGGAATTATCCGTAGGAAGAAGGCAGGAGGCGTTTTTCATTTCTCTGCAGCGCTGGAAGGGTTAAACCCACGGAGCCTTTTGCTGGAAAGGCCGAGCGAGGATGGATGGATGGATGGGAGGGGGGCGGCCGGAAGAGAGGAAAGGCGTCTTTCCTGGGTGGGAGGGGTTTGCCTTTGCGCAAGGCGAGGGAGGCCCGGGCAGGTTGCAGAGAAACTGCAGCAGGGCGCGGGGAAGACGTGCAGCCGGATCCCGGGAAAGTAAGGCGTTGGGGGGTAGACACTTTAAGGTCTTGGGGGGGGGGGGGGACTTTGGGTGGAGAGAGACTGATCCCGGTCTCAGCCAGGGTTGCCAACTCCCCGGCAAATAGCTGGAGATGGGGGGGGGGGATTCTGGGCAATGCCCAGTTTGGGGCCGCGGGGAGGGACCTCAGACGGGAACAGGGGCCGTCGAGTCCTCCCTCCAGTGCAGCCCTTTTTCCTGCAGGGGGACTGAGCTCTCTCCGCTGCAAGCCGGTTGTGATCCCGGGAGAACGTCAGGCCCCACCTGGAGGCTGGCAACCCTTTTAGCCCCCAGTTTTGTTCCTCTATGTAAGTGGAATATGTTTTTTTTTGGGGGGGGGGGTGTTTGACGATCACTGTCTTTCAGTACAAAAAAGCCCAGAATGTATCAATCTGACCCGTTGCCGGTCATTTTGAAAAGCAAAACAGGAAACAAAAAGCAGGACTCAAAAAGGGGGGCATCTGGGAAGGGAACTCCCGCCTGCCCTGGACTTAGCCGCAGCCCCATCCTAAGACCCTGATGTGGGCCCAGTGTGGGGCCGGGGCTGCCAGCCGGTGGCTCAGTCCCACCCAGCAGAGGGGTGGAAAATTGGGGAGACTCCGTGGCCAAGGCGCAGAGAGCCCAGCAAGGCCAGGGAAGATGGTGGAGACAGCGCCAGTGCCCCCCAAGCACCGCACCTGCTTTGATTCCCCACTCCTCCACATGCCGCTGCTGGTGTGACCTTGGGCGAATCACAAGTTCTTTCAGAGCTGTTCTCTCAGGAGCAGTCCGTGAAAGAACTCTCTCATCCCCACCTACCTCATAGGGTGCCTGTTGTGGGGAAGGGAAAGGGGATTGTAAGCCTCTCTGAGACTCCTTCAGATAGCGAAGGGCGGGGTATAAATCCAGTCTCCTCCTCCTCTCTCCAGCTCAAGGCTAGGCACAAGATTTCCCCCCTCCTCTTTTTCACACACATATGCACACATAGTAGCTATAGGTTGTGGGGAAGGGGGTGTTACTCTTTTTGTTTGGAACTTTAGCTCCGACCCGGACACAGACTGGTGCTGCTGACCACTTTGGCTGACACCCAGGAGGGCCCATGGCTATTTTGGGGGGGTTCCCACAGATAAGAGGGACGTGGGTAGAGCCAGTTTGGTGCAGTGGTTAAGTGCGTGGACTCTAGTCTGGGAGAACCGGGTTTGATTCCCCACTCCTCCACTTGCACCTGCTGGATGACCTTGGGCAAGCCATAGCTCTGTACCAGCTGTTCTCTCAAGGACAGTTGTCTCAGAGCTCTCTCAGCCCCACCTACCTCACAGGGCGTCTGTTGTGGGGAGGGGAAGGGAAAGGAGATTGTGAGCCGCTCGGAGATTCCCTTGGGTAGTGAAAGGCGGGGTATAAATCCAGTCTCTTCTTCTTTATTATTCTCTGTTTATGTTATTAATTTAGGTTAAGAAGATACAGCTGCTTTCCTTCTACCACTGGGGTGTTCATTGATTTTAAAATCCCTTGGGGGGGGAAAGAACTGTTTGTCTCTTGGCAACACATCGGCCCCGTTCCACACGCAAACCACATTTTCCTAGTATAGTCTACCGCTTGCTCTGGCAGTTTTGTGCTGATAATGTCCTAATTTTGTTCCAGGATCTAATATCTGAGTGCTGGAATAGGAGGAGGACTGTTTGCAGAAGGGAGCTGAGCAAGTGGCCTTTGGTGCTAAATCACCAGAAGGATCTGAAGGGATTTGTTTTGGGGCCCCTGAAATTCAGCTGGGGACACAAAGTCATTTGAATGATCTCTTGGAGAAAAAAACCAAAGTAGCCTTGGTTCGGGAGGCAAATGCTGGAAGTTGAGAGTCGGGTGAGGGATTCTTGAGGTGTAAAAGAACACAGAGGGACCGAGACTGAAAACAGCTTCCGTCAGAGCACTGACTTACACTGAGAACCCACAAATGGCAGAGAAAACACACACTTGTTCTTATTGCGGGCAAACGTTTCAAGGGACTTCGACCCTCATGGTGCATGAGAGGACTCATATAGGAGAGCGAAGATATAAGTGCTCGCAGTGTGGGAGAACGTATCCGTGTCATTCTGACCTCCTCATACACCAGAAGAGCCACACAGGAGAGAAGCCCCATCGATGTCCTTCGGATTGTGTCAAATACTCCAGTCGGAATGCCCCCCTGCACCAAGGAGCCCGTCTGGCAGAGAAGGTAAGCCAGTGCCCTGAGTGTGGGGAAGAGGAGCCCTGCTGGACCAGAGCAGTGAGGGTCCATCTAATCCAGCATCCCGTCTCACACAGCAGCCAACCAATACCTCTGGAGGGCCAACAATGGGGGCACAGAGGCCGAGGCCTTCCCCTGAGGCTGCCTCCTGGCCCTGGGTGGAGATGTTTTCTGGGAACTCAATTGGCAGGCATGCCTGGGCCCAGTTCAGGTTGTGACTGGCGCAAGAGGAGATGGGGATTCGGCCTCCCCTCCGGCCACACGCGCATCATGTTCTTCACCTGAAGAAGCCCCGGTGCAGCTGCTGTTTTTGCCACTGGGGGAACTTCAGTGCAGCCCTCCTCTGTACGTGCAGATGTCCCTAGGAGGGCAAATAGCGGCTCCGCAGAGCTTCTTCGGGTCAGGAAAATGGCGTGGGGGTGGGGCTGATACTCCTTCTCCTCACACGGCACCGTCCCAGTCTGAATTGATCCTGCGATTGCCTGGGAATTCCACCCACATGTGTGTTTGGTCTGCCAGAAATGGACAACTGAGACAAAACGCTCATTCTCAGAGTGACCACGACTGGGCCTTGTAGGACATGTGACCACGATGAACCAATCAGGAGATGCCACATGCCCTGTGCTTCCCCGGACGTGCAGGAAGGGAGGGGAGAAGGACTTCACCCTTCCTTCCTTCCTGCACAGTGAAAACTTGGCAGCCCTCTGAAAAGTGGGAAGGTGAACTGGCGGCTGCCCTCGCTACGTGGCCCCAATCCACACCAGGTCCAGCCCGACCACAAGTTGTCTTGGAAAGACTGGCGGAGACGTGTCACCATCCAACTCTTCTTTTCATTTTCCTAGTATAGTCTATCACTTGCTCTGGCAATTTTCTGCTGTCTGGAGTGTAACTTATTCCCCCCCTGCCGCCTGCACCCGTGTGGCTCCGTCCTCCCCCATGACCCCCACCCTTCCATGCCAGAGAAGTGGGGCTGAGTTCCAGAGAGCTTTCGCCACGGTGTCTTAATTGGCCTTTATAGGCTAGCCCGATCCTATCAGATCTCAGAAGCTTAGCAGGGTCGGCCCTGGTCACTGTTTGGGTGGGAGACCACCAAGGAAGCCCAGAGTTGCTAAACAAGAGGCAGCCAATGGTTACCTCTGAACATCTCTTGCTTCATGAGGGGTCTCCAAAAGTCAGCCATGACTTGATCCCTCTCCCCCCCCCCCCCCCAGTGGTGCCACAACAATCTTGGTTGTAAATTATTTTTGTTTTTTAACGAAGTCAACTTTTAAAACTTTTTAGCAGTTATGTTGGTAGGAATCATTCCCAGTACTTTTTGGAATTTGGTGGAGGACATTTCTGTGGACAGATAATTCAGGTGTTGGTATACATTTGTTTGGGAAATGGCTGTCTCTCCAGACGAGGAGCTTACAATTAAAAAGAATAAAATAGACTTTTAAGAACGTAACAATGTTACAGAAGGAAACCAGTGAAAACTAGCTAGGGCCTAAAAACAGCTTCATATCTACAAAGACATAAGAGAGTCCGGAGGCCAGAAGCAGACCATTGTAACTGCTAAGAGAGGACAAAAAAAATCTTAGTTAAAAGCCTCTTGCTGGGTAGACTTCAGAAAGGCTAATGCCGAAAGTCAAGGAAGGTAGGGGCCATGGGAGCCTCCTGGGGGAGGGTGTTCCAAAGGCAAGGAGCCACCACGGAGGAGGCCGTGTCTCTGTTCCCTGCCTCCCTCAACTCCACAGGTGGGACACCAAGGCCAGGGCTTCCGAAGAGGATCTCAGCAGATGCTTTTCAGTGTGACAGTTTTACCTAGTGGTGTCAGGAACTTTTGCCCACAGGAGATCCCGGGCACAGCCCAACGCAGGAGCTCCAGTTCAAAGTCCCTGGAGATGCCTCCCCAGTCAGAGGGGACAGTCTTGAGTTACAGGAAGGGCCTGACTGGGGGGAAGGCAGCGGCAGAGGGTGTCCCTTGAATGCCAGGAGTTTCACTCAGCATGGGGCACATCATAGCAGAGCAGCCACTTTCTTGAGGGGAGCGGATCCTGGTCATCTTGAGGGATCTGATGACGCTTCCTCCTTCTCTCCCCAGTTCGGCTTTGAGAGGAGCGAAGAGGACGAGGGGCCGGTAGTGTCCGCCCAGGAAGCTCTAGCTCAGGCACTCTCGCAGCAGGCCCAGGTGAGTCTGGCAGGTGAGGGGAGGAGAGGAAGCTCAGGGGGTGTGTGGAGTCCCCCCACTCATTCTGTCTCCCCCACCAAGTCAGTGGCTTTGACTCCTGACGTGGAGGTTCAGCACTGAGAGTCCCAACTGAAGTGGGGGGTTTCCAGTTCTCTCTCTATGCCGCCCCCCACCACTGCACTTTCCCCATCTCCCTTGTGCCCAGGAAGTGCCCTGAGTCTGGATGAGAAAAACCCCTTGCCAAGGCCAAGAAGGGTTGCCGTGCCAGTCTCTCTGCAGCCGGAGAGAAGAGCCAGAGTCCAGGAGCACCTTCAAGACTAACGACATTGGTGGCAGGGGAGGAGCTGGCATGGGTCACGGCTCACCTCATTCTGAAGGTATCTGGGGAAGTCCACAGTGACTCATGAAAGCGCCAGCCCTGCCACCAATTGGGTTAGTCTTGAAGGGGCTCCTGGCATCTGGCTCATTTCCCACAAAACCTCATCCCACAAATCTCTGGCTCTATCCCTTGCTTAGAGCATGTGCTGGCAATATCCTTTTGTCATCCCTGCTTTGATAAATGAGTTTTCCTAGGGATTTTTTGGTCTTTGTATTTTTTTTTAAAAGCTAGATAAACTGCAAACAGAAAAAAGCATAAACACTATCTGTAAATTAGGAACTGAAACGTAGGGCTGGAAGGAACCTCAAGGGTCATCTAGTCCAACCCCTGCACAACACAGGAAATGGACACCTGCTTCTCCCCTGCTCCCCAGTGATCCTTGCTCTCTGCCCAGAGGAAGGCAAAAGACCTTCAGGATCCCTGAGACAATCTGGTCTGGAGGGAAATTACCCCAAACGCATAAAAAGAGAAAGAGAAGATGAATGAGGGAGATTTGCCTTGGCGGTAGTATGTGCGAAAAGGATCTAGGGGTCTTAGAAGACAATCCACTGAACATGAGTCAGCACTGCAGTAATTCAAAAGGCAAATGGGATTTTGGGCTGGATCAGTGGAAGAGAAGAAGAGGAAGAGATTGGATTTATACCCCCCCCCTTCACTCACTCGGAGTCTCAGAGCCGCTTACAAACTCCTTTCCCTTCCCCTCCCCACAACAGACACTCTGAGAGGTAGGTGGGGCTGAGAGAGCTCTGAGACATCTGTCATTGAGTGAACAGCTGGTACAGAGCTATGGCTTGCCCAAGGTCATCCAGCGGGTGCAAGTGGAGGAGTGGGGAATCAAACCCGGTTCTCCCAGATTAGAGTCTGCGCACTTTACCACTACACCAAACAGAAGTGCAGTGTCCAGATCATGCAAAGTGATGGTATCCCTTTACTCTGCTTTGGTCAGACCTCACCTAGAGTTTATCCGTATGTGTGTGTCTGAACTCTCTCAATCAGACACCTTTCAGCCCTCTTAAAAATGACAGCCCTGAACAGCAAACTGCTGCTCCTTCTGCACACCAGTGCAGCTGTACAGAATGTGCTGGGCGTGGCCCCCAAAGAATTGCCTATGGACTGCCAGAGATGGCTGAGGCGTGGAGTATGCCCAGATGTCTCCTGGTCTGGGTAGCCCGATTTCCCCTCCCCAGCCTCTGGGTGTCTTCAGTGCGGCTGCCTTGGGGTGCAGAAGGAGCTCAGCATTCCTCAAGCAGCTCTCCTCACTGCTGGGCCTCCGAGGTGTTCCTGAGGGCACAGGATGGGCTGCAGTTGTGAGGGGAAAGCCAGGTTCCTTCCCTTCCGTGGCTTTCTCCAAGGAATCTACAATTTGCCGGGGAAGGCATAAGAAAAACCCAGCTCTGAGGAGAAAGGGAGCAAAGAAACAAGACCAGAAGAGCCCGAGCCAGTTGATGGGAATGTTGAGGCTCTCCCCCGACCCACATTTCCCTGGTGCCCCTGCTGACTTTGCCTCGGTGCCACCCTGGACACGGGTTCTGATCCCTGGCTTCTACTGCCAGAACTGGCTTGGGAAGGAAGGTAAAATTATTGTATGGCCTTCTGTGTGGAATAGCTAGGAGATTTTGGAGGGACCGCTAGGTGGCAAGCTGTGTTTATTGCTTTTTGGGCTGAGGGTTTTATTTATTTATTTATTTGACTTCTAGGCCTTCAGTCCTGTGCCCTGCCCAATGCTGCTGTCCCCAGGAATCCTCACCCTGCGACCCCCTCCCTTCTTTTCCTGTGTCACCACTGCAGTGTTGGGGAATCTGGGTGGAGGCCCCCAAATAAGTCTCTGTTGTCTGTCTCCCCCCCCTCTCTAGAGCCCACAGGGGCCCACGGGGCTGATCGGCCCCCCAGGGAAACCAGGCCACCAGGTAAGTTCTTTGGGGGGACTGAGGGTTGTGTCTGGAGAGTGGGCCTGAGGTTGTGGGGATGGGTGTCCTCTCATGCCTTCTTTCTATGTAATCCCCAGGGTCGAGCCGGAGCTGACGGGGCCCGGGGCGTGCCTGGAGAACCTGGTGTCGAGGTGAGGTAGCATCCCCTGACTGGAAAGCCCCAAGTCCCCTTCCGATCTCTGCTTTACAAGGGCTCTGGGGGGGGTGTATCCCAGATGAAGAAGTCGAGGGTAGAGAGTGTCATGGGGGGCACCTCTTCCGTTCCTGGGAGGGGTCTCTGGTCCCAAGGTCAGGGGCTTTATGGTAGGCTGCCTCAGGGAAGAAAGGCGGCTAATACATATTTTAAATAAGGGAACCAATAAATAAAAAGGGCCTACCCCCTGGTTTTCTCTCTGCAGGATGACCGCAGCTTCGGTAGGTTTTATTGGAGGGGGGGCTACTGGACGCAAATCTGAAATGAAGAAGGGGGGCCCTGAACTGGATAGGCCAGGCAAGCCCAGTCTCGTCACATCTCGGAAGCTAAGCAGGGCCGATCCTGGCAAGTACTTGGATGGGAGACCTCCAAGGAATTCCACAGAGAGAGAGAGAGAGAGAGAGAGAAAATACTCAATCCACCCCCCAATAAAATAAAATGGAGAAGGGGGGAATGTTGTAAGCCGCTTTGAGTCCCCATCAGGTAGAAAAGTGAGGTATAAATCAGGTAAAATAAATACTTTGTGCATCAAAATTCGGCAGCCCACCCCAGTGTCACCAAGTTCTGCAAAGCATCAAGACTTATTAGCTGATCTGCTGGCTTTGGTGGTTTATTGAGCTCATTTTATTCACAGGTGGGAGCAAAGAGGGACCTGGGACCCAGCCCTCCCATCACATGTCTCTCCCCCCCCCCCCCCGGCTTCTTGAGCCAAGCTTCACCTTACCCCGTTCATGGTATTTCCTACTCATTTCCACCATCTTGAGAACGAGGAGCTCAGGTTTTCCTCTCAGAGCCCTGAAAACTGAGGTCTTCAGGCTGAGAAGTGAGGTGCCTCGTCAAGGTCTCAGGCCCAATTAAATAGTGCAGCTATTGTGGTGGTGGGAGGGGCACCTCTCTGAGCTGAATCCCCCCACCCCCCGCAGTGGACTAATGCCCGTGTGATGCTGAGATCCTTTCTTTATTCTTAGGCTGACAGCGGAGAAGTGGGACCGCATGGACTTCCGAGAGAACCGGTAGGTGCCACCCTGCCCTTGGAGCCTGTAGGGGAGTCTGGGAAAGATGGCGCAGCTCAGGACTCAGCAAAGGCCCAGGTGCTGTGCGCCTGAACCACAAGCTCCTGAAAATTCAAAGATTCGGGGCCGTGTTCTCCCAAACAGCACTCAAGGAGATAAAACGTGTGTCTCTGGGCTGTACCTTGCAATGGAGGCTCTCCTGATGGAAACCTCCCTCCCCATTTTGTTCTACAGAGGACCATTTTAGTCCCGTGAGCCCTGAGAGAGACGTGTCTTTTCAGGCCTCACAAAAAGATTTACAGCCCCGATTTTCATTGATTCAAGGAAGTCTTCATGGCACAGAGGCTTTTTGACAAAATATTATAGCCATATTTGAAATACACAGGGAAAGTGAACATTCAGCATTTTAGGAAGAAATACTGGATGCATAATTTAGATCTTGAATGTAATCCTGTCTGCCCATTCCTCCCACGACATCAGAGGCTTCCTCTCTCTCTCTCTCAAGCGCACCAAGTTCCTTCAGCAACTTATTCTACGAGAGAATTTCAGATCCCTCCAGATAACTCACCCGGTCTGCTGAGGGAAGGATGCAGAGTCTGGGAGTGGGGGCAGGATCCATTCCTCAGTCTCTTTTCCATTCCATCTCTTTCCCCTCTCCCTCACTGCTGTTTCAGATGTGGGCACCATCCCTGAAGATGGAGGCGCCATTCCCTGAAGCGGAAGGAACTTCCTTGGAGCAAGAGCAGAGGGCGCAGGCCATGGAGCGTGTCCAAGATGTCCTCTCCTGTGGTAACGACTCTTTGTGCCTGGATGCGATTGGGGCACCCAGTGAATTTGATGGGTAGAAAGTTCAGGCAGGTTGTGGGGGGGGGGGGGGGGAATGAAACACTTCTTGACACAACACAGAGTTAATTTGCGGAACTCAGTGTCCCTTAATTGTGATGCCTCTCAAAGGGGATTAAACAAACTCATGGAAGGCAATTTCTCCCATCAGTTAAAATAGTCCTCTCTGTCCCATTTTCCATAAGGTAGACAAATCTTGGTAGAACTATTAAACTTGGTGAATAAAGAGACCCTCCACCTGGGGCCAATGAGGATGGAAACATTTGGCTTCTGTGCCTGTGCTTCTAGGGGGCATCTGGTGGGCCGCTTTGGGAAACAGGATGGTGGAAGAGGGATGGTGGGCTGTTCCCCAGGAGTTTGGGGGAGGGGCTTTGGGGAGGGGCTTGGGGCAGATGTGATGTCATGTAGATGTTGCATCTGGATGAAAACCTGGTTGGGAAGTGAGCATGCCAAGAGGCACTCTGAAAACTCATTCTTTTGACCTTCAAGTCTTCAGATGCGCTCAAGTCACATCTGGGCCGAATGTGACGGTAACGTGTCATGCCACATCATTTCCATCCCTGTTTTCACCCCCTCCCTCAAACCTGACACCGGCCTGACAGAAGTCTGAAATATGTTGGCAGCATTTAGAATCCCTGAGACTCCTGGTATCTGGTCCTTCTCTTCTAAATCTCTCAGAATTTTGTAAAAAATGTTAAAAGTTGTTGAGTGTACACAGGGCAACGTTTCACACCCCTGGCAATACAGTGAACGAAGCAGGGAACAAACAAGCAAGTTGAATAGAAAGTCGTGGAAAAAACCCTTCCTTCCTCCTCTGTCTCAATAACAGGAAGTGGAGAGATGCTGTTGAGCTGTCATCTTTTCAGAGATGTGGAAACGGCTGCTGCACCTCCCATCCAGGTAGGAGAACTGAGCAGGGGACAGCCTGGGTTCCCCCTCCATTCTCAGGGGGCTTTTGCTCCTGCAGTTTCTAGAAGGTGTCTGGGCGAGAGGGGCTCTGAACACCGGTCCCTTCACCCATGCCAAGCCTTACATCCTGTATCCTCCCAGACGACTCCCTTCCAGGGTGCCATCTCTGCCTGGGGTGATCTCTGACGAGGGTATCTACTTTTTCTTTCAGGGTCCGTTTTCCTTTGAGGAGGTGGCTGTGTATTTCACCGATGCGGAGTGGGCCCTGCTGGATCCGGGCCAAAGAGCTCTCTACCGGGAAGTCATGCTGGAGAACTATGGGAATGTGGCCTTTCTGGGTAAGGATCTTCATATGTGAGAAAGGTGTGAATTGCTGCCAATGTGATGAGGTAAATAATGGAAATAATCCCGTCCCCCTTCTACTGTTTGGGATTGTGGACTTTGATGCTGACCAAGTTTCTGTCCTTCCAGGAGAATTTTTTGGATTTCTGTCCTTTCCGATATGAGTCCCCCCCCATATCTTGAAAAGCTGTGGTATCGTTATATCCTGGATATTCTGGGGAAAGATGAGCGGGTGTTTAAGGTCAGCCAAGCTGGGCAAGGCCAAAGGACTGTCAATCCTTTCCTACTGCAGCCACATACAGACTTTTGGCCCTTACCTGCTCTCCTAGTTGCTAAATGTTGCAGAATTAGGGCTGGAGTGAGCCTCAGTCCTTGGCTAAAACTTTTCAAAACCTCTGATACATCTTCAGTACTTTAATTTCAATAGTAATTTGCTTTTATGGTTGAAACTTTGATCCTGTTCCCAGGAAGCTTCAGGACTCTGCTGAGTGCTGTGGCCCTCACTTACGCACGTCACTTTGCCTTCTGGGAATGTTTATACTTTGCAGCAGTCAGAAGTCATTATCAAGTACTAAATAAATGGATTATCAGAAACCAGCTTCCTCCCGTGAGTCACCCTAGCTTAACACAGCTTTCCTCGACTTCCCTGACTCCACAGATAGACCGAAAGGGGCTGACTTTGTTATGCACGCCATATCCTCATCACAGACTTGACTGAGTTATATTAGTTTCAGTCGGTAAAAAAGGGTACTGTACTTAATGACTGAATTAGCTTTGTTCGAGGTTGTTCTGATCAACCACTGTGCCACGGTGGATCTTGACAGAGTAACCAAGGATATCCCTTTCAAACTAAGAAGTGCACAATTTATGTATTGGGGTGGTGTTGAAATATTCTGTGTCAACTATTGGAATGCTTCGCAAATGTTTTCTGACTTAAGAGTCTCAAGAACTTTGGTTCACTCAAAACGGAGCTGCTTCAGTCTGGCTGTGGCCTGCTCATGTTTAAGAATGTTGTCTTAAAGTCTCCCTAGTTTCACACAGCTGTGCTGGGGAGATCGGACATCCTTAATACCTGCAAGATAACATGGGGAATGTCACACTACACTTTTAAAAACGTTACTGAACCGGCGTGGAATACACTGGTAGAGTGATGGCCATTTCACACAGCCCTTCCCCTACTGTTTTGGAGCCATTTTGTCATTTCAAACTTTCTTTTCGCGCCTCTTTTTGCCCGTGTGGGCGAGCTCTGTCTTTTTTTTTTTTAAGAGCCGATTTAGAGTGCTATAACAGGATACCAAAACAGTGTCATAGTGACCCCATTGGCTCTAAGGTGGCTCTCAGTGGAGCCCAGGAATTCTAATGGGGTCGCTATAACGGTGTTTTGGTATCTTGTAATAGCGTTATACCACTCTAAACCCGCTCTTTAAAAAAAAAAAAAAAAGTCGGAGGTTACTCGAATGGACAAAAAGAGGCACGAAAACACTTGTCATCGGAGGAAGCGCTTCGGGGGCATTTCACACAGCACTCCGTAGCACTTCAGGACCAGGAGAAGAACTGGAGAATGCTTGGGAGGAGGTTTTCCAGGTAAACCGGATCAGAAACGCTTCCCCAACGGGAGAGGCACGTTTCTGTGTGAAAGGGCCAATTTGTTCCGTTAGGGAACCGGTCCTAAAACGGTTCTGTGTGAAATGTCACACAGAAACCATTACTGAAGAGTTCCTGAAACGCTATATATTGGCTGTGAAATTCCTCCCTGTTCCCTCTCGGGCCTTGGCGTTCCTCTTGAGTATTCCCAAGCAATTACGTCCTCTGGGAAGGGACTGATACTGTGAAACTGCAGATCACATCACCTGCTCTGACATGACTTGAGCCAGCTTGTCCGCCAAGGTGGGGTACAAATACAAATAATAAATACATAATAAATATTCAGAGACCAATGAAATTGTCCTTTCCTTCACTGGCCTTCTTGTATCTGGAAGACATTGCTTGAACCCTGATTGGTGTCCAGGCCCAGCAACCACTGAGGGTTCCAGCAATAAATAACCTGCTTTAACATCCTTTCGGGGGACATGATGGTGTTGCATGTCAAGCTGACTTGTAACTCTGTCTTGCTCACCTTTCGGCCATCTGGGAAGCTCTGGGTGCTGAAGCCAACCAGCCTGGCGCTTGGGACTTTGGAGACAGAGTACATTTGGATCCAGAACTGAATGGGTAACATCTTGTCTTTGAGAACCAAGGTTCCAGAAGTGTTTAGCTAGTTTGTTAATCTTTAGCTTGTTTTTTTCCCCTCACAGTACTGTTTTAATAATTCTGCGCCTTTTAATGAATACATCTTCTGCACTTAAATAAACATATATTTTATTTACCAACTTCTGTCTCCACTGGTGCAATAAGTTATCTGGCCCCTAAGACTGTCGGTTACTACCTCTAGAATAACCTGTGGGTTTCCTGCCGTGAGCCAACATCGCAGAGAGGGTTCCCTAGCTAAGCCCAGTAAAGTCAGGAGTGTGTCCTTTGGTTCTTGACTGGAGGGACACAGAAGGACTTGTGGTAGCACTACCTGGTTAAAGGTATACGGGTGCCTTTAAACCCCCCTTTGTAATTGTAGCTAGCCACTCTCTTGGTGAAGACGATCTCCAGCCCAGGTTGGGTAGCACATGGAGGAAGGCTCTCTTTGACAAAGAGTGTGTAATGGAATAAATCACGTTTTGGTTAGAACACCTTCCCCTCACCCCCTCTCCCTCTCTGGATAACATTGGGAAGCCAGCATCTCTCCCTCCCCAAAATGAACACAGTGGGAATGAGAGTACATGAAATGGTTCCGGCTCCCCTCTTTTTCCCAACACTAACCTTACCTGCCCTTTCAGTTGCTAAATGTAGCCAGGTAAAACCATTTGCCCCTTATCTGTCTCACCCCGACCTAGCCATGGTAGTTCCCGCAATGGGCACCTCTAGACATGTATCTTGCTCTATGCTGGGCTGCCCTTGAAGCTGATCTGGAAGTGGCAGCTTGTCCAGAATGCAGCGGCTCGAGTCCTTACAGGGACACCGATAACTGCACTTACACAACCTGTGCTTTGCCAGCTGCGCTGGCTCCAAGTTGAGTACTGGGTCAGGTCCAAGGTTTTGGTCTTGACCTTAAAGGCCCTAAACAGTCAGGGACCAAAGTACCTACTGGTCCTCCTCTGCTGATATGTCCCCTGGAGAGCATTACACTCAAGTTACCAACATCTGTTGGAAGTCTTTGGCCCAATAAGTGTCCGACTGTCCTCAACCAGAGCCAGGGCCTTTTTAGCCTTGGCTCTGACTTGGTGGAACTCTGCTGGTTAACATCTGGGCACTGTGGGATTTGTAAAAAATTAGGAAGGCTTGCAGGGCAGAGATGTTCTGCCAAGCGTACAGTTGAGAAAAACCCTAACCATTGGATTCACAATCTGCTTTCACTGCTCTTCCCCCATTGCTAATGTAAATTGGGGTGCAGAATTGTATGATGGCACCATACGGTTATTGGGCTTTATCTTAAACTATTTAATAGATTTGATGTGGTTTTTTATGACTTTGATATGAACCACCCTAAGCTCGCTTGCCAGGAGGGCTAGAAACAAACCAAATAAATAAACACTCTCTCTTTATTCTAGCAGAGAACCGTCAGCATAAAAAGAAGAGTGAGGAACTTCATCCGCAATTGCCAGATAAAGTTAATAATGAAGATTCAAAAGGAAAGGTCAGGAATCGAAGCAGACCTATGAGAAAGAAAGGCAGCCATTTGGTTGAGAACAGAGATAGAAGACAGCGTAATGTACAGTTTCCAAAGCACAATATAATGAAGACAAGTAAATCTGTTAAGTACAGAAAGTACGTCAAATATAGGTCACAGCTTCTTGTGAACCTAAGAATACAAAAAGTAGAGAAACCTTTTGAAAACTCGGAGTGTGGGCAGAGATTCAGTCTGAGTGACAATCTTCAGTGGCATCAGGGAACCCACACAGGAGGGAAACGTTTTGACTGCTCACAGTGTGGGAAGAAATTCAGTCAGAGTGCCTATCTTCAACAGCATCAGAGAGCCCACACAGGGGAGAAACCTTTTGAATGCTCAGAGTGTGGGAAGCGATTCAGACACAATGGCGGTCTTCAATATCATTTAAGAACCCACACAGAGGAGAAACCTTTTGAATGCTCAGAGTGTGGGAAAAGATTCATTCAGAGTAGCAGTCTTCAGTATCATCAAAGAACCCACACAGGGGAGAAACCTTTTGAATGTTCAGAGTGTGGAAAAAGATTCACTCAGAGTGGCTCTCTTAAAGATCATCAGAGAACCCACACAGGGGAGAAACCTTTTGAATGCTCAGAGTGTGGAAAGAGATTTGCTGTGGGTAGCAATCTTCAGCTTCATCAAAGAATGCACACAGAGGAGAAACCTTTTGAATGCTCAGACTGTGGAAAAAGATTTGCTCGGAGTGGCTCTCTTAAAGAGCATCAGAGAACCCACACAGGGGAGAAACCTTTTGAATGCTCAGAGTGTGGGAAGCGATTCAGTTCCAGTAGCAATCTCCAACAGCATCAAGGAACCCATACAGGGGAGAAACCTTTTGAATGCTCAGAATGTGGAAAAAGATTCAGTTCCAATGGCGGTCTTCGAAAGCATCACAGAACGCACACAGGGGAGAAACCTTTTGAATGCTCAGAATGTGGGAAAAAATTCAGTTCCAATGGTGGTCTTCGAAATCATCAAAGAACGCACACAGGGGAGAAACCTTTTGAATGCTCAGAATGTGGGAAAAGATTCATTTGCAATGGAAAACTTCAATTTCATCAAAGATCCCACACAGGGGAGAAACCTTTTGAATGCTCAGAATGTGGAAAAAGATTCACTCGCAATGAGAGTCTTCAATACCATCAAAGAACCCACACAGGGGAGAAACCTTTTGAATGCTCAGAATGTGGGAAAAGATTCAGTCACAATGGCAGTCTTCAATATCATCAAAGAATGCACACAAGGGAGAAACCTTTTGAATGCTCAGAATGTGGGAAAAAATTCAGTTACAATGGCGGTCTTCGAAAGCATCAAAGAACGCACACAGGGGAGAAACCTTTTGAATGCTCAGAGTGTGGAAAAAGATTCATTCAGAGTAGCAGTCTTCAGTATCATCAAAGAACACACACTGGGGAGAAACCTTTTGAATGCTCAGAATGTGGAAAGAAATTCACTCAAGGTAGCGATCTTCAGCAGCATCAGAAAACCCACACAGGGGAGAAGCCTTTTGAATGCTCAGAATGTGGGAAAAGATTCACTCAGAGTGGCCATCTTTATCTGCATCAGAGAATCCACACAGGGGAGAAACCTTTTGAATGTTCAGAGTGTGGAAAGAGGTTCCGTCTCAATAGCAGTCTTCAGCTGCATCACAGAACCCACACAGGGGAGAAACCTTTTGAATGCTCAGAGTGTGGAAAGAGATTCACTCAGAGTGGCAGTCTTCAGCTGCATCTGAGAACGCACACGGGGGAGAAGCCTTTTGAATGCTCAGAGTGTGGAAAGAGATTCAGTCACAGTAGCAGTCTTCAGCAGCATCAGAGAACCCATGCAGGGGAGAAACCTTTTTAATGCTCAAACTGTGGAAAGAGTCAGTACCAGCAGAGATCTTCAAAAGCATTAAAGAACCCACAGAGGAGAGAGATCTTTTGAATGCTCAAGAGTGTGGGAACAGATTCAGTCGGAGTGGGCGTCTTCAGCAGCATCAAAGAAACCCACGCAGGGAGAAACTTTTTGAATGCTCAGAGCATGGAAAGTGATTAAGTTGGAGTAGCACTTTTCATAAAGATCTAAGAGCCCTCCGAAGGAGAAACCAGGCAATTGCTTAGCCTGTGAAAAGAGCACTTCTCTTATTTCATTGCTAAAAGAGAACCATAGACCACATAAAGCATTGAAACAATCGGTGACCGGAAAAAAGCCAACAGAAAAAACCCCACTGTAATAAATGATCACAGGAAAAAAACCCACACGGAAATAGGCCCACGTGGAAAAAAGCCCATACACAGAAAAAAGCCCACATGGAAAGAAGCCCATATGGAAAAATACCAGGTAAAACGCCATAAATATTTATTATAGTGGATAATCACTGATCTCCACTTATGAGAATGAACAGGTATTACCTATATTTTATGTCGTCGTTTTAGGATTAAAACATGTCATGTTCACATGCAACAATTTGTATTGTGATTTTATCAGTTATAATCAAATTATTTGCTATGTTATTAGTAAATAACTTCCTTACAGGAAAATGCAGGAAATAAGTGACCATTTTGTTATCAACAAACTTCATTAGGAAGGAAAAACAATAACAACAGAAATTAAACTCTCCATAGAAATATTTTTAAATAAAATTAAATACCTGAAGAGCAGTTGTAATTCTGAGTGATCTCCAGCCCTCACCTGGGGATTGGAAACAGTGGTTCTTCAGGAGGAAAAGAAGTCTTTCTCTGCAGTGGGGCCAAAGTAGCTTACATCATTCTCTCCCCCTTTAAGACAACAGATCTTCCCCCCCCCCCCGAGAAAATAACTACTTTGGAGGGCGGGCTCTATGGCATTCTTTTCAACTGAGGCCTCTCCCCTCTCCAAACCCTGGCTTCCGTAGATTCTACCATAAAATCTCCAGGAATTTCCCTACCTGGAGCTGGCAACCCTAGTCAGGACTGGCCCCAATGAGTTTTCTCCCAAAGGCCAAAATAGGTGTGGAAAGGGCCTTTTACTGACAGAACCAAGCTTGGTTGCCTAACCATAGCCACTGAGGGAATAGTCCCACAGGAGCCAAGAGAAAGACATGTCATCATCAGGACAGCTGTTTGGCAGTTATTCTGACAGGGAACAGTGGCTGAAGTGTGAGTGGGTGGGGAAGAGGAGCAGACCCAGCCCCCCAGCCAATAGCGGTTGATGGGCCAGTGGCTGATGGAGTGCACTGCACAGCCAATGGGAGAGCTGGAAATGGCCAATGCACCAAGAGAATGATTATGTTAAGATAGGTAATACCTGTTCATTCTCATAAGTGGAAGTGAATGGTTATCCACCATTATAAATATGGTGCTTTACATGGTATTTTCCCATGTGGGCTTGTTTCCGTACGGGCTTTTTTCTGTGTGGGTTTTTATGTATATGGGCTTTTTTCCATGAGTTATTGGAAACCTTATTGTGATCAATAAAGAATATATATGTGCTATCCTTATTTTGTAGTAAATAGATTGTGTGCTTACATACAAAGATATAGCTAAAGTTGCTTCCAAGAGCTAATAGCCAGATGTGTAGTTATTTCAAAGTCCAGCCAGAAACAGAAGATATTAATCACAAGTTTTTTGACAATTAAAAAGGCCAATTAAAAGTGCAGAACTTGTATTTTATACAAGGAGGACCCCTTCTGGCTATAGCAAAATGGCATATTTTTGTTAACCCAGGATAATTTAGATTTATCTTCTAAAAATTAAATAAAAATCCCCTGATGGATTAAAATAAAGGATAACAGGTGAATTCAAGATATTATACAAGCTTTATGTCATATGCTACTTTGGAACTATAGAAAATGCATATAAAGAGTTTAATTTTTTGGAATATCATTATCTTTTATTTTTCATAATTTATACATATGTTATAGTGGGAATAGTCCACAGAAATGTTATTAAAGTGCTTTTTATGTACATACTAGGACTAAGGCCTGTTGTGGAAATAAATACAATGGGCTCTAGAAAGAGGCTCTGGGAGAGTGCCCTGGCCTTGGGCACTCAGCGTCAATTTGCTGTGTTGACCTCAGCAGGGTATAATGACACAGAGTCCACCAGTTTCTCCAGGGGAAGATCTCTGCCATCTGAAGAGCAGTTGTAGTTCAGTGAGATCTCCATCCCTCTCCTGAGATTGACAACAATGGTTCCCCATGAGGGAACAGGTAGTTTGGAGGGTGGAGTCTATGGCAATGAACCTGTCTGAGGTCCCACCCCTGCTGAAACCACACCCTCTCCAGGGTACACCCCTCAAATCTCCAGGAATTTCCCAACCTGGAGTTGGCAACCCTATCTTCCTCCTAGCCAACCATCAGTGTATCATTATCTGCCCCCTGGCTTCAGCTTTCCATCTCCTCCCTCCTAGAGAGCAATTATAATTCTGAGTGATCTCCAGCCCCCACTTGGAGATTGGCAACAATGGTTCCCCATGAGGGACTGGTTGGCTTGGAGGGTGGAGTCTATGGCATTGTACCTGTCTGAGGTCCCACCCCTCCTCCAACCTCACTGTCACCAGGTGCCATCCCTCAAATCTCCAGGAATTTTCCACCTGGAGTTGGCAACCATATCCTTCCCAGCCAATCATCAACTTTATTTATTTATTTATATATTTATACCCCGCCCTCCCCAAAAGAGGGCTCAGAGCGGCTAACAAGGGCTTAAAAGCCATACATATCATAACAATTTAAAACAATTTAAAAACAATAGCAGCAATAAAACTTCATTGCTCAACAGCATAACTACGTCAATAAAACTACAATCCCAATTTAAAATGCTAAGATGGCATCCTATCTGATAGGGGAGCTTCCAACCAGCGCTATCGGCCTGGACTGCATTCAGGCCAGTTTTCATTGTGGGTGTTCTTACAATGTTAGTGGTGGCTCCTAACCAAAGTCCTGGCGGAACTGCATTAGGTCCCACAGGGCCCTGATCTCTTCCGGGAGCTCATTCCACCAGGTTGGAGCGGCCACTGAAAATGCCCTGGCCCTAGTCCTAGTGAGCCTGGCCTCCTTGGGGCCCGGGACCCAAAGTTGATGACATGACCCCGACCGAAGTGCTCGCTGGGGTATATGCGGAGAAAGGCGGTCCCTCAGGTACGTTGGACCCTGGCCATATAGGGCTTTAAAGGTAACTTCACTCTTCAGCTTTCCTCCCCCCCCCCCCCGGAGAGCACTCATAATTCTGAGTGATCTCCAGTCCTTGCCTGGAGATTAGCAACCATAGTTCCCTTGGAGAAGTAGTCTTTCTCTGCAATGGAGACCAAAGCAGCTGATATCATTCTCCTCTCCCCCTTTTGACTTGCACAACAACCCTGTGAGGTAGGTTAGGCTTAAAGTCTGTGACTGGCCCCAAATCACCCATTCACCAAGAACCTGGGTGGAGCAGATCCTGCTCTGAAGCACTGACTTCTACGCCTAGGGGAGCCAACCTCCAGGTGGAGCCTGAAGATCACCAGGTATCACAACTGAATTCCAAACAACAGATCCCCCTCCAAAGCCATTTTCTCCAGGGTAACTGATCTCTGTCATCTGGAGATCAATAACAGTAGGACATCTCCAGGTCACACCTGGAGTTGGCAGCCCTATCTCTTTCCCAGCCAGCTATCAACCTATCTTTATTTTCCCCTCTTCTGATTTCCATCTCCCCCCCACCACCACCACCTGCAGCTTCTACCATGCTCTGGAGCCCTGACTGCTATGTCACATTGACTGTCATAGGGAGGCCTTTTCAGCAGGGTATAAGGACACAGAGTCCACCATTTTCTCCAGGGGAACTGATCTCTGCCATCTGGAGAGCACTTGTAATTCTGAGTGATCTCCAGCCCTCACCTGGAGATTGGCAACTCTTCTCTGCCCACTGCCAGGTGGGTCTAACTGTCCTTTCAGTGGCCTGCTTCTGTCAGTAAAAAGGCAATGGACTTTCAGCATAACCCCCTCCCCCGCCCACTGCCAGCTTGGCAACCAAGCTTGCTCTGATTAGGGAAATACCTGGAGATTTGGGGGGGGGGGGGTGGATCCTGTGAAGGGCGGCATGGGGGGGGGACTGGAAGGATGTTCGTGGGGAGGGCGGGATATAAATGTGAAGAATAAATAAACATAATACCATAGGGTCTCCCCTCCAAAGCAGCCATTTTCTCCAGGGGAACTGATCTCTGTCATCTGGAGATCAATTGTAACAGCAGAGATCTCCAGGTCCCACCTGGAGATTGGCAGCCCTAGGGGGAAAGTCAGCCACACAGCAGGGGGTTGAAGAGAATGGTTTGATGGCTGCTGGCCCACCTTATTAGCCAGCCAGCCAGCCATGGTGGAGCTAAGTAGGAGAGAGCCTGAGGAATTTCACACAGCCAATATGTTCTGTTTCAGGAACTCTTCAGTAACGGTTTCTGTCAGGCATTTCACACAGAACTGTATTAGTACCGGTTCCCTAACTGAACATATTGGCCCTTTCACACAGAAATGTGCCTCTCCTGTTGGGGTAGCGTTCCTGAGCCAGTTTACCTTGAAACCTCCTCCAAAGCGTTCTTCAGTTCTTGTACCGGTCCTGAAGCGCTACGGGGTGCTGTGTGAAATGTCCCCGCTTCAGAGTTTATTCTGACAGGAAATTGGGCAAGCTGGCAGTGTGCAGGGGAGGGGGTTATGCTGAAAGTTCATTGTCTTTTCACTGACAGAAGCAGGCCACTGAGGGGACAGTTAGACCCACCTGGCAGTGGGCGGAGGAGAAGAGTGGATCCTTCCCCTTCGCTGGCTCCCTCCAGACTGAGGCCGAGATGCTGGCCGGTGGCTCTGTGGGTGGGACTGAGGCAAAGAAGGAAGAGAATGCAGCCAGTGTCCAGAGACCCCCTTTTGAGTGGCAGTCCTTCAAGCCAACTGATTTTGGATCTCAGATACAGAAGGCATATTCTTAACGTTGTTAAACAAAAGGGTCATCTCAACTACAATGTCTTTGACGTTGAAATCTATCCAGATCTACCAAAGGAGGCACTTCAAAAACGGCGGGAACTCAAACCGATCACCTCCCAACTCCTAGAAGCGGATGTTAAATATTCATGGATCTCTCCTCTCATCATTCAAGTCGTTCATAAAGGCAAAGCCCTCAAGATTTCTTCAGTGAAGGAAGGCTTTTCGGCACTACATGCTCTTGACATAGCCACCCCCATGGAACTCCGCAAAAGGTCGAATAAAAGAAGACTCTCGTCACCTTCACCACCTCTAACAGATACGAGACTGCATCAGCGTCTAACGCATTGAGTTCGTTTTATTGTTTACTGATTTCGGAGCAGCATGGCTAAAATTACAGTAACATTCATTTTTTCTCTACAGGTTCATTAGAAAGAGAAGGCTCTTATTTTGTTCCTCACCTTTCTTTGGAGGGTTCACATATCTCTAGTTATTTTATATTTGAATTTAATCTAAGGTTATAGTTAATCAATTTCATATTGTGTACATAATATTTATATAAGTTCATTGATTTATTGAATTTTTATGCAATTTGGAAGGGATGGGGAGGGGGTGGGTTAGGGAGAGCGGGATTTATCTCAGTCCTTTGAAGTTAGTGTCTCTCAGTAATTGGCGCTGGGAAAGAGAGGGAAAGGAGAGAGGCAAATTCCCAGCCTCCTGAGGGGATTCTGACACCCCAGGAGATAAGAGGGATGCAAAGCTATACGCTCTTCAGTAACTTGACTTTATAGAGGTACAGTGCACTCTAGTGGTTAAAATAAGGTATTGAGAAAATTTTCAATTGCTTTTTATAACAGTGTTGGTAAGTTGTTCAGGGGAAATTATTAAAGCAAACATTTCTGATGAATTACATATTATTTCTACTAATGTAAAAGGTTTGAACCATGTTTTGAAGAGAAGGCAAGTACTCGCAAATCTATTGAAGTTAAAACCCTTAATAGTTCTATTACAAGAAACTCATCTTAAGAAATCAGATGTAAAATTTTTTAATACTAACCAATTTTTATCTCAGTACACCGCAGCAGGAAGCTCCAAATCTCGTGGAGTAGCCATACTTAACCACACAGTTCATTTTGACTTAACTGGCAAAAAGCAAGACCCAGAAGGTAGATATCTCTTCGTAAAAGGGCATTTGGAAGGTAAGCTGACCACCATTGCCACACTATATGCTCCAAATGAAGGCCAAGTACTATTTTTAGAAAACACACTAAAACTTCTTAGTGATTTCTCACAAGGGGACATAATCTTAGGAGGAGATTTTAACTTAGTAATTGATAATGTGTTGGACAAATCAAAAACTACAGCAATTTTACCAAACTCCAAATCTAGGTTCACCGATTAGCAAATATTCTTGAGGATTACAAACTAACTGACATATGGCGAACCTCACATCCACTGGAAAAAGACTACTTTTTTCTCAGACCGTCATAAAACCTATTCCAGGATAGACCTACTTTTGCTGTCCGAATCACTTCAAGACAGAGTTGTCTCCACCACAATAGGGCCAATTCAGTGGTCTGATCACACATGGGTGAGTTGTAAGTTAACACTTGGGGACCAAAACAACAAACATACACAGTGGTTCTTGAACACTTCTTTATTAAATAACCCAGATCTTAGATCTGAAATAGCGCAAGCCATAAAATTATATTTCGAAGAAAATGATTCTAACGAAGTCTCTCCAGTAATTTGCAGGGATGTGATGAAACCATCTCTTAAGGGAGTACTTATCTCCAAGGCTGCATTTCTGAAAAAACAAAAAAAAAGTATAGAGATATCTTAGGATCAAATCACTAGAACAGGCTCATAAAGTAACAGGCTCCAACAAGACATTACAAAAGTTAAATCTAGAAAGAAAAGCTTTACAGTTGCTGGAAATTTCTTCAATTAAAAGACAACTTAGTTTTACAAAACAAAAATATTGGCAAAAATCACCCAGGTCTATGAAACTCCTTTCTCATAAGGTTAAGGAGATCAAAAAACAATCCCAGATTAAAGCTTTAAAGGACAACTCAAATAAGGTTGTCACAAATTCTAAAGAAATACTTAACGTTCTGGAAGAATTTTATTTTAAATTATATACACCTCAACAAAGAAACCTTTCAAAATTCTTTAAGGGATTTTCCCATACATACAAAACTTGACCCCCAACATAGGACACTTTTGGAGGAACCTATAACTATTGAGGAAGTACAGCAAGCTATCAAATTACTAAAAAATAACAAATCTCCTGGACCAGACAGTCTACCCGCTGAATACTATAAAGCTTTTTTAGAACACTTACTGCAACCTATCACAAAGGCCTTTAATCACATTCCAAACACAGGAGAAATGCCACCTTCTTGGAAACAAGCCATCACAGTAGTCTTACCAAAACCTGGCAAGGACCCTCTATTGCCCAAATCATATCGACCTATTTCCCTTCTTAATCAGGATTTAAAATTATTTACCTCCATCCTAGTCAAACGTATTAACACCTTCATTCCACGCTGTATACATAGCAATCAGGCAGGGTTCATACCTCACAGGAATCTAGCAGACAATACGATAAAAACGCTCAATATACTTCACCACTGCAAAAAGCAAAAAGTTCCAATAGCATTTTTATCTTTAGATGTTGAAAAAGCCTTTGATTCTGTTTCTTTCCATTATCTTTTTTCTGTTTTGCAAAGAATGGATTTCAGCCCTAAATTTATTCGAACTATCCACAGTCTTTATGATAACCCTACAACATCTATTAAAGCCAATGGTTACAGATCAAAGCCACTAGTACTTGGCAGAGGAACGAGACAGGGTTGCCCGTTTTCCCCCTGCTCTTCGCCATGGCGGTAGAGCCTTTGGCACAGGCGATAAGATTGCATCCACAAATTACTGTAGCTAGCAACAGAGGAGACTGCAACAAGACAACTAAGAACTTTCATAAAGAACATCTCATCATCGCTAGGGGTGGGTAAATAGAGGCGGGGAAAGATAGGGATTAGGATATAGGGTTAGGAATCATTAGTTAGGTGGGGGGGAGGGTAGTTCTGTAGTCGGGTGCAGTCAGGTCAATGCTGGTCCTAGGTGACCCTCACCATTAATTAGTAAAGAAATAGTAGGGTTAGTTGCGCGGAAATGCGCAAATAAAGAGGTCAGGGTGGGGAGGGAAAGTTAGGATAGTTAGTAGGGCCAGCTGTAGTGCATCAGGGTGGGAAGTTGCACCGCCATCAGAGAGCTGGGGCTAGAGTAAAAGATCTTGGAGATGGGTGGGCTGCAAATTCCAGTGCTCCTGGGGAGGAGAAAGAGTGGTGGGTCCAGGCCGGGAAATAAGGGAAGGACGTTGAGAAACAGAGAAGCTCGGCGCCCTTCCAGCCTGCGACCCATCCTGACGGTAGTTGGAAGCAGGGCAAGGAATAATCCCTCTCTGTCATTGGTGTTGTGCAATGCAAGGTCAATCAACAACAAGGCCATGGTCCTCCAGGATTACCTGGTGGCCCAGAAGGCTGACCTGGCTTGCTTGACCGAAACATGGGTGAGAGAGGGAGAGATGGTAGCTCTCGCCCAGATGACTCCCCCAGGCTATTCGGCCCTACACCAATCACGGACAAAGGGACAGGGGGGCGGGGTTGTGATCTTCATACAGGAGGCTTTCTCCTTCAGGGCACTCCTGTCAGTAGAGATTGCGGGCCTAGAGTGTGTCAGCCTGGTGTGGGAGGCTGAAGAGTTTGGCTGTATGGCTGGTGTACTGACCGCCTAATGCACCAGCCAACAGCCTGCCATTCCTGTTGGAGGCTGTATCAGGCTGGGCATTGGAGCACCCTAACCTTGTGGTTTTGGGTGACTTCAATGTCCATGCCGAGGACGCAGCCCCCAGTCGGGGGATGGACCTGGTGTCATCCATGGTGGCACTAGGACTCTCTCAATACATCTCGGCACCTACACACCGGGCCGGGCACACGCTCGATTTGATCTTTGCCACGGGGGTTACAGTGGACCGAGTCACGACATCAACGGTGCCATGGTCAGACCACTTCACCCTGAATTTCCGGCCCCTAGGCGGTGAGCCTATTTTGGCTCGCCCACGGAGCCTGATGGACTCAATACAGTTCCAGATGGCTCTGCGGGATCCGATGCCCTCTGGCGGCTCGTTGGATGCACTGGTTGAGAACTGGAAGTTCGGCTTGCCACACCCATCGAAGAGATCGCTCCCAGGCGCCCTCTTCGTCCTCGTAACAGGCTGGCCCCCTGGTACTCCCAGGAACTACGCCAGGTGAAACGGGAACTAAGACGGCTAGAGAGACGGTGGCGTCGAGCCCGTAATGAAGTGTCAAGAACATCTTATAGGACACTTATGAATGCCTATGAGATGGCAACCAAAGCAGCAAAGAGGGAATTCTATGTTGCCGAGATTGCATCTGCTAGCTCACACCCAGCACAATTGTTTAGAACAATTTGGTCCTTAACAGTACTGCCATGTGGCAGACCAAACACGAGGGAATTGGAAATTGGCTGTGAGGCATTTGCGAGCTACTTTGCAGAGAAAGTCCTGACACTCCGCCGCGACCTCCCTGCCACAGTTGATACAGTGAGCGAACTCAAGGCCCCTTGCACGTCTTCGAGTCCGAGGTTAGATGGGTTCGACTTGCTCGACCTAGAGGAAGTGGACAGACTCCTCTTGACTGTGCACCCAACCACATGCATCCTTGATCCATGCCCATCCTCGCTCATTAAGGCGAGTCACGATGGGTTACAAGGCGCGTCCCGGGAAATTATTAACACCTCCCTTTCGGAAGGGAAATTCCCGGGGGCTCTCAAGGAAGCGATGGTCTGTCCTCTCCTAAAAAAGCCACATCTGGACCCGGCAGAATTGGCCAATTATAGACCGGTGTCCAATTTGCCCTTTTTGGGCAAATTAATTGAGAGGGCGGTGGCGTCACAGTTGCAGGGGTATCGGGATGAAACTTCGGTCCTTGACCCCTTTCAGTCCGGTTTTCGCCCAGGTTATAGAACGGAGACTGCTTTGGTTGCTCTAATGGATGACCTCCGGCGGCATCTGGATCAAGGTGGTGGGGCAATGTTGCTGCTGCTTGACCTGTCGGCAGCGTTCGACACAGTGGATCACCGGCTGCTGTCCTGCCGCCTTGCTGACACGGGGATAGGGGGCAGGCCCTTCAATGGCTCGTCTCCTTTCTCCAAGGTCAGGGACAAAGGGTGGTGCTAGGGGAGCAGCAGTCCATGAGGCACCCGCTTGAATGCGGTGTGCCTCGGGGCAGTGCTCTCCCCGATGCTGTTCAACATCTATATGCACCCCCTTGCCCAGATTGCCCGGAGGTTTGGGCTGGGTTGTCACCAGTACGCTGATGACACCCAGCTCTATCTGATGTTGGGCGGCCGGTCGGGCTCTGGCCCAGAAGACCTAGACCGGGCGCTCCATGCCGTGGCTGATTGGCTCAGGCTGAGCAGGTTGAAATTGAACCCGGCGAAGACGGAGGTCTTGTGTCTGGGGAGTTGTGGGTTGGGGTGGGGGCTCCCACTCCTGAGCTTCGACGGGGCACCACTGGTGCCAGAGTCATGGGTTAGGAGTTTGGGAGTGCTCCTGGATGCCTCTTTGACAATGGAGACCCAGGTAGCAGCCACTGCTAAGTCGGCCTTTTATCACCTATTGCTGGCGCGGCAGTTGGTTCCCTACCTCGATCGTTACGACCTGGCCACAGTGATCCACGTGACAGTTACCTCGAGGTTAGACTACTGTAATGCTCTCTACATGGGGCTGCCCTTGGGGTTAACTCGGAAGCTGCAGCTAATGCAGAACGCCGTGGCCAGGCTGTTGATGGGCCTTGCAAGTCGAGACCACATCGGGCCTGTGCTGGCGGCACTGCACTGGCTGCCTATAGTATACTGAGTTCACTTCAAGGTGCTGGTTCTTACTTATAAAGCCCTATATGGCCAGGGTCCAACATACCTTAGGGACCGCCTTTCTCCGTATATACCCCAGCGGGCACTGAGGTCAGGATCAGCCCACCGTCTAGAGGTCCCAAGTCTTAGGGCTGCTAAGACTCACTAAAACAAGGGCCAGGGCTTTTTCGGTGGCGGCTCCTATCTGGTGGAACAAACTCCCAGAGGAGATCAGGGCCCTGCGGGACCTTGCACAGTTCCGCAGGGCCTGCAAGACAGAGCTCTTCCGCCAGGCTTTTGAATAGGAGCCGCCACCGATGATTCCACCCATCAGTTATACCAACTCTGATGCAATCTGGCCCAAATCAACCCTGGCGGGTGGCTGGGGTGATAGGGAGTTTTACCACTGAGCCGCCGATTTGATAATTTGATAATATATTATAGGAAGCTAATTGTAGTCTATTAGTCTTAGGAATGTATTTTATGTATTTAAATGTTTTAACTGTTTTAATGACTTTAATGTATTAATCTTGGCCTATGAGCCCATGTAAGCCGCCCTGAGCCCGTTCGCGGGGAGGGCGGGGTATAAATCGAAAAAATAAATAAATAAAAATAAATAAATAAAATTTAAAACACTGAACATAAAATATCTTTGTTTGCAGACAATATGTTATTGCACTTAACGAACCCAACTACCTCGATTACAGAACTAATGCAGCTGCTTCATTCCTTTGGTTCAGTCTCAGGTCTACATGTGAATAATTCCAAATCACAACTGTTACCTATTAATCTTACACCAGAAGAAAGAAACCTTATCCAAAAAATGTACAATTTTGAATGGGTATCTACCCACATGAACTACTTAGGAATCAAACTCACTGATAATCTATCTAAGCTACTAGACTTAAACTACACTGCTATACACTCTAAAGTTTGCACACTCACCTCGAAATGGTCAAAACTCAACCTCTCATGGCTAGAGCATTTCAACCTAATTAAATCCTTCATTCTGCCGAAATACCTATTTTTATTTAGAACTCTTCTCATACATCTATCTGAGACATTACTGAAACGTTGGCAAGACAATTTATGGGGTTTTCTTTGGAATGGCAAAAAAGCTAGGATTAGTTTAAAGGTTTTGAAAAGATCTAAATCCAAAGGAGGCCTTGGTTTGCCAGAGTTATCTACTTATCATAAGGCGACACTACTGGCTAATATAATCAAATTGATGAGACATACAAACCATTTAGACTGGATCTCTATAGGGGATGACTTGTTTGCACCATGCTCCATAGATTCTTGATTATGGGATTCAAAACCTATATCCCAATTGACCAATGACCACAATCTTTTTCTGTTACCAATGCTTAAACTCTGGAGATCCAAACGCAAACAACTTATTCCTAAATTCTCCAAATTTCTGACTTTACTTACCAGGCATGGTTCAGACAAATGACTAGTGATTCCTCTAGACTGAAATGGAAAAAGGCCAAACTCGCGGATTTCAGACATTGCAAACAAGAAAGGATTATTAAGCAAAGCTGAGATGGAAAGGAAACTACATGTTCCGATTCCCTAGTTTCTTTATTTAGCTATACAGGGTCCGTTGGAGCAGGAGCGCACAGGAGCGCAGCTCCGGGAGTGAGGAGCCCAGGGGGCGGGCACATAACCAAGCCCCACCCCCTCCTCAGCTTCCCCGAGCAGTGCAGAGGTGCAGCGCCCTGGGGAAAGCCCTGCTAGGGTCTTTATTGTTTTTAATGTTTTGTTTTAATATTGATATTTTATCATTGTTCCTTTTATGACTATGTGCTGCTTTTCCAGAGACTTGCTCAAGGTGGCATATAAATTTTCTAAGTATACCATTTTTTATCTGGGCACGTGGCACATAAGTACTGGAGAAATTTCACCAGCACTTCAGCAGCTTCCACCCCATCAGTTTGGTGTAGTGGTCAGGAGTTGTACTCTAATCTGGGAGAACCGAGTTTGATTCCCCACTCCTCCACATGCAGCTGCTGGTGTGACCTTGGGCCAGTCACAAGTTCTCTCAGAGTTGTTCTCTTATGAGCAGTTCTCAAAAGACCTCTCTCAGCCCCACCTACCTCACAGGGTGTCTTGTTGTGGGGAGGGGAAGGGAAAGGGATGGGTGGTGCACATGTTCTGGGTATCTCAAATCTACTTAAAACCTGGTGGTTTCAAGGGAGCAGGAAGAGAATGAGGGTGTGTTCTTTACGCTTATTTTTATTGCACAAAGTATTGGATGGGGAAGGGAATGGAGGAAGAGCAGGTCAGTTTCACTCACCTGTGGAGTGGAGCCTGAGGGGTGGGTGTTGCCTTCTGATACACTTCCGGTATGTTAGGGGGTGTAGCATATGCAAATGAGTTATGCAAATGAGTTATGCTAATGAGCTCCTGCACCTCTTTTTCTACGAAATGACACCTGGCTATACAGCATTTCAGTACCCAAATCTGTTTGTCATCAATATTATCTCAAAAACTTACAGATTTTGAACTCATATTACAACTATTTGAAAACCATAATAAGGGTTTGATTTCTGCCTCATACAGTTTATTAATAGACATGCAAAACAACTCCCCCCTGCCTTACCAGGCAGCCTGGAAAAAAGACTGCACAACTGTCTTGGATGATAATCTGTGGTTGAACATTTGGACAGCAAAAGTAGGTTCCCTGGTCCCAAGTTCTCTGGAATTTCAGAAATACAAAATCCTCACTAGGTGGTAATGCCTCTTATGGTAATGCCTCTTATTCACCCAAGTGCTGGAAAGGTTGTCACCAAGTTGGCACATTTGCGCATTGCTGGTGGCAATGTGACAAAATTTTTGCTTTTTGGGAACAAATCAAGGCCATAGTTAAGGAAATAACACTTATCGACATAGAGATTTGCCCTGAAACCCTATTTTTAGATGTATGGCCACAACCAATTCAATCTCATAAGTTAAGACGAACTCTAGAGGTTTTGATATTTGCTGCTCACACAGCAATAGCTTCCTACTGGAAAGATCCCAAACCTCCTTCTATACAGCTCTGGTATGAGAAGCTACGCGATCAATACTTAATGGAGAACATTACACATAAACTAAATGAATCATCTATGACTCCAATTAAGTCCAGATTTACAGAAAAATGGAAACCAATCCTAGATTTTCTTTCTTGTAAGAAAGCTATTCCGGAAAGCTGGGCAGACCTTCAAAGATGGATGTGAGTACTCATCTTCTCTTCATAGTATTTCCTAAGGCAACATTGAATTCTGATTGTTATCTTCTCGACACTCATCTGGCTTACCTTTTTATTGTTTTGATGTTACAACCGACAACTTATGGGCCACGTTTGGAAGTCTTATTAGAACTTTGACAACTGTTTATTCAACTGATTTCAAGTATTCTCTTTTCCGTCAAGGTACAGAAACTGTACAAAAGTTATTTCTGTATTGGAAGTAATCATTTCTTGTTGACAAATATTGCAAGAACATTTGTAGGTTCCTGTAAAGTTCCTTTGTTTGCACTAATATCCATAATTTGATTGGAGTATTTCATTATGTATTTGTACTGTTCTTGCATATATGTTCACTTTGTGGTTCAGGGGTCATTTTGTAGAAAAAGAGGTGCAGGAGCTTATTAGTGTAACTTATTTGCATATGCCACACCCTCTGACATCATTGGAAGTGTGACAAAAAGCGAAAAGGGAGGGAACTTAACCCCAAAAATAGCTGCGAACCGAGAGGGTCAAGCTAACAAAAGAATTGTGAAAAAAATAAAAATGTATTAGGGTGTACACATAAATAAAACAAAACAAAATTTAAAAAAACAGTCCAAGTATCAGACATTTAAAACTTGGTTCATTAGGAACTAATTGCAGTGCATATCCAACTGATGGATAAAACCTTTGACCTAAGGACCATACGCGTTTCGGCCCCTATGGGCCTTCCTCAGTGGTCAATATTCTGTATTATACAATGACACAAATCCAAAAATTCATGCATTCAGAATTTTGTTTTCTTGAATGCTATGTATTTCCTACAACTAATAAAATGAGCCTGTGGCAGCTGTGCAAATTCTCCAAATTAGTCTGGTATCAAATGTCCCATTCATCAGGATGTGTGTCACTTCCATCAAGTGAAATAGTCCCTTGAATCAGAAGTGGCCACGATTTAAGCTTGCTTACTTGAAGGGCTGTCATATAGAGGATGGTGCAGAGTTGTTTTCCATTCCTCCAGAAGGTCAGATCAGAACCAGTAGGTTTTAATTATATCAGAAGAGTTTTTGGCTAAACATTAGGAAGAACTCCCTGACAGAGTGGTTGCTCAGTGGTACGGGCTTCCTCAAGAGCTTCCTGGTGGGCTCTCCTTTTTTAGATGTTTTCAAATAGAGGCTAGATGGCCATGTGACAGCAGTGCTGTCCAGGAAAATGCTGATTGCCACAAGTTTGTTCTGGTGCGATCACCCGGGGAACGTCCGGCTCTGGCCCGCAGCAAACCATTTGATACCACATTTTCACTAGTAGTTTTTTACTCCGTTTCCCTGGTGGAGCAAAACGGCTTGACGACGGTTATGGGATGCTTCCCAGATGTGCTGGTGTGATCACGCCACTTTGATCCGCCGGTGAATTGTCCCTCACGCAGCAAATGGGTGCATATCATTGCGCCCAAGATTTAACAATTAACAAACAAGAATGCCTATAGTATATTTGCAAATAACTAAGTTTTAAGTTGCTATAAAATTGCTTTTTCACTCACAGTTTGCAAAGTTACAGACTTAAACAGTAATAATATTAAAATACTAATCTATGATGATTGATATCTTTTTTTTCACTATCGCTACCTAAATGCCTACGTGATACTCACCTACAGAAGATAACGTAAAACAACAAAACAATCAAAATCAAAACAACCCCCCCAACTCACTAACGAAAGTTTCTAATCTATCACCTAAGGTTCCCCTTCCCTCTCCCCTCCCTATCTTTATTCTATAATCTAACTTTATATAATTAACACTTTTAAAAAACACTTTTAACTCTTGTCCCAACACTGCTTGAGAAAGAGAGTAAGCAGCCACTTACTCAGCACTACAAGGTTACTACAATAAGTTGTCACTAAAAAATTATTCTAACACGTATAAGAGAGAAAACTGGCATAGAGAAACTTCCCTTCTGCCCTTCCCCATTCCAGATACACTAGAAAAAAATTATTAAAAGTTAACTGGATGTAAATTGTAGCAGTATAAAGCATACATCTTATAGTGATTCTACATAGTACCACAACGGGGTATCAAAAGGAGATCTGACCAACTCTAGTCGCTGCAGATAAGTCTTATGGTCATGTAGGAACTTTATGCTCCTTATGTGGAGTAAGGTCAACATTCAGCTTTCTTTTGGCTGATCTCTTGTCTACTTCCATATCTTGAGTAGATAACTCCAGGGCTTCTAACAGCATATGGCCAGTATGCAAGTCATTTGCTGATAGAAGGCACCTGGAGACGTGCCGCTGCAATCCATCGATAATGAATGTTGGCTTGTTGTAATTGTGAGGTAATCAGCTTCAACGCTCTGCGAAGATTTATGGCTTCAGAGGGCAGATCGAAAAAAACTTCAATTTCATCTTCAACAAAGAGTAAATGTTTTCTTAGTATAGCCTCTGTTAAGATTTTGTGCTTCGTTCTGTTGTCTTGAAAAGCAACCAAGATGTCTCTTGGGCCTCTCTTAGGATCACTGGTCTGCTGTCCTAGACGGTAAGCTTTCAAAATTATAGGTGCAGCATTATCTTCTAACCATAGTACTGTTGTAAGCAGGGGTCATTTCATAGAAAAAAAGGTGCAGGAGCTCATTAGCATAACTTATTTGCATATGCTACACCCCCTGACAGTACCGGAAGTATGTCAGAAGGCAAGAAAGAAAGGGGTGAGGGGGAGAGGGGGAGGGAGGGAGGGAGAGAGAAAAAAAGAAAGAAAGCTGGCAGAGAGGGAACAGCTACTAATCCAAGCCTCAGAAATACCACTATTCTGGGAGGATAGCTTCAGTGGTGGCTGAAGCCTTCAGAAGGTTGGCTGGAGGAGCAAGGACCTTTCCAGGGGATGGGGTCATTTTGCTGCAGCCATGAAACAAGCAGGCATTCCCCCTCCGGGGGGGGGCTGGCACCAACTCCCAGAGCTGTGCTCCCCCAAGCTCCTGCTTGAAATGACCCCTGGTTGTAAGCCAATGAGCGATAAATACTTGAAGGTCCTGATTTTCTTCAGCACCCTCAGGAAAACCCCAAATTTTCAGGTTGTATTGCTGGATTTCCATTTCTAACACTAAAATCCTTTGTTTGGTAGATTTATTTTCAATTTGCAGCTCTTTAACATCACCTAATACTCTATAGCTCATTGTTAAAGCTTGCTCAGCTTTTACATCAACATCCTGTAATGCTTGTTTTATATCATTGAGTTGTGCTTGGATGGGGTCGAAATTTTGCTTCATAATGTCCTTCAGACGTGATTCCATATTACTTAATTCCATTAAAATATTTTTAGCCCCTAGTTCAGGCATTAAGTCAGGCTTACCGGTAGAGTTGTCGGCCATTTTGAATCTATCTTGTACGAGGCCAGGCTGGCCTGTTGATGGCAATATCAGTTGAAAGTAAACTGGAAGTGGTTTCCCCCTTACATTAGAGGAGTTTTGTATCATTGCAGTGCGATTAATTGCATATTTAGAATAGGGAAGTGATAGAGCGAGTGGTTTAGGCAGCCATCTTTGTGTCCATGCCATGCCCCCGAATTGTTTTATTATTGTACTCTTTTCTTACCCCCATACCCTAACCTTTTTTCTATATAATACTCAAAAATTATATTGGGGGCGGGAAAGACTTGCAAAGGGACCTTATTTAAACCTCAACGGATGGACTGGGGGGGGCTGACTTTGCTCTCCTTACTGCTGCAGAACTGTAACTGGAGAAGCTGTCCTCCATCATCCTTAAGCCCATGCCGTTTCCTCTTCCCAGGTTTTATTCCCCCCAATCCTACCCCAGCCTACCCTCTTTCCCCATTTCTAGGTCCAGCAGCTTCTCTTTCGCATGCCTTGCTTGCTCCGTTGGTCTCACTGACACACACTGAGCTGGTCCCAGGATCTGCGTGTGGCAGGGAGGTCTCTCTCACCGCATGCAGACCCAACTGGGAGGCTTCCCCTACCAAGTAGTTTAAACAACACCCAGGAGAAGCTGGCCCCAGAATCGGTCTGCAGTGGGGAGGTCTCTTGCTGCTGCATGCAGACTTCTCCGGGTACAGTAAATGGGCAGCTGTTGGGGAAGAAGACAGCATGGACCCAGAGGAGCTTCTGGCTGGGCACAGAAGAAGCAGGTGAAAAAGAGGCTAAGCAAGCTGGTAAACTGAACTCAGGAGCAGCTTGGACCAGCAGGAGAAGGGGCAGAGAGAAGAGACCCATGGGTTGGATTAAAGCCCTGGGCAGGCCGGTTCTGGCCCGCATGCCATAGGTTTGACACTCCTGCCCTAATGCTTTATCTAAGCCACTTTATCAGTCATTGAGTACAGGGCAACTCTCTTGCCTGGGTAGAAAAGCTCTCTTGAATCATTCAGTTTTGTACAGTTTCTGGAAAGCCAGGAGAGAGTGAGCCTTCCTGGCTTCCTCAGACAGGCCACTCCAGAAGATGGGGACCATAAGAGACACAACAGGTGTATGAGCAGTTGTTGATTTTGACCAGTGGAGATTTGCCAAGGCCGTGAAGGGTTTTCTGTGTAACAGCTAACATTTTAAATTGAGCCCGGGCACTGATGGGCAGCCAGTGGTGTGACATTAGAGTGGGAAGAATATGAATGATCCATCTACCTTCGGATGAAAAACTGCTGTGGCAATCTGCACCTGCTGGAGTTTTTGAAGTGATTTTCAGGAATCATCAATGTACAGTGAACAAACTTTGAGTTCACTGGCACCTTTAAGACCAACAATGTTTTATTCTGGGCATAAGCGTGTACATGAAAACTTATACCCAGAATAAAACTTTGTTGGTCTATTTTTTTGAATATTTTTATTAATTTTCTATACCTACATCCAACTAACAACACTACAATACCTAAAAAACTAAAAACCTACTCTACCCTAAGGTATACAGAAGTCAGAACTATATTCTGGTATGTTATTCTTTCTATAAACTGTTCAAGAGAGTGTTAAAAAATTCAGGCTTCAAAATGTTAATAATTCTATCTTAAAAGCTTAAGAAATACATGGATGGCTAAAATTCAAAATGGGATACATAAACAAATATGACTTTCAACAAAACCAGCTTATTTTACTTTGTACTTTCTCTTCTTCTTTCCTCTCTGGGGTTTTGGTGCTGCTGCACCCAAAGCTGAATCTGACCCTTCTTCTTCTGAACTTTTACTTCCAGAGGCATCCGAGCTTTCCAGTCCATAAATGCTCTCTTGAAGATCTAAAGAGTCCTCTGTTGAGGCTTTATCTTTTCCTTCTCTGCAATAATCCAAAAATTTCTTTACCTTTGCAGCTGAATCAATTCTTTGCTTCTTGCCTTTGTAGTTAAATACCATGCCTTCAGGAGTGAGCCACCGATACATGATGCCCGCTGTTTGGAGAAAAGTAGTTAACATTTTGTAGGGTTTCCTCTTCTTCCAAATTTCAAATGGAATGTCCTTTAACACTTTAATATCCTCTTCTTGGATCTTCAGGACATTTCTATTTGTGGCCTCAAGCACCAGGTCCGTAGTTGATTTTTTTGAAAACCGCACCATAACTTCTCCAGGCAGATTTTTCTTCTTTACAAATTCAGGATAGGTCCTACAGGCCCTATCCAGATTGCTTTGTAGTTAAACTTTGTTGGTCTTCAAGGTGCCACTGGACTCAAACTTTGTTCTGCTACTTCAGACCAACACAGAAAGGAGAGGAGGAAGCATGACAAGAGGCAGCACTATGGGGTCTTTCAGGAATGGGAAATATGAAAGAGTAGGGAAGGGAGAAATGAGGTGTATCCCACATCCATTTTGGTTCCTACTAGAAAATAAATAAATACAGAACTCATGAGATTTCAGCACCTAACAAACACAACTCTTCAAGGAAAACCTCCCACCCCAAAGACTTAATCCCTCCAACTATCTTGAATGTACTTCAGCTGGCAGAGCCCATCCTTGCTTTCTTCCTTGTGGGATATATCTGAAGGCTTCAAAAAAAAAAGCTAAAATTCCTTCTACAGTTTGAGCATTTATAACATTTCCTCCAAGTTAGGGTAAGATTTCAGAGTAGATTAAAGCTTTTGACAAAAGTTTATATTGTTTCGATGCTTTATGTGGTCTGTGGGTTGTCTTTTAGCAGTGAAACAAGGGTAGTGCTCTTCTCACAGGCTAAGTAGTTGCCTCGTTTCTCTTTCGGAGGACTCTTAGATGTTTATGAAAAGTGCTACTCGCAACTCAATCTCTTTCCATGCTCTGAGCAGTCAAAACGTTTCTCCACATGTAGGTTCCTTTGAAGCTTCTGAACACTCCCACTCTGACTGAATCTCTTCCCACACGCTGAGCTTTCAAATGGTTTCTACCCACTGTGGGTTCTGACATGACGCTGAAGACTGCCACTGTGACTGAATTTCTTTCCACACTCTGAGCATTCAAAAGTTTTCACGCCTGTGTGCATTCTTTGATGCTGTTGAAGATGGCCCCTGTTCCTGAATATCTTCCCACACTCTGAGCATTCGAAAGGTTTCTCTCCTGTGTGGGTTCTCTGATGCTCTTGAAGAGAGCGACTCTGAGTGAATCTCTTCCCACACTCTGAGCATTCAAAAAGTTTCTCCCCTTTGTGTGTTCTTTGATGCCGTTGAAGATTGCCACTGAGACTGAATTTCTTTCCACACTCTGAGCATTCAAAAGGTTTTACACCTGTGTGTGTTCTTTGATGCTGTTGAAAATGGCTGCTGTTCCTGAAACTCTTCCCACACTCTGAGAATTCGAAAGGTTTCTCCCCGGTGTGGGTTCTCTGATGCTCTTGAAGAGAGTGACTTTCCATACTCTGAGCATTCAAAAGGTTTCTCCCCTGTGTGGGTTCTTTGATACTGCTAAAGATTGCCACTGTTCCTGAATCTCTTCCCACACTCTGAGCATTCAAACGGTTTCTGCTCTGTGTGGGTTCTTTGATGCTCTTGAAGAGAGCCACTCGTAGTGAATCTCTTTCCACACTCTGAGCGTTCAAAAGGTTTCTCTCCAGTGTGAGTTCTCTGATAATATTGAAGAGACTTACTATGAGTGAATCTCTTTTCACATTCTGAGCATTCAAAAGTTTTCTCCCCTGTGTGGGTTCTCTGATGCTGTTGAAAATTGCCATTGTGACTGAATCTCTTCCCACACTCTGAACATTCAAAAGGTTTCTCCCCTCTGTGGGTTCTAAAATGCTGTTGCAGATGGCCACTCTGACTGAATCTTTTTCCACACTCTGAGCATTCAAAGGGTTTCTCCCCTGTGTGCGTTCTTTGATGCTGTTGAAGATGGCTACTGTTCCTGAATCTCTTCCCACACACTGAGCATTCGAAAGGCTTCTCCCCCGTGTGCGTTCTCAGATGCAGCTGAAGACTGTAACTCTGAGTGAATCTCTTTCCACACTCTGAGCATTCAAAAGGTTTCTCCCCTCTTTGGGTTCTAAGATGCTTTTGCAGATGGCCACTCCCACTGAATCTTTTTCCACACTCTGAGCATTCAAAAGGTTTCACGCCTCTGTGCGATCTTTGATGCTGTTGAAGATTGCCACTCAGACTGAATTTCTTCACACACTCTGAGTTTTGAAAAGGTTTCTCTCCTTTTTTTATTCTTAAGTTCATAAGAAGCTGTGACCTATATCTGATGTATGTTCGGTAGTGAACAGATGTACTTGTATTCATTACATTATGCTTTGGAAACTGTGTATTATGCTGACTTCCATCTCTCTTCTCAACCAAACGGGCGCCTTTCTTTCTCATACGTCTGCTTCGATTCCTGACCTTTCCTTTTAAGTCTTCATTATTAACTTTATCTGGCAATTGCGGATGAAGTTCCTCACTCTTCTCATTCTGCTGATGGTTCTCTGCTGGAATAAAGAGAGAGCGTTTATTTATTTGGTTTGTTTACTGCCCTCCTGGGAAGCGAGCTTAGGGCTGTTTACATCAAAGTCATATCAAACACATAAAATCTTTTAGATAGTTTATAATACAGTTCTAGAGCCCAAGAACCATATGGTGCCATCATACAATTCTGGCCCCCAATTTACCTTTGCAATGGGGGAAGAGGGGTGAAAGCAGATTGTGAATCAAATGGTTCTTAAGAACTATTAAACGGTTAAGTAAAAGTCGCTGTCCTCAACTGTACACTTGGCAGAATATCTCTGCCCTACAGGGCATCCTTATTTGTAGCAAATCCTACAGTGCCCAGATGTTAACTAGCAGAGAGTTCCTCCAAGTTGGAGCCAAGACTAAAAAGGCCCTGGCTCTGATTGAGGATAGCTGCACATTTTTGGGGCTAGGGACTTCCAATAGATGGTGGTAACTTAAACGTAATGCTCTCCAGGGGACATATCAGCAGAGGAGGTCCTGCAGGTACTTTGTTCCCTGACTGTGTAGGGCCTTAAAGGTCAAGACCAAAACCTTGAACCTGATCCAGTACTGAAATTGGAGCCAGTGCAGCTGGTGAAGCACAGGTTGTGTAAGTGCAGTTATCAGTGTCCCTGTAAGGACCCGAGCCGCTGCAATTTGGACAAGCTGTAACTTCCAGATCAGCCACAAGGGCAGCCCAGTGTGGAGCAAGTTACAGTAATCAAGTCTAGAGGTGACCGTTGCATGGATTACAATGGCTAGATCAAGGAGAGACAGGTAAGGGGCAAGTTGGTTTACCTGGCTACATTTAGCAACTGGGAGGGCAGGTAAATTTAGTGTTGGGGAAAAGAGGGGTGCAGGAACCGTTTCATGTACTCTCATTCCCACTGAGTTCATTTTGGGGAGAGAAAGATGCTGGCTTCCCAATGTTATCTGGGGAGAGAGGGACGGGGGAAGGGAGAGAGGGAGGGGAGAGGGAGGGAGGGAGTGAGAGAGAGAGAATGTGTGCACCTCTTTCCGAATCCTGCCCAACCCGGGCTGGAGATTGTCTTCGCCAAGAGGGTGGCTAGCTATAATTACAAAGAGGGAGTGGGGTTAAAGGCACCTGTATCCCTTTAACCAGGTAGTGCTACCACCAGTCCTTCTGTGTCCCTCCAGTCAAGAACCAAAGAACACACTCCTGACCTTACTGGGCTTAGCTAGGGAATCCTCCCTGTGAGGTTGGCTCACAGCAGGAGATCCACAGGTTATTCTAGAGGTAGTAACCAACAGTCTTAGGCACCAGATAACTTATTGCACCAGTGGGGACAGAAACCAGAAGTTGGTAAATAAAATGTAAGTTTATTTAAGTGCACAAGATATATTCATTAAAAGGTGCACAATTATTTAAAACAGTACTGTGAGGGAAAACAAGATGTTACCCATACAGTTCTGGGTCCAAATGTACTCTGTCTCCAGAGTCCCAAGCGCCAGGCTGGTTGGCTTCAGCACCCAGAGCTTCCAAGATGGCCGAAAGGTGAGCAAGACAGAGTTTCAAGTCAGCTTGACATGCAACTCCGTCATGCCCTCCAAAAGGGTGTTAAAGCAGGTTATTTATTGCTGAAACCCTCAGTGGATGCTGGGCCTGGGCACCAATCAGGGTTCAAGCAATGTCTTCTAGATACAAGAAGGCCAGTGAAGGAGAGGACGATTTCATTGGTCTCTGGTCATGTCAGAAGAGCAGGTGCCATGATCTGCAGTTTCACAGCACCAGTCCTCACCCAGTGAGACCACGCTCCCATAGTTCTCCAGCATGACTTCCCAGTAGAGTGCTCTTTGGCCTGGATCCAGCAGGGCCCACTCTGCATTGGTGAAATACAAGGCCACCTCCTCAAAGGAGAACGGACCCTGAAAGAAAAAGTAGATACCCTCGTCAGAGATCACCCCAGGCAGAGATGGCACACTGGAAGGGAGTCGTCTGGGAGGGTACAGGATGTATGGCTTGGCATGGGCGTAGGGACCGGTGTTTGGAGTCCCTCTCACCCAGACACCTTCTAGAAACTGCAGGAGCAAAAGCCCCCCTGAGAAAGGAGGGGGAACCCAGGCTGTCCCCTGCTCAATTCCCCTACCTGGACGGGAGGTGCAGCAGCCGTTTCCACACCTCTGAAAAGATGACGGCTCAACAGCATCTCTCCACTGCCTGTTACTGAGAAAAAGGAGGAAGAAAGGGGTTTTTCCATGACTTTTTATTTGATATGTTTGTTCCCTGCTTCGTTCACCACGTGGTCAGGGGTGTAAAGCCTTGCCCTGTGTACGCTCAGAAACTTTTAACACTTTTTCCAGAATACTGGGAGAGTTAGAAGAGAAGGAACCAAGAGCCTCAGGGGTTCTAAATGCTGCCAAAATATTTCAGACTTCTGTCAGGCCTGTGTCAGGTTTGTGGGAGGGTGCAGAGGGAGATGGAAATGGCATTGCATGGCACATCACCATCACATTCGGCCCAGACGTGACTTGAGCGCATCTGAAAACTTGGGGGTCATATGTATGAGTTTTCAGAGTGCCTTTTGGCATGCTCACTTCCCAACCAGGTTGTCAGCCAGATGCAACATCAACATGACATCACATCTGCCTCAAGCCCCTCCCCAAAGCTCCCGGGGTTGCCAGGCAACAGCACACCCTCCCTCCTCCAGCATCCGGTTTCCCAAGCGGTCCGCCAGATGCCCCTGTAAGCACGGGCACAGAAGCCAAATGTTTCCACCATCACTGGCCCCCAGAGAGTGTTTTTCAGAGCTCTGCTGCCCAGAAGGTGGAGGCTCCCTTTATTCACCAAGTTGAATAGTTCTGCCAAGATTTGTCTACCATAGGGAAGGCAGGAAATAGATGACTATTTTAATTAATGGGAGAAATTGCCCTCCAGGAATTTGTCTAACCCCCTTAGAGAGGCATCACAATTATGCCACAATTACGCTTGCGGGGAAGACAGGATATAAATCCCAAAAATAAATAAATAAATAAATTAGTGGACATTGAGTTCTGCAAATTAACTCTGTGTTGTGTGAAGAACTGTTTAATTCCCCCCCCCCCGACCTGAACTTTCTACCCATCAAATCCACTGGGTGCCCCAATCGTATCCAGGTCCAAAGGGTCGTTACCACAGGACAGGACATCTCGGACATGCTCCATGGCCTGTGCCCTCTGCTCTTGCTCCAAGGAAGTTCCTTCCACTTCAGGGAATGTTGCTTACATCTTCAGGGGTGGTGCCCAGATCTGAAACAGCAGCAAGGGAGGGGGTAAGAGATGGAATGAAAGAGACCAAAGAATCGATCCTGCCCCACTCCCAGACTCTGCACCCTTCTATCAGCAGTCCAGGTGAGTTATCTGGAGGGATCTGCAATACTCTAGTAGAAGAGGCTGCTGAAGGAGGCTGTAAAATCTCCCACCTGGATGATTCACATGTGGAGAAATATCTCTCAAAGAAGAATTAGAGGGACAAGAGTATAGTCGGAATCTAGATATGCTAAAGACAAACCTCAGGGGTTCGTAGCAGAACAATCGGTGTTTGATACACTTCTATATGAAAAAAGGATTAATTGAATAAGAAATTTTATGTGTATTTGTTGCAGATAAAGATAGAGGGTGAGGTGATTAAAGATCCTCTTACCTGGGGCCCCACGTTTCCCGCCTCACCCTTTATGCCGGGGTTGCCCGGAAGAAATCACCAGCCACTTCTTCTAAATGGCCAGGATCCGACATACCTTTCCCTGTACATATTCCAGAGAGCACTATGGTCAGGGGCGCAACATCGCCTGGTGATTCCAGGCCCCAGGAAGGGAAGTGTGAGGCTTCTGCCCTAAGCAGTCAAAGACCAGACCTTTGTTGATTAAAACAGAGTTCTTTATTTCTAATACTGCATGACAGGTTCTCGAATGTTTGTTAGAGATACCACATGATGAACAGTCAGGGTTAATATACCCCACAGTACATTTTGAACCCCAACATCCCACCAATCACAAGCAAGGAAAAAACGTGGTTAAAATCTCCAAGCCGTTTTACTTCCCACAGGAAAGGTGAAGTGTGAAAGTTATAAAAATTCCCTTCCTGGCTTGGGCGCCCCAGATGTGTGAATCTTATACATAACAAAGCGGCTTCGGCGGCCTTTCAAGGTCTTCAGCAAGAGATAAGAAAGTTCCATGTCCCAGTGAATGAGGGGAGGGAATGCATGGGAGGAAAAGCCATTTGTTTACTGGTGACGTGTGAACCTGTGGGGTCGCCATTCTCCCGGATGCAATGGTTACACTGACCAGACCTTCATCAAGTAACATAACTCAGACAATAAACAACAGTTGAAGGAGACAGGAGACAGTCAGAGGGAGATAGCAATGGTTACTCTCCAGGCTGAAAGATAGCAAGTTACAAAAAGCACAATGGAAACCCTGTTAGGATCCTATGATCCTGCCACCCTGCCACCTGCATAATCCTGCCACCCTGCCACCTGCCACCTATGATCCTGCCACCCTGCCACCTGCCCCGGCTTATCAGGAAAGCGTTTATGGAAAGCTTTACTTAATTTAGGAGCATGAACATTTTCAGCGATGACCCATTCATTTAGTTCAGGGCCAAAATCTACCCACTTTACTAAATATAGCAAGCGGCCCCTACGCATCTTAGAATCGAGAATTTCAGAGATTTCAAAGTGCGGCGCCCCCTCCTTCATCAGTGGAGGAGGAATCGGAGGAGTAGGGTGCCACGCATTCGACCCAGGATTCTTCTTCAGCAGGCTGTAATGAAAAACAGGATGCACAGAACTCAGTGATTTAGGCAGTTCAAGTTCAAATGAGACATCTGAGATTTTACGCAATACTTTGTAGGGGCCCACATATTTCCATCCCAATTTCCTGCTGGGCTGGAGTCCATGGATGTTTTTTGTGGAGAGGTAGACAGAGTCCCCTGGCTGAAGGTCCCATCCCTCAGCACGCCCTTGATCCGCGTATTTTTTATAGTCCTCCTTGGCTTTATCCAAAGTCTTGGCAATCAATGGCCAAGAATTTTGTAGCGTAGCCCACCACTGGGTGAAATCGGAGAGGGGGGTTTCACCCGCATCATCAACCGTCGGCAGAGGCTTTCCCTCAAATCCCCCTACTGCCATGAAAGGTGACACTCCAGTGGAAGAATGCACTGAATTATTATAGCTGTATTCCGCAAAGGGCAGTAATTCAACCCAATTTTCCTGATGGTAATTAGTGTAACACCTCAAAAATTGCTCCAATATTTGATTAATTCGTTCGGATTGCCCATCGGTCTCTGGATGGTAACCCGAGCTCATGGCTGGTTCAATGTCCATCATTTTCAAAAGCTCCCGCCAGAAGTTGGAAACAAACTGACTTCCCCTATCGGATACTATTCGCCTGGGGAAAGTATGCAATTTGATCACGTGGTTAAAGAATGCTTTTGCTAGCCCCTTAGCCGTTGGCAATTGCTTGAACGGGACGAAGTGAGCCTGCTTAGAGAACATGTCCACCACCACCCAAATAACACTCTTCCCTTTAGAGGGTGGTAAGCTTGTGATAAAGTCCATAGATATTGCTTCCCATGGCCGGGAGGGGGTGGGTAGTGGGTGCAATAATCCAGGAGTTCCCCCCCCCCCGTTTGCACATTATGCACACTTGGCAAGCTGTAACAAAGTTAGAGACATCTTTCCGCATACGTGGCCACCAGAACTGTCGTTGCACCAAATTCAGAGTCTTCAGGAATCCAAAATGCCCAGCCAACTTGGAAGAATGACAAGCTACCAGAACGTCTCTGCGCCGTGACTGTGGCACAACCAGTTTAGTCCCATGATACCAGCACTTGTCGAGATGTAAGGAGCATTCTTCTATCCCTTTCAACTCCTCAATCTCCTCCTCAGAATAATCCCCAGCCCATTTCTCACCCCATGCCTCAGTATTCGTACTTTTACTTTGGCTCCGGGTGGTGACTGCCCCCCCCCCCAACTGTTGCGGCGAGAACATGGAATCAAACACCTCTTCCCTCTGGGACTCATGTTGGGGTAATCTGGACAGCGCGTCTGCTAGGGAGTTTGCCTTCCCAGGGAAATGTTTTAAGACAAAATTGAACTTTGAAAAGAAATCGGCCCATCATAGCTGTTTGGCGTTAAGGGACCGTTGCGTGCGCAAAGCCTCTAGGTTTTTGTGGTCGGTCCAAATTTCAAAAGGAATCTGCGCCCCCTCTAACCAATGTCTCCATGTGGTTAGAGCTAGCCGGATGGCTGCAGCTTCCTTATCCCAAACCGACCAATTTCTCTCGGTTTCATTAAACTTTTTGGAGATGTAAGCCAGGGGGTGCAACTCATTGTCCGCCCCCTCTGAAGAATCGCCTCCCCCATGGCCACATCCGAGGCGTCTACATGAATTACAAATTCTTTGGTTTCATCGGGGTGGGCGAGGATCGGTTCTGAGGTGAACAGCTTTTTTAGAGTCTCAAAAGCTTGTTGGCACGCCTCAGACCATGCTATTTTCTCCCCCGGCTTCCCTGCCTCTGGCCCTTTGCCTTTCGTTTTCAACAGTTCAGTTAGCGGTAGGGTAACCGTGGCAAAGTCTTTGAGGAAGGGGCGATAGAAGTTGCAAAATCCCAATAGGCTCTGTAGTTGCTTTCTAGTTCGGGGGGGGGGGTCTCCCAATGAACCACTGCCTCTACCTTGGCAGGGTCCATTTCTAACCCCTCCTCGAGATTCTATAACCCAGGAAATCTACCTCTGTTCGATTGAACTCACATTTAGACAGTTTAGCATACAGTTGATTTTTTAACAGAGTACTTAACACTTCTCTCACCAGTTCTACATGCGACTTCTTATCAGTAGAATAAATCAAGATATCATCTAAATAACATAACACTCCCTTAAACAAATGCTTGTGCAACACTTCATTGATTAGGCTCATAAATACGCCAGGAGCGCCACTTAGACCGAACGGCATCACCAAATATTCGAATTGACCCAGCGGCGTATTAAAGGCAGTCTTGTACTCATCCCCCTCCCTGATTCGCACTCGAAAGTAGGCATCTCGTAAGTCTAACTTAGTAAAGATCTTTCCCTTAGCCGCTTCAGCCAGCAAGTCTTTTATGAGCGGGAGGGGGTAAGCGTTGGAAGCAGACACTGCATTCAGCCCACAATAATCCGTGCAAAGTCTCAGCCCCCCATCTTTCTTTTTCTGGAATAACACTGGGGCCGCAAAGGGGGATTTGGCCGGGCGGATGAAACCTTGTGCTAGATTCTTGTCAAGGAACTTCCGCAGCTCCTCTCTCTCGGCCGGGCTCATGGAATACAGCTTCCCCTTTGGTAGTTTTTCCCCAGGCAGTAATTCAATAGCACAGTCAGACAGGCAATGGGGGGGTAGCTCGTCCGCCTCCGTCTCACTAAACACTTCAGCCAAGTCTCGGTATTCTCTGGGGATCTGTGGGGAGGGCGCTAGGGAGAGGGCGGCCGCTCGCAAAGGAACCGGGGGTCCCGATCCCCAATCAGACTCCCACTTATGGTGTTTGCATTTGTCGTCCACCCACGAAATCTTCCCCTCACTCCACTTCACATACGGGTCATGAGAGCTTAACCAGGGGCTCCCTAACACCATGGGGAATTGGGTATTCGGGGTGATGATAAACGCCCTTTTTTCCCAATGCTCCCCCATCCCCAGAATCAGTGGTTCAGTCTCTGCCACACATGCTTCTTTCATCTCGGAACCGTCCATTTGTGTGAACGTGAGTGGCTCCCCCAAAGGGGTGACTTTCGGGGCTAGTCCATCTACTACCAGGGGGCTTATCAGGTCTCTGGCACACCTGGAATCAATCAAGGCCCGGACCCTCACGTGGGTCCCGGTGCCGGGAGCTATTACAGTCACTACCATGTAAAGTAAGGGGCCAGGGATGCTCACCGGAGATGGCGCGTCGGGGAAAGGGACCGGCAGCTCTGCGCCGTTTACTGCAGGTTGTTGGAGTTTCCCGGCATCTGTGCTTCAGTCAGCTCCAGCTCTCCTTGCTCGCTCGCTGCCCCTTCCAGCTGTAATGCCCAGGGTTTGAATGAGGTCTTCCCCCGGCTTGGGGTGCTGCCACTCATGGGAGTCGAGGTCTTAGGCGCCTTCCCGCTGCCACGAGGACATGCGGACATGAAATGCCCACTCTCCCCACATCTCATACACAGCCCTTGCTTGAAGCGGGCGTCCCGAATCTCCTGGATGTTTGGCTTCCCTTTCATCTTTTGGGGTGCCTTGGGTTGGGCGGTCATGGAGGTCCCCAGCTTGATCAAGGTGAAGCACTCTTCCACGTCGGCTGCGGCTCTCATCCACGCTGCCAGGGATCCAGGCCTCCCACCCCTCAGGATCGTCTCGTAAATTTCGGGGTGTAGGCCCTCCTATACTTCTCGATAAAGAGATCCTGGGACCACCCTTGTACTTTAGCCGCAATCCGCCGGAACCGGTCGGTGTACTCCCGTACTGAGGACCTCCCCTGCACCAACTTCTGCAGTTGGTTTCTCGCCTTCTCCTCCCCCAGGGGATCCTCATAGTGTTGTCTGAGGGCCCACATAAAATTATTCACAGTCCGCAACTCGGGCCCCGGGGGGTTGTGCAGGCTTACATACCAATCACTGGCGGTGTCTCGGAGCTTGGACCCGATGTAGCCCACGCGATCTCGTTCGGTAGGGTAGAGGTGGCCCCACGCTTCTAGGAACCTCTTGATTTCTATGATGAAGGTAACATAACTCAGAACAATAAACAACAGTTGAAGGAGACAGGAGACAGTCAGAGGGAGATAGCAATGGTTACACTCCAGGCTGAAAGATAGCAAGTTACAAAAAGCACAATGGAAACCCTGTTAGGATCCTATGATCCTGACAGGCAGGCTCACTGCCACCAGAGCAAGGGCCTTTTCGGTGGCGGCTTCTTATTGGTGGAATGAGCTCCCGGAGGAGATCAGGGCCCTGTGGGACCTTGTGCAGTTCCACAGGGCCTGCAAGATGGAGGTCTTCCACCAGGCTTTCAACTAGGAGTCCCCTCTCCCCATGGGCGTCAACTACGCTCAGCCACCCCCGGCAAAATGGAGCGCCCGGTGGCCAGTCAGGGCCGTCGCCGCCTCTCCTTCCCCCCCACCCCCGGCCTGCCCTCCTGCCTCCCTGGGGCAGGGGGGGAGAGAGGCTGCGCTCATCTGCGCCACCCCGCATGCCCCAAGCTCGAGGCGGAGCGGGAGCCGAGGGCCCGCAAGGGCGACACGCCGGCACCCGAGCTCTCCATAGCTATTAAATGTACACTCTGGGGGCGGGGGCGGCGGGGGGACTTCAAAGGCGCTCCTCGGAGGGGAAAAAAGGGGTCTTTCTGGAAGCCACCTGGTGCCTTCAATCACAGCCGCCCAGAGGCTTGCTGCTGACAAAGATGGGGGTTTGGGCTGTTTTTCAAACGCAGGGGCTGGAGACAGGCGCCGCAGCGCTTCTTCCGGCACAGATCTGCCAGTGCGCGCCTGGCCGTGCCCAGGACCAGACGGCGCTCGGCCCTTTGGCAGCGGGGAGAGGGGAGAGGGAGGGAGGGGGGCGGGGAGCGCGGCGGGCGGGCGGGCACAGCCCGGGGGAGGGAAGCGGCGGCGGCTCCCTGGGGCGGGGGGGGGGGTCAGCGGCGGGGACATGGTCCCGAGAGAGCCCCCCCCCCCCCCCCGGGGATTTAAAAAGTCTACGCCCCTGCCTCTCCCCCTCACAGTTTTTTAGCCTCCAGCTCACCCATTTTTGTCTTCGCTGGGGAAGGATGGCTCCAGAGCAAACGCAACGTATGCAACAGCCAAATCGCTCGCTCACCACTTGCATGTCCAGTAGCTCACAAAGCAGAATTTTTGCTCAGGAGACTCCACAGCTTAGAGGGAGCATTGGTGACAATATACTTCCTTGCCCTACTCCTTTTCCTACGCTAATCCAATCAGTTGTTCCATATGCTTCTTGACCCTTTATACAGGCTTCTCAGGGGACACCTGAGGCGGTCCGGTACTCCCATCTCTCGAAGGACTTGCCATAGTTTGTTGTGATCCACACAATCAAAGGCTTCAGGACAGTCAGTGAAGCAGAAGTACTCCCTTGCTTTCTCCATAATCCAGGGAATGTTGGCCATTTGATCTCTAAACCTTCGGCTGGTCTTAAAGTTGCCGGTGGACTCAAACTTGTTCTACTGCTTCAGACCAACACGGCTGCTTAGCGGGAACGGTCCTCGTGGAGAAGGCAGGACGTGTTTTTCATTTCTCTGCAGCGCCGGAAGGGTTAAAGCCACCGAGCCTTTTTACTAGGGAGGCCGAGCCGGGAGGGGAGGGGAGGGGGAGGGGAGGGGGGGGCTGAAGAGAGGCGAGTCTTTCCTGGGCGGGAGGGGTTTGCCTTTGCGCAAGGCGAGGGAGGCCCGGGCAGGTTGCAGAGAAGCCGCAGCAGGGCGGGGAGAAGCCGCGCAGCCGGACCCCGGGAAGGGTCCCTTCGAAGTAAGGTGTCGGGAGAGCATCTTAATGATCTTGGAAGGCTGGGGTCATTGGGGGGGGGGGGGGGGGGATTCTGGGCAATGCCCGGTTTGGGGCCGCGGGGAGGGACCTCAGACGGGAACAGGGGCCGTCGAGTCCTCCCTCCAGTGCAGCCCTTTTCCCTGCAGGGGGACTGAGCTCTCTCCGCTGCAAGCCGGTTGTAATCCCGGGAGAACTTCAGGACCCACCTGGAGGTTGACAACCTTGTTAGCCCCCAGTTTTGTTCCACTATGTAAGTGGAATATGTTTGGGGCGGGGGGGTGGGCGGGGTGTTTGACTATCAGTGTCTTTCAGTACAAAAAAGCCCAGAATGTATCAATCTGACCCGTTGCCGGTCATTTTGAAAAGCAAAACAGGAAACAAAAAGCAGGACTCAAAAAGGGGGGCATCTGGGAAGGGAGCTCCCGCCTGCCCTGGACTTAGCCGCAGCCCCATCCTAAGACCCTGATGTGGGCCCAGTGTGGGGCCGGGGCTGCCAGCCGGTGGCTCAGTCCCACCCAGCAGAGGGGTGGAAAATTGGGGAGACTCCGTGGCCAAGGCGCAGAGAGCCCAGCAAGGCCAGGGAAGATGGTGGAGACAGCGCCAGTGCCCCCCAAGCACCGCACCTGCTTTGATTCCCCACTCCTCCACATGCCGCTGCTGGTGTGACCTTGGGGGAATCACAAGTTCTTTCAGAGCTGTTCTCTCAGGAGCAGTCCGTGAAAGAACTCTCTCATCCCCACCTACCTCATAGGGTGCCTGTTGTGGGGAAGGGAAAGGGGATTGTAAGCCACTCTGAGACTCCTTCAGATAGCGAAGGGCGGGGTATAAATCCAGTCTCCTCCTCCTCTCTCCAGCTCAAGGCTAGGCACAAGACTTCCCCCCTCCTCTTTTTCACACACATACGCACACACAGTAGCTATAAGTTGTGGGGGGAGGGGGTGTTACTCTTTTTCTTTGGAACTTTAGCTCCGACCTGGACACAGACTGGTGCTGCTGACCACTTTGGCTGACACCCAGGAGGGCCCACAGCTATTTTTTTTTGGGGGGGGGGGTGTTTCCCACAGATAAGAGGGACGTAGGTAGAGCCAGTTTGGTGCAGTGGTTAAGTGTGTGGACTCTAATCTGGGAGAACCGGGTTTGATTCCCCACTCCTCCACTCACAACTGCTGGATGACCTTGGGCACGCCATAGTTCTCCCAGAGCTGTTCTCTCAAGCGCAGTTCTCTCAGAGCTCTCTCAGCCCCACCCACCTCACAGGGTGTCTGTTGTGGGGAGGGGGAGGGAGAGGAGATTGTGAGCCGCTCTGAGACTCCCTTGGGTAGTGAAGGGCGGGGTATAAATCCAACCACTTCTTCTTCTTTTTTATTATTCTCTGTTTATGTTATTAATTTAGGTTAAGAAGATACAGCTGCTTTCCTTCTACCACTGGAGTGTTCATTGATTTTAAAATCCCTTGGGGGGGGGGGAAGAACTGTTTGTCTCTTGGCAACACATCGGCCCCGTTCCACACACAAACCACATTTTCCTAGTATAGTCTACCGCTTGCTCTGGCAATTTTGTGCTGATGATGTCGTAATTTTGTTCCAGGATCTAATATCTGAGTGCTGGAATAGGAGGAGGACTGTTTGCAGAAGGGAGCTGAGCAAGTGGCCTTTGGCGCTAAATCACCAGAAGGATCTGAAGGGGCCCTGAAATTCAGCTGGGGACACAAAGTCATTTGAATGATCTCTTGGAGAAAAAAACCAAAGTAGCCTTGGTTCGGGAGGCAAATGGTGGAAGTTGAGAGTCGGGTGAGGGATTCTTGAGGTGTAAAAGAACACAGAGGGACCAAGACTGTGGAAACAGCTTCCGTCAGAGCACTGACTTACGGTGAGGACCCACAAATGGCAGAGAAAACATACACTTGTTCTTATTGCGGGCAAACGTTTCAAGGGACTTCGACCCTCATGGTGCATGAGAGGACTCATATAGGAGAGCGAAGATATAAGTGCCTGCAGTGTGGGAGAACGTATCCGTGTCATTCTGACCTCCTCATACACCAGAAGAGCCACGCAGGAGAGAAGCCCCATCGATGTCCTTCACATTGTGTCAAATACTCCAGTCGGAATGCCCCCCTGCCCCCACACCAAGGAGCCCGTCTGGCAGAGAAGGTAAGCCAGTGCCCTGAGTGTGGGGAAGAGGAGCCCTGCTGGACCAGACCAGTGAGGGTCCATCTAATCCAGCATCCCGTCTCACACAGCAGCCAACCAACACCTCTGGAGGGCCAACAATGGGAGCACAGAGGCCGAGATCTTCCCCTGAGGCTGCCTCCTGGCCCTGGGATTCAGCGGCTTGGTGCCCCTCCTTCCTCAAGGACTTTGGGTGGAGATGTTTTCTGGGAACTCAATTGGCAGGCATGCCTGGGCCCAGTTCAGGTTGTGACTGGCGCAAGAGGAGATGGGGATTCGGCCTCCCCTCCTGCCACACGCGCATCATGTTCTTCACCCGAAGAAGCCCCGGTGGAGCTGCTGTTTTTGCCACTGGGGGAACTTCAGTGCAGCCCTCCTCTGTACGTGCAGATGTCCCTAGGAGGGCAAACAGCGGCTCCGCAGAGCTTCTTCGGGTCAGGAAAATGGTGTGGGGGTGGGGATGATACTCCTTCTCCTCACACGGCACCGTCCCAGTCTGAATTGAATGGATCCTGCGATTGCCTGGGAATTCCACCCACATGTGTGTTTGGTCTGCCAGAAATGGACAACTGAGACAAAACGCTCATTCTCAGAGTGACCACGACTGGGCCTTGTAGGACGTGTGACCGTGATGAACCAGTCAGGAGATGCCACATGCCCTGTGCTTCCCCGGATGTGCAGGAAGGGAGGGGAGAAGGACTTCACCCTTCCTTCCTTCCTGCACAGTGAAAACTTGGCTGCCCTCTGAAAAGTGGGAAGGTGAACTGGCGGCTGCCCTCGCTACGTGGCCCCAATCCACACCAGGTCCAGCACAACCACAAGTTGTCTTGGAAAGACTGGCGGAGACGTGTCACCATCCAACTCTCCTGCTAACCGGACCTTCTTTTCATTTTCCTAGTATAGTCTGTCACTTGCTCTGGCAATTTTGTGCTATCTGGAGTGCAACTTATTCCCCGCCTGCCGCCTGCACCCGTGTGGCTCCGTCCTCCCCCATGACCCCCACCCTTCCATGCCAGAGAAGTGGGGCTGAGTTCCAGAGAGCTTTCGCCACGGTGTCTTAATTGGCCTTTATAGGCTAGCCCGATCCTATCAGATCTCAGAAGCTAAGCAGGGTCGGCCCTGGTCGCTGTTTGGGTGGGAGACCACCAAGGAAGCCCAGAGCTCCTAAACAGAGGCAGCCAATGGTTACCTCTGAACATCTCTTGCTTCATGAGGGGTCTCTAAAAGTCAGCCGTGACTTGATCCCTCTCCTTTCCCCCCCCCCCCCCAGTGATGCCTCAACAGTCTTGGTTGTAAATTATTTTTGTTTTTTAACGAAGTCAACTTTTAAAACTTTTTAGCAGTTACGTTGGTAGGAATCATTCCCAGTACTTTTTGGAATTTGGTGGAGGACATTTCTGTGGACAGATAATTCAGGTGTTGTTATATATTTGTTTGGGAAATGGCTGTCTCTCCAGATGAGGCAGCTTACGATTAAAAGCAATAAAATAGACTTTTAAAAACGTGACAATGTTACAGAAGGAAACCAGTGAAAACAAGCCAGGGCCTAAAAACAGCTTCATATCTGCATGGAGCAGCACAAAGACGAAGACGTAAGAAAGTCCAGAGGCCAGAAGCAGACCATTATAACTGCTAAGAGAGGACAAAAAAATCTTAGTTAAAAGCCTCTTGCTGGGTAGACTTCAGAAAGGCTAATGCCGAAAGTCAAGGAAGGTAGGGGCCATGGGAGCCTTCTGGGGGAGGGTGTTCCAAAGGCAAGGAGCCACCACGGAGGAGGCCGTGTCTCTGTTCCCTGCCTCCCTCAACTCCACAGGTGGGACACCAAGGCCAGGGCTTCCGAAGAGGATCTCAGCAGATGCTTTTCAGTGTGACAGTCTTACCTAGTGGTGTCAGGAACTTTTGCCCACAGGAGATCCCGGGCTCAGCCCAATGCAGGAGCTCCAGTTCAAAGTCCCTGGAGATGCCTCCCCAGTCAGAGGGAACAGTTTTGAGTTACAGGAAGGGCCTGACGGGGGGGAAGGCAGCGGCAGAGGGTGTCCCTTGAATGCCAGGAGTTTCACTCAGCATGGGGCACATCATAGCAGAGCAGCCACTTTCTTGAGGGGAGCGGATCCTGGTCATCTGGAGGTCAATTGTAATGGTGGGAGATCTCCAGGTGCCACCTGGTGGTTGGCGTCCCTAGCCCCTCTGCCTGGGTGGGCCTCACTGCAAAGACCCCCGGGGTTGCACACACAGGGAATGGGGCAGGGTGGGGGGCGTGGCCTGAAAGGGATTTGTTTCCAGGGGATCTGATGACGCTTCCTCCTTCTCTCCCCAGTTCGGCTTTGAGAGCAGCGAAGAGGACGAAAGGCCGGTCGTGTCCGCCCAGGAAGCTCTAGCTCAGGCACTCCCGCAGCAGGCCCAGGTGAGTCTGGCAGGTGAGGGGAGGAGAGGAAGCTCGGGGGGGGGGGAGTCCCCCCACTCATTCTGCCTTTCCCACCAAGTCAGTGGCTTTGACTCCTGACGTGGAGGTTCAGCACTGAGAGTCCCAACTGAAGTGGGGGGTTTCCAGATCTCTCTCTATGCCGCCCCCCACCACTGCACTTTCCCCATCTCCCTTGTGCCCAGGAAGTGCCCTGAGTCTGGATGAGAAAAACCCCTTGCCAAGGCCAAGAAGGGTTGCCGTGCCAGTCTCTCTGCAGCCGGAGAGAAGAGCCAGAGTCCAGGAGCACCTTCAAGACTAACGATATTGGTGGCAGGGGAGGAGCTGGCATGGGTCACGGCTCACCTCATTCTGAAGGTATCTGGGGAAGTCTGCAGTGACTCATGAAAGCGCCAGCCCTGCCACCAATTGGGTTAGTCTTGAAGGTGCTCCTGGACTCTGGCTCATTTCCCACAAAAGCTCATCCCACAAATCTCTGGCTCTATCCCTTGCTTAGAGCATGTGCTGGCAATATCCTTTTGTCGTCCCTGCTTTGATAAATGAGTTTTCCTAGGATTTTTTTGGTCTTTGTATTTTTTTTTAAAAGCTAGATAAATTGCAAACAGAAAAAAGCATAAACACTATCTGTAAATTAGGAACTGAAACATAGGGCTGGAAGGGACCTCAAGGGTCATCTAGTCCAACCCCTGCACAACACAGGAAATTGACACCTGCTTCCCCCCTGCTCCCCAGTGATCCTTGCTCTCTGCCCAGAGGAAGGCAAAAGACCTTCAGGATCCCTGAGGCGATCTGGTCTGGGAGGGAAATTTCCCCAAACTTATAAAAAGAGAAGGAGAAGATGAATGAGGGAGACTTGCCTTGGCGGTAGTATGTGCGAAAAGGATCTAGGGGTCTCAGAAGACCATCCACTGAACATGAGTCAGCACTGCAGTAGCTAAAAAGGCAAATGGGATTTCAGGCTGGATCAACAGAAGAGAAGAAGAAGAAGAAGAGATTGGATTTATACCCCACCCTTCACTCGGAGTCTCAGAGCGGCTTACAAACTCCTTTCCCTTCCCCTCCCCACAACAGACACCCTGTGAGGTAGGTGGGGCTGAGAGAGCTCTGAGATAACTGTCCTTGAGGGAACAGCTGGTACAGAGCTATGGCTTGCCCAAGGTCATCCAGTGGGTGCAAGTGGAGGAGTGGGGAATCAAACCCGGTTCTCCCAGATTAGAGTCCGCGCACTTAACCACTACACCAAACAGAACTACAGTGTCCAGATCATGCAAAGTGATGGTATCGCTTTACTCTGCTTTGGTCAGACCTCACCTAGAGTTTATCCGTATGTGTGTGTCTGAACTCTCTCAATCAGACACCTTTCAGCCCTCTTAAAAATGACAGCCCTGAACAGCAAACTGCTGCTCCTTCTGCACACCAGTGCAGCTGTACAGAATGTGCTGGGCGTGGCCCCCAAAGAATTGCCTATGGACTGCCAGAGATGGCTGAGGCGTGGAGTATGCCCAGATGTCTCCTGGTCTGGGTAGCCCGATTTCCCCTCCCCAGCCTCTGGGTGTCTTCAGTGCGGCTGCCTTGGGGTGCAGAAGGAGCTCAGCATTCCTCAAGCAGCTCTCCTCACTGCTGGGCCTCCGAGGCGTTCCTGAGGGCACAGGATGGGCTGCAGTTGTGAGGGGAAAGCCAGGTTCCTTCCCTTCCGTGGCTTTCTCCAAGGAATCTACAATTTGCCGTGAAGGCATAAGAAAAACCCAGCTCCGAGGAGAAAGGGAGCAAAGAAGCAAGACCAGAAGAGCCCGAGCCAGTTGATGGGAATGTTGAGGCTCTCCCCCGACCCACATTTCCCTGGTGCCCCTGCTGACTTTGCCTCGGTGCTACCCTGGACACGGGTTCTGATCCCTGGCTTCTACTGCCAGAACTGGCTTGGGAAGGAAGGTAAAATTATTGTATGGCCTTCTGTGTGGAATAGCTAGGAGATCCTGGAGGGACCGCTAGGTGGCAAGCTGTGTTTATTGCTTTTTGGGCTGAGGGTTTTATTTATTTATTTATTTGACTTCTAGGCCTTCAGTCCTGTGCCCTGCCCAATGCTGCTGTCCCCAGGAATCCTCACCCTGCGACCCCCTCCCTTCTTTTCCTGTGTCACCACTGCAGTGTTGGGGAATCTGGGTGGAGGCCCCCGAATAAGTCTCTGTTGTCTGTCTCCCCCCCTCTCTCTAGAGCCCACAGGGGCCCACGGGGCTGATCGGCCCCCCAGGGAAACCAGGCCACCAGGTAAGTTCTTTGGGGGGACTGAGGGATGTGTCTGGAGAGTGGGCCTGCGGTTGTGGGGATGGGCGTCCTCTCATGCCTTCTTTCTGTGTAATCCCCAGGGTCGAGCCGGAGCTGACGGGGCCCCTTCCAATCTCTGCTTTACAAGGGCTCTGGGGGGGGCACCTCTTCCGTTCCTGGGAGGGGTCTCTGGTCCCAAGGTCAGGGGCTTTATGGTAGGCTGCCTCAGGGAAGAAAGGCGGCTAATACATATTTTAAATAAGGGAACCAATAAATAAAAAGGGCCTACCCCCTGGTTTTCTCTCTGCAGGGTGACTGCAGCTTCGGTAGGTTTTATTGGAGCCGGGCTACTGGACGCAAATCTAAAATGAAGAAGGGGGGCCCTGAACTGGATAGGCCAGGCAAGCCCAGTCTCGTCACATCTTGGAAGCTAAGCAGGGCCGATCCTGGCAAGTACTTGGATGGGAGACCTCCAAGGAATTCCAGAGAGAGAGAGAGAGAGAAAATACTCAATCCCCCCCACCAATAAAATAAAATGGAGAAGGGGGAAATGTTGTAAGCCGCTTTGATTCCCCATCAGGTAGAAAAGTGAGGTATAAATCAGGTAAAATAAATACTTTGTGCATCAAAATTCGGCAGCCCACCCCAGTGTCACCAAGTTCTGCAAAGCATCAAGACCTGTTAGCTGATCTGCTGGCTTTGGCGCTTTATTCAGCTCATCCTATTCACAGGTGGGAGCAAAGAGGGACCTAGGACCCAGCCCTCCCATCACATGTCTCCCCCCCCCCCCCGGCTTCTTGAGCCAAGCTTCACCTTACCCCGTTCATGATATTTCCTAGTCATTTCCACCATCTTGAGAACGAGGAGCTCAGGTTTTCCTCTCAGAGCCCTGAAAACTGAGGTCCTCAGGCTGAGAAGTGAGGTGCCTCGTCAAGGTCTCAGGCCCAATTAAATAGTGCAGCTACTGTGGTGGTGGGAGGGGCACCTCTCTGACCTGAATCCCCCCCCCCACAGTGGTCTAATGCCCGTGTGACGCTGAGATCCTTTCTTTCCTCTTAGTCGGACGACAGAGAAGTGGGACCGCATGGACTTCCGAGAGAACTGGTAGGTGCCACTCTGCCCTTGGAGCCTGCAGGGGAGTCTGGGAAAGATGGCGCAGCTCAGGACTCAGCAAAGGCCCAGGTGCTGTGCGCCTGTACCACAAGCTCCTGAAAATGCAAAGATTCGGGGCCGTGTTCTCCCAAACAGCACTCAAGGAGATAAAACATGTGTCTCTGGGCTGTACCTTGCAATGGAGGCTCTCCTGATGGAAACCTCCCTCCCCATTTTGTTCTACAGAGGACCATTTTAGTCTCGTGAGCCCTGAGAGAGACGTATCTTTTTAGGCCTCACAAAAAGATTTACAGCCCCGATTTTCATTGATTCAAGGAAGTCTTCATGGCACAGAGGCTTTTTGACAAAATATTATAGCCATATTTGAAATACACAGGGAAAGTGAACATTCAGCATTTTAGGAAGAAATTCTGGATACATAATTTAGATCTCGAATGTAGCCCTGTCTGCCCATTCCTCCCAGGACATCAGAGGCTTCCTCTCTCTCTCTCTCTCAAGCGCACCAAGCTCCTTCAGCAACTTATTCAACGAGAGAATTTCAGATCCCTCCAGATAACTCACCCGGTCCGCTGAGGGAAGGATGCAGAGTCTGGGAGTGGGGCAGGATCCATTCCTCGGTCTCTTTTTCATTCCATCTCTTTCCCCTCTCCCTCACTGCTGTTTCAGATGTGGGCACCATCCCTGAAGATGGAGGCGCCATTCCCTGAAGCGGAAGGAACTTCCTTGGAGCAAGAGCCGAGGGCGCAGGCCATGGAGCGTGTCCAAGATGTCCTCTCCTGTGGTAACGACTCTTTGTGCCTGGATGCGATTGGGGCACCCAGTGAATTTGATGGGTAGAAAGTTCAGGCAGGTTGTGGGGGGGGGGGGGAATGAAACACTTCTTGACACAACACAGAGTTTATTTGTGGAACTCAGTGTCCCTTAATTGTGATGCCTCTCAAAGGGGATTAAACAAACTCATGGAAGGCAATTTCTCCCATCAGTTAAAATAGTCCTCTCTGTCCCGTTTTCCATAAGGTAGACAAATCTTGGTAGAACTATTCAACTTGGTGAATAAAGAGAACCTCCACCTGGGGCCAATGAGGATGGAAACATTTGGCTTCTGTGCCCGTGCTTCCAGGGGACATCTGGTGGGTCACTTTGGGAAACAGGATGGTGTAAGAGGGACGGTGGGCTGTTGCCCAGGAGCTTTGGGGGAGGGGCTTTGGGGAGGGGCTTGGGTCAGATGTGATGTCATGTAGATGTTGCATCTGGATGAAAACCTGGTTGGGAAGTGAGCATGCCAAGAGGCACTCTGAAAACTCATTCTTTTGACCTTCAAGTCTTCAGATGCGCTCAAGTCACATCTGGGCCGAATGTGACGGTAACGTGTCATGCCACATCATTTCCATCCCTGTTTTCACCCCCTCCCTCAAACCTGACACCGGCCTGACAGAAGTCTGAAATATGTTGGCAGCATTTAGAATCCCTGAGATTCCTGGTATCTAGTCCTTCTCTTCAAAATCTCTCAGAATTTTGTAAAAAATGTTAAAAGTTGTTGAGTGTACACAGGGCAAGGTTTCACACCCCTGGCAATACAGTGAACGAAGCAGGGAACAAACAAGCAAGTTGAATAGAAAGTCGTGGAAAAAACCCTTCCTTCCTCCTCTGTCTCAGTAACAGGAAGTGGAGAGATGCTGTTGAGCTGTCATCTTTTCAGAGATGTGGAAACGGCTGCTGCACCTCCAGTCCAGGTAGGGGAATTGAGCAGGGGACAGCCTGGGTTCCCCCTCCATTCTCAGGGGGGCTTTCGCTCCTGCAGTTTCTAGAAGGTGTCTGGGCGAGAGGGGCTTTGAACACCAGTCCCTTCACCCATGCCAAGCCTTACATCCTGTACCCTCCCAGACTACTCCCTTCAAGGGTGCCATCTCTGCCTGGGGTGATCTCTGCCGAGGGTATCTACTTTTTCTTTCAGGGTCCGTTTTCCTTTGAGGAGGTGGCTGTGTATTTCACTGATGCGGAGTGGGCCCTGCTGGATCCGGGCCAAAGAGCTCTCTACCGGGAAGTCATGCTGGAGAACTATGGGAATGTGGCCTTTCTGGGTAAGGTTCTTCATATGTGAGAAAGGTGTGAATTGCTGCCATTGTGATGAGGTAAATAATGGAAATAATCCCGTCCCCCTTCTACTGTTTGGGATTGTGGACTTTGATGTTGACCAAGTTTCTGTCCTTCCAGGAGAATTTTTTGGATTTCTGTCCTTTCCCATATGAGTGCCCCCCCCCCCCCCCCCCATATCTTGAAAAGCTGTGGTATCGTTATATCCTGGATATTCTGGGGAAAGATGAGTGGCTGTTTAAGGTCAGCCAAGCTGGGCAAGGCCAAAGGGCTGTCAGTCCTTTACTACTGCAGTCACATATAGACTTTTGGCCCTTACCTGCTCTCCTAGTTGCTAAATGTTGCAGAATTAGGGCTGGAGTGAGCCTCAGTCCTCGGCTAAAACTTTTCAAAACCTCTGATACATTTTCATTACTTCAATAGTAATTAGCTTTTATGGTTGAAACTTTGATCCTGTTCCCAGGAAGCTTCAGGACTCTGCTGAGTGCTGTGGCCCTCACTTACGCACGTCACTTTGCCTTCTGGGAATGTTTATACTTTGCAGCAGTCAGAAGTCATTATCAAGTACTAAATAAATGGATTATCAGAAATCAGCTTCCTCCCGTGAGTCACCCTGGCTTAACACAGCTTTCCTCGACTTCCCTGACTCCAGAGATAGACCGAAAGGGGCTGACTTTGTTACGCACGCCATATGCTCATCACAGACTTGACTGAGTTATATTAGTTTCATTCGGTAAAAAAGGGTACTGTACTTAATGACTGAATTAGCTTTGTTCGAGGTTCTGATCAACCACTGTGCCACGGTGGGTCTTGACAGAGTAACCAAGGATATCCCTTTCAAACTAAGAAGTGCACAGTTTATGTATTGGGGTGGTGTTGAAACATTCTGTGTCAACTATTGGAATGCTTCGCAAATGTTTTCTGACTTAAGAGTCTCAAGAACTTTAGTTCACTCAAAATGGAGCTGGTTCAGTCTGGCTGCGGCCTGCTCTTGTTTAAGAATGTTGTCTTTAAGTCTCCTTAGTTTCACACAGCTGTGCTGGGGAGGTCGGACATCCTTGCACCTGCAAGATAACATGGGGAATTTCACACTACACTTTTAAAAACGTTACTGAATCGGCTTGGAATAAACTGGTAGAGTGATGGCCATTTCACACAGCCCTTCCCCTACTATTTTGGAGCCATTTTGTCATTTCAAACTTTCTTTTCGAGCCTCTTTTTGCCCGTGTGGGCGAGCTCTGTCTTTTTTTTTAAAAGAGCCGAGTTAGAGTGCTATAACAGGATACCAAAACAGTGTCATAGTGACCCCATTGGCTCTAAGGTGGCTCTCAGTGGAGCCCAGGCATTCTAATGGGGTCGCTATAACGGTGTTTTGGTATCCTGTAATAGCGTTATACCACTCTAAACCTGCTCTTTAAAAAAAAAAAAGTCGGAGGTCACTCGAACAGACAAAAAGAGGCACGAAAACACTTGTCATTGGAGGAAGCGCTTCGGGGGCATTTCACACAGCACTCCGTAGCACTTCAGGACCAGGAGAAGAACTGGAGAACGCTTGGGAGGAGGTTTTCCAGGTAAACCGGATCAGAAAAGCTTCCCCAACGGGAGAGGCACGTTTCTGTGTGAAAGGGCCAATATGTTCCATTAGGGAACCGGTCCTAAAACGGTTCTGTGTGAAATGTCACACAGAAACCATTACTGAAGAGTTCCTGAAACGCTACATATTGGCAGTGACATTCCTCCCTGTTCCCTCTCGGGCCTTGGCGTTCCTCTTGAGTATTCCCAAGCAATTAAGTCCTCTGGGAAGGGACTGGTGCTGTGAAACTGCAGATCACATCACCTGCTCTGACATGACTTGAGCCAGCTTGTCCGCCAAGGTGGGGTACAAATACAAATAATAAATAAATAATAAATATTCAGAGACCAATGAAATTGTCCTTTCCTTCACTGGCCTTCTTGTATCTGGAAGACATTGCTTGAACCCTGATTGGTGTCCAGGCCCAGCAACCACTGAGGGTTCCAGCAATAAATAACCTGCTTTAACATCCTTTCGGGGGACATGATGGTGTTGCATGTCAAGCTGACTTGTAACTCTGTCTTGCTCACCTTTCGGCCATCTTGGAAGCTCGGTGCTGAAGCCAACCAGCCTGGCGCTTGGGACTCTGGAGACAGAGTACATTTGGATCCAGAACTGAATGGGTAACATCTTGTCTTTGAGAACCAAGGTTCCAGAAGTGTTTAGCTAGTTTGTTAATCTTTAGCTTCTTTTTTCCCCTTACGGTACTGTTTTAAATAATTCTGCACCTTTTAATGAATACATCTTCTGCACTTAAATAAACATATATTTTATTTACCAATTTCTGTCTCCACTGGTGCAATAAGTTATCTGGCCCCTAAGACTGTCGGTTACTACCTCTAGAATAACCTGTGGGTCTCCTGCCGTGAGCAAACATCGCAGAGAGGGTTCCCTAGCAGCTAAGCCCAGTAAAGTCAGGAGTGTGTTCTTTGGTTCTTGACTGGAGGGACACAGAAGGACTTGTGGTAGCACTGCCTGGTTAGAGGTACACAGGTGCCTTTAACCCCCCTTTGTAATTGTAGCTAGCCACTCTCTTGGTGAAGACAATCTCCAGCCCAGGTTGGGTAGCACATGGAGAAAGGCTCTCTTTGACAAAGAGTGTGTAATGGAATAAATCAAGTTTTGGTTTAGAACACCTTCCCCTCACCCCCTCTCCCTCTCTGGATAACATTGGGAAGCCAGCATCTCTCCCTCCCCAAAATGAACACAGTGGGAATGAGAGTACATGAAATGGTTCCTGCTCCCCTCTTTTTCCCAACACTAAACTTACCTGCCCTCCCAGTTGCTAAATGTAGCCAGGTAAAACAATTTGCCCCTTATCTGTCTCACCCCGACCTAGCCATGGTAGTGCCCGCAACGGGCACCTCTAAACATGTATCTTGCTCTATGCTGGGCTGCCCTTGAAGCTGATCTGGAAGTGGCAGCCTGTCCAGAATGCAGTGGCTCGAGTCCTTACAGGGACACCGATAACTGCACTTACACAACCTGTGCTTTGCCAGCTGCACTGGCTCCAAGTTGAGTACTGGGTCAGGTCCAAGGTTTTGATCTTGACCTTTAAGGCCCTAAACAGTCAGGGACCAAAGTACCTACTGGACCTCCTTCTACTGATATGTCCCCTGGAGAGCATTACACTCAAGTTACCAACATCTATTGGAAGTCTTTGGCCCAATAAGTGTCCGACTGCCCTCAACCAGAGCCAGGGCCTTTTTAGCCTTGTCTCTGACTTGGTGGAACTCTGCTGGTTAACATCTGGGCACTGTGGGATTTACGACAAATTAGGAAGGCTTGCAGGGCAGAGATGTTCTGCCAAGCGTACAGTTGAGAACAACCCTAACTATTAGATTCACAATCTGCTTTCACTGCTCTTCCCCCATTGCTAATGTAAATTGGGGTGCAGAATTGTATGATGGCACCATACGGTTATTGGGCTTTATCTTAAACTATTTAATAGATTTGATGTGGTTTTTTATGACTTTGATATGAATCACCCTAAGCTCGCTTGCCAGGAGGGCTAGAAACAAACCAAATAAATAAATAAACACTCTCTCTTTATTCTAGCAGAGAACCGTCAGCATAAAAAGAAGAGTGAGGAACTTCATCCGCAATTGTCAGATAAAGTTAATAATGAAGATTCAAAAGGAAAGGTCAGGAATCGAAGCAGACCTATGAGAAAGAAAGGCAGCCATTTGGTTGAGAACAGAGATAGAAGACAGCGTAATGTACAGTCTCCAAAGCACAATATAATGAAGACAAGTAAATCTGTTAAGTACAGAAAGTACGTCAAATATAGGTCACAGCTTCTTGTGAACCTAAGAATACAAAAAGTAGAGAAACCTTTTGAAAACTCGGAGTGTGGGCAGAGATTCAGTCTGAGTGACAATCTTCAATGGCATCAGGGAACCCACACAGGAGGGAAACATTTTGACTGCTCACAGTGTGGGAAGAAATTCAGTCAGAGTGCCCATCTTCAACAGCATCAGAGAGCCCACACAGGGGAGAAACCTTTTGAATGCTCAGAGTGTGGACAGAGATTCGCTCGGAGTGGCAATCTTCACCTGCATCAAAGAATGCACACAGGGGAGAAACCTTTTGAATGCTCAGAGTGTGGAAAAACATTCACTCGGAGTGCCTCTCTTAAAGATCATTGGAGAACCCACACAGGGGAGAAACCTTTTGAATGCTCAGAGTGTGGGAAGAGATTCAGTCACAATGGTGGTCTTCAATATCATCAAAGAACCCACACACAGGAGAAACCTTTTGAATGCTCAGAGTGTGAGAAAAGATTTATTCAGAGTAGCAGTCTTCAGTATCATCAAACAACCCACACAGGAGAGAAACCTTTTGAATGCTCAGAATGTGGGAAAAAATTCAGTTACAATGGCGGTCTTCGAAAGCATCAAAGAACGCACACAGGGGAGAAACCTTTTGAATGCTCAGAGTGTGGAAAAAGATTCATTCAGAGTAGCAGTCTTCTTTATCATCAAAGAACCCACACAGGGGAGAAACCATTTGAATGCTCAGAGTGTGGGAAAAGATTCGCTCGGAGTGCCTCTCTTAAAAAGCATCAGAGAACCCACACAGGGGAGAAACCTTTTGAATGCTCAGAGTGTGGAAAGAGATTCGCTTTGGGAGGCAATCTTCAGCTGCATCAAAGAATGCACACAGAGGAGAAACCTTTTGAATGCTCAGAGTGTGGAAAAAAATTTGCTCGGAGTGGCTCTCTTAAAGAGCATCAGAGAACCCACACAGGGGAGAAACCTTTTGAATGCTTAGAGTGTGGGAAGCGATTCAGTTCCAGTAGCAATCTCCAACAGCATCAAGGAACCCATACAGGGGAGAAACCTTTTGAATGCTCACAATGTGGGAAAAGATTCAGTTACAATGGTGGTCTTCGAAAGCATCAAAGAACGCACACAGGGGAGAAACCTTTTGAATGCTCAGAATGTGGGAAAAAATTCAGTCACAATGGCGGTCTTCGAAATCATCAAAGAACGCACACAGGGGAGAAACCTTTTGAATGCTCAGAATGTGGGAAAAGATTCATTTGCAATGGAAAACTTCAACTTCATCAAAGATCCCACACAGGGGAGAAACCTTTTGAATGCTCAGAATGTGGGAAAAGATTCAGTCGCAATGAGAGTCTTCAATACCATCAAAGAACACACACAGGGGAGAAACCTTTTGAATGCTCAGAATGTGGGAAAAGATTCAGTCACAATGGCAGTCTTCAGTATCATCAAAGAATGCACACAGGGGAGAAACCTTTTGAATGCTCAGAATGTGGGAAAAGATTCAGTTACAATGGCGGTCTTCGAAAGCATCAAAGAACGCACACAGGGGAGAAACCTTTTGAATGCTCAGAGTGTGGGAAAAGATTCATTCAGAGTAGCAGTCTTCAGTATCATCAAAGAACGCATACTGGGGAGAAACCTTTTGAATGCTCAGAATGTGGAAAGAAATTCACTCAAGGTAGCTATCTTCAGCAGCATCAGAAAACCCACACAGGGGAGAAGCCTTTTGAATGCTCAGAATGTGGGAAAAGATTCACTCAGAGGGGCCATCTTTATCTGCATCAGAGAATCCACACAGGGGAGAAACCTTTTGAATGCTCAGAGTGTGGAAAGAGGTTCAGTCTCAATAGCAGTCTTCAGCTGCATCAAAGAACCCACACAGGGGAGAAACCTTTTGAATGCTCAGTGTGTGGAAAGAGATTCACTCAGAGTGGCAGTCTTCAGCTGCATCTGAGAACGCACACGGGGGAGAAGCCTTTTGAGTGCTCAGAGTGTGGAAAGAGATTCAGTCACAGTAGCAGTCTTCAGCAGCATCAGAGAACCCATGCAGGGGAGAAACCTTTTTAATGCTCAAACTGTGGAAAGAGTCAGTACCAGCAGAGATCTTCAAAAGCATTAAAGAACCCACAGAGGAGAGAGATCTTTTGAATGCTCAAGAGTGTGGGAACAGATTCAGTCGGAGTGGGAGTCTTCAGGAGCATCAAAGAAACCCACACGGGGAGAAACTTTCTGAATGTCCAGAGTGTGGGAACAGATTCAGTCGGAGTGGGCGTCTTCAGCAGCATCAAAGAAACCCACGCAGGGAGAAACTTTTTGAATGCTCAGAGCATGGAAAGTGATTAAGTTGGAGTAGCACTTTTCATAAAGATCTAAGAGCCCTCCGAAGGAGAAACCAGGCAATTGCTTAGCCTGTGAAAAGAGCACTTCTCTTATTTCATTGCTAAAAGAGAACCATAGACCACATAAAGCATCAAAACAATCGGTGACCGGAAAAAAGCCAACAGAAAAAACTCCACTGTAATAAATGCTCACACGGAAAAAAGCCCACACGGAAATAGGCCCACGTGGAAAAAAGCCCATACACAGAAAAAAGCCCACATGGAAAGAAGCCCATATGGAAAAATACCAGGTAAAACGCCATAAATATTTATAATAGTGGATAACCACTGATCTCCACTTATGAGAATGAACAGGTATTACCTATATTTTATGTCGTTGTTTTAGGATTAAAACATGTCATGTTCACATGCAACAATTTGTATTGTGATTTTATCAGTTATCAAATTATTTGCTATGTTATTAGGAAATAACTTCCTTACTATACAAAAGTGGCGTGTATGAAGAGGGCTTTAATGCTCTTGAGTGTAAGACTTAGAAGGAAAATGCAGGAAATAAAAGTGACCATTTTGTTATCAACAAACTTCATTAGGAAGGAAAAACAATAACGACAGAAATTAAACTCTCTATAGAAATATTTTTAAATAAAATTAAATACCTGAAGAGCAGTTGTAATTCTGAGTGATCTCCAGCCCTCACCTGGAGATTGGCAACAGTGGTTCTTCAGGAGGAAAAGAAGTCTTTCTCTGCAATGGGGCCAAAGTAGCTTACATCATTCTCCTCTCCCCCTTTAAGACAACAGATCTTTCCCCCCCAGAGAAAATAACTACTTTGGAGGGTGGGCTCTATGGCATTCTTTTCAACTGAGGCCTCTCCCCTCTCCAAACCCTGGCTTCCGTAGATTCTACCATAAAATCTCCAGGAATTTCCCTACCTGGAGCTGGCAACCCTAGTCAGGACTGGCCCCCGGTTACTTTTCTCCCAAAGGCCAAAATAGGTGTGGAAAGGGCCTTTTACTGACAGAACCAAGCTTGGTTGCCTAACCATAGCCACTGAGGGAATAGTCCCACAGGAGCCAAGAGAAAGACATGTCATCATCAGGACAGCTGTTTGGCAGTTATTCTGACAGGGAACAGTGGCTGAAGTGGGAGTGGGCGGGGAAGAGGAGCAGACCCAGCCCCCCAGCCAATAGCGGTTGATGGGCCAGTGGCTGATGGAGTGCACTGCACAGCCAATGGGAGAGCTGGAAATGGCCAATGCACCAAGAGAATGATTATGTTAAGATAGGTAATACCTGTTCATTCTCATAAGTGGAAGTGAATGGTTATCCACCATTATAAATATGGTGCTTTACATGGTATTTTCCCATGTGGGCTTGTTTCCGTACGGGCTTTTTTCTGTGTGGGTTTTTATGTATATGGGCTTTTTCCCATGAGTTATTGGAAACCTTATTCTGATCAATAAAGAATATATATGTGCTATCCTTATTTTATAGTAAATAGATTGTGTGCTTACATACAAAGATATAGCTAAAGTTGCTTCCAAGAGCTAATAGCCAGATGTTTAGTTATTTCAAAGTCCAGCCAGAAACAGAAGATATTAATCACAAGTTTTTTGACAATTAAAAAGGCCAATTAAAAGTGCAGAACTTGTATTTTATACAAGGAGGACCCCTACTGGGTATAGCAAAATGGTATATTTCAGTGAACCCAAGATAATTAATTTAGATTTATCTTCTAAAAATTCAATTACAATCCACTGATGGATTAAAATAAAGGATAAGAGGTGAATTCAAGATATTTATACAAGCTTTATGTCATATGCTACTTTGGAACATTAGAAAATGCATGTAAAGAGTTTAATTTTTTGGAATATCATTATCTTTTATTTTTCATAATTTATACATATGTTATAGTGGGAATAGTCCACAGATATGTTATTAAAGTGCTTTTTATGTACATACTAGGACTAAGGCCTGTTGTGGAAATAAATACAACGGGCTCTAGAAAGAGGCTCTGGGAGAGTGCCCTGGCCTTGGGCACTCAGCGTCAATTTGCTGTGTTGACCTCAGCAGGGTATAATGACACAGAGTCCACCAGTTTCTCCAGGGGAAGATCTCTGCCATCTGAAGAGCAGTTGTAGTTCAGTGAGATCTCCATCCCTCTCCTGAGATTGACAACAATGGTTCCCCATGAGGGAACAGGTAGTTTGGAGGGTGGAGTCTATGGCAATGAACCTGTCTGAGGTCCCACCCCTGCTGAAACCTCACCCTCTCCAGGGTACACCCCTCAAATCTCCAGGAATTTCCCAACCTGGAGTTGGCAACCCTATCTTCCTCCTAGCCAACCATCAGTGTATCATTATCTGCCCCCCTGGCTTCAGCTTTCCATCTCCTCCCTCCTAGAGAGCAATTATAATTCTGAGTGATCTCCAGCCCCCACTTGGAGATTGGCAACAATGGTTCCCCATGAGGGACTGGTTGGCTTGGTGGGTGGAGTCTATGGCATTGTACCTGTCTGAGGTCCCACCCCTCCTCCAACCTCACTGTCACCAGGTGCCATCCCTCAAATCTCCAGGAATTTTCCACCTGGAGTTGGCAACCCTATCCTTCCCAGCCAATCATCAACTTCACTCTTCAGCTTTCCTCCCCCCCCCCCCGGAGAGCACTCATAATTCTGAGTGATCTCCAGTCCTTGCCTGGAGATTGGCAACCATCATTCCCTTGGAGAAGTAGTCTTTCTCTGCAATGGAGACCAAAGCAGCTGATATCATTCTCCTCTCCCCCTTTGGACTTGCACAACAACCCTGTGAGGTAGGTTAGGCTTAAAAACTGTGACTGGCCGCAAATCACCCATTCACCAAGAATCTGGGTGTAGCAGATCCTGCTCTGAAGCACTGACTGCTACGCCTAGGGTAGCCAACCTCCAGGTGGAGCCTGAAGATCACCAGGTATCACAACTGAATTCCAGACAACAGATCCCCCTCCAAAGCCATTTTCTCCAGGGTAACTGATCTCTGTCATCTGGAGATCAATAACAGTGGGAGATCTCCAGGTCACACCTGGAGTTGGCAGCCCTATCTCTTTCCCAGCCAGCTATCAACCTATATTTTCCCCTCTTCTGATTTCCATCTCCCCCCCCCATCTGCAGCTTCTACCATGCTCTGAAGCCCTGACTGCTATGTCACATTGACTGTCATAGGGAGGCCTTTTCAGCAGGGTATAAGGACACAGAGTCCACCATTTTCTCCAGGGGAACTGATCTCTGCCATCTGGAGAGCACTTGTAATTCTGAGTGATCTCCAGCCCTCACCTGGAGATTGGCAACTCTTCTCTGCCCACTGCCAGGTGGGTCTAACTGTCCTTTCAGTGGCCTGCTTCTGTCAGTAAAAAGGCAATGGACTTTCAGCATAACCCCCTCCCCCGCCCACTGCCAGCTTGGCAACCAAGCTTGCTCTGATTAGGGAAATACCTGGAGATTTGGGGGGGGGGGGTGGATCCTGTGAAGGGCAGCATTGGGGGGGGACTGGAAGGACTCAGCAGGGAAGGACGTTCGTGGGGAGGGTGGGATATAAATGTGAAGAATAAAGAAATATAATACCATAGGGTCTCCCCTCCAAAGCAGCCATTTTCTCCAGGGGAACTGATCTCTGTCATCTGGAGATCAATTGTAACAGCAGAGATCTCCAGGTCCCACCTGGAGATTGGTAGCCCTAGGGGGAAAGTCAGCCACACAGCAGGGGGTTGAAGAGAATGGTTTGATGGCTGCTGGCCCACCTTATTAGCCAGCCAGCCATGGTGGAGCTAAGTAGGAGAGAGAGCCTGAGGAATTTCACACAGCCAATATGTTCTGTTTCAGGAACTCTTCAGTAACGGTTTCTGTCAGGCATTTCACACAGAACTGTATTAGTACCGGTTCCCTAACTGAACATATTGGCCCTTTCACACAGAAATGTGCCTCTCCTGTTGGGGAAGCGTTCCTGAGCCAGTTTACCTTGAAACCTCCTCCCAAGCGTTCGTCAGTTCTTGTACCGGTCCTGAAGTGCTACGGGGTGCTGTGTGAAATGTCCCCACTTCAGAGTTTATTCTGACAGGAAATTGGGCAAGCTGGCAGTGTGCAGGGGAGGGGATTATGCTGAAAGTCCATTGTCTTTTCACTGACAGAAGCAGGCCACTGAGGGGACAGTTAGACCCACCTGGCAGTGGGCGGAGGAGAAGAGTGGATCCTTCCCCTTCGCTGGCTCCCTCCAGACTGAGGCCGAGATGCTGGCCGGTGGCTCTGTGGGTGAGACTGAGGCAAAGCAGGAAGAGAATGCAGCCAGTGTCCAGAGACCCCCTTTTGAGTGGCAGTCCTTCAAGCCAACTGATTTTGGATCTCCGATACAGAAGGCATATTCTTAACGTTGTTAAACAAAAGGGTCATCTCAACTACAATGGCTTTGATGTTGAAATCTATCCAGATCTACCAAAGGAGGCACTTCAAAAATGGCGGGAACTCAAACCGATCACCTCCCAACTCCTAGAAGCGGACATTAAATATTCATGGATCTCTCCTCTCATCATTCAAGTCGTTCATAAAGGCAAAGCCCTCAAGATTTCTTCAGTGGGGGGCGTGGCGTCGTGGACCAAGATGGTGGACACCTAGATCGAGTGCTCCTGAACCCTCCCGACTTCTGAGCTGCGAAGCAAAACCTTCCTGCAAGACTGCTCCTCTTAAAGCATGCGAGGATCAGGGGGAAAGAAAGCGGCAGCGAAAGGGCAGGAGAACGCAACGCCGCAGCGACAATCCCAGCCAAACCGGGCAGTTGAGATGGAGCCCTCGGGACAGCAGCAAGCTTCCAAAATGGCGACGGAAGCTGACGCTAAAGGAAATGCCGACCTCTCCGACTCGCCGGTAACCCTGAAAACTCTGCAACAAACTTTAAAATCGGCACTACAAACAACGGAACAATCCATAACTAATCACTTAACACAAAAAATAGACGATATGCTTCAACCAATGATAGAACAAATCACAGAATTAACAAAAGCCTTGGAAATTACAACTAAAACAGCAGAGGCAGCACATCTACTAGGGAAACAGAATCATGATAGAAATTTGGAGCAGCAAAAAGATCATTTAGAATTGAAAGAAAGGGTTCTTACCCTGGAAGCTACAGCTAAAAGAAAAAACCTGAAATTTCGAGGCTTTCAAGAAGACCCAGAAGAAACACCAACTTTAGTGAAATTAATGGCTGAATGGTTGGCTACTATCCTGAAGCTGGAAGAAGGTATTTTTGCTATAATACTGAAAGCCTATAAAATAGGCTCTCCAAATAATGTGAATAGAAAATTCCCTAGAGACATTCTAGTGACTTTTGCTGATATAAGAATCAAAACAGACATTATGAAAATAGCTTGCGAAACTGGCTATCTTTCTTACCGGGATTTAAAAATATTGGTGTTTCCTGACTTGCCAGCGGAAACTCTACAACTCCGAAAAAAACTGAAAACAACAACTCAAAAATTGAGAGAAGAAAATATCAACTATCGGTGGATTTCTCCAAGCAAGTTGATGGTACGTCACCAAGGCAAAACATATTTTGCAACTGATGAGGAAACTGGTAAAATTCTACTGGAAGAACTCAACTTTGAAGAACAGATGGAAATTTCAAAAAAATCCATCAAGAGACGTCTTTCCATGAATCTATCTCCGTTCAAAGCAAGTAAAGTGCCAATTAGAGACTTATCCACAAAAACCGGTCTGTAAATTTTAAAATGTTTCAATAGAAGGAACAATCTTTATTGAAAAGAAAAATTATATATTTGCTTCTAAAATTAAGACAACTAAAACTAAAGAAATGTTGTAAGAAGGCTGGGAGGGTAGGGAACAGTAAGGTTTTGTAGCCCCAGGAAGAACTACAAAGTTAGTAGGTCTAGCTTGTAAGCTGACCTAGAAAGGGGTTTATTTTATTTTTGTAACTTTTATAGTTAAAATAATATCTTGTTTGAGAATAGTTTATTAGTTAAATTTAGTTGGTGGGGTTTGAAGAGGGAGGGAGGGGAGGTTGGGGAATTATTATTTTGAATATTTACGGAAAGCCTCACTGTTTATCAAGAAGTGTTTACAAACGAAGGTTGATTTTAGTTGTTATAGTTTTTAATCATATATATTTTGGTTCGTCTATAGTATACTATGAATAGTGTTTTTTCTTGGAACGTTCGAGGATTGAATAATAAAATCAAAAGAAGGAGGATTACTAACCAAATACTAAAATATAAACCAAAAATAGTTTTACTGCAAGAGACTCACTTAAAAAATAGTAAGGAACCTGTTTTGGCAACATCTTGGTATGTTCAGCAGTACGTCTCTCCAGGTTCATCAAAAGCTAGAGGCACTGCAATATTAATAGCAAAAACTGCCCATTTTGATATCAAAGATGTTTTGATAGACCAACAGGGTAGATATGTTTTTGTTAAAGGCTGTTTAGATGGGACATTAATAACCATTGGGTCAATATATACACCTAATGAAGGACAATTACAATTTGTAAAGCAGACCATGGAAACCTTAAGACTTTTTAAAGAAGGAGGGACTCTAATAGGAGGAGATTTTAATTATGTATTGAACACACAGACAAATCAAAAAGGAAATCTAGAAAAAAATCACCATATGACAGATTTGATTCAGAACTTCAAAATATTATAAGAAAATATGGGCTTACTGATGTCTGGAGAATACAGCACCCAGATACTAAAGATTATACATTTTACTCCTATAGATTCAGTTCTTATACCAGAATAGCTTTTATCCTTGTTTCCTATGATTTACTTTCTAAGACACTTTACTCAGATATAGAACTCAAAATTTGGTCAGATCATGCTCCAGTCACCTGTACAATAGATCTAGGTAAACAAAAAGCACCAAACAAAAAATGGGTTTTAAATAAGTCCATTTTATTGAAATCAGAGATCCAACAACATATTTCAAAGGTTATCAAAGAATTTTTTGAGCTGAATAGACCAGATGACACGTCATATCAAAACAACTGGGACACTGTGAAATCAGTTATTAGAGGCCACCTTATTTCTGCAGCAACATTCCTAAATAAAGATAGAGAAGATAAAATCACCTTATTACAAAGAAATATAATTAAGCTCGAAAAAGAACATAAAGAATCAGGAAACAAAAAAATACTTAAACAATTGATGGCTGATAAAAGAATATTAGAAACAGAAACCTCACAAAAAATACAGAAAGATTTACTCTACTTAAGACAACAATATTGGAGGAAATCTCCTAAAACATTAAAAATACTCTCCTGGAGGGTAAAAGAAAAGAAATCTCAGAGATACATTCATGCTTTACGAGATACGCAAGGAAAAACACATTCAGATATAAACACAATTATTCAAATCATGGAGGACTATTTTAGTACTTTATACAAATCCAAAAACTTAGAAAAGTGAATACTAGATAAAGTTTTTGAGAAAAAAAGAATTATTTAAAAAACTGACAGATCAACACAGATTAGATCTGGAAGCTCCAATAACTAAAACAGAAATCCTAGAAGTCATAGCACAGGCAAAAAATAATTCAACTGCAGGTCCAGACGGTTACCCATACGAATTCTATAAGCTTTTCAAAACTGAGTTAGTAGAACCCTATCTAAACTTGGTTAATAACACTATGGAATCAGGCATTATACCAAAATCATGGTTGAATTCAGAAATAATACTAATTCCTAAACCACACAAAGACAAATCATTAGCATCTTCATACCGCCCAATTACTTTACTCAATACAGATTCAAAAATATTTACAAAATCATTGCAAATCGCATGAAAAAAATACTTCCAAATTATATAAATATAGATCAAACTGGATTCCTTCCAAATAGAAACATTTTGAATAATACTAGAAAACTAATTGATATTATAAATTATTGCACTATAAAAAAACAAGAGGCCCTGTTAATTGCTTTAGATGTTGAAAAAGCCTTTGACAGTATCAATATACAATACCTCCAAAAACTAATATACCATATGGGATTTGGCAAAAAATTACAAAGAACTATTCAAGCACTATACAATAGCCCTACGTCTAAATTAAAAATTAATAATTATTTTTCCAACCCAATACAGCTGCAAAGAGGGACTCGTCAAGGGTGCCCTCTGTCACCACTTCTTTTTATTTTAGCTATTGAACCTTTAGCCGAATATATTAGAAAAAATGTAGATATTAAGGGCATACAAATTGGAAACACACAACATAAACTTTCCTTATTCGCAGATGATATTACAATATATATTACAAATCCAGAAAAATCATTAACAGAGCTTCAAAAAGTTATAGAACACTTTGGAGGGATTTCTGGCTTAACATTTAGTAAAGATAAGTCATACATGCACCCTTTAAACACTAAACAAACTCAGCTAGACTATCTAACTAAGACTTTCAAATATAAGATTCTAGAAAAATCATGGAAATATTTGGGTATCCATATTACACTACAACAAGATGCCTTGTTTGAGTACAACTATGAGAGAATACATAAAGATATTAAAATAGCTTTAAAGGACTGGTCTGCTAAAATATTGACTTGGAATGATAGATTTCATTTGATAAAAAACTTTATTTTGCCCAAATATATTTATCTTTTTAGAACCCTTCGAATACTAATCCCTAAAAAACAAATTCTATCCTGGCAGTCAGATTTGAATAAAAAAATTTTGGAATTACAAAAAGCCAAGGTTAAATCAAAAAACATTATATAGAACATCTTCACGAGGTGGTCTGGACTATCCTAATTTACTATTATATTACGAAACCACTCTTATAGCAACCCTTATTCAAGCAGCAATCGCCAAAGTCCCCCCGGCGTGGACGCAAATAAATTTAGAAGCATCTCAGTTTAAACATATTCCTTTATATGATTTGCTTTGGAATTCAGAAAAAATTAAGATTTTAAGAAAAGAACAACCAAGTCTCTTAACTACTTCCTTAACAATATGGGAACGTTGGAGAAAAATATTAGCCCCTGATATTTCAAGCATAGCCTCTTATACAAACCAAACTTGGTTTGAACCTGGAAATTCAGAGAAAACCTATTTGGAATGGCAAAATGCAGGACTGACTAGACTAGAACATTTTATTGAGAAAGGCGCAGTAATAGATAAAGCAGCAATAGAATTAAAAACAAAAAAAACAGTGCACTGGTATAAATATTTACAAATAAAACATTTGTTGGACTCTCCCCAATTACAAGTTTCAAGAAACAGAACAAAAACTCCCTTTGAGAGACTGATTAGTCAAGCAAAAGGCACTATAGAAGGCTTAATTACAAAAATTTATAGACAATTAATAGAAGCTAAAGAGGAAAAGGGTAACTTTATACCAAAAGCAATGGCACCAAGATTTAAATAATGATTTAACGAACGAAGATTGGTTAGACATATGGTCAGCTCCTAGTATAACATCAAAAATATATGCAATCAAGTTCCAGTCATATAAAATAATATCAAGGTGGTATATTCCCCCTACTATTTCTAACAGAATAAATAGCGAGTTCTCACCAAATTGTAAGAAATGTGGCCAAAGAGCTAATTTTATGCACTGCTGGTGGGACTGTCCGCAAATTGCGCTGTTTTGGAAAAAAATCTTATATTGTATCTCAGAGATAACCGGAAACAACTTACCAATGAAACCAGAAGTTATTCTATTAGAGCACTGGGGAAATTTAAAATTAATACAAACTGAAAAGGTAAAGATTTCAATACTACTAACAGTAGCTAAGAATCTTATTGCTAGTAGATGGATAGAAGCATCTGCTCCGACAATAGCTCAGTGGCAGCAAAAGCTGTGGGATTATTTTGTTTTATCAAAGTTATCCTATTTAACTAGCGATAATCCTCCAAATTTATATCAAAAGAAAGTTGTCACCGTATGGTTTACAATAATAACTTACCTTACCGAGAAAAAAATACTCCCGGCGAACCAAGCCTATCAGAAAATGATATATTTGTGAATTAAAGCTTTAAATATGATATAATGTTAATTTAGTGAGCTGTTTATAATGTAAAAGATAAAACAAGTGTATTATGTTTAAGTGTAAATTGTATTGTAATATAATTTATTGTTGGTTATGTTGTTATAAAAGAAAAATTATTAATTAAAAAAAAAAGATTTCTTCAGTGGAGGAAGGCTTTTCGGCACTACGTGCTCTTGACATAGCCACCCCCATGGAACTCAGCAAAAGGTCGAATAAAAGAAGACTCTCGTCACCTTCACCACCTCCAACAGATCTGAGACTGCATCAGTGTCTAACGCATTGAGTTCGTTTTATTGTTTACTGATTTCGGAGCAGCATGCCTAAAATTACAGTAACATTCATTTTTTCTCTACAGGTTCATTAGAAAGAGAAGGCTCTTATTTTGTTCCTCACCTTTCTTTGGAGGGTTCATATATCTCTAGTTATTTTATATTTGAATTTAATCTAAGGTTATAGTTAATCAATTTCATATTGTGTACATAATACTTATATAAGCTCATTGATTTATTGAATTTTTATGCAATTTGGAAGGGATGGGGAAGGGGTGGGTTAGGGAGAGAGGGGGATTTATCTCGGTCCTTTGAAGTTAGTGTCTCTCAGTAATTGGCGCTGGGAAAGAGAGGGAAAGGAGAGAGGCAAATTCCCAGCCTCCTGGGGGGATTCTGACACCCCAGGAGATAAGAGGGATGCAAAGCTATACGCTACTAGTTTTATCAACAGAATTATTTACTGATTCTTAACTGAGATACAGTGTTTGTTGTTTTCTAAATTAATTTACACCTGATTACTTCAATACTTTTATAGGAATCAATTTACTCATCCGTGATTTTATTAACAGCAGAATAAGACTTCCTACCATCACACTGAGACACTAGGAGGGGCTACTGAAATTTATCGCTCCCAATTAATTTGTTCATACTATTTACAGTCTTACACAATTTCTAGAAAATTAAAGTAAATTGATTGCTCAACAAGTTCCAGAAATTCATCTCTTTGAATGTTCTTCAGTAACTTGACTTTATAGAGGTACAGTGCACTCTAGTGGTTAAAATAAGGTATTGAGAAAACTATCAATTGCTTTTTATAACAGTGTTGGTAAGTTGTTCAGGGGAAATTATTAAAGCAAACATTTCTGATGAATTACATATTATTTCTACTAATGTAAAAGGTTTGAACCATGTTTTGAAGAGAAGGCGAGTACTTGCAAATCTATTGAAGTTAAAACCCTTAATAGTTCTATTACAAGAAACTCATCTTAAGAAATCAGACGTAAAAGTTTTTAATACTAACCAATTTTTATCTCAGTACACCGCAGCAGGAAGCTCCAAATCTCGTGGAGTAGCCATACTTAACCACACAGTTCGTTTTGACTTAACTGGCAAAAAGCAAGACCCAGAAGGTAGATACCTCTTTGTAAAAGGGCATTTGGAAGGTAAGCTGACCACCATTGCCACACTATATGCTCCAAATGAAGGCCAAGTACTATTTTTAGAAAACACACTAAAACTTCTTAGTGATTTCTCAGATGTGGACATAATCTTAGGAGGAGATTTTAACTTAATAATTGATAATGTGTTGGACAAATCAAAAACTACAGCAATTTTACCAAACTCCAAATCTAGGTTCACCGATTAGCAAATATTCTTGAGGATTACAAACTAACTGACATATGGAGAACCTCACATCCACTGGAAAAAGACTTTACTTTTTTCTCAGACCGTCATAAAACCTATTCCAGGATAGACCTACTTTTGCTGTCCGAATCACTTCAAGACAGAGTTGTCTCCACCACAATAGGGCCAATTCAGTGGTCTGATCACGCATGGGTGAGTTGTAAGTTAACACTTGGGGACCAAAACAACAAACATACACAGTGGTCCTTGAACACTTCTTTATTAAATAACCCAGATCTTAGATCTGAAATAGCACAAGCCATAAAATTATATTTCGAAGAAAATGATACTAATGAAGTCTCTCCAGTAATTTGCTGGGATGCGATGAAACCATCTCTTAAGGGAGTACTTGGCCCCGTCCACACGAGCAAGATAAGCCAGACGGGAAGTGACTCAAATTTGAGCCGGTGCAATTTGTGCCGCTTTTGCAGGATCACACAGGTCCATGGATCTGTGAGGGTGAACTGTCGCTGCGTGATCACACGCAGCCGTGGGCGAGTTGGGTTTTTTTTTCCGGCTGTTTTCAGTGCGCTTATCTGCTTCTACAAGGGATCGATGACTTGCCTGTCCACCCTTGGGATCATCCAATGATGTGCATACTGGGATGGGAGGGGGAAAAAACCCCAAAAAGCCCGCTCCCCAATGCCACTTGTTTGCTCTGGTGTGATCACACCAGGAAAGGTCAGTTCTGGGCCGTCGCAAACCATTTGAGACTGCCCTTTCACTGGTAGCTAAATAAGTCGATTCCCCACCGGCTCAAAGTGGTTTGCGACACTTTGACACCAGTTGCAGGATGCTTCCCAGATGTGCTTGTGTGATCACGCCACTTTGAGCCGGCGGGGAATCGTCCTTCTTGTGTCACAAATGGGTGCGTATGATCACGCCCCTTATCTCCAAGGCTGCATTTCTGAAAAAACAAAAACAAAAAAAGTATAGAGATATCTTAGACAGGATCAAATCACTAGAACAGGCTCATAAAGTAACAGGCTCCAACAAGACATTACAAAAGTTAAATCTAGAAAGAAAAGCTTTACAGTTGCTGGAAATTTCTTCAATTAAAAGACAACTTAGTTTTACAAAACAAAAATATTGGCAAAAATCACCCAGGTCTATGAAACTCCTTTCTCATAAGGTTAAGGAGATCAAAAAACAATCCCAGATTAAAGCTTTAAAGGACAACTCAAATAAGGTTGTCACAAATTCTAAAGAAATACTTACCGTTCTGGAAGAATTTTATTTTAAATTATATACACCTCAAAAGGTGAACAAAGAAACCTTTCAAAATTCTTTAAGGGATTTTCCCATACATACAAAACTTGACCCCCAACATAGGACACTTTTGGAGGAACCTATAACTATCGAGGAAGTACAGCAAGCTATCAAATTACTAAAAAATAACAAATCTCCTGGATCAGATGGTCTACCTGCTGAATACTATAAAGTTTTTTTAGAACACTTACTGCAACCTATCACAAAGGCCTTTAATCACATTCTAAACACAGGAGAAATGCCACCTTCTTGGAAACAAGCCATCACAGTAGTCTTACCAAAACCTGGCAAGGACCCTCTATTGCCCAAATCATATCGACCTATTTCCCTTCTTAATCAGGATTTAAAATTATTTACCTCCATCCTAGTCAAACGTATTAACACCTTCATTCCACGCTGTATACATAGCAATCAGGCAGGGTTCATACCTCACAGGAATCTAGCAGACAATACGATAAAAACGCTCAATATACTTCACCACTGCAAAAAGTTCCAATAGCATTTTTATCTTTAGATGTTGAAAAAGCCTTTGATTCTGTTTCTTTCCATTATCTTTTTTCTGTTTTGCAAAGAATGGATTTCAGCCCTAAATTTATTCGAACTATCCACAGTCTTTATGATAACCCTACAACATCTATTAAAGCCAATGGTTACAGATCAAAGCCACTAGTACTTGGCAGAGGAACGAGACAGGGTTGCCCGTTATCCCCCCTGCTCTTCGCCATGGCGGTAGAGCCTTCGGCACAGGCGATAAGATCGCATCCACAAATTACTGGAGTGAAAATTAAAAACACTGAACATAAAATATCTTTGTTTGCAGACAATATGTTATTGCACTTAACGAACCCAACTACCTCGATTACAGAACTAATGCAGCTGCTTCATTCCTTTGGTTCAGTCTCAGGTCTACATGTGAATAATTCCAAATCACAACTGTTACCTATTAATCTTACACCAGAAGAAAGAAACCTTATCCAAAAAATGTACAATTTTGAATGGGTATCTACCCACATGAACTACTTAGGAATCAAACTCACTGATTATCTATCTAAGCTACTAGACTTAAACTACACTGCTATACACTCTAAAGTTTGCACACTCACCTCGAAATGGTCAAAACTCAATCTCTCATGGCTAGAGCGTTTCAACCTAATTAAATCCTTCATTCTGCCGAAATACCTATTTTTATTTAGAACTCTTCTCATACATCTATCTGAGACATTACTGAAATGTTGGCAAGACAATTTATGGGGTTTTCTTTGGAATGGCAAAAAAGCTAGGATTAGTTTAAAGGTTTTGAAAAGATCTAAATCCAAAGGAGGCCTTGGTTTGCCACAGTTATCCACTTATCATAAGGCAACACTACTGGCTAATATAATCAAATTGATGAGACATACAAACCATTTAGACTGGATCTCCGTAGGGGATGACTTGTTTGCACCATGCTCCATAGATTCTTTATTATGGGATTCAAAACCTATATCCCAATTGACCAATGACAACAATCCTTTTCTGTTACCAGTGCTTAAACTCTGGAGATCCAAACACAAACAACTTATTCCTAAATTCTCCAAATTTCTGACTTTACTTACCAGGCATGGTTCAGACAAATGACTAGTGATTCCTCTAGACTGAAATGGAAAAAGGCCAAACTCGCGGATTTCAGACATTGCAAACAAGAAAGGATTATTAAGCAAAGCTGAGATGGAAAGGAAACTACAGGCTCCGATTCCCTGGTTTCTTTATTTAGCTATACAGCATTTCAGTACCCAAATCTATTTGTCATCAATATTATCTCAAAAACTTAGATTTTGAACTCATATTACAACTATTTGAAAACCATAATAAGGGTTTGATTTCTGCCTCATACAGTTTATTAATAGACATGCAAAACAACTCCCCTCTGCCTTACCAGGCAGCCTGGAAAAAAGACTGCACAACTGTCTTGGATGATAATCTGTGGTTGAACATTTGGACAGCAAAAGTAGGTTCCCTGGTCCCAAGTTCTCTGGAATTTCAGAAATGCAAAATCCTCACTAGGTGGTACCTTACTCCTCAGAAAATATCTTATGGTAATGCCTCTTATTCACCCAAGTGCTGGAAAGGTTGTCACCAAGTTGGCACATTTGCGCATTGCTGGTGGCAATGTGACAAAATTTTTGCTTTTTGGGAACAAATCAAGGCCATAGCTAAGGAAATAACACTTATCGACATAGAGATTTGCCCTGAAACCCTATTTTTAGATGTATGGCCACAACCAATTCAATCTCATAAGTTAAGACGAACTCTAGAGGTTTTGATATTTGCTGCTCGCACAGCAATAGCTTCCTACTGGAAAAATCCCAAATCTCCTTCTATACAGCTCTGGTATGAGAAGCTATGGGATCAATACTTAATGGAGAACATTACACATAAACTAAATGAATCATCTATGACTCCAATTAAGTCCAGATTTACAGAAAAATGGAAACCAATCCTAGATTTTCTTTCTTGTGAGAAAGCTATTCCGAAAAGCTGGGCAGATCTCAAAGATGGATGTGAGTACTCGTCTTCTCTTCATAGTATTTCCTAAGGCAACATTGAATTCTGATTGTTATCTTCTCGACACTCATCTGGCTTACCTTTTTATTGTTTTGATGTTACAACCGACAACTTATGGGCCACGTTTGGAAGTCTTATTAGAACTTTGACCACTGTTTATTCAACTGATTTCAAGTATTCTCTTTTCCGTCAAGGTACAGAAACTGTACAGAAGTTCTTTCTGTATTGGAAGTAATCGTTTCTTGTTGACAAATATTGCAAAAAAATTTGTAGGTTCCTGTAAAGTTCCTTTGTTTGCACTGATATCCATAATTTGATTGGAGTATTTCATTATGTATTTGTACTGTTCTTGCATATATGTTCACTTTGTGGTTCAGGGGTCATTTTGTAGAAAAAGAGGTGCAGGAGCTCATTAGTGTAACTTTTTTGCATATGCCACACCCTCTGACATCACTGGAAGTGTGACAAAAAGCGAAAAGGGGGGGAACGTAACCCCCCAAATAGCTGCGAACCGAGAGGGTCAAGCTAATAAAAGAATTGTGAAAAAAATAAACATTTATTAGGGTGTACACATAAATAAAACAAAATAAAATTTAAAAAGACAGTCCAAGTATCAGACATTTAAAACTTGGTTCATTAGGAACTAATTGCAGTGCATATCAAACTGATGAATAAAACCTTTGACATAAGGACCATACGCGTTTCGGCCCCTATGGGCCTTCCTCAGTGGTCAATATACTGTATTATACAATGACACAGATCCAAAAATTCATGCATTCAGAATTTTGTATATAAATATATAAATGAGACCAGGGGTTGTTTTCTTGAATGCTATGTATTTCCTACAACTAATAAAATGAGCCTGTGGTAGCTGTGCAAATTCTCCAAATTAGTCTGGTATCAAACGTCCCATTCATCAGGATGTGTGTCACTTCCATCAAGTGAAATAGTCCCTTGAATCAGAAGTGGCCACGATTTAACCTTGCTTACTTGAAAGGCTGTCATATAGAAGATGGTGCAGAGTTGTTTTCCGTTCCTCCAGAAGGTCAGATCAGAACCAGTAGGTTTTAATTATATCAGAAGAGTTTTCGGCTAAGCATTAGGAAGAACTCCCTGACAGAGTGGTTGCTCAGTGGTACAGGCTTCCTCAAGAGCTTCCTGATGGGCTCTCCTTTTTTAGATGTTTTTAAATAGAGGCTAGATGGCCATGTGACAGCAATGCTGCCCAGGAAAATGCTGATAGCCACAAGTTTGTGCTGGTGTGATCACCCGGGGAACGTCCGGCTCTGGCCCACAGCAAACCATTTGATACCACATTTTCACTAGTAGTTTTTTACTATGTTTCCCCGGTGGAGCAAAACGGCTTGACGGCAGTTATGGGATGCTTCCCAGATGTGCTGGTGTGATCACGCCACTTTGATCCGCCGGTGAATTGTCCCTCTCACGCAGCAAATGGGTGCATATCATTGCACCCAAGATTTAACAATTAACAAACAAGAATGCCTGTAGTATATTTGCAAATAACTATGTTTTAAGTTGCTATAAAATTGCTTTTTCACTCACAGTTTGCAAGGTTACAGACTTAAACAGTAATAATATTAAAATACTAATCTATGATGATTGATATCTTTTTTCCCCACTATCGTTACCTAAATGCCTACGTGATACTCACCTACAGAAGATAACGTAAAACAACAAAACAATCAAAATCAAAACAACACCCCCCCAACTCACTAACGAAAGTTTCTAATCTATCACCTAAGGTTCCCCTTCCCTCCCCCCTCCCTATCTTTATTCTATAAGCTAACTTTATATAATTAACACTTTAAAAAAACCCCTTTAACTCTTGTCCCAACACTGCTTGGGAAAGAGAGTAAGCAGCCACTTACTCAACTTACTACAATAAGTTGTCACTAAAAAATTATTCTAACACGTATAAGAGAGAATGGCATGGAGAAACTTCCCTTCTGCCCTTCCCCATTCCAGATACGCTAGAAAAAAATTATTAAAAGTTAACTGGATTTAAATTTTAGCAGTATAAAGCATACATCTTATAGTGATCCTACATAGTACCACAACGGGGCATCAAAAGGAGGTCTGACCAACTCTAGTCGCTGTAGATAAGTCTTATGGTCATGTAGGAACTTTATGCTCCTTATGTGGAGTAAGGTCAACATTCAGCTTTCTTTTGGCTGATCTCTTGTCTACTTCCATATCTTGAGTAGATAACTCCAGGGCTTCTAACAGCATATGGCCAGTATGCAAGTCATTTGCTGATAGAAGGCACCTGGAGACGTGCCGCTGCAATCCATCGATAATGAATGTTGGCTTGTTGTAATTGTGAGATAATCAGCTTCAACGCTCTGCGAAGATTTTGGGCTTCTGAGGGCAGATCAAAAAAAACTTCAATTTCATCTTCAACAAAGAGTAAATGTTTTCTTAGTATAGCCTCTGTTAAGATTTTGTGCTTCATTCTGTTGTCTTGAAAAGCAACAAAGATGTCTCTTGGGCCTCTCTTAGGATCACCGGTCTGCTGTCCTAGACGGTAAGCTTTCAAAATTATAGGTGCAGCATTATCTTCTAGCCCTAGTACTGTTGTAAGCAGGGGTCATTTCATAGGAAAAAATGTGCAGGAGCTCATTAGCATAACTTATTTGCATATGCTACACCTCCTGACAGCACCGGAAGTATGTCAGAAGTCAAGAAAGAAAGGGGGGAGGGGGAGGGAGGGAAGGAGAGAGAAAAAAAAGAAAGAAAGCTGGCAGAGAGGGAACAGCTACTAATCCAAGCCTCAGAAATACCACTATTCTGGGAGGATAGCTTCAGTGGTGGTTGAAGCCTTCAGAAGGTTGGCCAGAGGAGCCAGGACCTTTCCAGGGGATGGGGTCATTTTGCTGCAGCCATGACACAAGCAGGCATTCCCCCACCAGGGGGGGCTGGCACCAACTCCCGGAGCTGTGCTCCCCAAGCTCCTGCTCAAAATGACCCCTGGTTGTAAGCCAATGAGCGATAAATACTTGAAGGTCCTGATTTTCTTCAGCACCCTCAGGAAAACCCCAAAATTTCAGGTTGTATTGCTGGATTTCCATTTGTAACACTAAAATCCTTTGTTTGGTAGATTTCTTTTCTTTTCTTAAATATTTATTTATTAGTTTTTCAACAATTTTATATCTTTAATACATTCTAAACCAAAAATATCAACCACTAGGGGTGACAACATATATATCAAACAATATATCCCATGTGTCTCTTACAACTCATATTTTACATCATACCAATCATACATCTGTTTCCAAGTTTTGTTAAATACCTGTTCCTTTTTATTAAGTTTCATTGTCAAATTATCCATTTCTGCTATTTCATAGAGCTTTTTAACGTATTCTAACTTTGTGGGTGTTTTTTCTGTTTTCCAATATTTTGCAAATAAAATACGTGCAGCAGTGAACCCATGTGTAATCATTTTCTTTTGTTCTTTGGTTACCTTGTTTTGAATTATATTTAACAGATATGTTTCTGGTTTCAGGGGGATTTCCTCTAATATAATTTCTTGAAGTATTGTCTGTATCATTAACCAATATTTTCTTGATATTGGGCAAGTCCACCACATGTGGTAATATGAACCCATGTTGCTTTTGCATTTCCAACAGACATTTGAAATCTTTTTTGAATATCTTGAAAGTCTTTCCGGTGAGAGATGCCATAAATAAAACATTTTAAATAAGTTTTCCTTATAATTACTCGCTCTTGTAATTTTTATATTTTCTTGCCAGATTTTTGACCATTTCTCTAAGGGGATGTTATAGCCTATATAACTTGCCCACTTAATCATAGTTGGTTTCACCCATTCATCTTGTGTTTTTTCTTCCAATAAGCAGTCGTATACTTTCTTTATTATTTTCTCTTCTGGTTTTAACCATGCCTTATCCAATATAGTATCCTCTTTATGAAAACCTTGTTTTTTATCCATATTAAATCTAGTATATAGTTGATTTAACTCCCACCATGTTAAATTTAATCCCAAATCACATAGACTCTCCTTGTTCTTAAATTCTAATTTGTTATCTAAAAGATCCCTATATGTTATCCTCTTATCTTCAGTTATTAACGTGGGCTTAATAAACGCTTCTAGGGGTGAAACCCACAGTGGTATTTTTTGATAATATTTATATTTTACCCCTTCCCATATTTTTAGTAATGCATCTCTTATTATATGTTCTCTGAATATTTTATTCCTTTCTCCATACCATATAATTTTATGCCATCCTGTTTGCAAATTATGCCCTTCTAAACTTAAAATTCTATAATTTTTAATTTCCACCCAATCTTTTATCCAAGTCATTCCAGAAGCTATATAATAATTTTGCCAGTCAGGTAAACCAAATCCTCCTCGCTTCATTTTATCCTGTAAGTATTTAAGTTTTATTCTGGGTTTCTTATTTTGCCAAATAAATGTTGATATGTTTTTATTTAGTTCTTTAAAAAAGGTCTGATTTTTTAATATAGGTATAGTTTGGAACAGAAAAATAAGTTGTGGTAGAACATTCATCTTGATTAAAGCTATACGACCCATCAAAGATAGTTGCAGTCTTTTCCAGATCTCCAGGTCTCTCTTAATTTCTTTCAAAATTTTTAAATAATTGTCTTTGTACAGCAAACTGCATCTCTTTGTAATGTTTATCCCTAAATATTTCACTCTCTTAACTATTTCCAATTTAGTTTTTTCCTCTAACTCTTTTTCGATCTCTCTAGGGCAGTTCTTAGTTATCATTTTTGTTTTTGTTTTGTTTATTTTGTAGCCAGATAATTGGCCATATTCTTCCAATATGTATAAGAGCTCACCAGTTGAGTTCAATGGGTCTTCAATAATAAAAATCACGTCATCAGCGTAAGCCAAAAGCTTAAAGGTCTCCCCCTTAGTTCTCAATCCCTTTATTTCATTTTTCTTTCTGATAATATCGCATATAGTTTCTAATGAAAAAATAAAAAGGAGAGGGGAAAGGGGGCACCCTTGCCTTACACCTTTTTCTATCTGAAATGTTGCAGTAGTTGTTCCGTTAAAAATAATTTTGGCCTCCTGTTTGTTATATATTGTTTCCACCATCCTATAGAAATGGTCTCCACAGTTCCATTGTTTCAATTGAGACAGCATAAATTGCCAATTTAACTTATCAAAAGCCTTCTTGGCATCCATACAACATAAAGCCACTTGTTTCTCTGAGTGTACTTCGTAGTACTCTAGTATATTTAATATTGTCCGTAAGTTTTGTCTCAAATATCTCCATGGTAGGAATCCCGCCTGGTCCTGGTGTATTGTCTGTGTTAAAAAATTTTTAAACCTGGTAGCCAATATTGTAGTATATATTTTATAGTCTGTGTTTAAAAGAGATATAGATTTATTTTCAATTTGCAGCTCCTTAACATCACCTAATACTCTATAGCTCATTGTTAAAGCTTGCTCAGCTTTTACATCAACATCCTGTAATGCTTGTTTTATATCATTGAGTTGTGCTTGGATGGGGTTGAAATTTTGTTTCATAATGTCCTTCAGACGTGATTCCATATTACTTAATTCCATTAAAATATTTTTAGCCCCTAGTTCAGGCATTAAGTCAGGCTTACCGGTAGAGTCGTCGGCCATTTTGAATCCATCTTGTACGAGGCCGGGCTGGCCTGTTGATGGCAATATCAGTTGAAAGTAAACTGGAAGTGATTTGGAAGCAGATTTATTCTGTTGCTGGCTCATGTAGCCAGGTTCCCCCTTACATTAGAGGAGTTTTGTATCATTGCAGTGCGATTAATTGCATATTTAGAATAGGGAAGTTATAGAGCGAGTGGTTTAGGCAGCCATCTTTGTGTCCATGCCACACCCCCGAATTTTTTTATTACTGTACTCTTTTCTTATCCCCATACCCTAGCCTTTTTTCTATATAATACTCAAAAATTATATTGGGGGCGGGAAAGACTTGCAAAGGCACCTTATTTAAACCTCAACGGATAGACTGGGGGGGGGCTGATTTTGCTCTCCTTACTGCTGCAGAACTGTAACTGGAGAAGCTGTCCTCCATCATCCTTAAGCCCATGCCGTTTCCTCTTCCCAGGTTTTATTCCCCCCAATCCTACCCCAGCCTACCCTCTTTCCCCGCTTCTAGGTCCAGCAGCTTCTCTTTCGCCTGCCTTGCTTGCTCCGTTGGTCTCACTGACACACATTGAGCTGGGCCCAGGATCTGCGTGTGGCAGGGAAGTCTCTCTCACCGCATGCAGACCCGACTGGGAGGCTTCCCCTACCCAGTAGTTTAAACAACACCCAGGAGAAGCTGGCCCCAGGATCAGTCTGCAGTGGGGAGGTCTCTTGCTGCTGCATGCAGACTTCTCCGGGTACAGTAAATGGGCAGCTGTTGGGGAAGAAGACTGCATGGACCCAGAGGAGCTTCTGGCTGGGCACAGAAGAAGCAGGTGAAAAAGAGGCTAAGCAAGCTGGTAAGCTGAACTCAGGAGCAGCTTGGACCAGCAGGAGAGGGGGCAGAGAGAAGAGAGCCATGGGTTGGATTAAAGCCCTGGGCAGGCCGGTTCTGGCCCGCACACCATAGGTTTGACACCCCTGCCCTAATGCTTTATCTAAGCCACTTTATCAGTCATTGAGTACAGGGCAACTCTCTTGCCTGGGTAGAAAAGCTCTCTTGAATCATTCAATTTTGTACAGTTTCTGGAAAGCCAGGAGAGAGTGAGCCTTCCTGGCTTCCTCAGACAGGCCACTCCAGAAGATGGGGACCATAAGAGACACCACAGGTGTATGAGCAGTTGTTGATTTTGACCAGTGGAGATTTGCCAAGGCCGTGAAGGGTTTTCTGTGTAACAGCTAACATTTTAAATTGAGCCCGGGCACTGATGGGCAGCCAGTGGTGTGACATTAAAGTGGGAAGAATATGCATGATCCATCTACCTTCGGATGAAAAACTGCTGTGGCAATCTGCACCTGCTGGAGTTTTTGAAGTGATTTTCAGGAATCATCAATGTACAGTGAACAAACTTTGAGTTCACTGACACCTTTAAGACCAACAATGTTTTATTCTGGGCATAAGCGTGCACATGAAAGCTTATACCCAAAATAAAACTTTGTTGGTCTATTTTTTTGAATATTTTTATTAATTTTCTATACCTACATCCAACTAACAACACTACAATACCTAAAAAACTAAAAACCTACTCTACCCTAAGGTATACAGAAGTCAGAACTATATTCTGGTATGTTATTCTTGCTATAAACTGTTCAAGAGAGTGTTAAAAAATACAGGTTTCAAAATGTTAATAATTCTATCTTAAAAGCTTAAGAAATACATGGATGGCTAAAATTCAAAATGGGATACATAAACATATATGACTTTCAACAAAACCAGCTTATTTTACTTTGTACTTTCTCTTCTTTCCTCTCTGGGGTTTTGGTGCTGCTGCGCTCAAAGCTGAATCTGACCCTTCTTCTTCTGAACTTTTACTTCCAGAGGCATCCAAGCTTTCCAGTCCATAAATGCTCTCTTGAAGATCTAAAGAGTCCTCTGTTGAGGCTTTATCTTTTCCTTCTCTGCAATAATCCAAAAATTTCTTTACCTTTGCAGCTGAATCAATTCTTTGCTTCTTGTCTTTGTAGTTAAATACCATGCCTTCAGGAGTGAGCCACCGATACATGATGCCCGCTGTTTGGAGAAAAGTAGTTAAAATTTTGTAGGGTTTCCTCTTCTTCCTGATTTCAAATGGAATGTCCTTTAACACTTTAATATCCTCTTCTTGGATCTTCAGGACATTTCTATTTGTGGCCTCAAGCACCAGGTCCATAGTTGATTTTTTGGAAAACCTCACCATAACTTCTCCAGGCAAATTTTTCTTCTTTGCAAATTCAGGATAGGTCCTACAGGCCCTATCCAGATCGCTTTGTAGTTAAACGTTGTTGGTCTTCAAGGTGCCACTGGACTCAAACTTTGTTCTGCTACTTCAGACCAACACGGAAAGGAGAGGAGGAAGCATGACAAGAGGCAGCACTATGGACTCTTTCAGGAATGGGAAATATGAAAGAGTGGGGAAGGGAGAAATGAGGTGTATCCCACATCCATTTTGGTTCCTACGAGAAAATAAATAAATACAGAACTCATGAGATTTCAGCACCTAACAAACACAACTCTTCAAGGAAAACCCCCCACCCCAAAGACTTAATCCCTCCAACTATCTTGAATGTACTTCAGCTGGCAGAGCCCATCCTTGCTTTCTTCCTTGTGGGATATATCTGAAGGCTTTAAAAAAAAGCTAAAATTCCTTCTACAGTTTGAGCATTTATAACATTTCCTCCAAGTTAGGGTAAGATTTCAGAGTAGATTAAAGCTTTTGACAAAAGTTTATATTGTTTCGATGCTTTATGTGGTCTGTGGTTGTCTTTTAGCAGTGAAACAAGGGTAGTGCTCTTCTCACAGGCTAAGTAGTTGCCTGGTTTCTCTTTCGGAGGACTCTTAGATGTTTATGAAAAGTGCTACTCCCAACTCAATCTCTTTCCATGCTCTGAGCAGTCAAAACGTTTCTCCACATGTAGGTTCCTTTGAAGCTTCTGAACACTCCCACTCTGACTGAATCTCTTCCCACATGCTGAGCTTTCAAATGGTTTCTACCCACTGTGGGTTCTGACATGACGCTGAAGACTGCCACTGTGACTGAATTTCTTTCCACACTCTGAGCATTCAAAAGTTTTCATGCCTGTGTGGTTCTTTGATGCTGTTGAAGATGGCCCCTGTTCCTGAATATCTTCCCACACGCTGAGCATTCGAAAGACTTTCCCCCTGTGTGGGTTCTCTGATGCTCTTGAAAAGAGCCACTCCGAGTTAATCTCTTTCCACACTCTGATCATTCAAAAGGTTTCTCTCCTGTGTGGGTTCTCTGATGCTCTTGAAGAGAGCGACTCTGAGTGAATCTCTTCCCACACTCTGAGCATTCAAAAAGTTTCTCCCCTTTGTGTGTTCTTTGATGCTGTTGAAGATGGCTGCTGTTCCTGAAACTCTTCCCATACTCTGAGAATTCAAAAGGTTTCTCCCCTGTGTGGGTTCTCTGATGCTCTTGAAGAGAGTGACTATGAGTGAATCTCTTTCCACACTCTGAGCATTCAAAAGGTTTCTCCCCTGTGTGGGTTCTTTGATGCTCTTGAAGAGAGCCACTCGTAGTGAATCTCTTTCCACACTCTGAGCATTCAAAAGGTTTCTCCCCAGTGTGAGTTCTCTGATAATATTGAAGAGACTGACTATGAGTGAATCTCTTTCCACATTCTGAGCATTCAAAAGGTTTCTCCCCTCTCTGGGTTCTAAGATGCTGTTGCAGATGGCCACTCCCACTGAAGCTTTTTCCACACTCTGAGCATTCAAAAGGTTTCTCCCCTGTGTGCGTTCTTCGATGCTGTTGAAGATGGCTACTGTTCCTGAATCTCTTCCCACACACTGAGCATTCGAAAGGCTTCTCCCCCGTGTGCATTCTCAGATGTAGCTGAAGACTGTAACTCTGAGTGAATCTCTTTCCACACTCTGAGCATTCAAAAGGTTTCCCCCTTTTATGGGTTCCTTGATGCCGTTGAAGATTGTCACTCAGACTGAATTTCTTCCCACACTCTGAGTTTTGAAAAGGTTTCTCTTCTTTTTTTATTCTTAGGTTCATAAGAAGCTGTGACCTATATCTGATGTATGTTCGGTAGTGAACAGATGTACTTGTATTCATTACATTATGCTTTGGAAACTGTGTATTATGCTGACCTCCATCTCTCTTCTCAACCAAACGGGCGCCTTTCTTTCTCATACGTCTGCTTCGATTCCTGACCTTTCCTTTTAAGTCTTCATTATTAACTTTATCTGGCAATTGCGGATGAAGTTCCTCACTCTTCTCATTCTGCTAATGGTTCTCTGCTGGAATAAAGAGAGAGCGTTTATTTATTTGGTTTGTTTACTGCCCTCCTGGGAAGCGAGCTTAGGGCTGTTTACATCAAAGTCATATCAAACACATAAAATCTTTTAGATAGTTTATAATACAGTTCTAGAGCCCAAGAACCATATGGTGCCATCATACAATTCTGGCCCCCAATTTACCTTTGGAATGGGGAAGAGGGGTGAAAACAGATTGTGAATCAAATGGTTCTTAAGAACTATTAAACGGTTAAGTAAAAGTCGCTGTCCTCAACTGTACACTTGGCAGAACGTCTCTGCCCTGCACGGCACCCTAATTTGTAGCAAATCCTACAGTGCCCAGATGTTAACTAGCAGAGAGTTCCACCAAGTTGGAGCCAAGACTAAAAAGGCCCTGGCTCTGATTGAGGACAGCTGGACATTTTTAGGGCTAGGGACTTCCAATAGATGGTGGTAACTTAAACGTAATGCTCTCCAGGGGACATATCAGCAGAGGCGGTCCTGCAGGTACTTTGTTCCCTGACTGTGTAGGGCCTTAAAGGTCAAGACCAAAACCTTGAACCTGATCCAATACTGAAATTGGAGCCAGTGCAGCTGGTGAAGCACAGGTTGTGTAAGTGCAGTTATCAGTGTCCCTGTAAGGACCCGAGCTGCTGCAATCTGGACAAGCTGTAACTTCCATATCAGCCACAAGGGCAGCCCAGTGTGGAGTAAGTTACAGTAATCAAGTCTAGAGGTGACTGTTGCATGGATTACCATGGCTAGGTCAAGGAGAGACAGGTAAGGGGCAAGTTGGTTTACCTGGCTACATTTAGCAACTGGGAGGGCAGGTAAATTTAGTGTTGGGGAAAAGAGGGGTGCAGGAACCGTTTCATGTACTCTCATTCCCACTGAGTTCATTTTGAGGAGAGAAAGATGCTGGCTTCCCAATGTTATCTGGGGAGAGAGGGACGGGAGAAGGGAGAGAGGGAGGGAGGGAGAGAGAGAGAGAGAGAGAGAGAGAGAGAATGTGTGCACCTTTTTCCGAATCCTGCCCAACCCGAGCTGGAGATCGTTTTCGCCAAGAGGGTGGCTAGCTATAATTACAAAGGGGGGGGGGGGTTAAAGGCACCTGTATCCCTTTAACCAGGCAGTGCTACCACCAGTCCTTCTGTGTCCCTCCAGTCAAGAACCAAAGGACACACTCCTGACCTTACTGGGCTTAGCTAGGGAATCCTCCCTGCGAGGTTGGCTCACAGCAGGAGACCCACAGGTTATTCTAGAGTTAGTAACCAACAGTCTTAGGCACCAGACAACTTATTGCACCAGCGCAGACAGAAACCAGAAGTTGGTAAATAAAATGTAAGTTTATTTAAGTGCACAAGATATATTCATTAAAAGGTGCAGAATTATTTAAAACAGTACTGTGAGGGAAAACAAGATGTTACCCATACAGTTCTGGGTCCAAATGTACTCTGTCTCCAGAGTCCCAAGCGCCAGGCTGGTTGGTTTCAGCACCCAGAGGTTCAAAGATGGCCGAAAGGTGAGCAAGACAGAGTTTCAAGTCAGCTTGACATGCAACACTGTCATGCCCTCCAAAAGGGTGTTAAAGCAGGTTATTTATTGCTGAAACCCTCAGTGGATGCTGGGCCTGGGCACCAATCAGGGTTCAAGTAATGTCTTCTAGATACAAGAAGGCAAATCAAGGAGAGGACGATTTCATTGGTCTCTGGTCATGTCAGAAGAGCAGGTGCCATGATCTGCAGTTTCACAGCACCAGTCCTTACCCAGAAAGGCCACATTCTCATAGTTCTTTAGCATGACTTCCTGGTAGAGTGCTCTTTGGCCTGGATCCAGCAGGGCCCACTGCATCGGTGAAATACAAGGCCACCTCCTCAAAGGAGAACGGACCCTGAAAGAATATGCAGATTTCCTCGTCAGAGATCACCCCAGGCAGAGATGGCACACTGGAAGGGAGTCGTCTGGGAGGGTACAGGATGTATGGCTTGGCATGGGCGTAGGGACCGGTGTTCGGAGTCCCTCTCACCCAGACACCTTCTAGAAACTGCAGGAGCAAAAGCCCCCTGAGAAAGGAGGGGGAACCCAGGCTGTCCCCTGCTCAGTTCTCCTACCTGGACGGGAGGTGCAGCAGCCGTTTCCAAACCTCTGAAAAGATGATGGCTCAACAGCATCTTTCCACTGCCTGTTACTGAGAAAAAGGAGGAAGAAAGGGGTTTTTCCATGACTTTTTATTTGATATGTTTGTTCCCTTCTTCGTTCAGCACGTGGCCAGGGGTGTAAAGCCTTGCCCTGTGTACGCTCAGAAACTTTTAACACTTTTTACAGAATACTGGGAGAGTTAGAAGAGAAGGAACAGATACCAGGAGTCTTAGGGATTCTAAATGCTGCCAACATATTTCAGACTTCTGTCAGGCCTGTGTCAGGTTTGAGGGAGGGTGCAGAGGGAGATGGAAATGACGTATGACACGTCACTGTCATGTTTGGCCAGGGTGACTCATGAGTCAAGGAAGCTGGTTTCTGATACTTTTTATCTATTTGGAATTCGATAGTGACTTCAGACTGCTGCAAAGTATAAACAGAAGGCAAAGTGACGTGAGTCAAAGTGGTGTACAGTGAGGGCCGCAGCACTCAGCAAAGTCCTGAAACTTCCTTGGAACAGGACCAAAGTTTCAACTATAGAAGCTAATTACTGTAGAAATTAAAGTACCGTAGGTGTATCAGAGGTTTTTCAGAGTTTTCGCTGAGGTCTGGGACTCAATCCAGCCCTAATTCTCCACATTTAGCACCTGGGAGGGCAGGTAAGGTCCAAAGGTCTAAATGTGCCTGCAGTAGGAAAAAATTGAAAGCCCGCTGGCCTTGTCCAGCTTGACTGACCTTAACCACCCCCTCACCCTTCCCCAAAATATCCAGGATTTAAGGATACCACAGCCTTTCCAGAGAGAGAGAGAGAGAGAATTCTTTTATGGGAAAGGACAGAAATCCAAAAAATTCTCCAGGAAGGACAGAAACATGGTCAACATCAAAGCCCACAATCCCTAACAGAAGAAGCGGGATGGATTATTTCCTGATCACAGTCAGACCAGATGTTTGTAATCCCATCCAGGGAAAAGGTGTGTTGCAAAGGCTGGAACCAGAGAAATGAGGATCTGGACCCTTCCGGAGTCCTTCTGAGGGTCTTTCATCCCGCCTTTGCTTCAGGCCAGGACACTTTCTCTGGCTTGGGTGACGGCTACAACACTGGCCTCACTGGCCTCTGGGCAAACAGCTGGACAGGCCTCAAAATGGTGTATTGGTGTTCCATATTTTGCTGCCTATGAAAGATCATCACCCAGAAAGGCCACATTCCCATAGTTCTCCAGCATGACTTCCCGGTACAGAACTCTGGTCCGGATCCAGCAGGGCCCACTCTGCATCAGTGAAATACACGGCCACCTCCTCAAAGGAAAATGGACCCTGAAAGAAAAAGTAGAAAATCCCTCGTCAGAGATCACGCCAGGCAGAGATTGCACCCTGGAAAGGAGTGGTCAGGATGAAAGGCTTGGCATGGGTGAAGGGAGTGGCGTTCAGAGCCTCTTTTGCCCAGACACGTAGAGCCTTCAGGAGCAAAAGCCCTCCTGAGAACAGAGGGGGAACCTTTCCCCTGCTCAAATCTCCTACCTGGATGGGAGGTGCAGCAGCCATTTCCACACCTCTGAAAGGATGATGGCTCAACAGCATCTCTCCACTGTCTGTTCCTGTGACAAAGGAGGAAGGAAGGAATTTTTCCACAACTTTCTATTCAATTTGCTTGTTTGTTCCCTGCTTTGTTCACCATATTACCAGGCGTGTAAAACCTTGCCCTGTGTACACCCACCAAATGTGAACATTTTTACAAAATACCGGGAAGTTAGAAGAAAAGGAACCAGGAGCCTCAGGGGTTCTAAATGCTGCCAAAATATTTCAGACTTCTGTCAGGCCTGTGTCAGGTTTGAGGGAGGGTGCAGAGGGAGATGGAAATGGCATTGCATGGCACATCACCATCACATTCGGCCCAGACGTGACTTGAGCGCATCTGAAGACTTGGGGGTCATATGTATGAGTTTTCAGAGTGCCTTTTGGCATGCTCACTTCCCAACCAGGTTGTCAGCCAGATGCAACATCAACATGACATCACATCTGCCTCAAGCCCCTCCCCAAAGCTCCCGGGGTTGCCAGGCAACAGCACACCCTCCCTCCTCCAGTATCCGGTTTCCCAAAGCGGTCCGCCAGATGCCCCTGTAAGCACGGGCACAGAAGCCAAATGTTTCCACCATCACTGGCCCCCAGAGAGTGTTTTTCAGAGCTCTGCTGCCCAGAAGGTGGAGGCTCCCTTTATTCACCAAGTTGAATAGTTCTGCCAAGATTTGTCTACCTTTTGGAAGGCGGGAAATAGATGACTATTTTAATTAATGGGAGAAATTGCCCTCCAGGAATTTGTCTAACCCCCTTAGAGAGGCATCACAATTATGCCACAATTACGCTTGCGGGAGGACAGGATATAAATCCCAAAAATAAATAAATAACTAAATTAGTGGACATTGAGTTCTGCAAATTAACTCTGTGTTGTGTGAAGAACTGTTTAATTCCCCCCCCCCCGACCTGAACTCTCTACCCATCAAATCCACTGGGTGCCCCAATCGTATCCAGGTCCAAAGGGTCGTTACCACAGGACAGGACATCTCGGACATGCTCCATGGCCTGTGCCCTCTGCTCTTGCTCCAAGGAAGTTCCTTCCGCTTCAGGGAATGTTGCTTCTGTCTTCAGGGATGGTGCCCACATCTGAAACAGTAGCAAGGGAGGGGGTAAGAGATGGAATGAAAGACACCAAAGAATCGATCCTGCCTCACTCCCAGACTCTGCACACTTCTATCAGCAGTCCTGGTGAGTTATCTGAAGGGATCTGCAATACTCTAGTAGAAGAGGCTGCTGAAGGAGGCTGTAAAATCTCCCACCTGGATGATTCACATGTGGAGAAATATCTCTCAAAGAAGAATTAGAGGGACAAGAGTATAGTCAGAATCTAGATATGCTAAAGACAAACCTCAGGGGTTCGTAGCAGAACAATCGGTGTTTGATACACTTCTATATGAAAAAAGGATTAATTGAATAAGTAATTTTTTGTGTATTTGTTGCAGATAAAGCTAGAGGGTGAGGTGATTAAAGATCCTCTTACCTGGGGCCCCACGTTTCCCGCCTCACCCTTTATGCCGGGGTTGCCCGGAAGAAATCACCAGCCACTTCTTCTAAATGGCCAGGATCCGACATACCTTTCCCTGTACATATTCCAGAGAGCACTATGGTCAGGGGTGCAACATCGCCTGGTGATTCCAGGCCCCGGGGAGGGCAGGTTCACTGCCACCAGAGCAAGGGCCTTTTCAGTGGCGGCTTCTTATTGGTGGAATGAGCTCCTGGAGGAGATCAGGGCCCTGTGGGACCTTGTGCAGTTCCACAGGGCCTGCAAGACGGAGGTCTTCCACCAGGCTTTCAACTAGGAGCCCCCCTCCCCCCCTCACAGTTTTTTAGCCTCCAGCTCACCCATTTTTGTCTTCGCTGGGGAAGGATGGCTCCAGAGCAAACGTAATGTATGCAACAGCCAAATCGCTCGCTCACCACTTGCATGTCCAGTAGCTCACAAAGCAGAATTTTTGCTCAGGAGACTCCACAGCTTAGAGGGAGCATTGGTGACAATATACTTCCTTGCCCTACTCCTTTTCCTACGCTAATCCAATCAGTTGTTCCATATGCTTCTTGACCCTTTATACAGGCTTCTCAGGGGACACCTGAGGCGGTCCGGTACTCCCATCTCTCCAAGGACTTGCCATAGTTCGTTGTGAATTGACCCACACAATCAAAGGCTTCAGGACAGTCAGTGAAGCAGAAGTACTCCCTTGCTTTCTCCATAATCCAGGGAATGTTGGCCATTTGATCTCTAAACCTTCGGCTGGTCTTAAAGTTGCCGGTGGACTCAAACTTGTTCTACTGCTTCAGACCAACACGGCTGCTTAGCGGGAACGGTCCTCGTGGAGAAGGCAGGAGGTGTTTTTCATTTCTCTGCAGCGCCGGAAGGGTTAAAGCCACCGAGCCTTTTTACTAGGGAGGCCGAGCCGGGAGGGGAGGGGGAGGGGGAGAGGGGGAGGGGGGGGGCTGAAGAGAGGCGAGTCTTTCCTGGGCGGGAGGGGTTTGCCTTTGCGCAAGGCGAGGGAGGCCCGGGCAGGTTGCAGAGAAGCCGCAGCAGGGCGGGGAGAAGCCGCGCAGCCGGACCCCGGGAAGGGTCCCTTCGAAGTAAGGCGTCGGGAGAGCATCTTAATGATCTTGGAAGGCTGGGGTCATTGGGGGGGGGGGGGGGGGGAGAGATTCTGGGCAATGCCCGGTTTGGGGCCGCGGGGAGGGACCTCAGACGGGAACAGGGGCCGTCGAGTCCTCCCTCCAGTGCAGCCCTTTTCCCTGCAGGGGGACTGAGCTCTCTCCGCTGCAAGCCGGTTGTGATCCCGGGAGAACGTCAGGCCCCACCTGGAGGCTGGCAACCCTTTTAGCCCCCAGTTTTGTTCCTCTATGTAAGTGGAATATGTTTTTTTGGGGGGGGGGGGGTGTTTGACGATCACTGTCTTTCAGTACAAAAAAGCCCAGAATGTATCAATCTGACCCGTTGCCGGTCATTTTGAAAAGCAAAACAGGAAACAAAAAGCAGGACTCAAAAAGGGGGGCATCTGGGAAGGGAACTCCCGCCTGCCCTGGACTTAGCCGCAGCCCCATCCTAAGACCCTGATGTGGGCCCAGTGTGGGGCCAGGGCTGCCAGCCGGTGGCTCAGTCCCACCCAGCAGAGGGGTGGAAAATTGGGGAGACTCCGTGGCCAAGGCGCAGAGAGCCCAGCAAGGCCAGGGAAGATGGTGGAGACAGCGCCAGTGCCCCCCAAGCACCGCACCTGCTTTGATTCCCCACTCCTCCACATGCCGCTGCTGGTGTGACCTTGGGCGAATCACAAGTTCTTTCAGAGCTGTTCTCTCAGGAGCAGTCCGTGAAAGAACTCTCTCATCCCCACCTACCTCATAGGGTGCCTGTTGTGGGGAAGGGAAAGGAGATTGTAAACCACTCTGAGACTCCTTCAGATAGCGAAGGGCGGGGTATAAATCCAGTCTCCTCCTCCTCTCTCCAGCTCAAGGCTAGGCACAAGACTTCCCCCCTCCTCTTTTTCACACACATACGCACACACAGTAGCTATAAGTTGTGGGGGGAGGGGGTGTTACTCTTTTTCTTTGGAACTTTAGCTCCGACCTGGACACAGACTGGTGCTGCTGACCACTTTGGCTGACACCCAGGAGGGCCCACAGCTATTTTTTTTTTGGGGGGGGGGTGTTTCCCACAGATAAGAGGGACGTAGGTAGAGCCAGTTTGGTGCAGTGGTTAAGTGTGTGGACTCTAATCTGGGAGAACCGGGTTTGATTCCCCACTCCTCCACTCACAACTGCTGGATGACCTTGGGCACGCCATAGTTCTCCCAGAGCTGTTCTCTCAAGCGCAGTTCTCTCAGAGCTCTCTCAGCCCCACCCACCTCACAGGGTGTCTGTTGTGGGGAGGGGGAGGGGGAGGAGATTGTGAGCCGCTCTGAGACTCCCTTGGGTAGTGAAGGGCGGGGTATAAATCCAACCACTTCTTCTTCTTTTTTATTATTCTCTGTTTATGTTATTAATTTAGGTTAAGAAGATACAGCTGCTTTCCTTCTACCAGTGGAGTGTTCATTGATTTTAAAATCCCTTGGAGGGGGAAGAACTGTTTGTCTCTTGGCAACACATCGGCCCCGTTCCACACGCAAACCACATTTTCCTAGTATAGTCTACCGCTTGCTCTGGCAATTTTGTGCTGATAATGTCCAAATTTTGTTCCAGGATCTAATATCTAAGTGCTGGAATAGGAGGAGGACTGTTTGCAGAAGGGAGCTGAGCAAGTGGCCTTTGGTGCTAAATCACCAGAAGGATCTGAAGGGATTTGTTTTGGGGGCCCTGAAATTCAGCTGGGGACACAAAGTCATTTGAATGATCTCTTGGAGAAAAAAACCAAAGTAGCCTTGGTTCGGGAGGCAAATGCTGGAAGTTGAGAGTCGGGTGAAAGATTCTTGAGGTGTAAAAGGACACAGAGGGACCGAGACTGAAAACAGCTTCCGTCAGAGCACTGACTTACACTGAGAACCCACAAATGGCAGAGAAAACATACACTTGTTCTTATTGCGGGCAAACGTTTCAAGGGACTTCGACCCTCATGGTGCATGAGAGGACTCATATAGGAGAGCGAAGATATAAGTGCCCGCAGTGTGGGAGAACGTATCCGTGTCATTCTGACCTCCTCATACACCAGAAGAGCCACGCAGGAGAGAAGCCCCATCGATGTCCTTCACATTGTGTCAAATATTCCAGTCGGAATGCCCCCCTGCCCCTACACCAAGGAGCCCGTCTGGCAGAGAAGGTAAGCCTGTGCCCTGAGTGTGGGGAAGAGGAGCCCTGCTGGATCAGAGCAGTGAGTGTCCATCTAATCCAGCATCCCGTCTCACACAGCAGCCAACCAATACCTCTGGAGGGCCAACAATGGGGGCACAGAGGCCGAGGCCTTCCCCTGAGGCTGCCTCCTGGCCCTGGGTGGAGATGTTTTCTGGGAACTCAATTCCCAGGCATGCCTGGGCCCAGTTCAGACTGTGACTGGCGCAAGAGGAGATGGGGATTCGGCCTCCCCTCCGGCCACACGTGCATCATGTTCTTCACCCGAAGAAGCCCCGGTGGAGCTGCTGTTTGTGCCACTGGGGGAACTTCAGTGCAGCCCTCCTCTGTACGTGCAGATGTCCTTAGCAGGGCAAACAGCGGCTCCGCAGAACTTCTTCGGGTCAGGAAAATGGCGTGGGGGTGGGGCTGATACCCCTTCTCCTCACACGGCACGGTCCCAGTCTGAATGGATCCTGCGATTGCCTGGGAATTCCACCCACATGTGTGTTTGGTCTGCCAGAAATGGACAACTGAAACAAAACGCTCATTCTCAGAGTGACCACGACTGGGCCTTGTATGACGTGTGACTGTGAAGAACCAGTCAGGAGATGCCACATGCCCTGTGCTTCCCCGGACGTGCAGGAAGGGAGGGGAGAAGGACTTCACCCTTCCTTCCTTCCTGCACAGTGAAAACTTGGCAGCCCTCTGAAAAGTGGGAAGGTGAACTGGCGGCTGCCCTTGCTACGTGGCCCCAATCCACACCAGGTCCAGCACAACCGCAAGTTGTCTTGGAAAGACTGGCGGCGACATGTCACCATCCAACTCTTCTTTTCATTTTCCTAGTATAGTCTATCACTTGCTCTGGCAATTTTGTGCTATCTGGAGTGCAACTTATTCCCCCTGTGCTGCCTGCACCCGTGTGGCTCCGTCCTCCCCCATGACCCACACCTTTCCATGCCAGAGAAGTGGGGCTGAGTTCCAGAGAGCTTTCGCCACGGTGTCTTAATTGGCCTTTATAGGCTAGCCCGATCCTATCAGATCTCAGAAGCTTAGCAGGGTCGGCCCTGGTCGCTGTTTGGGTGGGAGACCACCAAGGAAGCCCAGAGTTGCTAAACAAGAGGCAGCCAATGGTTACCTCTGAACATCTCTTGCTTCATGAGGGGTCTCCAAAAGTCAGCCGTGACTTGATTCCCCCCCCCCCCAGTGATGCCACAACATTCTTGGTTGTAAATTATTTTTGTTTTTTAACGAAGTCAATTTTTAAAACTTTTTAGCAGTTATGTTGGTAGGAATCATTCCCAGTACTTTTTGGAATTTGGTGGAGGACATTTCTGTGGACAGATAATTCAGGTGTTGTTATATATTTGTTTGGGAAATGGCTGTCTCTCCAGATGAGGCAGCTTACGATTAAAAGCAATAAAATAGAATTTTAAGAACGTGACAATGTTACAGAAGGAAACTAGTGAAAACAAGCCAGGGCCTAAAAACAGCTTGATATCTGCGTGGAGCAGCACAAAGACGAAGACGTAAGAAAGTCCAGAGGCCAGAAGCAGACCATTATAACTGCTAAGAGAGAACAAAAAACCCTTAGCTAAAAGCCTCTTGCTGGGTAGACTTCAGAAAGGCTAATGCCGAAAGTCAAGGAAGGTAGGGGCCATGGGAGCCTTCTGGGGGAGGGTGTTCCAAAGGCAAGGAGCCACCACGGAGGAGGCCGTGTCTCTGTTCCCTGCCTCCCTCAACTCCGCAGGTGGGACACCAAGGCCAGGGCTTCCGAAGAGGATCTCAGCAGATGCTTTTCAGTGTGACAGTCTCACCTAGTGGTGTCAGGAACTTTTGCCCACAGGAGATCCCGGGCTCAGCCCAATGCAGGAGCTCCAGTTCAAAGTCCCTGGAGATGCCTCCCCAGTCAGAGGGGACAGTCTTGAGTTACAGGAAGGGCCTGACGGGGGGGAAGGCAGCGGCAGAGGGTGTCCCTTGAATGCCAGGAGTTTCACTCAGCATGGGGCACATCATAGCAGAGCAGCCACTTTCTTGAGGGGAGCGGATCCTGGCCATCTGGAGGTCAATTGTAATGGTGGGAGATCTCCAGGTGCCACCTGGCAGTTGGCATCCCTAGCCCCTCTGCCTGTGTGGGCCTCACTGCAAAGACCCCCGGGGTTGCACACACGGAATGGGGCGGGGTGGGGGGCGTGGCCTGAAAGGGATTTGTTTCCAGGGGATCTGATGATGCTTCCTCCTTCTCTCCCCAGTTCGGCTTTGAGAGCAGCGAAGAGGACAAAAAGCCGGTCGTGTCCGCCCAGGAAGCTCTAGCTCAGGCACTCCCGCAGCAGGCCCAGGTGAGTCTGGCAGGTGAGGGGAGGAGAGGAAGCTCGGGGGGGGGGGTGGAGTCCCCCCACTCATTCTGTCTCCCCCACCAAGTCAGCAGCTTTGACTCCTGACGTGGAGGTTCAGCACTGAGAGTCCCAACTGAAGTGGGGGGTTTCCAGATCTCTCTCTATGCCGCCCCCCACCACTGCACTTTCCCCATCTCCCTTGTGCCCAGGAAGTGCCCTGAGTCTAGATGAGAAAAACCCCTTGCCAAGGCCAAGAAGGGTTGCCGTGCCAGTCTCTCTGCAGCCGGAGAGAAGAGCCAGAGTCCAGGAGCACCTTCAAGACTAACGACATTGGTGGCAGGGGAGGAGCTGGCGTGGGTCACGGCTCACCTCATTCTGAAGGTATCTGGGGAAGTCTGCAGTGACTCATGAAAGCGCCAGCCCTGCCACCAATGTCGTTAGTCTTGAAGGTGCTCCTGGACTCTGGCTCATTTCCCACAAAAGCTCATCCCCTGCCACAAATCTCTGGCTCTATCCCTTGCTTAGAACGTGTGCTGGCAATATCCTTTTGTCGTCCCTGCTTTGAAATATGAGTTTTCCTAGGGTTTTTTTGGTCTTTGTAAAAAATTTTAAAGCCACAAAAACTGCAAAAAAAAAAAGCATAAGCACGATCTGTATATTAGAAACAGAAACGTAACGCTGGAAAGGATCTGAAGGGTCATCTAGTCCAGCCCCCTGTGAAAAGGATCTAGGGGTCTTAGTAGACCGTCCACTGAACATGAGTCAGCACGGCAGTAGCTAAAAAGGCAAATGGGATTTCGGGCTGGATCAACAGAAGAGAAGAAGAGGAAGAGATTGGATTTATACCCCACCCTTCACTCACTTGGAGTCTCAGAGCGGCTTACAAACTCCTTTCCCTTCCCCTCCCCACAACAGACACCCTGGGAGGTAGGTGGGGCTGAGAGAGCTTTGAGACAACTGTCCTTGAGAGAACAGCTGGTACAGAGCTATGGCTTGCCAATGGTCATCCAGCGGGTGCAAGTGGACGAGTGGGGAATCAAACCCGGTTCTCCCAGATTAGAGTCCGCACATTTAACCACTACACCAAACAGAAGTACAGTGTCCAGATCATGCAAAGTGATGGTATCGCTTTACTCTGCTTTGGTCAGACCTCACCTAGAGTTTATCCGTATGTGTGTGTCTGAACTCTCTCAATCAGACACCTTTCAGCCCTTTTAGAAATAACAACCCTGAACAGCAAACTGCTGTTCCTTCTGCACACCAGTGCACCTGTACGGAATGTGCTGGCGTGGCCCCCAAAGAATTGCCTATGGACTGCCAGAGATGGCTGAGGCGTGGAGTATGCCCAGATGTCTCCTGGTCTGGGTAGCCCGATTTCCCCTCCCCTGCCTCTGAGTGTCTTCAGTGCAGCTGCCTTGGGGTGCAGAAGGAGCTGAGCGTTCCTCAAGCAGCTCTCCTCACTGCTGGGCCTCCGAGGTGTTCCTGAGGGCACAGGATGGGCTGCAGTTGTGAGGGGAAAGCCAGGTTCCTTCCCTTCCGTGGCTTTCTCCAAGGAATCTACAATTTGCCGGGGAAGGCATAAGAAAAACCCAGCTCCGAGGAGAAAGGGAGCAAAGCCCCCCCCCCCCCCGTTTGTGCATCACCTGCAAGACTAGAAGAGCCCGAGCCAGTTGATGGGAATGTTGAGGCTCTCCCCCGACCCCCATTTCCCTGGTGCCCCTGCTGACTTTGCCTCGGTGCCACCCTGGACAAGGGTTCTGATCCCTGGCTTCTACTGCCAGAACTGGCTTGGGAAGGAAGGTAAAATTATTGTATGGCCTTCTGTGTGGAATAGCTAGGAGACCGCTAGGTGGCAAGCTGTGTTTGTTGCTTTTTAGGCTGAGGGTTTTTTTATTTATTTGACTTCTAGGCCTTCAGTCCTGTGCTCCGCCCAATGCTGCTGTCCACAGGAATCCTCACCCTGCGACCCCCTCCCTTCTTTTCCTGTGTCACCACTGCAGTGGTGGGGAATCTGGGTTGAGGCCCCCAAATAAGTCTCTGTTGTCTGTCTCCCCCTCTCTCTCTAGAACCCACAGGGGCCCATGATTGGCCCCCCAAGGAAACCAGGCCACCAGGTAAGTTCTTCAGTGGGCCTGAGGGTTGCGTGTGGAGAGTGGGCCTGAGGTTGTGGGGATGGGCGTCCTCTCATGCCTTCTTTGTATGTAATTCCCAGGGACGAGCTGGAGCTGACGGGGCCCGGGGCGTGCCTGGAGAACCTGGTGTCGAGGTGAGGCAGCATCCCCTGACCGGAGAGCCCCGAGTCCCCTTCTGAACTCTGCTTTACAAGGGCTCTGGAGCGGGGGGGGGGGTTTCCCAGACGAAGAAGTCGAGGGTAGAGAGTGTCATGGGGGGGGGCACCTCTTCCGTTCCTGGGGTTCTCTGGTCCCAAGGTCAGGGGCTTTATGGTAGGCTGCCTCAGGGAAGAAAGGCAGCTAATACATATTTTAAATAAGGGAACCAATAAATAAAAAGGGCCTAGCCCCTGGTTTTCTCTCTGCAGGGTGACCGCAGCTTCGGTAGGTTTTATTGGAGCGGGGGGCTACTGGACGCAAATCTAAAATGAAGAAGAGGGTCCCTGAACTGTACAGGCCAGGCAAGCCCAGTCTCGTCACATCTCGGAAGCTAAGCAGGGCCGATCCTGGCAAGTACTTGGATGGGAGACCTCCAAGGAATTCCAGAGAGAGAGAGAGAGAAAATACTCAATCCACCCCCCAATAAAATAAAATGGAGAAGGGGGGAATGTTGTAAGCCACTTTGAGTCCCCATCAGGTAGAAAAGTGAGGTATAAATCAGGTAAAATAAATACTTTGTGCATCAAAATTCGGCAGCCCACCCCAGTGTCACCAAGTTCTGCAAAGCATCAAGACCTGTTAGCTGATCTGCTGGCTTTGGCGGTTTATTCAGCTCATCCTATTCACAGGTGGGAGCAAAAAGGGACCTGGGACCCAGCCCTCCCATCACATGTCTCCCCCCCCCCCCCCAGCTTCTTGAGCCAAGCTTCACCTTACCCCGTTCATGATATTTCCTACTCATTTCCACCATCTTGAGAACGAGGAGCTCAGGTTTTCCTCTCAGAGCCCTGAAAACTGAGGTCCTCAGGCTGAGAAGTGAGGTGCCTCGTCAAGGTCTCAGGCCCAATTAAATAGTGCAGCTATTGTGGTGGTGGGAGGGGCACCTCTCTGAGCTGACCCCCCCCCCACAGTGGTCTAATGCCCGTGTGACGCTGAGATCCTTTCTTTCCTCTTAGGCGGACAGCGGAGAAGTGGGACCGCACGGGCTTCTGAGAGAACTGGTAGGTGCCACTCTGCCCTTGGAGCCTGCAGGGGAGTCTGGGAAAGATGGCGCAGCTCAGGACTCAGCAAAGGCCCAGGTGCTGTGCGCCTGTACCACAAGCTCCTGAAAATGCAAAGATTCGGGGCCAAACAGAACTCAAGGAGATAAAACGTGTGTCTCTGGGCTGTACCGTGCAATGGGGGCTCTCCTGATGGAACCCCCCCTTCCCCATTTTGTTCTACAGAGGACCATTTTAGTCCCGTGAGCCCTGAGAGAGACGTGTCTTTTCAGGCCTCACAAAAAGATTTACAGCCCCGATTTTCATTGATTCAAGGAAGTCTTCATGGCACAGAGGCTTTTTGACAAAATATTATAGCCATATTTGAAATACACAGGGAAAGTGAACATTCAGCATTTTAGGAAGAAATACTGGATGCATAATTTAGATCTTGAATGTAATCCTGTCTGCCCATTCCTCCCAGGACATCAGAGGCTTCCTCTCTCTCTCTCTCAAGCACACCAAGTTCCTTCAGCAACTTATTCTACAAGAGAATTTCAGATCCCTCCAGATAACTCACCCGGTCCGCTGAGGGAAGGATGCAGAGTCTGGGAGTGGGGCAGGATCCATTCCTCGGTCTCTTTTCCATTCCATCTCTTTCCCCTCTCCCACGCTGCTGTTTCAGATGTGGGCACCATCCCTGAAGATGGAGGCACCATTCCCTGAAGCGGAAGGAACTTCCTTGGAGCAAGAGCAGAGGGCGCAGGCCATGGAGCATGTCCAAGATGTCCTCTCCTGTGGTAACGACTCTTTGTGCCTGGATGCGATTGGGGAACCCAGTGAATTTGATGGGTGGAAAGTTCAGGCAGGTCGGGGGGGGGAGGAATTAAACACTTCTTGACACAACACAGAGTTAATTTGTGGAACTCAGTGTCCCTTAATTGCGATGCCTCTCAAAGGGGATTAGACAAACTCATGGAAGGCAATTTCTCCCATCAGTTAAAATAGTCCCCTCTCTCCCGCCTTCCAAAAGGTAGACAAATCTTGGCAGAACTATTCAACTTGGTGAATAAAGGGAGCCTCCACCTGGGGCCAATGAGGATGGAAACATTTGGCTTCTGTGCCCGTGCTTCTGGGGGGCATCTGGTGGCCCGCTTTGGGAAACAGGATGGTGGAAGAGGGACGGTGGGCTGTTGTGCAGGAGCTTTGGGGGAGGGGCTTGGGGCAGATGTGATGTCATGTAGATGTTACGTCTGGCTGAAAACCTGGATGGGAAGTGAGCATGCCAAGAGACACTCTGAAAACTCATGCTTTTGACCTTCAAGTCTTCAGATGGGCTCAAGTCATGTCTGGGCCGAATGTGACGGTAACGTGTTATGCCACATCATTTCCATCCTCGTCTTCACCCCCTCCCTCAAACCTGAAAAAGGCCTGACAGAAGTCTGAAATACGTTGGCAGCATTTAGAACCCCTGAGGCTCCTGTGGAATATCTGGTCCTTCTGTTCTAACTCTCCCAGTATTTTGTAAAAAGTGTTAAAAGTTGTTGAGGGTACACAGGGCAAGGATTTACTCCCCTGGCCACGTGGTGAACAAAGCAGGGAACAAACTAATCCAATAAAAAGTCGTGGAAAAAACCCTTCCTTCCTTCTCTGTCTCAGTAACAGGAAGTGGAGAGATGCTGTTGAGCTGTCATATTTTCAGAGGTGTGGAAACGGCTGCTGCACCTCCAGTCCAGGTAGGGGAATTGAGCAGGGGACAGCCTGGGTTCCCCCTCCTTTCTCAGGAGGGCTTTTGCTCCTGCAGTTTCTAGAAGGTGTCTGGGCGAGAGGGGCTCTGAACACCGGTCCCTTCACCCATGCCAAGCCTTACATCCTGTATCCTCCCAGACGACTCCCTTCCAGGGTGCCATCTCTGCCTGGGGTGATCTCTGACGAGGGTATCTACTTTTTCTTTCAGGGTCCGTTTTCCTTTGAGGAGGTGGCTGTGTATTTCACCGATGCGGAGTGGGCCCTGCTGGATCCGGGCCAAAGAGCTCTCTACCGGGAAGTCATGCTGGAGAACTATGGGAATGTGGCCTTTCTGGGTAAGGATCTTCATATGTGGGAAAGGTGTGAATTGCTGCCATTGTGATGAGGTACGTATCACAATATGGAAAAGCAAAACACCGTTTTGAAGCCTGTCTGGCTGTTTGTACAGAGGCAACGGAGGCCAGTGTGGTGGCCATCATCTAAGCCAGAGACAGGGTCCTGGCCTGAAGCGCAGGTGGGATGAGAGGCCCTCAGAAGGACTCCAGAAGGGTCCAGATCCTCATTTCTCTGTTTCCAGCCTTTGCAACACATCTTTTTACAAACATCTGCTCTGACTGTGATCTGGAAATAATCCCGTCCCCCTTCTACTGTTTGGGATTGTGGACTTTGATGCTGACCACGTTTCTGTCCTTCCAGGAGAATTTTTTGGATTTCTGTCCTTTCCCATATAATTCCCCCCCCCCCCCCCCCCATATCTTGAAAAGCTGTGGTATCGTTATATCCTGGATATTCTGGGGAAAGATGAGTGGGTGTTTAAGGTCAGCCAAGCTGGGCAAGGCCAAAGGACTGTCAATCCTTTACTACTGCAGTCACATATAGACTTTTGGTCCTTACCTGCTCTCCTAGTCGCTAAATGTTACAGAATTAGGACTGGAGTGAGTCTCAGTCCTCGGCTAAAACTTTTCAAAACCTCTGATACATCTGCAGTACTTTAATTTCTATTTTATTTAATAGTAATTTAATTTAATAGTAATTAGCTTTTATAACTGAAACTTTGATCCTGTTCCCAGGAAGCTTCAGGACTCTGCTGAGTGCTGTGGCCCTCACTTTGACTCACGTCACTTTGCCTTCTGGGAATGCTTATACTTTGCAGCAGTCAGAAGTCATTATCAAGTACTAAATAAATGGATTATCAGAAATCAGCTTCCTCCCGTGAGTCACCCTGGCTTAACACAGCTTTCCTCAACTTCCCTGACTCCACAGATAGAACGAAAGGGGCTAACTTTGTTATGCACGTCATATGCTCATCACAGACTTGACTGAGTTATATTAGTTTCAGTCGGTAAAAAAGGGTACTGTACTTAATGACTGAATTAGCTTTGTTCGAGGTTGTTCTGATCAACCACTGTGCCATGGTGGGTCTTGACATAGTAACCAAGGATATCCCTTTCAAACTAAGAAGTGCACAATGTATGTATTGGGGTGGTGTTGAAATTTCACACAGCACTCCGTAGCACTTCAGGACCAGGAGAAGAACTGGAGAAAGCTTGGGAGGAGGTTTTCCAGGTAAACCGGATCAGAAACGCTTCCCCAATGGGAGAGGCACGTTTCTGTGTGAAAGGGCCAATATGTTCTGTTAGGGAACCGGTCCTAAAACGGTTCTGTTTGAAATGTCACACAGAAACCATTACTGAAGAGTTCCTGAAACGCTACATATTGGCTGTGAAATTCCTCCCTGTTCCCTCTCTGGCCTTGGCGTTCCTCTTGAGTATTCCCAAGCAATCAAGTCCTCTGGGAAGGGACTGGTGCTGTGAAACTGCAGATCACATCACCTGCTCTGACATGACTTGAGCCAGCTTGTCCGCCAAGGTGGGGTACAAATACAAATAATAAATAAATAATAAATATTCAGAGACCAATGAAAATGTCCTTTCCTTCGTTGGCCTTCTTGTATCTGGAAGACATTGCTTGAACCCTGATTGGTGTCCAGGCCCAGCAACCACTGAGGGTTCCAGCAATAAATAACCTGCTTTAACATCCTTTCGGGGGACATGATGGTGTTGCATGTCAAGCTGACTTGTAACTCTGTCTTGCTCACCTTTTGGCCATCTTGGAAGCTCTGGGTCCTGAAGCCAACCAGCTTGGCGCTTGGGACTCTGGAGACAGAGTACATTTGGACCCAGAACTGAATGGGTAACATCTTGTCTTTGAGAACCAAGGTTCCAGAAGTGTTTAGCTAGTTTGTTAATCTTTAGCTTGTTTTTTTCCCCTCACAGTACTGTTTTAAATAATTCTGCACCTTTTAATGAATACATCTTCTGCACTTAAATAAACATATATTTTATTTACCAACTTCTGTCTCCACTGCTGCAATAAGTTATCTGGTCCCTAAGACTGTCGGTTACTACCTCTAGAATAACCTGTGGGTTTCCTGCCGTGAGCCAACATCGCAGAGAGAGTTCCCTAGATAAGCCCAGTAAGGTCAGGAGTGTGTCCTTTGGTTCTTGGCTGGAGGGACACAGAAGGACTTGTGGTAGCACTGCCTGGTTAAAGGTATACAGGTGCCCTTAACCCCCCTTTGTAATTGTAGCTAGCCACTCTCTTGGTGAAGACGATCTCCAGCCCAGGTTGGGTAGCACATGGAGGAAGGCTCTCTTTGACAAAAAGTGTGTAATGGAATAAATCAAGTTTTGGTTAGAACACCTTCCCCTTACCCCCTCTCCCTCTCTGGATAACATTGGGAAGCCAGCATCTCTCTCTCCCCAAAATGAACACAGTGGGAATGAGAGTACATGAAATGGTTCCGGCTCCCCTCTTTTTCCCAACACTAACCTTACCTGCCCTTTCAGTTGCTAAATGTAGCCAGGTAAAACAATTTGCCCCTTATCTGTCTCGCCCCGACCTAGCCATGGTAGTGCCCACAATGGGCACCTCTAGACATGATTACGGTAACTTGCTCTATGCTGGGCTGCCCTTGAAGTTGATCTGGAAGTGGCAGCTTGTCCAGAATCAGCGGCTCGAGTCCTTACAGGGACACCGATAACTGCACTTACACAACCTGTGCTTTGCCAGCTGTGCTGGCTCCAAGTTGAGTACTGGGTCAGGTCCAAGGTTTTGGTCTTGACCTTTAAGGCCCTAAACAGTCAGGGACCAAAGTACCTACTGGACCTCCTCTGCTGATATGTCCCCCGGAGAGCATTACACTCAAGTTACCAACATCTATTGGAAGTCTTTGGCCCAATAAGTGTCCGACTGTCCTCAACCAGAGCCAGGGCCTTTTTAGCCTTGGTTCTGACTTGGTGGAACTCTGCTGGTTAACATCTGGGCACTGTGGGATTTGCGACAAATTAGGAAGGCTTGCAGGGCAGAGATGTTCTGCCAAGCCTACAGTTGAGAAAAACCCTAACCATTAGATTCACAATCTGCTTTCACTGCTCTTCCCCCATTGCTAATGTAAATTGGGGTGCAGAATTGTATGATGGCACCATACGGTTATTGGGCTTTATCTTAAACTATTTAATAGATTTGATGTGGTTTTTTTATGACTTTGATATGAACCACCCTAAGCTCGCTTGCCAGGAGGGCTAGAAACAAACCAAATAAATAAACACTCTTTCTTTATTCTAGCAGAGAACCGTCAGCAGAAAAAGAAGAGTGAGGAACTTCATCCGCAATTGCCAGATAAAGTTAATAATGAAGATTCAAAAGGAAAGGTCAGGAATCGAAGCAGACCGATGAGAAAGAAAGGCACCCTTTTGGTTGAGAACAGAGATAGAAGACAGCGTAATGTACAGTTTCCAAAGCACAATATAATGAAGACAAGTAAATCTGTTAAGTACAGAAAGTACGTCAAATATAGGTCACAGCTTCTTGTGAACCTAAGAATACAAAAAGTAGAGAAACCCTTTGAAAACTCGGAGTGTGGGCAGAGATTCAGTCTGAGTGACAATCTTCAATGGCATCAAGGAACCCACACAGGAGGGAAACGTTTTGACTGCTCACAGTGTGGGAAGAAATTCAGTCAGAGTGCCCATCTTCAACAGCATCAGAGAGCCCACACAGGGGAGAAACCTTTTGAATGCTCAGAGTGTGGACAGAGATTCGCTCGGAGTGGCAATCTTCAGCTGCATCAAAGAATGCACACAGGGGAGAAACCTTTTGAATGCTCAGAGTGTGGAAAAACATTCACTCGGAGTGCCTCTCTTAAAGGCCATTGGAGAACCCACACAGGGGAGAAACCTTTTGAATGCTCAGAGTGTGGGAAGAGATTCAGTCACAATGGTGGTCTTCAATATCATCAAAGAACCCACACAGAGGAGAAACCTTTTGAATGTTCAGAGTGTGGGAAAAGATTCATTCAGAGTAGCAGTCTTCAGTATCATCAAAGAACCCACACAGGAGAGAAACCTTTTGAATGCTCAGAATGTGGAAAGGGATTCAGTCGGAGTACCTATCTTAAACAGCATCAGAGAACCCACACTGGGGAGAAACCTTTCGAATGCTCAGAGTGTGGGAAAAGATTCATTAAGAGTGGCAGTCTTCAGTATCATCAAAGGACCCACACAGGGGAGAAATCATTTGAATGCTCAGAGTGTGGGAAAAGATTCGCTCGGAGTGCCTCTCTTAAAGAGCATCAGAGAACCCACACAGGGGAGAAACCTTTTGAATGCTCAGAGTGTGGAAAGAGATTCGCTCTGGGCGGCAATCTTCAGCTGCATCAAAGAATGCACACAGAGGAGAAACCTTTTGAATGCTCAGAGTGTGGAAAAAGATTCGCTCGGAGTGGCTCTCTTAAAGAGCATCAGAGAACCCACACAGGGGAGAAACCTTTTGAATGCTCAGAGTGTGGGAAGCGATTCAGTTCCAGTAGCAATCTCCAACAGCATCAAGGAACCCATACAGGGGTGAAACGTTTTGACTGTCCGCAATGTGGGAAGAGATTCAGTCACAATGGCCGTCTCCAAGATCATCAAAGAACTCACACAGGGGAGAAACCTTTTGAATGCTCAGAATGTGGGAAAAGATTCAGGCAGAATTGCAGCCTTCAATATCATCAAAGAACGCACACAGGGGAGAAACCTTTTGAATGCTCAGAATGTGGGAAAAGATTCATTTGCAATGGAAAACTTCAATTTCATCAAAGATCCCACACAGGGGAGAAACCTTTTGAATGCTCAGAATGTGGAAAAAGATTCAGTCGCAATGAGAGTCTTCAATACCATCAAAGAACACACACAGGGGAGAAACCTTTTGAATGCTCAGAATGTGGGAAAAGATTCAGTCACAATGGCAGTCTTCAGTATCATCAAAGAATGCACACAGGAGAGAAACCTTTTGAATGCTCAGAATGTGGGAAAAAATTCAGTTACAATGGCGGTCTTCGAAAGCATCAAAGAACGCACACAGGGGAGAAACCTTTTGAATGCTCAGAGTGTGGAAAAAGATTCATTCAGAGTGGCAGTCTTCAATATCATCAAAGAACGCACACTGGGGAGAAACCTTTTGAATGCTCAGAATGTGGAAAGAAATTCACTCACGGTAGCCATCTTCAGCAGCATCAGAGAACCCACACAGGGGAGAAGCCTTTTGAATGCTCAGAATGTGGGAAAAGATTCACTCAGAGTGGCCATCTTCAGCTGCATCAGAGAATCCACACAGGGGAGAAACCTTTTGAATGCTCACAATGTGGGAAGAGATTCAGTCACAATAGCAGTCTTCAGCTGCATCAGAAAACCCACACAGGGGAGAAACCTTTTGAATGCTCAGTGTGTGGAAAGAGATTCATTCAGAGTGGCAGTCTTCAGCTGCATCTGAGAACGCACACGGGGGAGAAGCCTTTTGAATGCTCAGAGTGTGGAAAGAGATTCAGTCACAGTAGCAGTCTTCAGCAGCATCAGAGAACCCATGCAGGGGAGAAACGTTTTTAATGCTTGAAGTGTGGAAAGAGAGTCAGTTTCAGCAGATATCTTCAAAAGCATTAAAGAACCCACAGAGGAGAGAAATCTTTTGAATGCTCAAGAGTGTGGGAACAGATTCAGTCGGAGTGGGAGTCTTCAGGAGCATCAAAGAAACCCACGCAGGGAGAAACTTTTTGAATGCTCAGAGCATGGAAAGTGATTAAGTTGGAGTAGCACTTTTCATAAACATCTAAGAGCCCTACGAAGGAGAAACCAGGCAATTGCTTAGCCTGTGAAAAGAGCACTTCTCTTATTTCATTGCTAAAAGAGAACCATAGAACACATAAAGCATCGAAACAATCAGTGATTGGAAAAAAGCCAACAGAAAAACCCCCACTTTAATAAATGCTCACAGGAAAAAAGCCTACACGGAAATAGGCCCACGTGGAAAAAAGCCCATACACAGAAAAAAGCCCACATGGAAAGAAGCCCATATGGAAAAATACCAGGTAAAACGCCATAAATATTTATAATAGTGGATAACCACTGATCTCCACTTATGAGAATGAACAGGTATTACCTATATTTTATGTTGTTGTTTTAGGATTAAAACATGTCATGTTCACATGCAACAATTTGTATTGTGATTTTATCAGTTATAATCAAATTATTTGCTATGTTATTAGTAAATAACTTCCTTACTATACAAAAGTGGCGTGTATGAAGAGGGCTTTAATGCTCTTGAGTGTAAGGCTTAGAAGGAAAATGCAGGAAATAAAAGTGACCATTTTGTTATCAACAAACTTCATTAGGAAGGAAAAACAATAACAACAGAAATTAAACTCTATATAGAAATATTTTAAAATAAAATTAAATACCTGAAGAGCAGTTGTAATTCTGAGTGATCTCCAGCCCTCACCTGGAGATTGGCAAAAGTGGTTCTTCAGGAGGAAAAAAAGTCTTTCTCTGCAATGGGGCCAAAGTACCTTACATCATTCTCCTCTCCCCCTTTAAGACAACAGATTTTCTCCCCCCCCCCCGAGAAAATAACTACTTTGGAGGGTGGGCTCTATGGCATTCTTTTCAACTGAGGCCTCTCCCCTCTCCAAACCCTGGCTTCCGTAGATTCTACCATAAAATCTCCAGGAATTTCCCTACCTGGAGCTGGCCCCAATGAGTTTTCTCCCAAAGGCCAAAATAGGTGTGGAAAGGGCCTTTTACTGACAGAACCAAGCTTGGTTGCCTAACCATAGCCACTGAGGGAATAGTCCCACAGTAGCCAAGAGGAAGACGTGTCATCATCAGGACAGCTGTTTGGCAGTTATTCTGACAGGGAACAGTGGCTGAAGTGGGAGTGGGCAGGGAAGAGGAGCAGACCTAGCCCCCAACCTATGGTACGTGAGTACTCTTGAGTGGCGGTTGATGGGCCAATGACTTATGGAGTGCACTGCACAGCCAATGGGAGAGCTGGAAATGGCCAATGCACCAAGGGAATGATTATGTTAAGATAGGTAATACCTGTTCATGTTATTTATTGTTATTTATTATACTGTTTTTAATCGATTTTATAGGTCAATGTACCGAACCGGCCTCTGGCCCATGTAAGCCGCCCTGAGCCCGCTTGCGGGGAGGGCGGGATATAAATACGAAAAATAAATAAATAAATAAATAAATTCTCATAAGTGGAAGTGAATGGTTATCCACCATTCCACCAAATATGGTGCTTTACATGGTATTTTCCCATGTGAGCTTCTTTCCATATGGGGTTTTTTCTGTGTGGGTTTTTATGTATATGGGCTTTTTTCCATGAGTTATTGGAAACCTTATTCTGATCAATAAAGAATATATATGTGCTATCCTTATTTTATAGTAAATAGATTGTGTGCTTACATACAAAGATATAGCTAAAGATGCTTCTAAGAGCTAATAACCAGATGTGTAGTTATTTCAAAGTCCAGCCAGAAACAGAAGATATTAATCACAAGTTTTTTGACAATTAAAAAGGCCAATTAAAAGTGCAGAACTTGTATTTTATACAAGGAGGACCCCTACTGGCTATAGCAAAGTGGCATATGTTTGTGAACCCAGGATAATTAATTTAGATTTATCTTCTAAAAATTCAATTACAATCCCCTGATGGATTAAAATAAAGGATAACGGGTGAATTCAAGATATTATACAAGCTTTATGTCATATGCTACTTTGGAACTATAGAAAATGCATATAAAGAGTTTAATTTTTTGGAATATCATTATCTTTTATTTTTCATAATTTTTACATATGTTATAGTGGGAATAGTCCACAGAAATGTTATTAAAGTGCTTTTTATGTACATACTAGGAATAAGGCCTGTTGCGGAAATAAATACAACGGGCTCTAGAAAGAGGCTCTGGGAGAGTGCCCCGGCCTTGGGCCCTCAGTGTCAATTTGCTGTGGTGACCTCAGCAGGGTATAATGACACAGTGTCACGGCAGAGCCCGGGAGCCTGGCTGGGCAGACTTCTCCTTTCACGGAGCCTGCTGACAGGTGGAGGCGAGTCTGGTGGAGAATTGTCAGCCCCAGGTGGGTTTGGTTGAGGACTTGGCTGTGGATCCTCTGCAGGACTTATGTCTTCTGCAGTTAACTGAGCCAAGTCCTTCTGTCCATGGCTGTCAGGCACTGGGTCTAAGGCTAAGTCAGGGGCAGGCATGACACACAGAGTCCACCAGTTTCTCCAGGGGAAGATCTCTGCCATCTGAAGAGCAGTTATAGTTCAGTGTGATCTCCATCCCTCCCCTGGAGATTGGCAACAATGGTTCCCAGTGAGGGAACAGGTAGTTTGGAGGGTGGATCCTATGGCAATGAACCTGTCTGAGGTCCCACCCCTGCTGAAATCTCACCCTCTCCAGGGTCCACCCCTCAAATCTCCAGGAATTTCCCAACCTGGAGTTGGCAACCCTGTCTTCCTCCCAGCCAACCATCAGTGTATCATTATCTGCCCCCTGGCTTCAGCTTTCCATCTCCTCCCTCCTAGAGAACAATTATAATTCTGAGTGATCTCCAGCCCCCACCTGGAGATTGGCAACAATGGTTCCCCATGAGGGACTGGTTGGCTTGGAGGGTGGAGTCTATGGCATTGTACCTGTCTGAGGTTCCACCCCTCCTCCAACCTCACTGTCACCAGGTGCCATCCCTCAAATCTCCAGGAATTTTCCACCTGGAGTTGGCAACCATATCCTTCCCAGCCAATCATCAACTTCACTCTTCAGCTTTCCTTTCCCCCCCCCCCCCCCCCGGAGAGCACTCATAATTCTGAGTGATCTCCAGTCCTTGCCTGGAGATTGGCAACTATCGTTTCCTTGGAGAAGTAGTCTTTCTCTGCAATGGGGACCAAAGCAGCTGATATCATTCTCCTCTCCCCCTTTTGACTTGCACAACAACCCTGTGAGGTAGGTTAGGCTTAAAGTCTGTGACTGGCCCCAAATCACCCATTCACCAAGAACCTGGGTGGAGCAGATCCTGCTCTGAAGCACTGACTTCTACGCCTAGGGGAGCCAACCTCCAGGTGGAGCCTGAAGATCACCAGGTATCACAAATGAACTCCAGACAACAGATCCCCCCCCCAAAGCCATTTTCTCCAGGGGAACTGATTTCTGTCATCTGGAGATCAATAACAGTGGGAGATCTCCAGGTCACACCTGGAGTTGGCAGCCCTATCTCTTTCCCAGCCAGCTATCAACCTATCTTTATTTTCCCCTCTTCTGATTTCCATCTCCCCCCCCCCCACCTGCAGCTTCTACTATGTTCTGAAGCCCTGACTGCTATGTCACATTGACTGTCATAGGGAGGCCTTTTCAGCAGGGTATAAGGACACACTGCCAGGAGGGTCTCACTGTCCCCAGTGGCCTGCTTCTGTCAGTAAAAAGGCAATGGACTTTCAGCATAACCCCCGCCCTCTGCCAGCTTGGCAACCAAGCTTGCTCTGATTAGGAAAATACCTGGAGATTTGGGGGGAGGGGGTGGATCCTGTGAAGGGCAGCATTGGGGGGGACTGGAAGAACTCAGCAAGGAAGGACGTTCGTGGGGAGGGCGGGATATAAATGTGAAGAATAAATAAATATAATACCATAGGGTCTCCCCTCCAAAGCAGCCATTTTCTGCAGGGGAACTGATCTCTGTCATCTGGAGATCAATTGTAACAGTAGAGATCTCCAGGTCCCACCTGGAGATTGGCAGCCCTAGGGGGAAAGTCAGCCACACAGCAGGGGGTTGAAAAGAATGATTTGATGGTTGCTGGCCCATCTTATTAGCCAGCCAGCCATGGTGGAGCTAAGTAGGAGAGAGAGCCTGAGGAATTTCACACAGCCAATATGTTCTGTTTCAGGAACTCTTCAGTAACGGTTTCTGTCAGGCATTTCACACAGAACTGTATTAGTACCGGTTCCCTAACTGAACATATTTGCCCTTTCACACAGAAATGTGCCTCTCCCGTTGGGGAAGCGTTCCTGAGCCGGTTTACCTTGAAACCTCCTCCCAAGCGTTTGTCAGTTCTTGTACCGGTCCAGAAGAGCTACGGGGTGCTGTGTGAAATGTCCCCGTTTCAGAGTTTATTCTGACAGGAAATTGGGCAAGCTGGCAGTGTGCAGGGGAGGGGGTTATGCTGAAAGTCCATTGTTTTTTCACTGACAGAAGCAGACCACTGAGGGGATAGTTAGACCCACCTGGCAGTGAGCGGAGGAGAAGAAGAAGAGATTGGATTTATACCCCGCCCTCCACTCACTTGGAGTCTCAGAGCGGCTTACAAACTCCTTTCCCTCCCCCTCCCCACAACAGACACCCTGTGAGGTAGGTGGGGCTGAAAGAGCTCTTCCCCAAGCTGTCCTTGAGAGAACAGCTGGTACAGAGCTATGGCTTGCCCAAGGTCATCCAGCCAGGTGCAAGTGGAGGAGTGGGGACTCAAACCCGGTTCTCCCAGATTAGAGTCCGCACATTTAACCACTACACCAAACTGGATCCTTCCCCTTCACTGGCTCCCTCCAGACTGAGGCCGAGATGCTGGCCGGTGGCTCTGTGGGTGGGACTGAGGCAAAGCAGGAAGAGAATGCAGCCAGTGTCCAGAGACCCCCTTTTGAGTGGCAGTCCTTCAAGCCAACTGATTTTGGCACCAATGCTCCCTCTAAGCTGTGGAGTCTTATGAGCAAAAATTCTACTTTGTGAGCTACTGGCATTAAAGTGGTGAGTGAGCGATTTGGCTATGGCATAAATTAGTTTGCTCTGGAGCCATCCTTCCTGAGCTAAGACAAAAATGTGTGAGCCGGAGGCTAAAATATAGTGAGCTAGCTCACACTAACTCAGCTTAGAGGGAACATTGTTTGGCACCCCATGGAATCTTACCACTTGAAAACGGCTTTATATAATAAGGAATGATATGCATGTATTGATATAAAGGAACCATATTATAATGGGAAAAGTTAAATCCTGTACTCCTGTACTCAGTATGAAATCAGGTGAGAAAATCTGGGAGAACAGATAAGAACATAAGAGACGCCAATGTTGGATCAGGCCAATGGTATTACTTGTCCCAGTCCAACAGTTCGTTTCAGTATTCCCTCAAAGCTAATTTAGTGTGAGCTAGCTCACAGTTTTTTAGCTTTCGGCTCAAACATTTTTGTCTTAGGAAGGATGGCTCCAGAGCAAACTAATTTATTCAGGAGCCAAATCGCTCGCTCACATCTTTAACGCCAGTAGCTCACAAAGTAGAATTTTTGCTCACAAGACTCCACAGCTTGGAGGGGGTATTGGTTCCTATCTATACATTATGGCTAATAGCCACTGATTGACCTCTGATCCATATGTTTATCCAATTCCATCTTGAAGCTGTCCATGCTTGCAGCCGCCGCCACCTCCTGTGACAGTGAATTCGACATGTTATCCCACAGGCACCTGAATCATCAAAGATCTGTAAAGTGCCCACAGGCACCAGCATCATCAAAGAGCTGTAAAGTTGAAATGTGTCTAGTAACATCTTGTTTGTCAAATGTAAGACTAATGAATGCCGCAAACAAAATCAAACTGAGCAAAGTGTAAATGATGTCAGTGGTGATGTAAAATTGGGAGGAGCAATAAAATATATAAGTCAGATCCCTGCTGTTACTGCACATCAGGGCTGAAGTTTTGGCTGTATGATGTTCCATTTATTTGAATAAACTTTTTTTTTTTTACCCTCCTCGCTGCCTGGACTGTATCTCACTGTGTGCAATCAATAACTAGCCATACAAGTCAAAGAACCTTAGTGCCCTGGGGGGTCATTGCCTTCAGTATCATAGAATTATAGAATTGGAAGGGTCCTCCAGTGTAGTCCAACACCCTGCACAATGCAGGACATTCACAAATAAACTCCCACTTCCAGTGACCCCTGGTCCATGCTGAGGAAATGGCAAAAAGTCTCCAGGATCCACGAGCAAAGTGGCCTGGAGAAAAATTGCTTCTGGCCCAAAAGTGGTGATCAGCATTTTCCTGGGCTTGTCAGTAAAGGCCATGAGCACTAAGCACTGATGCAACCCTTCCTGCCTTCCCTCTCATCATCTGCCTAAGTTCACACAATCAGCATTGCTGTCACGTGGCCATCTAGCCTTTGTTTGAAAGAGTCTAAAAAAGGAGAGCCCACCAGGAAGCTCTTGAGAAAGCGTGTTCCACTGATGAACCACTCTGTCAGGGAGTTCTTCCTAATGTTTAACCCAAAGCTTTCCTGATACAATTAAAACCCATTGTTTCTGGTCCAACCTTCTGGAGCAACAGAAAACAACTCCACACCATTCTCTACATGAAAACCCTTCAAGTACTTGAAGATGGTTATCATATCACCTCTCAGTCATCTCCTCTCCAGGCTAAACACACCCAGCTCCTTCAACCTTTCCTCATAGGACTTGGTCTCCAGACCCCTCACCATCTTTGTTGCTTTCCTCTGGACACGTTCCATCTTGTCTGTATCCTTCTTAAATTGTGGTGCCCAAAACTGAACACAGTACTCTAGGTGAGGAGGTCTGACCAGGCACAGCCCCCACCCCAAGAGGCTTGAAGTGTCTTAAAATTTGACCCATTTCTTGTGGTGAGAGGCTTTTGTGGGCCAGAACTTAATTACTCAGATCATTCTGTGTCCCATGAACATGAGTCAGCAGTGGGATGTGATAGCTAAAAAGGCAAATGTGGTTTTGGGCTGTATCAACAGAAGTATAGTGCCCAGATCACGTGAAGTGATGGCATCGCTTTGCTCTGGTTCAGGGGTCATTTTGTAGAAAAAGAGGTGCAGGAGCTCATTAGCATAACTTATTTGCATATGCCACACCCTCTGAATCACTGGAAGTGTGACAATAAGCAAAAAGGGGGGGAGCTTAACCCCAAAAATAGCTGCGAACTGAGAGGGTCAAGCTAACAAAATAATTATGAAAAAAAAACATTTATTAGGGTGTACACATAAATAAAACAAAATAAAATTTAAAAAGACAGTCCAAGTATCAGACATTTAAAACTTGGTTCATTAGGAACTAATTGCAGTGCATATCAAACTGATGGATAAAACCTTTGACCTAAGGACCATACGCGTTTCGGCCCCTATGTGCCTTCCTCAGTGGTCAATATTTTGTATTATACAATGACACAGATCCAAAAATTCATGCATTCAGAATTTTGTATATAAATATATAAATGAGACCAGGGGTTGTTTTCTTGAATGCTATGTATTTCCTACAACTAATAAAATGAGCCTGTGGTAGCTGCGCGAATTCTCCAAATTAGTCTGGTATCAAATGTCCCATTTGTCAGGATGTGTGTCACTTCCATCAAGTGAAATAGTCCCTTGAATCAGAAGTGGCCACGATTTAACCTTGCTTACTTGAAGGGCTGTCATATAGAGGATGGTGCAGAGTTGTTTTCCGTTCCTCCAGAAGGTCAGATCAGAACCAGTAGGTTTTAATTATATCAGAAGAGTTTTCAGCTAAACATTAGGAAGAATAAGATGGCGCCGAGTGTTGAGCTCCGTAACTGAGCTCCGCTGAAGGAAAGGGAAATTTGCCTCTTAGGAGGATTAGGAAGAAGTTTTATTTGGCTGTAAAGTAGAAAAAGAAGAGTTAGAGGAGGTCCAGTCAAAACCTGTGTGGGGCCCTGACCGACTTACTGCGAATAGTCGGTGAATAGCCCGGGATTGTTGGTGCTTCTGCTGCCCTCGGACCCGTGAGTGCGGGGCCTGGAGCGTGGAGCTTGGAGCGTGGAGCCGGGAGCCGCGGGGGCCGCCTGGGGTCGTGTGGACTGCTCGGGGGCTGAGAGTGTGCTGGAGCACGTGGGTGAACCGGAGGTGCAGCGGAGACGCCCGGAGACGCCCGAAGACGCGGAGGGGCCCGAAGATCCGGAGACGCAGCTGAGACGCCTGGAGTCGCAGAGGGGCCTGGAGGGACCCCCGGAGGACCCAGCAAGCTGAGGGCATGTGCTAAGCTGCGGAGCCTGGAGCTGTGGGGCTTGGAGTTGGAGCTCAGAGCTCCCAGGTCTTGGTCGGGCGTCTCGGCTTGGCTTGGGGCTGTTCGGGGGGCCTCGGAAGGACTCGGAGCAGCTCGGTTTGGCTCGGGGCTGTCTGGGGGGCCTCGGAAGGACTCGGAGCGGCTTGGAGGGCCTCGGGAGGAATCGGAGGGCTGCGGGGGGCCTCGGAAGGACTCGGAGCGGCTCGGAGGGACTCGGAGCAGCTCGGAAGGCCTTGGGAGGAATTGGAGGGCTGCGGGGGGCCTCGGAAGGACTCGGAGCGGCTTGGAGGGCCTCGGAACGACTTGGAGGCCATGGGGGCATTCGGGGCACCCTGGGGGCGCTTGAGGTAACCCGGAAGTGCCATAAGGATTCTCATTCAGTCCTGGGGCGTTGAGCCTGAAGTTGGGGCCGAGCGTTGGGAGTGGGCCTCGGGGCGACTGGTGGCAGGAGGCGTGCCGAGGCCGGCTCCAGGGCGCCAAACCTTGTACTGAAGGAACGGGAAAAATCTAGGACTAGGGGCGTCTGGTGGCAGGAGGCACCCCAGGCCCTGTGGGTGAGTGCAGGACTCCGGCCTGTGAGTGAGCGTGGGACGCTGGCGGCCCCAGGGGACTCTTATTGACAACATCTAGCTCTGGGACAGCCTGGGATGGTTTGGGACCGGCACTGATAATGCCGGGGCCAAAGACGGTCTGGGACGGTTACACCGGGGAGCGGAGAAGCGACGGAGGCCTGGCCGGGAGTTCATCGACGGAGAGTAGGGCCCTTGGTGGAGATGTGGGGAAATTGAAGAGCGGGATACACCGAGCCCACCAAGGACTTTTAACATCAGTGTTTTTAGGACCCCTGCGGGGGAAAGACTGGTTTCTTCCATCCAGCAGTGTTATTTTGATGTTTTAGGCTAGGTATAGATAGAGTTATTTAGTTTTAGTGTTAGACCTACTCTATATTAATTTAATTAGCTCATAGCTAGGAGAGTTATTTTAATCTTGCTGCCCGAAATTTATTGGGGCAGTAATGAAGGGAGGTCAGGGTGGGTAATAATTTGAGAATTAGGAAGTGTTAATCTGTACAATACTAACCTGCTGGAATTGGGGTGTATATATTTTCTTAGGAGGGAGTGGCTTTGGGTTGGAGTGGGCAGCACTGGGGTGGGACTTCCTACCGGGCAGCTGACGGCGTTGATTTGGCCTGTGACCGGCATTGAGCTGTGTGAAGGCCATCGGCGCCGATGACTTCTGGACTGGGGATTCCAGTGCTTCTGGGGCAGGGGAAATATAGCGGTGGGAGCAGGCGGGTTGTGAAGGGAAGGAGGCAGAGAAATGGAGAAGCTCGGCCTCCTTCCAGCCTGCGGCCCATCCCGAGAGTGGTGGGCAGGGAGGCGGGGAAGGACCATCCTCCGTCATTGATGTTGTGCAATGCCAGGTCTATTAATAACAAGACTGCTACCTTGCAGGAATTCCTGCTGGAACAAGGTGCTGACCTGGCGTGCGTGACTGAGACTTGGGTGCGAGAGGGGGAGACAGTGGCTCTCTCCCAGTTAGCTCTACCCGGGTTCTCAGTCCTCCACCAATCATGGACTGATGGCCGGGGAGGAGGAGTGGCACTGTTCATTCGGGAGGCTTACTCCTACAGGGCACTCCCGCCGTTGAAGCTGGTGGGCATAGAATGTTCGGGCCTGGTGTGGGAAGCTTGGTGTGGGGAGAGGTTGGCTGTCTGGCTGGTGTACCAGTCACCCAACGCACCAATCGACAGCCTGTCCTTGCTGGTGGAGGCGGTGTCGGGCTGGGCCTTGGAGCACCCAAGGCTGATAGTCTTGGGTGACTTCAATGTCCATGCTGACGATGCGGCTTCTGTTCCAGCGAGGGACCTGGTGTCTTCCATGGCGACACTAGGGCTCACCCAATTTGTAACAGTTCCTACGCACCAGGCCGGACATACGCTCGACCTGATCTTCGTGGCGGGGGTTAAGGTGGGTCAGTTAACTGCCACGGCAGTGCCATGGTCTGACCACTGTGCCCTGAAGGCTCGTCTGATGGTGTCGCCCCAACTCCATTTGGGCAGCGAGCGGATTTTAGCTCGCCCGCAGAACCTGATGGACCCTCAGCGGTTTCTGATGGCTTTGCGGGATCCCATGCCTCATTGGATGGACTGGTCGAGGACTGGCATGGCTGGCTCTCGGTGGCCATCGATGAGATTGCTCCCCGATGTCCTCTGCGCCCTCGCTCGAAGCTGAGGCTGATGAAACAGGGTCTCAGACGGCTAGAGAGATGGTGGCGGCGTTTTCGCGATGAAGCATCAAGAACATCTTATAGGACGTTTATGAGATCCTATGAGATGGCAATCAAGGCCACTAAGAAACAATTCTATGTGGCTGAGGTTGCATCTGCTAGCTCTCGCCCGGCCCAATTATTTAGAACTATTAGGTCATTAACTGAACTGCCACAGAGCACCTTAAATGATAGGGAATTGGAAATTGGCTGTGAGGTACTCGTGAGCTATTTTACAGATAAAATCTTGCTACTCCGCCGAGAACTCCCGGCCACAGTTGAGACAGTGTGTGAACTTGAGGCTCCATGCACGTCTTCAGGTTCTATCTTGGATTATTTCAGTCCCCTCAGTCTTGAGGAGGTTGACAGGTTGCTCTTGACTGTACGTCCAACCTCGTGCAGCCTCGATCCGTGCCCCTCGTGGCTTATAAAAGCTTGCCATGAGGGGTTGCGCGATGCGCTCCGGGAGATTATCAACAAGTCCTTTTTAGAAGGACTGTTCCCGGAGGCACTCAAGGTTGTGATGGTCCGTCCTCTCCTTAAAAAACCATCTCTGGACCCGGCTGTTTTGGCCAACTATCGGCCGGTGTCCAACCTACCCTATTTGGGTAAGGTATTGGAGAGGGCGGTGGCGATTCAGTTACAGAGCTTCATGGATGACACCTCCATGCTGGACCCGTTTCAGTCTGGCTTCCGTCCGGGTCATGGGACGGAGTCAGTTCTGGTCACCCTCACAGATGACCTCCGAAGACATCTGGATTGAGGTGGTACAGCGGCACTGGTGCTGTTAGATCTGTCGGCGGAATTTGATGTCGTTGACCACCAGTTGCTGATCCAGCGCCTTGCCGATGCAGGGATACGGAGGCTCACTTTACAATGGCTTGCCTCCTTTCTCCAAGATCGGGGACAGAGGGTTGCAATCGGGAAACAGACCTCCCAGAGGCACCCACTGGTGTGTGGTGTTCCTCAAGGGGCGGTCCTATCCCCGATGTTATTTAACATCTATATGCGCTCCCTTGCCCAGATTGTCCGGAGGCATGGGCTGGGGTGTCATCAATATGCGGATGACACTTAACTCTATCTGTTGTTGGGTGGCCGGTCCGGCTCCACCCCAGATGACCTGGAACGGGCGCTGCAGGAGGTTGCGGGCTGGCTTAGACTGAGTCGACTGAAATTGAATCCTCTGAAGACGGAGGTCCTGTGCTTGAGTTGGACCAGAACGGGGTTAGGGCATCCACTTCCGTCCTTCAGTGGGGCGCCATTGCTGCCAGCTCCGAGGGTCAGGAGTTTGGGTGTGCTCCTGGACTCCTCCTTGATGATGGAGGCCCAGGTAGCAGTCACTGCCAAAGCAGCCTTTTTCCATCTACGGCTGACTAGGCAGTTGGCTCCCTTCCTCGAACGCGAAGACCTAGCTACAGTGATCCATGCTATGGTCACCTCACGTCTTGACCATTGTAACGCTCTCTACTTGGGGCTGCCCTTGTCCCAGATCCGGAGGCTGCAGCTGGTGCAGAATGCTGTGGCCAGGTTGTTGATGGGTCTCTCTTTGCGGGACCACATCCGGCCTGTGCTGCAGTGGCTGCACTGGCTGCCTATAGCATACCGGATCAGGTTCAAGGTGCTGGTGTTAACCTTTAAAGCCCTTTATGGTCAGGGGCCCGCCTACTTGAGGGACCGCCTTTCCCCATATAGGCCCCAGAGGCTACTGAGGTCTGGCACCCAAAATTGCCTGACTTGCCCCGGTCCAAAAGAGGCCCGGCTGACTTGTACCAGGGCCAGGGCTTTCTCGGTGGCGGCTCCTTACTGGTGGAATGAGCTCTCGGATGACATCAGGGCCCTGCAGGATCTGTTACAGTTCCGCAGGGCCTGTAAGACGGAGCTCTTCCACCAGGCTTTCAAATAGGAGTTGCCATCGGGGAGAAAGCTGACTATACCATCGCCCTGGCCCTGTTGATCGCACCCTGCTGCCTCTACCCACCGGAGCGCTAGGAAGTTGCCATCTTGTGGATTTGTAATATAGCATTGTTTTAAATGTTTTATATTGTAAACTTGTTTTATGCTGATTTATGCTGTTAGCCGCCTTGAGCCGGTTGAAAAACTGGCAAGGCGGGATATAAATGGAACAAACAAACAAACAAACAAACAAATAAATAAATAAATAACTCCCTGACAGAGTGGTTGCTCAGTGGTACAGGCTTCCTCAAGAGCTTCCTGGTGGGCTCTCCTTTTTTAGATGTTTTCAAATAGAGGCTAGATGGCCATGTGACAGCAATGCTGTCCAGGAAAATGCTGATTACAACGAGTTTGTGCTGGTGCGATCACCCGGGGAACGTCTGGCTCTGGCCCGCAGCAAACCATTTGATACCGCATTTTCACTAGTAGTTTTTACTCAGTTTCCCCGGTGGATCAAAACAGCTTGCGACGGCTTGACGGCGGTTATGGGATGCTTCCCAGATGTGCTGGTGTGATCACACCACTTTGATCCGCCGGTGAATTGTCCCTCTCGCGCAGCAAATGGGTGTGTATCATTGCGCCCAAGATTTAACAATTAACAAACAAGAATGCCTATAGTATATTTGCAAATAACTACGTTTTAAGTTGCTATAAAATTGCTTTTTCACTCACAGTTTGCAAGGTTACAGACTTAAACAGTAATAATATTGAAATACTAATCTATGATGATTGATATCTTTTTTTCCACTATCGCTACCTAAATGCCTATGTGATACTCACCTACAGAAGATAACGTAAAACAACAAAACAATCAAAATCAAAACAACACCCCCCCCAAACTCACTAACGAAAGTTTCTAATCTATCACCTAAGGTTCCCCTTCCCTCCCCCCTCCCTATCTTTCTTCTATAAGCTAACTTTATATAATTAACACTTTAAAAAAAACCCTTTAACTCTTGTCCCAACACTGCTTGGGAAAGAGAGTAAGCAGCCACTTACTCAGCACTACAAGGTCACTACAATAAGTTGTCACTAAAAAATTATTCTAACACGTATAAGAGAGAATGGCATGGAGAAACTTCCCTTCTGCCCTTCCCCATTCCAGATACACTAGAAAAAAATTATTAAAAGTTAACTGGATTTAAATTGTAGCAGTATAAAGCATACATCTTATAGGAGTATGTGCGCTTCGACAGCCGCCCTGGGACCTTTGAGGCCGTCACCATGCTGGGCGAGCCCTCAGCTCGATACTGGAATAGCCAGAAGGAGATCCTTGACTACGTGCGTGGGGCTGAGGTGGATGCCGCCTGCCGCAACAACTATGGGGTCAACGAGGGAAGGGACCTCCTGATGAGGCAGATGCCCAGGAGCGTTTCCATAGGGCGGGCACAGGAGGGAGAGAGGGAGGGGCGGCAGGGCGACAAGCAGGAGCTGGGGGGTCTTTCCCTCCTCCACCTGCCCCTTTGAGGGGCTGGTGGTGGGGCAGGGAGCCTCAGAGGTGGCGAGAAGAGCCCATCCCCCACCCACACCACACAGGCAATGCAGAGAAAACTAGAGATGTAAAATTTCCAGAAATTTTGAAGCTTGGGGAAAACCCCAGTTTTTTTCCGTCCCCCCCCCCCCCCCGGAAAAACTGGAAATTTTTGAAAAAATTGAAAAAAATGCTACATTATCTCTTCTTTTTCTTTTCCAGATTGAAAGTCATTCTGTTATTTTAGGAACATAAAATATGACTCTGGACAATTTTACTTGTCGTGAAATTATCACAACTAGCATATTAAAAATATTGTGTACCCAAACAATTATTGCAAACAGAATTTACTTTTAAGATAATATTTATTTGTAATTGTAACAAATGGAGAAACAATCTCCTGAACTGAATCTGGGCAGATCGGCAGGCAGGACCAGAGGGTGCCTGGGCACAAGAGCTCCCAGCAGGCAGCTTGGGCAGGTGCTGGGCATCAAAGCTGGAGAAGGGCGGGTGGAGCTGCTGATGCCCCCCCACCCCCGACTCAGAAGTGCTGGAGGAACTTCGGGCTCTTATTGTTTGGCTAGCTGGTTTTCCTTTGGCCCTCACCCTGCCTCTGCCTGGAGAGTGAGGGATCCTCCGACCCACAGATAACTTTCGTATTAACAAGGCCTTGGGGGTGGGACCCGGGGCTACCTGGGACCCCGGGCGGGGAGGGTTCTGCAGCACAAACGGGAGAGGTCTCTGGTTTATGACCTTCCCAACAACCCAGCACCAGAAGGCTGAGCTTCACCTGCAGGGTTTGAGCAGGCGGCAGAGCAGCAAATGGGGCACAGAGGCAGCTGCTCGGGGGAGGATGTGTCAACCCTGCTTGGGGGGGGGGGGGGGAGAATGTCAGCCGCTTTCGGTTCTCATTGGCCGGGCCTGCCTCACAGGGCTGTTGTGAAGACGAAACAGAGGAGAGGAGAATGCTGTATGCTGGCTTGGGAGCACTTGGGGAGAAACGCAGACTATAAATAAAGTAAGTAAGAAAATAATAAGAACGGGAGCGCGTCCCCAAGCCTCCCTCCCGATCTTTCATCCCCACCCCACCCCAGGAGCTCCGCTTACCCGGGGGCTCGATCTTCCCTTCCCTTCCCTTCTGTGGACCATGCGGGGATCCAGAAGCCCCATCAATATCAGCGTTCCTGGCAGGATCAGGCCAGACCCCATGGCTGCCCCACCGAAAACCCCCATCCAGCGCTGGGTGGAAACTTTGTTCACTGCGTGGGGGCGGGGGGGGGGGGGAGAAGAGTTTTGCCTCTGAAGTTCTGGGGCCGGGCCGGGCCCAGAGGACCACCAATGAGAATTCCGTCTGGGGGAGCGTCATCAGTCTCCGGGCAGAAGGCTCAGCCGCCGTTCCTCTTTCGGGAGAAGGGTTTTTGCCAGCGGGACCAAGAGAGGGCGGAGGACCCCCCCTCCCCCCTCCCTCCCAGGCAGGTTGCCCCCGAAGTGCCCCCCGCCCCCCGCCCAGCTCCACCGCTTCCTTCAAGTGGGGCAGGTCGGTTGCTCTGGGATGCTTAAGAGGGCCCCGGGGGGACCCCTTTCTCTCTCGCTCTCTGTTTTTTTTTGGGGGGGGGGGTTTTGAATCAAAGCCCCATCTCGGGCAGGGCTCGGCCTCCCTTCCTCGGCCTTTCAGCCCCGAGTCCTCCCCCCAAGGGAGGCTTCTTCTACTGCTGGGGGTGGGTCAGCCGTAGATTGCTCCGGGGAATACCATCGCTTTGACCATACAGACTTTTGTTGGCAAGGTGATGTCTCTGCTTTTTGTTACGCTGTCTAGGTTTGCCATCGCTTTTCTCTTTTGTCTTCGCTGGGGAAGGATGGCTCCAGAGCAAACGTAATGTATGCAACAGCCAAATCGCTCGCTCACCACTTGCATGTCCAGTAGCTCACAAAGCAGAATTTTTGCTCAGGAGACTCCACAGCTTAGAGGGAGCATTGGTGACAATATACTTCCTTGCCCTACTCCTTTTCCTACGCTACTCCAATCAGTTGTTCCATATGCTTCTTGACCCTTTATACAGGCTTCTCAGGGGACACCTGAGGCGGTCCGGTACTCCCATCTCTCGAAGGACTTGCCATAGTTCGTTGTGATCCACACAATCAAAGGCTTCAGGACAGTCAGTGAAGCAGAAGTACTCCCTTGCTTTCTCCATAATCCAGGGAATGTTGGCCATTTGATCTCTAAACCTTCGGCTGGTCTTAAAGTTGCCGGTGGACTCAAACTTGTTCTACTGCTTCAGACCAACACGGCTGCTTAGCGGGAACGGTCCTCGTGGAGAAGGCAGGAGGTGTTTTTCATTTCTCTGCAGCGCCGGAAGGGTTAAAGCCACCGAGCCTTTTTACTAGGGAGGCCGAGCCAGGAGGGGGGGGGGGGGGGCTGAAGAGAGGCGAGTCTTTCCTGGGCGGGAGGGGTTTGCCTTTGCGCAAGGCGAGGGAGGCCCGGGCAGGTTGCAGAGAAGCCGCAGCAGGGCCGGAAGGGTCGCTTCGAAGTAAGCCGGGGGGGGGGGGGGGGGGGGGGGGAGGCTTGAGGTCGGGGGGGGGGGGAGGCCGGATCAGTCTCAGCCAGGGTTGCCAATTCCCCAGGAAATGGCTGGAGATCGGGGGGGGGGGGGGAAGGAGATTCTGGGCAATGCCCGGTTTGGGGCCGGGGAGGGTCTTCAGACGGGGCCGGCCCCAGGGTTTTTTGCGCAGCAGGTGAGGCTACCTTGTGGCGCCCCCCCCCCTCCCGCGACGCTGCCTTATAGCACCCCTCCCCACCGCAGGGCTGCCGTCTCCACCGCTAGAGACCCACCCACAAGGGAACCCCCACCCCAGCCCCCACCCCAGCGCCCACCCGCCTGCCCGGTCTCAGGAGCTCTCCAGCCCTGCCGGCTGGCCACAATGCCTACAAGTCTATCTGCATTGGCCCAAGGCTAAGTTTGGTTCTTAGCCTGAATGGAAAGCTGCATTCAGACATAATGGTAAATCATCATTGCCATAAAGCAGGGGTGGGCAAACTTGCTCAGCGTAAGAGCCACCTAGAACAGGGGTAGCCAGACTTGCTTAACGTAAGAGCCGCATAGAATAAACATCAGATGTTTGAGAGCCACAAGACATGAACAAATATTATCTGCTTTTATTGGAAAATAAGCAAATTTGCTTTTTATTAACATTAAATGAGACTGCCAAAAATAATAACAAAGGGGGTAAAAGCAGATATTGATAACGATATTAATTTGTCCAATGATATTTGTTTGCTAATGATATTTAGCTTCCCCAGCCGCCCTGCCGGGAGCCACCTAATATATGTGAAAGAGCCACATGCGGCTCCCGAGCCACAGTTTGCCCACCCCTGCCATAAAGCATACTATCTCCTGGTTTGAGTCTCTCTCAATCTCTCTGCCGCCCCATTTGTCAGCTGCACCCCTAGGTGGCCACCTAGTTGGCCTAGTGATAGAGCCGGCCCTGACTTCAGCCCTTTTCCTGCAGGGGGACTGAGCTCTGTGCGCTGCAAGTCGGTTGTAATCCCAGGAGAACTTCAGGCCCCACCTGGAGGTTGGCAACCCTTTGAGCCCCCAGTTTTGTTCCACGATATAAGTGGAGTTTGTTGGGGGTGGGGGTGTTTGACAATCACTGTCTTTCAGTACAAGGAAAGTTGAACCCGTTGCTGGTCATTTTGAAGTGCAAAACAAGAAACAAAAAGCAGGCCCCCTTTTCAGTTGGATGAATAAAAGCGGGGGGGGGGGTGCATTTGGGAAGAGAAGTTCTGCCTGCACTGGAATCAACTGCGGCCCCATCCGAAGACCCTGATGTGGGCCCAGCGTGGGGCCGGGGCTGCCAGCTGGTCTTCCAGGCCTGCCCAGCAGAGGGGTGGGAAATTGGGGAAGCTCCGTGGCCAAGGCACAGAGAGCCCAGCAATGCCAGGGAAGATGGTGGAGACAGCGCCGGTGCCCCCCAACCACAGCACGAGGGGACTCCCCCAGCCAGGCAGAGGGGGCGGAGCATGATGATGTGGCCACACCCCCTGGTCTCAGCCTCCCACAGACACAGGGCCAGGGGTGGGGAAACAAATGGCACATGAGGGGCCATCCATTACTACTCTGTGAGGATTGTGGCATGAGCGATGTCAACACGATGGAGTGCTACAGACGTGAGTTCGAGCAGCGTTTTGCAAACTGAACGCGCAGGGAAGGAACACAGCTGTTCCATCTGCATCGCCCCTGCCCCATCACTCCACGCCTCACTTGGCGGAGGCAGCTGTAAAACAATGCCAGATTCTCTCTCCTGCACTGGGGTTTGCATGGAAGGAAAGGCATCCTTTTGCCAGGTGAGAGAGGTACAACATCCCCCCCCCCCCCGGGGAACACAACAGGGAGGAACACCAGGGCACAGTCCCAGGAGGGGTGGGTTCAGGTCTTGCTAAGGGAGATGACAGTTATTTTGACTGGTCCTCTCATCTCCCAGATGTGGGGTTGCCAATGTCCAGGTAGGTCCTGAAGACCACCTGGAATTACAGCTGGACTCCAGAGATCGATTCGTGGGCAGAAAGAGGATGCCTTGAAGGGTGGACTCTGTGTCATTGTACCCTGCCCTCCCCAGGCTCCAGCCCCAAATTTCCAGGGATTTCCAAACCCAGCGTTGGCAGTCTTGTGCATTTGGAAGTGTTTCCCAGCAGCCCTTGTGCCCCACCCACATTGGCGGGTGGTGCATTGTGGGAGACAGTTGTCATTCGAGGAGATAGTGGTGAGCCACAAGTTTCTCTCTCTGTGCCTAGATTGCTCTGTGGCCACTCCAGGCAGGGAGGGGTTAATGGGGGCCAGGGTTTCTCTTCAGCCGCATTCCCCTTCCTTACTAACTGCACTTTGGGTCATTAGGGGAGGTGCGCACCTGGTGTCAGAATGCAGGAGATGCCTTATTGGTGTGGCGGTCAGGAACGTGGACTCCAATCTGGGAGAACCGGGTTTGATGCCCCACTGCTCCACATGCAGCTGCTGGTGTGACCTTGGATCAGTTGCAAGTTCCTTCAGAGCTGTTCTCTCAAGGGCAGTGCTCTCTAGAGGTCTCTCAGCCCCACCTACCTCACAGGGTGTCTGTTGTGGGGAGTGGAGGGGAAAGGAGATTGGAAGCCGCTCTGAGACTCCTTCAGGTGGTGAAGAGCGGGGTATAAATCCAGTCTCTCCTCCTCCTCCTCCTCTCTCCAGTTCAAGGCTAGGCACAAGATTGTTCCTCCCCACTTTTGCACAGTAGCTGTAAGTTATTGAGGTGGGAGCTACCTTTTTCTTTGGAACTTCAGCTCCGACTGGGACCCAGACTGGTGCTGCTGACCACTTTGGCTGACACCCAGGAGGGCCCACGGCTATTTTATGGGGGGGGGGGGTTTCCCACAGCAAAGAGGGACGTGGTTATTCTTCTTTATTATTCTGTGTTGTTAATTTATGTTAAGAATACAACTGTTTTCCTTCTACCACTGGGGTGTTCATTGATTTTGAAATCCCTTTGGGGAAGAAGAACCGTTTGCCTCTTGGCGACACATCGGCCCCGTTCCACATGCAACAATCCCGCTCTGTGCCAGCACCAGATTTATTTATTTATTTCTTTATTATTTTTATAGGCCGCTCTCCCCGCAAGCAGGCTCAGAACGGCTCGCATAGCTTGGCCCAATGTGCCAAGGTTCATAAACATTTAAAATCAGTTAAAACAATCAACTACAACGATCAACAGTTTTCAGTTAAAATGCTCCTAATAGTTAACAAGCAAGATGGTGTACCACGTGTTACTCAGCAGGCGCCAGCTTTGCAGGTGGTCTGGCCCAATCCAGGCTGCTATCAGCCTCCAACACACATATTAATAGTGGCTGGTGATTGGGGGGGGGGGGGGCTCCTAGTTGAAAGCCTGGTGGAAGACCCTCATCTTGCAGGGCCTGTGGAACTGCGCAAGGTCCCACAGGGCCCTGATCTCCTCCGGGAGCTCATTCCACCAGTAAGGAGCCGCCACCGAAAAGGCCCTGCTCTGGTGGCAGTGAACCTGCCCTCCCTGGGGCCTGGAATCACCAGGCGATGTTGCGCCCCTGACCATAGTGCTCTCTGGAATATATTCAGGGAAGGGCGGTCCCTCGGGTATGTCGGATCCTGGCCATTTAGAAGAAGAAGAAGAAGAAGAAGAAGAGATTGGATTTATGCCCCGCCCTCACTCACTTGGAGTCTCAGAGCGGCTTACAAACTCCTTTCCCTTCCCCTCCCCACAACAGGCACCTTGTGAGGTGTAGATGGGGCTGAGAGACCTCTGAGCCACGGCGTTTCCCTAACATCTGAATCTGAACCCAACAAATCGCAGTGGGGAATCGAACCTGTTCCTCCCGATTAGAATCTGCCGCTCTGAACCACTACACCAAACTGGCTCTCACGGCTTCGGGAGGGCCACAGAGGCAACCGTTGCACATTTTTCTTCCGGGCAACCCCGGCGTAAAGGGTGAGGCGGGAGACTTGGGGCCCCAGATAAGAGGATCCCTGGCCGCAGCGACGAATCTCCCGCCGTGTCCCTGCACCCCCCCCTTTTTCCTGCAGTGGCCTTTGGCATGCCTCCGCAGCCCAGAACCTGCCCCTCCGGCTCCACCACTCCCTCCAGAGCCTGCTGCAGCCTGCAGGTGTAACTGAGATTGTGGGGCACGGTTCCTCAGCCCCGGCACCTCTATCTTGAACAGCTGCGAGGCCTTCAGTCCTGGGCTCTGCTCTATGCTGCTCTCCACACAAGTCCTCACCCTGCGACCCCCTCTTTTCCTGTGCTGCCACCTCAGTGGTGGGGAATCTGGGTGGAGGCCCCAGAATAAGTCTCTGTTGTCTTTCTCTCTAGGGCCCGTGGGGGCCCACAGGGCTGATCGGCCCCCCAGGGAAACCAGGCTACCAGGTAAGTTCTTTGGTGGGACTGAGTATTGTGTGTGGAGAGCAGGCCTGAGGTCGAGGGGATGGGCATCCTCTCATGCCCTCTCTCTCTGTGTAATCTCCAGGGTCGAGCTGGAGCTGACAGGGCCCGAGGCATGCCTGGAGAACCTGGCGTCGAGGTGAGGCACCATCCCCTGACCGGAGAGCCCCAAGTCCCCTTCTGCTCTTTGCTTTGTGAGCTCTTTAGGGGAGGTCCCACATGAAGACGTTGAGGGCAGAGAGTGTCATGAGCGTGGGCACCTTTTCCCTTCCTGGTCCCAAGGTCAGGGGCTTTATGGTAAGCTGCCTCAAGGGCCTCAGGGTAGAAAGGCAGCTAATAATAATAAGAAGAAGAAGAGGAGGAGATTGGATTTATACCCCGCCCTTCACTCACTTGGAGTCTCAGAGTGGCTGACAAACTCCTTTCCCTTCCCCTCCCCACAACAGACACCTTGTGAGGTAGGTGGGGCTGAGAGAGCTCTGAGACAACTGTCCTTGAGAGAACAGCTGGGACAGAGCTATGGCTTGCCCAAGGTCATCCAGCAGGTGCAAGTGGAGGAGTGGGGAATCAAACCCGGTTCTCCCAGACTAGAGTCCACGCACTTAACCACTGCACCAAACTGGCTCTCTAAATATTTTGAATAAGGGAATCAATTTAAAAAAAGGGCTGCCCTTTGGTTTTCCCTCTGCAGGGCAGCCACAGCTTTTACTGTGGATTTTACTGGGGGGGGGGGGGGGTGTATCAGGTGCTACTGGACGAAAATCTAAAATGGGGAAGGGGAGCCCTGATCTGGATAGCCCAGGCAAGCCCGATCTCCTCACATCTCGGAAGCTAAGCAGGGCCGACACTGGCAAGTACTTGGATGGGAGAACTCCAAGGAATTCCAGGATTGGGACGCAGATACAGTCAATAGCAAGTCACCTGTCTGAATGTCCAAGCCCCACTAGGGGTCGCCAGGAGTCAGCCATGACTTCCAGACACACTACCACACATACACAGAGAGAGAGAGAGAGAGAATACTCAACCCCCCCCCTGAAATAAAATAAAATAAAATGGAGATGGGGGAAGTGTTGTAAGCCGCTTTGAGTCTCCATCAGGTAGAAAAGTGAGGTATAAATGAGGTAAAATAAATATTTTGTGCATCAAAATTCGGCAGCCCACCCCAGTGTCACCAAGTTCTGCAAAGCATCAAGACTTTATTAGCTGATCTGTTGGCTTTGGCGCTTTAGTCAGCTTGTTCTATTTTCAGATGGGGCAAAGAGAGACCTGGAAACCAAACCCCCCCCCCCCCCCCAGCCTGTGGAAACAGAGCCAAGCCTCACCTGGCCCTGTTCATGACATATCCGACATATTTACACTGTCTTGAGAACGAGGAGCTCGGATTTTCCCCTCAAAGCCCTGAAAACTGAGGTCCTCGGGCTGAGAATCAAGGTGCCTCGTCAAGGTCTCAGGCCCAATTAAATAGTTCAGCTGTCGTGGTAGTGGGAGGGGCACCTCTCTGAGTTGGAAACCAAAATTATATTTGGTTTTAAGACATTACAGGGTAGGGAAAGTACAAGGTATAGGATAAGATATTATAGGGTAGGAATGGTTCAGGGGATGAGATAAGACATCATGGGAAATTCCATCCAGTTTATATAATAGCTGTTACAAATCTTCCGTCTTAATTCTTTGTTTCCACATCTCTTTCTTTTATGTAATTACTGAAGGTAGCTTCACTTAATCAAATCACTAAAATCATCTCTTATGATTCCTGAAAAGAATCGGCTTCCATACAGATCAAAATAGAGTTTCTCCAAGGTCATAATAATTATATTCATTGTTCTCTGTCTTCAAAGTTTCTTTCCACCCCGTCATAAAATGGCATCCAGTTGTCTCTCACATTTGTTTATTTTGGTCTTTCAGTAAGTCCGACAGTATACCCGTTTCTGCTGTTTCAGAGATTTTTGTCAAAAGTTCATTTTCCGTTGGTTTCTCTGGTTTCTTCCACTACTTAGCAAAAAGAATTCTTGTTGCTGTAATTATATGTATAATTAAGTGTTTAACTTGTTTATCTTTTACATCAGGCATAATATTAAGCAAAAACAATTCTGGTTTGAATGGTAGCGGTACCAAACATATTTTTTGTAACATTTCATGAGCCCTTCTCCAATATAACCTTGACTCTTTACACTTCCACCATACATGAAAAAAGCGTCCCACCCGAATCTTACATTTCCTGCATTTAGCAGACATTCCAGGATACATTCTAGCTAGTTTGTTTGGCGTTCTATGCCACCCAGAAAACATTTCATGTAAGTTCTCTTTAAAGGCAACCGATTTTGTTATTTTAACATTTGTTTTCCGTATTTGTAACCAATGGTCAAGATCAATATTATAGCCAAAATTTTGGGCCCATTTTAACATACATTCTTTAATCACCTCACCCTCCATCTTTATCTGCAACAAATACACATAAAATTTCTTAATCAATTAATCCTTTTTTCATACAGAAGTGTATCAAACTCCGATTGTTCTGCTACGAACCCCTGAGGTTTCTCTTTAGCATATCTAGATTCCGACTATACTCTGTCCACCAATTCAAAGATACATCTTGTACCTGTAATTCTTTTTTGAGAGATATTTCTCCACATGTGAATCATCCAGGTGGGAGATTTTACAGCCTCCTTCAGAAGCCTCTTCTACTAGAGTATTGGAGATCGCTCCAGATAACTCACCAGGACTGCTGATAGAAGGGTGCAGAGTCTGGGAGTGGGGCAGGATCTATTATTTGGTCTCTTTCATTCCATCTCTTACCCCCTCCCTTTCTGCTGTTTCAGATGTGGGCACCATCCCTGAAGATAGAAGCAACATTCCCTGAAGCAGAAGGAACTTCCTTGGAGCAAGAGCAGAGGGCACAGGCCATGGAGCGTGTCCGAGATGTCCTGTCCTGTGGTAACGACTCTTTGTGCCTGGATACCATTGGGGCACCCAGTGGATTTGATGGGTAGAAAGTTCAGGCAGGTCGGGGGGGGGGGATTAAACACTTCTTCACACAACACAAGTGTTAATTTGCAGAACTCAGTGTCCACTAATTGTGATGCCTCTCTAAGGGGTTAGACAAATTCCTGGAGGGCAATTTCTCCCATTAATTAAAATAGTCATCTATTTCCTGCCTTCCCTATGGTAGACAAATCTTGGCAGAACTATTCAACTTGGTGAATAAAGGGAACCTCCACCTTCTGGGCAGCAGAGCTCTGAAAAACACTCTCTGGGGGCCAGTGATGGTGGAAACATTTGGCTTCTGTGCCCGTGCTTACAGGGGCATCTGGCGGACCGCTTTGGGAAACCGGATGCTGGAGGAGGGAGGGTGTGCTGTTGCCTGGCAACCCCGGGAGCTTTGGGGAGGGGCTTGAGGCAGATGTGATGTCATGTTGATGTTGCATCTGGCTGACAACCTGGTTGGGAAGTGAGCATGCCAAAAGGCACTCTGAAAACTCATACATATGACCCCCAAGTCCTCAGATGCGCTCAAGTCACGTCTGAGCTGAATGTAACGGTGATGTGTCATACAATGTCATTTCCATCTCCCTCTGCACCCTCCCTCAAACTTGACACAGGCCTGACAGAAATCTGAAATATTTTGGCAACATTTAGAACCCCTGAGGCTCTTGGTTCCTTTTCTTCTAACTTCCCAGTATTTTGTAAAAAGTGTTCACATTTGTTGGGTGTACACAGGGCAAGGTTATACACCCCTGGCAATATGGTGAACGAAGCAGGGAACAAACAAACATATCGAATAAAAAGTCGTGGAAAAACTCCTTCCTTCCTCCTTTGTCTCAGTAACAGGCAGTGGAGAGATGTTGTTGAGCCATCATCCTTTCAGAGGTGTGGAAATGGCTGCTGCGCCTCCCATCCAGGTAGGAGATTTGAGTTCCCCCTCTGTTCTCAGGAGGGCTTTTGCTCCTGAAGGCTCTACAACGTGTCTGGGCGAAAGAGGCTCTGAACGCCACTCCCTTCACCCATGCCAAGCCTTTCATCCTGACCACTCCTTTCCAGGGTGCAATCTCTGCCTGGCGTGATCTCTGATGAGGGATTTTCTACTTTTTCTTTCAGGGTCCATTTTCCTTTGAGGAGGTGGCCGTATATTTCACTGATGCAGAGTGGGCCCTGCTGGATCCGGACCAAAGAGTTCTGTACCGGGAAGTCATGCTGGAGAACTATGGGAATGTGGCCTTTCTGGGTAAGGATCTTTCATAGGCAGCAAAATATGAAACACCAATACGCCATTTTGAGGCCTGTCCAGCTGTTTGCCCAGAGGCAAGTGAGGCCAGTGTTGTAGCCGTCACCACAGGCGTGAACTACGGGGGGGCTTGAGCCACCCCCGAAATTTCCCGGGGGGGACTGAGCCCCCCCTCGGGTAAACGGAGTGCCCGCTGCCGTGCCTCCCCAGGCCCTTCCTAGGGCCGCTGCCTCCTCTCTCTCTCTCTCTCCCCCCCCGCCTGGCTGCCTCCGTCCCTCCGTCTGTCCAGGGGCCAATTAAGCAAATGCCCAGCTGGCCCCTGGATAGATGGAGGGAGGGACGGAAGCAGGAGTGGCCAGGCTGGGGGGGGGAGGCAGCGGCGGTGGGGACATGGTCCGGGTGTGCGCGCGCACTTCGCGTGCACGCACGCAAGACCCCCCCCCCCTGGATTTTAAAACTCCATGCCCCTGGCCGTCACCCAAGCCAGAGAAAGTATCCTGGTCTGAAGCAAAGGCGGGATGAAAGGCCCTCAGAAGGACTTCGGAAGGGTCCAGATCCTCATTTCTCTGGTTCCAGCCTTTGCAACACACCTTTTCCCTGGATGGGATTACAAACATTTGCTCTGACTGTGATCAGGAAATAATCCATCCTGCTTCTACTGTTTGGGATTGTGGGCTTCAATGTTGACCATGTTTCTGTCCTTCCTGGAGAATTTTTTGGATTTTTGTCCTTTCCTATAAAAGAATTCTCTCTCTCTCTCTCTCTCTCTCTCTGGAAAGGCTGTGGTGTCCTGAAATCCTGGATATTTTGGGGAAAGGTGAGGAGGTGGTTAAGGTCAGCCAAGCTGGACAAGGCCAGCGGGCTGTCAGTCCTTTCCTACTGCAGGCACATTTAGAGCTTTGGACCTTACCTGCCCTCCCAGTTGCTAAATGGTGGAGAATTAGGGCTGGATTGAGTCTCAGTCCTCGGAGAAAACTCTGAAAAACCTCTGATACACCTACGGTACTTTAATTTCTACAGTAATTAGCTTCTATAGTTGAAACTTTGGTCCTGTTCCCAGGAAGTTTCAGGACTCTGCTGAGTGCTGTGGCCCTCACGGTACACCACTTTGACTCACGTCACTTTGCCTTCTGTTTATACTTTGCAGCAGTCAGAAGTCACTATCGAATTGCAAATAGATAAGAGTATCAGAAACCAGCTTCCTCGACTCGTGAGTCACCCTGGCCGAACAAGACGGTGACGTGTCATACAATGTCATTTTCATCTCCCTCTGCACCCTCCCTCAAACCTGACACAGGCCTGACAGAAGTCTGAAATATGTTGGCATCATTTAGAATCCCTAAGGCTCCTGGTATCTATTCCTTCTCTTCTAACTCTCCCCGTATTCTGTAAAAAGTGTTAAAAGTTTCTTTACACCTCTGGTGAACAAAGCAGGGAAAAAACATAGCAAATAAAAAGTCATGGGAAAAAACCTTTCTTCCTCCTTTTTCTCAGTAACAGGCAGTGGAGAGATGCTGTTGAGCCATCATTTTTTCAGAGGTGTGGAAATGGCTGCTGCACCTCCCGTCCAGGTAGGGGAATTGAGCAGGGGACAGCTTGGGTTCCCCCTCCTTTCTTAGGGGGGCTTTTGCTCCTGCAGTTTCTAGAAGGTGTCTGGGTGAGTGGGGCTCCAAACACTGGTCCCTTCGCCCATGCCAAGCCATACATCCTGTACCCTCCCAGAACTCCCTTCCAGTGTGCCATCTCTGCCTGGGGTGATCTCTGACGAGGAAATCTGCATATTCTTTCAGGGTCCGTTCTCCTTTGAGGAGGTGGCCTTGTATTTCACCGATGCAGAGTGGGCCCTGCTGGATCCAGGCCAAAGAGCATTCTACCGGGAAGTCATGCAAAAGAACTATGAGAATGTGGCCTTTCTGGGTAAGGACTGGTGCTATGAAACTGCAGATCATGGCACCTGCTCTTCTGACATGACCAGAGACCAATGAAATCGTCCTCTCCTTCACTGGCCTTCTTGTATCTAGAAGACATTACTTAAACCCTGATTGGTGCCCAGGCCCAGCATCCACTGCGGGTTCTAGCAATAAATAACCTGCTTTAACACTGTTTTGGAGGACATGACGGTGTTGCATGTCAAGCTGACTTGAAACTCTGTCTTGCTCACCTTTCGGCCATCTTGGAAGCTCTGGGTGCTGAAGCCAACCAGCCTGGCGCTTGGGACTCTGGAGACAGAGTACATTCGGACCCAGAAGTGTATGGGTAACATCTTGTTTTCCCTCACAGTACTGTTTTAAATAATTGTGCACCTTTTAATGAATATATCTTGTGCACTTAAATAAACTTACATTTTATTTACTAACTTCTGGTTTCTGTCTCCACTGGTGCAATAAGTTATCTGGTGCCTAAGACTGTCGGTCACTACCTCTAGAATAACCTGTGGGTCTCCTGCTGTGAGCCAGCCTCGCAGGGGGGGTTCCCTAGCTAAGCCCGGTAAGGTCAGGAGTGTGTCCTTTCGTTCCTGGCTGGAGGGACACAGAAGGACTGGTGGTAGCACTGCCTGGTTAAAGGGATACAGGTGCCTTTAACCCCCCCCCCCTTTGTAATTATAGCTAGCCACCCTCTTGGCGAAGACGATCTCCAGCCCGGGTTGGGCAGGATTCGGAAAGAAGTGCACACATTCTCTCTCTCTCTCTCCCTCTCCCCTCCCTCTCTCCCTCCCCCCATCCCTCTCTCCCCAGATAACATTGGGAAGCCAGCATCTATCCCTCCCCAAAATGAACACAGTGGGAATGGGAGTACATGAAATGGTTCCTGCACCCCTCTTTTCCCCAACACTAAATTTACCTTCCCTCCATGTTGCTAAATGTAGCCAGGTAAACCAACTCGCCCCTTACCTGTCTCTCGACCTAGCCAGGTAATCCATGCAACAATCACCTCTTGACTTGATTACTGTAACTTGCTCCACACTGGGCTGCCCTTGTGGCTGATCTGGAAGTTACAGCTTGTCCAGATTGCAGCAGCTCGGGTCCTTACAGGGACAATGATAACTGCACTTACACAACCTGTGCTTCACCAGCTGCACTGGCTCCAATTTCAGTACTGGATCAGGTTCAAGGTTTTGGTCTTGACCTTTAAGGCCCTACAGAGTCAGGGAACAAAGTACCTACAGGACCGCCTCTGCTGATATGTCCCCTGGAGAGCATTACGTTTAAGTTACCACCATCTATTGGAAGTCCCTAGCCCCAAAAATGTCCAGCTATCCTCAATCAGAGCCAGGGCCTTTTTAGTCTTGGCTCCAACTTGGAGGAACTCTCTGCTAGTTAACATCTGGGCACTGTAGGATTTGCTACAAATTAGGATGCCGTGCAGGGCAGAGACGTTCTGCCAAGTGTACGGTTGAGGACAGTGACTTTTACTTAACCGTTTAATAGTTCTTAAGAACCATTTGATTCACAATCTGCTTTCACCCCTCTTCCCCCACTGCAAAGGTAAACTGGGGGCCAGAACTGTATGATGGCACCATACGGTGATTGGGCTCTAGAACTGTATTATAAACTATCTAAAAGACTTTATGTGTTTGATATGACTTTGATGTAAACAGTCCTAAGCTCGCTCCCCAGGTGGGCAGTAAACAAACCAAATAAATAAACGCTCTCTCTTTATTCCAGCAGAGAACCATCAGCAGAAGGAGAAGAGTGAGGAACTTCATCCGCAACTGCCAGATAAAGTTAATAATGAAGACTTAAAAGGAAAGGTCAGGAATCGAAGCAGACCGATGAGGAAGAAAGGCGGCCGTTTGGTTGAGAAGAGAGAAGGAAGTCAGCATAATGTACAGTTTCCAAAGCATAATGTAATGAATACAAGTACATCTGTTCACTACCGAACATACATCAGATATAGGTCACAGCTTCTTATGAACCTAGGAATAAAAAAAGGAGAGAAACCTTTTCAAAACTCAGAGTGTGGGAAGAAATTCAGTCTGAGTGACAATCTTCAACGGCATCAAGGAATCCATAAAAGGGGGGAACCTTTTGAATGCTCAGAGTGTGGAAAGAGATTCAGAAAAAGTGGCAGTTTTCATTATCATCGAAGAACCCACACAGGAGAGAAACCTTTTGAATGCTCAGAGTGTGGAAAGGGATTCAGGATCAGTAGCCATCTTCAACAGCATCAAAGATCGCACACAGGGGAGAAACCTTTTGAATGCTCAGAGTGTGGAAAAACATTCAGTCAGAGTAGCCATCTGCAACGGCATCAGAGAACCCACACTGGGGAGAAACCTTTTGAATGCTCAGAGTGTGGAAAGAGATTCACTACGAGTGGCTCTGTTCAACAGCATCAGAGAACTCACACAGGGGAGAAACCTTTTGAATGCTCAGTGTGTGGGAAAAGATTCAGTCGGAGTGGCCATCTGCAAGAGCATCTTAGAACCCACACAGGGGAGAAACCTTTTGAATGTTCAGAGTGTGGGAAGAGATTCAGTAACAATGGCAATCTTCAACAGCATCAAAGAACCCACACAGGGGAGAAAACTTTTGAATGCTCAGAGTGTGGGAAGAGATTCACTCAGAGTTGCTCGCTTCAATATCATCAGAGAACCCACACTGGGGAGAAACCTTTTGAATGCTCAGAGTGTGGAAAGAGATTCACTACGAGTGGCTCTCTTCAGCAGCATCAGAGAACCCACACAGGGGAGAAACCTTTTGAATGCTCAGAGTGTGGGAAGAGATTCAGGAACAGTAGCAATCTTCAACAGCATCAAAGAACGCACACAGGGGAGAAACCTTTTGAATGCTCAGAGTGTGGAAAGAGATTCACTCATAGTCGGTCTCTTCAAGAGCATCAGAGAACCCACACCGGGGAGAAACCTTTCGAATGCTTAGAGTGTGGGAAGAGATTCAGAAACAGGGGCCATCTTCAACAGCATCAAAGAATGCACACAGGCGTGAAACCTTTTGAATGCTCAGAGTGTGGGAAGAGATTCAGGAACAGTAAAAGTCTTCGAGTGCATCAAAGAACGCACACAGGCGTGAAACCTTTTGAATGCTCAGAGTGTGAAAAGAAATTCAGTCAGAGTGGCAGTCTTCAGCGTCATGTCAGAATCCACAGTGGGTAGAAATTATTTGAAAGCTCAGCATGTGGGAAGAAATTCAGTCACAGTGGGAGTGTTCAGAAGCTTCAAAGAAACCTACATGTGGAGAAACCTTTTGACTGCTCAGAGCATGGAAAGAGATTGAGTTGGGAGTAGCACTTTGGGAAGTCCTCCGAAAGAGAAACCAGGCAACTACTTAGCCTGTGAGAAGAGCACTACCCTTGTTTCACTGCAAAAGACAACCACAGACCACATAAAGCATCGAAACAATATAAACATTTGTCAAAAGCTTTAATCTACTCTGAAATCTTACCCTAACTTGGAGGAAATGTTATAAATGCTCAAACTGTAGAAGGAATTTTAGCTTTTTTTTGAAGCCTTCAGATATATCCCACAAGGAAGAAAGCAAGGATGGGCTCTGCCAGCTGAAGTACATTCAAGATAGTTGGAGGGATTAAATCTTTGGGGTGGGAGGTTTTCCTTGAAGAGTTGTGTTTGTTAGGTGCTGAAATCTCATGAGTTCTGTATTTATTTATTTTCTAGTAGGAACCAAACTGGATGTGGGATACACCTCATATCTTCTTTGTGGTCTCTGTGCATCACACCTCTGGGATTAAGTGCGCCTGCGCCGATCCCGATCGGTAATCTTGAAAGCCTAACGGATTTTCACGCCAGCTCCCCGGTCACGTGCACGTCCCACTGCGCATGACCCGGGGAGAGGCACGAGGATCCCGCCAGTTCTCTTCTGACCGCCGTGTCGTGAGGACCCCCTCTCCGCTCCGGTCGGTAGTTAACCTTCGTTTTTCTTCCAATTTGGAAAGGCCTTTCGGACTGATTTTTCGTGTTTTTGACCTCCGGACTGTTTTCCTGGACTTGCTTTCGGATTCTCCTACTACTACTCCCCGCCCGGCCTATGGCCCAGCGGTGGGGTTTCTTTAAACGCTGCCTTAATTGCGGGAGTAAAATCGCCCCCCCAGACAAGCATTCCCTTTGCTTGTTGTGTCTCGGCGAGTCGCATCGTGTCGATTCCTGCTTGAATTGCGCCGCGTTCTCCAAACAAACTCGGAAGAACCGGGTGGCCCGACTCAAAGTGGCTCTTTTGGAAGCAGCGTTGTCACCGAAGATGTCCGCAGCCGACGCCTCGGTAACATCCCCGTCGGCACCGATGGGTCCAACGTCGTCACCGGTGCGGAGCCCCTCCGGTACCGAGAAGTCGGCACCGAAAAGACCCCTCTCACTGCCACGAACTCCTGCTAAAAAGCGTAAGGAGGGCAAAGAGGGTAAGGGCAAGCTGAAGCACAAGACCTCAAGTGCTTCGTCGACGCGTCGCGCGCCCGACATGACCCAGCACGGGTCTCCGCAGCTTGACCCTCCAGGGCGCGAGCGACCCCGGGGCAGCCTCGCCTCCCCGATGCCGCGACCCATCCAGCTCACAGATTCGGAACCCGACATCGAGCTGACACAGATCCCTCATAGCAGCCCCGAGACCGGGCCCGATCTGCTGCCGACACCGAAAGGTGAGAGAGACTGGCGCCTTCCTCCATCTTCGGTACCATGGGACGTTTGCCAATGGCGATACCTGTATGGCTCCTCCTACCCTCCACCTCCACAGTGGTACCCGGCGGAGTGGGATCGCCAGTCCACGTCGTCCAGAGTCTCCCGATGCCGAGATCCCCCGGCCTCGAGACCGACTCTGACACCAACACTGAAACCGATTCCGACACCGAAACCACCGATGCCGATACCAACTTCACCTGATGTCGACCTCCCTCCCTACCAACCAGATCCGTCGACCCCTATGTCGCCCTCCGAACGTTCCGACCACTCAATACCTGAGTCCCCTGAGTCTTCCGATGATGAATCTCCCATCCAACCGTCACCATCCCCTGATATGGCTGAAAATTTGCCAATCTCTCCCTCCGAGGATGTGAAATCCTATGGAGAGCTTATCAAACGAATGGCCCATTCCCTGGCACTTGCCACGGTTCAGCCAACCCCCACCGCTACCGACGCCATCTTCGATATCGTACAGATGGATACATCCACCGCAGTAGCATTACCATTAATTTCAGTGCTCTTGAGCACTGCCAAGGAATCGTGGGGCCATCCCTCCTCTACCCCAATCTCCAACAAGAGATTAGACCATATGTACAGGCTCCAAGAGCCAGGAGCAGAATTCCTATTCATCCACCCCAAGCCCAATTCGGTTGTAGTGACCCCCTCGGCCAGGGGCCGTAGCAGACATTCCTCCCCCTTGGACAAAGAGGGACGGAAATTAGATTCTTTCGGGAGACGATTTTATTCAGCCGGTGCACTGGGCATAAAAACGGCAAACTACACAGCCTGCATGAGCAGGTACCAATACTCCCTCTGGGAGCAGATGACACCAATTCTGGCCCATCTTCCTGAGGATAAGCAACGCCTTGCTAGGAAGATCCAGAAGGAAGGCATGGTGCTAGCAAAGCACCAGCTTAACGCATCGAAGCATGCTGCGGACGTCACGTCCAAGACACTCACTTCAGCAGTCGCCCTTTGCCGCCACGCCTGGCTGAGGTCGACTTCGCTTCCACAAGACACAAAGTCCTTGGTGGAAGATCTCCCTTTCGAGGGTGAAGGACTATTCAGCTCCACAACGGACACAGTCCTTCATGATTTAGATAAGAGCATTAAGACATCTCGTAACTTGGGTGTCTCACAATCGAGACAACAGAAGCAGAAGACATGGCAGAGATCTTGGTCCAAACAGCAACCGCGAAGATCTCCCACTGAACCCCAATGGCAGAGACCGTCATCTACTGCTTATCAACAGAAACCCTATGGCCACAAGCCACGATTCCCGTCCGCTTCTGCTTCCAAGGCTAAGCCACCCAAACCGAACAAGCAGAGTCTTTGACTCCCCCATTCACTCCAATCTTCCCACCCGTCTATCACCCTTTCTACCAGCATGGCAACGTATCACGACAGACAAATGGGCACTGTCGGTCGTAGCAGAAGGCTACAGAATAGAATTTTTCCAGATACCACAAGAATCGTACTTCGTAACCACACACCCCTCCGACACCCTATCGTCGGAAGTCGAAGCCCTCCTCTCAAAAGATGCCATAGAACAGGTACCAATAAACCACCTTCAGCGGGGGTTCTACTCCCGCTATTTCACGGTCCCAAAAAAGGATGGCAGACTTCGTCCCATACTGGATCTGCGGAACCTCAATGCGTTCATCACCTACAAGAAATTCCGTATGACCACTATACAGACCATCCTACCACTACTAGAAGCCAACGCGTGGATGGTGACGCTGGACTTAAAGGACGCATACTTCCATGTGACGATCCACCCGTCGCACAGACCGTACTTACGCTTCGCGGTCGGTCCGCGTCACTTCCAGTACAAGGCCCTACCCTTTGGCCTCTCTACAGCTCCTCGTGTCTTCACGAAGCTTATGGCAGTAGTAGCGGCACATCTGCGACTTCAAGGTGTCCACCTTTACCCCTACCTGGACGACTGGCTTCTCGTTGCCCCCTCTACGATGGAACTACAGAGCCACATCTCTACTACCCTTCGTACCCTAGAATCACTAGGGCTGACGATAAATCTCAAAAAGTCCATGCTTACCCCTTCCAGATGGGTTCAGTTTATCGGAGCTATCCTGGACTCCCTGCAATGCAGAGCGTTCCTACCCCCCAACAGAGCAGCGGATATAGTCTCCCTTCTCCTGTCTACCCAAGAGACCAAGGAGGCTACAGCCAAACAAATCCTTCGCCTGCTAGGCCTGATGGCCGCAACAACAGCAGTAATCCCCTTCGCCAAATTGCGGATGAGACCACTGCAGCTTTGGTTTTTGAGGCGTTTCCGCCCCAACTTCCATTCCCTCTCCAAACGATTTCAGATATCGACCCAGGTCCTAGAGACCCTGAATTGGTGGCTTGTGCCCCAGAATTTACATTCAGGTGCACCTTTCCGGCTTCCACCCCCCTCAGCGACCGTCACTACGGACGCCTCCCTATGGGGCTGGGGAGCTCATTTGGTGTAGGTGTGGGCGACAGGTGGCACCCCTCTGTGGCACACAACCATATCAACTTCCTAGAGCTGTTGGCAGTTCTCTACGCAGTGAGATCTTTCCGCCAATCCCTGTCGGGGAAGACGGTGACTGTCCTTACAGACAACACCACCACCATGTTTTACATCAACCGCCAGGGTGGGATGGTCTCCCGTGGACTTTGCCGGTTAGCGATAGAGCTTTGGAACGAGTGCCAGGCACTAGATATTCACCTGGTAGCGACTCATCTCCCAGGACTACACAACGTCCAAGCGGACTTCCTAAGCAGAGGAGGAGCATCCCTGCACGAGTGGGAACTGAACCCCCTCTACCTGACTCTGATCTTCGACCGTTGGGGGCATCCATCCGTGGATGTATTCGCCTCTCAAGAGAACAAGAAGTGTCACCTATTTTGTTCCAGAGCAGGAACGGACCCGACCTCTCTCGGAGACCGTCTCCTCTTCCAGTTGACAGGGAAACGATTGTACCTATTTCCCCCGATTCCTCTCATACCGAGAGTAGTCCACAAACTGTTGGCAGAGCGACCGTGGGCAATTCTCGTCACCCCATGGTGGCCGAGACAACCCTGGTTCCCCACGCTCCTCAGTCTCTCACGAGGGACGTATCTCCACCTCCCGACGGACCCAGACCTCCTCGGGATGCACGGGGGCCGGGTACTGCACCACGATGTGCCCAGACTGAAATTGACAGTTTGGCTGATCCAAACTTAGGGTTAGAATCACGCATTGCTCAAGTTCTACTGAACTCACGCAAACTCTCCACTCGGCATTCATATGAGTCAAAATGGACTAAGTTTTTAACCTTCCTGGCGTCTGTGGGACGGCCCTCAGTCCCCGCCGGGCTTAAAGATGTTTTTGGTTTCCTCCTGTCATGTAAAGACAGGGGACTGTGTCACTCATCTATCCAAGTTTACTTGTCAGCCATCTCAGTCAATCATCCTAAGATTGATGGCTACTCGGTGTTTTCCCATCCAACAACGAAGCAATTCCTCAAGGGAATGAATCGCCTCTATCCCCCAGTGCGGACACCAGTCCCGGCATGGGACTTGCCCCTGGTTCTCACTAAGCTGATGGGAAAACCCTTCGAACCCATGGCCTCATGCAGCCTTCAACTTTTGTCGTGGAAGGTTGTGTTTTTGGTGGCCATCACGTCTACTCGACGCGTGAGTGAGCTCTCGGTGCTCTGTTGCGACCCACCGTACCTCACGTTTCATCATAATGCCGTCACTTTGGCTCCAGATGTCGCTTTCCTGCCTAAGATAGTCTCGGACTTTCATATAGGGGCGGATATCACGTTGCCGGTGTTTTTTCCTGGTCCCCAGGACCCAACGCAACGTAGCCTACACACTTTAGATGTCAAGAGAGCCCTGTCTTTCTACTTGCACCGGACAAAATCCTTTCGCAAGTCTCCAGCTCTCTTCATTTCTTATGCCTTGCCCAGGCAGGGACAGAAGCTGTCGTCTCAAAGACTCTCAAAGTGGATAGTTGAGACGATAAAACTCGCCTATCTTCTGGCCAAAAGGCCACTACCGGCGTCCCTCCGGGCACACTCCACTCGAGCCGTGGCTACTTCCACAGCATTCCTCAAGGGCATTCCCCTGGGAGACATCTGCAATGCTGCAACGTGGGCATCCCCTCACACGTTTGTGAAGCACTACGCCCTAGATGTCCACGTCCATCAGCGTACTGTGGTGGGCCGTGCAGTTCTGCAAGCAGCTCAGATGTGAGACCTCCAGCACCCACCTCCAGGTATGTGGTGTGTTTATTGCTCACTATTCTCCCAGAGGTGTGATGCACAGAGACCACGAAGAAGATATACAGGTTGCTTACCTGTAATTGGAGATCTTCGAGTGGTCATCTGTGCATTCACACCACCCGCCCTCCTTCCCCTCTGCTTTCGGTCTCCCTCACTTTTTTCCTTGGGGGCTGTTAGCAGCGGTCAGAAGGAACTGGTGGGATCCTTGTGTCTCTCCCCGGGTCATGCGCAGTGGGACGTGCACGTGACCGGGGAGCTGGCGCGAAAATCCGTTAGGCTTTGAAGATTACCGATCGGGATCGGCGCAGGCGCACTTAATCCCAGAGGTGTGAATGCACAGATGACCACTCGAAGATCTCCAATTACAGGTAAGCAACCTGTATTTCTCCCTTCCCCACTCTTTCATATTTCCCATTCCTGAAAGAGTCCATAGTGCTGCCTCTTGTCATGCTTCCTCCTCTCCTTTCCATGTTGGTCTGAAGTAGCAGAACAAAGTTTGAGTCCAGTGGCACCTTGAAGACCAACAAAGTTTAACTACAAAGTGATCTGAATATGGCCTGTAGGACCTATCCTGAATTTGTAAAGAAGAAAAATTTGCCTGGAGAAGTTATGGTGAGGTTTTCCAAAAAATCAACAACAGACGTGGTGCTCAAGGCCACAAATAGAAATGTCCTGAAGATCCAAGAAGAGGATATTAAAGTGTTAAAGGACATTCCATTTGAAATCAGGAAGAAGAGGAAACCCTACAAAATTTTAACTACTTTTTTCCAAACAGCAGTCATCATGTATCGGTGGCTCACTCCTGAAGGCATGGTATTTAACTACAAAGACAAAAAGCAAAGAATTGATTCAGCTGCAAAGGTAAAATTTTTGTATTATTGCAGAGAAGGAAAAGATAAAGCCTCAACAGAGGACTCTTTAGATCTTCAAGAGAGCATTTATGGACTGGAAAGCTTGGATGCCTCTGGAAGTAAAAGTTCAGAAGAAGAAGGGTCAGATTCAGCTTTGGTGGCAGCAGCACCAAAACCCCAGAGAGGAAAGAAGAAGAGAAAGTACAAAGTAAAATGAGCTGTTTTTGTTGAAAGTCATATATGTTTATATATCCCATTTTGAATTTTAGCCATCCATGTATTTCTTAAGCTTTTAAGATAGAATTATTAACATTTTGAAGCCTGTATTTTTTAACACTTTCTTGAACAGTTTATAGCAAGAATAACATACCAGAATATAGTTCAGACTTCTGTATACTTTAGGGTAGAGTAGGTTTTTAGTTTTTTTAGGTATTGTAGTGTTTTTAATTGGATGTAGGTATAGAAAATTAATAAAATATTCAAAAAAATAGACCAACAAAGTTTTATTCTGGGTATAAGCTTTAGTGTGCACGCTTATGCCCAGAATAAAACATTGTTGGTCTTAAAGGTGCCAGTGAACTCAAAGTTTGTTCACTGTACATTGATGATTCCTGAAAATCACTTCAAAAACTCCAGCAGGTGCAGATTGCCACAGCAGTTTTTCATCCGAAGGTAGATGGATCATGCATATTCTTCCCACTCTAATGTCACACCACTGGCTGCCCATCAGTGCCCGGGCTCAATTTAAAATGTTAGCTGGTTACCCTTCACGGCCTTGGCAAATCTCCACTGGTCAAAATCAACAACTGCTCATACACCTGTGGTGTCTCTTATGGTCCCCATCTTCTGGAGTGGCCTGTCTGAGGAAGCCAGGAAGGCTCACTCTCTCCTGGCTTTCCAGAAACTGTACAAAACTGAATGATTCAAGAGAGCTTTTCTACCCAGGCAAGAGAGTTGCCCTGTACTCAATGACTGATAAAGTGGCTTAGATAAAGCATCAGGGCAGGGGTGTCAAACCTACAGTGTGCGGGCCAGAACCGGCCTGCCCAGGGCTTTAATCCAACCCATGGCTGTCTTCTCTCTGCCCCCTCTCCTGCTGGTCCAAGCTGCTCCTGAGTTCAGTTTACCAGCTTGCTTAGCTTCTTTTTCACCTGCTTCTTCTGTGCCCTGCCAGAAGCTCCTCTGGGTCCATGCTGTCTTCTTCCCCAACAGCTGCCCATTTACTGTACCCGGAGAAGTCTGCGTGCAGCAGCAAGAGACCTCCCCACTGCAGACTGATTCTGGGACCAGGTTCTCCTGGGTGTTGTTTAAACTACGGGGTAGGGGAAGCCTCCCAGTCGGGTCTGCATGCGGTGAGAGACCTCCCTGCCACACGCAGATCCTGGGCCCAGCTCAGTGTGTGTCAGTGAGACCAACGGAGCAAGGGAGGCAGGCGAAAGAGAAGCTGCTGGACCTAGAAGTGGGGAAAGAGGGTAGGCTGGGGTAGGATTGGGGGGAATAAAACCTGGGAAGAGGAAACGGCATGGGCTTAAGGATGATGGAGGACAGCCTTTGCAAGTCTTTCCCGCCCCCAATATAATTTTTGAGTATTATATAGAAAAAGGGCTAGGGTATGGGGATAACAAAAGAGTACAGTAATAAAAAAATTCTGTGTGTGTGTGTGTGGCATGGACACAAACAAAGATGGCTGCCTGAACCACTCGCTCCATCACTTCCCTACTCTGAATATGCAACTAATCGCACTGCAATGATACAAAACTCCTCTACTGTAAGGGGGAACCTGGCTACATGAGCCAGCAACAGAATAAATCTGCTTCCAAACCACTTACAGTTTACTTTCAACTGATATCCCCCTCAACAGGCCAGCCCGGCCTCATACGATATGGATTCAAAATGGCCAACAACTCTACCGGTAAGCCTGACTTGATGCCTGAACTAGGGGCTAAAAATATTTTAATAGAATTAAGTAATATGGAATCACATCTGAAGGACATTATGAAGCAAAATTTCGACCCCATCCAAGCACAACTCTATGATATAAAACAAGCATTACAGGATGTTGATGTAAAAGCTTTAAAAGCAAGCTTTAACAATGAGCTATAGAGTATTAGACGATGTTAAGGAGCTGCAAATCGAAAATAAATCTACCAAACAAAGGATTTTAGCATTAGAAATGGAAACCCAGCAGTACAACCTCGGGGTTTTCCTGAGGGCTCTGAAGAAAATAAGGGTCTTCAAGTATTTATTTCTCAATGGCTTACAACAGTACTAGGGCTAGAAGATAATGTTGCACCTATAATTTTGAAAGCTTACCATCTAGGACAGCGGACTGGTGATCCTAAGAGAGGCCCAAGAGACATCTTGGTTGCTTTTCAAGACAACAGAACGAAGCACAAAATCTTAACAGAGGCTATGCTAAGGAAACATTTACTCTTTGTTGAAGATAAAATTGAAGTTTTTTCCAATCTGCCCTCTGAAGCCATAAATCTTTGCAGAGCGTTGAAGCTGATTAGCTCACGATTACAACAAGCCAACATTCATTATCAGTGGATTGCAGCGGCACGTCTCCAGGTGCCTTCTATCAGCAAATGACTTGCAGACTGGCCATATGCTGTTAGAAGCCCTGGGGTTATCTACTCAAGATACGGAAGTAGACAAGAGATCAGCCAAAAGAAAGCCGAACGTTGACCTCACTCCGCATAAGGAGCATAAAGTTCCTACATGACTGTAAGCAGGGGTCCTTTCGTAAAAAAAGAGGTGCAGGAGCTCATTAGCATAACTTATTTGCATATGCCACACCCCCTGACGTCACCGGAAGTGTCAAAAGGCCACACATCCCTGATGTCATCGGCAGTGTGTCAGAAGGCAAAAAGGGAGGGAGGGAGGGAGGGAGGGAGGGAGGGGGAAGGAAGGAAAGGAAGGTAGGTAGGTAGGTGGGTGGGAGAGAAGGAAAGGAACAGGAAGGAAGGTAGCTAGGTAGGTGGGAGAGAGAGAGAAGGAAGGAAGGAAGGAAGGAAGGAACAGTAAGATAGGTAGGTAGGTGGGGGGGAGAGAGAGAGAAGGAAGGAAGGAAGGAAGGAAGGAAGGAAGGAAGGGAGAGGGGAAGGAACAGGAAGGTAGGTAGGTGGGGGGAGAGAGAGAGAAGGAAGGAAGGTAGGTAGGTGGGAGAGAGAGAAGAAAGGAAGGAAGGGAGAGGGGGAAGGGGGAAAGGAAGGAACAGGAAGGTAGGTAGGTAGGTGGGGGGAGAGAGAGAGAAGGAGAAAGGAAGGGAGAGGGGAAGGAAGGGGGAAAGGAAGGAACAGGAAGGTAGGTAGGTAGGTGGGGGAGAGAGAGAGAGAAGGAAGGAAGGAACAGGAAGGGAGAGGGGAAGGACGGGGGAAAGGAAGGAACAGGAAGATAGGTAGGTAGGTGGGGGGAGAGAGAGAGAAGGAAGGAAGGAAGGAAGGAAGGTAAACAGAGGAAGGAAGGAAAGAAATCAGGAGTGAGATTGCTTGTTGAGATTCTCATCACAGCCTGCAAGTTAATGTGTGATGCTGTACTGAAGGATAAGCTTTCTGAAGTTGGCATTAGCAAATTTTACCAGTTTTGGGGTCTGAATTACCCCCAATCTAAGGCTTTTGCTTCTGAAATTCTATGTATGTTTGGGACAATGTAGGTTTGTGAACAGGTCTTTTCTGTAATAAACATCAATAAATTAAAAGTACATTTTCAGCTTAGATACACATCTAAACAGCATATTCAAGATTGCTACAGCACAGACACTGGCTCCAGATTTTGATGCAGTAATTCAGAGCAAGAGGTGTCAGAGAAGACTGCAGGGCTGTGCAGCACAATACTAACAGGGGCACCATGCATTTCAGGTTGCCCTCCCTCTGAAGTACCACTCCCTGTAGTGGAAAAACTGGTGGGGTTTGGGTGGGGGGAAATCAAAACAAGTAAAAAGCAGGATGCACTCCTTTAAATTAGGTTAGGCAGGAAGGGAAGTCCATATGCCCACAATCACCACGGCCGAAAGAGGGAAATTCCTGAGAAACGTCACAGCTGTGTTGCTCCCAAGCACTTTCTTAAGGTGAAGGGACTATAGGAAACGAATGCTCCAGTTAGCACGCCCCCCCCCCCCCCATCAAACCACTCCTGAGGCTCATTGTACAGAAACGTTAAACATGCAAGGAGGACACACTTCCTTAAGGAACTTGGCACCTGTGATTCATTCACTTATGTCCCCACTCACATCTACAGCATAAAGTTCTCTTCTGCGGCGCTGGCCCCTCCACCTCAGGGTGAGATAACCCGTGCTCTCGGCTACTGAACTGGAAAGTAACACCAGCATTCTATTTGCACTTCAAAGGGACATCAGCTGCCTTAGTCTACAGCCCGCGGAGGCAGCCAAAGAGGAAATGTGTAGGTCGCAGCAGACTTCAGGTGTACCCAACCTACAGCTCTAAAAACCCAGAAAAAAGACGGGGAGAGAGGGAGAGATGTGCAGTGTAAACGAAGGAAGTCTCAAAGGAGACTCAAAGTAGTTCCTTCCCAAGCAAACGAGGTCAGGCTCACCAAACTGCACAGCCCGATCCTGTGTTGCTGGCGCCACAAGTTCCCTCCTCCGGAATTGAGGGCTCACTTCCCATAAAGCACGCACCAAATTGCAACCTTCTGGTTGCAAAGTTGTATTTCTTTTTTCGTTCCTTGCAGAGGGTCACAGCCAATGCTCCCTCTAAGCTGTGAAGTCTCGTAAGCAAAAATTCTTCTTTGTACTGGCATTACAGTTGTGAGCTAGCAGTTTGGCTACTGCACAAATTAGTTTGCTCTGGAGCCCTGCTTCCTGAGCTGAGAGAAAAATGTGTGAGCCAGCAGCTAAGGAATTGCCCGAGCAGGGAGACAGGAAGATGCAAGGGTGGGGGAAGAGCAGCGAGCGAGGCAGGAGTAGCGCGGCAAGCGAGGCACCCAGATCCACCCCCCCCCCCCATGGCACAGAAAGGTGCGGGGGAATCAGGGCCAAAGGCAGGCAGATTTAAAAGGCCCCCGGGGAGTCAGGCTCTTACCCAGCAGTGGGGAGGGGTCTGGGCCCTGCTTGGAGACATTGGCTGGGCGCAGGGTCAGCAACGTCTCCCGTCGCAGGGGTGCCAGGCCAGGAAGCAAGGGCTTTGGGTTCCCCAAGTGTCAGGCGGGGGGGGGGTGCCTGGAAGGGCGGCGAGACTCCTCCTCCTCCTCTGCTGGGCACTTTTACTAAGTCCGGCTGGTTTTGCCTCTCTCTCCTTCTTCCCCCCCTCCTGGTTTCTTGTTCTTTTCCCACTCTCTACCGCACCCCCTTGGCCCCCCAGGACCTTTTGGCTCACCTTGGAGGCCGGGGACGCTTGAGGCAAGGGCGGCAGCCGAATCTGGAGAAGGGCTCAGGGACGCCAGCCTGGGGAAATGGGAGCCATCACTGCCTCTCGCCACTGAGGACGAGCTTGTGCCGAGTCCACCCATTGCTGCTGCTGTTGCCGCCACGGAGGAGATCCGCTGGAAGGCTCCATGCAGAGACTGGGTGCGGAGCGCTTTCCAGCCGGTGGGGTGGGGAGGGGAGTGGAGGGACCAGCCTGGACTTTTTGGGCAGCAAGGAAGGAGGCGATGCGAGAGAGTCGCCAGAGCCGGGAAGAGTGAAGGGGGGAGGGGAGGGGCTTTTCCCCCGGACGCCAGCCTGGACTTTTTGGGCAGCAAGGAAGGAGGCGATGCGAGAGAGTCGCCAGAGCCGGGAAGAGTGAAGGGGGGAGGGGAGGGGCTTTTCCCCCGGCCGGCAGCAGCCTGCCGCCGCCGGGAAGAGTGAGCGGGGGGCGGGGCTTTGTTAAGTCCCCGCCCCCCGCCCTTCTCTCTCCCGGAGCGGCGCTCCGGCGCGCCCCGGCCCCAACGGAGCCCTGACTGTAAGACTTATCTACAGCGACTAGAGTTGGTCAGACCTCCTTTTGATGCTCGGTTGTGGTACTATGTAGAATCACTATAAGATGTATGCTTTATACTGCTACAATTTAAATCCAGTTGTCAGCTATGCTGCCATTTCCCGGCCGGGAGGTGGAATTCAGATGTAGTTCGGGCGGGGAACCCCTCCCTCTAAAATGTGCTCATGTTCTGTTTAGCTGTCTGGCTTTCTTATCACACCCCACTTTCGCCTGCTTCGCTCCCAGTTTGCTCAAGGTCTTGGGATAAATCCTTCTCACTATGTTGTTTCCTTTGTAGCTGGCTTTGGGTACATTTAGCAGCAATTCCCCTGGGAACAAAGGTGCTAATATTCTTACCGCCAATTCTGGGTGAAACCTGTTTAGGGGGTTGGCACCTTTGACCATACAATATGATTGGTGAATATATAATGAGGGGGACTCCTTTTGCCTAGTATAATACTAACTGCTTGTATACAATAAAGTCATTACTAACAGAAAAAGTGTAACTGAACCAATAAGAACCTCTTTGCAAATAAAGGACTTTTTGGTTAAAAAGACCTGTTGCAGACTGCATCTTTTGGGACAATCTCACAGACTGTTAGTAATCCCATTTCTGGGAGCAGTCCTTCATACCCATCATGGAAGATGATGGCATTGAAATCCCAGTGACTACCGAACAAGACTTCCCAGTTCTGATCGGGGAGAAACCGGGGCTGCCCGTGACCACGTCTTAGATTAATATCAGACCCTGGAGTACTGAGACCCAATCCTGGGCTCAGTTTGGATTACAAACTACTGAAACCTGGTCCCCCTGTTGGGAGGCTGGTGCTCGTCATCGTTTGGGGTCTCGTGGTGCAGACTGGAGACCCACGGAAGACTTCAATGTGGCAGAAGTCTGGGCCCAGATGGATCGGAGATTCGACATCATCCAAAGAGGCTTGCAGAAGGAAATGACAGTACTTCTAACCGATCTGCCCAGTGTGGTGGCACAGGTGCTGCAGGGCCTGTTGGCAGCGGCAGGTTCTGGGGTTCAACCAGGGCAAGCCCCGGCGCAACTGCCAGCACAGCCAGCTGGTCCCCCAGGGCAGCAGCCTGGGCAACCGGAACAACTGGGGCCGCCTGGAGGGGGCCCTGCGCCGGGACCCGCTCAACCAGCTGATTGCCATCAGGTGCCTCACAAGCTGATTGGGGCCACCTTTGACGGGAACCCAGCCAAGCTGCAGTTCTTCATTATCGAAGCGGGGTGCTGCATGCAGAATTGGGGCCACTTGTTTTGGGATGATGGTGACCGGGTAGGCTACCCAGGTTCCCAATTACATGATGAAGCAACCAACTGGTATGTGAGCCTACACAACCCTCCGGGTCTTGAGCTTGAAAGCATGGATGAGTTCATGTGGGCAGTGCGACGGCAGTACGAAGATCCCATGAGTGAGGAAAAGGCCTGCTACCAGGTACGCACACTAACTCAAGGGAAGATGTCAGTTCGAGAGTATACAGCTGCCTTCAAATGCCTGGAGGCGAAGATCCGGGGCTGGCCAGAGGAGGTGCTTGTGGAGCAGTATTGTAGGGGATTGAATTTGGAACTGTACAAGACTATAGTATGAAATGTCAATCCCACTACTCTCCCGGGGTGGATCAGGCAGCTGAGGAGGCTGAGGCCCGTTTCACCCTAATCTGCATACAAGATCTTTAGACAAGATCACGGGGCCATATTACACGTCTTCGTAGAATCACCTGTTGGATTGTTTCAAAGGGGAGATGTGTTCTACAGTAGAACAGCTAGATTTCAATATTTTAAATTATTTTAAATAATTATTAACACGTGGAATTGACTGCCACAGGAAGTGGTGGCGGCGGCTACACGCACAAACAGCTTCAAGAGGGGACTGGATCAACTTATGGTGCAAAGGTCCATCAGTGGCTACTAGCCACAAGGTGTAGATCAGGGGTGGCCAAAGAGTGGCTCAGGAGCCGCATGCGGCTCTTTCACACATATTGCGCGGCTCCCAGCAGAGCAGCTGGGGAAGCTAAATATCCTTAGCAAACAAATTATCATTGGACAAATAAATATCATTATCAATTTCTGCTTTTACCGCTTCTGTCATTATTTTTGGCAGTCTCATTTAATGTTTTTTAAAAAGCAAATCTGCACATTTCCCAGTAAAAACGTGTAATATTTGTTCATGTCTTGCGGCTCTCAAACATCTGATGTTTATTCTATACGGCTCTTATGTTAAGCAAGTTTGGCCATCCCTGGTCTAGATGGAACACTCTGTCTGCGGCAGTGATGCTCTGTATTCTTGGTGCTGGGGGGGCAATGGGTTTTTTGCCCCACTGGTGGACCTCCTGATGGCACCTGGTATTTTTGGCCCCTCTGTGACACAGTGTTGGACTGGATGGGCCCCTGGCCTCACACAACATGGCTTCTCTTATGTTCTTATTAACACCTCAGAGGCCATCAAGACTTTGGGGTTATCAGCTTCTGAGAGTCAAAGGAGTGTCTGATGAAGAGAGCTTTGACTCTCAATAGTTTATACCCCCCCAAATCGTGTTGGACTCCAAGATGTTCTGGGCTGGAATGACCTAATACATAGTCAAGAAAAATCACTTTTCTAGATAATAATCACACCATTGCGATAAAACAGATTTAGAAACAGAGAAGACTGCTGTTTTTGCTATTTTTCTACAAATATGCACAACGGTGATGAAGACTGAGACTGCTTCTATTGCATTAATTAAAACTTGGGTAGCCCACCTGGAGTCCCATCAAGGAAGGTGGAGTACAAATAAACAGGTAAATACAGAAGGTGCCCCCACTCTCAGAGGGGCTGGAGGCATCCCAGATCTTTCGGCTGGGTGGCTGGTTTCCGTTTTGCAGGCACCTCCTGGCCACCGCCTGGAGAGCGAGAGATCCTACAACACCCCCCCCCCCCCCCCGCTCAGGGGATTTTCATATCAACAAGGGCTCGGGTGGGTGTGGGAGGGGGCCAGAAGTGAAAGAAAAACAGGAAACTCATCTAGCTTCTGACTCTCTCAAGCACCGGATGATCCTTCCTGCTTGTCCCTACAGAGCCGGTGGGAGAGCAGCGAGTGGGGCACAAAACCAGCCGCTCTGGGGGCCAGCCCTGCTCGGGGGCAGACTGTCAGCCGCTTTAGGTTCTCATTGGCCTGGCCCGCCTCACGGGGCTGTTGTGAAGATGAATGAGAGGAGAATGCTGTATGCTTGGGACCCCACTGGGGAGAAACGCAGACTATAAATAAAGTAAATAAGAAAATAATAACAACGGGAGCGCGTCCCCAAGCCTCCCTCCCGATCTTTCATCCCCACCCCACCCCAGGAGCTCCGCTTACCCGGGGGCTCGATCTTCCCTTCCCTTCTCTTCCGTGGACCATGCGGGGATCCAGAAGCCCCATCAATATCAGCGTTCCTGGCAGGATCAGGCCAGACCCCATGGCTGCCCCACCGAAAACCCCCATCCAGCGCTGGGTGGAAACTTTGTTCACTGCGTGGGGGCGGGGCGGGGGGAGAAGAGTTTTGCCTCTGAAGTTCTGGGGCCGGGCCGGGCCCAGAGGACCACCAATGAGAATTCCGTCTGGGGGAGCGTCATCAGTCTCCGGGCAGAAGGCTCAGCCGCCGTTCCTCTTTCGGGAGAAGGGTTTTTGCCAGCGGGACCAAGAGAGGGCGGAGGACCCCCCCCTCCCCCCTCCCTCCCAGGCAGGTTGCCCCCGAAGTGCCCCCCTCCCAGCTCCACCGTTTCCTTCAAGTGGGGTAGGTCGGTTGCTCTGGGATGCTTAAGAGGGCCCCGGGGGGACCCCTTTCTCTCTCGCTCTCTGTTTTTTTTTGGGGGGGGGGTTTGAATCAAAGCCCCATCTCGGGCAGGGCTCGGCCTCCCTTCCTCGGCCGTTAATCACCGAGTCCCCCCCCACCCCCCCAAGCGTCTTCTACTGATGGGGGTGGGTCAGCCGTAGATTGCTCCGGGGAATACCATCGCTTTGACCATACCGACTTTTGTTGGTAGGGTGATGTCTCTGCTTTTTGTTACGCTGTCTAGGTTTGCCATCGCTTTTCTTCCAAGGAGCAGGCGTCTTTTGATTTCATGGCTCCCCTCACCATCTGCAGTGATCTTGGATCCCAGGAAGGTGAAGTCTTTCACTGCTTCCACGACTTCCCCTTCTGTTTGCCAAGGAGCGATGGGGCCGGATGCCATGATCTTAGTTGTTTTTTTTATGTTGAGTTTCAAGCCAACTTTTGCGCTGTCCTCTTTCATTCTGAGCAAGAGACTCTTGAGGTCCTTTTCACTTTCTGCCGTTAGAGTGGTTTCATTTGCATATCTGAGGTTGTTGGTGTTTTCCCCAGCATTCTTAATTCTGGTTTGTGATTCTTCCAGGCCGTTTCGCATGATGTACTTTGCATATAAATTAAATAAGCAGGGTGACAATCAGTGTTCCCTCTAAGCTGAGCTAGTGTGAGCTAGCTCACAGTTTTTTAGCCTCCAGCTCACCCATTTTTGTCTTTGCTCGGGAAGGATGGCTCCAGAGCAAACGCAACGTATGCAACAGCCAAATCGCTCGCTCACCACTTGCATGTCCAGTAGCTCACAAAGCAGAATTTTTGCCCCGGAGACTCCACAGCTTAGAGGGAGCATTGGTGACAATATACTTCCTTGCCCTACTCCTTTTCCTACGCTAATCCAATCAGTTGTTCCATATGCTTCTTGACCCTTTATACAGGCTTCTCAGGGGACACCTGAGGCGGTCCGGTACTCCCATCTCTCGAAGGACTTGCCATAGTTCGTTGTGATCCACACAATCAAAGGCTTCAGGACAGTCAGTGAAGCAGAAGTACTCCCTTGCTTTCTCCATAATCCAGGGAATGTTGGCCATTTGATCTCTAAACCTTCGGCTGGTCTTAAAGTTGCCGGTGGACTCAAACTTGTTCTACTGCTTCAGACCAACACGGCTGCTTAGCGGGAACGGTCCTCGTGGAGAAGGCAGGACGTGTTTTTCATTTCTCTGCAGCGCCGGAAGGGTTAAAGCCACCGAGCCTTTTTACTAGGGAGGCCGAGCCAGGAGTGGGGGGGGGGGGCTGAAGAGAGGGAGAGGCGTCTTTCCGGGGTGGGAGGGGTTTGCCTTTGCGCAAGGCGAGGGATCCCCGGGCAGGTTGCAGAGAAGCCGCAGCAGGGCGGGGAGGGCCCCTTCGAAGTAAGCCGTGGGGGGGGGGGGGGGGAAGCCTTGAGGTCTGGCGGGGGGGGGGGGGGAGGCCGGGATCAGTCTCAGCCAGGGTTGCCAATTCCCCAGCAAATGGCTGGGGGAGGGGGGAAAGAGATTCCGGGCAATGCCCGGTTTGGGGCCGGGGAGGGACTTCAGACGGGGCCGGCCCCAGGGTTTTTTGCGCAGCAGGTGAGGCTACCTTGTGGCACCCCCCCCCCGCCCGCGACGCTGCCTTATAGCACCCCTCCCCACCGCAGAGCTGCCGTCTCCACCGCTAGAGACCCACCCACAAGGGACACCCCCCCCCCCCGCCCGCCCCAGCGCCCCCCCCCCCCCCCCCGCCCGGGCTCAGGAGCTCTCCAGCCCTGCCGGCTGGCCACAGTGCCTACAAGTCTATCTGCATTGGCCCAAGGCTAAGTTTGGTTCTTACCCTGAATGGAAAGCTGCATTCAGACATAATGGAAAATCATCACTGCCATAAAGCATACTATCTCCTGGTTTGAGTCTCTCTCAATCTCTCTGCCGCCCCATTTGTCAGCTGCACCCCTAGGCGGCCGCCTAGTTGGCCTAGTGATAGAGCCGGCCCTGACTTCAGCCCCTTTCCTGCAGGGGGGCTGAGCTCTGTGCACTGCAAGTGGGTTGTAATCCCAGGAGAACTTCAGGCCCCACCTGGAGGTTGGCAACCCTTTGAGCCCCCAGTTTTGTTCCACGATATAAGTGGAGTTTGTTGGGGGTGGGGGTGTTTGACAATCACTGTCTTTCAGTACAAGGAAAGTTGAACCCGTTGCTGGTCATTTTGAAGTCCAAAACAAGAAACAAAAAGCAGGCCCTCTTTTCAGTTGGATGAATAAAAGCGGGGGGGGGGGGTGCATTTGGGAAGAGAAGTTCTGCCTGCACTGGAATCAACTGCGGCCCCATCCGAAGACCCTGATGTGGGCCCAGCGTGGGGCCGGGGCTGCCAGCTGGTCTTCCAGGCCTGCCCAGCAGAGGGGTGGGAAATTGGGGAAGCTCCGTGGCCAAGGCACAGAGAGCCCAGCAATGCCAGGAAAGATGGTGGAGACAGCGCCGGTGCCCCCCAAGCACAGCACGAGGTGACTCCCCCAGCCAGGCAGAGGGGGCAGAGCATGATGATGTGGCCACACCCCCTGGTCTCAGCCTCCCACAGACACAGGGCCAGGGGGAACAAATGGCACATGGGGGGGGCATCCATCACCAGTCTGTGAGGATTGTGGCATGAGCGATGTCAAGGCGTGAGTTCAAGCAGCGTTTTGCAAACTGGACGCGCAGGGAAGGAACACGGCTGTTCCATCCGCATCACCCCTGCCCCATCACTCCACGCCTCACTTGGCGGAGGCAGCTGTAAAACAAGGCCAGATTCTCTCTCCTGCACTGGGGTTTGCATGGGAGGAAAGGCATCCTTTTGCCAGGTGAGAGAGGTACAACATCCCCCCCCCCGGGCAACACAACAGGGAGGAACACCAGGGCACAGTCCCAGGAGGGGTGGGTTCAGGTCTTGCTAAGGGGGATGACAGTTATTTTGACTGGTCCTCTCATCTCCCAGATGTGGGGTTGCCAATGTCCAGGTAGGTCCTGAAGACCACCTGGAATTACAGCTGGACTCCAGAGATCGATTAGTTGGCAGAAAGAGGATGCCTTGAAGGGTGGACTCTGTGTCATTGTACCCTGCCCTCCCCAGGCTCCAGCCCCAAATTTCCAGGGATTTCCAAACCCAGCGTTGGCAGTCTTGTGCATTTGGCAGAGTTTCCCAGCAACCCTTGTGCCCCACCCACATTGGCGGGTGGTGCATTGTGGGAGACAGTTGTCATTCGAGGAGATAGTGGTGAGCCACAAGTTTCTCTCTCTGTGCCTAGATTGCTCTGTGGCCACTCCAGGCAGGGAGGGGTTAATGGGGGCCAGGGTTTCTCTTCAGCCGCATTCCCCTTCCTTACTAACTGCACTTTGGGTCATTAGGGGAGGTGCGCACCTGGTGTCAGAATGCAGGAGATGCCTTATTGGTGTGGCGGTCAGGAACGTGGACTCCAATCTGGGAGAACCGGGTTTGATGCCCCACTGCTCCACATGCAGCTGCTGGTGTGACCTTGGATCAGTTGCAAGTTCCTTCAGAGCTGTTCTCTCAAGGGCAGGGCTCTCTAGAGGCCTCTCAGCCCCACCTACCTCACAGGGTGTCTGTTGTGGGGAGTGGAGGGGAAGGGAAAGGAGATTGGAAGCCGCTCTGAGACTCCTTCAGGTGGTGAAGAGCGGGGTATAAATCCAGTCTCTCCTCCTCCTCCTCCTCTCTCCAGTTCAAGGCTAGGCACAAGATTGTTCCTCCCCACTTTTGCACAGTAGCTGTAAGTTATTGAGGTGGGGGCTACCTTTTTCTTTGGAACTTCAGCTCCGACTGGGACCCAGACTGGTGCTGCTGACCACTTTGGCTGACACCCAGGAGGGCCCACGGCTATTTTATGGGTGGGGGGGGGTTTCCCACAGCAAAGAGGGACGTGGTTATACTTCTTTATTATTCTGTGTTGTTAATTTATGTTAAGAATACAACTGTTTTCCTTCTACCACTAGGGTGTTCATTGATTTTGAAATCCCTTTGGGGAAGAAGAACCGTTTGCCTCTTGGCGACACATCGGCCCCGTTCCACATGCAACAATCCCGCTCTGTGCCAGCATCAGATTTATTTATTTCTTTATTATTTTTATAGGCCGCTCTCCCCGCAAGCAGGCTCAGAACGGCTCGCATAGCTTAGCCCAATGTGCCAAGGTTCATAAACATTTAAAATCAGTTAAAAAAATCAACTACAACGATCAACAGTTTTCAGTTAAAATGCTCATAATAGTTAACAAGCAAGATGGCGTACCACATATTACGCAGCAGTCTCCAGCTTTGCAGGTGGTATGGCCCAATCCAGGCTGCTATCAGCCGCCAACACACATATTAATAGTGGCTGGTGATTCGGGGGGGGGCTCCTAGTTGAAAGCCTGGTGGAAGACCTCCGTCTTGCAGGCCCTGTGGAACTGCTCAAGGTCCCACAGGGCCCTGATCTCCTCTGGGAGCTCATTCCACCAGTAAGGAGCCGCCACCGAAAAGGCCCTTGCTCTGGTGGCAGTGAACCTGCCCTCCCCGGGGCCTGGAATCACCAGGCGATGTTGCGCCCCTGATCATAGTGCTCTCTGGAATATATACAGGGAAGGGCGGTCTCTCAGGTATGTCGGATCCTGGCCATTTAGAAGAAGAAGAAGAAGAGATTGGATTTATACCCCACCGTTCACTCACTTGGAGTCTCAGAGCGGCTTACAAACTCCTTTCCCTTCCCCTCCCCACAACAAGACGCCCTGTGAGGTGTAGATGGGGCTGAGAGAGCTCTGAGACAACTGTCCTTGAGATAACAGCTGGTACAGAGCTATGGCTTGCCCAAGGTCATCCAGCAGGTGCAAGTGGAGGAGTGGGGAATCCAACCCGGTTCTCCCAGATTAGAGTCCGCGCACTTAACCACTACACCAAACTGGCTCTGAGGCTTTAAAGGTGAGTACCAGCAGCTTTCATGAACGCATGAAATTCACTGATTGACCTATCAAGGCTACTCGGACTGGCAGGGACTCTCCAGGGTCTTCAGCATCTCTGTTTCTCAATATTTAGGTATTACAAGTTTGAGTGCCGTTAAGAAGCCTGTGACAGAGACCCTAAAACATTTCGAGGGCTAGTCAAGAGTGCCACCCAGAGCGTCTGGGGTCTTGGACCTCTGGTGTTCTCATTAGAATGACCCATTCATTTCCATTCCACTTTGGACCATCCTGACAGAATTGGACCAAGGACTGTCTGGTTTGGGCCAGACCACCTGTTTTCCCTTAAAGTTCAGGGCCATTTCCAGATGCTTGAGGAGGTGGGCCTATCATTGTAGATATTTCTGATTGGTAGCAGTAGCCTCTGACATCAGAGATGGGTCTTTGAGTGGGACTGGCAAAATCAAGTTGTCACTCTTAGAGAGGAGGCTGGCTTAGACCAGATTCCTTTGACCATCCATGCCTGGGACATTTGGGATTTTCCATTATGGCCTTCAGTGGAAATCCACAGTGGGATCCACAGGAGATTGGGTTTTCGTTAGATATAAAGACTCCTACACCTGAGTACAGCAAGGAACTCTGCACATGCTCTGATATAGCCTTCGTAACGTGTACTTACCTGAGTTAGTCCAACTGTACTGCTTTTGATTTGAAATTCCCTGTGTTGGGGGTTGGGTGCCTCTTCCCTGTATTTTGTTTTGCCCCCTTTCCAGCACTTTTTGAATCCAACCACTCCTTTCCTGTTTTCTCTCTCTCTCTTTTATGATAAAACTTCCTGTGAATACTTTGCTTAGTTTGGGATGGTCTTTCACATCACCTGCTGGTTCCGGGGACTGAACTTGGGACCTCCTGCATGCAAAGCCGATGCTCAAGGGCTGAGCCATGGCGTTTCCCTAACATCTGAATCTGAACCCAACAAATCACAGTGGGGAATCGAACCTGTTCCTCCCGATTAGAATCTGCCGCTCTGAACCACTACACCAAACTGGCTCTCACGGCTTGGGGAGGGCCACAGAGGCAACCGTTGCACATTTTTATTCCGGGCAACCCCGGCGTAAAGGGTGAGGCGGGAGACTTGGGGCCCCAGGTAAGAGGATCCCTGGCCGCAGCAACGAATCTCCCGCCGTGTCCCTGCACCCCCCCTTTTTCCTGCAGTGGCCTTTGGCATGTCTCCGCAGCCCAGAACCTGCCCCTCCGGCTCCACCACTCCCTCCAGAGCCTGCTGCAGCCTGCAGGTGTAACTGAGATTGTGGGGCACGGTTCCTCAGCCCCGGCACCTCTCTCTTGAACAGCTGCGAGGCCTTCAGTCCTGGGCTCTGCTCTATGCTGGTCTCCACACAAGTCCTCACCCTGCGACCCCCTCTTTTCCTGTGCTGCCACCTCAGTGGTGGGGAATCTGGGCGGAGGCCCCAGAATACGTCTCTGTTGTCTTTCTCTCTAGGGCCCGTGGGGGCCCACGGGGCTGATTGGCCCCCCAGGGAAACCAGGCTACCAGGTAAGTTCTTTGGTGGGACTGAGGGTTGTGTGTGGAGAGCAGGCCTGAGGTCGAGGGGATGGGCATCCTCTCACGCCCTCTCTCTCTGTGTAATCTCCAGGGTCGAGCTGGAGCTGACAGGGCCCGAGGCATGCCTGGAGAACCTGGCGTCGAGGTGAGGCACCATCCCCTGACCGGAGAGCCCCAAGTCCCCTTCTGCTCTTTGCTTTGTGAGCTCTTTAGGGGAGGTCCCACATGAAGACGTTGAGGGCAGAGAGTGTCATGAGCGTGGGCACCTTTTCCCTTCCTGGTCCCAAGGTCAGGGGCTTTATGGTAAGCTGCCTCAAGGGCCTCAGGGTAGAAAGGCAGCTAATAAGAAGAAGAAGAAGAAGAAGAAGAAGAAGAGGAGATTGGATTTATACCCCGCCCTTCACTCACTTGGAGTCTCAGAGTGGCTGACAAACTCCTTTCCCTTCCCTTCCCCACAACAGACACCCTGTGAGGTAGGTGGGGCTGAGAGAGCTCTGAGACAACTGTCCTTGAGAGAACAGCTGGGACAGAGCTACGGCTTGCCCAAGGTCATCCAGCAGGTGCAAGTGGAGGAGTGGGGAATCCAACCCGGTTCTCCCAGACTAGAGTCCGTGCACTTAACCACTACACCAAACTGGCTCTCTAAATATTTTGAATAAGGGAATCAATTTAAAAAAAGGGGCTGCCCTTTGGTTTTCCCTCTGCAGGGCAGCCACAGCTTTGATGGATTTTACTGTGGGGGGGGTGTATCAGGTGCTACTGGACGAAAATCTAAAATGGGGAAGGGGAGCCGTAACCTGGATAGCCCAGGCAAGCCCGATCTCGTCACATCTCGGAAGCTAAGCAGGGCCGACACTGGCAAGTACTTGGATGGGAGACCTCCAAGGAATTCCAGGATTGGGACGCAGATACAGTCAATAGCAAGTCACCTGTCTGAATGTCCAAGCCCCACTAGGGGTCGCCAGGAGTCAGCCATGACTTCCAGACACACTACCACACATAGAGAGAGAGAGAGAGAATACTCAACCCCCCCCCCCAAATGAAATAAAATAAAATAAAATAAAATGGAGATGGGGGAAATGTTGTAAGCCGCTTTGAGTCTCCATCAGGTAGAAAAGTGAGGTATAAATGAGGTAAAATAAATATTTTGTGTGTCATAATTCGGCAGCCCACCCTAGTGTCACCAAGTTCTGCAAAGCATCAAGACTTTATTAGCTGATCCGCTGGCTTTGGCGGTTTATTTAGCTTGTTCTATTTGCAGACGGGGCAAAGAGAGACCTGGAAACCAACCCCCCCCCCCCCCCCCCGGCCTGTGGAAACTGAGCCAAGCCTCACCTGGCTCTGTTCATGACATATCCGACTTATTTACACTGTCTTGAGAACGAGGAGCTCGGATTTTCCCCTCAAAGCCCTGAAAACTGAGGTCCTCGGGCTGAGAATCAAGGTGCCTCGTCAAGGTCTCAGGCCCAATTAAATAGTTCAGCTGTCGTGGTAGTGGGAGGGGCACCTCTCTGAGTTGGAAACCAAAATTATATTTGGTTTTAAGACATTACAGGGTAGGGAAAGTACAAGGTATAGGATAAGATATTATAGGGTAGGAATGGTTCAGGGGATGAGATAAGACATCATGGGAAATTCCATCCAGTTTATATAATAGCTGTTACAAATCTTCCGTCTTAATTCTTTGTTTCCACATCTCTTTCTTTTATGTAATTACTGAAGGTAGCTTCACTTAATCAAATCACTAAAATCATCTCTTATGATTCCTGAAAAGAATCAGCTTCCATACAGATCAAAATAGAGTTTCTCCAAGGTCATAATAATTATATTCATTGTTCTCTGTCTTCAAAGTTTCTTTCCACCCCGTCATAAAATGGCATCCAGTTGTCTCTCACATTTGTTTATTTTGGTCTTTCAGTAAGTCCGACAGTATACCCGTTTCTGCTGTTTCAAAGATTTTTTGTCAAAAGTTCATTTTCCATTGGTTTCTCTGGTTTCTTCCACTACTTAGCAAAAAGAATTCTTGTTGCCGTAATTATATGTATAATTGTTTAACTTGTTTATCTTCTACATCAGGCATAATATTAAGCAAAAACAATTCTGGTTTGAATGGTAGCGGTACCAAACATATTTTTTGTAACATTTCATGAGCCCTTCTCCAATATAACCTTGACTCTTTACACTTCCACTATGCATGAAAAAAGCATCCCACCCGAATCTTACATTTCCTGCATTTATCAGACATTCCAGGATACATTCTAGCTAGTTTCTCTGGCATTCTATGCCACCTATAAAACATTTCATGTAAGTTCTCTTTAAAGGCAACCGATTTTGTTATTTTAACATTTGTTTTCCGTATTTGTAAATAATGGTCAAGATCAATATTATAGCCAAAATTTTGGGCCGATTTTAACATACATTCTTTAATCACCTCACCCTCCATCTTTATCTGCAACAAATACACATAAAATTTCTTAATCAATTAATCCTTTTTTCATACAGAAGTGTATCAAACTCCGATTGTTCTGCTACGAACCCCTGAGGTTTGTTTTTAGCATATCTGGATTCTGTCTATACTCTGTCCACCAATCCAAATATATATCTTGTCCCTCTAATTCTTCTTTGAGAGATATTTCTCCACATGTGAATCATCCAGGTGGGAGATTTTACAGCCTCCTTCAGCAGCCTTTTCTACTAGAGTATTGCAGATCCCTCCAGATAACTCACCAGGACTGCTGATAGAAGGGTGCAGAGTCTGGGAGTGGGGCAGGATCGATTCTTTGGTCTCTTTCATTCCATCTCTTACCCCCTCCCTTTCTGCTGTTTCAGATGTGGGCACCATCCCTGAAGACAGAAGCAACATTCCCTGAAGCGGAAAGAACTTCCTTGGAGCAAGAGAGGAGGGCACAGGCCATGGAGCGTGTCCGAGATGTCCTGTCCTGTGGTAACGACTCTTTGTGCCTGGATACCTTTGGGGCACCCAGTGGATTTGATGGGTAGAGAGTTCAGGTCGGGAGGGGGGGAATTAAACACTTCTTCACACAACACAAGTGTTAATTTGCAGAACTCAGTGTCCACTAATTGTGATGCCTCTCTAAGGGGGTTAGACAAATTCCTGGAGGGCAATTTCTCCCATTAATTAAAATAGTCATCTATTTCCTGCCTTCCCTATGGTAGACAAATCTTGGCAGAACTATTCAACTTGGTGAATAAAGGGAGCCTCCACCTTCTGGGCAGCAGAGCTCTGAAAAACACTTTCTGGGGGCCAGTGATGGTGGAAACATTTGGCTTCTGTGCCCGTGCTTACAGGGGCATCTGGCGGACCGCTTGGGAAACCGGATGCTGGAGGAGGGAGGGTGTGCTGTTGCCTGGCAACCCCGGGAGCTTTGGGGAGGGGCTTGAGGCAGATGTGATGTCATGTTGATGTTGCATCTGGCTGACAACCTGGTTGGGAAGTGAGCATGCCAAAAGGCACTCTGAAAACTCATACATATGACCCCCAAGTCTTCAGATGCGCTCAAGTCACGTCTGGGCCGAATGTGACGGTGATGTGCCATGCAATGCCATTTCCGTCTCCCTCTGCACCCTCCCTCAAACCTGACACAGGCCTGACAGAAGTCTGAAATATTTTGGCAGCATTTAGAACCCCTGAGGCTCTTGGTTCCTTCTCTTCTAACTTCCCAGTATTTTGTAAAAAGTGTTCACATTTGTTGGGTATACACAGGGCAAGGTTTTACACCCCTGGTAATATGGTGAACGAAGCAGGGAACAAACAAGCAAATTGAATAGAAAGTTGTGGAAAAATTCCTTCCTTCCTCCTTTGTCTCAGTAACAGGCAGTGGAGAGATGCTGTTGAGCCATCATCCTTTCAGAGGTGTGGAAATGGCTGCTGCGCCTCCTATCCAGGTAGGAGATTTGAGCAGGGAAAAGCCAGGGTTCCCCCTCTGTTCTCAGGAGGGCTTTTGCTCCTGAAGGCTCTACAACGTGTCTGGGCGAAAGAGGCTCTGAACGCCACTCCCTTCACCCATGCCAAGCCTTTCATCCTGAACACTCCTTTCCAGGGTGCAATCTCTGCCTGGCGTGATCTCTGACGAGGGATTTTCTACTTTTTCTTTCAGGGTCCATTTTCCTTTGAGGAGGTGGCTGTGTATTTCACTGATGCAGAGTGGGCCCTGCTGGATCCAGACCAAAGAGTTCTGTACCGGGAAGTCATGCTGGAGAACTATGGGAATGTGGCCTTTCTGGGTAAGGATCTGTCATAGGCAGCAAAATATGGAACACCAATACACCATTTTGAGGCCTGTCCAGCTGTTTGCCCAGAGGCCAGTGTGGTGGCCAGTGTTGTAGACGTCACCATAGGCGTGAACTACAGGGGGGGGGGCTCAAGCCACCCCCGAAATTTCCCGGGGGGGACTGAGCCCCCCCCGGGGTAAATGGAGCGCCCGCTGCCGTGCCTCCCCGGGCCCTTCCTAGGGCCGCCGCCTTCTCTCTCTCTCTGTCTCTCTCTCTCCCCCCCGCCTGGCTTCCTCCATCCGTCGCTCCCTCCGTCCGTCCAGGGGCCAGTTAAGCAAATGCCCAGCTGGCCCCTGGATGGATGGAGGGAGGGACGGAAGCAGGAGTGGCCAGGCCGGGGGGGGGGAGGCAGTGGCGGTGGGGACATGGTCCTGGTGTGCGTGCGCACTTCACGTGCACGCACGCAAGACCCCCCCCCCCCAGATTTTAAAACTCCACGCCCCTGGCCGTCACCCAAGCCAGAGAAAGTGTCCTGGCCTGAAGCAAAGGCGGGATGAAAGGCCCTCAGAAGGACTCCGGAAGGGTCCAGATCCTCATTTCTCTGGTTCCAGCCTTTGCAACACACCTTTTCCCTGGATGGGATTACAAACATCTGCTCTGACTGTGATCAGGAAATAATCCATCCCGCTTCTACTGTTTGGGATTGTGGGCTTTGATGTTGACCATGTTTCTGTCCTTCCTGGAGAATTTTTTGGATTTCTGTCCTTTCCCATAAAAGAATTCTCTCTCTCTCTCTCTCTCTCTGGAAAGGCTGTGGTGTCCTGAAATCCTGGATATTTTGGGGAAAGGTGAGGAGGTGGATAAGGTCAGCCAAGCTGGACAAGGCCAGCGGGCTGTCAGTACTTTCCTACTGCAGGCACATTTAGACCTTTGGACCTTACCTGCCCTCCCAGGTGCTAAATGGTGCAGAATTCGGGCTGGATTGAGTCTCAGTCCTCGGAGAAAACTCTGAAAAACCTCTGATTCACCTATGGTACTTTAATTTCTACAGTAATTAGCTTCTATAGTTGAAACTTTGGTCCTGTTCCCAGGAAGTTTCAGGACTCTGCTGAGTGCTGTGGCCCTCACGGTACACCACTTTGACTCACGTCACTTTGCCTTCTGTTTATACTTTGCAGCAGTCAGAAGTCACTATCGAATTCCAAATAGATAAGAGTATCAGAAGCCAGCTTCCTTGACTCGTGAGTCTCCCTGGCCGAACAAGACGGTGACTTGTCATACAATGTCATTTCCATCTCCCTTTGCACCCTCCCTCAAACCTGACACAGGCTTGACAGAAGTCTGAATTATGTTGGCAGCATTTAGAACCCCTAAGGCTCCTGGTGTCTGTTCCTTCTCTTCTAACTCTCCCAGTATTCTGTAAAAAGTGTTAAAAGTTTCTTTACACCTCTGGCCATGTGGTGAACGAAGCAGGGAACAAACATATCAAATAAAAAGTCATGGGAAAAAACCATTCTTCCTCCTTTTTCTCAGTAACAGGCAGTGGAGAGATGCTGTTGAGCCATCATCTTTTCAGAGGTGTGGAAACGGCTGCTGCACCTCCCGTCCAGGTAGGGGAATTGAGCAGGGGACAGCCTGGGTTCCCCCTCCTTTCTCAGGGGGCTTTTGCTCCTGCAGTTTCTAGAAGGTGTCTGGGCGAGAGGGGCTCCGAACACCTGTCCCTTCACCCATGCCAAGCCATACATCTTGTACCCTCCCAGACGACTCCCTTCCAGTGTGCCATCTCTGCCTGGGGTGATCTCTGACGAGGAAATCTGCATATTCTTTCAGGGTCCGTTCTCCTTTGAGGAGGTGGCCTTGTATTTCACCGATGCAGAGTGGGCCCTGCTGGATCCAGGCCAAAGAGCACTCTACTGGGAAGTCATGCTGGAGAACTATGGGAGCGTGGTCTCACTGGGTAAGGACTGGTGCTGTGAAACTGCAGATCATGGCACCTGCTCTTCTGACATGACCAGAGACCAATGAAATCGTCCTCAACTTCACTGGCCTTCTTGTATCTAGAAGACATTGCTTGAATCCTGATTGGTGCCCAGGCCCAGCATCCACTGCGGGTTCCAGCAATAAATAACCTGCTTTAACACCCTTTTGGAGGGCATGACGGTGTTGCATGTCAAGCTGACTTGAAACTCTGTCTTGCTCACCTTTCGGCCATCTTGGAAGCTCTGGGTGCTGAAGCCAACCAGCCTGGCGCTTGGGACTCTGGAGACAGAGTACATTTGGACCAAGAACTGTATGGGTAACATCTTGTTTTCCCTCACAGTACTGTTTTAAATAATTGTGCACCTTTTAATGAATATATCTTGTGCACTTAAATAAACTTACATTTTATTTACCAACTTCTGGTTTATCTACCAACTTCCCCACTGGTGCAATAAGTTATCTGGTGCCTAAGACTGTCGGTCACTACCTCTAGAATAACCTGTGGGTCTCCTGCTGTGAGCCAGCCTCGCAGGGGGTGTTCCCTAGCTAAGCCCGGTAAGGTCAGGAGTGTGTCCTTTGGTTCCTGGCTGGAGGGACACAGAAGGACTGGTGGTAGCACTTCCTGGTTAAAGGGATACAGGTGCCTTTAACCCCCCCCCCTTTGTAATTATAGCTAGGCACCCTCTTGGCGAAGACGATCTCCAGCCCGGGTTGGGCAGGATTCGGAAAGAGGTGCACACATTCTCTCTCTCTCTCTCTCTCTCTCTCTCTCTCTCTCACTCCCTCCCTCTCCCCTCCCTCTCTCCCTCCCCCCGTCCCTCTCTCCCCAGATAAGATTGGGAAGCCAGCATCTCTCGTTTGGTGTAGTGGTTAAGTGTGCGGACTCTAATCTGGGAAAACCGGGTTTGATTCCCCACTCCTCCACGTGCACCTGGCTGGATGACCTTGGGCAAGCCATAGCTCTGTACCAGCTGTTCCCTCAAGGACAGCTTGGGAAAGAGCTCTCTCAGCCCCACCTACCTCACAGGGTGTCTGTTGTGGGGAGGGGAAGGGAAAAGGAGATTGTAAGCCGCTCTGAGACTCCCTTGGGGAGTGGAGGGCGGGGTATAAATCCAATCTCTTCTTCTTCTTCTTCTCCCCAAAATGAGCACAGTGGGAATGGGAGTACATGAAACGGTTCCTGCACCCCTCTTTTCCCCAACACTAAATTTACCTTCCCTCCATGTTGCTAAATGTAGCCAGGTAAACCAACTTGCCCCTTACCTGTCTCTCCTTGACCTAGCCAGGTAATCCATGCAACAATCACCTCTTGACTTGATTACTGTAACTTGCTCCACACTGGGCTGCCCTTGTGGCTGATCTGGAAGTTACAGCTTGTCCAGATTGCAGCGGCTCGGTCCTTACAGGGACACTGATAACTGCACTTACACAACCTGTGCTTCACCAACTGCACTGGCTCCAATTTCAGTACTGGATCAGGTTCAAGGTTTTGGTCTTGACCTTTAATGCCCTACACAGTCAGGGAACAAAGTACCTACAGGACCTCCTCTGCTGATATGTCCCCTGGAGAGCATTACGTTTAAGTTACCACCATCTATTGGAAGTCCCTAGCCCCAAAAATGTCCAGCTATCCTCAATCAGAGCCAGGGCCTTTTTAGTCTTGGCTCCAACTTGGAGGAACTCTCTGCTAGTTAACATCTGGGCACTGTAGGATTTGCTACAAATTAGGATGCCGTGCAGGGCAGAGACGTTCTGCCAAGTGTACGGTTGAGGACAGTGACTTTTACTTAACCGTTTAATAGTTCTTAAGAACCATTTGATTCACAATCTGCTTTCACCCCTCTTCCCCCACTGCAAAGGTTAACTGGGGGCCAGAACTGTATGATGGCACCATACGGTGATTGGGCTCTAGAACTGTATTATAAACTATCTAAAAGACTTTATGTGTTTGATATGACTTTGATGTAAACAGTCCTAAGCTCGCTCCCTAGGTGGGCAGTAAACAAACCAAATAAATAAACGCTCTCTCTTTATTCCAGCAGAGAACCATCAGCAGAATGAGAAGAGTGAGGAACTTCATCCGCAATTGCCAGATAAAGTTAATAATGAAGACTTAAAAGGAAAGGTCAGGAATCGAAGCAGACCGATGAGAAAGAAAGGTGGCCGTTTGGTTGAGAAGGGAGATGGAAGTCAGCATAATGTACAGTTTCCAAAGCATAATGTAATGAATACAAGTACATCTGTTTACTACCGAACATACATCAGATCTAGGTCACAGCTTCTTATGAACCTAGGAATAAAAAAAGGAGAGAAACCTTTTCAAAACTCAGAGTGTGGGAAGAAATTCAGTCTGAGTGACAATCTTCAACGGCATCAAGGAACCCATAAAAGGGGAGAACCTTTTGAATGCTCAGAGTGTGGAAAGAGATTCAGAAACAGTGGCAGTTTTCATTATCATCGAAGAACCCACACAGGAGAGAAACCTTTTGAATGCTCAGAGTGTGGAAAGGGATTCAGGAGCAGTGGTAATCTTCAACAGCATCAAAGATCGCACACAGGGGAGAAACCTTTTGAATGCTCAGAGTGTGGAAAAACATTCAGTCACAGTAGCCATCTGGAACGGCATCAAAGAACCCACAGAGGGGAGAAACCTTTTGAATGCTCAGAGTGTGGAAAGAGATTCACTCATAGTCGGTCTCTTCAAGAGCATCAGAGAACCCACACAGGGGAGAAGCCTTTCGAATGCTCAGAGTGTGGGAAGAGATTCAGTCGGAGTAGCCATCTTCAACAGCATCAAAGAATGCACACAGGTGTGAAACCTTTTGAATGCTCAGAGTGTGGAAAGAGATTCAGTCAGAGTGGCCATCTGCAAGAGCATCAGAGAACCCACACCGGGGAGAAACCTTTTGAATGTTCAGAGTGTGGGAAGAGATTCAGTAACAATGGCAATCTTCAACAGCATCAAAGAACCCACACAGGGGAGAAAATTTTTGAATGCTCAGAGTGTGGAAAGAGATTCACTCATAGTCGGTCTCTTCAAGAGCATCAGAGAACCCACACCGGGGAGAAACCTTTTGAATGCTCAGAGTGTGGAAAGAGATTCACTACGAGTGGCTCTCTTCAAGAGCATCAGAGAACCCACACAGGGGAGAAACCTTTTGAATGCTCAGAGTGTGGGAAGAGATTCAGGAACAGTAGCAATCTTCAACAGCATCAAAGAACACACACAGGGGAGAAACCTTTTGAATGCTCAGAGTGTGGAAAGAGATTCACTCATAGTCGGTCTCTTCAAGAGCATCAGAGAACCCACACCGGGGAGAAACCTTTCGAATGCTTCGAGTGTGGGAAGAGATTCAGAAACAGGGGCCATCTTCAACAGCATCAAAGAATGCACACAGGCGTGAAACCTTTTGAATGCTCAGAGTGTGGGAAGAGATTCAGGAACAGCAGCAATCTTCAGTGTCATCAAAGAACACACAAAGGGGAGAAATCTTTTGAATGCTCAGAGTGTGGGAAGAGATTCAGGAACAGTGGCAATCTTCAGTATCATCAGAGAACACACAGAGGGGAGAAACCTTTTGAATGCTCAGAGTGTGGGAAGAGATTCACTCAGAGTCGCTCTCTTCAAGAGCATCAGAGAACCCACACAGGAGAGAAACCTTTTGAATGCTTAGAGTGTGGAAAGGGATTCACTCGGAGTGGCTCTCTTCAAGAGCATCAGAGAACCCACACAGGGGAAAAGTCTTTCGAATGCTCAGAGTGTGGGAAGAGATTCAGGAACAGTAAAAGTCTTCGAGTGCATCAAAGAACGCACACAGGCGTGAAACCTTTTGAATGCTCAGAGTGTGGAAAGAAATTCAGTCACAGTGGCAGTCTTCAGGGTCATCAAAGAACCCACACTGGGGAGAAACCTTTTGAATGTTCAGAGTGTGGAAAGAAATTCAGTCAGAGTGGCAGTCTTCAGCGTCATGTCAGAATCCACAGTGGGTAGAAACCATTTGAAAGCTCAGCACGTGGGAAGAGATTCAGTCAGAGTGGGAGTGTTCAGAAGCTTCAAAGAAACCTACATGTGGAGAAACCTTTTGACTGCTCAGAGCATGGAAAGAGATTGAGTTGGGAGTAGCACTTTCGGAGAGTCCTCCGAAAGAGAAACCAGGCAACTACTTAGCCTGTGAGAAGAGCACTACCCTTGTTTCACTGCTAAAAGACAACCACAGACCACATAAAGCATCGAAACAATATAAACTTTTGTCAAAAGCTTTAATCTACTCTGAAATCTTACCCTAACTTGGAGGAAATGTTATAAATGCTCAAACTGTAGAAGGAATTTTAGCTTTTTTTTGAAGCCTTCAGATATATCCCACAAGGAAGAAAGCAAGGATGGGCTCTGCCAGCTGAAGTACATTCAAGATAGTTGGAGGGATTAAGTCTTTGGGGTGGGGGGTTTTCCTTGAAGAGTTGTGTTTGTTAGGTGCTGAAATCTCATGAGTTCTGTATTCATTTATTTTCTAGTAGGAACCAAAATGGATGTGGGATACACCTCATTTCTCCCTTCCCCACTCTTTCATATTTCCCATTCCTGAAAGACCCCATAGTGCTGCCTCTTGTTATGCTTCCTCCTCTCCTTTCCGTGTTGGTCTGAAGTAGCAGAACAAAGTTTGAGTCCAGTGGCACCTTGAAGACCAACAAAGTTTAACTACAAAGTGATCTGGATAGGGCCTGTAGGACCTATCCTGAATTTGTAAAGAAGAAAAATCTGCCTGGAGAAGTTATGGTGAGGTTTTCCAAAAAATCAACTATGGACCTGGTACTCGAGGCCACAAATAGAAATGTCCTGAAGATCCAAGAAGAGGATATTAAAGTGTTAAAGGACATTCCATTTGAAATCAGGAAGAAGAGGAAACCCTACAAAATTTTAACTACTTTTTTCCAAACAGCAGGCATCATGTATTGGTGGCTCACTCCTGAAGGCATGGTATTTAACTACAAAGACAAGAAGCAAAGAATTGATTCAGCTGCAAAGGTAAAGAAATTTTTGGATTATTGCAGAGAAGGAAAAGATAAAGCCTCAACAGAGGACTCTTTAGATCTTCAAGAGAGCATTTATGGACTGGAAAGCTTGGATGCCTCTGGAAGTAAAAGTTCAGAAGAAGGGTCAGATTCAGCTTTGGGGGCAGCAGCACCAAAACCCCAGAGAGGAAAGAAGAAGAGAAAGCACAAAGAAAAATGAGCTGTTTTTGTTGAAAGTCATATATGTTTATGTATCCCATTTTGAATTTTAGCCTTCCATATATTTTCTAAGCTTTTAAGACAGAATTATTAACATTTTGAAGCCTGTATTTTTAACACTTTCTTGAACAGTTTATAGCAAGAATAACATACCAGAATATAGTTCTGACTTCTGTATACCTTAGGGTAGAGTAGGTTTTTAGTTTTTTTAGGTATTGTAGTGTTTTTAGTTGGATGTAGTTATAGAAAATTAATAAAAATATTCAAAAAAATAGACCAACAAAGTTTTATTCTGGGTATAAGCTTTCATGTACACGCTTATGCCCATAATAAAACATTGTTGGTCTTAATGGTGCCAGTGAACTCAAAGGTTGTTCACTGTACATTGATGATTCCTGAAAATCACTTCAAAAACTCCGGTAGGTGCAGATTGCCACAGCAGTTTTTCATCTGAAGGTAGATGGATCATGCATATTCTTCCTACTCTAATGTCATACCACTGGCTGCCCATCAGTGCCCGGGCTCAATTTAAAATGTTAGCTGTTACACAGAAAACCCTTCACGGCCTTGGCAAATCTCCACTGGTCAAAATCAACAACTGCTCATACACCTGTTGTGTCTTTTATGGTCCCCATCTTCTGGAGTGGCCTGTCTGAGGAAGCCAAGAAGGCTCACTCTCTCCTGGCTTTCCAGAAACTGTACAAAACTGAATGATTCAAGAGAGCTTTTCTACCCAGGCAAGAGAGTTGCACTGTACTCAATGACTGATAAAGTGGCTTAGATAAAGCATTAGGGCAGGGGTGTCAAACCTACAGTGTGCGGGCCAGAACCGGCCTGCCCAGGGCTTTAATCCAACCCATGGCTCTCTTCTCTCTGCCCCCTCTCCTGCTGGTCCAAGCTGCTCCTGAGTTCAGCCTACCAGCTTGCTTAGCCTCTTTTTCACCTGCTTCTTCTGTGCCCAGCCAGAAGCTCCTCTGGGTCCATGCTGTCTTCTTCCCCAACAGCTGCTCATTTACTGTACCCGGAGAAGTCTGCGTACAGCAGCAAGAGACCTCCCCACTGCAGACCAATTCTGGGACCAGGTTCTCCTGGGTGTTGTTTAAACTACGGGGTAGGGGAAGCCTCCCAGTCGGGTCTGCATGCGGTGAGAGACCTCCCTGCCACACGCAGATCCTGGGCCCAGCTCAGTGTGTGTCAGTGAGACCAACGGAGCAAGCAAGGCAGGCAAAAGAGAAGCTGCTGGAACTAGAAGTGGGGACAGAGGGTAGGCTGGGGTAGGATTGGGGGGAATAAAACCTGGGAAGAGGAAATGGCATGGGCTTAAGGATGATGGAGGACAGCTTCTCCAGTTACAGTTCTGCAGGAGTAAGGAGAGCAAGGTCAGCCCCCCCAGTCTATCCATTGAGGTTTAAATAAGGTGCCTTTGCAAGTCTTTCCCGCCCCCAATATAATTTTTGAGTATTATATAGAAAAAGGGCTAGGGTATGGGGATAAGAAAAGAGTACAGTAATAAAAAAATTCTGTGTGTGTGTGTGGCATGGACACAAACAAAGATGGCTGCCTAAACCACTCGCTCCATCACTTCCCTACTCTAAATATGCAACTAATCGCACTGCAGCGATACAAAACTCCTCTACTGTAAGGGGGAACCTGGCTACATGAGCCAGCAACAGAATAAATCTGCTTCCAAACCACTTACAGTTTACTTTCAACTGATATCCGCCTCAACAGGCCAGCCCGGCCTCATACGATATGGATTCAAAATGGCCAACAACTCTACCGGTAAGCCTGACTTGATGCCTGAACTAGGGGCTAAAAATATTTTAATAGAATTAAGTAATATGGAATCACATCTGAAGGACATTATGAAGCAAAATTTCGACCCCATCCAAGCACAACTCTATGATATAAAAAAAGCATTACAGGATGTTGATGTAAAAGCTTTAAAAGCAAGCTTTAACAATGAGCTATAGAGTATTAGACGATGTTAAGGAGCTGCAAATCGAAAATAAATCTACCAAACAAAGGATTTTAGCATTAGAAATGGAAACCCAGCAGTACAACCTCGGGGTTTTCCTGAGGGCTCTGAAGAAAATAAGGGTCTTCAAGTATTTATTTCTCAGTGGCTTACAACAGTTACAGTACTAGGGCTAGAAGATAATGTTGCACCTATAATTTTGAAAGCTTACCATCTAGGACAGCGGACTGGTGATCCTAAGAGAGGCCCAAGAGACATCTTGGTTGCTTTTCAAGACAACAGAACGAAGCACAAAATCTTAACAGAGGCTATGCTAAGGAAACATTTACTCTTTGTTGAAGATAAAATTGAAGTTTTTTCCAATCTGCCCTCTGAAGCCATAAATCTTTGCAGAGTGTTGAAGCTGATTAGCTCACGATTACAACAAGCCAACATTCATTATCAGTGGATTGCAGCGGCACGTCTCCAGGTGCCTTCTATCAGCAAATGACTTGCAGACTGGCCATATGCTGTTAGAAGCCCTGGGGTTATCTACTCAAGATACGGAAGTAGACAAGAGATCAGCCAAAAGAAAGCCGAACGTTGACCTCACTCCACTTAAGGAGCATAAAGTTCCTACATGACTGTAAGACTTATCTACAGCGACTAGAGTTGGTCAGACCTCCTTTTGATGCTCGGTTGTGGTACTATGTAGAATCACTATAAGATGTATGCTTTATACTGCTACAATTTAAATCCAGTTGTCAGCTATGCTGCCATTTCCCGGCCGGGAGGTGGAATTCAGATGTAGTTCGGGCGGGGAACCCCTCCCTCTAAAATGTGCTCATGTTCTGTTTAGCTGTCTGGCTTTCTTATCACACCCCACTTTCGCCTGCTTCGCTCCCAGTTTGCTCAAGGTCTTGGGATAAATCCTTCTCACTATGTTGTTTCCTTTGTAGCTGGCTTTGGATACATTTAGCAGCAATTCCCCTGGGAACAAAGGTGCTAATATTCTTACCGCCAATTCTGGGTGAAACCTGTTTAGGGGGTTGGCACCTTTGACCATACAATATGATTGGTGAATATATAATGAGGGGGACTCCTTTTGCCTAGTATAATACTAACTGCTTGTATACAATAAAGTCATTACTAACAGAAAAAGTGTAACTGAACCAATAAGAACCTCTTTGCAAATAAAGGACTCTCTGATTAAGAAGACCTGTTGCAGACTGCATCTTTTGGGACAATCTCACACCAGTGAACTTTTAATATTTTTTTTCTAGTGTATCTGGAATGGGAAAGGGCAGAAGGGAAGTTTCTCCACGGCAGTTTTCTCTCTTATATGTGTTAGAATAATTTTTTAGTGACAACTTATTATAGTAACCTTGTAGTGTTGAGTAAGTGGCTGCTTACTCTCTTTCCCAAGCAGTGTTGGGACAAATGTTAAAGGGTTTTTTAAGGTGTTAATGATATAAAGTTAGCTTATAGAATAAAGATAGGGAGGGGGGAGGGAAAGGGGAACCTTAGGTGATAGATTAGAAAAGTTCATTAGAGAGTTTTGGGGGGGTTGTTTTGATTTTCATTGTTTTGTTGTTTTAAGTATCTATCTTCTGTAGATGAGTATCAGGTAGGCGTTTAGGTAGCGATAGTGGGGGGAAAGATTTATATGATATTAATCATCATAGATTAGTATTTTAATATTATTACTGTTTAAGTCTCTAACCTTGCAAACTGTGAGTGAAAAAGCAATTTTACAGCAACTTAAAACTTAGTTATTTGCAAATATACTATAGGCATTCTTGTTTGTTAAAGGTTCAAAATAATGTTCTGGTAGAAGTAATGTAATATTTTTTTGTGAAAAATGAATAAAATATACTTTAAAAAAAAAAAAAAAAGGAGAACCCACCAGGAAGCTCTTGAGGAACCCCGTACCACTGAGCAACCACTCTGTCAGGGAGTTCTTCCTAATGTTTAGCCAGAAACTCTTCTGATGTAATTAAAACCCATTGGTTCTGATCTGACCTTCTGGAGGAACAGAAAACAACTCTGCACCATCCTCTGTATGACAGCCCTTCAAGTAAGCAAGGTTAAATCGTGGCCACTTCTGATTCAAGGGATTCTTTCACTTGATGGAAGTGACACACATCCTGACGAATGGGACATTTGATACCAGACTAATTTGGAGAATTCGCACAGCTACCACAGGCTCATTTTATTAGTTGTAGGAAATACATAGCATTCAAGAAAACAACCCCTGGTCTCATTTATATATGTATATACAAAATTCTGAATGCATGAATTTTTGGATGTGTGTCATTGTGCCATACGGAATATTGACCACTGAGGAAGGCCCATAGGGGCCGAAACGCATATGGTCCTTAGGTCAAAGGTTTTATCCATCAGTTTGATATGCACTGCAATTAGTTCCTAATGAACCAAGTTTTAAATGTCTGATACTTGGACTGTCTTTTTAAATTTTATTTTGTTTTATTTATGTGTGCACCCTCCGCCTGACAAGTGAGAGATCCTCCGACCCACAGATAACTTTCATATTAACAAGGCCTTGGGGGTGGGACCCGGGGCTACATGGGACCCCGGGAGGGGCCGGGTTTTGCAACAGAAGTGGGAGAGGTCTCTGGTTTATGACCTTCCCAACAACCCAGCACCAGAAGGGTGAGCTTCGCCTGCAGGGTTTGAGCAGGCGGCAGAGCAGCAAATGGGGCACAGAACCAGCTGCTTGGGGGGTGGTCAACCTTGCTGGGGGGGGGAAGAATGTCAGCCGCTTTCGGTTCTCATTGGCCCGGCCTGCCTCACAGGGCTGTTGTGAAGATGAAACAGAGGAGAGGAGAATGCTGTATGCTGGCTTGGGACCCCACTGGGGAGAAACGCAGACTATAAATAAAGTAAATAAGAAAGTAATAACAACGGGAGCGTGTCTCCAAGCCCCCCTCCCGATCTTTCATCCCCACCCCACCCCAAGAGCTCCGCTTACCCGGGGGCTCGATCTTCCCTTCCCTTCCGTGGACCATGCGGGGATCCAGAAGCACCATCAATATCAGTGTTCCTGGCAGGATCAGGCCAGACCCCATGGCTGCCCCACCGAAACCCCCCATCCAGCACTGGGTGGAAACTTTGTTCGCTGTGTGGGGGGGCGGGGGGGGGAGAAGAGTTTTGCCTCTGAAGTTCTGGGGCCGGGCCGGGCCCCAAGGACCACCAATGAGAATTCCGTCTGGGGGAGTGTTATTAATCTCCGGGCAGAAGGCTCAGCCGCCGTTCCTCTTTCGGGAGATGGGTTTTTGCCAGTGGGACCAAGAGAGGGCGGAGGACCCACCCCCGTACCCCTTTCCTCCCAGGCAGGTTGCTCTTCCTTCAAGTGGAGCAGGTCGGTTGCTCTGGGATGCTTAAGAGGGCCCCGGGGGGACCCCTTTCTCTCTATCTCTTTTTTTGGGGGGGGGGGTTTGAATCAAAGCCCCATCTCGGGCAGGGCTCGGCCTCCCTTCCTAGGCCTTTCAGCCCCGAGTCCCCCCCCAGGCGTCTTCTACTGATGGGGGTGGGTCAGCCATACATTGCTCCGGGGAATACGATCGCTTTGACCATACAGACTTTTGTTGGCAGGGTGATGTCTCTGCTTTTTGTTACGCTGTCTAGGTTTGCCATCGCTTTTCTTCCAAGGAGCAGGCGTCTTTTAATTTCATGGCTCCCCTCACCATCTGCAGTGATCTTGGATCCCAGGAAGGTGAAGTCTTTCACTGCTTCCACGACTTCCCCTTCTGTTTGCCAAGGAGCGATGGAGCCAGATTCCATGATCTTAGTTGTTGTTTTTTTTATGCCATGATCTTAGTTGTTGTTGTTTTTATGTTGAGTTTCAAGCCAACTTTTGCGCTGTCCTCTTTCATCCTAAGCAAGAGGCTCTTGAGGTCCTTTTCACTTTCATTTGCATATCTGAGGTTGTTGGTGTTTTCCCCAGCATTCTTAATTCTGGTTTGTGATTCTTCCAGGCCGGCATTTCGCGTTTCGCATGATGTACTTTGCATATAAATTAAATAAGCAGGGGGTTCCCTCTGAGCTAGTGTGAGCTAGCTCACAGTTTTTTTAGCCTCCAGCTCACCCATTTTTGTCTTCGCTGGGGAAGGATGGCTCCAGAGCAAACGCAACGTATGCAACAGCCAAATCGCTCGCTCACCACTTGCATGTCCAGTAGCTCACAAAGCAGAATTTTTGCCCTGGAGACTCCACAGCTTAGAGGGAGCATTGGTGACAATATACTTCCTTGCCCTACTCCTTTTCCTACGCTAATCCAATCAGTTGTTCCATATGCTTCTTGACCCTTTATACAGGCTTCTCAGGGGACACCTGAGGCGGTCCGGTACTCCCATCTCTCGAAGGACTTGCCATAGTTCGTTGTGATCCACACAATCAAAGGCTTCAGGACAGTCAGTGAAGCAGAAGTACTCCCTTGCTTTCTCCATAATCCAGGGAATGTTGGCCATTTGATCTCTAAACCTTCGGCTGGTCTTAAAGTTGCCGGTGGACTCAAACTTGTTCTACTGCTTCAGACCAACACGGCTGCTTAGCGGGAACGGTCCTCGTGGAGAAGGCAGGACGTGTTTTTCATTTCTCTGCAGCACCGGAAGGGTTAAAGCCACCGAGCCTTTTTACTAGGGAGGACGAGGGAGGAGTGGGGGGGACGGAAGAGAGGGAGAGGCGAGTCTTTCCTGGGCGGGAGGGGTTTGCCTTTGCGCAAGGCGAGGGAGGCCCGGGCAGGTTGCAGAGAAGCCGCAGCAGGGCCGGGAGGGTCGCTTCGAAGTAAGCCGGGGGGGGGGAGGCTTGAGGTGGGGGGGGGGGGGGAGGCCGGATCAGTCTCAGCCAGGGTTGCCAATTCCCCAGGAAATGGCTGGAGATCGGGGGGGGGGGGAGATTCTGGACAATGCCCGGTTTGGGGCCGGGGAGGGACTTCAGACGGGGCCGGCCCCAGGGTTTTTTGTGCAGCAGGTGAGGCTACCTTGTGGCGCCCCCCCCTCCCGCGACGCTGCCTTATAGCACCCCTCCCCACCGCAGGGCTGCCGTCTCCACCGCTACAGACCCACCCACAAGGGAACCCCCACCCCAGTGCCCACCCGCCTGCCCTGTCTCAGGAGCTCTCCAGCCCTGCCGGCTGGCCACAATGCCTACAAGTCTATCTGCATTGGCCCAAGGCTAAGTTTGGTTCTTAGCCTGAATGGAAAGCTGCATTCAGACATAATGGTAAATCATCATTGCCATAAAGCAGGGGTGGGCAAACTTGCTCAGCGTAAGAGCCACCTAGAACAGGGGTAGCCAGACTTGCTTAACGTAAGAGCCGCATAGAATAAACATCAGATGTTTGAGAGCCACAAGACATGAACAAATATTATCTGCTTTTATTGGAAAATAAGCAAATTTGCTTTTTATTAACATTAAATGAGACTGCCAAAAATAATAACAAAGGGGGTAAAAGCAGATATTGATAACGATATTAATTTGTCCAATGATATTTGTTTGCTAATGATATTTAGCTTCCCCAGCCGCCCTGCCGGGAGCCACATAATATATGTGAAAGAGCCACATGCGGCTCCCGAGCCACAGTTTGCCCACCCCTGCCATAAAGCATACTATCTCCTGGTTTGAGTCTCTCTCAATCTCTCTGCCGCCCCATTTGTCAGCTGCACCCCTAGGCAGCCGCCTAGTTGGCCTAGTGATAGAGCCGGCCCTGACTTCAGCCCTTTTCCTGCAGGGGGACTGAGCTCTGTCCGCTGCAAGTCGGTTGTAATCCCAGGAGAACTTCAGGCCCCACCTTTGAGCCCCCAGTGTTGTTCCACGATATAAGTGGAGTTTGTTGGGGGTGGGGGTGTTTGACAATCACTGTCTTTCAGTACAAGGAAAGTTGAACCCGTTGCTGGTCATTTTGAAGTGCAAAACAAGAAACAAAAAGCAGGCCCCCTTTTTGGTTGGATGAATAAAAGCGGGGTGGGGGGGTGGGGGTGCATTTGGGAAGAGAAGTTCTGCCTGCACTGGAATCAACTGCGGCCCCATCCGAAGACCCTGATGTGGGCCCAGCGTGGGGCCGGGGCTGCCAGCTGGTCTTCCAGGCCTGCCCAGCAGAGGGGTGGGAAATTGGGGAAGCTCCGTGGCCAAGGCACAGAGAGCCCAGCAATGCCAGGGAAGATGGTGGAGACAGCGCCGGTGCCCCCCAAGCACAGCACGAGGTGACTCCCCCAGCCAGGCAGAGGGGGGCGGAGCATGATGATGTGGCCACACCCCCTGGTCTCAGCCTCCCACAGACACAGGGCCAGGGGGAACAAATGGCACATGGGGGGGGGGGCATCCATCACCAGTCTGTGAGGATTGTGGCATGAGCGATGTCAAGGCGTGAGTTCAAGCAGCGTTTTGCAAACTGGACGCGCAGGGAAGGAACACGGCTGTTCCATCCGCATCACCCCTGCCCCATCACTCCACGCCTCACTTGGCGGAGGCAGCTGTAAAACAAGGCCAGATTCTCTCTCCTGCACTGGGGTTTGCATGGGAGGAAAGGCATCCTTTTGCCAGGTGAGAGAGGTACAACATCCCCCCCCCCCCGGGCAACACAACAGGGAGGAACACCAGGGCACAGTCCCAGGAGGGGTGGGTTCAGGTCTGGCTAAGGGGGATGCCAGTTATTTTGACTAGTCCTCTCATCTCCCAGATGTGGGGTTGCCAATGTCCAGGTAGGTCCTGAAGACCACCTGGAATTACAGCTGGACTCCAGAGATCGATTAGTTGGCAGAAAGAGGATGCCTTGGAGGGTGGACTCTGTGTCGTTGTACCCTGCCCTCCCCAGGCTCCAGCCCCAGATTTCCAGGGATTTCCAAACCCAGGGTTGGCAGTCTTGTGCATTTGGAAGTGTTTCCCAGCAGCCCTTGTGCCCCACCCACATTGGCAGGTGGTGCATTGTGGGAGACAGTTGTCATTCGAGGAGATAGTGGTGAGCCACAAGTTTCTCTCTCTGTGCCTAGATTGCTCTGTGGCCACTCCAGGCAGGGAGGGGTTAATGGGGCCAGGGTTTCTCTTCAGCCGCATTCCCCTTCCTTACTAACTGCACTTTGGGTCATTAGGGGAGGTGCGCACCTGGTGTCAGAATGCAGGAGATGCCTTATTGGTGTGGCGGTCAGGAACGTGGACTCCAATCTGGGAGAACCGGGTTTGATGCCCCACTGCTCCACATGCAGCTGCTGGTGTGACCTTGGATCAGTTGCAAGTTCCTTCAGAGCTGTTCTCTCAAGGGCAGGGCTCTCTAGAGGCCTCTCAGCCCCACCTACCTCACAGGCTGTCTGTTGTGGGGAGTGGAGGGGAAGGGAAAGGAGATTGGAAGCCGCTCTGAGACTCCTTCAGGTGGTGAAGAGCGGGGTATAAATCCAGTCTCTCCTCCTCCTCCTCCTCTCTCCAGTTCAAGGCTAGGCACAAGATTGTTCCTCCCCACTTTTGCACAGTAGCTGTAAGTTATTGAGGTGGGGGCTACCTTTTTCTTTGGAACTTCAGCTCCGACTGGGACCCAGACTGGTGCTGCTGACCACTTTGGCTGACACCCAGGAGGGCCCACGGCTATTTTATGGGTGGGTGGGGGGTTTCCCACAGCAAAGAGGGACGTGGTTATACTTCTTTATTATTCTGTGTTGTTAATTTATGTTAAGAATACAACTGTTTTCCTTCTACCACTAGGGTGTTCATTGATTTTGAAATCCCTTTGGGGAAGAAGAACCGTTTGCCTCTTGGCGACACATCGGCCCCGTTCCACATGCAACAATCCCGCTCTGTGCCAGCATCAGATTTATTTATTTCTTTATTATTTTTATAGGCCGCTCTCCCCGCAAGCAGGCTCAGAACGGCTCGCATAGCTTAGCCCAATGTGCCAAGGTTCATAAACATTTAAAATCAGTTAAAAAAATCAACTACAACGATCAACAGTTTTCAGTTAAAATGCTCATAATAGTTAACAAGCAAGATGGCGTACCACATATTACGCAGCAGTCTCCAGCTTTGCAGGTGGTATGGCCCAATCCAGGCTGCTATCAGCCTCCAACACACATATTAATAGTGGCTGGTGATTGGGGGGGGGGGTCCTAGTTGAAAGCCTGGTGGAAGACCTCTGTCTTGCAGGCCCTGTGGAACTGCGCAAGGTCCCACAGGGCCCTGATCTCCTCCGGGAGCTCATTCCACCAGTAAGGAGCCTGAAAAGGCCCGTGCTCTGGTGGCAGTGAGCCTTGTTGGAGAAATGAGCATGTAACACAAGGCCTGAGAAATTCAGTCATTATAGGGTTAACTATGCAACTTGTTTGTTTACCTATGTTAGCCTGGAAGTAATACCTGGCAGCTGGCCAATTGACTGTAAGCCCGGGAAAACTGAAGGTGTACTGTCTTGCTAATTGGTCAATGATATCAGGTGTTTCCTTTCAGGGGTCAAGAAGAAGGAGAGATCCTCCATTGCAATCTCTCACTCTCTATCAGTATGTCTTAGTGTGAAGACGGAGCACAATGCAGCTCCTTAGAAAGCATGTTTTGTTTATTTGTAGCTAATCCCGTTTACCTTTTCCCTTTAGTAATAAACTTCTTTTAAACTAAAAGAAGCAATCTCTTCTTTCCAGAAAAGCAAGATTTATTACTCTGAATTTTTCTTGATTATTGGACAAAAGTCCTAACAAGCCTGACCTCCCTGGGGCCTGAAATCACCAGGCGATGTTGCGCCCCTGACCATAGTGCTCTCTGGAATATATACAGGGCAGGGCGGTCCCTCGGGTATGTCGGATCCTGTCCATTTAGAAGAAGAAGAAGAAGACGAGATTGGATTTATACCCCGCCCTTCACTCACTTGGAGTCTCAGAGTGGCTGACAAACTCCTTTCCCTTCCCCTCCCCACAACAGACACCCTGTGAGGTAGGTGGGGCTGAGAGAACTCTTTCCCAAGCTGTCCTTGAGAGAACAGCTGGTACAGAGCTATGGCTTGCCCAAGGTCATCCAGCAGGTGCAAGTGGAGGAGTGGGGAATCCAACCCGGTTCTCCCAGATTAGAGTCTGTGCACTTAACCACTACACCAAACTGGCTCTGTGGCTTTCAAGGTGAGTACCAGCACCTTTCATGAATGCATGAAATTCACTGATTGACCTATCAAGGCTACTCGGACTGGCAGTGACTCTCCAGGGTCTTCAGCATCTCTGTTTCTCAATATTTAGGTATTACAAGTTTGAGTGCCGTTAAGAAGCCTGTGACAGAGACCCTAAAACATTTCGAGGGCTAGTCAAGAGTGCCACCCAGAGCGTCTTTGGACCTCTGGTGTTCTCATTAGAATGACCCATTCATTTCCATTCCACTTTGGACCATCCTGACAGAATTGGACCAAGGACCGTCTGGTTTGGGCCAGACCACCTGTTTTCCCTGAAAGTTCAGGGCCATTTCCAGATGCTTGAGGAGGTGGGACTAACATTGTAGATATTTCTGATTGGTAGCAGTAGCCTCTGACATCAGAGATGGGTCTTTGAGTGGGACTGGCAAAATCAAGTTGTCACTCTTAGAGAGGAGGCTGGCTTAGACCAGATTCCTTTGACCATCCATGCCTGGGACATTTGGGATTTTCCATTATGGCCTTCAGTGGAAATCCACAGTGGGATCCACAGGAGATTGAGTTTTCGTTAGATATATAGACTCCTACACCTGAGTACAGCAAGGAACTCTGCACATGCTCTGATATAGCCTTCGTAACGTGTACTTACCTGAGTTAGTCCAACTGTACTGCTTTTGATTTGAAATTCCCTGTGTTGGGGGTTGGGTGCCTCTTCCCTGTATTTTGTTTTGCCCCCTTTCCAGCACTTTTTGAATCCAACCACTCCTTTCCTGTTTTCTCTCTCTCTCTTTTATGATAAAACTTCCTGTGAATACTTTGCTTAGTTTGGGATGGTCTTTCACATCACCTGCTGGATTCCGGGGATTGAACTTGGGACCTCCTGCATGCAAAGCCGATGCTCAAGGGCTGAGCCATGGCGTTTCCCTAACATCTGAATCTAAACCCAATAAATCGCAGTGGGGAATCGAACCTGTTCTTCCCGATTAGAATCTGCCGCTCTGAACCACTACACCAAACTGGCTCTCACGGCTTGGGGAGGGCCACAGAGGCAACCGTTGCACATTTTTCTTCCGGGCAACCCCGGCGTAAAGGGTGAGGCGGGAGAATTGGGGCCCCAGGTAAGAGGATCCCTGGCCGCAGCAACGAATCTCCCGCTGTGTCCCTGCCCCCCCCCTTTTTCCTGCAGTGGCCTTTGGCATGTCTCCGCAGCCCAGAACCTGCCCCTCCGGCTCCACCACTCCCTCCAGAGCCTGCTGCAGCCTGCAGGTGTAACTGAGATTGTGGGGCACGGTTCCTCAGCCCCGGCACTACTCTCTTGAACAGCTGCGAGGCCTTCAGTCCTGGGCTCTGCTCTGTGCTGTTCTCCACACAAGTCCTCACCCTGTGACCCCCTCTTTTCCTGTGCTGCCACCTCAGTGGTGGGGAATCTGGGTGGAGGCCCCAGAATAAGTCTCTGTTGTCTTTCTCTCTAGGGCCTGTGGGGGCCCACAGGGCTGATCGGCCCCCCAGGGAAACCAGGCTACCAGGTAAGTTCTTTGGTGGGACTGAGGGTTGTGTGTGGAGAGCAGGCCTGAGGTCGAGGGGATGGGCATTCTCTCATGCCTTCTCTCTGTGTAATCTCCAGGGTCGAGCTGGAGCTGACAGGGCCCGAGGCATGCCTGGAGAACCTGGCGTCGAGGTGAGGCACCATCCCCTGACTCGAGCTCCAAGTCCCCTTCTGCTCTTTGCTTTGTGAGGACTTTAGGGGAGGTCCCACATGAAGACGTTGAGGGCAGAGAGTGTCATGAGCGTGGGCACCTTTTCCATTCCTGGTCCCAAGGTCAGGGGCTTTATGGTAAGCTGCCTCAAGGGCCTCAGGGTAGAAAGGCAGCTAATAATAATAATAAGAAGAAGAAGAGATTGGATTTATACCCCGCCCTTCACCCACTTGGAGTCTCAGAGTGGCTGACAAACTCCTTTCCCTTCCCTTCCCCACAACAGACACCCTGTGAGGTAGGTGGGGCTGAGAGAGCTCTGAGACAACTGTCCTTGAGAGAACAGCTGGGACAGAGCTACAGCTTGCCCAAGGTCATCCAGCAGGTGCAAGTGGAGGAGTGGGGAATCAAACCCGGTTCTCCCAGACTAGAGTCCGCGCACTTAACCACTACACCAAACTGGCTCTCTAAATATTTTAAATAAGGGAATCAATTTAAAAAAAGGGCTGCCCTTTGGTTTTCCCTCTGCAGGGCAGCCACAGCTTTGATGGATTTTACTGTGGGGGGGGTGTATCAGGTGCTACTGGACGAAAATCTAAAATGGGGAAGGGGAGCCGTAACCTGGATAGCCCAGGCAAGCCCGATCTCGTCACATCTCGGAAGCTAAGCAGGGCCGACACTGGCAAGTACTTGGATGGGAGACCTCCAAGGAATTCCAGGATTGGGACACAGATACAGTCAATAGCAAGTCACCTGTCTGAATGTCCAAGCCCCACTAGGGGTCACCAGGAGTCAGCCATGACTTCCAGACACACTACCGCACATACACAGAGAGAGAGAGAGAGAATACTAAAAAAAAAAACCCCAATGAAATAAAATAAAATAAAATGGAGATGGGGGAAATGTAAGCCGCTTTGAGTCTCTATCAGGTAGAAAAGTGAGGTATAAATGAGGTAAAATAAATATTTTGTGTGTCATAATTCGGCAGCCCACCCCAGTGTCACCAAGTTCTGCAAAGCATCAAGACTTTATTAGCTGATCTGCTGGCTTTGGCGGTTTATTTAGCTTGTTCTATTTGCAGATGGGGCAAAGAGAGACCTGTAAACCAACCCCCCCCCCCGGCCTGTGGAAACTGAGCCAAGCCTCACCTGGCCCTGTTCATAACATATCCTATTTATTTACACTGTCTTGAGAACGAGGAGCTCGGATTTTCCCCTCAAAGCCCTGAAAACTGAGATCCTCGGGCTGAGAATCAAGGTGCCTCGTCAAGGTCTCAGGCCCAATTAAATAGGTCAGCTATCGTGGTAGTGGGAGGGGCACCTCTCTGAGTTGGAAACCAAATGGAAATTCCATCCAGTTTATATAATAGCTGTTACAAATCTTCCTTCTTATTCTTTGTTTCGACATCTCTTTATTTTATATAATTACTGAAGGTAGCTTCACTTAATGAAATCACTAAAATCATCTCTTATGATTCCTGAAAAGAATCGGCTTCCATACAGATCAAAATAGAGTTTCTCCAAGGTCATAATAATTATATTCATTGTTCTCGGTCTTCAAAGTTTCTTTCCACCCAGTCTTAAAATGGCATCCAGTTGTCTCTCACATTTGTTTATTTTGGTCTTTCAGTAAGTCTGACAGTATACCCGTTTCTGCTGTTTCAAAGATTTTTGTCAAAAGTTCATTTTCCGTTGGTTTCTCTGGTTTCTTCCACTACTTAGCAAAAAGAATTCTTGTTGCCGTAATTATATGTATAATTAAGTGTTTAACTTGTTTATCTTTTACATCAGGCATAATATTAAGCAAAAACAATTCTGGTTTGAATGGTAGCGGTACCAAACATATTTTTTGTAACATTTCATGAGCCCTTCTCCAATATAACCTTGACTCTTTACACTTCCACATACATGAAAAAAGCGTCCCACCCGAATCTTACATTTCCTGCATTTATCAGACATTCATACATATATATACAACCTTTATTGGCATAGCATAAGTAGATCGAGCAAAGAGAACATTGAGCAGTAGGTACAAAACAAAACAAAGCAAACAACATCCATCAATATTCTTAGTGTTCCAGAGTATAAAACAGTCCTAGCATAAATTGCAAGATTTACAGAGAATTACTCTTGACTTCCATACATAGGCCAGAAATTCAGCAACAGATAACGTTATTGCTGGATTCTTATCTGCTAAAAAGAAAGTTAGATCCCTATCCAGAAAATCTCTCTGTGGAGGGAAAAGGGGACGAATCAAAGTATTACGCTTAGCGGAATATTTAGGGCATCGGAAAAGGATATGGGTAATAGAATCAGGTTCCCCAAGATTACAATTGCAAAGTCTATCCTTGTACGGAACACCCCTATATCTGCCTAAGACAACTTCTGAGGGGAAATGGTTAAACCTCGCAAGCATGAAAACCCTCCTAAAAACTGGGATTGTCAAGTTGGCAATATACGGTACCATAGAGGTATGTAGAGGGAGGAGGGGTAATGAGTAGGGGGAACAGACTCCAAAACTACCAGCATTAATTATCTGCGCCTCTATATCCCAAATTCTCCTCCTGACTGCCTGCAAAATTGCCACCTCACCACAGTTATAAAGGGATTCCAGGTCAATACCTAAAGTACCAATCTTTTTTACTATGGCCTGCGACCACCCCGATATATAGGGATCAGTTAAAAGTTGGACCATTAGGCTAATAGGGGGAGATAGAAAGTAAAGTCGAAGCCAATACTTGATCGTAATGATCCAAGCCCGAGATTCTACCGAGTGAAGACCCAACTCTTTGTAAAGAGCAGAAAGCGACACTGAGTTGGAGACACCAAGAATCCTACGCAAAAAGGTGGAATATATACTCTCAACTCTCTTAATAAAAGACTGAATCCAGATAGGGATCCCATATAGCAGACGGGATATAACAGTTGCTTGAAAAATCTTAAGTACGGCCGGTACAAATTGATTGCCCTTTTGGGAAAAAAAGCGAATTAGGGCTGCAGCCTTGTTCTTAGCCATATTCAGGGAATGCTCTCTATGCGGACACCAGCTTAAATTATAGTGAAAAGGCACTCCTAAGTACCAGAAAGATTTTACCTGCTGTATTTCTCGTTCCGCTATTGACCAACGGTTGCATTTCCATGATTTGGAGAAGACCAGTATTTTTGTCTTGTCAAAATTAATAGAAAGGCAGTTCCGGGAACAATAAACATTAAATTCAGATAAAAAACATATAAGACCAATCCTTGTAAAGGAGAGGATAACCGCATCATCCGCATAAAGCAGAACCGGAACCGCGGTCGTATTTAATTTGGGCGGATGGCCATTGACCTTATCTAAAGAAGATGATAAATCAGAAATAAAAAGGTTAAAAAGTGAAGGGGCGAGAACGCACCCTTGTTTAACCCCTTTGGAAACGCTTATTTCCTTAGTGAGGGAGCCTTTCCCGTCAAATCTCACTTGGCAGAAATTGGACTTATGTAACTTCCGAATCAGAAATAAAAGACGCTTGTCAATCCCCAATTTAAGGAGTTTATCCCACAATAGAGCTCTATTAACAGAATCAAAAGCTTTACGGAGATCCACAAAGGCTGCACAATGGGTCAAGCGTGGATTGATTCGCTGTAAAGCCAATTTGTTCACGTCCAGGAAGGTTCTGATCTGCCATCCATTTAGATAATTTAACAAGCAGATGTTTAGCATATAACTTCCCTAAGACGGAGAGCAAGCTAATTGGTCTATAGTTATCAATATTGTTAGGGTCCCCTTTCTTAAATATTGGAACAACAATAGCACTCAACCAGGAATTGGGAAGAATACCAAACTGATCAATCAAAGTAAACAAATGAGCTAAGGAGCGTGACCACCAATCAATGTTGTCTTTCAGTATCTCTGCAGGAAGCCCATCTAAGCCAGGGGCCTTATTAGATTTAAGAGAACCAATTAGTTCCGCAATTTCATCTTGTGAGACGGGGGGCCAGTTCGGGATGTCAGCAGGTATCAATCCAAGGTTTCTCCTATCTGGCTCAGACGGCTCATTGAATAGATCATTATAATAAGAGAACCATCTAATCGAGGGAATAGTACAAGCAGGGACAACCCCAGCTGAGAAGTTAAGTTTGCCAGCCAAGAGCCAAAAGGCTCGAGTATCATTAGCTCGAGCGGCTTCAAAAAATCTAGCCCATTTCCCCAAGTAAAAAGCATGTTTTTTGTGTGCCAACAATTGACTGTATTCTTTTTTAAGCTTAAAGAACTGGTTAGGGGAGTGGACAAAAGTTCCCTGCTGGATTTGGCGGAAAGATTGCCTAAGTCTACTTTTGAGAAGCAGGCATTCTTTGTCGAACCAGGTATTTGAGAAGCTAATTTGGCTATTAGGACACGTTGGCTTAGCAAAGGAAGAAATGCTTTCAATTATAGAGTTGTAAGCTAAAAGTGCCTTCTCCCATGATTCCGCTTCAGTCAGGTTGCACTTTAACTCTGTGCCCTGTGGACCAGACATCCAAAGGGAGATCTGTTCCAGAGAGAAAGGGGAACAGCGTATTTTCTTGTACTGGGACAAATTGGATCCCACAGGGCTAGGGATACATTGCTTGTCTGTCTCATAGCTAGATCGAAAGGACAGCAAGATAGGAAGATGGTCGCTTTCAGTCCTAAGCCCTATTGTAAAGTCAGTAATACATTCGCACCACTCAGCAGATACAATCGCATAGTCGACAACACTATTTCCCCTAGGGGAAACAAAAGTATAGTTACCAGAAGCATCATATTGGGGAGAACCATTGAGTATTAAAAAGTTGTTATAAGAGCATAGATCTACCAAATGGTAGACATTCCAGGATACATTCTAGCTAGTTTCTCTGGCATTCTATGCCACCTATAAAACATTTCATGTAAGTTCTCTTTAAAGGGAACCGATTTTGTTATTTGAACATTTGTTTTCCGTATTTGTAACCAATGGTCAAGATCAATATTATAGCCAAAATTTTGGGCCCATTTTAACATACATTCTTTAATCACCTCACCCTCCATCTTTATCTGCAACAAATACACATAAAATTTCTTAATCAATTAATCCTTTTTTCATACAGAAGTGTATCCAACTCCGATTGTTCTGCTACGAACCCCTGAGGTTTGTCTTTAGCATATCTAGATTCCGACTATACTCTGTCCACCAATCCAAAGATATATCTTGTCCCTCTAATTCTTGTTTGAGAGATATTTCTCCACATGTGAATCATCCAGGTGGGAGATTTTACAGCCTCCTTCAGCAGCCTCTTCTACTAGAGCAGGGGTGGGCAAATTGCGGCCCGGGGGCCACATGCGGCCTGCCACAGAGTTTTTTTGCAGCCCGCCAAGAAGATTTCAGGACTTCAAGAAAATTGAGCCTAAATTCAATTTGCTCTCTTATTCCATCACTGCTGATATTGATACAGCACCTGAGGAGCTGCAGCTTGAACTTATTGACATGCAGTCAGATCACACTGTGAAAGAAATGTTTAATGCTGTGACATTAGTTGACTTTTACAAATCTTTGTCTGCTGAAAAAATGTCCATGTATGAAGAAATTTGCTCAGAAAATGTTCTCTATATTTGGGTCTACATATACTTCTGAGCAAAGTTTTTCTTGCATGAAGATCAACAAGAGTAAATATAGACATTAACAGACATTTGACAGACATTAACTTGCAGGCTGTGATGAGAATCTCAACAAGCAATCTCCTGATTTAAAAAAAAATGTAGAAAAGTGTGATGGGGTACATTTGTCTCATTAAACTGATCCTAAAATTAAATGTGCTTGCAGCTATAGATGATATGAAATTAGCACAATAAATAAATTGAATAAAACTACCACTATTTTATTTAATTTATATTTATTGATTTTTATGATACAATTTATACCTTTTCTGAAATGCAGAGTTAACTAACGAATGCAATCATTTTAACAGGTGCGGCCCTCCGCTAACCTCCGCTCCCACACAGCGGCCCCCGAGCCAAAACAATTGCCCACCCCTGTACTAGAGTATTGGAGATCGCTCCAGATAACTCACCAGGACTGCTGATAGAAGGGTGCAGAGTCTGGGAGTGGGGCAGGAGCTATTATTTGGTCTCTTTCATTCCATCTCTTACCCCCTCCCTTTCTGCTGTTTCAGATGTGGGCACCATCCCTGAAGATAGAAGCAACATTCCCTGAAGCGGAAAGAACTTCCTTGGAGCAAGAGAGGAGGGCACAGGCCATGGAGCGTGTCCGAGATGTCCTGTCCTGTGGTAACGACTCTTTGTGCCTGGATACCTTTGGGGCACCCAGTGGATTTGATGGGTAGAGAGTTCAGGTCGGGAGGGGGGGAATTAAACACTTCTTCACACAACACAAGTGTTAATTTGCAGAACTCAGTGTCCACTAATTGTGATGCCTCTCTAAGGGGGTTAGACAAATTCCTGGAGGGCAATTTCTCCCATTAATTAAAATAGTCATCTATTTCCTGCCTTCCCTATGGTAGACAAATCTTGGCAGAACTATTCAACTTGGTGAATAAAGGGAGCCTCCACCTTCTGGGCAGCAGAGCTCTGAAAAACACTTTCTGGGGGCCAGTGATGGTGGAAACATTTGGCTTCTGTGCCCGTGCTTACAGGGGCATCTGGCGGACCGCTTGGGAAACCGGATGCTGGAGGAGGGAGGGTGTGCTGTTGCCTGGCAACCCCGGGAGCTTTGGGGAGGGGCTTGAGGCAGATGTGATGTCATGTTGATGTTGCATCTGGCTGACAACCTGGTTGGGAAGTGAGCATGCCAAAAGGCACTCTGAAAACTCATACATATGACCCCCAAGTCTTCAGATGCGCTCAAGTCACGTCTGGGCCGAATGTGACGGTGATGTGCCATGCAATGCCATTTCCATCTCCCTCTGCACCCTCCCTCAAACCTGACACAGGCCTGACAGAAGTCTGAAATATTTTGGCAGCATTTAGAACCCCTGAGGCTCCTGGTGCTTTTTCTTCTAACTTCCCGGTATTTTGTAAAAATGTTCACATTTGGTGGGTGTACACAGGGCAAGGTTTTACACGCCTGGTAATATGGTGAACGAAGCAGGGAACAAACAAGCAAATTGAATAGAAAGTTGTGGAAAAACTCCTTCCTTCCTCCTTTGTCTCAGTAACAGGCAGTGGAGAGATGCTGTTGAGCCATCACCCTTTCAGAGGTGTGGAAATGGCTGCTGCGCCTCCCATCCAGGTAGGAGATTTGAGCAGGGGAAAGCCAGGGTTCCCCCTCTGTTCTCAGGAGGGCTTTTGCTCCTGAAGGCTCTACAACGTGTCTGAGCGAAAGAGGCTCTGAACGCCACTCCCTTCACCCATGCCAAGCCTTACATCCTGATCACTCCTTTCCAGGGTGTAATCTCTGCCTGGCGTGATCTCTGACGAGGGATTTTCTACTTTTTCTTTCAGGGTCCATGTTCCTTTGAGGAGGTGGCCGTGTATTTCTCTGATGCAGAGTGGGCCCTGTTGGATCCGGACCAAAGAGTTCTGTACCAGGAAGTCATGCTGGAGAACTATGGGAATGTGGCCTTTCTGGGTAAGGATCTTTCATAGGCAGCAAAATATGGAACACCAATACACCATTTTGAGGCCTGTCCAGCTGTTTGCCCAGAGGCAAGTGAGGCCAGTGTTGTAGCCGTCACCATAGGCATGAACTACGGGAGGGCTTGAGCCACCCCCGAAATTTCCTGGGGGGGACTGAGCCCCCCCCCGTGGTAAACGGAGCACCCGCTGCCGTACCTCCCCGGGCCCTTCCTAGGGCCGCCACCTCCTCTCTCTCTCTCTCTGTCTCTCTCTCTCCCCCCCGCCTGGCTTCCTCCATCCGTCCCTCCCTCTGTCCGTCCAGGGGCCAGTTAAGCAAATGCCCAGCTGGCCCCTGGATGGATGGAGGGAGGGACGGAAGCAGGAGTGGCCAGGCCGGGGGGGGGAGAGAGGCAGCGGCGGTGGGGACATGGTCCTGTTGTGCGCGCGCACTTCCCTTGCATGCACGCAAGACCCCCCCCCCCGGATTTTAAAACTCCACGCCCCTGGCCGTCACCCAAGCCAGAGAAAGTGTCCTGGCCTGAAGCAAAGGCAGGATGAAAGGCCCTCAGAAAGACTCCGGAAGGGTCCAGATCCTCATTTCTCTGGTTCCAGCCTTTGCAACACACCTTTTCCCTGGATGGGATTACAAACATCTGCTCTAACTGTGATCAGGAAATATTCCATCCCGCTTCTACTGTTTGGGATTGTGGGCTTTGATGTTGACCATGTTTCTGTCCTTCCTGGAGAATTTTTTGGATTTCTGTCCTTTCCCATAAAAGAATTCTCTCTCTCTCTCTCTGGAAAGGCTGTGGTGTCCTTAAATCCTGGATATTTTGGGGAAAGGTGAGGAGGTGGATAAGGTCAGCCAAGCTGGACAAGGCCAGCGGGCTGTCAATCCTTTCCTACTGCAGGCACATTTAGACCTTTGGACCTTACCTGCCCTCCCAGGTGCTAAATGGTGGAGAATTAGGGCTGAATTGAGTCTCAGTCCTTGGCGAAAACTCTGAAAAACCTCTGATACACCTACGGTACTTTAATTTCTACAGTAATTAGCTTCTATAGTTGAAACTTTGGTCCTGTTCCCAGGAAGTTTCAGGACTCTGCTGAGTGCTGTGGCCCTCACTGTACACCACTTTGACTCACGTCACTTTGCCTTCTGTTTATACTTTGCAGCAGTCTGAAGTCACTATCGAATTCCAAATAGATAAGAATATCAGAAGCCAGCTTCCTTTTTTTTTTTTTTTGTAAAGAAATTTTTATTTTTCAAAACATCAAAATTAATACATTTACCTTATACAAATCCCTTTTTCCATATTATATAACATTTTGTTCTATTTGTACATTCTTGTTCTTATCTTGTATTGGTGGTTTCCCACCACATCTGAAGCATAACACATTTTCCATTTTATCCAAAATAGTAATGCTTATATCTATGTTTACATTTCTGGTAACGGTTATATATCTTTAAAATACTTATACACCAATTCTTATTTTCTATAATCTTATGTAATTCTAAAAAAAAACAGCTTCATTGTCTAATTTTCACTAATACATTCATATATTATATTTCTATCCCTTTATGCTATTATATCCATGTATAAATGTAATTTTTCATATCCCAGTATTTTTCAACATATTCTTTCAAATCTTTCCAGTCTTCTAAAAAGGTCTCTGAGTACAGATTATTCAGTTTTCTAGTCCATTTATCCATTTCAGCCATATATAACAATTTTTTCAACCATTCCCACACCTCTGGTATTTTTTCATTTTTCCAATTTTGTGCATACACCATTCTTGCTGTTGTTATCATATACCATATTATTGTCCTTTTCTTTACATTTATCTCTTCTAGTTTAAGTCCAAGCAATAACAATTCAGGCGACTTCTTAAATGTACATTTCAAAAAATTTTCCATTTCTGCATGTATTATAGACCAATAAGTCTTCGCTTTATCACAAGTCCACCACATATGATAAAAAGAACCTTCTTTCTTTTTACATTTCCAGCATTTGTTAGACATATTTTGATTAATATTTGCAATTTTTTTTGGTGTCATATACCATCTATACATCATTTTAAAACAGTTCTCTTTTAAATTATAACATGTAGAAATACTCATAGCATTTTTCCATAAAAATTCCCAAGATTCCATTTCAATGTCTTTAAGTTTATCGCCCATTTTACCATTTGTTCCTTAACCATTTCATCAGCGTTAAACCATTTTAACAAAATTTTATACATTTTAGAAATCATTTTTTTCCCATCTTCCTCCCAAACTTGTTCTATTTCATTATTTTTTTCTCTAAAACCAGATTTTTTATCACTTCTGTACATATCATATATTTGTCTATATCTTAACCAACCATAATCAAAGTCCATCTGCTGCTGCTCCTTCAATTTAAAGTCTTTACCATGTCTTGTTAACAGGTCTCTATATTTCAACCAGTCTTGTCCTTTGTAGTGAGATGATGGATTTAAAACTTCTGCAGGTACAATCCACATAGGTATTTCTTCTGGAAAAAAGTTTTTATATCTTGTCCACGTATCCATTAGTGTTCTTCTCAAATAATGATGCTTAAACATATTGTCCATTTTTGTTTTACCATAATACAAATATGCGTGCCACCCAAACCTACAGTCATGACAATAACTTTCTATCTTGTAACATAGTCCATGTCCCTACCCAAGTCAAACATACTGCATCATGATATAACCTTAAGTTTGGTAACTGGAACCCACCTCTCTCTTTAGCATCACACATTATTTTCATCTTAATTCTTGGTTTTTTCCCTCCCCACACAAACTTAGTCAATTCCTTCTGCCAGCATTTGAATGTTTTTACATCTTTCACAATCGGAATAGTTTGAAACAGAAACATTATTCTTGGTAACACATTCATTTTAACCACTGCAATTCTACCCAACAGTGATAAATTTAATACATTCCACCTTTTAATATCTTGCATAATTTGCTGCCATAATTTCTCATAATTATTCTTATACAAATCTATATTTTTCATTGTTAGGTTCACACCTAGATATTTTGTCTTTTTCACCACTTCACATTCTATAAGATTTTGTAATTCAATTTGCTTATTACTTGACATATTTTTACACATCACTTTCGATTTGTTCTTATTTACATAGAATCCAGCCAAATCACCAAACTCTCTTACTCTCTGCAACAAATATGGTAGTGTAGTCGTAGGGTCCTCGGCTATAAACATCACATCGTCTGCAAAGGCTCTGTATTTAAAAGAAAAACCTTTTATTGTTAAGCCTTTAATTTCTTTATCTTCTTTCAAATTTAGTAGCAAGACTTCCAGAATCCAAATAAATAGCAACGGCGAAAGTGGGCATCCTTGTCGTGTTCCTTTTTCAACTTTAAAGTAATCCGTTTTTTCGGTATTAATTATTAAAGAGGATTTCTGCTCTCTATATATTGACTTAATAAGCTTAAACATATAGTCTCCAATTTCAAGATGTTCCAGCACTTCAAACATAAAATCCCAATTTAAATTGTCAAACGCTTTCTCCGCATCTAAAAAAAGAAAGCCCACTTCCTTCTCCGGATGTTTATCGTAGTACTCTATAGCATCCACTACTACTCTTAAATTGTCTCTTATTTGGCGATTGGGTAAAAATCCTGCTTGTTCTGTCTGTATAGTCTCTTTGAGATGTTCCTTAAGCCTATCAGCTATAATCTTGGCAAAGATCTTGTAGTCATTGTTTAACAAAGAAATTGGTCTATAATTTTTAACACTGGTTAAATCTTGACTTTCTTTCGGAATAAGTGAGATGGCTGCTTCTTTCCAAGTCTCCGGGACCTCACCTGTCACTCCTATATCATTCATTAATAACAGTAACACTGGTGAGATCAATTCCTGTAGTGATTTATAAAACTTAGCTGTAAAACCATCTGATCCAGGTGCTTTCCCTAGTTTTGAGTCATTTATTGCATTTTTAATCTCTTGTAGTGATATTGGACTGTTAAATAGTTCTTTAATTTTCTCTGTTGGTTTTGGTAATTTTAATGACTGTAGGTATTCTTTAATCCTTCTTCTGTCTTTGTTTTCCTTCTTAAAAAGCTTTGCATAGTATTTAAAAAATTCTCTTTTTATTCCCTTATTGTCTATTATCTCGATATTGTCCCGTATCACTTTAGTAATAAGTTTATTTTCACGTTTTTTCTTTAATTGCCATGCTAAATATTTTCCAGGTTTATTTGCACCTTCAAATGCTTTTTGTTGCAGTTTTTTCAGGTTCCAGTAAGTCTCTTGATTCAAAATAGCTTTTGCTTGGTCTTGTAGCATCCAAATTTCCTTTTGCAGTCTCTTTTTTCCTGGTCTGTTCTTCAATTCATTTTCTTTTATTTTAATGGCTTGTACAATGTTTTCATATTGTTCTCTTTTCTTTTTATTGTCTTTTGCATTCAGTGATATCAGTAATCCTCTCATCACTGCTTTGTACGCATCCCACACCGTTTGAATTTTTACTTCTTTTTGTATGTTCGCTTGGAAATATAAATCTGTCTCTTCATGTAATTTTTTAACTATTTCTTGGTTATCTAATAAGTCCTCATTTATTCTCCATCTCCCTTGTTTTTTTGCCTGTTCAGAAGTCCATAGACAAGGATTGTGGTCTGAGATTATTCTAGGTAAAATTTCAACTTTTTTTGTCTTAAATGTTAGAATAGTAGACATCCAGATCATATCAATTCTTGAATGTGAATCGTGTCTATTAGAGTAGAAAGTATAGTCTTTCCCTTGTGGGTTGACCTTCCTCCAAATATCCTCCAGCTTTTCCTGTTTTATCAGTTCAAAAAAGTTTTTTGGAAGTTTCCCTAGTGTGTCGTCTTTTCTCTTTGAGCGCCTATCTATTTTATTATTCACAGTCCCATTAAAGTCCCCTAACATCATGATTTGGTCATAGTTTACACTGTCCAATTCCATTTGTAGTTCTTTAAAAAAAATTTCTTTAGCTCCGTTGGGGGCGTAAATATTCACAATCAAAGTCTTCTGTCCATGTAAAAAAATTTCAATCGCTAAATATCGTCCTTCTTTATCTTTAAATATTAGTTTAGGTTCCAAGTCTTTTTTGACATATGTTACAACTCCATTCTTTTTATTACTTGCCAATGAAAAAAATTCTTCTCCCAACTTTTTTCTTATTAAATATTTGTGATCTTGTTTCTTAAGATGGGCCTCTTGTATACAAATTATACTACATTTTTGTTTCTCCAGCCAATGACCTACCATTCTACGTTTTTGGGGTGAATTAAGTCCATTTACATTCCATGGAAGTACTTTATAATCCATCTTGTTGTAGTCTTAAATATCACCAAATTCTCCCTTGTTCTCACCAACAAAGGCGTACATTTCTGCTGAATTTTTAATCACTACTCTGTTGTTTCCATAATAAAAACTCAGTCCTTGTGGTATTTCCCAACGAAATCTTATTTTTTTCTCTTTCAGTTTATCAGTCAAACGCTTGAATTTTTTCCTGTCTTGCAATATTGCTCTGGGCAGTTCTTTCATTACAATAACTTTCTTTCCACCTATTTCAAAAGAGTCTGTAAAACATTTCTTGTAGATTTGATCTTTTGTCCTCTTCATTGTAAATTGAACTACTACGTCCCTTGGTGTATTTTTGTCTCTCGCATACGTAGAGTTGACTCTGTAAACAAGATCCATATGTTCTTTAACAGCTTCCTCCTCCTCTTGTAAAAAATCTGCTAATGCTTCTTGCATTTTTGCAAAAATATCTTCACCTAATTTTTCCTCTATACCTCTAAATCTCAGATGGTTTTGCATGTCTCTATAGTGCATCATCTTTTCCATTCTGTCATTATCCTTTATTGTTTTTTTGAGTATTTTCTTCCAGTTCTTTTACTTTGGTTTCTATGTCTTGTGTTCTAGTGGTTAACTTTTGAAATTCGGATTTTAAATCTATAAAATTTTTGTCAGCTTGTGCAGCTATGTCATTTATTTTAGTATTTACTTCTCCAATTGCGCTTGCCATTTTTGCATTTACCTCCCCTATTGCGTCCAGCATTTTTTTCCCATTGCTTCCATAACAGCTAACAATTCTTTCTCTTTTTTTGCTGCCATTGTAGGGGAGGACCATGTAGCTGCTCTTGATCTCAGTCCGCGGTCCGTCTTGTCACTTTTAAAAAGATCGATTTTTTCTTGTTTTCCAAATCAGTCACCAAATAGTGTATTCAGACAAGCATGTCTTGCCAGTTAAAATTCCACTAATTTTAGCCTTCTTATATAGTTTTTGAGATATTAATGTTTAAAAATTTTATAAATCCAAAATGGCGGGCACAACTTCTCTATGGTTCATGTCAAAGGTTACAGTCTATTTACCTTGCTTCTGGCTTGCCGTAGTTTCCTTCTGTCCCTTCCTCTTGCTTCCTTGTCTGCTCTCCACGCATCACTTCCTGTTATAATCCTTTCGGTCTGACAGTTTTTACAGTCCCTCTTCTCTCTTCCGGGTCTTCTTTATTTCCCTTCTTGTCTGCTCCCCAAGCCGTCACTTCCTGTCTTTGTCCTCACAACTTGCTCTCGCGATGCTTGGCTCCCTCCTTCCCTCTGTCTCGCGATGCTCCCCCTCCCGACTCTTCTTAACCGCAGGAATGTTAAACAACTTGGTTTTTTGGCTTTTTAAGTTCAAATCCGACTTTTTAATGTTCCAAAACTGCACTCATCCAATCTGCAACAGTCTATTGCTTCACCAATTCTACTTTTCGTCTTTCAAAACGCGGTAAAGGTAAGGCAAAAACTTTTTTTCCGTTACCTTAAGTTGTTACTTCTCTTCAGATGTGGCCCCAACGTTTAAACTTTGTCTTCTTTGTTAAGGAATCAGGGGAATTGGCTGTTTTATGCTGATTAATCAGCCCGGCTCGGCTCCTTAGAGATACTTGCAGGAATCTTCTTCGGTTGCAGTGCTCAAGGTGTTGAAAAAGTCTCCTCCAAGGCTTTTCCTTCACCGAGCTTGCTCAAACCTGGATTATATTGCTTGCTGGACCTCACACTACCTGTGTGAGGTTGCGTCGGGTGGAATTGCCCACCCGAGCTGTCAGAAAGAGCCCCCGTCCGCTCTGCCCACTTGCAAAGCGCGTCAGACAGCCATTCCTCCGACCGGAAACCAAGCAGAAGCCAGCTTCCTTGACTCGTGAGTCACCCTGGCCGAACAAGACGGTGACGTGTCATACAACATCATTTCCATCTCCCTCTGCACCCTCCCTCAAACCTGACACAGGCCTGACAGAAGTCTGAAATATGTTGGCAGCATTTACAACCCCTAAGGCTCCTGGTATCTGTTCCTTCTCTTCTAACTCTCCCTGTATTCTGTAAAAAGTGTTAAAAGTTTCTTTACACCTCTGGTGAACAAAGCAGGGAACAAACATATCAAATAAAAAGTCATGGAAAAACCCCTTTCTTCCTCCTTTTTCTCAGTAACAGGCAGTGGGGAGATGCTGTTGAGCCATCATCTTTTCAGAGGTGTGGAAACGGCTGCTGCACCTCCCGTCCAGGTAGGAGAACTGAGCAGGGGACAGCCTGGGTTCCCCCTCCTTTCTCAGGGGGCTTTTGCTCCTGCAGTTTCTAGAAGGCGTCTGGGCGAGAGGGGCTCCGAACACCGGTCCCTTCTCCCATGCCAAGCCATACATCCTGTACCCTCCCAAACGACTGCCTTCTAGGGTGTCATCTCTGCCTGGGGTGATCTCTGACGAGGAAATCTGCATATTCTTTCAGGGTCCGTTCTCCTTTGAGGAGGTGGCCTTGTATTTCACCGATGCAGAGTGGGCCCTGCTGGATCCAGGCCAAAGAGCACTCTACTGGGAAGTCATGCTGGAGAACTATGGGAGCATGGTCTCACTGGGTAAGGACTGGTGCTGTGAAACTGCAGATCATGGCACCTGCTCTTCTGACATGACCAGAGACCAATGAAATCGTCCTCTCCTTGATTTGCCTTCTTGTATCTAGAAGACATTAATTGAACCCTGATTGGTGCCCAGGCCCAGCATCCACTGCAGGTTTCAGCAATAAATAACCTGCTTTAACACCCTTTTGGAGGGCATGACGATGTTGCATGTCAAGCTGACTTGAAACTCTGTCTTGCTCACCTTTCGGCCATCTTGGAAGCTCTGGGTGCTGAAGCCAACCAGCCTGGTGCTTGGGACTCTGGAGACAGAGTACATTTGGACCAAGAACTGTATGGGTAACATCTTGTTTTCCCTCACAGTACTGTTTTAAATAATTGTGCACCTTTTAATGAATATATCTTGTGCACTTAAATAAACTTACATTTTATTTACCAACTTCTGGTTTCTGTCCCCACTGGTGCAATAAGTTGTCTGGTGCCTAAGACTGTTGGTCACTACCTCTAGAATAACCTGTGGGTCTCCTGCTGTGAGCCAAACTCGCAGGGGGGGTTCCCTAGCTAAGCCCGATAAGGTCAGGAGTGTGTCCTTTGGTTCTTGGCTGGAGGGACACAGAAGGACTGGTGGTAGCACTGCCTGGTTAAAGGGATACAGGTGCCTTTAACCCCCCCCCCCTTTGTAATTATATCTAGCCACCCTCTTGGCGAAGACTATCTCCAGCCCGGGTTGGGCAGGATTCGGAAAAAGGTGCACACATTCTCTCTCATTCTCTCTCTCTCTCACTCACTCCCTCCCTCTCCCCTCCCTCTCTCCCTTCCCCCGTCCCTCTCTCCCCAGATAACATTGGGAAGCCAGCATCTCTCCCTCCCCAAAATGAGCACAGTGGGAATGGGAGTACATGAAACGGTTCCTGCACTCCTCTTTTCCCCAACACTAAATTTACCTGCCCTCCCAGTTGCTAAATGTAGCCAGGTAAACCAACTTGCCCCTTACCTGTCTCTCCTTGACCTAGCCATGGTAATCCATGCAACGGTCACCTCTAGACTTGATTACTGTAACTTGCTCCACACTGGGCTGCCCTTGTGGCTGATCTGGAAGTTACAGCTTGTCCAGATTGCAGCGGCTTGGGTCCTTACAGGGACACTGATAACTGCACTTACACAACCTGTGCTTCACCAGCTGCACTGGCTCCAATTTCAGTACTGGATCAGGTTCAAGGTTTTGGTCTTGACCTTTAAGGCCCTACACAGTCAGGGAACAAAGTACCTGCAGGACCTCCTCTGCTGATATGTCCCCTGGAGAGCATTACGTTTAAATTACCACCATATATTGGAAGTCCCTAGCCCCAAAAATGTCCAGCTGTCCTCAATCAGAGCCAGGGCCTTTTTAGTCTTGGCTCCAACTTGGAGGAACTCTCTGCTAGTTAACATCTGGGCACTGTAGGATTTGCTACAAATTAGGATGCCCTGCAGGGCAGAGACGTTCTGCCAAGTGCACGGTTGAGGACAGTGACTTTTAATTAACCATTTAATAGTTCTTAAGAACCATTTGATTCACAATTTGCTTTCACCCCTCTTCCCCCATTGCAAAGGTAAACTGGGGGCCAGAATTGTATGATGGCACCATATGGTTATTGGGCTCTAGAACTGTATTATAAACTATCTAAAAGACTTTATGTGTTTGATATGACTTTGATGTAAACAGCCCTAAGATCGCTTCCCAGGAGGGCAGTAAACAAACCAAATAAATAAACGCTCTCTCTTTATTCCAGCAGAGAACCATCAGCAGAATGAGAAGAGTGAGGAACTTCATCCGCAATTGCCAGATAAAGTTAATAATGAAGACTTAAAAGGAAAGGTCAGGAATCGAAGCAGACCGATGAGAAAGAAAGGCAGCCGTTTGGTTGAGAAGAGAGATGGAAGTCAGCATAATGTACAGTTTCCAAAGCATAATGTAATGAATACAAGTACATCTGTTCACTACCGAACATACATCAGATCTAGGTCACAGCTTTTTATGAACCTAAGAATAAAAAAAGGAGAGAAACCTTTTCAAAACTCAGAGTGTGGGAAGAAATTCAGTCTGAGTGACAATCTTCAATGGCATCAAGGAACCCATAAAAGGGGGAAACCTTTTGAATGTTCTGAGTGTGGACAGAGATTCACTCATAGTCAGTCTCTTCAAGAGCATCAGAGAACCCACACAGGGGAGAAGTCTTTTGAATCCTTAGAGTGTGGGAAGAGATTCAGATATAGGGGCCATCTTCAACAGCATCAGAGAATGCACACAAACGTGAAACCTTTTGAATGCTCAGAGTGTGGAAAGAAATTCCGTCTCAGTCGCAATCTTCAGTCTCATCAAAGAACACACACAGGGGAGAAACCTTTTGAATGCTCAGAGTGTGGGAAGAAATTCAGTCACAGTGGCAATCTTCAGTATCATCAAAGAACACACACAGGAGAGAAACCTTTTGAATGCTCAGAGTGTGGAAAGGGATTCAGGAGCAGTGGCAATCTTCAACAGCATCAAAGATCGCACACAGGGGAGAAACCTTTTGAATGCTCAGAGTGTGGGAAAACATTCAGTCACAATAGCCATTTGCAACGGCATCAAGGAACCCACAGAGGGGAGAAACCTTTTGAATGCTCAGAGTGTGGAAAGAGATTCACTCAGAGTTACAGTCTTCAGATGCATCTGAGAACCCACACAGGGGAGAAGTCTTTCGAATGCTCAGAGTGTGGGAAGAGATTCAGGAACAGTAGCCATCTTCAACAGCATCAAAGAATGCACACAGGTGTGAAACCTTTTGAATGCTCAGAGTGTGGAAAGAAATTCAGTCACAGTGGCCATCTGCAAGAGCATTTTAGAACCCATACAGGGGAGAAACCTTTTGAATGTTCAGAGTGTGGGAAGAGATTCAGTCACAATGGCAATCTTCAACAGCATCAAAGAACCCACACAGGGGAGAAACCTTTTGAATGCTCAGAGTGTGGAAAGAGATTCACTCAGAGTCAGTCTCTTCAAGAGCATCAGAGAACCCACACTGGGGAGAAACCTTTTGAATGCTCAGAGTGTGGAAAGAGATTCACTCAGAGTAGCTCTCTTCAAGAGCATCAGAGAACCCACACAGGGGAGAAACCTTTTGAATGCTCAGAGTGTGGGAAGAGATTCAGGAACAGTAGCAATCTTCAACAGCATCAAAGAACCCACACAGGGGAGAAACCTTTTGAATGCTCAGAGTGTGGAAAGAGATTCACTCAGAGTCAGTCTCTTCAAGAGCATCAGAGAACCCACACAGGGGAGAAGTCTTTTGAATGCTTAGAGTGTGGGAAGAGATTCAGATATAGGGGCCATCTTCAACAGCATCAGAGAATGCACACAGGTGTGGAACCTTTTGAATGCTCAGAGTGTGGAAAGAAATTCCATCTCAGTGGCAATCTTCAGTCTCATCAAAGAACACACACAGGGGAGAAACCTTTTGAATGCTCAGAGTGCGGAAAGAAATTCAGTCACAGTGGCAATCTTCAGTCTCATCAAAGAACACACACAGGGGAGAAACCTTTTGAATGCTCAGAGTGTGGAAAGAAATTCAGTCACAGTGGCAATCTTCAACAGCATCAAAGAATACACACAGGCATGAAACCTTTTGAATGCTCAGAGTGTGGAAAGAGATTCACTCAGAGTAGCTCTCTTCAAGAGCATCAGAGAACCCACACAGGAGAAAAATCTTTTGAATGCTCAGAGTGTGGGAAGAGATTCAGGAACAGTAAAACTCTTCGAGTGCATCAAAGAATGCACACAGGGGAGAAACCTTTTGAATGTTCAGCGTGTGGAAAGAAATTCATTCAGCATGGCAGTCTTCAGCATCATGTTAGAACCCACAGTGGTTAGAAACCATTTGAAAGCTCAGCGTGTGTGAAGAGATTCAGTCGAAGTGGGAGTGTTCAGAAGCTTCAAAGAAACCTACATGTGGAGAAAACTTTTGACTGCTCAAAGCATGGAAAGAGATGGAGTTGGGAGTAGCACTTCCGGAGAGTCCTCCGAAAGAGAAACTAGGCAACTACTTAGTCTGTGAGAAGAGCACTACCCTTGTTTCACTGCTAAAAGACAACCACAGACCACATAAAGCATCGAAACAATATAAACATTTGTCAAAAGCTTTACTCTACTCTGAAATCTTACCCTAACTTGGAGGAAATGTTATAAATGCTCAAACTGTAGAAGAAATTTTAGCTTTTTTTTGAAGCCTTCAGATATATCCCACAAGGAAGAAAGCAAGGATGGGCTCTGCCAGCTGAAGTACATTCAAGATAGTTGGAGGGATTAAGTCTTTGGGGTGGGGGTTTTTCCTTGAAGAGTTGTGTTTGTTAGGTGCTGAAATCTCATGAGTTCTGTATTTATTTATTTTCTAGTAGGAACCAAACTGGATGTGGGATACACCTCATTTCTCCCTTCCCCACTCTTTCATATTTCCCATTCCTGAAAGAGTCCATAGTGCTGCCTCTTGTCATGCTTCCTCCTCTCCTTTCCGTGTTGGTCTGAAGTAGCAGAACGAAGTTTGAGTCCAGTGGCACCTTGAAGACCAACAAAGTTTAACTACAAAGCAATCTGGATAGGGCCTGTAGGACCTATTCTGAATTTGTAAAGAAGAAAAATTTGCCTGGAGAAGTTATGCTGAGGTTTTCCAAAAAATCAACAACAGACGTGGTGCTCAAGGCCACAAATAGAAATGTCCTGAAGATCCAAGAAGAGGATATTAAAGTGTTAAAGGACATTCCATTTGAAATCAGGAAGAAGAGGAAACCCTACAAAATTTTAACTACTTTTTTCCAAACAGCGGGCATCATGTATCGGTGGCTCACTCCTGAAGGCATGGTATTTAACTACAAAGACAAGAAGCAAAGAATTGATTCAGCTGCAAAGGTAAAGAAATTTTTGGATTATTGCAGAGAAGGAAAAGATAAAGCCTCAACAGAGGACTCTAGATCTTCAAGAGAGCATTTATGGACTGGAAAGCTTGGATGCCTCTGGAAGTAAAAGTTCAGAAGAAGAAGGGTCAGATTCAGCTTTGGTGGCAGCAGCACCAAAACCCCAGAGAGGAAAGAAGAAGAGACAGTACAAAGTAAAATGAGCTGTTTTTGTTGAAAGTCATATATGTTTATGTATCCCATTTTGAATTTTAGCCATCCATGTATTTCTTAAGCTTTTAAGATAGAATTATTAACATTTTGAAGCCTGTATTTTTTAACACTTTCTTGAACAGTTTATAGCAAGAATAACATACCAGAATATAGTTCTGACTTCTGTATACCTTAGGGTAGAGTAGATTTTTAGTTTTTTTAGGTATTGTAGTGTTTTTAGTTGGATGTAGGTATAGAAAATTAATAAAAATATTCAAAAAAATAGACCAACAAAGTTTTATTCTGGGTATAAGCTTTCATGTACACGCTTATGCCCATAATAAAACATTGTTGGTCTTAATGGTGCCAGTGAACTCAAAGGTTGTTCACTGTACATTGATGATTCCTGAAAATCACTTCAAAAACTACAGCAGGTGCAGATTGCCACAGCAGTTTTTCATCCGAAGGTAGATGGATCATGCATATTCTTCCCACTCTAATGTCACACCGCTGGCTGCCCATCAGTGCCCGGGCTCAATTTAAAATGTTAGCCATTACACAGAAAACCCTTCACGGCCTTGGCAAATCTCCACTGGTCAAAATCAACAACTGCTCATACACCTGTTGTGTCTCTTATGGTCCCCATCTTCTGGAGTGGCCTGTCTGAGGAAGCCAGGAAGGCTCACTCTCTCCTGGCTTTCCAGAAACTGTACAAAATTGAATGATTCAAGAAAGCTTTTCTACCCAGGCAAGAGAGTTGCACTGTACTCAATGACTGATAAAGTGGCTTAGATAAAGCATTAGGGCAGGGGTGTCAAACCTACAGTGTGCAGGCCAGAACCGGCCTGCCCAGGGCTTTAATCCAACCCATGGCTCTCTTCTCTCTGCCCCCTCTCCTGCTGGTCCAAGCTGCTCCTGAGTTCAGCTTACCAGCTTGCTTAGCTTCTTTTTCACCTGCTTCTTCTGTGCCCTGCCAGAAGCTCCTCTGGGTCCATGCTGTCTTCTTCCCCAACAGCTGCCCATTTACTGTACCCGGAGAAGTCTGCGTGCAGCAGCAAGAGACCTCCCCACTGCAGACCGATTTTGGGACCAGGTTCTCCTGGGTGTTGTTTAAACTACGAGGTAGGGGAAGCCTCCCTGTCAGGTCTGCATGCGGTGAGAGACTTCCCTGCCACACGCAGATCCTGGGCCCAGCTCAGTGTGTGTCAGTGAGACCAACGGAGCAAGCAAGGCAGGCGAAAGAGAAGCTGCTGGACCTAGAAGTGGGGAAAGAGGCTAGGCTGGGGTAGGACTGGGGGGAATAAAACCTGGGAAGAGGAAACGGCATGGGCTTAAGGATGATGGAGGACAGCCTTTGCAAGTCTTTCCCGCCCCCAATATAATTTTGAGTATTATTTAGAAAAAGGGCTAGGGTATGGGGATAAGAAAAGAGTACAGCATGGACACAAACAAAGATGGCTGCCTAAACCACTCGCTCCATCACTTCCCTACTCTAAATATGCAACTAATCGCACTGCAACAATACAAAACTCCTCTAATGTAAGGGGGAACCTGGCTACATGAGCCAGCAACAGAATAAATCTGCTTCCAAACCACTTCCAGTTTACTTTCAACTGATATCCCCATCAACAGGCCAGCCCAGCCTCATACAATATGGATTCAAAATGGCCAACAACTCTACCGGTAAGCCTGACTTGATGCCTGAACTAGGGGCTAAAAATATTTAAATAGAATTAAGTAATATGGAATCACGTCTGAAGGACATTATGAAGCAAAATTTCGACCATATCCAAGCACAACTCAATGATATAAAACAAGCATTACAGGATGTTGATGTAAAAGCTTTAAAAGCAAGCTTTAACAATGAGCTATAGAGTATTAGACGATGTTAAGGAGCTGCAAATCGAAAATAAATCTACCAAACAAAGGATTTTAGCATTAGAAATGGAAACCCAGCAGTACAACCTCGGGGTTTTCCTGAGGGCTCTGAAGAAAGTAATGGTCTTCAAGTATTTATTTCTCAGTGGCTTACAACAGTACTAGGGCTAGAAGATAATGTTGCACCTATAATTTTGAAAGCTTACCATCTAGGACAGTGGACTGGTGATCCTAAGAGAGGCCCAAGAGACATCTTGGTTGCTTTTCAAGACAACAGAACGAAGCACAAAATCTTAACAGAGGCTATGCTAAGGAAACATTTACTCTTTGTTGAAGATAAAATTGAAGTTTTTTCCGATCTGCCCTCTGAAGCCATAAATCTTTGCAGAGCGTTGAAGCTGATTAGCTCACGATTACAACAAGCCAACATTCATTATCAGTGGATTGCAGCGGCACGTCTCCAGGTGCCTTCTATCAGCAAATGACTTGCAGACTGGCCATATGCTGTTAGAAGCCCTGGGGTTATCTACTCAAGATACGGAAGTAGACAAGAGATCAGCCAAAAGAAAGCCGAACGTTGACCTCACTCCGCATAAGGAGCATAAAGTTCCTACATGACTGTAAGACTTATCTACAGTGACTAGAGTTGGTCAGACCTCCTTTTGATGCTCGCTTGTGGTACTATGTAGAATCACTATAAGATGTATGCTTTATACTGCTACAATTTAAATCCAGTTGTCAGCTATGCTGCCATTTCCTGGCTGGGAGGTGGAATTCAGATGTAGTTCGGGCGGGGAACCCCTCCCTCTAAAATGTGCTCATGTTTTGTTTAGCTGTCTGGCTTTCTTATCACACCCCGCTTTTGCCTGCTTCGCTCCCAGCTTGCTCAAGGTCTTGGGATAAATCCTCCTCACTATGTTCTTTTAAATTATTTTATTTTATTTTTTTCCCCATTGTTAACATACATTTAACTTTTATAGACATATCCAGCTCTATTGAATTACTTGTTTGGTTATAAAAAAAAGAAAGAAAAATCAGATATTAAGTGGTTTCCCACTCCCCCTGCACCATCTCATATATCAATCGATAAACATATCTTTAAAAATATTCTTATCCTAGGGTAACGTTATTTTGCCTACTAAAACCATTATACCTTTTAAAAAAAAGTTATATCAATTAGATCAGTTTGGAACAGTTTAAATTCTAACCTTTTACTCTTACATCTTACAATATATAGTCTAGATAACTTTAATCATCACTTAACTTTAAAATACAGACATCTTTGTATTTGTCTGAATCCTCCTCACTATGTTGTTTCCTTTGTAGCTGGCTTTGGATACTTTTAGCAGCAATTCCCCTGGGAACAAAGGTGCTAATATTCTTACCGCCAATTCTGTGTGAAACCTGTTTAGGGGGTTGGCACCTTTGACCATACAATATGATTGGTGAATATATAATGAGGGGGACTCCTTTTGCCTAGTATAATACTAACTGCTTGTTTACAATAAAGTCATTACTAACAGAAAAAGTGTAACTGAACCAATAAGAACCTCTTTGCAAATAAAGGACTTTTTGGTTAAAAAGACCTGTTGCAGACTGCATCTTTTGGGACAATCTCACAGACTGTTAGTAATCCCATTTCTGGGAGCAGTCCTTCATACCCATCATGGAAGATGATGGCATTGAAATCTCAGTGACTACTGAACAAGACTTCCCAGTTCCGATCGGGGAGAAACCAGGGCTGCCTGTGTCCACGTCTTAGATTAATATCAGACCCTGGAGTACTGAGACCCAATCCTGGGCTCAGTTTGGATTACAAACTACTGAAACCTGGTCCCCCTGTTGGGAGGCTGGTGCTCGTCATCATTTGGGGTCTCGTGGGGCAGACTGGAGACCCATGAAAGACTTCAATGTGGCAGAAGTCTGGGCCCAGATGGATCGGAGATTTGACATCATCCAGAGAGGCTTGCAGAGGGAAATGACTGTACTTCTAACTGATCTGCCCAGTGTGGTGGCACAGGTGCTGCAGGGCCAGTTGGCTGCGGCGGGTGCTGGGGCTCAACCAGGGCAAGCCCCGGCGCAATGCCAGCTGGTCCCCCAGGGCAGCAGCCCAGGCAACCGGAACAACCGGGGCCACCTGGAGGGGACCCTGTGCCGGGACCCACTCAACCAGCTGATCGCCATCCGGTGCCTCATGAGCTGATGGGGGCCACCTTTGATGGGAACCCCGCCAAGCTGCAGATCTTCTTCGTGGTCTCTGTGCATCACACCTCTGGGATATAGTGCGCCTGCGCCGATCCCGATCGGTAAACTTCAAAGCCTAACGGATTTTCGCGCCAACTCCCCGGTCGCGCGCCAACTCCACTGCGCATGACCGGGGAGGGGCACGAGGATCCCGCCAGTTCTCTTCTGACCGCCGTGTCGTGAGGATCATCTCTCTCTTCGCTCCAGTCGGTAGCTAACTTTTTCCCTTTGGAAAGCCTTTCGGACTGTCTTTTCTCCTTTATTGACCAACGGACTGTTTTCTTGGACTGGCCTTTGGAAATTCCCTTCAATTCTTCCTCTTCGCGGGACTTTCCGCTCGGCCTATGGCCCAGCGGTGGAGCTTCTTCAAACATTGCCTGAACTGTGGGAGCAAAATCGCTCCTCCTGATAAGCACTCAATTTGTTTGCTGTGCCTGGGAGAGTCTCACCGCGTGGACTCCTGCTCTAGCTGCGCAGCCTTCTCCAAACAGACCCGAAAGAACCGTGCGGCCAGACTCAGAGTGGCCCTCCTGGAATCGGCTTTGTCACCGAAAATGTCAACGACCGATGCTCCGGGACCATCTCCCTCGGCACCGACGGGACCGACGGCGTCACCGGTACGGAGTACCACCGGCACCGAGAAATCGGTACCGAAAAGATCCCTCCCGCTGCCACACACTCCTGCAAAGAAACGCAGAGAGGGCAAGGAGGATAAGGGCAAGCTGAAGCACAAAAAGACTCCAAGTGCTTCGTCGACGTGCCCCGCGCCTGACAAGACCCAGTCTGGGTCTCCGCAGCTTGACCCTTCAGGGCACGCCCAATCCCGGGGTAGTTCCACCTCCCCGATGGCGCGACCTATCCAACTTACAGACTCGGAGCCAGACATCGAGCTGACCCAGGTCCCTCGAAGTAGCCCCGACGTCGAGCCTGAACCGTCACCGACACTGAGAGACGACTGAGACTGGCGCATACCCCCAGACTCGATCCCATGGGATGTCCGTCAGTGGCGATACCTGTACTGCTCCGCGTACCCACCACCACCACAATGGTATCCTCCTGAGTGGGACCGTCAGTCCATCTCATCCAGGGTCTCCCGATCCCGAGAACCCTCGATTCCGAGACACACACCGACATCGATACCGAAAAGGTTGCCGATGCCGACAACTCTACCCGACATCAGCCTTTCTCCTGCTCATCAGGATCCGTCGGCTCCTATGTCTCCTGAGCTCTCAGACCAACCGGCACCGGGCTCCTCCGCTTCCTCGGCCTCCGATGACGACTGTCCCACACACCCGTCGCCATCTCCCGACGTTGCAGATAATCTACCAATCTCTCCTTCGGAGGACGTAAAATCCTATGGAGAGCTCATCAAGAGGATGGCACATTCCTTAGCATTAGCCACGGTCCAGCCAACCCCTGTCGCCACCAATGCCATTTTCAACATCGTACAGATGGATACTTCCACAGCAGTAGCCCTACCACTCATATCAGTGCTCATGAGCACCGCCAAGGAATCCTGGAACCACCCCTCTTCCACCCCTATATCCAGTAAAAGACTGGACCATATGTACAGGCTCCAAGAGCCAGGGGCAGAATTCCTCTTCATACACCCCAAACCTAACTCGGTTGTGGTAACCCCATCAGCCAGAGGTCGTAGTGGCCATTCCTCCCCCCTTGACAAAGAAGGTCGAAAACTGGACTCTTTTGGGAGACGTTTTTATTCGGCTGGTGCACTGGGCATAAAAACAGCAAATTACACAGCCTGCATGAGCAGGTATCAATATTCCCTATGGGAACAGATGACACCACTTCTGGCACATCTACCAGAAGATAAGCAGCGAATGGCTAGGAAAATCCAAAAAGAAGGTATGGTCCTAACCAAGCATCAACTTAATGCATCTAAACATATTGCAGATGTCACTTCTAAAACGCTCACATCGGCTGTTGCCCTCAGACGCCACGCTTGGCTCCGGTCTACTTCCCTGCCGCAGGATACAAAATCCTTGGTGGAAGATCTTCCTTTCGAAGGTGATGGCTTGTTCAGCTCCACAACAGACACAGTCCTACACGATCTGAACAAGAGTATAAAGACATCTTGTAACTTGGGTGTGTCCCAGCCAAGGCAACAGAAACAGAAAACTTGGCAGAGGTCCTGGTCCAAGAAGCAACCACAGCGGTCCTCCACTGAACCCCAATGGCAGAGACCTTCTTCCTCCGCCTACCAACAGAAACCGTATGCTCACAAGCCACGGTTCTCACCCGCTTCCGCCTCTAAATCCAAACCCCCCAGGCCAGCTAAACAGGGCCTTTGACTTCCGTGTCAGCTCCGGTCCCCCCACCCGTCTGTCACCCTTCCTACCTGCATGGCAAAGCATAACATCGGACAAATGGGCCCTTTCGGTTGTAGCGGAAGGCTACCGGATAGAATTCTTCCAGATACCGCAAAACTCTTATTTCGTAACCACCCCTCCCTCCGACACCCTGTCATCAGAGGTCGAAGCCCTCCTGTCCAAAGACGCCATAGAGCCGGTACCTGTCAACCTTTTTCACCAGGGGTTCTACTCCCGCTATTTCACGGTACCGAAAAAGGATGGAGGACTACGTCCTGTTCTCGATCTTCGGAACCTCAATGCATTCATTACGTACAAGAAGTTCCGTATGACCACCCTTCAAACCATCCTGCCTTTGTTAGAAGCCGACGTCTGGATGGTGACGCTGGATCTGAAAGACGCATATTTTCACGTGACGATACACCCATCTCACAGACCATTCCTCCGCTTTGCGGTCGGCTCGCGTCACTTCCAATACAAGGCACTACCCTTTGGCCTCTCCATGGCCCCTCACGTTTTTACAAAGCTCGTGGCAGTAGTAGCAGCCCATCTCCGGCTTCAGGGCCTACAGCTTTATCCGTATCTGGACGACTGGCTTCTAGTTGCTCCATCCGAGACAACCCTACAAAATCACATCGCCAAGACCCTTCATACTCTAGAATCCCTAGGGTTGACGATAAATCTCAAAAAGTCCATGCTCACCCCTTCCAGACGAGTGCAGTTTATCGGAGCCATTCTGGACTCCCTGCAATGCAGGGCCTTTCTGCCCACCAACAGGGCAATGGACATAGTCTCTCTTCTCCTGTCCATCCGGAGGTCACAGAAGGCCACAGCCAGACAACTACTCCGTCTATTAGGGTTGATGGCCGCAACCACAGCAGTGATCCCTTTCGCCAAACTACGGATGAGACCACTGCAACTGTGGTTCCTGCAATGTTTCCGTCCCAACCTTCACCCCCTTTCCAAGTGCTTCCAACTCTCCGATCAGATCATAGACACACTGGCATGGTGGCTTGCACCCCAGAACTTACATTCAGGTGCGCCCTTCCGGACTCCTCCTCCGTCGGCTACCATCACCACAGATGCTTCTTTATGGGGATGGGGAGCACACCTAGATTGTGTAGGTGTGGGCGGCAAGTGGAATTCTACAGTGGCCCACAACCACATCAATTTCCTGGAATTACTGGCGGTCCTCTATGCGGTGCGATCTTTCCGCCAATCCCTGTCAGGGAAGACAGTGGCTGTTTTGACAGACAACATGACCACGATGTATTATATAAATCGACAAGGCGGAATGGTCTCCCGTGGACTCTGTCAACTAGCAATACAGCTTTGGGGCGAGTGTCAGTCCCTCAACATACACCTAGTGGCAACTCACCTCCCTGGACTCCTCAACTCCCAAGCAGACTTCCTGAGCAGGGGAGGAGCATCCCTACACGAGTGGGAATTGAACCCTCTCTACCTGTCTCCGATCTTCGACCATTGGGGACACCCTCTGATAGATGTGTTCGCCTCTCGGGAGAACAAGAAATGCCATCTTTTTTGCTCCAGGGCCGGCTCGGACCCGACCTCCCTAGGGGACAGCCTCCTTCTCCAATGGGCAGGGAAGAATTTATACCTCTTCCCTCCGATCCCCTTGATACCACAAGTGATTCACAAACTGATGTCAGAGCGGCCATGGGCGATTCTAATCACACCATGGTGGCCTCGGCAGCCCTGGTTTGCTACACTTCTCCGCCTCTCCCTGGGAGCTTATCTCCATCTACCGGTGGAACTGGACCTACTCTGGATGTACGAGGGCCAGGTATTACACCACAACGTACCCGAGCTGAAGCTGACAGCTTGGCTGCTTCAACCGCTGGAGTAGACTCACATATTGCACACGTCCTCTTGAACTCTCGAAAAGTATCCACATGTCGTTCTTATGCGGTGAAATGGAACACATTTCTAGCTTTTCTAACCTCGGTGGGATGACCGTCCATCCCCGCTGTCCTTCATGACATTTTTGGTTTTCTCTTATCCTGTTCAGATAGAGGACTATGTCATTCATCTATTCGAGTTTACTTATCAGCGATCTCAGTTAACCATCCTGAGATAGAGGGTTACACAGTTTTTTCCCACCCTACCACGAAACAATTCCTCAAAGGAATGCGTCGCCTCTACCCACCCACCTGGAACCCGGTCCCGGCATGGGACCTACCCCTGGTACTTACCAAATTGATGGGTAGGCCTTTTGAACCTATGGCTTCCTGTAGCCTACAACTTCTGTCATGGAAGGTCACATTCCTAGTCGCCATCACCTCTGCACGACGTGTAAGTGAACTATCGGCACTTCGTTGCGATCCACCGTACCTCGTTTTTCATCATGAGGCCATCACCCTGGCTCCTGACGTAGCTTTCCTGCCCAAAATAGTTACGGACTTTCACATAGGGGCGGATATCACACTACCTGTGTTCTTCCCTGACCCTCAGGACCCGACGCAGCGCAGTTTACATACGCTTGACGTCAAGAGAGCCCTCTCTTTTTACCTGCATCGGACGAAATCATTTTGTAAGTCTCCGGCTCTCTTTGTCTCCTATGCCTTGCCCAGGCAGGGACAGAAGCTCTTGTCTCAAAGACTCTCAAAATGGATAATTGAGACAATAAAACTGGCATATCTCCTGGCCAAGAGGCCGTTGCCGGTGTCCCTCGGGCACACTCAACGCAAGCCGTGGCTGCTTCCACGGCCTTCCTCAAGGGCATTCCCCTGGGAGACATGTGCAATGCTGCAACATGGGCATCTCCTCACACGTTCGTGAAGCACTACGCCCTAGATGTTCGTGTCCATCAACGTACTCTGGTGGGCCGTGCAGTTCTGCAAGCAGCTCAGATGTGAGACCTTCAGCACCCTCCTCCAGGTATGTGGTGTGTTATTGCTCGCTATTCTCCCAGAGGTGTGATGCACAGAGACCACGAAGAAGATATACAGGTTGCTTACCTGTAATTGGAGATCTTCAAGTGGTCATCTGTGCATTCACACCACCCGCCCTCCTTCCCCTCTGCTTTCGGTCTTCCTCACAGTTTTTTCTTGGGGGCTGATCACAGCAGTCAGAAGGAACTGGCAGGATCCTCGTGCCCCTCCCCGGTCATGCGCAGTGGAGTTGGCGCGCGACCGGGGAGTTGGCGCGAAAATCCGTTAGGCTTTGAAGTTTACCGATCGGGATCGGTGCAGGCGCACTATATCCCAGAGGTGTGAATGCACAGATGACCACTCGAAGATCTCCAATTACAGGTAAGCAACCTGTATTTCTTCATTATCGAAGTGGGGCGCTGCATGCAGAATTGGGGCCACTTGTTTTGGGATGATGGTGACCGGGTAGGCTACCCAGGTTCCCGATTACGTGATGAAGCAACCAACTGGTATGTGAGCCTACACAACCCTCCGGGTCTTGAGCTTGAAAGCATGGATGAGTTCATGTGGGCACTGCAGCGGCAGTATGAAGATCCCACGGGTGAGGAAAAGGCCCGCAACCAGGTACGCACACTAACTCAAGGGAAGATGTCCGTTCGAGAGTATACAGCCGCCTTCAAACGCCTGGAGGCGAAGATCCAGGGCTGGCCAGAGGAGTTGTTTGTGGAGCAGTATTGCAGGGGATTGAATTTGAAACTGTACGAGACTATAGTACGAAATGTCAATCCCACTACTCTCCCGGGGTGGATTCAGGCAGCTGAGGAGGCTGAGGCCCGTTTCACCCTAATCTGCATACAACATCTTCCCAGTGGCCCTAAAAGCTCTACTTCAGGATCCACGCCTGCCAAACCAAAGCCACTGCCTCCCTCTGCCCTTTGGGAGTTTCGTATGAAGAAGGGGCTGTGTACTAGGTCTGGGGAGCCAGGCCATTTCGCTTCAGCATGTCTGGCCTCCACCCCTAGGGGAGCGGGTTCCTCTCCTTCCCCACCTTCTTGGCTGAAGGTGAAGAGTACCCTGGCCACAAAACCATTGGCGCTGCAGATTGTGAAATCATGCTTCTCCAAGAAATCTCAGGAGGCTGAAACCGCTAAGCCACAGGGAAACGACCAGGACCTGCTCTAAGCGGTGCAACGCAGCAGGTCCCTCCTTCCACAGCGCCCAAAATGGTGAGCTCTTCCAGGCCCCTGCTTTATATTCTAATGACTGTCATGAACCCCCATCTGGGCACAGAAATGAGGGTCAGAGCCCTCACTGATTCGGGGTGTGTCAGAGACTTGATTAGCCCTACGGTGGTAGATGGCATGGGGTTGGGGGTGAATACACTGGAAGAACCATTGCGTTTTACCCAGATGGATGGCTCGGAGATGAAAGAACCTTGTACCTTTGAGCCTATTATTGTGGGTACAGTTGACCATTGGGAAGAACGGGCTCTTGTAATAACACCTCATGCCCAATTTCCTATGGTTTTGGGGAGCCCATGTTTACGGACACATGACCCCTGTATTAAGTGGAGCGAAGGGAGAATTACCTGGGTGTCCCTCGAGTGCAAAACCCATCTATGAAACCCTTCAGCCTTCAGGGGACTCCAGGGGTCTTCATGAACTTGATAAACGAGGTGCTACATAAGCACTTGTTCAAAGGAGTCCTTTGTTATTTGGATGACATTTTGTTGTACTCAGAGGATGAGCAATCGCATGTCAAATTGGTTAGGGAAGTGTAGACTATCTTAAGAGACAAACTTTTTGCCAAACTTTCTAAATGCGATTTTCATAAGACTGAAATTGACTTCCTGGGCTACCGTATTTCCCCCCGAGGGCTAGAGATGGACCCAGCTAAAATCGCAGTGGTGGTAGACAGGGAAGTCCCCCGTACCAGGTGGCAACTACAAAGCTTCCTTGGCTTCACCAATTTTTATCGCTCATTCATCAATAACTTCGCCCAATTCAGTTTGCCTCTCACTGATCTATTAAAGACTAAGGGGAAGGGGGCTGAAGCAACGAAGCAGGGAGCTAGGCTTAATTGGACAACGGAGTGTCAGCTTGCTTTTGATGGGCTAAAAAAGTTATTTACATATGTTGTATTCTTGCTGGTGAAAGATACCATCTTGTTTGCAATTTAAAAAATTGCATTCTTATGGAGAAGATCCTTGATTTGCCTGCATATGAGTTCCATATTTTTTCCCATTGAGATGAGGTTATTTCTTTTTGGAGATCTTTGTGCCAAGCAATCTTATTGCTCTTTGTTTTATCTTTTTCAGAGTTCATCCATATCTTATATATAGTTGATAATAGCCCTTTCTGTTTATCTGAATATTTATCTAAGGTGATTTCAAATGTTGTTTTGGGCCTGGTGAAAGTTCCTTGTGTCGTCGCCCAATTTATTAAATCTTTAAGTTGATAATATCTTAACCATGAGATTTTGGAATTTGTTTGAGATTCAAAGTGCTCTTTCGGGAGAATTTTTCCTTTTTTTACTAAATCTTGTAATCTTTGAAAACCGGCTGAAATCAGCTTCGAGAAGGCTCCTTTTTCTTGTCCCAGTAGAAACCAAGGTTGATGGGTGAACACCGTTGACGGGGATGGCGTGGGTGCCAATATTTTTCTCTTTAAATCCCAGATTTTTAATGTTGTCTCTAAAAACATATTTTGATTTATTATCTGTGGTCTGTTGCTTTTCGGCATCCATATAACTTCTTGTAGGGTAAACGGCAAGACGTAAGATTGTTCTATGAGCATCCAACTTCTATGTTGTTCTTGTTGAAGTATTCTTACAATTTCTGAGATTGCTGTCGCTTGATAATATCCTCTGAGTGAGGGTATTCCCAATCCCCCCAAAGACGCTGGTTTGGTCAGATGTCGTTGATCTATTCTTGATTTTTCCGAGTTCCAAAGGAATTTAGTTAGTGTATCTTGCCATTTCTTTATTTCTTTATCCTCTATTTTGATAGGCAGCGCTCGGAATAAATATAAGAAACATGGGAACAAGAAACTTTTAATGAGTTGAAGACAATCTGCTAAATAGAATGATTGTTCCATTCATTAATCCGATTTTGTATTTCTTTATGTAATCTGTGAAAATTACAGTCTATTAAATTCTTCAGATTTAAAGGTATCTGAGCCTATCTTGGCACATCCTGATGAGAATAAAAAAATTGTTGTGCAAGTAGACGCTTCTGATGCAGCAATGGGGGGAGCGATCTTGCAAGAAGGTTCCGATGGCAAACTGCACCCATTAGCCTATGTCTCCAAGAAATTTGGGGACACTGAACGTAATTGGATTGTCTGGGACAAGGAAGCTGCGACTATCCGTCTTGCTTTAACAGTGTGGAGGCACTGGCTAGAGGAAGCTCAACTCCCATTTGAAATATCGACTGTTCATAAAAATCTGGAAGCCTTACGCACTCAAAGAGCTTTAAATGCCAAGCAGATCAGATGGTGGATTTCTTTTCGAAAATCAATTTTGTTTTGCGCCACTTCCCCAGAAAATCGATCCCTTTAGCAGATGCCCTCTCGCGACTACTTCAGCATGACTCCTGAAAAGATGAGGTAGTTGAGACTATGTTCACTCCAACCCAATTGGGGGGATCTGTTATGGAGTCAGAAGAAAAATCTTACAACTCCTGAGGCATCTGAATGGACTGTAAAATTTGCTGCAGAATATACAGATGATGAATGCAAAGAGTTCCAGGCGCTCCCATCATTAACCCGGGGTCGTAACGATTGCTGGTTTAAAGAACAGAAATTGGTAATCCCTGCTTCCTTGCGGGGGGAGATCATGCATGCCACTCTTGAGTCAAAGTTATCAGGACATTTTAGCTATTTGGAAACGTTGAACTTATTGCAAAGACAATTCTGGTGGCCTCGGATGAGAGGGGATGTATCCACTTATGTGTCCTCTTGTCAAATTTGTCTTATGGGAAAACAAAGGGGAGGCAAACCACCCGGTCTCTTACAATCATTAAAAAACCCCAGTCGACCCTGGGAAACTATTTCCATGGATTTTATAACGGATCTGCATCCTAGCCAAGGGAAAACTGTGATCTGGGTGGTAGTGAACACATTTTCCAAACTGGCACATTTTGTCCCATTTAAAAAACTGCCCACGGCTAAGACTTTAGCAAAAGCCTTCCTAAATCAGGTGATTAAATTCCATGGAATTTCACATAAAGTGATTTCCGACTGTGGCTCTCAATTCGTTGCCAACTTCTGGCGGGAGCTTTTACAAATCGTGGGCATTGAGCCAGCCATGAGCAGTGCTTATCATCCAGAGACTGATGGCCAAACCGAAAGGGTTAATCAAATTCTTGAACAGTATTTGAGATGCTACACCATCTACCAACAGGATGATTGGGTAGAACTCTTACTTTTTGCGGAGTACAGTTACAATAATGCTGTGCATTCTTCAACTGGAGTTTCCCCTTTTATGGCTGTGGGGTTTTTTGAAGGAGTGCCTTTGCTGAATCTAGCACCAGCAGTAGACTCGACCACTGAATTTGCTAATTGGTGGAATTCTCTCAGAGACTCTTGGCCCCTAATTGCCAAAACCTTAGAATCAGCTAAAGCAGACTATAAAAAAAATATGTGGACAAGGGTAGAGCGCAGGGGTGGTAAGTGTCCCCTGGAGACTCGATCTATTTGTCAACCAAGAACATTAAAGGACTACAGCCTAGTAGGAAACTAGGATGGAAATATGTTGTGCGCTGCATTAACAATGTGACTTTTGAATTGAAACTGCCTAAATCACTAAGATCTGTTCACCCCGTTTTCCATTACAGTCTGCTAAAGAAGGATCTGGAACCCAACCAATGGAGACCCTCCTCTTCCTCTCCTCCTCCTCTGATGAAGAATGATCAACTTCATTATGAAATAGATCAGATTTTAGATTCAAAAATAAAGAGGGGTAAACTATTTTATCTTGTCAAATGGTTGCATTTTGGTCCAGAAGAAAATGAGTGGGTTGAGGCTCCTTACGTGCATGCACCTGCAAAAATTTGTGCCTTTCACAAACTGTACCCATTGAAACCTAAGGGTTAGGGGGGAACTCTCTTGGAGAGGGCAGAATGTCAGCTATACTGCCGTTTCCCTGCCGGGAGGTGGAATTCTGATGTAGTTCGGGTGGGGAACCCCTCCCTCTGGAATGTGCTCATGTTCTGTTTAGCTGTCTGGCTTTCTTATCATACCCCGCTTTCGCCTGCTTTGCTCCCAGCTTGCTCAAGGTCTTGGGATAAATCCTCCTCACTATGTTGTTTCCTTTGCAGCTGGCTTTGGATACATTTAGCAGCAATTCCCCCTGGGAACAAAGGTGCTTTAATATTCTTACCGCCAATTCTGTGTGAAACCTGTTTAAGGGGTTGGCACCTTAGACCATATAATATGATTGGTGAATGTATAATGAGGGGGATTCCTTTTGCCTAGTATAATACTAACTGCTTGTTTACAATAAAGTCATTATTAACAGAAAAAGTGTAACTGAACCAATAAGAACCTCTTTGCAAATAAAGGACTTTCTGATTAAGAAGACCAGTTGCAGACTGCATCTTTTGGGACAATCTCACACCAGTGAACTTTTCATATATTTTTTTCTAGTGTATCTGGAATGGGAAAGGGCAGAAGGGAAGTTTCTCCACACCAGTTTTCTCTCTTATATGTGTTAGAATAATTTTTTAGTGACAACTTATTGTAGTAACCTTGTAGTGTTGAGTAAGTGGCTGCTTACTCTCTTTCCCAAGCAGTGTTGGGACAAGAGTTAAAGGGTTTTTTAAAGGTGTTAATTATATAAAGTTAGCTTATAGAATAAAGATAGGGAGGGGGGAGGGAAAGGGGAACCTTAGGTGATAGATTAGAAAAGTTCATTAGAGAGTTTTGGGGGGGTTGTTTTGATTTTCATTGTTTTGTTGTTTTAAGTATCTATCTTCTGTAGATGAGTATCAGGTAGGTGTTTAGGTAGCGATAGTGGGGGGAAAAGATTTATATGATATCAATCATCATAGATTAGTATTTTAATATTATTACTGTTTAAGTCTCTAACCTTGCAAACTGTGAGTGAAAAAGCAATTTTACAGCAACTTAACACTTAGTTATTTGCAAATATACTATAGGCATTCTTGTTTGTTAATTGTTAAATCTTGGGCGCGATCATACGCACCCATTTGCTGCGCGAGAGGGACGATTCACCGGTGGATCAAAGCAGCACGATCACACCAGCACATCTGGGAAGTGTCCATAGCCGTTGTCAAGCCGTCGCAAGCTGTTTTGATCCACTGGGGAACTGGAGTAAAAAACTACTAGTGAAAATGCGGTATCAAACAGTTTGCTGCCGGCCAAAGCCAGACTTCCCTCGTGTGATCGCACCAGCGCAAACTTGTGGCAATCAGCATTTTCCTGGGCTTGTCAGTAAAGGCCATGAACACTAAGCACTGATGCAACCCTTCCTGCCTTCCCTCTCATCATCTGCCTAAGTTCACACAATCAGCATTGCTGTCACATGGCCATCTAACCTCTGTTTGAAAACGTGTAAAAAAGGAGAGCTTTGGTCCAAGTTTGATGTTTGGTTGGACGAATATAAAGGTTCAAAATAATGTTCTGGTAGAAGTAATGTAATATTTTTTTGTGAAAAATGAATAAAATATACTTTAAAAAAATAAAAAATAAAAAAGGAGAGCCCACCAGGAAGCTCTTGAGGAACCCCGTACCACTGAGCAACCACTCTGTCAGGGAGTTCTTCCTAATGTTTAGCCAGAAACTCTTCTGATGTAATTAAAACCCATTGGTTCTGATCTGACCTTCTGGAGGAACGGAAAACAACTCTGCACCATCCTCTGTATGACAGCCCTTCAAGTAAGCAAGGTTAAATCGTGGCCACTTCTGATTCAAGGGACTCTTTCACTTGATGGAAGTGACACACATCCTGATGAATGGGACATTTGATACCAGACTAATTTGGAGAATTCGCGCAGCTACCACAGGCTCATTTTATTAGTTGTAGGAAATACATAGCATTCAAGAAAACAACCCCTGGTCTCATTTATATATGTATATACAAAATTCTGAATGCATGAATTTTTGGATGTGTGTCATTGTGCCATACGGAATATTGACCACTGAGGAAGGCCCATAGGGGCCGAAACGCGTATGGTCCTTAGGTCAAAGGTTTTATCCATCAGTTTGATATGCACTGCAATTAGTTCCTAATGAACCAAGTTTTAAATGTCTGATACTTGGACTGTCTTTTTAAATTTTATTTTGTTTTATTTATGTGTGCACCCTCCGCCTGACAAGTGAGAGATCCTCCGACCCACAGATAACTTTCATATTAACAAGGCCTTGGGGGTGGAACCCGGGGCTACATGGGACCCCGGGAGGGGCCAGGTTTTGCAACACAAGCGGGAGAGGTCTCTGGTTTATGACCCTCCCAACAACCCAGCACCAGAAGGGTGAGCTTCGCCTGCAGGGTTTGAGCAGGCAGCAGAGCAGCAAATGGGGCACAGAACCAGCTGCTTGGGGGGTGGTCAACCGTGCTGGGGGGGGGGGGGAAGAATGTCAGCCACTTTCGGTTCTCATTGGCCCGGCCTGCCTCAGAGGGCTGTTGTGAAGATGAAACAGAGGAGAGGAGAATGCTGTATGCTGGCTTGGGACCCCACTGGGGAGAAATGCAGACTATAAATAAAGTAAATAAGAAAGTAATAACAACGGGAGCGTGTCTCCAAGCCCCCCTCTCGATCTTTCATCCCCTCCCCTGCCAGAAGCTCTGCTTATCTGGGGGCTTGATCTTGCACTTAATTGGCCAGCTGCCAGTTTGCTTCTTCCAGGTTAGCCTGAGAACAGTAAGAAACACAAGTTAACCCTATAATGACTGAAATTGTCAGGTCTTGTAATACATACTCATTTTCCCAACACATTCAAGTGGGACAGGTCAGTTGCTCTGGGATGCTTAAGAGGGCCTGGGGGGACCCCTTTCTCTTTTTTTGGGTGTGTGTGTGTGTATGTGTGTATCCTCGGCCTTTCAGCCCCAAGTCCCCCCCCCCCGAGAGCCCCCTTTTCTGCCCCCAGAGCCACAGCCTCCTCTTGGGACCCTCTTTGTGCCTCCCTGGGAGACAGAGGAGGGTCCCTCTGGCCACAGAGCACCCTGGAGGCCTCTGCCCGGGTCTCCCTCGGGAGGCTTCCTCTGCTGATGGGGAGTGGGGGTGGGGGACCTGCCCCCAGGTGCCCCCCCAGGAGGGGCAGCAGCAGCCACAGGTGCCCGGCCAAGCAAGCCCCCCATGCCTGCTGCCATCGCCGAGGCGGGAAGCATCCAGTACACTGGGGGCAGCAGAGGCACCGAATAGAGCCTGGAGAGGGAAGAAGAGGGCGGGGCCGAGGCAGCCAATCAGAAACGGCCCGCGTGTGACCTGATTGTTGCCAGGTAGAAGAGCCCCGGAACGCAGCCCAAGCGGCAGAGAGACGGCGAGGAGAAGATCAGGCCAGCAGTGACACCTTCCTGGGGATGCTCCTTAGACCCCCTCCCGCCCAGTTCCAGCTGGGGGTTCATGATGGCTGCATTTACACACACACACACATGAGATGAGACCCCCTTGTGCCAGAGAAGGCCCCCTGGAAACACCCCCAGCGGCCTCATGCCCCGTCTGACCAGAGGGGCAGCTGGGGGGGGGCTGGTAATGCCGAGGAAGGAGCCCGGGGTGGGGGAGAGGTCCCCATCATCCTTCTAGGGACAGACATCCTCTAGAGACCCGAGGATGCCGGGTGATCTATGCTCTTGTGGCCAGGACCACCCACCCTGGCCCTGCAGGACACTCCCCCCCCCATGCTTCCAGATGACCCTTCCACGTGCGGTCTAAGAACATAAGGAGAGAGTCCAACCAGCTGAGATCCTCTAAGCTGAGTTAGTGTGAACTAGCTCACACTTTTTTAGCCTCCGGCTCACAGATTTTTGTCTTAGCTCAGGAAGGATGGCTCCAGTGCAAACTAATTCATGCAGTAGCCAAATCGCTCACTCTCAACTTTAATGCCAGTGTTGGCCAGCAAGGCACTTTTAGTGCTCTTATGGATTTTGATATTCATAAGCTTGAACTTGGGTTGCTAATATTGGAAGGGCCATGTGCATTCTCCATTATAGGGGAAAGCTCCAGCCCATGCCAGGAGGCTGGCACACTAGAGAGCTCACCTAAAGACAGAGACAAATACTCCTTCTGCCATGAGGTTTCTTTCTGTCACACCATGCTGGTCCAGAGCAAACTAATTTATGCCTTATTTGTTTATTTGTTTGTTTGTTTGTTTGTTTATTCATTCATTCCATTTATACCCTGCCCTCTCCGCACACAGCCAAACCACTCACTCACCACTTTAATGCCCCTAGCTCACAAGGTAGGCTTTTTGCTCACAGGGCTCCACAGCTGAGAGGGAGCATTGGTCCCGGGTATAAGTTGTGTGCTTTCATGAAGAAGGAGCCGAAGAAGTGTGTGTGTGTGTGTGTGTAACTGCCATTTAATTCATGGAGGAATATCAGATAAACAGTTTTCCTTTTTAATTACGGAACTGGGACAGTTCACATCTATGACGGTGCGATCTCACCTAAATTGTGACTCTTGCATTTTGTGACAATAATAATAATGCAGCTTCCAAGAACATAGCACTTGAGAAGAGCATATACAACAACAATCCATGTGCGACAATTCGGGCCTGTTGTATTTGAGCAGACGGGGGGGGGGCTCCATCTTCCTGACTTCTGTCTGGTCCGTCCCTTGGAGATGCACCAGCTTGCAGCTCTGCTCTGTGTTCTGGAAAGGAGTTCGGGCATCTCTAAAATACGAGTGTGCAGTTTTATAGAAAGGAGAACTCCTGAGGCGAGAGGGCTTCTGCCAGCAGCTTCAGGCCCACCAGTCGCTGAGGGGAAATCCATATAACCTTTATTCCAAATATTCACAACAGCAATCAGAATGCAAACTAACAACTTTAGAGTCCGGTGGCACCTTTAAGACCAACAGAGGACAGACTAGCAACCCGTTAATGGAAACACAAACTTCCCAGTTCTCAGTATAAGAAATTCTCACGCCAAAAGTATGAATAGGTGCAGTCTTCTTCCAGAAAGGAGAACTGCTGAGGCCAGAGGGCTTCTCCCCCTGCTGCAACAGCCCCGCTGGGGACCCTGCTGGCCGGGCCTTGGGCGGGGCGTCTGTTTCTTCGGGGGGGGGCACGACCAGAGGGGCTTCCTCAGCAGGTGAGGCTGCGCCGTGTGTGCCGGGCCCACCCTCACTCAGCAGCCTCCACTCCAGGGGAAAGCAGTGAACATAAAGAGAAGCCAATGCTGGATCCGGCCAGTGGCCCCTCCAGTCCAACACTCTGTCACACAGAGGCCAAAAACACCAGGTGCCCTCAGGAGGTCCAGCAATGGGGCCAGGACACTAGAGGCCAATGTTCCCTCTAAGCTGAGTTAGTGTGAGCTAGCTCACAGTTTTTTAGCTTCCGGCTGACACATTTTTGTCTTAGCTCAGGAAGGATGGCTCCAGAGCAAACTGATTTATGCAGCAGCCAAATCGCTCGCTCACAACTTTTAATGCCAGTAGCTCACAAAGTAGAATTTTTGCTCACAAGACTCCACAGCTTAGAGGGAGCATTGCTAGAGGCCCTCTCGTTGCTGCCCCCCCCCCCAAGCACCAAGAATACAAAGCATCACTTGCCCCAGACCAAGAGTTCCTATATCTCAACCTTGTGGCTTATAGCCACTGATGGACTTCTGCTCCAGATGTTGATCTAGTTCCCTCTTGAAGCCGTCCATGCTTGTAGCCGCCGCCCCCTCTTGTGGCAGTGAATTTCATGCGTTAATCACTCTTTGGGTGATTCGAACACGGGTCTTCCCTTCCGATACTCTGATGGTCTGACCTCTACAGGAGCTTCGCCTCCGCTGCGAACTGTACGGTGTGGGGTGGGGTGGGGTGGGGTGGGGGGCGTGCCTGTCTGGTGATGACCCGGGCCAGGCTGTCCCAGCAGAAAAGAGCCGGACTCCAGGAGCGCCTTCAAGGCGCACAGAAGCGGGGGCAGAGGCAAGGAGCTCCCGGGAGCCACCGCTCACGTCTTCGGACGGCGCGCACGGAAGTTCCTGGCCTCTGCCCCCGCTTCTGTGAGCCTTGAAGGCGCTCCTGGAGTCCGGCTCTTTTCTGCTGGGACAGCCCGTAGCGGCTTCAACACCTGTCGAAATTCTGTATCCCCCCGCCCCCCCCCACGGCCCCTGGGCAGTGTTCCTTCTCAGCCGAGTTAGTGTGAGCTAGCTCACCGGTTTTTAGCCCCCGGCTCACACATTTTAATCTTAGCGCAGGAAGGATGGCTCCGGAGCAAACTGCTTGATGCAGCAGCCAAAACGCTGGAGTGGCTCACCGCTTTAATGCCCGGAGCTCACCAAGTGGAATTTTTGCTCACAAGACGCCACAGCTGGGAGGGGGCGTTGGCCACCGGGGTGGGCAAGGCAACTCGCGGACAAAGCGACCTGGTCTCAGAGTACCTGGCAGGGCAACCGGGGGGGGGGGGGGCTCAAATCCCCGCCCCAGTCTCAGGGGAAAGGGTCCTCCTCCTCCTCCCATTGCGAGGGGCGCCTTTCTCTCCACGCTCCCCCCCCCATCCCTGCCTCCCCCCCAGCTCCCCTCACCCGGTGTCTTGAGCCTCCTCTCTGTTCCAGGGACCGGGGGGGGGGGGGGGGCCAGCAGCACCAACAGCATCTCCAGCAGGTTCAGGCCAAATCCCATGGCTGCCCCGGAGAAAACCCACGCCCAGCCCCGGTGGAAACTTTGCCTGTTCAATGCATTGGGGGGGGGGGGCGGGGGGGGGAGAGAGACTGTTGCCTCTTGAGCTGGGCCTGAGCCCAGAGGAGCACCAATGGGAATTCCCTCTGAGGCAGCAGCATCAGTCTCCGGGCAGGAGTGCCGGCAATTGATCTCCTTCGGGAAGACGGATTTTCACCGAGGGTGTAAAAGAGAAGGCCGAGGAGAATGAGCGCATGTGCGCGCGCACAGGAGGGTACACTGAGGAGCCCCGTTTCCTCCCACGAGTCCAATGCTTTGTCCTAGGCAGGCAGCTCCTGCAGTCGACCCCCCGCCAAACTCCACTCTTCCTGCAAGGGGGAGGGGGCCGCACCAGCAGCTTGAGCTGTTTGCGACTGGTAGGAAGGGGGGGGGGGGGGCAAACAAATCTCTATACCCTTCTTTTCTCCCCAGCCCTGACCCAGAACAGCTTACATCAGAGAGCCAGTTCGGTGTAGTGGTTGAGTGCGCGGACTCTAATCTGGGAGAACCGGGTTTGATCCCCCACTCCTCCACTTGCACCTGGCTGGATGACCTTGGGCAAGTCATAGTTCTCTGGCACAGCTGTTCTTGAAAAAGTGAAAAAGTACCTACCTCCCAGGGTGTCTGTTGTGGCGGGGGAGGGAAAGGAGTTTGTGAGCCGCTGGGAGACTCCTTTGGGTAGTGAAGGGCGGGGTATAAATCCAATCTCTTCTTCTTCTTCTTCTCCTCCTCCTCCCTCCTCTGTTTTACCCTCACAACAGCCCTGTGAGGTAGGCTAAGCCTGGGGTATCCTCATGGGGTATCCTCATCTCTCGGCAGGAGGCCGGGGGAATCATGTTATGGAGGTTCTAGTCCTATGGGGGGGGGCAGTTCTCTGGAGGTTATGCTGAAGGATTCCTACTCTGCCCCATGGCTGTCGACCTGTGGGGTTCTGCTGCAGGGGTCAGACTTATTCCCTGTGCTGCTTAAGATCTACTGTGAAGCTGCTGGGAGAGGTCACCAGGAGGGCTGGGCTGGGCTGTGTCACCACCGATATGCGGACGACACCCCCCCCCCCCCCAGCCCCAGCCCTGCCTTTCTCTCCCACCTCATCCCAAAGGTGCTACCGATGTTCTGGGTCAGTGCCTGGAGTCAGTAATGGGCTGGATGAAGGTGAAGAAGCTGAAACTGGATCTTGACAAGAGAGAGGTTCTCTGGGTTAGGAGAAAGGCAGACCAGAGACTGGAGCTCTCTCCTGTCTTGTGGAAAGCCAGGTTCACACCTTGGGAGCAGTGTTCCCTCTAAGCTGTCTTAGCTCAGGAAGGATGGCTTCAGAACAAACTCATTTATGCAGTAGACAAACTGCTCGCTCACAACTTTAATGCCAGTAGCTCACAAAGTAGAATTTTTGCTGGCCAGACTCCGCAGTTTTGAGGGCGCATTGTCTCTGCCTGGGAACTAAGATTCGGGGGAGAGGCCCCCTGGACTGTCCCGGGCATCAAAGAAGCCTGACTGGTGGATACGCGAGAGAGGGCCTTTTCCGTGGTGGCCTCCTGACTACGGAACAGCCTTCTCCAGGGAGGTGCGCCTGGCAGCCGCCCTCTCCATCGGCAGGAGGCAGCCGAAGACAGTTTTATTCAAGACGGCACTCGATGAGTTCCAGTTCTTCTGCCTACCGGCAGTTTTGTTGGTTTTAGTTCGTGGCCATCTGTGCGTTTTTGTTGCGGGATGATGGAGCTGCGACGGTTCCTGGGAGCTCCAATTCCCCTGAGCTCTTTGACAGGTTGGGTGGAGCCTGGCAAGGGGCTGGACTGAGGAGAGAGAGAGAGAGACTCCATGGCTCTAAAACAAACCTAGCTTATTCCATTAGAAGCTTTTAGGACGGCAAGCACTTCATCGGTCATAAATCTTTAAGACAGAAAACGTAACATTCCAATAGAACAGCATTTCAGATATCTGGGGAAGTGTGCAGGCACACGGAAGCTCGTGCCTTGAAGTAGTCTTGAACAAACCTTTCCTTTGCGCCCTGGACACCTTCTGGCTGCGTTCTGGGGCTCTTCCACCCGGCAACAACCGGGTCGGCCGCCAGGCCTTTTCGCATTGGCTGCCTCGGCTCCGACCTCCTCCGCCCTACCCCACCCCACCTCCCGGACCGGGACCGGGACCGGGCTCTGTAGGGGGCCTCTGCCCCACTGCAGCCCCCAGGCCGCTCTGGACAGCCGCCGCTGAGATGGCCACAGGACTGGGGGGCCTGGCCCGGTCCGTGTGGCTGCTGGCCCTGTTGGGGGGCCACCTGGTGCCAGGTAAGAGCCAACCCCCCCCCCCGCCCCCCGAGGTACCCGCAAAGTGCTGACGTCGGGGGAAACTTGGCCAGGGGGGAGGAATGACTGGGAAGGCACAGCGGAGGGGCTTGGTTTTCTGGGGGGTGGGGAGGGCTCTGAAGCATCTTCAGTTAGAAGAAATTTGCAGCTTGGCATGCTCTGCTCGGGGGAAGGGGGCTGGGCGCGGGGACTCCCCCGACCCAGAAGCCTGTGGCTGGTGGGCAGCCGCGCCCGACAGTCCTTCTAAAGCCTGGCTCCGGCTCCGCCCCTCTCCTTTCCCCTCCCCTCCTCCCCTCCCCTCCCCGGGCCAGCCGAGGAGGTGCTGTCGCAGGTGGAATTCGTGCAGCGGAGCCTGGCCTCGGAGGAGGGGCCCGGCGAGTTCCTGTTCGACCTCGACGGCGACGAGATCTTCCACGTGGACCTGCAGCGCCGGGAGGCCGTCTGGCGGCTCCCCGAGTTCGGGGACCTCCTCTGCGTCCAGGCCGAGGTCGTGCCGGGAGACATGGCCGCGGCCCGCTCCCCCCTGGAAGTCCTCATGAGCCGCACCAACAACACCCCGGCCCACAACGGTACCGCGGGACCCCTCGGGCCCATTGGGGCGGGAGCTCCCTCGGACACCCCCTCCCCGCTCCCTTCTGGCCCTCCCTGGGCTCAAGCGAGAGAGGGCCCTGTGGAAAGCCTCAGCCCCCGTTTCAGTTGCGCACTCAGACCTGGAGCTGCTTCCGAGTAACCCGCCTCCAGTGGGACACCTCCCAGCGGCTTGTTAGTTCAGATTTATACCCTGCCTCTCTCCCCAAGGGCAGCCCAGAGCGGCCTCCATCTCCTCTCCTCCACTGCCCCCTCACAACAACCCTGCGAGGTGGAGAGCGGCTCCTTCAAAGTCACCCAGTCCGCTTCCCTGGCAGAGTGGGGATTCGAACCTGGGACTCCCAGATCCCACTCGGACACTTTCACTTCTACGTCAAGCCAGCTTTCAACAGTCAGGGCTAACCAACGGCTCAAACAGGGCAAGATTGCCCCATCCCCCCCCCCCCCCCACTGTTCCAAATGACCACGATACCGGGAATCCACCCCGCTCCCCTTCCCCCTTCCCATCCTCCTGAGAGATCCTCCCCTGAGGAGGCTGCCTGTTGCCCCTCCTGGTGCAGGGCTGGTGGGTCCCCAGAGCTGATCCTGTGCCTGGTGGGTCCAGGCAGGGACCCCCTCCGCACACTGACATGGACCCCAAAGTTCAGCTAAGGAGTGGGGCGGCTTCCCCCTTTAGAGGGTGAAGAGTCCATTCTGGGACCCCGGGGGAGCTGGGGAGGGAGACCTTGATCTGGGACTCAGGCCTGCAACAGAAGCTCTCCTCTCTCTCTCTCTCTCCCCTCCCTTATAGTGCCCCCAAAAGTGACGGTGTTCCCGGAGAAGCCGGTGGAGCTGGGGGAGCCGAATGTGCTCATCTGCCTGCCTGGCCAACGAGTTCTCGCCCCCCCCCCCCCCGGGTGGTCAGCCTGACCTGGCTGAAGAACGGGCAGGAGGTGAAGGACGTGGAGGAGACCGACTTCTACCCCAACACGGACCACTCCTTCCGCAAGTTCTCCTACGTGACCTTCATCCCCAACGCCGAGGACATCTACTACTGCCGGGTGGAGGACTAGGGCCTGGCCCAGCCCCTCACCAGGGAGTGGAGTCAGGATCGGGGCCGGGGGTGGGAATCAGGGCCAGTGCGCACCTGGGGGGGCCCTCAGGAATGGACCATGGCACCGTGGTTGGTGACTTCCATGTGTGTCACAACCAGTGTTCCCTCTAAGCCAGTGTTTTTCCACCACTGTGCCGCGAGATCTTGTCAGGTGTGCCCTGGGAAATTATCCAGGGACAGTGCTGTTTGGTCAGAGCAGCAGCCGGCTGGGGCTGTTTGGCCTGACTTTCTTTTCTTCCCTTCGCGTTTGGCTGCCGCTAGCCTGCGCACTTCTCCTTCCTCGAGGAAGCGGGGCAGCCTTTTCTCCGTAAGGGGGCGACGCAGGGAAGGGGGGGGGAGGCAGGGCGGGCGGGCGCTACGGGGTGACAGGCGGGTGCAGGTGCTGCGGCGGGCGAGCGGCCGCCTCTGAGTCACAGGAGAGGCGCCTCCTCTGCGCCCCAACCAGCCGCTGCTCCCCTCCCCTCCTTCCCCGCCTCAGTCCTCTCCCTGCCCGAGCGCGCTGGGCAGCTTTTCAGAAGGCAGCACGTGCGGGTGCAGCAGCAGGAGCCGAGTGAGCCGCGCGCCAGACCCGAGCCTTGGTGGAACCCGAAAGTTGCTGCTGCTGCTGCTGCAGTACAAGGCAGTACAAGGCGGCTGCGTTAGACTGCAAGTGATTTTCCACCCACCACCCTCCACCCCAAATATGCTGCACCACTCGTGCTCAGTCGAGGCCGGCAGAGAGACGGGCGATGGCTGCAAAGCCAAATGCTGGTTGGATTGGCTATAGGAGGGTCTGGAACCGGCTGGCCGCTGGTGGTCCGGGCGCGATGAGAGGTGCTGCCCCGTGCCTGGTAGGACCTCGGCTTCGATTCCCCTCCCCTGCCTTTTCCCTTGGCGCATGCATGGGGAACGAGAACGGCACGGGGAGCCGCCCAGCGCTGTCCGATGGCTCCGACGCTCCCCTTTTGTGTACAGTGTCGATGAATGCCAGAGTTGGGTATAAGGGGAGATGGTGCAGGACTCGCGGGAGGAGGAATCATAGCAGTAAAATGACAGGGGCGCAACTGGGAGGGCTAGCAGGGAGAGGGGAAGACAGAGAGTAGGCATCAATTTAAGCCTAGGTAACTGATACCCAAGTCACGCTAAAATATGGCCAGATCTATGACCAGATTCTCATGCAGATCGGATGCCTTCGGTAGAGGGTGAGGAAGAAAGAGAAAGAGCCGATTTTAATTTTATTTTTTTTAATAGAGAGAAAAATTTCAACTCACCTTCTCTCACATTTTCCTATCCTTTCTGGGAATGATATGCAGCAGAGTGGTGGGTTTGACGGGGAACACAGAATCTCCTCAGGCGATGGGTGTCTTTTATTCATTTGTGTGCCACTTAGTGCCTAATATCCCAGTTCTGCATTTCTGTTTACACTGGGCAGTGACAGGACATAAGATAAAGCTACCCAGTGTATCTTGATGATGTTCTGTATATTTTAACCTTGCTGGGATGAACCCGATTCCATCATGCAGAGCTCAGCTGAGCATAGATCTTTAAGGTCTCATTGGAGAACGTGGACGGAGGCACGGAGTGGTGTGCAAGGCTGGCATACCTGGCAGATATTTTTCATCATCTGAATGAACTGAACACACAAATGCAAGGCCGAAATGAAAACCTGCTTACAAGTACAGATAGAATACATGGATTCCGTTCGAAGGTGCAACTCTGGCAGCAACATGTGGAAAGTGGCAATCTTGAAATGTTGATGGACCAAGAGGCTCTGAGTTGTCAGGCAGCTTCACGTGTGCCCATCCCTTTAAGCTTCTTCTCCTCTGAGACCTTTGGGCTGATCCTGCCTGAGGCCACTTCCCTGTCCCTGACCTAGCTGATGCTGCTCATACGCTCTCTCTCTCTCTCTCTCTCTCTCTCTCTCTCTCTCTCGGTGAGTACTTTGTGTATACGTGTGCCTGCCTGAAGTCATGGCTGACTTCTGGCAACCCCTAGTGAGGCTTGGACATTCAGAGGGGCGGCTGGATAAAGCCTGTCCCCACCTCCCAACTGCTGGTATTCCTTGGAGGTCTCCCGTCCAATCCAAGTACTTGCCAGAGTCGACCCTGCTTAGCTTCCGAGATCTGACGGGATCAGGCTTCCCTGGGCTATCCAAATATTTTGAATAAGGGAATCAATTAAAAAGGTCAGTTTGCAGTGAGATGCTGTCTGTCTCATCCCACTTTGTCAAAGAACCTCTCCCCCGCTAGAAAATGCTTCTTCTTTGCCAGCAGCCCCCACTTGGCAGCCCACTGAATGCGGCAGAAGCACTCAGGTTTCGCTTCCCCACGCTGCCCCCCCCCCCCGCAGAACCCAGCCTTTGGGGAAGCGAAAGCGAGAACCTGGCTCTGAGCTAGGATAACTGTGGTCACCAGTCAGCGACCCCAGGCTGCTTCCTAAATCCACTTGGGCATTAAGGGTTGCCAACAGGCCTGGAGAAAAATGTCCTGACCTTTTAAGAGAGGAGGAAATGGGCGACTGGAGCTTTTCATGGCGGGGGGGGGGGAATTGCCATCCCATTAAGCCTTGGCCGAAAAGACGAGACCTTTCTCCAGGCTTCTGGCAACCTTATCTCTTCCTGGCCTGCATTCCTCCATTTTTACTCACGAGTAATTTCTCACTGAGCATGCAGACAAAGGATTGGGCTGCACAGGAAATCTGGGGGGGGGGGGGTTGTGTCCTGAGGGAACAGTGCATTAAAAGCACCCCCAACCAAGAACTTTGCTTTTCTTTCCCATCCTCCCTCCGTCTTTTTTCTCCCCTCCCACTCTCTCCCACCAATTTTCTAGCTGCCCCCAGGGCCAGCCCACCGGCTAGATCTCCTCTGCACCCGCTCCATTCTGTCCACATCCTTTTTGAAGTGAGGCCTCCAGAACTGCATACAATACTCCAGGCGCCGCCTGACCAATACAGTGTCCAGCGGGACTATGATGACATCTTGTGATTTGGATGTTAGGCCTCTGTTCATACACCCCAAGATCGCATTAGCCTTTTTTGTTGTCGCATCACACTGGCTGCTCATATTTAACTTACCGTCCACCCATACCCCAAGATCTTGTTCACACATCCTGCTACCCAGAAGTGTATCACCCATGCAGTACGTGTGTTCCTCATTTTCGTTACCCAGATGTGGAACTCGGCACTTCTCCTTGTTAAAATGCTTCTTGTTCACATCCACCCACTTTTCCAGCGTGTTTGGATGTGAGAATGCCCCAATAGATATAATCCACAACAGGTCTTCTGTAGTAGAAAGTCCTTTATTTGCAGAAAAGATCAAGTTGGTCAAACTCTTCTGTTAGTAATGCTAAAGCATAGCAAAGCTATTACAATTATACTCAGGATGAAATTAGGGTTGTACTATGTAGTACCAATCAATACAGGGTATTCTTGGCGCCCAAATATACTGGCCCCAATATTCCCATAGAATGTGTGCCAAAATGAGTTCTCATGAAAATGCACTGTTGAACATTTCAGACAAAAGTTCTCATAGAACAACTACATAACACCCGTGCTTCTGAGGACTCATAACAGGAGGCCCTTTTCGTTCAGGGTTGTTTCCAGAGGGAGAAAGAGAGAACTAGCTCCTAGAAGCGACTGATGTGTGCGCGTGCGCATAGCAAAGCAAGCGAAGCGGAGCAACAAAGCAAAGCATTCCTGAGGTGGGAGTAGGGCCCCAGTTGTTACCTCCCGGGCGGGACCTGAGGAATCAAATTATAGTGAGACAGGCAGTGTCGTCAGACAGCATGCACGCTGATTGAGGTAATGGGAACAGACTGGTTTATGGCAGTTTACTGACACTGGATCTTGTTGAATATTCTGTCTCCAGGGCTTTTTTTCTCTTTGACAAAATTCTTTTAAAAATGTTTAAGTGTTCATGAGTTTTCAGTATAGAGACTGAAAACTTCATTCCCCATTTCCGGCACCTCCTTTTCCAAACAAAGGCACTGTGTGTATCTTCTGGTGGCGGCACCTGGGTTTTGGCCACAGTGTGACACAGAGTGTTGGACTGGATGGGACATTGGCCTGATGCAACATTGGCTTCTCTTATGTTCTTATGAATATAAAGCTAATACTTTCAAAACTGGCTGCCAGTTTCAGGAGGATCATAGCAGTTAACAGGGTCAAAAATGAAAGGAATCAATCTGACCATTCTGGCCTGGATTGGCCTCAGAATATCCCCCTACCATAGGCGTCAACTTCGGGGGAGGGGGCTTGGGAGCTCACGCCCCTCCCAAATTTTTCCAAGGATGAATGAGCCCCCCCCCCCCCGGGCAACCAGTGCCAGCCCACCTGGCCTGGGTGGTGCAGGAGGCGCCCTCCTTCTTGGCTGCTGCCGCTCCTCCTCATCCTCTGTGGTGACGGCGCCCAGCTCCACCACTGGCCCAACTTCCTCCTCCTGGCTCTTCCTTGCCCACTACACCTACAGGTGTGCGAGGGGAGGGCAGGGGGGGTCCCGGACGGGCCAGGTGCACCTTCTGTCTTGCGAGCTCCACGTTCTTTGACACTTAGGGGGCCCACCAGGGAGGGAAGGAACAGTGCTTCTAGCCCGGGGGAGGGGGGGGAGCCAGGCAGGTAATGAGCTCCGCCAAGTAGAGCCCCCTATGGCACACAGAAGTGCCACCGCCGCCACCTCAGTGCTGCTGCCACCCCAGTGCCGCCGCCGCCACCATGCAGCCCGCCAGCCCGTAGTTCAGCAGCTCCATTATCTGCTGCTCCTCTGGGCCCGACAGGCACCACCAGAAGGCTGCCCCCCACACTGGGGCGCTCAGCGCCACCGCCACTGGCTCCATCGCCGCCTGCCCGCCTGGGGACCCATCACAGGCCTCCTGCTACTCAGCCCCAGCAGCAGGTGAGACACTCGCCCCAGAGCACAGCAGCCACGGCTTGGGCAGCACCCAACGGCTGCCCTGCCAGCAGGGGAGAAGGGAGGAGGAGGAAGCTGGCAGCCCAGCCCCAGTCCGCTCCCCCCCCCCCCCAGGAAATTGGAAAGTCTACGCCCTTGGCCTTTACTATTTATAATGGAAGCAAAGGTTTTCTCATGAGAAGCCAGGAAAGTTGAGGCAGCTCAAACAGGAAGGGCGAAATAGATCCCACCCCCTTCCCCAAACAAAAGTTCAGACACTTTGCCAATTAAGAGGTCTCTCTGAGGATGATGCATGCTAGGATAATACTCTGGAGCAGGGGTGGCCAAACTTGCTCAGCATAAGAGCCACATAGAATAAATGTCAGATGTTTGAGAGCCACAAAACATGAACAAATATCACACACACATTTTGGTGTAGTGGTTAAGTGCACGGACTCTAATCTGGGAGAACCAGGTTTGATTCCCCACGCCTCCACTTGCACCTGGCTGGATGACCTTGGGCAAGCCGTAGTTCTGGCACAGCTGTTATTGAAAAAGAGCAGTTTCTGTCAGAGCTCTCTCAGCCCCACCTACCTCCCAGGGTGCCTGTTGTTGAGGGGAGGGGAAGGGAAAGGAGTTTGTCAACCACTCTGAGACTCTGATTGGATATAAATCCAATCTCTTCTTCTTCTTCATTTAAAAATATGCAAATTTGCTTTTTTATTAACATTAAATGAGACTCTTTGAGGATGATGCACATAAAAACCAAAAGGAGTAAAAACAGATATTGCTAATGATATTTATTTGTCCAGTGATATTTGTTTGCTAATGATATTTGTCTAAGACAGAGAGAAAAGAGAGGTGGAAAGAAAGGTAGGGAGTGAGGGAGAAAAAGCATGCCTCCCTTTCGCCTCCCCAGTTGCCCTGCTGTGAGCCGCACAATATGTGTGAAAAAGCAGCATGTGGCTCCCAAGCTGCAGTTTGGCCACCCCTGATCTAGAGGAAGTATCTGTACTGAAAATGCTTAATAGGAGAAAAAGAGAGCCAAACATCACTTTCGGTGTGAGACTGTGGAACACGTAGGGGGAGATCCCCTCTAAAACAATATTGCAAATCCAGCGAGTTACGAGATTGGGGGGTAAAGTGAGCAGCGGGGGGAGGGGCTGAGTGTTTTAGTTAATAACTGCAGGAACAAACAAAAGGCCCCAAACGTCTATTTCTCTCCGTTCTGCTGCCAACAATTGACCCACTAGAGTGGACGCAGGATGTTGGCCCTTTCAAGTAGCTACCCACTGGTCAAGTTATGTCTCACAGATCTCTGACCAGAAACTGCCTGTCCCTTGCGAGGTTGAAGACCCCCCCTCCCACACCTCAGCCAATCACCACTGTTTTTTCTCTTTCAGAGAGGGAATCTATTATATCATGTCAGACCTGGGGAAATTTAAATTTAAATCCTCCCTTCACCATGAACTTCACTTGGGCCAGATTCAGAAGGGTAGCCATGTAGGTCTGAAGCAGCAGAACAAAAATTGAGTCCACTGGCAACTTTAAGACCAACAAAATTTTATTCAAGGTGTGAGCTTCCATCTGCACGCACACTTCCTCAGGTACATTGAAAGAGAAGTCATCAGTCCATACACAGAGGGTGAACAGCAAATAGTGAAGATGTTTTAAGAGATGTGAGCACCAAACAGGAATAACAAACTAAGTTAATATGGTCACCATTTGTTTGGATTCAGTTCTGGTGGAAAAAGAGTGAAGCAAATGAATATATCAAAATTGGAGACTGATGTGTAAAGTTGCAGCTGACTTACGGAGACCCCTGAAAGGTTTCGAAGGCAAGAGACGTTTAGAGGTGGTTTGCCATTTCCTGCCTCTGCATCACAACCCTGGTATTCCTTGGAGGTCTGCCAACCCTGCTTAGCTTCCAAGGTCTGACGAGATCAGGCTGGCCTGGGGCCTCTGGGTCAGGTCAGCCCTACTGTACAGGGTTGTTGTGGGGAAAAACAGGGTGAAAGGGGAGATAATAACCCTGTAATCTGCTCGGAGTGTCTCAGATGAAGGGTGTGATAAAATCTGAACTAAGAAGCTTCCACATAACTTGGCTTGAAGAGCTCAGCTGAGACTCATGTAGACAACTCTCTGTAAATTCTAGTTTGTGAGTTAGACAAAATGCAAACTGGAAATAGTTCCTCTAGTCATCCTCCCAAATCGTGAATTTCCCAGCAATCCCAGCAGTACCCGAGAGCAGTTTTAGCGACAGTGGGCCAAAATGCTGCCTGAGCACAGATGAACTCTGGGGAGGGGGTGGAATCAGTAGAACACAAACGTCTTATCTGCTAAGAGTCGTTGGGACTAACTGATGAGCCCTGTTGGAAAAGAGGGGGGAAGATGGTTAGATGCTGTAGAAGAGAAATAAATAGGACTCAAAACAAAAGGCTCAGCTAGGCAGTCTGGCCGGATTCCCACCCACACCCACCAGAAATGTTATGGGCCTCCTCCACTGGAACTAAATATTTTCTTAGTGTTTCAATTAAAGCATCATCTGCTGGCATATAAAAGAATAACCCGAACAAGATGAAGGCATGTGACAAAGGGAGCGTTGACTCTCGAAAGTGTAGACCGTGAAAATCTTCCTGTTCTCTAAGATGCTCCTGGACTCGAATCAAACTGGCCCAGTGAAAGCCAAACTACACTGAGTGATATTTAATCAGTTTCAGCCCTCTTGGAATGAAGCCATAATTTCAACATCTCCCGTTCACTGGTGATGAAGGGGGACTCAGCAGAGGGCAGAGGACATGTTATAACAGGTTCCCCACATTGGGGGAAGGCCCCATTGCACCCTGGGAGAGATTTTTTAAAATCTCACTTATACCCCACCTTTCTCCACAATGGCGACTCAAAGCAGCTTGATACACCCTTCATTCTGATCCTCGTAGCCTGTGAGGGGGCCAGAGTTTGTGACTGGCCCAGCCTGACACTTTTAACGACTACACCATGTTGGCTTTCACCAGTCTGGTCAACTAACGGCTCAAACAGTTCCCCCTCTGCCGATGGCCAAATGATGGTATCTCCCTCACCCCAATTTCTCCCCACAGTTCCAACTGATCACAACACTGGGAACCCAAACCCCCAACCCAGTCCCCTTCCCCCTTCTCATCCGCCTGAGAGACCCTCCCCAGAGGAGGCTGCCTGTTGCCCCTCTTGCTATGGGGCAGGTGGGTCTCCAGAGCTGATCCTGTGCCAGGCAGGTCCAGACAGACACTCCTCTGCACACTGACTTGATTGATTGATTTTTTTTTACCCCGCCCTCCTGGCTGAGGCCAGCTCAGGGCGGCTTACACAAAATTCTAACAGTACAGCATAAAATCATGGACCTCAAAGTTGGGGTAAGGAGTGGGTGAGTGAAGATTCCATTCGGGGACCCTTCAAGAGCTGAGAAGGCGGCCTCCATCGGGGACCCAGGCCTGCAAGAAGAACTCTTCTGCGTCTCTCTCCCCCCTCCCTTATAGTCCCCTCAAAGGTCACGGTGTATCCGGAGAAGCCGGTGGGGCTGGGGGAGCCCAGCGTGCTCATCTGTCTAGCAAATGAATTCTCTCCCCCCTCCCCAGGCAGCATCACCTGGCTGAAGAGGGGGCAGGAGGTGAAGGACCATGTGGATGAGACGGACCCCCGACCCTACACGGTCAACTCCTTCCACAAGCTCTCCGACCTGAACTTCATCCTCGATGCCTGGCATGGGGGCTAAGAGGGAATTGCTGATTTGAATCTTAACCCTGTTCTGAGCTCCCAAAGCAGCCTCGTGGAAGTTTCTCACCCACTCCTTCCATCTACAATGCAGGGGATAACTCGACTGGCCTACCTCACAAGGCTGTTGGAAGGATGACAGGGACACTGTACGTGAAGTGTGTGGGAATGCCCACAAGTAAATGCAAAGTCTCACTGGCTTTGCACAACCAGTTTAAACTCTGGGCAGTTCCTTCAATGCCAGGCAGGATGAAAAACAAATAATGTTATTGGAGGAGATGTACAGACAGCCTTACCTGCAGCAGGTGCCGTGGGGGCCGCTATGGGGGGGGAAGAGAGAGAGAGAGAGACTGACTGTCAAAGCCATTGCAGGGGTGTTCATTTCAATGGATTTCCCCCACTATGAGCTGCCCCACCACATAATAACATAAGGAGAGCCTGGATACTTCCCCCCTCCCCCCCCCCGCTCAGTTGCTGGGATTTTTAAATGTAAAATCAAATAGATCGAGGCTCTTGCATGGCTCCAAGCCTGTGAGATCCCCTCCCGCAGTTGTTTCTAGCTTAATCTTGCATGTTCCTTGCAGCAATTCTCATTGTCATTCAATTAATTTTATTGTTCACCACTTTCTAGTTCTGTTCTGAGATTATGTAGGAATAAATAATTTTAACTTTTTTAAAAAGCCCTGCTGGATCACACTAGTGCGGGTCCATCTAGCCCAGCATCCTGTCTCACATGTGGCCAACCAGTTCTTCTGGAGAACCAACAAACAGGGCATGGAGGCCGAGGCCTCCCCCCCCCCCCCCGATGTTGTCCCCTGGCTCTGGGATTCAGGCTCTCAGTGCCTCTGAACATGGAGGTTCCCTTCAGTCAACATGGCTAAGTTTTCTTTGTCAACTCTCTATACCCCGTGCATAATCTTATAAGCCTCTGTCCTCACCTTCCCTAGTCATCTCTTTTCTAAACTGAGAGGTCCCAGACTTTCCAGCCTGTACAGTACTTGCGTCGGAGACGCGTTGTAGTAATTTCAGCAAGCATGTTTATCAGCTGGTCAGATGAAGCATAACAACCCGGCCTCAAGGGCCCTCTTTTATTCCGGCTGGAGCCACACCTCCGACCTCGCCCAAATGTCCCGATAGGACCTTAAGATTATGGTTACCGATCATAGGTTCCCTAGAGAATCCTAGGTACAGGATTGGTGGCGGGTTACGATCCGGCCAGCTATTGTTCATCCTGACCCAAGCTCAGGTATCTGGCCTGGCCATGTGCGTTTGGCTACGTGGTGGTCGCCATTACAGGGAGCACATGGTGACCGCCATTGCATACATTACACTGCCTTTCCTCATAGGGAAGGTGCTCCAGTCTGGGTTCCCCTCCTCTGTACTTTTATTGAGATGCAGAATCCAAAATTGTACACATTTTTTGCCAGTGGGGCTAGGCATTCTATACAAGGAGTTCTAATACTGTTTTCAATCCCTTTCCTAATATTCCCTAACAAAGTTTGCCTCTTTCACTGCTGCAGGTCCCAAAGTGTGATAACCCTGTCTTAAAGAACTTCAGGACTGGGACATGAAATCTGGGGTCACGGATGGCTCCACAAGGCCAACCTTGCTGGCAAAGACTTCCAATTCCCCTGGCAAACAGGGCAGCAGTTGTATTTTAAGTCTTGACCTTCCACCACAAATCCAGCTTGAATGTCAAACCAGATCGAGTGTTTAGTTTTCAAGATGAGCCCTGGGGACTTTCAAAAGGACCCCTCCAACACAGATTTTGGGTCCTCTGTGATAAATTTTTAATAAACCGACAGAGTCCTGCACTCTAAAAAATATTTCACCTCAGTTCACCCTTTTGTACCCATTAAGGGCACTTCTAGTTTTTACTGGGTTGGGGGGGAGGGCTTGATTTAATAGTAGGAGAGCAACTTGATATGCAGAACCCAAACCAGAACTGCCCTGGGAGGAAAGAGAATATTGACCCCCTGGCCCTCCCCCACCTTTAGGCCCAGGTCCATTGTTCCTAATGGGAGGGGGGTCCAGTTCAGATGGACCCCAGCGGGGACCAAAAGCTGGAAAAGTCCTGGGCAGGAGGAGGGAGGTTGCAGCCCTCCCCCCGGGACCCTTCAACGCCATCCCTGCTTTGTTCCTCTCTCACCAGCTGTCCACTCCCTCTCCCCCCTCCTTACCTCGCCTGGTCTTCAGGTAGAAGGAGACCCCCGCGGCCCCAAAGACCACCCCCAGCACGGCCCCCAGAGCCCCCGTCCACACTTTGCTCTTGGCAGAGTTCGATGACCGCGGCTCTGTGGAAAGAGAAGGAACCGTGTGTGAAAAGATGGCTCTGGGTCAGGCTGGGCCACTCAGATTCTAGATTTCACAAGCGGGATTTTGGTCCATGAACCACGCAGAGGAGGGCCCACCCCTGAATCAGGTCAGAATTGTAGACACTAGGCTGGGCCGTGAGGTCTGCATGCTTGATTGTTTGTTAGATTTTTTAGTCACCGCTCATCCAGAGGGTCTTGCAGTTACAACATTAAAGCCACATAAATAAGTAAAAACAAGATAAAAGCAGTTAACAATATAATTTTTTAACATTATAAAATTTTATAAAATTTTAACATTAAAATGCCAAGGTTTTAAAATGTGCAGCTAGCACCACATCACTAACACAAACAGCCCAAACGTGTGGATTTCCTTTAAAAGCAATTCGGCCTTGCATGCCATGTGGAAACGAAAGAAGTCCAGCAGGGCATGAGTGTCATCTGAGAGTGCATTCCACAGGGTAGGGGCCACTACCGAGAAGGCCCTTCCCCTGATGGCAGCTAAACAAGCCCTCCAGGGGCCAGAAACCTGCAAGAGGCCCCGGACAATTACCAAAGGGAGTGCTTGGGCGGGGGGGGGGGTTGTAACAGGAGAGGCAGTCCCGTAAGTATGAGAGTCCCATTCAGATGCCGCACCACCCTCCAGGGAATGGGAGGGGTCTTTCCGAAAAGACTTGATCCTATGGACCATTCCCAAGCGGTTTGATGTGTTTCCACTAGGGTTGCCAACTCTTTGGAAATTGGTGGAAATTCAGGGGAGGTGCCTGGGGGAGGGTGGAGTTTGGGAAGGGGAGAAACCTCAGCAGGGTATAATACCATAGACTACAAACCCTCCAAAACAGCTGTTGTATCCAGGGAAAATTATCTTTGTAGTCTGGAAATCATTCATAATTTTGGGAGAATTCCACACCCCACATGGGGGTTGGCAACCCAGCTTTCTACTACCAAAGGAAAAACACTGAGGCGGGAAATATCCAGATGTAGCTCCAAGAGAGGATAATTAATTTAGAGGGGAAACCCAGAGGGACATAAGAATTCCTGTGGAAAATGGAGACAAAGCCATACTTCGCAGAGAGTTAGGAGGTCCCTGGACCAGCCCCACACAGTCTGTGGATACCGAGAGGGTCTCTGGGACCCCCAAGTGCTTCTGACTCCAGGGGGCTTTACAGGAGCCCCATTCTGTAAAACAGCCACTTCCCCAAACAAGGCACCTTTCCTGACCATGATGAACCGCCCAGAAAAGGAGAGGAGAGATTGCTGAAGGGCCTTTGCAGTTATGCCCGCAGGGACCACAAACTGTCTTCAGAGTAGATCCAGGTGGGGCAGCTGTGTGGGTCTGAAGCAGCAGAACAAAGTCGGAGTTCAGTGGCACCTTTGAGACAAACAAAGTTTTATTCACGGTATAATCTTTTGTGTGCAAGTATCTGACGACATGTGCTTCCACACAAAACCTTATACTGTGAATAAAGCTTTCTTGGTCTCAAAGGTGCCTCTGACTGGAGTCAGACTTTGTTCTGTCTTCAAGGTAATCTGAGAACATACAAATCCAGGTCAGGGATCCCTGGTGAACAGCAAGTTTGTGCTCAGAGAGACTGAGGGACACTTCAGAAATCAACCTTCGCCTCCCCCACCCCCCTTGGCTCCATCTTCCTTGCCAAACACTTAAGAATTTTGTTGCAGGATCAGTACTTGATCTGAGACCACACCATCCAGCCAGAACCCTCCCTGGGAAGCATCTGCTCAGCCAACTCCAACTCCCAGCTCCACAGAGTTGATGAAGGACCTTGGAACTCCCACCCACTGGGCAGGATTGTGGGTCCATGGGAAATGGCAAGCCCTCCAGTCTCTCACCCCACTGCACGGTGATGGGTTCCTTCAGGCTGCTGTGCTCCACCTGGCAGGCATAGATGTCTCCCCGCTGGGGCACCGTCTCCAGCATCACCTGGTTCAGGAAGGTCCAGTCCCCGTTCTGGATCTCATCAGCGTACCCCACCCCTTCCGTCTGCTCCTGCCCGTTCTTCAGCCACTTGAAACTGACCCCTGAGGGGTAATATCCTGTTGCGGTGCAGATCAGGAGGCTGTGCTGGGCCAGGGGGCCTGCCTTAGTGTGGGAGATTTTCACTGTGGGCTTATCTGGAGGAGGGAGAAAAAAGGGGGGGGGAACCTCAGAGACCTTGGGAGAACCAGACAAGCACCCACAGGTCAAGAAGAGGGAGATGTTGTCATGTCTGCAGCTGCTAGATTTCGAAAGACACAACCCCCCCCCCCCCCCCCCCCCAGGGTTCTCTCACCCACCAGCACAGCCGATGATCCACTAAGCCACCTTCCGGTCCCTGCACAAAACCTGTAGCCACAAAAACACAAATGCACCACTCTTCCCCCCCAAAAAACTAAGAGATGTTTTGCCAGATCAGACCCACATACATTGAGGCCTCTATTCTCTTTTTGACAACAGTGGGCCTGAAGCCTCCCAGAACTGACCTGCGGGGTCAAGGTGAACTCCCTGGAAGGCCCTGTTGAGAGGGGAGAACTTGCAGCAGCTGCTGCTGCTCCCGAAGACACTTCTGGAAATGCCTTGGACCACTCAAGGGGACCCCTAAATTCTCCTTGGGCTCCTGCTTGAAGGATTAAATCATCTGAGTAAACAGACTGGCCTGCAAGGGTTTCTCGCCCTTTAAAGCCAGCAGCCAGTGGGTCCTTTTCAAAGCTCCCTTTTGCCCAGGTGAGGCTCAGTGCCCCCTGAAAAAATCTGGGGGGGAGCCCCTGAGCCCCCCGTAGTCTACGCCTATGGACCCAGGTTCAGATCCATGAACTATCGAAGGACCAGTTTGGTGTAGTGGTTAAGTGCGCAGACGCTAATCTGGGAGAACCGGGTTTGATTCCCCACTCCTCCACTTGCACCTGCTGGATGACCTTGGGCAAGCCATAGCTCTGTACCAGCTGTTCCCTCAAGGACAGCTTGGGAAAGAGCTCTCTCAGCCCCACCCACCTCACAGAGTGTCTGTTGTGGGGAGGGGAAGGGAAAGCAGTTTGTAAGCCGCTCTGAGACTCCAAGTGAGTGAAGGGCAGGGTATAAATCCAATCTCTTCTGCTTCTGCTTCTTCTAGATAAAAAAATAGGTTTCCAGTCGAAAAATGAGCTTGACAAAATTTGGTTCTCTTCAAATGATAAAATGACCCAAAAATATATAGACTATTAATAGAAGATTACTTACAAGATGAGGTAGTTAAAAATACAATGATATTATGGATGAGGGATTTTGGTTATAATATCCAACTTGAGGACTGGTCTAAGACATGGAAATCGGCTAAGTTTATGAGAGCTATTCCTTACAAGGAATACATTTTGAAGATGTTCCATAGATGGTATTGGTCCCCTGATAAAATTGCCAAATGTCATAAAAATACCTCAAAAACTTGCTGGAAATGTAAAACAAATATTGGAACGTTTTATCATATGTGGTGGAGTTGCCCTAAGATTCAGATATACTGGAGAATGATCAAATTAACTATACAAGAAATGCTAAATATAAATCTTAAGTTAAATCCAGAGATTTATCTCTTAAACGTAATTCAAGATGGATTTACAAAAAATGAAGTTAGATTGTTGGTTTACATAATGACAGCTGCAAGAATTTTGCTCGCTAAAGTCTGGAAACTGGATAATATCCCTTTGAAAAGGGAAGTAATCCACAGATTTTTAGACCTGGCTGAAAGAGACAGACTTAACATGATACTAAGCGGTCAAGAGATGGCTCTGTTTGACGAAAAATGGTCTATGGTGTATAAGTGGTTAGATGCTAACCCTGTATAGACTCGAAATTAGGTACATGAAAGGGGGAATTTCATAATAATTGTTTAGAAATAATAGTAGAAAAAGATGCATCTAGCAAATAAGAAAGTGATACTTTAGTAAGAACAGATCAAGAAAGAGTTAGTAAAAGAAAGAAAATACCTACCTTAGGGCAGTTCAAGGCCTAAATGGAGATAGCCAATGTAGTGGAGGTCTTTGTGGGCCCCACCTAGAAGGCTTACATCCTGTGATTAGGTTCTTGATATGAAATTGAATTAATCCATTGTTAAATATGGAAAATTATGTAATATTGATCTTCTCTGCTTGCATAGAACTAAGGATGTTATCTAAAATGATATTTGTATTATTTAGAAACTACAAATAAACACTTAAAAAAATAAAATATTATTTATCTCTAACTACATTAGTCCACAATCTGCATGCTAGCGGACAGTGCCACCAGACATGAAGAAGAGTGCATTTACTGCAGCACCAACGTTTTGTAAAAGCTCCTGGCAATATTTTTGCAACTCTTATCAGGCAGAAGGTACCACCTAGATAAGATTTTGAAAATGTTTTCCCTTATACCTATGTTGACTGATACTTCCAAAATATCCTTCTGCAGCTTTACCCAAACAGCTTCTGAAACAGTTATCTGCAGATTTTTTTCCCATCTATTTTTATGTATTGCGCCCCTGCTTTCAGTATCTGCAAAGAAGCCATAGAGTGCTGCCACTGATCACTCCCGAGGGCTCAGTCTGACATAAGATAGGCCCAAATTTAATTAGAGGTTGAAAAAGAAAGCAATCTGAGTTTGTTTAGATTGATCCATGAAGGCTATAAAATGGCACAATAATAAAGGGAACTAACAAGATGTGTAAGACTTTCAGAAGTACCTCAGGATTATTATAATGTTCATAGCCAGCTTTTCCCTGCAGAGCGGATCCAGAGTTAGGAACTATGCTGGGGGCGGATTTCTTGAGAGGTTCAGCAAGGGACTTCCTAGACAAGGAACCAAAGGCCTGACTAGAGAGGGGAAGGCATGGAAAATGCATGAAAAAAGGGACAATTATCCAAGAACTTTTTTGGTTTCCATGTTTTTTTTTCCAGTGGAAAAGGGGAATTTGAGGAACCACTGGAACTGCTTCAAAGAAGTATTTCTCTTCTGGCATGAGTGATATCTTTTTTGAGACAAGATGTTACTTACTTGGAATAGGCAAGTAGGAGGGACTGAGGCCGTGAAGGACTTTCTATGTGACAGTAGGAACCTTGAATTGAGCCCCGTAATTGGCCGAATGGGAGTCATATGCCTGCTCCACCAAGCTCCCAATAATAACCCAGCTGTGGAATTTTGTACCAGCTGGAGTCTCTGAATTCACTTTGGTGGGAGACCTATATAAACTGCATTACAGTAGTCTAGTCTCGACATTACCTTGGGTTGGACCCAGGTAGCTACATCAACCATATCCAGGGAAGGGACCATCTTCTGGGCCAGGCTGAGTCGGAAGAAGACATTTTTGCCAGCTACATTGATTTGTTTCTCCAGTAGTAATGTTGGACCCATAATTGAGTCTCCAAGGGTCAGGGGAACTGCACTGAAAGTGAGGAGCCCAATGTCCTTCAAGACCTCGGCCTTCCTAGCCAGCCTGACAAACCTACAAACAGGTCAAAGAGGCTGAGTTCTTCAAAAGAACCTCAGAAGAGCCCTGCTGGGTGAGACCAGTGAGGGTCCCTCTAGTCCAGCCTCCCGTCTCACACAGGGGCCAGCCAGTTCCACTGGAGGGCCAGCAACAGGGCAGAGAAGCCGAGGCCTTCTCCTCAGAAGAACACCAGAAGAGCCCTGCTGGGTCAGACCAGTGAGGGTCCCTCTAGTCCAGCATCCTGTCTCCCACACAGTGGCCACCCAGTTCCACTGGAGGGCCAATAATTGGGCATTGGAGGCTGAGGCCTGCCAGTGATGTTGCCTCCTGGGTCTGGGATTCAGAGGATGACTGCCTCTGGGTGTGAAGGTTTCTCACAGTCACCATTGCTATTAGCCACTGAGAGACTTATCCTCCATGAATCTATCCAATCCCCCTTTAAAGCTGTTGATTCCTGTGGCCATCTGCGATGGGCAGCCCTTAAAACAGAACTCAAGAGGTGAAGAGTTAAATGTCCCCAAGAATGGAGAGCTTTGAGTGACAGGCTGCTCCAAGCATTCTGATTGGGCAGCTCCAGCTCCAATCTCTCTAAATATTCTATTTCTCTCTCAGTGCCCAGCTAATAAAATGTCTCCCCAATCTGAGTGAAGAGAGACGATTCTGTACCTTCACTGTTGCAAATCTGCTCTGAGGAAGAATTCAGTCAAAGAACAGAAGTAGGAGTCTGGGCTGAAAGCAGTTTCACACAGACAGGAAGAACTGGGGATGAGACTTGGCCAGGTTGTTGAGGAGATGAGACTCCCGTCCAGGCCAAAGGAAAGGGGAGACCTCTTTCAGGGAAATAAGAAGACTCGTCGCCCAGTGAAACCGGGAGAGTTATCGCTGAGGAAGGGACCTCCAGGGTCATCTAGTCCAACCTCCAGCACAAGGCAGGAAATTCACAAATACCTCCCCCCCCCCCCCAACAGCCCCCCAGTGAACCCTGTTCTATGCTCAGAAGAGGGCAAAAAAACCCTCTCCAGGATCTCTGGCCTGGAGAAAAATTGCTTCCTGACCTCAGAGTGGCCACCAGCCTTTCAGAAAGGGCCCCAAGAGCTAAGCCCTGGTGCCGCCCTCCCCTCCCTGCCCTCCCTTCTTGTGATCTGCCTGAGTTCACAGGATCAGCATGGCTCTCAGAGGGCCACCGAGCCTCGGAGGGGGAGGGGAGGGGAGGGGTCGCCATAGCATCACTCCACCCTCTGGCAGCCAAGTCTCCCCTGGGAACCACTGCCCCGCTGTAAACCCGCACCTCCTTTTGTCCCTCCCTGAGTTGTGGGTTTTGTTTAAGAGAAACTGGGGGGTGGGGGGGGGTGTTCCCTCCAAGAGTCCGCTTTTACTACCGCCCCCCCCCCGCGTCGCCGGTGTGGATGGGGAGGGGAGAGGCCCCGCCCCCAGCTCCCCTTCTCTCCCCCCCCCCCGCCCCCGCCCGCGCTCACCCTTCCTGGTCAGGGTGATGCCCCGTCTCTCCTGGACCCCGTAGTTGTAGCGGCAGAAGCGGTCCACCTCGCCCCGCCTGTTGTCCATCCACTCCTTCTGGCTGTTCCAGTCTCGGGCGATGGGCTCCCCCAGCTCGGTGACGGCCTCGTACTCCCCGCGGCGGCTGTCGAAGCGCACGATCTCCTCCCGCCCGTAGATGCACCTCTCCAGGAACCGGACCTCCCCGCGGGTCCCGTTGGCGAAGCGGCACTCGAGCTTGCCCTGGAAGAGGAAGTGGGCGGCTGCGGGGACAGACACCGGGGGGCGGGGCGAAGGGAGTCACTCCGGGTCCCCCTCCCCCCCTCCCTCCCCCCCCCAGGAGGCCGCGGCTGCCCCCCGCCCAGGGAAGCTTCCGGGGCAACTCGCGGGGGGGGGGGGGGAGGGCGGCAGAGACCCGGGCGGGGCGGGGGTGGGGGTCGGAAGCAGCAGGGCGAAGCGGGCCTCCCTGTGCGAGGCAAGCGGCGGGGGGGGGGGGGCGAGGGAGGGGAGATTCCCTCTAGGGAGTTGTGACCCCTGCCTGAAAGCAGGGGCGTCAACTTTCTAAATCCCCGGGGGGGGGGCACGGGACCATGTCTCTGCCGCTCCCCCCCCCCCTGGGCCCAGGGAGGCAGACCCCCGGCGAAGCGCGCATGCGCGACTATCTCTTCGCTGCTTCGTCCCCCCCCCCCCAGGGAGGCAGGAGGGCAAGCGGGGGGGGGGGTGGGAAGGAGAGGCGGCGACGCTGGCAGGGCGAGCATTTTGCCGGGGGTGGCTGAGCCCCCCCCCCCCCCGGGAAATTTCGGGGGAGGCTCGAGCCCTGGAGCCCCCCCCCGTAGTTGACGCCCATGCCTGAAAGTCTGTTCGTGGGGCGGGTGGGAAAGCCCCACTTTGGAGGCCCTGATTTTACAGATCATCCCTGCAGGCCTCTCACATCCCGCAGCCCCTCCGCCCGTCCCCCACCCCCATCGGCCTCCTCCTCCTCCTCCTCCTGCCTAGCTGTTCCGGAAGGGGTCAGCCTGCATGGGCCAGTTTGCCCTAGTGGTTAAGTGCGCAGACTCTAATCTGGGAGAACCGGGTTTGACTCCCCACTCCTCCACCTGCACCTGCTGGATGACCTTGGGCAAGCCATAGCTCTGGACCAGCTGTTCCCTCAAGGACAGCTTGGGAAAGAGCTCTCTCAGCCCCACCCACCTCACCGGGTGTCTGTCTGTTGTGGGGAGGGGAAGGGAAAAGGAGTTTGTAAGCCGCTCTGAGACTCCCTTGGGGTAGTGAAGGGTAGGGGTATAAATCCAATCTCTTCTTCTTGTGGGGGAGGGGGCAGATTCAGAAGGGCACCAGGGAAGAGGAAGCGCCCCAGCTGCCTCCTACAGACAGAGAGTGAGGGGCACAGGTGCACCCACCCCCCCCCCACCCCCCCCCCACCCCCCGGTAAAGATTAAGTAGCAGTTACAGGCGCAGAAGACTTCCGAGACTTCTTCCTGCAAACACTAGTACCTAAAATAAAACTTTGTTGGTCTTAACAGTGCCGCTGTAACTTTAAAAAGGGACAAGTGAATGAATGAGTTTGAAAGGGGGATGAATTCCACAGATTCCCCCCAACCTCCCCTTCCGGCTGAGAACCTCCTCCTTCCATCTCTGGGACCCTGGCTGCTGCCGGCTGAATGAGAACCCAGCCGGGATGGACCCACTGTGCACTGGCGGTCCTTGGGGGCTCACCATGCCTCAGGACCGGGAGGAAGAAGGGGAGGTGGAGAACAGACCCCACAGATCGGCAGGGATTAATGTGGCTGTAAAGGGAGAAAAACCACTTTCTTCCGTCTTCCCTCAGCCCGGAGGACAGCTTCGACCTGGCCCATGTGGACTGGTGCCACAGTGACCTCGAGACCGAAGTCTAGCAAAGTTTGATGATGTGGCCGCCTTTTCTTGGGGATTGTGCCTGTTTCCCTGTAGCCAGAGTTTCCCCTGGCAGGAGCTCATGCTGAATTCAAGTACTGGGGAGCTCTGGTGACAGAAGGTTTGTTTGACCCTTAGTAGCTCATTGAAACAGAAAAATTAGATTTATTGCCTTTTAATAAGAGATTAGAAGTTTGGCCTTTTTATCTTGCTTTTAGAAAAGATAACGGGGACATATCAGATGTATCCTTAGAGATGCACCTGTCGGATTGTTTCAAAGGGTAGCGGTGTTGGTCTGCAGGAGAACAGCAAGATTTCAGTGCAGCAACACCTTATGAACAGGTGGGATTGACTGCTGCAGGAAGCGATAGGAACTAAAAGCACAGAGAGCTTCAAGAGGGAACTGGATAAGCATATGGAGCAGAGGTCCATCAGTGGCTATTAGCCACAAGGTACAGATAGGAACTCTCGGTCTGGGGCAAGTGATGCTCTGTCTTCTTGGTGCTTGAAGGGGGGGCAACAGTGGGAGGGCCTCTAGTGTCCTCCCCCCACTGCTGGACCTTCTGAAGGCACCTGGTGTTTTTGGCCACCGTGTGACACAGAGTGTTGGACTGGCTGGGCCACTGGCCTGATACAGCACTGGCTTCTCTTACGTTCTTATTAACACCTTCAAGGCCAACAAGATTTTGGGGTTATCAGCTTTCGAGAGTCGAAGTGGTATCTGACGAACGGAGCTTTGACTCTGCATAGCTGATACCCCCAAAATCTTGTTGGTCTCTACGGGGTTGCTGGACTGGAATCTAGCTCATCTAGATAATAATCACACAATTGTGACAGAACAGATTTAGAAAAAGAGAAGACTGCTGTTCTTCTACAGACACGCACTACTGTAGTGAGCAAATAAGTCTCAGCAGCAGATGAGGTGAGATGTCTCTGTGAGAAAGACTGGCCTTGCATGAAAATCCCCAGGAGCGGTTTAAATACAATAATCTGAAACCTGGTTTGCTTAAACATATTACTTATTAAAATTTGCTTCTTGAAATGTTAGGGACTCTGATAATTCAGGGTTAATTTTCGAGTGAAGACAGGAGGGCCTGGAACGACGGGGTCCGTGGGGTTGCGAAGAGCCGGACTCAACGGTGCGAGTGAACAACGCCAAAATGTCTTGCTTAATAAAGAGACCTATTTCTTTTCTCAGTAAAAGATAAAGTTCCCGAAGGTTTTCATTTTGGTTTGCTGGTCTTAGGTCAAAGAAGAGAAGTCACACCTAACTTGTTTGTATTATCAGATTTAAAGGGTGACAGGCTGCCTTGGACAGCTAAATCCCAGAGATGTCGATCTCGTTGTCAGCTGAATGATGCCTCCAGGCTCCCACCTAGCTGTTAAGCCTCAGTAGGAGGTGCTGCTGGTAATTGGGGCAAGGCCATATTGAGGTGGCACCCTACTTGAAAGCCTGGCAGAAGAGCTCCGGTTTACAGGCCCTGCAGAAATGTAATAGATCCCGCAGGGCCCTGATGTCCTCCAGTGGAGCTGCCACTGAAAAGGCCCTGGCTCTGGTAGTCTCCAGCCTAGCTTCTTTCGGACCAGGGAGAGTCAGACAATGTTGTAAGCCTGACCTCAACGCTCTCTGGGGCACATGTGGGGAAAGGCAGTCCCTTAGGTAAGTAGATCCCCAGCCATATAGGGCTTTAAAGGTGAGAACCAGCACCTTGAACCATATCCAGTATGCTATAGGCAGCCAGTGCAGGCTGGATGCGTTCCCTCATGGGAAGACACAGCAACAGCCTTGCCACTGCATTCTGCACCAGCTGCAGCTTCCGGATTTGGGAAAAGGGCAGCCCCATGTAGAGAGCATTACAGTAGTCCAGTCTCAAGGTGACCAATGCATGGATCACCACTGCTAGGTCATTGCTTTCAGGAAAGAGAACCAGCTGCCTGATCAGCCACAGCCCACAGATGGTAGAAGGCCGACTTCGCAGTGGCTGCTACCTGGGCCTCCATCGTTACAGAGGTATTCAGGAGCACTCCCAAACTCCTAACCTCCGGCACTGGCACCAACGGCGTCCCATCGAAGGTCAGGAGAGGGATCCCTAAACCTGGACCGTTCCGACTCAGGCACAGGACCTCCGTCTTCATCGGATTCAGTTTCAGTTGGCTCAGTCTAAGACAACCAGCCACAGCTTTCAACGCCAGGTCCAGATCTCCCAGACTAGAGTCTGACTGGCCTTCCAACAGCAGGTAGAGCTGGGTATTATCAGCATATTGGAGACAACCCAGCCCATGTCTCCAGGCAATCTGGGCGAGGGGGCGCATATAGATGTTAAACGTAATTGGGGAAAGCACGGCTCTTTGGGGCACTCCGCACACTAGCGGGGGCCTTCCGGACAGTTCTTTCCCAACTGCCGCGCTCTGTCCCTGACCCTGAAGAAACGAGGAGAGTCACTGCAAGGCAAGCCCCTGAATCCCAGTATCGGGGAGGTGGTGGGCCAGTAGTTGATGGTCAACCGTGTTGGACGCTGCCGACAGGTCCAACAACATCAAGACCGCTGTACCGCCTCGATCCAGATGCCTCCGGAGATAATCTTTGAGGGCGACCAGGACCGCCTCTGTCCCGCGGCCTGGTAGGAAGCCGGACTGGAAGGGATCTAGTATGGAGGCGTCATCCAAAAAGCCCTGCAATCGACTTGCCACCACCTTCTTGACTAATTTACCCAAACAGGGTAAATTGGATACCGGCCGATAGTTGGCTAATTCTGCCGGGTCTGATGATACTTTTTTTAGAAGGGGGCGAACTACTGCCTCCTTTAGGGCACGAGGGAACAGTGCAGAGACATCCTCCCTGCAAGCACATCCACAAGGGGCTTGTTGATAATCTCCCTAAGTGCCCCTCGTAGCCATCATGCCCAGCTTTAATTAGCCATGATGGGCACAGATCGAGACTTAAGGTGGTTGGGCGGATGGATGAGAGCAGTTTGTCAACCTCAACCAGACTGAGCGGATTGAAATAATCCAGAATTTGACCAGTAGATGCACAAGGAGCCTCAAGTTCTGATACGATCTCAACTGTGGTGGGGAGGTCGTGGCGGAGCGACAAGACTTTGTCTGTGAAAGAGCTCACAAAACCCTCACAGCCAATTTCCAGTTCCTTATCATTTGATCTGCTCTGTGGCAGAGTAGTAAGAGACCGAATTGTTCTAAACAATTAGGCTAGGCAAGAGCTTGCAGATGCAGTTGTGGCCATAGGCATAGAGTACGGGGGGGCTCGAGGGCTTGAGCCACCCCCGAAGTTTCCTGGGGGGGGCTCAGCCACCCCTGGGAAAATGGAGCGCCTGCTGCCGCGCCTCCCCGGGTCCTTCCAAGGCCCTGCCGCTGCTGCTGGAGAGGAAGAGGGAAGGGGATCGCGGACCCCCTGCTCAGCTCCGGCTCCCCGGCGGTGAAGCAGCAGCAGCAGGAGCAGCAGGAGGGAGAAGAGCCGCTCCAGGTGAGGCGCGCAGGGCAGGGCAGGGGAGGGGAGGGCTTCGCTCTTGCAGGGACACCAGGCCTCGTGCGATGCCCTAGCCAGCGGGGGTCACTCCGGAGCCACTGGGGGGGGCAAGAAGCAGCTCCCGTGTCCTCCTGACCCACGGAGGGGGGGGCAGCCCCTCCTCCCCGGGGCATGGTGCGGATGCGGGAGGCGGGCGGCCTGCTTGCCCTCCTGGGGGCGAGAGAGGCGGAGGGTGCGGCGGTGCAGAGACATCCTCCCTGCAAGCAGGAGAGAGGCAAGCCCAGTCCGCCGGGCCACTCCCTGCCCGGCCGGCTTTCTGCTCTGCCGGCAAGAGTGGGCGGGCAGGCGTGGGGGCTGGGGGCTTCAGGCTGGGCCAGGGCCGTGTGGCGCGCCATCGCTGCGGGAGGCGGGACCACCCGGGCGCCGCCGCCTGAGTGGCGATTCCGGCCGGCTGCCTTGGGCCGCGAAGTTGCCCTTGGTGGGAGTGGGTGTTTCAGCAGAAGTACGGCCTCCAAGTCCCGCGAAGTGAGGGTCCTGCTTTCCCCTGTGCTGGTGAGACCTCCCCCTGGCATACTGTGTTCCGTTTGGGGGCACCACAATTGAAGAAGGCTAATGCTCCCTCTAAGCTGTGGGGTCCTGTGAGCAAGAACTCTGCTTTGTGAGCTCCTGGCATTAAAGTTGTGAGTCAGCCATTTGGCTGCTGCATGAATGAGTCCCCTCAGGAGCCATCCCTTCCTGAGCGAAGGCAAAAATGGCCAGGAGGACCAAAGGCCGCTTGTTGGGCTGGCTCTCTACAAGCCAGAGAGAGGAAAGCACCCTGCCTGGGGCTTTCCTTGAAGATACCCCAGAAACCAGAGTGGTTCAGAGTGTCCAACGCCTTCTGCTGGCGGGCCTCGGAAGAGCCCGGGGAGGTGGGGCAGTTTCCGGGGGGGGGGGGGTAGGGAGAACATTGCTCCAGCAGGAGCCCCCCCCCCCGGGATTTTCAAAAGTCTACGCCCCTGGTTGTGGCTGCGTAGAAGTCTTTTTTCACAGCCTTGACTGCCATCAAGATTATTGGGCAATTTTTCTATCTAGAAGACATTATCACAGATGCTTGGTTTTTGCGGTTCTCAAAACTGTGAATTTGTGTCTGCAGAGATCACATGCCTCTTCTTCACAGCAAAAATGTTGTAAAATAAACATAGAGAGAGCTGAGAAACCTTAGTCCTATTGCTCCTCTGCCAATCTACGCATACAGAATCAACCCCTTATCTCTTAAGTGCTAAAGTTCAAGAAGCTCAATTAATATAAGATTGTTTGGGGTGGAATAGGTCCGGATAAGGAGGAGATGTTAAGAGCTAAGCTGAGGAGAGAGGGGCAAGCGGGACAAATGAAAGTGAAACTTTTCGAGCCGAATACTCCAGAAATTTTGAGATCTTTGCCAGTGTATCCTTGTGGATGTTTAAGCAGGAAGGAGGAGGAGGAAGAGAGATTGGATTTATACCCTGCCCTTCACTCAGGGTCTCAGAGCAGCTAACAAACTCCTTTCCCTTCCCCTCCCCACAACAGACACCCTGTGAGGTCGGTGGGGCTGAGAGAGCTCTTTCCAGAACAGTCTTTGAGAGAACAGCTCTGAAAGAACTTGTGACTGACCCAAGGTCACGCCAGCAGCTGCAAGTGGAGGAGTGGGGAATCAAACCCGGTTCTCCCAGATTAGAGTCTGCACATTTAACCACTACATCTATATACTAATTCCAAAGTGGCCCCCTCCATGCAGATAGCTAAATCCGCACAGGAGGCAGTTGTGGGGGGAAGGAGATTTTCCTACACACGGGGGCAGCTGGGGCAACCAGGGGGCAGGAGGGGGGAGAGAGTGGCGAGGCTGCAGAGCCGCGGGCCTCAACGGGGCGGGGGAAGGGTTGGCGAGGCCCGTCTGGCCAGAGCCGCGGGCCTCGCCGGGGCAGCGCGGGGGGGGGGGGAAGGATTGGCTCCTTCTCCCCCCACCGCAGTTCCCACAGGTTCCGCCTCTTGTATACTATATAATGTTATTGTTTTAGTTAAATAAAACAATTTAAATGGTTATTGTTAATGAATATCTTTCTCCTTCCAGTAAAGTACAGTAGAAAAGGTATCCAAATATGAATGATTAACCTATTAAATCGGAGTCGGTTCACCTTGCAATGATTTCATAATTATCTATTTCAAGTGGTAAATAACCAGGCATTAATTTTCTGATACAACTAAAATTAACCTGAAAAGTTATACTAAAATGAAACCTTCATCTGGGTTGTAAATATTAAGGCCAGCAAGAATGAGTCTTTATGTAGAAAACTATGATTTAAATTGAGTCTTACTGACTAGTGATTTAAATCAAGTTGATTTAAATCAAATTCATCTTGCAAGGGACATCATCTATGGCACTGTTTATTATCTTGTTCCTGCAATATGGTTTTCTAACTTTGGTGATCCAGATTCAGGTGAATAGGAGTGTTCCCTCCAAGCTGAGTTAGAGTGAGCTAGCTCACAGTTTTTTAGCCTCTGGCTCACACATTTTTGTCTTAGCTCAGGAAGAAGGGCTTCAGAGCAAACTAATATGCGCAGCAGCCAAATTGCTGGCTCACAACTTGAATGCCAGCAGCTCACAAAGTAGAATCTTTGCCCACAAGACTCCACAGCTTAGAGGGAGCACTGGTGGGCAGCCATATTGGTCTGAAGCAGCTGACCAAAGTTTGAATCCAGGGGCACCTTTAAGGCCAACAAAGTTTGATTCAAAGTATAAGCTTCCCTGTGTAAGCACACTTCTTCAGATATTATTTATTTATTTACATTGACATTTATATCCCGCCCTCCCTGCTGCTGTCTGGCAGGCTCAAGGCGGCTAGCAACATAATAAATGTACATTAAAACACCAGATAAAACTATTAATATAAAATCATCCTGTAAACGTATTATACGATAAAAGATGGCGACCTTCAGACATCACTGTTGGCTGGGTGGTGTCATCGGCTCCCACATTAGCTAGGAAGCCTCAGTTGGTGGCGTTGGTGGTCCTGGTTGGTGACTGGGCCAGGGCCACTGAGTCGGGGCGGCACTCTAATCGAAAGCCTGGCGGAAGAGCTCCGTTTTACAGGCCCTGCAGAACTGCAGAAGGTCCTGCAGGGCCCTGATGTCCTCTGGGAGCTCATTCCACCAGTGAGGGGCGGCCACAGAGAAGGCCCCGGCCCTCGCTGTAGCCAACCTGGCCTCTTTAGGCCCCGGAAGAACCAGGCGGTTCTGGGAACCCAATGTTAGTTCTCACTGGGGTACGTACAGTGAAAGTGTGCTTGCACACGAAAGCTTATACTTTGAATAAAACTCTGTTGGTCTTAAAGGTGCGCCTGGACTCAGACTTTGTTTTGGTGATCCAGGTTTGCCCAGGTTATATGTCTGGCCTGAGACTGTTTCCGTTGCATCAGTTAAAACTTGCATGACCCACCTGGAGTCTCAGCAAGGAAGGCGGAGGACAAATAAACTCATAAGTACAGAAACGGGGGTGCTTCCAGGGGTGCGCCAAGAAATGGGGGGGGGGGGATCTGGGGTGAATCTGCACAGGTGGCACCCAGAGCCAGAGGGCACCAGGGCACAAGAGCCCCCAGCAGATAGGTTGGGCAGGTGCCCGCTGGGCATCAAAGCTGGAGAAGGTCTGGAGGTGCCCCCCCTCTCAGAAGGGCTGGAGGAAACCTGGACCTTTTGTTTGGTTGGCCGGTTTCCCGTTTTCCAGCCACCTTGGCAGAGTCCGCCTCCAGGAGAGAGAGATCCTCCGACCCCCCCACCCCTCAGGGAATTTTCGTAGTAACAAGGACTCAGGTGCAGAAGGGGGGCTGAATGGGATTTTCGGGGCGGGGGGGGGGCGCAAGACAAACGGGGGAGACTCGTCTAGCTTCTGACCCTCTCCAGCCCCGAGTTCTTGCTTTTTCCGACAGGAGGGTGTGGCCGAGGAGGTGGCAGAGCAGCGAGTGGGCCACAGAACCAGCCGCCCCGGAGGCCAACCCGGCTTAGGGGAAAAGAATGTCAGCGCTTTGGGTCCTCATGGGCCCGGCCTACCTCACAGGGCTGCTGTGAAGATGAAATGGAGGAGAGGAGAATGCTTGCAGGCTGCGTTGGGACCCCACCGGGGAGAAACGCAGCCTATAAATAAAGTAAATCAAAATAATAATAACGGGAGCGTGCCTCCAAGCCCCCCCCCTCCCCCCAGTCTGTCACCCGTCCCCTCCAGGGGCTCTGCTTACCCGGGGGGTCGAGCCTTCCTCCCGTTCCGCGGACCATGGAGGGGCCCAGAAGCACCGTCAGTAGGAGAGTCCCTGGCAGGATCAGGCCAGACCCCATGGCTGCCCCCAGCACGGGAAAACCCCGATCCGGCACCCGAAGGAAACTTTGTTCACTGCGTTGGGGGAAGGAGGATTTCGCCTCTTAAGTTCTGCGGAGCCCAAGGACCACCAATGAGAATTCCGTCTGCGGGAGCGTCATCAGTCTCCCGGCAGAAGGATCAGCCGCTGGTCTGCTTTAGGGAGATTGTCGTTTGCTGACGGTACAAAGAGAAGGCAGAGAGGACACAGGGGAGGGGGAGAAGTTAAGAGAGCTCCCTCCCTCTCCCCGCTTCTTTCTCCTGGGCCACTTGCCCCCAAAGTGACCCCCCCCTCCACTTCCTCGGCTGTCCCAAAGTGGGCAGTCCGGTTGGCCAGCCCTGTTGGAGAGACTGGGGTATTTAGCAGGCCTTGGGACCAATGCTTCTCCCTCTAAGCTGTGGAGCCTTGTGCACAAAAATTCTGCTTTGTGAGCTACTGGCATTAAATTTGTGAGGAAGCAATTTCGCTACGGCATGAATTAGTTTGCCCTGAGCCATCCTTCCTGAGCTTAGACAAAAATGGGTGAGCTGGAGGCTAAAAAAGTGTGAGCTAGCTCACACTAACCCGGGAACACTGCTTGGGACCACTTTCCCTTTTTGTGGGGTGGGGTGACAAATAAAGCCCCATCTCAGGCAGGGCTTGGCCTCCCTTGGCCTTTTGGCCCCACGGTCCCTCTCCCAGGAGCCCCCTTTCCTATCCCATCACCTCCCCCTGGGACTCTTTTTGTGCCCTCTGGAGGAGGAGGAGGAGAAAGAGAAAACGGAGGCTTTTCCTACCAGGGGTGGGCCTCTCTCCCTGGCTACAGAGCTCTGGGGAGCCAAATGGATGCGTCCAGGCCAGGGAGGCCATGATCTGGGTCTGCCCTTGGAGACTGCCTTCGGTCAGAGGTGGACAAGCAGGGCCAGAGACGGGAGCTCCCAGGAAGGACACACTCCTGTCAGTCCCTCAGGCTCAATCTGTGTACTTCCCATATTCATAAGAATATCAGCTCTGCTGGGTCAGACCAATGGTCCATCTAGTCCAGCATCCTGTCTCACACATTGGCCAACCAGTTCCTCTGGAGGGCCAACAACAGGGCAGAGAGTCCAAGGCCTTCATCAGAATATCAGAAGAGCCCTGCTGGATCAGACCAGTGAGGGTCCATCTAGTCCAGCATCCTGTCTCACACAGTGGCCAGCCAGTTCCTCTGGAGGCCAGCAACAGGGCATAGATGCCCAGACCTTCCCCTGAGGTTGCCTCCTGGCTCTGGGATTCAGAGGTTGACTGCCTCTGAATGTGAAAGTTCCCGGTTTCTTGCCTTGAAAACCCTACAGGGTCACCAGAAATCAGCTGGGACTCTATGGCCCTTTCCAAGACCATCCCCAACATCAGTGGGCTAAATGAAGAAGAAGAGAAGAGATTGGATTTATACCCCGTCCTTCACTACCTAAGGGAGTCTCAGAGTGGCTTACAAACTCCTTTCCCTTCCCCTCTGCACAACAGACACCCTGTGAGGTAGGTGGGGCTTAGAGAGCTCTGAGACAGTTGTCCTTGAGAGAACAGCTGGGACAGAGGCAGAGCTATGGCTTGCCGAAGGTCATCCAGCAGGTGCAAGTGGAGGAGTGGGGAATCAAACCTGGTCCTCCCAGATTAGAGTCCGCACACTTAACCAGTACACCAAACTGGCTCTCGTTCCTGTAAATTGTCCTGAGGCCTGCGCAAGCGGGGAAGGGCGGTTAAGAAATTGAATTTAGTAAATATAAATAAATAAATATAGCACCCATTTTCTCCAGGGGAGCTGATCTCTGTAGTCTGGTGACAAGCTGTCATTCCAGGGGATCCCCAGGTCCCACCTGGAGGATGGCATCCCGGGTCTCCTGGGACGACAACTGCTCTTTAGGCAAGATCAGTTCCTTCCCCTCAAGAAAATGACCACTTAGGAAGGTGGACTCTGTGGCACTGTACCCCACTGAGGTCCCTCCCCTCCCCAAGCCCCGCCCTCCGCAGGGCTCCCCTCCTTCAGTCTCCAGGTATTTCCCCACCAGGACTTGGCAGCCTCATTAAATGCGGTGGGAAACAGAGTCAGGCCTATCAGAAGAACTAACCGGGCCACTGGCTCGGACACCAACCTTGACATGAGGAGGAGGAAGTTAAAATAAAATTGTAAAGTAAAGGTAAAGGTTCCCCTTGCTCGAAAGCCAGTCGAATCCAACTCTAGGGGTTTCCAAGCCGGAGACTGTCCGAAGGAGACTGTCCGAAGACTTTTTCCGTGGTCATGTGGTCGGCATGACTAGACGGCGAGGCGCACGGAACGCTGTTACCTTCCCACCAAAGCGGGTACCTATTTATCTACTTGCAATTTCTTGCTTTCGAACGGCTAGGGTAGCAGTCGCTGGGGCCAGGGACGGGCGCTCGCTCCATCACGTGTCACTCAGGTCTCGAACTGTCGAACTACCAGCCGTCGGGTCTGCCCTTCAGCCTCTTAACCACTGAGCCACCACAGCTCCTCAAAATAAAATGGTAGACACTAGCAATTAAAAAGAAACCTCCATCCCTGCACGGGCCTCTGCTCTGGCCCCCGGGGTTAAAGGAGACCTGGTGAATTGGGGGGCGGGGGGGGGGGTAAGAGAAGGGAAGTGAAGCTGACATTAGCAGGAGGCAGCAAAGCATCTTGGCCAACCCTGCAGGGGAGGCCGGTGGATGGACGGTGCCCGTGCCTTGCAGCCGCCCTCCCCCTCCCCCGAGCCGGGTGGAAGCGTGCCAGGGACTTCCCCGGGTTGGCTTGTCACCTCTTGAGGTTTGGACTTTGGCCGGGACTTTCCTTGAGTTAGAATGTGAGCCTTTTTAGCCAATCACAGGCTCGGAACGGGTGTGAGTCATCAGTTGCCGGGGAGAGGAGCTGCCGCTTCTGGACTAATCGTCTTCTGTTGTCCTGGGCTCTACTCTGAGCCTCCCGCCCATCCTGCAGTGTCAGAGAGAAGCTTCCTTTGGGGCCCTTCGGCGACTGTGCAAAACATCTTCAAAGCAACAACCTCTCCTCCCCTCTATTTTTCTTGCGGTTGCCACCTTCCAGGTGGGGCCTGAGGTTCCCCCAGAATTACAATTGAGCTCCAGACTATGAAGATAGATCCAGGTGAGCAGCAATGTTCCCTCTAAGCTGAGTTGGTGTGAGCTAGCTCACAGTTTTCTAGCCTCTGGCTCACACATTTTTGTCTTAGCTCAGGAAGGATGGCTCCAGAACAAACTAATTTAAGCAGCAGCCAAATTGCTTGCGGACAACCCTAATGCCAGTAGCTCACAGCATCGAATTTTTCCTCACAAGACTCCACAGCTCAGAGGGAGCACTGGTGGGCAGGCGTGTTGGTCTGAAGCAGTAGAACAAAATTTTGAGTTCAGTGGCACCTCTGAGAGCAACAAAGTTTTATTCAAGGTGTGAGCTTCTGCCTGCGTGCCTGCTTCCTCAGACGCTTCGGAGTGGAGGTGAACAGTTCATAAATAGAGACAGATGCCTCTGCATAGGTGAACAGCAAATTAGCATACAACTTAATTGAAGATGTTCTGACTTATTGCAAAGGCCAAACAGCAATGACAAGCTACGTTCATAGGGTCACCAATTGTTTGGATTTAATTAGGGAGGGGAAAACAGTGAAGCAACCTATTTAGAAATATTTATTGCTGATCCTGGGCCAGACATGCACTGTCAGTTTAACCTGCCTCATAGGGTTGTTGTGAGGATACAATATGGAGGAGTGAAGAATGATGTAATTGGTTTTGGGTTCACATTGTGGAGAACGGCCAAGTATAAATAAATTAAATCTGTAATAATAACAGGATGTTCTTATTGTGCTGAGGCAGGCAATGGCAAACCACCTCTGAACATCTTGTGCTTTGAAAACTCTATGGGATCTCCATAAGTCACCTTTGACTTAACAGCACTTTCCACCACCAATAACAGGGTATTGTTAGTATTAGTATGATTGTCTTTACTGTTTTTGCAACCAGAGTCATAAACAGCAAACCCTTGTCCCACAATAAACCTTGTTCAATAACAGGATATAGTTATCTGCCTGTCTCATTCTGCAAGAAGCCTTGTGTGCAGAAATTCCCTCCAGGCAAGAATTACCCCAATATTTTAACAAGTGGGACTGGACTCTGTCCATGAGCTTGCCATTGGCGGGGAGGGCGGGATATAAGTCGCATGAAATAAAATAAAATAAATAAAATAAATGAGCGGGAACCCGGGGGCAAGCTCACCACTGGCAGAAAGGAGCGGATCAAAGGAAGGAGCCATCAAGCTCCAAGTGCCTAGCATTCAAGGTCTTGGTTACGCTAATGGCTCTGGCCCAAACAGGACGATAGTTGACCAGCCGGCACCCTGCTAGAAGGGTGACACCCAAAGGGACCGAGAGGGAAACAACCAAACTGCTAGAGTGTATTCTGTTCCTCTATTCTAGAGTGTGTTCCATTCCTCTGTGCAGCAGGAAGATCAAAATGACTCCAAATGAGTCCAAGGTGGGATGGATTCCCCAAGGTAGATTGTAAATTCTCTGGACACAGAGAAGAAACTTCTCTTCCATTCTCTTTTCCATTTGGAGCAGCTCTTGAGATGGGCAAAGGCCACCAAGGACTGAACCCTTTACCAAGCGACTCCATCTCTACCTCAAAGAGTAGTTGTCCATGGCAAATCGTCTGAATAGAGGGAGGTGTCCAGTGGGGTGCCACCAAACTGGGAAGAGGAACAAACATCAATAGAGAGAGAATTCAGCAAGATCTGAACACACTGGAAAAGTGAGCGGATGTGAACAAGATGCAATTTAACAAGGATAAGTGCTGAATTCTACATAAGGATAACAAAAATGGGGAACACGCATACTGGATGGGGGGTACACTTCTGGGTATCAGTGTGTATGTGAACAAGACCTTGGGGTGCAGGTGGACCATAATCAAAATATCTATGCGATCTTGGGGTGTATCAACAGAAGCATAACATCCAGATTGCAAGAGGTCCTAGTCCTGCTGTACACTGCATTGGTCAGGCCGCACCTGGAGTACTGTGTGCAGTTCTGGAGGCCTCACTTCACAAAGGATGCGGACAGAATGGAGCGGGTGCAGAAGACAGTGAGGAGGAGGATCGGGGGCCTGGAGGCCAAGAAGCCCTGCAAGGAAAGGCTGAGGGACTTTGGGATGTTTAATCTGGAGAAGAGGAGGCTGAGGGGGGACAGGATAGCTCTCTTGAAGTATCTGAAGGGCTGTGCCTTGGAGGAGGGCTGGGAGCTGTTCCTGTTGGCAGCAGAGGAGAGGACTCACAATAATGGGTCTAAATTAAGGGTGAGAAGGTACCAGCTGGATCTTAGGGAGAAACTTTTTGACAGAGTTGTGCAGCAGTGGAATCAGCTGCCTGGGGAGGTGGTGAGCTCCCCCTCCCTGGCAGTCTCCAAGCAGTGGCTGGAAAAACACTTGTCAGGGATGCTCTAGGCTGATCCCACATTGAGCAGGGGGTTGGGCTAGATGGCCTGCAGAGCCCCTTCCAACTCTGGGATTCTGTGATTCCATCTTGTCCACGTGATGAGGGACAATGGGGAGAAGCCCCTACCCGGAGAACAAAGGTAATCCTGAACTCTAAACTACTGAGTAAAGCTAGCCTGTCCTAAGTTCCTGTATGTAGAAAGCTAGCACAAGAGGGACAGACTGGGCTACAGCAGGCAAATGCTTGCCTTCTGCTTGTGGGGAGTAGAAGGATTTTGCATGGGGAGGCCATTCCAAAACCTTCAGCCCTTCTGCATCCTGAAGTGGTCCAATCCATTCCACTACCTCCTTCTCCCATACTTGTAGATTCTGCATGGGAAGAAGAAGAGCTCTGTAATGTAGTATGCTCTGTGTAGCAACCAGCCTGCCATGTGCTCCCAGGTAATGGCACCCGCCGCATGGCCAGAGCACATGGTCAGGCAGAGAGGGAAGCTTGAATCTGGAGGAACAATAGACATCCGGATTGAAAGCCTCCACCAATGTGGGACCTAGGTTCTCCCTGGGAAGCCAATGCAATCAAAGGTTCCTCCAGGGAACCTATGACAAACATGCGCATATGTTAAGCCCCTATCAGGTCTTTTGGGTGCGGCCGGAGTTGTGGCTCCGGCCAGCATATAATGAGGACCCTGGAAGCATGCTTGTTCTGACCATCTACTGGGCATGCTGAATCACTCAATAAAGGCTTCATGGCTTCACTGTTCCTGGTCTCCTGAGTCCAGTACTCTTCAAGCTCCTTCCAGATTACATGAAGGATACTGGGGTGGGGGTGGGGATTTCTGAAGTGTTAAAAGTACAAAGGACAACACACCACCCTGATTCAGAAAGAAACGTGTATTATGTATCACATGGTTGTCCACACATGGTATAGAGTTGAGGAGCAGCCGAGCTTCGGCCAGGGAGAACAATAGAGAGCCGGATCCTAACTGGCCACCAATCAGGGACCTGGGTTCCCCCAGAGGGGACTTATGCCAGGTAACCACAGCCATAAGGTCCTATCAGGGCACTTGGTCGAGGTCGGAGGATTACCTCCGATGGCATAAAAGAGGGCTCTGAGCCCCGGGGATTCCCATGTTCCATCTGGACCCGCAATAAACTACCATGCTGATCTCACTGTTGCCCACTTCCTGACTCCAGTACTTTTCAGTGTGCCTGCAAAGCCAAGCTCTCATGGAAAAAGCCCTTTGTCAAAGAGTTAGAACCTCCCCCCCCCCCCCCCCAAAATGCTTCCTCTTTGCCAGGAGCCCCGCTTGGCTGCTGACAGAACGCGGCAGAAGCTCTCAGGTTTCGCTTCCCCACAGCCCCCAAGCGGAACTCAGCGTTTGGGGAAGCAAAAGAGAAACTGGCCCCAACCCAGGAGACTGTGGTCACCAGGCAGCGATGTGAAACCTCCCCCCACAGGCCTGGAGAAGCATGTCCCGAGTCCTCCTGACCCTTTAGAAGATCTATCCTGTTTCCTGGTCCAAGGTACGGTTCTTGGGCCAGCTGCTCCAAAGCGTGGTGCCCCCAGGACGATCACACAGACAGACGCTGGGGCAGGGCCGAACCCCAAAAATAATCTTTGGACCACCCCAAATGACACATCCCCACGCTCTGGGGACTGTCCCCTGCAAGATGACATACAGCACCGCCCGGTCCACACTCCGGTTCTGAAAAGATAACACTCTACTCGGAGTGCTTCCCAGAGGCCTGTATTTCAAAGGAGATTCGAATAAGGAAGTGCCCTCTGCACCCAAAATAAGTTCTGGACCCCCACACCTCATACACTCCCATCTTCAGCGGACTCTCCCCTTCGAGCAGACATATGTTCTGTCCTGGTCCAAATCACAGTTCTTGCGCCAGCTGCTCCCAAGTGGGGTGCCCCAGGACAATCACACAGGCAGACACTGGGGCTGGGCTGCACCCCAAAAATAATCTTTGGACCACCCCAAATGACACATCCCCACGCTCTGGGGACTGTCCCCTGCAAGATGACATACAGCACCGCCCGGTCCAAACTCCGAATAAGGAAGTGCCCTCTGCACCCAAAAACAGTTTTGGACCCCCACACCTCATACACCCCCATCTTCAGCGGACTCTCCCCTTTGAGCAGACATATGTTCTGTCCTGGTCCAAGGTACGGTTCTTGCGCCAGCTGGTCCCAACTGGGGTGCCCCCAGGACAATCCCATAGGCAGACACTGGGGCTGGGCTGCACCCCAAAAATAATCTTTGGACCACCCCAAATGACACATCCCCACACTGAGGACTGTCCCCTGCAAGATGACATACAGCACTGCCCGGTCCACACTCTGGTTCTGAAGACACAACCCTCTATTCGGAGTGCTTCCCAGAGGCCTGTATTTCAAAGGAGATTTGAATAAGGAAGTGCCCTCTGCACCCAAAAACAGTTTTGGACCCCCACACCTCATACACCCCCATCTTCAGCGGACTCTCCCCTTTGAGCAGACATATGTTCTGTCCTGGTCCAAGGTACGGTTCTTGCGCCAGCTGGTCCCAACTGGGGTGCCCCCAGGACAATCACATAGGCAGACACTGGGGCTGGGCTGCACCCCAAAAATAATCTTTGGACCACCCCAAATGACACATCCCCACGCTCTGGGGACTGTCCCCTGCAAGATGACATACAGCACCGCCCGGTCCACACTCCGGTTCTGAAAAGATAACACTCTACTCAGAGTGCTTCCCAGAGGCCTGTATTTCAAAGGAGATTCGAATAAGGAAGTGCCCTCTGCACCCAAAATAAGTTCTGGACCCCCACACCTCATACACCCCCATCTTCAGCGGACTCTCCCCTTCGAGCAGACATATGTTCTGTCCTGGTCCAAGGTACGGTTCTTGCGCCAGCTGGTCCCAACTGGGGTGCCCCCAGGACAATCACATAGGCAGACACTGGGGCTGGGCTGCACCCCAAAAATAATCTTTGGACCACCCCAAATGACACATCCCCACACTCTGGGGACTGTCCCCTGCAAGATGACATACAGCACCGCCCGGTCCACACTCCGGTTCTGAAAAGATAACACTCTACTCGGAGTGCTTCCCAGAGGCCTGTATTTCAAAGGAGATTCGAATAAGGAAGTGCCCTCTGCACCCAAAATAAGTTCTGGACCCCCACACCTCATACACTCCCATCTTCAGCGGACTCTCCCCTTCGAGCAGACATATGTTCTGTCCTGGTCCAAATCACAGTTCTTGTGCCAGCTGCTCCCAAGTGTGATGCCCCCAGGACTATCACACAGGCGGACACTGGGGCTGGGCTGCACCCCAAAAATAATCTTTGGACCACCCCAAATGACACATCCCCACACTCTGAGGACTGTCCCCTGCAAGATGACATACAGCACAGCCCGGTCCACACTCTGGTTCTGAAGACACAACCCACTATTTGGAGTGCTTCCCAGAGGCCTGTATTTCAAAGGAGATTTGAATAAGGAAGTGCCCTCTGCACCCAAAAACAGTTTTGGACCCCCACACCTCAACACCCCCATCTTCAGCGGACTCTCCCCTATGAGCAGACATATGTTCTGTCCTGGATCAAAGTATGGTTCTTGTGCCAGGTTCTCCGAAGTGGGGTGCCCCCAGGACAATCACATGGCAGACACTGGGGCTGGATATTCCCAGGCCCCACCTGGAGGATGGCAACCCTAGTGAGGCAACCTCAAAAACGTTTAAAAGGTAAAGTAAATAACTTTGTAACTGGCAGGTGGTTTCACACAGAACAATACCTCATACACCCCCATCTTCAGCTCCTATTTGGAGTGCTCTCCCTGAGGCCTATACTTAAAAGGAGATTTGAGCAATAATAAACTGAGATTACAGAATTCGAATTTGTTCACAAGGATGGATCCCTCAGGGCTTGATGGATTCTTATCTCAACAGATAGGCTGATGTCCCATACCCATGTTTCAATCAAGCTACTTAGAGAGGACATTGCAGCTTTGCATTCTGACGTATTTCCTCTAAACTGTCCTTCCATCCTTTTATTTGGATATAACAACTCAAGGATTTCCATTCAAATTCAGTCTGAACAGGCGAGCTTTGACAATTGAAAGCTCAGATTCCCAAAACCAAACTAATCTCCACATCTTATACACCCCCATCTTCAGCGGACTCTCCCCTTCAAGGGGACATATGCTCTGTCATGGTCCAAAGCATGGTTTTGAGGTTGCCTCCGTAATGTATCAAAAGCCCCGAGTAGAAAATGGGTTGATGCCCAGAATATTGTGCAAGATCCATATCTAAATGTTCTGTCATATGGTCTAAATAGTATATTAACATTCATGTCACCTGGTCCCTGGGGGCCCACATGGCCTTGAATCTCACAGTACAGTTAATTGGAAGCAAAGTATGGATCGCAAAATAACAAGTTGTAGAAAATTTGAGCTGCAGCCTTGTTTAATATCGTTTGGTTAAAGTGTCCCTGGAAATGTGAGGGTTCCATCCTGGGCTGAGCGAGGGAATGTCAGTGTTCATGATAGACGCACAGCAACAATGTGGTTGGGAAGTGGATGTTTCTTCAGAAAATTGCTGAAGACAACTTCTGTGGCCTCGACGTTGCCATGGCCTGATCTTTGAGTTATTTACTTTACCTTTTAAACGTTTTTGAGGTTGCCTCATTAGGGTTGCCAGCCTCCAGGTGGGGCCTGGGAATATCCAGCCCCAGTGTCTGCCTATGTGATTGTCCTGGGGGCACCCCACTTCGGAGAAGCTGGCGCAAGAACCGCACTTTGGACCAGGACAGAACATATGTCTGCTTGAAGGGGAGAGTCCGCTGAAGATGGGGGTGTATGAGGTGTGGGGGTCCAAAACTGTTTTTTGGGTGCAGAGGGCACTTCCTTATTCGAATCTCCTTTGAAATACAGGCCTCTGGGAAGCACTCCGAATAGAGGGTCTTCAGAACTGGAGTGTGGACCGGGCGGTGCTGTATGTCATCTTGCAGGGGACAGTCCCCAGAGCGTGGGGATGTGTCATTTGGGGTGGTCCAAAGATTATTTTTGGGGTGCAGCCCAGCCCCAGTGTCTGCCTGTGTGATTGTCCTGGGGGCACCCCACTTGGGAGCAGCTGGCGCAAGAACCGCACTTTGGACCAGGACAGAACATATGTCTGCTTGAAGGGGAGAGTCCGCTGAAGATGGGAGTGTATGAGGTGTGGGGGTCCAGAACTTATTTTGGGTGCAGAGGGCACTTCCTTATTCGAATCTCCTTTGAAATACAGGCCTCTGGGAAGCACTCCAAATAGTGGGTTGTGTTTTCGGAACCAGAGTTTGGACCGGGCGGTGCTGTATGTAATCTTGCAGGGGACAGTCCCCAAAGTGTGGGGATGTGTCATTTGGGGTGGTCCAAAGATTATTTTGGGGGGCAGCCCAGTCCCAGTGTTTGCCTGTGTTATTGTCCTGGGGCACCCCACTTGGGAGCAGCTGGCGCAAAAACTGTGATTTGGACCAGGACAGAACATATGTCTGCTCGAAGGGGAGAGTCCGCTGAAGATGGGGGTGTATGAGGTGTGGGGGTCCAAAACTGTTTTTGGGTGCAGAGGGCACTTCCTTATTCAAATCTCCTTTGAAATACAGGCCTCTGGGAAGCACTCCGAATAGAGGGTTGTGTCTTCAGAACCAGAGTGTGGACCGGGCAGTGCTGTATGTCATCTTGCAGGGGACAGTCCTCAGTGTGGGGATGTGTCATTTGGGGTGGTCCAAAGATTATTTTTGGGGTGCAGCCCAGCCCCAGTGTCTGCCTATGGGATTGTCCTGGGGGCACCCCAGTTGGGACCAGCTGGCGCAAGAACCGTACCTTGGACCAGGACAGAACATATGTCTGCTCAAAGGGGAGAGTCCGCTGAAGATGGGGGTGTATGAGGTGTGGGGGTCCAAAACTGTTTTTGGGTGCAGAGGGCACTTCCTTATTCGGAGTTTGGACCGGGCGGTGCTGTATGTCATCTTGCAGGGGACAGTCCCCAGAGCGTGGGGATGTGTCATTTGGGGTGGTCCAAAGATTATTTTTGGGGTGCAGCCCAGCCCCAGTGTCTGCCTGTGTGATTGTCCTGGGGCACCCCACTTGGGAGCAGCTGGCGCAAGAACTGTGATTTGGACCAGGACAGAACATATGTCTGCTCGAAGGGGAGAGTCCGCTGAAGATGGGAGTGTATGAGGTGTGGGGGTCCAGAACTTATTTTGGGTGCAGAGGGCACTTCCTTATTCGAATCTCCTTTGAAATACAGGCCTCTGGGAAGCACTCCGAGTAGAGTGTTATCTTTTCAGAACCGGAGTGTGGACCGGGCGGTGCTGTATGTCATCTTGCAGGGGACAGTCCCCAGAGCGTGGGGATGTGTCATTTGGGGTGGTCCAAAGATTATTTTTGGGGTTCGGCCCTGCCCCAGCGTCTGTCTGTGTGATCGTCCTGGGGGCACCACGCTTTGGAGCAGCTGGCCCAAGAACCGTACCTTGGACCAGGAAACAGGATAGATCTTCTTGAAGGGGAGAGTTCTGTGAATCTGGGGGTATATAATATGTCATGGTCCACACCTTATTTGGGGGTTCAGAGGTTGCCACATCTCCACAGTGTTTCTGGGTGTTTCTGGATGAATTTGCGAATAAGTAACGAATAAGGATTGAATAAGGAAATGCGAATAAGGAACCAACTTATAGTATAAGGTACTATATATATAACTATAAGGAACCTTCCTTATAGTATAAGCATGAACAAGATGGGTGTGTATCACTGTGATCCACAGCCCTTTTATTTATTTGTATTTATTTATTTTGCAATTGGTACCCCGCCGAAGCAGGCTCAGATTGGCTTACATAGGATAAAATACTTATTACAATCATATATATTACAATTTTACTCGTGAGTAATTTCCCACTGAGCTTCTGAGCATGCAGTCGGAAGCTGAACAGGAGACTTGGGGTTGTGTCTGGGGAGCACTGTGCATTAACAGCCTCCCCCCCCCCCAATTTGCCTCTCCTTCCCAACCTCTCTCTTACAGCTTTCCCCCACCAATTTTCTAGCTGTCCCCCCCTCCTTCTTTCCAGCGCCAGATGCCGTTCTGAGGACCAGTTTGGCGTAGTGATTAAGAGCGTGGACTCTAATCTGGGAGAATCGGGTTTGATTCCCCTCTCCTCCACATGCAGCTGCTGGTGTGACCTTAGGTCAGTCATGAGTTCTTTCAGAGCTATTCTCTCAAGGGCAGTTCTCGGGAGAGCTCTCTCAGCCCCACCTACCTCACGGGGTGTCTGTTGTGGAGGGGGAAGAGAAAGGAGATTGTAAGCCGCTCCGAGACTCCTTTGGGTAGCGAAGGGCGGGGTATAAATCCAATCTCTTCTTCTTCCTCTTCTTTTGATTATCCCCCCCCCAGCCAAACCCATGCCCCTTCAACCCTGTCTTCTCCCCTACCTTTGCAACTAGGAAGCAAGGCTACTATGAGCCATCATGGGCCCCAGGCAAAAATTCCACCTGCCCCCTCCTACATAGGACCCTGATCCAGTGTTCCGTCTAAGCTGAGTTAGTGTGAGCGAGCTCACAGTTTTTTAGCCTCCAGTTCAAACATTTTTGTCTTAGCTCAGGACGGGATGGCTCCAGAGCAGACTAATTTATGCAGCTGCCGAACTGCTCGCTCACGACTTTAATGCCAGTCGCTCACAAAGTAGAATCTTTGCTCACAAGACTCCACAGCTTAGAAGGAGCATCGCCCAAACCATATATCATGAAAAAAGCAAATCGCTTAGCTGGCTGTTACCGCCCATCTATAAGAATAAAAGGAGCCACATGTCCATCCGTCTGTCCATTTGTGGCAGGCATAACTCATCAGAAAATAAAAGTAGGATTCTCAAAATTGGCCACCAGCTTCCAGGTGATTATAGGAGTTCCAGGGCCAAAAATGAAAGGAACTGGGATATCCTGGCCCAGGTTACCTCCAGACACGCCTCCTTCCTATTTGCAATAGAAGCTAAGCTTGTGCAGTGGTTAACGTGTCAGGCGAGGATCTGTGTAGAAACCCAGGTTCAAATCTCCACTCTGCCACAGAAGCTCACTGGGTGACCTTGGGCCAGTCACCCATTCTCAGCCTAACCTACCTCACAGAGTTGTTGTGAAAATAAAATAGAGGAGGGAACAGTGAAAGCTGCTTGGGTCCCTCTTGGGGAGAGAGGTGAGAGAAAAATAAAGCAAGTAAATAAGTTGATTATCGTATGGTAGTGTGTGTAGTATAGCCAGAAGATCCTAAGATTGTCTGGCAGCCAGAAGTTCAAGCTCTTTTAGCATTATGCACCACTAGGTGGTAAGCTAGAGTTGGTTTTAAGGCAAGAGACGTTTTGGAGGTGGTTTGCCATTGCCTGCCTCTGCTTCACAGCCCTGGTACTCCTTGGAGGTCACCCTTCCAAATACTAGCCAAGACCAATCCTGCTTAGCTTCCGAGATCATCCCTTTTCCTGCTTTGATAGATTATGGGGAAATATTAACTCACTTCTTCTGTTCATACCATCAACAAAGTTTGCTGCTATACTAGTATTAAATGTGTTCTAAATTGCCAACTAGGACAGATGAGGAGTCTAGACTGAAAAATAAGGGGGTGGGGAGAAAAATTAGCAGTGGGAGAACAGTGAGGAAAACAGAATTGTAGGGAGACACCAAAAGGTTGTTGTTTTTACAGTTTGGCTACCACACACTAACATGGCTGACCCTTTGCAAGCTCTGGCTGTGCAGAAGCTCAGTGGAACTAAAGGGAAAAAGAAGGCATAGACCTGTCAGGTTCCCTGTCACGTTGTTTTCATTTCCCTGCACATAGCTGGGTCCTCCCGTCGGGGGACTGGTAACCAGTAGCCTGCTATGTCAGTGTCTCCCCTCCCCTCCCCTCCCTTCATGCTTACTGCCTGCCAACTCTGCTAATCTGTTTCTCTGAAGTTAACCTTGGGATGTTTCTGTACTGGGTTCCTCCAGGTGGCTAATTGTGTGGGAATGTGAAGTAGGAGCTCTCAAAGGGGAGGGGGATGAGTCGTTTCTGGGCTGCACGGCTTTTTCTTGGGAATGTAACTGCTGGGGGTTTTGTGCTTTTTGCTTATTGCACTAATTGGTGCCGGTCATTTATCTGCCATTTGAAAACTGTATTTGAGTCCTATTAACTTGGTATCACTATCAACGTACGTGTTCCTGAAAGACCATTAAGAAATAAAAGGACTTTTGTTTTCACACTGAGGCCTAGCTTTTTGGATCTACTCAGTTCATCACAAGACCTTGTTAGGAGGTTGCATCCTGGCAAGGACTGTAGAAAAGAGCCAGAGTCCAGGAGCACCTTAAAGACTAACAACATCTGTGGCAGAGGAGGAACTTTCCAGTCACTGCTTACTTCTTCAGATACAGCTAGAATGTGAGTCCATCTGCCCTTACATCTTGGAGGGTGGAGTGATTTGAGACACCAAATGACACTAGCAGGCAAATGACAATAGCACTCGTGATTGGATGAGGTGTGATATGCAGAGGAGAAATCAGCATTGGTAATGAGACAGGAAACCAGTGTGCAGAAGTCAGCATTGGTAATGAGACAGGAAACCGAGGTCTTGATTCGGTCCAGGAGGATGTATTGTCTTGAGCTTTATTATCAGTTGTAATTCAGCAGTCTCTCCTTCTAATCACCCTTTGAAATTCCTTTGTAAGAGAACTGCTGCTCTTAGGTCAGGAGCGACTGAATGTCCTGGGAGGTTAAAATGTTCCCCCACTGGTTTTTGCATGTTGTGGTTTCTAATATGTCCAGGTGGGTAACCCAGGTGGTCAGAAGTTAACAGAACAAAGTTTGGGTCCACCGGCACCTTGAAGACCTACAAAGTTCAATTCTAGGTATAAGCTTATATCCAGAATTAAACTTTGTTGGTCCTAAAGGTATCACTGGACTCAGATCTATGTCCATTTATTCTTTATCGTAGGGACTGGCCTGTTTGTCCAATGCAGACTGCATTGACTGTTGCTTGCCCTGGCTGGCAGAGGCATCGACTTTTAAAATCCCGGGGGGGAGGGGCTCTTGTGCGCGGGCGCGAAGCACGCGCACACGCTGGGACCATGTCCCCTCCCCTCCCCCCCGGACTGGCCTAGCCTGGCCACTCCTGCCTCCATGGGGCCAGCTGGGCAACTGCCCAGTGTGCCAGGCCAGTCCGGGGGGGGGGAGGGGGTGGCAGCCGGCAGGCAGGCAAACGAGGCGGCCTCCCCCCCCCCCCCGCCTGCTCCTGCCTCCGTTCCTCCGTCCAGCACACTGGGCATTTGCCCAGCTGGTTCCTGGACGGAGGGAGGGAGGAACGGAGCAGGGGGAGAGGCGGTGGCGGCGGCAGCCAGCCAGCTGGCCTGGGTGCTCCATTTTCCCGGGGGTGGCTGAGCCCCCCCCAGGAAATTTCGGGGGTGGCTCGAGCCCTCGAGCCCCCCCGTAGTTTATGCCTATGCTGGCTGGTCTCTCATTTTGCTCCTGTGCTGTCTTGGCAGATGGGTTTTGCAGTGTCTGAGAAGCAGCTTAGGGTTACCCTTAGCGAGGGCCATAACCAGGATCTTTTACTGGAGGGGAGGCATTTAAATAAGTTGGGGGGCACTGTGTCAGGAGCGACAAGAGAGTAAATGTTTTTTAAAAGCAACAAGAGAGAGATTGAGGGCTGGCATAGCTATGGCACCTGCGAAAAATAAAATAAAATAAACCAGCAGGATGGGAAGTCGGGGGGGGGGGAGCCCCGAGATGCCCCACTGTAGCTACAGGTCTGCCCTTAGCTTCCAAGTAATCTTAGCAGAAAGTCCGATGGCCAGAGTCGGGGAGATAAAACTCTTCTCCCTGTGCACTGACTTCCCCGCTCCCCTTAGTGGCCGCAGTCAGAACTGCATTGGGGAAAAGTAAACACATGCATTGGGGGAATCGGGGGCCCTCCAGCCGATTTGCCGGCCCCACCCCGAATTTTGTTCCCCCCAAAGGCCCCACCTCTCCGCAACCCTGCTAGGAAGGAGGAGGGGGTCCCGGGGAAAGGCGGGGTCAGTGGAATGGCTCAGGCAAAGGCCTGGAGCAGTACGCAGTATCAAAGCCCCCAACCTGGGGGTTCCTCCCTGCATGGAGAGAGCCTCAGAAGGGGGTCACGACTTCCTAGAGGGGCGGGTTGGAGACCCCCCCCCCCACACCACACCAGTGTTCCCTCTAAGCTGAGTTAGTGTGAGCTAGCTCAGTTTTTTAGCCTCCAGCTCACACATTTTTGTCTTCGCTCAGGAAGGAGGGCTCCAGAGCAAACTGATTTATGCAACAGCCAAATAATTTCCTCAGGAATTTTTGCATACAAGACTCCACAGCTTAGAGAGAACATTGCCCCACACTGGCTGCTGGGCGCGCGCGTCCCTGGAGGCGCGCCAGGAAAGTGGGGAGGGGCTCCCCCGCACAGGCAACCTCAGAGACCGACCTCCTCCTCCCCACCCCACGCAAATCCCCCCCAAGCCCCCCCACCCTTGCCCAGCTGACCCCACCTCGCTCTCCCCACGCGCCCCAGGCGTTTGCAACAGGGTGCCCTCCCCGTCCCCAACAGCAAGCGCAGAACTCTGCCACCGCCTCTTTCGGTCACATGACTTGCCGTCACGTGCTTGCGGAGCCGTTGCGCCCCCTCTTCTTTTTCCAGCAGGGTCCGGGAGGCGTTAGATTCCCCCCCCCCCTCCAAAGTGGCTGCTGCCGGAGAGGCGCCCCTCCCTCCGACTTATGGTAGGATTCGCATCCAGGGTCCGGGGGAGGGGGCTACAGAGGGGCAGTTCGGGGGTGGGGAGAAGGAGCTGGGTGCTGATTGCCCAGACCGCGCCCCCTCCCCGCGCCGCTTAAAAGGAGCCTCCGTAGTCAGAGGCAGTCTACCTGTGCACCCCCAGTGCTTAAGAGGCAGCATCAGAAGAGACCCTCTACAACGCCCTGTTTTTGGGGCCACTGTGTGAGCCAGGATGCTGGACTAGATGGACCGGGGGTGGGGGGGCGGGAAGTACCCCTCGTCAGCTCTTTTGTCTGGGTTTCCTGCCCCACTGGGAACAGGGAGACCCACAGGGGGGTGAAGAGGGCTGGTCCCTCCCCCTCCAAGTTGGTGTGTTTCTTCCCTCCTCTCTGCACAGCCAACAGGTCCCTGCAGCACAGATCCTGGAGGCGGAAGGCGACACCCTTCACGCTGCACTTGGATGCCCTGACTCAGGTTTCTACCTGCCTTCTCTCTGTGGAGCACTGAAAGGGGGGGGGGTCTGTCTGTCTGTCCATCCCTCTATCATATTTCTGTGCTGCCTCTTCCTGTGTGAAGTGGGGGGAGATCTAAGGACAGACCAACTGAAAACTTGTTCCCATAGCAACAGGGAAGTTCCCAAAGTAAACAGGGTTATCATTTTAACGCTGGTGAATATCTTAGGCAGTTTTCTTTTATAATTGTAGTGTTTATTGTTTGCATCGTGCTGTTTGTAACAGACGGTTTTCTAACTTTGGGGTCCAGGTTTTTTTCCCTTTGTGTTGTTTGTTTGCATGTATTCTGCTGTTTTTATTGCACTCTCTTCCGACTCAGTAACCCACCTTAAATCTTAAGGAGAAAAGGAGACTATAAGGAAATAACTCACTGGCCTAAACCTTCTGGGCCTCTGGGGAAGTACCCCCCCCACACACACACACACCCTCAAGTCTACAGGCCTTTTTTGAACCGCTCCATTCATCTGACTTTCCTGCAGGGAAATGCTCATCAGCATCGTTTTATTTGTTGTTTGAACATTTGTTTTCCTTTCTGGATGGAGTGACAGCTGACAAAGATCTATGCTCTGTTGTTGGCCCTCCAGAGGGACTCGTTGGCCACTGTGTGTGAGACAGGATGCTGGACTAGATGGACCCTCACTGGTCTGACCCAGCAGGGCTCTTCTCATGTTCTTACCAGGGGAAGGCCCCGGCCTCTCTGCCCTGTTGTTGGCCCTCCAGAGGGACTGGCTGGCCACTGTGTGAGACAGGAGGCTGGACTGGAGGGACCCTCACTGGTCGGATCCAGCAGGGCTCTTCTGATGTTCTTACCAGGGGAAGGCCTCAGCCTCTCTGCCCTGCTTTTTGGCCCTGCAGAGGAACTGGTTGGCCCCTGTGTGAGACAGGATGCTGAGATAGATGGACCTTCACTGGTCTGATCCAGCAGGGTTCTTCTGATGTTCTTATAGGGAACCTCCATGTTCAGAGGCAGTCAGCCTCTGGTTCCCTAGTGCCAGGAGGCAACATCAGGTAAAGGCCTCAGCTTCTATGCCCTCTTGTTGGCCCTGCAGTGGTTGGCCACCGTGTGAGACAGAATGCTGAACTAGATGGGCCCTCACTGGTCTGATCCAGCAGGGCTCATCTTAGGTTCTTACTATGCTAGGATAAGCTTTACTAGTTGAACCTCCATGTTCAGAGGCAAAATACCAGGCCCCAAATGCAATTGTGGTGCAGCCCGCCAAACTGTTTTTCACCTGTCACAGGAATGCGAGCAACATACTTTCCAGGGAGATGTGATGGAGCGCTTTGAACTTCCCCCAGCTACAATTGAATGGATCGAAAATTTAGATATTAGTATTTAGTGAGATCCTTCAGTCTGTCTGTGTAGTGGTCAGGAGCGCGGACTCCAATCTGGGAGAACTGGGTTTGATTCCCCACTCCTCCACATGCAGCTGCTAGTGTGACCTTGGGTCAGTCACACATTCTTTCAGAGTTGTTCTCTCAAGGGCAGTTCTTGAGAGAGCTCTCTCAGCCCCACCTACCTCGCAGGGTGTCTGTTGTGGGGAGGGGAAGGGAAAGGAGTTTGTAAGCCGCTCTGAGACTCCTTTGGGTAGTGAAGGGTGGGGTATAAATCTAATCTCTTCTTCTTCATTGTATCATCTTGGTTACACATTTTATATTATTATATGTTTCCTCTGTGTAATTTTGCCATAGGATAAATAAGAATTCAGAGGCACTAATCCTCTGAATTCCAGAGCCAGGAGACAACATCAGGGAAGGCCTGGGCCTCTATGCTCTGTTGCTGGCCCTCCAGAGGAACTGGTTGGACCCTGAGTGAGGCAGGATGCTGTACTAAATGGGCACTCACTGGTCTGATCCAGCCGGCGTCTTCTGAGGTTCTTATGTTATTTTCAGCCCGATGGAGCTCAGACTGAAAGCAGAGCCAGATGCAGAAGCAGGGAGCAGACCTGACAGGAACAAGATGGAGAACAGAGAATTCTGGGAAAGAGCCATGCAGACAATTCCTGGGACGGAGACCCTGTGCTCAGATGGCCAGAGCTTCAGGCAGTGCCGCTACCAGTGGGCCGAGGGGCCCCAGGAGGTCTGCAGCCAACTCCACCGTCTTTGCCACCAGTGGCTGAAGCCGGAGAGGCACACCAAGGAGCAGATCCTGGACCTGGTGATCCTGGAACGTTTCTTGGCTGTCCTGCCCCCGGAGGTGCAGAGCTGGGTCCGGGAATGTGAGCCAGAGACCAGCTCCCAGGCGGTGGCCCTGGCTGAGGTCTTCCTCCTGAGCCAGGCAGAGGAGGAGAAGTGGAAAGGGCAGGTGAGGGAGTTTCATCCTGGGGTCTCCGGAGGGCAGAACAGGCCCGGCTTGCCCACCTCTCTCTTGGGAAGTCGGCTGTCCCAGCCCCCCACCCTGCTTTTCCCCCTGGATCAAAAAATTCTCCTTCTCTGCTCTTCCAGGGATCTTCTGAAGGGGCAGCTGATCTGCCCAAGGAGGAGGCTCCGTCAGACCTCCAACAGAGACCAGTCTCCGAGGGGTTCGCTCAGGGGGGCGACAGAGGAGCCACCTCACTGGGTAAGGATTATGAGGGACAGATTTCATCTTGGCCCTCCTCCTCTTCCTCCTCTTCTCGAATACACCGGAAATCTGTAGACTCATTTTACATTCCCACTGATTTACATGGGGGAAGTCTCCAGCCTCTGCTTTAGAAAACCCATTTCAGCTGACTAACACTTTACTGACTTGTTTTAGAGCATTTTGGAGTCGCTTTTCCGTAAATTTCAGGTAGGCAGGCTTCTTGGTCTGCAGAAGAAAAGCAGGATTCGAATCCGGTTGCATCCTAGAGACCAGCAAGATTTCTGGCTTTGGAGAATCAAAGTTCTGGTATCTGATCAAGTGAGCTCTGACTCTCAAAAACTCGTTACTGTGGAAATCTTGCTAGTCTTTCAGGTGCTACTAGACATAAATCTTTCTTTTCAGCTGTGTTCCCAAGGCTAGTTACAATAAAAGCATGAAACGCGAGAATCTATCATACCGGTTAAATAACGCCAATGTGCCTGAGCAGCAAAACCATCACTAACTCTTTACGAGTCACCAGACATAAGCCACACTAGTATGCTTAAACAGGCAAATAATTAATTATTATTATTATTATTTCGTGGAATTGTGTGTAGTACAGCCAGGAGATCCTAAGACTGTCTGGTAGACTGAGGTTCTAGCTCTTTTAGTGTTATGCACCACTAGATGGCGAGCTAGACTTATTTTGAGGGTTGAGTCTGCTCTGAGAGAGTTGTGACTGGCCCAAGGTCACCCAGCTGGCTTCATGTGGAGGAGTGGGCAATCAAACCCGGTTCTGTTGCAGACCCAACATGGCTACCTTCTGGGGAGCAGTCAGTTCAAAAGCACAAGGGCCGCGGCCGGGAACCCACTTGGTGGACTCCTGCCTAGTATCAACAAGTAGCAGCTTCTGCCCTGCAGATCTCAGTCAGCGGCAGGTGCCTCCGGAGCTGCCCTTTGCATCCGTCCTCACAGCCCATGTGGAGATGATTTCCGACTCAAAGCACAGCAAGGCCAAATACTTCTGAAGGGGCTGGCTGATTTCTCCTGCTGTCTTTGTCTCCCTCACAGGCGGTAAGGCAATGCCAGTGGTGGGCGTGAGGTCATCCGCGCTCCTCGGTGCAGTGGAAACCGTTGCCGTTCAGCTGGATCAGGTATGGGAGGGGATAAGAGGGGGTGTGATGGGCGAGGGACAGACAGGGACGGAGAGAGTCCGTCTTTTTCCTCCGGCTTCTGTCTAAGACACAAAGAGAAATAGCCCTTGGCGGCCTTCATCTTATTTGCTTTACTTATTCACTTTATCTATTTGACACAGAGAGTGATTAAAATGTGGAATTCGCTGCCAGAAGATGGCCAGGGGAATAGTAGTGATGTACTGATGGCTAGAAGAATAGACAGCTTTAAAGGTGGATTAAATAGATTCATGGAAGATAAGTGTATCAATGGCGACTAGCCATGGTGACTGAGGGGAACCTCCACATTCAGAGGCACTAATCTTCTGAATCCCAGAGCCAGGAGGCAACATCAGGGGAAGGCCTCGCTGCCTCTCTGCCCTGTTGTTGGTCACCCAGAGGAACTGGTTGGCTGCTGTGTGAGACAGGAGGCTGGACTAGAGGGACCATTGATCTGATCCAGCAGGGCTCTTCTGTTGTTCTTGTGAAGGCCTTGGCATCTATGCCCTGTTGCTGGCCCTCCAGAGGAACTGGCTGGCCACTGTGTGAAACAGGAGGCTGGACTAGATAGACCATTGGTCTGATCCAGCATTGCTCTTCTGATGTTCTTATGAAAGCCTCGGCCTCTCTGCCCTGTTGTTGGCCCTCCAGAGGAACTGGCTGGCCACTGTGTGAGAGGGGATGCAGGACTAGATGGACCATCGGTCTGACCCAGCAGGGCTCTTCTAATATTCTTATGAAGGCCTTGGCCTCTATGCCCTGTTTTTGACTGTCCAGAGGAACTGGTTGGCTGCTGTGTGAGAGGGGAGGCTGGACTAGGTGGACCCTCACTGGTCTGATCCAGATGGGCTTTTCTGATGTTCTAATGAAGGCCTTGGCCTCTATGCCCTGTTATTGGTCATCCAGAGGAACTGGTTGGCCTTTGTGGGAAACAGGAGGCTGGACTAGATGTACCATTGGTCTGATCCAGCAGGGTTCTTCTGATGTTCTTATTATTTTATTATTTCTAATGTTTACATCTCGCCTTTCTGTCCTCACCAGGGGCAAATAAGGTGGCTAACAATCTAACACATACATGAAAATCGCATTGTGAAATTGTTAGAATCAACACCCCCCCCCCAGTACACCTCATTAAAACAATTAAAAGCAGACTTAGAAGAAGAAGAAGAAGAGATTGGATTTATACCCTGCCCTTCACTCCCCAAGGGAGTCTCAGAGCGGCTTACAAACTCCTTTCCCTTCCCCTCCCCACAACAGACACCCTGTGAGGTAGGTGGGGCTGAGAGAGCTCTTTCCCAAGCTGTCCTTGAGAGAACAGCTGGTACAGAGCTATGGCTTGCCCAAGGTCATCCAGCCAGATGCAAGTGGAGGAGTGGGGAATCAAACCCGGTTCTCCCAGATTAGAGTCCGCGCACTTAACCACTACACCAAACTGGCTCTCAATACATACAAAACTTTAGAACATTGGTTAGGAAAGAGAGATCACTGAGGAAACACCAAACCGGGGGGTTGGGGGGGGGAGGCTTCATGCGCTGGTGGAAAATGGCAATGGAAGGTGACAGACAGATCTTCTCTTCTGTGTGTCCAGATTCTGCAAAGATCCCTGACCAAAATGTCTCCTCCTCCTTCCAGAGTCCAGTGACCTTTGAGGAGGTGGCGATGTCTTTTTCGGAGGAGGAGTGGGCACTGCTGGATCCGGACCAAAGGGCTCTGTACCACGAAGTTATGTCGGAAAGTCTCCTGAACGTGGCCTCTTTAGGTAAGCACCCCCCGGGCCCTTCTTATCCCAGGCAGAAACTGCCCTGCTTGGTTGGCCCCTCTTTCCCAAGCTGCTTCTGATGAGCCGGGGTCTCTTCCTAGGCCGGGGGGAGCCTCCCCGCTCAGATCTCGGATGCTTCCGGATGCTGCGTCCGCTCCGCGACGGGTCGTGTTTGGGGATTCTGCTCATGCCGTCATCTTTTTCCGGACTGCCTTCGCGCTTTCGAGTCAAGCTGCACAGGGAGAGCCAGACGGACGCCTTGGGGCCCAGACAGCTCCCCCACACCCACCAGAGTAAGCCCCCGGACTTTGCAGGTGGTAGGGAAAAGGCTGGGGCCAGGGAGGCTGGGTGTCTGGGATCAGCTTCAGAACTGACACAGAAAAGCTTCTGGTACTTCTCAACCCCCTGGTGTATGTTCGTGCCTTGTCATAAGAACATCAGAGAAGCCAGTGTTGGATCAGGCCAGTGGCCCATCCAGTCCAAAACTCTCTGTCACACAGGGCCCAAAACCCAGGTGCCCTCAGGAGGCCCACCAGCGGGGGCCAGAACTCTAGAAGCCTTCCCACTGTTGCCCTCCCCCCCCCACCCTCCCGTCAAGCACCGAGAATACAGTGCATCACTTGCCCCAGGCTGAGAGTTCCTATCTATACCTTGTGGCTAACAGCCACTGATGGACCTCTGCTCCAGATGTTTATCTAATTCCCTCTTGAAGCCGTCCATGCTCGTAGCCGCCATCACCTCCTGTGGCAGTGAATTCCACGCGTTAACCACTCTTTGGGTGAAGAAATACTTCCTTTGATCTGCTCTAACCCAACTGCTCAGCAATGTCATGGAGTGCCCACGAGTTCTTGTATTGTGAGATAGGGAGAAAAGTCCTTATTTCTCCACCTTCTCTCTCCCATGCATAATTTTGTTAACCTCTATCATGTCACCCCTCAGTTGTCTTTGCTCTTTTGTCATTCAAAGCAGCTGCTGCCTGAGTCCAGGCTCTGATTTGCAGTTCTGATTTTCAGCCAAGCTCTTAATTGCTTTTGTGTTTTTATTCCAGTTTCTGCCGGCTGGAAGAGCATAAAAGCAGAAGCTCCTCCTGAGGGGTCTCTGGGAAAAGTCACCGATCTGGAGGAGCAGAGAAGGCAAACAGGAGCAAAACAGTCCTTCAGTACTGAGTGGAGCAGCCGTCAGAGTGAAAATCCAGCTTCCCCGCAAAGCATCCAGGACCCGTGTCGGTATTTAGAGTCTGCAGAATGCATCACTCAGAGCACAACCTTTTTAGAGCATCAAGGCATCCACGCTGAGGAGGAACAGGAGTGTGGGGAAAGCTTCATGCTGAGTGAATATCTCACAGAGCTCCAGCAGAGTCACCAAGAGCAGGTGCAATACAAATGCAGGGTGTGTGGAGAGAGCTTCTCGAGTCGGTCAGCCCTGGCCGTGCACCGCCGAAGCCATGTCAGGAGGAACCCATATAAGTGTTCCGTGTGTGGGAAGGGCTTCAGTCAGCGAGGGAACCTGATGGCCCATCTAAGAATCCACACGGGAGAGAAGCCATTTAAATGCACCGAGTGCGGAAAGAGCTTCCGTCAGAGCGGAACCCTGGCTTCCCATCAGAGAATCCATACGGGCGAGAAACCCTACAAGTGCTTGGAGTGCGGAAAGAGCTTCAGCGACAGCTCCACCCTGACTGCCCACCAAAGAATCCACACCGGGGAGAAGCCATTTGAATGCCTGGAGTGTGGAAAGAGGTTCGGTCACAAAGGAAACCTGAACTGCCATCAAAGAATCCACACGGGGGACAAACCGTTTAAGTGCTTACCGTGTGGGAAGAGCTTCAGTCAAAGGGTTAACTTTCTGAGTCATTATATAAGAATTCATGCAGCGGGGAAACTATTTGAGTGCTTCTAGGGTGGAAAAAACTCTCCTCATCATTCAAGCCTTGCTTTCCACCAAATTATCTACATGGGGAAAACACACGGGCGCGCACACACACAAATGCTTAGTGTGTAGGGAAAGCTTCAATCAGAACACGCATCAAATAATTCATGCAGGGGAGGTTCTGTGAGGCCTGCAAAAGACTCCTTCTGAAAGGAATGTAAGGCAGAACTGAGACTGTTGTACAGTTTTACTCAGTTCTTTAATGACCATTGGAGACTCAAACTTTATTGCATGAGTCTACCCACCTCAATATATTTTTGCAATGTCTGCTTCCTTTCAAAGAGACCGAGACTGCCGTCAGGGAAAGGCCAATTCCCTTGCAAAGTGCACTAGTTCAGATGAGCAAGTGGTGCGGGCATTGCTGCATCTTCCCAAAGCCCTGTGCAGCCCCTGATGCACCTGTGGTCCCCACTGACCCCGTAGCCAGCAACTATAATAACAGTTGTTTAATAGCTAAGGGGGGAAATGATTGTGGTGGGGGGTAATAGGTGCAGATGAGGTTTATGCATAGTGGGAGGTGCAGGTCCTTGCCTATTGGGCTCAGAGAAGGGAAAGTTGCTCATAATATCAGAGCAAAGCAAGAGGAGGTGGAGCTGGGAGAAATTGTTTGGGAATCCAGCATTTGAGGGCCTCCTTGTTCTGTCCAGCTGGTAAAAATAGCTGGATGGCACTCCTGGGGAGGAGAATAAAAGTAAATCTGCGGGGTCTTTTCTTTAGGATTGCTAGGTTACAGATCTCGGTTATAATTTGGTGTGAAGGTCTCACTGAAAGAAAAACAACCTGGGCTCATCCCGGCGAGACATCCTGTTTATCGAGACTCTCTCTGTTACTTTTAATTTTACAGGCAGTGCGAGAGTGTCAGACAGTGTGAGGTTCTTACTGCGTTTAGTTAATTAACACAAAAATAGTAAAACCTGCCATTGTTAAATGGAACATATTTGACACTGACTGAAGAGAAAGTTGCATTTTAGATATTTGGTGTGTAGGGCAGAACACTGTGGCAGACCGTGGAGTTTGGTCTCAAGTCTGGTGATTGACAGTTAGGGACATTTCATATGTTGTGATTATTTAGGGATATTTTCCGCATATTCATTAAAAGACATTTGTTTGGTTTGGTTCTTACAGGTTTCTAAAGGGTTGGTTGGTTTTTCCTTTATTTATTTTCTTCCACCTTTTTAGGTTTGGAAGTGGGTTTCAGGTTTTAATACCCCTCCTTTGGTCCTACACGATTAATTTTGAGCACAGAACATGAGAGGAGACAGTAAAATGGTTCTGCCCCACTTTCCATTCAAGAGGCCCATCTGACTGGGGGCCAGCAAGAAACTCAGTTTGTGACTCAAGAAGAGAAGAGATTGGATTTATACCCTGCCCTTCCCTACCCAAGGGAGTCTCAGAGCAGCTTACAGTCTCCTTTCCCTTCCCCTCCCCTCCCCACAACAGACACCCTTGAGGTTGGTGGGGCTGAGAAAGCTCTTTTGAGACCTGCTCGAGAGAACAGCTCTGAGAGAACTTGTGACTGACCCAAGGTCACACTGGTAGCTGCATGTGGAGGAGTGGGGAATCAAACCCGGTCCTCCCAGATTAGAGTCCACACTCCTAACCACTTCACCAAACTGGCTCTCAAGGCCTCTCCTAGTACAGAACTGGGAGCTCAAGACACAGCGTCCAATTCTGACTATCTTTGCAAATCTAAAATAAATATACACATTAGGGACAAGAGAGTCAGGGTGGTGCAATGATTAAAGGGCTGGACTAGAATTGGGGGAGGGGGGTGACTGCTGTTCAAATCCATGGAGGGGGGCCCAGATAAGACAGTTGAAGCTAATTCTGTAAGGAGACTCCCTTCTGCATACAATCAGAGGACCCGAAGTAAACACAGGTTTTTCCTGTGCGAGTCTGTTTAGCAGCAGAGTTCTCCAGGATTTATCTCTTAAAGGGAGACGAACAGCATTTAATTCTGATAATACAAAAAGGTAAGGGGGGGGGGAGGGAGTTTGGTTCTTTGAATTTTTTAACAGCATTTAAAGCAGGGCAGCCTTCCACAGGGAACCAGCCCTGTGCTGCAACCTGTAAGCGGAAGGCTTTTCAATGTGACAAAATGGTGTTTCAGCACTTGCTTTTTAATCTGCTCTCAAGGATTGTTTCTTTTTCTTTGGTGTCAGAACAAGTTGTCAGGGCCCTTTCCATAGACAGGCAAAGCAGATACTCAAAAAGGGGAAAAAGAAATATAAACAAAGCCAAGTTCTGCTCTTCTATTAAAGGGATTGGCATAGGGTTGCCCAATCTCGGTTGGGAAATACCTGGAAACCTTGGGGGTGGATCAGGGAGAGGGTGGGGTTTGGGGAGGGGAGGGGCCTCAGCATAGGCGTCAACTATAGGGGGGGCTTGGGGGTGTGGGCCACCGCTGAAATTTTCCCAGGTGGGACTGAGCCCCCCCCCCCCCGCGAAATGGAGCGCCTCTCTGCTGTTGCTGTGCCTCCCCGCCTTCCAGGCCCCCTTCCTAGGCCCATCCGCCGCTGCCTCTCCCCCACCCCCGCCCGGCTCCTTTGCACCCACTTCTCCCTCCCTCCCTCCTGGGGCCATCCCGGTGAATGCCCAGTGTGTTGACATCACCCGCAACGCCCTGAACCAGAGCGTCGCCCTGGCAACGTGCCCAGCACGATGACATCACTTCCAGGTGACGCCATCATGCTGGGCTGTCGCCTGGAGGGAGGGAGGAGTGGGTGGGGAGTAGGGTTGCCAGCCTCCAGGTGGGGCCTGGGGATCTCCCGCTTTTACAACTGATCTCCAGCTCACAGAGATCAGCTCCCCTGGAGAAAATGACTACTTTAAAAGGTGGACTCTATGGCATTGTACCATGCTGAGGCCCCTCCCCTCCCCCAAACCCCACTTTCTCCTGGCTCCACCCCCAAAGTCCCCAGGTATTTTCCAACCTGGACTTGGCAACCCTAGTGGGGAGAGGGGTGCGGGGGAGCCAGGCAGGGGGGAGAGACTCTTGCGGCAGTGTGCAAGAGCCCCCCCTGGAAATTGAAGTCTATGCCCCTGGGTCTCAGCATGGTACAATGCCAAAGAGTCCACCCTTCAAGGCAGCCATTTTCTCCAAGGGAACTGCTCTTTGTCAGCTGGAGATCAGTGGCAAAAGCAGGATATCTCCTCACCCCACCTGGAGGCTGGCAACCCTAGACTGGCAAGGCAGTCACAGGCTCCAAAAATAGGGTTGCCAGGTCCCCCCTGGCCCTTGGAGGGGGATGGGGGGGTGGAGTTGCCAAATCCAGGTCGTCTGGACCCATGGCAAAGACGCCCTCGAGAGATTTCACCAGGCTTCCCACCACTTCCACCCCACCATTAATCTAACTATGAATTACTCCACACCAGGGCTTGTTTTGTAGAAAAAGCCCAGCAGGAACTCATTAGCATAATAGACTCCACTCAACAGCAGAAACTCATTAGCATATTAGGCCACACCCCCTGACAGTGTGGCTCTTTCTCAGGATCAGCTTCCCCAGGTGCCCTGCGGATTGTGGGGCACATGGGGAACCTGAAGGAAGGAAGGCAGTTTCCGAACTGGGCTTCCCCAGGTGGCCTGCAGCTTGCAAGGCGCCTGGGGAACCTGGGGGGGGGGGGGGGGGAGGCTGTAGGTGTGGTCAACTCCGAAGCCAGCCAGAACTCTGTTCCTGTGCATTCCTGCCCCAAAACAGCCCTGCTCCACACAAGAAATGAACGTCCTGGACACCACTGTAAGGAGGATACAGAGGGGACACAGAAGTACCACATAATACCAGGAAATGACAGATTGGCCACATATCTACATGCCTTCAGCTACCACCCCTCCCACATCAAACAATCCACTGGCTATAGCCAAGGCCTACAGTATAGTCGCATCTGATCCAAGCCCTCAGACAGAGATACTCCCTTGAGGGATCTGCAAAAGGCATTTTTGCTTCTACAGTCTCCTCCTGATATGGTGAGGGAGATGATCGGAAGGGCCGGGGTGATACCCAGGGACAGCTTGCTGCGGGGCAAGCCCAGGGAGAATGGCGGCAGGGCACGACTGGTGGTCACCTGCAGCTCACAGTTCAAGCCAGTTCAGTGTATTGTGAATGACTTGCAGCCCAAGATGGACAGTGGCGCTTCCCTCATGCGTGCGCTGGGGGACTGACCTTGCCTTGCTTGCAGACAGCCTGCTGGCCTGAAGCGGCTTCTCACCCAGCGATAAACTACATGGCAGCGACATGGGCTCAGGTAGCAAGGCCTGCAAGAAACCATGATGCCAACTTTGCTAGCAACACTATCGGTGGGCCCGGCAACATCAGCCATCCCATCCCACGTTCATACTCCAGCTCATCCTCTAATGCGATTTATGCTGTCACATGTCAGCGATATCCTTCCGCCCTTTGCGTTGGATGGGCAGGTCAGTCCCTGCAATGAAGAATTAATGGTCATGGGGTCTGTTATGGGAGGCCACGGCATTCAAGGACCAGTGGGGGGACATTTCGGCCTTCCAGGGCATTCAGTTGCTGAGCTGAAAGTAGCAGTTTTCTTGCAAGGGATTCTCAGGGGGAGAGTGGATGGCAGGGCTGCTGAATTGCAGCTGGTCATGAGGTGTGGGACAATGCATCCACCTGGACTGAATCGAGATCTAGGGTTCCTGCCTCATTACCAGTGCCGATTTCTCCGCGCCTGATTCCCCTCTGTGCATCACACGTAATCCAATCATGCCTGCTACTGTCATTGGCCTGCTGTTGTCATTTGGCACCTCAGATCACTCCGCTGGCCAAGATATTAGGACAGGTGGACTCCCATTCTAGCTGTAGCTGAAGAAGCAAGCAGCGACTCATGAAAGCTCCTCCCCCTCTACGATTGTTGTTAGTCTTTAAGGTGCTACTGGCCTCTTGCTCTTTTCGACTGTTGCAGACAAACACGGCTACCCATCTTGATCTAAAACCAAGTTAGGAGACTCCTGGAGATTTGGGAGGGGCGGAGCCCAGAGAGGAGAGGGACTTCAGTGGGGTACAATGCCGTGGTGTCCACCCTCCAAAGCACCCCCTTCTCTCCAGGGGAACTGATCTCTGTAGTCTGGAGAGGAGCTGTCATTCCAGGGGATCTCCAGGTCCCACCTGGAGGCTGGCATCCCGATCAAAATCTCTTTAAAGAGAGGCGAGGGCCCCCCGCCCCGATTATCAGAGAGATATTTTTATTTATCTTCACCCCTTCGAAACAGGCCTGACCCTTTGCCAAGGGATATCATCGTTTATTTAATTTATTATTCGCCCTTTCCCCAGAAGCTCTGCTTGCATTTCTCCTCCTGGGCAGTGTTCCCTCTAAGCTGAGTGAGCGTGAGCTAGCTCACCGTTTTTTAGCCTCTGGCTCACGCATTGCTGCCTTCGCTCAGGAAGGGATGGCTGCAGAAGAGCAAACTAATTTATGCGGCAGCCAAATGGCTCGCTCCCAACTTTCATGCTAGTAGGGGTTACCAACGCCACCTTTCCTTTTCTCCCTATTTACAATACAGTGAGCCCTGAACCAAAGCGTTAAAGAGAGGGAGAGAAAGCCGCAGTCCTAGAGAGGCATATGGGGGGGGGGGGCTGCGGGGGGGGAGCCATTTCCTCCGCCGCCCTCCCTTGCAGAAAAGCTGCTCTGGATCTGTGAATCTTCTGCTTGGAGCCTCGGAGGGATTTTGGTGAGCTCGAAGAGGCTTTGGAAGTGGGAAATATGGGATGGGGGGCTGCAATGCAAGACCCAAAGCAGAGAGCAAGGAGGGGGGATGTAGCAGGGGGTGGAAGAGAGCACCCCCCTCCCAGTTTCTTCCTTACCTCCATTGCCCCCCCCACACACACACACACAAACACACAGAGCCGCTTGCCCCGTTTGCGCAGAGCCAAGAGGTTCCTCCAGCGGACTTGAGAGCAGTAGGATCCGAATCCAGCAGCTTTGAGAGTAGGGTTGCCAGCCTCCAGGTGGGGCCTGGGGATCTCCCGCTTTTACAACTGACTTCCAGCTAACAGAGATCAGCTCCCCTGGAGAAAATGGCTGCTCTGAAGGGTGGACTCTATGGCATTGGACCATGCTGAGGCCCCTCCCCTCCCCAAACCCCACCCTCTCCTGGCTCCACCCCCAAAGTCCCCAGGTATTTTCCAACCTGGACTTGGCAACCCTATTGAAGAGACTGGAGGGAGCTCAAGTGGCGTCCCGTTCCAGTGGCACGTTTAGAAAGGAGTGGGGGGCTGAGAGTGAGATTTGGGGCAGGGGGGGGAAGGAGTGGGAGGCTGTGGGGAGATCTGGGGGGGCAGAGACTGTGTCACTGGGTCACAGACCCACACGAACCTGAAGAGTGCAAGAGGCTGTGCCCCTTCTGTCTTGGAGAAAGGGAAGCAGGCGGGTCAACTCTAGAACAGAAGGACATAAGAGAAGCCCATGTTGGATCAGGCCATTCTGTCACACAGTGGCCAAAAACACCAGATGCCCTGAGGAGGTCCAGCAGTGGGGCCAGGACACTAGAAGCCCTCCCACTGTTGCCCCCCCCCTCCATCAAGCACTAAGAATATGGAGCATCACTTGCCCCAGACCGAGAGTTCCTATCTATACCTTGTGGCTAATAGCCACTGATGGACCTCTGCTCCATATGTTTATCCAATTCCCTCTTGAAGCTGTCCATGCTTGTAGCCGCCACCACCTCCTGTGGCATTGAATTCCACGTGTTACTCACTCTTTGGGTAAAGAAGTACTTCCTTTTATCTGTTCTCCCCACAGGTGATTTGCTCCGGGTTCAGTGCTTGGGGTGGGTGGGTTAATTTTTCCTGCTTCCACACAGCACCCTGCTGCGCTTGGGCCCCTGCCAGACTTTCCCGCCATCTTTCCCAAAACTGCTTTGGGGTGAAGTTGAATTTGGCAAGCAAGGAGGTGGTATGGCCGCCATTTTAACATCCCCGGGCCCCACCCCAATGGCAGTCTGTCCTCCAGGTGTGGAGTGTGGTTGTCAGTTTCGTTTCGGTTTTTTAATTTTGCAGTTGACTTGTGTATTGGTATAACCAGAACATCTTCTGGCTATCCCAATTTATTAATATAGAATTGATGGGTTTTAAAACACTGTTTTAAAACAATCCACTATTTTGGGGGGTGGGAACTGCAGGGAGTTTGGGGGCAGGCCAAATGCAGGGAAACTTGTCTCCTTTTGAGGCAGAGAATAAGCTGATGGAGCAGACAGGACTCGTTCGTGCTCCTTTCTCCTGTTTTTTTTCCATGCATGGATTGAAGGCAGCTTCACTTGAGACTGCAGGTGGAGGAAAACATTTCCGGAAGCTTCCCTCTGCTGAAATCTCCCTGTTACAGAAAAGCATCATGGCCAGCCCAGGAAGAGAGTGCAAAAACCCTTTTCCCTGCAGGGCTAGTTTTCCATGTGCAGGGAGAATTTAATTCTAAGCTGGAGTCTCTCACCAGTCAGGCACTCCATTCCTTCACATCATGGCTCTCCCACCTCATTTGCAAGCACATTCTCCTAAAAGTTTTTTTTGGGGGGCAGGCAGGAGGGTCTTGGTTTCCCTCAGAGGGGCTTCAGGCAGGGAAAGGGATTAATTTTTCCAGGAGAGGAGGGATGGATGGATAAGGAAGGCTGGACCGGCCCATATAGAATGGCCGGTTGAGGGGAGAGATGTGGGGCCAAACTCTCTTGAGCCTTGATGGATCAAATCCCGTACCTTTAATTGTGCTCTGAATCCAATCTGGAGAGAGGTCCACTGCAGGGACTGGCACAGAAAATGTGTGCGGAAAACGTGTGTGGAGTTCTTTCTTTCTCTCCCTTCCAGGCAGAAGTGAAAGGACACCTTGGATGTCTCCTCCACCATCGCCTCCTCTGTGCGCTGAAGGGGAAAGAGCCGCCATGCAGCCAACTCAGGTATTGGGGGGGGGGGGGAATCAGTGGGGAGACATGCGGCAGACAGTAAGGATGCCCTCTTCTGGGTTGAAAGGCTCAGCGGATTGGGCTGCTTCCCACTGATTCTAGTTTTCCCCCTGGGAAGGCAGAAAAATGGTCCCCCTCCTGTCTAGGATGGTTTCTGCCGTTAAGCAGGACAATTGGAGCATTACCTTTCATTTTGCCAGACCAAGTTAAATTTGTCCATTTCTGCCAGTTCCAATATCTTGTGTTTTAATTCTTCTCTCTCTGGGAGATTCTCCGATTTCCAGTTTTTGGCTATTTTAAGATTCTTGCTGATGTTAATATATGTTATTACATATTTATCTAAGTTAAGATTTTTAGGTAACATGTTTAGCAAAAAGACTTCTGGTAACATGGGAACATTCAGGGCTATTTTGGGGCAGGAACGTACAGGAACGGAGTTCCGGCGGGCTCCTGAGTTGGCCACACCCAGCAGGAACTCATTAACATAGTAGGCCACACCCAACAGCAGAAATTCATTAGGATTGGCTACATTAGGGGTATGTGGCCTAACATGCAAATTAATTCCTGCTACCAAAAAAGCCCTGGGTTTTGACGACAAACAAGGTAAACAGAATAAGAAGCAAAAGGTGGGTGTGGCTGGATGACCACTCTTCTGGTAACACGGGGGTGTGGCCTAATATGCTAATAAGCTGTGCTGTCAGTTGTGTGGCCTAATATGCTAATGAGTTTCTGCTGTTGAGTGTGACCTATTATGCTAATGAGTTCCTGCTGGGCTTTTTCTACAAAAAAAGCCCTGGGAACATTAAAGTAAACAGTAAAAAGACTTCTGGCAACATGGGAATTGTTCCAGAAAAGATGGAATAAAGTGTATATATGGATGGAGAATTATGCATGAATATAAGACTCAAAAATATAAACTCACCGAACGTGTAAAAGGTAATTGTATATATTTAAAAGATAATGTAAGGTGTATGATTTTTTCAAGTTTCTGTAACTTAATAAAACCAAAATATAATTTAAAAAAAAAGAACATTACCTTTCATTTGGTCCAACTCCAAAAGTCTCCATAAAAATATCGAATTTCCCACTGAAACCTATTTAGCCCTTTAACATCTGGATGTCTCTGGCCTTTTCCCCAGAAGAGCTGCTAACGCCCTGCAGCTGAGGACAGCCCCTCTCGTTACAAGATGCTCCCGAGGAGGGCTGGGGGGGGGGAGAATACCCCACGGGGCTCTTCTTGCCACATCTTTGTGCTTCTCTTTCCAGTGACGTAAATAAACACTTCCTTCTCCGTCTTGCAGGCCGGGGTGTCCTTTGAGGAGGTGGCCGTGTGTTTCACCCGAGGGGAGTGGGCCCTGCTGCGCCCGGCCCAGAGAGCTCTCTACAAGGAAGTCATGCTGGAGACCTTTGGGAACGTGGCCTCCCTGGGTGAGGAAGAGCCTTCTCTCCTTCTCTGAGTGAGGGGTGACCATAAGGAAGCCCTGAAGGAGGAAGGGCGTGGTCAGGCTGTCTGCCCTGGTCCCCGTGGCCGGTCTCTGCCTCCCTCCGCCATCCTTCCTCTGATGTGGGGAGGGTCCTGTGCCCTCCTTGCCGAGAGGGAGCCCCTGCCTGACGGTTCTGTGGCTGAGCCATGTGAGAGGGCATCAGAGGAGGGGCCAAGGGAGGCCTAGTGTGGAGGGGGAGGGTCTAAGCAGGGGCTTCCCTCCAGTCTAGGCTTGTCCTTTCCTGGGCTGAGAAGTGGCTGCGGAAGGAACTCTGCGGTCTTTTCTGCCCTTTTAGTTCTCAGCTGGCATTTCCACCTCAGCTTGGCAGGGAACAAGCACAGAAGTGCCAGTGCTATGCCTGCACCCCTTGATTTGTCTAGGGCCTCCGTCTGCCCCACATAAATATAGAAAATCTAGCTTAAAGCCTCCCCGTACCTTGTTTCCATTCCCAGAGAAGAGACGCCCAAAGACTCAAGGGGAAGAAGCAGCTTCATCAGACTCAAAGGAAATAATTGCCCCAATTTTTAAAAATGCAAAATGAGCTTCCTGCAAGAAAGCTCCTTCTAAAAGCAAACAATCGTGACTTGCTAAGATCATTTTGGATTGCAACCGCAAGACACGGTCAGTTTTTGTGACAACAAAGGACAGATACTGCGGGAGACATAAAGGGATTTTCAGCAGCTAAATGTCTTCACACATGCAAGGGAACACCCTACCTTGACCTGCTTCCTGAGTTAGTTATGAAGGGACAAACTCTTCTTCAGGCTCCTAACGGACCTGTAAGCAAGTACTGAATGGTTGTTTTTGAGTGAATCTCAGACCACAGTTTTCCTTGTTCCAAACAGAGGTGGGCAAAGGAAATGAGTGGCTTGAATCCTGGAACTAGCAAATGAGACAATGTGATTTGATTCCACAGTCAGAATACACCCCTTCCCTCCAAGAGATAGGCGGGGATGGAGCTTATAAGGTCTGGGACTCAGCTAGGGTTGCAAGACCCCCTGGTGGGGTGGGGGGCACAAAAAACGGAAGTGAGGTAGGCACGTCAGGGAAGGGGAGGGGGGCTGACACTCTGGTGTTTGGGCAAAGCTCTATGGTTTAAAATGAATTCTACCATAGAGTTTGGGAGAACCGGGTATGATTCCCCACTCCTCCACTTGCAGCTGCTGGATGACCTTGGGCAAGCCATAGCTCTGTACCAGCTGTTCTCTCAAGGACAGCTTGGCAAAGAGCTCTCTCAGCCCCGCCTACCTCACAGGGTGTCTGTTGTGGGGAGGGAAAGGGAAAGGAGTTTGTAAGCCGCTCTGAGACTCCAAGTGAGTGAAGGGCGGGGTATAAATCCAATCTCCTCCTCCTCTTCTTCTTCTTCTTCTATACTGTGACGCTTAATAAAAGTAAACCCTTTTAAAAGAAGGGTCTCACTACTTTGTCAGAAAATGTGGCACCCATCTGCAATCCATGCGTACAGAGGCTGTGGTCCCAAGAGGCCCAGAGCTGGGTGTACATGTGTGCAGAGTCTCAGAATAACAAAAAGAGGGATGAGTCTTGAGTCTAAGCTGAGTTAAAGTGAGCCAGCTCACAGTATTTTAGCCTCTGGCTCACACACTTTTGTCTCCGCTCAGGAAGGATGGCTCCAGAGCAAACTAATCGATGCAGTAGCTGAGTTGCTCACTCACAGCTTTAATGCCAGTAGCTCACAAAGTAGAATTTTTGCTCACAAGACTCCACAGCTTAGAGGGAACATTGGTCTTGACCCCATATGGTACTCCATTCCACTGTATTACTTGCCTGTAGCGTGTTTCTGGAGGGATGGTCAGTCTGGCTTGGAATTTAGGAGCACAAGGAAGAGGTCTAATTTTGTGGTGTTTTCCCCTGTGAAACAGGACCCCTGATCGCCAAACCTGACCTCATATCCTGGCTGGAAGAAGAGGAAGAGCTGTTTCTCCCGGGCGGTGATGAAGAGGAGGCGTCGGCAGGTAGCTTCCTAAGATCTCTGTCTTGGGACTGTGTGTTTCCGGTGCTTCCTTGGAATAGCTGGTGAATGCCTGTGGCCTTGTTTATCCTCACAGTTTTGAGTTTTCCCTCAAAAGAGTTCGGATGAATTGTGAATACTGAACTAGTGCTTGTGGAGCTTCAGCCCAGGACAAGAGGCAGTTTCCTTCTGCCTGCTCTTATGGCCCTTATGTCAGTCTGGCCCAGTAGTATCCACACTGGAGGGGGGTGTCTTTCGGGCCAAGGGGTTCCACCTCAGATCCCTTTCACTAGAGATGCCTGGCCTCGACGCTGACTCTCTGTGCCTGCAAAGCAAAGCATGTGGGGCTTTATGGTGGAGCTTTGACTCAAAGCAACCCCAGAGCACTCTCTTGTGACCCTAATCTTACCTCCCCACCCCCCACCCCCGGGCATGGAGCAGGATTGCGTGCGATTGCATGTGAAGGATCTGGCACACACAGTATGGCAATATAAAATCCAGCCTCTTCCAGAGGGAGTCCTGGCTTTCTCAGAGTAAGTTCAAACCCTAGTCAGGATTCGTCTCTTCTGATCTATAGCTGATCGTGCATTGTCTGCATCTGACAGACAGGGAGCTGTTTGCATACCCCAACAGAAGTGCAGCAGGGGTGGGGGTCTACACAGCAGATTCCCCAGGAGTGCCGGAAGGGGCATAGCAATTATGGGTCGTATCAGAGGAGCAGGCAGGCTGGCCCAGCGCCAATTCTGATGCCTCCCTTTCACTTCTGCATTTCGGGTTGCTTTTTGAATGTGTACTTGACCCTTTTTACAGGGGCATCAAACTCATTTGTTACGCGGGCCAGGTCCCCTATAAATGTCACTTTGTTAGGCCGGGCCATGTGTGCTGTGAAATGTAACGCCAGGTACTGGAGACATAAACTCAAGGTCACTCGTGATGGGCCGGCCAGGTTCGGAACCAGGACCCTCCAGCAGTTAAGAAAAAGAAGGAGAGATTGGATTTATACCCCACCCTTCACTTGGAGTCTCAGAGCAGTTTACAAACTCCTTTCCCTTCCCCCCCCCCACGACAGACACCCTGTGAGGCGGGTGGGGCTGAGAGAGCTCTGACAGAACTGTGGCTTGCCCAAGATCATTCAGCAGCTGCAAGTGGAGGAGTGGGGAATCAAACCCGGTTCGCCCAGATTAGAGTCCGCGCATTTAACCACTGCTCCAAACTGGCCCCTCTCCTCTCTTTCCTGGTTAAGCCAGACTGTCATTTCTCCTTTATCTCTCAGCCAATCACTTTCCCAGTGAAATCCTGTTCTCCATCTAATGGCTGCAAGCTATAGATTAGTTAATACCATCTAGTCCGTCAGAGGACCAAATTCCCAACCAATACACTGAAAGTGTTTTTCCAGACACCAGGCCCTTGAATTCTTGGCTTCTGTGTGTGTGTGTGTGTGTGTGTGTGTGTGTGTGTGTGTGTGTATGTATGAAGTGCAGTCAAATCACTTACAATGACTCTGTGAACTTTTCCTAGCATTCTTGTCTTTTTTCAGTAACCCATGTCTTCTTGTGATGTATCCAAAGCACGATAGCCTCACTTTGGTCATTTAAGCTTCTAGACTCTAGAGCTTTTGGTCATTCAAAGCTTCGGCAGTCCACGGTTATCTGTAAAAGTCTCCTCCTCCACCACATTTCAATGAATCTAATTCCTTCTTGTCAGCTTTCTTCGTTGCCCAACTTTCACACCCATGCATAGTAATGCGGATACGGAATGCTATGGCATGAATTATCTTGATATTGGTTGGCGGCAACATGTTCTTTACTCTTAAGGATCTTTTCTAACACCGTCGTGACTGGCCTTCCCAATTTCCATCTCTTTCTGATTTCTTGGGTGCTGTCTCCCTTTGGGTGGATGGTGGAGCCAGAGAGTAGTTAAATTGGCTCATGACCTGATCTCATGCTTTTTTCCCCCGCTTTTTTTTTTTGCAGTGTATTTATGCCAAGTACAGTCCAGTGACAGAAAATGAGGGATATACTTTGTTCTTCCAGTTTGGTGTAGTGGTTAAGTGCGCGGACTCTAATCTGAGAGAACCAAGTTTGATTCCCCACTCCTCCTCCACTGGCACCTGCTGGATGACCTTGGGCAAGCCATAGCTCTGTACCAGCTGTTCTCTCAAGGACAGCTTGGGAAAGAGCTCTCTCAGCCCCACCTACCTCCCAGGGTGTCTGTTGTGGGGAGGGGAAGGGAAAGGGGTTGGTAAGCCGCTCTGAGACTCCCAAGTGAGTGAAGACCGGGATATAAATCCAATCTCTACTTCTCTTCTTCTTCTTCTTCCTGTCCTGCCTGAAAGGCAGTGAGGGACTGCCCTCCTCCCAACCCTTTCCCTCGCCATTCCTTTTACAGCTTTAGTTTACTCTCTGCTGCTCCCATCTGGCTTGATTTAGACTTGCCGTCTGCCAGCTGGCAACCACACCAAAAAGAATCAGCCCTGGGGCTAGCTGTGGAGGGATCAGTCAGCAATATCATCCTCCCAGCCTCTGCTCTGCCACCATCCCTAGCCTACCTGCCCACCAGGACAGCTATAGTTCATTAGGAAAACAGTCATGATGTGATAATGAAGCTGTGGTTTGAACAATTAAAAATATATATTTTAATATGTCCAGTATATAATGACTAGTTATACACTAGACAGATTAAAAAAAATTTTTTTCTAATTGTTTAAACCACAACTTTGTTATTACATCATGGCTGCTTTCCTAACGAACTACAGTCTGTCCCATGATCTCTCCTTCACCAGGACATCTGAGCACAAGGAAACTCAAAAAGGGGGGGGAAAAACCCTCTTTCCCTAGATCTAAAACTAATTTTCTTCCTCTAAGCACTTCTGTTCTGCCCCTAAGCATTTCTCCTTTGATCTCATCCAGCTACTTACAGTGTGCGTGGTACCTCTGCATCCTGAGTTCTATTTTTGCAGTAAGCCTCCCACCTGCTGCCTGGGATATAAAAACGGAGAGATCTCCACCCTGAATTGAGTATGACGATGGGAGACTTCACTCCAAAGGCTTATAGTCTTTAGGTGCTACTGTATTCAAAATTAGGTATTTGGGGGAAAGGGTCATATCATCACACCAGGTATCCTTTTCTTTCAGCAGGAGACATGTGGCAGTCAGCGAATCAAGCAGAAGAACACCAGTTGATGGGAAAAGAGGATACGTGTTCCAGTGTGAAAGAGAAGTCTGAATATTTGGATGCACCAAGAAAGGAGGAGGGAAAATATCCACCTAAAGGGAGGAATAATTCCGGTGTTTTACAGGGGGATGACTCTCTATGGAAAAACATATGCCAAGGAGACAACATGAATGAGCTCACTGTAAGCAAGGAACATTTCACTGGAATATTAGTTATTAATATTCAACAAAGGATGTTTAAAACTAAGAAAATATATAAATGCTTAGAGTGTGGAAAAAGTTTCAAGACTAGTAAAGAACTTACTTCCCATCAAAGAATTCACACAGGGGAGAAACCATATAAATGCCTTGTCTGTGGGAAAAGCTTCAGTCATAGTTCCAGTTGTACTTCCCATCAAAGAATTCACACAGGAGAGAAACCATATAAATGCCTGGAGTGTGGAAAAGGCTTCACTGAACGTTCCAGTCTTACTTCCCATCAAAGAATTCACACAGGGGAGAAACCATATAAATGCCTGGAGTGTGGGAAAAGTTTCAGTCAGAGTTCACACCTTCGTGTTCATCAGAAAATTCACACAGGAGAGAAACCATATAAATGCCTGGAGTGTGGGAAAAGCTTCAGTGAGAGTGGAAAACTTACTTCCCATCAAAGAACTCACACAGGGGAGAAACCATACATATGCCTGGAGTGCGGGAAAAGCTTCCGTTGGAGTCACTACCTTACTTCCCATCAAAGAATTCATGCAGGGGAGAAACCATACAAATGCCTGGAGTGCGGGAAAAGCTTCCGTTGGAGTCACTATCTTACTTCTCATCAAAGAATTCATGCAGGGGAGAAACCATACAAATGCCTGGAGTGTGGTAAAGGCTTCAGTCAGAGTTCAAACCTTCGTGTTCATAAAAAAACTCACACAGGGGAGAAACCATATAAATGCCTGGCGTGTGGGAAAAGCTTCAGGCAGAGCTCATGCCTTACTTCTCACCGAAGAACTCACACAGGGGAGAAACCATATAAATGCCTAGAGTGTGGGAAAAGCTTCAGTTACAATGGAAGCCTTACTTCCCATCAAAGAATACACATAGGGGAGAAACCATATAAATGCCTGCAGTGTGGAAAAAGCTTCAGTCGCAGTTCACACCTTAGTGCCCATCAGAAAATTCACACCGGGGAGAAACCGTATAAATGCCTAGAGTGTGGGAAAAGCTTCAGTGAGAGTGCGTACCTTATTTCCCACCAAAGAATTCACACAGGGGAGAAACCATACAAATGCTTAGAGTGTGGGAAAAGCTTCAGTCAGAGTGTGTACCTGATTTCTCATCGAAGAATTCACACAGGAGAAAAACCATACAAATGCCTGGAGTGTGGAAAAAGCTTCAATCAGAGTTCCATTCTCACCTCCCATCGAAAAACTCACAAAACGGAGAAACCATATAAATGCCTAGAGTGTGGGAAAAACTTCAGTCAGAGCGCGTATCTTATTTCCCACCGAAGAATTCACACAGGGGAGAAACCATATAAATGCCTGGAGTGTGGGAAAAGCTTCATTTACAGTGGAGGCCTTACTACCCATCAAAGAATTCACAAAGGGGAGAAACCATATGAATGCCTGCAGTGTGGGAAAAGGTTCAGTCAGAGCACACACCTTACTTCCCACCGAAGGACACATACAGGGGAGAGGAATTATAAATGCATGGAGTGTGGGAAAAGCTTTGCTCACAGTAACAGTCTTACTTCCCATCAAAGAATTCACACAGGGGAGAAACCATATGAATGCCTGCAGTGTGGGAAAAGGTTCAGTCAGAGCACACACCTTACTTCCCACCAAAGGACACATACAGGGGAGAGGAAATATAAATGCATGGAGTGTGGGAAAAACTTTGCTCACAGTAACACTCTTACTTCCCATCGAAGAATTCACACAGGGGAAAAACCTATAAATTTCTGGAATGTGGAAAAAGCTCACACCTAAATGGTCATCAGAAAATTCACACAAAGGAGAAACCATATAAATGCGTGGAGTGTGGAAAAACCTTCAAACAGAGTTACGGTCTTTGCATCAAAGAATTCATGCAGGGGAGAAACCATAGAACTGTCTGCAGTATGGAGAAAGGTTCCATCAGAGAGCACACCTTACTTCCCACTGAAGGATGCACACAGTGGAGAGAAAATATGTTGCATATTCATGATTGTAATTATATTTATGAGTGTTGATGCCTTATGCAGTTTCATAACCTCTGTAGATTTATTGCGAACAACTACTGTCTTGAGTCTTACAATCTTGCTTTAAGAATTTAATGGGAGTTACTAGGATGTATTCTAGTCCATGTAGTATAGTTACTGCTTTGCACTATCACTTGAGGGTCCAATTGTTTTATTTGGAAGACAATCACATGTTCAAGGTCAAAAGTTTTATTTCTCTTCCTTGTCAAGAGGGTTGCATGAGGGCCTGACAAGGCTTTCTACTGGTGGCTTCCAATCAGAAAAGACCTTATATTGGGTCAGTGTATCACATGTACTGGGCTTCTCATTGTACATAGCCTTCTGACCATCAGTTTAAAAAATGCCTTTCCTAAATCTTAGCAAATTGTAATGCTTAGTTATGTAGCTAAATTTGATAAATGTTAGTAGACCTGATTTTTATTGTGTGCATTCTTTTGTACTTGTATGATTAATCTTCACCTGTTCATCAAATTCTCACCTAATACAAAGAGCATGCTTCATTTGAAATAAAATCATTACCTCTAAGAAGTTCACTGTTCGTTCTGTTGACACAAGATCTGAAGATGGACCCCTAATATTTCATTGTACTGGAAGAGATGAGTCTTTCAGAAAATTTGCTCAGTAAACGGGTGATTCTGCGCTGAGTTCAGATAATGGTGCTTTAACTTCTGCAAGAGCTGGGTTCGCTGCAAATTCCCTAGATAGGGTGCAAATTAAATAATTCATCACAGCAACTTTGGCATTGGATAGGGAAATGAACCTTTCTTGGAGAAAATCTTGGAGAACCTTTCTTGGAGAGAATCCCTTGCAGGGATGCCTTTCCAACTGCCTCCATCTGCATTTCTGGTGCCTGCTTATGAAGCTGCTGCTTTCCTTTTTCAGCAGCAGCAGGAGACAGTCGCCACAGGGTTAATTTCATTCAACTGGTTTTCACAGCCCAAAAGTGAGGCCCAGGGAGAGAAGCTGCTATATTTGTCCTGCACACGTCTCCCATTATCAGGCTCAGTTCAACTGATTGGCCATCACATACAAAGCCCGTCACAGCCTGGGTCCCTCACACCTGCAGAACCGCCTCTCCCCCTCTGCTCTACCAAGACAGCTGGGGCTCCTCTGAGCATGGCCTTCTGCAGGTGCCTCCCTGCAAATGGGCAGAATAAACAACTGCCTGTTCATGTGCATTCTGTGTGGTGCCCACTGCCCAAAGCCTGGGGGGAAAGCCTTCCTGAGGAGGCCAGGAAGGCTGCCGTTCTCCTGGTTTTCTGCAAATTATGAAATAAAATGTTTTCAGGAAGATGTTTCGGTAGCGGGACAGGGACTGATGTTTGCATTACAGTGTCCAGTATGTACTGAGAGAAGCACGATCCTTATGTATCTTCTGTAGCACTGAATGTGTTGGGTAAGTGCTTATGCTTGGTTTCATCTCCCCCCCCAATTTTTTTCTGCTGATTCTCTGATTTTTTTGTAATCCCAACTTCTGTTGTGTTGTTTCCTGGATGTCCCTTTCCTGTTGATCTAAATTGTCACACACTATGTAATCCAGTTTGGTGCAGTGGTTAAGTGCCAGTTTGGTGCAGAGCCAGTGCCAGTAGAGCCAGTTTGGTGTAGTGGTTAAGTGTGCAAACTCTAATCTGGGAGAACCGGGTTTGATTCCCCACTCCTCCACTTGCACCTGCTGGATGACCTTGGACAAGCCATAGTGCTGGCAAGAGCTGTTCTCTCAAGGACAGTTCTGGAAAGAGCTCTCAGCCCCACCAACCTCACAGGGTGTCTGTTGTAGAGAGGGGAAGGGAAAGGAGAGTGTAAGCCACTCTGAGACTCCAAGTGAAGGGTGGGGTATAAATCCAAATCTCTTCTTTTTCTAATTCTCCTTGAGTCTCAGTGAAAAAGGCAAACTATAAAAGACATGAAGGCCCTGACCTCCTGGAGAGCCCAAGCCAGCCCAATCTCCTCAGATCTCAGAAGCTAAGCAAGGTCAACCCTGGCAAGTACTTGGATGGGAGACCTTCAAGGAATACCGGGGATGGGAGGCAGAGGCAGGCTACATCAAGCCACTTCTCTGAATGTCCTCCATGTCCCAGTAGGAGTCTCCAGAAGTCAACTATGACTTTCAGGCATGGGCACACAAAAAATACCCCCAAAAAAGACACAAAGGATGCTGAAATATAACCAGCTGAGACCCCAGAAGACAGTGACTCCTGCCACTTAAGTCTGGTCCTTTAAACACGAGAGACCCAAATGTTGACCCAAAGCAAATGCAAACAAGTCAGAGATCGACAGCCTCATCAATGGACCCAACCCCTAAGCCGAGCAAGAAATGAATGGGGAAGAGTACACACAATGAAGCAACTAAGGGGCTGCACTCGCACCCAGGTGCTCAAAATTGTCCTTTGCTAGCGTCCTAAGCCTTGAAGTGAGTTTTTTCCTCTCCCAAGTAAGACTCGGAAGGGGGGGATTAAACTAGAATTGGGAAATTCCCTAAATGGTGGCCCCACGGCAGGGTGGTGGGATACACACAGGGTGCTGCAGCCAGCCCATATAGATCCAGGTGGGCAGCCGTGTTGTTCTGAAGAGACAGAACGAAGTGACATATTTATCACCACCAGGGGTCCTTTCGTAAAAAAAAGAGGTGCAGGAGCTCATTAGCATAACTTATTTGCATATGCCACACCCCCTGACATCACCGGAATCGTCCTGAGCCAAAAGGGAGCACTGCAGTAGCCAGCTTTACAGATGACACTAAATATTCAGGATGGTGTAAACCCATGTGGACTGCTAAGAGTGCTGAAAGAATCTCTCCTAACTGGATGTCTAAAATCGCTAATGAGGCTCAACATGAGCGTAAAGAGATGCACACTGGGCAGGAAAAAATCCTAATGTTACATATACACTGTTAAGGTCTCAACTGGCATTGACTAAGCAGAAAGGACATCTTGGGGTCATGGTTTAAAAATTAAGGAAACAGTGAAAAAGCCAAATTCCATGCATCTTGAAGGGATTCTTAATTCTGCTGATGTGTTGTAGGGGAGTAAGAATAGGTCAGCTGCTCCATCACAGCCTCACCCGCTCCCCTCCTTCCCTTCCCTCAATTATTTTTAACAAGCATGTAACTATTAGCCCCAGCTCCTAGGACAGTGAAGTTAGCTCATGTGACTGGGAAGCCATGAAGGATTGTTTGCTTGTTTGAAGTAGTCAGCCAGGAAAAATGTCCTGACTGCATTGAGAGGGTCATACAAACTGCCAGGTTGGGGGTCTGCTTTTGACACTCAGGTCCCTTAAGTAGAGCAGTGTTCCCTCTAAGCTGAGTTAGTGCAAGCTAGCTCACAGTTTTCTAGCCTCCAGCTCCAGCTCACACATTTTTGTCTTCACTCCGGAAGGGTGGCTCCAGAGCAGGCTAATTTACACAGTAGCCCAATCGCTCGCTCACCACTTTAATGCCAGGAGCTCACACAAGGTAGAATTTTTGCTCACAAGACTCCACAGCTTAGAGGGAACATTGAAGGGCAATGCCTTTTTTTAAAAATTAGAAAGCAAACGTGCAAAGAGCATCACACACTCAGGCTGCAGGGGTACAAAGCCAAGCCAGGGCATAGAACAAAATGAGTAATAAAAACCACGGGGTTGGGGTGGCGGGGGTTATATACCTGGGGCTAGCCAGCAGCAGCTGAGTGCAGGGAGGGGAGGGGAGGGCAGGCGTGTGCGCACAAAGGAAAGTTCCCGCAACGACGCGCATTTTAAAGCAGGTGGATCAGCAGCAGCTCTCTCGGGGCAAGGGCAGGGGTCATTTCCTAGAAAAAGAGGAGCAGGAGCTCATTAGCATAACCAGTTAGCGTAACTTATTTGCATATGCTACCCCCCCTAACATCACCGGAAGTGTGTCAGAAGGCAACACCCACCGCTCAGGCTCCACCCCAAAAATCTCCAGATATTTCCCAACTCAGAGCTACCTAGCCAGCTTTACACTTTGACTAAAGACACTTTAAACTTCCTTTGCTCTTGCAAGGAAGCTACCCTACAACAAGCAAGAAAATACAGATCAAGTCAGCATACTTTTGTTTTTTTCCACAGCGCATCACCATAGGTGCCCGCTCCTGGGCTTGTTACTCCCGGAATGGCGTTCCTGCGCGTTCCTGCTTGAAATGACCCCTGCGACGTTGGGTAACTTTTACCTGTTCTTTTTTCCAGAGTATTTGCTTCCATTTTCTCTCCTGGGTCCCATGAACTGGAGAAGCAGGAAAGCAGTCAGCCCCATGCGCCATCTAGAATGGCCTTTGTAGAGAAAGCAGGGGCTGTGAAACTATACTGGACCATGCATTTTTCACAGAAAACCCTTTTGTCTCTTCCGTATGGATATGAGAACTTAAGAACATAAGAGAAGCCAGTGTTGGATCAGGCCAATGGCCCACCCAGTCCAACACTCTGTGTCACACAGTGGCCAAAAACACCAGGTCCCCTCAGGAGGCCCAGCAGTGGGGGCAGGACACTAGAAGCCCTCCCACTGTTGCCCCCCACCCCAAGCACCAAGAAGACAGAGCATCACTTGCCCCAGACTGAGAGTTCTGGATCTCTGGCATCTTCCCCCCTGCCAATGAAGACAGCCACTCCAGCCCCAAAATGCCCCACTGAGGGCCAGGAGCAGAGAGCCAAATGTCCCAGTGGGGCTCTTCTTGCCTCCTCTTTGTGCTGCTCTTCCAGGATTAGTTCCCCCTGTCTCTGGCTTCTTGGCTCCCCCCCCCCCCCCCGGCCCCTTAGATCAGCTGTCCTCGTGGCAGAAGGCAAAATGGGTATACCCTGGCAAGGAAAAGGGGCACTGGAGACATGATACAGAAACCACTAAAACAGCAGAAATGCCAGGAGCCTCGCAACACAGAAGAGTTGCTGCTTGGATTTCACCTCTGTGGCCTCTGTCTTTCCCCCTTGGGACCTCTATGGCCATGTAAGAGGTCACCGGCAGGGAGGGTAGCCATCTTCCAGATGGGGTCTGGAGATCTCCCAGAACTATGAGTCATCTCCAGGCTATAGAGATCATTTCCTCTGGAGAAAACAGACCCCTGTAGAGGGTGAGCTCTACGGCCTGTTGAGGTCTTTCCCCTCCCCATACTCTGCCTTCCCCGGAGCCCACCGCCATATCTCCAGGCATTTCTCAACCTAGAATTGACAGCCCTACTACATTTCTCTCTGTCTTAGCCGGGGCAAGAATGCAAAGCTTTTCTTTAAAGTTTCTAGTCCACATCAGAGTTGTGAAACCACCCTTAAAAATGCCTCCTGAAATCCCAGAAGCCATTTTCAGAAGGGACTGAATCTGTGCTGCAAATGGTAAATGGAAGGCTTTTCTAAGTGACAAGTTGTGGATTTTCCAACACGTGCTTTTATATTTTTTCTAATTGCTGCCCTCCGAGTAGAAGTTTTGGAGGGAAAGCTCTGAGGGAAATTGACCTTCTGATTTGGTCTAACCCAAAATGGGCTGCTGACATATTCATGAATGTATTATGTGAAAGAACTAGACAGATATGTTGGGTGTATTTTACTGTGGAGAACCAAAAATGGCCCTCTGCCACTGTTCACCACAGATGGTGTACATTCACTAACAAAGACTGCCCATCAGCATGGCCTCCACTGCAATCCCCATATATCAGAGGAGCTCACGTTAAAAAAAAGTGAAAGAAATCTGGGCTCAGCCAGAGCCAATGGGATGCAGTGCTGAGAGGATGGCGAGCCAATCAGGAAGTAGGAGCCTTGAGTCCCATCCTCCATGTTCTCAGGACCAGTTTTGGAGGGGAAATGATGAGGGAAATCAATATTCTGGTTCAGTCTAAGCCCAGATGGGCCACAGACTCATTAACAAATTTAATTAATACATTGTCCTTTATACTTTGTATCATTGTGTAGAGCAAATATAGAACAGAGCTTCTAAGAAACTTTTTAGTATCTTCTTCTAAGCATTAAAGCCAACGAACCTAAGAAGTGTAGCATGCATAAAGGAACATCGACTCCCTCTTAAAGAAAGCCTTAGTTTCCATGGAGATTGTATTAGTCACAATGGAGAAGATGGAAAACCACTGTAGCCGGTAAATCAAATGCATTATTACCAACAACGTCCCAAAATTATCCAAAGGTGAAAAACAAAAACAGCAAATCCTGCCTCACTCCTGCAATGGGGATCAGCCCCCAAGGGAGCCCCCTGAGCCCAGCTCTCACCCATCACATCTGGCAGCTGAAAAACCCGTGCCCTTGGTTCTGGAGTTCGAAGAGAGAGGCTGCAACTGGATAAGGAAGCTCCATTTTTTTAGTTCTCATGGCCACTAGCCTTTTGGGGGGGCTTGTGCGTGGGTTTTTTATGGCCATCTAAGCTAGTGGCTGCCATCATACCCTGTGTAGTTGAACTTTACTGGTTAATTCTGTGGGGTACAAACTAATAATAGAACACATGAACGCACAAAGCTGTCACCAGTCCATCAAAGTTGGTATTCTCTACTCAGACTGGCAGCGGCTCTCCAGGGTCTCAGGCAGAGGAGAAGAAGAGATTGGATTTATACCCCTCCCTTCACTCAGAGTCTCAGAGCAGTTTACGAACTCCTTTCCCTTCCCCTCCCCACAACAGACACCCTGGAAGGTAGGTGGGGCTGAGAGAGCTCTGACAGAAACTGCCCTTGAGAGAACAACTCTGACAGAACTATGGCTTGCCCAAGGTCAACCAGCAGCTGCCAAGTGGAGGAGTGGGGAATCAAACCCAGTTCTCCCAGATTAGAGTCTGTGCACTTAATCACTACACCAAACTTCACATCACCTCCTACCTGGTTGTTTTTACTGGAGATGTCGGGGATTGAACCTGGGACCTTCTGCATCTAAAGGATCTGGCAGTAGGTGAAGTGAAAGACCAGTAGGACTCTCACACCTGAGATCCTGGAGAACTGCTGCCAGTCTGAGTGGAAAACATTGACTCTGATGGACCAAGGGTCTGTCTGATTCAGGATAAGGCAGCTTCACATACGTAGTCTCTACCGCTCTCTCGTCCAAATGGTGAATGAAACTTTCAGTACAGCCTCAAGAACGTCTCATCACCTCAGTTTAGTGGGGCCCACAGAATGGCAGGGATGGTTGGTATACCAATGCCAGCATCTCTGTAATTCTTTCTTGCAATGGCAGCCATGATTTTGAATGTATCCATCTGGTCCCTAATCATAAGATCACTCAAACACTGAAAGATTCAGGTGGGTAGCTATGTTGGTCTGAAGTAGCAGAATAAAGTCTGAGTCCAGTGGCACTTTTAAGACCAACAAAGTTTTATTCAGTTGCATGCACATGGTAGCTTATACCTAGAATAAAATGTTGTTGGTCTTAAAGGTACCACTTGTCAGCTAATGCTGCCATCTCCTGCCCAGGAGGTGGGATGGCTGAGCCCGTGACGTCAGTACTGTGGACTGTTATGTTATAGTTCTCATGGCATGCTTATCGCTCTCCCTACTCCCCTAACCTTGAGAGACAGTGGGTGCCGGCTCATGTATCTTTTCTTATGTCTGACTATAAGTCTTCCCGCTTATTCTCTGGGAACTATAAGCCAGTATTTTAAGCACCTTTTTCCTGCCCTAATGATTGGTTACAATGCAGTACTGGACTGTTCTTTGAATTCAATACAATTGTCCTGGTTGCACTAACGCCCCCCCATTACTAACACAAGACGTGCAGATGACCATAGCAGACCTTTCTCATTAAAGCTTTCCTGATTAAGGACACTTGTTGACTCAGTAGGACTCTCACACCACTGGACTCAAACTTCGTACTATGAAAGATGTCAGGCCAACTGCCCCTATGCTTTCCATGCTCCAGAGACACTCATAACACGCCGTAAATTTCACTGTTCATTGGATATTCAATCAGCATTTTGAACATTTGTACAGTTCTTCAGAGATGTGTGTTCCCAGCTGGCTATTACCACTTCTTTGACTGGTAAAGCTCTGGTCTTTCTTCAGATATTTTTGCTTGGATGTGCTTTTCACATCCTAACCATGTATATGGTTTCACTCAGTGTGGATTAGTTGATGTAAAGTATGTCCTGAAGTTGAACTTCTTTCCTTACATTCAGCATTCCTTTGGTTTGTCTCTGGTATGAATTTTACAATGTAAAGTAAGACTTAAGTTGTGCTTGAAGCTCTTTCCACACTCCAGGCATTTATAGGGTTTCTCCCCACTGTGCACTCTTTGATGCTTAGTAAGATGGTCTTTGTGCCGGAAGCATTTTCCACATCGCAAACACTTATATGGCTTCTCTCCTGTGTGAATTTTCTGATGCACCCGAAGATTTGTGCTCCGTCTAAAGCACTTTCCACACTCAGGGCACTTCAGTAGTTTCTCGCCTGTGTGAACTCTTTGATGTGCCCTCAGGTTTTCCTTTCGATTGAAGCTCTTTTCACACTCAGGGCATTTATATGGTTTCTCCCCTGTGTGAATCCTGTGATGTAGCCTAAGGTTTCTAGCCTGACGGAAGATCTTTCCACATTCTGAACACTGATATGGCTTCTCTCCTGTGTGTAATCTGTGATGTAAAGAAAGGCTGATGCTGTGATTGAAGCTCTTTCCACACTCTAGGCATTTATAGGGTTTCTCCCCTGTGTGGATTCTTTGATGGGATCGCAAGTGTGTGCTTCGACTGAAGCTCTTCCTACACTCAGTGCATTTATATGGTTTCTCACCTGTGTGGATTTTCTGATGTGACCTAAGGCTTGTGCTCTGGGTGAAGCTTTTCCCACACTCCAAGCATTTATATGGTTTCTCTCCTGTGTGAGTGTTTTGATGCGTCATAAGGTTTATCTTCTGAATGAAGCTCTTTCCACAATCTGAGCATTTATATGGTTTCTCACCGGTGTGACTTTTTTGATGTGTGGTAAGGTGATGCTGTTCACCAAAGGTCTTTCCACACTCTGAGCACTGGAACGGTTTCTCCCCTGTGTGGATTCTTTGATGTCTAGTAAGGTTTATCTTCTGACTGAAGCACTTGCCACACACTGAGCATTTATATGACTTGCCCACTGTGTGAATTTTCTGATGTGAAGTGAGGTTATTACTTCGACTGAAACTTGTGCCACACTCTAAGCATTTATAGGGTTTCTCCCCTGTGTGGCTTTTCTGATGAGCCACAAGGTTATACCTGCGGCTGAAACCCTTTCCACACTCTGAGCATTTATATGGCTTCTCTTCTGTATCAGTTCTTGGATGAGAAGTGAAGTTTATGTTCTGACTGAAGGTTTTTCTACACTCTGGGAACGTCTCCACATTGTGAATTCTCTGATGGGAGTTGAGGCTTGAGCCAACAGTTAAGATGTTTGCACTTAGAGGGAAATTGTTCATTTTGTTTCCTCCCTGACCTTCTTGGACTGGAATTTCACAAGGGTTAGCCCCTTCAAAAGGAGAGGGTTTCTTCTGTTTTCTTTCCACTTTCCTTCCCTGCTGTTTAAAGTCTCCCTTCCTTTCCTGGCTGTCACCTGCAGGAATAAAGAAAGAAACCTGATGAAGGAATTTAGTCTTTCATTACTTGAGCCAAGTGGTCCAAAAGCCAACAACTGAGGGATTCTTCCTCATGTCCTGAAAATTTATAATCTCCGCTTTTCAGCCCATCCCTCTCTGGTGTCATTCCCAATCTTCCTGTCACAAAAGGAGCTTCCCTATTCTCCATCCCTTACATATGACATCCTGACTGAGGTGCAAGATGGTAAACCTCATGTCTTACTCTGTCCAGATCCATTTGCATGTCTAAGCACTGAAGTGCTTAGTGCTCCGAGAATGATGGGTCTTTTCCCCTGTCTTTTTCCTCTTTGACAGCTGCAAATCTGCAGCTGGCTTTCAGTTAACTGAAAGAATGCAGTCCCAATTACTGAAGTGTTGATGTGATCTGGGGTGGCGGACATTGTTCCACACCCTTCAATGGACAAGAGGGGTAGCTCTCACTGATCCCCAAAGAAAGACGTTCTCCTTAGTATACCTTCTCTTTCGGAGTTGGCAGGGTCCTCCACCACAACGAAAATGCCTGTTCCTTTCCACCACTCTCTCAATTGCCAAGTGTTTTACACAGACAGAGCAAATTCCTGCCAGGGGAACTTCTGGCTCCTTAAGCTAAACAAGGAACCCACCACACACCAATACAGCTACCTTCAGGCCTCACTCCATCCTCAGAGCCGGTGACAAATAGGTCTTCCCCTTCTTCCAGCCAGGAGGGATCAGTCTTGGGAACAGAAAGTCCAGCTTCAGAGGAGAAACAGAGAACACCCTGGTTATCTCTGGAACTATTGTTTCCAACTAGAACAAATATTCAGGGATTCTAAAGTAGTCCCTCCGTATATATACACACACACATACACATACTATCCCAGAAATGCAAGACAATAAAATGTTATGTTGTATTTAAAATATTGATAGGAACTCTCAGTCTAGGGCAAGTGATGCTCTGTATACTGGGTGCTTGGGGGGGGGGCAACAGTGGGAGGGCTTCTAGTGTCCTGGCCCCACTGCTGGACCTCCTGAGGGCACTTGGTATTTTTGGCCACTGTGTGACAGAGTGTTGGACTGGATGAGCCACTGGCCTGATCCATCATTGGCTTCTCTTATGTTCTTATGGATAAAGATATGGAGCAGAGGTCCATCAGTGGCTATTAGCCACAAGGAACAGATAGGAACTCTGAGTCTGGGGCAAGTGATTCTCTGTATTCTTGGGTGCTTGGGGGGGGGGGGCAACAGTGGGAGGGCTTCTAGTGTCCTGGCCCCACTGCTGGACCTCCTGAGGGCACCTGGTGTTTTTGGCCACTATGTGACACAAGAGTGTTGAACTGGATGGGCCGTTGGCCTGATCCAGCACTGGCTTCTCTTATGTTCTTAACGTTCTTCCAAACAAATAGGATGCAAGGCAGGTAATAAAAATCAACACTATTTAAAATCGAGACACGATAAAGACATCAAGCAATTTAAAGCCCGCCAACTTCAGTATGTAAATATGTGCTCTCAAGTCACAACTGATTATGGTGGCCCCAGGAAGGGTCTTTCAAGGCAAGTGAGAAGCAGAGGTGGTTTAGCCACTGCCTTTCTCGGCAAAGCCTTCCTTGGAGGTCTCTCATCCAAATACTGTCTCTGCTTAGCTTCTAAGATCTGATTAGACTGGGCTGTACTCTTTGTTTCAAAAGAAAATGTTTCGTGTTTGTGTGTGTGTGTGTGTCCCTGCCCCAAGACTCCAAATCTTCCACTGGAAAACCCAGGGTGAGGACAGGGAGAGGGAGTTTTGAGTGAAGGGATTTTCCCCACAGGTCTTTGCATCCCCTTCCCAACTCTGCAAATGTCCTCCTGCTGTCCCCATCTCTCGCTCCAGAAGGCAAGAGGGACCTTACCGAGAGAGGTCCAGTTCCCCTTGTTCTCTGCTAGGACTTCTGCATTCAGAGGCCTTTGACCTGAATCCAGCAGAGCCCACTTTTCCTCAGTGAAATACGCTGCAAACTTTTCAAAGGTCACCAGCCCCTGGGAGATGGGGAAAAAGGAAAATACTTGTCTGCCACAGACAGCATAAGACTGATGACGAGTAGAAAAGAGCTAGAGTCCAGTAGCACTTTAAAAACTAACAAAATTTGTGGCTATGTACGAGCTTTTGTAATTCACTGCTCACTTCTTCAGATACAGCTAGAATGTGAGTCTGTCTGTCCTTACATATGTGAGAGTGATTTCAGATGCCAAATGACAATGGCAGGCAAATGACAATGGCAGGCGTGTTTGGATTAGGTGTGATTTGCAGAGGGGGAGTCGACATGGATAAATCAGCATTGGTATTGAGACAGGAAACCAAGGTCTCCATTCGGTCCAGGAGGATGCATTGTCTTGAGCTCATTATCAATTGCAATTCAGCAGTCTCGCTTTCTAATCTCCTTCTGAAAATCCTTCTTAAGAGAACTGCTGCTCTTAGGTCAGCAGCTGAATTTGGAATGTTGTGGTTTCTTGTCCATTTATTCTTTGTCAAAGGGACTGGCCTGTTTGTCCAGTGTAGAGGGTGGAAGGGCATTGCTGACACGTGTTGGCATAAATTGCCTTAGGGGACGAGCAGGAGTATGAGCTGGAGATGGGATGGCTGATGTTGCTGGGTCCACGGATGATGTTGCTAGGATCTACATGAGAGCAAAGTTAGCACCTTGGTTTGTTGTAGGCCTGGGTAGCAGAGTCCTTGTTACTGTTAAGTAGTTTGTCATTGTGGGTGTGAAGTCGTTTTAGGTTATCAAGCAAGAAAAGGTCACACCCCCCCCCCCCAGTGCCCTTGTGAGGGAAATGTCACTGTCCAGCATGGGTTGTAGTTTGTTGATAATGCATTGAACTGGCTTGAGTTGTGAGATGAAGGGGTTCTAATGCAAGATCCAAACACCCCACCAGGGACATTCAAAGCCTCCCTTGTTGGGGGGGGGGTCACCTTTGTCAGAAACAAATTCTTGCCGGCCCCAAACGATGAGTCAGGGATAGAGGCCCCCAGCTACCGCCCCGCCCCACCCCCAGCACTTTCTGCAGCACCAATCCCTTACCGGATCTGGCTGGACAGAGGCAGTTTCCGCTTCGGATGGAAGAGAAGGGACCGAGCATCCGACTAGTCCATCACCTGCAAGGGAGGCAGAGGAGGCGGGAAGGTATTTCACCTTGTCAGCAGCCTGGTCCAATCTGAGGTGCTGGCTCTCAGGTTTCAAGCCCTAAAGGGCCTGGGAATGGAACGCCTCAGAGGAACCTTCTGCCCACAAGTTTCTCCTCCCTCTTCTGGAAGGGCACATGAATGCACAAAACCGAATCATACCCTTGGTCCAATGAGGTCAGGGGTTGTGGATCTGTGATCAGAGCATCTGTCTGGTATGCAGAAGGTCACAGCTTCAAGCTCCAGAATCTCCAGGTAAAAGGACCAGGAAACAGGAGATGGAGGAGGAGGAGGAGGAAGAGGAGAAAAAGAAGAAGAAGAGGAGGAGGAGGAGGAGGAGGAGGAGACTGGAATTATCCCCTGCCCTTTACTCAGAGTCTCAGCATGGCTTACAATCTCCTTCCTCTACCCACAACAGACGCCCTGTGGGAGCTGCTCTTGAGTGGACAGCTCTGAGAGAACTTGGGACTGACTCAAGGTCACCCAACTGGCTGCTTGAGGAGGCGTGGGGAATCAAACCCGCTTCTCCTAGATTAGAGCCCGCTGCTCTTAACCACTACACCAAACTGGCAAAGACCTCAGCCAGAGACCCTGGCAGCTTGAGTAGACAATGTTGACCTTAATGGAGCAGCTTCATGTCTTCACGAGTCAGTCTTGTCTACTCTGACTGGCAGCAGCTCTCTCTCCAGGGTCTCGGGTGGAGGTCTTCCCCATCACCTCCTGCCTGATCCTCTTAACTGAAGGTCCCAGACCTTCTGCATGCCAAACAGGTCTTCAGCCCCTGAGCTAAGGTCCCTCCCAAGGACTTGACTTGCATCAGAGAAGGTATAGAACAGAGCCTTCCCTGCCCTGTCCTGGAAAGAAGAAGAAGAGGAGGAGGAGGAGGAGGAGGAGGAGGAGATTGGATTTATGCCCCGCCCTTCACTCGGAGTCTCAGAGCAGCTTACAAACTCCTTTTCCCTTCCCCTCCCCACAACAGACACCCTGTGAAGTAGGTGGGGCTGAGAGAGCTCTTTCCAGAGCTGTCTTTGAGAGAACAGCTGTGCCAGAGCTATGGCTTGCCCAAGGTCATCCAGCAGGTACAAGTGGAGGAGTGGGTAATCAGACCTGGTTCTCCCAGATTAGAGTTTGCACACTTAACCACTACACCAAACTGGTTCATATTGACCAGTCTCATCAGATCTTGGAAGCTAAGCAGGGTCAACCCTGGCAAGTATTTGGAAGGGTGACCTTCAAGGAACACCAGGGCCATGACACAATGGCAGGCAACGGCCAACCACCTCTGAACATCTCTTGCCTGGGAAAATAAGTCTAGCTCGCCTCCTAATGGTGCATAGCGCCAAGGAGCTAGAACTTCTGGCTGCCAAACAGTCTTAGGATCTCCCGGCTACTCTGCAATACGATAAATAAACAAATACATAAATAGGGCCTTCCCTTTTGTAGACCCATTTGCAATGTCCCCCCCACCCAAACCCTGGTGTAACTTCTATTCATAGACAAAACCCCTCTTTCTTCGATAAGGCACCTACTGTTTTCTGGTCATCCTGCCAAGTCTGATTCTGTGCCCGCTTGTGCTGGGCCTACTTGCCAGAGAAGAGCTGGATTTGAGTCCAGCAGCACCTTAGAGACCAACAAGACTATTGGGGTGTAAGCTTTGGGGAATCAAAGCTCTCCTCATCAGATGCCAGTGGGAACCATGCCAGAAGAGGTGCAGAGAGTGCCTTCGAGGGCTGCATGCAAGGCAGCTTTATTCCATTCAGTATTTGGAGGAGGAAGGACCCCTTGTGGCAAATCTGGCTACATTTTTTATTTGGGGGCTTTATATTTTGTTGTCAACAGACACTTACATTTTGCATCCTCACAGTTTAACTGCTGCATTGTTAGCCATTGGAGGGGGAGGAGATTGGATTGATACCCCGCCCTTCACTACCCGAAGGAGTCTCAGAGCAGCTTACAATCTCCTTTCCCTCCCCCTCCCCACAACAGACACCCCCCGTGAGGCAGGTGGGGCTGAGAGAGCTCTCTCGAAGACTGCTTGCGAGAGAACAGCTCCGAGAGAACTTGTGACTGACCCAAGGCCATGCCAGCAGCTGCACGTGGAGTGGGGGGAATCAAACCCGGCTCTCCCAGATTAGAGTCTGTGCTCCTAACCACTACACCAAACAAAAGTTTGAGTCCAGTGGCACCTTTAAGACCAGCAAAGTTTTATTCTGGGTATAAGCTTTCGTGTGCGCACACGCTTCCTCAGATACAAAGAAGTGTGCGTGCACTGTGCACACAAAAGCTTATACCCAGAATAAAACATAGTTAGCCACGGTGAGCCCAAGCAGATAAGGTGGGAAATAAATATTTTAAATAAATCAGTTTAGATTCTTAAATCTTCGGGGGGGATTAAGGAAAGCAATGAATCAATGATTCTTTGCCTGCATTTTAGATTTTTGTATTTTAAAAAACCCTTTCCCATGTGAGCTATCAGACACATTTCAAAAAGCTGGTTTGGATCTATTGAATCCTCACACAGGCTGAACATAAAAGCCTGCAGTCCCATAGAGTTCAGGCTTACTCATGAGAAGGAGGCCAAGCTGGAAGCCCCTCCTTACCCGGGGGGGTGGCCGCTCTGTCTCCCTCCCGCTTCACCTCCTGGAGACTCGGTCTCTGTTTAGCACCCAAAGGAGACTCGTCCGCCTCTCGGCCATCGGGGGCCAGGTCTGGCAAGAGCGCCGTCTCCTGAAACAGCAGATAAGGAATGGGGAGAAGGGTCAGGAAATGAGTGGGGGAGACGCAGGGCAAAGGAGGCGGGACAGCTCGTCTCGGGGTGACTTCCAGAAAAAGCTGGCCCATGGGGAAGGGGGGAAGCCGATTGTCAGGGTCCCCTTGTGCACACTTTTCCTGCCCTTTGGGACACCTCTCACCTGCTCTTCCTGCTTCACGCCCTCCGCCTGGTCCAGGAGGAGCCCCTCTGCCAGGTCCACCGCCTGGGCGCTGCTCTCTGGCCCCTGGCCCCTGACCCAGCTCTCCACCTCCGGGGGCAGGACGGCCAGGAACTGCTCCAAGACCACCAGGTCCACCATCTGAGTCTTGCTGCGTTGCTCCGGCTGCAGCCACTGGTGGCAAAGGTGGCGGAGTTGTTCGCAGACCTCCCGTGGCCCTGAGGCCTCCCAGTAGCGGAAGCCCCTGAAGTGCTGGCGATGCAGTTCTGAGCCGCTGGCGCTCCCCACCACGACCTTCCGCACCACTCCTTCCCAGGATGCCCCACTGCCCCCAGCTGAGGAGTCCTCCTCCTCCTCCTCCTCTTCCTTCACCTTCGGGCCTCCGTGGTCTGTCCCGGGGGAGTCTTCATCCTCCGTCTTCACTCTGTCCGAGGGGCTCCACAGCGGCCTCCCAGCCTCAAGGCTACCCAAGCCATCCTCTTCCTCCTTCACACTGTACTCCATCTCAGCCTCCAAGGGGGCCTGAGGAGCTCCTGGTTCGAATGCGGGGGGGGGGGGGAATGGAGGACTTGCACTAACAAAGGGGACCAGTCTTCCTGTGTGCAACCCGCGGAGTGGGAAGACGCTCCTGGGGGAGACCCAGAGGACTCCAGCCGGCACCTGGGGCTTCCCCCCTGCAAGAGAGGGAGGAAAGACAAGAGTCAGGCCAGAGCCAGAGGCCGGCGGGGTTGGGTTGCCAGCCTCCGGGTGGGGCCTGGAGATCTTCTAGAATTCCAACAGATCTCCGGACGATCGAGATCAGTTCCCCTGGAGAACACAGCTGCTTCTAACTGTGGGTTCTACTGCCTTAGAGACCCTGCCGAGGTCTCTCCACTCCCTGGACTCCACCCCTAAAATCTCCAGGAGCTTCCCAACCTGGAGTTGGCTTCCCTAGGAGAGACTCACCCAGTGACGGCCCCAGTTTTTTCCGCCCACTAGGGAAGGATACATTCTGATGCGCCCCCCCCCATGTGGGGCAGGACAGGGGCGGGCACCAAAGCCATAGCGGACGGGCTGAGGGGGCGAGCTGCAAATGCATGCGGGGGGCGGGATCGCTCGAGGGGAGGGAGCCTGTGCCAGGCTGCAAAAGGAGCTCCAAAGAGACCGCGGGGGCGGCAGAGGGCGAGCAGCACTTTCCCATCATCCCGGGCTGTTCCCCACGCCTGTCCCCCCCCCCCCCGCCTTCTCTTTCTGTCAGGGGGGCTGCAAAGAGGGGAGTCTCTTGCCGGGGACGGAGCAAGAACCTAGCAAGGGAGGCTTCCTGCGCGGGGCGAGGAGGGGACGAGGCCAACCAGAATGGTGACAGTCTAAAATTTAACCGGCCGGCCCTGGACTCACCCACAAGAGCAAAAATGTCACCCATCTTAGAACTTCACCAGACGCTGCCCCCTCTGGCCCCCTCTGGCCCCCCTGGAGGCTCTGCCGACCCCCCCCATCCCTGCTCACCCCCAGCCTCTCCAAACAGCTGCTTCTGCTTTGCTTCCAGCTCTGCTCCTCCGCTTGCCCTGCCCCGTTCCTTTCAGGCAATCCAATCTGAGCCCGGTTCCAGTGGATCCCCAGAGGAATATGCAGCCGGGGACCGGGGGCTTTGCCGAGAGGAGACACAAAAGGAGCTTCCCAAGTTGGGGGGGGGCTGTGGAGGAACCCCGGGAAGAGCAGATGCATGGGGCAGAAATAGCGGGGCTATTGAGGACTCCGCCCCCTTCCTTAAAGGGCCAGCCCCCTTCCTTAAAGTCCCCCTACTTCTCCCCAAAAGCATTTAAAGAGATACTTTAAATCCTTTTGAGAAGAAGCGGGGGGGGGTTATGCCCCACTCTCCCTCCTGCAAGATTTAAAGGGCCCTCCAGCTGAACAGAGGGCCACATGCCCGCCCCCCCCCCCCCGGCTGCTGCCAATCAGCTGAAGTGCCCTTTAAATCTTTCAGGAGGGAGAGGAGCACATGCAGCTCCCCCTTCACTGTGGCAAATGATGGCAGCCCCACCAGGAAAAAAAATTGACCCACAAGGCACAGAATCCTGGGCTACCATCCTGATGGTTGGAGCACCTTCCCTAGGAGGAAAGGCTGAAGCAGCTGGGACTTTTCCTTGAGAAAAGAGACGACTGGGGTGGTGGTGGGGGGACAGAATAGAAATTTATAAAATCATGCCTGGGGTGGAGAGAGTGGGTGGAGAGCACTTTTTCTCCCTCTCCCAGAAAACTAGAACTCGAGGGCCTCCAATGAAGCCGATGGGCAGCAGGTTCAGGACGGACCAAAGGAAATACCGCTTTACATAAGAGAGTGGTTAAAATGTGGAATTTGCTGCCAGCGCCAGGGGATGTCCTGGAACAAGCAACATGAAAAGGGGATTAGATAGATTCCCGTAGGATCAGTCTATCAGTGGCCACTCACCATGGTGGCTGAGGGGAACCCCCACCTTCGAAGGGACTCATCCTCTGAACCCCAGAGCCAGGGGGCCACCTTGTTCTATGGCAGGGGTGGTGGCTCGGGAGCCGCATGTGGATCCTTCACACGTATTGTGTGGCTCTTGGCAGGGTGGCTGGGGAAGTGAAGGGGAGGCATGCCACCCCGATCGGTCTTCCCTTCCCCAGCCAGTGTTCCCCTCCCTGGGTAGGCTTGAGATTTGGGAAGGGGGGGGGTAAAGAAAGAAAGCAACTTTAACTCCTTCTTAAAGACACACACCCACCCTTTTGCCAGCCAGCTTGGAGAAGGCATTTCTCTTTCAATCACTTCTCCAAGCCAGCCAGCGGGGGGGGGGGGGGGGGGGATCTTGGAAGATGGATTTAAGGTTAAGGTTGCTTCCTTTCCACCTCTCCCTCTCTCCCTCCCTCCCAGCCATCTATCAGCTTTCTTTCCACTTTCTTCCTTTCCACCTTTCTCTCTCTTCCTTCCTTCCCTCCCTATCTCAAGTTAAGTATCATTATATCTGTTTCTACCCCTTTTTATTTTTGGGCAGTCTCATTTAATGTTAATAAAAAGCAAATTTGCATCGTTTTCAATGAAAATGTGTGGGTTACACTTGTTTATGTCTGGTAGCTTCTCCAACAGCTGACTGTTTATTCTGCATGGCTCTTGCGTTAAGCAAGTTTGGCCACCTCTGTCCTGTTGCTGGTCCTCCAGAGGGACCGGCTGAGGCCACTGTGTGAGAGGGGATGCTGGACCAGATGGGACCCGCACTGGTCTGATCCAGCAGGGGCTTTCCTGAGGTTCTTATGGGATTATACAGATTCGTGGAGGGGAATCTATCAAGGCCTACTAGCCATGGTGACTGAGGGGAACCTCCACATTCAGAGGCACTCATCCTCTGGATCTCAGAGCCAGGCGGTAGCATCAGGGGGATGCCCGGGCCTCTCTCCCCTGTTCTTGGTCCTCCAGGGAAACTGTTGGCCCCTGTGTGAGCCAGGAGGCTGGAACAGATGGGCGCTGTCTGGTCTGACCCAGTAGGGCTCTTCTGATGTCCTAAGGTCGTCTCCGTGCCCTGCACCTGGGCGCCCCCTACTTTCCTGCCGTGCCTTCTCCCCCACCCCACCCCACCCCACCCTGCACCCCCGCAGCCCCCGAGAGGAGAGCGCTCACCGGATCCTCCCTGGGACGCCCGGCCGCTGCCCTGCAAGCCTCGGAGAGACAAAGGGCGGCTTCTCGGAGGGGCGGGGGGCGAGGAAATGGCTCCCCCCCCCCCGCCTCCTCTTCCTTTCTCGGAGTCTTCTGCACGACTCTCTCGTTTTAACCCTTCCGCTGGGTTTCCCCGGGCAGCGACAGGACAGACGGCGCGCCGGCTCCAGCCAGACTCGGCCGATGGCAAAGCCAAGCGCACGACCCGCCCAGACCCCGGGGGAGCAGAAAACGGGCTCGTTTCCGGGTCCCGCAGAACTCTTCATCGGGGTGGAAGTTCAGTGCAAAAAAGAAAAGAAAAGGGGGGGGGGGGTGATGGGAAGCCCTGAGTATGGCAGATTTAAAGCTGAGCGCTGGAGGCTTCTGTGTTGGGGGGAGGGAGGTGCGTTTGTAAATTTTGTTTTTGGGGTTTTTTCCCGAGTTTTCATTGACATGTTAATAGTCGCACACCGTTACGTACATATCAGTTCATTTTGCAGAGTTTCTCTAGCTAGTAAAAATAAAATGAACGAAACTGGTGTTGGCTTCCAGTTTCAGCTTTGAAGCTCCTGGTTCCTTATTCTCTAGTCCAACAAACAGTGATGATATTTAGACCAGCAGCATCCCAAAATAATCTAGGCCCACCTCATTCATCTCCTGTGAGGTGCCACTGAGCGTTTCCCAATCCAGAGTCTTGTTTTTTACACAAAGTGCCCCCGGCAGGCAGGCTGTCCCCACTGAGGAGGGGTCACTGGGGGAGTGGGGTATGTGTGGAGATAGCAGTGAATTTCCTGCATTGTGCAGGGGGTTGGACTAGGTGACCCTTTCAGCTCAATCTTTCTGGATATCATTTGCTAAGGAGGTGAAGATTAAGGATCAGCAGATTCTACACAGGAGGTCCCAGGTTGTACTGGTGGAACCCTCCCAGGAACTGCTTGGATTGGCCCACAAACAGTGTGCATGAAGATTAGCAGCAGAGGGAAGGTCCATTTGCTGGGGACCTGGAGATTTCCTAGGTGCTTATCATCTGGGATAAGAAAGCTGGAAAACTACGTGAGTTAATTGGTAAGAACTGGGGGACTTGCAAGACCGCCTCTCCCGCCCTCTGCCGCCACAACAGCTTCACTCATCTTGAGTGAGGTCTTCTGCAATAGAGTGGCTCTGTACTAAATGACTCACGAAATTACTTGGGACTGTGGTCTATGCTACTGTGTCCCACTTACTGAAGCTAGGACCCTAGCATGTAATTTTTGAATCATTCACTGTGTCACATTAAGACTTATGCTTTTGCTTTAGTCCTGTTTTTAGAGTTCAGATTGGTTCTACAACCTTAATCCTATTGTGTTGTTTGTTGAATGCTCCAATTTGTCGACTGTACTGAGTCACTCTGTGTAATCTGCCTTGAGTCCAAATGAGAAAGGCAAATTATTAAATAAATAAATAAAATCCGGCAGAGGCGCTTCATCTCCCCAAGCCCCTCCCTCTCCAAGGCTCAACCCCCCAAATCTCCGGGAACATGTCAGCCTGTAAATGGCGATGCTAGGAAGGCCTGGACCCCATGAGACCTTCCCTCAAAGGCCAAAACACCCCTGAGAATGACCCTGTCCTCTCCCCTTGCCTTTCACTCACAGAAACCAAGTATGAAATGCTGTGGTTGCCTAGCAACAGCCACTGAGGCAATCCAGTTCTTCAATCCTTCCCCTTTTCTGAATTGTTGTTCTGAGTTCCCCCTCCCCTTGCCCAGAAACTGGCCTGGTAGTCCAGAGCTGGGATAGAAAATTTCCCGGATGCCATCATTATGGATTTTTTTAATACAGGTCTTTAGTGTTATTATCTTTAGTGTTTTAGTCTTTAGTCTATAGTGTTATTATCGATGCAAGAAGCATGAAATTAAGCAAACTCCGGAGGACGGCGGAAGACAGGAGGGCCTGGCGTGATGTGGACCATGGGGCCACGAACAGTTGGACTCGACTGTGCGACTGAACAACAAATTAGTGTTATTAAATTGTCTGTAGAATTTTAATGTTTTATATGTTTTTATGGCATTATGCCCCCATGTATATTGCCCAGAGCCTGGCATCAGCTGGGATAGGGTGATTAACAGATAATAATAATAATAATAATAATAATAATAATAATAATAATAATAATAATAATAATAATAGCCCCTCCCATGGAGGCCACTGATCTGAGACAACAAAATACTTCCCTGCCTTCCTGCTCGATAGTGGGGGACATTAGGAAAGACCTTTTGTGATGCAGACAGGGACCGAGGATCTTGGGCCAAATGAGCACTGAGCTAGGTGGCTGATTTTAGCGTATGCTGCGTCCTGAGAACTGTACCCCAGATCCCCTTTCCTCCCTCACACAGGATCTTGGGGCATCTCATCTCCATTCCTGGGCACTGATGCCCTGCTAGGGGAAGACTGACTGGTTTCCCTGCTCCAGAAATTGCAGGAAAATGCACGTAACATCGGAAAGCATTGCAGAGAACATGTCATGTAAACAGAGGGCAGAACTCTGGGGGTTGTTTCAGGGAACTAGGGCGGAGGGAATGGGGTTTTTTTTTTTTTTGCAATCCTGCTATGTAACAAAGAGCAAGAGTCCAGTAGCACCTTAAAGACTTACAAAATTTGTGGCAGAGTGTGAACTTTCTTGAGCCACAACTCATCAGCCTCCTGAAGAGCTGTCTCTGAAGAAGCGAGCTGTGACTGACAAAAGCTCATACAAATTGTGGTGGTTTTTCAGGTGCTCCTGGACTCTGGCTCTTTTCTGCTGCTACAGACAGACTAACACAGGGCTCTGCCCATCTTGGCCTAAATCAGAGGTGTCGAACTCATTTGTTACGAGGGCCGGATCTGACATAAATATCACTTTGTTGGGCCGAACCATGTGTGCCATAAAACGTAACGGCAGGTACCAGAGATATAAACTGTAAGGGCAGCAGCTGGTAAGCTCCGAGTCGGTGTATCCTCACTGCAAGCCCTCATGCGCTGGGAGGGAGGTGCAAAGGAAAACCCGCATGGGTGGACAGGAGGGGCAGCGGTGCAGCACTGGGCAGACGCTCCCACACTGCTTGTCTGCTGCAGACAAAGCTGTTCCGACATGCTGAAGCCACAGTCAGGGTGGCTCTGCCCACTCCCCCCTGAGCAGTCTCCTGCTCCCTCTCTTACACTAGATGCTTGTGGGCCACATAAAAGCCCTGGACGGGCCGGATCCAGCCCCCGGGCCTCCTGTTTGACACCCCTGGTCTAAATCCTGCTATGGTTTTGCTGGGCAATGTCCCTGTCAGAGTTGGCCTCCGTTTGCCAGCTGCTTTCACTGCTAAGATGGGGGGGCCCCAACCTTTTTGCACCTGTGGGCACCTTTGGAATTCAAACACAGCATGGTGGGCGGCCACAGGGGGTGGAGCCAGCCACGAAACGGTCCCCACTCTTTTACCTTCGGCCACACCAAAGCAATTCTTTTTTAAAGAGTCTGCACAGTCCATCAGAAGCCTTCCTGGGCAAAAGGCCCTACCTGGCTTCACCCATTTTCTAAAAACACTTGGCAGGCAACAGGAAAGAAGAAGAAGAGGAGACTGAATTTATACCCCGCCCTTCACTCGGGGTCTCAGAGCGGCTTACAAACTCCTTTCCCTTCCCCTCCCCACAAAAGACACCCTGCGAGGTAGGTGGGGCTGAGAGAGCTCTGGGAGAACTGCTCTTTCAAGAACAGCTCTGACAGAGCTACGGCTTGCCCAAGGTCATCCAGCAGGTGCAAGTGGAGGAGTGGGAAATCAAACCCGGTTCTCCCAGATTAGAGTCCGCGCACTTAACCACTATAGCAGCCTTGCTCCAAAGGTGTTGGTGGGAGCCATGGTACCTACGGACACCATGTTGGGGACGCCTAATTTAAGAGATCACAGATTTAATTCTCTTCAGTTTCTTCCTTTTAGAAAATAAGAGCCAGTTTGGTGCAGTGGTGAGGAGCACAGACTCTAATCTGGGAGAACCGGGTTGGAGTCCCCACTCCTCCACATGCAGCTGCTGGTGTGACCTTGGGTCAGTCACAAGTTTTCTCAGAGCTATAAATCCAGTCTCCTCTTCTTCCTTATTTCTGTGGGCAAGGGCTAAGACCTGTGGGGCACTCAAGTGTCCTTTATGTTTCACTTTTTCCAGTTTAAGACCTCCTTGTGGGTAAAGTGTGGATTGTATGCCAGTCACCCAGCCAGTTGGAGGACGCACATGACACCATTTGATTGAACTATACTGTATGTATTTTGGAGAAAAAGAGATTGGATTTATACCCTGCCCTACAGTAAGATTAGGAGTCTCAGAGAGGCTCACAGTCTCCTTTCCCTTCCGCTCCCCACAACAGACACTTTGTGAGGTCGGTGGGGCTGAGAGAGTTCTTTTGAGAACTGCTCTTGAGAGAACTTGTGGCTGACCCAAGGTCACACTAGCAGCTGCATGTGGAGGAGCGGAGAATCAGACTTGGTTTTCCCAGATTACGGTTTGCTTCTCTTAACCACTATGCCAAACTGGTTTATTACAGTGTATTTTATTATTATTATTTTATGTATATGCTGTATGCCGCCCTGAGTCCCACTTGCAGGAAATAGGAGTGGGATAGAATTTGAATAAACTAAACTTCACCCAGTGGGGATGCCTCAACTTCCACCCTGGTGGTGTCTGGGTACCACAGATGGCAGCTAGACAAATTGATCCATCCCTTATCATGACTGCCTTCAAAATCTAGTGGGCAGCAATGGAAGAAGATCCAGGGAAACTCAGGGAGGTCTGGAAGATGGGTAATTCTCCCTGAGCCCTCAGCAAAACATTCTGAAAGACTCTCACATCAGACATCTGCAGAGCACCTGACTGATGGGATTTCTCTTTGCACAGGACCTAGTTTCTGTAAGGAGACTTATTCGGTCATGCCCTGGGGCAATGTTTAGAGTTCCCCTGCTTGGGATATTTTTTCAAAATATTTTTCTTTCTGGAATTTGCAGAGGCTAATCCTGTCGACATGCAGCTCAGAGAGCTTTAGGGAGGAGGACTGGAGAACAAGGTGATGCCAAGCATGGGGGGCTGAGTCTTGATCTTTGGTCTGAGCTTTTGGGGTCAAAGGCTAGGCTCTGCAGCTTTTGCGGGGTCTGGGAGATTCAGTGACAGGCAAAGAAGTCACCACCATTGGATCTGAAGCAGGCCACTGAAGGCGGCTCCTAGAGAGAGCCCCACTGCGACGCTCTTCAAGACGGAAAGGAATCTGGGAGACCCAGGTTCAAATCCCCCACTTGCGCCATGGAAGCTCACAGGGTGTCCTTGGGCCTGTCACACACGCACAGCCTAACCTGCCTTGCAGGGTTGTTCCTGTAAGGATAAAATGGAGGAGAGGAGAACAATGTAAGCCTCACTGGGGAGGAACACGGGGTAGAAATGAATATAAATAAATGCTTCCAGGATTTCATAAACACTTCAGGGATATGCTGGGCTCAGAGTTGGTGGACTTACAAGGCGAAAGATCAAGATGGGTAGAGCCGTGTTAGTCTGTCTGTAGCAGCAGAAAAGAGCAAGAGTCCAGGAGCACCTTAAAGACTAAGAAAATTGGTGGCAGGGGAGGAGCTTTCTCCCCTGCCACCAATTTTGTTAGTCTTTAAGGTGCTTCTGGACTCTTGCTCTTTTTCATTGCAAGGCAAAGAACTGCCCAAACCAGATAGAAAACTCTGCTCTTTCTCAAGCAAGGTATTAGTTTCAGTGGAAAATTTATTAGCCTCACTGGACAACACTGGAAAAAGAAAAGCAAGTATATCTTGTAGGGTAGTGTAGTGGAAGTGTAGTAGAGCAGAGGTCCATCAGTGGCTATTAGCCACAAGGTATAGATAGGAACTCTCAGTCTGGGGCAAGTGATGCTCTGTATTCTTGGTGCTTGAGGGGGAGCAACAGTGGGAGGGCTTCTAGTGTCCTGGCCCCACTGCTGGACCTCCTGAGGGCACCTGGTGTTTTTGGCCACTGGGTGACAGAGTGTTGGACTGGATGGGCCACTGGCCTGATCCAACATTGGCTTCTCTGATGTTCTTATGTTCTCTTATCTCTGCCAATGCCATTTTAAACAATCCAACTTTTTACAAAAAAACAAACATACAAATACTGTCCCGCTTTAGTTGCAGAATGAGGATCCCACCACAGATCTACCCAAGTCCGAGAGCAACCTGTTGAAGTCTAAACAAACACCCGTTTTCATTTCTGTGGTTTGTCCCCCATGTGAATTTTGCGATGTAACATAAGGCTTATGTTATGTTTGAAGCTCTTTCCACACTCCAGGCATTTATAGGGTTTCTCACCAGTGTGTACTCTTTGATGTGTAGTAAGGTGGTCCTTGTGCCGGAAGCTCTTTCCACACTGCGTGCACTTATACGGCTTCTCCCCTGTGTGGATTTTCTGATGTGCCCTAAGGTGCGTGGTCCTTCTGAAGCTCTTCCCGCACACTAAGCACTTCAACAATTTCTCCCCAGTGTGCACTCTTTGATGTGCCCTCAGGTTTACCCTCTGGCTGAAAGTCTTTCCACACTCTGGGCACTGATACGGTTTCTCCCCTGTGTGAACTCTGTGGTGAGACCGCAGGTTTCGGGCCTGTCGGAAGATCTTTCCACATTCCAGGCATTTGTATGGCTTCTCTCCTGTGTGAATTCTGAGATGTAAAGTAAGGCTGATGCTGTGATTGAAGCTCTTTCCACACTCCAGGCATTTATATGGCTTCTCCCCAGTGTGGATTCTCTGATGGGACTTCAGGTGTGTGCTTCGACTGAAGCTCTTCCTACACTCAGTGCACTTATATGGTTTCTCACCTGTGTGAATTCTTTGATGCGATTTAAGGCTTGTGCTTCGACTGAAGCTCTTCCCACACTCCTGGCATTTATATGGTTTCTCCCCTTTGTGACTTTTTTGATGCGTGATAAGGTTGATCTTCTGACTGAAGCTCTTCCCACACTCCAGGCATGCATATGGTTTCTCCCCTGTGTGGCTTTTTTGATGTGTGGTAACGTGATGCTGCTGACTGAAACTTTTCCCACATACTGAGCACTGAAACGGTTTCTCCCCTGTGTGGGTTCTTTGATGTCTGGTAAGGTTTATCTTCTGGCTGAAGCTTTTGCCACATTCTGAGCATTTGTATGGTTTATCCACGGTATGGATCTTCTGATGTGAAACAAGATTATTCTTCCGACTGAAGCTTTTCCCGCACACCGGACACTCATGTGGTTTCTCCCCTGTGTGGCTTTTCTGGTGTGAAGCAAGGTTATACCGCCGGCTGAAACCCTTCCCACACTCTGAGCATTTATACGGCTTCTCCTCTGTAGCTGTTCTTGGATGAGAAGTGAGGTTCATGCTCCTTCTACAGTCTGGGAATTTCTCCAACTCATGAATTCTCTGATGCATGCTGAAGCTTGAGCCATCAGTTAAGAGGTTTGTACTTAGAGAGGAACTATTCACTTTGTGACCTTCTTCTTGAACGGGAATTTCATGGGGACCAGCATTTTCAGCAGGAATGGATTTCTTCCTCCACTTCTGCTCTACTTTAGTTTTTCTTCTCTGCTGCTCGCCCTCTTCCTCCCTGCTTCTCCCATCATCTGCAGAAATAAAGAGATGAGCAAGGGAGCAGACTTTTAAAAGCCTAACCAGGAGGTAGCCAGTATGGAGTTATGTGTAATGTTTTGCATTCTCTGCATGCACAGAATTCCAGTGGTCCATCTAGTCCAGCATCCTGTCTCACACAGTGGCCAACCAGTTCCTCTGCAGGGCCAATGACAAGGGCATAGAAGCTGAAAACTTCCCCTGATGTTCCCCTGGAACTCTCAGTCTGGGGCAAGTGACGCTCTGTATTCTCGGTGTTTGGGGGAAGGCAACAGTGGGAGGGCTTCCTGCCCCCACTGCTGGACCTTCTGAGGGCACCTGGTGTTTTTGGCCACTGTGTGACAGAGTGTTGGACTGGATGGGCCATTGGCCTGATCCAACATTGGCTTCTCTTATGTTCTTATGCCCCCTGGCTCTGGGATTCAGAGGTTTAGTGCCTCTGAATGTGGAGGTTCCCCTCAGTCACCAGGGCTACTGGCCATGGAGAGACCTATCCTACATGAATCTGTCTAATCCCCCTTTAAAGCTGTTTATTCCTGCGGCCATCACCACATCCTCTGGCAGGAGGGTGTTTGAATGCCAGAGCTCCTGTTTAGGTTTTAGGAGCTCTGTCATCCCCCCCCCCAGGTTTCCCTCAGAGAAGATATGATCACCATCTTCAAGTACTTGAAGGGCTGTCATATAGAGGATGGAACAGAGTTGTTTTCTGTTGCCCCAGAAGGTTGAACCAGAACCAACGGGCTGAAATTAAATCAGATGAATTTTTGGCTAAACATTACAAAGAACTTTCTCACAGTTACCGCAGTTCCTCAGTGGAACAGGCTTCCTCGGGAGGTGGTGGTCTCTCCTGCTTTGGAGGTTTTCAAACAGAGGCTGAATGGCCCTCTGACAGCAATGCAGATTCTGTGAACTTAGGCAGATCATTAGACGGAGGGCAGGAAGGGTTGCCTCAGTCCCAAGTTCTCGCGGCCCTTTCTTACATGCCCAGGGAAATGCTGATCACCACTTTGGGGTCAGGAAGCAATTGTTCTCCAGACCAGTTTGGCTGGAGTTCCTGGAGGTTTTTTGTCATCTTCTGAGAATGTAACAGGGGTCACTGGGGGAGGTGGAGGTATTTGTGAATTTCCTGCCTTGTGCAGGGGGTTGGATTAGATGACCGTGGAGGTCCCTTCCAACTCTGTGATTCTATGATCTCATTTATCATCTTCCCAGGAAAGTATTGTTTTTCTTATTGATGGGAGCGGCGGGGACCGCCTTTCCTTCCCCAGAGAAAATGGCTGCTTTGTAGGGTTGAGTGTGTGGCATTATACCCTGCTGAGGCCCCTCCCCAGTCTCCACCCCCCAAATCTCCAGGGATTTCCCAACCTGGAGCTGGCAACTCTAGGCCACAAATCCTGCCTGCTAGCGGTGGAGCTGTCTGCTCCAGGACACCAGCCAACTGCAAAAGTCAGGCCCCTGGATTCCCCACCAATGGGATGGCATCTCTATAGCTGCCACGAGCCTCCTGCTGATGGCCTAGGCAGGAGAAGGCCCCACAGGGCCTGAGGTAGCTGCTCTGGTCGCCCCACGACTAGGGCTGCCCCTGCCTGCAGCATCTATCAAGGGAAAGAGGGAGCCATACCCGAAAAGGTGAGGTTCCTGCAGTTCTCCATCATGACTTCCCTGTGTGGACCCCTTTGGCCGGGATCCAGGACCTCCCACTCCTCCTTGGAGAAATACACAGGTGTCTCCACGAAAGTTGGCAGGCCCTGGAAGAAAGAAACATTTCCTTCTCTCAGATAATATACACGTCAAGCGGCCTCCAATGCTGAATCAGACCTCAGCCTCTCCAGGTTGGGATCATCTCCTCTGACTGGGGGCAGGGGGGGGCGTCTCCTACATCTCAAGGTGAGGAAAGGTCCCCTCATATCACCTGCTACCTGATTATTAGAACAGGAGATTCCACTGGGGGTTGAACCTGGGACCTTCTGCATGCCAGGCAGATGCTCTGCCATTAAGCCATAACCTCACCTCAAAACAGTCCAAAAGGAGAGGTGGCTGGGAGAATCCAGAGCTGCACTGATGTCCCCCTAAAGGGCAGCTCTGACAGAAGCAAAGACTAGCAGATGGCACCTTCCAGGCCCAAGGCAATGCTCAGGGGACACAGACAGCAATCCTCAGCAGGTCAACTCAGAATCCTACTTGGGTCTATTGAATATGCCTTACTCCAGGGGAACAGTTCTTAAGAAGAGCCCTGCAGGATCAGACCAGTGAGGGTCCATCTAGTCCAGCCTCCTGTTTCACACAGGGGCCAGCCAGTTCCTCTGGACGGTCCAACAACGGGGCAGAGAGGCCGAGGCCTTCATAAGAACATCAGAAAAGCCCTGCTGGATCAGACGAATGGTCCATCTAGTTCAGCACCCTGTCTCACTCAGGGGCCAACCAGTTCCTCCGGAGAGCCAACAACAGGGCATGGAGGCTGGGGCCTTCCCTTGATGTTGCCTCCTGGCTCTGGGATTCAAAGGATTTGTGCCCCTGAATATGGAAGTTCCCTGTAAGAACATAAGAAGATCCCTAAAGACCAGACCAGTGAGAGTCCACCTAGTCCAGCATCTGCTCTCACACAGTGGCCAGCCAGTTCCTCTGGAGGGCCAACAACAGGGCAGAGAGGCCGAGGCCTTCCCCTGATTTTGCCTCCTGGTTCTTGGATACAGACGTGCACTGCCTTTGTACACGGCACTTCCCTGTTAGGGAGCAATCCTAAGCAGGTCTCCTCAGAAGAAAGTTCCATTTTATCTAGTGGGGCTTACTCCCATGCAAGTCTTAAATACTGCGGCAAGAAGGATCCAGGCTGATCCCTGCTCGTGTTTCCAGGGATTCTTCTCCTACCTGATCTGGCTGCACAGACACCGTTTCCACACTGCCACCAAGAGGAGAAGGCCCAGAAGTAGCTGGGTGTGTCCCTCCATCGCCTGCAAGAGAGGCAGAGGAAGCAGGGAGGGGTTTTTATCTGATTGGGCCCTCTGGTTCAGCTCAGCGGGCTGGTGTCACACAGTGGCCCAAACCCAGGTGCCCTCAGGAGGTTCACCAGTGCGGGCCAAAACTCCAGAGGTCCTCCCACTCAAGTCAAGTCAAGTCAAGTCAGCCTTTATTGGCATAAATTAGGAAAACAATTTATACATAGGTCCTCCCACTCTTCCCCATCCCCATCCCCAAGAATACAGAGCATCACTTGCCCCAGACACAATAACATAAGGGAAGCCCTATTGGATCAGGCCATGGCCCATCCAGTCCAACGCTCTTGTGTCACAGAGTGGCCAAAGCCCAGGGGCCATCAGGAGGTCCACCAGTGGGGCCAGAACACCAGAAATCCTCCCACTCTTCCCCATCCCCATCCCCAAGAATACAGTGCATCACTGCCCCAGACACAATAACATAAGAGAAGCCAGTGCTGGATCAGGCCAGTGGCCCCTCCAGTCCAACACTCTGTGTCACCCAGTGGCCAAAACCCAGGGGCAATCAGGAGGTCCAGCAGTGGGGCCAGAACTCCAGAAGCCCTCCCACTGTTGCCTCCCAAGTTTGGGGAGGGGAGTTTAGCAACCCTCTCCAACATCTCTCCCCTTATTACAGTCTCTGAGAGAGGCTCGTATTTTCTGCTAGGGCATTGGCTGTAGTCTACTGGTGGTATGACATTTGAATTTATATTTTATTTATACAGGCTGCATCATGCCCATCTTTAGACAACTATGCAGTGATTTCAGGGCTGGAAAAACAAACCAAGAAGTGGAGAAAAAACAACCAGTTATTTGTCACATGCACATTACCTGTTTCTCCGGGGAAAATCATCTCCCCTAGTGTTGGCTTTCTGATACAACTTAAATAGCCTGTTTGGAACTAGATAATTTTTTTAATGAGGCTAATTTTTAAACAGTTAGCGGGACTGGAGAACTGCTCCTCACCCAGTCATACCAGGCCTGCAGGATATATTCCAAAGCAGCCCAAAGATTTCAGGCTTACTCATGAGGAGGAGGCCAAGCTGGAAGCTCCTCCTTACCCAGGGGGGTGGCCGCTCTGTCTCCCTCCCGCTTCACCTCCTGGAGACTCGGTCTCTGTTTAGCACCCAAAGGAGACTCGTCCGCCTCTTGGCCATCGGGGGCCAGGTCTGCCAAGAGCGCTGTCTCCTGAAACAGCAGATAAGGAATGGGGAGAAAGGTCAGGAAATGAGTGGGGGAGACACTGGGCAAAGGAGGTGGGACAGCTCTTCTCGGGGTGACTTCCAGAAAAAGCTGGCCCATGGGGAAGGGGGGAAGCCGATTGTCAGGGTCCCCTTGTACACACTTTTCCTGCCCTTTGGGACACCTCTCACCTGCTCTTCCTGCTTCACGCCCTCTGCCTGGTCCAGGAGGAGCCCCTCTGCCAGGGCCACTGCCTGGGCGCTGCTCTCCGGCCCCTGGCCCCTGACCCAGCTCTCCACCTCCGGGGGCAGGACGGCCAGGAACTGCTCCAAGACCACCAGGTCCACCATCTGAGTCTTGCTGCGTTGCTCCGGCTGCAGCCACTGGTGGCAAAGGTGGCAGAGTTGTTCGCAGACCTCCCGTGGCCCTGAGGCCTCCCAGTAGCGGAAGCGCCTGAAGTGCTGGCGATGCAGTTCCAAGCCGGTGGCGCTCCCCACCACGACCTTCCGCACCGCTCCTTCCCAGGATGCCCCACTGCCTCCAGCTGAGGAGTCCTCCTCCTCCTCCTCCTCCTTCACCTTCGGGCCTCCGTGGTCCGTCCCAGGGGAGTCTTCATCCTTCGTCTTCACTCCCCAGTCTACGGCAGTCTCCAAGGGAACCCACAGTGACCTCCCGGCCTCAAGACTACCCGAGTCGACCTCTTCCTCCTTCACACCGTACTCCATCTCAGCATCCAAGAGGGCCTGAGGAGCTCCTGGTTCGAATGCAAGGGGGGGAATGGAGGACTTGCACTAACAAAGGGGGTCAGTCTTCCTGTGTGCAACCCACGGAGAGGGAAGAGGCTTTCAAAAGGATGTCTTCCTGCTTCCTGGCCTCCTCAGACATTCCCCCCCATCCTCGATGGGTGCCTACAGTTCAGCTTCACAGGAGGCCAGAAGTCTGGGGTAGTGGTTAAAGTGTGCGGACTCTAATCTGGGAGAACCGGGTTTGATTCCCCACTCCTCCACTTGCAGCTGCTGGGTGACCTTGGGCAAGCCATAGTTCGGACAAGAGCCGTTCTCTCAAGAGCAGTCCTCGAAAGAGCTCTCTCAGCCCCACCTACCTCACGGAGTGTCTGTTGTGGGGAGGGGAAGGGAGAGGAGATTGTAAGCCACTCTGAGACTCCAAGTGAAGGGCGGGGTATAAATCCAATCTCTTCCCCTCCTCCTCCTCCTCCTCCTCCTCCTCCTCCTCTTCTTCTTCTTCGCTTCAAATGGCCTCCTCAGCACAAGGCCTGCCGGGACATATACCAAGGAGGAAGACGATTCAGACCAATCACAGGAGGATCCCTGCAAAAAATGGAGGCAAACATGCAGACTCCAGGAGAAGTGGGGGAGTGGAGAAGGGAATGGGGAGTTCCTTCAAATGAAAACTGGCCTTCCATGGAGCCAGAGCCCCATCAGTCCATCAAAATCAGTTTTGTTTACTCAGACTGGCAGCGGCTCCCCAGGGCCCCAGGCAGGAAAAAGTTCATTCCAGAGATTCCAGGGATTGAACCTGGCACCTTCTACCTGATCTATGAAACACACACATACACACAGCGATGCCTTGAAAGGACATCAGCAGAGCCCTGCTGGGTCAGACCAGTGAGGGTCCATCTAGTCCAGCCTCCCATCTCACACAGGGGCCAGCCAGTTCCTCTGGAGGGCCAACAACAGGGCAGAGAGGCCGAGGCCTTCCCCTGAGAAGAACATCAGAACGGCCCTGCAGAGGTTTAGTGCTTCTGAACGTGGAGGTTCCCTTCAGTCACCAGGGCTAGTAGCCATTGATAGACTTATCCTCCATGAATCCATCTCATCCCCTTTTAAAGCTGTTTATTGACTGACTGATTGATTCAATTTATAAACTGCCCTCCCCGGAAGGGTTCAGGGCAGTGTACAACATGTACCAACCAATACTCCCTCTAGTCTAAGCTGTGGAGTCTTGTGAGCAAAAATTCTACTTTTGTGAGTTACTGGCATTAAAGTTGTGAGCAAGCAATTTGGCTACTGCATAAATTAGTTTGCTCTGGAGCCATTCTTCCTGAGCTAAGACAAAAAAGTTTGAGCTGAAGGCTAAAAAACTGTGAGCTAGCTCACACTAACTCAGCTTAGAGGGAACACTTATACCAACATGTAGAATTATAGAATCATAGAGTTGGAAGGGACCTCCAGGGCCATCTAGTCCAACCCCCTCGCACAATGCAGGAAATTCACAAATACCTCCCCCTCCACACACAGCGACCACTGTCCCACACCCAGAAGATGACAAAAAACCCCAAAGTGGCAATCGGCATTTCTCTGGGCGTGTAAAAAAGGGCCTTGACTGAGGACAGCTGGATATCTTTTGGGACTTGGATCTCCAGGAGTTTTTGCTTCCCAGAGCATGCTGCTCTTTGGGGGGTATATCAGGAAGAAGAAGAGGAGGAGGAGGAGGAGCAGGAGGAGGAGGAGATTGGATTTATACCCCGCCCTTCACTCACTTGGAGTCTCAGAGTGGCTTACAAACTCCTTTTCCTTCCCACAAGAAACAGACACCCTGTGAGGTAGGTGGGGCTGAGAGAGCTCTGAGACAACTGTCCTTGAGAGAACAGCTGGGACAGAGCTAAGGCTTGTCCAAGGTCATCCAGCAGGTGCAAGTGGAGGAGGAGTGGGGAATCAAACCCGGTTATCCCAGATTACAGTCCACGCACTTAACCACTACACCAAACTAGCTCTCGGGAGAGGCGGCCCCGAAGGTTTGCTGGCCACAGACCATCCAAGGCCTTGAAGGTTAATACCCAAACCTTGAATCTGACCTGGTACTCAACCTGGAGCCAGTGTAGCTAGTAGAGCACTGGTTGAATATGTGCTCCTAAAGTGGTCCCCATAAGTACCCAGGTCGCTGCGTTCTGGACCAGTTGCAACTTTGGGATCAGTCTCAAGGGTAGGTGAGCGTAGAGGGCATAACAGTATCCAACCTGGAGGTGATCCTTGCATGGATTACTGTGGCCAGGTCAGAGGGAGGAAGGAAGGGCCAGCCTGGCAACATTTGTGACTTGGGCCTCCACTGATCAGGAGCAGCATTCCCTCTAAGCTGAGTTAGTGTGAGCCAGCTCACAGTTTTTCAGCCTCCAGCTCACACATTTTTGTCTTAGCTCAGGAAGGAGGGCTACGGAGCAAAACCTAATTTATGCAGTAGCCAAATCACTCACTCACACCTTTAATGCCAGTCACTCACAAAGCAGAATTCTTGCTCATAAGACTCCACAGCTTAGAGGGAGCGCTGGAGGTATCCAAAATCGCACCTAAGCTTGGCGATTGACACAGGTATTCCTGTGGGCATCATTACATCCCCTAGCAGCGAATTCCACATTTTAATCACTCTCTGTCTAAATAAGTATTTCCTTTTGTCTGTCCTGAACCTACTGCCCATCAGCTTCATGGGATGCCCTAGCATTGGGGGGGGGGGGGGGGAGAGAATTCTCTTTGTCAACTCTTTCCACTCTGTGCATAATTCTATAAACCTCTATTTCACAAAGTCTCTTTCCTGAACTGAAAAGTCCCACTTTCTTCAGCCTTTCGGACTGAATCGGACCTCTGGTAGTCCATCTGTGCTGTTTTTAAACTGTCCTGATTGTTTTATATTTAATACGTACTGACATTTTTTAGATGGTCCAGATATTGCACTTGTGATGCACACTAAGCCCACTTGCAGGGAGGGCGGGATATACATTCAAATAAATAAACAAAAGGTCAAGGTCAGCACTGTCTCGCCCAAACTGGCAGCCTTTCCCATCACCTCCCCACCTGATCCTTTCAATGGGGATGCTACCGGGGATCGAACCCGGGACCTTCAGCATGTCAAGAGGAGGCTCTGCCACTGAGCCACGCCCCCTCGGCCACAGCCCAGGCTGCAGCCCCGCCCCCCCAAACACCCTCCCCGTTTGACACCCCCCCCCCGGCCCCTCCTGCTCCCATTCTGCAACGGCAATCCGGTCTGAAACCGATTTCGATCCTTCCCAAATCGTAGGAGCAAAACAGAGGACGAAAGAAAAGGGCTCTCGGGGTGGGGTGGGGGCTGTAATGGGGGGGGGGGGCAACCCTTGCTGGCTCAGCTCCCACCCTCCTAATATCAGCTTCTGCCTGAGCAATTCTAGGCAGAACGAGGCCCTTTCTTTCTTTCTTTCTTTCTTTCTTTCTTTCTTTCTTTCTTTCTTTCCCTCCCTCCCTCCCTCCCTCCCTCGCTCCGCATTCCTAAACGCATCCTTAAATGTCTTTTCAACTCACCAGCTGGGCGGGGAGGAGGGGGGAGCACCGGTGCGGCTGCGGGTCACGTGGGCGGGAAAGACAAAGGGCGCTTCCCCACGGTGGGAGGGGAGGAAGTGACTTCAACTTCTCCCCCCCCCCCCTCCGTGCCTCTCTCGGAATCGGGACTCTCTCACTTTAACCCTCCGATCGACCCTTCCCGGGGAGGACGGTGGGCTCCCCTCCTCCCTGCGTTAGGACAGCCAGCTGAAGTTGGCTCCCCGTTCCTTATGCGTACTTCCCAGTTCCTTAATTCAAGAATCCAAGCGCCAACATGGTGATGTCTGGGGAAACTTTGCACCTATAGCAAAGTTAAGGGTCCAATGGCACCTTTAAGACCAACAAAGTTTTAACCAAGACATGAGCTTTCCTGTGCACTAATGAAAAGCGCATGCACTCGGAAGCACACATCTTGGAGAAGAGAGATTGGATTTATACCCCACCCTTCACTCAGGAGTCTCAGAGCGGCTTACAGACTCCTTTCCCTTCCCTTCCCCACAACAGGCACCCTGGGAGGTAGGTGGGGCTGAGAGAGCTCTGACAGAAACTGCTCTTTTTCAAGGACAGCTGTGCCAGAACTATGGCTGGCCCAGGGTCATCCAGGAGGTGCAAGTGGAGGAGTGGGGAATCAAACCCGGTTCTCCCAGATGAGAGTCCACGCACTTAACCACTACACCAAGAAGAATTTTCCGTGCAATTAAATAGACAGCCCTGTACAAACTGATTCACAAAGTTACATTATTTATTGCTATAAATTGGATCCTACTATAGTACTATATTGCAGCGTATATATTATATAATTTCTGCAGTAGAAGAAAAGCAATTGGATTAGAGTCCACACACTTAACCACTACACCAAACTGGCTCTTGGTCTTAAAGCCTTGTTAGTTTTAAAGTAGAAGAGATTGGATTTATATCCATCCCGCCCTTCAGTCACTTGGAGTCTCAGAGCAGCTGACGAACTCCTTTCCCTCCCCCTCCCCATAACAGACACCCTGTGAGGTAGGTGAGGCTGAGAGAGCTCTGAGACAACTGTCCTTGAGAGAACAGCTGTGCCAGTACTATGGCTTGCCCGAGGTCATCCAGCAGGTGCAAGTGGAAGAGTGGGGAATCAAACCCGGTTCTCCCAGATGAGAGTCCACGCACTTAACCACTACACCAAACTGGCTCTGGTTAGGATTTCTGGGCTGTATGGCCAGAGAGCCTGGAAAATCTACAACAGCTAATGAACTCCGGCCGTGAAAGCCTTCAACAACATATTTGTTCTATTGGTTCAGACCAACACAGCTGCCTACCTTGATCTACCTGAAAATAATGTGTGCTTTGAGGGGGGGGAGAGGTATTAAATACTCTCAAAGTCTGGTTTTCTTATGTATGTTTTAATTTGTTCTGAGACAGGATTCTGAACTGGAACCTCCATGTGCGGGAGTAGTCTACTTCGACCAACAGATGCTGGGGAGAAGAAAGGGGAGAAGAATCCCTTCTTCAGTAGAAAGAGTCCAGGAGCTCCATAAAGACTAACAAAACGTGTGGCAAGGTAGGAGCTTTCATGAGAAACTGCCGACTTCTTCAGATAACTTCAGATATCTGAAGAAGTGAGCAGCGATTCCTGAAAGCTCCTCCCCTGCCACAAATGTCGTTAGTCTTTCAGGTGCTCCTAGACTCTGGCTCTTTTCTACTGCTGTTTGTTGTTGTTCAGCCGCAGTCGAGTCCGACTCTTCACGACCCCATCACACCAGGCCCTCCTGTCTTCTGCCGCCCTCCAGAGTTTGCTTAATTTCATGTTTGTTTTATCGATAACACTAACCATTCTCACTTTTTATATTTCATGAACCAGCTTTATCTCCCTTGTCCCTCTCCCATCATATAGACGCCCACAGACAATGGGGGGGGGGAGGCTATTCCCATATCTTCCATTTCCCTAAAGCTGCAAGTCTCAGGATACCAAAATCATCATAATTACCAGCAATTAACCCACAAGCTTCTTCCAACGCACATAGCTAAAGACAGAAATGTTCTTATCCTATCCATTTCCTCTTCTCTGAAGCTGCAACTCCCAGGATACTGGAATAACTTCCAATATATTGTCTGTTTTAGTGATCCACAGGTTGAGAGTAGGGGATTCAGGCAGAACTTCCAAAGATCCCAAGGAAAAAATAAGGGGAGGGAGTGGACAAGTCAGAACGGCAAGCAGCCCCTTTAGGAGCGGAGAGAACAAGACTGCACAGGTTAAGCCTAGCCAGCTTTATGATGCTACCTGAAAGCTGGTGGGGGGTATTCCCTCCTCTGGGAAATCCCAGGCCAGCGGCTTGAGACACTTATAGACACACAGAGAGGATATTCTGATTTCCTTCCTTTTGACGTCCTCCATGAATCAGGCTAATATCCTTTTAAAGCCACCTACAACCAAATACTCCTCCAAAGAACTCTGCAGCCCCTGTGCCTCTAATTTCAATAATACAAACCCCGCCCCCCCCAGGTCCTTTGGGGGACTGAGGTTTCTACATCGATTTCAGGCAAAGCAAAAATGCTGATCTTAGGCAGATCATGAGAGGGAGGGCAGGAAGGGTTGCCTCAGGGCTTAGTTCTTGTGGCCCTTTCTGACACATCCAGGGAAATGCTGATCACCACTTTGGGGCCAGGAAGCAATTTTTCTCCAGGCCAGTTATCCTGGAGGGTTTTTTGCCATCTTCTGGGCATGGAAAAGGGGTGACTGGGTGTGTGTGTATGGGGAGGGGGAGGTATTTGTGAATTTCCTGCATTGTGCAGGCAGTTGGACTAGATGACTCTGGAGGTCCCTTCCAACTCTATGATTCTACAGTGGTGTTATTTTCAGCCTCCCTGTCCTTCACAATGCAGGTACAATTTCAGCTTCAAAGATGGAACCATCACTGCATCAAGCAGCAGCAGGTTCCAAAGTTAATTCTGTGTTGTGTGAAGAAAATTCTTCCTTTTATCAGTACCGTGTCCCTCAGTTAATTGGCTGATGCCTAGAGTTGTGTGAAGGAAAATTTTCTCTCTACTTCCTTCATACCATACATAATTTTGTAAGTCTTTCATGCCGTAATGATTTCTTAAAGCACAAAAGCCACAAATATTTTACCCTTCCTGTGCCTGGCATATTTTTTGAGGTGGGGCAACCTCCAAATGTGACCAGTTCTGATCCAGGCAACACCCCCAGAAGCTCTCTGGCTTTTACCTGCCGTTTGGCTCACCTCAGTGCTGGTCCCCAGAACTGATGGAGCTGTCATGGCAAAAGACAGGACAACAGGAAATATTGGAAATCGTGCCATCTAGTGAACCTTTCTCTCTCCAGCATCCCTGAGTACAGCACTGGCAAGAATGACCTATGGGATGTTTCACTTCTGCAGAGGTTCCAAGTTGGATCCTTTGCAGTCAATGGACTGGAGGTGGCAGGGAAGGCCTTTCTCTACCTTCCAACCTGGAGTTCCTCTGCCAAACAGAGCACAGAATACAGAGCAGCATGAACCAATGGGCAGATTCAGCACAGAGCAGCTCTGTAGGTTCAATCCCATTCTTTCTTTTGCTCCCAAAGGAGAAAAAAAAAGTGGAAGTCTTCTAACGGGGAATTTAATGAGGAAAAAAAACCAATTTTAAATCTAACTTTACCAAAAAACCAATTCTAAATCAAACTTCAACAACATGGTGAATCCAGCCATTTAAAATTCTCCTCTTGTCACCTGAGCAACTCGAAAGCAGGTAATCTTGATTAAAAACAGTATAAAATGCAGACATTAAAGCATCGTAAATGGTAAAAATGTACTGTTCTCAGTGCCAGTGGATTAGATTTGTTCCCCCAAGGGCTGAGTGTGTCAACAGGGCTTAGGAAGTGGTTTAAATTCCTTTTCATCTGCCCTGTGCCCATAGCTTTCCTAGGTAGAGGATGGTTCGGGGGCAGGGAGCTGAAGACAGAGAGGCACATACATGTAGGGTGGCTGTTTGGTAAGGAAGGAGAGAAGGAAGCACGAAAGAGGCGGCACTATGGGGTGTTTCAGGAGAGGGAAATATGTGGGGGATATTGGGGGAGGGAGGAATGAGAGGCATCCCGCAAGTCCTTGCAGGTTCCCGTTAGTAAATAAATATATACGGAAGTCCTGAGATTTCTGCACCTATCAAACACATCTCTTCGAAGATGCCTCCTCCGCAAAGACTGAATCCTTAAAACTATCTTGCGAGGTGAGTTAGCCTGAAAATGTGACTGGCTAAAAGGCATCGCAAGAGCTTCCAAGCCATAACCCAACACTCTGGCTCTTGAACTTAACTGACCCAGATCATGAATAAGGGCAAACTGGGTTGGGTTCACTCATGGCCCGAGATGCAAATCTCAAGCGTCTGGAGGAGAATTTATTTAGAACTTTATATAAAATTGGGGGGGGGGGGGAAACATGTCACACTAACCTATGACACGTTTAATGAAGCCCGACTCAGTAAGAAACCCCCCACAAAGCACATTATTATAATTATTTAGCATATCGCAGAGTTACACACAGGAAGGATATCATAATATAAAATACGTAATTAAGTTGATACAATGGCTATGCAGACCAATTGGGCAATCCCCTTAAATACAAATCTCTGAATTTTCAATCCACTCAGTCACACCCACAAAGCACAGAAAACACAAAGTCTAATTTACCTGATACAATATCCTTAGTGAGCTGTGACTGTTCCTCAGCTGAGTTTTGTTTTCTTTGAGTCATAAAGAGACACTTAATCGAAGGATGCCAACTGCCAGGAGGGAAAAAGTGTCCCTTTTAGGCTTTACGGGATGTTCTTTATCTTTTCAGATACCCATTTCCACATACATGAAGCCTCATAAGATCATAAGAGAAGCCAATGTTGGATCAGGCCAGTAGCCCATCCAGTCCAACACTCTGTGTCACACAGTGGCCAAAAACACCAGGAGCCCTCAGGAGGTCCAGCAGTGGGGGCAGGAAGCCCTCCTCCCACTGTTGCCCCCCCCCAACACCAAGAATACAGAGCATCACTTGCCCCAGACTAAGAGCTCCTATCTATTTTTTGTGGCTAATGGCCACTGATGGACTTCTGCTCCATAGGTTTATCCAATCCCCTCTTCCTGCTCTATCCCATGCATAATTTTATAAACCTCGATCATGTCACCCCTCAGCCGCCGTTTCTCCAACCTATCGAGCCCCAAGCGCTTCAACCTTTCTTCATAGGGAAAGTGTTCCAACCCTTTTATCATTCTAGTTGCCCTTTTCTGCACTTTTTCCAATCTTTTTTGAGGTGAGGCGACCAGAACTGTACACAGTACTCGAAATGAGGTTGCACCATCAATTTATACAGGGGCATTATGATACTGGCTGATTTGTTTTCAATTCCCTTCCTAATAATCCCCAGCATAGCGTTGGCCTTTTTAATTGCAGTCACACACTGTCTCTACATTTTCACTTAGTTATGTACTACGACTCCAAGATCTCTCTCGTGGTCAGTCTCCGCCAGTTTGGACCCCATCGACATTTATTGTTACGATTTTTGGTTCCAATGTGCATCACTTTGCACTTGGCCACATTACCCATTTGCCACATTGATGCCTGCTCGCCTCTGGGAATGAGGGAGGGTATTATTTCTTTCGGGCCATCTACCAACTCTAATGCAGATACCTCTCCAAGATAAAAGTAAGGGGACAGAAAGAGAATTTTCTCAGTTGGCGCCATAATGGCCCAATCTCAATGGAGGAATTCAAGTGGGGGGGGGGGCTCTGAGGAGGAAGACGTGGGGGGGAGTACGCCTTGGCCCAGGGCTCAGTCCAGGTCATTTCCAGCACACACAAAGGTGGTGGCAGTGGTGGTGCTCAGAGCAGGAGGAGGGAATCCTACTTCTCCCTCCTTATTCTCTCTGTGAGAATCTAGGGGTAAGGTGGGAAGGACAACTTGGATTGGGGAATTCGTGCCCCACAAGGATCACCTGCCAACTCCATGGATACTGGTCCATTTCCACAACACTGGTTGTTGAAGGGGGGCGGGGTCTGACCCCTTAGAACTTACTGAGTTTTTGAGTTAGGGACACAATCTTCTCCTTTCAACCGAAATTTACCCCACTGCCAGAATGCTTTGTGGTGAGACCCCCCAAAAGCTCACAGCAGGTTGGACTGGGGACAGATTAGGGTTGAGAAATGTCTCTCTAAAACTGATTGCTGGATAAACACATCTTGTGAATTAAGGATGCCGGCTGGTCACACTACCGTTATAAATATCTGTTCCCCTCTCAAGTTGTCTATTCCTTCATAGAATTTGGGAAAGGAACTGTTGCCGGTTTGGAGATGCCAGAGTTAGAATGGCAGATAAGCTAAAGTAGCAAATTTCACAGAGGAGGGGAAAAACTAAAAAGGCCTTTCTTTGTGTAACTACATTCCCAGCCTTTCGAAGCCTCCAAAGCCAGGAGGTTTATATTTATATTTATTTTATTGTTCCACTTATATCCCGCCCTTCCCACAAAGCAGGCTCAAGGCAGCTCACATTCATAAAACATGTTACAAAGCATAAAAATACACTTAAATAACAATTTGAAACTCAATAAAATCATCCTAAAAATCCAACATGTAAAAATAATACTAATAATGCTGTTGATGTTTCACAAATTTCAGAGATGGCATGCCGTTTTATATATTTCTCAACGTCACAATGTTTTACATTCAAGCCGACTAAGCCGGGGTTCGATGGTGGTAATAGTGGGGTGGCTCCTAGTTGAAGGCCTGGTGTAAGAGCTCCGTCTTGCAGGCCCTACAGAACTGTGATAGATCCCGCAGGGCCCTGATCTCTCCCAGGAGCTCATTCCACTAGTATGGAGCTGCCACTGAAAAGGCCCTAGCCCTGGTGACAGCGAGCCTGGCAACCTTAGGGCCGGGGGGGGGGGTCAGACAATGTTAAGACCCCGACCTTGGTGCTCTCTGGGGTATATATGGGAAAAGCTGGCCCCTCAGGTATGTCAGGTCCTGGCCATATAGGGCTTTAAAGGTAAGTACCAGCATATTCAGTATGCTACTGGCAGCCAGTGCAGTGTCCTCAGCACAGGCTGGATGTGGTCCCATCTAGAGAGGCCCATCAACAGCTTGGCCGCTGCATTCTGCACTAGCTGCAGCTTCTGAATTTGCGACAAGGGCAGCCCCATGTAGAGAGTGTTACAGTAGTCTAGTCTTGAGGTGACCATCGCATGGATCACTGTGGCCAAGTTGTTATGATCCAGGAAGGGAGCCAGCTGCCTGACCAGCTGCTGGTGGTAAAAGGTCGACCTGGCAGTGGCTGCTACCTGGGCCTCCATTGTTAAGACGGTATCCAGGAGCACTCCCAAACTCTGGCGCCGGCACCAATGGCGCCCCATCGAAGGTCAGGAGTGGGATCCCCATCCCTGGACCGCCCAACTCAAGCACAGACCCTCAGTCTTTGTAGGATTCTGTTTCAGCCGGCTCAGGCTAAGCCAACAAGCCATGGCCTTCAGTGCCCAGTCCAGATCTTCCGGTTTGGAGTCCAACTGGCCGCCCAACATCAGATAGAAATGGGTGTCATAAGCATACTGATAGCACTCCAGCCCATACCTCCAGGCAATCTGGGCAAGGGGGCACATACAGATGTTAAATAGCATTGGGGAGAGCACTGCCCCTTGAGGCACCCCACATGTCAGTGGGCACCTCCTGGACTGCTGCTCCCCAAATGCCACCCTTTGTCCCCGATGCTGGAGAAAGGAAACGAGCCATTGCAAGGCAAGTCCCTGGATTCCCATGTCAGTGAGACAGTGGGCAAGTAACTGATGGTCGACCGTATCAAACGTGGCTGACAGATCTAACTGCAACAGTACCGCCGATCCGCCCTTATCCAGATGCCTCTGGAGTTCATGTGTGAGGGCGACTAATGCCGTCTCTGTCCTGTGTCCCGGGCGAAAGCCAGACTGGAAGGGATCTAACATGGAAGTGTCACCTATAAAACCCTGCAACTGTGTCGCCATCACCCTCTCAATTAATTTGCCCAAATAGGGCAAATTGGAAACCAGCCAGTAATTAGCCAATTCAGCCAGGTCCAGAGATAGTTCCTTTAGGAGTGGGCGGACCATCGCTTCCTTGAGTGCCCCTGGGAACAGCCCCTCAGAGAGGGACATGGTGATAATATCCCTAAGGGCACCACAAAACCCCTCATGGCAGCTTTAATCAGCCAGGAAGGGCATGAATCAAGGACACATATGGTTGGCCGTATAGTCAAGAGCAATCTCTCGACTTTCTCTAGGCTGAGCAGGTCAAACCGATCCAGAGTCAAATTCGAAGACATGCATGGAGCCTCGAGCTCACTCACTGTTTCAACTGTGGCGAGGAGGTTGTAGCGGAGCGCCAAGACTTTATCTGCGAAATAGCTCGCAAATGCATCACAACCTATATCCAATTCCCTAGCGTTTAGCTTGCCCTGCGGCAAGTCAGTTATAGACCAAATTGTTCTAAACAACTGAGCTGGGCGTGAGCTCGCGGATGCAACTGTAGCCGCAAAGTACTCTCTCTTCTCAGTTTTGACTGCCATCTCATAGGATCTCATAAATGTCCTATAAGATGTTCTTGTAGCTTTGTCTCAAGCACAATGCCACTGTCTCTCTAGCCATCGTAGCTCATGCCTCATAAGCTGTAGCTCCTGGGTAAACCAAGGAGCAAGCCTGGAACAAGGGCACAGAGGGTGCTGGGGAGCAGTTGGCTATGCCAATCCTCTACAAGCTCATCCAATGAGCCACCAGGGGGCATCGATTCCCGCAGAGCCATCTGAAGCCACACGGGGTCCATGTGGCTCTGCGGGCGAGCCAAAATGCACTCATCGCCTAAACAAGGTCGGGGTGGGACATTTAGGCAGGCCCTCAGGGCATGGTGGTCTGACCACGGGACTGCCAAAGCATTAAACCGGTCCACTGTTACCCCCGCTGTAAAGATCAAATCGAGCATGTGCCCAGCTCGGTGAGTGGGGGTCGTTACATATTGGGAGAGTCCCAGTGCCGCCACATACGACACTAGATCCGCTGCCTGAGTAGAAGTCGTGTCGTCAGCATGGATGTTGAAATCACCCAGGACTATCAGTCTTGGGTGTTTCAATGCCCAGCCTGATACGGCCTCTATCAGGGACAGCAGACTATTGGCTGGCGCGTTAGCCGGTTGGTAAACCAGCCAAATCGCCAAACTCTCCCCAACCTCCCATAGCAGGCCAGCACACTCAATGCCCGTGATCTTTGGTGATGAGAGCTTACTGTGGAGGACCAAAAAACTGGGAGGAGCAAGTTGGGAGAGAGCTACTGTCTCCCCCTCACGCACCCAGGTCTCGGTCGTGCATGCCAGGTTTACATTCTGCTCTTACAGGAAGTCCCTATGGACCATGGTTTTATTATTTATAGACCTGGCATTGCACAGCACATATGACGGAGGGGGGTTCATCCTCCTCGCCCCACTGACGAAATCCCTTGGGATGGGACGCAGGCTAGAAGAGGGTCGAGCTTTCTCATTTCTCCACCTCCTTTCGTTATTATCTTGCCTGCTCCCACCACTATACTTTCCCCTCCCCAGGAGCACCAGAATCCTTTGGCCCAAAATCATCACCCCTCATGGTCTCCAGAGACCTTCAGACCACTAGTAAGGCAGTCAATGGGCACACAATATGACGGTCCACCGGTGATGGCTAGAAACACCCTGAGGTTTGAAGAAACTCATCAGAACCAGCTATAGGTTTCATCCTTGTATGGATTCTCTCAGATAAAGCTCTTTCCACACTCCGAGAATTTATAACATTTCTTCTTGGTTATAACATCTCTTCTTGGTAAGGTGTCTGCGTAGATTCAGCCTTCTTACAGCAGTGTATTTGTATGGTGTTTTGTATGGTCTGTGGTTGTATGGTGCTTCAGTGCTTTGTATGGTCTGTAGTTGTCTTTTAGGTGTGAAATAGGAGAAAAGCACTTTTCACAGCTAAGCAGTTACATTGTTTCTCCTTGTGTGGATTCCTCGTTGCAGTAGAAGAGTGTCACTCTGACTAAATCTCTTTCCATGCTTTGAGCATTTAGAAAGTTTCCCACCTGTGTGGTTTCTTGGATGCAGCTGAAGATGGGCATTCTGACTGAACCTCTCTGAGATTCAGACTCTGAGCACTCAAAAGGATTCTCCCCTTGTGGGTTATTTGGTGCTTCTGAAGATGGCAACTCTGACTGAACTCTGACAATTCAAAAGGTTTCTCCCCTGTGTGGGTTCTGTGATGGCACTGAAGACTGCCACTCTGACTGAATCTCTTTCCACACTCTGAATGTTCAAAAGGTTTCTCCCCTGTGTGGGTTCTTTGGTGCTTCTTAAGACTACCACTGTCACTGAACGCCTTTCCACACTCTAAACATTCAAAAGGTTTCTCCTCTATATGGGTTCTCTGAGGCTGTTGAAGATTACTACTATGACTAAATCTCTTTCCACACTGTGAGCATTCAAAACGTTTCTTCCCTGTGTGGGTGCTCTGATGCTGTTGAAGAGTGTGACTCTGACTGAATCTCTTTCCACACTATGAGCAGTGAAATGGTTTCTCCCCTGTGTGGGATCTTTGGTGCTTCTGAAGAGAGCCACTGTCACTGAATCTCTTTCCACAGTCTGAGCACTGAAAAGGTTTCTCCCCTGTGTGGGTTCTCTGATGCTGTTGAAGATTACCACTCTGACTGAATCTCTTTCCACACTCTGAGCATTCAAAAGGTCTCTCCCCTGTGTGGGTTCTCTGATGCTGTTGAAGATGGGGACTCTGACTGAATCTCTTTCCACACTCTGAGCATTCAAAAGGTCTCTCCCCTGTGTGGGTTCTCTGATGCATTTTCATACTGCCACTGTGACTGAATCTCTTTCCACACTCTGAGCATTCAAAAGGTTTCTCCCCGGTGTGGGTTCTCTGATGCTGTTGAAGATGGCCACTCTCACTGAATCTCTTTCCACAGTCTGAACATTCAAAAGGTTTCTCCCCTGTGTGGGTTCTTTGGTGCTTCGTAAGACTACTACTGTCACTGAACATCTTTCCACACTCTAAACATTTAAAAGGTTTCTCCCCTCTATGGGTTCTCTGATGCAGTAGAAGACCGCCACTCACCCTGAATCTCTTTCCACACTGTGAGCATTCAAAAGGTTTCTCCCCTGTGTGGCTTCTCTGATGCCGTTGAAGACTGCCACTCACCCCGAATCTCTTTCCACACTGTGAGCATTCAAAAGGTTTCTCCCCTGTGTGGGTTCTCTGATGCTGCTGAAGATGGCTACTCTGACTGAATCTCTTTCCACACTGTGAGCATTCAAAAGATTTCTCCCCTGTGTGGGTTTTCTGATGCTGCTGAAGATGGCTACTCTGATTGAATCTCTTTCCACACTGTGAGCATTCAAAAGGTTTCTCCCCTGTATGCATTCTTCGATGCAGTTGCAGATTGCCACTATGACTGAATTTCTTTCCACACATGGAACATTCAAAAGGTTTCTCCCCTGTGTAACTTTTCTGATGCTGTTTAAGATTCCCCCTCAGACTGAATCTTGTTCCACACACTGAGCATTCAAAAGGTTTCTCGGCTCTATGTATTTTTTGGTGTACAAAGAGCTGTGATCTGTTTCTGAAGTAGTTTTCACACTGAGTGGATTTACTTGCATTCATTATCCTGTGCTTTGGAATATGTACATTATGTTGTCTTCCATCTCTCTTCTCAACCGTTTGACCGCAATTCTTTCTCATCGGTCCACCTCGATAGCTGACATTTTCTTTCATATCTTCAGTTTTAACTTTATCTGGTATTTGCTGATGAAATTCCTTGCCCTCTTCATTCCTCTGATCATCATCTGCTGGAATAAAGATAGAGATCCTGTTAGCACCTGGAAGGGCTGGTAAGGTCCAAAGGCATCTATGTGACTACAGCAGATAAGGATTGATGGCCCTTTGGCCTTGTCCAGCTTGGCTGATCTTAACCAACCCTCCACCTTCCCCCAGAATATGTAGTACTTAATGAAACCTCACCCCCTCAAGTGCCACAGCTGAGCTCTTGCCCAGAAGAAGCTTCTGAGCCTCCAGATCTCAGGCCCTCCCTCCTTCCCCAGTGGGCTGTATGATTGTACGAAATGTTGCTCAGAAGTGAATCAGATATCCCCCATGGCACTTCCTTGCCTTTTCCCTTGACATATCCATGGAGGATACTCACTCTCAGCCAGCTCATTTGGGAAGGAAATGTGTTCTTGGGATCCTCTTGAGGAAATCCTCAGCCTTTCTTCAGATGCAAGGTCGTTGTCTTTCTCCACTGTAGTCTCTCTTATACTCCTTTCTTTATTCACAGAGAGACAGAGAGAAAGAAAGAGGAAGTGATCATTCTTGTATGGGAAAGCAAAGAAATTCAAGTGTAAAAATTCTTCTGGAAGGATGAAACCATGGTCAAGATCTAAGCCCACAATCCCAACCAGTATAAGGGGAATGGACCTGTGAAGCAAAGCACCCTGGTTCCCCAAAAGCTTTACGTAATAATTAAGTGTCCTGGTCTGATTTTTAGGCATCTGTGATTCGAGTCTCCCTGCAGCTATCATTCTTGTATTTTTCAAGGCCACTGGTTAATCGTGAGAACCTGTATCCAGTTGTGTAGCCTGGAGGGAGGGGGGATTAGGAGGGTGCTGACTGCCTCTGGAAAATTCCACCAAGGAGGACCCTTGATTGGGTCATTAGGACCACCTGACTCTAGGAGGCAGTAAGTATAATACATGTATAGAAAAGAGGGAAGCCAGGCTAAATTTATGCTCACGCCATGCTAGTATGTCTTATGTTGAAATCCTTCACAAACCTTTATATATTTTAAAAGGGGTCTGCTTTACTTATGTGCTCTCTTCTCATGAACCCACTGAACTGGGTGCTGCTTAGGTACAAAGGGTATTGACTCAGGGGGACCCAGGCTTTGGTTCTTGACAGGATCGTTTCCAGATCACAGGCAGGGCGAATGTCTGGAATCCCATTCAGGGGAAGGATGTGTTGTAAAGGTTAGCAACAGAGAAATGAGGATCTGGCCCCTTCCAGAATCTTTCTGAGGGCCTCTCATCCCTCCCTTTGCCTCAGGCCAGGACACCTCCTCTGGCTTGGGTGATGGCCACAACACTGGCCTCTGTTGCCCCTGGACAAGAACACACACATGAATACAGGAACCTGCATCCTACTGCATCAGACCCTTGGTCCACTGAAGTCAGTGTTGTCTACTCAGTCTGGCAGGGGCTCTCCAGGGTCTTTTTACTGGAAATGCTGGAGATTGAACCTGGGACCTTCTACATGCCAAGCAGATGCTCTGCCAGGGAGCCACAGCCCCCTCCCCAAATACCAGGACAGGCCTCAAAACTGTGAATAGCTATTCAATATTTTGAATCATGCCTCCTCACAATTTGCACCTTTGGCACCAAGGAAAGATCCTCACCCAGAAAGGCCACATTCTCACAGTTTTCCAGCATGACTTCCTTGTACAGAGCTCTTTGTCCCGGATCCAGCAGGGCCCATTCTGCCACAGTGAAATACACAGCCACCTCCTCAAAGGAAAAGGGACCCTGAAAGGAAGAGCAGAATTCCTCATCAGAGGTCACACCAGGCAGAGATTGCGCCCTGGGAGGGAGTAGACTGGGAAGGTACAGGATCTATGGCTTGGGATGGGTAAAGGGAACAGCATTCAGAGGATCTCTTGCCTGGACACCTCATAGAAACTGTAGAAGAACCTGCACCCCTGAGGAGGGAAGGAAGAGGGACCCGGGCTGTCCCCCCTGCTCATCTCATTGTGGCAGAAAAATAAGTGAGCCTGGGGCATTTCTGTGTAACAGCCTGGATTGGCTGAGGCCTCTCTGTTTGGTTCCTCTCTCATAAGACTTTGCAGGCTTAGCTACAGTCACCTCTCAAGCCTCTCTCCAGCCTGACAAGGCACTCTTGCCCCAAAAAGATTAGCTTTCCTTTCTCTAGGTCTACCATTTTACCCTCATACTGTGTCAAAGACTCCTAGTGAGAAGGTTTGTAGCTTCTGACCAACAACATACTTGCTGAAACAGGGGTCTGTGCTTCCAATAAGGTCAGAATAAAGTTTACACATAACATCTTTGACTGTCTAGGGTCACTAGGGTATGAGTTCCCTTCCCCACCATCCTTCCGATATAATTTATAACCAGGAATCACCATATCCCACTGATTTTCCTCACCCCATCAAGTTCCTGAAATATCCACAGTGTCTATATTCCTCCAACACCAAGCATTCCAACTCCCCAATTTTACCTCAGATGCTTCTAGCATTTGTATATAAACAAAACAGGTTGCTTACCTGTAACTGATGATCTTCGAGTGGTCATCTGTGCATTCACACCATGAGGTTTACTGCGCCTGCACGGAAATCCATCGGTGTAGTAGAAAGCTTTCAACGGATTTTCGCGCCCAGCATCCCCCAGGCATGTGTGGAGGGCCCTGTGCGCATGCCCAGAGGAGCAGGGCGCGGACATCCTGCCAGTTCCTTCTGACCACTGTGAACCAGACCAGAGAAGAAGAGACCTAGCCTGGTAGCAGAGGGGAAGGATGGGCGAGTGGTGTGAATGCACAGATGACCACTCGAAGATCATCAGTTACAGGTAAGCAATCTGTTTATCTTTGACGTGGTCTGTGCTTCACACCATGGGAGTGCAGCAAGCAGTGACCTACCTGGAGGAAGGTGCTGGCAGGCTGTCATTGAGAAGTGGTGGACAGGATGAGCCGACCCAAGGCTGCACGCTTAGTGCTCCTTACATCTAAGGCGTAGTGCCTGATGAACGTATTGGGTGTCACCCAGATGGCCGCACTGCAGATGTCCAAGAGGGATGCTCCTTTGAGGAAGGCCGTGGACGTAGCAATGGCTTTAGTAGAGTGTGCCTGCAGAGGGCCTGGAACTTGGACGTGAGCCAGGTCGTAAGCGAGGCAAATGACCTGCACAATCCATTTAGAGATGGATGTGCCTTGTCTGTGAGACGCATATGAGACAAAAAGCCTGGGAGTTTGTCTACTGGCTTTTGCGCGTGCCCAAGTAAAACAGTAGAGCTCGTTTGACATAGAGGGTATGAAGTAGCCGTTCCGAGTCAGATGAGTAGTTTGGATAAAAGTCTGGGAGGAGGAGGACTTCTGGGCGGAGGTGGAGCTCAGAGGCAACTTTAGGTAGGAAAGAGATGTCAGGGACCAGTCTGACTGCGTCAGGCAGGAATGAGAGGAATGGCAAATCATGTCGAAAAGCAAGGATTTCGCCAACCCGCCTTGCGGATGTTATGGCTGTTGGTATTTGAGACTCTTAGTCCTCATGCACAGTAGCTGGCAGATCTGCAGGACCTAACTGACAGCCAGCAGGAGTCATGGTATGACTGGGACAGAGGCAATAGTACTGACCTGAAACCTGTACAGACTAGTTCAGACATGTTCTTCTGTGTGACATTGATGTATGTTCACTCCATGACTCAGCACTAACCTGATTGGTTACTGTAATGTCCACCTGGCGGATGGGGGAGTCTAATAGACGGATGATCAGGAGTTCCTCTGGAACTGGAGGAATCGGTACCGACGACCCAAGAGTCTGAGGAGTGGTAGAGGGCGGCGGGGCCAAAGCAGCCGCCAGTGCCGTGGCATGCAGAGGTGGCTTAGCTGCTGAGGTGTCTTTGGACTTATGTCTCCTTTCTGTTTTGTCCTTCTTCTTCCGCTTGACTGGAGTGGAAGCAGCCGACTGAGTTGGAGGCAGGTGCTTCAACGACAGTCTAGAGATGTCGGAGGCAGCTTTAGATGAGGAGACGGCTGCCTTCAATGTGGAGGCGACCGCTTTCAATGTGGAGGTGGTCGATTTCGATGCAGTGTTGACCATCGACATCGCGGGTCTGGAAGGCTCCATGGAGGGAACCGGGAGCAGTGCCGACTCAAGGAGAGCTAGGCGAAGTCGGGCTGCCCTGTTTTTCCTAGTTTGATTGGAAAATTTCGCACAATGAGCACAAGACTCTGGTCGGTGTCCCTCCCTTAGGCAGATCAAACAGAGTGAGTGGTTGTCTGGACCGGCCAACTTGCTGCCGCAGGAGGAACACCTTTTGAAACAGCCCCAAACAGCTATGGCTCGAAATTAGCCAAACAGAATTAGCCAAACAGCTATGGCTCGAAATTTATAAGGGGGGGGGGAAGGGGCCCGGGAGGCCCAAAGAACCCCGGAAAGAAAAAGAAACGGGAGTCCTAATTTTTTTAAGAAAAGAAAAGAAACAAGGAAAATTAAAAGAAAGAAAATAAACGAAACCCAAGGGCTCGAAGAAGCAAAGCTTTCCACAAAACCAACTGACGGAGCAAGCAACGATGCTGTTACTCGTGTGGCAGTCAGAAAGGAACTGGTGGGATATCTGCACCCCGCTCCTCTGGGCATGCGCGCAGGGCCCTCCATGCATGCCCGGGGGATGCTGGGCGCAAAAATCCATTGAAAGCTTTCTACTACACCGATGGATTTCTGCGCATGCGCAGTAAACCCCATGGTGTGAAGCACAAAGACCACGTCGAAGATCCTATAATTTCCTATGCATGTTAAGTCCACAACCTTCCTCTTGCTGCCTCGAGACCTTTCCAGGCAGTCCGTATTGTTAGCCATAGTCTCAGTGGAAAATTCTAATCCATTTCCTTGTAGGAAAGTTAACAGCTACCCCTTCATCTCTTTGAGATGAGCCATCCCAAACCAGAGAATTTTCATCTCCTGTTGGCTTTCCCCCAATATTCAGTTTAAAAACTGCTCTGCCATCTTTTTGATTTTAAGCGCCAGCAGCCTGGTTTCTTCTCGGGACAAGTGGAGACCGTCTCTTTTGTACAGCTGCCCCTTGTTCCAAAAAGCATCCCAGTCCCTAACAAACTTGAACCCTTCCCCCCTACACCATCGCCTCATCCACGCATTGAGACTCCTGATCTGACCTTGAGTCTCCTGCCTAGCAGCCTAAATTTTTCCTCCAGGACCTCACGACTGCATTTCCCCACATCGCTGGGGCCAACATGTACCACGACCACTGGCTCCTCCCCAGCACTATCTACCAGCCTATCTAGAACACGTGTAATGTCCACTACCTTAGCACCAGGCAGGCAAGTCACCATACAGTCAGTACACAGGTTCGCCACCCAGTTGTCTACCTGCCTAAGGATCGAATCACCAACTACGAAGAGCCCCCCTCCCTCCCTGCCAAGGGATGGTTCCTTGGTGTGAAAGGATACCCGTTTACCAGCTGAAGAAGAGGTCCCTTCTGAGGGCACATTCCCCTTATCCTCAGCATGGTGCCCTGTTCCCTCTCGACCCACATCCTCTACAAGTCCCTGAGAGTCTTCTCCATGAGCCTGACTGACTCTGCTTCTCCAGGTCAGCCACCTTGGCCTCAAGGGAGCAAATTTGTTCCCTGAGAACCAGGAACTCCTTGCACCAGGGGGCACACACCCAAGACTTCTGTCCAGTGGGCAGATAGTCATACATGTGACACTCCGTGCAAAACACTGGATAGCCCCCAGCTGGCATTCTGGCTTCATAATTGCTTTTAAAATAATAATTATATAAAATCCCCCTTTTAAAACCCTTTGTATTTATGTGGTTCTCCTTGTAGAAGTCAACTTACCTTACTGAGAACACAAAGAGACTAGGGCCCTGGCTTTCTGGCTCTTCCTTGGCTTCTCACAGAGCCCCTGGTCTAAGAGTCCCTAGGTGCCAGAGGCTCGTGCCTCTGGCAAGGTGCTGCCTTAAATAGAAGCCTCACCCAGCAGAGGGCGGGGCCAGCAGCTATTCAAATTCACCCAGGCAATCCAATTTCAGTCGAACAATGACCCTTTCTCACCCTATCTCAAGCACCCAAGACTCTGCAACAACTCAAAAGTCACCCACACACTCCCACAGTCCCCCCACACAGTCCCCTCAGCTAAATCACCTCAGCTAAAAGCAAATAAAAAACACTCACCCCTATAGCAGCTCTATCTCCTGCTCCTTCTCAGAGCTCAGCTGGGTCTCCTCTTCCTCTCCCCACAACAAACACCCTGTGAGGTAGGTGGGACTGAGAGAGCTCTGAGAGAACTGTTCTTGATAGAACAGCTCTGAGAGAACTGTGACTGAACCAAGGTCACCTCGCTGGCTCCCTGTGGAGGAGTGGGGAATGAAACCCAGTTCTCCAGATTAGAGTCTGCTGCTTTTAATCACTACATCAAACTTGGTCTCCAGATCCCTCACTATCTTGGCTGCCCTCCTCTGGACATGTTCCAGGTTGCCTATACCCTTCTTTAATTGTGGGGTCCAAAATAAACACAATACTCTAGGTGAGGTCTAACCAGAGCAGAATAAAGCAATACCGCCACTTCACAGCATTTGCCTTTTTAGCTACTGCCATGCTGACTCATGTTCAGTGTATGGTCTACTGAGACCCCTAGATCCTTTTCACACATACTACTGCTAAGACAAGCATCCCTCATTCATCTTCTCCTTCTCTTTTTATGAGTTTGCGATAATTTCCCTCCAGACCAGATTTTCTCAGGATCCTGAAGGTTTTTTGCCTTCCGGTGGGCAGAGAGCAAGGATCCCAGTGTGTGTGGGGGGGGAGGTGTCAATTTCCTGCGTGGTGCAGGGGAATGGTTTAGATGTCCCTTGAGGTCCCTTCCAGCTCTCCATTTCTGTTTCTAATGTACATATAGAGTTTATGCTCTTTTTTTTTTCTTGCAATTTCTGTAGCTTTAAAAAAAACTTTACAAAGACCAAAACAAAATTCCTAAGAAAACTATTCCGTATGATAGCCATGTCAACAAAAGGATATTGCAAGACACACGTTCTAGGCAAGGCATAGGGCCAGAGTTTTGGAGCACCCTCAGGACTAACAAAATTTGTGGCAGGGGATGAGCTTTCGTGAGAAAAGAGCAAGAGTCCAAGAGCACCTTAAAGGCTAACCAAACTGGTGGCAGGGTAGAAGCTTTTGCGAGCCACGGCTCACTTCTCCAGATACCTTCAGAAGGAGGTGAGCCGTGACTCACCCCAGCTCCTCCCCTGCCGACGATTTTGTTAGTCTTGAAGGGGCTCCTGGACTCTGCCTCTTTTCTCCGGTTGCAGAGAGACTGACGCAGCGACCCGTCTTGACCCAGGCGAGGGATGTTCCTCATCTAGACCCAGGGCTCTCACTGAGCACAAGAGAGATGTGGAAGGGGCAGCGGTGGAAGGAGATACAGAGAGAGATCTGTTGGGACTGACTCTCATGGGTGATCCTCTGTGTCGGGAATCAAGGCCACTGACTTGGTGGGGGAGGCAGAACAGGTGTGGGGGGGAAGTGTTCCCTCTAAGCTGAGTTAGTGTGAGCTAGGTCACCATTTTTTAACCTCCAGCTCACAGATTTTTGTCTTAGTGCAGGAAGGATGGGCTCCAGAGCAAACTAATTTATGCAGCAGCCGAATCGCTCGCTCACAACTTTAATGCCAGTAGCCCACAAAGTAGAATGTTTGCTCACAAGACCACAGCTTAGAGGGAGCATTGGTGGGGGGATTCCAGCCCCCCCCAGCTTCCCCTCCTGCCCTCCCCTGCCAGACTCACCGGGGCCTGCTGCAGGAGGGCCTCAGCTTGGCCTTCCTGGGCAGACACCACCAGACCCTCGTCCTCTTCTTCGCTGCTCTCAAAGCCGAACTGGGGAGAGAAAGAGGAAGCGTCATCAGATCCCCTGGAAACAAATCCCTTTCAGGCCACGCCCCCCCCCTCATTCCCCGTGCATTCAGCCCCGGGGGTCTTTGCAGTGAGGCCCACACAGGCAGAAGGGCTAGGGATGCCAACTGCCAGGGAGCACCTGGAGATCTCCCACCACTACAACTGACCTCCAGCTGACCAAGATCCGCTCCCCTCGAGGAAATGGCTGCTCTGCAAGGGGGACTCCAGCCAGGAGACATCCAGAGCCATGGTGTGCCCCATGCTGAGTGAAACTCCTGGCGTTCAAAAGACACCCTCTGCAGCCGCCTTCCCCCCCCAGTCAGGCCCTTCCTGTACCTCAAGACTGTCCCCTCTGACTGAAGACGCACCTCCAGGGACTTTTAACTGGAGCTGCTGCGTGGGGCTGAGCCCAGGATCTCCCGTGGGCAAAATTTCCTTGTGGAAGGAGGCCGAACAAAGCCTCTGAATCCCAGGGCCAGGAGGCAGCCTCAGGGGAAGGCCTCAGCCTCCATTGTTGGCCCTCCAGAGGAACTGGCTGGCCGCTGCGTGGGACCAGAGGCTGGACTCGATGGACCCTCACTGGTCTGATCCAGCAGGGCTCCTCTTCCCCACACTCAGGGCACTGGCTTACCTTCTCTGCCAGATGGGATCCTTGGTGCGGGGGCAGGGGGGCATTCCGGCTGGAGCCTTGGCCACCATCCGAAGGATGTCGATGGGGCTTCCTCATCTCTCCCAATTCAGTACCGAACCAGGGTGTGCTGCAGAGGCCGAGAGTGTCAGATCCGGGCCAGGGAGGACAGAAGCAAATCTCTATGCAAAGTTATTCCCCTCTTAAGCCCGGGGATTTCTATTTATGTAGACTGGAATATCGTTGCACAGGATGGCACTCTGAGGCAGAATTCAGATGTCACAATAAACTAGGACTTGTTTAAACTCGGCCGGTTTCCAATTTGCCCTATTTGGGCAAAGTGCTGGAGAGGGCGTCGGCAATTCAGTAGCTGAGCTTTATGGATGACACTTCGGTCTTAGACCTGTTTCAGTCTGGCTTCCGGCCAGGTCATGGGACAGAGACGGCAGTGGTTGCCCTTGCAGATGACCTCCGACGGCATCTGGATCGAGGCGGCATGGCAGTGCTGGTGTTGTTGGACCTGTCAGCAGCGTTCGACACGGTCGACCACCAGCTACTGATCCACCGCCTCGCCGACACTGGAATTCAAGGGCTTGCCTTGCAATGGCTTGTCTCTTTTCTCCAAGGTCAGGGACGGAGGGTGGCGCTCGAGGAGCAGATGTCCCAGAGGCACCCGTTGGTATGCGGGGTGCCTCAAGGGGTGGTGCTATCCCTGATGCTATTTAACATCTATATGCACCCCCTCGCTCAGATTGCCCGGAGGAACAGGCTGGGTTGTCACCAGTATGCTGATGACACCCAGCTGTATCTGCTGTTGGGCGGCCAGTCCGAAGCCATCCCAGATGACCTGGAGCGGGCGCTTCAGGATGTGGCAGGCTGGCTCAGGTTGAGCCGATTGAAATTGAATCCAACGGAGACGGAGGTCGAGTGCCTGAGTCGGAGCAGGCTGGGGGTAGGGATACCACTACCGACCTTCGGGGGTGGGGTGTCGCCATTGGTGCCAGTGTCAAGGGTTTGGAGTTTGGGAGTGCTCCTGGATGTCTCCCTAACAATGGAGGCCCAGGTAGCAGCCACTGCCAAGGTGGCCTTTTATCATCTACGGCTGATTAGGCAGTTGGTTCCCTCTCTCTAACGCAACGACCTGGCAACAGTGATCCACGCAATGGTCACCTTGAGATTAGACTACTGCAACGGGGCTGCCCTTGTCTCAGATCCAGAGGCTGCAGCTAGTGCAGAATGCCGCGGCCAGGCTGTTGATGGGCCTCTCTGTACGAGACCACATCTAGCCTGTACTGAGGACGCTACGCTGGCTGCCTATAGCGTACCAGATCCGATTCAAGGTGCTGGTTCTAACCTTTAAAGCCCTATATGGTGGGGCCTGCCTACCTGAGGGACCGCCTTTCCCCATATGTGCCTCAGAGAGCGCTGAGGTCAGGCTCACAACATCGCCTGACTCTCCCTGGTCCGAAAGAAGCCAGGCTGGAGACCACCAGGGCCAGGGCCTTCTCAGTGGCAGCTCCACACTGGTGTAATAAGCTCCCGGAAGACACCAAGGCCCTGCGGGACCTTTTACAGTTCCAGAGGGCCTGCAAAACGGAGATCTTCCACCAGGATTTCAATTAGGAGCTGCCACTGAGGAATGGGCCAGGGGAACTGCTTCTGGCCTGGGATTTATGGGTTGCTGCTCCCATTACGGGGTGTGATCTGAATGCTGCCATCACCTGTCTGTTTTACCTGTAATTTTACCTGTAATTTATGCTGTTTTAACTAACATCTTAATTGTTTATGATATTTTAACTGTTGTTAGGCGCCTTGAGCCAGCCACCTCTATGGCCAGGGTGACTTGAAAAATGGGAACCAGAGAATTAAGACATCACATCAGGCCACAATTAGGAGAAGCCACAATTAACCAACCAGCTACAAGCCTAGTTGGAAATCCCGTTTTGGCGCATGCCAACAAACTGCGATTTGTTGGGTCGTGTGCATTCAGCTGTCAGGGAAACGCTGTGGCTCACCCTTAGAGCAGCTGCTTTGCATGCAGGAGGTCCCAAGATCAATCCCTGGAATCTAGCAGACGATGGGAACGACCTCCATCCCAGGCCATGGAGAGCCACCACCAGTCTGAGCAGACAAGGCTGACCGTGAGAGGCCAACCGTTTGATCCAGGACAAGGCAGTACAGGGTTGCTGAGGGACATTAGACCAAGCGTTCCCTGGAAACACCCCAGTAACTGGCTGTCACAGCTCAGGGATCCTCTGAGAACATCTAGACTGACCCGCTGAGAAAGTATCCTTCAAGCGCAGTACGAGACAACGAAGGAATTGGGAATAAACCCTGCAAAACGGAGCTCCCTTGGGATCTAGCTCATGGGTAAGAGATTTAGAGAAATATCCCAGAGAAGTAACACGTACTAAGCAAAGTCTTCACAGAAAGTTTTATCATAAAAGAGAGAAAGAGAGAAAATAGGAAAGGGGTGGCTGGATTCAAAAAGTGTTGGAAAAGGGGCCAAACAAAATACAGGGAAGAGGCACACAACACCCAGCACAGGGATTTTCAAATCAAAAGCAATGCAGTTGGGCTAACTCAGGGAAGTTCAAGGTATCAAGGCTATATCAGGTTCCTCAGAGCATGTGCAGAGTTCCTTGCTGTACCCAAGATGTTGGAAGAGGCCCTATATCTAAAGAAAACTTATTCTCCCGTGGATCCCAGTGTGGATTTCCACTGAAGGCCATAATGGAAAATCCCAAATGTCCCAGGTATTGATGGCCAATGGAATCTGATCTAAGCCAGCCTCCTCTCTAAGAGTGACAAGCTGATTTCCCCAGCGCCACTCAAACACCCATCTCTGATGTCAGAGGCTACTGTTACCAATCAGAAACATTCAAAATGATGGTGCCACCTCCTCAGGCCCCTTGAACCCCGCTCAGCCATGAAACAAACTGGACAAGTTGGATCCCACCACTATCCTTCAGAACTCTTTCGACTCCGGCCTGAGGGGCCTGGAGGAAAGGTAAAGATAGAGAAATGGAAGGTGCTGGCTATGCAAGAACGTAAGAGCAGCCGTGTTGGACCAGGCCAGTAGTCCCTCAAGTCCAACGCTCTGTGGCACTCAGTGGCCAAAACCCAGGTGATTTCTGTTCTCCCTGAACCTCCTTCCCAAAACAGGGCAGTTTTGGCATCCTGAGAGCTCAGGCCACCCTCAGGGGCCCACATGAGTGGACTCTTCTACATTGCTGGTGGGTAACTGGACACGTCCTTCCATTAACTTCTGGTAATTGTTATTACAAGCGCGACTTTCATATCACAGTGGTTTTCATGTTTCTTAAAACATTTCCAGGTTGCTCCTGCCCACCCACAATGCCCAAAGCAAATTTCCATCAGGTATTAAACGTCAGGACCTGGACAACCCAGGCTGGCCCCATCTCATCAGGTGTTGGAAGCTAAGCAGGGTCGGCCCTAGTTGGTATTTGGATGAGAAAATCCTGGGTTGTTATGCAAAGGCAGGCAATGGAAAACCACCATATTCAGTCCCATTCAGCTCTATGATACTCTTTTTGGTGACAGGACAATTATAATTTTAGGAAAGTTCTGTTACAGCAGAACAAAACATTAAGTTGCCTTCTGTAAGCATTTATTTAATTTACACCCTGCTTGTAGCAAATAGTGCTGGGTGGGTAACTGGACACTCCTTCCACTAAGAGCTTGTAATTATTTTTACAAGCCTGACTTTCATATCTCAGTGGATTTCATGCTTCAGGGTGAACAAAAATCTTTTCCACGTTAACTTGTAGTAATTAACACATATGCATGAAATCTCTTTCACATTCTAGAAATTTCTGTGTGCCTCAGGCAGCGTTCCTATGCTATGTTGCATCCTTCCTGAAACTGCACACTGTGCATGATATGCTTCACTTAACACTTATTGTCAAGTCCCGGGTCAGGGACAAATCCATAAACTGTTTTAAGGAATATAAGAACATCAGAAGAGCCCTGCTGGATCAGACCAATGGTCCATCTAGGCCAGCATCCTGCCTCACACAGTGGCCAACCAGTTCCTCTGGACGGCCAACAACAGGGCGCAGAGACCGAGGCCTACCACTGAGGCTGCCTCCTGGCTCAGTTTCAGAGGATTAGTGCCTCTGAATGTGGAGGTTCCCCTCAGTAACCTGGTTAGTAGCCATTGATAGACCACTCCACCACAACATCTGTCTAATCCCGTTTTAAAGCTGTTCATTCTTGTGGCCATCACTACACCCCTGGCAGCGAATTCCACATTTTAATCACTCTCTGTGTAAACCAGTAGTTCCTTTTCCCTCCATATTAACTCAAATGCCCAAGTGCATTGGAAAGATGGAAAGAAATCCGTATCTTTCGACCTCTGCTATGTTGGGAAACATTTGTTGTTCATTTTACATGATGTATACATTTAGGGTTTCTTCGTTTATTTAAATGAGTTCTAATCTGAGTCAAAACGGAAGGGAAAAATGAAATGCAAAATACCTGGGGCGAAAACTATTTTGAGCGCCCCTTCCGTTTGCTAAAGTACGAAAGTGAATTTCCCAAAACCTCAGGAACCGTCCACAAGCCCAGCCTGGGATGCTACTGGGATGCGCCCCTGTTTTGCTTCCAGCTGGGAGGGGGCGGCCCTGTTTCGAGGCTCTGTTTCAGAGCCGGCAGGGGACTGGAGGCGAGGAAGCACCAGGGGACGGAGCCCCCGCCTTAGAACACGTGTACGGAAGCGCAACGCCATTCGCCGCATTCGATGGGGCGAGACTTCCAAGGGAAGGGGGGGAACCATGGAAGCCTGCAGCGTCCGGGAGGGGGGGTTTATGGGGATCTTGCGATTCTTGGGGGGACAGGCAATGACGTGCATCAAGGAACGGAACCCCCCGCCATAGACCCGGGTGCAAAGGGGGGGGGGGACACGTGTACGGAGGAGCAACGCCAATCGCTGCACACCCCGACACGTGGTCGATCCGGGCGAGACTTCCGTGGGAAAGCGGAGGGGTGTTCCTGCCTGGGGAGGAGGGGACAAGAGGGGCCTGCAGCGTCCGGGGTACGGGGAGGGGGGTCCGTCCGTTGGATCTTCTGGCTACTGTCTGGTTCAGCCTCAGGAGAGGCTTTTTTTGGGGGGGGGGGGGATACATAATGCATTTTTGAGCGCACGTGTGTCTCTGTTTCACTACCCTCAGACGTGCATTTTCTGTTCGGTTTTCCCTCCCTCGAGGGAGGCAGGGAGGTCCCCCTCCCCTTCCTGGCGCTTCGCAAACTACAGTGCAAAATGGGGGGGGGGGGTTTGGGGGGGGAGGGGGAGGAGCCGTGTCGGGCTGAAGCAGCGCAACAAAGCCCGAGTCTGCCTCGGGCACCTTTGAGCAAAACACCCTCTCGGCCGTGGGGCAAAAAGTTTACTACTTAACGCCCCCCCCCCCGGGTCCAGGAATTTGCCATCCGGGAGGTGGCATCCCCAGCACAGCCACACACCCAGTCCCCCGCCTTCCTCCCTTCCAAGACCTAAAACCTTATTGCATCGCGCCCCCCCCCCCCCCCCGGTGCATGCCTTACTTCTAAGGAGACCTCCCCGCGGGGTCCGGCTGCCCCGCTTCTCCCGGCTGCTGCTGCTTCTCCGAAGTCTGAAGCCCCCGCGCCGCTCTCTCTTCCCCCTGCAGAAGCAACCCCCCCTTCCCCGGACACGCATGCACACAAAGGGCAAAACAGCCCCTCCTCTCCCTGCTCTGTCGGCGTCGCCGGCTGAGCCTGAGTGATCCCCGAACGCGGAGGTTGAACCGGTTGAGCCGATTATGCAGCTCGCCGCGGGGGGGGGGGGGGGGGCGGGGGGCTGTTTGCCTGCAGGTACGCTGGGCGGCTGCCCTGGAGCTGGTCCTTGGAGCGGTCCTGGACTCACTGTAGAAAGTCGAGCTGTCCACTGCAGTGCGACCAGAACCCTCGATTTAACCGGGGTGGATTCAGCCCTTCGGTGCTGCAGAGAGATGCAGGAAGCGTCCTCCCCAGGATGGGCTCCCACCAGGCCGCCGCCCGCCGCGCCCTCTGCACCTCGACGGGGCTGCTTGGGAGTCACTCTGCGCCGGGCTGGGTCGTCCGTCCGCCCGTCCGCCCCCCGCTCTTTAGTCCCCCACCTCCTAGGAGGGCCGCAAAACTCATGTTGGAGGGGCTGGTTTGGACCGCCCTCCCCCCTCAAGGGCTCGCCGCCTCCCGGGGAAACAAACTCCCCGTTTGCTGCCCCCCAGAGGGAAGGAGAAAGAGGGAAATCCCTGCCAGGGAAGCCTTATTTCCTGCGACTGCAGCTCTGAAAAGGTCAAAGCCGCTCAGCTGTTGGCTAGAGAGGCCGAGCGAGGATAGGGGAGGAGGGAAGGGTTTGCTGCAGAAGTGAACACAAGAGAAGCCAGTGTTGGATCAGGCCAGTGGCCCATCCAGTCCAACACTCTGTCACACAGTGGCTAAAAACACCAGGTGCCCTCAGGAGGTCCAGCAGTGGGGCCAGAACTCCAGAAGCCCTCCCACTGTTGACCCCCCCCCCCTCAAGCACCAAGAATACAGAGCATCACTTGCCACAGACTGAGAGTTCCTATCTATACTTTGTGGCTAATAGCCACTGATGGACCTCTGCTCTTAAGAACATAAGACAAGCCAATGTTGGATCAGGCCAGTGGCCCCTCCAGTCCAACACTCTGTGTCACACAGTGGCCAAGAATACCAGGTGCCCTTAGGAGGTCCAGCAGTGGGGCCACTGCTAGAAGCCCTCCCACTGTTGCCCCCCCTCCCCCAAGCACCAAGAATACAGAGCATCACTTGCCCCAGACCGAGGGTTCCTATCTATACTTTGCAGCTAATAGCCACTGATGGACCTCTGCTCCATATGTTTATCCAGTTCCCTCTTGAAGCCGTCCATGCTTGTAGCCACCACCACCTCCTGTGGCAGTGAATTCAACGTGTTAATCACTCTTTTGGGTGAAGAACTATTTCCTTTTATCTGTTCTAACCCGACTGCTCAGCAATTTCATCGAGTGCCCACGAGTTCTTGTATTGTGAGACGACGGGGAGGGGGATGATAGAGGTTTATACAATTATGCAGGGGATACAGGGAGCTGACAAAGAGAACTTACCCCCCCTCCCAAATTACCACAGCTTGAGGGCATCCAGTGAAGCTGACAGGCAGTAGATTCAGGAGGGGCAAAAGGAAATAGTTCTTTACACAGTGAGAGTGGTTAAAATGTGGAATTCGCTGCCAGAGGATGTGCTGATGGCCCCAGGCATAGACAGCTTTAAAAGGGGATTACATAGATTCACGGAAGAGAGGTCGAATAGTGGCTATTTTGTTGTTGTTCAGTTGCAGTCAAGTCCGACTCTTTGTGACCCCATGGACCACATCACGCCAGGCCCTCCTGTCTTCCGTCGTGCTCAGGAGTTTGCCTAATTTCCTGTTCATTGCATCAGTAACACTGTCTAACCATCTCATCCTTTGCCATCCCCGCCTTCTTTGACCTTCGATCTTTCCCAGCATCAGGGTCTTCTCCGGTGAGGGCTCCCTTCTCATTTGGTGGCCAAAGTGTTTAAGCTTCAGCTTCGGTATCTGGCCTTCCAGGGAACCATCAGAGTTGATTTCTTTTAGGATTGACTGATTTGATCGCCTTGCAGTCCAAGGGACTCTCAAGAGGCTTCTCTCCAGCACCATAATTCAAAAGCATCTATTCTTCAGTGCTCAGCCTTCCTTATAGTGGCTATTGCAGTTCCACCCTGGACTGGCTGCTTGATCCTGATCGACAGCAGCCCCACCCTATGAGAGCCATCAGTTACACAGCATAAGAGAAGGGTCTCAGAGACCACCCAGGTTCAAATTCCCCTCTTGCTGTGGAAGCCCACTGGCTGATTCTGGGCCAGTCACATACTTTCAGCCTATCCCAGCTCACAGGGTTGCTATCAGGATAAACAGGAGCACAAAAGAATGCTGTATGTTGCTTTGGTCCCCGCTGAGGAGGAAGGCAGGGTATACGTGAAGTAAACAAACAATAAATACAACACAAGATGGGGAGGAGATAAATGGTAAGTTGGTGAGAGGCCAAGAAGGAGAGAATGAGGCAGGGAAAGGGGAGAGGATACAGGGGATGCCAAGAGCAGGAGAAGGGGAAAGAGTATGTGTGGGGGGGGGGGAAGTGAGGTGCCCCTCCAAGTCCTTGAGGACTCCCTACCATGCAGGTAGCCCTGCCCCATTGACCAACATCACATTAGCCTTTTGACAGATTTAATGAAGCCCAACTCATTAAAAAACCCACAACGCACAGTATTATAACTATTTATCGTATGGTGTAGTCATATACAGGAAGCATATCATAATATAAAATACATAAATTGATACAACAGGTATGCAGACCAATTCAGCAATCCTCTTGAGAGCCAGTTTGGTGTAGTGGTTAAGTGCGCGGACTCTAATCTGGGAGAACCGGGTTTGATTCCCCACTCCTCCACGTGCACCTGGCTGGATGACCTTGGGCAAGCCATAGCTCTGTAAAAGCTGTTCCCTCAAGGACAGCTTGGGAAAGAGTTCTCTCAGCCCCACCAACCTCACAGGGTGTCTGTTGTGGGGAGGGGAAGGGAAAGGAGTTTGTAAGCCGCTCTGAGACTCCAAGTGAGTGAAGGGCGGGATATAAATCCAATCTCTTCTTCTTCTCTTAAATACAAATCTCTAAATTTTCAATCCACTCAATCACAGCTGGGGATAGATCAAAGAACCCACAAAGCACAGAAAACACAAAGTCTAATTTCCTTGATGTAAACAATATCTTCAGTGAGCTGTGACTCTTCCTTAGCGGAGTTCTGTTTTCTCTGATTCATAAAGGAACACTTAATCTAGGGGTGCCAACTGCCTGGAGGGAAAAAGTGTGCCGTCTCTTTAACAGAGGCTTTATGGGGTGTTATTTATCTCTTCAGATACCCATTTCCACACACATGAAGCCTCTGGGAATGAGGGAAGATATTATCCCCTACGGGCCTGTTACCAACTTTAATGCAGATACCTCTCCAAAATAAAGTAAGAAGAAAGAGAATCTTCTCAGCTGGAGCCATTAAAGCACAATCTCAATGGAGGAATTCAAGGGGGGCTCTGAGGAGGAAGACGTGGGGGGGAGTACGCATCGGCCCAGGGCTCAGTCCAGGTCATTTCCAGCATACGCACAGGTGGCGGTGGTGGTGGCATTCAGAGCGGGGGGAGGGAATCCTACTTCTCCCTCCTGATTCTCTCTGTGAGAAACGGAGGTTGGGGGGCTTGGGAGGATAACTTGGATTGGGGAATTTGTGCCCCACAAGGTTCACCTGCCAGCTCCATGGATTCTGATCCATGTCCACAATACTGGTTGTTGTGGGGGAGGGGGGGGGTCTGACCCATTAAAACTTATTGAGTTGCTGGGTTAGAGGACATAACCTTTTCCTTTCACCCCAAATTAATCCTACTGACAGAATGCTTTGGGTTTCAAAGTGGTGAGACCCCCCCCAAAAAAGCTCACAGCAGGCTGGACTGGGGAGGGATTAGGGTTGAGAAATGTCTCTCTAGAATTGCTTGTCAGATAAAAATGTTTGTGAATAAAGGATGCCGGCTTGTCACACTGTCGTTATCCCAGTAGGAAAGAGGCTGTACGTATCTGTTACCCTCTAAACTTGTCTATTGCTTCATACAGTTTGGGAAAGGAACTGGTTTTGCTGATTTTGAAGATGTCAGAGTTAAAATGGCAGGTAACCTGAAGTAGCAAGTTTCACAGAAGTGAGGAAAAACAAAAAAGGCCTTTCTTTGTGTTAACTACTTTCTCAGCCTTTCCGAACTTCCAGCGCCAGGGCCAGCTATAGGAAAATTTCACCCTTGTATGCATTCTCTGAAGAATATGAAAATTGGACCTGTGCCTCAAGCTCTTGCCACACATTGAGCATTGAGAAGGTTCCTTCCCGGGGAAGAGTCCTCAATGTTAAAGGAAGCAGAAGAAGCCATTGCCCATCCTTGCTTTCTTCCCTTTGGGGCATTTCTGAGGTTTTGAACACAGCTAAAGCTCTTTCCACACTGGGAGTATTTATAACATTTCTTCCTGGGTAGCCTAAGGTTTCAGTGTAGATTAAAGCTTCTTAACAGCATTTTTTACCTTTTCAATACTTGATATGATCTGTTGTCTTTTAGGTGTGAAATAGGAGAAAAGTTCATTTCACGACTAAGCAATCACATTGTTTCTCCTTGTGTGGGATCCTCGATGTAGGAGAAAAGTGTCACTCTGAGTGACTCTCTTTCCACGCTTTGAGCATTCAAAAGGTTTCTCCCCTGTGTGGGTTCTCTGATGCAGTTGAAGGCTGCCACTGTGACTGAATCTCTTTCCACACTCTAAGCATTCAAAACGTTCCTACCCTGTGTGGGCTCTCTGATGCCGTTGAAGAGTGAAACCAGTACTGAATCTCTTTCCGCACTCTAAGCATTTAAAAAGTTTCTCCCCTGTGTGGGTTCTCTGATGCTGTTGAAGATGGTCACTCAAACTGAATCTCTTTCCACACTCTAAGCATTCAAAACGTTCCTACCCTGTGTGGGCTCTCTGATGCCGTTGAAGAGTGAAACCAGTACTGAATCTCTTTCCGCACTCTAAGCATTTAAAAAGTTTCTCCCCTGTGTGGGTTCTCTGATGCTGTTGAAGATGGTCACTCAAACTGAATCTCTTTCCACACTCTAAGCATTCAAAACGTTCCTACCCTGTGTGGGCTCTCTGATGCCGTTGAAGAGTGAAACCAGTACTGAATCTCTTTCCGCACTCTAAGCATTTAAAAAGTTTCTCCCCTGTGTGGGTTCTCTGATGCTGTTGAAGATGGTCACTCAAACTGAATCTCTTTCCACACTCTGAGCATTCAAAAGGTTTCTCCCCTGTGTGGGTTCTGTGATGCCGTTGAAGATGGCTACTGGAACGGAATCTCTTTCCACACTCTGAGCATTCAAAAGGTCTCTCCCCTGTGTGGATTTTCTGATGCTCTTGAAGACTAAAATTGGTACTGAAGCTCTTTCCGCACTCTGAGCATTCAAAAGGTCTCTCCCCTGTGTGGGTTCTCTGATGCAGTTTCAGATTCCCATTAGAACCGAATCTCTTTCCACACTGTAAGCATTCAAAACGTTTCTCCCCTGTGTGGGTTCTCTGATGCTGCTGAAGATTGCCACTCCAACTGAATCTCTTTCCACACTCTGAGCATTCAAAAGGTTTCTCCCCTGTGTGGGTTGCCTGATGAACTTTCAGACTGCCACTGTGACTGAATCTCTTTCCACACGTTGAGCATTCAAAAGGTCTCTCCCCTGTGTGGGTTCTCTGATGCTCTTGAAGACTAAAATTGGTACTGAAGCTCTTTCCACACACTGAGCATTCAAAAGGTCTCTCCCCTGTGTGGATTCTCTGATGCTGTTGAAGAGTGCCATTCTTACTGAATTTCTTCCCACACTCTGAGCATTCAAAAGGTCTCTCCTCTGTGTGGGTTCTCTGATGCTCTTGAAGATTGCCACTCCAACTGAATCTCTTTCCACACTCTGAGCATTCAAAAGGTCTCTCCCCTGTGTGGGTTCTCTGATGCATTTTCAGTCTGCCACTCTTACTAAATCTCTTCCCACACTCTGAGCATTCAAAGGGTCTCTCCCCTGTGTGGGTTATTTTATGCTCTTGAAGATTGCCACTCCATTTGTATCTCTTTCCACACTCTGAGCATTCAAAAGGTCTCTCCCCTCTGTGGGTTCTCTGATGCCGTTTCAGACTGGCACTCCGACTGAATCTCTTCCCACACTCTGAGCATTCAAAAGGTTTCTCCCCTGTGTGGGTTCTTTGATGCTCTTGAAGACTTCCACTCTGACTGGATCTCTTTCTGTATGTTGAACATTTGAAAGGTTTCTTCCCTGTGGTTGTTGTCAGATGCTTTTGATGATTTCCAGTCACAGGACATCTCTTTCTACACACTGAATATTCAAAAGGTTTCTCCCCTGTGTGGGTTCTCTGATGCCGTCGAAGATTCCCCCTCACACTGAATCTCTTTCCACACTCTGAGCATTCAAAAGATTTCTTGACTCTATGTATTCTTTGGTGTACAAGCAGTTGTGATCTGTTTCTGAAGTACTTTTCACAGCAAATGGATTTACTTGCCTTCATTATCCTGTGCTTTGGAATATGTACATTACGCTGACTTCGATCTCTCCTCTCAACCATATGACTGACTTTTTTTCTCATCGGTCTACTTTGATTCCTGACGTTTTCTTTTAAGTCTTCATTTTTACCTTTATCTGGCATTTGTTGATGAACTTCCTCACCTACTTCATTCCTCTGATCATCCTCTGCTGGAGTAAAGACAGAGATCCTGTTAGCACCTGGGAGGGCTGGTAAGGTCCAAAGGCATCTATGTGACAGCAGTAGATAAGATTGATGGCCCTTTGGTCTTGTCCAGCTTGGCTGATCTTAACCCCCCCCCCCCACCTTTCCCCAGAATATCTGGTATTTAAGGATATCTCACCCCCTCAAGTGCTACAGCTGAGCCCTTGCCCAGAAGGACCTTCTGAGCCTCTAAATTTCCGGGCTTCCTTCCTCAGCAGGCTGTATGATTGTATGAAACATCGCTCAGAAGTGAATCAGAAATCCCCCATGGCACTTCCTTGCCTTTTCCCTTGACGTAGCTGTGAAGGATACTCACTCTCAGCCAGCTCATTTGGGAAGGAAATGTGTTCTTGAGATCCTCTTGAGGAAATCGTCAGCCTTTCTTTAGATGCAAGGCTGTTGTCTATCTCCACCGTAGTCTCTCTTATACTCCTGCCTTCGTTCACACAGAGAGAGAGAGAGAGAGAGAGAGAGAGAGAGAAATTCAAGAGTAAAAACTCTTCTGGAAGTATGAAAACATGGTCAAGATCAAAGCCCACAATCCCAACCGGTATAAGGGGAATAGATATATGAGGCAAAGCACGCTAGTTCCCTCAAGCGTTTACATGATTATTAAGTTGCCTGGTATGACTTTCTGGCATTCGTGATTCAAGTCTCCCTGCAGCTATCATTCTTATATTTTTCAAGGACATTGGTTAATCATGAGAACCTGCTTCCAGTTGAGTAGTCACAAAGGAGGTGGGATTAGGAGCGTGCTGATAGCCAATGGAAAATTCCATTAAGAAGGACCCTTGCTTGGGTCGTTAGGACCACCTGCTCCTTGGAGGTAGAAAGTATAATACCGGTATAGAGAAGAGGGAAGCCAAGCTAAATGTATGCTCATGCCATGCTAGTATGCCATGATATTTTCTTGCTTGCTGCATCATGATGAATACTTTTCTGTAAAGTAATTTAGAATACAGCTGGAATACCTGTGCTGCAACAAGAGGTGCCATCTAATACCAAATATTTCATGTATTAGGTAGAACAGTTAGCTTTCCTTGTTTTTCTCTTGCTGAGCTGTAGAAACTTTGTTGTTTAGTGATGTTTTATTTTTAAATCCTCAACACACCTTTATATATTTAAAAAGGGGTCTGCTTTACTTGTGTGCTCTCTTCTCATGAACCCACTGGACTGGGTGCTGCTCAGGTACAAAGAGACTAGCAATGTAAAGCTAGTCTCAGTGAGGTTGATAGAAGGGAACACAGGCTGTGGCAAATAAAATGCAAACGTGTGATCAGGGAGGCTAAAAGAGAATATGAGGAGCACATTGCAAAAAGCATGAAGACCAACAATAAAACTTCCTTCAAAATACATTAGAAGCACGAAAGGAGCCAGGGAGGTAGTGGGGCCCTTGGATGACCAAGTGGTAAAAGGATTACAAAAGGATGATAGGGAAATGGCTGAGAAGCTGAATGCATTTTTTGCCTGTCTTCACTGTGGAAGATGAGAAGTGCTTGCCCCCACCAGAACTGCTGATTTCGGGAGGGCTGTTGAAAGACCTGAGACTAGCTAAGGTGATGAGAGAGGATGTCCTACGACTGATAGACAACTTAAAAACTGATAAATCACCAGGCCCGAATGGCATGCATCCAAGAGTTCTGAAAGAACTCAAATGTGAACACAAGATCTCACAAGAACATAAGAAGCCAATGTTGGACCAGGCCAATGGCCCACCTAGTCCAATATTCTGTCGCACAGTGGCCAAAAATACCAGGTGCCATCAGGAGGTCCACTAGTGGGGTCAGGAGACTAGAAGCCCACACACTGTTGTTCCCCCCCAGCACCAAGAATACAGAGCATCACTTACCCCAGACTGAGAGTTCCTATCTATACCTTGTGGCTAATAGCCACTGACAGATCTCTGCTCCAAATGTTTATCTAATTCCCTCTTGAAGCTGTAGCTGCTGCCACCTCCTGTGGCAGTGAATTCCATGTTTTAATCACTCTTTGGGTGAAGAAGGTACTTCCTTTTATCTGTTCTAACCCGACTGCTCAGCAATTTCATGGAGTGCCCACGAGTTCTTGTATTGAGAAAGGGAGAAAAGTACTTCTTTCTCTACCTGCTCTATCCCATGCATAATCTTATAAACCTTGATCATATCACCGTTCAGCCATCGTTTCTCCAAGCTAAAGAGCACCAAGCGCTTCAACCTTTCTTCATAGGGAAACTGTTCCAACCCTTTGATCATTCTAGTTGCCCTATTCAGCACTTTTTTCGAAGCTACAATATCCTTTTTGCAGTGTGCTGACCAGAATTGTACACAGTATTCTAAATGAGGTTGCGCCATCGATTTGTACAGGGGTATTATGATACTGGATGATTTTTCAATTCCCTTCCTAATAACCCCCAGCATAGCGTTACTTTGTTTGTTAACCATGCAGGGTTTTTTCTATACCTATTTGTGCCTTTCCTAACTTGCGGTATATATTTTTTCTGAGCTTCTAGGATTGTAGTTTTAAATAGTCTCCAAAATTCCCAAATGGCTTTGACCCTTTCTACTTTTCCTTTCAGTTTTCTCCTCACATGTCCCCTCATATCAGAGAACGGAAGATTTGTATTCACTAATCGTCCTTCTCAGTGGCCGGGGAGGGGGGCAGTCCTTTGACTCCTTACTCCTGGGACTTAGGCTTCTCCCCTCCAAAGGCAGGGCCAGTGAAACTTTGATCCTGGAGGGGAGGGGCTTGTCCTCTGGATCCCCAGTCGTAAACAAAGCCATCTTGTCTAGAACAGTGTTTTTCAACCACTGTGCCGTGGCACACTGGTGTGCCGTGAGATATTGTCAGGTGTGCCGCGGGATTTTTTCAATTAAAGAAATGTGCCTTCTGGGCTGACCTTCCGGGATGCATTTGCGCATGCGAGAAAGAACAGTGGCGCTCTCGCACGCTCTGTGGCCGGCCTGAGGTAGGAGGGAGCTGCCGTTGAGGCACAGCTCCCCTTGGCCTTGCGAGATGGTTTTAAATGAATGAGGACTCGTGTGCTGAATCAGAGTCATGCTAGACCTGTGGATGTTTATACAGAGGACAGGAACATTCGGTACCAAGGGCATTCACTCCTCCAGCAGAGTAAGCTGGTTTCTTCCAGTGTGTGTGTGTGTGGGGGGTGATTTGCACCAAGACATTCCAGTAAACATGAATATGTTTGATGGTAACAGCTAGCTGTTTCTGTCAGGGTGGGGTTCAAATCAGTAACTGTGCCTCAGCGAAGAATGGGTGTACTGTGTTTCTCTTCAAATCACTTATGGTCAGCGGAATGCCGTTCACATAAGAGTAAGAGTTTAAACTCTCTATTTGAAAAACTTTAGCAGAATCGCAGTATTAAAATACATCCACATTATATTTCTTCTGAAACTCAGGTCAATGTTATGGGAAGGAGCCATTACACTTTGGATCTGTAACTTATGATTTCAAGTTGAGTGGCTATTACGTGTATTTGTAATACTGTCATAGTTAATACTTGAGCTGAGGCAACTAATGACCCATTTATCTTGTATTTCAGTGTTTTTCAACCACTGTGCCGTGAGATATTGTCAGGTGTGCCGCTGGATTTTTTCAATGAAAGAAATGTGCCTTAGCTCGAAAAAGATTGAAAAACACTGGTCTAGAACACGCGTAATGTCCGCTACCTTAGCACCAGGCAGGCTAGTCACCATACGGTCAGTACATAGGTTCGCCACCCAGCTCTCTACTTGCCTGTCTACTCATGGGCACTTCATAAAATTGCTGAGCAGCCGGGTTGGAATGGTTATAAGGAAGTAATTCTTCACACAAAGAGTGATTAACTCGTGGAATTCACTGCCACAGGAGGTGGTGGCAGCTACAAGCATGGACGGCTTCAAGAGGGAATTAGATAAACATATGGAGCAGAAGTCCATCGGTGGCTATTAGCCGCAAAGTATAGACAGGAACTCTCAGTCTGGGGCAAGTGATGCTCTGTATTCTTGGTGCTTGGGTGGGGGGGGGGGCAACAGTGGGAGGGCTTCTGGTGTCCTGGCCCCATGGTGGACCTCCTGGGGGCACCTGGTGTTTTTGGCCACTGTGTGACAGACTGTTGGACTGGACGAGCCACTGGCCCATCTTATGTTCTTACTGACCCAGGGGGACCCAGGCTTCGGTTCTTGACAGGATGTTTTCCAGATCACAGGCAGAGCGGATGTCTGTAATCCCATTCAAGGGGAAGGGTGTGTTGTAAAGCCTGGCAACAGAGAAATGAGCATCTGGTCCCTTCCAGGGTAGTCCTTCTCAGGACCTCTGATCCTGACCTTTGCCTCAGTTGCCACAGGGCAAGAACACAGACATGAATAGATGAGCCTGCCTCATAACTGAATCAGACCCTTGGTCCATTGAAGTCAGTGCTGTCTACTCAGTCCGGCAGGGGCTCTCCAGGGTCTCTGGCAGAAGTCTTTCACATCACTTCCAACCTGATCCTTTTTACTGGAAATAGTAAGGATTGAATTTAGGACTTTCGGCAAGCCAAGCAGGTGCTCTGCCAGGGAGCCACAGCCCCTCCCCAAGGACCAGGACAGGCCTCAAAACTGTGAATAGCTATTCAATATTTTGATTCATGTCTCCTCACAATGGCAGCAATTCGCACCTTTGGCACCGAGGAGAGATCCTTACCCAGAAAGGCCACATTCTCATAGTTCTCCAGCATGACTTCCCTGTACAGAACTCTTTGCCCCGGATCCAGCAGGGCCCATTCTGCCTCGGTGAAATCGATGGACACCTCCTCAAAGGAAAAGGGGCCCTGAAAGAAAAAGCAGGTTCCCTCCTCTGAGATCACACCAGGCAGAGATTGGACACTGGAAGGGAGTAGGCTGGGAAGGTAAAGGATGTATAGCTTGGGATGGGTAAAGGATCTCTCTTCAGAGGATCTCTCGCCCAGACACCTTGTAGAAACTGCAGGAGCGACTGCTCCCCTGAGAAAGGAGGAGGGATACGGGCTGTCCTCTGCTCATCTCAATGTGGGAGAAAAATCAGTGAGCCTGGGGGCATTTTTGTATAACATCCTGGATTGGCTGAGGCCTCTCTGTTTGGTTCCTCTCCCATGAGACTTTGCAGGCTTAGCTACTGTCATCTCTCAAGCCTCTCTCTAGCCTGACAAGGCACTCTGCTCCAAAAAAGGATGGTTTTCATTTCTCTAGGTCTACCATTGCACCCTCATTACTGTCTCAAAGACTCCTAGTGAGAAGGTTTGTAGCTTCTGACCTGCAACATACTTGCTGAAGCAGGAGTCTGTGCTTCCAATAAGGTCACAGCAAAGTCTACACATAAAATCCTTGACCTTTTAACCAGGGTATGAGAGATCAAGGTGAATATTGTTTTCTTTATTTTGATATTCTTCTGCTAAAAGTTAACCTTATGTCATCCATGTGGGTAAAACCTTTGGGTCCTGAGGCTATAAATTGATGAAGCCTTCTTTGCTCTGAGCTGATCTTCAATCACTAGACCAGTATTTCACACTAGTGCACTGTGTTTGTGTTGAAGTTGTGTGCTGAATATGGAAATGTTATGTTTTTACCCTAAAAGATTTGTCAGTGCTAAAGTGCTTTCTGTCCTTAAGAAGCTTGTATTGTAATAAACTGGTTTTGTTTGAGAACTATGGTCTCTCTGTATTGATTCAGTCACTCCTTTACCAGTCTCCACCCAACCAATAAAAGAACTAAAGGGGAATGGGAGGATTCCAGGGAAAGAGTCCTGGAGTACCAAAATCCCGTAACACTCATCTCTCCTACCTGGACCGGAGGTATGGCAGCCGTTTCCACACCTCTGAAAAGATGACGGCTCAGCAGCACCTCTTCACTCCCTGTTAATGAGACCAAGGAGGAAGTTAGGGTGTTTTCTTGCTTGTTCCCCGCTTCGCACACCCCTTTCCCAGGGTTGTGAAACCTCGCCCTGTGTACACTCAACACATTTTTAAACATTTTTTTACTGAATTCTGGTACAGGCAGAAGAGAAGCACACAGTACCCATGAGCCTCAGGGATTATAAGCGTAGCCAATATATTTTAGAATTCTGTGAGATTTATGTTTGCTCTGCAGGGAGGGAAAGACATTGCATGACACGCCACCGTCACATTCGGACCAGATGTGACTTGAGGCTCAAGGGTAATAGGAGTGAGTTTTCAGAGTGCCTCTTGGCATGTTAACTTCCCAACCAGGTTTTCAGCCAGACACAACATCAATGCGACATCACATTTGTCCCAAGCCCCTCTCAAAGCCCCTGGGAGTGCCAGGCCAAAAAAACTGCCATCTGTTCGCCAGCATCCTGTTTCCCACAGCGGCCAAATTTCCCCAATATTTTCGGACCCCAGAAACTACTTTTCAGACCTCTGCTGCCCCAGAAGGTGGCGGCTCCCTCTTCCACCAGTCCGAATAGTTGTGTGAAGGTTTGTCTCACCCCCCACCCTGGAAACTTGATTTCTTTTTATGGAAGGAAGATGAAGTATGATTTTTTAAAAATTATTTATGGGAGACATTGCCCACCAGGAATGTATCTCATCTCCGTTTGGAGGCATCAGAGTCAGTGGACACTGAATGTCACAAATTAACTCTTTGTGTGCAGAACTATTTAGTCTTCGATGTGGCCTCTGTGCTTCCCACTGATGGGTTACTGCACCTGCGCTGGAATCCATCGGTGTCGTAGAAAGCTCTAACGGATTTTCACGCTCAGCAGCATCGGGCGTGCGCTACCGCGCATGCCCAGTGGAGCGGGCGTGGGGATCCCACCAGTTCTCTTCTGACCGCCGCACTGTTAACAGCTTTGTTCGTCAGCTCTGTCGTAGAACGTCCTTTCTACTTCATTTAGCTCTTCTTCTTCTTCTTCTTCCTTCTTTCTCTATCTTAAAAAAAAAAAAAGAGGGTGTTCTTCTTGGTGTGGGGCTTTCTCCCTTCTTGCCTTCGGGCACCCCCCCCTCCCTTTCCCCCTTTTCTTTCTTTCTTCCCGCCTTTGAGCTACTGTATGGCTCAAAGGTGGGGTTGTTTCAAAAGGTGCTCCAAGTGCGGGAGTAAACTCGTGGCTCCTGACGGACACTCCCTCTGCATCCTTTGCTTGGGAGAGTCTCATCGCCCGGACTCCTGCCTGCATTGCGTGAAGTTTAGTAATCAGACGTGCAAAAACAGAGCTGCCACATTGAAGGTCGCCCTCCTTGAATCCGGACTACTCCCGTCGTCATCTTCCAGGGCGATGGAAGAGACCGCCAGCACTTCGGCTCCGCCCGAGATGGCGTCGACATCCAGGCCTCCATCCTGACCCGCCCTCGACCAAGCTTCGACGTCGGCTCCAGCGTCGGATACCGCCTATTCTGTGTCGAAACGCCCGGCAGATGCTAGGTCCGCGGCATCAACACCCGTAAAGAAAAAGAAAAAAGACAAGTCCCAGAAGAAGCATAAGGACTCTTCCATGCCGTCTGGGAAACCACCGAAAAAGGCCTCCGCTCCTCCGGCCGCACAGGCTCAGGAAGCGACTGTGCCGATCTCGACGTCGCCTGTCCTGCCACCGGCATCGATGGAGATACCCACCATCCATTTCCTCAACTCGTCAATCCACCATCTCGAGACCACATCTTGGAGGCTCAAGAGTTTTCCAGGACAGATCGTCCATGTCTGGCTGACCGTCGGCCTTGAGGTCACCTGCCTCTATCCAATCCCTCTCTCCCGCATTCAGTGACCCTGATATGCCTGTCGACATGGAGTATCCTATCTATCCGGAACGCCCGCACTACAGTCGTGATTACCGCTCCCGTTCCCCTCGATACCGATCACCACATCGATATGCAGCACCGCACCGTTGTTCCCCTGGTCCGTCCCACTGGGACCCTCCTCCACCGTCTCCTTGGGATCGACACCGATCTTACTATGTGGACTCCCGTCATCCGTCGACATCCTTCCAGTGGTCTATCCATGCTCCTTATGTCGATTGGGATTGATACGCTGTCCACTCCAAGTCTTCACCTCCGCCCCGTCCGCCAGTGTCCTCCGTCAGGCCTCCTGTCCGTACAGCGCCCGAGGCCCCTCCGGCTTCTCCGCCTCCTCCTCCACAGGTTTTGCCCGTGCAACCACCGAGATCCTGTCCTGTCGTCCACCCCGCCCCTCCGATACCGACACCGGTAATACCAATACCGACACTGATACCGCAAGTCATTCCGCAGCCGATACCGACACAGTCGATACCGACTCAGCCATTTGATGCTCCACCTTCCTCCTCCTCAGAGGACGTCAGTGATGAGGATGACTTTGACCCAGGTTCCCCTGTCCGTCCCTCCCCTAACCCGGATGTCGCAGAGAACCTTCCAATATCACCCTCCGAGGACATGTCGTCCTACGGAGACCTGATCAGGTGGATGGCCATGTCACTGGGGCTGTCCATCGTCCAGCCTAAGCCTACGGTCGATGACCCGGTCTTCGATATTGTCCAGGCTGATACATCCACTGCAGTGTCCCTTCCCATGTCGGCAGTCCTATTGCAGGCAGCAAAGGCGCCTTGGGACAAACCGGCTTCTGGGCCGGTATCGTCTAGACGCCTCGATCACATGTATCATATCCAGGATGCCGGGGCTGAGTTTTTAACTTGCCACCCCAAACCCAACTCGATGGTGGTGAATTCGTCCTCGAAGTCCAAGAGGTCTCACTCCACCCCGTCGGATAAAGAAGGCCGCAAATTGGACGCTTTCGGTCCTCGTTTTTACTCCACGGGTGCCCTGGGCATTAAAAATGCCAACTACTTCGCGTGCATGAGCCATTACCACTACGCTTTGTGGGAACAACTTTCCACTGTGCTCTCTCATCTCCCTGGGGACCAGAGGGCCACAGCTCGCCGTCTGCAGAAGGAGGGGTTGCTGCTGGCTAAACAACAGCTGAATTCGTCAAAACACGCGCTTGACACCTTCTCAAAGACCATGTCTTCCGGTATTGCCCTACGCCGCCACTCCTGGCTGAGGTCCACTACACTTCAACAGGACACTAGGTCATACATCGAAGACCTCCCCTTTGACAGCCTCGGACTCTTCCACTCTTCCACTGACACTGCTTTGCAGGAGTTGTACAAGAGCATTAAGGCCTCCAGAACCCTAGGGGTCTCCACCTCGGCCAGGCCCTACAAACCACGATCCTGGTCACAGCCATGGTCACGGCGGTCGTCCTCCAGGAGTTCACCGGATCGATCCTGGCGCCTCTGCTCTTCTCCAGCCCAACAGCGCTCCTCTTACCCACAGAAACAGCACTTCACTCCGGCCCAGCAACCTGCCCGCTCTAAACAACCGTGGCAACAAAAGCAGGGACTTTGACCACCCACCCTCACTTCTCCCATGGCTGGCTCCCTATCTCCCTACCTGGCATACCATCACTACGGACTCCTGGGTCCTCTCCATTATTGCCAGAGGGTATCTAATCGAGTTCCTCCAGGCTCCCACGGCTCCAGTATTTGTCTCCACCCCTCCGTCCTGCCCGCTCCTACAAGAAGTCACCACCCTTCTTGGCAAAGACGCCATAGAACCCGTCCCTCTCCATCTCCAACGGATGGGTTTCTACTCAAGATACTTTGCCATGCCAAAGCGAGACGGTGGAACCAGACTGATACTGGACCTCAGAGGGCTCAACTATTACATCGAATACCGCCGTTTCCGGATGGTGACTCTGCCCTCTATTCTGCCTCTCATCCGCAGAGGGGCCTGGATGGCCACGCTGGACCTTCAGGATGCGTATTTCCACATCTCCATCTGTCCCCCCCAATCGCAAGTTCCTCTGGTTCGCGAAAGGGTCCCATCACTTTCAATACAAGGCTCTCACCTTCGGCTTATCCACTGCACCCAGAGTCTTCACCAAGACCATGGTCGTCATCATCGCCTTCCTCCGTCTCAGGGGTATTACCATCTTCCCCTACATCGACGACTGGCTCCTGGTCGCCAATTCCGAACAGGCTCTCATAGACTCCATCACCACGACTCAGTCTCTCCTGGTGGATCTAGGCCTCCGTGTAAACTGGGAAAAATCCCATCTCACACCCTCGCAGCGTGTCCGCTACACTGGGGCAGAACTCGACTCTACAGCCTTGATCGCCTATCTCCCCCTGGACAGGGCCAATCCGATCATCGCATTGGCCAATCAAGTCCGCCTCCAACCTCAGTCAACCGCCCTTTCCATCCAGCGGCTGCTAGGTCTCATGGCAGTGACCACGTCGGTCCTCACGTTCGCCAGACTCCGCATGAGGCCACTCCAACTTTGGTTCCTCCGCATCTTCCGCCCCCTGCGCCAGCCTCAGAACACCCTCCTGTCTCCTACCCTCGAGGTCAGGAACTCCCTTGAGTGGTGGACTCTCCCCTCCTCCCTCCTGTAGGGAGCCCCGTTTCACCTCCCATCGCCTCGTTTGACTCTCACAACAGATGCCTCCTCCTGGGGCTGGGGAGCCCATCTCAACGGGATGAGGACGGGCGCAGCCTGGGATGCCTCCCTACTATCCCACCATATAAACTATCTCGAACTATTAGCCATTGTGTATGCACTACGTGCCTTCCTTCCCATAGTCAGGGGCTCCTGTGTCGCAGTCCTGTCAGACAACATGACAGCCGTCAGTTATGTCAACAAGCAGGGCGGGACCGTCTCCCGCCGCCTCTGCAGACTGGCCGGCCACCTCTGGGACTGGTGCATAGAACACAACGTCTACATTCGAGCGACACACATTCCCGGCTCCACCAATACGCAGGCGGACCTTCTCAGCCGAGGCGAGGCTCGGATACACAATTGGGAGATTTCAGATGTCTACCTCCTACCCGTCTTCCAGACGTGGGGTGTTCCCCAAATCGATGTTTTTGCAACCAGACAGAACTCCAAATGCAAGAACTTCTGCTCTCAAGGAGGCCGCGACCCCATATCGCTCGGTGACGGTCTCCTCTACCCCTGGTCCGAAGGGTTTCTGTACCTCTTTCCACCCTTCCCGCTCCTGACCAGGGTGGTCCAAAAGATCCTCCACAACCGGGCCAATTGCATCCTCATCTGCCCCTGGTGGCCAAGATAGTCTTGGTTCCCAGTGCTCCTATCCCTAGTAGAGAACCGACTCTACCACTTTCCCCCGCAGCCAGACCTTTTAGGGATAGCCAACTCGCCACTACTGCATCACGACATCCCTCGACTGAAGCTCACGGCGTGGAGACTTCTCCCTCAGCCTTCTCAGACCGTGTAGCTAATGTCCTTTTGAACTCTCGTAAGCCTTCCACTAGGAAATCCTATGCTTACAAGTGGGCTTGATTCTGCTCTACGTTCTCTGCAGCTACTGGGTCGCCATCCTCTGCCGGGCTACCCAGGATATTCGATTTCCTACTAGCCCTGGCGGATGCAGGGCTCGCCCACTCCTCGCTGAGAGTCTACCTGGCCGCGATCTCAGCTTTCCATAATCAAATTGATAACTACTCAGTATTCGCCCACCCTCTATCCAAGCATTTCCTCAGAGGTCTCCTCCACCTCTACCCACCACGTAGAGCTCCCGCCCACCCTTGGGACCTCTCCCTTGTCCTTCGCTGCCTCACTCGGAAGCCCTTTGAGCCTCTGGCTTCCTGTCCGCCTCACCTCCTGGCGTGGAAAACCGCCTTTCTCGTGGCCATTACTTCGGCCAGGAGAGTAGGAGAACTTTTGGCCTTCAGACATGACCCTCCCTTTCTCTCCTTCCTGCCTGGGGCGGTCCGTCTGATGCCTGACATTTCCTTCCTCCCCAAGGTAGTATCGGAATTCCATCTCCATGCTGAAACCATTTTGCCGGACTTTCATCCCAACTGTTCCTCTGAGGAGGAGAGAATGCTTCACACTCTCGATGTCAAAAGGGCCCTCCTTTTCTATTTGGCTCGTACCAAGCCATATCACAAGACGCCAAAACTCTTTGTGGCTTATGCCTCCAACAAGTTGGGCTCCCCTATCATGGCTCAGAGGCTGTCTAAATGGGTAGCGAGTCTTATTCGCCTCTGTTATGAACTGGCGCGCACGCCTTTCCCTGGTCCGATTCGTGCCCACTCGACCAGGGCTGTGGCTACATCTACGGCGTTCCTGAAGGGGGCTTCCATATCGGACGTTTGTAACGCTGCCACCTGGGCTGCCCCCAATACCTTTATCAAGCATTACGCCCTGGATACCAGGGCCGCCAGTCGCTCGAACTTGGGTCGTTTGGTTTTGTCTTCCGCCTCTCAGTGACAGCCTGCCTGCCAGGTAGAACACTGCTCGCTACTCTCCCATCAGTGTGAAGCACAGAGACCACGTCGAAGATAAACAGGTTGCCTACCTGTAACTGATGATCTTCGAGTGGTCAACTGTGCATTCACACTACCCGCCCATCCTTCCCCTCTGCTGCCAGGCTTCTCTCTCTTCTTGCTTGGTCGCAGCGGTCAGAAGGAACTGGCGGGATCCCCACGCCCGCTCCACTGGGCATGCGCGGTAGGGGCCCCGCGCATGCCTGGTGCTGCTGGGCGCGAAAATCCATTAGAGCTTTCTACAACACCGATGGATTCCAGCGCAGGCGCAGTAACCCATCAGTGTGAATGCACAGATGACCACTCAAAGATCATCAGTTACAGGTAGGCAACCTGTTTTTTTTCTCCTGACCTGAACTCTCTACCCATCACATTCACGGGGTGCCCCAACTGCATCCAGGAACACTAGGTCCTTACCAAAGGAGAGAGGATCTTGGGCATGCTCCATAGCCTGCACCCCCTGTCCTTGCTCCAAGGAAGCTTCTACCACTTCAGGGACTGTACCTTCCATCTTCAGGGATGGTCCCCACATCTGAAACAGCAGCGAGGGAGAGGGGTAAGAGATGGAATGGGAAAGAGACCAAGGAATGGAACCTGCCCCCACTCCCAGACCTGATTTGTTATCTGGAGGAATCAGAAATTCTCTAGCAGAAGAGGCTGCTGAAGGAGGCCATGAAATCTCCCACGTGGATGATTAAAAGCTGGGCATTTATCTGGCAGGGAACCTTTAGGATAAGGCCCAATATCATTGCTTGAATTGGGCATACCTGGAGGAAACCCCCTCACCTGTCCTGCCTGCCTCGTCTCCTCTGCTTGACTCAGGAGGAAACCTTCAGCCAGGGCCACCGCCTGGGAACTGGTTACCGCCCCACATCCCCTGACCCAGCACTGGGTCAGGGCAGAAGCCACTATGCTCCCACCACCGTACGAGGGAGGGGGTCATATGGAGGTTTTTATACCCCACTTTTCTCTGCCTTAGGGTGTCTCAGTCTGGCTTTCAATTCCCTTCCTTCACCCTCTGCAGAGCAGGCACCTTGTCAGGTTGGTAAGGCTGAGAGAGTTTTGGGAGAACTGGGAGTGGACCAAGGTCACCCGGCAGCTTCATATGAAGGAGGAGAAGTGGGGAATCAAACCCAGCTCTCTCAGGGCTCATGGGACTAAAATGGTCCTCTGTGGAACAACTGGGGGGGGGGTTTCCATCAGGAGAGCCCCCCTTGCACACTACAGCCCAGAGACAAACATTTTATCTCCTTGAGTGCTGTTTGGGAGAACACGGCCCTGATCCTTTCAATTTCCAGAAGCTTGTGGTTCAGGCACACAGCACCTGGGCCTTTGCTGAGTCCTGAGCTGCACCATCTTTCCCAGAATCCCCTGCAGGCAATGAGGGCCGGGTGGCCCCTACCGGTTCCCTAGGAAGCCCGTGCGGTCCCACTTCTCTGTCATCCCCCTAAAAGGAAAGAAAGGATCTCAGTGTCCGCTGTAGGGAAGGGGGGGGGGGGTTCAGCTCAGAGAGGGGCCCCTCCCATCACCACAACAGCTGCACGGTTTAATTGGGCCTGAGACCCTGACGAGGCACCTCACTTCTCAGCCCGAGGACCTCAGTTTTAAGCTCCTTGTTCTCAAGACGATGGCAATAACTAGGAAGTTTGACGAACGGGGCCAGGTGAGGCTTGGCTCAGTTTCCACAGGCTGGGCCCGGGGGGGGGGGAGTCCCAGGTCCCTCTGTGTCCCCGTGAATCCGATGAGCTGAATAAACCGCCAAAGCCAGCAGATCAGCCACTGAAGTCTTGATGCTTTGCAAAACTTGGTGGCACTGGGTGGGCTGCCAAATTTGGACACAGATAGTATTTATTTTTCCTCATTTATACCTCACTTTTCTACCTAATGGGGACTCAAAGCAGCTTACAACATTTCCCCTTCTCCATTTTATTTTATTTTATTGGGGGGGGGATATTTTGTATGTGTGCATGTGTGTGCTAGTGTGTCTGGAAGTCAAAGCTGACTCCTGGCGACCTCTAGTGGGGCTTGGACATTCAGACCGGTGGCTTGCTATTGCCTGCCTCTGTGTCCCGGCCCTGAAAATCCGAGTACTTGCCTGGGTCGGCCCTGCTTAGTTTCCCAGATGTCATGAGATTGGGCTTCCTTGGCTATCCAGTTCAGGGCCCCCCTTCATTTTAGATTTTCATCCAGTAGCACCTGATTCTCTCCCCCACCCCCAAAATCTTGCTAGTCTCCAAGGCGCTTGTGGACTCAGATACGGGTGTTCTACAGAAGACCAACACAGCTGCCCACTGAAACTTTCCCTACTCTAGCCTCACAACAACCCTGGGAGGTAGGCTAGGCTGAGAGAGTGTGGCTAGCCCACACCTGAGTGGCCAGGGGTGGATGTGAACCGGGGTCTTCCAGACCCTAATCCAGCACTCTAAGCAGGATGCCGGGTGGGCAAAGTCCCCACAGCTGCAATCTTAGGAGTGAATACAGCTGCTAATAAGTAATGATACGACAATACTTTATCAACTATTCCTGTTGTCAGAGAAAGCCAGAGATCCCTGCTCGGTGGCTCTGTGGCCAGCCACGTGGGGCTCTTCAGGGCATGGTACCCCCCCCCCCCGTGGGCCCCAATCCATATTCCAGGGAAAGAAACAGGGCTTTGGGTTCCCCCAGTGAAAGATCTGCCTCTGGAGGCACCAGAGAACACAGAAGCCGCGGGACTCTGCCACCTCTCTGCCACCCCCAAGCTCTAAAGTAAGCTGGCTGCAGAGCAGAGAGCGCGAAACCGCAGAGCAAGCGGGTCACTCTGGGGGGGGGGGTGTGTGCTGGATTTATCCCCCTTTCTGCCAGATCCCCGGGAGAAGTTCTTTCCCACTCAAGTCGCAGCCAACTTAGGGTGACCCCCATGTAGGGTTTTCAAGGAAAGAGGCATTCAGAAGTGGTCCGCTGTTGCCTGCCTCTGCATCACAGCCCTGGTATTCCTTGGAGGTCTCCCACCCCAAGTACTAACCAGGACCAACAGAGGAAAAAAACAGGTGGTTGGCCATTGCCTGCCTCTGGGTGGCGACTCCGGACTTCCCTGCTTGTCTCCCCCTCCAAGTACCAACCACGGCTGACCCTGCTTCGCTTCTGAGATGTAGCAAGATCAAGCTAGCCTGGGCTATCCTCCAGCCCACCAGACATCAGCAAGCCCCTGGATTACAGCCGCCTGGATAGGTGGCCCCAGGTATGGTTTCCAACCTCCAGCTTGGGCCTGGAGACTCCCAGAACTGCCGCTCTCCTCCAGAGTAGAGAGGTCAGTTCCCCTGGAGAAAATGCCCGCTCCAGAGAGTGGACCGCATGGCCTCATACCCTGCTGAGGCCTCCCCTCCCCAGGCTCCACCCCCACCCTGAGTCTCCAGGACTTCCCCAGCCCCGGAGCTGGCAACCCCTGGTCTCAGGCCAGCTGCCCTCTCTCAGCCACCTGGAGATGAGAAGGCCGGCCGACCGACCTTCACAGTGGCTGCTCTAAGGATGGTGACAGAGCCCTCCAAAGGGCCTCAGAGCCACTGGACAGGAATGGCCAACACTTGCTCAGCTGGGCTGGATTCATCCCACCCCGATTCCATCCATCGCCACCAGTACTCACCCTCTCGCCGTCTTCGCCGTGGGGGCCAGGGAGGCCTTGCTCACCAGGGTCACCCTGGTGTGGAGGGGGGAGAGAAACAGAAACCGTGAGCCTGGGCTGGCCAGCAAGAGACACACACCAGCCACCTCTCCACAGCAAACCTGGCCAGCTCTTTCCCAGGAACTCTAGGAACTGTAGTTCTGTGAGGGGCTCATAGGACTCTGAGCAACTGCGGAAATTCAACAGGTGCATGCAGTAAGGAGGGAATGCTTCACCAGCTGAATTTCTGCCTGAGGTCAAGCAGGGTGGGGAAAAGAGAGGAAGGCAGTCCTAGATGATTCCCAAGGTTCCTGGGGGTGAAGCAATGAGCACGGAGCCAGAGGTAGAAAATGTGCCGGGGGGGCGGGGGAGGGAAGATGAGGAGGCTCTGCAGAAATGGGGGGGGGGGCTGTTGGTGTGACTGGAGTGGAGTGAGGTGTTGTGGCAACTGGATGCCAGCAGGGGGCAGGAGACACAGAGAGAGGCCTGGACGTGGGTTAGTTGACAGACCCCCCCCCACACACACACACGCCTTGCAAAAGAGGCATTTTGTGGGCAAAGGCTCCAGTGCTGTTGGCTCAGCGTGGTCATTCTCAGGGTGTCGCGCAGTGTGCAAAAGACACTATCAGGAGTCTGTGGGAAAAGGCAGTGCGCACACGAACACCCACACAACTTATGTCAAAGAAGGGCTATGAAGATGGGGGGGGTCACTGTGGCCTGGCCTCCCTCCCTGGCCTGGTGGGCAGCCTCCCCACCTCGCTTGCCACCCTCACCTGACGTCCCTCTTCCCCCGGCAGGCCCGGGAGTCCATCGAAGCCGCAGTCGCCCTGCAGAGACAAAACCATAGGACCGGACCTTTTTATTTTTTGATTTTTTTCATTTAAATTTTAAAGAACGTATTCGCCTTTTCTTCTCTGCCTTGAGGCAGCTTCCAATAAAGGACTAGAGACCCCCAGGAACAGAAGAGGTCCCCCCCCCCCCTCGTGACGCTCTCTGCCTTCGACTTCTTTGTCTGGGAGCCACTCAGGAGCCCTTGCAAAGCAGAGATCGGAAGGGGACTTGGGTCAGGGGATGCTGCCTCACCTTGACGCCAGGTTCTCTAGGTTCACCCCGGGCCCCGTCAGCTCCACCTCGACCCTGGGGATTCCACAGAGAGAGGGCATGAGAGGACGCCCATCCCCTTGACCTCAGGCCTGCTCTCCCAACAAAGCCCTCAGTCCCACCAAAGAACTTACCTGGTGGCCTGGTTTCTCTGGGGGGCTGATCAGCCCTGAGGGCTCCTGCGGGCCCTAGAGAGGAAGGGAGAGAAAACAGAGACTTATTCTGGGGCTTCCACCCAGCCTTCCCACCACTGAAGTGGCAGCACAGGAAAAGAGGAGAGGGTTACAGGGTGAGGACTCGTGTGGAGAGCAGCACAGGGCAGAGCACAGGACTGAAGGCCTCATGGCTTTCAGAGGGAGAGGTGCCGGGGCTCAGGATCAATCTCAGTCACACCTGGAGGCTGCAGCGGGCTCTGGAGGGAGCGGTGGAGCAGGAGGGGCAGGTTCTGGGCTGGGGAGACGTGCCAAAGGCCACGGCAGGAAAGAGAGGGGGCAGGGCCAGGATGGGAGATTCATCTTACCTGGGGCCCCAAGTCTCCAGCCTCACTCTTTAAGCCAGGGCTGCCCACTTGCCCCTGGAAATGAAACGCACAGCAGTTACCTCTGTGACCCATCCCAAGCCGTGATAGCCAGTTTGGTGTAGTGGTTCAGAGAGTCAGATTCTAATCTGGAGAAGCCGGTTCGATTCCCCACTTCCCCACTTGAAGCCAGCTAGGTGACCTTAGGCAAGTCACGGAACCCTCAGCCTAAAAAGCAATAAACACAGCTCCCCACCTAGTAGTGGCGGCAAAGAAGAACTACAGCTTGAAAATTGTGTGAAAACCTTGAAATTATGAACTGGATTTTTATCACGTATTTATTGAAATTTATTAATATACAGTAGCATTTTCACAACCTTTGGTTTTCTCATTTGTTCTAACAAAAAAACGTTGCCCGCACACGTTCTAGGCAAGGCATAGAACCAGAGGTTAGGAGCACCCTCAAGACAAAAAAAAATTGTGGCAGGGGACGAGCTTCCGTGAGCAAAGAGCCAGAGTCCAGCAGTAGCACCTTAAAGGCTAACCAAAATGGTGGCCGGGTGGAAGCCTTCGTGAGTCACGGCTCACTTCTTCAGATACCCTCCCCTGCCACCGACATTGTTAGTCTTGAAGGGGCTCCTGGACCTCTTTTCTACTGATAAAGACAGACTGATAGACCAACCCGTCTTGAGCCAGGCAACAGACTTTCCTCATCTAGACCCAGGGCTCTTCCTGAGCACAAGAGAGGTGTGGGAGGGGCAGCAGTGGAGGGAGATACAGAGAGAGATCTGGAAAGCCCCACTTCCGTTGGGACTGACTCTCAGAGGTGATCCTCTGTGTCGGGAATCAAGGCCACTGACTTGGTGGGGGAGGCAGAATGGGTGGGGAGACTCCAGCCCCCCCAGCTTCCCCACTTCCCCTCCCCCGCCAGACTCACCGGGGGGGCCTGCTGCAGGAGGGCCTTAGCTTGGGCTTCCTGGGCAGACACCCCCGGCCCCTCGTCCTCTTCTTCGCTGCTCTCAAAGCCGAACTGGGGAGAGAAGGAGGAAGCGTCATCAGATCCCCTGGAGACAAGTCCCTTTCAGGTCACGCCCCCCCCCACACCCCATTCCCTGTGCGTGCAACCCCAGGGGTCTTTGCAGTGAGGCCCACAGAGGCAGAGGGGCTAGGGATGCCAACTGCCAGGTGGCACCTGGAAATCTCCCACCACTACAATTGACCTCCAGGTGACCAAGATCTGTTTCTCTTTGAGAAAATGGCTGCTCTGCAAGGTGGACTCCGGCCAGGAGACATCCAGAGCTATGATGTGCCCCAATGCCGAGTGAAACTCCTGGCGTTCAACAGACACCCTCCGCAGCCGCCTTCCCCCCTCAGTCAAGACTGTCCCCTCTGACTGGGGAGGCATTCTCCAGGGACTTTTAACTGGAGCTGCTGCGTGGGGCTGAGCCTGGGATCTCCCGTGGGCAAAACTTCCTTGTGGAAGGAGGGGCACCAAGTCTCTGAATCCCAGAGCTGGGAGGCAGCCTCAGGGGAAGGCCTCGGCCTCTGTGCCCCATTGTTGGCCCTCCAGAGGAACTGGTTGGCTGCTGTATGAGTAAGGTTGCTGGACTCAATGGACCCTCACTGGTCTGATCCAGCAGGGCTCTTCTTTCCCACACTCATGGCACCGGCTTACCTTCTCTGCCAGATGGGATCCTCGGTGCAGGGGCAGGGGGGCATTCCGACTGGAGCCTTGGCCACCATCTGAAGGACATTGATGGGGCTTCTCTCCTGCGTGGCTCTTCTGGTGTATGTGGAAGTCAGAAAGACAATGATATGTTCTCCCACACTGTGAGCACTTATATATTCGCTCTCTGATATGAGTCCTTTCATGCACCATGAAGGCCGAAGTCCCTTGAAACATTTGCCCGCAATAAGAACAAATGTATGTCTTTCCCGCCATTTGCAGGTTCTCGACTTAAGTCAATGCTCTGACGGAAGTTGTTTTCACAGTCTTGGCCCCTCTGTGTCCTTTTACGCCTCAAGAATCTCTCACCTGATTCTCAACTTCCAGCATTTGCCTCCCAAACCAAGGCTAGTTCGGGGTTTTCCCTCCACAAGATCATGCAAACGACTTTGTGTCCCCAGGTGAATTTCAGCGCCAAAACAAATCCGTTAAGATCCTTCTAGCAGTTGATCACCAATGGCCACTCAATCAGCTCCCTTCTGCAAACGAGCCTCCTTATAGTCCAGCACTTGGATATTCGATCCTAGAACACAATTATGACATCATGAGCAACACCCCCCCACAGCAGTGATGACCCCTCATCTCTCCCAATTCAGTACTGAGCCAGGGTGTGCTGCAGGGGCCGAGAGTGTCAGACCTGGACCAGGGAGAGCAGAAGCATATCTCTATGCAAAGTTATTCCCCTCTTAAGTCCAGGGATTTCTATGTATGTAGACTGGAATATAGCTGCACAGGATGGCACTGTGAGGTGGAATTCGGATATCACAATAAACCAGGACTTGTTTAAGCCACAGTTGATGCAACACACTCCAATTGGCCTCCCAGATGGAAGTAACGAGATCCCAGTTGCCCATAAACCTGGGTCTGTCTGCTTCTTGCCACTTCTCCCATCTACCCCCAGGATGCCACCTCTATGGCCGGGGTGACTTGAAAAATGAGAACCTGAGAATTCAGATGTCACATCAGGCCACAATTAAGAGAAGCCACAATTAACAAACCAGCTACAAGCCTAGTTGGAAATCCCATTTTGGCGCATGCCAACAAACTGCGATTTGTTGGGTCGTGTGCATTTAGCTGTCAGGGAAACACTGTGGCTCAGCCCTAGAGCATCGGCCTTGCATGCAGGAAGTCCCAAGTTCAATCCCCGGAATCTAGCAGACGATGGGAAAGACCTCCATCCCAGGCCATGGAGAGCCACCACCAGTCTGAGCAGACAAGGCTGACCGTGAGAGGCCAACCGTTTGATCCAGGACAAGGCAGTACAGGGTTGCTGAGGGACATTAGACCAAGCATTCCCTGGAAACACCCCAGTAACTGGCTGCCACAGCTCAGGGAGCCCCCTGAGAACATCTAGACTGACCTGCTGAGAAAGTATCCTTCAAGCACAGTACGAGACAACGAAGTAACTGGGAGGAACCCCTGCAAAACGGAGCTCCCTTGGGATCTAGCTCATGGGTAAGAGATTTAGAGAAATATCCCAGAGAAGTAACACGTACTGAGCAAAGTCTTCACAGAATGCTTTATCATAAAAGAGAGAGAGAGAAAATAGGAAAAGTGTGGTCGGATTCAAAAAATGTTGGAAAAGGGGCAAAACAAAATACAGGGAAGAGGCACACAACACCCAGCACAGAGATTTTGAAATAAAAAGCAATACAGTTGGGCTAACTCAGGGAAGTACGTGTTGCCATGGCTACATCAGGTCCCTCAGAGCATGTGCAGAGTTCCTTGCTGTACCAAGACGTTGGAAGAGGCCTCATATGTAATGAAAACCCAGCCTCCTGTGGATCCCACTGTGGATTTCCACCAAAAGCCATAATGGAAAATCCCGAATGTCCCAGGTATTGATGGTCAGAGGAATCTGATCTAAGCCAGCCCCCTCTCTAAGAGTGACAAGCTGATTTTGTCAGTCCCACTCAAAGACCCAATTCTGATGTCAGAGGCTACCATTACCAATCAGAAACACTTAAAATGATGGTGCCACCTGCTGAAACACCGGGGGGGGGGGGGTCCAAGACCCCAGGCGCTCTAGGGGGCACTCTGGACCGGCCCTCGTAAGACTTTAGGGTTTCTGTCACAGGTTTTTGACGACCACCCTAAAACCTGTGATAGCCAAGTACTGAAACACATAGTCCGAGTAGGACTTGACCCGGCCAATCAACGAACTCCATGCAGTCATGTTCAATGAATCCTCAGCTTATAAACAAGACTTTATCACAACATCTGAATGCGGCCCCAGAATGCTGCTCAGCCTTGAAACAAACTGGACAAGCTGGATCCAATCACGATCATCCAGAACATCGCCCTGAGGGGCCCAGAGGAAAGGGGAAGACAGAGAAACAGAAGGCGCTGGCTACATAAGAGGAGCCAGTGGCCCATCAGGTCCTACACTCTGTGGCCCTCAGTGGCCAAAACCCAGGCGATTTTTCTTCTCCCTGAACCTCCTTTCCAAATTAGGGTCGTTTCGGCATGCTGTAAGCTCTGGCCACCCTCAGGGGCCCACCCAAGCAGACTCATTGCTGGCAGGTAACTGGACACGTCCTTCCATTAACTTCTGGTAACTGTCACTACAAGTGCTGCTTTCATATCACACTGGTTTTCATTCATCCTAAAACATTTCCAGGCTGCTTCTGCCTACCCACAACGCCCAAAGCAAATTTCTATCAGGTATGAAAGGCTGGCCCTGTCTCACCAGATGTCGGGAGGTAAGCAGGGTCGCCCTAGTTAGTATTCGGATGAGAAAATTCTGGGTCGTTATGCAAAGGTGGGCAACGGCAAACCAGCTCTGTTAGTCCATTGCCTTGAGAACCTGACCCGGTCACCGGAAGTCAGCTGAGACTTGGGGGGGGGGGGGAGAGAGAAAGAAATGGAACTAAAAACAGTTCTATCAGCCCCTCTCATATTCCATCCCATTCAGGTCTACAACAGGCAATCATAATTTTAGGAAAGTTCTGGTACAGCAGAACAAGACATGGTTGTTTTAAATGGTCAGTTTAACTGCTTAAATCTTGCCAGCTGCTTCAATCCAATCTCAGGTACAGTGATCACCTGTTACGGATCCACCTTGGCTCTAACCAGCCCTTCCTGGCAACTAAACCTCCCCCACCCCTTTCTACCTATATGTAATGGCTGAGGAAGTTCTGTTTCACTGTACCTGAAGAAGTGTGCACGCACAGGAAAGGTTATATCCAGAATTAAATTTTGTTGCCCTTAAGGGTGTCACTGGACTCAATTCCCCCACCCCCAAAAAAGAAGTAGTGTTTGCCCACAATTTTCTCCTACGACGAGTGTTTTCAGCAGTTCAGCATAGAGGAGAAAAATGCAGACAGACGCCACTTTTCGGGGTTAACTTGTGAACTCTTCACAATTTCGGGGGTGGCATGGGGCTGAACCTCGTCCAGCCCCCCCCAGTAATCTACATTAAATTGTTTAACCCTGAAATTATTTTTATTTCCAAAAGGTTTCAGCAACGAATCATGTGGTTTTAAAGATGTAATTTCCCCCCACTCATAGTAGCGTGGTTCTCCATCAAAGGAAGGAAAGATGTCGTCAATAAATAAGTAGGTGCAATGAACTCCTTCACTAAAAAACACTGCAGGGGGACTTCATGGACAAAAGGAAATACTTCCTCCCCCCCCCCTCTCGTCCCCCCCCCCCCCCCCAGCCCGAGCGTGCGCCTGGTCCGAGGGCACCGAAGCTGCTGTGTGGCCAAGTGCAGATCACAACTCTGCCCTCCCCAGTGTGAGACCCGCACGCCGTCAACCCCCCCCCCCCCCCAAACGCACACTCCCAGACAGGAGACTCCGCGGGAATCTCCAAAGGCATCATCTCAGCAGCCACACCTTTCTGGGCTTCTCCCAGGATCACACCCCACCTCCTCCAGCAGACAGAGGTCGGTTCCCCGGGAGAAAAGAGCTACACTGGAGGGAGGACGCTTCTATGCCCTGCTTCCCACCTGAGGCCCAACCCCCCCCCCCCCCAATGTCCCCGCCTTCCTCCCTTCCAAGACCTAAAAGTTTATTCACTCTCTCTCTCCTCCCCCCCCCCCCCCCGTGCACGCCTTACTTCCAAGGAGACCTCCCCGCGGGGGTCCGGCTGCACGGCTTCTCCCTCCCGCTGCTTCTCCGACGGGGCCCCCGCCCGTTCTCCCGCCTGGTGCAAAGCAGACCCCCTCCCCGGACACGCATGCGCGCATGCACACAAACAGCAAAAGAGCCCCTCCTCTTTTCCGGAACCCCCCTTTCCCCCTTGCTCGGCCTCTCTAGCAGACGGCTCGGCGGGCTTAACCCGCTCAGTCCTGCCGCTGAATGCAATCTGTGCCCTCCGCTTCCCTTCTCGGAGGAGCTTCGTCCGGACCGCCGGCCGCCACGCCCTGTGCGCCTCAGCGGGGCTGCTCGGGAGTCGTTCTGCAGCCCGGGGGTGGGAGGCCCGGAGGATCCCGCGCTGTTCGGCCGTCTCGGGAAAAGGGTCGCCCCCCCCCTCCAATTCATCCCCTTCCGACCAGGGCCGTCAAACTCAGTGGGGGGGGGGTGCGGGGTGCGGGGGTTGGACTTGGGGAGCCCCCCCCCGGGGGGCTCTTCTTGTTTCTAAAGCGCAGGCGAGGAAGGAAAGCGCCCCTGCGGGAGTGCTCGGCGAGCTCGACGGTGCTTCGCGGAGGGGGAAAGGGGCGGGGCCAACGCTCCCTCCAAGCTGCGGAGTCCTGTGTGCAAAAATGCTGCTTTGTGGGCTCCTGGCATTAAAGCGGTGAGCGAGCCATGTGGCCGCTGTATGCATTCGTTTGCTCAGGAGCACGGCTCCCTCTAAGCTGTGGGGTCTTGTGAGCAAAAACTCTGCTTTGCGAGCTCCGGGCATTAAAAGTTGTGAGCGAGCGATTTGGCCGCTGCATCGGTTAGTTTGCTCTGGAGTCATCCCCTTCCTGAGCTGAGACAAAACAATGGGCAGGGCCCGGATTCCCGGGGAGAAGGCTGGATTTGGACACGGACCCCACCCCCACCCCTTCAAGCTCTCGCTGCGTCCCTTCCCTCCCTACACCCCCTCCCCCAATAAACGCTCCGCTTGCAGCCGCAGAGGAAAAGGAGGGCGATCCCTGCCTTGGATTGGCCCGGACAGGCAGCATTTCCCCTGCGTCTGCAGCTCTGGAAGGGTTAAGGCCGCCGAGCACCCAAAAGACCTGATAGGGGCTTAACATATGCGCATGTTTGTCATAGGTTCCCTGGAGGAGCCTTTGATTGCATTGGCTCTCCAGGAAGAACCTAGGTCCCACATTGGTGGAGGCTTAGAATCCGGATGTCTAGGCGCCATTACCTGGGAGCACATGGCAGGCTGGTTAGTACACAGAGCATACTACATTACACCAGCTCACAGTTTCTTAGCCTTCAGCTCACACATTTTTGTCTTAGCTCAGGAAGGGTGGCTCCTAGGGTTGCCAGCCTCCAAGTGGGGCCTGGAGATTGCCCGCTTTCACAACTGATCTCCAGCTGACAGATCAGCTCCCCTGGAGAAAATGGCTGCTTTGAAGGGTGGACTCTATGGCATGGTACCACGCTGAGGCCCCTCCCCTCCCCAAACCCCACCCTCTCCTGGATCCACCCCCAAAGTCTCCAGGTATTCCCCAATCCAGACCTGGCAACCCTAGTGGCTCCAGAGCAAACTAATGTATGCAGCAGCCAAATCACTCGCTCACAACTGTAATGCCAGTAGCTCACAAAGCAGAATTTTTGCTCACAGGACTCCACAGCTTAGAGGGAGCACTGATCACAGGCACTCCTGAGCAATTTTTTTTAGAAATGGCAATGCAGAACTGTCGCACTTTTAAAACCTCTTCCAGGCCAAAATGCCTCTGGAACGGGCATGAAGCAAACAACAAAACTGCAAAAGACAAAGCAAAATAGTGGGATGCATGAGAGACACTCGAGCGCAGTATGTTAGTTATGAAAAATGTATAAATGTCTCACGTGTGAAAAGAGCTCCAGTTGTCTGTGGGAGCTTTTTGTGCCATCAAAGAATTCTCACTGGAGAGAGCTCTGGTGACTGGAAAGAAATTCAGTCTAAGAACGTGACTTGGGAAGGTATTCCTGCCACCAGGTCACTTCCCATCTTATTGCACAACAAACAATTCACACAGGAGAGGAACATGAAACATCTCTCCGGAGTGTGGAAGGTAGGTTTGTAATGCCCCATAGATCTATAGCGCCCCTGTATAAATCTATGGAGTGGCCTCATTTGGAATACTGAGTCCCGTTCTGAGCACTGAATCTCAAAAAGGACACCGCAGTGGTAGAGAGAGTACAGAGGAGGGTGCCACAATGACCTCCTCCTGGCCGTTGTCGTGACCAAGCTGGGGCGTCTCTGTCCAGATATTTACACTGGATTCAGACTATTTTACTCTGATATGACTGATCACCTTGCACTTTCTACTGGATTCCCAGTTCACACTAAAAAGTCGTCTCTTTGGGGTTTGTATAATTTGTGGGGGGGTTGAGGACATAGCTGCTGGTGCCTCTCCTCAACCCCTCCCCCCCCAAGTTTCACAAATATTGGAGCAGGGCTCCAATTCTATGGGCCCATGAAGGAGGTGCCCCCATCCTTTATTGCTTCCAATGGAGGAAAAAATTCTTGTGAGCTGGAAGCTAAAATCCTTGAGCAGCCAGCTAAAATTCTGGGCACTAGCTCCCCCTAGCACAGCTTAGAGGGAACACTGCAACTTGATATTATCCTAGCCTCAAAGGGAGGAACTTGTGCCTTAACTGGTCAGGAGTTCGGCATGTTTGTCATTGACACCAATGCAGATACTTTTGATCTCTACAAATACCATCATCTTCTGTGCACGAAGCAGGGGTCACTGGGGTGTGTTGTTGTTCAGTCGCACAGTCGAGTCTGGCTCTTCACAACCCCACATCATGCCAGGCCCTCCTATATTCTGCCATCCTCTGGAGTTTGCTCAATTTCATGTTTGTTGCATTGATAATACTGTCTAACCATCTCATTCTTTGCCATCCCCTTCTTCTTTCACCTTCAATCTTTCCCAGCATCAGTGAGTACTCCCTTCAGTGAGTGCTCCTGTCTCATTTGGTGGCCAAACTATCTGAGCTTCAGCTTCATTATCTTGCCTTCCAGGGGTGTGGGGAGGAGTTATATATGAATTTCCTGCATTGTGCAGGGGGTTGGACTAGATGACCCTAGAGGTCCCTTCCAACTCTATGATTCTATGACAGGGCCCAATCTATCATGAAGCTCGCTCACTCTGAGTATGGGAATCCCTCAGATGGGTTCTTAGGTAGGTTGAATCTGTGTTCATGGTTAATTAATTAATTTAATTAATTAATTTACATCCCATCCTCTCCACCTCTCAGCGGGCTCAGGGCGGCTACCAGCATACAATAAAATATACAGTGTACAGTATACATATCATTAAAACATTTAAAATACAGATCAAACACGCCCTGTTTCAAGATGGCATCTTTATCAGAGTGGAGTCTTAGGTGCCCAACCAATCCAAATGCATTGGTTACCTGAGTTGGGGTCACTCAACCAAACTTTTTGTGGCCCTTGTAGGTTTAGTGGACTCCGGAATTGTCCTCTGTAGTCTTGCAGCCTGCTGATATACCTGCCTGTTTTGTTCTGTCCTTGTTTTGCCTTCTGTCTGTAGCTGGTGAGTACATTCAGTTAGGAATTGTCTCTTGGATCCAGTCGGCCCTTCAGGACCAAAGGGGAGAATGGAAACATGAACACACATCTGAGCATTAGAGCAGCCATATTTGTCCGCCATTGACCTGTGTTGGCTTGCAGAACAGACTGTGTTAAGATCAACGGAAGTACATTTGTAAGCCACTTTTGCAAGAAGCAAAGTTCAGCAACAAAAACCGCAAGGTTGTCTGGTTAAGCCATTCTGAGAAAAGTGTGGTTTCTACAAACAGATAATACGATGTAGATGCAAGCAAGTAACTTCGAAAGTTACTAACTTAAGCTCTTAGTGTGCATGTCTACGATTGTATAAGTAAGCAACCCACCCTGAAAATGTGTGTGATCTCTTGCAGACAAGTTTCTGTAATCACCTATCTGCCTGGCAAATAAATCTTTAAACTTGTTACCCGGTTGTCTATTTATAGTGGAACTTCAGAAACACAACAAACCAATGTGACTTCTTGTCAGATCCTCTGCCATGAATTGTTTCTTGTTCTGGGTCTCTGTCGGTATATCATTGCTAACCTTGATGTTTATTGCTTGTCCTGCATAATGTGTCTTTTCTTTCCCCGGGAGGGTGGCTTGCCGCATTCCTCCACGTCACATAAACATCCCGGCTATCTCTTCCGTGTCGCCTCCCCTTTCTCTTTCTCGGTGTCTCGGACAGCTAATCTGCTTTTGTAACCTTGAAGGCCCTGGACTGATTTTAGCCAGTTGCCTGGGAATGAGTTAGAGTTCACAAACGGGCATAGAGGGGGATTTTATTGCTTTAGCACCTTTTTGGTGGGAATAAAGGGCTAGAGGTTTTTCGCGCTTATTTTACTTGCTTCTGATTGGCCTTTCCCTGGCCCTTACCTGTTTGTATATGGTATATTAACCCCTGTTGCTTATGGCTGGTTATCTCTGACAAACATTGAGTACCTGAAATGTCATTAAGAAATAAAAGGACTTTTGATTCAACAAAGAGCCTGGCTTATTGATTCTCCTCATAAGTCTCACACTTCCATGACAACCTGTAGCTTTAAGAAATGGATTCCCTCAGTGGCTGTTGCTAGGGAACCACAGCAATCCACACTGGGTTTTTGTGAGTAAAAGGCAGGGGAAGGGGCAGGTTCCTTTCCAGGGAAGTTTTGGCCTTTGAGGGGGGACTTATGGGGGCCCGGCCTCGTCATGGTTGCCAGTTCCAAGATGGGGAATTCCTGGAGATTTGGGGGTTGAGCCTTGGAGGGGGCAGGGCTTGGGGAAATGAGGAGCTGCAGCCGGACATTATTTATTTACTTTTGTCATTTTTAGTCTGCCGTTCTCACTTGGACTCAATTCAGTCAACAAGATGGGGCATTCAAGGAACAAAACAATAGGATTAGGGCCGCTGAACCAATCAGAAATCAAAAATAGGACTGAAGCAAAGCATAACCCTTAACATGAGACAATAAATAAGACATGAATTACATATTTGAATACCTCAGTTTTCCATACTCTGCCAGGAAAGTGGGACTGGGACTTCCTCAGGAAGGCCATTCCGTAACTTGGGGGCCACAGCAGAGAAGGCCCAGATATGGGCACCTGGTTTTTGCCCATTTGCAGGTGGGTACTTGCAGAAGACCTCGCTCCAATGAGTGAAGCTGTTGTGGCGGCGCAGAGGGGGAGAGGCAGTCTGGAAAATAGGGAGGGTCCAAGGCCATGATGGGCTTTCTATGTAATAGCCAATACTTCAAATGCAGCCCCGTAACTGATGGGCAGCCAGTGGAGTGACTGTCGGATGGGAATCATCTGCACAATCCATCCAGCTCCCGATAATAGCTGAGCCTGGAGTTTCTGAATTGATTCTGAGGACAGTGCAACAAGGTTTGGGTCCAATGGCACCATTACAGCAAAGTTTTATTCTGGGCTTTCACGTGCACGCACACTTCTTCCATCTGAACAAGAGCTTCTACCCAGAACAAAACTTCGTTGGTCGTAAAGGTGCCACTGGACTCAAACTTTGTTCTGCTGCTTCAGATCAAGACGGCTGTTAGCCGAACTGCTTTAAGTTTAGCAGTTGGCAAAATACCGGGCTCTTGCCAGCTATACCAGGGTCTCACCCCTCCCGGGAGTTCTCCAGGAAAAAGGCACGTGAGGCTGATTGCAAGTTCAATGCAGTTTACTAGATGATGTTGTCAGGCACACAAAAACAGATTCACACATACAATCACACAGGCCTAAGGAAATAAAGCTAGAAAATAGCACGTTTGCATGAGCAGGATTTCAATGGGGGGACCCCTCACCTATTCACCAACCAGTCCCCTAACTATGACCGACAGCGAGCGAGCGGATCTCCTGTCTTACTTTGGGTGACGGGGTCCCTGAGGTAATCTGGATCAGCCTCTCTCTAAATAATAATAAACCCGCTAATCAGTTTCCTCCAATTAAAGTAGATACAGTTTTACAATATAGTCTCTTCGGGGTTTGTTGATATTTGGTCTGTGCATTTAGTATCTGAGGTAAATATTTGGGACCCTGTGTACTTTGGTCTGAAATCCCTTTTCAAAAGGCACCATAGCTTTTCTTTTACTGAATACAACTTTATTGGTACAATTGAGTATAAGTGGAGGGATATTGCGGAGATTGCTTATATTGTCACGATGTTACTGTTTCTGATGTCACATTAAGCTTTACAGTTTTTCAGACTCATTGTTACTTTGTTGCAGATGGTATGTTTTGATACACTTTGCACACACTCGCTAAACACTCAGACTTCACCCTCCTGTCCTGCTGAGTGGAGATGTACAGTTTCTTGGCTTGGCACCCCGGTCTCACACTAGCCCCAGTTGGCTCTTGACCGTCCTACCCCTCAGCCTCACTAATCTCCCTTTCAGTCAGGTTCCTTTGGTTGACAGTACTGAATAGCGTTTGTGTGTATTCTTAAGTTCACTTGTTTGCTCCCACTCTGGCAAGTCAGACACCTTAGCTCTTCTCACTGAGCTTTCACACGCTGTTCGCTCCCACAGAGCACCGAGGGACACAGACTGCCCTTCTGCTCTCTCTGACATCCCAGGCTGGACTCCCTCTCCAACTCGCAGTTCTCTGACTGTCCGTTCCTAACTGACAACTCCAACAGTTATCTATCAGTTACCTATTCTGTAAAGGAGTTGTCCGCTCGAAGGAAGAATTGGATGGGGAGAAAAATATAGAAAAATGGGACATGCGGCTCGAACCTGCAAGACCACATGATTCTCTCTGTTCCGGAATCCAGGGATTCAAAGATGGAGGCAAGGGTTTTGGTATAGCAAGCTGGGCATAAGGGGTAGCAAAGCAGATAGGGGACGATGGCTCAAGAGACCGATTGCCTCTGCGCAGGGTCTTTTATTAGGTGGTCTTGAGGGCGGGTTGCGCAGACCACATCCCACTAACACACCTACTAGGCGGTCCGTCCCTTCTGACCCTACTATAGGTTAAGGTAAAAAGTGGGTTGGTGACGGAGGGGTGGCCAATATTGTGAAACTATGACCTCAACAGGAACTTGACACCTGGGCAAAGTCTGATGACTCACCGGAGCCACACCATTGTCTCTTAATGACTCTGGCTGGCTGGTTGATGGCTTGCACATTAGTTGCCAGGTAACTACGTTAGCATAATCCGTTCAGGTATGTTGGAGGGGGCAGGGGTTGACCAGCGTGATGTGACAGAAAGAAACCTCATGGCAGAAGGAATCTTTGTCTCTGTCTTGGTGAGCTATCTAGGGTGCCAGCCTCCTGGAGTGGACTGGAGCTTCTCCCCGCAATGGAGAATGCAAGCAGCCCTTCCAACACTAGCAACCCAAGTTCAGGCTTATGAATCTTAAAATCCATAAGAGCATTAGCAGTGCCTTGCTGGCTAACACGGCAACCCACCTGAATCTATGGAAAGTGCATTACAACAGTCTGTTCTGGATGTCACTGTGGCATCGATCCAGGTGGCCACAGATCAGCCGGGTCAAGGTAAAGGGCGATCTTCTGGGCAGGGCTGAGTTGGGAGGAAGCATTATTTGCAGCTGGGTAAACTTGCTTCTGCAGCAATAATGTTGGGTCTGGTATATAATCCGAAGTCAGCTGGACACCCTCAGAAGTGGGGGGCACACTGTACTTCAAGATCCCCACCTTCCCAACCAACACCACCTCTGTTGTTTCAAGGATTAGTTGCAGTTCCACCCAGGACTGGCTGCTTGATCCTGATCAACAGCAGCCACCCTATGAAATCCAGTGTGGCTTATCAGGCAGGGTATAAATGAAGTAAATAATAAATATAGCAGAAGATGGGGAGTTGATAACTGGTAGGTTGGTGAAAGGCTGAGAAAGAGAGAATGAGGCAGGGAAAAGGGAGAGGATACGGGGGAAGCCAAGAGAAGGAAAAGTGTGTGTGGGGGGGAGGTGCCCTTCCAAGTTCTTGAGGGCTCCCTACCCTGCAGCTTGGCTTGGCCCAGTGGTCGGCATTACACAACTGGGCGGGCCACAGCTTTCCTAAATGTAAGTTGGAAGGAAGGATGAACTCCTGAGATTTCTGCACCTACCAAACACATCTCTTCGAAGATGCCTCCTCCACAAAGATTTAATCCTTACAACTATCTTGCAAGGTGAGTTAGCCTGAAAATGTGACTGGCCAACAGGCATCGCAAGATCTTCCAGGCCTACTGTGGATCTGAACCCAGATCCACCAAACTATAACTCAACACTCTGGCTCTTGAACTTAACTGACCCACATCGGGAATGAGGAGAAAATGGGTTGGGTTCACTCGTGGGGATCAGTTGTGGCTGCAGGAGCGAATCTCAATTGTCAAGAAAAGGCCTTCTTATTTAGAACTTTCTATACCAGGGGGTGGCCAAACATGCTTAATGTAACAGCCACAAAGAATAAGTGTCAGATGTTTGAGAGCTGCAAGACATGAACAAATATTACACACATTTTTCTTGAAAGATATGTAAATTTGCTTTTTATTAACATTACACTGTGTGAAACAGCCACATGCGGCGCCCGAGCTGCAGTTTGGCCACCCGTTTTATAGAACTGAAAAAAGACATGTCACACTAACATTTGACACATTTAATGAAGCCCAACTCAGTAAGAAAACCCCCACAAAGCACATTATTATAACTATTTACTGTATGGCAGTTTTTAATATAATATAATATAATATAAAATACATAGTCAAGTTGATACAATGGGTATGCAGACCAACTGGCCAATCCCCTTAAATACAAATCTCTAATTTTTCAATCCAGTCAATCACAGCTGAGGAGAGTTTAAAGAGTCTACAAAGCACAGAATAAAGTCTAATTTATCTGATACAAACAATAATAACTTTAATGAGCTGTGACTGTTCCTTGGCTGAGTATTGTTTTCTCTGTTCCATAAAGAAACAATTGAGGGATGCAAACAGCCTGGAGGAAAAAACTGTCCCATTAACAAAGGCTTTATGGGATGTTATTTATCTTTTCAGATACCCATTTCCACACACATTAAGCCTCTGGGAATGAGGGAGGATATTTTTTCCCCTTTGGCCCTGTTATCAACTCTAATGCAGATACCTCTCCAAAATAAAGTGAGGCGATGGAAAGAGAATTTTCTCAGTTGGCACCATTAAAGCACAATCTCAATGGAGGAATTCCAGGGGGGGGGCTCTGAGAAGGAAGACGTGGGGGGAGTACGCCTTGGCCCAGGGCTCAGTCCAGGTCATTTCCAGCACATGCACAGGCGATGGCAGTGGCGGTGTTCAGAGCAAGAGGAGGGAATACAACTTCTCCCTCCTGATTCTTTCTATGAGAATCTGGGGGTGGGGAGGGAAGGATAACTTGGATTGGGGAATTTGTGCCCCACAAGGATCACCCACCAACTCCATGGATACTGGTCCATGTCTACAATACTGGTTGTTCGGGTGGAGGTCTGACCCCTTACAAGTAACTGAGCTGTTGGGTTAGGGGACACAACCTTCTCCTTTCAACCCAAATTAATCCTACTGCCAGAATGCTTTGGTTTGGGTTTCAAAGAGGTGAGACCCCCCCCCCCCCCAAAAAAAAAGCTCAGAGCAGGCTGGACTGGGGAGGGATTAGGGTTGAGAGATGCCTCTCTAGAGCTGCTTGTTAGTAAACATGTTTGTGAATTATGGGTGCCAGCTGGTCACACTATGGTTATATCAGTACGAGAGAGACTGTAGATAACTGTTACCCTCCCAACTTGTCTATCCCTTCATAGAATTTGGGAAAGGCACTGTTTTTGCCAGTTTTGAAGATGCCAGAGTTAAAATGGTAGATAACCTGAAGTAGCAAGTTTCACAGAGGAGGGGAAAAACTAAAAGTTTTTGTGTAACTACATTCTCAGCCTTTCTGATCCTCCAGTACCAGGAAGTTTGAAGAACTTCATCAGAACCAGCTATATAGGAAAGTTGTACCCTTGTATGGATTCTTGGAGGAACCTGAAGATCAGATTTGTAGCTCAAGCTCTTCCCACACATTGAGCATTGATAAAGTTCCCCCCTGGGGGGACTACTCAATGCTAAAGGAGAGTTTAGCTATTCCTTTGACCAGCGGAATCCATTGCCCATCCTTGCTTTTTTCCCTGTGGGATCGTTCTGAGATTTTGAACATGGCTAAAGCTCTTCCCACACTTTGAGTATTCATACCATTTCTTAGTGGTTAATGTAAGGTTTCTGTGTAGATTCAAGCTTCTTACACCACTTTTTATTCTTTCAGTGCTTTGTATGGTCTTTTGTTGTCTTTTAGGTGTAAAATTGGAGAAAAGCACTTTTTACGGCTAAGCAGTTACATTGTTTCTCCTTGTGTGGGCTCCTCATTGCAGTAGAAGAGTTTCATTCTGACTGAATCTCTTTCCACACTCTGAGCTTTCAAAAGGTTGCTCCCACCATGGGTTATTTATTCAATGCTCCTGAAAACTACCACTGTGACTGAATCTCTTTCCACACACTAAGCATTCAAAAGGTTGCTCCCCTCTTTGAGTTATTCGATGCTCCTTTAAACTACCACTGTGACTGAATCTTTTTCTACACTCTGAGCATAGAAAAGGTTTCTCCCCTGTGTCGGTTCTCTGATGCTGTTGAAGACTGCCACTGGTACTGAATCTCCTTCCAAACTCTAAGCATTCAAAACGCTTCTCCCCTATGTAGGTTCTCTGATGCCATTGAAGACTGCCACTGTGACTGAATCTCTTTCCACACTCTGAGCATTCAAAACACTTCTCCCCTATGTAGGTTCTCTGATGCCATTGAATACTGCCACTGTGACTGAATCTCTTTTCACACTCTGAGCAATCAAAAGGCATATCCCCTGTGTGGGTTCATAGAAGGTCTTGAAGGCTGCCACTCTGACTGAATGTCTGTTCACACTCAGGATATTTAAAAGGTTTCAGCCCATGTGTGGGTTCTCTGATGCTGTTAAAGATGGCCACTCTGACTGACTCTCTCTCCACACTCTGAGAATCCAAAAGGTTTCTCCCGTGTGGGTTCTTTGATGCTGTTGAAGACTGCCAATGCTACTGAATCTCTTTCCGCACTCTGAGCATTCAAAAGGTTTCTCCCCTGTGTGGGTTCTTACATGTTCTCAAAGACTGCCACTGTGACTGAACCTCTTTCCACACTCTGAGCATTCAAAAGGTTTTTCCCCTGTGTGGGTTCTGCAATGGCATTGAAGACTGCCAGAATCACTTAATCTCTTTCCACATTCTGAGCATTCAAATGGCTTCTCCCTTCTGTGGGTTCTTTTACGCAGTTGAAGACCACCACTCTGACTGAATTTTCTACCACACACTGAGCATTCAAAAGGCTTCTCCCTTGCGTGGGTTCTCTGATGAGCTTGAAGACTGCCATTGTGACTGAATCTCTTTCCACACTTTGAGCATTCAAAAGGTTTCTCCCATGTGGATTCTTTTATGCAGATGAAGATTACCACTCTGACTGAATCTTCTACCACACACTGAGCATTCAAAAGGCTTCTCCCCTGTGTGGGTTCTTTCATGTAGATGAAGATGGCCAGTGTTACTGAATCTCCTTCCACACTCTGAGCATTCAAAAGGTTTCTCCCCTGTGTGGATTCTTTGATGCAATAGAAGATGGGAACTCTGACTGAATCTCATTTCACAGTCTGAGCACTGAAAGGGTTTCTCCCCTGTGTGGGTTCTATGATGCTGTTGAAGATAATCACTCCGGCTGAATCTCTTTCCACACTGTGGGCATTCAAAAGGTTTCTCCCCTGTGTGCATTCTTTGATGCAGAAGAAGATGGGAACTCTGACTGAATATGTTTCCACACTCTAAGCATTGAAAAGGTTTCTCCCCTGTGTGGGTTCTCTGATGCTGCTGAAGACTGCCACTGTGACTGAATCTCTTTCCACACTGTGAGCATTCAAAAGGTTTCTCCCCTGTGTGGGTTCTCTGATGCCACTGAAGATGGCCACTCCCACTGAATCTCTTTCCGCACTCTGAGCAGTCAAAAGGTTTCTCCCCTGTGTGGATTCTTCGATGCAGTTGAAGATGGGAACTCTGACTGAATCTCTTTCCACAGTCTGAGCACTGAAAAGGTTTCTCCCCTGTGTGGGTTCTCTGATGCTCATGAAGACTACCACTCTGACTGAATCTCTTTCCGCATTCTAAGCATTCAAAAGGTTTCTCCCCTGTGTGCATTCTTCGATGCAGTAGAAGATGGGAACTCTGACTGAATCTCTTTTCACAGTCTGTGCATTGAAAAGGTTTCTCCCCTGTGTGGGTTCTCTGATGCTGTTGAAGATTACCACTCTGACTGAATCTCTTTCCGCACTCTAAGCATTCAAAAGGTTTCTCCCCTGTGTGGATTCTTTGATGCAGTTGAAGACTGCCATTCTGACTGAATCTCTTTCCACACTCTGAGCATTCAAAAGGTTTCTCCCCTGTGTGGGTTCTCTGATGCTGTTTAAGATGCCACCTCATACTAAATCTCTTTCCACAATTTGAGCATTCAAATAGTTTCTCGACTTTGTGTATTCTTTGGTGTACAAAGAGCTGTGATCTATTTCTGAAGTACTTTTCACACCAAATGGATTCACCTGCCTTCGTTATCCTGTTCTTTGGAATATCTTCATTATTCTGTCTTCCATCTCTTTTCTCAGCCACATGACCGACTTTTGGCATTTGTTGATGAACTTCCTCACCGTTATCATCTCTCTGATGATCTTCTGCTGGGGAAAAATAAGCAATCCTTTTAGCACCTGGGAGGGCTGGTAAGGTACAAAGGCATCTATGTGACTGAAGCTGAAAAGGATTCACGGCCCTTTGGTCTTGTCCAGCTTGGCTGATTTTAACCACCCCTCCACCTTTCCCCAGAATATCTAGTATGTAAGGATACCTCACCCCCTCAAGTGACACAGCTGAGCTCTTGCCCAGTTCCTTCAAGTCGTGTGAAGTGTGCAGCAGCAGACAGTGCTTCTGGCTTTCGTTGAGGTGTGCGAGCGGCAAACTGCACTGCGCCCGGAGCAGGAGGGCCTAATGTGGAGTCCTTTGGGCGGGTGGCAACAGCAGAAGGATGAGTGACATGACCTCATGCACCGGACATGCTCGCTTCCAGTTCCAAGTGCTCAGATGCTGCACAGTTTCCAGGGGTCAGGCTTTTGGCAAGGGAGGGAGGGAAGAGGAGGGGGTGGGCAGCCTGCCGGGGCATCCTCATTGGCCAGCGCTCATAGGCAATCGCCTAACCCTGCCTAGTTAAGGAACTGGCCCTGCCTCCACCTTTCCCCAGAATATCTAGTATGTAAGGATACCTCACCCCCTCAAGTGCCACAGCTGAGCTCTTGCCTAGAAGGAGCTTCTGAGCCTCCAGATTTCTGGCTCTCCCTCCTTCCCTAGCAGGCTCTATGATTGTACAAAACGTTGCTCAGAAGTGAATCAGAAATCCCCCATGGCACTTCTTTGCCTTTTTTCTTGACATAACTGTGAAGGATACTCACTCTCAGCCAGCTCACTTGGGAAGAAAATATGCTCTTGGGATCCTCTTGAGGAAATAGTCAGCCTTTCTTTAGATGCAAAGCCGTTGTCTATCTCCACCGTAGTCTCTCTTACACTCCTGCCTTTGTTCGCAGAGAGACAGAGAGAGAAAGTGATCATTCTTATATGGGGAAAGAAAGAAACTCAAGAGTAAAAATTATTCTGGAAGGATGAAACCATGGTCAAGATCAAACCCCCAATCCCAACCAGTATAAGGGGACTAGATCTGTGAGGCAAAGCACTCTAGTTCCCCCAAGGGTTTACGTGATTATTGTGGCCTTGTCTGACTTTCAGGCATTCGTGATTTGAGTCTCCCTGCGGCTAACATTCTTATCTTTTTCAAGGCCATTGGATAATCATGAGAACCTGTTTCCAGTTGTGTACCCAGGAGGGAGGGGGAATTGGGATGGTGCTGACAGCCTCTGGAAAATTCCATCAAGGAGGACCCTTGATTGGGTCATTAGGACCTCAAAGGTATTAAGTATAGTACACATATAGACAAGAGGGAAGCCAGGCTAACTTTACGCTCATGCCAAACTAGTACGCCTTGATATTTTCTTCCTTCATCATGATGAATAGTTTTTCGTAGAGTAACTAAGGCTACAGCTGGAAAACTTATGCTGCAACCACCTAATACCATGTACTTCATGTATTAGATAGAACAGTCAGCTTTCCTTGTTTTTCTATTGCTGAGCGGCAGAAACTTTGCTGTTTAGTGATGTTTTATTTTTAAATCCTTAAAAAACCTTCATCTATTTAAAAAGGGATCTGCTTTACTTCTGTACTCTCTTCTCATGAACCCACTGAACTGGGCACTGTTCAGGTATAAAGAGACTAGCGATGTAAAGCTAGTCTCACTGAGGTTGATAAAGGGAACAGAGGCTGTGGCAAATAAAATTTAAGTCTGTGATCAGCCAGGCAAAAAGGGAATATGAGGAGCCTATCGCAAAAAACATAAAGACCAACAATAAAACTTTCCTCAAATACATTAGTAGCAGGAAATTACCAGAGAGGCAGTGGGGCCCTTGGATGACCAAGGGGTAAAAGGATTACTAAAGGATGATAGGTTGAGAAGCTGAATGCATTTTTTGCCTCAGTCTTCACTGTGGAAGATGAGAAGTGCCTGCCCACTCCAGAACCACTGATTTTGGGAGGGGTGTTGAAAGACCTGAGTCGGACTGAGGTGATGAAAGAGGAGGTTCTATGACTGATAGACAACTTAAAAACTGATAATTCACCAGGCCTGGATGGCATACACCCAAGAGTTCTGAAAAAACTCAAATCTGAACTTGTGGATCTCCTGACAAAAATATGCAATCTTTCCTTAAAATCTGCCTCCCTTCCTGAGGACTGGAAGGTAGCGAATGTCATCCCTGTCTTTAAAAAGGGTTCCAGGGGAGATCGGGGAAATTAGAGGCCAGTCAGTCTGATGTCAATACTGGGTAAGTTGGTGGAAACTGTTACTAAGGAGAGAATTCGTAGGCATATTGATGAACAAAATCTATTGAGGAAGACTCAGCATGGGTTCTGTAAGGGAAGATCCTGCCTCACTAACCTGTTAGTGTTCTTTGAGGGGGTGAACAAACATGTGGACAAGGGGGACCCAATAGATGTTGTTTACCTTGACTTCTTCCAGAAAGCTTTTGATAAAGTTGCTCATCAAAGGCTCCTAAGTAAGCTCAACAGTCATGGGATAAAAGGACAAATAATTTTGTGGATCAAAAACTGGCTAATTAAAAGGAAACAGAGAGTGAGTATAAATGGGCCATTTTCTCAGTGGAGGGTGGTAAGCAGTGGGGTACCGCACGGATCAGTACTGGGTCCGATGCTTTTTAACTTGTTTATTAATGATCTGGAGTTGGAATTAACAGCGAAGTGGCTAAATTTGCAAATGCCTGTAAATTGTTCAGGTGGCAAGAACCAGGGAGGATTGTGAGGCACTCCAAAGGGATCTGTCGAGGATGGGCGAGTGGGCATCAAGGTGGCAAATGAGGTTCAATGTGGCCAAATGCAAAGTGATGCACACTGGAGCCAAAAATCCTAACTACAAATACATGCTGATGGGGTCCGCACTGACAAAGGATGACCAAGAGAGAGATCTTGGAGTCACAGTAGATAATGAAAATGTCGAGACAGTGTGCGACTGCAATGAAAAAGGCCAACACTATACTATGGGTTATTAGGAAGGGAATTGAAAACAAATCAGCCAGTATCATAATGCCCCTGTATAAATCAATGGTGCGACCTCATTTGGAATACTGTCTACAGTTCTGGTCGCCACGCCTTAAAAAAGAAATTAAAGCATTGGAAAAAGTGCAGAAAAGGGCAAGTAGAATGATAAAAGGGTTGGAACACTTCCCCTGTGAAGAAAGGTTAAAGCGCTTGGGGCTCTTTAGCTTGGAGAAACTATGACTGAGGGGTGACATGATAGAAGTTTACAAGCTTATGCATGGGATAGAGCAGGTACAGAAATAAGTACTTTTCTCCCTTTCTCACAGTACAAGAACTCATGGGCACTCAATGAAATTGTTGAGCAGTTGGGTTAGAATGAATAAAAGGAAGTATTTCTTCATCCAAAGAGTGATTAACACATGGAATTCACTGCCACAAGAGGTGGACGGTTTCAAGAGGGAATCAGATAAACATATGGAGAAGACGTCCATCAGTGGCTATTAGCCATATCGTATAGATAAGAACTCTCAGTCTGGGGCAAGTGATGATCTGTGTGCTTGGGGGGGGGGGTCAACAGTGGGAGGGTTTCTAGTGTCCTGGCCCCACTGGTGGACCTCCTGAGGGCACCTGGTATTTTTGGCCACTGTGTGACCGAGTCTTGGACTGGATGGTCCATGGCCTGATCCAACATTGGCTTCTTTTAAGTTTTTATGTTCTTATTGACCCAGGGGGACCCTAGCTTCAGTTCCTGATAGGATCATTTCAAGATCGCAGGCAGAGCGGATGTCTGTAATCCCATCCAAGGGTGTGTTGTAAAGCCTGGCAACAGAGAAATGAGGATCTGGCCCCTTCCAGGCAGTCCTTCTCAGGACCTCTGATCCTGACCTTTGCCTCAGTTGCCACACACATCAATACATGAGCCTGCCTCATAACTGAATCAGACCCTTGGTCCATTGAAGTCAGTGTTGTCTATTCAGTCCGGCAGGGGCTCTCCATTGTCTCAGGCAGAGGTCTTTCACATCACTTCCAACCTGATCCTTTTTACTGGAAATACTAAGGATTGAATTTAGGACTTTCGGCAAGCCAAGCAGATGCTCTGCCAGGGAGCCACAGCCCCTCCCCAAGGACCAGGACAGGCCTCAAAAGTGTGAATAGCTATTCAATATTTTGATTCATGCCTCCTCAGAATGGCAGCAATTCGCACCTTTGGCACCGAGGAGAGATCCTTACCCAGAAAGGCCACGTTCTCATAGTTCTCCAGCATGACTTCCCTGTACAGACCTCTTTGTCCCGGATCCAGCAGGGCCCATTCTGCCTCAGTGAAATCGATGGACACCTCCTCAAAGGAAAACGGACCCTGAAAGGAAAAGCAGATTCCCTCCTCAGAGATCATGCCAGGCAGAGATTGGACACTGGAAGGGTTAGTCTGGGAAGGAACGCGATGTAAAGCTTGAGCTGGGTAAAGGGAACAGCATTTAGAGGATCTCTCACCCAGACACCTTGTAGAAACTGCAGGAGAAACTGTTCCCCTGAGGAAGGAAGAGGGACCTGGGCTGTCCCCTCTGCTCACCTCATTGTGGCAGAAAAATCAGTGAGCCTGGGGCATTTCTGTCTAACAGCCTGGATTGGCTGAGGCCTCTCTGTTTGGTTCCTCTCCCATCAGACTTTGGAGGCTTAACTACAGTCACCTTTCAAGCCTCTCTCTAGCCTGACAAGGCACTCTGCTCCTAAAGTTTTCATTTCTCTAGGTCTATCATTGGGTACAAATTGTTGAAGACTTCTTTGCTGTGCGCTGGTCTTCAATCAGCTCTCTGTGAGCTCTTGTTGACTAGACCAAGGCGCTCCGTATTTCACACTAGTGCACTTTGTTTGTGTTGAAGTATTCTGTGCTGAATATGGAAATGTTCTGTTTTCATCCTAAAAGATCTGTAAGTGTTAAAAGTGTTTTCTGTCCTTAAGAAGGTTGTATTATAACTAGGAGTAAGGCCTGTTGTGGAAAAAAAATAAACGGGCTCTAGAAAGAGGCTACAGGTGAGTGTCCTGGCTGTGGCTGGTGGAGCAGCAGAGGGAAGGGGGAAATAGATGAAGGTGAGCCATGTTTATTTCCTTCTGCTTAGCTATAAGGCAGGGCTGTCACAGGTCATTTTGCTGCCCCAAGTGGGTAGTTTGGGAGGAGAGCCACATGGTAACAGATATGGTTCCCTCCACCCCGACTTATATTGGTTTGGGGCTATGCAGTGGCAACTAAGGTAGAAAAGCATCTCCTTCTATACCGTGTTTTCTGGGATCCAAGGGTCTGGAAAGTGGCTCTGTAGCCAGTTACAGGGTTGCCGACTCTGGGTTGAGAAATACCTGTAGATTTGAGGGATAGAGCCTGGGGAGGGCAGGTTTTGGGGTGTGGAGGGACCTCAGCAGGGTATAATGCCAGCGAGTCCACTGCCCAAAGCAGCCATTTTCTCCAGGGGGACTGATCTTGGTCATCTGGAGACAGGGGCGTAGACTTTCCGGGGGGGGGGGGGGTGCTCTTACCTGTGCGTGCTCGCATGCCGGGACCATGTCCCCGCCACCGCTGCCTCCTCCTCTCCCCCCCCCCGCCTGGCCAGTGCTCCCTCCCCCTCCCTCCTGGGTGAATGCCCAGTGTGATGGCTTCACCTGGAAGTGACGCCATCACGTTGGGCACGTTGCCGGGGCGACGCTCTAGCAATCGCTCTGAAACTCTATGGCACTATGGAGTTTTGGGGTGATTGCTAGAGCATCGCCCCGTCAACATGCTCAGAGTGATGGCGTCACTTCCAGGTGAAGCCATCACACTGGGCATTCACCCAGGAGGGAGGGGGAGGGAGCAGTGGCCAGGCAGGGTGGAGAGGTGGTGGCGGTGGCAGCTGGCCAGCCAGTGGGCCAGCCGGCCTACCGGCCTGCCTCCAAAGGGGGCCAGAAAGGTGCGGCGACAATGGCGGGCAGGCGGCCAGCTGGCTGGCCAGGCACTCTGTTTCACTGGAGGGGGGCTCAGTCCTCCCCAGGAAATTTTGGAGGTTGCCCGAGCCCCCGAGGCCCCCACCCGTAGTCTATGCCTATGCCTGGAGATCAGTTGTAAGAGCTGGAGATCTCCAGGTGCCACCTAGAGGCTGGTAATCATTAGGGGAGGGCCACATTTGTTGAAGGACTTCAGTGAAGTATACTGCCATAGAGCTCACCCTCCAAAACAACTGTTTCTTCCAAGGGGACAGATCTCTGTACTGTGGAGATCAACTGTAATTCAGGGAGATGTCCAGGCCTTCACTCCCCCCCCCCCCCCCCATTCCTGTTTAACAGTTTAACTGATTAACACTTCAGCTGACTCCCTGCTAATGCTCCACAGCCTCTTGGGACTCCCAAAATGGGATCCGTAGTTCTAATTCCCTTTGCTATGGCTGCAGTAAGGCCAGCTGAGAACTACCAATCCCAAGGTGGAATGCGTCAAAAGTGGGAGTATAAGCATGGAGCAGCCAGCGGGACAGGCCAATAAGCGCCAAGGCAGCTGCCCCAGTGGCCAATGGGAGTGTAAGTGAGGCGTCAACAGCATGGCTTGGCCTTTAGATATTAATAGGAATAAGGACCTTTGTGGAAATAAATACAATGGGCTCTGGAGCCTGCCTTGGTGGGGAGGGTGGGGTATAAATTGAGTAAATAAATAAATAGAAAGAGGCTCTGGGTGGGTGCCCAGCCTTGGGCACTCAGCATCAATTTGCCGTGGCGACCTCAGCCGGGTATAGTGACACAGAATCCACCATTTTCTCCGGGGGAACTGATCTCTGCCATCTGAAGAGCAGTTGTAATTCTGAATGATCTCCAGTCCTCACCTGGAGATTGGCAACAATGGTTCCCCAGGAGAAAATGGCTGGTTTGGAGGGTGGAGTCTATGTACCTGTCTGAAGTCCCACCCCTCCTCAAACCCCAACCTCTCCAAGCTCCACCCCTCAAATCTCCAGGAATTTCCCAACCTGGACTTGGCAACCCTATCTTCCCAGCCAACCCTCAGCCTACCTTTATCTGCCCCTCACTCTTCAGTTTTCCATCTCCCCCCCACACCTGCAGCCTCTACTGTGCTCTGAAGGCCTGACTGCTGCATCACATTGGCTGTCATAAGGGGGCCATCTCAGCAGGATATAAGGACACAAGAGTCCACCATTTTCTCCAGGGGACCTGATCTCTGCCATCTGGAGAGCAGTTGTAATTCTGAGTGATCTCCAGTCCTCACCTGGAGATTGGCAGCAATGGATCCCCAGGATGAAAAGTACAGTTTTCTCTGCAATGGAGACCAAGGCAATTTAAATCATTCTCCTCTCCCCCTTCTGATCTGCACAACCCTGTGAGGTAGGTTAGCTGAAAGTCTGTCACTGGTCCAAAATCACCCACTCAGCTTCCACAGCAAGAACCTTGGTGTGGCAGACCCTGCTCTGAAGTGCTAACTGCTATGCCACACTGATGGTCCTTAGGGGCTGCTGGTGGTGAACAGCAGCAAGCAGCAAGGCCTCGGAAAGTCATGCCAGTCAGGTGTCATCAAGTTACCCCGAGGGTGCTGCCAGGCCTAGGGTAGCCAACCTCCAAGCCTGAAGATCACCTGGTATCACAGCTGAACTCCAGACAATAGATCTCTTCCCCCTGGAGAAAATAACTGCTTTGGAGGATGGACTTTATGGGTTTCTGCTCACCTGAGGCCTATTCCCTCCCCAAACACTGGCTTTTGACTGTCCCCAATGAGTTCCCCACAAAGGCCAAAGTAGGCCTGGAAAGGGTTTCCTCCCCGCACCTTTTTACTGACAGAACCAAGCTTGGTTGACTAGCAAAAGCCACTGAGGGGAAAATTAGTCCAACAGCAGGAGGAGAAGGGAATGATTTGATGGCCACTGGCTCACCTCAGTAGCCAGCCAGCCTTGGAGGAGCCAAGCAGGAGAAGCGACAGCAGTAGAAGCCTCTTCCTGAACAGGGAAGAGTCGTTTCCATAGCCAGCCAGATGCTGAAGCGTCTTTCATCGGGAGAGACAGCGGTTTTGGCAGTTATTCTGACAAGGAACAGTGGCTGGGTCAGCAGTGGGCGGGAAAGAGCAGACCCAGCCCCCAGCCAATGGAAGGTAAGTACTCTTGAGTGGCGGTTGATGGGCAAATGGCTCATGCACAGCACAGCCAATGGGAGAACTGGAAAGTGCCAATGCACTAGGACTTTTATATATATAAGATAAATTGATTTTGTTTAAGAACTATGGTCTCTCTGTACTGATTCAGTCACTCCCTTGCCGGTCTCCACCCAACCAATAAAAGAACTAAAGGGGAATGGGAGGGTCCCGGGGAAATAATCCGTGGGTCCCAGAATCCCGTAACATTCATCTCTACTACCTGGACTGGAGATTCGGCAGCCGTTTCCACAGCTCTGAAAAGATGATGGCTCAACAGCATCTCTTCATTGCCTGTCACTGAGAAAAATAAGGAAGGAAGGGTGTTTGATTGCTTGTTCCCTGCTTCACACACAACCCCTTCCCAGGGTTGTGAAACCTCACCTAGTGTACACTCGACACATTTTTAAATACTTTTTAGTGAATTCTGGGAGAGGCAGAAGAGAAACACACCGTACCCATAAACCTCAGGGATTACAAATGTGGCCAACATATTTCAGACTTCTGTGAGAATTGTGTTTGCTCTGCGGGGAGGGAAAGACGTTGCATGACACGTCAATGTCACATTCGGACCAGACGTGACTTGAATGCTTCCGGAGACTCAAGGGGAATATGAATGAGTTTTCAGAGTGTCTCTTGGCATGCTCACTTCCCAACCAGGTTTTCAGCCGGACACAACATCAACATGACATCACATTTGTCCCAAGCCCCTCCCCAGAGTTCCTGAGGGGTGCTAGGCCACAGCCTGCCATCCGTCCCCCACAGCAGCCTGCCAGATGCCCCTTTAAGCACAGGCACAGAAGCCAAATTTCCCCATTACTATTCCGCCCTAGGAACTGGTTTTCAGAGCTCTACTGCCCCAGAAAATGGAGGCTCCCTTTATCTACCAGGCTGAATAGTTCTGCTGAGGTTTTTCTACCCCCCCCCCCCCAGCAACTTGATTACTTTTTATGGAAAGAAGGTGAGATATGTACTTTTTAATTAATGGGAGAAATTACCCTCTAGGAATTTGTCTAATCTCTTTTTGGAGGCATCAGAGTTAGTGGACACTGAGTGCCGCAAACTAACTCTTGGTTGTGTTTAGAATGATTTATTTTTCTCCGAACCTGAACGCTTTACCCATCACTTTCACGGGGTGCCCCAACTGCATCCAGGAACACTGGGTCCTTACCAAAGAAGAGGGGATCTTGGGCACACTCCATGGCCTGCATCCCCTGCCCGTGCTCCAAGGACGCTTCTACCACTTCAGGGATTGCAGCTTCCATCTTCAGGGATGGTGCCCACATCTGAAACAGCAGCGAGGGAGAGGGGTAAGGCTTGGAATGGGAAAGAGACCAAGGAATGGATCCTGCCCCACTCCCAGACCTGCCCACCCTTCCATCAGCAGACCTGCGGAGTTATCTGGAGGAATCAGAAATTCTCTAGCAAAAGGGGCTGCTGAAGGAGACCATGAAATCTCCCACTTGGATGATTATAACTTGGGCAATTATCTGGCAGGGAACCTTTAGGATAAGGCACAATATCATTGCTTGAATTGGGCATACCTGGAGGAAACCCCCTCACCTGTCCTGCCTGCCTCTTCTCCTCTGCCTGACTCAGGAGGAAAGCTTCAGCCAGGGCCACCACCTGGGAACTGGTCTCCGCCCCACATCCCCTGACCCACCAATGGGTCAGGCCAGAAGCCACTGTGCTCCCACCATCATAGGAGGGAGGGGGTCATATGGATGTTTTTATACCCCTCTTCTCTCCCTTAAAATATCTCAATCCGTCTTACAATCCCCTTCCTTTACCCTCCCCACAACAGGCACACTTTGAGGTAGGTGAGGCTGAGAAAATTTTGGGAGAACTGGGACTGGACCAAGGTCACCTGGTAGCTTCACGTGGAGGAGTGGGGAATCAAACCCGGCTCTCCAGATTAGAGTCCATCTGTCTTCACCATGACGCCATATATTCTTGGGGTGTGTGTGAAAGCAGAGTTCAGCAGGTGCTGATTTACTGCCATGGAGCATTTCTCCCCTGCTCTGATTAAGCAGATTCCACTCTGCTTTGTACCTCTCCCCCTCCCACCTTCTAGCTGGAAGTGAAATCTTGAGAGTAAAGCGTAATTGTACACGTGAGGAGGTCTATGTCCGTGAAAGTAGGGAATCAGTATGGAACTTCAGAGCAAGTTTGGTGTAGGGATTAAGTGCGCGGATTCTAATCTGGGAGAACTGGGTTTGATTCCCCACTCCTCCACTCACACCTGCTGGATGACCTTGGGCAGGCCATAGTTCTGTCAGAGCTGTTCTTGAAAAGAGCAGTTTCTGTCAGAGCTCTCTCAGCCCCACCTACCTCTCAGGGTGTCTGTTGTGGGGAGGGGAAGGGAAAGGAGTTTGTAAGCCGCTCTGAGACTCCAAGTGAAGGGCGGGGTATAAATCCAATCTCTTCTCTCTCCTCTTCTTTACCACTAGAGAATATCCTATGAATATTATTGAGAGAGCAGAAGTGAGAGCAAGAGAAGTTTCTAGAAGTAGTCTTGTGACTAATAAAATTAGGGTGAAAAATTATGGCATTAATTGGGCATTACAATATACACCTTTGGCCATGCCTATCAAAAGGACTGTACAGAGGCTGTAGAATTTGGTGGAAGACATTCCAGGGTGCGGTATCCCTCCTATAGTCGGTTTTAGGAAAACCCAGAATATCAAAGATTATTTGGTGCGTTCCGACTTTAGGAGATACGAATGCAATAAGGAACTCCCTCCTGGTCATCATAAATGCATGTATTGTAAAATATGCCATTTCGCAATGGAGGGGGATGTGATTAATCTCCCTGGACAGCATCCCATAAAACTTTCCTGTTTTTCCACATGCTCAGCATCAAATCTTGTATATTTAATTTTATGTTCGTGTTCATTAATTTATATTAGACAGACTTCAAGGCCTATCAAGGTTCGTACCCTTGAACATATTTCACATATTAAAAAAAACATTTCTGAGGCAGCTCTCACGGAACATTTTATTAAAATGAAACATAAATGTGGTGAGTTTCGATACACTGTGCTCTTTGTAGCTAAATAAAACTGCAAATGCGCAGCAAATCCTCTTGCAGGAAGAGGCTAGATGGATCCATAAACTTAATCCTCTGATGCCTAATTGTCTAAATGCTGAAATGGATCTCTGTTGTTTCTTGTAATGTAAAATTTGCATGTAAGAGCAATGTTGTATTTTAACGGGTGTTCTCCTCCCCTTAACAATTCTGTCCTTTGAAAATTGGTCCGGTCTCTTTAAACGCATGACTGTCGGTAAGCAGCAATTATTGGCGCTTTTGAAATGGTACAAGTATATTTGTAAAAGTACACTGAAAGCGTATTTGGTGTTCTCCTCCTTATGCTAACTCAGCCTTTGAAAATTGGTTTCGTCTCTTTAAAACGCATGGCTTGTGTTTATTTAAAACCGATAAAACAATATACATTCTGGCTGGCAGTAATTGCCGGTTTTAGATATGTATATAGGCGAGAAGACTGATTGTGACTTGCATCGCACCAGTGGATTTGATGAATGTTACTATGAGATTTGGCCATACTGCTTGCTACATGAATTAACTGTAAGTATGTAATATAACAGCCAGTTGAATGTACAGCCTTGCATTGTTTTTTTGCTAATAATAGTATTTTTATCTTTGTAATTAGAAATTTCAACGCTACAGACTCTGAGAAAGTTTTTGAACAAACCAAGACTTGATATGCATAATCCGTTGTGTTGATGTCATCATTGTGAATTGCTCCAGTAAAAGGGATATTGGATTAGAACATATAAGTCTGTGGAGATTTTTCTTTCGCACAATATATTATGGTTGTTCTGCTTTTGTCCACCTTCTATCCCATGATCTCTCTCTTTGGGTTGAACCGCCAGTTGGTACCTGGCGATCTCCCATCATTACAATTGACCTCCAGATGACCAAGATCAGTTCCCCTTGAAAAAATGGCTGCTTTGCAAGGTGGACTCTGGCTGGGAGACATCCAGAGCTATGATGTGCCCCATGCTGAGTGAAACTCCTGGTGTTCAAGAGACACACGACCCTCCGCAGATGCCTTCCCTTCAGTCAGCCCTTACTCTAACTCAAGACTGTCCCCTCTGACTGGGGAGGCATCTCCAGGGACTTTTAACTGGAGCTGCTGCATTGGGCTGAGCCCGGGATCTCCCGTGGGCAAAACTTTCTGACACCCCTAGGTGAGACTGTCACACTGAAAAACAACTGCTGAAATTCTCTTTGGAAGACCTGGCCTTGGTGTCCCACCTGTGGAGGTAAGGCCGGTAGGGACCAGAGATACGGCCTCCTCAGTGGTGGCTCCTTGCCTTTGGAACATCTTCCCCCAGGAGACTCACATGGCAGCTACCTTCCTTGCCTTTTGGCACTAGCCTTTCTGAAGTATTTCTCTACCCAATAAAATGCCTTAAACTAAAGTATTCCCCCCCTCTCTTAGCAGTTTTAATGGTCTGTTTCTGGCCTCCGGACTTTCTTGCATCTTCATCTTTGTGCTGCTCCACACATATGTGATGCTGTTCTTAGGCCCTGGCTTCTTTCATTGATTTTGTTCTGTAACATTTTGTATTTCAAAAGTTTTATTTTATTGTTTTTAATTATAAGTTGACTCATCTGGAGAGACAACCATTTCCAAAACAAATCTATAACAACGCCGGAATTATTTGTCCACAGAAATATCCTCCAACAAATTCCAAAAAGTATCGGGAGTCATTCCCACCAACATAACAGCTAAACATTTTTAAAAGTTGACTTCATTAAAAAATAAGAATTTACAACAAAAATGTTGTGGCTCCATTGTGGGGGGGAAGGTGTCAAGTCACAGCTGACTTATGGAGACCCCTCATGAAATGAGAGACGTTCAGAGGTAACCACTGCCTGCCTCTGTGTAGCAACTGTGGACTTTCTTGGTGGTCTCCCACCCAAATACTCACCTGGGCCGAACCGTACTTAGCTTTCAAGATCTGAAAAAATCAGGCTAGCCTATAAAGGCCAACAAAGTCCCAGCTAACCCAGCTGAGCTCTGAGAAGGAGCAGGAGATAGAGTTGCTAGAGCAGTGAGTGTTTTTTATTTGCTTTCACCCTGTGCCTCTTAGCCAAGGGGCTCTTAGACTAGGGACTCTGTAAGAAGTCCAGGAAGAGCCAGAAAGCCAGGTCCCCTAGTCTCCTTGGGTTTCCAGTAAAGTAGGTAGACTTCTACAAGGAGAACCACATAAATACAAAGGGGTTTAAAAGGCCAAGTGCAAAATGATGCACATTAGAGCCAAAAATCCTAACTATAAATACACGCTGATGGGGTCTGAACTGACAGAGAATGACCAAGAGAGAGGAGTCGTAGTAGATAACTTACTGAAAATGCTGAGACAGTGTACGACTGCAATAAAAAGGCCAGTGCTATGCTTGGGATTATTAGGAGGGGAACTGAAAACAAATCAGCCAGTCTCATAATGCCCCTGTATAAATCGATGGTGCGACCTCATTTGTAGTACTGGTACATTTCTGGTCGCCACACCTCAGAAAAGATATTATAGAACTGGAAAAAGTGCAGAGGAGGGCAACTAGAATGATAAAAGGGTTGGAACACTTTCCCTGTGAAGAAAGGTTGAAGCACTTGGGGCTCTTTAGCTTGGAGAAACTATGACTGAGGGGTGACATGATCAAGGTTTATAAGAATATGCATGGGATAGAGCTGGTAGAGAAAGAAGTACTTTTCTCCCTTTATCACAGTACGTGAACTTGTGGGCACTCCCATGAAATTGCTGAGCAGTCCAGTGTCAGGATCTGACATTTCCCACTGGGGAGTTGGGATGTAATTGTGTCATGACGTGTTATCTCACCCCTCCCTATGGAATGTGTTATTTTCTCTCACTTCGGCCTCCACTGCTTTCCCTCGCTTGAGTCCTGTCTTATCTATGGCCTTGGCTAACTCTTCTCACAGACTATGTTGCTAACTGGAAATTCCCTTGCAGGTGCAGTCTTTCCTCATCCTGCTTCTTTTCCATGGGAATAAACGGGTCGGGGGTTTTGGGCCCCTTTTCTCACTGGGTCATGATTGGTAGATAATTACATACTGCATAGTTTGAATGCACTATATCTGTACCACAACCTGCTGCATATGGTTATTACTGACTCAACAAGTGTGCACTACTGATCCGCCAAATAAAAGAAGTTCTTGTTTAAGATCCTTTGCTTTGGTTTGAAATCTTTGGACTCTCACATCGGGTTAGAACAGATAAAAGGAAGTACTTCTTCACTCAAACAGTGATTAACACGTGGAATTCACTGCCACGGGAGGTGGTGGTGGCTTCAAGCATGGACGGCTTCAAGAGGGAATTAGGTAAACATATGGAGCAGAGGTCCGTCAGTGGCTATTAGCCACAAGGTATATAGATAGGAACTCTCAGTCTGGGGCAAGTCATGCACTGTATTCTTGGGGTTTTTTTGGGGGGGGGTCAACAGTGGGAGGGCTTCTAGTGTCCTGGCCCCACTGGAGGACCTCCTGAGGGCACCTGGTATTTTAGGCCACTGTGTGACAGAGTGTTGGACTGGATGGGCCATTGGCCTGATCCAACACTGGCTTCTCTTATGTTCTTATGAAGTCATCGCGGCCAAAGCTCTCCAGAACTCAGCCCCACTCCTCTGGCATGAAAAGGTATGCATCATTGGGGGGGGGGGAGCCACATGGGTGCAGGTAGCACATAACCGCCAGAGCCAACGGTAGGCTTTACCAGGAAAATGAAGGTTGGATCCAGTTAGCAGGAGAGTTGGATGGTCACAGGTCTCTGCCAGTCTTTCCAAGACAACTTGTGGTTGTGCTGGAAGTGGAGTGGATTGGGGCCACAAAGAGAGAGGAGCCGCCAGTTCACCTTCCCACTTTTCAGAGGGCTGCCAAGTTTTCACTGTGCAGGAAGGAAGGGTAATGTCCTTCTCCCCTCCCTTCCTGCACATCCTGGGAAGCACAGGGCATGTGGTATCTCCTGATTGGTTCATCATGGTCACACATCATACGACATCATGGTCACACATCATACGAGAGCCAGTTGTAGTCACTCTGAGAATGCGTGTTTTGTCTTGGTTGTCCATTTCTGGCAAACCAAATACACATGTGGGTGGAATTCCCAGGCAACTGCAGGCTCCATTCAGACCGGGACTTTGGCATGTGAGGAGAAGGGGAATCAGCCCCACCCTCACGCTGTTTTCCTGACCCAAAGAAGCTCTGCGGAGCCACTGTTTGCCTCGCTGGGGACATCTGCACATACAGAGGAGGGCTGCACTGAAGTTCCCCCAGTGGCACAAACAGCAGCTCAAGAAAATAGTGCGTGTGTGGTGGGGGGGAGGCCAAATCCTCATCTCCTCTTGCACCAGTCACAACCCGAACTGGGCCCAGGCACAGCTGGGAACTGAGTTCCCAGAAAACAGCTCCGCCCAAAGTCCTTGTGGAAGGGAGGGCACCAAGCCTCTGAATCCCAGAGCCATAAGCAAACATCAGGGGAAGGCCTTGGCCTCTGTGCCCCCATTGTTTGCCCTCCAGAGGAACTGGTTGGCTACTGTGTGAGACCAATGGCTGGACTTGATGGACCCTCACTGGTCCGATCCAGCAGGACACCACTTCCCCACACTCATGGCACTGGCTTACCTTCTCTGCCAGACTGGCTCCTTGTTGTGGGGGCAGGGGGGCATTCTGACTGGAGTTTCCCCCAGCATCCGAAGGACATCGATGGAGCTTCTCTCCTGCGTGGCTCTTCTGGTGTATGAGGAGGTCGATATAGGAAGGAGACATTGTCCCATACTGCGAGCACTTATATCTTTGCTCTCCTACATGAGTCCTCTCATGCACCATGAAGGTCGAAGTCCCTTGAAACGTTTGCCCGCAATAAGAACAAATGTATGGTATTTCTGCCATTTGTGGGTTCTCGGCTTAAGTCAATGAAGTTGTTTCCACAATCTTGGTCCCTCTGTGTCCTTTTACGCCTCAAGAATCACTCACCCGACTCTCAACTTCCAGCATTTGCCTCCCAAACCAAGGCTAGTTCAGGGTTCTTCCTCCAAAAGATTGTTCAAATGACTTTCTGTTCTCAGCTGAATTTCAGGGCCCCCAAAACAAATCCCTTCAGATCCTCCTCATGGTTCACCACCCAAGGCCACTCGCTCAGCTCCCTTCTGCAAACAGTCCTCCTCCTCACAGTCCAGCACTTGGATGTTAGATCCTCTCATGACCTCTCATCTCTCCTTATTCAGTACTGAGGTAGGGTCTGCTGCAGGGGCCGAAAGTGTCAGACCAGGGAGGAGAGAAGTGGGGTGGTTGGATTCAAGAAGTGCTGGAAAGGGGGCAAAACAGAATACATGTAAGAGGCACAAAACACTCAGCACAGAGATTTAGAAATCAAAACAGATACAGTTGGACTAACTCAGGGAAGTACATGTTACCAAGTCTATGTCAGGTTCCTCAGAGCATGTGCAGAGGTCCTTGCTGTAGCAAGATGCTGGAAGAGGCCCTATGTCTAATGAAAACCCAACCTCCTGTGGACCCCACTGTGGATTCCCAATGAAGGCAATGAAAAATCCCAAATGTGCAGGCATTGATGGTCAAAGGAATCTGATCTAAGCCAGCCTCCTCTCTAAGAGTGACAAGGTGATTTCACCAGTGCCACTCAGAGACTCATCTCTGATGTCAGAGGCTACCGTCATTAATCAGAAACATTTAAAATGATGATGCCACCTCCTCAGGCCCCAGAATCCTGCTCAGCCATGAAACAAACCAGACAAGCTGGATCCCATCACTATCCTTCATCACTCTTTCGACCCTGGCCTGAGGGTCCAGGAGGAAAGGTGAAGGTAAGAGAAACAGAAGGCGCTAGCTATGCAAGAAACGAAGAGGAGCCGTGTTGGATCAGGCCAGTGGCCCATCCAGTCCAACAGTCTGGTGGCACTCAGTGGCCAAAACTCAGGTGATTTTTGTTCTCTCTGAACCTCCTGTCCAAAGCAGGGCAGTTTTGACATCCTGAGAGCTCAGGCCACCCTCAGGGGCCCACACGAGTGGACTCCACTGCGTTGCTCGTGGGTAACTGGATGCGTCCTTCCATTAACTTCTGGTAATTGTTACTACAAGCGCTTCTTGCATATCGCAGTGGTTTTCATGTTTCTTAAAACATTTCCAGGCTGCTTCTGCCCACCCACAATGGCCACAGCAAATTTCTATAAGGTATGAAAGGCTAGCCCTATCCCATCAGATGTCAGAAGCTAAAGGCCCTAGTTAGTATTTGGATGAGAAAATCCTGGGTTGTTGTGCAAATGCAGGCAATGGCGAACCACCTCTTGTTAGTCTATTGCCTCGAAAACCCTACAGGGTCACCAGAAGTCAGCTGAGACTTGATGGCAAAAAAAGAGAAAGAAATGGAACTAAAAACAGCTCTATCGGCCCCTGTCATATTCCGTCCCATTCAGCTCTATGATACCCTTTCTGGTGACAGGACAGTTAGAATTTCAGGAAAGTTCTGGTACAGCAAAACAAAATGTTTTAAATTGTCAGTTTAACTGCTGTGGTCTTACCAACTGCTTCAGTCCAGTCTCAGCTATACTTATCGCCGGTTACTGATCCACCTTGGCTCTAACCAGCCCTTCCTGGTAACTAAACCTCCCCCTCCCCTTTCTACCTATATGTAATGGCTGAGGAAGTTCTGTTTCACGGTATCAGAAGAAGTGTGCATGCACACCAAAATTTATACCCATAGTTAAACTTTGTTGGCCTTAAAAGTAGTATTTGGCCAGAATTTTCTCCTCTGATGAGTGTTTTCAGCAGTTCAGTATAAAGGAGAAAAATGCCGACAAACACCACTTTTGGGGGTTAACCTATGTAGGTAGACTTCACAATTTTCAGGAGTGGGGGTGGCATGGGGTTGAACCTGGTCCAGCCTCCCCCCCTCAGTAATCTATATTAAATTGTTTAACTCTGAAATTATTTATATTTCCAAAAGCTATCAAGAATGAATCATGTGCTTTTAAAGATGTAATCCCCCCCCCCCCCCGTTCTTAATAGTCTGGTCCTCTGTCAAAGAAAGGGAAAATAAACAAACAGGTATAATGAACATTCGTCCCTTAAAAAAATGAGTGGGATTACTTCATGTTCGAAAGGAAATACTTCCTCCCCCCTCTTTCTTGTTTTCCCCACAACACAGCCCAAGGGGGTGACTGGACCAAGGGCACATTGCCTGCCTTCTGGCCGAATGGAGATCCAAACTCGGCCCTCCCCAGTGTAAGACCAGCACTCTCTTACACCCCCCCCCCTCCTCCCAGACTCCCCGGGGGAGCCCAAAGGCATCTCCGCATTTCCACCTTCCTGGAGAAGGGAGACTTTGGGGGTGGAGCCAGGAGAGGGTGGGGGCCTCAGCGTGGTACAATGCCATAGAGACCCCCATTCAAAGCAGCCATTTTCCCCAGGGGAGCTGATCCCTGCCAGCTGGAGATCACCTGTAAAAGCGGGAGATCCCCAGGCCCCACCTGGAGGCTGGCAACCCTATCCTGGAGTTCTCCCAGGACCACAGCCCACCTCCAGCAGGCAGAGGTCAGCTGCCCGGGGAGAAAAGGGCTGCGCTGGAGGGAGGAGGACTCTTCTCCTACGGCCTGGTTCCCATCTGAGGTCCACCCCACCCACTCCAGGAATTTGCCATCCGGGAGGTGGCAAGCCAGTGCTCCCTCTCAGCTGAGTTAGTGTGAGCTAGCTCACAGTCTTTTTAGCCTCTGGTTCATGCATTTTTGCCTTCGCTCAGGAAGGAGGGCTCCAAGGCAAGCTAATTTATGCAGCAGCCAAACCGCTCGCTCACAGCTTTAAGGCCAGCGGCTCACAAAGCAGAATTTTTGCTCACAAGAGTCCGCAGCTTAGAGGGAACAGCGGCCGGGCACGATCCCCCGCCTTCCTCCCTCGAACTGAAATCTTACTCTCATCCCCACCCCCCACCCCGGCGGTGCATGCCTTACTTCCAAGGAGACCTCCCCGCGGGGGTCCGGCTGCACCGCTTCTCGCGGCGGCGGCTGCTTCTCCGACGACCCCTCCCCGGACGCGCATGCGCACGAATAGCAAAAGAGCCCCTCCTCTTTCCCGGACCTTCCACCCCCTTGCTCGGCCTCTCTAGCAAAACGCTCCGCGGGCTTAACCCTTTCAGTGCTGCAGGGAACTGCAAAATGGGTCCTCCGGGCCCCTCCAGCAGGAGCTTCAGCCGGGCTGCCGTCCGTCACGCCCTGCGCACTTCAGTGGACCTGCTCGGGAGTCGCTCTGCACCGGGCTGCGCTCCTCCCGGCGGATCCCGCTCACGGCGCTCAGTAAAAGGAGGCTGCAGCTGGGTCTCTTCCCCCCCCCCCCCCGCCACCTCCGTCATCCACCTCCTTTAAATTTCATAAAACTCAGCTGAGGTAGGACTGCTGCCCCCCCCCCTCTCCCTTGAAGGGCTGGCTGCCTCCCCGGGGAAGAAACTCTCCACTTGCAGCCCGAGAGACGGAAGGAGAAAGAGGGAAACCCCTGCCTGGGACGGGGAGCCTTTTCCCTGGGTCTGCAGCTCTGAAAGGGTTAAAGCCGCCCAGCTGTTTGCTAGAGAGGCCGAGCGGGCGGGGGGGAGGGAGGGAGGCTCCTGGGCGGGGGGGGGGGGGGAAGGGCAGAAGGGTTTTTGCTTCCGAAGGGGGGAAGAGAAGGGGGGAGGGTTACAGAGACGCGCGACGGAAGGGCCCCACCAAGCCTTGCTGCAACCCAGTTCCGGGAAGGTTTACTCCCAAGCAGGTCCTTTCAGTCTTGGAATCCAGTCCTGAAATTCCGGGGACCGGGTAGAAGCCGGAACGGGCGCTGGACGAGCAGTAGTGCTGCAAGCGACAGAGCAATATTTTAGAAATGACAGTGCAGAACTGTCGCACTTTTAAAACCTCTTCCGGGCCGAAATGCCTCCGGAACGGGCACGAAACAAGGAACAGAGGTGCAAAAGACAAGTCAAAATAGTGGGTTGCATTACAGACACTCCAGCGCAGTATTTTAGATATGAAAATGCAGAACCCGCGCACTTTTATTCACCCCTTCTGGTCAAAAATGACTCTGGAAAGGTGGGACATGGGGTTGGCAGCCTCCAGGAGGGTCCTGGAGTTATCCCCAGGGCAGCTACAGGCCAGAGCATAATCCAGGCCTTAGTCCAGCAAAATCACGAAGTTAACCCGGCCTCCATCTGGTTTCTAGCTCAGTTATACTTTCAGACCGGTGTCAGGTGATGTTCCAGATCCTGGCAGGTTGCACTCTCAGTGGAACCTTCTAGAAGATTATGACATTGCTCCTGCCCCCCCCCCCCAAGCAGGTTCCCTAGGAGAGCTAATTATCCCGTTCTCCACTCTGGCCTTGAGAAAGATAAGACGAGTGTATTTATTTATTTTATTGGATTTGTATCCCACCCTCTCTGCCGAAGCAGGCTCAGGGCGGCTCACATTAAAAGATAAAATACATTGAAACAAGATATAATTCAATAAAATTCATAACATTTACACATCTGAATCACAATAAAAATTAAAAGGTGCTAATAACTGTTGATGAAGTGCTGGCGGCAATAATGTTCTGCTAGTGTAGCCATAAAGTGCAGCTGCAATAATATCCAAAGATATCTCGGCCATGATGACAAAAGAGAAGAAGAGATTTGATTTATACCCCGCCCTTCACTACCCAAGGGAGTCTCAGAGCAGCTTACAAACTCCTTTCCCTTCCCCTCCCCACAACAGACACCCTGTGAAGTAGGTGGGGCTGAGAGAGTTCTGACAGAAACGGCTCTTTTTCAAGAGCAGCTGTGCCAGAACCATGGCTTGCCCAAGGTCATCCAGCAGGTGCAAGTGGAGGAGTGGGGAATCAAGCCCGGTTCTCCCAGATTAGAGTCCGCGCACTTAACTACACCAAACAGGCACCAAAAGGGCCTCAGTCGTCGTTGATGATCTTAATGGTATCAGTGGTGGCTCCTGTTCGAAAGCCTGGTGGAAGAGCTCCATTTTACAGGCACTGCAGAACTGTAAAAGGTCCCACACGGCCCTTATGTCTTCCAGGACCTGATTCCACCAGTGTGGAGCTGCCACTGAAAAGGCCCTAGCCCTAGTAGAGACCTGTCAGGCATCTTTTGGAACAAGACGGGCTACACGGTTTTTTGACCCCAACCTTGGTGCTCTCTGGGGAACATATGTAGGCAGAGAGGCCCAACTACAGATAACTCCAAGTTGGGGTAGGTGTTCACATTAACCCTTAGGAGGAAAGAGGGATGCTTTTGCCTCACAGGTGGGAAAAGCTTCATGTCAGTAGGAGCCCGATTCATCACTAGAGAATACCCATATGAGAGAAAGCACATATGCGGCTGGAGAGAGTGGAAAACACTTGCGTATCGGTGACAGTCCTACGAGGTATCGGAGCACTTGCTCGGAAGAGAAACCTTTTTCAATATTTGGAGTTTGAAAAGGGCTTCAGTGCCAATGGGAACTTTATTAAACACTGAAGATTTCATACAGGACTGAAGGAAAGATCAGCTTAATTTATATAAAAGAACCCACACAGGAGAGATCTTGTGGTTGTGTGGAAAGAGGTTCATGGACAGCAGCAGCCTGGATTCACACAGGGAAAAAATGTTTACATGTCTCACGTGTGAAAAGAGCTCCAGGTCTGTGGGAACTTTTTGTAGCACCAAAGAATTCTCACCTGAGAGAGCTCTGGTGACTGGAAAGAAATTCAGTCTAAGAACATGACTTCCTAAGGGATTCATGCCATGACGTCACTTCCCATCTTATTGTACAACAAACAACTCACACACAAAAGAGAAACATTAAACAGCTCTCTGGAGGGTGGAAGGTAGATTTATAATGCCCCATTGATTTGTAGTGCCTCTATAGAAACCTATGGCGTGGCCTCATTTGGAATACCGAGTACAGTTCTGGTCACCTCTCAAAAAGGACATCACAGTGGTAGAAAAAGTACAAAGGAGGGCAACCAAGCTGTTTAGGGGGTTGGAGCAAAATTTCTGTGAGGAAAGGCTGAAGAATCTGGGGTTGTTCATTTTAGAAAACAGACGACTAAGGGAAGAGGTTTATAAAATTATGCACGGGATGGAGAGAGTTGACAAAGAGAATTCCCCCCCCCCAATTACTAGAACTTGAGGGCATCCAATGAAGCAGACAGGCAGTAGATTCAGGATAGGTGAAAGGAAATATCACTTTGGTGTAGTAGTTGAGTGCGTGGACTCTAACCTGGGAGAACCGGGTTTCATTCCCCACTCCTCCACTTGCAGCTGCTGGATGACCTTGGGCAAGCCATAGCTCTATCAGAGCTGTTCTCTCAAGAGCAGTCCACAAAAGAGCTCTTTCAGCCCCACCTGCCTCACAGGGTGTTTGTTGTGGGGAGGGGAGGGGAAGGGAAAGGAGTTTGTAAGCCACTCTGAGACTTCAAGTGAAGAGCGGGGTATAAATCCAATCTCTTCTTCTCCTCCTCCTTTACACAGCGAGTAAATACAATGTGGAATTCGCTGCCAGAGGATGTAGTGATAGCCACAGGCACAGACAGCTTTAAAAGGGGATTACATAGATTCATGGAAGAGAGGCCTAATTGTGGCCACTAGCCTTCTCAATCCATGTTTCTGCAAGTGGGAAGAACAGTTCTGGGAAAGGGAGAGGGGGTGGGCAGTGTCCTTGCTGACTCTCCGTGGACACAGTAGCCAGTTTTGGCCTTCTCTGCCAAGTAGTCAAGATGGCAGTTATGGGTATTGTGAGGCGACCCCTTTGGAGTCCTGTCAGCATGCCCCTCCACTGTTGCTCCTCCACACTTCGACAACCCTCAACTGCCTCGGCATCCTCCCTCCTCTTCCCCACCCCGCTTGGCCTCTGAATGGATTGAGATGTTGAAGTCACCCATCTCCTCCTGCAACCTAGCGTGCCTGTTCCCCAGTGTGGAACATGAGCCCCTGTGTCCTCCTCAGCCCCTGGGAGCCTCCCTCTTTTATGAAGCGCCTATCCCACCCCCCTTTCTACCCCCACCCACATCCTACAGGGTGTGATGGACTTCTTTCCTCCCCTCTGTGCCCCTCAGGACCTTGGAAGCCACCAGAGCCACGCCCCCGGACCCTCCCTCCGAGGTATGCTAGTCCTGGCAAGCAGGGAGGGGGTGTTCGTTGTCCTCCGCAGCCCTGGACCCCAGGGAGACCTCCTGTCTGGCTTTTCCCCTGGCCACTCCACCCACCTGCGCACCAAACAGCCCATGGGCAGTGGAGAGCCCATCGGTGGCAGCGGTGAGCCCACTGGCGGTGGTGGGATCAGTGGTGGCCTCATGCAGACTGGGTGGAGGTGAGGTGTCCTGGTGGCCCCTCCACTCGGTGCCAGCCCGAAAGCCTCCCGATCGGCACTGGGGCAGTGTGAGCCTGCCTCTGCCAAGTCTGGACCTGTGGCTGGCCTTGGAGAAGCATCATCCTCTGGTGGTTCCAGTCCGATCTGGCTAATGGGTCCCAGACGTGGGGCTAGGGGACTCCTGCTTGACATGTGCCACAGGGTCCTGGTTGGGAGGGGGGCTTCCTCTTGTACTCCATGCTTGGGATTCTGGAACACTCCAGGGGATTTTGAGAATCTCTGCTGGACTCTGTTCAGGCCTCAAATGTGAGGCTCCTTGAGGCATTGGACAGGATCTATTTCCAGTGATCTGAGCATGAGCAGAGTGCCTTGCTGCCAGCTCCACTTCCTGTGTACTGCATCTTTACGAGGCTCAGCCAGAAGACCTCAGCACAGGAGAAACGCAGGGCGTCATGGACAAAGATGAGCTTTAGTTAAATACTGGCCTGCTCCTTTCTGGTCAAGCCAAGCTATCTGTCCTGAGGTTCAGTGTTAAATGATGTGCCATTAAGCTAAGGAAAATGGATGTTTTTGTGTTGCTCTGCTTTACAGCATTTGGCAACAAGGAGGGGATGCACCTGCTGCTAAAACACACAGAAGCTGCCAGAAAAAAACTTGATCCCAGAGCAGCTCTTTCCTTTCCAAATAACTGCTGGGTCCCTACAGAAATGGCTGCGCTGGTCCATAAAGGAGAGTTCAGTGTGGGGACACCCCAGCACGGACGTTTTTGTATGGCGGCGAGAGTTGGACTATAAGGAAGGCCGAGCACTGAGGAACAGATGCTTTCGGATTATGGTGCTGGAGAAGACTCTTCAGAGTCATTTGGACTGCAAGGAGATCAAATCAGTCAATCCTAAAAGAAATCAACCCTGACTGTTCCCTGGAAGGCCAGATATTGAAGCACGGAGGCAGGACTCCTTCAACCAGCAACCCCATTCAGATCACTTTCTGGCCAGGTCTGGAGCCTCCTGCTGTGAAGCAGCATCCCACTCCCAGAGAGGCAAAAGAGGGGCTACAGCCAATGTTCCCTCTAAGCTGTGGAGTCTTGGGAGCAAAAATTCTACTTTGTGAGCTACTGGCATTCAAGTTGTGAGTGAGCGATTTGGCTGCCGCATAAATTAGTTTGCTCTGGAGCCCTCCTTCCTGAGCCAAGACAAAAATATGTGAGCTGGAGGCTAAAAAAACTGTGAGATAGCTCACACTAACTCAGAGGGAACACTGGCTACAGCCCATGGTTGAGCAGAGAATTTTGTGCACCAGCACCCCCAAGCCCAGGTTAGAGGGAACACTTTGCACAATGTGCTTCAAGATCCCCACCTTCCCAACCAACATCATTCTGATGGTACCTCTCTCTTATTATGGTCTCCATAGGGAGCCTGTTCCACCGGGGGGGGGGGCAGGACAGAGAAAGCCCTGGCCCTGGTTGAGGCAAGACGGGTGTCCTTCAGGCCAGGGACCACCAGGAGGTGTTGATCTTTTCAGCGTAACGCTCTTCAAGGCATATATGGGAAGAGGCGGTCCCTTAGATATGTTGGTCCCAGGCCGTATAAGGCTTTAAAGGTCAAAACCAACACCTTGAAGCAAATCCGGTACTCAACCGGCAACCAATGCAGCTGGCAGAGCGCGTGCCTTATGTGAGCCCACACAGGCATTGATGTCAGCAGACGTGTCCCCGCATTCTGCACCAGTGGTAATTTCCAAATCAGCTTCAAGGGTAACCCTGCGTAGAGCGAGTTGCAGTAATCAAGTCTGGAAGTGACCATTGCATGGGTCCCCATTGCTACGCCTTGAGGGGAAGACCTTCAGTAGCCTGATCTGCCTAAGATGGAAAAACACAGATCTAGCAACTGCAGCAACCCGGGCCTCCATGGGAAGACAGTCATCCAGTGTCACTCCCAGACTCCTCACTGTCTGGAATGACACCAAAGGCGCCCCCTCCAGTGTGGTGAGCCTGCTGCCCACATCCAACCCGCCTCGACCCAGGTACAGGACCTCAATCTTCGATGGATTTAACTTCAACCAACTCTACTGCAGCCATCCAGCCACAGCATCCAAAGCCTCAGCCAAGTTCGTAGGAACGGGAGACGGATGGCCATGCATTAACAGATAGAGCTGAGTGTCATCAGCATACTAATGACAACCCAGCCCATAACTCTGGACTAACTGGGCGAGGGGGCACATACAGATGTTAAATAACACTGGCGAGAGGACTGCCCCCTGCGGCACTCCATATACCAGTGGGTATCGCGGGGAGACCCTCTCACCAAGTGCCACCCTCTATCTCTGACCATGGAGGAAGGCGGAAAACCATTTCAAGGCAGTCCCTTGAACTCCTGCGTCGGCAAGGTCGTGGGTCAATAGATCATAGTTGACCATACTGAATGCTGCCAATAGATCTAATAGTAACAGCAGCACCAGTTCTCTTACTGTCTCAACTGTAGTTGGGAGGTCCTGGTGGAGTGTCACGATCTTACCTGCAAAATAGCTTGTAAATGCCTCGCAGCCAATGGCCATTTCCCCACTATTTGGTCTTCCCTGTGGCAGGGTCGTAATGGAATGAATAATTCTAAATAATTAGGCTGTACCTATCCAGCTCTAAAAAATCACAGTTCGTCTCTAACCACTATCTGACTGAATACCCCATCCGCCTCACTGAATATCCAATTAACCCACCCTATTACAGAATTAACCCACTTGAATCGCACTAAATGAGAAATACAATCAAAGTAATCAATTTCAGATATTCCAAACTAATTTGATTAACAGGCTAACAATCTCAATTTAATCAGTGGGGGGGATTTAGGTTGGGTAAATATTATACAAATTCATTCAAAACCCTCCCTCTAATCTCCCCACCCCCACCGTATAAATTATCAATAACTGATTGACTAAAACTACAGAAATACCCAATTTAATCAATTAAACAATCACAATCTCAATTAATCAAACTGATATTCAGTTATCAGGGGGTATAAACATATAATGCCAGGAAGCCTGAAATACCTAATTCTGCAAACAAATTCTGCATGAGGTGTTCACTTTCATTTCTACCACCCCAAGTCCACCATTCATTGGGGTCTGTTCTTCCTTGGCTCATAGCATCTCCCATGTTCCTACACAGCATTTAGTAATTAATAACAGGGTCAGCAGGACAATTACTGCAGCCCAAAGGTCTGCTTCCACAATTGCCCATTCTGCAGACCACATCCTTCCAGCTCCAGTCAAAAGAAAACCAGGGCCAGGTTGAGTATGTCGACTGACGGGCACTGAGTTCAGACAGCAGCGTTCTGGGGCCACCCAAAAGCTCAGAACAGAACCAAGTTGAGGCAGAAAGCTCCAAAGGCTGGCTGCAGTTCACATCACCTTGCAGCATGAGGCACAGATTGGAGATACAAAAGTTGGAAAAGTCGAAGCTGAAGCTGAAGTGGGCTGCTGCACTTGCCCACCCAGTCTCCTCAAGTCCTGATATCAGCAGGCAATTTAAAAAGAAAGCCACAGGCGGAGATTCCCCAGATGCCAGCAGAATGTTTGGCATCTCCCACAGAGCAGTGTCCGCTTCAATTATCAAAGACAGCCGACAGCTGGCAGAAGTAGCAGGAAACTCCCCGGCTGTGCAGATGTAATCCAGGCCGCTCACTACCAACTCTAATGCATATACCTCTCCAAAATAAAGTAAGGAGACAGAAAGAGGATTTTCTCAGTGGTGCCATAAAGGCCCAATCTCAATGGAAGAATTCTAGGGGGGCTTTGAAGAGAAAGACGTGGGCAGTATGCCTTGGCCCAGGGCTAAGTCCAGGTCATTTCCAGCACATACAAAGGTAGTGGCAGTGGTGGTACTCAGAGGAGGAGGAGGGAATCCTACTTCTCCCTCCCAAATCTCTCTATGAGAATCTGGGGGTGGGGTGGGACGGACAACTTAGATTGGGGAATTCATACCCCACAAGGTTCCCCTGCCAACTCCATGGATACTGGTCCATTTCAACAATACTAGTTGTTGTGGGGGAGGGGGGGGTCTAATCCCCTAGAATTTACTGAGTTGTTGGGTTAGGGGACACAACCTTTTCCTTTCAATCCAAATTTAATCCTACTGCCAAGATGCTTTGGGTTTCAGAGTAGTGAAACCCCCAAAAAGCTCACAGCAGGATTGACTGGGGAGGGATTAGGGTTGAGAAATGCTTCTTTAGAACTGCTTGTCAGATAAAAAAAAGTTTGGGAATTAAGGATTCCAGCTGGTCACACTACGGCTATATCAGTAGGAGAGAGGCTATAGATCTGTTACTCTCCCAACTTGTCTATTCCATCATACACTTTGGAAAAGGAACTGTTTTTGCCAGTTTTGAAGATGTCAGAGTTAGAAGGGCAGATAACCTGAAGTAGCAAGTTTAACAGAGGAAGGGAAAAACTAAAGGCCTTTCTTTGTGTAACTACGTTGTCAGCCTTTTGGAACCTCCAGCACCAGGGCGTTTGAAGAACCTCATCAGAACCAGATATAGGAAAGTTTCACCCTTGTATGGATTCTCTGAGGAACCTGAAGGTCGGATCTGTGGCTCAAGCTCATGGCACACATTATTTATAAGGTTCCTTCCCTGGGAGAACTCCTCGATGGAGAGATCAGTTGATCCTTCATCCAGCAGAGCCCTTTGCCCATTTTCGCTTTCTTTCTTCCCTGTGGGATCTTTTTGAGGTTTTGAACATGGCTGAAGCTTTTTCCACACTGCGTATTTATAACATTTCTTCCAAGTTTAAGTTTTCTGCGCAGATTCAAGCTTCTTATAGCATTTTATATCTTTTCAGTGCTTTGTATGGTCTGTTGTCATCTTTTAGGTGTGAAATAGGAGAAAAGCTCTTTTCACAGTTAAGCAGTTACATCGTTTGTCCTTGTGTGGGTTCCTCGTTGCAGTAGAAGAGTAAAGTAGAAGAGTGTCACTCCAACTGAATCTCTTTCCACACTTTGAAGATTCAAAAGTTTTCTGCCTGTATGGTTTTTTTTTATGCAGTTTAAGATAGCCACCCTGGCTGAATCTCTTTCCACACTCTGAGCATTCAAAATGTTTCTCCCTTGTGTGGGTTCTCTGATGCTGTTGAACATTGCCACTGGTACTGAATTTCTTTTCCCATTGAGCATTCAAAAGGTATCTCCCCTGTGCGGGTCCTTTGGTGCTTTTGAAGACTTCCACTCTCACTGAATCTCTTTCTGCTTAGAAAATTCAAAAGATTTCTCCCATGTATGGGTTCTTCGGTGCCTCTGAAGATGGCAACTCTGACTGAATCTCCTTCTGCACTCTGAACATTCAAAAGGTTTCTCCCCTGTGTGGGTTCTTTGATGCAGGTGAAGACTGTTACTATGACTGAATCTCTTTCTGCACTCTGGACATTCAAACGGTTTCTCCCCTGTGTGAGTTCTTTCATGCTTCTGAAGACTACCATTCTCACTAAATCTCTTTCCGCACTCTGAGCACTGAAAAGGTTTCTCACCTGTGTGCGTTCTTAGATGATTTTGAAGATGGCCACTCTGATTGAATCTCTTTCCACACTCTAAGCATTCAAAAGGTTTCTCCTGTGTGTGGGTTCTTTGATGCAGTTGAAGACTGCTACTCAGACTGAATGTCTTTCCACACTCTGAGCATTCAAAAGGTTTCTCCCCTGTGTGGGATCTTTGGTGCTTCTGAAGAGTGCTACTCTGACTGAATCTCTTTCCACACTCTGAGCATTCAAAAGGTTTCTCGCCCGTGTGGGTTCTTCCATGTAGATGAAGATGGCCACTGTGACTGAATCTCTTTCCACACTCTGAGCATTCAAAAGGTTTCTCCCCTGTATGGGTTCTTCGATGTAGTTGAAGATAGCGACTCTGACTGAATCTCTTTCCACACTCTGAGCATTCAAAAGGTTTCTCCCCTGTGTGGTTTCTCTGATGCTGATGAAGACTTCCACTCTGACTGAATCGCTTTCCACACTCTGAGCATTCAAAACGTTTCTCCCCTGTGTGGGTTCTCTGATGCTGTTTAAGAGTGCCACTCTGACTGAATCTCTTTCCACAGTCTGAGCATTCAAAAGGTTTCTCCCCTGTATGGGTTCGTTGATGCTCTTGCAGATTGCAACAATGTCTGAATCTCTTCCCACACTCTGAGCATTCAAAAGGTTTCTCCCCTGTGTGGATTCTCTGATGCTGTTGAAGACTGCCACTCTGACTAAATCTCTTTCCACACTCTGAGCATTCAAAAGGTCTCTCCCCCGTATGTGTTCTTTGATGCTCTTGCAGATTGCAACAATAACTGAATCTCTTTCCACACTCTGAGCATTCAAAAGGTTTCTCCCCTGTGTGGGCTCTCTGATGCTGTTGAAGATTCTTAGTCCCACTGCATCTCTTTCCATACTCTGAGCATTCAAATGGTTTCTTGAATCTGTGTACTCTTTGGTGTACACACAGCTGTGGTTTATTTCTGAAGTACTTTTCACACAAAATGGATTTACTTGCCTTCATTATCCTGTTCTTTGGAATATTTACATTATGCTGTCTTCCATCTCTCTTCTCAACCATATAACTTCCTTTCTTTCTCATCGGTATACCTCGATTCCTGACGTTTTCTTTCAAGTCTTCATTGTTAACTTTATCTGGCATTTGCTGATTAAGTTCCTCACCCACTTCAATCCTCTGATTATCCTCTGCTGGAATAAAGAGAGAGATACTGTTAACACCTAGGAGGGCTGGGAAAGTCCAAAGTCCATGTGACCACAGTAGGTAAGGATTGACAGACCTTTGGCCTTGTCCAGTTTGGCTGACCTTAACCACCCCTCCAACTTTCCCCAGAATATGTAGTATTTAAGGATTCCTCATTGCCTCAAGTGCCACAATTGAGCTCTTGCCCGCAAGGAGCTTCTGAGCCTCCAGATTCCAGGCCCTCCCTCCTTCCCCAGTAGGCTGTATGACTGTACGAAACGTTGCTCAAAAGTGAATCAGAAATCCCCCATGGCACTTCCTTGCCTTTTCCCATGACATAACCATGATGGATACTCACTCTCAGCCAGACCATTTGGGAAAGAAATAAGTTCTTTGGATCCTCTTGAGGAAATCTTCAATCTTTCTTTAGATGCAAGGCCACTGTCTATATCCACCATAGTCTCTCTTACTTATTTATTATTTATTTTTATTACTTTTACCCCACCCTCCCCATTGAAGCGGGCGCTATCAATAAAATCCACATTCAGTATAAATACATAAAAACAATAAAGTCACCCAATCAGTCATAATTTTCCACTCATTTTCCAATGGTGGCGCAGCATAATAAAGTGAATCAAGTACGTATACTCCAGCATAGCATAGCGCCTCTTCACAGATTGGCAACCAGCTCATCAGGGATGTAATGCCTACTAGAACACCTGTTGGAACAATTCCATCTTCACAACCCTATGGAACTGCTGAAGATCCCGTAGGGCTCTGATCTCATTTGGGAGGTTGTTCCAGTATGTCAGTGCCACCAGGGAGAAAGCCCTGGCCCTAGTTGAGGACAGCCTGGCATCCTTATGCCCAGGGAGGGCCAGGCAGTTTTGTGTCCCTGACTGCAGTGCTCTCTGGGGAACATACGGGGAGAGGCGGTTCCTTAGATAGACAGGTCCCTGACCATAAAGGGCTTTAAAGGTTAAGACCAGCACCTTGAAGCGCATCCAGAACGCTATTGGCAGCCAGTGCAGTAGTTTTAGCACAGGCTGGATGTGCTCCTGCATAAGGAGACCTATCAATAACCTGGCCGCCGCATTCTGCACTAGCTGCAGCTTTTGGAGTTGCCCCAAGGGCAGCCCCATGTAGAGAGCACTACAGTAGTCTAACCTCGAGGTGACCATAGCATGGATCACTGAAGCCAAGATCTCCACATTCAAGGAAGGGAACCAACTGCCTAACCAGCCGAAGATGGTAAAAGGCTGTCTTGGCAGTGGCTGCTACCTGGGCCTCCATTGTCAGGGAAGCCTCCAGGAGCACTCCCAAACTCTGGACCCTCGGTTTGGGTACCAGTGGTGCCCCACCGAAGGCTGGTAAGGGGATCCCTACCCCGGCCCTCTCCGATTCAGGCACAGGACTTCTGTCTTCGTTGGATTCAACGTTAATCAACTCAACGTAAGCCATCCAGCCACGTCCTGCAGCGCCCAGTCCAGATTTTCTGGGATAGAGTCAGACTGGCCGCCCAACAGCAGACAGAGCTGGGTGTCATCAGCATATTGGTGACACCCAAGCTCATGCCTCCAGGAAATCTGGGCAAGGGAGCACATATAGATGTTAAATAACATCGCGGAGAGCACTGCCCCTTGGGGTACCCCACAAATTAGTGGGTGCCTGTGGGACAGCTGCTCCCCCCCCCCAATAGCCACCCTTTGTCCACAATCATGGAGGAAGGAGACAAGCCATTGTAGGGCAAGCCCCCAAATCCCCATGTTGGCAAGGGGGTGGGTGAGCAACTGGTGATCAACCATGTTGAATGCTGCTGACAGGTCTAACAGCAGCAGCACCACTGACCCACACCGGTCCAGATGCCTCTGGAGGTCATCTGTGAGGGCAACCAGGACTATCTCCATCCCGTGGCCCGGGCAGAAGCCAGACTGGAAAGGATCTAGTGTGGAAGTGTCATCCAGAAAGCTCTGCAGCTGTATCGCCACCGCCCTCTCAATTAATTTGCCCCAAAAGGGAAAATTAGAGTCTGGCCAATAGTTAGCCAATTTAGCCAGGTCTAAGGATGGGTTTTTAAAGAGGGGGCGGACCACTGCCTCCTTAAGAGCCCCCAGGAACAGCCCCTCAGAGAGGGACTTGTTGATAATGTCCCGGAGGGCCCCTTGAAACCCCTCACAGCCCACTTTAATTAGCCAGGAGGGGCACGGGTCTCGGTTGCATGTGGTTGGGTGTACCGTTGATATCAGTCTGTTGACTTCCTCTAGGCTACATGGATCGAAGTAATCCAGAATGGGACCAGAAGACGCGCATGGAGCCTGAAGTTCACACACTGTCTCAATCGTGGCAGGAAGGTCATGGCGGAGCGACAAGACTTTATCTGCAAAGTAGCTCGCAAAAGCCTCACAGCCTATGTCCAATTCACTAATATTTTGCCTGCCCTGTGGCAGCGCTGACAAAGACCAAATTGTTCTATACAATTGGGCTAGGCATGAGCTTGCCGACGCAGTTGTGGCTGCGTAGAACTCCCCTCTTCGCAGCCTTGATTGCCATCTCATAGGATCTCATAAATGTCCTATGGGATGTTCTTGTTGCCTTGTTGCGGACGTGCCGCCACTGCCTCTCTAACCGTCTGAGCCTTTGCTTCATCAGCCTCAGCTCCTGGGTATACCAAGGAGCCAGCCTTGAGCGAGGGTGCAAAGGGCGTCTGGGAGCGATCTCGTTGATGGCTGTCAAGAGTCAGGTGTGCCAGACCTTAAGTAGCTCATCTGACAAGCTGCCAGGGGGCAATGGATCCCGAAGAGCCATCTGAAGCCGCAAAGGGTCCATTTGGCTCCACAGGCGAGCTCAAACACACTCGCCGCCAAACAAGGTTGGGGTGACACATTCACTCAGGCCCTCAGGGCATGGTGGTCCGACCATGGAACTGACATAGCAGTAATCCGGTCCACTGTAACTCCCACTGCAAAGATCAAATCAAGTGTGTCCCCTGCTCTGTGAGTGGGGGCAGTTGCATATTGGGAGAGTCCCAGTGCTGCCATGGATGACACAAGGTCCACTGCCGGCTGCGAAGCTGCATCATCAGCATGGACGTTGAAGTCACCCAGGACTATTAGCCTAGGGTTCTCCAACGCCCAGCCCGACATGGTTTCCGCCAGAGATTACAGGCTATCTGCCGGTGCATTAGGCGGCCGGTACACCAGCCAGATTGCCAAACTCTCCCCGGCTTCCCACACAAAGCCAACGCACTCAATGCCTGTGAGCCTCGCAATCGGGAGCACCCTGAAGGAGTAAGCCTCCCGAACAAACAGCGCTACTCCTCCCCCCACCCGCTCCACAGTCCGAGATTGGTGAAGGACCGAGAACCCGGGCAGAGCCATCTGGGAGAGAGCAACTGTCTCCCCATCTCACACCCAGGTCTCGGTCACACACGCCAGATCCACATCCTGCTCCTGCAGGAAGTCACAAAGGACTGTGGTCTTGTTGTTGGTAGACCTGGCATTGCACAACACCAATGTCAGAGTGGGATTTTTAATCCTTGCCCCACAACCTGCCACCTTTGGGGTGGGACACAGGCTGGAAGGTGGCCGAGCTACTCTATTTCTCTGCCCCCTTCCCTTATACTCCTGACTTCACTCACTGAGACAGAATGAATGAGAGCGAAAATGATCATTCTTATATGGGGAAGGAAAGAAATTCAAGAGTAAAACTTCTTCTAGAGGGTGAAACCATGGTCAAGATCGAAGCCCACCATCCCAACCAGTATAAGGGGAATGGACCTGTGAAGCAAAGCACCCAGGTTTCCCAAATGCTTTACGTAATTATTAAGTGGCCTGGTCTGACTTTCAGGCATTTGTGATTCGAGTCTCTCTGCAGCTGTCATTCTTATCTTTTTCAAGGCCACTGGTTAATCGTGAGAACCTGTATCCAGTTGTGTACCCAGGCGATAGGGAGAATTAGAAGGGTGCTGACAGCCTCTGGAAAATTCCATCAAGGAAGACCCTTGATTGGGTCATTAGGACCACCTGACCCTAGCAGGCAGAAAGTATAATACACATATAGACAAGAGGGAAGCCAGGCTAAATTTATGATCATGCCATGCTAGTATGTCTTGATATTTTCTTGCTGCATCATGATGAAATAGTTTTCTGTAAAGCAACTTAGGCTACAGCTGGAATACCTGTGCTGCCACAAGAGGTGCCACCGAATACCAAGTGTTTCATGTATCAGAACAGTTCGCTTTCCATGTTTTCTGTTGTTGAGTTGGAGAAACTTTGCTGTTTAGTGATGTTTTATTTTTAGATCCTTAACAAACCTTTACATATTTAAAAAGGGGTCTACTTTACTTGTGTGCTCTCTTCTCATGAACCCACTGAGCCAGGTGCTGCTCAGGTATAAAAAGTAGAGACCAAGGGGGACCCAGGCTTTGCTTCCTCACAAGATCATTTTCAGATCACAGGCAGAGCGGATGTCGGGAATCCCATTCAGGGGGAAGGGTGTGTTTTAAAGGTTGCCAACAGAAAAATGAGGATCTGGCCCCTTCCAGAGTCTTTCTGAGGGCCTCTCATCCCTCCCTTTGCCTCAGGCCAGGACACCTCCTCTGGCTTGGGTGATGGCCACAACACTGGCCTCTGTTGCCCCCGGGCAGGAACACACACAGGAATACATGAAGCTGCCTTCTACTGAATCTGACCCTTGGTCCATTGAAGTCAGTGTTGCCTCCTCAGTCCGGCAGGGTCTCTCCAGGGTCTCAGGCAGAAGTCTTTCACATCACCTCCTACCTCACCTTTAATGGAAATGCTGGGGATTGAACCTGGGACCTTTCACATGCCAAGCAGAAGCTCTGCTAGGAAACCACAACCACCACCACCACATAGCAGGACAGGCTTTAAAAAAACTGTGAACAGCTATTCAATATTTTGACTCATGCCTCCTGACAATGGCCGCAATTCGCACCTTTGGCACCCAGGAGAGATCCTTACCCAGAAAGGCCACATTCTCATAGTTCTCCCGCATGACTTCCCTGTACAGAGCTCTTTGTCCCGGATCCAGCAGGGCCCACTCCGCCTCAGTGAAATCGATGGACACCTCCTCAAAGGAAAAGGGACCCTGGAAGATAAAGCAGATTCCCTCCTCAGAGATCACGCCAGGCAGAGATTGGACACTGGAAGGGAGTAGACTGGGAAGGGACAGGATGTCAGGCCTGGGATGGGTAAAGGGAACAGCGGCCAGAGGATCTCTTGTCCAGACACCTTGTAGAAACTGCAGGAGCACCTGTCCCCCTGAGGAAGGAATAAGGACCCAGGCTGTCCCCCCTGCTCACCTCATTGTGGCAGAAAAATCAGCAAGCCTGGGGCATTTCTGTGTAACAGCCTGGATTGGCTGAGGCCTCTCTGTTTGGTTCCTCTCCCATGAGACTTTGCAGGCTTAGCTACTGTCATCTCTCAAGCCTCTCTCTCGCCTGACAAGGCACTCTGCTCCAAAAAGAATAGTTTGCCTTTCTCTAGGTCTACCATTTCACCCTCATACTGTGTCAAAGACTCGTAGTGAGAAGGCTTGGAGCTCCTGACCAGCAACATACTTGCTGAAGCAGGCATCTGTGCTTCCAATAAGGTCAGAATAAAGTTTACAAATAACATCCTTGACTGTCTAAGGTAACTTGGGTATGAGTTCGAGGTGAATACTGTCCTTTTTTGTTAATTCTTCTGCTAAAAGTGTATTACTCCATGTGGGCTGAACCTTTGGATCCTGAGGGTATAAATTGGTGAAGACTTCTTTGCTCTGGGCTGGTCTTCAATCAGCTCTCTGTGAGCTCTTCTTAACTAGACCAGGGCGCTCTGTATTTCACACTAGTGCACTATGTTTGTGTTGAAGTATTCTATGCTGAATATGAAAATGTTATGTTTTTATCCTAAAAAATATGGAAGTGCTAATGTGCTTTCTGTCCTTAGGAAGCTTATATTGTAAATAACCAGAACAGTGGTCTCTCTCTATTGATTCAGCCACTCCCTTGCCAGTCTCCACCCAACCAAGAAAAGAACTAAAGGGGAATGGGAGGGTCCCAGAGAAACAGTCCTGGGGTCCCAGAATACCGTAACACTCACCTCTCCTACCTGGACTGGAGGTACAGCAGCCGTTTCCAGACCTCTGACAAGATGACAGCTCAACAGCATCTCTTCACTGCCTGTTCCTGAGAGAGAAAGGAGGAAGGAAGGGTGTTGGCTTGCTTTTTACTGCTTCACACAACCCCTTCCCAAGGTTGTGAAACCTCACTCTGTGTAAACTCAACACATTTTAAAACATTTTTTGCTGAATTCTGGAAGAGGCAGAAGAGAAGCACATGGTAACAATGAACCTCAGGGATTACAAATGTGGCCAACATATTTCAGTCTTCTGTCAGACCTGTGTTTGCTCTGCGGGGAGGGAAAGACGTTGCATGACACGTCACCATCACATTCGGACCAGACGTGACTTGAGCGCATCTGGAGACTCGAGGGTAATAGGAGTGAGTTTTCAGAGTGTCTCTTGGCACGCTCACTTCCCAACCGGACGCAACTTCAACATCACATCTGTCCCAAGCCCCTCCCCAGAACTCCTGAGGGGTGCTAGGCCACAGCCTGCCATCCGTCCCCCCAGCACTGTGTTTCCCACAGCAGCCAGCCAGATGCCCCCTGAAGCCCAGGCACAGAAGCCACATTTCCCCCAATATTTTTGGACCCTAGACACTAACTTTCAGAGCTTTGCTGTCCCAGAAGGTGGAGGCTCCTTTTATTCACCAGGCTGAATAGTTCTGCTGAGGTCTGTCTACCTTCCCTCCCCCCACCCCTGGCAACTTTTCTTTTTATGGAAGGAAGGTGAGATAGGAAATTTTTAACTAATGGGAGAAATTACCCTCCAGGAATTCGTCTAATCTCCTTTTGGAGGCATCAGAGTTAGTGGACACTGAGTGCCGCAAACTAACTCTTGGTTGTGTGTAGAATGATTTATTTTTCTCCGGACCTGAATGCTTTACCCATCCCATTCACGGGGTGCCCCAACTGCATCCAGGAACACTGGGTCCTTACCACAGGAGGGGGAATCTTGGGCACACTCCATGGCCTGCATCCCCTGCCCGTGCTCCAAGGAAGCTTCTACCACTTCAGGGATTGCACCTTCCATCTTCAGAGATGGTCCCCACATCTGAAACAGCAACGAGGGAGAGGGGTAAGAGATGGAATGGAAAAGAGACCAAGGAATGGATTCTGCCCCACGCCCAGACTCTGCATGCTTCCATCAGCAGACCTGCTGAGTTATCTGGAGGGATCAGAAATTCTCTAGTAGAAACTGCTACTGAAGGGAGGGAACCTTTAGAATCAGGCCCAATTGGACATGCTTGAATCAAGCTTGAATTGGACATACCTGGAGGAAACCCCCTCACCTGTTCTGCCTGCCTCTTCTCCTCTGCCTGACTCAGGAGGAAACCTTCAGCCAGGGCCACCACCTGGGAACTGGTCTCCGGCTCATATCCGTTTCAGCCCCTTATGTCAGCTAATGCTGCCATCTCCCGCCCGGGAGGTGGGATGAGTGAACCCTTGACATCGGGACTGTGGAATGTTATGTTATATTTCTCATGGCATGCTTATCGCTCTTCCGAGCTGCTCTGACCTTGAGGGACTGTTGGCGCCTGCCTATGTATCTCTTCTCCTGTCTGGCTCAACAACTTCCCGCTTTTTGCCTGGGAATTGCAAACCAGTATTTTAAGCACCTTTTCTCTGACGATGATCGGTTACAATGCATTAACAGACCCCTTTTTGAATTCTGTATAATTGTCCTGCTTGCGGTTGTGTCAGCCATTACTAACACAAGAAGGGCAGGTGACCATAGCAGACCTTTCTCAACAAAGCATTCCTGTTTAAGGACACTTGTTGGTGACTGACTCTGTAGGACTCTCACAGCTCAGGGGACTAAAATGGTCCCCTGTAGAACAACCGGGGGGGGGGGGGGAGTTTTCCATCAGGAGAGCCCTCATTGCACGGTGCAGCCCAGAGACACATTTTATCTCCTTGAGTGCTGTTTGGGAGAACACGGCCCCGAATCTTTGAATTTTCAGAAGTTTGTGGTTCAGGCACGCAGCACCGGGACCTTTGCTGAGTCCTGAGCTGCGCCATCTTTCCCAGAATCCCCTGCAGGCTCCAAGGGCAGAGTGGCACCTACCGGTTCTCTCGGAAGTCCATGCGGTCCCACTTCTCTGTCGTCCCCCTAAAAGGAAAGACAGGATCTCAGCATCACACGGACATTAGTCCGCTTCAGGGAGGAGGGGGATTCAGCTTAGAGAGGTGCCCCTCCCATCACCACGATAGCTGCATTATTTAATTGGGCCTGAGACCTTGATGAAGCACCTCACTTCTCAGCCTGAGGACCTCAGTTTTCAGGGGGGAAACCTGAGCTCCTTGTTCTCAAGATGGTGGGAATAACTAGGAAGCAATGCTCCCTCTAAGCTGTGGAGTCCTGTGAGCAAAAATTCTACTTTGTGAGCTTCTGGCATTAGGGTTGTCAGCAAGCAATTTGGCCACTGCATAAATCAGTTTGCTCTGGAGCCATCCTTCCTGAGCTAAGACCAAAATGTGTGAGCCAGAGGCTAAAGAACTGTGAGCTAGCTCACACTGACTCAGCTTAGAGGGAGCACTGCTCGGAAACATCACGAGTGGGGCCAGGTTGAGCCTTGGCTCAGTTTCCGCAGGCTAGGCGGGGGGGGGGGTCTGGGTCTCAGGTCTCCCTGTGCTCCCATCTGCGAATAGGATGAGCTGAATAAATTGCCAAAGCCAGCAAAGTCTTGATGCTTTACAGAACTTGGTGGCACTGGGGTTCGGTGCCGAATTGTGGCACACAAAATATTTATTTTACCTCTTTTATACCTCACTTTTCTACCTAATGGGGACTCAAAGCGGCTTACATCATTTTCCCCTCCTCCATTTTATTTTAGTTGGGGGACATGAGTATTTTGTGTGTGTGTGTGTGTGTGCGTGCGTGTGCTGGCATGTCTGGAAGTCACAGCTGACTCCTGGCGACCCCTAGTGGGGCTTGGCCATTCAGAGGGGTGGCTTGCTGTTTCCTGCCCCTGCCTCCCAGCCCTGGAATTCCTTGGAGGTCTCCCACCCAAGTACTTGCCAGGGTCGGCCCTGCTTAGATTCTGAGATGTGATGAGATCGGGCTTGCCTGGGCTATCCAGATCAGGGTCCCCCTTCTCCATTTTAGATTTTTGTCCAGTAGCACCTGATACCCTCCCCCATTAGCCCAATTGCTGTGAGGTTGTCCCAAAAGATGCAGTCTGAAAGAGGTCTTCTTAGCCAGAAAGTCCTTTATTTGCAAAGAGGTTCTTATTGGTACAGTTACACTTTCTCTGTCAGTAATAACTTTTGTGTAAACGAACAATTAGTATTATAATAGGAAACCGGAATCCCCCTCATTACTTCTACACCAATCATAGAGTGTTAGAAATGGCTCCAGCCCCCTTAACAAGTTTCTCACAGAAATGGCAGCAAGTATGTTATTGTGCCTTTTGTTTCACATAAAAATGGTGGCAAGTATGTTATTGCGCCTTTTGTTCCCAGGGAACTTCTGCTAAAATGTCTTCGAAGGCAGCTGCAAAAGGAACAACACAGTAGAACACAGTAGGGAGGATTTATCCCAAGACCTTGAGCAAGCTAGGAGCGAAGCAAGCAAAAGCGGGGTGTGATAAGAAAGCCAGACAGCTAAACAGCACAGACAGCACATTCCTGCGGGTGGGGTCCCAGGTTGAATCCCAATCCCTGGCCGGGAAATGGCAGTGTAACTGACAATTGCCTTATTTCTTAATAAGCTTGGGGAATTATAATATTAATGAGCAACTGGAATAAAATATGGGACCATGACCTGTGTATACTGGAGTCAGAATTCCCAGAACCCAGGAACAGACACGGAGACTGGGTAGCTAAAACAATAATTTCTTTACTAAATATTCTCAAGCATACAAACAATAATCAAGCATACACACACATAATACAGAACTAAGAAAGCAGAGGTGATTGATAGCTAAAAGAGGGGTCAGTTATGGGATGAAACTACCTGTCCAGATGTGCAGAGCTCCATGAAGAAGGGATTATTGTCCAAGCCAAGAATTTGGGGATGGGCTGCCAGTTGTCATCAGGGCAGAGGCACACAGTCTGAGACCATAAGCATGGACAAATATAGACTAGGGGTGTGCATTCGGCAAAGCAAACCCGAAAAAACCCACAAAAAAACCTTTTCAGCATTTTTCAGGTTTTCGGGATACCGAATCAGCTTCCCTGAGCTGATGTGGCTGCTGAAAAATGAATGCTGAAAACCCTATGGGGCCATTGTAGTCAATGGCAAAGATCCTCTAACAAGTATTCAGGGGGCTGGGGGAAAGGGGGTTTGAAGTAGAGGCACCAGATGTATACTGGAGCCTCTCCCCAAAAGGCCTCCCAAGTCTGGAAAAGATTGGACCAGGGGGTCCAATTCTAGGGACATCCAAAGAGGGTGCCCCCAATCCTCCATTGTTCCTATGCAGATTGGAAAACAGCAGGCAGCAGTGTCTCCCCGAGAACCTCTCTGCAAGAAAGTAAGTGAGGTGTGCTGGTGGCGTGAGGGGGCATGTTTGCCAGGCTAGCAGCAGAACCAGTTCAGTGTGCCCTCCCGAACCAGTGCCACTGTGGCAGTCAGTGCCCAAACCCAACAGAACTCAGGTCAAATGCCCCCAAAGATTCTGTACACACACAATTTATTTCAAAATGGAGGGAGGGTCATTTTATGGCCTGCCCTCCATCCCTGACCTTGTGGACAAACTCCCCACCCTGTTTGCCAACTTACCCCATGTCCCCTTTCCCCAGGTAGGACCAGGAGTCCATCGAAGCCATGGTCACCCTGCAGAGAGATAACCAAAGGGCAGACCCTCTTTATGTATTGATTGATTCTCTAATTTAAAATATTTGCCACCTTTCTACCCTGAGGCACTTGAGGCGGCTTCCAATAAAGCGCCTGACCATGGGACCGGGGGCCCCCCCTCCCCGGGAAGGGAAAAGGTACCCCCGCCGTGACACTCTCTGCCCTCGACTTCTTCGTCTGGGAGCCCCTCCCCCAAGCCCTTGCAAAGCAGAGATCAGAAGGGGACTTGGGGCTCTCCGGTCAGGGGATGCTGCCTAACCTCGACGCCAGGTTCTCCAGGCACGCCCCGGGCCCCGTCAGCTCCACCTTGACCCTGGGGATTACACAGAGAGAGAAGGCATGAGAGGACGCCCATCCCCTCGACCTCAGGCCTGCTCTCCATACGCAGCCCTCAGTCCCACCACAGAACTTCCCTGGTGGGCTGGTTTCCCTGGGCAGCCAATCAGCCCCATGGGCCCCTGCAGGGCCTAGAGAGAGAGAGGGAGACAGACAGCAGAGACTTATTCTGGGGCCTCCACCCAGGTCCCCCACCACTGAAGTGGCGGCACAGGACAAGAGGGGGTCACAGGGTGAGGTGCCGGGGCTGTGGAGCTCCGGAGGGAGTGGTGGAGCAGGAGGGGCAGGTTCTGGGCTGGGGAGACCTGCCAATGGCCACGGCAGGAAAGAGAGGGTGCAGGGCCAGGATGGGAGATTCATCGCTGCAGCCGAGGATCCTCTTACCTGAGGCCCAAAGTCTCCAGCATCACCCTTTAAACCGGGGTTGCCAGGTTGCCCCTGGAAGGGAAACGCACAGCGGTTACCTCTGTGGCCCTCCCCAAACCGTGAGAGCCAGTTTGGTGTAGTGGTTAAGAGCAGTGGATTCTAACCTGGAGAAATGAGTTTGATTCCCCACTTGAAGCTAGCTTAGTGACCTTAGGCAAGTCACAGGACTCTCTGCCTTATAAAACAATAACTATAGGTCACCACTTAGTGGCGAATGACAGTAGCTGGACTACAGCAGGTGAATGACAACAGCAGGCATGATTGCATTAGGTGTGATATGCAGAGGGGGTCATAGGCATGGAGAAATCTGCACTGGTCATGAGACAGGAAACCTAGTTTCGATTTAGTCCAAGACAATGCATTGTCTTCAGCTTTGTTATCAGCTGCAATTCAGCAGTCTCTCTTTCTAATCTCCCTTTGAAATTCCTCTGTAAGAGAACTGCTATCCTTAGGTCAGCAACTGAATGTCCTGGAAGGTTAAAATCTTCCCCCACTGGTTTTTGAATGTTGTGGTTTCTAATGTCAGACTTATACGATGGCAATGAAAATGTTGAGCAGTCTGAAGACCGAGTCCTATGAGGAAAGGCTGAAGGAGCTCTGGGTATGTTTAGCCTGGAGAGGAGACGGCTGAGAGGTGAGATGATAACCATCTTCAAGTACTTGAAGGGCTGTCATATAGAGGATGGTGTGGAGTTGTTTTCTGTTGCCCCAGAAGGTCGGACCAGAACCAACAGGTTGAAATTAAATCAAAACAGCTTTTGGCTAAACATTAGGAAGACCTTCCTGACAGTTAAGGGCGGTTCCTTGGTGGCACAGGCTTCCTCGGGAGGAGGTGGCGGGCTCTCCTTCTCTGGAGGTTTTCAAACAGAGGCTGGATGGCCATCTGACAGCAATGCGGATTCTGTGAACTGAGGCAGATCATGAGAGGGAGGGCAGGAAGGGTTGCCTCAGGGCTTAGTTCTTGTGGTCCTTTCTGACACACCCAGGGAAATGTCTTAGTGCAGGAAGGATGGCTCCAGAGCAAACTAATTTATGCAGCAGCCAAATCGCTCTCACAACTTTAACACCAGTAGCCCACAAAGTAGAATTTTTGCTCGCAAGACTCCACAGCTCAGAGGGAGCATTGGGGGGGGGGACTCCAGCCCCCCCAGCTTCCCCTCCCCCCCTCCCCCGCCAGACTCACCGGGGCCTGCTGCAGGAGGGCCTTAGCTTGGGCTTCCTGGACGGACACCACCGGCCCCTCGTCCTCTTCGCTGCTCTCAAAGCCGAACTGGGGAGAGAAGGAGGAAGCGTCATCAGAGCTCTTGGAGACAAATCCCTTTCAAGCCCCTTCCCCCCCCCCCCGTGCATGCAACCCCCGGGGGTCTTTGCAGTGGGGTCCACAAAGGCAGAGGGGCTCCCAGAGAGACCCCCAAGGAGGAGCCTCCAGCGATTCCGTCTGGGAGAGAATCTCCTGGTGCTCAAGGGACAAACCACCCTCCGTAGCTGCCTTTCCCCCTAGTCAAGCCTTTCGTATAACTCAAGACTTTCCCCTCTGACTAAGTGGAGCTGCTGCGTTGAGCTGAACCTGGGACCTCCCACGGGCAAAACGTCCTGACACCGCTAGGTGAGACTGTCGCACTGAAAAACAACTGCTGCGATCCTCTTCGGAAGCCCTGGCCTTGGTGTCCCACCTGCGGAGGTGAGGGATGTAGGGACTGGAGACATGGCCATCTCTGTAGTGGCTCCTTCCCTCTGGAACACCCTCCCCCAGGAGGCTCACGTGGCCCCCACCTTCCTTGCCTTCTGACACTAGCCTTTCTGAAGTCTTTCTCTCTACTCAACAAGAGGCTTTTAATTAAGAGGTTTGGTGCTTTGCTTTGCATGATTTTTTTCTGACTTCCGGACTTTGTTGTATCTTCATCTTTGTGCTGCTCCGTGCATGTGTGAAGCTGTCCTTAGGCCCTGGCTTGTTTTCACTGGCTTCATTCTGTAACATGCTGCCTTTAAACATTTTTTTAATTGTTTTAAAGAGTAAGCTGCCTCACCTGAAGAGGCGGCCATGTACGCAACGGAATTATTTGTCCATATAAATGTCCTTCACAAAATTCCAAAAAACGACTGGAGCGATTCCTGTCAGCGTAACTGCTAAGTTTTAAGAAGAAGTAAACCCAACCAAGAATGTTGTGGTGCCCATGGGGGGGGGGGGGCGTCAAGTCGTGGCAGACTTACGGTGAGCCCTCATGAGGCTTTCAAGGCACGAGACATTCAGGGGTGGTTGGGGTTCCCTGGGTGGTCTCCCACCCAAACTCCGACCTGGGCCCACCCTGCTTCGCTTCCGAGACGTGACGGGATCGGGCTAGCCTAGAAAGACTGATGAGGCCACCGTGGCCAAAGCTCTCCTGAACTCAGACCCACTCCTCTGGCATGGAACGGTGTGGGGAGGGGGGAGACATGGGTGCTGGTGGCCGGGGGCTGGGGGACAAGCGACACCCAAGACAGCACAAAATGGCCAGGGCCAAATAGAGGCTTCACAAGGCAGATGAGCAGAGGATCCAGTTAGCAAAAGAGCTGGACAGTCCAAGACAACTTAGGGCTGTGGTGGACCTGGTGTGGATTGGGGCCACATAGAGAGGATAGATGCAGGTTCGCCTTCCCACCTTTCAGAGGGTTGCCAGATTTTCGCTGGGCATGGGCCAAGGGTGAAGTCCCTCTCCCCTCCCTTCCTTTACATCCAGGGAGGAACTACGCCCCATTGTTGGCCCTCCAGAGGAACTGGCTGGCTGCTGTGTGGGACCGGAGGCTGGACTCGATGGACCCTCCCTGGTCTGCTCCAGCAGGGCTCCTCTTCCCCACACTCAGGGCACTGGCTTACCTTCTCTGCCAGACGGGCTGGGGGCAGGGGGGCATTCCGACTGGAGCCTTGGCCAACATTCGAAGGACGTCGATGGGGCTTCTCTCCTGCGTGGCTCTTCTGGTGTAGGATGAGGTCGATATTGGAAAAATATGTTCTCCCACACTGCGAGCACGTATATATTTGCTCTCCTGCATGAGTCCTCTCATGCACCATGAAGGCCGAAGTCCCTCGAAATGTTTGACCGCAATAAGAACAAATGTATGTTCTTTCCGCCATTTCGAAGTTCTCGACTTAAGTCAGAGCGTTGACAGAAGTTGTTTTCACAGTCTTGGTCCCTCTTTTACGCCTCAGGAATCTCTCACCCGACTCTCAACTTCCAGCATTTGCTTCCCGAACCGCTAGTTCAGGGTCTTCCCTCCACAAGATCATTCAAATGACTTTCTGTTCCCAGCTGAATTTCAGGGGGTCCCCAAACAAATCCCCTCAGATCCTTCTTGCGGTTCATCAACAAAGACCACTCGCTCAGCTCTCTTCTGCAAACAATCCTCCTGCTGTTCCAGCACCTGGATATTAGATCCTGGAACAAAATTAGGGCATCAGCAGCAACACCCCGCCCCCACAGCAGTGATGACCCCTCATCTCTCCCAATTCAGTACTGAACCCAGGATGTGCTGCAGTGGCCGAGAGTGTCAGACCTGGACCGGGAAGGAAGGAAGTGCATCTCTATGCAAAGTTATTCCCCTCTTAAGTCCAGGGATTTCCATTTATGTAGACTGGAACTTCGCTGCACAGGATGGCACTCTGTGGTGGAATTGAGATGTCACAGTAAACCAGGACTTGTTTAAGCCACAGTTGATGCAACGCACTCCCTGGAGGTTGGCAACCCCATCCCAATCGTGGCACAGATCCCGTGACAGCCCCCAATTCCTCCCCCCCCCCCCCCCCGCGCCGCCCTCTGCCCCTCACGGCCCCATTGATTCTGTTTCCCCTCCCTGGTGGTGGAAGACAGGCGGGTCCTCTCACTCCCCTGGCACTTCGCACCGGCGGCGGCGGCTGCTGCTGCTTCCCCGGAGCCTCCCTCCCGGTCCAGAAACAACCCCCTCCCCGGACACGCATGCGCGCGCACAAAGATCAAAAGAGCTCCGCCTCTTTTCCGGACCCCCCCCCCCCGGCACTGCTTGCAAAAAGCTCCGCAGGCTTAACCCTTTCAGTCCTGCAGGCAAACGCAAACTGCGTCCTGCAGTCCCCTCCAGGCGGCGCTTCAGCCAGGCCGCCCTCCGCCCTGCCCTGTGCACCTGAACGGGCCTGCTCGGGAGTTGCTCTCCCGGAGTCTCCCTCCCGTGCTGTCAGAGGAGGCTGAAGCCGCCTCCCCCCACCTCCTTCTTCATCCACCTCCTAGAAGGGCCGTCAGACTCAGTTGGGGTGGGGGGCTCCAGGAGGAGCTTCAGCCGGGCTACCGTCCGTGTGGCGCCCTGTGCTGCTCGGTGGGGCTGCTCGGGAGTCGCCCTGCACGGGGTTGGGCCGCCCGGAGGATCCTGCGCTGTCCCGCCGTCTCGGGAAAAGGCGGCTGAAGCGGAGTTAGCCTTTCGGAGACCAGCGAGTAGAGGAAGTGCATCCCTTGCGCCGGTGGAGGGAAAACGGAGGACCTCAGTGGCGGGCGGAAGGCGCCCCGGCGGGAGTTCTCTGGGAGGGAGAAGGGACAGAGCCCGGATTCTTGGAAAGGAGGCTGGGTTTGGACATCCCACCCCCCACCCCCCCGCAAAAAAAGGCTCGCCGCGTGTCTCCCCCCCCCCCCCCAACAGACTCCCCCTTTGCAGCCCCCGAGACGGGAGGAGAAAGCGAGAAGTCCCGCCCTGCCTTGGGCTCGGACAGGCAGCTTTCTTCCATGCGTCTGCAGCATCCCTGCCTTACAGGGCACAGGTGGCCGAATTGCCTTAACATAAGAGCAACACAGAATAAATGTCCCATGTTTGAGAGCCGCAAGCCATGCGCAAATATCACACACACATTTTTATTTTAAAAATATGCAGATTTGCTCTGTATTGCTATTACAAATGAGGGTGCCAAAAGTAAAAGCAAAAGGGGCAAAAATAGGTATTGATAATGATGTCTTCTTTGTCCAGTGGTATTTATGTTTGCTACTGATATTTATTTCTCGGAGAGAGAGAGAGGTGGAAAGAGACAGAAACAAAGAAAGCAAATAGACGGGAGGGAGGGAGATGTGGAAAGAAAGCAGCTTTAAACGTGTCCTCTCTAACCCACCCACCCCCATGCCCCCGAGTCAGCTGGCTTGGCTTGGGAGAGGGGTTTCACAGAGACAAATGCCTCCTCCCAGCCAGCCAGCCAGCCAGCCTGTGGGGAGGGGCTTTGAGAACACATTTAAAGTTGCTTTCTTTCTCTGCTCCCCTCACACACACCTCAAGCTTATGCAGGGAGGGGGACACTGGCTGGGAAAGGGAAGACCGATTAAGAAGGCCTGCCTCTCCTTCACTTCCCCAGCCGCCCTGCTGGGAGCCGCACAATTACGTGTGAAAGAGCCACATGTGACTCCCAAGCCACAGTTTGGTCACCCCTGTCATAGGGCGTTGCTGAAGGCAGCCTGGCTGAAGTCCACTCCAGTGGCATCTGGGCCCTGTGCTCAATGGGAAGGGCGGGAAGCCTTTCCCCTGCATCTTCAGCTTGGAAAGGGTTAAAACAGCTGAGCTATTTGCTAGAGGCCAAGCAAGGAGTGGAAGGCTCTTTTTGGGGGTGGGGGGTGAGGAGGGTTAAGGTTTGCTTCTGAATGGAGGGCGAGAGTAGGAATGTTATTTATTTACCATATGGCAATGTGTAGTGGGGACTGCTGTGGCTCAAGTGGTTAAGACGCTGGACCGGTAGTTCGAGACCTGAGTGTTGCATGATGGAGAAACCTCAACCTAACATCGTCGGACAGCGCTGGCTCAGAAACAGAGATGAGCACCGCATCCCTATGGTCATAAAACAGTGGCCTGCATCACAGACGCTCACGGGTAATATTTTAGATAAGAAAACACAGAACTCTTGCACTTTTATTAATCCCCTCCAGGCCAAAAATGCTTTTAGAACGGGCATTTTGTGGGCAAAGGGCTCCGGTGCTGTTGGCTCAGCGTGGGCATTCTCAGGGTGTCGCGCAGTGTGCAAAAGACACTCTCCTGAGGCTGTGGAAACAGGCACTGCGCAATCCCACACACACAACTTATGTCAAAGAAGGGCTACGAAGATGGGGGGGGGGGTGTCACTGAGGCCTGGCCTCCCTCCCTGGCACTGTGGACAGCCTCCCCACCCCGTTTGCCACCCTCACCTGACGTCCCTCTTCCCCCCCGGCAGGCCCAGAAGTCCATCCAAGCCACAGTCGCCCTGCACAGAAAAAAACATAGAACCAGATCTTTTTATTTATTGATTCCTTCAATTAAAATACCTATTAGTCAACTTTCTACCTTGAGGCGGCTTCCAATAAAGCGCCTGACCTTGGGACCAGAGACCCCCCCCCCAGGAACGGAAGAGGTGCCTCCCCTGGTGACGCTCTCTGCCCTCAACTTCTTCGTCTGGGAGCCCCCCCAGAGCCCTCGCGAAGCAGAGATCGGAAGGGGACTTGGGGCTCTCCGGTCAGGGGATGCTGCCTCACCTCAACACCAGGTTCTCCAGGCACTCCCCAGGCCCCGTCAGCTCCAGCTCATCCCTGGGGATTACACAGAGAGAGAGGGCATGAGAGGACGCCCATCCCCTCGGCCTCAGGCCTGCTCTCCACACGCAGCCCTCAGCCCCACCAAAGAACTTCCCTGGTGGCCTGGTTTCCCTGGGGGGCCAATCAGCCCTGAGGGCTCCTGCGGGCCCTAGAGAGGGAGGGAGAGAAAACAGAGACTTATTTGGGGGCTTCCACCCAGATTCCCCACCACTGAGGTGGCGGCACAGGAAAAGAGGAGAGGGTCACAGGGTGAGGACTCGTGTGGAGGGCAGAACAGGGCAGAGCACAGGACTGAAGGCCTCGCAGATTTGAAAGGGAGAGGTGCTGGGGCTGAGGATCTCCCAAAGGAATGGTGGAGCAGGAGAGGCTGGTTCTGGGCTGCAGAGATGTCTCAAAGGCCACAGCAGGAAAGAGAGGGTGCAGGGCCAGGGTGGGAGATTCATCACTGTGGCCAAGGATCCTCTTACCTGGGGCCCCAAGTCTGCAGCCTCACCCTTTAAGCCGGGGTTGCCCAGCTGCCCCAGGAGGAGAAACGCACAGCGGTTACCTCTGTGGCCCTCTCCAAGCCTTGATAGCAAATTTGGTGTAGTGGTTCAGGGAGGCAGATTCTAGTCTGGAGAAGCAGGTTCCTCAGCCTAAAAAGTAATAAGCACAGCCCGCCACCTACTGGTGCCAAAAAAGAACTACAGCTTCAGCAGCCAAACAATCCCTCTGGGATCTCTTGGCTACTCCACACATGATGCTGTATGATAATTTCAATTTCCTCCCCAAGCCAGTTCTGGCAGCAGAAACCAGGGATCATAACCTGTGTCTAGGGTGGCACCAGGGCATAGTCAGCAGGGGCGCCAGGGAAATAAGGGTTGGGGAGAGCATCAACATCCCCACCAACTGGCTCAGACATGTCTATTCTTGCTGGTGAGGCACAAACCGGGGGGTTGGCTTTGGCCACAATGCCCTCCTCGCTCCCTTTTTCCTTGTTTTTCTTTTGCCTTCACTGGCAAATTGGTGTTTACTTGGAAAACGCCACAGAATGCAAGGAACCTGGCTTTCCCCTCATGACAAAGGACAGTCACATCTAGCAGGGTTCCTTCCCCCCAGTCCACGTTTAGGGATGGGGGGGCTGCAGTTTGCCTGTGCAGCAGAGATTCAGCACAGGGATCCTCCGGTTAACGCCCATCCTGTGCCCTCAGGAACACCTCAGAGGCCCAGCAGTGAGGAAAGCTGCTTGAGGAACGCTCAGCTCCTTCTGCACCCCAAGGCAGCCACACTAAAGACGCCCAGAGGCAGGGGAGGGGAAATCAGGCTGCCTGGACCAGGAGACATCTGGACATACTCCATGCCTTGGCGATTCTTGGCAGTCCAGAGGCAATTCTTTGGGGGCCACACCCGGGACATTCCGTACAGCTGCACTGGTGTGCAGAAGGAGCTGCAGTTAGCTGTTCAGGGCTGTCATTTCTAAGAGGGCGGAAAGCGGCCTGATAGAGTTTAGACACACAAATACACACATACCCTTCCTCCACACAGACATCAAACATGCAGACATGTTTACGCTTTGAACCCCAGAAGACCTTCTGGAAAGATCCACCACCACCACCACCACCACTGCTCATACCCACCAAGGGCCCAGAACGGCCAGTAATATCCCATTGTTCCCAGGGGGCCATGCAAGGCACAATAAAAGAACTCATGGGGCACTCAATGTAATTGTTTTCCCCACAACAGACACCATGTGAGGTAGGTGGGGCTGAGAGAGAGCTCTGAGAGAACTGTTCTCTAGTGAACAGGTCTGAGAGAACTGTGACTGAACCAAGGTCACCTAGCTAGAGCCAATTTGGTGTGGTGGTTAAGTGCGTGGACTCTAATCTGGGAGAACCGGGTTTGATTCCCCACTCCTCCACTTGCACCTGCTGGATGACCTTGGGCAAGCCGTATTTCTGGCACAGCTGTTCTTGAGAAAGAGCAGTTCTCTCAGAGCTCTCTCAGCCCCACCTACCTCACAGGGTGCCTGTTGAGGGGAGGAAAAGGGAAAGGAGTTTATAAACCGCTCTGAGACTCCTTTGGGTAGTGAAGCATGGGGTATAAATCCAATCTCTTCTCTTCTTCTTCTAGCTGGCTCCCTGTGGAGGAGTGGGGAAGGAAACCCAGTTCTCCAGAATAGAATCCGCCGCTTTTAATCACGACACCAAACTTGGTCTCCAGACCCCTCACCATCTTGGCTGCCCTCCTCTGGACACGCTCCAGCTTCTATATATCTTTCTTTAATTGTGGGGTCCAAAACTGAACACAGTAGTAAAGTGAGACTGTCGCTTCATGGCGTTTGCCTCTTTTGCTACTGCAGTGCTGACTCATGTTCAGTGGATGGTCTACTAAGACCCCTAGATCCTTTTCGCACATACTACCACCAAGGCAAGTCTCCCTCATTCATCTTCTCCTTCTCTTTTTATGAGTTCGGGGTAATTTTCCTCCAGACCAGATTGTCCCAGGCAAGATCCTGAAGGCCTTTTGCCTTCCTCTGGGCAGAGAGCAAAGACCACTGGGGATTGTGGGGGGAAGCAGGTGTCAATTTCCTGTGTTGTGCAGAGGTTGGACTAGATGACCCTTGAGGTCCCTTCCAGCCCTACATTTCTGTTCCTAATTTACAGATAGTGTTTATGCTTTTTGTTTTGTTTGCATCTAGCTTTAAAAAAACTATACAAAGACCAAAAAAATTCTAGGAAAACTCTGACTGGGGAGACACCTTCAGGGACTTTTAACTGGAGCTGCTGTGTGGGGCTGAGCCTGGGATCTCTTGTGGGCAAAACTTCCTTGTGGAAGGAGGAGCTGGGAGGCAGCCTCAGGGGAAGGCCTCGGCCTCTCTGCCCCATTGCTGGCCCTCCAGAGGAACAGGCTGCTGTATAAGGAAGGTTGCTGGACTCGAAGGACCCGCACTGGGCTGACCCAGCAAGGCTCTTCTTCCCCACACTCATGGCACTGGCTCACCTTCTCTGCCAGACGGCATTCCGACAGGAGCTTTTCCCACCATCCGAAGGACGCCGATGGGACTTCTCTCCTATGTGGCTCTTCTGGTGTACGTGGAAGTCAGAAAGACAATTATATGTTCTCCCACACTGCGAGCACTTATATATTCGCTCCCTGATATGAGTCCTCTCATGCACCATGAAGGCCGAAGTCCCTTGAAACATTTGCCCACAGTAAGAACAAGTGTATGTCTTTCCCGCCATTTGCAGGTTCTAAGTCAGTACCCTGATGGAAGTTGTTTTCACGGTCTTGGTCCCTCTGGGTCCTTTTACGCCTCAAGAATATCTCACTCTCAACTTCCAGCATTTGCCTCCCGAACCAAGGCTACTTTGGGTTGTCCCCTCCACAAGATCATTCAATTGACTTTGTGCCCCCAGGTGAATTTCAGCACCCCGAAAACAAATCCCTTCAGATCCTTCTAGCAGTTGATCACCAAAGGCCACTCACTCAGCTCCCTTCTGCAACCGATCCTCCTCATAGTCCAGCATTTGGATATTTGATCCTAGAACACAATTAAAACATCATGAGCAACACCCCCTACAGCAGTGATGACCCCTCATCTCTCCCAATTCAGTACTGAACCAGGGTGTGTTGCAGGGGCCGAGAGTGTCGGACCCGGACCAGGGAGGCAAGAAGAGTATCTCTATGCAAAGTTATTCCCCTCTTAAGCTCGGGGATTTCTGTTTATGTAGACTGGAATATAGCTGCACAGGACGGCACTCTGAGGCAGAATTCAGATGTCACAATAAACCAGGACTTGTTTAAGCCACAGCTGGTGCAACACACTCCAGTCGGCCTCCCAGATGGAGATCCCAGTTGCCCATAAACCTGGGTCTGTCTGCTTCTCCCATCTGCCCACAGGATGCCACCTCTATGGCCAGGGTGACTTGAAAAATGGGAACCTGAGAATTCAGATATCACATCAGGGCACAGTAAGGAGAAGCCACGGTTAACCAACCAGCTACAAGCCTAGTTGGAAATCCTGTTTTGGCGCATACCAACAAACTGCGATTAGTTGGGTTGGGTGCATTCAGATGTTAGGGAAACACTGTGGATCAGCCTTAGAGCACCTGCTTTGCATTCAGAAGGTCCCAAGTTCAATCCCTGGAATCTAGGAGGTGATGTGAAAGACCTCCCTCCCAGGCCGTGGAGAGCCACCACCAATCTGAGCAGACAAGGCTGACCGTGAGAGACCAACAGTTTGATCCAGGATAAGGCAGTACAGGGAAGGCATCTCTCCTTCCTGAGAGACTACATTAGACTAAGGGTTCCCTGGAAACACCCCAGTAACTGGCTGCCATGGCTCAGGGGTCCTCTGAGAACATCTAGACTGACCTGCTGCGAAAGTATTCTTCAAGCGCAGTACTAGAGAACGAAGTAACTGGGAAGAAACCCTGCAAAACGGAGCTCCCTTGTGATCTGGCTCATGGGTAAGAGATTTAGAGAAATATCCCAGAGAAGTAAAACATACTGAGCAAAGTCTTCAGATAAAGTGTTATCATCAAAGAGAGAGAGAGAGAGAGAGAGAGAGAGAATAGGAAAGTGGTGGTTGGATTCAAAAAATGTTGGGAAAGGGGCAAAACAAAATACAGGGAAGAGGCACACAACACTCAGCACAGAGATTTTGAAATAAAAAGCAATACAGTTGGGCTAACTCAGGGAAGGGCACGTTGCCAAGGCTATATCAGGTTCCTCAGAGCAGGTGCAGAGTTCCTTCCTGTACCAAGTTGTTGGAAGAGGCCTTATATCTAATGAAAACCCAGCCTCCTGTGGATCCCACTGTGGATTTCCACGGAAGGCCATAACGGACAATCCCAAATGTCCCAGGTATGGATGGTCAGAGGAATCTGGTCTAAGCCAGCCCCCCCTCTAAGAGGGACAAGCTGATTTCACCAATCCCACTCAAAGACCCATCTCTGATGTCAGAGGCTACCGTTACCAATCAGAAACATTCAAAATGATGGTGCCACCTCCTCAGGCATTTGCTAAAACCCCAGGGGTCCAAGACCAGAGACCCTCTAGGTGGCACTCTGGACCGGCCCTCCTAAGGTTTATCGGTTTCTGTCACAGGTTTTTAATGACCACCCTAAAACCTGTGATAGCCAAATACTGAAACACAGAGATCCGGAGAGCTCTGGATAGTCCGAGGAGGACTTGAGAAGCCAATCAATGAACTCCATGCAGCCACGTTCAATGAACCCCCCGCTTATACACAAGACTTTATCACAAAGTCTGAATGCGGCCCCAGAATGCTGCTCAGCCTTGAAACAAACTGGACAAGCTGGATCCAATCGTTCAGAACTATTTCGATATCGTCCTGAGGGGCCCGGAGGAAAGGGGAAGACAGAGAAACAGAAGGCCCTGGCTACGGAAGAACATAAGAGGAGCCAGCGGCCCAGCAGGTCCAACACTCTGTGTCACACAGCGGCCAAAACCCAGGTGATTTTTCTCCTCCCTGATTTTTCTTCTCCCCTTTCAAAACCAGTGTAGTTTTGGCATCCTGTAAGCTCTGGCCACCCTCAGGGGCCCACACAAGTAGACTCCGCTATGTTGCTGGCGGGTAACTGGACGCATCCTTCCATTAACTTCTGGTAATTATTATTACAAACGCTACTTTCATATCACAGTGATTTTCATGTTTCTTAAAAAATTTCCAGGCAGCTCCTGCCCACCCACAATGCCCAAAGCAAATTTCCATCAGGTATTAAACGTCAGGACCTGGACAACCCAGGCTGGCCCCGTCTCAGCAGACGTCGGAAGCTAGGCCCTAGTCAGTATTCAGATGAGGAAATCCTGGGTCGCTATGCAAAGGCGGGCAATGGAAAACCACCTCTGTTATTCTACTGCCTTGAGAACCCTGCAGGGTCACCAAAAGTCAGCTGAGACTTGACGGCAAAAAAGGAAGAAAGAAATGGAATGAAACTGAAAACAGTTCTATCAGCCTCTCCCATATTCTGTCCCATTCAGCTCCATGATACTCTTTTTGGTGACAGGGCAGTTATAATTTTAGGAAAGTTCTGTTACAGCAGAACAAAACATTAAGTTGCCTCCTGTAAGCATTTATTTAATTTACACCCTGCTTGTACCAAATAGTGCTGGGTGGGTAACTGGACACTTTCTTCCCCGAAGTGCTTGTAATTATTTTTACAAGCCTGACTTTCATATAGACCTCTCCACCACAAAATCTGTCGAATCCCGGTTTGAAGCTATTTATTCTTGTGGCCATCACTACATCCCTGGCAGTGCATTCCACATTTTAATCACTCTCTGTGTAAGGCAGTCGTTCCTTTTCCCTCCATGTTAACTCAGATGCCCAAATGCATTGGAAAGAGAGAAATAAATCCTCTGCCATGCAAACTCAGCTATGCTGGGAAGCATTTGTTGTTCATGTAGGGTTTCTTCCTTTATTGAAATGAGTTCTAATCTTGTCAAAATGGGGGGGGGGCGGGAGTGACATGCAAAATACTTGGGGCGAAAACTATTTCGGAGGCACCCTCCATTTGCTGAAGTAGTTAAGTGAATTTCCCAAATCCTGAGGAACAGTCTACAAGTACAGCCTGGAATGCTACTGGGAGGTGCCCCCGTTTTGCTTCCAGCTGATTGATTTGATGGGGGGGGGGGGGGGTCTTGCGGTTCTCGCCTGCTTTCGCCCTCGGAGAGGCTTCTTGCCGGACTGCCGGCCTCTACAAGCGCATCTCCTGCGCTCCTCCCTTCCCGGCCGGGTCCCCCTCCCTCTCCTGGCCCTTCGCAGGCCCCAGTGCAAAAGGGAAGGGGGGGCGCCTGGAAGACCGAGGTTTCACTCCGGGTGGAAGGAAGCCTCCCTGGGGATGCGCGCAAAAGCTTCTGCCCCGCTTTCCGCAAACCTGAATGGCTCAGGAGGACATTTTTGCGCCGGGGAAGGGGATCCCAGTGAAGAAGGCGGAATGCAAGATCTGCCCCCCCCCCCCCCGCCACGGGCAGGGTCCCCTCTCCCTTACTCGCGGGAGACCAGTCGGCGGAGCTCCCAGGGGACGGGGGGCAGACAGGCAATGACGTGCATCAAAGAACGGAACCCCGGCCATAGACCCGGGTGCAGGGGGGGGGGGGGGAACACGTGCACGGAGGAGCGACGCCAATCGTGATCGATCCCGGCGAGAGTTCCGTGGGAAAGGGGAGGGGTCGTTCCTGGGGGGGGGATGGGACAAGAGGGGCCTGCAGCGTCCGGGATAGAAACGGAGGGGGGGGGGGGTGTTCCGTTGGATCTTCTGGCTACTGTCTGGTTCAGCCTCCGGAGAGGCTTTTTTTTTGGGGGGGGGGGTCCATTTTACATTTTTAAGTGCACGCGTGTCTGTGTGTTTCTCTGCCCTCAGACGTGCACTTTCTGTTCGGTCTCCCCTCCCTCGAGGGAGGCAGGGAGGTCCCCCCCTTTCCCGGCGCTTCGCAAACTACAGTGCAAATCTGGGGGGGGGGGGAAGCAGTGTCGGGCTGAAGCAGCGGAACAAAGCTCGAGTCCGCCTCGGACACCTCTGAGCAAAACACCCTCTCGGCCGGGGAGCAAAAATGTTACTATTTCACGCCCCCCCCCCCCAAAAAAAAACTGTCCAGGAATTTGCCATCCGGGAGGTGGCATCCCCAGCACAGCCACACCCCCACAGTCCCCCGCCTTCCTCCCTTCCAAGACCTAAAAAGGCCTTTACCCCCCCCCCCCCCCCCCGCGGTGCATGCCTTACTTCGAAGGAGACCTCCCCGCGGGGGTCCGGCTGCCCCTCTTCTCCCAGCTGCTGCTGCTGCTCCGAACCCCCCCCCCCCCCGTTTCCAGTGCAGAAGCAACCCCCCGCCCCGGCCACGCATGCGCGCATGCACACAAAGGGCAAAAGAGCCCCTCCCCCCCGCTGGGCCTGAGTGATCCCCGAACGAGGAGGTGGAACTGGTGGAGCCGGACATGCAACTCGCCTCAGGGGGCGGGCGGGAGGGGGGGGGGCTGTTTGCCTGCAGGTACGCTGGACGGCTGCCCTGGAGCTGCTCCTTGGAGAGGTCCTGGACTCCCTGGAGAAAGTCGAGCCGTTCCCTGCAGTGCGACCAGAACCCTCGATTTAACCCGGGTGGATTCAGCCCTTCGGTGCTGCAGACAGATGCCAGAAGCGTCCTCCCCAGGAAGGGCTCCCGCCAGGCCCCCTCCGCCGCCCCCTCTGCACCTCGATGGGGCTGCTCGGAAGTCACGCTGCACCGGGCTGCGCGCCCCCCCCCCCCCGGGAGTCTCCCCCGCTGCAAAAGGAAGCTGAAGCTGGGTCGTCGTCCCCCCCCCCCCCCCAGTCCCCCACGTCCCAAAAGGGCTGCAAAACTCAAGTTGGAGGGGGTTGGTTTGGACCGCCCTCCCCCTCAAGGGCTCGCCGCCTCCCCGGGAAACAAACACCCCGTTTGCAGCCCCCGAGACGGAAGGGGAAATCCCTGCCTGGGAATGGGGAACCTTTTTCCTGCGACTGCAGCCCCGAAACGGTTAAAGCCGCCGAGCTGTTTCCTAGAGAGGCCGAGCTAAAGAGCCCCAAGATCCTTAGCCTTTCTTCACAGGGGAAGTGTTCCAACCCTTTAATCATTCTAGTTGCCCTTTTTCAAAAGCTATATCCTTTTTTGAGGTGTGGCGACCAGAACTGTGCTGTGCACATCACTCCAGATGAGGTCGCACCATTGATTTATACAGGGGCATTATGAGACTGGCTGATTTGTTTTCAGTTCCCTTCCTAACAACCCCCAGCAGAGCGTTGGCCTTTTGCATTGCAGTCACACACAACTGTCTCGACATTTTCATTGAGCTATCTACTAGGACTCCAAGATCTCTCTCTTGGTCAGTCTCCGCCAGTTCGGACCCCATCAACGTGTGTTTCTAGTTAGGATTTTTGGCCCCAACGTGCATCACCTTGCACTTGGCCACACTGAATCCCATTTGCCACCTTGATGCCCACTCGCCCATCCTTGACAGATCCCTTTGGAGTGCCTGAACAACTTTGTGTCATCTGCAAATTTAGCCACTTCACTGCTTTCTGCCAACTCCAAATCATTAATAAACAAGTGAGGAAGGAAGGGAACAGGGAGGGGGAGGGAGACATGCGACAGAGGGGCAAAGCCTTGCAACCCGGTTCTGAGGAAAGGCTGAAGGATCTGGGATGGTCCATTTTAGCACAGAGATAACCGGGGGGGGGGGGGGGGGTGTGGCGGCATGATAGAGGTTTATACAATTATGCAGGGGACAGAGGGAGCTGACAAAGGGAACTTACCCCCCCCTCCCAAATTACCACAACTTGAGGGCATTCAGTGAAGCTGACAGGCAGTAGATTCAGGAGGGGGGGAAGGAAACAGTTCTTTACACAGTGAGGGTGGTTAAAATGTGGAATTCGCTGCCAGAGGATGTGCTGATGGCCCCAGGCATAGACAGCTTTAAAAGGGGATTACATAGATTCACGGAAGAGAGGTCGAATAGTGGCTATCGCACAGTCGAGTCCGACTCTTCGAGACCCCATGGACATCGCACCAGGCCATTCTGTCCGGAGTTTAATTTCATGTTCATTGCATCAGTAACACTGTCTAACCATCTCATCCTTTGCCGTCCCCGCCTTCTTTTACCTTCAGTCTTTCCCAGCATCGGGGTCTTCTCCAGGGAGTGCTCCTTTCTCATTGGGTGGCCAAAGTATTTGAGCTTCAGCTTCAGGATCTGGCCTTCCAGGGAAGAGTCAGGGTTGACTTCTCTTAGGATTGACTGATTGGATCTCCTTGCAGTCCAAGGGACTCTCAAGAGGCTTCTCTCCAGCACCATAATTCAAAAGCATCTATTCTTCAGTGCTCAGCCTTCCTTATAGTGGCTACGAGCCAAGGTGTTTCAAGTGAACCTCCATGTTCAGACGCAGTCAGCCTTTGAATCCCAGTGCCAGGAGGCAGTATCAAGGGAAGACCTCAGAAGCAGTCGCTGACCTCATCGGCGAGACGATTGCTGTGGATGGCCGACCCTTCTCCTGCGCAGAGGACATGGTTTTTCCCTGGCTGCTGCCACACCTGGCTCCCTGGCACTCTGTCCCCTCGCAGAGGATTGTGAGCTGGTGGGTCTTGCCCACCATGAACCACTCCACAGGGGCGATGGACAGTCAAGGCTCTCCCTTGCAGTTCAAGGCAGCTCACAATAATAGTTAAACCATTTTCCATTGAAACCCAAAATAAGATCGCAAATCTCATACCTCTCCCCCTCACTCTCTCTTAAGAGATGCCTGAAAGTCAACCCCCCATAAAAGCCCTGGGAAACAAGCAGGCCTTGCAGCGCCTCCGGAGCACCTCTGAGGAGGGCCCCACCCCCACCCCTTCAGGGAGCCTGGTCCACAGAGCCGGAAAGGCCCCAAGAAATGGCAGACTGGTTGTGCCGAAATGCCAGCTTTTTCATTAACATGAGAATGCTTCCGAGTCGTTCTCTTGTGTAGGAGAGGTGTAAAAACATCCCATTTATGGGACAATCCCCCCTCCCTCATTTAAGAAGTGTCTATCCTGCCCCCTTTCTTCCCCCATCCTTCCTCCCCTCTGTGCCCTCCAGGGCCTCGGAAGCCCCCAGAGCCAAGCCCCTGAGCCCTCCCTCCCTCCCTCTGGGGGATGCTCGTCCCAGTGAGCAGGGAGGGGCTGTTCATGGCATTCCTGGGGCTGCCAGGCGCCCTCCACAGCCCCAGGCCCCAGCCAGTGACTCTCAAGAGCAGGGAATCTCGCTTCCTGGCCGGTCTGTTTGCAGTGCTCCTGTGTTCCATGTCAAGAAACCAAGGGGGGATCCTAATGGAGAAGTGGCACGGAGTTTCATTCTGTACGTCTCTAAAGCTCAGAAGGTTCTGTTAAAACACCATCTAGCAGCCATGTTGTGGGCTGACCAAAGATGAGACTGTTTTGCTGACTTCCGAAAATGGGAGACTGGGGCAGTGGCCCACCCTGAATCCAGCGACCCTTCCCTCGAATGACCCACATGCATTTCCCTATCAATAAGAAGTTTATAAATTTTTAAAATTATTTTATCCTTGTTGTTCAACCAGATACTATCTAGTTCATTCCATTCTTTATAAAAACCGATCTTTTTATCTTTTTTATAAATATCCTGGAGTTAAATTTTTTCCCACCATGAAAGCCTAATACTTAACTCATCTAGCTTATCTTCCATTTTTATGTTATCTATTCTATCCCAGATTTTTTCATAGTTAGCCCACTAAGGGCTGTCACTTAGAGGAGGGCGGGGAGCTGTTCCTGTTGGCAGCAGAGGAGAGGACTCGCAATAATGGCTTTAAATTAAGGGCAGGGAGGTACCGGCTGGATCTTAGGAAAAAGTTTTTTACAGTAAGAGTTGTGCAACAGTGGAATCAACTGCCTGGAGGGTAAAGGTGTGCCATCTCTTTAACAGAGGCTTTACGGGATGTTATTTATCTCTTCGGAGACCCATTTCCGCACACATGAAGCCTCTGGGAATGAGGGAGGATATCTTTTCCCCTTCGAGCCTGTTACCACCTCTAATGCCGATACCTCTTTCCAAAATAAAGTAAGGAGAAAGAAAGAGAATCTTGTCAGTTGGAGCCATTAAGGCACAATCTCAATGGAGGATTTCAAGGGCGGCTCTGAGGAGGAAGATGTGGGGGGGAGTACGCATTGGCCCAGGGCTCAGTCCAGGTGATATCCAGCACATGCACAGGTGGGGGCAGTGGGGGCGTTCAGAGCAGGAGGAGGGAATCCTACTTCTCCCTCCTGATTCTCTCTGTGAGAAACGGGGGGCTTGGGGGGAGGATAACTTGGATTGGTGAATTCGTGCCCCACAAGGTTCCCCTGCCAGCTCCAGGGATTCTGGTCCACGTCCACAATACTGGTTGTTGTGGGAGAGGGAGGTCTGACCCATTAAAACGTATTGAGTTTTAGAGGACATAACCTTTTCCTTTCACCCCACATTAATCCTACTGACAAAATGCTTTAAGTTTCAAAGTGGTGAGACCCCCTATGACGCGTGGCCTAAATAAACTGCCGCTTTGTGGCGTTCTGGGCGGTGACTGGAACAGGCTTGTCTTTACCTTGCTCTCCAGCCTCCCTCTGTCCTTATAATAGTCTCTTAGGGGTTTGTGTTTAAGTTAGTCACTCAGGCTTTTCTTCAAAATAAAACAGAGCTTTATTTCCAGAACCAAATAGGGGGATGGAGAATGTATTTACATTGGACACGTTCTTTCTGTATTGGCTGGCACCTTTGGCTTACAATACACTTTGGCAGTGTGTTATTTTGCTTTCAGTTTCTGTAGCCTTTCGTAAGTTCACTACACACTTTCACAAGCACTCTCTCCTGTACTGCTTATGGGTAAGTCACTTGGCTTTGGCTTTCCTGGCCCTTTACTTTGAGTCCTAGCTGGCCACCAACCAACTATCCAGACTCTGACCATCCTTGCCTCAGCCCTCACTTAACCAACTATACCAGGTTCTTCAGTGCTTTGTGTTTGTGACCACTTATGTGTTCTACTTTCACAGACTGTTTGATATTTCGTGAACCAGACTATCCAGCACCAGTACTCTGCTTTAACTGGTCTGGTTTACTGCTCCCACAGAGCTTCAGTTAGACTCCTCTAGTGCACACAGAGCTACTGAGAGAAACATCTCCTCACAGACTCTCTCTCTCTCTCCAACTCCCTCTTCCAACTGTCAACTCCCAACTGACCGCTGTTTCAGTTACTTGTCAATCACTGAGTGTTCTGAGCTAAGTGGCCCCCCTCCTCACTCAGTCAGGTGACTCAGCAAGGTTCGGTGTTTTCCTTTTGCTGGTCCTAGATTTTTCATTCCGTCACCCCCCCCCCCCAAAAAAAAAGCTCACAGCAGGCTGGACAGGGGAGGGATGAAGGTTGAGAAATGTCTCTCTAGAACTGCTTGTCAGATAAAAATGTTTGTGAATAAAGGATGTCGGTTTTTCCCACTGTGGTTATCCCAGTAGGAGAGAGGCTGTACGTATCCGTTACTCTCTAAACTTGTCTATTGCTTCATACAGTTTGGGAAAGAAACTGTTTTTGCTGATTTTGAAGATGTCAGAGTTAAAATGGCAGATAACCTAAGTAGCAAGTTTCACAGAAGTGGGGAAAAACAAAAAAGGGCTTTCTTTGTGTGAACTACTTTCTCAGCCTTTCTGAACTTCCAGTGCCAGGGCCAGCTATAGGAAAATTTCACCCTTGTATGCTTTCTCTGAGGCACATGAAAATTGGACCTGTGCCTCAAGTTCTGGCAACACATTGAGCATTGGGAGGGTTCCTTCCCTGGGAAGAGTCCTTGATGTTAAAGGAAGCAGCAGAAGCCATTGTCCATCCTTGCTTTCTTCCCTTTGGGCTATTTCTGAGGCTTTGAACACGACTAAAGCTCTTTCCACACTGGGAATATTTATAACATTTCTTTCCGGGTAGCGTAAGAATTCAGTGTAGATTAAAGCTGCTTAACAGCATTTTTTACCTTTTCAATACTTCATATGATCTGTTGTCTTTTTGGTGTGAAATAGGAGAAAAGTTCATTTCACGACTAAGCAGTCACATAATTTCTCCTTGTGTGGGGTCATCGAACCAGGAGAAAATGTCACTCTGAGTGAATGTCTTTCCACGCTTTGAGCATTCAAAAGGTTTCTCCCCTGTGTGGGTTCTCTGATGCTGTTTCAGATTGCTGTTCCAACTGAATCTCTTCCCACACTCTGAGCATTCAAAAGGTCTCTCCCCTGTGTGGGTTCTATGATGCAGTTGAAGAGTGCCATTGGTACTGAATCTCTTTCCACACTCTGAGCATTCAAAAGGTCTCTCCCCTGTGTGGGTTCTTAGATGATTTTCAAGATTTCCACTCTGATTGAATCTCTTGCCGCACTCTGAGCATTCAAAAGGTCTCTCCCCTGTGTGGGTTCTATGATGCAGCTGTAGAGTGCCACTCCGACTGAATCTCTTTCCACACTCTGAGCATTCAAAAGGTCTCTCCCCTGTGTGGGTTCTCTGATGCCGTTTCAGATTGCCACTGGTATGGAATCTCTTTCTGCACTCAGAGCATTCGAAAGTTCTCTCCCCTGTGTGGGTTCTCTGATGCAGTTGAAGGCTGCCACTATGACTGAATCTCTTTCCACACTCTAAGCATTCAAAAGGTTTCTCCCCTGTGTGGGTTCTCTGATGAAGTTGAAGACTATTACTCCGACTGAATCTCTTTCCACATTCTGAGCATTCAAAAGGTCTCTCCCCTGTGTGGGTTCTTAGATGATTTTCAAGATTTCCACTCTGATTGAATCTCTTGCCGCACTCTGAGCATTCAAAAGGTCTCTCCCCTGTGTGCGTTCTTAGATGATTTTCAAGATTTCCACTGTGACTGAATCTCTTTCCGCACTCTGAGCATTCAAAAGGTCTCTCCCCTGTGTGGGTTCTCTGATGCCGTTTCAGATTGCCACTGGTATGGAATCTCTTTCTGCACTCAGAGCATTCGAAAGTTCTCTCTCCTGTGTGGGTTCTCTGATGCAGTTGAAGGCTGCCACTATGACTGAATCTCTTTCCACACTCTAAGCATTCAAAAGGATTCTTCCCTGTGTGGGTTCTTAGATGATTATCAAGATTTCTACTCTGACTGAATCTCTTGCCGCACTCTGAGCATTCAAAAGGTCTCTCCCCTGTGTGGGTTCTTAGATGATTATCAAGATTTCCACTCTGATTGAATCTCTTGCCGCACTCTGAGCATTCAAAAGGTCTCTCCCCTGTGTGGGTTCTTAGATGATTTTCAAGATTTCCACTCTGATTGAATCTCTTGCCGCACTCTGAGCATTCAAAAGGTCTCTCCCCTGTGTGGGTTCTCTGGTGCAGCTGTAGAGTGCCACTGGTACTGAATCTCTTTCCACACTCTGAGCATTCAAAAGGTCTCTCCCCTGTGTGGGTTCTCTGATGCCGTTTCAGATTGCCACTGGTATGGAATCTCTTTCTGCACTCAGAACATTCGAAAGTTCTCTCCCCTGTGTGGGTTCTCTGATGCAGTTGAAGGCTGCCACTATGACTGAATCTCTTTCCACACTCTAAGCATTCAAAAGGTTTCTCCCCTGTGTGGGTTCTCTGATGAAGTTGAAGACTATTACTCCGACTGAATCTCTTTCCACATTCTGAGCATTCAAAAGGATTCTTCCCTGTGTGGGTTCTTAGATGATTTTCAAGATTTCCACTCTGATTGAATCTCTTGCCGCACTCTGAGCATTCAAAAGGTCTCTCCCCTGTGTGGGTTCTTAGATGATTTTCCAGATTTCCACTCTGACTGAATCTCTTGCCGCACTCTGAGCATTCAAAAGGTCTCTCCCCTGTGTGGGTTCTCTGATGCCGTTTCAGATTGCCACTGGTACTGAATCTCTTTCCGCACTCAGAGCATTCCAAAGTTCTCTCCCCTGTGTGGGTTCTCTGATGCAGTTGAAGGCTGCCACTACGACTGAATCTCTTTCCACACTCTAAGCATTCAAAAGGTTTTTCCCCTGTGTGGGTTCTCTGATGAAGTTGAAGACTATCACTCCGACTGAATCTCTTTCCACATTCTGAGCATTCAAAAGGTTTCTCCCCGGTGTGGGTTCTTAGATGATTTTCAAGATTTCCACTCTGATTGAATCTCTTGCCGCACTCTGAGCATTCAAACGGTCTCTCCCCTGTGTGGGTTCTCTGATGCAGCTGTAGAGTGCCACTGGTACTGAATCTCTTGCCGCACTTTGCGCATTCAAAAGGTTTCTCCCCTGTGTGGGTTCTCTGATGCAGTTTCAGATTGCCACTCTGACTGAATCTCTTTTCACACTCTGAGCATTCAAAAGGTTTCTCCCCTGTGTGGGTTCTCTGATGTCGTTGATGAGTGCCGCTTTCACTGAATCTCTTTCCACACTCTGAGCATGCAAAAGGTCTCTCCCTTCTGTGGATTCTCTGATGCCATTTCAGACTGCCAGTGTTATTGAATCTCTTTCCACACTCTGAGCATTCAAAAGGTTTCTTGACTCCGTGTATTCTTTGGTGTACAAACAGCTGTGATCTATTTCTGAAGTACTTTTCACACCAAATGGATTTACTTGCCTTCATTAACCTGTGCTTTGGAGTATGTACATTACGCTGACTTCCGTCTCTCTTCTCAACTGTATGACTGACTTTTTTTCTCATCGGTCCACCTTGATTCCTGATGTTTTCTTTTAAGTCTTCATTTTTACCTTTATCTGGCATTTTTTGATGAACTTCCTCACCTACTTCATTCCTCTGATCATCCTTTTCTAGAGTAAAGAAAGAGATCCTGTTAGCACTTAGGACGGTGGTAAGGTCCAAAGGCAACTATGTGACTGAAACAGAAAAGGCTTGACGATGGCCCTCTAGCCTTGACCACCTTGGCTGATCTTAACCTCCCCTCCACCTTTCCCCAGAATATCTAGTATTTAAAGCTATCTCACCCCCTCAAGTGCCACAGCTGAGCCCTAGCCCAGACGGACCTTCTGAGTCTCCATAATGCAGGACCTCCTTCCCCAGCAGGCTGTATAATTGTACAAAACATTGCTCAGAAGTGAATCAGAAATTTCCCATGGCACTTCCTTGCCCATTTCCTTGACATAGCTGTGAAGGATACTCACTCTCAGCCAGCTCATTTGGGAAGGAAATGTGTTCTTGGGATCCTCTTGAGGAAATCATCAGCCTTTCTTTCGATGCAAAGCTGTTGTCTGTCTCCACCATAGTCTCTCTTATACTCCTGCCTTCACTCACAGAGAGAGAGAGAGAGAGAGAGAAAGAAAGAAATTCAAGAGTCAAAACTCTTTTGGAAGTATGAAAACATGGCCAAGATCAAAGCCCACAATCCCAACTGGTATAAGGGGAATAGATATGTGAGGCAAAGCACACTAGTTCCCTCGAGCATTTACATGATTATTAAGTAGCCTGGTCTGACTTTCTGGCATTCGTGATTTGAGTCTCCCTGCAGCTATCATTCTTATATTTTTCAAGGCCATTGGTTAATTGTGAGAACCTGTATCTAGTTGTGTAGCCAGAAGGGAGGTGGGATTAGGAGGGTGCTGACAGCCTCTGGAAAATTCCATCAAGAAGGACCCTTGTTTGGGTCGTTAGGACCACCTGATCCTAGGAGGTAGGAAGTATAATACACATATAGAGAACAGGGAAGCCAAATTAAATGTATGCTAATGCCATGCTAGTATGCCATGATATTTTCTTGCTCTATCATGATGAATAGTTTTCTGTAAAGTAATTTAGGCTACAGCTGGAATACTGATGCTGTAACAAGAGGTGCCACCTAATACCACGTATTTCATGTAGTAGATAGAACAGTTACGTTTCCTTGTTTTTCCGTTGCTGTGCTGCAGAATTAGGGGTGTGCATTTGGCTTTCCGAAAACCCGAAAAAACCTGAAAAAAACCATTTCGGGTTTTTTTTGGTTTTCGGGATACTGGAAAGGCTCTGATGAGACTCCCCGGTATCCCGAAAATAAAAACCCCCAAAAATCCGGCTTTTTGGCAAACTGAAAATGGCAGCCACGTGTGGGGGGGGGGGGTTAACTGCAAAGGGAAGCCCATCACTTACTCTTTCATTTTTCGGCATTGTGTACCCTCTTTCCCGCCTTTTGCTCATGGTCCCAGGAGGGGGCCGGGGGGGAGGGACCATGGATGGCCAATCACTGCAATGTATTTGCAAATGCATTGCATCAGGGCAGCTTGCCTTGCAAAGTTTCCAAGTACTGTGGAACTCCTAGGCACTAGGCAGCTTGCACTGGCAGCCAATAGGATTTTGGTATCTGCTCTCTGGCCAATCACAGAAGGTTGTTTTTGTTTGAAAACCTCTGTGTATGCCCAGAGAGCATAAAAGCAGACCTGCACCCCTGACTCCCTGCTGTTCCTGAACGGTTGGTGCTGCTGCTGGACTGGTCAGAGTTGAGAGAGTTTGGCTTGGAGAGTGTGGCTGGCTGCTGCCCCTGCTCTCTCACAACCGTTAAATAGGCTTTAAAAAAAGGTTGTCGGTTTATTTTCCAATAATATCTTGAAATAAATCTCAGTATAGGGCTTTAGTTTTGGTTTGACTTGAATGAGTCCTGTTGGGTCAAACTTTGGGCACTGACTGGCATGGTGGCCCTGTTTCTGGGGGGCAGATTGCACAGGTTCTGCTGCTGCTAGCCTGGCAAACATGCCCCTCTCACCACCTCACTTACTTTCTTGGAGAGATTTTTCAGGAGACACTGTCTGCTGCCTGCCTGCCTTTTTTCCCACAGGAAACAATGGAGAATGGGGCAACCTCTTTGGATGCCCCTAGAATTGGACCCCCTTGTCCAATCTTTTCCAGACTTTGGGGGTCCTTTAGGGAGAGGCTTGAGCAGCTACAGTCCAAATTTGGAGCCTCTACCTCAAACCCCCTCCCCCCCAGCCCCCTGGAAACTTTTCAGACTTTTTTGCCATTGATTACAATGGCCCCATGGGGTATAATAGACCTGAATTTTTCGGGAATCCCGAAAATTTTCAGATATCTACCCTATACCAGTATAGATATTCGGGTTTTTTTGGGAATACTGAAAAATTCAGGTTTAATATACCCAAATCCAAAAAAACCCCGATTTTTTTTTTTGCACACCCCTATGCAGAAATTCTCAGTCTGGGGTGAGTGATGCTCTGTATTCTTGGTGCTTGGGCGGGGGGAGGGGAACAGTGGGAGGGCTTCTGGTGTCCTGGCCCCACTGCTGGACCTCCTGGGGGCACCTGGTGTTTTTGGCCACTGTGTGACAGACTGCTGGACTGGATGGGCCATTGGCCTGATCCAACATGGGCTTCTCTTAAGTTCTTATTGGCCCAGGCTTCGGTTCTTGACAGGATGGTTTCCAGATCACAGGCAGAGCAGATGTCTGTAATTCCATTCAGGGGGAAGGGTGTGAAGCCTGGCAAGAGAGAAACGAGGATCTGGCCCCTTCCAGGGTAGTCCTTCTCAGGGTCTCTTGATCCTGACCTTCTCCTGACCTTTGCCTCAGTTGCCACAGGGCAAGAACACACACATCAATACATGAGCCTGCCTCATAACTGAACCCGACCCTTGGTCCATTGAAGTCAGTGCTGTCTACTCAGTCCGGCAGCGACTCTCCATTGTCTCAGGCAGAAGTCTTTCACATCACCTCCTACCTGATCCTTTTTACTGGAAGTGCTGGGGATTGAACTTGGGACTTTCGGCAAGATAAGCAGATGCTCTGCCAAAGCCCCTCCCCAAGCACCAGGACAGGCCTTAAAACTGTGAATAGCTATTCAATATTTGGATTCATGCCTCCTCACAATGGCAGCAATTCGCACCTCGGGCACCCAGGAAAGATCCTTACCCAGAAAGGCCACATTCTCATAGTTCTCCAGCATGACTTCCCTGTACAGAGCTCTTTGCCCTGGATCCAGCAGGGCCCATTCTGCCTCGGTGAAATCCACGGACACCTCCTCAAAGGAAAAGGGGCCCTGGAAGGAAAAGCAGATTCCCTCGTCAGAGATCACGGCAGGCAGAGACTGGACACTGGAAGGGAGTACGCGGGGAAGGGACAGGATGTGTGGCTTAGGATGGGTAAAGGATCTCTCTTCAGAGGAACTCTCGCCCAGACACCTTGTAGAAACTGCAGGAGAAACTGCTCCCGAGGAAGGAAGAGGGACCCGGGCTGTCCCTCCTGCTCATCTCATTGTGGCAGAAAAATCAGCGAGCCTGGGGCATTTCTGTCTAACAGCCTGGATTGGCTGAGGCCCCTCTGTTTGGTTCCTCTCCCATGAGACTTTGCAGGCTTAGCTACAGTCATTTCTCAAGCTTCTCTCTAGCCTGACAAGGCACTCTGCTCCAAAAGAGGATGGTTTTCATTTCTCTAGGTCCACCATGCCACCCTCACACTGTATCAAAGACTCCTGGTGAGAAGGTTTGTAGCTTCTGACCTGCAACATACTTGCTGAAACAGGGGTCTTTGCTTCCAGTAAGGTCACAGCAAAGTCTACTCATAAATCCTTGACTGTCTAAATAGACTGTGAGTTGAAGGTGAATAATGTTCGCTTTATTTTGATGTTCTTCTGCTAAAAGTTAACCTTACATCATCCATGTGGGTTGAACCTGTGGGTCCTGAGGCTATAAACTGGTGGAGCCTTCCTTCAATCACTAGACCAGGGTGCTCCGTATTTCACACTACCACAGAGTTTTTGTGTTGAAATATTCTATGCTGAATATAGAAATGTTCTGTTTTTTCCCTAAAAGATTTGTAAGTGCTAGGGCGCAATCACACACACCCATTTGCCATACAAGAGGGACGATTCACCAGCAGATCAAAGCGGCGCGATCACACCAGCATATCTGGGAGGCATCCCAGAACCGTCGGCAAGCCAGGGCAAACCGATTTGATCCGGCAGAGAATCAGGGTAAAAAGCTACTGGTGAAGGTCCGGTATCAAACGGTTTGCCATGGCTTGCCACGGCCCACAGCCAGACTTTCCCCATGTGATCGCGTCAGCATGGAAGTGTGGCGTCGCTTATAGCGTGATCACATGCTATCCCAATGCTACATTGTATTTTTGTCCCCCTTCCATGCGCTCATCATCTAAAGCCCGTAGGGGGGGAGAAGCGAGTCATCAATTCCCCCCTCCGTCCTTCCAGCGAGGCATCAATCCCCGCTCTGTCCCCCTCCATCCTTCTGGGAAGTCATCGATGTCCCCCTCTGTCCTTCCAGAAAGTCATTGATCCCCCCTCCGTCCCCCTGTCCTTCCGGTGAGTCATTGATCTCCCCCCTCTGTCCCCCTCCGTCCTTCCAGCAAGCCATCGATCTCCCCACTGGTCTCCATCCGTCCTTCCAGCAAGGCATCAATCCCCCATTTAAGCGCCTCGAAAACCCACCACAAAAAAAACCCCACTCGCCCACGGTTGCATCTGATCACGCAGCAGCCATTTGCCTCGGCAGCTCTACAGAGCTGTGTGATCGTGCAACTGAGGGGCAAATTGCTCCGGGGCAAAAAAGCCTCGATTCCCCTCCAGCTTATCTCGCTCGTGTGGACGGGGCCCTAAAGTGCTTTCTGTCCTTAAGAAGCTTGTATCGTAATAAACTGTTGTTGTTTGAGAACTATGGTCTCTCTGTATTGATTCAGTCGCTCCTTTATCAGTCTCCACCCAACCAAGAAAAGAACTAAAGAGGAAAGGGAGGGTCCCAGGGAAAGAGTCCTGGGGTCCCAGAATACCGTAACATTCGTCTCTCCTACCTGGACTGGAGGTACAGCGGCCGTTTCCATATCTATGAATTTCTAACCAGGGTATGAGTTGAAGGTGAATATTGTTCTCTTTATTTTGATATTCTGCTAAAAGTCAACCCTGCGTCATCCATGTGGGCTGCACCTGTGGGTACTGAGGGCCTAAACTGGGGAAGACTTCTTTGCTCCGGGCTGGTCTCCAATCAGCTCTCTGTGAGCTCTTGTTGACTAGACCAGGGCGCTCCGTATTTCACACTAGTGCACCATGTTTGTGTTGGAAGTATTCTATGCTGAATATGGAAATCTTATATTTTTACCCTAAAAGATTTGTAAGCGTTAAAGTGCTTTCTGTCCTTAGAAAGCATAGATTGTGAATAAACTGGTTTTGTTGAGGACTATGGTCTCTCTGTATTGATTCAGTCACTCCCTTGCCAGTTTTATTACCCAACCAATAAAAGAACTAAAGGAGAATTGGAGGATTCCAGGGAAATAGTCCTGGGGTCCCAGAATCCCGTAACACTCACTTCTCCTACCTGGACTGGAGGTATGGCAGCCGTTTCCACACCTCTGAAGAGATGATGGCTCAGCGGCACCTCTTCACTCCCTGTTAATGAGACCAAGGAGAAAGGTAAGGTGTTTTCTTGCTGGTTCCCTGCTTCACACACCCCTTCCCTGTGTAAACCTCGCCCTGTGTACACTCAACACCTTTTTAAACACTTTTTACTGAATTCTGGTACAGGCAGAAGAGAAGCACACAGTACACATGAGCCTCAGGGATTATAAGCGTAGCCAACATATTTCAGACTTCTGTCAGACCTGTGTCTGCTCTGCAGGGAGGGAAAGACGTTGCCTGACAAGCCACCGTCACATTCGGAACCAGACGTGACTTGAGCAAATCTAGAGACTTGCGGGTAATATGAATGAGTTTTCAGAGTGCCTCTTGGCACGCTCACTTCCCAGCCAGGTTTTCAGCCAGACACAACATCAATGTGACATCATATCTGTCCCAAGCCCCTCTCAAACCCCCTCCCCAAAGCTGCTGGGAGTGCCGGGCCAAAAACCTGACATCCCTTCCCCAGCATCCTGTTTCCCACAGCAGCCAAATTTCCCCAATATTTTTGGACCCCAGAAACTACTTTTCAGAGCTCTGCTGCCCCAGAAGGTGGGGGCCCCCACTATCCACCAGTCTGAATAGTTGTGTGAAGGTTTGCCCCACCCCCACCCCCCGGAAACTTGATTTCTTTTTATGGAAGGAAGGTGAAGTATGAATTTTTTTCATTAATGGGAGAAATCGCCCTCCAGGAATGTGTCTCATCTCCTTTTGGAGGCATCAGAGTCAGTGGACATTGAGTGCCTCAAATTATCTCTTTCTTGTGTGTAGAACTATTTACTTTTATCCTGACCTCAATTCTCCACCCATCACATTCACGGGGTGCCCCAACTGCATCCAAGAACACTGGGTCCTTACGAAAGGAGAGGAGATTCTGGGCATGCTCCACGGCCTGCGCTCTCCGCCCGTGCTCCAAGGAAGCTCCTTCCGCGTCAGGGAATGGCGCCTCCATCTTCAGGGATGGTGCCCACATCTGAAACAGCAGCGAGGGAGAGGGGGAAGAGATGGAATGGAAAAGAGACTAAGGAATCGATCCTGCCCCACTCTCAGACTCTGCACCCGTTAGACTTGGTGAGTTATCTAGAGGAATCAGAAATTCTCTAGAAGAGGCTGCTGAAGGAGGCCATGAAATCTCCCACTTGGATGATTAAAAGCTGGGCATTTATCTGACAGGGAACCTTTAGAATAAGGTCGAATATCGTTGCTTGAATTGGACACACCAGGAGGAAACCCCCTCACCTGTTCTGCCTGCCTCTTCTCCTCTGCCTGACCCAGCACTGGGCCAGGGCAGAAGCCACCGTGTTCCCACCAGCAGAGGAGGGAGGGGGTCATAGGGAGGTTTTCATACCCCGCTCTTCTATGCCTTAAACCAGCGGTTCTCAACCTGTGGGTCGGGACCCCTTTGGGGGTCGAACGACCCTTTCACAGGGGTCACCTAAGCCTCCCCAACCCCAACCCCCGCATCTCCTGGCTGGTGCTTCTGCACCAGTCGGAAGAAAAGCCTCCCAACCCACCCCCCCTCGCGGGAGAAAAGTCTCCCCAACCCCCCCTTCTCCTGGTGGGGGGAAAGCCTCCCCCCCTTCCTTTATTTCTCTCTCTGTCCCAACCTTCCTTCCTTCCTCTCTACCTACCTTCCTTTCTCTCTCCCACCTACCTACCTTCCTTTCTCCCCCAGCTCTCTCTCTCTCCCCACCTACCTACCTACCTACCTACATTCCTTCCTTCCTCTCTCTCTCCCCACCTTCCTTCCTTCCTCTCCCCCCCCCCCCCCCACACTTTCCTTCCTTCCACTCCACTGGTACATAATTAGCAACGAAAGTAATTTTATGGTTGGGGGTCACCACAACATGAGGAACTGTATTAAAGGGTCGCGGCATTAGGAAGGTGGAGAACCACTGCCTTAAACCATCTCAATCCGGCTTGCAATCCCCTTCCTTTACCCTCCCCACAACAGGCACCTTTGTCAGGTAGGTGGGGCTGAGAGAGTTTTAGGAGAACTGGGACTGGACCAAGGTCACCTGGCAGCTTCACATGGAGGAGGAGTCGGAGTCGGGAATCAATCCTGTCTCTCTCAGGGCTCACAGGACTAAAATGGTCCTCTGTACAACAATTGGGGGGGGGGTGTCCGTCAGGAGAGCCCCCATTGCACACTACAGCCCAGAGACAAACGTTTTGAGTGCCGTTTGGGAGAACACGGCCCCGATCCTTTCAATTTCCAGAAGTTTGTGGTTCAGGCACACAGCACCTGGGCCTTTGCTGAGTCCTGAGCTGCGCCATCTTTCCCAGAATCCCCTACAGGCTCCGAGGGCCGGGTGGCCCCTACCGGTTCCCTAGGAAGCCCGTGCGGTCCCACTTCTCTGTAATCCCCCAAGAGGAAAGAAAGGATCTCAGTGTCCGCTGCGGGGGGGGGGGGGGATTCAGCTCAGAGAAGGGCCCCTCCCACCACCATGATAGCTGCACTGTTTAGTTGGGCCTGAGACCCTGACGAGGCACCTCCCTTCTCAGCCCGAGGACCTCCGTTTTAAGCTCCTTCTTCTCAAGACTGTGGAAATAACTAGGAAGTTTGACGAACGGGGCCAGGTGAGGCTTGGCTCAGTTTCCACAGGCTGGGCTGAGGGGGGGGGGGGGGGCTGAGTCCCAGGTCCCTCTGTGTCCCCATCTGTGAATCGGACGAGCTGCATAAACTGCCAAAGCCAGCCGATCAGCCAATGAAGTCTTGATGCTTTGCAGAAATTGGTGACACTGGGGTGGGCTGCCGAATTTTGACACACAGAGTATTTATTTTACCTCATTTATACCTGACTTTTCTACCTAATGGGAACTCAAAACGGCTTACAACATTTCCCCCTCCTCCATTTTTTTTAAATTTTATTTTAGGTGGGTATTTTGTGTGTGTGCATCTGTGTGCTAGTGTGTCTGGAAGTCAAAGCTGACGCCTGGCGACCTCTAGTGGGGCTTGGACATTCGGAGGGGTGGCTTGCTGTTGCCTGCCTCTGCGTCCCGGCCGTAATATCCCTTGCAGGTCTCCCACCCAAGTACTTGCCCGGGTCGGCCCAGCTTAGCTTCCCAAATGTCACAAGATCGGGCTTGCCTGGGCTACCCAGTTCAGGGCCCCCCTTCTCCATTTTAGATTTGCATCTAGTAGCACCTGATTCCACACACACACACCCCGAAATCTTGCTCGTCTCCAAGGCGCTTGTGGACTCAGATACGGGTGTTCTACAGAAGACCAGCACAGCCGCCCGCTGCTGAAACTTTCCCCACTCTAGCCTCACAAATACCTTGGGAGGTAGGCTAGGCTGAGAGAAGGCGGCTAGCCCACACCTGAGTGGCCGGGGTGGATGTGAACCAGGGTCTCCCAGACCCTAATCCAGCACTCTAAGCAGGATGCCAGGCGGGCAAAGCCCCCACAGCTGCAATCTTAGGAGCACCCTCAGGACTAACAAAACTTGTGGCAGGGGATGAGCTTTTGTGAGGAAAGAGCCAGAGTCCAGTAGCATCTTAGAGGCTGACCAAACTGGTGGCAGGGTAGAAGTTTTTGCGAGCCACGGCTGACTTCTCCAGATACCCTCAGGATGAGGTGAGCCGTGACTCACGCCAGCTCCTCCCCTGCCCCCAATGCCATTCGTCCTGAAGGGGCTCCTGGACTCTGCCTCTTCTCTCCAGCTGCAGAGAGACTGACGTGGCGACCCGTCTTGACCCAGGCGAGGGGTTTTCCTCATCTAGACCCAGGGCTCTCCCTGGGCACAAGAGAGATGTGGGAGGGGCAGCGGTGGAGGGAGGCACAGAGAGAGATCTGGAAAGCCCCACTTCCGTTGGGACTGACTCTCAGTGCTGATCCTCTGTGTCGGGAATCAAGGCCACTGACTTGGTGGGGGGAGGCAGAATGCGTGGGCGGCAGTGTTCCCTCTAAACTGAGTTTGTGTGAGCTAGCTCACAGTTTTTTAGCCTCCAGCTCACAGATTTTTGTCTTAGCACAGGAAGGATGGCTTCAGAGAAAACGAATTTATGCAGCAGCCCACAAAGTAGAACTTTTGCTCACAAGACTTCACAGCTTAGAGGGAGCATTGGTGGAGGGACACCCCCCCCCACTTCCCCTCCTCCCCTCCCCCACCAGACTCACCGGGGGGGCCTGCTGCAGGAGGGCCTGAGCTTGAGCTTCCTGGGCGGACACCCCCGGCCCCTCGTCCTCTTCGCTGCTCTCAAAGCCAAACTGGGGAGAGAAGGAGGAAGCGTCATCAGCTCCCCTGGAGACAAATCCCTGTCAGGCCCCTTCCCCCCCACCCCCCATGTGTGCAGCCCCGGGGGTCCTTGCAGTGAGGCCCACACAGGCACAGGGGCTGGGGATACCAACTGCCAGGGGGCACCTGGAGATCTCCCACCACTACTATTGGCCTTCCAGATGAGCAAGATCCCTTCCCCTTGAGAAAATGGCTGCTCTGCAAGGTGGGCTCTGGCCGGGAGACATCCAGAGCTATGATGTGCCCCAATGCTGAGTGAAACTCCTGGCGTTCAAGAGACACATGACCCCCTGCAGCCGCCTCCCCCCACCCAGTCAGGCCCTTCCTGTACCTCAAGAGTGTCCCCTCCGACTGGGGAGGCATCTCCAGGGACTTTTAACTGGAGCTGCTGCGTGGGGCTGAGCCCAGGATCTCCCGTGGAAAAACTTCCTTGTGGAAGGAGGGGAACTAAGCCTCTGAATCCCAGAGCCAGGAGGCAGCCTCAGAGGAAGGCCTCAGCCTCTGTGCCCCATTGTTGGCTGGCTGCTGTGTGGGATCGGAGGCTGGACTCAATAGACCCTCAGTGGTCTGATCCAGCAGGGCTCCTCTTCCCCACACTCAGGGCACTGGCTTACCTTCTCTGCCAGACGGGCTCCTCGGCGCGGCGGCAGGGGGGTATTCCAACTGGGGCCTTGGCCACCATCCCAAGGACGTCGGTGGGGCTTCTCTCCTGCGTGGCTCTTCTGGTGTTTGTGGAAGTCAGAAAAACAATTATATGTTCTTCCACACTGCGAGCAGTTATATATTTGCTCTCCAATATGAGTCCTCTCATGCATCATCAAGGCCGAAGTCCCTTGAAACATTTGCCCACAGTAAGAACAAGTGTATGTCTTTCCCGCCATTTGCAGGTTCTCGACTTAAGTCAATGCTCTGACGGAAGTTGTTTTCACTTCCCTCTGTGTCGTTTTACACCTCAAGCATCTCTCACCCGACCCTCAACTTCCACCATTTGCGTCCTGAACCAAGGCTAGTTCAGGGTTTTCCCTGCACAAGATCATTCAAATGATTTTGTGTCCTCAGCTGCATTTCAGGGCCCCCAAGACAAATCCATTAAGATCCTTCTAGCAGTTGATCACCAAAGGCCACTCCCTCAGCTCTCTTCTGCAAACGATCCTCCTCATATTGCACCAACTGGATATTAGATCCTGGAACACAATTACAGCATCATCAGCAACACCCCCCACAGCAGTGATGACCCCTCATCTCTCCCAATTCAGTACTGAACCAGGGTGTGCTGCGGTGGCCGCTGCACAGGGTGGCACTCTGAGGCGGAATTCAGATGCCACAATAAACCAGGACTTGTTTAAGCCACAGTTGATGCGACACACTCCAGTCGGCCTCCCAGATGGAAGTAACGAGATCCCAATTTGCCCGTAAACCCGGGTCTGTCTGCTTCTTGACACTTCTCCCGCCTATCCCCTCCCCCACGTCTTGTGTGACTTGAAAAATGGGAGCCGGAGAATTCAGACGTCGTATCAGGCCATAGTAAGGAGAAGCCACAATTAACCAACCAGCTACAAGCCTAGTTGGAAATCCTTTTTTTGCGCATACCAACAAACTGCAATTTGTTGGGTCATCTGTATTCACGTGTTAGGGAAACACTGTGGCTCAGCCTTAGAGCACCTGCTTTGCATGCAGACGGTCCCAAGTTCAATCCCCGGAGTCTAGCAGGCGATGGGAGAGACCTCCCCCCCAGGCCGCGGAGGGCCACTGCCAGTCTGAACAGACAAGGCTGATTGTGAGAGACCAACAGGCGGTTGATCCAGGATAAGGCATTACAGGGTTGCTGAGGGACAACATTAGACCAAGCGTTCCCTGGAAACACCCCAGTAACTGGCTGCCACAGCTCAGGGACCCCCCTGAGAACATCTAGACTGACCCGCTGTGAAAGTATCCTTCAAGCGCAGTATGAGACAACGAAGTAACTGGGAGGAAACCCTGCAAAACGGAGCTCCCTTGTGATCTGGCTCATGGGTAGGAGATTGAGAGAAATATCCCAGAGAAGTAAAACATACTGAGCAAAGTCTTCAGATAAAGTTTTAACTTGAAAGAGAGAGAGAAAATAGGAAAGGGGTGGTCAGATTCAAAAAATGTTGGAAAAGGGGCAAAACAAAATATGGGAACAGGCACACAACACCCAGCACAGAGATTCTGAAATAAAAAGCAATAGAGATTTTGAAATCAAAAGCAATACAGTTGGGCTAACTCAGGGAAGTACATGTTGCCAAAGCTATATCAGGTTCCTCAGAGCATGTGCAGAGTTCCTCGCTGTACCAAGACGTTGGAAGAGGCCTCATATGTAATGAAGACCCAGCCTCCTGGGGATCCCACTGTGGATTTCCATGCAGCCACGTTCAATAAATCCCCCGCTTATAACCAAGACTTTATCACAACGTCTGAATGCGGCCCCAGAATGCTGCTCAGCCTTGAAACAAACTGGACAAGCTGGATCCAATCGTTCAGAACTATTTCGACATCGTCCTGAGGGGCCCGGAGGAAAGGGGAAGACAGAGAAACAGAAGGCCCTGGCTACGGAAGAACATAAGAGGAGCCAGCGGCCCAGCAGGTCCAACACTCTGTGTCACACAGCGGCCAAAACTCAGGTGATTTTTCTTCTCCCTGATTTTTCTTCTCCCCTTTCAAAACCAGTGTAGTTTTGGCATCCTGTTGTGACGCTTCTGAACAGACAGCAAGAGATCAGACCTTTGCGTTGAATCAAAGTTCTTTATTGTCTAATACTGCAAACAGGTTCTCAATGTTTGTTAGAGATGCATAATGAAAGACAGTCATGGTGATATACCCCACCGCCACAATTGAACACGAGCATTAAACCAATCAGAATCGATAGGTGAACGCGGGAAAAAGGAGAGGACCGTTGGGGTTCCCACACTAGGTGAGAAAGTTATAAAAATTCCCTTCTGGATCTGAGTGACCCACATGTGTGAAGCTAGGCACAACAATTCCGGGCTGACAGCCATAAAGGAGCTTCCAAGGTTTTCACAACAAAATAACACACTCTGGCCCGGAAAGAGGGAGAAGGGATGCATGGGAGTGAAGACCATTTGTTTTCAGTGACCGTGCAGGAATTTGGGTCGCCATTCTCCCATCTAGAAAAGGTAACATTAACCAGAGCAACCAATATACCTCAAAGTGACATTTGCAGCTGCATAGGGCGAGGGGGTTGAAACAGATAAGGGGTCTAAGCAAGGAATCCACAAGAACAAAGAAATTGAAAGCAAATTACAGAGACGCACAGAGACGCTATTGTCAGTTCCTGATACCTGTAAGCTCAGGCCACCCTCAGGGGCCCACCCAAGTAGACTCCGCTACATTGCTGGCGGGTAACCGGACACGTCCTTCCATTAACTTCTGGCAATTGTCACTACAAGTGCTGCTTTCATATCGCAGTGGTTTTCATTTATCCTAAAACATTTCCAGGCTGCTTCTGCCCACCCACAACGCCTAAAGCAAATTTCTATCAGGTATGAAAGGCTGGCCCCGTCTCATCAGATATCATAAGTTAAGCGGGGTCCACCCTAGTTACTATTCCGATGAGAAAATCCTGGGTCCTTATGCAAAGGTGGCCAATGGCAAACCACCTCTGTTAGTCGATTGCCTCGAAAACCCTACAGGGTCACCAGAAGTCAGCTGAGACTTGATGGCAAAAAAAGAGAAAGAAATGGAACTCAAAACAGCTCTATCGGGCCCCTCTCATATTCCGTCCCATTCAGCTCTATGATACCCTTTCTGGTGACAGGGCAGTTATAATTTCAGGAAAGTTCTGGTACAGCAGAACAAAACGTTGTTGTTTTAAATTGTCAGTTTAACTGCTGTGGTCTTACCAACTGCTTCAATCTCAGCTACACTTATCGCCAGTTACTTATCCATCTTCACTCTAAGTAGCCCTTCCTGGCAACTAAACCTCTCCTGCAAGTCTACCTATGTGTAGTGGCTGAGGAAGTTCTGTTTCACGGTATCAGAAGAAGTGTGCATGCACACGAAAATTTATACCCAGGGTTAAACTTTGTTGGCCTTAAAAGTAGTGCTTGGCCAGAATTTTCTCCTCTGATGAGTGTTTTCAGCAGTTCGGTATAAAGGAGAAATATGCAGACAAACACCACTTTTGGGGGTTAACCTGTATAGACTTCACAATTTTCAGGAGTGGGGGTGGCATGGGGCTGAACCTAGTCCGGGCCCACACTTAATAATCTATATTAACTCTGAAATTATTTATATTTCCAAAAGCCATCAACACTGAATCACGTGCTTTCAAAGATGTAATACCCCCCCTCCTAATAGTCTGGTCCTCTGTCAAAGAAAGGAAAAATGTCAGAAATAAACAAGCAGGTGTAAGGAACTCTCTTCCCTATAAAAATGTGTGGGATTACTTCATGTTCAAAAGGAAATACTTCCTCCCCCCTCTCTCTTGTTTCCCCCACAACACAGCCCAAGGGGGTGACCGGACCAAGAGCCCATTGCCTACTTTCTGGCCGAATGGAGATCTGAACTCGGCCCTCCCCAGTGTGAGACCAGCACTCTTTTACAACCCCCCACCCCACCCCCCCGCCCTTTGTAAGCCACAGCAACATTCTTTTGGGCTTTTCTGGTGACTTATGAGAACAGTGAATGGACTATATTTGATGATTGTGTGAGATGAAAAAGCTACCCAGGGTGACCAGAGGGAAAAATGACGGCAGATGCTTCCAACTGAGGCTTTAAGCACCATTTTCTGAGGTTGCCACTTCCAGGCCTGGAGACTGTCACAAAGCAAAAAGGCACTCACACGCAAAGAGCCATGTCATCTTCTAAGGCTAAAGACACATACCCACTGACTCCTTTAGTGTTCCCCTCCCTTCCAACTTCCCCTCCATTTGGCACATCAAGGAATTTGACAGGGAGGTTTGAAGACAGCGGGATGCTTGATGAACGGACTTTCCCAGCCCTCTTTCATCTATGAGATGGCGCCAGCTGCAGATGACGTCAACATCCTGTCCTGAACATCAGGTAGATCTGAATATTGGCCGCCCCCACAGGACCCTCTTAGTGGCTAGGGGCACAGAACAGACCACCTGTAGGCATTCCCAGACCTTGCCAACCTCCTGGTGACAACCCCCAATATATGCAGGCTCCCAAGAGCCAAGAGTTCAGTTCTCTCTCTACCTCCCTAGCTTATCCTCTTCCTCCCGGATCTTTGGGTGCACGTGGCTTCTGCAGGTCCAGGACCATGCTCCCCATTCCTTTGTCCTAGGCATCCTCTATTACTTTCAGCAGGAGAGGGTGGGTTTTTGGGAGGGGAGAGGCCCTCAGCAGGGTACAATGCCATAGAGGCCCCCATTCAAAGCAGCCATTTTCTCCAGGGGAGCTGATCTCTGCCAGCTGGAGATCGGTTGTAAAAGCGGGAGATCCCCAGGCTCCACCTGGAGGCTGGCAACCCTATCCTGGAGTTCTCCCAGGACCACAGCCCACCTCCAGCAGGCAGAGGTCAGCTGCCCGGGGAGAAAAGGGCTGCGCTGGAGGGAGGAGGACTCTTCTTCTACGGCCTGGTTCCCATCTGAGGTCCACCCCACCCCCCACCCACTCCAGGAATTTGCTATCCGGGAGGTGGCAAGCCAGTGCTCCCTCTCAGCTGAGTTAGTGTGAGCTAGCTCACAGTCTTTTTAGCCTCTGGCTCACACGTTTTTGTCTCTGCTCAGGAAGGGGCGGCTCCAGAGCAAACTGGTTTATGCAGCAGCCGAATCGCTCGCTCACCACTTTAATATGCCAGTGGCTCACGAAGCAGAATTTTTGCTCACAGGACTCCACCGCTTAGAGGGAGCATGGGTGGCAGCCCCGGGACCCCCTCCCCCCCAAGAACTGAAATCTTATCGCCCCCCCCCCTTCCCGCCCGTGCATGCCCTTACTTCCAAGGAGACCGCCCCGCGGGGCTCCGGCTGCACCGCTTCTCCCTCCTGCTGCTGCTTCTCCGACGGGGCCCCCGCCCGGTCCAGAAGCAGGCCCCTCCCCGGACACGCATGCGCTCAAGCAGCAAAAGCGCCCCTCCTCTCTTCCGGACCTCCCCACCCCCTTGCTCGGCCTCTCTAGCAAAAGGCTCCTCTCCGCAGGCTTAACCCCTTCAGTGCTGCAGAGAGATGCAACCTGCGTCCTCCGGTCCCCTCGAGCAGCAGCTTCAGCCTTGCGCGCCTCAGTGGGGCTGCCCGGGAGTCGCTCTGCACCGGGCTGCGCTCCTCCCGGTGGATCCCGCTCAGTAAAAGGAAGAAGAGATTGGATTTATATCCCGCCCTTCACTCACTCGGAGCCTCAGAGTGGCTTACAAACTCCTTTCCCTTCCCCTCCCCACAACACAGCTCTAACAGAAACTGCTCTTCTTCAAGAATAGCTGTGCTAGAACTACGGCTTGCCCAAGGTCATCTAGCAAGCGCAAGTGGAGGAATGGGGAATCAAACCCGATTTTCCCAGAGTCTGTGCACTTAACCACTACACCAAACCACTACACCAACCTTCCCAGAATTTGGTTTGCAGGGCTTTTCCTTTCTGTTGCATGTCTGTAACCCTCCCTGTTCTCTGCCCTGACCTGGATAGCCTAGCAGGATCCCATCCTATCTAGAAAATAAGCAGGGTTGGCCCTGGCTAGTATTTTGGAAGGGTGACCTGACCTCCAAGGAATACCAGGGTCATGATACAGAGGCAGGCAATGAAAAACCACCTCTGAAACCTCTCTTGCCTTAGAAAAACAACTCTAGTTCACCTCCTAGTGGTGCAAAATGCTGAAAGAGCTGGAACTTCAGATCGCCAGACAATCTTAAGATCTCCTGGCTACACTACACATTAGGTAAAGGTTTCCCTTGCTCGAAAGCCAGCTGAATGTGACTCTAGGGATGCAGTGCTCATCTCCGTTTCCAAGCCAAAGAGCTAGCGCTGTCTGAAGATGTTAGATAAAGGTTTCCTTTGCTTAAATACCAGTCGAATACAACTCTAGGAATGCAGTGCTCCTCTCCATTTCCAAGCCAAAGAGCCAGCGTTGTCTGAAGACATCTCCAGGGTCATGTGGCCGCCATGACTAGACACTGACTCCATCATGCAGCACTCAGGTCTCGAACTGCTGAACTACCAGTCTGCAGTTCAGTGTCTTAAGCACTTGAGCCACTGCAGCCCACACTACATATTGCCATATGGGTGGAGGTGAGGTGTCCTGGTGGCCCCTCCACTCGGTGCCAGCCCGAAAGTCTCCCGACCAGCACTGGGACAGTGTGAGCCTGCCTCGGCCGAGTCTGGGACTGTGGCTGGCCCTGGAGAAGCATCCTCCTCTGGTAATTCCGGTCCGATCTGGCTGATGGGTCCCAGAAGTGGGGCTAGGGGACTCCTGCTTGACCTGTGCCACAGGGTCCTGGTTGGGAGGGGGGCTTCCTCTTGTCCTCCGTGTTTGGGATTCTGGAACGCTCCAGGGGATTTTGAGAATCTCTGCTGGAGTCTCTGTTCAGGCCTCAAATGTGAGGCTCCTTGAGGCATTGGATGGGATCTATTTCCAGTGATTTGAGCATGAGCAGAGTGCCTTGCTGCCAGCTCCGCTTCCTGTGTACTGCATCTTTACGAGGCTCACCCAGAAGACCTCAGCACAGGAGAAACGCAGGGCGTCATGGACAAAGATGAGCTTTAGTTAAGTACTGGCCTGCTCCTTTCTGGTCAAGCCAAGCTATCTGTCCTGAGGTTCAGTGTTAAATGATGTGCCATTAAGCTAAGGAAAATGGATGTTTTTGTGTTGCTCTGCTTTACAGCATTTGGCAACAAGGAGGGGATGCACCTGCTGCTAAAACACACAGAAGCTGCCAGAAAAATACTTGATCCCAGAGCAGCTCTTTCCTTTCCAAATAACTGCTGGGTCCCTACAGAAATGGCTGCGCTGGTCCATAAAGGAGAGTTCAGTGTGGGGACACCCCAGCAAGGACGTTTTTGTATGGCGGCGAGAGTTGGACTATAAGGAAGGCCGAGCACTGAGGAACAGATGCTTTCGGATTATGGTGCTGGAGAAGACTCTTCAGAGTCCCCTGGACTGCAGGGAGATCAGATCAGTCAATCCTAAAAGAAATCAACCCTGACTGTTCCCTGGAAGGCCAGATATTGAAGCACGGAGGCAGGACTCCTTCAACCAGCAACCCCGTTCAGATCACTTCCTGGCCAGGTCTGGAGCCTCCTGCTGTGAAGCAGCATCCCACTCCCAGAGAGGCAAAAGAGGGGCTACAGCTAGGGCTGCCAAGTCCAACTTGGGAAATATCTGGGGACTTTGGGGGTGGAGCCAGGAGACTATGGGGGTGGAGCCAGGAGAAAGGAAGTGACATCATTTTGTGATGTCACATCCTGTGATGTTGCTTCCACATGCTGACACATGAACTCATGAAGTTTCCTAATAATGAATCAGGCCATTGGTCCATCAAGGTCAGTATTGACTACTCAGACTGGTAGTGGCTCTCCAGGGTCTCAGGCTGAGATCTTTAATGTCACCTATTACCTGATCCTTTTTTAGCTGAAGAAGCTGATACCTCCTGCATGTCAAGCAGATGCTCTATCACTGAGCGACAGCCCTACTGAATCCTTCCTCATCTCGGCAGAATATGAAGCACTAAGTGCTACACAAGTGCTAAATATGATTTTCATATCATAAGAACAGGAGAGAAGCCACAGTGGATCGGCCCATCCAGTACAGCCCATCCAGTACAACACTCTGTGTCACAACAGTGGCCAAAAATACCAGGTGCCCTCAAGAGGTCCAGCAGCGGGGCCAGAACTCCAGAAGCCCTCCCACTGTTGCCCCCCAAGCACCAAGAATACAGAGCATCACTGCCCCAGACAAAGTGTTCCATTTAGACCTTGTGGCTAATAATAGCCACTGATAGACCTCTGCTGGATGGGGACAGAGAGAGAGAGAGAGAGAGACAGACAGAAAAAAGAAAGAGGGAGAGAGAGAAGGAAAAAAAACTGGCAGAGGCACTTACTTCCATTTAGACCTTGTGGCTATAATAGCCACTGATAGACCTCTGCTGGATGGGGACAGAGAGAGAGAGAGAGAGACAGACAGACAGACAGACAGACAGACAGACAGAAAAAAGAAAGAGGGAGAGAGAATGAAAAGAGCTGGAAGAGAAACTTACCTTGCCAGCCACGTGCAAAAGCAGCTCCTTCAGTCCCTCCTTAATCTCTGGGCGGACCTCTCTTGCTGTGGAAGCTCTCTTGCTGACTTCTTAAAGGGGAAATGTCTGGTGAGGCTTTTTACTGCAGGGCAGGCTTTCTGCAGACATTTCCCTTTTAAGGCAGCCATTTTGTCCCCCCGGTGGCCAACTTTGAAAAAGCGGGGGGAAGGACTAAAAATCGGTGTTTCCCCCGCCCTACCGGAGGACTTGGCAGCCCTAGCTGCAGCCAATGTTCCCTCTGAGCTGTGGAGTCCTGTGAGCTAAAATTCTACTTTGTGAGCTGCTGGCATTCAAGTTGTGAGCAAGCAATTTGGCTGCCGCATAAATTAGTTTGCTCTGGAGCCATCCCTTCCTGAGCCAAGACAAAAAGATGTGAGCTGGAGGCTAAAAAAACTGTGAGATGGCTCACACTAACTCAGAGGGAACACTGGCTACAGCCCATGGTTGAGCAGAGAATTTTGTGCACCAGCGCCCCCAAGCCCAGGTTAGAGGGAACACTTTGCACAATGTGCTTCAAGATCCCCACCTTCCCAACCAACATCATTCTGACGGTACCTCTCTCTTATTGTGGTCTCCATAGGGAGCCTGTTCCACCGGGGGTGGGGGGGAGGACAGAGAAAGCCCTGGCCCTGGTTGAGGCAAGACGGGTGTCCTTTGGGCCAGGGACCACCAGGAGGTGTTGATCTTTCGAGTGTAACGCTCTTCAAGGCATATATGGGAAGAGGCGGTCCCTTAGATATGTTGATCCCAGGCCATATAAGGCTTTAAAGGTCAAAACCAACACCTTGAAGCAAATCCGGTACTCAACCGGCAACCAATGCAGCTGGCAGAGCGCGTGCCTTATGTGAGCCCACACAGGCATTGATGTCAGCAGACGTGTCCCCGCATTCTGCACCAGTGGTGATTTCCGAATCAGCTTCAAGGGTAACCCTGCGTAGAGCGAGTTGCAGTAATCAAGTCTGGAAGTGACCATTGCATGGGTCCCCATTGCTACGCCTTGAGGGGAAGACCTTCAGTAGCCTGATCTGCCTAAGATGGAAAAACACAGATCTAGCAACTGCAGCAACCCGGGCCTCCATGGGAAGACAGTCATCCAGTGTCACTCCCAGACTCCTCACTGTCTGGAATGACACCAAAGGCGTCCCCTCCAGTGTGGTGAGCCTGCTGCCCACATCCAACCCGCCTCGACCCAGGTACAGGACCTCAATCTTCGATGGATTTCACTTCAACCAACTCTACTGCAGCCATCCAGCCACAGCATCCAAAGCCTCAGCCAAGTTCGTAGGGACTGGAGACGGATGGCCATGCATTAACAGATAGAGCTGGCTGTCATCAGCATGCTAATGACAACCCAGCCCATAACTCTGGACTAACTGGGCGAGGGGGCACATACAGATGTTAAATAACACTGGCGAGATGACTGCCCCCTGCGGCACTCTATATACCAGTGGGTATTGCGGGGAGACCCTCTCACCAAGTGCCACCCTCTATCTCTGACCATGGAGGAAGGAGGAAAACCATTTCAAGGCAGTCCCTTGAACTCCTGCGTCGGCAAGGTGGTGGGTCAATAGATCATAGTCGACCATACTGAACGCTGCCAATAGATCTCATAGTAACAGCAGCACCAGTTCTCTTACTGTCTCGATTGTGGTTGGGAGGTCCTGGCGGAGTGTCATGATCTTATCTGCAAAAGAGCTTGCAAACGCCTCGCAGCCAATGGCCATTTCCCCACTGTTTGGTCTTCCCTGTGGCAGAGTCGTAATGGACTGAATAATTCTAAATAATTGGGCTGTACCTATCCAGCTCTAGAAAAAAATCACACAGTTCGTCTCTAACCACTATCTGACTGAATACCCCATCCACCTCACTGAATATCCAATTAACCCACCCTATTACAGAATTAACCCACCTGAATCGCACTAAGTGAGAAATACAATCGAAGTAATCAATTTCAGATATTCCAAACTAATTTGATTAACAGGCTAACAATCTCAATTTAATCAGTGAGGGAGGGGGGAATTTAGGTTGGGTAAATATCATACATATTCATTCAAAACCCTCCCTCTAACCTCCCCACCCCCCACCGTATAAATTATCAATAACTGATTAACTAAAACTACAGAAATACCCAATTTAGTCAGTTAAACAATCACTATCTCAATTAATCAAACTGATATTCAGTCATCAGGGGGTATAAACATATCACGCCAGGAAGCCTGAAATACCTAATTCAGCAAACAAATTCTGCATGAGGTGTTCACTTTCATTTCTACCACACCAAGTCCTCCACTCATTGGGGTCTGTTCTTCCTTGGCTCATAGCATCTCCCATGTTCCTACACAGCATTTAGTAATTAATAACAGGGTCAGCAGGACAATTACTGCAGCCCAAAGGTCTTCCTCCACAATTGCCCATTCTGCAGACCACATCCTTCCAGCTCCAGTCAGAAGAAAACCAGGGACAGGTTGAGTATGTGGACTGACGGGCACTGAGTTCACACAGCAGCGTTCTGGGGCCACCCAAAAGCTCAGAACAGAACCAAGTTGAGGCAGAAAGCTCCAAAGGCTGGCTGCAGTTCACATCACCTTGCAGCATGAGGCACAGATTGGAGATACAAAAGTTGGAAAAGTCGAAGTTAGAAGCTGAAGTGGGCTGCTGCCCTTGCCCACCCAGTCTCCTCAAGTCCTGATATCAGCAGGCAATTTAAAAAGAAAGCCACAGGCGGAGATTCCCCAGATGCCAGAAGGATGTTTGGCATCTCCCACAGAGCAGTGTCCGCTTCAATTATCAAAGGGCTGGCCCCAGACAGCCGACAGCTGGCAGAAGTAGCAGGAAACTCCCCGGCTGTGCAGATGTAATCCAGGCCGCTCACTACCAACTCTAATGCATATACCTCTCCAAAATAAAGTAAGGAGACAGAAAGAGGATTTTCTCAGTTGGTGCCATAAAGGCCCAATCTCAATGGAAGGATTCAAGGGGGGCTCTGAAGAGAAAGACATGGGGAGTATGCCTTGGCCCAGGGCTAAGTCCAGGTAATTTCCAGCACATACAAAGGTAGTGGTAGTGGTGGCGTTCAGAGCAGGAGGAGGGAATCCTACTTCTCCCTCCCAAATCTATGAGAATCTGGGGGGGGGGGGGGATGGACAACTTAGATTGGGGAATTCATACCCCACAAGGTTCCCCTGCCAACTCCATGGATACTGGTCCATTTCAACAATACTAGTTGTTGTGGGGGAGGGGGGGTCTGACCCCTTAGAACTTATTGAGTTGTTGGGTTAGGGGACACAACCTTTTCCTTTCAATCCAAATTTAATCCTACTGCCAAAATGCTTTGAGTTTCAAAGTGGTGGAACCCCCAAAAAGCTCACAACAGGCTTGACTGGGGAGGGATTAGGGTTGAGAAATGCCTCCTCTTTAGAACTGCTTGTCAGATAAAAAAAGTTTGGGAATTAAGGAAGCCAGCTAGTCACACTATGGTTATATCAGAGGAGAGAGGCTATAGATATCTGTTACTCTCCCAACTTGTCTATTCCATCATACACTTTGGAAAAGGAACCGTTTTTGCCAGTTTTGAAGATGTCAGAGTTAGAAGGGCAGATAACCTGAACTAACAAGTTTAACAGAGGAGGGGGGAAAAACTAAAAAGGCCTTTCTTTGTGTAACTACATTGTCAGCCTCCAGCACCAGGGGATCTAAAGAACCTCATCAGAACCAGCAATAGGAAAGTTTCACCCTTGTATGGATTCTCTGAGGAACCTGAAGGTCTGATCTGTGGCTCAAGCTCTTGGCACACACTATTGATAAGGTTTCTTCCCTGGGAGGACTCCTCAATGCTAAAGGAGAGATCAGCTGATCCTTCATCCAACAGAGTCCTTTGCCCATCTTTGCTTTCTTTCTTCCCTGTGGGATCTTTTTGAGGTTTTGAACATGGCTAAAGCTCTTTCCACACTCTAACGATGTATAACATTTCTTCCAGGTTAGTGTAAGTTTTCTGTGTAGATTCAAGTTTCTGATAGCATTTTATATCTTTTCAATGCTTTTTATGGGCTGTCATCATCTTTTAGGTGTGAAATAGGAGAAAGGCTCTTTTCACGGTTAAGAAGTTACATCATTTGTCCTTGTGTGGGTTCCTCGTTGTAGTAGAAGAGTGTCACTCCAACTGAATCTCTTTCCACACTTTGAAGATTCAAAAGTTTTCTCCCCTGTATGGTTTTTTTGATGCAGTTTAAGATGGTCACTCTGACTGAATCTCCTTCCACACTCTGAGCATTCAAAACGTTTCTCCATTGTGTGGGTTCTCTGATGCTGTTGAAGATTGTCACTGGTACTGAATTTCTTTTCACACTGAGCCTTCAAAAGGTATTTCCCCTCTGTGGGTCCTTTGGTGCAGTTGAAGACTTCCACTCTCACTGAATCTCTTTCTGCACAGAAAATTAAAAAGATTTCTCCCAGGCGTGGGTTCTTCGGTGCCTCTGAAGATGGCAACTCTGACTGAATCTCTTTCCGCACTCTGAACATTCAAAAGGTTTCTCCCCTGTGTGGGTTCTTTGATGCAGGTGAAGACTGTTACTGTGACTGAATCTCTTTCCGCACTCTGGACATTCAAACGGTTTCTCCACTGTGTGAGTTCTTTCATGCTTTTGAAGACTACCATTCTCACTAAATCTCTTTCCACACTCTGAGCACTGAAAAGGTTTCTCACCTGTGTGGGTTCTTAGATGATTTTGAAGATGGCCACTCTGATTGAATCTCTTTCTGCACTTTGAGCATTCAAAAGGTTTCTCCTGTGTGTGGGTTCTTTGATGAAGCTGAAGATGGCCACTGTGACTGAATCTCTTTCCACACTCTGAGCACTCAAAAGGTTTCTCCCCTGTATGGGTTCTTCGATGTAGTTGAAGATAGCGACTCTGACTGAATCTCTTGCCACACTCTGAGCATTCAAAAGGTCTCTCCCCTGTGTGGATTCTTTGATGCTGTAGAAGATGGGCACTCTGACTGAATTTCATTCCACAGTCTGAGCATTCAAAAGGTTTCTCACTGGTGTGGGTTCTTAGGTGCAGTTGAAGATTGACCCTATGATTGAATCTCTTTCCACACTCTGAGCATTCAAAAGGATTTTCCTCTGCGTTGGTACTTTGATGCAGCTGAAGACTGCCACTCTCACTGCATCTCTTTCCATACTCTGAGCATTCAAAAGGTTTCTTGAATCTGTGTATTCTTTGGTGTACAGACAGCTGTGATTTACTTCTGAAGTACTTTTCACACCAAATGGATTTACTTGCCTTCATTATCCTGTGCTTTGGAATATTTACATTACGCTGTCTTCCATCTCTCTTCTCAACCATATGACTGCCTTTCTTTCTCATCGGTCTGCCTCGATTCCTGACGTTTTCTTTCAAGTCTTCATTTTTAACTTCATCTGGCATTTGCTGATGAAGTGCCTCACCCACTTCCTTCCTCTGATCATCCTCTGCTGGAATAAAGAGAGAGATCCTGTTAGCACCTAGGAGGGCTGGTAAGGTCCAAAGGCATCCATGTAACTGCAGTAAGTAAGGACTGACAGACCTTTGGCCTTGTCCAGCTTTGCTGACCTTAACCACCCCTCCACCTTTCCCCAGAATATCTGGTATTTAAGGATTCCTCATCACCTCAAGTACCACAGCTGAGCGCTTGTCCAGAAAGAGCTTCTGAGCCTCCAGATTTCAGGCCCTCTCTCCCTCCCCAGCGAGCTGTATGACTGTACGAAACATTGCTCAAAAGTGAATCAGAAATCCCCCATGGCACTTCCTTGCCTTTTCCCTTGACTTAACCGTGAAGGATACTCACTCTCAGCCAGCTCATTTGGGAAGGAAACATATTCTTGAGGAAGTCTTCCGCCTTTTTTAGATGCAAGGTCTTTGTTTATCTCCACCGTAGTCTCTCTTGTACTCCTTCCTTTGTTCACAGAGAGACAGATAGAGAAAGTGATCATTCTTACATGTAGAAGGAAAGAAATTCAAGAGTAAAAATTCTTCAGGAAGGATGAAACCATGATCAAGATCAAAGCCCACAATCCCAACCAGTGTAAGGGGAACAGATCTGTGAGGCAAAGCACCCTAGTTCTCCCAACGGTTTATGTGATTATTAAGTGGCCCAGTCAGACTTTCAAGCATTTGTGTTTTAAGTCTCCCTGCAGCTATCATTCTTATATTTTTCAAGGCCACTGGTTACTCATGAGAACCAGCATCCAGTTGTGTAACCAGGAGGGAGGGGGGATTAGGAGGGTGCTGACTGCCTCCTGAAAATTCCATCAAGGAGGACTCTTGATTGGGTCATTAGGACCACCTGACCCTAGGAGGCAGAAAGTATAATACATGTATAGACAAGAGGGAAGCCAGGCTAAATCTTTGCTCGTGCCATACTACTTTGTCTTGATATTTTCTTGCTGCATCATGATGAATAGTTTTCTATACAGTAACTTAAGCTACAACTGGAATACCTGTGCTGCAACAAGAGGTGCCACTGAATACCAATTATTTCATGTATCAGATAAAACAGTTAGCTTTCCTTGTTGTTCTGTTGCTGAGTTGCAGAAACTGTGCTCTTTAGTGATGTGATATTTTTAAATCCTTAATAAATCTTTACATATTTTAAAAGGGGGTCTGCTTTACTTTCGTGCTCTGCTCTCTTCTCACGAACCCACTGAACTGGGTGCTGCTCAGGTACAAAGAGTACTGACCCAGGGGGACCCAGTCTTCGCTTCCTGAAAGGATCGTTTCCAGATCACAGGCAGAGCGGATGTCTGCAATCCCATCCAGGAAGAAGGGTGTGTTGTAAAGGCTGGCAACAGAAAAATGAGGATCTGGCCCCTTCCAGAGTCCTTCTGAGGGCCTCTCATCCCTCCCTTTGCCTCAGGCCAGGACACCTCGTCTGGCTTGGGTGATGGCCACAACAACGGCCTCTTTTGGCCCTGGGCAAGAACACACACAAGAGGAATACAGGAACCTGCCTTCTACTGAATCAGACCATTCATCCATTTATGTCAGTGTTGTCAACTCAGTTCGGCAGCAGCTCTCCAGGATCTCAGGCAGAAGTTTTTCACATCACCTGGGACCTTCTACATGCCAAGCAGAAGCTCCACTAGGAAACCACCACCACCCCACGTAGCAGCACAGGCCTCAAAACTGTGAAAAGCTCTTCAATATTTTGACTCATGCCTCCTCACAATGGCCGCAATTTGCACCTCTGGCACCCAGAAAGGCCACATTCTCGTAGTTCTCCAGCATGAGTTCCCTGTACAGAGCTCTTTGTCCCGGATCCAGCAGGGCCCATTCTGCCTCGGTGAAAGAGACGGCCACCTCCTCAAAGGAAAAGGGACCCTGAAAGGAAAAGCAGATTCCCTCATCAGAGATCACCCCAGGCAAAGATGACACCCTGGAAGGGAGTGGACCTGTGGCTTGGGATGGGTAAAGGGAACAGCGTTCAGAGGATCTCTCGCCGAGACACCTCGTAGAAACTGCAGGAGCACCTATTCCCCTTAGGAAGGAAGAAGGACCCGGGCTGTCCCCCCTGCTCATCTCATTGTGGCAGAAAAATCAGCGAGCCTGGGGCATTTCTGTATAACAGCCTGGATTAGCTGAGGCCTCTCTGTTTGGTTCCTCTCCCATAAGACTTTGCAGGCTTAGCTACTGTCATCGCTCAAGCCTCTCTCTAGCCTGACAAGGCCCTCCGCTCCAAAAAGAATCGTCTTCATTTCTCTAGGTCCACCATTTCACCCTCATACTGTATCAAAGACTCCTAGGGAGAAGATTTGCAGCTTCTGACCCGCAACATACTTGCTGAAGCAGGCGTCTCTGCTTCCAATAAGGTCAGAATAAAGTTTACAAATAACATTCTGTGCTGAATATGAAAATGTTATGTTTTTATTCTAAAAGATATGGAAGTGCTAATGTGCTTTCTGTCATTAGGAAGCTTACATTGTCAATAATTTGGTTTTGTTTGAGGACTATGGTCCCTCCCTGTTGATTCGGTCACTCCCTTGCTAGTCTCCACACAACCAAGAAAAGAACTAAAGGGGAATGGGAGGGTCCCAGGGAAACAGTCCTGGGGTCCCAGAATCTCGTAACACTCACCTCTCCTACCTGGACTGGAGGTACGGCAGCTGTTTCCACACCTCTGAAAAGATGATGGCTCAACAGCATCTCTTCCCTGCCTGTTCCAGAGAGAGAAAGGAGGAAGGAAGGGTGTTGGCTTGCTTGTTTACTGCTTCATACAACCCCTTTCCAAGGTTGTAAAATCTCACCCTGTGTACACTCAACACATTTTTAAACACTTTTTACTGAATTCTGGGAGAGGCAGAAGTGAAGCACATGGTACCCATGAGCCTCAGGGATTATAAATGTGGCCAACGTATCTCAGACTTCTGTGAGAATTGTGTTTGCACTGTGGGGAGGGAAGGACGTTGCATGACAAGTCAATGTCACATTCGGACCAGATGTGAATTGAGCACATCTGGAGACTCAAGGGGAATATTAGTGAGTTTTTAGAGGGTCTCCTGACATGCTCACTTCCCAACCAGGTTTTCAGCCAGATGTAACATCAACATGACATCACATCTGTCCTGTGCCCCTCCCAAAAGCCCCTCTGCAAAGCTCCTGGGGGCCCCCCCAGCCACAGCTTGCCATCCATCCCCCCAGCACAGAGTTTCCCACAGCGGCCAGCCAGATGCCCCTTGAAGCCCAGGCACAGAAGCCACATTTTCCCAATATTTTTGGACCCTAGACACTAACTTTTAGAGCTCTGCTGCCCCAGAAGGTGGAGGCTCCTTTTATTCACCTGACTGAATAGTTCTGCTGAGGTCTGTCTACCTTCCCTCCCCCCACCCCTGGCAACTTTTATTTTTATGGAAAGGTGAGATATGTACTTTTTAATTAATGGGAGAAATTACCCTCCAGGAATTAATCTAATCTCGTTTTGGAGGCATCAGAGTTAGTGGACCTTGAGTGCCGCAAATTAACTCTTAGTTGTGTGTAGAATGATTTATTTTTCTCCTGACATGAACTCTTTACCCGTCACATTCACGGGGTGCCCCAACTGCATTCAGGAACACTGGGTCCTTACCAAAGGAGGGGGCATCTTGGGCACACTCCATGGCCTGCGCCCTCTGCCCTTGCTCCAAGGAAGCTCCTTCTGCCTCAGGGATTGTAGCTTCCATCTTCAGGGATGGTCCCCACATCTGAAAAAGCAGCTAGGGAGAGGGGAAAGAGCTGGAATGGAAAAGAGACCAAGGAAGGGAACCTGCTCCACTCCCAGATTCTGCTAGCCTTCCATCAGCAGACCTGGTGAGTTAATATGGAGGGAGCAGAAAGTCTCTAGCAGAAGCTGATACTGAAGGGAGGGAACCTTTAGGCTAAGGCCCAATATCATTCCTTGAATTGGACATACCTGGGCATACCTGGAGGAAACCCCCTCACCTGTTCTTCCTGCCTCTTCTCCTCTGCCTGACTCAGGAGGAAACCTTCGGCCAGGGCCACCACCTTGGAACTGGTCTCTGGCCCATGTCCGTTTCGGCCCCTTATGTCAGCTAATGCTGCCATCTCCCACCCGGGAGGTGGGATGAGTGAACCCTTGACGTCGGGACTGTGGAATGTTATGTTATATTTCTCATGGCATGCTTATCGCTCTTCCGAGCTGCTCTGACCTTGAGGGACTGTTGGTGCCTGCCTATGTACCTCTTTTCCTGTCTGGCTTAACGACTTCCCGCTTTTTGCCTGGGAATTGCAAACCAGTATTTTAAGCGCCTTTTCTCTGACATGGTGATTGGTTGCAATGCATTAACAGACCCCTTTTTGAATTCTGTATAATTGTCCTGCTCGCGGCTGTGTCAGCCATTACTAACACAAGAAGGGCAGGTGACCATAGCAGACCTTTCTCAACAAAGCATTCCTGTTTAAGGACACTTGTTGGTGACTGACTCTGTAGGACTCTCACAGCTCAGGGGACTAAAATGGTCCCCTGTAGAACAACCGGGGGGGGGGGGGGAGTTTTCCATCAGGAGAGCCCTCATTGCACGGTGCAGCCCAGAGACACATTTTATCTCCTTGAGTGCTGTTTGGGAGAACACGGCCCCGAATCTTTGAATTTCCAGAAGTTTGGGGTTCAGGCACGCAGCACCTGGGCCTTTGCTGAGTCCTGAGCTGCGCCATCTTTCCCAGAATCCCCTGCAGGCTCCAAGGGCAGAGTGGCACCTACTGGTTCTCTCGGAAGTCCATGCGGTCCCACTTCTCTGTCGTCCCCCTAAAAGGAAAGACAGGATCTCAGCATCACACGGACATTAGTCCGCTTCGGGGAGGAGGGGGATTCAGCTTAGAGAGGTGCCCCTCCAATCACCACGATAGCTGCATTATTTAATTGGGCCTGAGACCTTGATGAGGCACCTCACTTCTCAGCCTGAGGACCTCAGTTTTCAGGGGGGAAACCTGAGCTCCTTCTTCTCAAGATGGTGGAAATAACTAGGAAGCAATGCTCCCTCTAAGCTGTGGAGTCCTGTGAGCAAAAATTCTACTTTGTGAGCTTCTGGCATTAGGGTTGTCAGCAAGCAATTTGGCCACTGCATAAATCAGTTTGCTCTGGAGCCCTCCTTCCTGAGCTAAGACCAAAATGTGTGAGCCAGAGGCTAAAGAACTGTGAGCTAGCTCACACTGACTCGGCTTAGAGGGAACACTGCTAGGAAGTATCACGAGTGGGGCCAGGTTGAGTCTTGGCTCAGTTTACATAGGCTAGGCGCGGGGCTGGGTCTCAGGTCTCCCTGTGTTCCCATCTGCGAATAGGATGAGCTGAATAAATTGCCAAAGCCAGCAAAGTCTTGATGCTTTACAGAACTTGGTGACCCTGGGGTTCGCTGCCGAATTGTGGCACACAAAATATTTATTTTACCTCTTTTATACCTCACTTTTCTACCTAATGGGGACTCAAAGCGGCTTACATCATTTTCCCCTCCTCCATTTTATTTTAGTTGGGGGACATGAGTATTTTGTGTGTGTGTGTGCGTGTGCGTGCGTGCGTGTGCTGGCATGTCTGGAAGTCACAGCTGACTCCTGGCGACCCCTAGTGGGGCTTGGCCATTCAGAGGGGTGGCTTGCTGTTTCCTGCCTCTGCGACCCAGCCCTGGAATTCCTTGGAGGTCTCCCACCCAAGTACTTGCCAGGGTTGGCCCTGCTTAGATTCCGAGAAGTGATGAGATCAGGCTTGCCAGGGCTATCCAGGTCAGGGTCCCCCTTCTCCATTTTAGATTTTTGTCCAGTAGCACCTGATACCCTCCCCCATTAGCCAAACTGCTGTGAGGTTGTCCCAAAAGATGCAGTCTGCAAGAGGTCTTCTTAACCAGAAAGTCCTTTATTTGCAAAGAGGTTCTTATTGGTACAGTTACACTTTCTCTGTCAGTAATGACTTTTGTGTAAACGAACAATTAGTATTATAATAGGAAACCGGAATCCCCCTCATTACTTCTACACCAATCATAGAGTGTTAGAAATGGCTCCAGCCCCCTTAACAAGTTTCTCACAGAAATGGCAGCAAGTATGTTATTGTGCCTTTTGTTTCACACAAAAATGGTGGCAAGTATGTTATTGTGCCTTTTGTTCCCAGGGAACTTCTACTAAATGTCTTCGAAGGCAGCTGCAAAAGGAACAACCCAGTAGAACACAGTAGGGAGGATTTATCCCAAGACCTTGAGCAAGCTGGGAGCGAAGCAAGCAAAAGCGGGGTGTGATAAGAAAGCCAGACAGCTCAACAGCACAGACAGCACATGAGCACATTCCTGCGGGTGGGGTCCCAGGTTGAATCCCAATCCCTGGCCGGGAAATGGCAGCGTAACTGACAATTGCCTTATTTCTTAATAAGCTTGGGGAATTATAATATTAATGAGCAACTGGAATAAAATATGGGACCATGACCTGTGTATACTGGAGTCAGAATTCCCAGAACCCAGGAACAGACACGGAGACTGGGTAGCTAAAATAATTATTTCTTTACTAAATATTCTCAAGCATACAAACAATAATCAAGCATACACACACATAATACAGAACTAAGAAAGCAGAGGTGATTGATAGCTAAAAGAGGGGTCAGTTATGGGATGAAACTACCTGTCCAGATGTGCAGAGCTCCATGAAGAAGGGATTATTGTCCAAGCCAAGAATTTGGGGATGGGCTGCCAGTTGTCATCAGGGCAGAGGCACACAGTCTGAGACCATAAGCATGGACAGATATAGACTAGGGGTGTGCATTCGGCAAAGCAAACCCGAAAAAAACCCACAAAAAAACCTTTTCAGCATTTTTCAGGTTTTAGGGATACTGAATCAGCTTCCCTGAGCTGATGTGGCTGCTGAAAAATGAATGCTGAAAACCCTATGGGGCCATTGTAGTCAATGGGAAAAATCCTCTAACAAGTATTCAGGGGGCTGGGGGGGAGGGGGTTTGAAGTAGAGGCGCCAGATGTGTACTGGAGCCTCTCCCCAAAAGGCCTCCCAAGTCTGGAAAAGATTGGACCAGGGGGTCCAATTCTAGGGACATCCAAAGAGGGTGCCCCCAATCCTCCATTGTTCCTATGCAGATTGGAAAACGGCAGGCAGCAGTGTCTCCCCGAGAACCTCTCTGCAAGAAAGTAAGTGAGGTGTGCTGGTGGCGTGAGGGGGCATGTTTGCCAGGCTAGCAGCAGAACCAGTTCAGTGTGCCCTCCCGAACCAGTGCCACTGTGGCAGTCAGTGCCCAAACCCAACAGAACTCAGGCCAAATGCCCCCAAAGATTCTGTACACACACAATTTTTTTCAAAATGGAGGGAGGGTCATTTTAGGGCCTGCCTTCCATCCCTGACCTTGTGGACAAACTCCCCACCCTGTTTGCCAACTTATCCCAATGTCCCCTTTCCCCAGGTAGGACCAGGAGTCCATCGAAGCCATGGTCACCCTGCAGAGAGATAACCAAAGGGCAGACCCTCTTTATGTATTGATTGATTCCCTAATTTAAAATATTTGCCACCTTTCTACCCTGAGGCACTTGAGGCGGCTTCCAATAAAGCGCCTGACCATGGGACCAGAGAACCCCCCCCCCCGGGAAGGGAAAAGGTACCCCCCCCCCCGTGACACTCTCTGCCCTCGACTTCTTCGTCTGGGAGCCCCTCCCCCAAGCCCTTGCAAAGCAGAGATCAGAAGGGAACTTGGGGCTCTCCGGTCAGGGGATGCTGCCTAACCTCGACGCCAGGTTCTCCAGGCACGCCCCGGGCCCCGTCAGCTCCACCTCGACCCTGGGGATTACACAGAGAGAGAAGGCATGAGAGGACACCCATCCCCTCGACCTCAGGCCTGCTCTCCATACGCAGCCCTCAGTCCCACCACAGAACTTCTCTGGTGGGCTGGTTTCCCTGGGGGGCCAATCAGCCCCATGGGCCCCTGCAGGGCCTAGAGAGAGAGAGGGAGACAGACAGCAGAGACCTATTCTGGGGCCTCCACCCAGGTCCCCCACCACTGAAGTGGCGGCACAGGACAAGAGGGTCACAGGGTGAGGTGTCGGGGCTGTGGAGCTCCGGAGGGAGTGGTGGAGCAGGAGGGGCAGGTTCTGGGCTGGGGAGACGTGCCAAGGGCCACGGCAGGAAAGAGAGGGTGCAGGGCCAGGATGGGAGATTCGTTGCTGCAGCCGAGGATCCTCTTACTTGAGGCCCAAAGTCTCCAGCATCACCCTTTAAACTGGGGTTGCCAGGTTGCCCCTGGAAGGGAAATGCACAGCGGTTACCTCTGTGGCGCTCCCCAAACCGTGAGAGCCAGTTTGGTGTAGTGGCTAAGAGCAGTGGATTCTAACCTGGAGAAATGAGTTTGATTCCCCACTTCCCCACTTGAAGCTAGCTGGGTGACCTTAGGCAAGTCACAGGACTCTCTGCCTTATAAAACAATAACTATAGGTCACCACTAAGTGGCGAATGACAGTAGCTGGACTACAGCAGGTGAATGACAACAGCAGGCATGATTGCATTAGGTGTGATATGCAGAGGGGGTCGTAGGCATGGAGAAATCCGCACTGGTCATGAGACAGGAAACCTAGTTTTGATTTAGTCCAAGACAATGCATTGTCTTCAGCTTTGTTATCAGCTGCAATTCAGCAGTCTCTCTTTCTAATCTCCCTTTGAAATTCCTCTGTAAGAGAACTGCTATCCTTAGGTCAGCAACTGAATGTCCTGGAAGGTTAAAATGTTCCCCCACTGGTTTTTGAATGTTGTGGTTTCTAATGTCAGACTTATACGATGGCAATGAAAATGTTGAGCGGTCTGGAGACCAAGTCCCATGAGGAAAGGTTGAAGGAGCGGTGCACATCACTCCAGATGAGGTCGCACCATTGATTTATACAGGGGCATTATGAGACTGGCTGATTTGTTTTCAGTTCCCTTCCTAACAACCCCCAGCAGAGCGTTGGCCTTTTGCATTGCAGTCACACACAACTGTCTTGACATTTTCATTGAGCTATCTACTAGGACTCCAAGATCTCTCTCTTGGTCAGTCTCCGCCAGTTCGGACCCCATCAACGTGTGTTTCTAGTTAGGATTTTTGGCCCCAACGTGCATCACCTTGCACTTGGCCACACTGAACCCCATTTGCCACCTTGATGCCCACTCGCCCATCCTTGACAGATCCCTTTGGAGTGCCTGAACAACTTTGTGTCATCTGCAACTTTAGCCACTTCACTGCTTCCTCCCAACTCCAAATCATTAATAAACAAGTGAGGAAGGAAGGGAACGGGGAGGGGGAGGGAGACATGCGACAGAGGGGCAAAGCCTTGCAACCCGGTTCTGAGGAAAGGCTGAAGGATCTGGGATGGTCCATTTTAGCACAGAGATAACCGGGGGGGGGTGTGTGTGTGTGTGGTGGCATGATAGAGGTTTATACAATTATGCAGGGGATACAGGGAGCTGACAAAGAGAACTTACCCCCCCTCCCAAATTACCACAACTTGAGGGCATCCAGTGAAGCTGACAGGCAGTAGATTCAGGAGGGGGGGAAGGAAACAGTTCTTTACACAGTGAGGGTGGTTAAAACGTGGAATTCGCTGCCAGAGGATGTGCTGATGGCCCCAGGCATAGGCAGCTTTAAAAGGGGATTACATAGATTCACGGAAGAGAGGTCGAATAGTGGCTATTTTGTTGTTGTTCAGTTGCAGTCAAGTCCGACTCTTTGTGACCCCATGGACCACATCACGCCAGGCCCTCTTGTCTTCCGTCGTGCTCAGGAGTTTGCCTAATTTCCTGTTCATTGCATCAGTAACACTGTCTAACCATCTCATCCTTTGCCATCCCCGCCTTCTTTGACCTTCAGTCTTTCCCAGCATCGGGGTCTTCTCCAGGGAGTGCTCCCTTCTCATTGGGTGGCCAAAGTATTTGAGCTTCAGCTTCAGGATCTGGCCTTCCAGGGAACAGTCAGGGTTGACTTCTCTTAGGATTGACTGATTGGATCTCCTTGCAGTCCAAGGGACTCTCAAGAGGCTTCTCTCCAGCACCATAATTCAAAAGCATCTATTCTTCGGTGCTCAGCTTTCCTTATAGTGGCTACGAGCCAAGGTGTTTCAAGTGAACCTCCATGTTCAGACGCAGTCAGCCTTTGAATCCCAGTGCCAGGAGGCAGTATCAAGGGAAGACCTCAGAAGCAGTCGCTGACCTCATCGGCGAGACGATTGCTGTGCATGGCCGACCCTTCTCCTGCGCAGAGGACATGGTTTTTCCCTGGCTGCTGCCACACCTGGCTCCCTGGCACTCTGTCCCCTTGCAGAGGATTGTGAGCTGGTGGGTCTTGCCCACCATGAACCACTCCGCAGGGGCGATGGACAGTCAAGGCTCTCCCTTGCAGTTCAAGGCAGGTCACAATAATAGTTAAAGCTTTTTCCATTGAAACCCAAAATAAGATCGTAAATCTCATACCTCTCCCCCTCACTCTCTCTTAAGAGATGCCTGAAAGTCAACCCCCCATAAAAGCCCTGGGAAACAAGCAGGCCTTGCAGCGCCTCCGGAGCACCTCTGAGGAGGGCCCCACCCCCACCCCTTCAGGGAGCCTGGTCCACAGAGCCGGAAAGGCCCCAAGAAATGGCAGACTGGTTGTGTGCCGAAATGCCAGCTCTTCCATTAATGTGAGAATGCTTCCGAGTCGTTCTCTTCTGTAGGAGAGGTATAAAAACATCCCATTTATGGGACAATCCCCCCTCCCTCATTTAAGAAGTGCCTATCCTGCCCCCTTTCTTCCCCCACCCTTGCCCTACAGGGTGGGAAGGGCTTCCTTCCTCCCCTCTGTGCCCTCCAGGGCCTCGGAAGCCCCCAGAGCCAAGCCCCTGAGCCCTCCCTCCCTCCCTCCCTCTGGGGGATGCTCATCCCAGTGAGCAGGGAGGGGCTGTTCATGGCATTCCTGGGGCTGCCAGGCGCCCTCCACAGCCCCAGGCCCCAGCGAGTGACTCTCAAGAGCAGGGAATCTCGCTTCCTGGCCGGTCTGTTTGCAGTGCTCCTGTGTTCCATGTCAAGAAACCAAGGGGGGATCCTAATGGAGAAGTGGCACGGAGTTTCATTCTGTACGTCTCTAAAGCTCAGAAGGTTGTGTTAAAACACCATCTAGCAGCCATGTTGTGGGCTGACCAAAGATGAGACTGTTTTGCTGACTTCCGAAAATGGGAGACTGGGGCGGTGGCCCACCCTGAATCCAGCGACCCTTCCCTCGAATGACTCCGTCCGTTACAGCTAGAGTATATCCTCTTTGTGGCTGGGAAACAAAAATGAGGGAAATGCATAATGGATGGCGGATACACTTCTGAGTAGCAGTGTGTATGTGAAGAAGATCTTGGGGTAAGGGTGGACCAAAAGTTAAATATGAGGAGCCAGTGTGATGCAGCGACAAAAAGGGCTAATGCAGTCTTGGGGTGGATCAACAGAGGCATCACATCCAAAATGCAAGACCTCATAGTCCCACTGGACACTGCATTGGTCAGGCCGTACCTGGAGCATTGTGTGGAGTTCTGGGGGCTTCACTTCAAAAAGGACCTGGGCAGAATGGAGCACGTGCAGAGGAGAGCGAGGAGGAGGATGGGGGGCCTGGAGACCAAGAAGCCCTAGGAGGAAAGGCTGAAGGACTTTAGTCTGGCAAGAGGAGGTTGAGGGGAGACATAATTGTTCTCTTTATGTAGGGAGGGCAGGATATAAGCCAAACTAATAAATAAATATTAAGGACTGTCACTTAGAGGAGGGCGGGGAGCTGTTCCTGTTGGCAGCAGAGGAGAGGACTCGCAAGAACTGCGTTAAATTAAGGGCAGGAACGTTCCAGTTGGATATTAGGAAAAACTTTTTTTTTAATTACAATTTTATTGCATTTTTACAGGGAAAAAAATAATATTTCATCTCTCAAATCATTATTTTGAGCCTCTATGATTCTCCAACCAAACATACAGCTTAGACCATGTATTTTTCAGGTCTTGACATTTAACCGTATTCAATAAATAACTTAAATTGTCCATTTCAGCCAGCTCCACCAGTTTATCTATTATTTCTTCAGTTCCGGGCAGAATAGTTGACTTCCAATATTTGGCTCTGATTATTCGTGCTGCAGTCAAAATTGAGATTAACAGTCTCTCATCTTGTAACATCATTCCTTCCGGTACTACGTTTAACAAATATATTTCTGGCGTTAAATCAATTTCCAAACCTACAATGCCTTTAGTCATCTCCTTAATTCTGTACCAAAACTTTTGTATTACTTTACATCCCCACCACATATGATAGAAAGATCCTAGCATATTATTACAAAGCCAACATCGGTTTGATATATTTGGGTAACACTTGCTTAACCTTTCAGGTGCCCAATACCAGCGGTAGAAGACTTTATAGATGTTTTCTTTATAGTTTATCGCCCTTCCATTTCCTAGACCACTGCTCGATTGCTACTTTATGTCCTAGGTCCTTCATCCATAATACCATTAGATTTTTAACTACCTCGACCTGCATTTCCCTATCAATAAGAAGTTTATAAATTTTTAAAATTAATTTATCCTTGTTGTTCAACCAGATACTATCTAGTTCATTCCATTCTTTATAAAAGCCGATCTTTTAATCTTTTTTATAAATATCCTGGAGTTAAATTTTTTCCCACCATGAAAGCCTAATACCTAACTCATCTAGCTTATCTTCCATTTTTATGTTATCTATTCTATCCCAGATTTTTTCATAGTTAGCCCACTAAGGGCTGTCACTTAGAGGAGGGCGGGGAGCTGTTCCTGTTGGCAGCAGAGGAGAGGACTCGCAATAATGGCTTTAAATTAAGGGCAGGGAGGTACCGGCTGGATCTTAGGAAAAACTTTTTTACAGTAAGAGTTGTGCAACAGTGGAATCAGCTGCCTGAGGAGGTGGTGAGCTCCCCCTCCCTGGCAGTCTTTGAGCAGCGGCCAGACAAACACAAGTCGAGGATACTGTAGGCCGATCCTGCATTGAGCAGGGGGTTGGACTAGATGGCCTGCATGGCCCCTTCCAACTTTGTCATCCTATGATTCTATAACTGAAGTTTCGGAATTGATTTTGAGGACCGTGCAACAAAGTTTGGGTTCAGTGGCACCTTTGAGGCAAAGTTTTATTCTGGGTATAAGCTTTCGTGTGCAGGCCCACTTCTTCTACCTGAACAAGAGCTTATAGCCAGAACAAAACTTTGTCAGTCTTAAAGGTGCCGCTGGATTCAATCTTTGTTCTGCTGCTTCAGATGATCGCCGCAACCCGCCTGAATCTACGGACAGCGCATTACAATGGTCTATTCTGGATGACACCGTGGTTTTGATCCGGGTGGCCACAGATCAGCTGGATCAAGGAAAGGGGCCATCTTCTGGGCAGGGCTGAGTTGGGAGGAAGCACTGTTTGCAGCTGTGTGAACAACTTGCTTCTGCAGCAATCATGCTGGATCTAGTATATAACCCCAAGTATAGTATATAACCCCAAGTCAGCAAGGGTCATCTGAACACCCTCAGAAGAGGGGAGCACACCGTGCTTCAAGATCCCCACTTTCCCAACCAATATTACTTCTCTCTTTTCAAGGATTAGTTGCAGTTCCACCCAGGACTGGCTGCTTGATCCTGATCGACAGCAGCCACCCTATGAGAGCCAGAGTGGCTTATCAGTGACACAGCATAAGAGAAGGGTCTCAGAGATCACCCAGGTTCGAATTCCCCTCTTGCTGTGGAAGCCCACTGGCTGATTCTGGGCCAGTCACATACTGTTCAGCCTATCCTACATCACAGGGTTGCTGTCAGGCTAAACAGGAGCAGAAAAGAATGCTGCATGTTGCTTTGGTCCCCACTGAGGAGGAAGGCAGGGTATGAAGGAAGTAAACAAACAATAAATACAGCACAAGATGGGGAGGAGGTAAATGGTAAGTTGGTGAGAGGCCAAGAAGGAGAGAATGAGGCTGGGAAAGGGGAGAGGGTACAGGGGATGCCAAGAGGAGGAGAAGGAGAAAAGAGTGTGTATGTGTGGGGGGGGGAGTGAGGTGCCCCTCCAAGTCCTTGAGGACTCCCTACCATGCAGGATGGCCTGGCCCAGTGGCCAACGTCACATTAACCTTCTGACACATTTAATGAAGCCCAACTTATTAAAAAACCCACAAAGCACAATATTATAACTGTTTATCGTATGGTGGAGTCACACACAGGAAGCATATCATAATATCAAATACATAAGCTGATACAACAGGTATGCAGACCAATTCGGCAATCCTCTTGAATACAAATCCCTAAATTTTCAATCCACTCAGTCACAGCTGGGGAGAGATCAAAGAGCCCACAAAGCACAGAGTCTAATTTCCCTGATATGAACAATATCTTCAGTGAGCTGCGACTCTTCCTTAGCTGAGTATTGTTTTCTCTGATTCATAAAGGAACACTTAATCTAGGGGTGCTAACTGCCTGGAGGGTAAAGGTGTGCCATCTTTTTAACAGAGGCTTTACGGGATGTTATTTATCTCTTCGGAGACCCATTTCCGCACACATGAAGCCTCTGGGAATGAAGGAGGATATCTTTTCCCCTTCGAGCCTGTTACCACCTCTAATGCCGATACCTCTTTCCAAAATAAAGTAAGGAGAAAGAAAGAGAATCTTGTCAGTTGGAGCCATTAAGGCACAATCTCAATGGAGGATTTCAAGGGCAGCTCTGAGGAGGAAGACGTGGGGGGGAGTACGCATTGGCCCAGGGCTCAGTCCAGGTGATATCCAGCACATGCACAGGTGGGGGCAGTGGGGGCGTTCAGAGCAGGAGGAGGGAATCCTACTTCTCCCTCCTGATTCTCTCTGTGAGAAACGGGGGGCTTGGGGGGAGGATAACTTGGATTGGTGAATTCGTGCCCCACAAGGTTCACCTGCCAGCTCCAGGGATTCTGGTCCACGTCCACAATACTGGTTGTTGTGGGAGAGGGAGGTCTGACCCATTAAAACGTATTGAGTTTTAGAGGACATAACCTTTTCCTTTCACCCCACATTAATCCTACTGACAGAATGCTTTAAGTTTCAAAGTGGTGAGACCCCCTATGACGCGTGGCCTAAATAAACTGCCGCTTTGTGGCGTTCTGGGAGGTGACTGGAACAGGCTTGTCTTTACCTTGCTCTCCAGCCTCCCTCTGTCCTTATAATAGTCTCTTAGGGGGTTGTGTTTAATAGTTAGTCACTCAGGCTTTTCTTCAAAATAAAACAGAACTTTATTTCCAGAACCAAATAGGGGGATGGAGAATGTATTTACATTGGACACGTTCTTTCTGTATTGGCTGGCACCTTTGGCTTACAATACACTTTGGCAGTGTGTTATTTGCTTTCAGTTTCTGTAGCCTTTCGTAAGTTCACTACACACTTTCACAAGCACTCTCTCCTGTACTGCTTATGGGTAAGTCACTTGGCTTTGGCTTTCCTGGCCCTTTACTTTGAGTCCTAGCTGGCCACCAACCAACTATCCAGACTCTGACCATCCTTGCCTCAGCCCTCACTTAACCAACTATACCAGGTTCTTCAGTGCTCTGTGTTTGTGACCACTTATGTGTTCTACTTTCACAGACTGTTTGATATTTCGTGAACCAGACTATCCAGCACCAGTACTCTGCTTTAACTGGTCTGGTTTACTGCTCCCAGAGCTTCAGTTAGACTCCTCTAGTGCACACAGAGCTACTGAGAGAAACATCTCCTCACAGACTCTCTCTCTCTCTCCAACTCCCTCTTCCAACTGTCAACTCCCAACTGACCGCTGTGTCAGTTACTTGTCAATCACTGAATGTTCCGAGCTAAGTGGCCCCCTCCTCACTCAGTCAGGTGACTCAGCAAGGTTCGGTGTTTTCCTTTTGCTGGTCCTAGATTTTTCATTCCGTCACCTCCCCCCCCCCCCCCCCCCCAAAAAAAAAAGAAGAAGCTCACAGCAGGCTGGACAGGGGAGGGATGAAGGTTGAGAAATGTCTCTCTAGAACTGCTTGTCAGATAAAAATGTTTGTGAATAAAGGATGTCGGTTTTTCCCACTGTGGTTATCCCAGTAGGAGAGAGGCTGTACGTATCCGTTACTCTCTAAACTTGTCTATTGCTTCATACAGTTTGGGAAAGGAACTGTTTTTGCTGATTTTGAAGATGTCAGAGTTAAAATGGCAGATAACCTAAGTAGCAAGTTTCACAGAAGTGGGGAAAAACAAAAAAGGGCTTTCTTTGTGTGAACTACTTTCTCAGCCTTTCTGAACTTCCAGTGCCAGGGCCAGCTATAGGAAAATTTCACCCTTGTATGCTTTCTCTGAGGCACATGAAAATTGGACCTGTGCCTCAAGTTCTGGCAACACATTGAGCATTGGGAGGGTTCCTTCCCTGGGAAGAGTCCTTGATGTTAAAGGAAGCAGCAGAAGCCATTGTCCATCCTTGCTTTCTTCCCTTTGGGCTATTTCTGAGGCTTTGAACACGACTAAAGGTCTTTCCACACTGGGAATATTTATAACATTTCTTTCCGGGTCGCGTAAGAATTCAGTGTAGATTAAAGCTGCTTAACAGCATTTTTTACCTTTTCAATACTTCATATGATCTGTTGTCTTTTTGGTGTGAAATAGGAGAAAAGTTCATTTCACGGCTAAGCAGTCACATAATTTCTCCTTGTGTGGGGTCATCGAACCAGGAGAAAATGTCACTCTGAGTGAATGTCTTTCCACGCTTTGAGCATTCAAAAGGTTTCTCCCCTGTGTGGGTTCTCTGATGCTGTTTCAGATTGCTGTTCCAACTGAATCTCTTCCCACACTCTGAGCATTCAAAAGGTCTCTCCCCTGTGTGGGTTCTATGATGCAGTTGAAGAGTGCCATTGGTACTGAATCTCTTTCCACACTCTGAGCATTCAAAAGGTCTCTCCCCTGTGTGGGTTCTTAGATGATTTTCAAGATTTCCACTCTGATTGAATCTCTTGCCGCACTCTGAGCATTCAAAAGGTCTCTCCCCTGTGTGGGTTCTCTGATGCAGCTGTAGAGTGCCACTCCGACTGAATCTCTTTCCACACTCTGAGCATTCAAAAGGTCTCTCCCCTGTGTGGGTTCTCTGATGCCGTTTCAGATTGCCACTGGTATGGAATCTCTTTCTGCACTCAGAGCATTCGAAAGTTCTCTCCCCTGTGTGGGTTCTTAGATGATTTTCAAGATTTCCACTCTGATTGAATCTCTTGCCGCACTCTGAGCATTCAAAAGGTCTCTCCCCTGTGTGGGTTCTCTGATGAAGTTGAAGACTATTACTCCGACTGAATCTCTTTCCACATTCTGAGCATTCAAAAGGTCTCTCCCCTGTGTGGGTTCTTAGATGATTTTCAAGATTTCCACTCTTATTGAATCTCTTGCCGCACTCTGAGCATTCAAAAGGTCTCTCCCCTGTGTGGGTTCTCTGATGAAGTTGAAGACTATTACTCCAACTGAATCTCTTTCCGCACTCTGAGCATTCAAAAGGTCTCTCCCCTGTGTGGGTTCTCTGATGCCGTTTCAGATTGCTACTGGTATGGAATCTCTTTCTGCACTCAGAGCATTCGAAAGTTCTCTCCCCTGTGTGGGTTCTCTGATGCAGTTGAAGGCTGCCACTACGACTGAATCTCTTTCCACATTCTGAGCATTCAAAAGGTCTCTCCCCTGTGTGGGTTCTTAGATGATTTTCAAGATTTCCACTCTGATTGAATCTCTTTCCGCACTCTGAGCATTCAAAAGGTCTCTCCCCTGTGTGGGTTCTCTGATGCAGCTGTAGAGTGCAACTGGTACTGAATCTCTTTCCGCACTCTGCGCATTCAAAAGGTTTCTCCCCTGTGTGGGTTCTCTGATGTCGTTGATGAGTGCCGCTTTCACTGAATCTCTTTCCACACTCTAAGCATGCAAAAGGTCTTTCCCTTCTGTGGGTTCTCTGATGCCATTTCAGACTGCCAGTGTTATTGAATCTCTTTCCACACTCTGAGCATTCAAAAGGTTTCTTGACTCCGTGTATTCTTTGGTGTACAAACAGCTGTGATCTATTTCTGAAGTACTTTTCACACCAAATGGATGTACTTGCCTTCATTAACCTATGCTTTGGAGTATGTACATTATGCTGACTTCCGTCTCTCTTCTCAACTGTATGACTGACTTTTTTTCTCATCGGTCCACCTTGATTCCTGATGTTTTCTTTTAAGTCTTCATTTTTACCTTTATCTGGCATTTTTTGATGAACTTCCTCAGCTACTTCATTCCTTTGATCATCCTCTTCTAGAGTAAAGAAAGAGATCCTGTTAGCACTTAGGACGGTGGTAAGGTCCAAAGGCAACTATGTGACTGAAACAGAAAAGGCTTGACGATGGCCCTCTAGCCTTGACCACCTTGGCTGATCTTAACCTCCCCTCCACCTTTCCCCAGAATATCTAGTATTTAAAGCTATCTCACCCCCTCAAGTGCCACAGCTGAGCCCTAGCCCAGACGGACCTTCTGAGTCTCCATAATGCAGGACCTCCTTCCCCAGCAGGCTGTATAATTGTACAAAACATTGCTCAGAAGTGAATCAGAAATTTCCCATGGCACTTCCTTGCCCATTCCCTTGACATAGCTGTGAAGGATACTCACTCTCAGCCAGCTCATTTGGGAAGGAAATGTGTTCTTGGGATCCTCCTGAGGAAATCGTCAGCCTTTCTTTCGATGCAAAGCTGTTGTCTGTCTCCACCATAGTCTCTCTTATACTCCTGCCTTCACTCACAGAGAGAGAGAGAGAGAGAAAGAAAGAAATTCAAGAGTCAAAACTCTTTTGGAAGTATGAAAACATGGCCATGATCAAAGCCCACAATCCCAACTGGTATAAGGGGAATAGATATGTGAGGCAAAGCACGCTAGTTCCCTCGAGCATTTTCATGATTATTAAGTAGCCTGGTCTGACTTTCTGGCATTCGTGATTTGAGTCTCCCTGCAGCTATCATTCTTATATTTTTTCAAGGCCATTGGTTAATTGTGAGAACCTGTATCTAGTTGTGTAGCCAGAAGGGAGGTGGGATTAGGAGGGTGCTGACAGCCTCTGGAAAATTCCATCAAGAAGGACCCTTGTTTGGGTCGTTAGGACCACCTGATCCTAGGAGGTAGAAAGTATAATACACATATAGAGAACAGGGAAGCCAAATTAAATGTATGCTAATGCCATGCTAGTATGCCATGATATTTTCTTGCTCTATCATGATGAATAGTTTTCTGTAAAGTAATTTAGGCTACAGCTGGAATACTGATGCTGTAACAAGAGGTGCCTTCTAATATCACGTATTTCATGTATTAGATAGAACAGTTACGTTTCCTTGTTTTTCCGTTGCTGTGCTGCAGAATTAGGGGTGTGCATTCGGCTTTCCGAAAAGCCGAAAAAACCTGAAAAAAACCATTTTGGGTTTTTTTGGGTTTTCGGGATACTGGAAAGGCTCTGATGAGACTCCCCGGTATCCCGAAAATAAAAACCCCAAAAAATCTGGCTTTTTGGCAAACTGAAAATGGCAGCCGCGTGTGTGTGGGGGGGGAGTTAACTGCAAAGGGAAGCCCATCACTTACTCTTTCATTTTTCGGCATTGTGTACCCTCTTTCCCGCCTTTTGCTCATGGTCCCAGGAGGGGGCCGGGGGGGAGGGACCATGGATGGCCAATCACTGCAATGCATTTGCAAATGCATTGCATCAGGGCAGCTTGCCTTGCAAAGTTTCCAAGTACTGTGGAACTCCTAGGCACTAGGCAGCTTGCACTGGCAGCCAATAGGATTTTGGTATCCGCTCTCTGGCCAATCACAGAAGGTTGTTTTTGTTTGAAAACCTCTGTGTATGCCCAGAGAGCATAAAAGCAGACCTGCACCCCTGACTCCCTGCTGTTCCTGAACGGTTGGTGCTGCTGCTGGACTGGTCAGAGTTGAGAGAGTTTGGCTTGGAGAGTGTGGCTGGCTGCTGCCCCTGCTCTCTCACCACCGTTAAATAGGCTTTAAAAAAAGGTTGTCGGTTTATTTTCCAATAATATCTTGAAATAAATCTCAGTATAGGGCTTTAGTTTTGGTTTGACTTGAGTGAGTCCTGTTGGGTCAAACTTTGGGCACTGACTGGCATGGTGGCCCTGTTTCTGGAGGGCAGATTGCACAGGTTCTGCTGCTGCTAGCCTGGCAAACATGCCCCTCTCACCACCTCACTTACTTTCTTGGGAGAGATTTTTCAGGAGACACTGTCTGCTGCCTGCCTGCCTTTTTTCCCACAGGAAACAATGGAGAATGGGGCAACCTCTTTGGATGCCCCTAGAATTGGACCCCCTGGTCCAATCTTTTCCAGACTTTGGGGGTCCTTTAGGGAGAGGCTTGAGCAGCTACAGTCCAAATTTGGAGCCTCTACCTCAAACCCCCTCCCCCCCAGCCCCCTGGAAACTTTTCAGACTTTTTTGCCATTGATTACAATGGCCCCATAGGGTATAATAGACCCGAATTTTTCGGGAATCCCGAAAATTTTCAGATATCTACCCTATACCAGTATAGATATTCGGGTTTTTTCGGGAATACTGAAAAATTTAGGTTTAATATACCCAAATCCAAAAAAACCCGATTTTTTTTTTTTGCACACCCCTATGCAGAAATTCTCAGTCTGGGGTGAGTGATGCTCTGTATTCTTGGTGCTTGGGCGGGGGGAGGGGAACAGTGGGAGGGCTTCTGGTGTCCTGGCCCCACTGCTGGACCTCCTGGGGGCACCTGGTGTTTTTGGCCACTGTGTGACAGACTGCTGGACTGGATGGGCCATTGGCCTGATCCAACATGGGCTTCTCTTAAGTTCTTATTGACCCAGGCTTCGGTTCTTGACAGGATGGTTTCCAGATCACAGGCAGAGCAGATGTCTGTAATTCCATTCAGGGGGAAGGGTGTGAAGCCTGGCAAGAGAGAAACGAGGATCTGGCCCCTTCCAGGGTAGTCCTTCTCAGGGTCTCTTGATCCTGACCTTCTCCTGACCTTTGCCTCAGTTGCCACAGGGCAAGAACACACACATCAATACATGAATCTGCCTCATAACTGAATCCGACCCTTGGTCCATTGAAGTCAGTGTTGTCTACTCAGTCCGGCAGCGACTCTCCATTGTCTCAGGCAGAAGTCTTTCACATCACCTCCTACCCGATCCTTTTTACTGGACGTGCTGGGGATTGAACTTGGGACTTTCGGCAAGATAAGCAGATGCTCTGCCAAAGCCCCTCCCCAAGCACCAGGACAGGCCTTAAAACTGTGAATAGCTATTCAATATTTGGATTCATGCCTCCTCACAATGGCAGCAATTCGCACCTCGGGCACCCAGGAAAGATCCTTACCCAGAAAGGCCACATTCTCATAGTTCTCCAGCATGACTTCCCTGTACAGAGCTCTTTGTCCCGGATCCAGCAGGGCCCATTCTGCCTCGGTGAAAGAGACGGACACCTCCTCAAAGGAAAAGGGGCCCTGAAGGAAAAACAGATTCCCTCGTCAGAGATCACGGCAGGCAGAGATTGGACACTGGAAGGGAGTAGTCTGGGAAGGGACAGGATGTGTGGCTTAGGATGGGTAAAGGATCTCTCTTCAGAGGAACTCTCGCCCAGACACCTTGTAGAAACTGCAGGAGAAACTGCTCCCGAGGAAGGAAGAGGGACCCGGGCTGTCCCTCCTGCTCATCTCATTGTGGCAGAAAAATCAGTGAGCCTGGGGCATTTCTGACTAACAGCCTGGATTGGCTGAGGCCCCTCTGTTTGGTTCCTCTCCCATGAGACTTTGCAGGCTTAGCTACTGTCATCTCTCAAGCTTCTCTCTAGCCTGACAAGACACTCTGCTCCAAAAGAGGATGGTTTTCATTTCTCTAGGTCCACCATGCCACCCTCACACTGTATCAAAGACTCCTGGTGAGAAGGTTTGTAGCTTCTGACCTGCAACATACTTGCTGAAACAGGGGTCTTTGCTTCCAGTAAGGTCACAGCAAAGTCTACTCATAAATCCTTGACTGTCTAAATAGACTATGAGTTGAAGGTGAATATTGTTCTCTTTATTTTGATGATGTTCTGCTAAAAGTTAACCTTACGTCATCCATGTGGGTTGAACCTGTGGGTCCTGAGGCTATAAACTGGTGGAGCCTTCCTTCAATCACTAGACCAGGGTGCTCCGTATTTCACACTACCACAGTGTTTTTGTGTTGAAGTATTCTATGCTAAATATAGAAATGTTCTGTTTTTGCCGTAAAAGATTTGTAAGTGCTAGGGCGCAATCACACACACCCATTTGCCATACAAGAGGGACAATTCACCAGCAGATCAAAGCGGCGCGATCACACCAGCATATCTGGGAGGCATCCCAGAACCGTCGGCAAGCCAGGGCAAACCGATTTGATCCGGCAGAGAATCAGGGTAAAAAGCTACTGGTGAAGGTCCGGTATCAAATGGTTTGCCATGGCTTGCCACGGCCCACAGCCAGACTTTCCCCATGTGATCGCGTCAGCATGGAAGTGCGGCATCGCGTATAGCGTGATCACATGCTATCCCAATGTTACACTGTATTTTTGTCCCCCTTCCATGCGCTCATCATCAAAAGCCCGTAGGGGGGGAGAAGCAAGTCATCAATTCCCCCCTCCGTCCTTCCAGCGAGGCATCAATCCCCGCTCTGTCCCCCTCCATCCTTCTGGGAAGTCATCGATGTCCCCCTCTGTCCTTCCAGAAAGTCATTGATCCCCCCTCCGTCCCCCTGTCCTTCCGGTGAGTCATTGATCTCCCCCCTCTGTTCCCCTCCGTCCTTCCAGCAAGCCATCGATCTCCCCACCGGTCTCCATCCGTCCTTCCAGCAAGGCATCAATCCCCCATTTAAGCGCCTCGAAAACCCACCACAAAAAAAACCCCACTCGCCCACGGTTGCATCTGATCACGCAGCAGCCATTTGCCTCGGCAGCTCCACAGAGCTGTGTGATCGTGCAACTGAGGGGCAAATTGCTCCGGGGCAAAAAAGCCTCGATTCCCCTCCAGCTTATCTCGCTCGTGTGGACGGGGCCCTAAAGTGCTTTCTGTCCTTAAGAAGCTTGTATCGTAATAAACTGTTGTTGTTTGAGAACTATGGTCTCTCTGTATTGATTCAGTCGCTCCTTTATCAGTCTCCACCCAACCAAGAAAAGAACTAAAGAGGAAAGGGAGGGTCCCGGGGAAAGAGTCCTGGGGTCCCAGAATACCGTAACATTCGTCTCTCCTACCTGGACTGGAGGTACAGCGGCCGTTTCCATATCTATGAATTTCTAACCAGGGTATGAGTTGAAGGTGAATATTGTTCTCTTTATTTTGATATTCTGCTAAAAGTCAACCCTGCGTCATCCATGTGGGCTGCACCTGTGGGTACTGAGGGCCTAAACTGGGGAAGACTTCTTTGCTCCGGGCTGGTCTCCAATCAGCTCTCTGTGAGCTCTTGTTGACTAGACCAGGGCGCTCCATATTTCACACTAGTGCACCATGTTTGTGTTGGAAGTATTCTATGCTGAATATGGAAATGTTATGTTTTTACCCTAAAAGATTTGTAAGCGTTAAAGTGCTTTCTGTCCTTAGAAAGCATAGATTGTGAATAAACTGGTTTTGTTGAGGACTATGGTCTCTCTGTATTGATTCAGTCACTCCCTTGCCAGTTTTATTACCCAACCAATAAAAGAACTAAAGGAGAATTGGAGGATTCCAGGGAAATAGTCCTGGGGTCCCAGAATCCCGTAACACTCACTTCTCCTACCTGGACTGGAGGTATGGCAGCCGTTTCCACACCTCTGAAGAGATGATGGTTCAGAGGCACCTCTTCACTCCCTGTTAATGAGACCAAGGAGAAAGGTAGGGTGTTTTCTTGCTGGTTCCCTGCTTCACACACCCCTTCCCTGTGTAAACCTCGCCCTGTGTACACTCAACACCTTTTTAAACACTTTTTACTGAATTCTGGTACAGGCAGAAGAGAAGCACACAGTACACATGAGCCTCAGGGATTATAAGTGTAGCCAACATATTTCAGACTTCTGTGAAACCTGTGTCTGCTCTGCAGGGAGGGAAAGACGTTGCCTGACAAGCCACCATCACATTCGGAACCAGACGTGACTTGAGCAAATCTAGAGACTTGCGAGTAATATGAATGAGTTTTCAGAGTGCCTCTTGGCACGCTCACTTCCCAGCCAGGTTTTCAGCCAGACACAACATCAATGTGACATCATATCTGTCCCAAGCCCCTCTCAAACCCCCTCCCCAAAGCTGCTGGGAGTGCCGGGCCAAAAACCTGCCATCCCTTCCCCAGCATCCTGTTTCCCACAGCAGCCAAATTTCCCCAATATTTTTGGACCCCAGAAACTACTTTTCAGAGCTCTGCTGCCCCAGAAGGTGGGGGCCCCCACTATCCACCAGTCTGAATAGTTGTGTGAAGGTTTGCCCCACCCCCACCCCCCGGAAACTTGATTTCTTTTTATGGAAGGAAGGTGAAGTATGAATTTTTTTCATTAATGGGAGAAATTGCCCTCCAGGAATGTGTCTCATCTCCTTTTGGAGGCATCAGAGTCAGTGGACATTGAGTGCCTCAAACTATCTCTTTCTTGTGTGTAGAACTATTTACTTTTATCCTGACCTCAATTCTCCACCCATCACATTCACGGGGTGCCCCAACTGCATCCAAGAACACTGGGTCCTTACGAAAGGAGAGGAGATTCTGGGCATGCTCCACGGCCTGCGCTCTCCACCCGTGCTCCAAGGAAGCTCCTTCCGCGTCAGGGAATGGCGCCTCCATCTTCAGGGATGGTGCCCACATCTGAAACAGCACCGAGGGAGAGGGGGAAGAGATGGAATGGAAAAGAGACCAAGGAATCGATCCTGCCCCACTCCCAGACTCTGCACCCATTAGACTTGGTGAGTTATCTGGAGGAATCAGAAATTCTCTAGAAGAGGCTGCTGAAGGAGGCCATGAAATCTCCCACTTGGGATGATTAAAAGCTGGGCATTTATCTGACAGGGAACCTTTAGAATAAGGCCGAATATCGTTGCTTGAATTGGACACACCAGGAGGAAACCCCCTCACCTGTTCTGCCTGCCTCTTCTCCTCTGCCTGACCCAGCACTGGGCCAGGGCAGAAGCCACCGTGTTCCCACCAGCAGAGGAGGGAGGGGGTCATAGGGAGGTTTTCATACCCCACTCTTCTATGCCTTAAACCAGCGGTTCTCAACCTGTGGGTCGGGACCCCTTTGGGGGTCGAATGACCCTTTCACAGGGGTCACCTAAGCCTCCCCAACCCCAACCCCCGCATCTCCTGGCTGGTGCTTCTGCACCAGTCGGAAGAAAAGCCTCCCAACCCCCCCCCTCACGGGAGAAAAGTCTCCCCAACCCCCCCTTCTCCTGGCGGGGGGAAAGCCTCCCCCCTTCCTTTATTTCTCTCTCTGTCCCCCCAACCTTCCTTCCTTCCTCTCTAGCTACCTTCCTTTCTCTCTCCCACCTACCTACCTTCCTTTCTCCCCCAGCTCTCTCTCTCCCCACCTACCTACCTACCTACATTCCTTCCTTCCTCTCTCTCTCCCCACCTTCCTTCCTTCCTTCCTCTCCCCCCCCCCACACACTTTCCTTCCTTCCACTCCACTGGTACATAATTAGCAACGAAAGTAATTTTATGGTTGGGGGACACCACAACATGAGGAACTGTATTAAAGGGTCGCGGCATTAGGAAGGTGGAGAACCACTGCCTTAAACCATCTCAATCCGGCTTGCAATCCCCTTCCTTTACCCTCCCCACAACAGGCACCTTTGTCAGGTAGGTGGGGCTGAGAGAGTTTTAGGAGAACTGGGACTGGACCAAGGTCACCTGGCAGCTTCACGTGGAGGAGTCGGAGTCGGGAATCAAACCTGTCTCTCTCAGGGCTCACAGGACTAAAATGGTCCTCTGTACAACAATGGGGGGGGGGGTCCGTCAGGAGAGCCCCCATTGCACACTACAGCCCAGAGACAAACATTTCATCTCCTTGAGTGCTGTTTGGGAGAATACGGCCCCGATCCTTTCAATTTCCAGAAGCTTGTGGTTCAGGCACACAGCACCTGGGCCTTTGCTGAGTCCTGAGCTGCGCCATCTTTCCCAGAATCCCCTGCAGGCTCCGAGGGCCGGGTGGCCCCTACCGGTTCCCTAGGAAGCCCGTGCGGTCCCACTTCTCTGCAATCCCCCAAGAGGAAAGAAAGGATCTCAGTGTCCGCTGTGGGGGGGGGGGGGGATTCAGCTCAGAGAAGGGCCCCTCCCACCACCATGATAGCTGCACTGTTTAGTTGGGCCTGAGACCCTGACGAGGCACCTCCCTTCTCAGCCCGAGGACCTCCGTTTTAAGCTCCTTCTTCTCAAGACTGTGGAAATAACTAGGAAGTTTGACGAACGGGGCCAGGTGAGGCTTGGCTCAGTTTCCACAGGCTGGGCTGAGGGGGGGGGGCTGAGTCCCAGGTCCCTCTGTGTCCCCATCTGTGAATCGGACGAGCTGCATAAACCGCCAAAGCCAGCCGATCAGCCAATGAAGTCTTGATGCTTTGCAGAACTTGGTGACACTGGGGTGGGCTGCCGAATTTTGACACACAGAGTATTTATTTTACCTCATTTATACCTGACTTTTCTACCTAATGGGGACTCAAAATGGCTTACAACATTTCCCCCTCCTCCATTTTTTTTAAATTTTATTTTAGGTGGGTATTTTGTGTGTGTGCATCTGTGTGCTAGTGTGTCTGGAAGTCAAAGCTGACGCCTGGCGACCTCTAGTGGGGCTTGGACATTCGGAGGGGTGGCTTGCTGTTGCCTGCCTCTGTGTCCCGGCCGTAATATCCCTTGCAGGTCTCCCACCCAAGTACTTGCCCGGGTCGGCCCAGCTTAGCTTCCCAAATGTCACAAGATCGGGCTTGCCTGGGCTACCCAGTTCAGGGCCCCCCTTCTCCATTTTAGATTTGCATCTAGTAGCACCTGATTCCACACACACACACCCCGAAATCTTGCTCGTCTCCAAGGCGCTTGTGGACTCAGATACGGGTGTTCTATAGAAGACCAGCACAGCTGCCCGCTGCTGAAACTTTCCCCACTCTAGCCTCACAACAACCCTGAGAGGTAGGCTAGGCTGAGAGAGGGCGGCTGGCCCACACCTGAGTGGCCGGGGGTGGATGTGAACCGGGGTCTCCCAGACCCTAATCCAGCACTCTAAGCAGGATGCCAGGCGGGCAAAGCCCCCACAGCTGCAATCTTAGGAGCACCCTCAGGACTAACAAAACTTGTGGCAGGGGATGAGCTTTTGTGAGGAAAGAGCCAGAGTCCAGTAGCATCTTAGAGGCTAACCAAACTGGTGGCAGGGTAGAAGTTTTTGCGAGCCACGGCTGACTTCTCCAGATACCCTCAGGATGAGGTGAGCCGTGACCCACGCCAGCTCCTCCCCTGCCCCCAATGCCATTCGTCCTGAAGGGGCTCCTGGACTCTGCCTCTTCTCTCCGGCTGCAGAGAGACTGACGCGGCGACCCGTCTTGACCCAGGCGAGGGGTTTTTCTCATCTAGACCCAGGGCTCTCCCTGGGCACAAGAGAGATGTGGGAGGGGCAGCGGTGGAGGGAGGCACAGAGAGAGATCTGGAAAGCCCCACTTCCGTTGGGACTGACTCTCAGTGCTGATCCTCTGTGTCGGGAATCAAGGCCACTGACTTGGTGGGGGGAGGCAGAATGCGTGGGCGGCAGTGTTCCCTCTAAACTGAGTTTGTGTGAGCTAGCTCACAGTTTTTTAGCCTCCAGCTCACAGATTTTTGTCTTAGCACAGGAAGGATGGCTTCAGAGAAAACGAATTTATGCAGCAGCCCACAAAGTAGAACTTTTGCTCACAAGACTTCACAGCTTAGAGGGAGCATTGGTGGAGGAACTCCACACACCCCCACTTTCCCTCCCCCGCCAGACTCACCGGGGGGGCCTGCTGCGGGAGGGCCTGAGCTTGGGCTTCCTGGGCGGACACCCCCGGCCCCTCGTCCTCTTCGCTGCTCTCAAAGCCAAACTGGGGAGAGAAGGAGGAAGCGTCATCAGCTCCCCTGGAGACAAATCCCTGTCAGGCCCCTTCCCCCCCCACCCCCTATGTGTGCAGCCCCGGGGGTCCTTGCAGTGAGGCCCACACAGGCAGAGGGGCTGGGGATACCAACTGCCAGGGGGCACCTGGAGATCTCCCACCACTACTATTGGCCTTCCAGATGAGCAAGATCCCTTCCCCTTGAGAAAATGGCTGCTCTGCAAGGTGGGCTCTGGCCGGGAGACATCCAGAGCTATGATGTGCCCCATGCTGAGTGAAACTCCTGGCGTTCAAGAGACACATGACCCCCTGCAGCCGCCTCCCCCCACCCAGTCAGGCCCTTCCTGTACCTCAAGAGTGTCCCCTCCGACTGGGGAGGCATCTCCAGGGACTTTTAACTGGAGCTGCTGCGTGGGGCTGAGCCCAGGATCTCCCGTGGAAAAACTTCCTTGTGGAAGGAGGGGAACTAAGCCTCTGAATCCCAGAGCCAGGAGGCAGCCTCAGAGGAAGGCCTCAGCCTCTGTGCCCCATTGTTGGCTGGCTGCTGTGTGGGACCGGAGGCTGGACTCAATAGACCCTCAGTGGTCTGATCCAGCAGGGCTCCTCTTCCCCACACTCAGGGCACTGGCTTACCTTCTCTGCCAGACGGGCTCTTCGGCGCGCGGGCAGGGGGGTATTCCGACTGGGGCCTTGGCCACCATCCCAGGGACGTCGGTGGGGCTTCTCTCCTGCGTGGCTCTTCTGGTGTTTGTGGAAGTCAGAAAAACAATTATATGTTCTTCCACACTGCGAGCAGTTATATATTTGCTCTCCGATATGAGTCCTCTCATGCATCATCAAGGCCGAAGTCCCTTGAAACATTTGCCCACAGTAAGAACAAGTGTATGTCTTTCCCGCCATTTGCAGGTTCTCGACTTAAGTCAATGCTCTGACGGAAGTTGTTTTCACTTCCCTCTGTGTCATTTTACACCTCAAGCATCTCTCACCCGACCCTCAACTTCCACCATTTGCGTCCTGAACCAAGGCTAGTTCAGGGTTTTCCCTGCACAAGATCATTCAAATGACTTTGTGTCCTCAGCTGCATTTCAGGGCCCCCACGACAAATCCATTAAGATCCTTCTAGCAGTTGATCACCAAAGGTCACTCGCTCAGCTCTCTTCTGCAAATGATCCTCCTCATATTGCACCAACTGGATATTAGATCCTGGAACACAATTACAGCATCATCAGCAACACCCCCCACAGCAGTGATGACCCCTCATCTCTCCCAATTCAGTACTGAACCAGGGTGTGCTGCGGTGGCCGCTGCACAGGGTGGCACTCTGAGGCGGAATTCAGATGTCACAATAAACCAGGACTTGTTTAAGTCACAGTTGATGTGACACACTCTAGTCGGCCTCCCAGATGGAAGTAACGAGATCCCAATTTGCCCGTAAACCCGGGTCTGTCTGCTTCTTGACACTTCTCCTGCCTATCCCCTCCCCCACGTCTTGTGTGACTTGAAAAATGGGAGCCGGAGAATTCAGACGTCGCATCAGGCCATAGTAAGGAGAAGCCACAATTAACCACAACAAACTGCAATTTGTTGGGTCATCTGTATTCACGTGTTAGGGAAACACTGTGGCTCAGCCTTAGAGCACCTGCTTTGCATGCAGACGGTCCCAAGTTCAATCCCCGGAGTCTAGCAGGCGATGGGAGAGACCTCCCCCCCAGGCCGCGGAGGGCCACTGCCAGTCTGAACAGACAAGGCTGATTGTGAGAGACCAACAGGCGGTTGATCCAGGATAAGGCATTACAGGGTTGCTGAGGGACAACATTAGACCAAGCGTTCCCTGGAAACACCCCAGTAACTGGCTGCCACAGCTCAGGGACCCCCCTGAGAACATCTAGACTGACCCGCTGTGAAAGTATCCTTCAAGCGCAGTATGAGACAACGAAGTAACTGGGAGGAAACCCTGCAAAACGGAGCTCCCTTGTGATCTGGCTCATGGGTAGGAGATTGAGAGAAATATCCCAGAGAAGTAAAACATACTGAGCAAAGTCTTCAGATAAAGTTTTAACTTGAAAGAGAGAGAGAGAGAAAATAGGAAAGGGGTGGTCAGATTCAAAAAATGTTGGAAAAGGGGCAAAACAAAATACGGGAACAGGCACACAACACCCAGCACAGAGATTCTGAAATAAAAAGCAATAGAGATTTTGAAATCAAAAGCAATACAGTTGGGCTAACTCAGGGAAGTACATGTTGCCAAAGCTATATCAGGTTTCTCAGAGCATGTGCAAAGTTCCTCGCTGTACCAAGACGTTGGAAGAGGCCTCATATGTAATGAAGACCCAGCCTCCTGTGGATCCCACTGTGGATTTCCATGCAGCCACGTTCAATGAATCCCCCGCTTATAAACAAGACTTTATCACAACGTTTGAATGCGGCCCCAGAATGCTGCTCAGCCTTGAAACAAACTGGACAAGCTGGATCGAAACATTCAGAACTATTACAACTTCGCCCTGAGGGGCCCGGAGGAAAGGGGAAGACAGAGAAACAGAAGGCCCTGGCTACGCAAGAACGTAAGAGGAGCCAGCGGCCCAGCAGGTCCAACACTCTGTGTCACACAGCGGCCAAAACTCAGGTGATTTTTCTTCTCCCCTTTCAAAACCAGTGTAGTTTTGGCATCCTGTAAGCTCAGGCCACCCTCAGGGGCCCACCCAAGTAGACTCCGCTACATTGCTGGCGGGTAACCGGACACGTCCTTCCATTAACTTCTGGCAATTGTCACTACAAGTGCTACTTTCATATCGCAGTGGTTTTCATTTATCCTAAAACATTTCCAGGCTGCTTCTGCCCACCCACAACGCCCAAAGCCAATTTCTATAAGGTATGAAAGGCTGGCCCCATCTCATCAGATGTCGGAAGCTAAGCAGGGTCCACCCTAGTTACTATTCCGATGAGAAAATCCTGGGTCCTTATGCAAAGGTGGCCATTGGCAAACCACCTCTGTTAGTTGATTGCCTTGAAAACCCTACAGGGTCACTACAAGTCAAATGAGACTTGGGGGGGAGGAGAAAGAAATGGAACTAAAAACAGTTCTATCAGCCCCTCTCATATTCCATCCCGTTTAGCTCTACAATACCCTTTTTGGTGACAGGGCAATCATTATTTTTGGAAAGTTCTGGTACAACAGAACAAAATGTTGCTGTTTTAAATGGTCAGTTTAACTGCTTAAATCTTACCAGCTGCTTCAATCCAATTTCAGGTATACTTATCGCCAGTTACTTATCCACCTTGGCTCTAACTAGCCCTTGCTGGCAACTAAATCTCCCACTGCCACAATTCTACCTATATGTAATGGTTTAAGACAGGGGTGGGCAAATTGCAGCCCGCGGGCCACATGCGGCCCATCACAGAGTTTTTTGCGGCCCGCCAAGACTGATTCTAAAATTAATATGCTTGCAGCTATAGATGATATGAAATTAGCACAATAAATAAATTGAATAGAACTACCACTATTTTATTTAATTTATATGTATTGATTTTTATGATACAATTTATACCTTTTCTGAAATGCAAAGTTAACTGATGAATGCAATCATTTAAAAAGGTGCGGCCCTCCGCTAACCTCCGCTCCCACAAAGTGGCCTTGGAGCCAAAACAATTGCCCACCCCTGGTTTAGGAAGTTCTGTTTCACTGTAGCTAAAGAAGTGAGAACGCATACAAAAGCTTATATCCAGAATTAAATGTTGTTGGCCTTAAAGGTAACACTGGACTCAATTCCCCCACCCCCAAAAAAGAAGTAGTGTTTGCCCACAATTTTCTCCTATGACGAGTGTTTTCAGCAGTTCAGGATAGAGGAGGAAAATGCAGAGAAATGCCACTTTTCGGGGTTAACCTGCAAATACTTCACAATTTTAGGGGTGGGGAGGTGGCATGGGGCTGAACCTGGTCCAGCCTCCCCCCTTAGTAATCTATATTAAATTGTTTAACCCCGAAATTATTTTTATTTCTAAAAGCCTTCCGAAACGAATCGTGTGGTTTTAAAGATGCAATTCCCCTCTCCCCCCCACTCATAGTAGCGTGGTCAAAGGAAGGAAAGATGTCGTCAATAAATAAGTAGGTGCAATGAACTCCTTCACTATAAAACACTGCAGGGGGACTTCATGTACAAAAATAAATACTTCCTCCCCCTCTCTCGTTCCCCACCCCCCAGCCCAAGCGTGTGCCTGGGCCGAGGGCACCGAGGCTGCTGTGTCTGAGCACTAAAAAGGTTTCTCCCCTGTGTGGCCAAGCGCAGATCACAACTCTGCCCTCCCCAGTGTGAGACCCGCACGCCGTCAAACCCCCCCCCCCCCAACGCACACTCCCAGACTGGAGACTCCGCGGGAATCTCCGAAGGCATCATCTCAGCAGCCACACCTTTCTGGGCTTCTCCCAGGATCACACCCCACCTCCTCCAGCAGACAGAGGTCGGTTCCCCGGGAGAAAAGAGCTACACTGGAGGGAGGACGCTTCTATGCCCTGCTTCCCACCTGAGGCCCAACCCCACCCCCAAAATGTCCAGGAATTCTCCATCCGGGAGATGGCAACCCTAGGACAGCCATGAGATCCCCGCCTTCCAAGACACAAAAGCTTATCTCCCCCCCCCCCCCGGTGCATGCCCTTACTTCCAAGGAGACCTCCCCGCGGGGGTCCGGCTGCACCGCTTCTCCCTCCCGCTGCTTCTCCGACGGGACCCCCGCCCGATCTCTCGCCCGGTCCAGAAGCCGACTCCCCCTCCCCGGAGACGCATGCGCGCATGCACACGAGGCGCCAAAGAGCCCCTCCTCTCTTGCGGAACCCCCCCCTTCCCCGGCCTCTCTAGCAAAAGGCTCGTCGGGCTTAACCCGCTCAGTCCTGCAGCTCAGTGCAAACGGTGCCCTCCGCTTCCCTGCCAGGAGGGGCTTCAGCCGGACCGCCGGCCGCCACGCCCTGTGCGCCTCGACGGGGTTGCTCGGGAGTCGCTCTGCAGCCCGGGGGTGGGAGGCCCGGGGGAGGGTCCCGCGCTGTTCGGCCGCCGTCCCGGGAGAAGGGTCGCCTCCCCCCTCCCATTCATCCACCTCCAATCAGGACCGTGAAACTCAGGGGGGGCGGGTCGACTTGGGGACCCCACCAGGCGCTTCCGCTTCTAAAGCGCACGAGAGGAAGCGGGGGGCGGGGGCGGGAAGCGCCTCTGCGGAAGTGCGCGACAGACGGTGTTTCTTGGAGGGGGAAGGGGCAGGGCCAATGCTTCCTCTAAGCTGCGGAGTCCTGCGAGCAAAAATGCTGCTTTGTGGGCTCCTGGCATTAAAGCTGTGAGCGAGCCATGTGGCTGTTGCATCAATTAGTTTGCTCTGGAGCCCTCCTTCCTGAGCGGAGACAAGGGCCGGATTCCCGGGGAGGAGGCTGGATTTGGAGACGCACACACACCTAGGGTTGCCAGGTCTGGGTTGGAAAATACCTGGAGTGAAGCTGTTGTGGCGGCACAGAGGGGGAGAGGCAGTCTGGAGAACAGGAGGGTCCAAGGCCATGATGGGCTTTCTGTGTCATAGCCGGTACTTCAAATGCAGCCCCGTAACTGATGGGCAGCCAGTGGAGGGACTGTCGGATGGGAATCATCTGCACAATCCATCCAGCTCCCGATAATAGCTGAGCCTGGAGTTTCTGAATTGATTCTGAGGACAGTGCAACAAGGTTTTGTTCCAGCGGCACCATTACAGCAAAGTTTTATTCTGGGCTTTCATGTGCACGCACACTTCTTCCATCTGAACGAGAGCTTCTACCCAGAATAAAACTTTTGTTGGCCGTAAAGGTGCCACTGGACTAAAACTTTGTTCTTCTGCTTCGGATCAAGACGGCAACCCACCTGAATCTATGGAAAGTGCATTACAACAGTCTGTTCTGGATGTCGCTATGGCATCGATCCAGGTAGCCACAGGTCAGCCAGATCAAGGTAAGGGGCCCTCTTCTGGGCAGGGCTGAGTTGGGAGGAAGCATTATTTGCAGCAGTGTGAACTTGCTTCTGTAGCAATAATGATGGATCTAGTATATAACCCCAAGTCTAGTATATAACCCCAAGTCAGCAAGGGTCAGCTGGACACCATCAGAAGTGGGGAGCACACCGTGCTTCAAGATCCCCCCTTTCCCAACCAATATTACTTCTCTCTTTCCAAGGATTAGTTGCAGTTCCACCCAGGACTGGCTGCTTGATCCTGATCGACAGCAGCCACCCTATGAGAGCCAGTGTGGCTTATCAGGCAGGGTATAAATGAAGTAAATAATAAATATAGCCCAAGATGGGGAGGTGATAACTGGTAGGTTGGTGAAAGGCTGAGAAAGAGAGAATGAGGCAGGGAAAGGAGAGGGGATACGGGGGAAGCCAAGAGGAGGAAAAGTGTGTTTGGGCGGGGGGGAAGGTGCCCCTCCAAGTCCTTGGGGGCTCCCTACTGTGCAGCTTGGTTTGGCCTAGTGGTCGGCATTACACAACTGGGCGGGCCACAGCTTTCCTAAACGTAAGTTGGAAGGAAGGATGAACTCCTGAGATTTCTGCACCTACCAAACACATCTCTTCGAAGACGCCTCCTCCACAAAAATTTAATCCTTACAGCTATCTTGCAAGGTGAGTTAGGCTGAAAATGTGACTGGCTAAAAGGCATAGCAAGGTCTTCCAGGCCGACTGTGGATCTGAACTCAGATCCACCAAGCTATAACCCAACACTCTGGCTCTTGAACTTAACCGACCCTCATCGGGAATGAGGAGAAAATGGGTTGGGTTCACTCATGGGGATCAGTTGTGGCCGCAGGAGCGAATCTCAATTGTCAGGAAAAGGCCTTCTTATTTAGAACTTTCTATACCGGAGGGGTGGCCAAACATGCTTAATGTAACAGCCACACAGAATAAACGTCCGATGTTTGAGAGCTGCAAGACATGAACAAAGATTACACACACGTTTTTCTTGGAAGATATGTAAATTTGCTTTTTATTAACATGACACTGTGTGAAAGAGCCACACGCGGCACCCAAGCTGTAGTTTGGCCACCCGTTTTATAGAACTGAAAAAAGACAAGTCACACTAACATGTGACACATTTAATGAAGCCCAACTCAGTAAGAAAACCCCCCACAAAGCACATTATTGTAACTATTTACTGAATGGCAGTTTTTAATATAATATAATATAATATAATATAAAATACATAGTCAAGTTGATACCATGGGTATGCAGACCAACTGGCCAATCCCCTTAAATACAAATCTCTGAATTTTCAATCCACTCAGTCACAGCTGGGGGGAGTTCAAAGAGCCCACAAAGCCCAGAAAACACAGAGTCTATTTTCCCTGATGCAAACAATAATATCTTTAATGAACTGTGACTCTTCCTTGTTTGAGTATTGTTTTCTCTGTTCCATAAAGAAACAATCGAGGGATACAAACAGCCTGGAGGGAAAAAGTGTGCCATCTCTTTAACAGAGGCTTTACAGGATGTTGTTTATCTTTTCGGAGACCCATTCCCACACACATGAAGCCTCTCGGAATGAGGGAGGATATCTTTTCCCCTTCGGGCCTGTTACCAACCCTAATGCAGATACCTCTCTCCAAAATAAAGTAAGGGGACAGAAAGTTTTCTCAGTTGATGCCATTCAGGCCCAATCTCAATGGAGGAATTCAAGGGGGGGGCCTCTGAGGAGGAAGATGTGGGGGTGGGGAGTACGCCTTGGCCCAGGGCTCAGTCCAGGTGATATCCAGCAAATGCACAGGTGGTGGCAGTGGTGGTGTTCAGAGCAGGAGGGAATATAACTTCTCCCTCCTGATTCTTTCTCTGAGAATCTGGGGGTGGGGAGGGAAGGATAACTTGGACTGGGGAATTTGTGCCCCACAAGGTTCACCCGCCAACTCCATGGATACTGGTCCATGTCTACAATACTAGTTGTTCGGGGGAAGGTCTGACCCCTTACAAATTACTGAGTTGCTGGGTTAGGAGACACAACTTTCTCCTTTCAACCCAAATTAATCCTACTGCCAGAATGCTTTGGTTTGGGTTTCAAAGAGGTGAGACCCCCCCCCCAAAAAAGCTCAGAGCAGGCTGGACTGGGGAGGGATTAGGATTGAGAGATGCCTCTCTAGAGCTGCTTGTTAGTAAACATGTTTGTGAATTATGGGTGCCAGCTGGTCACACTATGGTAATATCAGTACGAGAGAGACGGTAGATAACAGTTACCCTCCCAACTTGTATATCCTTTCCTACAATTTAGGAAAGGCACTGTTTTTGCCAGTTCTGAAGATGCCAGAGTTAAAATGGTAGATAACCTGAAGTAGCAAGTTTCACAGAGCAGGGGAAAAACTAAACGTTTTTGTGTAACTATGTTCTCAGCCTTTCTGATCCTCCAGCACCAGGATGTTTGAAGAACCTCATCAGAGCCAGATATATAGGAAAGCTGTACCCTTGTATGGATTCTCGGAGGAACCTGAAGATCAGATCTGTAGCTCAAGCTCTTCCCACACATTGAGCATTGATAAAGTTCCTCCCCTGGGGGGACTACTCAGTGCTAAAGGAGAGTTTAGCCATTCCTTTGACCAGCAGAACCCATTGCCCATCCTTGCTTTTCTCACTGTGGGACTGTTCTGAGATTCTGAACATGGCTAAAGCTTTTCCCATACTGAGTATTTATACCATTTCTTCGTGGTTAATGTAAGGTTTCAAGCTTCTTACACCACTTTTTATTTTTTCAGTGCTTCGTATGGTCTTTTGTTGTTTTTAGGCGTAAAATTGGAGAAAAGCACTTTTCACAGCCAAGCAGTTACATTGTTTCTCCTTGTGTGGGCTCCTCATTGCAGTAAAAGAGTTTCATTCTAACTGAATCTCTTTCCACACTCTGAGCTTTCAAAAGGTTGCTCCCACCTTGGGTTATTTATTCAATGCTCCTTTAAACTACCACTGTGACTGAATCTTTTTCTACATTCCCGAGCATAGAACAGGTTTCTCCCCTGTGTCAGTTCTCTGATGCTGTTGAAGACTGCTACTGGGACTGAATCTCTTTCCACACTCTAAGCATTCAAAACACTTCTCCCCTATGTAGGTTCTCTGATGCCACTGAAGACTGGCACTGTGACTGAATCTCTTTCCACACTCTGAGAATTCAAAAGGTTTTTCCCCTGTGTGGGTTCTCTGATGCTGTTGAAGACTGCCACTCCAACTGAATCTCTTTCCACACTCTGAGCATTCAAAAGGTTTCTCCCCTGTGTGGGTTCTCTGATGCTTTTGAAGATGACGACTCCGACTGAATCTATTTCCACACTCTGAGCATTTGAAAGGTTTCTCCCCTGTGTGGGTTCTTCTATGCACCTGAAGATTGCCACTGTGACTGAATTTCTTTCCACACTGTGAGCACTGAAAAGGTTTCTCCCCTGTGTGGGTTCTTCTATGCACCTGAAGACTGCCACCCTCACTGAATCTCTTTCCACACTCAGAGCATGCAAAAGGTTTCTCACCTGTGTGAGTTCTCTGATGCTGTTGAAGACTATCACTCTGACTGAATCTAATGAATCACTTTCCACACTCAGAGCATTCAAAAGGTTCCTCCCCTATGTGGGTTCTCTGATGCAGGTGAAGAGTGCCACTGGTACTGAATCTCTTTCCACACTCTGAGCATTCAAAAGGTTTCTCCCCTGTGTGGGTTCTTTGATGTTTCTGAAGACTACCTCTGTCAATGAATCTCTTTCTGCACTCTGAGCATTCAAAAGGTTTCTCCCCTGTGTGAGTTCTCTGATGCTGTAGAAGATGGCCATTCTGACTGAATCTCTTTCCGCACTCTGAGCATTCGAAAGGTTTCTCCCGTGTGGGTTCTCTGATGCCTGTGAAGAGTGCCACTCTCACTGAATCTTCTTCCACACTCAGAGCATTCAAAAGGTTTCTCCTCTGTGTGGGTTCTCTGATGCTTGTGAAGAGAGCCACTCCTACTGAATCTCTTTCCACACTCTGAGCATTCAAAAGGTTTCTCGACTCTGTGTATTTTTTGCTGTATGAAGAGCTGTGATCTGTTTCTGAAGTACTTTTCAGAAAAAATGGATTTACTTTGGTTCATTATCCTGTGCTTTGGAATATGCACATTACACTGTCTTCCATATCTCTTTTCAGCCATATGATAGACTTTCTTTCTCATCAGTCCGCCTTGATTTCTAACTTTTTCCTTCAAGTCTTTATTTTTAAATCTATCTGGCATTTGTTGATGAAGTTCCTCAACCAGATCATCCTCTGCTGGAAAAAACAGAGACATCCTGTTATTTATTTATTTATTTTATTTGTTTAAACTTATATCCCACCTAGCCAGCACGGGCCGGCTCTAGGCGGCTAACAGCGTAAAAACCATAACATACAATAGTTAAAAGCATTCACATGTAAACTGAACAATAAAACCATAACAGATGGCAGCAAATACAGAACCAACATCAGAAGCAGCATCCTACTTATTCCCAGCCAGGGGGCATTCCACCTCAGATGTACCAGGCAGGCAGCTCTACAGATGCCCGTTAGTGGCCATTTCTCCCGGTGGCGACTCCAAAAGCCTGGCGGAAGAGCTCTGCTTTGCAGGCCCTGCGGAACTGTTAGCACCTGGGAGGGCTGGTAAGGTCCTAAGGAATTTGTGACTGCAGTAGATAAGGACTGATGGCACTTCGGCCTTGTCCACCTTCACTTATCTTGACCACCCCTCCACCTTTACTCAGAATATCTAGTATTAATGATTCCCAAATAGGTTTTATGACTGTACCAACCGTTGCTCAGAAGTGAATCAGAAATCCCCCATGGCATTTCCTTGCCTTTTCCCTTGACATAATCATGAAGGATACTTACTCTCAGCCAGCTCATTTGTCAAGGAAAGATGGTCTTGAGAGCCTCTTGAGGAAATCTTCAGCTTTTCTTTCAATGCAAGGCTGTTGTATATTTCCACCGTAGTCTCTCTTAGACTCCTGCCTTTGTTCGCAGAGAGACAGAGAGAGAACATGATCATTCCTATATGGGGAAGGAAAGAAATTCAAGAGTAAAAATTCTTCTGGAAGGACAGGACCATGATCAAGATCAAAGCCCATAACCCCAAGCAACATAAGGGGAAGAGACCTGTGATGCAAAGCACCCTAATTCCCCCAAGGGTTTACGTAATTATTAAGTGTCCTGGTCTGACTTTCAGGCATTCGTGATTCCAGTCTCCCTGCAGCTATCATATTTATATTTTTCAGGGACATTAGCTAATCGTGAGAACCTGTATCTAGTTGTGTAGTCAGGAGGGAGGGGGATTAGGAGGGTGCTGACAACCTCTGGAAAATTCCATCAAGGACAATGCTTGATTTGGTCATTGGGACCACCTGACCCTAGGAGGCAGAAAATATAATACACGTACAGATAAGAGGGAAGCCAGACTAACTTTACTCCACTGCCTGTCAGCTTCATTGGATGCCCTCAAGTTCTAGTAATTGAGCTGCAAAAACCGTGCTGTTTAGTGATGTTTAATTTTTAAATCCTTAACAAACCATTATTTATTTAAAAAGGGGTCTGCTTTACTTGTGAACTGGGTTTACTGGATGTAAAGCCAGTCTCAGTGAGGTTGATAAAAGGGACAAGAGCTGTGGTAAATAAAATACAAGTCTATGATCAGGCAGAAGTCTTTCATATCACCACCTACCTGATCGTTTTTACTGGAAATGCTGGGGATTGAACCTGCGACCTTCTACATGCCAAGCAGATGCTCTGCAAGGGAGCCACAGCCCCCTCCCCCCAGTAGCGGGACAGGCCTCAAAACTGTGAATAGCTAGTCAATATTTTGATTCATGCCTCCTCAGAATGGCAGCAATTTGCACCTTTGGCACCAAGGAAAGACCCTTACCCAGAAAGGCCACATTCTCATAGTTCTCCAGCATGACTTCCTGTACAGAGCTCTCTGTCCTGGATCCAGCAGGGCCCATTCTGCCTCGGTGAAATGGATGGACACCTCCTCAAAGGAAAAGGGACCCTGAAAGAAAAAGATTCCCTCGTCAGAGATCATGCCAGGCAGAGATGGCACTCTGGAAGGGAGTAGACTGGGAAGGTGCAGGATATATGGCTTGGGCTGGATAAAGGGAACAGTGTTCAGAGGATCTCTCGCCCAGACACCTTGTAGAAACTGCAGGAGCAACTGCCCCCCTGAGAAAGGAAGAGGGACCCGGACTGTCCCCTGCTCATCTCATTGTGGCAGAAAAATCAGCAAAAATTCCCGTATAACAGCCTGGATTGGCTGAGGCCTCTCTGTTTGGTTCCTCTCCCACAAGACTTTGCAGGCTTAGCTACTGTCATCTCTCAAGCCTCTCTCTAGCCTGACAAGGCACTCTTGCCCCAAAAAGATTAGCCTTCCTTTCTCTGGGACTTTCATTTCACCCTCATACTGTGTCAAAGACTCCTAGTGAGAAGGTTTGCTGCTTCTGACCAGCAACATACTTGATGAAGCAGGTGTCTGTGCTTCCAATAAAGACACAATAAAGTTTAGACATAATGGTCTATGGTAACTTGGGAATGAATTCAAGGCAAATATTGTTCTTTTTATTTTGATATTCTTCTGCTAAAAGTGTGTTACTCCATGTGGACTGAACCTATGGGTATTGAGGGTATAAACTGTTGAAGATTTCTTCACTGTGGGCTGGTCTTCAATCAGCTCTCTGTGAGCTCTTCTTGGCTAGACCGGGGCGCTCCGAATTTCACACTAGTGCACTACGTATGTATTGAAGTATTCTATGCTAAATATGGAAAACTTATGTTTTCACCTGAAAAGATTTGTCAGTGCTAAAGTTCTTTCTGTCCTCATCTCTCCTACCTGGACTGGAGGTACGGCAGCTGTTTCCACACTGCTGAAAAGATGTCGGCTCAACAGCATCTCTTCACTGCCTGTTCCCGAGACAAAGGAGGAAAGAAGGGTAGCTTGCTTCTTCCCTGCTTCAGACAACCATTTCTCTGTGTACACTCAGCCCATTAAGAACATAAAAGAAGCCCATGTTGGATCAGGTCAGTGGCCCATCCAGTCCAACACTCTGTCACGCAGTGGCCAAAAACACCAGGTGCCCTCAGAAGTTCCAACAGTGGGGGCAGGAAGCCCTCCCACTGTCTGCCCCCCCCCACCCGTCAAGCACCAAGAATACAGAGCATCACTTGCCCCAGACTGAGAGTTCCTATCTATACTTTGCAGCTAATAGCCACCGATGGACTTCTGCTCCATATGTTTATCCAATTCCCTCTTGAAGCTCGCCATGCTTGTAGCCACCACAACCTCCTGTGGCAGGGAATTCCATGTCTCTATCGGCTCTGTCCCATGCATAATCTTATAAACCTCAATCATGTCACCCCTCAGCCATCGTTTCTCCAACCTAAAGAGCCCCAAGCATTTTAACCTTTCTTCATAGGGCGCAGCGCTCCAGGGCGGGCGGGCTGCCTGCGGCAAGGGAAGCGGGGGGGGGGGGGGGAGCAGTGGCGGAGCCCACAGCACCATGGAGGTGAAGGGGGCGGGGGATCTTGCGGCTCTTCTCTGCCACAGCCGAAGGACTGCCGGCCTCGAAAGGCGCCTCTCCCGCCCTGCTTCCAGCTTCCACGTGGCAGGGCCTGGCCCGCTCCCCACTCCCCGACCTTCCTGGAGTCCTCCCAGGATCACAGCCCACCTCCAGCAGGCAGAGGTCAGTTCCTGCCCCCGGGGACACAAGGGCTGCGCTGGGGGGAGGAGGGCTCTTGAGCCTGCTTCCCCTCTAAGGCTCGCCCCCCCCCCCCCCCAATAAATGTCCAGGAATTCGCCATCCGGGAGATGGCAACTGCAGAAAAGCCATGAGGACCCCGCCTTCCTCCCTTCCAAGACCTAAAAGGTTATCCCCCCCCACCCCCCCGCTGCATGACTTACTTCTAAGGAGATCTCCCGGGAGGGGGGGGGGGATGTCCGGCTGCTGCTTTTCCCAAGCCCTCCCTGGTCTCTCCCCCAGTCCAGAAGAAAATCCCTCCCGGGACACGCATGCGCACAAATACAGAAGAGCGAAAGAGCCCCTCCTCTCTCCCCCCCACCCCCCGCCCCTTGCAAACAGCTCACCAAGCTTAACCCTTGCAGCGCTGCGGACAAATGCCAAATGCGTCCTCCGGTCCTCTCCAGGAGGCGCTTCAGCCAGGCCGCCCTCCGCCACGCCCTGCCCTGTGCACCTGAAGAGGGCTGCTAGAGAGTCGCTCTGCACTGGGCTCCGCTCCCGCTGGATTTGGACACCCCCCCCCCCCCTCCAAGGGCTGGCTGCCTCCCCGAGGAATAAACTTTCAATTTGCAGCCCCAGAGATGGACGGAGACAGCGAGAAATCCCCGCCTTGGACTGGAAGCCTTTTTCCTGGGTCTGCAGCTCGGAAGGGGTTAAAACAGGCGAGCTGCTTGCTAGAGAGGACGAGCGGGGACGGGGGACGGGGAGGGTTACAGAGACACGCGAGGGAAGGGCCAAGCCTTGCAACCCGATTCTGGGGAGGTTTTCTCCCAAGTATGTAATTTGTACCGTGCAAGGCAGAAATTCAGGGGACAGGGTGGAAGCCAGATCGGGTATTGAACAAACAGTAGTACTGTAAGAACAATGGAAGGCATCACAGGCACTCCAGAACAATATTTTAGAAATGAAACTGCAGAACTCTCACACTTCTAAAAACTCTTCCAGGCCAAAACGTCTCTGGAACGGGCATTAAACAAAGAATAGAACTGCAAAAAAAACCCCACTCCAAAATAGTCGGATGCATTACAGACACTCGAGCGCAGTATTTTATAAATGGAAATACAGAACTCTTGTACTTTTATTAACTCCTCCTGGTCCAAAATTCATCCGGAAAGGTGGAACATGGGGTTGCAGGCCTCCCGCTTTTACATAGGGTTGGCAGTTCTGGGTTGGAAAATACCTGGAGACTTTAGGGGCAGAGCCAGGAGAGGGTGGGGTTTGGGGAGGGGCCTCAGCAGGGTACAATGCCATAGAGTCCCCCCTTCAAAGCAGCCATTTTCTCCAGGGGAGCTGATCTCTGTCAGCTGGAGATCAGTTGTAAAAGCGGGGGATCCCCAGGCTCCACCTGCAGGCTGGCAACCCTACTTTTACAACTGATCTCTAGCTGACAGAGACCAGCTCCCCTGGAGTCTCAGAGTCCAAGGGAAGAGGCCTAACCGTTTTCTAGGTAGCTGCTCGTTGCAATGTGACCTTAACATAATCCAAGCCTCAGTCCAGCAAAATGATGAAGTTAACATGGCTTCCCTCTGGGCTCTAGCTCAGTTGTACTCTCAGACCGTCCGACAATGTTCCAGATCCTTTCAGGGTGCGCACTCCCTGGAACCTTCTAGAAGATTATGACATCACTCCTCCCCCCCCCAATCCAGCAGAACACCAGTTCCCAAGAATTGCTTATTATCACATTCTTGACTCTGGACTTAAAGAGAGAAAAGAAAAGTGAAGGCAGAGAGGCCCAGTTATGGACACCTCTAAGATGGAGTAGGTCCACTAGTGTTCACATAAAAACATAGGAGCAAACAGGGATGCTTTGTCTTACGGTGGGAAAAGCTTCACGTCAGTAGCAGCCATATTTATTATTATTATTTACAGGGGTCATTTTGTAGAAAAAGAGGTGCAGGAGCTCATTAGCATAACTCATTAGCATAACTCATTTGCATATGCCACACCCCCTAACATACTGGAAGTATGTCAGAAGGCAACACCCACCCCTCAGGCGCCACTCCACAGGTGAGTGAAACTGACCTGCTCTTCCTCCATTCCCTTTGTCGGGGGTGCGTGTGTTGAGCTGGCGTGTTAGCACCAGAGCAGAGATAAACATCAACTTGCACAGTAAAGTGCAGAGGTTACGTCCCACAGAGTCCAATGTCCACACAGCCAAGTAGGGAAGGAATATATACAGGGTTTATTTACAAAGTCCTGTTGTTAAATGCAGGTATACGCAGTTCAGCAAAATCACTACACAAACTGACAAAGCGCTTCGCCCACACTGGAATACATAGAAGAGAAAGATCCACTGTACAATAAACACATATATACATTTACCAGCCAATCAGCACTGGCTGCTGAGTCACTCTGACTGCTGTACAACTGTGCCAGTCAGAACCTGTTTGCTCCAGCTAGAACTGCTGGCTATGGAGCTCTTAGCTGTCACCTAGCTGTCACTTAGGTGAGAGCCAGTCTGGTGTAGTGGTTAAGTGCGCGGACTCTAATCTGAGAGAACCGGGTTTGATTCCCCACTCCTCCACTTGCACCTGGCTGGATGACCTTGGGCAAGCCATAGCTCTGTACCAGCTGTTCCCTCAAGGACAGCTTGGGAAAGAGTTCTCTCAGCCCCACCTACCTCACAGGGTGTCTGTTGTGGGGAGGGGAGGGGAAAGGAGTTTGTAAGCCGCTCTGAGACTCTTAAGTGAGTGAAGGGCGGGATATAAATCCAATCTCCTCTTCTTCTTCTTCACTTAGATCAGCATCATCTGGAATCTGGAACTCATATCTTCAAGCCCCATCCAATACTTTGTGCAATGAAAATAGGCATAAAGAACATACCCAGGACATGAGCACCACCCATGCACAGACCATGCTGTACCCCTGCCTACCTGTACAACTGTACAATGCACATTAGGTAAGGCTACCTTCTGGCACCCCCCGTGGGGCGGGCGGGAGTGCCATGAAAGGCTTTCCCCCTGCCTCGGTCCCCCTGGTTGGGCTCCATCAGGCCAAGGATGGGGTGGGCAGTCCGAGGATGGGGCGGGCGGGCAGGCTTTCTACAGGGCAGTGCGCCTCTGCACTGCTCGGGGAAGCTGAGGAGGGGGCAGGGCTTGGTCATGTGCCCGCCCCCTGGGCTCCTTACTGCTGGAGTTGCGCTCCTGTGCGCTCCTGCTCCAACGGACCCCTGATTATTTATTAATTTAGATTTATATCCCGCCTTGCCTGCACAGACAATCAGACAATGCACGCAAGAGATAAGGCATCTATGTGCCTGGGATCTGGGAGGGGAAAACACTTGCGTATCAGCTACAGCCTTACCAAGCATCAGAGCACTGGGTCAGAAGAGAAACTTTCTCAATAGCTGGAGCATAAAAAGGGCTTCGGTGCCAATAGGAACCAATGGGTGGTCTACCCTGAATGCAGGAACACTTCTATCTAATTGACTCTCATCTCTGAAAGTTCTCATGACTGTACCTTCGTGGTTCAAAAGGTTTCAACCAGCCTCTTAGACCTTAAAGACATTCCACTGGGAAAATGAGATTATATCCTTTTTGTGGATGGGTCTAGCCAGAGGGTGAAAGGCAAAAGAAGGGCTCAAGAGGCCCCCAGGCTTTGCCCCTTCCTTTGTTCAAAAGCCAAACAAGTCGTAGGCATTCTGTCCATGAATTGCTCTTTGGGTTTCCACTATCAATCTGTAGACCAATGGGAGTGACACACAATTCCTTTTTGCAGGGAGATGGTAAGCAAACCTCTTACGTGCTCACAGGGCAGTTCCAGTGAAAATCTCTTTCCAGATACACAGCAGGATTTCAGCCCTCGAGAGCAGATGCTGCTGTCTGTTCAGTTCACCCAGGAGATGAAATCTTGTCAGAAAGGGAAACAGACGCTGTGATCCCCTAAGTGGGAAGGCTCCTCCTTTCACCATGAAAGTGGGTGAAAAAGATGCTTGGATCCAAAGTTCAAGAGTGATGCTTCTTCTCTGACTTTTAGAGATTTAATCCTTTTATCATGGTTTGCTTGTGGTTTCGAACCCTGTTTTCTTCTCACAAAAGGACAGAGAGGGTTCAGGAGAGTCAAGAACCCCTTTCTGTCCCTTGCAGAAGGAATTGCTAAGTAATTCACTGCTGGTTCTGTGTCCGCAGTCCAAGAGACTCAAGAGTCAGGAACACCTCCATCCTCTTCCCGAGGAAATGGATCTTTCTGGCAGAACCCCAGAGGAGCCCCAGTCCAGAGTAAAGAGCATTCCTTCTTCGATCAATGTGTGAATGAGTCATGGGCCCCATCAGCCTTGAAATGGCTTCCTTGGAGGACACAGGTTACCCCAGGAACAAAACCACGGGGAGGGCGGGGTTTAAATATAAAATAATAAATAAATAATAAAACCACCCTTTTGCCCAACTCAGAAGAGTCAAACTTTTACTCCTTTTTGCTTCCAGTTTATTTTATTTATTTATTTATTTCAACTTGTATCCTGCCTAGCCAGCACAGGCCGGCTCTAGGCAGCTAACAGCATTTAAAATCAACACTTACAAAGATTAAAATAAATCCGTATACATAAATAAGCCGTAAAACTACAAAAGTTTTGCATTAATCTGTTATATATTTGTATTGCTACCACTTTGGTAACAGTGGAAGTGGGTGGGGAAGAGAAGACCCAGTCCCCAGCTAATGGCACGTGATTATTCTTGAGTGGCGGTTAATGGGCCAATGGCTGATGGAGCACACAGTGTTGGCCGAATTGCTTTAATTTACGCTCAGCAATTGGCACTATAACGGGTTCTTGCCAACTATACCAAGGTCCCACTTCCCCGGAAGTTCTCAGTAAATAGGCGTGGAGACTGAGTGGTTTCTTTAAATGATGTTTACTATAAAATGTTGTTCAAGCATACAAGGAATAATAATAAAAACCACATACATACAAGATCTAGGGGAAATCAGACAGAAAATAGCACATTTGCATGAGCAGGAGTATCATTGAGGGGGAGTTAAGTTACCTGTCTTGATAGTGGGTGAATCACTTCTACGAGAAGAGTGAGGGATGAACTGAGAAAAATAGGGGGAGCGAGACCTGAACCTGCAGATACACGCTCCTGTCCTGGCTGCGCAAACCAGGGTTTAAAGATGGAGACGAGGTACTGGGTATAGAAAGCTGGACATAAGAGGTTGGTAAGTAGAGGTCGAGGAGGGAAGGCTAGCTGTTTCTATTGTGCAAGATCTTTTATCAGGTGGCATTGGGGCGGGCTGCGCTGACCACATCCCATTGTCACACCCACTGGGTTGTCCGTCTTTTCTAGTCTTTCTATTGGTCAGTGTCATAGTTAGGTGGGGGCAGGAGGGAGTGGGCAATATTGCAAAACTAGGTGCTAATCAGGATCTAACACCTGGGCCATCTGGTCGGTCTTCTTGGCACCAATCTCTGGTCTCGTGATGGCTTCGGCCAGGTCACTTGATGGACGACGATTAGTTGCTGGGCAACCTAATCTCTTACTGGAACTGTTGGGGGCAGGTGTGAAGAGGCCAGCGCAAAGGAGAAAAGGACTCTTTGAAATGGAGTCTTGGCTTCCTTGATGGGGGATGCATGTGAAGTAGATGTGAGAGCTCTTTGAAATGTAATTCTGCTCTTCATGCAAGTGTGATCTTTGAAGGAAGTCTCCCGCTTTGGGCTGGAGCCTCTCATAGCAATAGAGAGTGCCTTTGCCTTAGGCAGAAAACCAACCCAAAGGTCAAACTTATGATTTTAAAGTTCCATAAGAGCATATAAAATGCCTTGCTGGCTTACAATAGCACAGGCAATGGGAGAGCTGGAAATAGCCAACATTAGGAGAAATATATATATAAAATAGCTGCTTTAGAGGGTGGACTGCATGGCATTCTCCTCAGCTGAGGCCTCTCCCCTCAGCTTGCAACTGATAAAATCACAACACAAATTGTTGCATGTGGATACAGGTAATACCAGTTCATTCTCATAAATGGAGATGAATGGTTATTCACCATCATAAATATCTATGGCACTTTACATGGTATTTTTCCATGTAGGCGTCTTTCCCTCTGGGCTTTTTTCTGTGTGGGCTTTTTTCCTGTGAGCATTTATGACCATGGGCTTGTTTCCTGATGCACAGCTCTGCTTGGTGAAGACCCAGGGAGAGAGGTCCATCTGGTGGGTGGCAGCAGCAGGGGTCCCTGGCATCCAAGCACCACCTGCCTCACTCAGCACAGCCCAGCACAGCAGCACATAATGCTGAGGGGCTAAAGCCGACTTAGGCCCCGAGTTTCACGCATGCCTGTTTCACAGCCACATGTAAAGTCAGCTTTCTTTTGGTGCTGCCTCTGAGCATGAGCAGAGTGCATTTTTTCTTAGCCCCTGGATAATTAAAGCAGTTTCCTTCCTTCCCACTCGAGTAATTAGGAGTATGAGCTCAGATTTGAATCCTACCACTTACTTTAAAAGAAAAAATCTCCCATAAATTGTTAGAAGTAGTTTAGAAGTACTCGGGTTTGTCGATGAGCCCACCATTTAAGTTCAGAGTTACTAACCTCCAGGTGGGCCCTGGAGAACTCCTGGAATTAACTGATCTCCAGATGACATAGATCAGTTCCCCTGGAGTAAATTCCTGCTTTAGAGGCTGGACCCTGTGGCATTATACTCCACTGAGGTCCCTCTTCCAGATCAATCCCCCAAATTTCCAGGAATTACCCAGACCAGAGTCTGGCAACCCTAGCTGCCTTTGGAAAGCTGACATTCAAGTCACAAAGGTGATGCCCCGGCATCTTGTACTTAGTGTTATTGCTGTCTCTAAGCACAGAATATTGTTTTACACAGAAAAAAACTTAATAAGCCTGTTAGTATGGAGGAGTCAAAAATAACAGAATCTGGTGCCACCTTAAAAGGCTAACAAACTTATTGTGGTGTGGCATAAGAGATCGTGAGCCATAGACTTAATCACAATACTTATAGTGGCTGCTAAATCAACAATAGCCAGGAACTGGAAAAATGATAAACCTGTCTCCATAAACCAATGGTGGAACAAGATTTGGGATTACTTTATAGAGGAAAAATGTCTATTCTTTTTTGACCCGGTAGGAGGAGAGAAGGAACTGAAAAACCCGACCGATAAATGGTATCCTTTTACAAACAAGTTTTACAATTAAGACTACTAGGTATAACTTCAGCAGAAGGTCAGAGGTATAGAATAGGTATAAAACCAGTTAATGACTCTAGGGTACTCCAATGTTCAAAGTTGTAAACCCAATTTTTCTTCCCAGATAGCACACACAAGGTTCGAAAGTCAATATGAAAGATGTCTTTATTATCTGTACCTTGTTCTTTTGTTTGTAAAACAAAAAACCTAATAAACAGTGTTTAAAAAAAAAAGAGATCATGAACCAGAGACAACTTGCATGGTATTAGATTCAGAAAATGTACATTGAAATTGTGTGGGATATAGACTGATGTGCATAGTACATTACCAGGGTTTCAGGTACTAATGTTGCAGAGGTCTGTGACGTTAAGCACCACCAACCTAGTTCAGTTTGTTAACTGAAAAAGTTTCAACCGCTAACAGTAAGACACCGGTTTAAACACTAAACACAATAATAAAAAAGAAGTGAAACTTCATATGTAGAAATACGTCCACTGTTTTGATCACAGTTTACCAATTCAAATCGGAAGTATGCAGGGGCAGGCAAACTTTTTTACCGGGTGTTGGAAAAAACTTCAGTGAAAATGCATGTTATAAAAGGTCAGAGGGGACTTTGCCCATGCTATAATATCTTCCTTGAGTTGTGGAAACCAGAACTGAACAGTCCTCCAAATGAGGTTGCACCATCAATTTATACAGGGGCATTATGATACTGGCTGATTTGTTTTGTATTCCCTTCCTTTCTTTTCGCTTCATGTGCGGCAGTGGCTGGGTGAGCGTAGGCACCTCCCGCAGGCTGGCCCGGCCCCACGCCTTTTTCCTCCACCACCACCACTACCTCCTCCTCCTCGCTGGCCAGAGTGTTGTAAAGGCCCGAGTTGAGTGGGTGGGGGCACCGCCGGCTCTGCCCGCCAGGGAAGGATCACCTCCTGATGCTCTCCTGGGTGGGGGGGCAGCAGCAGCAGGCGGCTGCAAGCCATGCAGGGGGAAGCAGTGAGGCAAGCCCAGCACACTTGAGGCGGTGGTAGAAGAAGCCCACGGTGGTGAAGAGGACCTGAGGACCTCCACCCCAAAATGTCCAGGAATTTGCCATCCAGGAGAGAGCAGCCCTAAGAGAGCCATGGCCTGGCATGATCCCTGCCCCCCCCCCCCCCCGTGGATGCCTTATGTCTAAGGAGCGGGACTCCAGCTGCAGCTTCTCGGCAGGCCCCCCTGTTCTCCTTCCCGGTCCAGAAGCATGCGGGCACACACAAACAGCAAGAGCCCCGCCTCTTTTCTAGACCCCCCCTTGCTCAGCCTCTCTAGCAAAATGCTTCATGGCTTTAACCCTTTCATCCCTGCAGAGAAATGCAAAATGCGCTCTCCTGTCCCCTCCAGGAGGAGCTTCAGCCGGACTGCCATCCACCATGCCCTGTGCTGCCCAGTGGGGCTGCTCAGGAGTCGCTCTGCACAGGGGTTGGACGATCTGAAGGATCCTACGCTGCCCTGCCATCTCAGCAAAAGGAGGCTGAAGGGGGGGCGGAGTTAGCCTTCAGGAGACCACCGGGCTCTTCTTTTTCATTAAACATTAAAATGTTTCTCCCCTATGTGGGTTCTTTGATGAAGTTGAAGATTTCCACTCTGACTGAATCTCTTTCCACACTCTGAGCATTCAAAAGGTTTCTCCCCTGTGTGGGTCCTCTGATGCTCTTGAAGAGTGTCATTCCGAATGAATCTCTTTCCACACTCAGAGCATTCAAAAGGTTTCTCCCCTGTGTGGGTTCTTCGATGTACTCGAAGATGGCCACTGGTACTGAATCTCTTTCCACACTCTGAGCATTCAAAAGGTTTCTCCCCTGTGTGGGTTCTTTGATGTAGTTGAAGATAGCCACTCCGACTGAATCTCTTTCCACACTCTGAGCATTCAAAAGGTTTCTCCCCTGTGTGGGTTCTTCGATGTATTTGAAGACTGCTACTGCTACTGAATCTCTTTCCACACTCTGAGCATTCAAAAGGTTTCTCCCCTGTGTGGGTTCTTCGATGTACTCGAAGATTGCCACTGGTACTGAATCTCTTTCCACACTCTGAGCATTCAAAAGGTTTCTCCCCTGTGTGGGTTCGTCGATGTACTTGAAGATAGCCACTCTGACTGAATCTCTTTCCACACTCTGAGCATTCAAAACGTTTCTCCCCTGTGTGGGTTCTTTGATGTAGTTGAAGATAGCCACTCCAACTGAATCTCTTTCCACACTCTGAGCATTCGAAAGGCTTGTCCCCTGTATGGGTTCTTCGATGTACTTGAAGATAGCCACTGGTACTGAATCTCTTTCCACACTCTGAGCATTCAAAAGGTTTCTCCCCTGTGTGGGTTCTTCGATGTATTTGAAGACTGCTACTGCTACTGAATCTCTTTCCACACTCTGAGCATTCAAAAGGTTTCTCCCCTGTGTGGGTTCTTCGATGTACTTGAAGATTGCTGCTGCTACTGAATCTCTTTCCACACTCTGAGCATTCAAAAGGTTTCTCCCCTGTGTGGGTTCTTCGATGTACTCGAAGGTAGTCACTCTGACTGAATCTCTTTCCACACTCATAACATTCAAAAGGTTTTTCCCGTGTGTGGGTTTTTCGATGTACTCGAAGATAGCCACTGTGACTGAATCTCTTTCCACACTCTGAGCATTCAAAACGTTTCTCCCCTGTGTGGGTTCTTTGATGTAGTTGAAGATAGCCACTCCAACTGAATCTCTTTCCACACTCTGAGCATTCGAAAGGTTTGTCCCCTGTGTGGGTTCTTCGATGTACTTGAAGATAGCCACTGGTACTGAATCTCTTTCCACACTCTGAGCATTCAAAAGGTTTCTCCCCTGTGTGGGTCCTCTGATGCTCTTGAAGACTGTCACTCCGACTGAATCTCTTTCCACAATCTGAGCATTCAAAAGGTTTGTCCCCTGTGTGGGTTCTTCGATGTACTCGAAGATTGCTACTGCTACTGAATCTCTTTCCACACTCTGAGCATTCAAAAGGTTTCTCCCCTGTGTGGGTCCTCTGATGCTCTTGAAGACTGTCACTCTGACTGAATCCCTTTCTACATTCTGAGCATTCAAAAGGTTTGTCCCCTGTGTGGATTCTTTGGTTTTTCTGAAGAGTGCCACTCCGACTGAATCTCTTTCCACTCTCTGAGCTTTCAAAAGGTTTCTCCCATGTGTGGGTTCTTTGATGCAGGTGAAGACATGCCCTCCAACTGAATCTCTTTCCACACTCTGAGCATTCAAGAGGTTTGTCCCCTGTGTGGATTCTCCGTTGCAGCTGAAGAGTGCCATTCTCATCTAATATCATTTTGCACCCTGAACATTTGAAAGATTTCTTCCCTGTGTGGGTTATCCAGTGCTTTTGAAGATTCCCACTCACAGTGCATCTCTTTCCACACACTGAACATTTAAAAGGTTTCTCCCCTGTGTGGGTTCTCTGTTGCCATTTAATATAACCCCTAACACTGAATCTTTTTCCACAGGCGGAGTATTCAAAAGGTTTCTCAAGTCTGTGTATTCTTTGGTGTACAAAGAGCTGTGATCTGTTTCTAAAGTGCTTTTCACACCAAATGGATTTACTTGCCTTCATTATCCTATGCTTTGGAATATGTGCATCATGCTGTCTTCCATCTCTTTTTTCAACCATATGACTGCCTTTATTTCTCATTGGTCCGCTTCGATTGCTGACTTTTTTCCCCAAGTCTTCATTTTTAACTTTATCCGGCATTCGCTGAAGAAGTTCCTTGCCTTCTTCATTCCCCTGATCATCTTCTGTCCGAAAAAAATAAAGAAAAATCCTGTTAGCACCTGAGGCCTGGTAAGCTCCATAGACATCTATGTGAATGCAGTATAAAAGGATTGACGGCCCTTTGGCCTTGTCCACCTTGGCTGATCTTAACCCCACCCCTCCAACTTTCCCCAGAATATCTCGTGTTTAAGGATACCTCACCCTCTCAAGTGCCACAGCTGAGCTCTTGGCCACAAGGACCTTCTGAGCCTCCTGATTTCAGGCCCTTGCATCTTCCCCAGTGGACTGTATGATTGTACAAAATGTTGCTTAGAAAAGAATGAGAAATCCCCCATGGCACTTCCTTGCCTTTTCCGTTGACATAGCTGTGAAGGATACTCACTCTCAGCCAGGTCATTTGGGAAGAAAATATATTCTTGGGATCCTCTTGAGGAAATCTTCCACCTTTCTTTAGATGCAAGGCCTTTGTCTATCTCCACCGTAGTCTCTCTTATATTCTTTCCTTTGTTTACAGAGAGACAGAGAAAGTGATCATTCTTATATGGGGAAGAAAAGAAATTCAAGAGTAAAAATTCTTCAGGAAGGATGAAATCATGGTCAAAATCAAAGCCCACAATCCCAACCAGTATAAGTGGAATAGATCTGTGAAGCAAAGCACCCTAGTTCCCCCAAGGGTGTTTGTGATTATTAAGAGGCCTAGTATGACTTTCAGGCATTTGTGATTCGAGTGATTTGGGCTGAGCTCCGGAAGGCAGCAGGAAAGAGCTGAAAGACGGGTGAGTGTTTTCTTATTTGCTTTCAGCTGAGCTGGTTTAGCTGAGGGGACTGTGTGTGGGGACTGTTTTTGGGAGTGTGTGAGTGAGTTTTGAGTTGTTGCAGAGTGCTGGCTGCTTGAGATAAGGGTGAGAAACGGCCACTGATTAACTGCAAATTGAGTGCCTGGGTGCATTTGAATTAGCTGCTAACCACACCCTCTGCTGGGAGAGGCTTCTATTTAAGGCTCCACCTGACCACAATCGGAGCCTCTGGCACAAGCCAAAGGGCTGGGCTCTTGGCCTATGGCTCTTAGCCTAGGGACTCTTAGACCAGGGGCTTGTGAGAAGCCAAGGAAGAGCCAGAACAGCAGGGCCCTAAAGTTCTCAGTAAGGTAAGTAGACTTCTACAAGGAGAATAAAAGGGTTTAAAAGGGAATTATATAAAATTATTTTTAAAGCAGTTATGAAGCCAGAATGCCAGCAGGGGGTTGAGAGCTATCCAGTGTTTTGCATGGTGTGTCGGGGCGAACGGGCTCAGGGCGGCTTACAAGGGCCCAAAGGCCATTTAGACATCATAAAATCCATAAAAATCACATTAAAACATTCATACATTCATAAATATACAATACAATATACAATAAATAAATATACAATAAATATACAATAGAAGCTTCCAGTTATCCTTCAGATGGCTACTTTGTGGTGGGGGTCTGCGTGTCCTTTTGCCTGATCCAGGCTGCTGTAGGGCTCTCTGCCATCACTGATGTTAATTGTGATGCAGGATGGTACTGGTGGTACAGGCGATACTGGTGGAGATGTTACTGGTGGCGGCTCCTATTCAAAAGCCTGGCAGAAGAGCTCCGTCTTGCAGCCCCTGCGGAACTGCACTAGGTCCCGCAGGGCCCTGATCTCTTCCGGGAGCTCATTCCACCAGATAGGAGCCACCACCAAAAACGCCCTGGCCCTAGTCCCGGCGAACTTAACAGCTCTAGGGCCCGGGACACAAAGTTGATGGGACGACTCGAACCGGAGTGCTCACTGGGGTCTATAGGGAGAGAGGCGGTCCCTCAGATATGATGGACCCTGGCCATATAGGGCTTTAAAGGTAAGAACCAGCACCTTGAAGCGAACTCGGTATGCTATCGGCAGCCAGTGCAGCGCCGCCAGCACAGGCCGGATATGGTCCCGCCTTGCAAGACCCATCATCAGCCTGGCTGCGGCATTCTGCACCAGCTGCAGCTTCTGGATTAGCACCAAGGGCAGCCCCATGTAGAGAGTGTTGCAGTAATCCAGCCTTGAGGTGACCGTCGCATGGATCACTGTGGCTAGGTTTTCATGGTCGAGGTAGGGAACCAACTGCCGCACCAGCCGAAGGTGGTAGAAGGCCACTTTGGCAGTGGCTACTACCTGGGTCTCCATTGATAAGAAGGACTCCAGGAGCACTCCCAAACTCCTAACCTGCAACGTTGGTACCAGCGGCGCCCCATCAAAGGTCAAGAGCGGGACCCCCCGCCCCAGACCGCTACCTCCCAGACACAGGACCTCCATCTTTGCCGGGTTCAATTTCAACCTGCTTAGTCTGAGCCAATCAGCCACGGCGTGCAATGCCCGGTCCAGATCTTCCGGGACAGAGGCTGACTGGCCACCCAACATCAGATAGAGCTGGGTGTCATCCGCATACTGGTGACAACCCAGCCCATAACGCCGGGCAATCTGGGCAAGGGGGCACATGTAGATGCTGAATAACATTGGGGAGAGCACAGCCCCCTGGGGCACACCACACTCAAGTGGATACCTCAAGGATTGCTGCTCCCCTAACACCACCCTTTGTCCCCGACCTTGGAGAAATGAGACAAGCCACTGCAAGGCTTGCCCCCCTATCCCCACGTTGGCAAGGCGGCGGGCGAGCAGCTGATGGTCGACCATGTCGAATGCAGCCAACAGGTCTAGCAACAGCAGCATCGCCCTACTGCCTTGATCCACATGCTGTCGGAGATCGTCAGTAAGGGCGACCAGCGCTGTCTCAGTCCCATGTCCCGGGCAAAAGCCAGACTGAAAGGGGTATAAGACCAAAGCTTCATCCAGATAACCCTGCAACTGTAATGCCACCGCCCTCTCAATCAATTTACCCAAATAGGGTAAATTGGACACCGGCCTATAGTTCGCCAATTCCACTGGGTCCAGATGTACCTTTTTCAGGAGAGGGCGGACCATCGCTTCCTTGAGTGCCCCCGGGAATCGCCCTTCAGAGAGGGAGATGTTAATAATCTCCCGGACGGCACCTTATAATCCCTTGTGGCTAGCTTTAACCAGCCAGGACGGGCACGGATCAAGGATGCATGTGGTTGGACGCACAGTCAAGAGTAATCTGTCAACTTCCTCCAGGCTCAGCAGGTCGAACCCATTTAAGCCCGGAAACGAAGACGCGCAAGGGGCCTCAAGTTCATTCACTGCCTCAAGTGTGGCGGGAACGTCGTGGCAGAGCGACAAGACTTTATCCGCGAAATAGCTTGCAAATGCCTCACAGCCAATCTCCAATTCTCTAACATTTGTTCTGCCCTGGGGCAGTGTAGTTAAAGATCGAATTGTTCTAAATAATTGGGCTGGGCGTGAGCTAGCGGATGCAATCTCAGCAGCATAGAACTCCCTCTTTGCTGCCTTGGTTGCCATCTCATAGGCTTTCATAAACGTCCTATAAGATGCTCTTGTGGCCTCGTCGTGAGCATGACGCCACCGTCTCTCTAGCCGTCGTAGTTCTCGCTTCATCTGCCGTAACTCCCGGGTATACCATGGAGCCAGCTTGTTGCGAGAGCAAAGAGGGTGCCTGGGAGCGATCTCGTCGATAGCTGTAGTGAGCCGGTCGTTCCAATCTTCTATCAGCTCCTCCAACGAGTAGCCAGGGGGCATCGGTTCCCGCAGTGCCATCTGGAACTGCATAGGGTCCATTTGGCTCCGCGGGTGAGCTAAAATAAGCTCACCGCCCAGAGCTCGGGGTGTGAAGTTCAGACGGGCCCCCAGGGCATAGTGGTCCGACCATGGCATGTCCAGAGTTGTGACCCGGTCCACCATAACCCCCGCGGCGAAGACCAGATCGAGTGTGTGTCCAGCCCAGTGCATGGGGGCCAAGATGTACTGAGAGAGTCCCAGTGCCGCCATGGATGACACCAGGTCCACCGCCCGGCTAGAGGCCGCATCTTCGGCATGGACACTGAAGTCACCCAAATCCACCAGGTTAGGGTGCTCCAACGCCCAGCCCGACACGGCCTCCACCAGGGATGGCAGGCTGTTGACTGGTGCATTAGGCGGTCGGTACACCAGCCAAACAGCCAAACTCTCTTCAGCCTCCAGCACCAGGCCAACACACTCCATGCCCTCGATCCTCGCTGGCGGGAGTGCCCTGAAGGAGTAAGCCTCCCGAATGAAGATCGCCACTCCTCCTCACCGACCCTTTGTCCGAGATTGGTGTAGGACCGAGAACCCAGGGGGGGGCCATTTGGGAAAGAGCAACTGTATCCCCTTCCCACACCCAGGTCTCGGTCACGCACGCCAGGTCTGTCCTCTGCTCTGCTCTACCAGGTCTATTAACAACAAGGCCCAAAGGACTTTGGCCTTGTTGTTAACAGACCTGGCATTACACAATACCAATGTCGGAGAGGGATTAATCCTAGCCCCACTGCCATCAATCGTTGGGATGAGTCTTAGGCTGGAAGGGCGACGAGCTTTCCCATTTCTCAACGTCCTTCCTTCTTTACTACACCTAGACCAACCGCTCTTTCTCCTCCCCAGGAGCACCGGAATTTGTGTCCCAGACATCGCCGGTAATCTTATACTATACCAGTCCCAGTAAAAATAAATGTATGATTATCTGCCCACTGGGCAGAAGTCTTGGGTGTGTGCCCGGTGCAATGAGCTCCTGGTTCTTAGAGAACGAGTTTGCTCCCTTGAGGCCAAGGTGGCTGACCTGGAGAAGAAGAGATAGTCAGTTAAGCACATGGAGAAGACTCTTGGGGACTTGTTAGATATGTCCCGCTCTGTATCTGGCAGCCCCGCCGCTGTCAGGGAGCATGAGGGTCAAGAGGGAACAGGGCACTGTGCTGTGGATAAGGGGAATGTGCCCTCAGAGGGGACCTCTTCTACAGCTGGTGAACGGGTATCCTTTCATACCAAGGAACCATCTCTGGGCTGGGAGGGAGGGGGGCTCTTGATAGTTGGTGACAGCTGGGTGGTGAAACCGTGTATTGACCATATGGTTACTTGCCTGTCTGGTACGAAGATAGCGGACATTACATGTGTGTTAGATAGGCTGGCATATAGTGCTGGGGAGAAGCTAGTGGTCATGGTACATGTTGGCACCAACGATGTGGGGAAATGCAGTTGTGAGGTCCTGGAGGAAAAATTTAGGCTGCCCTGGCTGCAGAACAATCATTTCCCAATTTTTCTACAACACAGGCAATCAATTCATACCAGCTGCATTAAAAGTCTTCAAAGCTAAAGTAAGACCGGTGCTCCTGGGGAGGGGAAAGAATAGCGGTGGGTCCAGGCAAGGAAAAAAGGGATGGATGCGGAGAAATATAATGGCTCGGCACCCTGCCAGCCTGAGACCCATCCCAAGGGTGATCGGCAGTGGGGCTAGGAAGGAGAACCCCCCTCCGTCATTGGTGTTGTGCAATGCCAGATCCATAAATAATAAGACCATGGTCCTTCGGGACTTCATGGCAGAAGAACCGGTGGATCTGGCTTGCGTGACTGAGACCTGGGTGCAGGATGGGGAAACAGTAGCTCTTTCCCAGCTTGCCCCACCAGGGTTTTCAGTCCTTCACCAATCGCGGACTAGGGGGCGGGGGGAGGGGTGGCTATGCTCATTCGAGAGGCTTACTCCTTCAGGGCGCTCCCGCCAATAGAAATCACGGGCTTAGAATGTGTCAGCGTGGTATTGGAGGCCGGGGAGAGTGTGGCAATCTGCCTGGTGTACCGACTGCCTAACGCACCGGCCGAGAGCCTACCGGCCCTGATGGAGGCTGTAACAGGCTGGGTGCTGGAACACCCTAGGCTGATAGTCTTGGGTGATTTCACCGTCCATGCCAATGACGCGGCTTCCACTCAGGTGTCGGACCTAACGTCGTCCATGGCGGTGTTGAGGCTCACCCAGTTTGTAACGACCTCCACTCACCAGGCTGGACACATGCTCGATTTGATTTTTGTGGCGGGGGTTACAGTGGACCGGATTACTGCTTTGGTGGTACCATGGTCAGACCACTATGCCCTGCGGGCTCGACTGAGCGTTCCACTCCAACTCTGTTTAGGTGGCGAGCGTATTTTAGCTCGCCCTCGAAGAGCGATGGACCCTGTGCGGCTCCTATCAGCTCTGAGGGATCCGAGGCCCCCTGGCGGCTCATTAGATGAGCTAGTTGAGGACTGGAATGTCCGGCTCTCCAAAGCCATGGATGAGATCGCTCCCAGGCAAGCTTCTAGGCTTGCCCCATGGTATACCCAGGGGCTTCGGCTTATGAAATGGGAGCTAAGACGGTTAGAGAGACGGTGGCGTCGCGCTCGTGATGAAGCCTCAAGAGCATCTTATAGGACGTTTATGAAGGCCTATGAGATGGCAGTCAAGGCCGCTAAAAAGGAGTATTATGCGGCTGAGATTGGATCCGCTGTCACGATAGGACCATGAGGCTCAGACAACACAACGCAAGTCAGAGAAGAAAGTCAAAGCCAGGCAAGAGTTCAGTTCTTCAGACAGGAGTTTAACAGTTCCAAATGCAGAGTCAAGCAAACCAGAGGTCAGAGCCGTAAATCACCTTGTTTTCAGAGAAGTCAAGTGTGAAGACATGGTCACAGGAATGCTGGAGGTCAGAGAGCCGAGATCAATAAGCAGGAAAGTCAGTAGTCAGAGTCCAAAGTCAAAAGCCAGGTCAGAGGTTCAAGGAGATGCACGGGAGTTCAGAGAGGTGCGGAGAAGTCCTATCCAGGAACCAACATTGCCAGCACGCTTTACCAGAGTCAGTAGCCTGTTGTTATAGCGTGCTGGCTCATTAAACAATTAGCAGCTTCCAGATACCAGCCTGCCGCTGCTAATACTCAGGACTCAGTGTTCGTCTCCCCCTCATTCGTACCTCACTTCTCCTGACTCTAAGTTCTTGCCGTCTCTGTGCACGGAGCCTGCTCACAGGTGGAGGTGAGGCAGGGGGTGAATTGCTTGTGCTGGGCAGAGCCTGAACAGCTGCAGGTGGGTCCTGCTGCAGGCTTGATTCCTCAAGACTTACGTCTGTGTCTGTTAAAGGAGCCTGATCAGGGTTGTCAGGGGCTAATTCAGGAGCAGGCATGACACCCGCGAGCTCACACCCAGCACAATTATTTAGGACAATTCGGTCTTTGACAGTATTGCCGCAGAGCAAATCAAACAGTAGGGAATTGGAGATTGGCTGTGAGGCTTTTGTGAGCTATTTTGCGGATAAAGTCTTGGCGCTTCGCCGCGACCTCCCTGCCACGATTGTTACAATGAGTGAACTTGAGGCCCCTTGCACGTCTACGGAGTCAGGCTTGGATTTCTTTGGTCAACTCAGCCTCGACTAAGTTGACAGGTTACTCGCGACCATACGTCCAACCATGTGTGTCCTTGATCCGTGCCCGTTCAGTACTCGATCCCTTCCAGTCCGGCTTTCGCCCGGGGTTCAGTACTGAGACAGCTCTGGTTGCCCTCACGGATGACCTCCGGAGACATCTGGATCGGGGCAGCATGGCAGTGCTGCTGTTGCTTGACCTGTTGGCAGCGTTTGACATGGTCAATCATCAGCTGCTACCCCGTCGCCTCGCCGACATGGGGATACGGGGGCTTGCCTTAAAATGGTTCGTCTCCTTTCTCCAGGGTCGGGGACAGAGGGTGGCGCTAGGGGAACAGCAGTCCCGGAGGCACCCACTTGAGTGCGGAGTGCCACAAGGGGCTGTTCTGTCCCCAATGCTCTTCAATATCTATTATGCGCCCCCTTGCCCAGATTGTCCGGAGGGTGGGGCTGGGTTGCCATCAATATGCAGATGACACTCAGCTTTACCTATTGTTGGGCGGCCGGTCTGGCTCTGGGCCGGATGATCTTGACTGGGCCTTGCACACTGTGGCTGGATGGCTGAGACTGAGTAGGCTGAAGCTGAACCCGACGAAGATGGAGGTCCTGTGCCTGGGTCAGGGCAGGCCATGGGCGGGGCTCCCGCTCCCGGTGTTTGATGGGGGCCTTTGGTGCCAGCGCCAGTGGTTAGGAGTTTGGGAGTGCTCCTGGATCCTGCATTGACTATGGAGGCCCAGGTAGCAGCCACTGCCAAGTCAGCCTTTTACCACCTGAGGTTGGTACAGCAGTTGGTTCCCTTCCTGAGCCGTGTTGACCTGGCTACAGTGATCCATGCAACCGTCACCTTGAGGCTAGACTATTGTAATGCTCTCTACGTGGGGCTGCCCTAGTCTCAAATTTGGAGGCTGCAGCTGGTGCAGAATGCTGCGGCTAGGTAGCTGATGGGCTTCTCTAGAAGGGAGCACATCCGACCAGCGCTTGCAGCACTGCACTGGCTGCCTATAGCGTACCGAATCCGTTTCAAGGTGCTGGTTTTGGCCTTTAAAGCCCTAAACGGCCTGGGTCCGACCTACCTGCGGGACCGCCTTTCCCCATAGAGACCCCAGAGAGCACTACGGTCTGGGCCCAACACCGTCTTGTCGTACCAGGCCCCAGAGAAGCCAGGCTTACGGCCACCAGGGGGAGAGCTTTCTCAGTGGCGGCCCCATCCTGGTGGAATGAGCTCCCGGAAGAGATCAGGGCCCTGCGGGACTTGATGCAGTTCCGCAGGGCCTGCAAGACGGAGCTTTTCCGCCAGGCTTTTGAGTAGGGGCCGCCACCCCTTATCTGCTCTCCCCAATCTGATTCCATCTACGGGGGGGCTTATGACACATCAACTCGCCCCCGGCTATTGCTATGAGCCTCCAGGAGTTCGAACTGCTGGTGTAACAGGGCGACCATCTGAATTGAATTCCCATTTAAACTGAATTGCTGAATGTTGTGTGATTGAAATATAATGTTTTAATATATTTTAGTTTATTATATTGTATGTCATATATTTATTCTTGGTGTATTAAGTTTGTAAGCCGCTCTGAGCCTGCACCAGCAGGAAGAACGGCCTAAAAATCGAATAAACAAATAAATAAATAAATATAAATAAGTCCACAACCAATGCTCCCTCTAAGCTATAGAGTCTTGTGAGCAAAAATTCTGCTTTGTTAGCTACTGGCCTTAAAGTTATGAGCAAGTGATTTGGCTACCCCATAAATTAGTTTGCTCTGGAGCCATTCTTCCTGAGCTAAGGCAAAAAATGTGTGAGCTGGAGGCTAAAAAACTGTGAGCTAGCTCACACTAACTCAGCTTAGAGGGAACACTGTCCCCAACTCATGTATGGTATTCCAATTACAACTTAGACCAAGGGAGCCTTATACAACAAATGCTCACAGAGTCAAATAAGTCTAAATGGCTCTCATACATTGAGATAAAAGAACGGCCATGGGCAACCCACTAGACATTGTTTATGCTCATATTTTTAGGTGCTTTTCAGGTGATTAAATGCAGAGTTCTCAATACTGAAACAGCTTAGCAAACAAATCTTGTCCCCTCCTGAACTTTGAGATAGGTAGGCAGAATGGCCCCATATCTATGTGGTATACAAGCACCGCAACAGCGAGAGCCTTTTCTCTAGCAAGATTTAATGTAATACCATCAGCAATCTTGCATAAGAGATATAGTAACTTAGTATATGCGGATAGATTTTGCCATTGCAATTCTGGATGTATTGAACCTGTTTTGCATATTTGTTTGTATTGTTAATTTTATTGGGTTTTACATGCTAGATATTTAAATCCTATCAGCCAACATGACGAAGCTGATGCTTTAAAAGCGCACCGTCTTCTAAATGACTCTGTTCTGGAAATATCTATGAATGCAACCATGTTTTTACAATCAGTGATAAAGCACCATCAGGAAAACTTCCAAGGAGTAATTGTTTTATGCTACATTACGTTTTATATGTCTGGTTATACATGGTTTTAAATGTATAGTTCTTCTTATAGTAATCCTTTTTAAGGTATCTTATGCCAATAAAAGTCAACTGAACTGAATCCGACCCTTGCTCCACTGAAATCAGTGTTGTCTACTCAGTCCGGCAGTGGCTCTCCAGGGTCTCAGGCAGAGGTCTTTCACATCACCTCTTACCTGATGCTTTTTACTGGAAATGCTAGGGATTGAACCTGGGGCCCTCAACATGCCAAGCAGATGCTCTGCCAGGGAGCCACAGCCCCCCCCCCCCCCCGGGGTAGCGTGACAGGCCTTAAAACAGTGTCTTGCTATTCAATATTTTGATTCATGTCTCCTCAAAATGGCTGCTATTTGCACCTTTGGCACCAAGGAAAGCTCCTTACCCAGAAAGGCCACGTTCTCATAGTTCTCCAGCATGACTTGCCTGTACAGAGCTCTTTGTCCCGTGTCCAGCAGGGCCCATTCTGCCTCAGTGAAATCGATGGACACCTCTGCAAAGGAATAGGGGCCCTGAAAGAAAAAGCAGATTCCCTCGTCAGAGATCACTCCAGGCAGAGATTGCACCCTGGAAGGGAGTGGTCTGGGAAGATCCAGGATCTGTGGCTTGGGCTGGGTAAAGGAAACAGCATTCAGAGGCTGTCTCGCCCGGACACCTTGTAGAAACTGCAGGAAAACCTGCTCCCCTGAGAAAGGAGGAGGGATACGGGCCGTCCCCCCGCTCATCTCATTGTGGAAGAAAAATCAGCGAGCCTGGGGCATTTCTGAATAACAGCCTGGATTGGCTGAGGCCCTTCTGTCTGGTTCCTCTCCCATGAGACTTTGCAGGCTAAGCTACTGTCATCTCTCAAGCCTCTCTCTAGCCTATATGATGCATGGCCTAATAAAGTACCGCTTTGTGGCGTTCTGTGAGGCGACTGATCCGGCTTGCCTTGACTTCACTTGACCAGCTCCCTCTATCTACCTTATAGTCTCTTCGGGGTTTGTGTTTAATAGTTAGTCACTCAGGCTTTTTACTTTGAAATAAAACAGAACTTTATTTCCAGAACTAAACAGGGGGATGGAGAATGTAGGTTATTTTGCTTTCAGTTTCGGTAGCCTTTCATAAGCTCACTACACACTTTCACAAGCACTCTCCTGTACTGCTTAGGGGTAAGTCTCTTGGCTTTGGCTTTCCTGGCCCTTTTCCTTGAATCCTAGCTGGCCATCAACCAACTATCCAGACAATGACTGTCCTTGCTTCAGCCCTCACTTAACCACCTATACCAGGTTCTTCAGTGCTGATATATCTTTGTGTTTGTGACCACTTATGTGTTCTACTTTGACAGACTGTTCGATATTTTGTGAACCAGACTATCCCGTACCAGTACTCTGCTTTAACTGGTCTGGTTTACTCCTCCCACAGAGCTTCAGTTAGACTCCTCTAGTACACACAGAGCTACTGAGAGAAAACATCTCACAGACTCTCTCTCTCTCCAACTGTCAACTGCCAACTGACCCGCTGTGTCAGTTACTTGTCAATCACTGAGTGTTCCGAGCTAAATGTCCCCCTCCTCACTCAGTCATGTGACTCAGCAAGGTTCTGTGTTTACACTCTTGCTGGGCCCAGATTTTTCATTCCGTCACACCTGACAAGGCACTCTGCTTCAAAAAGAATGGTTTCATTTCTCTAGGTCTACCATTTCACCCTCATACTGTCTCAAAGACTCCTAGTGAGGTTTGTAGCTTCTGATCAGCAACATACTTGCTGAAGGAATCTGTGCTTCCAATAAGGTCACAATAAAGTTTACACATAACATCCTTGACTGTCCAGAGTAAATTGGGTATGAGTTGAAGGTAAATATTGTTCTTTTTATTTTGATATTCTTCTGCTAAAAGTTAACCTTACGTCATCCATGTGGGCTGAACCTGTGGGTACCGAGGGTCTAAACTGGTGAACACTTCTTTGCTCTGGGCTAGTCTTCAATCAGCTCTCTGTGAGCTCTTGTTGACTAGACCAGGGCGCTCCGTATTTCACACTAGTGCACTAGGTTTGTATTGAAGTATTCTGTCCTGAATATGGAAATGTTATGTTTTCATCCTAAAAGATTTGTAAGCGCTAAAGAGCTTTCTGTCCTTAGGAAGCTTATATTGTCAATAAACTGATTTTGTTTGAGGACTATGGTCTGTTGATTCACTCACTCCCTTGCCAGTCTCCGCCCAACCAATAAAAGCACTAAAGGGGAATGGGAGGGTCCCAGGAAAATAGTCCTGGGTTCCCAGAATCCCATAACACTCATCTCTCCTACCTGGACTGGAGTTTCAAGACCTCTGAAAAGATGACGGCTCAACAGCATCTCTTCACTGCCTGTTCCTGAGACAAAGGAGGAAGGAAGGGTGTTTGTTCGCTTCTTTCCTGCTTTACACACATCCCAAACCTCCTGGGGGTGCCCAGCCACAGCCTGCTATATGTCCCCCCAGCACGCTGATTCCCACAGCAGCCTGCCAGATACCCCTGTAAGCACAGGCGCAGCAGTCAGATTTCCCCAGTATTATTGAGCCCCTGAATCTGATTTTCAGACCTCTGCTACCCCAGCAGGTGGAAGCTCCCTTTATTCACCAGGCTGAATTGTTCTGCTGAGGTTACCTTTCCCCACCACCCCAGGCAACTTGATTTCTTCATACGGCGGAAGGTGAGATATGAACTTCTTAATTAATGGGAGAAATTACCCTCCAAGAATTCGTCTAATCTACTTTTGGAGGCATCAGAGTTGGTGGACACTGAGCGCCCCAAATGTAATTCTTTGTTGTGTGTAGAACTGTTTATTTTTCTCTTGACCTGACCTCTTTACCCGTCACATTTACGGGGTGCCCCAACTGCATCCAGGAACACTGGGTCCTTACCAAAGGAGAGAGGATCTTGGGCACACTCCATAGCCTCCGCCCTCTGCCCTTGCTCCAAAGAAGCTCCTTCTGCCTCAGGGACTGTAGCTTCCATCTTCAGGGATGGTCCCCACATCTGAAACAGCAGCAGGGTACAGGGGTAAGAGCTGGAATGGAAAAGAGACCAAGGAATGGATCCTGCCCCACTCCCAAACTCTGCACCCTTCCATCAGCAGACCTGCGGAGTTATCTGGAGGAATCAGAAATTCTCTAGTACAAGAGGCTGCTGAAGGAGGCCATGAAATCTCCCACTTGGATGATTAAAAGTTGAGCAATTACCCATCAGGGAAACTTTATGATAAGGCCCAATATCATTGCTTGAATTGGACACCCCTGGAGGAAACCCCCTCACCTGCTCTGCCTGCCTCTTCTCCTCTGCCTGACTCAGGAGGAAACCTCCGGCCAGGACCACCGCCTGGGAACTGGTCTCCGGCCCACATCCCCTGACCCAGCACTTGGTCGGGGCAGAAGCCACTGTGCTCCCTCCACCATAAAAGAGAGGGGTCACAGGGGAATGCTGTAGACATAGTTTATCTTGATTCAGTAAGGCTTTTGATAAAGTTCCACATAATATTCTTGTTGACACCTTCATAAAATACTGTGATTGCTAGGTGGATCTGTAACTGCTTGACCAATCACCCCCAAAGAGTGCTTGGGAACGGTTCCTCATCCTCTTGGAGAGGAGTGATAAGTGGAGTGCCTCCAGGATCTGTCCTGGGTCCTGTTTCGTTTAACATCTTTATAAACTATTAGATGAAGGAAGAAAGAAAATGCTTATTAAATTTGTAGATGATACTAAATTGGGAGGGGTAGCAAATACGGCAGAAGACATCAGAATACAGGACGATCTGCATACCTGAGGGACTGCCTTTCCCCATATGTACCCCAGAGGACACTGCGATCTGGGACCCAGAACTGGCTGGCTTTCCCAAGGCCAGACTGCTGGCAACTATGGCCAGGGCTTTTTCGGTGGCGGCTCCACTCTGGTGGAACAAGCTCCCAGAAAAGACCAGGGCCCTGTGGGACCTTTCACAGTTCCACAGGGCCTGTAAAACAGAGCTCTTCCACCAGGCCTTTGGAGCCGGCACCATCTAATATCTCTACCACCACCAATTGACATCTATGTTGGCGGACCCCCGACCCACAGATCCCTTAAATACTGCCCAAACTAATCACCCTGGATGGCAGGAGAAGGCCGAAGAGCTGACTGTAAGATGAGGAATGTTGATAGCACTTTATTCTGTCTGAGTTTTAACACTGCATATATATATATGTGTGTGATTTTCTGTGATTGTATTGTGGGTATTTTACTCTGTTTGTAAGCTGCCCTAGGACGGAAGGTGGGATAAAAATCTAATAAATAAATAAATATAAATAAATCTTGAGAATCTGGAAAACTGGACTAAAACATATAAAATGAACTTTAACAGGGATCAGTGTAAAGTCTTGCATTTAGGTAGGAAAAATCAAATGGATAATTATAGTATGGGGGAGACTCATCTTGGCAGTAGTGGTGCAACCTGAAATCGATGGTGCGACCTCATTTGGAGCACTGTGTACAGTTCTGGTCACCACACCCCAAAAAAGATATTATAGCATTGGAAAAAGTGCAGAAAAGGGCAACTGGAATGATAAAAGGGTTGGAACACTTTCCCTATAAAGAAAGGTTGAAGTGCTTGAGGCTCTTTCGCTTGGAGCAACAATGGCTGAGGGGTGACATGACTGAAGTTTATAAGATTCTGCATGGGAAAGAGCAGGTAGAGAACTCGGGGGCACGCCATGGAATTGCTGATCAGTCGGGTCAGAACGGATAAAAGGAAGTACTTCTTCACCCAAAGAGTGATTAACATGTGGAATTCCCTGCCACAGGAGGTGGCGGCGGCTACAAGCATGGACGGCTTCAAGAGGGAACTGGATAAACATATGGAGCAGAAGTCCATCAGTGGCTATTAGCCACAAGGTATAGATAGGAACTCTCTGTCTGGGGCAAGTGATGCTCTGTAGTCTTGGTGTTTTGGGGGGGGGCAACAGTGGGAGGGCTTTTAGTGTCCTGGCCCCACTGGTGGACCTCCTGAGGGCACCTGGTGTTTTTGGCCACTGTGTGACAGCGAGAGTGTTGGACTGGATGGGCCACACAGGGCCTGATCCAACATTGGCTTCTCTTATGTTCTTAGTGTGTGCAAAAAGGATCTGGGGTCTTAGTGGACCACACATACTGAACATGACTCAGAAGTGTCATGCAGTCACTAAAAAGGCAAATGCGATTTTGGGCTGTATCAACAGAAGTATAGTGTCCAGATCACGTGACATGGATGGTATCACTTAACTCTGCTCTGGTTAGACCTCACCGAGAGGACTGTGTTCCATTTGGGGCTCCATGTTTTAAGAAGGATACAGACAAGCTTGAAGGTGTCCAGAAGAGGGCAACGAAGATAGGGAGGGGTATGAAGACCAAGTCCTATGAGGAACGGCTGAGGGAGCTCAGTACGTTTAGCCTGGAGAGGAGACGACTGAGAGGTGATATAATCACCATCTTCAAGTACCTGAAGGGCTGTCATAGAGAGGATGGTACGGCGTTGTTTTCTGTTGCCCCAGAAGGTCAGACCAGAACCAGTGGGTTGAAATTAAATCAAAAGAGTTTTAGCTAAACATTAGAAAGAACGTCTTGACAGCGGTTCCTCAGTGGAACAGGCTTCCTCGGGAGGTGGTGGGCTCTCCTTCTTTGGAGGTTTCCAAGCAGAGGCTAGATGGTCAGCAATGCAGATTCTGTGAACTTAGGCAGTTCATGAGAGGGAGGGGCAGGAAGGGTTGCATCAGCGCTTAGTTCATGTGGCCCTTTTTTAGATGCCCAGGTGGCCCCAGGTATGGTTTCCAACCTCCAGGTTGGGCCTGGAGACTCCCAGAACTGCCGCTCTCCTCCAGACTTGAGATATCAGCCCCTGGAGAAAATGCCCACTCTAGAGAGGGGACTGGGCGGCCTCATACCCTGCTGAGGCCCCTCCCCTACCCAGGGTCCACCCTCCCCCCCCAAGTCTCCTGGACTTCCCCAGCCCTGGATCTGGCAACCCTGGTCTCAGTCCAGCTGCCCTCTCTCAGCCACATGGAGATGAGAAGGCCGGCCGACCTTCACAGTGGTTGCTCTAAGGATGGTGACGGGCATTTCCCCGAGCCCTCCAAAGGGCCTCAGAGCCACTGGACAGGAATGGCCGGCACATGCTCAACTGGGCTGGATTCATCCCACCCCGATTCCACCCATCGCCACCAGTACTCACCCTCTCGCCGTCTTTGCCGTGGGGACCAGGGAGGCCTGGCTCACCGGAGTCACCCTGGTGTGGAGGGGGGAGAGAAACAGAAGCCGTGAGCCTCGGCTGGCCAGCAAGAGACACACACCGGCCACGTCTCCACAGCAAACCTGGCCAGCTCTTTCCCAGGAACTCTAGGAACTGTAGTTCTGTGAGGGGCTCATAGGACTCTGAGCAACTGCGGAAATTCAACAGGTGCATGCAGTAAGGAGGGAATGCTTCACCAGCTGAATTTCTGCCTGAGGTCAAGCGGGGCGGGGGAGAGAGAGGAAGGCAGTCCCAGACAATTCTCAAGATTCCTGGGGGTGAAACAATTAGAACATAGCCAGAGGCAGAAAATGTGAGGAGGCTCTGCAGAAATGAGGGGGGGTGTTGATGTGACTGGAGTGGAATGAGGTGTCGTGGGAAATGGATGCCAGCAGGGGGCAGGAGACACAGAGGCAGGCCTGGATGTGGGTTAGTTGACAGACACCCCTCCCCAACCCCATGCTCATGCCCACGAGGCATTTTGTGGTCAAAGTCTAGGGTGCTCACGTTGGCTCAGCATAGTCATTCCCAGGGTGTAGTGCAGGGTGCAAAAGACAGCATCCCAAGGTTGTGGAAAACAAGCACTGTATACACCCACACACACAACATTTTTAAAAAGGGCTACGATGATGGGGGGGGGGGTGTCACTGTGGCCTGGCCTCCCTCCCTGGCCTTGTGGACAGCCTCCCCACCCCATTTGCCACCCTCACCTGACGTCCCTCTTCCCCCCCCAGCAGGCCACGGAGTCCATCGAAGCCACAGTCGCCCTGCACAGAAAAAAACATAGAACCAGATCTTTTTATTTATTGATTCCTTCAATTAAAATACCTATTAGTCAACTTTCTACCTTGAGGTGGCTTCCAATAAAGCCCCTGACCTTGGGACCAGAGACCCCCCCCCCCAGGAACGGAAGAGGTGCCCCCCCTCCTCATGACACTGTCTGCCCTCGACTTCTTTGTCTGGGAGCCCCCCAGGATCCCTCATGAAGCAGAGATCGGAAGGGGACTTGGGGCTCTCCGGTCGGGGGATGCTGCCTCACCTCGACGCCAGGTTCTTCAGGCACACCCCAGGCCCCGTCAGCTCCAGCTCGACCCTGGGGATTACACACAGAGAGAGGGCATGAGAGGACGTCCATCCCCTTGACCTCAGGCCTGCTCTCCACATGCAACCCTTGGTCCCACCAAAGAACTTCCCTGGTGGCCTGGTTTCCCTGGGGGGCCGATCAGCCCCATGGGCCTTTGCAGGGAGAGAGAGAGAGACAGACAGCAGAGACTTATTCTGGGGCCTCCACCCAGCCTCCCCACCACTGAGGTGGAAGCACAGGAAACGAGGGGAGGGTCACAGGGTGAGGACTCGTGTGGAGAGCAGCACAGGGCAGAGCACAGGACTGCAGGCCTCGTGGCTTTCAGAGGGAGAGGTGCCGGGGCTCAGGAGCCGTGCCCCTCAATCCCAGTCACACCTGGAGGCTGCAGCGGGCTCTGGAGGGAGCGGTGGAGCAGTAGGGGCAGGTTCTGGGCTGGGGAGACGTGCCAAAGGTCATGGCAGGAAGGAGAGGGGGCAGGGCCAGGACGGGAGATTCGTCTTACCTGGGGCATCAGAGCCCCTGGAGACAAGTCCCTTTCAGGCCACTTCCCCTCCACCCCATTCCCTGTGCGTGCAGCCCCGGGGGTCTTCGCAGTGAGGCCCACACAGGCAGAGGGGCTGGGGATGCCAACTGCCAGGGGGCACCTGGAGATCTCCCACCATTACAATTGACCTTCCAGACAAGCAAGATCCCTTCCCCTTCAGAAAATGGCTGCTCTACAAGGTGGACTCCGGCCAGGAGATGTCCAGAGCCATGATGTGCCCCAATGCCTTCAAAAGACACCCTCTGCAGCCGCCTTCCCCCCCTCAGTGAGGCCCTTCCTGTACCTCAAAACTGTCCCCTCTGAATGGGGAGGCGTTCTCCAGGGACTTTTAACTGGAGCTGCTGCGTGGGGCTGAGCCCAGGATCTCTTGTGGGCAAAACTTCCTTGTGGAAGGAGGGGCACCAAGTCTCTGAATCCCAGAACTGGGAGGCAGCCTCAGGGGAAGGCCTCGGCCTCCATGCCCCCATTGTTGGCTGGCTGCTGTGTGAGACTCGAGGCTGGACTCGATGGACCCTCACTGGTCTCATCCAGCAGGGCTCTTCCTCCCCACACTCAGGGCACTGGCTTACCTTCTCTGCCAGATGGGATCCTTGGCATGGGGGCAGGGGGGCATTCCGACTGGGGCCTTGGCCACCATCCGAGGGACGTCGATGGGGCTTCACTCCTGCATGGCTCTTCTGGTGTATGCGGAAGTCAGAAAGACAATGATACGTTCTCCTACATTCTGAGCACTTATATATTTTCTCTGCTATGTGAGTCCTCTCATGCACCAGGAAGGCTGAAGTCTCTTGAAATGTTTGGCCACAATGAGAACAAATGTATGTCTTTCCCGCCATTTGCAGGTTCTAAGTCAGTGCTCTGACGAAAGTTGTTTTCACAGCCTTGGTCCCTCTGTGTTCTTTTACGCCTCCAGAATCTCTCACCCGACTCTCAACTTCCAGCGTTTGCCTCCTGAACCAAAGCTAGTTCAAGGTTTTCCCTCCACAAGATCATTCAAATGACTTTGTGTCCCCAGCTGCATTTCATGGCCCCCAAAAGAAATCCCTTCAGATCCTTCTTGCGGTTCATCACCAAAGGCCACTCGCTCCACTCCCTTCTGCAAACAGTCCTCCACCTATTCCAGCATTCGGATCTTCGATCCTGGAACAAAATGAGGACATCATCAGCAACACCCCCCACAGCAGTGATGACTCCTCATCTCTCCCAATTCATTACTGAGTCAGGGTGTGCTGCAGGGGCCGAGAGTGTCGGACCTGGACCAGGTTGGGCAGAAGCGCATCTCTGCTCAAAGTTATTCTCCTCTTAAGCCCGGGGATTTCTATGTATGTAGCTTGGAGCGTCGCTGCACAGGAAGGCACTCTGAGGCGGAATTCAGATGTCACAATAAACCAGGACTTGTTTAAGCCACAGTTGATGCAACACACTCCAGACAGCCTCCCAAATGGAAGTAGCGAGATCCCAATTTGCCCCCAAACCCAGGTCTGTCTCTTTCCTGCCACTTCTCCTGCCTATCCCCTCCCCCATGGCCGGTGCGACTTGAAAAACAGGAACCAGAGAATTCAGACATCACATCAGGCCACAAGTAGGGGAAGCCACGATTAACAAACCAGCTGCAAGCCTAGTTGGAAATGCTATTTTGGCACATGCCACCAAACTGCCATTTGTTGGGTCGTCTGCATTCAGAAGTTAGGGAAGATGCTGTGGCTCAGCCCTAGAGCACTGGCCTTGCATGCAGACGGTCCCAAGTTCAATCCCCAGAGACTAGCAGGCGATGGGAAAGACCTCCCTCCCAGGCCGTGGAGAGCCACCAGCAGTCTAAGCAGACAGGACTGGCCGTGAGAGGCCAACCCTTTGATCCAGGACAAGGCAGCACAGGGAAGGCATCTCTCCTTGCTGAGGGACAACGTCAGGCCAAGGGTTCCCTGGAAACACCCCAGCAACTGGCTGCCACAGCTCAGGGTCCCCCTGAGAACATCTAGACTGACAGACGCGAGTGATTTCAGCAGTTCAGTACAAAGGAGAAAAATGCAGACAGACACCACTTTTTCAGGGTTAACCTGCGAAGACTCCATGATTTTTTGGGGGGGTGGGGTTGGCGGCGGCATGGGGCTGAACCTGGTCGGGGCGCAATGAATCAAATGCAAGCTTTTTATTTCAGACATCATTCAGCTCAGAGACAGCTCTGGCAAGAGCGGCACTCAATTTATAGGGTTTCGACAGTTAACTATAAAACGGTAACTATTTACACGCCCCCCACTTAGTAATCTATATTAAATTGTTTAACTCTGAAATTATTTATATTCCCCAAAACCATCAGCAATTAATTGTGTGCTATTAAAGATATAATTTCCCCCCACTCGTAATGGCCTTGACTCTCAGTCAAAGAAAGGAAAGACGTCATAAATAAATAAATGGGTGTAATGAACTCCTTCACTGATACAATTTGCACATCGCCTGCTTTGTGGCCAAGTGGAGATCCAAACTCTGCTCTCCCCTATGTGAAACCAGCACTCCGTCACACACACACACTCTCGCTCTCTCTCACACACACCCCCCCCCCATCCTGGAGACTCCCCGGGAACCTTCAAAGGCATCTCTGCACCCCCCACCTTCCTGGAGTCCTCCCAGGGTCACAGCCCACCTCCAGCAGGCAGAGGTCAGTCCCCCCCGGGGAGAAAGGGGCTGCGCTGGCTGGAAGGAGGACTCTTCTTTGGCCCAGTTCACCCCTCCCCCCCCAAAAAAAAATGCCCAGGAATTTGCCACCCAGGAGATGGCAACCGTAGGAGAGCCACGGACTGGCACGATCCCCGCCTTCCTCCCTTCCAAGAGCTAGACGCTTATTCTCCACCCCCACCCCCCCGGTGCACGCCTTACTTCTAGGGAGACCTCCCCGCGGGGGTCCGGCTGCACCGCTTCTTTCTCCGAAGTCCTCCCTGTTCCCCCTCCAAAGGCACAGAGCCGACCCCCACCCCACCCCCGGACACGCATGCGCACAAAGAGCAAAAGAGCCCCATCTCTGTTCCGGACTCTCCCCCCCCCCCCCCCCACGGGCTTGCTCGGCCTCTCTAGCAAAAGGCTCCCTGGGTTTAACCCCTTCAGTGCTGTAGACAAATGCAAGTTGTGTCCGCCTGTCCCCTGCGGGAACTCTGCACAGGGCTTTACGCCCAGAAGATCCTGCGCGGTTCAGTCGTCTCAGCAAAAGGAGACTGAAGCTGCCCCCCCCTTACCTGCTCCTCAGTCACGAGTCACCCATCTCCTATAAGGGCCCTAAAACTCGGGGGGGGGGCGGCTGGATTTGGACTCCCCCCCCTTTCTTCAAGTACTCGCTGCCTCCCCGGGGGGAATCAACTCTCCTAGAGACGGAAGGAGAAAGAGGGAAATCCTTGCCTTGGACGGGAAGGCTTTTCCCTCTGTCTCCAGCTCTGAAAGGGTTAAAGCCGCCGAGCTCTTGGCTAGAGAGGCCGGGGGGGGGGGGGCGGGAAGGCTGCAGAGAATTCTCCCCGGAGAGAGCTCTGGTGACTGGAAAGAAATCCACTCTAAGAACGTGACTTGCTAAGGGATTCGCGCCATGAGGTCCCTTCCCATCTTATTGCACAGCAAACAATTCACACAGGAGAGAGGAACACGAAACATCTCTCCGGAGTGTGGAAGGTAGATTTGTAATGCCCCATAGATCTATAGCGCCCCTGTATAAATCTATGGAGCAGCGTCATTTGGAATACTGAGTACAGTTCTGGTCACCGTATCTCGAAAAGGACACCGCAGCGGTAGAGAAAGTACAGAGGAGGACACAACCGAGATGTTTAGCGGGTTGGAGAAACTTTCCTAGGAGGAAAGGCTGAAGGGTCTGGGATTGCTCATTTGAGAACACGGACGACTAAGGCCAGGCGGCGGCGGGGGGAGGCATGACAGAGGTTTATAAAATTATGCACGAGATGGAGAGAGTGGACAGAACTTCCCCCCCCTCCCAAACTACTAGAACTCGCAGGCATCCAATGAAGCTGCCGGGCAGTAGATTCAGGATGGGCAAAAGGAAAGATTTCTATACACGCCGAGTGGAGTGATTAAAATGTGGAATTCTCTGCCAGAGGATGCAGTGATGGGCACAGGCATAGACAGTTTTTAAAAGGGATTACCTACATCCGTGGAAGAGAGATCTAACAGTGGCTGCTAGCCACGGTGATTGAAGGGAACAGGAGGCTGAAGTTGGTTCCTTATTCGCATTTCCTTATTCAATCCTTATTCGTTACTTATTCGCAAATTCGTCCAGAAACACTGCGGAGATGTGGCAACCTCTGAACCCCCAAATAAGGTCTGGACCATGACATATTATATACCCCCAGGTTCACAGGACTCTCCCCTTCAAGAAGATATATCCTGTTTCCTGGTCCAAAGCATGGTGCCCCCAGGACAATCACACAGACAGATGCTGGGGCAGGGCCGAACCCCCAAAATAATCTTTGGACCACCCCAAATGACACATCCCCACGCTCTGGGGACTGTCCCCTGCAAAGTGACATACAGCACCACCCGGTCCAAACTCTGGTTCTGAAGACACAACCCTCTATTCGGAGTGCTTCCCAGAGGCCTGTATTTCAAAGGAGATTTGAATTAAAAAGTGCCCTCTGCACCCAAAATAAGTTTTGGACCTCCCCACCTCATACACCCCCATCTTTAGCGGATTCTCCCCTTCAAGGGGACAAATACTGTGTCACAGTTCTTGCGCCAGCTGCTCTCAAGTGGGGTGCCCCCAGGACAATCACACAGGCAGACACTGGGGCTGGATATCCCCAGGCCCCAACTGGAGGCTGGCAACCCTAGTGAGGCAACCTCAAAAACGTTTAAAAGGTAAAGTAAATAACTTTGTTACTGGCAGGTGGTTTCGCACAGAACAATACCGCATACACCCCCATCTTCAGCTTCTATTCGGAGTGCTCTCCCTGAGGCCTATGCTTAAAAGGAGATTTGAGCAATAACAAACTGAGATTACAGAATTCGAATTTGTTCACAAGGATGGATCCCTCAGGGCTTGATGAATTCTTATCTCAACAGATAGGCTGATGTTCCATACCCATGTTTCAATCAAGCTACTTAGAGAGGACATTGCAGCTTTGCATTCTGAGGTATTTCCTCTAAACTGTCCTTCCATCCTTTTATTTGGATATAACAACTCAAGGATTTCCATTCAAATTCAGTCTGAGCAGATGAGCTTTGACAATTGAAAGCTCAGATTCCCTAAACCAAACTAATCTCCAAGGTGCTACTATGGGCAGTCTGTGTGTGTGATTGCTCAGTGATTGGGGAGCAGGCCAGATGTGATTGTTGCAAGTGTCCATGGGATGCTTTGGGGCCTGAAACAACTTACAAACATAACCCACAGTGGCTTTTTAAGGCAAGGTTACATTTTAAGACCGATTTCAGGAGCGTTGTGAATTTGTGTCTTCATATCTGTGGGTTTGCTCTTTTCATCACTGTGACATCATCATCAATTTTTGGAAATGACTTGGAAAGCCAGAAAGGATGGTACTGCCTTTGAGGACAACATCATAACTGCATTCTTACAACACTATTGTTTGCTGCAGAAAGAGGTATATCGGAAGACCACCTCTGTTTGGGGAAAGATGGCAAGTGCATTATATTCAAAGACAATACAGTTTAGGAAATGGCTATATAATTTCTGGCATGAAGACTGAAGGGGGCTAAAAACCAAAACACTCCTGAGGGTTAAATCAGGGGAAAAAGCTAGTGACTGTAGGTGGCCAGATGATTCATGTCCTTCTGTCATGTATGATAACTGCAAAGACTGGTCTCTTCCAATAACAGCTGAAGCCACACAACTGAACCTTAATGTGAGTGGTTCTGTGGAAGCACAAAGTGTGTTGGTTTCCCAAAATAGTAATACAGAACATGATTATGCTAGTAAATTTTGGCCCCTGTTTTCTGAAAAGAAAGATGTGCCTATTTCCAATGAAAAACAACACCAAGCAATGGCTGATAATGATGATTGGTCATCTATATCTGGCAGCATTGATATGAGTCTTAGCAATAAAGAGGTGGTGGTTAGGAATTCCACCCTGCAGCAAATGCTATCCACTGAAATACCTGTTTCCGCAACTGGGGAATTTAGAGCCTCATGCTTACCATCGTTTACGATTACTTTGTGCATAAGTGAATGGAGACAGATATTCTTGGGCACATCACAACCTGGATTACAGGCTGACTGGGCAACTCTCTTGGCGGAAAAGATCAAAGAGTATAACAGATTTTGTGTGTTCATTTTCATATATAACTGCATTAAAATACAGACTTCAAGGAAAAGAAATGCACCATTTTGGTATGGCAAAGCAAAATGCAAATTTAATGATGCATTATGTTATACATGAGTATCAAGGATATGCCAGAAAAAGAGGCAAGTTCTGTTAGAATAAATATCACTGTGGCGCAAGAACTGTGATTTGGACCAGGACAGAACATATGTCTGCTCAAAGGGGAGAGTCCGCTGAAGATGGGGGTGTATGAGGTGTGGGGGTCCAAAACTTATTTTGGGTGCAGAGGGCACTTTTTTGTTTAAATCAACTTTGAAATACATGCCTCTGGGAAGCACTCCAAATGGAGGGTTGTGTCTTAGGAACCAGAGTTTGGACCGGGCAGTGCTGTATGTCATCTTGCAGGGGACAGTCCCCAGAGCGTGGGGATGTCATTTGGGGTGGTCCAAAGATTATTTTTGGGGTTCGGCCCTGCCCCACCATCTGTCTGTGTGATTGTCCTGGCGGCACCACGCTTTGGAGCAGCTGGCCCAAGAACCGCACCTTGGACCAGGAAACAGGATATATCTTCTTGAAGGGGAGAGTCCTGTGAACCTGGGGGTATTAAATATGTTGTGGTCCAGATAGGGCTGCCAAGTCCAACTTGGGAAATATCTGGGGTCTTTGGGGGTGGAGCCAGGAGACTTTGGGGGTGGAGCCAGGAGAAAGGAAGTGACATCATTTTGTGATGTCACATCCTGTGATGTTGCTTCCACATGCTGACACATGAACTCATGAAGTTTCCTAATACTGAATCAGGCCATTGGTCCATCAAGGTCAGTATTGACTACTCAGACTGGTAGTGGCTCTCCAGGGTCTCAGGCTGAGATCTTTAATGTCACCTATTACCTGATCCTTTTTTAGCTGAAGAGGCTGATACCTCCTGCATGTCAAGCAGATGCTCTTATCACTGAGCAACGGCCCTACTGAATCCTTCCTCATCTCAGCAGAATATGAAGCACTAAGTGCTACACAAGTGCTGAATATGATTTTCATATCATAAGAACAGGAGAGAAGCCACAGTGGATCCGGCCAACAGCCCATCCAGAACAACACTCTGTGTCATACCAGGTGCCCTCAGGAGGTCCAGCAGCGGGGCCAGAACTCCAGAAGCCCTCCCACTGTTGCCCCCCAAGCACCAAGAATGCAGAGCATCACTGCCCCAGCCAAAGGGTTCCATTTAGACCTTGTGGCTATAATAGCCACTGATAGACCTCTGCTGGATGGGGACAGAGAGAGAGAGACAGACAGACAGACAGAAAAAAGAAAGAAAGAGGGAGAGAGAGAGAAGGGGAAAAAACTAGCAGAGGCACTTACTTCCATTTAGACCTTGTGGCTATAATAGCCACTGATAGACCTCTGCTGGATGGGGACAGAGAGAGAGAGAGAGACAGACAGACAGACAGAAAAAAGAAAGAGGGAGAGAGAATGAAAAGAGCTGGAACAGAAACTCACCTTGCCAGCCACATGCAAAAGTAGCTCCTTCAGTCCCTCCTTAATCTCTGGGCGGGGCTCTCTTGCTGTGGAAGAAGCTCTCTTGCTGACTTCTTAAAGGGGAAATGTCTGGCGAGGCTTTTTAATGCAGGGCAGGCTCTCTGCAGACATTGTCCCCCCGGTGGCCATCTTTGGAAAAGCGGGAGGTAAGCTCTAAAAATCGGTGTTTCCCCCGCCCAAGCGGGGGACTTGGCAGCCCTAGGTCCAGACCTTATTTTGGGGTTCAGAGTTTTCCGTATCTCCGCAGTGTTTCTGGATGAATTTGCGAATAAGTAATGAATAAGGATTGAATAAGGAAATGCGAATAAGGAACCAACTTCAGCCTCCTGAAGGGAACCTCCATGTTCAGAGGCAGTCAACCTTTGAATCCCAGTTTCGGGAGGCGGTATTAAAGGAAGTCCTCGGCCTCGGAGCCAGCATCAGCCAAAGACCTCAGAAGCAGTCACTGACCTCATCAGCGAGACGATTGCTGTGGATGGCCGACCCTTCTCCCTTGCGGAGGAAAGGGCTTTTCGCCGGCTGCTGCAACACGTGGCTCTCTGGCACTCTGTCCCCTCGCAGAGGATCGTGAGCTGGCAGGTCTTGCCGGTACCACGCACCACTCCGCAGGGGCGATGGTCAAGGCTCTCCCTTGCAGTTCAAGGCAGCTCACAATAATAGTTAAAACATTTTCAGTTGAAACCCAAAATAAGATCGCAAACCTCATATCTCTCCCCCTCACTCCCTTAAGAGAGGCCTGGGAGTCAAAACCCCCCCCCCATAAAATCCCTGGGAAACAAGCAGAGCTTGCAATGCCCCCTGAAGATCTCTGAGGAGGGCCCCACTCCCACCTCCACAGAGCCGAAGCCACGATGGGAAAGGCCCTGAGAAATGGCGGACTGGCTGTGTGCCGAAATGTCAGCCTTTTGCTTAATGTGAGAATGCTTTTCTTCTCTTGTGTTGGAGAGGTGTAAAAACATCCCATTTACAGGAGGGGACGGATCTAATAAAGAGAGAAGTGGTATCAATCCCTAGCTTTAAACATCCGGTTGTGGGTTCCTTCTCAGTCTATGTTTCAGGCAGGGATTTCGGAGCTGCAAGGGGGAAGACCAGTCCTGGGAGAGGGAGAGGGAGAGGGGGTAGGCAGTGTCCCTGCTGACTCTCCGTGGACACAGTAGCCGGCTTCAGCCTTCTCTGCCAAGTAGCCGAGATGGCAGTTATGGGCACTGTGAGGCGACCCCTGGGGCTCCCGTCGGCATGCCCCTCCACTGTTGCTCCCCCACAATGACACACCCTCAACAGCCTTGGCATCCTCCCTCCTCTTCCCCCACCCCCCTTGGCCTCTGAACAGATTGAGATGTTGAAGTCACCCATCTCCTCCTGCGGCCCAGCGTGCCTGTTCCCCAATGTGGGACATGAGCACCTGTGTCCTCCTCAGCCCTTGGGAACCCCTCTCTTTTATGAAGTGCCTGTCCCGCCCTCCTTTCTATCCAAATCCTACAGGGTGGGACGGGCTTCCTTCCTCCCCCCTGTGCCCCCCAGGGCCTCGGAAGCCACCAGAGCCAAGCCCCTGAACCTTCCCTTCTTCTGGGGTATGCTGAGCAGAGAGTTCATGGCATTCCTGGGGCTGCCAGGTGTCCTCCACAGCCCCCCAGACCCCAGCGAGGCCTCCTGTCTGGCTTTTCCCTCAGGCACTAAGCCCACCTGGGCACCAAATAGCTATGGCAGCAGTGAACCCATCGGTGGTGGAGGAATCACTGGTGCCCCCAACCTGGCTGGGTGCGGGAGAGGTGTCCTGGCTTCCTCTCCACTCGGTGCCAGCCCAGCAGCCTCCCGATGGGCACGGAGGGCAGCGTGAGCCTGTGTCTGGCCCTGAAGAAGCATCCTCCTCTGGTGGTTCCGATCCAGTCTGGCTGATGAGACCCGTAAGTGGGGGTAGGGGAACCCTGCTTGACATGTGTCACAGGATCCCAGTGGGAGCTTCCTCTCATCCCATGCTTGGGATTCTGGAACGTTCCAGGGGATTTTGAGTGTCTCAGAGGTATCCCTGCTGGAGTCTCTGTTCTGGCCTTGAATGTGAGGCTCCTTGAGGCATTGGACAGGATCTGTTTCCAGTGGTCTGAGCACGAGCAGACTGCCTTGCTGCCAGCCCCACTTGCTGTGTCTACCAAGCTAACCCAGACAGCCTCAGCGCAGGAGAGACACAGTTCACTTCCCAGCCAGTACACTGCAGGACTGCTCGGCCGGCCGTTCTGAGAACAGGACAGGACAATCCTGGGTGTTAATGGACAAAGAAGAGCTTTTGTTAAGAACTGTCCAGCTCCTTTCTATTCAACCCAAGCTGTCTGTCCTGAGGTTCAGTGTTAAATGATACACCATTATGCTAAGGCAAATAGGCATTTTAGGGATTTTGTTTTTCTCCACTGTACTACATTTGGTAACAGAGGTTATCCAGCCGTTGCTAGAACAGCCAGAAGCTTGCAGAAAAAAATCATCCCAGAGCAGCTCTTTCCATTCTAAATTTAACTGCTGGGTCCCTACAGAAATACCTGCGCTGGTCCATAAGGAAGTGTTCAGGGTGGAGACACTTCAGCATGGAGGGAGGACTCCTTCAATCAGAGACACCCCCCCCCCCCACATGCTGATAGCTGTTTGGCTTGGACTTGAGCCCTCCTGCTGTGACGCCATCTCCCACTCCCAGAGAGGCAGAAGGGGGACTGCAGCCCTTGGTTGACTCTTACTTAGAACGGGGAATTTTGGTTCCTGGCCGGTCTGTCTGCAGTGCCCCTGTGTCGCCCGTCAGAATAAATGCATATGTGCAACTCTTGCTATATGTCTCTAAAGCTCAGAAGGTTGTGTAAAAAAAGCATCTAGTAAAGGCTGACCAAATATGAAACTGTTCTGCTGAGTTCTGAAAATGGGAGATTGGAGCGGTGGTCCACCCTGAATCCAGCAACCCTTCCCTCTAATGACTCAGTCTGTGAAAGATTTCATGACTCTACACACGTGGTTCATGAGGTTTCAACCAGCCTGTTAGAGCTTAAAGACATTCCACTGAAAAATCAAGAGTATATCCTTTTTGTGGTTGGGTAACACAAATGAGGAACACGCATACTGGATGGAGGGATACACTTCAGAGTAGCAGTGTTTATGTGAAGAAGATCTTGGGGTAAGGGTGGACCAAAAGTTAAATATGAGCAGCCAGTGTGATGCAGCGACAAAAACGGCTAATGCAGTCTTAGGGCGTATCAACAGAGGCATCACATCTAAATCACAAGATGTCCTAGTCCCGCTGTATGCTGCATTGGTCAGGCTGCACCTGGAGCATTGCAGGCAGTTCTGGGGGCCTCACTTCAAAAAGGATCTGGGCAGAATGGAGCGAGTGCAGAGGAGAGCGAGGAGGACGATGGGGGGGGCCCCTGGAGACTGAGCCCTACAAGGAATGGCTGAGGGAACTGGGAATGTTCAGTCTGGAGAAGAGGCACCTGAGGGAAGGACATGATTGCTCTCTTTAAGTATCTGAAGGGCTGTCACTTGGAGGAGGGCAGGGAGCTGCTCCTGTTGGCAGCAGAGGAGAGGACTCGCAAGAATGGGTTTAAATTAGGGGCGGGGAGGTTCCGGCCCGATATTAGGAAAAACTTTTTGACAACAAGACTTGTGCAACAGTGGAATCAACTGCCTCAGGAGGTGGTGAGCTCTCCCTCAGCGGCAATCTTTATGTACCGTCTGGATACTGTAGGCTGATCCTGCATTGAGCAGGGCAGTTGGACAAGCTGGTCTGTATGGCCCCTTCCAACTCTGTGATTCTATGATTCTATAACTGAAGTTTCTGAATTGATTTTGAGGACAGTGCAACAAAGTTTGGGTCCAGTGGTGCCTTTAAGACAAAGTTTTATTCTGGGTATAAGCTTTCGTGTGCATGCACACTTCTTCTATCGGAACAAGAGCTTATACACAGAATAAAACTTTGTCAGTCTTAAAGGTGCCGCTGGACTCAGTCTTTGTTCTGCTGCTTCAGATGAACACGGCAACCCACCTGAATCTACGGACAGCGCATTACAATGGTCTATTCTGGATGACACCATGGTGTCGATCCAGGTGGCCACAGATCAGCCGGATCGAGGTAAGGGGCCCTCTTCTGGGCAGGGCTGAGTTGGGAGGAAGCATTGTTTGCAGCTGTGTGAACTTGCCTCTGCAGCAATAATGTTGGATCTACTATAGAACCCCAAATCTCTTAACTGATTCACCAAGGGCCAGCTGGACACCCTCAGAAGTGGGGGGCACATTGTGCTTCAAGATCCCCACCTTCCCAACAAACAGCACCTCCGTCATTTCAGGGATTAGTTGCAGTTTCACCTGGGAATGGCTGCTTGGTCCTGAGTGGCGGCAGCCACCCTATGAGAGCCAGTGTGGCTTATCACTTAAGAGTGTAAGAGTAGAAAAAGAAGAAGAGATTGGCTTTATACCCCGCCCTTCACTACCCAAGGGAGTCTCAGAGCGGCTTACAAACGCCTTTCCTTTCCCCTCCCCACAAGAAACAGACACCCTGTGAGGTAGGTGGGGCTGAGAGAGCTCTGACAGAAACTGCCCTTTTTCAAGAACTGTGCCAGAACTATGGCTTGCCCAAGGTCATCCAGCAGGTGCAAGTGGAGGAGTGGGGAATCAAACCTGGTTCTCCCAAATCAGAGTCCACACGCTTAACCACTACACCAAACTGAGTAGGGACTCAGGGACCCAGGTTCAAATTTCCCTCTTGCTGTGGAAGCCCAATGGCTGATTCTGGGCCAGTCACATACTTTCAGCCTATCCTACTTCACAGGGTTGCTGTCAGGCTAAACAGGAGCAGAAATGAATGCTGCATGCTGCTTTGGTCCCCACTGAGGAGAAAAGCAGGATATACATGAAGTAAATAAACAATAAATATAGCCCAAGATGGAGAGGCGATAACTGGTAGGCTGGTGAAAGGCTGAGAAGAGAATGAGGCAGGGAAAGGGGAAAGAGTGTTGGGGGGGGGAGTGAGGTGCCCCTCCAAGTCCTTGAGGACTTCCTACCATGCAGGTTGGCCTGCCCACTGGCTGATGTCACATTAACCTTTGGCACATTTAATGAAGCCCAACTCATTAAAAAAAACCCACAAAGCACACTATTATAACCATTTATCATTTGGCGGAATTATACACAGGAAGCATATCATAATATAAAATACATAATCAAGTTGATAACAATGGCTATGCAAACTAATTGGGGAATCCCCCTAAATACAAACTTCTAAATTTTCAATCCATTCAGTCACAACTGGGGAGAGTCCAAAGAGCCCACAAGCATAGAAAACACCTGATATTATTTTCTCTGATTCATAAAGAAACACCTAATCTAGGAATGGCAATTGTCTGGAGGGGGAAAGTGTACTGTCCCTTTAACGGAGGCATTACGGGATGCTTTTTATCTCTTCAGAGACCCATTTCCACACACATTAAGCCTCTGGGAATGAGGGAAGATATTTTTTCCCTTAGGGCCTGTTACCAACTTTAATGCAGATACCTCTCCAAAATAAAAGTAAGGGGACAGAAAGAGAATTTTCTCAGTTGGCACCATTAAAGCACAATCTCAGTTAAGGAATTCAAGGGGGACTCTGAGGAGGAAGACGTTGGGGGGGGGGGGGGGGAGTACGCCTTGGCCCAGGGCTCAGTCCAGGTCATTTCCAGCACATGCACAGGTGGGGGCAGTGCTGGAGGAGTTCATTGCAGGAGGAGGGAATCCTACTTCTCCTTCCCAAATCTATGAGAATCTGGGGGTCGGGTGGGAAGAACAACTTGGATTGGGAATTCATGCCCTACAAGGTTCACTTGCCAACTCTGTGGAGACTGGTCCATTTCCACAAGACTGGTTGGGGGGGGTCTGACCCCTTAGAACTTACTGAGTTGTTGGGTTAGGGGACACAACCTTTCCCTTTCAAACCAAATTAATTCTACTGCCAGAATGCTTTGGGTTTCAAAGTGGTGTGACCCCCCTAAAATGGTCACAGCAGGCTGGACTGGAGAGGGATTAGTGTTGAGAAATGGCTCTCTAGAATGGCTTGTCAGATAAAAATGATTGTGGTGCCGGAAGGATAACATGATCTCTCCTTTTGCATCAAGGAGTTCGCTTGGGGAAGGAACCTTATCCTTCAATGTGTGCAAAAGCTTGAGGCACAGATTTGATCTTCCGGTTCCTCAGAGAATCCATACCAGGGTGAAACATTTCTATAGCTAGTTCTGATCAGGTTCTTCAAATGCCCTGGTGCTGGAGGTTCAGAAAGGCTGTGAACTTAGATACACAAAGAAAGGCCTTTTTAGTCCCCCCCCCCTTTGGAACTTGCTACTTCAAGTTATTTGCCATTCTAGCTCTGAGCGGCTCAAAACTGGCTAAATCAGTTCCTTTCCCAAATTGTATGAAGGAGTAGACAAGTTGAGTGGGTAACAGATATCTACAGCCTCTCTCCTACTGGCGTAACCATGTGAAATAGGAGAAAAGCTCTTCTCACAGCTAAGGAGTTACATCGTTTCTCCTCACTGTGGGTTCCCCGTTGCAGTTGTAAATGACCTCTACGACTGAGTCTCTTTCCACACTTTTGAGCATACAAAAGATTTCTCCCATGTGGCTTCTTCAATGCAGTTGAAGATTGCCACTGGTGCTGAATTTCTTTTCACACTCTGAACCGTCGAAAGGTTTCTCCACTCTGTGGGTTCTTTGATGCAGTTGAAGACTGCCATTAGTACTGAATCTCTTTCCACACCGTGAACATTCAAAAGGTTTCTCCCCTGTGTGGGTTCTCTGATGCCGTTGAAGATTGCTGCTTCGACTGAACCTCTTTCCACACTCTGAGCATTCAAAAGGTTTCTCCCCGGTGTGGGATCTTTGGTGGTTCTGAAGACTGCCACTGTGATTGAATCTCTTTCCACACTCTGAGCATTCAAAGGGTTTCTCCCCTGTGTGGGTTATTTGGTGTGACTGAAGACTGCTACTGGTACTGAATTTTCTTCCACAATCTGAGCATTCAAAAGGTTTCTCCCCTGTGTGGGTACTTCGGTGCTTCTGAAGACTCCTACTGATACTGAATCTCCTTCCGCACTCTGAGCATTCAAAAGGTTTCTCCCCTGAGTGGGTTCTCTGATGCTGTTGAAGACTATCACTCACACTGAATCTCTTTCCACACTCTGAGCATTCAAAAGGTTTCTCCCCAGTGTGGGTTCTCTGATGCTGTTGAAGATGGACACTCTGACTGAATCTCTTTCCACATTCTGAGCATTCAAAAGGTTTTTCCCCAGTGTGAGTTCTTTGGTGAGTCTGAAGAGTGCCACTCTGACTGAATCTCTTTCCACACTCTGAGCATTCAAAAGGTTTCTCCCCTGTGTGGGTTCTTCGATGCAGGTGAAGACTGCCACTCTGACTGAATCTCTTTCCACACTCTGAGCATTCAAAAGGTTTCTCTCCTGTGTGGGATCTTTGGTGTTTCTGAAGAGTGCCACTCCGACTGAATCTCTTTCCACACACTGAGCATTCAAAAGGTTTCTCTCCTGTGTGGGATCTTTGGTGCTTCTGAAGATTACCACTATCACTGAATGTCTTTCCACACTCTGAGCACTCAAAAGGTTTCTCCCCTGTGTGGGTTCCTTGATGCTGTAGAAGATTAGAACTCTGACTGAATCTCTTTCCACACTCTGAACATTCAAAAGGTTTCTCCCCTGTGTGGGTTCTTTGATGCCGTTGAAGATTGCTACTCCAACTAAATCTCTTTCCACACTCTGAGCATTCAAAAGGTTTCTCGACTCTGTGTATTCTTTGTTCTACAAAGAGCTGTGATCTATTTCTGAAGTACTTTTCACTCCTAATAGATTTATTTGCCTTCACTATCCTGTGCTTTGGAATATTTACATTATGCTGTCTTCCATCTCTCTTCTCAACCATATGACTGCCTTTCTTTTTCATCGGTATGTCTCGATTCCTGACGTTTTCTTTCAAGTCTTCATTTTTAACTTCATCTGGCATTTTTTGATGAAGTTCCTCAATCAGATCATCCTCTGCTGGAAATAACAGAGAGATCCTGTTAGCACCTGGGAGGGCTGGTAAGGTCCAAAGGAATCTACGTGACTACAGTAGAAAAGGATTGACGAGTCTTTTGCCTTGTCCACCTTGGCTGATATTAACCACCCCTCCCCCTTTCCCCAGAATATCTAGTGTTTAAGGATACCTCACCCCATCAAGTGCCACAGCTGAGCTCTTGTCCACAAGGAACTTCTGAGCCTCCAGATTTTCAGAGCCTCCTTTCCCAGTGGGCTGTATGACTGTGCGAAATGTTACTCAGAAGTGGATCAGAAATCCCCCATGGCACTTCCTTGCCTTTTCCCTTGACATAATCGTGGACAATACTCACTCTCAGCCAGATCATTTGGGAAGGAAATATGGTTTTGGGATCCTCTTGAGGAAATCTTCAGCCTTTCTTCCGATAGAAGGATGTTGTCTATCTCCACTGTAGTGTCTCTTATAGTCCTGCCTTCGTTCGCAGAGAAACATATATAAAAAAAGAGAAAGTGATAATTCTTATATGGAGAAGGAAAGAAATTCAAGAGTAAAAATTCTTCTGGAAGGATGAAACCATGGCCAAGATCAAAGCCCACAATCCCAACCACTACAAGGGGGGTGGACCTGTGAAGCAAAGCACTCTGGTTTCCCCAAGGGTTTACATGAGTATTAAGTAGCCTGGTCTGACTTTCAGGCGTCTGTGATTCCAGACTCCCTGCAGCTAACACTCTTCTCTTTTTCAAGGCCATCGGTTAGTCGTGAGAACCTGTATCCAGTTGTGTAGCCAGGAGGGAGGGGGGATCAGGAGGGTGCTGACAGCCTCTGGAAAATTTCATCAAGAAGGACCCTTGATTGGGTCATTAGGGCCACCTGACCCTAGGAGGCAGGAAGTATAATACACGTATATACAAGAGGGAAGCCAGGCCAAATTTATGCTCATGCCATGCTAGTATGCCTTTATATTTTCTTGGTGCATCATGATGAGTCGTTATCTGTAAAGTAACTTAGGCTACAGCTGGAATACTTACGCTAGAACAAGAGGTGCCACCAAATACCAAGTACTGCATGTATTAGAACAGTTTGCTTTCCTTGTTTTTTGCTAGTTGTGCTGCTGCGACATTGCTTCTAGTGATGTTTTATTTTTAAATCCTTAACAAACCTTTATATATTTAAAAAGTGGTCTGCTTTACTTGTGTGCTCTCTCCTTGTAAACCCACTGAACTGGGTGCTGCTCAGCATTCAGGAAATCTCTCACCCAGAGACCTTGTAGAATCTCTACTCTTGACAGGATTGACAGGTAGAGCGGATGTCTGGAATCCAATTCGGGGGAAGGGTGTTTTGTAAAGGCTGGCAACAGGGAAAGAGAAATGAGGATCTGGTGCCTTCTAGAGACCTTCTCAGGGCCTCTCATCCCTCCCTTTGCTTCAGGCCAGGACACCTGGGTGATGGCCACACACTGGCCTCTGTTGTCCCTGGGCGAGAACACACACATCAGTACATGAAGATGCCTTCTATTGAATCCGACCCTTGCTCCATTGAAGTCAGTGCTTCCTACTCAGTCCAGCAGCAGCTCTCCAAGATCTCAGGCAAAGGTCTTTCACATCACTTCCTACCGGATCCTTTTTACTGGAAATGCTGGGGATTGAACCTGGGACCTTCTATATGCGAAATAGATGCTCTGCAAGGGAGCCTCAGCACCCCACCCCACCCCCGAAGTAGCAGGACAGACCTCAAAACTGTGAAAAGCTCTTCAATATTTTGACTCATGCCTCCTCACAATGGCCGCAATTTGCACCTTTGGCACCAAGGAGAGATCCTTACCCAGAAAGGCCACATTCCCATAGTTCTCCGGCATGACTTCCCTGTACGGAGCTCTTTGTTCTGGATCCAGCAGGGCCCATTCTGCCTCAGTGTAATCGATGGACACCTCCTCAAATGAAAAGGGACCCTGAAAGAAAAAGAAAAAGAAGATTCCCTCCTCAGAGATTGCACCCTGTAAGGGAGTAGACTGGAACGGTACAGGGATATATGGCTTGGGCTGGGTAAAGGGAACAGCGTTCAGAGGATCTCTCGCCAAGAGACCTCGTAGAAACTGCAGGAGCAACTGCTCCCCTAAGAAAGGAGGAGGGAGCCAGGCCGTCCCCCCTGCTCACCTCAATGTGGCAGAAAAATCAGCAACCCTGGGGCATTTCCGTATAACAGCCTGGATTAGCTGAGGCCTCTCTGTTTGGAGGCTTAGCTACTGTCATCTCTCAAGCCTCCCACTAGCCTGACAAGGCACTCTACTCCAAAAAGAATTCATCTAGGTCTACCATTTTACCCTCATACTGTGTCAAAGACTCCATGTGAAAAGGTTTGTAGCTTCTGACCAGCAACATACTTGCTGAAGCAGGTGTCTGTGCTTCTAATAAGGTCACAAGAAAGTTTACACATAACATACTGTCTCGGGCAGGGGTGTCAAACATGCAGCCCGGGGGCCAAATCAGGCCCCCGGAGGGCTTCTATCTGGCCTGCACTGGAACTGGCCATTTCCTCTTTCCAGTTCTGTTGCTGCTGCTGCATCATAGCTTGCTTGGCCAGACTCTCTCAATCGCTCAGCCATTTCATCTTTTCCCCTGGGTCCTAGACTCTGAGCTTGAGATCCTGTGGTGAATGTCAGTAAACCAAAAGTAGGTTTGCAGCTTACAGCTTGAGAGCCAGTTTGGTGTAGTGGTTAAGTGCGCGGACTCTAATCTGGGAGAGCCGGGTTTGATTCCCCACTCCTCCACTTGCACCTGGCTGGATGGCCTTGGGCAAGCCATAGCTCTGGACCAGCTGTTCTCTCAAGGGCAGCTTGGGAAAGAGCTCTCTCAGCCCCACCTACCTCACAGGGTGTCTGTTGTGGGGAGGGGAAGGGAAAGGAGTTTGTAAGCCACTCTGAGACTCTTAAGTGAGTGAAGGGCGGGGTATAAATCCAATCTCTTCTCGTCTTCTTCTACAGCTACACACCTGAACAGCATACTCAGGATTGCAAAAGCACAGATGTTTTGATGCAGTAATTCAGAGCAAGAGATGTCAGTTAAATAATCAAAATACTGCAAGAGTGCTAATGTTTTAAGCATGGTTTTCTTTACGTAAAAAAAAACTTTGTGTTTTGTGTCTTTTATAAAGTTTATTTCTCCGCTACCTGGCATTACATTTCATGACACACAAGGCCCAGCCCAACAAGGTCTCATTTATGTCGGATCCGGCCCTCTTAACAAACACCCCTGGCTTCGGTCTTACCAACTGCTTCAATCCAATCTGAGCTATGCTTATCGCCAGTTACTTATCCATCTTGGCTCTAACTAGCCCTTCCTGGTAACTAAACCCCGCCCCCAGTTCTACCAATACGTAATGGTTGAGGAAGTTCTGTTTTACTGTACCTGAAGAAGTGTGCATGCACACAAAAACTGATATCCAGAATTAAACTTCGTTGACCTGAGCCCACTCGCGGGGAGGGCGAGGTATAAATATGATAAAATAAATAAATAATAGGTGTCATTGGACTCAATTCCCCCCCCCCCGGTCTGTGCTTCCAGTAAGGTCACAAGAGAGTTTATAGATACCATCCTTGACTGTCTAAGGCAACTAGGGTATGAGTTCAAGGTTTTGTTTGAGAACGATGGTCTCTCCCTATTGATTCAGCCACTCCCTTGGCAGTCTCCACCCAACCAAGAAAAGAACTAAAGGGGAATGGGAGGGTCCCAGGGAAACAGTCTCTCCTACCTGGACTGGAGGTACGGCAGCCGTTTCCACGCCTCTGAGAAGATGGTGGCTCAACAGCATCTCTTCACCGCCTGTTCCTGAGACAAAGGAGGAAGGAATGGTATTTCTTTGCTTGTTCCCGGCTTCACACAGCCCCTTCCCTGTGCACACTCAACACATTTTTAGACACTTTTAACTGAATTCTGGGAGAGGCGGAAGAGAAGCAAATGGTACCCTTAAGGCTTATAAAGGCCGCCAACATATTTCAGACTTCTGTCAGACCTGTGTTTGCACTGCGGGGAGGGAAAGACGTTGCGTGACACGCCACCATCACATTCGGACGAGACGTGACTTGAGCGCATCTGGAGACTCGAGGGTAATAGGAGTGAGTTTTCAGAGTGTCTCTTGGTATGCTCACTTCCCAGCCAGGTTTCCAGCCAGATGCAACATCAACCTGACATCAGATCTGTCCCAAGCCCCTCTCAAAGCCCCTCCCCAAAGTCCTGGGGGTGCCAGTCCACAGCCTGCCGTCCCCTCCCCAGCATCCTGTTTCCCACAGTGGCCTCCCAGAGGCCCCTTTAAGCCCAGGCACAAAAGCCAGATTTCCCCAGTATTATTGGGCCCTAGAAACTGGTTTTCAGAGGTCCGCTACCCCAGAAGGTGGAGGCTCCCTTTATTCACCAGGCTGAATAGCTCTGCCGAGGTTTGTCTACCTCTGCCCCCCATTAACTGGATTTCTTTTTAGGGAAAGAAGGTGAGATATGAACTTCTAAATTAATGGGAGTAATTGCCCTCCAGGAATGTGTCTAATCCAGGGGTGGGCAAATTGCGGCCCGGGGGCCACATGCGGCCCGCCACAGAGTTTTTTGCGGCCCGCCAAGACAGTTGGCCACTGTCAGCACCTGAGGAGCTGCAGCTTGAACTTACTGACATGCAGTCACATCACACTGTGAAAGAAATGTTTAATGCTGTGACACTAGTTGACTTTTACAAATCTTTGTCTGCTGAAAAATTTCCCATGCATGAAGAAATTTGCTGGGAAAATGTTCTCTATATTTGGGTCTACCTATATTTGTAAGCAAAGTTTATCTTGCATGAAGATCAACAAGAGTAAATATAGACATTAACAGACATCTGACAGACATTAACTTGCAGGCTGTAATGAGAATCTCAACAAGCAGTCTCACTCCTGATTTCAAAAAAATTGTAGAAAAGTGTGAAAGGTTACATTTGTCTCATTAAACTGATTCTAAAACTAAATGTGCTTGCAGCTATAGATGATATGAAATTAGAACAATAAATAAATTGAATAAAACTACCACTATTTTATTTAATTTATATTTATGGATTTTTACGATACAATTTATACTTTTTCTGAAATGCAGAGTTAACTAATGAATGCAATCATTTTAAAAGGTGCGGCCCTCCGCTAACCTCCGCTCCCACACAGCGGCCCCCGAGCCAAAACAATTGCCCACCCCTGGTCTAATCTCCTTTTGGAGGCATGAGAGTTAGTGGACATTGAGTGCCACAAATTAACTCTTTGTTGTGTGCAGAACGATTTATTTTTCTCCTGACCTGAACTCTTTACCCGTCACATTCACGGGGTGGCCCAACTGCATCCAGGAACACTGGGTCCTTACCAAAGGAGAGGGGATCTTGGGCACGCTCCATGGCCTGCGCCCTCTGCCCTTGCTCCAAGGAAGCTCCTTCTGCCTCAGGGATTGTAGCCTCCATCTTCAGGGATGGTCCCCACGTCTGAAAAAAGCAGCAAGGGAGAGGGGAAAGAGATGGAACGGCACAGTCATTCACACAAGTGTAGCACAATCATGGTCACTGAGGCCGTGGGAACGGGCAGTGCGCACACGTCCACACACAACTTATTTCATGGGCTATGATGATTGGGGGGGGGGGGTCACTGTGGCCTGCCCTCCCTCCTGGCATTGGGGACAGCCTCCTCGCCCCGTTTGCCACCCTCACCCAATGTCCCTTTTCCCCCGGCAGGCCCGGAAGTCCATCCAGGCGGCAGTCGCCCTGCAGAGAGAAAACCAAGGGCCAGGGCCTTTTTATTTCTTGATTCCTTTCTTTAAAATATTTATTAGCCTCCTTTCTACCCAGAGGCCCTTGAGGTGGCTTCCAATAAAGCGCCTGACCTTAGGACCTCGATAAATCTGTCTAATCCCCTTTACAAGCAGCGAATTCCACATTTTAACCACTCTCTGGGTAAAGTAGCATTTCCTTTTTCCTCCATATTAATTCAGAATATTACCACCCCTTTGCATATCCAGGGACACAAACAGCCAAATGCAGTGGAAGATGGAAAGAAATCTATGCCTTTCCCCATGTTTGAAAACATTTGTTGCTCATTTCACCGGTATATATTCCGGGATTCCTGGGTTTATTTAAATGAACTGCAATCTGGTTGAGGATCAAATACGAAGGGAAAGGTGAAATGCCAAATACTTGGGGTGAAAACTATTCCGGACACCCCCTCCATTTGCTAGGGAAGGTCCACAAGTAGAGTCTGGAATACTACTGGGATGTGCTAATGTTTTGCTTTCAACTGGGCGGGGCGGGTGTTCTTCAGGGCTACGTTTCATCGCTGGAAGACGGGAGGGGGCTAAAGGTTAAGAACCGCTGCCCTGGATTATCCCTGACCACGGACACCAGTCTGGACAAACAGTAGTGTGTTCTACTACTACTGGGGTGGCCGACCTCTCAGAATTAAACGTCATCTCCAGACTACGGCATTATACCTCACTGAGGACCCTCCCCTCATCAGAAATTTCCCAATTCAGTGTTAGCCATTTCTATCCCACCCATCTTCTAAGATGCACTTCTGATCCACCAGGGCTCTTCCACCAGAGGCAGTGAACCTCTGAATCCCAGAGCCGGAGGGCAGATCAGGGGAAGGCCTCAGCCTCTCTGCCGTGTTGTTGGCCCTCCAGAGGAACTGGCTGCCACTGTCTGAGACACGACTCGGTGGACCCTCCCTGGTCTGGTCCAGCAGGGCTCCTCTTCCCCACACTCAGGGCACTGGCTTACCTTCTCTGCCAGATGGGCTCCTTGGTGTGGGGGCAGGGGGGCATTCCGACTGGAGCCTTGGCCACCATCCGAAGGACGTTGATAAGGCTTCTCTCCTGCATGGCTCTTCTGGTGTAGGAGGAGGTCGATATTGGAAGGACATGTTCTCCCACACTGTGAGCACGTATATATTTGCTCTCCTGTATGAGTCCTCTCATGCACCAGGAAGGCCGAAATCCCTCGAAATGTTTGCCCGCAATGAGAACAAATGTATGTTTTTTCCGCCATTTGCAGGTTCTCGACTTAAGTCAATGCTCTGAAGGAAGTTGTTTTCACAGTCTTAGCCCCTCTGTTTTCATCTACACCAGAAGAATCCCTTGCCCGAATCTAAAACCGAAAGCATTTGCCTCCCAGACCAAGGCTAGTTCAGGGTTTTCCCTCCACAAGATCATTCAAATGACTTTGTGTCCCTAGTTGAATTTCAAGATCCTTCTAGTCGTCAATCACCAATGGCCACTCCAGCTCTCTTCTGCAAACAATCCTCCTCCTATTCCAGCTCTTGGATAGCAGATCCTGGAACAAAATTAGGACATCATGAGCAACACCCCCCCACAGCAGCGAGGACCCCTCATCTCTCCCAGTTCAGTACCGAACTGTAGAGCACTGCAGTGGCCGAGTGTGTCGGACCGGGACCAGGGAGGGCCGAAGCACATCTCTATGCAAAGTTATTCCCCTCTTAAGCCCGGGGATTCCTATTTATGTAGACTGGAACGTCGCTGCACAGAAAGGCACTCTGAGGCGGAATTCAAATGTCACAATAAACCAGGACTTGTTTAAGCCACAGTTGGTGCAACACACTCCAGTTGGCCTCCCAGATGGAGGTAACCAGATCGCAATTTGCCCATAAACCCGGGTTTGTCTGCTTCTTGACACTTCTCCCATCTACCCCCCCGGATGCCACCTCTATGGCCAGGGTGACTTGAAAAATGGGAACCTGAGAATTCAGACATCACATCATGCCATAGTAAGGAGAAGTCACAATTAACAAACCAGCTACAAGCCTATTTGGAAATCCTGTTTTAGTGCACACCAACAAACTGCGATTTGTCGGGTCGTCTGCATCCAGGTGTTAGGGAAGCACTGTGGCTCCGCCCTACAGCACCTGCTTTGCATGCAGGAGGTCCCAAGTTCAATCCCCAGAATCCAGTAGATGATGCGAGAAACCTACATCCCTTGCTGTGGACAGCCACCACCTGTCTGAGCAGACAGGACTGACCGTGAGAGGCCAGCCGTTTGATCCAGGACAAGGCAGCGTAGGGGAGGCATCTTTCCTTTCTGAGGGAGTGGCGTTAGGCCAAGGGTTCCCTGGAAACAGTCTAGTAACTGGCTGCCACCGAGAACATCTAAAGAAAGTATCTTGAGAAAGTATCTTTCTAGCACAGTACTAGACAAATAACCAAATTACCGGGTAGTGGAAACCCTGAAAAACATAGCTCCCTTGTGATCCAGCTCATGGGAAAGAGATTTAGAGGGGGGAAAACCCCAAAGAGGTAAATTGTACTAAGCAAAGTCTTCAGAGAAGGTTTTATCATAAAAGAGAGAGAGAAGACAGGAAAGGGGCGGCTGGATTCAAAAAGTGCTGGGCAGATGGGACAGAAATCAAAATAAATAAAAAAATAAAATTAAAAAACACAGGGAAGAGGCACACAACACCCAGCACAGGGATTTCCAAATCAAAGCCCACACAGTTGGACTAACACATGGAAGTACACATTACCGAGTTCTGTGCTGTACCAAAATGTTGGAAGAGCCCTTATATCTAACAAAAACCCCACCTCCCGTGGATCCCAGCGTGGATTTCGGCTGAAGGCAATGGAAAGCCTCAAATGTCCAGGAATTCATGGTCCAAGGAATCTGATCTAAGCCAGCCTCCTCTCTGAGGGTGACAGGCTGATTTCACCAGTCTCACTCAAAAAACCACCTCTGATGTCAGAGGCTACTGTTACCAATCAAAAGCATCTAAAATGATCGTCCCACCCCCTCAAGCATCTGGAAATGGCCCTGGACTTCCACAACAAATCGGTGGGCTGGCCAAAACCAGACTGTCCTTTGTCCAACTCTGCCAGGATGGTCCAAAGTGGAATGGAAATGAATGGGGCATTCTAATGAGAACACCAAATGTCCAAGACCCCGGACGATCTAGGTGGCACTCTTGACTGGCCCTAGTCAGGTGTTAAAGAGTCCCTGTCACAGGCTTTTTAATAGCGCTCTAACTTGTAACAACCCAATATTGAGAATCAGAGATCCTGAAGACCCTGGAGAGTCACTCCCAGTCCGAGCAGGCCTTGACAGACCAATCAATGGACTTCTTGCATTCACGTTCAGTCAAACCACAGCTTATAAATAACAGCTGGTGATGTCTGAATGCAGGCCCAGAATCCTGATCAGCCATGAAACAAACTGGTCAGACTGGATCCAATCACTATCATTCAGCCTGACCTACTTCACAGGGGTGTTGTGAGAAAGAAATTGGGAGACAGAACTCTTTCAACACCGGCCTGAGGGGCCTGGAAGAAAGCTGTAGCTAGATAAACAGAAGGCGCTGGCGAAGTAAGAACATAAGAGGAGCCATGCTGGATCAGGCCAGTGGCCAAAACCCTCTTTTCCCCGAACCACCTTTCCAAAGCTGTGTAGTAGTTCTGACATCCTGCAAGCTCAGGCCACCCTCAGGGGCCCACACGAGTGGACTCCACTACACTGCTGGTGGATAACTGGACGCTTCTTCCGCTAACTTCTTGTAGTTGTTACTACAAGTGTTACATTCATATCTCAGTGGATTGTGTGCTTCAGGGAGAACAAACACCTTTCCCACATTAATTTGTCTCCTCAGGTAAACCTGGACATGTGCATGGAATCTCTTTCACGTTCTAGAAATTTCTGTGTGCCTCAGGCAGAGTTCCTATCCTATGCCCCCTCTTTCTTTAAGCTGCACCCTTGCAGTATGCACAATCTGGTTTGCTTAACTTATTATCTTAACTTAACTTATTATCAAGCCCCAGGTCAAGGACAAATCCTTAAGCTCTCTTAAAGAACCTGAGAAAAGCCCTGCTGGATCAGACCAGTAGTCCCTCCAGTTCAGCCTCCCGTCTCACACAGTGGCCAGCCAGTTCCTCTGGTGGGCCAACAACAGGAGCGTAGAGGCCGAGGCCTTCCCCAATTGTTGCCTCCTGGCACTGGGAGTCAGAGGCTTAGTGCCTCTGAATGTGGAGGTTCCCCTCAGTCACCCCGGCTAGTAGCCACTGACAGACTTGTCCTTCATGAATCTATCTAATCTCCTTTTCATGCTGTTTATTCCAGTGCCCACCAGAACACCTTCAGGGAGCGAATTCCACATTTTAATCACTCTCTGGGTAAAGTAACATTTTCTTTTTCCTGCGTATTAACCCAGAATATCATCATCCCTTTGCATATTTATGGACACAAACGCCCAAATACACTGGAAAGATGGAAAGAAATCTATGCCTTTTAACCACTGCTATGTTTGGAAACATTTCTTGCTCATTTTACATGTATATATTCTGGGGTCTGTTGGTTTATTTAAATGAGTTGTAATCCACTTGAGAATCAAACAGGAAAGCAAAGGTGAAAGGCAAAATACTTGGGGTGAAAACTGTTTTGGACACCCCCTCCATTTGCTGAAGTATGAAAATGAATGTCTCAAAACCTGAGGAACCATCCACAAGCACAGTCTGGAATGCTACTGGGATGTGCTCACATTTTGCTTTAGATTGGGGGGGGGGTAGTGTTGTTTAAGGTTATGTAGCTGGTAGACAGCAGAGGATTAAGGGTTAAGAAGGACTGCCCTGGATTACCCCTAACCAGGGACACCAGACTGGAGGAACAGGGGTCTCTGCTAGGCTGGCCAACCCCCAGGTGGGGCCTGGAGATCTGTCCGAATTAGAGTTTATCCCCAGACCACAGAGATCCGTTCCTCTGCAGAAAATGGCTGCTTTAGAGGGTGTTCTCTAGAGCAGGGGTGGGCAAACTGTGGCTCGGGAGCCGCATGCGGCTCTTTCACATATATTATGTGGCTCCCGGCAGGGCGGCTGGGGAAGCTAAATATCATTAGCAAACAAATGTCATTGGACAAATTAATATCATTATCAATATCTGCTTTTACCCCTTTTGTTATTATTTTTGGCAGTCTCATTTAATGTTAATAAAAAGCAAATTTGCTTATTTTCCAATAAAAGCAGGTAATATTTGTTCACGTCTTGTGGCTCTCAAACATCTGATGTTTATTCTACGCGGCTCTTACGTTAAGCAAGTTTGGCCACCCCTGTTCTAAGTGGCTCTTACGTGGAGCAAGTTTGCCCACCCCTGCTCTAGAGCATTATGACCTCCTGGAGGGCCCTCCCCTCCTCCTCAGCAATTTCCCAAATCAGAGTTAGCCATTTCTGTTCTGCCCCTCTTTCAAGAAGCAATTTCAGGAGGCAGTTTCCTCTGGGCCAGTTTAGCCAGGGATCCTGGAGGGAGGGGGGGGGTTTGCCTCAGGGGTGACTGGGTGTGTGCGTATTGGGGGGGGGGAGGTATTTGTGAACTTGCTGCTTTGGACCAGATGACCCTGGAGGTCCCTTCCAACTCTGCCATCCTATGATTCTTAGAGCTCCACACACAGGGCCCTTCCTCTTAACCAACCAGCCAACCAACCAACCACCCTGCAAGGTAGACCAGTCAGAGAGGGAAGAAGGCTTGGCCCAGGGAGAGTCAAGTTTGAACTCAGACCTTTCTCCGGGCTGTTGTCTAACTTTTTAGTGGCTTTCTCAGGGGCGGCCCCGCACTGGTGGAACGAGCTCTCAGATAACATCAGGGCCCTGTGGGACCTTTTGCAGTTCCGCAGGGCTTGGAAGACACCAGGCTTTCAAGTAGGGGCTGCCTGGACTCTATAGCCCTGGCCCGACCATCTAGGATCGCCAGGTTAGGATCATGGGCACCACAAACTGCAAGCTCAGAAACTGGAAGAAGTCTGTCAAAAAGGAGAGGTGCTAAGACTCAGCAGGCCCACCCTCTGGGAGAGCAATGGGCGGAGAAGGGGGGGGGGAGGCCAGGCTCTATATTCTTGGTGCTTGGGGGGGGGGGGCAACAGTGGGAGGGCTTCTAGTGTCCTGGCCCCACTGCTGGACCTCCTGAGGGCACCTGGTGTTTTTGGCCACTGTGTGACACAGAGTGTTGGACTAGATGGGCCACTGGCCTGATCCAACACTGGCTTCTCTTATGTTCTTATGTTTTTAACCAACCACCCTGCAAGGTAGACCAGTCGGAGAGGGAAGAAGGCTTGGCCCAGGGAGAGTCATGTTCGAACTTAGACCTTCCTCCAAGTGGTTGTCAAACCTGAACTATTCTCCCCCCTCCTTCTAGACTTCCGCGGGTTCCTTCTGAAGACCTCCTCCCTCTGCTAGGGTTTCCAACTCCAGGTTAGGAAAGTCCTGGAGATTTTGGGAGCGGGGGGGGGGCAGGCGCTGGGAGAGGGGGGGTCGGAGAAGGGACGGGGTCGGTAGAGATACTGATGCCGGGGCCCGCCCTCCGAAGCCGCCCTTCTCTGCAGGGGGGCTGCGATCTCTGCAGCGAGCAGCGCCACTGTTCTTGGAGCAGGGCTCCAGGCCCTCCCTGGAGGTTGGAAACCCCCCAATCCCTCTGCCCCCCGCCCCGCCCCGTCCCCCTCCCGGATCTTCTGCAAGGAGCGCCATCCCCGAGCGCTGCCCCCAAATGCAAAGAGAGGGGCGCCGGCTGGAACCTCTCTCCCCCCAGCTAGGCTGGGCTCCCCCTCCCAGAGCCCCACCCCCGCCAAGAGGGCGGGGTCCCCAATAATCATCCCCCCCCCCCTTACTCGCGGGAGGCCGGGGTCGGCGGAGCGCGGAGGGGCGACCGTCCAGCCAAGGCGCGCGCCACCAGGGTCGGAATCCAGCCCCGGGCGTGCAGAGGACGGGCGTGCGGGCGCACAGACGCGTGTCCGGAAGAGCCAGGCCAGTCGCCGCCCTCTCCGCCACGTGGTCCGCCGGGGCCAGGCTTCCGTGGGAAGGGAGGGGGTGGATTCGTGGGCGGGCGGGGGGGAGGGCTCTTCCGGCTCTGGCCCCGGTAGCCGAAGGAGGGGCTTCTGGCCCGGCGGGGGGGCGGGGGGGCGGGCGGCCTCTGCAGGCGCCTCTCCGGCTCCGCTCCCACGACCGGGACTGGAGGGGGTATTTGCTGAGGTGCAGCTAGGAACCCTCTTAACCCGTGTCTGGATGAGGCGCTCCTTCGACTGTCCCCGCGAGAGTGGGAGATGATGGAGCCCAGTGGGACGGCTCTTCTCCGAAGGCGTTTCGCCTGCCGGTCTTCTCCCTGCGGTCATTTAAAGAAGACAGCCAGTGACCGTTCTTTAATCATTTATTAGCAGCCCTCCCCCGCACCTTTCCCCGGGGTTTAGCCCAGCCCGGGGGCATGGCTTCCGCTCCATTCGGTGCCAGCCCGCCAGCCTCCCGACCGGCATGGGGGCAGTGTGAGCCTGCCCTGGCCGAGGCTGAGACTGTGGCCGCCCTTGGAGATAGGGCTGCCAAGTCCAACTTGGGAAATATCTGGGGACTTTGGGGGTGGAGCCAGGAGACTTTGAGGGTGGAGCCAGGAGAAAGGAAGTGACATCATTTTGTGATGTCACATCCTGTGATGTTGCTTCCACATGCTGACGCATGAACTCATTAAGTTTCCTAACACTGAATCAGGCCATTGGTCCGTCAAGGTCAGTATTGACTACTCAGACTGGTAGTGGCTCTCCAGGGTCTCAGGCTGAGATCTTTAATGTCACCTATTACCTGATCCTTTTTTAGCTGAAGAGGCTGATACCTCCTGCATGTCAAGCAGATGCTCTATCACTGAGCAACGGCCCTACTGAATCCTTCCTCATCTCGGCAGAATATGAAGCCCTAAGTGCTACACAAGTGCTAAATATGATTTTCATATCATAAGAACAGGAGAGAAGCCACAGTGGATCGGCCCATCCAGTACAGCCCATCCAGTACAACACTCTGTGTCACACAGTGGCCAAAAATACCAGGTGCCCTCAGGAGGTCCAGCAGCGGGGCCAGAACTCCAGAAGCCCTCCCACTGTTGCCCCCCAAGCACCAAGAATGCAGAGCCTCACTGCCCCAGACAAAGGGTTCCATTTAGACCTTGTGGCTAATAATAGCCACTGATAGACCTCTGCTGGATGGGGACAGAGAGAGAGAGAGAGACAGACAGACAGACAGAAAAAAGAAAGAGGGAGAGAGAATGAAAAGAGCTGGAAGAGAAACTCACCTTGCCAGCCACATGCAAAAGCAGCTCCTTCAGTCCCTCCTTAATCTCTGGGCGGAACCTCTCTTGCTGTGGAAGCTCTCTTGCTGACTTCTTAAAGGGGAAATGTCTGGTGAGGCTTTTTACTGCAGGGCAGGCTCTCTGCAGACATTTCCCTTTTAAGGTAGCCATTTTGTCCCCCCGGTGGCCATCTTTGGAAAAGCGGGAGGTAAGCACTAAAAATCAGTGTTTCCCCCGCCCTGCCGGGGGACTTGGCAGCCCTACTTGGAGACGCATCCTCCTCTGGTGGTTCCGGTCCGATCTGGCTGACGGGTCCCAGAAGTGGGGCTAGGGGACCCCTGCTTGACATGTGCCACAGGGTCCCAGTGGGGGGGGGGCTTCTTCTTTTCCTCCAGGCTTGGGATTCTGGAATGTTCTGGGGGATTTTGAGAGTCTCAGAGGCACCCCTGCTGGAGTCTCTGTTCTGGCCTTGAATGTGAGGCCCCTTGAGGCACTGGATGGGATCTGTTTCCACTGGTCTGGGTATGAGCAGACTGCCTGGCTGCCAGCCCCGCTTGCTGTGTGCTTCCTCTTTAAGAAGCTAACCCCGATGACCTCCGTGCAGGAGAGAGACAATTCACTTCCCAGCCACCACCCTGCAGGACTGCTCGGCCGGCCGTTTAGAGAAATGGCCAGGACAATCCTGGGCGTTAATGGTCAAAGATGCGCTTCAGTTAAGAGCTGCCCTGCTCCTTTCAGTTCAAGCCCAGCTCTCTCTCCTGAGGTTCAGCGTTAAATGATATGCCTTTATGCTAAGGCAAATAGGCCTAGTTTGGGGGATTTTGTTTTGCTAAAACAGCCAGAAGCTAGCAGAAAAAATTCATCCCAGAGCGGATCTTTCCTTTCTAAATAACTGCTGGGTCCCTACAGAAATACCTGCGCTGGTCCATAAAGGAGAGTTCAAGGTGGAGACGCTTCAGCATGGAGGGAGAACTCCTTAAATCAGAGACACCCCCCCCCCCATCCTGATAGCTGTTTGGCTTGGACTTGAGCCCTCCTGCTGTGACGTGTCACCCGTCAGAATAAATGCATATGTGCAACTGTTGCTGTATGTCTCTAAAGCTCAGAAGGTTGTGTAAAAAAAGCATCCAGTAGTCATGTTGTAGGCTGATCAAATATGAGACTGTTTTGCTGACTTCTGAAAATGGGAGACTGGAGTGGTGGTCCACCCTGAATCCAGCGACCCTTCCCTCTAATGACTCAGTCTGTGAAAGATTTCATGACTCTACACTCGTGGTTCAAGAGCTTTCAACCAGCCTCTAAGAGCTTAAAGACATTCCACTGAAAAATCAAGAGTATATCCTTTCTGTGGCTGGGTAACAGAAATGAGGAACACGCATGCTGGATGGAGGGATACACTTCTGAGTAGCAGTGTGTGTGAAGAAGCTCTTGGGGTAAGGGTGGACCAAAAGTTAAATATGAGCAGCCAGTGTGATGCAGCGACAAAAATGGCTAATGCAGTCTTAGGGCGTACCAAGAGAGGCAACACATCCAAATCACAAGATGTCCTAGTCCCGCTGTCCGCTGCATTGGTCAGGCTGCCCCTGGAGTATTGCAGGCAGTTCTGGGGGCCTCACTTCAAAAAGGATCTGGGCAGAATGGAGCGCATGCAGAGGAGAGCAAGGAGGATGATGGGGGGGGGGGGGTGCCTGGAGACTGAGCCTTGCGAGGAATGGCTGAGGGAACTGGGAATGTTCAGTCTGGAGAAGAGGCAGCTAAGGGAGGGACATGATTGCTCTCTTTAAGTATCTGAAGGGCTGTCACTTGGAGGAGGGCAGCCAGGGAGCTGCTCCTGTTGGCAACAGAGGAGCGGACTTGCCATAATGGGTTTAAATTAAGGGTGGGGAGGTTCCGGCCCGGTATTAGGAAAAACTTTTAGACAGAAAGACTTGCGCAACAGTGGAATCAACTGCCTCAGGAGGTGGTGAGCTCCCCCCCAGCGGAAATCCTTAAGTAGCATCTGGAAAACCACTTGTCGGGGATGCTCTAGGCTGATCCTGCATTGAGCAGGGGGGTTGGACTAGCTGGCCTGTATGGCCCCTTCCAACTTTGTCATTCTATAACTGAAGTTTCTGAATTGATTTTGAGGGCAGTGCAACAAAGTTTGGGTTTAGTGGTGCCTTTAAGACAAAGTTTTAATCTGGGTATAAGCTTTCATGTGCAGGCCCACTTCTACCTGAACAAGGGCTCATACCTAGAACAAACCTTTGTCAGTCTTAAAGGTGCCACTTTGTTCTGCTGCTTCAGATGAACGCGGCAACCCACCTGAATCTACGGACAGCGCATTACAATGGTCTATTCACGATGACACCGTGGTGTCGATCCAGGTGGCCACAGATCAGCCGGATCGAGGTAAGGGGCCCTCTTCTGGGCAGGGCTGAGTTGGGAGGAAGCATTGTTTGCAGCTGTGTGAACTTGCCTCTGCAGCAATAATGTTGGGTCTACTATAGAACCCCAAATATCTTAACTGATTCACCAAGGGCCAGCTGGACACCCTCAGAAGTGGGGGGCACATTGTGCTTCAAGATCCCCACCTTCCCAACAAACAGCACCTCCGTCATTTCAGGGATTAGTTGCAGTTTCACCCAGGACTGTGGCTGCTTGATCCTGATCAACAGCAGCTACCCCATGAGAGCCAGGGCGGCTTATCACTTAGAGGGTCAAGAGTAGGGACTCAGAGACCACCCAAGTTTGAATTTTTTTCTTGCTGTGGAAGCCCGCTGGCTGATTCTGGGCCAGTCACATACTTTTGGCCAATCCTACCTCAGTGGGTTCCTGCGAGGATAAAGAGGAGCAGAAAAGAATGCTGCATGCTGCTTTGGTCCCCACTGAGGAGGAAGGCAGGGTTCACATGAAGTATATCAACAATAAATATAGCCCAAGACAGGGAAGAGATTAATGGTTGGTGAGAGGCCAAGAAGGAGAGAATAAGGCAGGGAAAGGGGAGGGTATATGAGGGACGCCAAGAGGAGGAGAAGGGGAAAGAGTGTTGTGGGGTAAGTGAGGTGCCCCTCCAAGTCCTTGAGGACTCTCTACCATGCAGGTTGGCCGGCCCCACTGGCTGATGTCACACTAACCTTTTGACACATTTAATGAAGCCCAACTCATTAAAAAACCCCACAAAGCACATTATTATAACTATTTATCATATGGCAGAGTTACACACAGGAAGCGTATCGTAATATAAAATACATAATCAAGTTGATAACAATGGCTATGCAAACTAATTGGGCAATCCCCCTAAATACAAACTTCTAAATCTTCAATTCATTCAGTCACAGCTGGGGAGAGTCCAAAGAGCCCACAAAGCACAGAAAACACCTGATGTTGTTTTCTCTGATTCATAAAGAAACACCTAATCTAGGGATGGCAATTGCCTGGGGGGGGGGGAAGTGTACTGTCCCTTTAATGGAGGCATTACGGGATGCTATTTATCTCTTTAGATACCCATTTCCACACACATGAAGCCTCTGGGAATAAGGGAGGATACCCTTAGGGCCTGTTACCTACTTTAATGCAGTTACCTCTCCAAAATAAAAGTAAAGGGACAGAAAGAGAATTTTCTCAGTTGGCGCCATTAAAGCACAACCTCAGGGGAGGAATTCGAGGGGGGCTCTGAGGAGGAAGACGTGGGGGGGGGGTACGCCTTGGCCCAGGGCTTAGTCCAGGTCATTTCCAGCACATGCACAGGTGGGGGCAGTGGTGGCGTTCAGATCAGGAGGAGGGAATCCTATTTCTCCCTCCTGATTCTCGCTACGAGAATCTGGGGGTCAGGTGGGAAGGACAACTTGGATTGGGGAATTCATGCCCCCACAAGGTTCACTTGCCAACTCCGTGGATACCGGTCCATTTCAATAACAGTGATTGCTGTGAGGGAAGGGGGGGGGTTGACCCCTTAGAACTTACTGAGTTGTTGGGTTAAGGAATCTTTCCCTTTCAAACCAAATTAATCCTACTGCCAAAATGCTTTGGGTTTCAAAGTGGTGTGACCCCCCTAAAAAGGTCACAGCAGGCTGGACTGGAGAGGGATTAGGGTTGAGAAATGGCTCTCTAGAATGGCTTGTCAGATAAAAATGATTGTGGTGCTGCCTGGTCACACTATGGTTACGCCAATGGGAGAGAGGCTGTAGATATCGGTTACCCACTCCACTTCTCTATCCTTCATACAATTTGGGAAAGGAATTGATTTACCCACTCTTGAGCCTGTCAAGAGTTAGAATGGCAAATACCTTGAAGTAGCAAGTTTCAAAGGGGAGAAAACTAAAAAGGCCTTTCTTTGTGTATCTACGTTCTCAGCCTTTCTGGGCCTCCAGCACCAGGGCATCTAAAGAACCGGAACAGAACCAGCTATAGAAATGTTTCACCGTTGTATGGATTCTCTGAGGAATCTGAAGATCAAATCTGTGCCTCAGGCTTTTGCAAACATTGAGCATTGATAAGGTTCCTTCCCCGAGCAAACTTGATGCAAAAGGAAAGATCATGTTATCCCTCATCTATCAGAGACTTTGCCATTCCTTATTTTCTACCCTGTGGGATCTTTCTGAGGTTTTGAACATGGGTAAAGCTCTTTCTACACTTTGAATATTTATAACATTTATTCCCAGACAGTGTACTCTTTCTGTGCAGATTCCAGCTTCCTACAGCAGTTTATATCTTTTCAATGCTTTATATGGTCTGAGGTTGTCTTTTAGGTGTGAAATAAGAGAAAAGCTCTTTTCACAGCTAAGCAGTTACATCATCCTCATTGTGGGTTCCTTGTTGCAGTTGAAGATGACCTCTATGACTGAATCTCTTTCCACACTTAGAGCATACAAAAGGTTTCTCCCATGTGGCTTCTTCAATGCAGTTGAAGATTACCACTGGTGATGAATTTCTTTACACACTCTGAAAAAGATTTCTCCACGCTGTGTGTTCTTTGATGCAGTTGAAGACTGCCATTAGTACTGAATCTCTTTCCACACTGTGAATATTCAAATGATTTCTCCCCTGTGTGGGTTCTCTGATGCCGATGAAGATTGCTGCTTCAAATGAATTGCTTTCCACACTCTGAGCATGCAAAAGGTTTCTCCCCTGTGTGGAATCTTTGGTGGTTCTGAAGACTGCCACTGTGATTGAATCTCTTTCCACACTCTCAGCATTCAAAAGGTTTTTCCCCTGTGTGAGTTCTTTGGTGTGTCTGAAGAGTGCCACGCTGACTGAATCTCTTTCCACAATCTGAACATTCAAAAGGTTTCTCCCCAGTGTGGGTTCTTCGATGTAGTTGAAGATGGCTACTGGTACTGAATCTCTTTCTACACTCTGAGCATTCAAAAGGTTTTTCTCCCGTGTGAGTTCTTCGGTGTCTCCGAAGAGTGCCGCTCTGACTGAATCTCTTTCCACACTCTGAGCATTCAAAAGGTTTTTCCCCCGTGTGAGTTCTTTGGTGCGACTGAAGAGTGACATTCTGACTGAATCTCTTTCCACACTCGGAGCATTCAAACGGTTTTTCTCCTGTGTGGGATCTTTGATGTTCCTGAAGAGTGCGATTCCAACTGAATCTCTTTCCACACTCTGAGCATTCAAAAGGTTTCTCTCCTGTGTGGGATCTTTGGTGCTTCTGAAGCTTACCGCTATCACTGAATGTCTTTCCGCACTCTGAGCATTCAAAAGGTTTATCCTCTATATGGGTGCCTTGATGCTGTAGAAGATAAGAACTCCGACTGAATCTCTTTCCACACTCTAAGCATTCAAAAGGTTTCTCGCCTGTGTGGGTTTTTTGGTGCAACTGAAGAGTGCCACTCTGATTGAATCTCTTTCCACACTCTGAGCATTCAAAAGGTTTTTCTCCCGTGTGAGTTCTTTGGTGCAACTGAAGAGTGCCACTCTGACTGAATCTCTTTCCACACTCGGAGCATTCAAAAGGTTTCTCTCCTGTGTGGGATCTTTGATGTTTCTGAAGAGTGCCATTCCGACTGAATCTCTTTCCACACTCTGAGCATTCAAAAGGTTTTCCCGCCATGTGAGTTCTTTGGTGTGACAGAAAACTGCTACTGGTACTGAATTTCCGTCCACAATCTGAGCATTCAAAAGGTTTCTCCCCTGTGTGGGTTCTTTCGTGTGACTGAAGACTGCTACTGGTACTGAATTTCCTTCCACAATCTGAGCATTCAAAAGGTTTCTCCCCTGTGTGGGTACTTCGGTGCTTCTGAAGACTCCTACTGATACTGAATCTCTTTCCACACTCTGAGCATTCAAAAAGTTTCTCCCCAGTGTGGCTTCTCTGATGCTGTTGAAGATGGCCACTGTGACGGAATCCCTTTCCACACTCTGAGCATTCAAAAGGTTTTTCCCCCGTGTGAGTTCTTTGGTGTGTCTGAAGAGCGCCACTCTGACGGAATCTCTTTCCACAATCTGAGCATTCAAAAGGTTTCTCCCCTGTGTGGGTTCTTTGATGCACGCGAAGACTGCTATTCTGACTAAATCTCTTTCCACACTCAGAGCATTCAAAAGGCTTTTCCCCCGTGTGAGTTCTTTGGTGTGTCTGAAGACTGCCACTCTGACTGAATCTCTTTCCACACTCTAAGCATTCAAAAGGTTTCTCTCCTGTGTGGGATCTTTGGTGTTTCTGAAGAGTGCCACTCTGACTGAATCTCTTTCCACACTCTGAGCATTCAAAAGGTTTCTCGACTCTGTGTATTCTTTGTTCTACAAAGAGCTGTGATCTATTTCTGAAGTACTTTTCACTCCTAAAGGATTTACTTGCCTTCACTATCCTGTGCTTTGGAATATTTACATTACACTGTCTTCCATCTCTCTTCTCAACCATATGACTGCCTTTCTTTTTCATCGGTATGCCTCGATTCCTGACGTTTTCTTTCAAGTCTTCATTTTTAACTTCATCTGGCATTTTTTGATGAAGTTCCTCAATCAGATCATCCTCTGCTGGAAATAACAGAGAGATCCTGTTAGCACCTGGGAGGGCTGGTAAGGTCCAAAGGAATCTACGTGACTACAGTAGAAAAGGATTGACGAGTCTTTTGCCTTGTCCACCTTGGCTGATATTAACCACCCCTCCACCTTTCCCCAGAATATCTAGTGTTTAAGGATACCTCACCCCATCAAGTGTCACAGCTGAGCTCTTGCCCAGAAGGAACTTCTGAGCCTCCAGATTTTCAGAGCCTCCTTCCCCAGTGGGCTGTATGACTGTGCGAAATGTTACTCAGAAGTGGATCAGAAATCCCCCATGGCACTTCCTTGCCTTTTCCCTCGACATAATCGTGGAGGATACTCACTCTCAGCCAGATCATTTGGGAAGGAAATATGGTTTTGGGATCCTCTTGAGGAAATCTTCAGCCTTTCTTCCGATAGAAGGATGTTGTCTATCTCCACTGTAGTCTCTCTTATAGTCCTGCCTTCGTTCGCAGAGAAACATATATAAAAAAAGAGAAAGTGATAATTCTTATATGGAGAAGGAAAGAAATTCAAGAGTAAAAATTCTTCTGGAAGGATGAAACCATGGCCAAGATCAAAGCCCACAATCCCAACCACTATAAGGGGACTGGACCTGTGAAGCAAAGCACTCTGGTTTCCCCAAGGGTTTACGTGAGTATTAAGTGGCCTAGTCTGACATTCAGGCGTCTGTGATTCCAGTCTCCCTGCAGCTAACACTCTTCTCTTTTTCAAGGCCATCGGTTAGTCGTGAGTACCTGCATCCAGTTGTGTAGCCAGGAGGGAGGGGGGATCAGGAGGGTGCTGAAAGCCTCTGGAAAATTCCATCAAGAGAGACCCTTGATTGGACCCTAGTGTTGGCCAGCAAGGCACTTTTAGTGCTCTTATGGATTTTTATATTCATAAGCTTGAACTCTGGGTTGCCCGTAATGGAAGGGTCATGTGCTTTCTTCATGATAGGAGTCAGCTCCAGCCCATGCCAGGAGGCTGACACCCTAAACAGTTCACCCAAGACAGAGACAAAGGACTCCTCTTGCCATGAGGTTTCTTTCTGTCACCCATCGCTGGTCAACCCCTGCCCCCCTCCAACACATCTGGATAGTTATGCTAACTAGGTTACCTAGCAACTAATGTTCCAGCCATCACCCAGTCGGCCAAAGTCATTGACTAACAATAGATGTGGCCAGGTGAGTCATCGGACCCCAGACCCAGTGTCCACTTCCTGGTGAGATCATAGTTTTGCAATACTGTCCATTCCCTGGCCCTCCTCCCTTTGTCCACCTTTTTACCTATCCGAGGGTCCAGAAGGGACGGGCCGCCTAAAAGGTGTGTTAGTGGGATGTGGTCTGTGCAGCCCACCCCAAAAGCCACCTAATAAAAGACCTCATGCGGAGGTATTCGCTCTCTTGAGCTGTCGCCCTCTGTCAGCTTTACTACCCCTTCAGTCTGGCCTGCTGTCCCCAACCCTTGCCTCCATCTTTAAACCTCTCTCTCTCTGGAATCACGATCCAGGAGAACCACGTGGTCTCGCAGGTTCGAGCCTCGTGTCCCCATAGTCTTTCTATTTTTCTCCCCATCCAATTCTTCCATCGTTCGGACAACGCATCTAAGGTACTGTACTGTTTCCCCACCAACGATATCCTGCTCATGCGAATGTGCTATTTTCTGTCTTTATTTCATTAGTCCTGTGTGAGTGTGTGAGTGATTACGTTTTTGCTGTGCTTGAACAACACTACCCAGTAAACGACATTGAACTTGCAATCTGCCTCACGTGCCTTTTTCCTTGAGAACTCCCGGGAGGGGTGGGACCCTGGTATAGTTGGCTGTAACCTGGTATTTTGCCAATTGCTAACTGTAAATTAAAGCAATCCGACTAACACTAGGAGGCACCTGAGCCTAGGAGGCAGTAAGTATAATACACATATATACAAGAGGGAAGCCAGGCCAAATTTATGCTCATGCCATGCTAGTATGCCTTTATATTTTCTTGGTGCATCATGATGAATCGTTATCTGTAAAGTAACTTAGGCTACAGCTGGAATACTTACGCTAAAACAAGAGGTGCCACCAAATACCAAGTACTGCATGTATTAGAACAGTTTGCTTTCCTTGTTTTTTTGGAGTTGAGCTGCCGTGACATTGCTTCTAGTGATGTTTTATTTTTAAATCCTTAACAAACCTTTATATATTTAAAAAGTGGTCTGCTTTACTTGTGTGCTCTCTCCTTGTAAACCCACTGAACTGGGTGCTGCTCAGCATTCAGGGAATCTCTCACCCAGAGACCTTGTAGAATCTCTACTCTTGACAGGATTGACAGGTAGAGCGGATGTCTGGAATCCAATTCGGGGGAAGGGTGTTTTGTAAAGGCTGGCAACAGGGAAAGAGAAATGAGGATCTGGCCCCTTCCAGAGTCCTTCTCAGGGCCTCTCATCCCTCCCTTTGCTTCAGGCCAGGACACCTGGGTGATGGCCACACACTGGCCTCTGTTGTCCCTGGGCGAGAACACACACATCAGTACATGAAGATGCCTTCTATTGAATTCGACCCTTGCTCCATTGAAGTCAGTGCTTCCTACTCAGTCCAGCAGCAGCTCTCCAAGATCTCAGGCAAAGGTCTTTCACATCACTTCCTACCGGATCCTTTTTACTGGAAATGCTGGGGATTGAACCTGGGACCTTCTATATGCGAAATAGATGCTCAGCACCCCACCCCACCCCCGAAGTAGCAGGACAGACCTCAAAACTGTGAAAAGCTCTTCAATATTTTGACTCATGCCTCCTCACAATGGCCGCAATTTGCACCTTTGGCACCAAGGAGAGATCCTTACCCAGAAAGGCCACATTCCCATAGTTCTCCGGCATGACTTCCCTGTACGGAGCTCTTTGTCCCGGATCCAGCAGGGCCCATTCTGCCTCAGTGTAATCGATGGACACCTCCTCAAAGGAAAAGGGACCCAGAAAGAAAAAGAAGATTCTCTCCTCAGAGATCACGCCAGGCAGAGATTGTACCCTGGAAGGGAGTAGTCTGGGAAGCTACAGGATGTATGACTTGGGCTGGGTAAAGGGAACAGCGTTCAGAGGATCTCTCGCCAAGACACCTTGTAGAAACTGCAGGAGAACCTGCTCCCCTGAGAAAGGAGGAGGGAGCCAGGCCATTTCTGAATAACAGCCTGGATTATCTGAGGCCTCTCGGTTTGGTTCCACTCCCATAAGGCTTTGCAGGTTTAGCTACTGTCATCTCTCAAGCCTCTCTCCAGCCTGACAAGGCACTTTACTCCAAAAAGAATAGTTTTCATTTGTCTAGGTCTACCATTTCACCCTCGTACTGTGTCAAGAACTCCTAGTGAAAAAGTTTGTAGCTTCTGACCAGCAGTATACTTGCTGAAGCAGGTGTCTGTGCTTCTAATAAGGTCACAAGAAAGTTTACACATAACATACTGTCTCGGGCAGGGGTGTCAAACATGCGGCCGGGGGCCAAATCAGGCCCCCGGAGGGCTTCTTTCTGGCCTGCACTAGAACTGGCCATTTCCTCTTTCCAGTTCTGTTGCTGCTGCTGCATCATAGCTTGCTTGGCCAGACTTTCCCACATCGCTCAGCCATTTCATATTTTCCCCTGGATCCTAGACTCTGAGCTTGAGATCCTGTGGTGAATGTCAATAAACCATAAGTAGGTTTGCAGCTTACAGCTTGAGAGCCAGTTTGGTGTAGTGGTTAAGTGTGTGGACTCTAATCTGGGAGAGCCGAGTTTGATTCCCCACTCCTCCACTTGCACCTGGCTGGATGGCCTTGGGCAAGCCATAGCTCTGGACCAGCTGTTCTCTCAAGGGCAGCTTGGGAAAGAGCTCTCTCAGCCCCACCTACCTCACAGGGTGTCTGTTGTGGGGAGGGGGAGGGAAAAGGAGTTTGTAAGCCGCTCTGAGACTCTTAAGTGAGTGAAGGGCGAGGTATAAATCCAATCTCTTCTCGTCTTCTTCTACAGCAACACACCTGAACAGCACACTCAGGATTGCAACAGCACAGACGTTTTGATGCAGTAATTTAGAGCAAGAGGTGTCAGTTAGCAGATACTGTTAAATCATCAAAATACTGCAAGAGTGCTAATGTTTTAAGCATGGTTTTCTTTTAAGTAAAAAAACCCCTTTGTGTTTTGTGTCTTTTATAAAGTTTATTTCTCCGCTACCTGGCATTACATTTCATGACACACAAGGCCCAGCCCAACAAGGTCTCATTTATGTCGGATCCGGCCCTCTTAACAAACACCCCTGGCTTCAGTCTTACCAACTGCTTCAATCCAATCTCAGCTATGCTTATCGCCAGTTACTTATCCATCTTGGCTCTAACTAGCCCTTCCTGGTAACTAAACCCCGCCCCCAGTTCTACCAATACGTAATGGTTGAGGAAGTTCTGTTTTACTGTACCTGAAGAAGTGTGCATGCACACAAAAACTCATACCCAGAACTAAACTTCGTTGACCTGAGCCCACTCGCGGGGAGGGTGAGGTATAAATATGATAAAATAAATAAATAAAAGGTGTAATTGGACTCAATTCCCCCCCCCCGGTCTGTGCTTCCAGTAAGGTCACAAGAGAGTTTATAGATACCATCCTTGACTGTCTAAGGCAACTAGGGTATGAGTTCAAGGTGAAAATTGTTCTTTTTATTTTGATATTCTTCTGCTAAAAGTCTGGTACTCTATGTGGGCTGAACCTGTGGGTACTGAGGGTCTAAATTGGTGAAAACTTCTTTGCTGGTCTCCAATCAGCTCTCTGTGAGCTCTTGTTGACTAGACCAGGGCACTCCGTATTTCACACTAGTGCACTTTGTTTGTGTTGAAGTATTCTGTGCTGAATATGGAAATGTTATGTTTTTTATCCTAAAAAATACGTAAGTGCTAAAGTGCTTTCTGTCCTTAGGAAGCTTATATTGTAAATAACCTGGTTTTGTTTGAGAACGATGGTCTCTCCCTACTGATTCAGCCACTCCCTTGGCAGCCTCCACCCAACCAAGAAAAGAACTAAAGGGGAATGGGAGGGTCCCAGGGAAACAGTCTCTCCTACCTGGACTGGAGGTACGGCAGCCGTTTCCACACCTCTGAGAAGATGGTGGCTCAACAGCATCTCTTCACCACCTGTTCCTGAGACAAAGGAGGAAGGAATGGTATTTCTTTGCTTGTTCCTGGCTTCACACAGCCCCTTCCCTGTGCACACTCAACACAATTTTAGACACTTTTAACTGAATTCTGGGAGAGGCGGAAGAGAAGCACATGGTACCCAGGGGCCTTAAGGGTTATAAAGGCCGCCAACATATTTCAGACTTCTGTCAGACCTGTGTTTGCACTGCGGGGAGGGAAAGACGTTGCGTGACACGTCACCATCACATTCGGACCAGACGTGACTTGAGCGCATCTGGAGACTCGAGGGTAATAGGAGTGAGTTTTCAGAGTGTCTCTTGGCATGCTCAATTCCCAACCAGGTTTCCAGCCAGACGCAACATCAACATGATATCAGATCTGTCCAAGCCCCTCTCAAAGCCCCTCCCCAAAGTCCTGGGGGTGCCAGTCCACAGCCTGCCGTCCCCTCCCCAGCATCCTGTTTCCCACAGTGGCCTCCCAGAGGCCCCTTTAAGCCCAGGCACAAAAGCCAGATTTCCCCAGTATTATTGGGCCCTAGAAACTGGTTTGCAGAGGTCCGCTACCCCAGAAGGTGGAGGCTCCCTTTATTCACCAGGCTGAATAGCTCTGCCGAGGTTTGTCTACCTCTGCCCCCCATTAACTGGATTTCTTTTTAGGGAAAGAAGGTGAGATATGAACTTCTAAATTAATGGGAGAAATTGCCCTCCAGGAATGTGTCCAATCTCCTTTTGGAGGCATCAGAGTCAGTGGACATTGAGTGCCACAAATTAACTCTTTGTTGTGTGCAGAACGATTTATTTTTCTCCTGACCTGAACTCTTTACCCGTCACATTCACGGGGTGCCCCAACTGCATCCAGGAACACTGGGTCCTTACCAAAGGAGAGGGGATCTTGGGCACGCTCCGTGGCCTGCGCCCTCTGCCCTTGCTCCCAGGAAGCTCCTTCCGCTTCAGGGATTGTAGCTTCCATCTTCAGGGATGGTCCCCACGTCTGAAAAAAGCAGCAAGGGAGAGGGGAAAGAGATGGAACGGCACAGTCATTCACACAAGTGTAGCAAAATCATGGTCACTGAGGCCGTGGGAACGGGCAGTGCGCACACGTCCACACACAACTTATTTCATGGGCTATGATGATTGGGGGGGGGTCACTGTGGCCTGCCCTCCCTCCTGGCATTGGGGACAGCCTCCTCGCCACGTTTGCCACCCTCACTCAATGTCCCTTTCCCCCGGCAGGCCCGGAAGTCCATCCAGGCAGCAGTCGCCCTGCAGAGAGAAAACCAAGGGCCAGGGCCTTTTTATTTCTTGATTCCTTTCTTTAAAATATTTATTAGCCTCCTTTCTACCCAGAGGCCCTTGAGGTGGCTTCCAGTAAAGTGCCTGACCTTAGGACCTCGATAAATCTGTCTAATCCCCTTTTCAAGCTGTTTATTCCAGTAGCCCTGACTACATCCACTGGCAGCGAATTCCACATTTTAACCACTCTCTGGGTAAAGTAGCATTTCCTTTTTCCTCCATATTAATTCAGAATATTACCACCCCTTTGCATATCCAGGGACACAAACAGCCAAATGCAATGGAAGATGTTAAGAAATCTATGCCTTTCCCACCTCAAAGAAACTATACAAACAGAACAAGCAGGGTTCTTACCTAATCGACAAATAAGGGACAATCTAAGAGTAGTAGTGGATGCTATAGAATACTATGACAAACACCCTGAAAAGGAAGTGGGTTTTTTCTTTTTGGATGCGGAAAAAGCGTTCGATAATTTAAATTGGGATTTTATGTTTGAAGTTTTAGAACATCTTGAGATTGGTGAATATATGCTTAACCTCATCAAATCAATATATAAAGAGCAGAAATCCTCTTTAATAATTAATACTGAAAAGACGGATGATTTTAAAGTTGAAAAAGGAACACGACAAGGATGCCCACTTTCGCCGCTGCTATTTATTTGGATTTTAGAAGTTCTACTGTTAAATGTGAAGGAAGACAAAGATATTAAAGGCTTAACAATTAAAGGTTTTTCTTTTAAATATAGGGCCTTTGCAGATGATGTGATGTTCATAGTGGAAGACCCTTTGTCTACACTACCATATTTGCTACAGAGAGTAAAAGAGTTTGGTGACTTAGCAGGATTTTATGTAAATAAGAACAAATCGAAAGTGATGTGCAAAAATATGTCAAATAACAAACAAAATGAGTTACAAAACCTTATAGAATGTGAGGTGGTGAAAAAGACAAAATATCTAGGTGTAAATCTAACAATGAAAAACATTGATCTTTATAAAAATAACTATGAAAAATTATGGTTGCAAATTATGCAGGATATTAAAAAGTGGAATGTATTAAATTTGTCATTGTTGGGTAGAATTGCGGTGGTTAAGATGAACGTGTTACCACGATTAATGTTTTTGTTTCAAACTATTCCAATTGTGAAAGATGTAAAAACATTCAAATGCTGGCAGAAGGAATTGTCTAAGTTTGTGTGGGGAGGGAAAAAACCAAGAATCAAGATGAAAATAATGTGTGATGCTAAAGATAGAGGAGGGTTTCAATTACCAAACTTAAGGCTATACCATGATGCAATATGTTTGACCTGGGTAGGGACATGGACTATGTTACAAGATAGAAAGTTATTGTCCCTGGAAGGTCACGACTGTAGATTTGGGTGGCATGCGTATTTGTATTATGGTAAAACAAAAATGGACAATATGTTTAAACATCATTATTTGAGAAGAACGCTAATGGATACGTGGACAAGATATAAAAACTTTTTTCCAGAAGAGATACCTATGTGGATTGTACCCACAGAAGTTTTAAATCCAGCATCACGTTACAAAGGACAAGATTGGCTGAAGTATAGAGACTTATTAACAAGACATGGTAAAGACTTTAAATTGAAGGAGCAGCATCAGATGGACTTTGATTATGGTTGGCTAAGATATAGACAAATATATGACATGTATAGAAGTGATAAAAAACACAGCTTTAGGGAAAAAAATAATGAAATAGAACAAGTTTGGGAGGAAGGTGGGAAAAAAATGATTTCTAAAATGTATAAAGTTTTGCTAAAATGGTTTAATGCTGATGAAATGGTAAAAGAACAAATGGTAAAATGGGCGATAAACTTTAACAAAGACATTGAAATGGAATCTTGGGAATTTTAATGGAAAAATGCTATGAGTATATCTACGTGTTATAACTTAAAAGAAAATTGTTTTAAAATGATGTACAGATGGTATATGACACCAAAAAAAATTGCAAATATTAATCAGAATATGTCTAACAAATGTTGGAAATGTAAAAAGAAAGAAGGTTCTTTTTATCATATGTGGAGGACTTGTGACAAAGCAAAGATTTATTGGTCAAAAATACATGCAGAAATGGAAAAAATCTTGAAATGTACATTTAAGAAGTTGCCTGAAATGTTATTGCTTGGACTTAAATTAGAAGAGATAAATGTAAAGAAAAGGACAATAATATGGTATATGATAACAACAGCAAGAATGGTGTATGCACAAAATTGGAAAAATGAAAAAATACCAGAGGTGTGGGAATGGTTGAAAAAACTGTTATATATGGCTGAAATGGATAAATGGACTAGAAAGTTGAATGATCTGTACTCAGAGACTTTTTTAGAAGATTGGAAGGATTTGAAAGAGTATGTTGAAAAATACTGGGACATGAAAAATTGCACTTATACATGGTTATAATAACATAAAGCAATAGAATTAGAGTATATGAATGTATTAAGGATAATTAGACAATGAAGTTGTTTTTTATTTTAGAATTATATAAGAATATAGAAAGTAAGAATTAGTGTATAAGTATTTTTAAGAAATATGACCGTTACTAGAAATGTAAACACAGATATAAGTATTACTATTTTGGATAGAGTGGAAAATGTGTTATGCTTCAGATGTGGTGGGAAACCGCTAATATAAGATAAAAACAAGATTATACAAACAGAACAAAATGTTATATAATATGGAAAAAAGGATTTGTATAAGAAAAAAGGATTTGTATAAGAAAAAAAAAAGAAAAAAAAAGAAATCTATGCCTTTCCCCATGTTTGGAAACATTTGTTGCTCATTTCACAGGTATATATTCCGGGATTCCTGGGTTTATTTAAATGAACTGCAATCTGGTTGAGGATCAAATACGAAGGGAAAGGTGAAATGCCAAATACTTGGGGTGAAAACTATTCCGGACACCCCCTCCATTTGCTAGGGAAGGTCCACAAGTAGAGTCTGGAATACTACTGGGATGTGCTAATGTTTTGCTTTCAACTGGGCGGGGCGGGTGTTCTTCAGGGCTACGTTTCATAGCTGGAAGACGGGAGGGGGCTAAAGGTTAAGAACCGCTGCCCTGGATTATCCCTGACCACGGACACCAGTCTGGACAAACAGTAGTGTGTTCTACTACTACTGGGGTGGCCGACCTCTCAGAATTAAACGTCATCTCCAGACTACGGCATTATACCTCACTGAGGACCCTCCCCTCATCAGAAATTTCCTAATTCAGTGCTAGCCATTTCTATCCCACCCATCTTCCAAGATGCACTTCTGATCCACCAGGGCTCTTCCACCAGAGGCAGTGAACCTCTGAATCCCAGAGCCAGGAGGTCAAATCAGGGGAAGGCCTCAGCCTCTCTGCCGTGTTGTTGGCCCTCCAGAGGAACTGGCTGCCATTGTCTGAGACACGACTCAATGGACCCTCCCTGGTCTGGTCCAGCAGGGCTCCTCTTCCCCACACTCACGGCACTGGCTTACCTTCTCTGCCAGATGGGATCCTCGGTGCAGGGGCAGGGGGGCATTCCGACTGGAGCCTTGGCCACCATCCGAAGGATGTTGATAAGGCTTCTCTCCTGCGTGGCTCTTCTGGTGTAGGAGGAGGTCAATATTGGAAGGACATGTTCTCCCACACTGCGAGAACGTATATATTTGCTCTCCTGTATGAGTCCTCTCATGCACCAGGAAGGCCGAAATCCCTCGAAATGTTTGCCCGCAATGAGAACAAATGTATGTTTTTTCCGCCATTTGTAGGTTCTCGACTTAAGTCAATACTCTGAAGGAAGTTGTTTTCACAGTCTTAGCCCCTCTGTGTTCATCTACACCTGAAGAATCCCTTGCCCGAATCTAAAACTGAAAGCCTCCCAGACCAAGGCTAGTTCAGGGTTTTCCCTCCACAAGATGATTCAAATGACTTGTTGTCCCTTGTTGAATTTCAAGATCCTTCTAGTGGTCGATCACCAATGGCCACTCCAGCTCTCTTCTGCAAACAATCCTCCTCCTATTCCAGCTCTTGGATAGCAGATCCTGGAACAAAATTAGGACATCATGAGCAACACCCCCCCACAGCAGCGAGGACCCCTCATCTCTCCCAGTTCAGTACCGAACTGTAGAGCACTGCAGTGGCCGAGTGTGTCGGACCGGGACCAGGGAGGGCCGAAGCGCATCTCTATGCAAAGTTATTCCCCTCTTAAGCCCGGGGATTCCTATTTATGTAGACTGGAACGTCGCTGCACAGGAAGGCACTCTGAGGCGGAATTCAAAAGTCACAATAAACCAGGACTTGTTTAAGCCACAGGTGGTGTAACACTTTCCAGTTGGCCTCCCAGATGGAGGTAATGAGATCGCAATTTGCCCATAAACCCGGGTTTGTCTGCTTCTTGACACTTCTCCCATCTACCCCCCGGATGCCACCTCTATGGCCAGGGTGACTTGAAAAATGGAAACCTGAGAATTCAGAGGTCACATCAGGCCATAGTAAGGAGAAGTCACAATTAACAAACCAGCTACAAGCCTAGTTGGAAATCCTGTTTTGGTGCACACCAACAAACTGCGATTTGTCGGGTCGTCTGCATCCAGGTGTTAGGGAAGCACTGTGGCTCCGCCCTACAGCACCTGCTTTGCATGCAGGAGGTCCCAAGTTCAATTCCCAGAATCCAGTAGATGATGCGAGAAACCTACATCCCTTGCTGTGGACAGCCACCACCTGTCTGAGCAGACAGGACTGACCGTGAGAGGCCAGCCGTTTGATCCAGGACAAGGCAGCGTAGGGGAGGCATCTTTCCTTGCTGAGGGAGTGGTGTTAGGCCAAGGGTTCCCTGGAAACAGTCTAGTAACTGGCTGCCACTGAGAACATCTAAAGAAAGTATCTTGAGAAAGTATCTTTCTAGCACAGTACTAGACAAATAACCAAATTACCGGGTAGTGGAAACCCTGAAAAACATAGCTCCCTTGTGATCCAGCTCATGGGAAAGAGATTTAGAGGGGGGAAAACCCCAAAGAGGTAAATTGTACTAAGCAAAGTCTTCAAAGAAGGTTTTATCATAAAAGAGAGAGAGAAGATAGGAAAGGGGCGGCTGGATTAAGAAAGTGCTGGGAAAAGGGCCAAACAAAACACAGGGAAGAGGCACACGACACCCAGCACAGGGATTTCCAAATCAAAGCCAAGACAGTTGGACTAACTCAGGGAAGTACACATTACCAAGTCCTGTGCTGTACCAAAATGTTGGAAGAGCCCTTATATCTAACAAAAACCCAGCCTCCCGTGGATCCGAGTGTGGATTTCGGCTGAAGGAAATGGAAAACCCCAAATATCCGGGTCTTCACGGTCCATGGAATCTGATCTAAGCCAGCCTCCTCTCTGAGAGTAACAAGCTGATTTCGCCAGTCCCACTCAAAGACCCACCTCTGATGTCAGAGGCTACCGTTACCAACCAAAAACATCTAAAATGACCGTGCAACCCCCTCAAGCATCTGGAAATGGCCCTGGACTTCCACAACAAATAGGTGGGCTGGCCAAAACCAGACTTCCTTTGTCCAACTCTGCCAGGATGGTCCAATGTGGAATGGAAATGAATGGGGCATTCTAATGAGAACACCAGGGGTCCAAGACCCCAGACGATCTAGGTGGCACTCTTGACTGGCCCTAGTCAGGTGTTAAGAGTCCCTGTCACAGGCTTTTTAATAGCGCTCTAACTTGTAACAACCCAATATTGAGAATCAGAGATCCTGAAGACCCTGGAGAGTCACTGCCAGTCCGAGCAGGCCTTGATAGACCAATCAATGGACTTCTTGCATTCATGTTCAGTCAAACCACAGCTTATAAATAACAGCTGATGATGTCTGAATGCAGGCCCAGAATCCTGATCAGCCATGAAACAAACTGGTCAGACTGGATCCAATCACTATCATTCAGCCTGACCTACTTCACAGGGGTGTTGTGAGAAAGAAATTGGGAGACAGAACTCTTTCAACACCGGCCTGAGGGGCCTGGAAGAAAGCTGTAGCTAGATAAACAGAAGGCGCTGGCGAAGTAAGAACATAAGAGTAGCCATGCTGGATCAGGCCAGTGGTCCATTAAGTCCAGCACTCCGTGTCACACAGTGGCCAAAACCCTCTTTTCCCCGAACCACCTTTCCAAAGCTGTGTAGTAGTTTTGACATCCTGCGAGTTCAGGCCACCCTCAGGGGCCCACACGAGTGGACTCCACTGTATTGCTGGTGGATAACTGGACGCTTCTTCCGCTAACTTCTTGTAGTTGTTACTACAAGTGTTACATTCATATCTCAGTGGATTGCGTGCCTCAGGGAGAACAAACATCTTTCCCACATTAATTTGTCTCCTCAGGTAAACCTGGACATGTGCATGGAATCTCTTTCACGTTCTAGAAATTTCTGTGTCCCTCAGGCAGAGTTCCTATCCTATGCCCCCTCTTTCTTTAAACTGCACCCTTGCAGTATGCACAATCTGGTTTGCTTAACTTATTATCTTAATTTAACTTATTATCAAGCCCCAGGTCAAGGACAAATCCTTAAACTCTCTTTAAAAACCTGAGAAAAGCCCTGCTGGATCAGACCAGTAGTCCCTCCAGTTCAGCCTCCCGTCTCACACAGTGGCCAGCCAGTTCCTCTGGTGGGCCAACAACAGGAGCGTAGAGGCCGAGGCCTTCCCCAATTGTTGCCTCCTGGCACTGGGAGTCAGAGGCTTAGTGCCTCTGAATGTGGAGGTTCCCCTCAGACACCATGGCTAGTAGCCACTGACAGACTTGACCTTCATGAATCTATCTAATCTCCTTTTCATGCTGTTTATTCCAGTGCCCACCAGGACATCTTCTGGGAGCGAATTCCACATTTTAATCACTCTCTGGGTAAAGTAGCATTTTCTTTTTCCTACGTATTAACTCAGAATATCATTATCCCTTTGCATATCTATGGACACAAACGCCCAAATACACTGGAAAGATGGAAAGAAATCTATGCCTTTTAACCACTGCTATGTTTGGAAACATTTCTTGCTCATTTTACATGTATACATTCTGGGGTCTGTTGGTTTATTTAAATGAGTTGTAATCTACTTGGGAACCAAACAGGAAGGCAAAGGTGAAATGCAAAATACTTGGGGTGAAAACTATTTTGGACACTCCCTCCATTTGCTGAAGTATGAAAATGAACTTCTCAAAACCTGAGGAACGGTCCACAAGCACAGTCTGGAATGCTACTGGGATGTGCTCACATTTTGCTTTCAGATTGGGGGGGGGTAGTGTTTTTTAAGGCTATGTAGCTGGTAGACAGCAGAGGATTAAGCGTTAAGAAGGACTGCCCTGGATTACCCCTGACCAGGGACACCAGACTGGACGAACAGGGGTTCTCCTCCCGCAGGGTCTCTGCTAGCCTGGCCAACCCCCAGGTGGGACCTGGAGATCTGTCCAAATTAAAGTTTATCCCCAGATCACAGAGATCCGTTCCTCTGCAAAAAATGGCTGCTTTAGAAGGCGGTCTCTAGGGCACTATACCTCCTGGAGGACCACCCCCTCCTCAGCAATTTCCCAAATCAGAGTTTGCCATTTCTGTTCTGCCCATCTTTCACGAAGCAATTTCAGGAGGCAGTTTCCTCTGGGCCAGTTTAGCCAGGGATCCTGGAGGGGGTTTTTTGCCTCAGGGGTTACTGGCTGTGTGTGTGTGGGGGGGGAGGTATCTGTGAATCTCCTGCTTTGTGCAATGGGTTGGACTAGATGACCCTGGAGGTCCCTTCCAACTCTACCATTCTATGATTCTTACAGCTCCATACACAGCTCCCTTCCTCTTAACCAACCAGCCAACCAACCACCCTGCAAGGTAGACCAGTCGGAGAGGGAAGAAGGCTTGGCCCAAGGAGAGTCAAGTTTGAACTAAGACCTTTCTCCAGGCTGTTGTCTAACCTGAACTATTCTCCCCTCCCACCTTCCAGACTCCCTTGGAGCTCTCCTGAAGACCTCCTCCCTCTGCTAGGGTTGCCAACTCCAGGTTGAGAAACTCCTGGAGATTTTGGGGGGGGGCGCTGAGGAAACTAGGAGAGGGTCAACAGGGATATTGCTGCTTCAGAGTCCATCCTCTGAAGCCGCCCTCTTCTACGGGGGGGGGGGGGGCTGTGACCTCTGCAGTGAGCCGGTCCACTGTTAAGGGAGCAGGTCTCCAGTGGAAGATCTCATCACCCCAGTCGACCGACCATGTACTCCCCGGCCCCTCCGAGCTCTGCTGCGCGAACTCCACCTGCCAGAGCACCTCCTCCGCTAGCTGGGGAGGGAGGGCAGGAGGGCAAAGGAGAGGGACTGGGACTCAGCAGGCCCACCCTCTGGGAGAGCAATGGATGGAGAAGGGGGGGGGGAGCCAGGGTCTGTATTCTTGGTGTTTGGGGGGGGCAACAGTGGGAGGGCTTCTGGTGTCCTGGCCCCACTGCTGGACCTCCTGAGGGTACCTGGTGTTTTTGGCCACTGTGTGAAACAGAGTGTTGGACTGGATGGGCCACTGGCCTGATCCAACATTGGCTTCTCTTATGTTCTTAACCAACCACCCTGCAAGGTAGACCAGTCGGAGAGGGAAGAAGGCTTGGCCCAGGGAGAGTCATGTTCGAACTCAGATCTTCCTCCAACTGGCTGTCAAACCTTAACTATTCTCCCCGCTCCCTCTAGGCTTCCTCGGGGCCCTTCTGAAGACCTCCTCCCTCTGCTAGGGTTTCCAACTCCAGGTTAGGAAAGTCCTGGAGATTTTGGGAGCGGGGGGGGGGTCAGGCGCTGGGAGAAGCGGGGTTTGGGGAAGGGATGGGGTCGGTAGAGATACTGATGCCGGAGCCCACCCTCCGAAGCCGTCCTTTTCTGCAGGAGAATTGTGATCTCTTCGGTCTGCAGCTCCAGGGTTATTGTAGCAGGTCTCCAGGCCCTCCCTGGAGGCTGGCAACCCCATCCCAATCGCAGCACAGATCCCGTGGCAGCCCCCAACCCCCCCCCCCCACACACACACCGCCCTCTGCCCCTCCCTGCCCGTCCCCCTCCCGGGTTTCCAGCCGAGGCCCTGCAAGGAGCGCCACCCCCGAGCGCTTCCCCCAAATGCAAAGAGAGGAGCGCCGGCAAAAGGAGGGGGGGGGGGCAAGCAGAAATCCTCCCCAGCGAGGCTAGACTCCCCCCCCCCCGGCCACCCCCAGCCAAAGAGGGCGGGGTCCACCATCCCCCCCACCCCCCCACCCCTTACTCGCGGGCGGCCGGGCGGCGGAGCGCAGAGGCGACAAGTCCAGCGAAGGCGCGCGCCCAGGGTCCGGAACCCCCCGCCGCAGACCCGGGCGCGGAGGGAGGGAGGGCGGGAAGACGCGTGTCCGGAAGAGCATGGCCATTCGCCGCACGCGCCGACACGTGGTCAACCGGGGCGAGACTTCCGTGGGGAGGGAGGAGGGGGAAAAAGAGGGGGGTGGATTCGTGAGCTCTTCCGGCTCTCGTCCGCTTCAGCCCAAGGAGGGGCTTCTGGTCAGACGGCCGGCCTCTGCAAGCGCCTCTCCTGCTCTGCTTCTACACACACCCGGCCGGGGAAAGCAGGGATGTCCGTCCGTCCGTCCGTCCGTCCCCCCCCCCCCCCCCCCTTTCTGGTGCATCGCAAGCTGCAGTGCAAAATATAGCTTTATTCCTTTGCAATGCCCTTGACTCAAAGAAAGAGGACCCTGTGCGAGGACAGATGTCACTAACTCCTTCACTGAGACAATTTGCAGAAACACTTCACCTATGAAAGGAAATACTTCCTCCCCACCCCGCTGTTCCCCGCAGCCCAGCCCGCGAGTGTGACTGGCTGCCTTGTGAATCCACAGGAAATCCTGGCTTCTCGGATATCCTGATCTGAAATTATGGGAGCATTTGTTCACTTGAAGTACAATCCAGGGCACAGAATTGCCTCACTTTTTGCATTACATGAACCAGTTTTTTCTCCCCCACCCCCCTCCCATCATACAGACGCCCGGAAACAATAGGGGGGGGGGAGGCCAATCCCAGATCTTCCTTCTCCCCCCTCTAAACCTGCAAGTGATACTCAAATTGCCTTAACTTCCAGGATTTTTGAGAAACAGGCATCTGTCGTCCCCCCCTCCTGCAACACACTCCAATCCTATCAATTTCTTCTTTTCTGAAGCGGCGGGAAGCCCCTTTAGGAGCCCAGAGAATAAGCCCAGCCATCTTCATGATGCTAGCTGGCAGCTGGTGTGTGTGTGTGTGTGTGGGGGGGGGTGTAGGGTTGCCAAGTCCGGGTTGGAAAATACCTGGGGACTTTGGGGGTGGAGCTGGGAGAAGGCGGGGTTTGGGGAGGGGAGGGGCCTCAGCATGGTTCAATGCCATAGAGTCCCCCTTTCAAAGCAGCCATTTTCTCCAGGGGAACTGATCTCTGTCAGGTAGAGATCAGTTGTAAAAGCAGGGGATCCCCAGGCCCCACCTGGAGGTTGGCAACCCTAGGGGGGTATTCCCTCCTATGGGAAATCCCAGGCTGGGGGCTTGAGGCACTTGATAGACACACAGAGGGGATGTCCCCATTCCATTCATTTTGACGTCCTCCAGGAATCTGGCTACTGTCCATTTAAAGCCATCTACCACCAAATACTCCTTCAAAGAACTCTGCAGCCCCTGTGCTTCTGTTTCAATAAAAAATAACACAGGTCCTTTGGGGGTTCCTGCACTGATCTCTGGCAAAGCAGAAATGTTGATTTCAGGCAGATTTTGAGAGGGAGGGCAGGAAGGGTTGCCTCATTCTTGCACGCCCAGGGAAATGTTGGTCTCCATGTTGGGGTCAGAAAGCAATTTTTCTCCAGGCCACTTTGGCCAGGGATACTGGAGAGGTTTTTTTTTTTGCCATCTTCTGGCCATGGAACAGGGGTGACGGGGGGGGGGTGTATGCAGGGCCCGTGCCAGGACTTTTTGCACACTAGGCAAGTCCACCTTCTCCCCCCCCCACCCCCCATGCACCCACCAATTTTCAAACAAATGCATTTTATGAAGAATTAAAAAACACAAAATTTGAAATTGCTAATTTCTTTCTTTCTTTTTTAATTGTGAGATTTTGTAATTCAGTTTCAACTTGTTTTCACTTGGACATTTAACCATACTAGTCAGGTGCCGGTTCCGGACCATACAGCATCACTAGGAAACTTGGGAAAGGGTGTCATCGGCATATTGATGACATTCAGTTCCCAAGCTACACATTCTTTCCTCAAAGGCATTTGCAATTATGTACTTATATCCCACTTTTCTAGCCAGTTCGGATTCAAAGTGGCTCAGATCTTTGTTCTCTCCAGGAAGGACTGTGAGCGACCTGTCAAGGCTGGGCAAGTGGGCATCAGTGTGGCAAATGAGGTTCAGTGTGGACAAGTATAAACTGATGCACAATGGAGCCAAAAATTCCTAACTATAAATATACGTTGATGGGGTCTGAACTGGCAGTGACCGGCCAGGAAAGAGATCTGAGACTCATGGTAGATAACTCACTGAAAAAGTCGACTCTGTGTGCGACTGCAATAAAAAAAGGCCAATGCTATGCTGGGGATTATTAGGAAGGGGATTGAAAACAGATCAGCCAGTACCATAATGCCCCTGTATAAATCAATGGGGCAACCTCATTTGGAGTCCTGTGTACAGTTCTGGTCACCACACCTCAGAAGGGATATTATACATTGGAAAAAGTGCAGAAAAGGGCAACTAGAATGATAAAAGGGTTGGAACACTTTCCCTGTGAAGAAAGGTTGAAGCGCTTGGGGCTCTTTAGCTTGGAGAAACAATGGCTGAGGGGTGACGTGATCGAGGTTTATAAGATTATGCATGGGATAGAGCAGATAGAGAAAGGAGGATTTTTCTCCCTTTCTCACAGCACAAGAACTCCTTGTGGGCACCCAATGGAATTAGTGAGCAGTAGAACAGAGAAAAGTCCTTATTCACCCGAAGAGTGATTCACACGTGGAATTCACTGCCACAGGAGGTGGTGGCCGCTACAAACAGACAGCTTCAAATGTATAGATGGATGACTGTCTGGGGCAGTGATGCTGAGAGACAGTTTGGTGTAGTGGTTAGAAGCACAGACTCTAATCTGGGAGAACCGGGTTTGATTCCCCAGTCCTCCACATGCAGCTGCTGGTGTGACCTTGGGTCAGTCCCAAGTTCTCTCAGAGCAGTTCTCTCAGACCTCTCTCATCTTCAGGAGCGTGCCATTACCATGCAGAGAATTATTATATACAGAGATTAGATCAGTTCCCTCTGAGAGTTGCCAGCTCCAGGTTGGAAAATCCCTGGAGAGGGGGGGGGTGTGTGGAGCCTGGGGAGGGGGGGGGGTTTGGGGAGGGATGCAACCTCAGCAGGGTACAGTAGAGTCTACCCTCCGCAGCAGCCATTCTCTCCAGGGGAACCGTTCTCTGTCACCTGGAGATCAATTGTCATTCTGGGTGATCTCCAACCCCCACCTGGAGGTTGGTGACCCTACTTCCTGAGGAGTAAATGGCTGCTTCGGAAACACATTCTATCCCTCTGAAGTCCCTCCCCTCCTCAAGCCCCCACCCTCCCCAGGCTCCACCCCCTCCAGTCTCTAGGAAGTTCCTCAGCTGGAACTGGCAACCCTCTCTCCTTCCCACCCGACACTTCGTGAGACAAACACATACACTTAACTTTCCCAAAGAACAATGGAGGCATATCTAAAATAGTTTGGTTTGGAATATAGAAAAATGGTATTAAGCCTGGTCTACAAACCACAAGAAGCCCTTTTGCTCTGATCCACCAGGACAATTCTCGTGTGTCTCCTGAGCATATGAAGGTGTCTGACGTTCTCCATTCTGTTTTATTTTCCATGGTAATGTTTGTGTCTCTCCTCCCCCCCCCCCCCCCCCCCCCGATAGAAGCCTCTCTTCATAGACAAGAGGTGACCCAAGCGAAGGGGAGAGAGATGGAAGAGCAGAACCCAGAAGGACCTGGAACTGGCAAGACAGCAAAGAAAGGCCCCCAATCCACCAAGGCTGGGAGTGGTGTTGAATTCCGGGAAAGCCCAGGGCCAGATATCCATGATCAGCTCACTGCAATCTCAGACGTACGCTTCTGGTAGTTCCGCTACCGTGAGGCCGATGGGCCCCGAGAGGTTTGCAGCCAGCTCCATGGACTTTGCAGCCACTGGTTGAAGCTGGAGAGGCACACCAAGAAGCAGATCCTGGACCTGGTGACCCTGGAGCAGTTCCTGACTCTCCTGCCCCAGGAAATGCAGGGCTGGATGTGGGCCAGAGAGGATGTGGGCCAGAGACGAGTTCCCAGGCGGTGGCCCTGGTGGAAGGATTCGTCCTGAGTCAGGCAGAGGAGAAGAGGCAGGCAGGACAGGTGAGGGGATCCCCTCCAGGTACGTCCAATTCAAGCAACATTATCTGGCCTTATCTTAGAGGTTCCCTGTCAGACATCTGTCCAAGCTTTAATTATCCAAATGGGACATTTCACGGCCTCCTTCAGCATCCTCTGTTGTACCAGAGAATTTCTGATCCCTCCAAATAACTCACCAGGTCTGCTGATGGAAGGGTGCAGAGTCTGGGAGTGGGGCAGGATCCTTTCCTTGGTCTCTCTTCCATTCCATCTCTTACCCCTCTCCCTTGCTGCTGTTTCAGATGTGGGCACCATCTGTGGAGAAAGGAGCTACATTGGCGGAAGGACCTTCCTTAGAGCAAGGGCAGAGTTTCCAGGCCGTGGAGCGTGCCCAAGATGCCCTCTCTTGTGGTAAGAACGCATCATACCTGGATATGATTGGGGCACCCAGTGAATTTGATGGGTAAAAAATTCTGGTCAGGAAAAGAATTAAATACTTTTTCACACAACTCGGAGCTAATTTGCGGCACTCAGTGTCCAGTAATTGTGATGCCTGTCAAAGGCGATTGGACAAACTCACAGAGGGCAATTCCTCCATTAATTTAAATATTAACATCTCACTGTCTCTCCATAAGAGGAACTGAAGGTGGCTCAAAGGAAAAAAAGGCAGAGACCTATTCAGCCTGGGGAATGAAGGAGGCCTCCACTGCTGGGGTAGCAGAGCTCTGACAACCAGTTCCTAAGGAGCCAGTCATCATGGAGAGATTCGGCTTCTGTGCCTGTTCTTAAAGGGGCATCTGGCAGGCCGCTGGGGGAAACTGGATGGCAGGCTGTGGCCCGGCACCCCCAGGAGCTTTGGGGAGGGTCTTTGGGAGGAGCTTGGGACAGATGTGGTGTCATGTTGATGTTGCGTCTGGCTGAAAACCCCAGTTGTGAAGTTAGCGTCTTGAGATGCTCTGGAAACTCATTCATATGACCCTTGAGTCTCTAGATGCGCTCAAGTCACATCTTACAATCTTCTCTCTGAGCTGTGGGTTCTCCTGAGCAAAAATTCATGAGCCAAAAAAGCAGCTAGCATAGAGGTGGAGAGCTAGCCTACATATAAAACATACCAGCCATGTTGCTATGATCTTCACCAGTGAGACAGTGGAAGGGCCTCTTGAATGTGTGCACTGATTTAAACATTATAAGTGAAAACAGAATCAAGTGAAATTTAATTACAGAAAATGTTTTAATTAAACTCCTCTTCTTGTTATACCAACGGGCAATGTTCCCTCTAAGCTGTGGAGTCTTGTGAGCAAAAATTCTACTTTGTGAGCTGCTGGCATTAAAGTTGTGAGCGAGCAATTTGGCTCCTGCATAAATAGTTTGCTCTGGTGCCATCCTTCCTGAGCCAGGACAAAAATGTGTGAGCTGGAGGCTAAAAAAGTGTGACCTAGCTCACACTAACTCAGCTTAGAGGGAACACTGCCAACGGGCCAGTGCGGTATAATGCCGCGTCAGGTGTTTATTCTCAAGGGGGAAGCCAGTTTGTCTGGCTAGGAAGGGTATGAATGTGAACAAATAATAAATAAATAATAAACAAATAAAGCAGCTTCGTGTCTCAGTGGCAGAGCACCTGCCTCACACGCAGAAGGTACCCAGCTCAGTCCCTGAGATCTCCAGATGAAAGAACCTCAGAGCAGGGAATGTGAAGGAACTCTGCCTGACCGGCTGCCGGCCAAAGTAGGCAATACAGACCTTGACAGGCCAACAGTCTGGATTCAGTAAAAGGTACACTGTTGTGATCTGCAGTGCAGGGCAATGAAAATTCAGTTCTACGCAATGTATATGTGCTGTCAGCCAGTTAGAGAATTGTTCCTTTTGTTCCCCAATAAAAGAATCTTCTTTTGAACCAACTAATGGGGCTGCGGTGGCTCAGAGGTTAAGACGCTGAGCTTCAGACCGGAAGGTTGGTAGTTCAGCGGTTCAAGACCCAAATGCCGAATGACAGAGCGAGCTCCTGTCTCTCGCCCCAGCTCCTGCCAACCAAGCAGTTCGAAAGCAAGAACTTGCAAGTAGATAAATAGGTACCACTTCAGTGGGAAGGCGTTCCGTGAGTCTCGTTGTTTAGTCACGCCGGTCACATGACTACGGAAATGTCTTTGGACAGCGCTGACTCTTGGACAGCTTGGAAATGGAGATGAGCACCACCCCCTCGAGTCAGACTTTACCTTTTACCTTTAACTGAGTAAAGGTGCCGTATGCACACCTTCTTGAGTTGTTCACACCTGCTGAAGTCAATGGGATTTCCTGAGTAAAGGGGAACAGGTTCTGGCTGCGTATTTAAAAAACTCATTTGACAAGCGGTTATTATTTCTACTTCAGGAGCTCCACAGGGACACTCTTGCCCAAGTAAGGGTGGGAACCTCTAGTCCCCTAACTGACAGTATCCCCATCAGTAAAGGAGGGAAGCAGGGATGCGTGCTGGCGCCCAGTCTGTTCAACTTGTACATAAATGACATAACGGAGTGTCTGTCAGGTCCGCATTTTTTCCCCACCCTCTCTGGGAAAACAAAAAAATTCAGTTCTTTTATACACAGATGATATGGTCTTAATCTCACTGACCAAAATTGGTTTGAGAAGGCTTTTACGCCGACTAGGGCAATACTGCATTGAAGAAGCTCTCAAAATCAATTATGCGAAGACCAAAGTAATGGTCTTATTTATTTATTTATTTTACATTTATACCCCGCCTGTCCAGCAATGCTGGCTCCAGGCGGCTAACAACATTTAAAATCATATCCATACATAAGTAAGATTAAAACCATTTACATAAAATGACATAAACCCCCCCCAGAAAGCAGCAATACAGAAACGTCCCACAGAGCGCAGCAACCCATGTGCCCCAGTATCTTTGGTACTTTAATCAATCAATGCAGTTCATTTACATACCTAGGAGTGACTTTCAAGGAAACATTGAATTGGAAAAGCCATGTGGCGGGGTCAGATCATCAGCGCTAAGGATTGTTGGGTCTATTGTACACTTCTTCCACACAAAGGGTGGGCGATTAATTGACCCAGCACTGAAATTGTTCAAGTGCAAAGTTGTGGCCCACTTATTATATGGAGTGGAAGTGTGGGGCTGGAAAGAGGACAATATATCTACCCTTGAGGTAATCCAAAATTATTTTCTAAGAAGAATCTTAGGTCTCCCTAGGCCGGGGATCTCCTGTGGCCCTGATGTGAGTGGAAACAGGACTTCCTTCTCCTGGGGCAACACTGATTTTCAATCCATTCAGTCACAGCTGGGGAGAGATCAAAGAGCCCACAAAGCACAGAAAACACCTGATGTTGTTTTCTCTGATTCATAAAGAAGCACCTAATCTAGGGATGGCAATTGCCTGGAGGGAAAAGTGTACTGTCCCTTTAACAGAGGCATTACGGGATGCTATTTATCTTTTCAGATACCCATTTCCACACACATTAAGCCTCTGGGAATGAGGGAGGATATTTTTTCCCTTTGGGCCTGTTACCAACTCTAATGCAGATAAATTTCCAAAATAAAGTAGGAAGATGGGAAGAGAATTTTCTCAGTTGGCGCAATTAAAGCACAACCTCAGTGGAGGAATTCAAGGGGGGTTCTGAGGAGGAAGATGTGGGGGGAGTATGCCTTGGCCCAGGGCTCAGTCCAAGTCCTCTCTGGCACATGCATAGGTGGTGGCAGTGGTGCTGTTCAGATCAGGAGGAGGGAATCCTATTTTTCCCTCCTGATTCTTGCTACGAGAATCTGGGGGTGGGGTGGGAAGGACAACTTGGATTGAGGAATTCATGCCCCACAAGGTTCACTTGCCAACTCCGTGGATACTGGTCCATTTCAACAACAATGGTTGCTGTGAGGGAAGGGGGGGGGGTCTGACCCCTTAGAACTTGCTGAGTTGTTGGGTTAAGGAACACAACCTTTCCCTTTCAAACCAAATTAATCCTACTGCCAGAATGCTTTGGGTTTCAAACTGGTGTGACCCCCCTAAAAAGCTCACAGCAGGCTGGACTGGTGAGGGATTAAGGTTGAGAAATGGCTCTCTAGAAGGGCTTTTCAGATAAAAATGATTGTGGTGCTGCCTGGTCACACTATGGTTACGCCAATGGGAGAGAGGCTGTAGATATCAGTTACCCACTCAACTTCTCTACTCCTTCATACAGTTTGGGAAAGGAACTGATTTAGTTACTCTTGAGCCTGTCAGAGTTAGAATGGCAAATAACTTGAAGTAGCAAGTTTCAAAGGGGAGAAAACTAAAAAGGCCTTTCTTTGTGTATCTACGTTCTCAGCCTTTCTGGACCTCCAGCACCAGGGCATTTGAAGAACCTGATCAGAACCAGCTATAGAAATGTTTCACCCTTGTATGGATTCTCTGAGGAACCTGAAGGTCAAATCTGTGCCTCAAGCTTTTGCAAATATTGAGCACTGATAAGGTTCCTTCCCCGAGCGAACTTCTTGATGCAAAAGGAGAGATCATGTTATCCTTCATCCATCAGGGGCTTTGCCATTCCTTGCTTTCTTCCCTGATAGCATACTGTTTCTGTGCAGATTCAAGCTTCCTACAGCAGTTTATATCTTTTCAATGCTTTGTATGGTCTGAGGTTGTCTTTTAGGTGTGAAATAGGAGAAAAGCTCTTTTCACAGCAAAGGAGTTACATCATTTCTCCTCAGGGATCATTTCATAGCAGCAGCTCCTTTGCATATTAGGCTACACACCTCTGATGTAGCCAATCCTCCAAGAGTTTCCAGTAGCCCCTGTAAGAAGAGCTCTGTAAGTTCTTGGAGGATTGGCTACATTAGGGGTGTGTGGCCTAATATGCAAAGGAGCTCCTGCTATGAAATGAGCCCTGTTTCTCCTCATTGTGGGTTCCCCACAGCAGTTGAAGATGACCCCTATGACTGAATCTCTTTCCACACTTTGAGCATACAAAAGGTTTCTCCCATGTGGCTTCTTCAGTGCAGTTGAAGATTGCCACTGGTGCTGAATTTCTTTTCACACTCTGAAAAGATTTCTCCACGCTGTGGGTTCTTTGATGCAGTTGAAGACTGCCATTAGTACTGATTCTCTTTCCACACTGTGACATTCAAATGGTTTCTCCTGTGTGGGTTCTCTGATGCTGATGAAGATGGCTGCTTCGAATGAATCTCTTTCCACACTCTGAGCATTCAAAAGGTTTCTCCCCTGTGTGGAATCTTTGGTGATTCTGAAGACTGCCACTGTTATTGAATCTCTTTCCACACTCTGAACATTCAAAAGGTTTCTCCCCTGTGTGGGTTATTTGGTGCTTCTGAAGACTGCTACTGGTACTGAATTTCCTTCCACAATCTGAGCATTCAAAAGGTTTCTCCCCAGTGTGGGTTCTCTGATGCTGTTGAAGATGGACACTCTGACTGAATCTTTTCCCACACTCTGAGCATTCAAAAGGTTTTTCCCCTGTGTGAGTTCTTCGGTGTGTCTGAAGAGTGCCACTCTGACAGAATCTCTTCCCACACTCTGAGCATTCAAAAGGTTTTTCCCCCGTGTGAGTTCTTTGGTGCATCTGAAGAGTGCCATTCTGACTGAATCTCTTTCCACACTCTGAGCATTCAAAAGGTTTCTCTCCTGTGTGGGATCTTTGGTGTTTCTGAAGAGTGCCACTCCAACTGAATCTCTTTCCACACTCTGAGCATTCAAAAGGTTTCTCTCCTGTGTGGGATCTTTGGTGCTTCTGAAGATTACCGCTATCATTGAATGTCTTTCCGCACTCTGAGCATTCAAAAGGTTTATCCCCTGTGTGGGTTCCTTGATGCTGTAGAAGATTAGAACTCCGACTGAATCTCTTTCCACACTCTAAGCATTCAAAAGGTTTCTCCCCTATGTGGGTTCTTTGATGCTGCTGAAGACTGCTACTCCAACTGAATCTGTTTCCACAGTCTGAGCATTCAAAAGGTTTCTCGAGTCTGTGTATTCTTTGGTGTACAGAGAGCTGTGATCTATTTCCGAAGTACTTTTCACACCAAATGGATTTACTTGCCTTCATTAATCTGTGCTTTGGAATATCTACATTACACTGTCTTCCATATCTCTTTTCAACCATATGATCGCCTTTCTTTCTCATCGGTCTGCCTTGATTCCTGATGTCTTCATTTTTAACTTCACCTGGTATTTTTTGATGGAATTCCTCAATCAGATCATCCTCTGCTGGAAATAATAAGAGAGATCCTGTTAGCACCTGGGAGGGCTGGTAAGGTCCAAAGGAATCTATGTGACTGCAGTAGAAAAGGATTGACGGGTCTTTTGCCTTGTCCACCTTGGCTGATTTTAACCACCCCTCCACCTTTCCCCAGAATATCTAGTATTTAAGGATACCTCACCCCATCAAGTGCCACAGTTGAGCTCCTGCCCAGAAGGACCTTCTGAGCCTCCAGATTTTCAGAGCCTCCTTCCCCAGTGGACTGTTATGACTGTAAGAAACATTGCTCAGAAGTGATCAGAAATCCCCCAAGAAATCCTTGCCTTTTACCTTGACATAACTGTGGAGGATACTCACTCTCAGCCAGCTCATTTGGGAAGGAAATATGGTTTTGGGATCCTCTTGAGGAAATCTTCAACCTTTCTTTCGATAGAAGAATGTTGCCTATCTCCACCGTAGTCTCTCTTATACTCCTGCCTTCGTTTGCCGAGAAACATATAAAAAGAGAGAGAGAGAGATCATTCTTATATGGAGAAGGATGAAGCCATGGTCAAGATTAAAGCCCATAGTCCCAACCAGTATAAGGGGACTGGACCTGTGAAGCAAAGCACTCTGGTTTCCCCAAGGGTTTACGTGATTATTAAGTGGCCTGGTCTAACTTTCAGCTGTTTGTGATTCGAGTCTCCCTCGAGCTAACATTCTTATCTTTTTCAAGGCCATCGGTTAATCGTGAGAACCTATATCCAGTTGTGTAGCCAGGAGGGAGGGGGGATTAGGAGGGTGCTGACAGCCTCTGGAAAATTCCATCAAGAAGGACCCTTGATTGGGTCATTAGGGCCACCTGACCCTAGGAGGCAGTAAGTATCATACACGTTTAGACAAGAGGGAAGCCAGGCCAAATTTATGCTCATGCCATGCCAATATGCCTTTACATTTTCTTGGTGCATCATGATGAATCGTTATCTGTAAAGTAACTTAGGCTACAGCTGGAATACTTACGCTAGAAGAAGAGGTGCCACCAAATACCAAGTACTGCATGTATTAGAACCGTTTGCTTTCCTTGTTTTTTGCTAGTTGTGCTGCCGCAACATTGTTTCTAGTGAGGTTTTATTTTTAAATCCTTAACAAACCTTTATATATTTAAAAAGGGGCCTGCTTTACTTGTGTGCTCTCTCCTTGTAAACCCACTGAACTGGGTGCTGCTCAGCATTCAGGGGATCTCTCACCCAGAGACCTTGTAGAATCTCTACTCTTGACAGGATTGACAGGTAGAGCGGATGTCTGGAATCCCATTCGGGGGGGAAGGGTGTTTTGTAAAGGCTGGCAACAGGGAAAGAGAAATGAGGATCTGGCCCCTTCCAGAGTCCTTCTCAGGGCCTCTCATCCCTCCCTTTGCCTCAGGCCAGGACACCTTCTCTGGCTTGGGTGATGGCCACAACACTGGCCTCTGTTGCCCCTGGGCAAGAACACGCAAGGGAATACATGAAGCTGCCTTCTACTGAATCAGACCTTGGTCCATTGAAGTCAGTGCTGCCTCCTCAGTCTGGCAGCAGGTCTCCGGGATCTCAGGCAGAAGTCTTTCACATCACCTCCTACCTGATCATTTTTACTGGAAATGCTGGTGATTGAACCTGGGACCTCCTACATGCCAAACAGATGCTCTGCAAGGGAGCCACAGCCCCCTCCCCCCCAGTAGTGGGACAGGCCTCAAAATTGTGAAAAGCTCTTCAATATTTTGATTCATGCCTCCTCAGAATGGCCACAATTCGCACCTTTGGCACCAAGGAAAGATCCTTACCCAAAAAGGCCACATTCTCATAGTTCTCCGGCATGACTTCCCTTGACAGAGCTCTTTGTCCCGGATCCAGCAGAGCCCATTCTGCCTCAGTGAAATCGATGGACACTTCCTCAAAGGAATAGGGGCCCTGAAAGAAAAAGCAGATTCCCTCCTCAGAGATCACGCCAGGCAGAGATGGCACACTGGAAGGAAGTAGTCTGGGAAGGTACAGGATGTATGACTTGGGCTGAGTAAAGGGAACAGCATTCAGAGGATCTCTCACCAAGACACCTTGTAAAAACTGCAGGAGAACCTGCTCCCCTGAGAAAGGAGGAGGGAGCCAGGCCGTCCCCCCGCTCACCTCATTGTGGCAGAAAAATCAGCGAGCCTGGGGCATTTCTGAATAAGAGCCTGGATTAGCTGAGGCCTCTCCCATGAGACTTTGCAAGCTTAGCTACTGTCAACTCTCAAGCCTCTCTCTTGCCTGACAAGGCACTCTGCTCCAAAAAGAATAGTTTTCATTTCTCTAGGTCTATCATTTCACTCATACTGTGTAACATACTGTCTAGGGCAGGGGTGTCAAACATGCGACCCAGGGGCCAGATCAGGACCCCGGAGGGCTTCTCTCAGGCCCGCACTGGAACCGGCCATCTCCTGTTTCCAGTTCTATTGCTGCTGCTGCACCATAGCTTGCTTTGCCAGACTCTCTCAATCGCTCAGCCGTTTCATGTTTCCCCCTGGATCCTAGACTCAGAACTCTGAGCATGAGGTTTCTGTGGTGAATGTCAATAAATCAAACGTAGGTTTGCAGCTTACAGATACACACCTGAACAGCATACTCCGGATTGCAACAGCACGGACGTTTTGATGCAATAATTCAGAGCAAGAGGTGTCAGTTATCACAGACTGTTAAACAGGGCTCTTTTTGTAGAAAAAGCCCAGCAGGAACTCATTCGCATAATAGGCCACACCCAACATCAGCAACTCATTAGCATATTAGACCACATCCATGACAGCACAGCTCATTAGCATATTAGGCGGGGGGGGGCTGGGAAAGCACAGGGCAGGCATAGGAGCATGCCTCTTCCTCCCACCCCGGGCTTCTCTGCCCCACTTCAGCATCCCCTTTCTAGTCTACCCCCCACCCTCCAAACCAGACGGCTGGGGAAAGCCAGCTGGAACTCTGTTCCTGTGCGTTTCTGCCCAAAGATAGCCATGCTGTTAAATAATCAAAATACTGCAAGAGTGCTAAAGTTTTAAGCATGTTTTTCTTTTAAGTAAAAAAAAATCTTTTGTGTTTTGTGTCTTTTATAAAGTTTATTTCTCCGCTACCTGGCATTACATTTCATGACACACAAGGCCCAGCCCAACAAGGTCTCATTTATGTCGGATCCGGCCCTCTTAACAAACACCCCTGGCTTCGGTCTTACCAACTGCTTCAATCCAATCTCAGCTATGCTTATCGCCAGTTACTTATCCATCTTGGCTCTAACTAGCCCTTCCTGGTAACTAAACCTCCCCCCCCCCCCCAGTTCTACCAATACGTAATGGTTGAGGAAGTCCTGTTTCACTGTACCTGAAGAAGTGTGCATGCATACGAAAGCTTATACTCAGAATTAAACTTTGTTGGCCTGAGCCCACTCGCGGGGAGGGCAAGGTATAAATATGATTTAATTAATTAATTAATTAATCAATTTTTTCCCCTGGTCTGTGCATCCAGTAAGGTCACAACAGAGTTTATAGATACCATCCTTGACTGTCTAAGGTAACTACGGTATGAGTTCGGGGTGAAAATTGTTCTTTTTATTTTGATGTTCTGCTAAAAGTGTGGTACTCCATGTGGGCTGAACCTGTGGGTACTGAGGGCCTATTTATTTATTTATTTATTTATTTAGATTTCTAGGCCGGTCTCCCCACACCGCAGGCTAAATTGGTGAAGACTTCTTTCCTGGTCTTCAATCAGCTCTTTGTGAGCTCTTGTTGACTAGACCAGGGCGCTCCATATTTCACACTGGTGCACTTTGTTTGTATTGAAGTATTCTATGCTGAAAATGGAAATTTATGTTTTTTATCCTAAAAGATATGTAAGTGCTAAAGTGCTTTCTGTCCTTAGGAAGCTTATATTGTACATAACCTGGTTTTGTTTGAGAACTATGGTCTCTCTCTATTGATTCAGCCACTCCCTTGGCAGTCTCCACCCAACCAAGAAAAGAACTAAAGGGGAATGGGAGGGTCCCAGGGAAACAGTCTCTCCTACCTGGACTGGAGGTACGGCAGCCGTTTCCACACCTCTGAGAAGATGGTGGCTCAACAGCATCTCTTCACCACCTGTTCCTGAGACAAAGGAGGAAGGAATGGTATTTCTTTGCTTGTTCCCGGCTTCACACAGCCCCTTCCCTGTGCACACTCAACACATTTTTAGACACTTTTAACTGAATTCTGGGAGAGGCGGAAGAGAAGCAAATGGTACCCTTAAGGGTTATAAAGGCCGCCAACATATTTCAGACTTCTGTCAGACCTGTGTTTGCACTGCGGGGAGGGAAAGACGTTGCCTGACACGTCACCGTCACATTCGGAACCAGACATGACTTGAGCGCATCTGGAGACTCGAGGGTAATATGAGTTTTCAGAGTGTCTCTTGGCATGCTCACTTCCCAGCCAGGTTTCCAGCCAGATGCAACATCAACATGACATCAGATCTGTCCCAAGCCCCTCTCAAAGCCCCTCCCCAAAGTCCTGGGGGTGCCAGTCCACAGCCTGCCGTCCCCTCCCCAGCATCCTGTTTCCCACAGTGGCCCTTTAAGCCCAGGCACAGAAGCCACATTTCCCCAGTATTATTGGGCCCTAGAAACTGGTTTTCAGAGGTCCGCTACCCCAGAAGGGTGGAGGCTCCCTTTGTTGACCAGGCTGAATAGCTCTGCTGAGGTTTGTCTACTTCTCCCCCCCAGCAGCTGGATTACTTTTTAAGGAATGAAGGTGAGATATGAACTTCTAAATTAATGGGAGTAATTGCCCTCCAAGAATGTGTCCAATCTCCTTTTGGAGGCATCAGAGTCAGTGGACATTGAGTGCCACAAATTAACTCTTTGTTGTGTGCAGAACGATTTATTTTTCTCCTGACCTGAACTCTTTACCCGTCACATTCATGGGGTACCCCCAACTGCATCCAGGAACACTGGGTCCTTACCAAAGGAGAGGGGATCTTGGGCACGCTCCACGGCCTGCGCCCTCTGCCCTTGCTCCAAGGAAGCTCCTTCCGCCTCAGGGACTGTAGCCTCCATCTTCAGGGATGGTCCCCACGTCTGAAAAAAGCAGCAAGGGAGAGGGGAAAGAGATGGAACGGCACAGTCATTCACACAAGTGTAGCACAGTGGTGGTCACTGAGGCCGTGGGAACGGGCAGTGCGCACACGTCCACACACAAGTTATTTCATGGGCTATGATGATTGGGGGGGGGGGTGTCACTGTGGCCTGCCCTCCCTCCTGGCATTGGGGACAGCCTCCTCGCCCCGTTTGCCACCCTGACTCAATGTCCCTTTTCCCCCGGCAGGCCCGGAAGTCCATCCAGGCGGCAGTCGCCCTGCAGAGAGAAAACCAAGGGCCAGGGCCTTTTTATTTCTTGATTCCTTTCTTTAAAATATTTATTAGCCTCCTTTCTACCCAGAGGCCCTTGAGGTGGCTTCCAATAAAGCGCCTGACCTTAGGACCTCGATAAATCTGTCTAATCCCCTTTACAAGCTGTTTATTCCAGTGGCCCTGACTACATCCACTGGCAGCGAATTCCACATTTTAACCACTCTCTGGGTAAAGTAGCATTTCCTTTTTCCTCCATATTAATTCAGAATATTACCACCCCTTTGCATATCCAGGGACACAAACAGCCAAATGCAATGGAAGATGTTAAAAAATCTATGCCTTTCCCCATGTTTGGAAACATTTGTTGCTCATTTCACCGGTATATATTCCAGGATTCCTGGGTTTATTTAAATGAGCTGCAGTCTGGTCGAGGATCAAATACGAAGGGAAAGGTGAAATGCCAAATACTTGGGGTGAAAACTATTCCGGACACCCTCTCCATTTGCTAGGGAAGGTCCACAAGTAGAGTCTGGAATACTACTGGGATGTGCTAATGTTTTGCTTTCAACTGGGCGGGGCGGGTGTTCTTCAGGGCTACGTTTCATCGCTGGAAGACGGGAGGGGGCTAAAGGTTAAGAACCGCTGCCCTGGATTATCCCTGACCACGGACACCAGTCTGGACAAACAGTAGTGTGTTCTACTACTACTGGGGTGGCCGACCTCTCAGAATTAAACGTCATCTCCAGACTACGGCATTACACCTCACTGAGGACCCTCCCCTCATCAGAAATTTCCCAATTCAGTGTTAGCCATTTCTATCCCACCCATCTTCCAAGATGCACTTCTGATCCACCAGGGCTCTTCCACCAGAGGCAGTGAACCTCTGAATCCCAGAGCCAGGAGGTCAAATCAGGGGAAGGCCTCATCCTCTCTACCGTGTTGTTGAGCCACCAGAGGAACTGGCTGCCATTGTCTGAGACAAGATGCTGGACTCGATGGACCCTCCCTGGTCTGGTCCAGCAGGGCTCCTCTTCCCCACACTCAGGGCACTGGCTTACCTTCTCTGCCAGATGGGCTCCTTGGTGCGGGGGCAGGGGGGCATTCCGACTGGAGCCTTGGCCACCATCCGAAGGACATCGATGGGGCTTCTCTCCTGCATGGCTCTTCTGGTGTAGGATGAGTTCGATATTGGAAGGATATGTTCTCCCACACTGCGAGCACGTATATATTTGCTCTCCTGCATGAGTCCTCTCATGCACCACGAAGGCCGAAGTCCCTCGAAATGTTTGCCCGCAATAAGAACAAATGTATGTTTTTTCCGCCATTTGCAGGTTCTCGACTTAAGTCAATGCTCTGACGGAAGTTGTTTTCACAGTCTTGGCCCCTCTGTGTTCATTTACACCTGAAGAATCCCTCACCCGACTCTAAAACTTCCAGCATTTGCCTCCCAGACCAAGGTTAGTTCGGGGTTTTCCCTCCACAAGATCACTCAAATGACTTTGTGTCCCCAGGTGAATTCCAGGGCCCCCAAAAGAAATCCCTTCAGATCCTTCTAGTGGTTGATCACCAAAAGCCACTCCAGCTCTCTTCTGCAAACAATCCTCTTCATATTCCAGCACTTGGATATTAGATCCTGGAACAAAATGAGGACGTCTTCAGCAACGCCCCCCACAGCAGTGATGACCCCTCATCCCTCCCAATTCAGTACTGAACCAGGGTGTGCTGCAGTGTCCGAGAGTGTCAGACCTGGACCAGGGAGGAAGAAGTGCATCTCTATGCAAAGATATTCCCCTCTTAAGCCCGCGGATTTCTATTTATGTAGACTGGAATGTCGCTCCACAGGAAGGCACTCTGAGGCGGAATTCAGATGTCACAATAAACCAGGACTTGTTTAAGCTACAGTTGATACAACACACTCTAGTTAGTTTACCAGATGGAGGTAACAAGATCACAATTTGCTCATAAACCCGGGTTTGTCTGCTTCTTGCCACTTCTCCCCTCTACCCCCAGGATGCCATCTCTATAACCGGTGTGACTTGAAAAATGAGAACCTGAGAATTCACATCAGGCCACGATAAGGAGAAGCCACAATTAACAAACCAGCTACAAGTCTAGTTGGAAATCCTGTTTTGGTGCACACTAACAAACTGCATCCAGATGTTAGGGAAGTGCTGTGGCTCCGCCCTACAGCACCTGCTTTGCATGCAGGAGGTCCCAAATTCAATCCCCAGAATCCAGTAGATTATGTGAGAAACCTACATTCCTTGCTCTGGACAGCCACTACCTGTCTGAGCAAACAAGACAGACCGTGAGAGGCCAACCGTTTGATCCAGGATAAGGCATTATAGGGAAGGCATATCTTCTTGCTGAGAGACTACATTAGACCAGGGGTTCCCTGGAAACATCCTAGTAACTGGTTGCCACCAAGAACATCTAAAGAAAGTATCTTTCTAGCACAGTACTAGATAAATAATAAAATAACCAGGTAGTGGAAACCCTGAAAAACATAGCTCCTTTGTGATCCAGCTCATGGGAAAGAGATTTAGAGGGGGAAAAAACCCAAAGAGGTAAATTGTACTAAGCAAAGTCTTCAGAGAAAGTTTTATCATAAAAGAGAGAGAAGATTGGAAAGGGGCGGCTGGATTAAGAAAGTGCTGGAAAAGGGGCCAAACAAAACACAGGGAAGAGGCACACGACACCCAGCACAGGGATTTCCAAATCAAAGCCAGTACAGTTGAACGAACTCATGGAAGTACACATTACCAAGTCCCGTGCTGTACCAATATGTTGGAAGAGGCCTTATATCTAACAAAAACCCCACCTCCCGTGGATCCCAGCGTGGATTTCGGCTGAAGGCAATGGAAAGCCTCAAATGTCCAGGAATTCATGGTCAATGGAATCTGATCTAAGCCAGCCCCCTCTCTGAGAGTGACAAGCTGATTTCACCAGTCCCACTCAAAGACCTGTCTGATGTCAGAGGCTACCGTTACCAATCAGAAACATCTAAAATGACCGTGCAACCCCCTCAAGCATCTGGAAATGGCCCTGGACTTCCACAACAAATCGGTGGGCTGGCCAAAACCAGACTGTCCTTTGTCCGACTCTGCCAGGATGGTCCAAAGTGGAATGGAAATGAATGGGGCATTCTAATGAGAACACCAGGGGTCCAAGACCCCGGACGATCTAGGCGGCACTCTTGACTGGCCCTAGTCAGGTGTTAAGAGTCCCTGTCACAGGCTTTTTAATAGCGCTCTAACTTGTAACAACCCAATATTGAGAATCAGAGATCCTGAAGACCTTGGAGAGTCACTCCCAGTCCGAGCAGGCCTTGAGAGACCAATCAATGGACTTCTTGCATTCATGTTCAGTCAAACCACAGCTTATAAATAGCAGTTGATGATGTCTGAATGCAGGCCCAGAATCCTGATCAGCCATGAAACAAACTGGTCAGACTGGATCCAATCACTATCATTCAGCCTGACCTACTTCACAGGGGTGTTGTGAGAAAGAAATTGGGAGACAGAACTCTTTCAACACTGGAAGAAAGCTGTAGACAGATAAACAGAAGGCGCTGGTGATGTGAGAACATAAGAGGAGCCATGCTGGATCAGACCACTGATCCATCAAGTCCAGCACTCCGTGTCACACAGTGGCCAAAACCCTCTTTTCCCCGAACCACCTTTCCAAAGCTGTGTAGTAGTTTTGACATCCTGCGAGTTCAGGCCACCCTCAGGGGCCCACACGAGTGGACTCCACTGTATTGCTGGTGGATAACTGGACGCTTCTTCCGCTAACTTCTTGTAGTTGTTACTACAAGTGTTACATTCATATCTCAGTGGATTGCGTGCCTCAGGGAGAACAAACATCTTTCCCACATTAATTTGTCTCCTCAGGTAAACCTGGACATGTGCATGGAATCTCTTTCACGTTCTAGAAATTTCTGTGTGCCTCAGGCAGAGTTCCTATCCTATGCCCCCTCTTTCTTTAAACTGCACCCTTGCAGTATGCACAATCTGGTTTGCTTAACTTATTATCTTAACTTAACTTATTATCAAGCCCCAGGTCAAGGACAAATCCTTAAGTTCTCTTAAAGAACCTGAGAAAAGCCCTGCTGGATCAGACCAGTAGTCCCTCCAGTTCAGCCTCCCGTCTCACACAGTGGCCAGCCAGTTCCTCTGGTGGGCCAACAACAGGAGCGTAGAGGCCGAGGCCTTCCCCAATTGTTGCCTCCTGGCACTGGGAGTCAGAGGCTTAGTGCCTCTGAATGTGGAGGTTCCCCTCAGTCACCCCGGCTAGTAGCCACTGACAGACTTGTCCTTCGTGAATCTATCTAATCTCCTTTTAATGCTGTTTATTCCAGTGCCCACCAGGACATCTTCTGGGAGCGAATTCCACATTTTAATCACTCTCTGGGTAAAGTAGCATTTTCTTTTTCCTGTGTATTAACTCAGAATATCATCATCCCTTTGCATATCTATGGACACAAACGCCCAAATATACTGGAAAGATGGAAAGAAATCTATGCCTTTTAACCACTGCTATGTTTAGAAACATTTCTTGCTCATTTTACATGTATATATTCTGGGGTCTGTTGGTTTATTTAAATGAGTTGTAATCTACTTGGGAACCAAACAGGAAGGCAAAGGTGAAATGCAAAATACTTGGGGTGAAAACTATTTTGGACACTCCCTCCATTTGCTGAAGTATGAAAATGAATGTCTCAAAACCTGAGGAACCATCCACAAGCACAGTCTGGAATGCTACTGGGATGTGCTCACATTGTGCTTTAGATTGGGGGGGGGTAGTGTTTTTTAAGGCTATGTAGCTGGTAGACAGCAGAGGATTAAGGGTTAAGAAGGACTGCCCTGGATTACCCCTGACCAGGGACACCAGACTGGACGAACAGAGGTTCTCCTCCCGCAGGGTCTCTGCTAGACTGGCCAACCCCCAGGTGGGACCTGGAGATCTGTCCAAATTAAAGTTTATCCCCAGACCACAGAGATCACTTCCTCTGCAGAAAATGGCTGCTTTAGAGGGTGGTCTCTAGGGCACTATACCTCCTGGAGGACCGTCCCCTCCTCAGCAATTTCCCAAATCAGAGTTAGCCATTTCTGTTCTGCCCATCTTTCAAGAAGAAGAAGAAGAAGAAGAGGAGATTGGATTTATACCCCGCCCTCCACTCCCCAAGGGAGTCTCAGAGCGGCTTACAAACTCCTTTCCCTTCCCCTCCCCACAACAGACACCCTGTGAGGTAGGCGGGGCTGAGAGAGCTCTTTCCAGAACTGTCCTTGAGAGAACAGCTGGTACAGAGCTATGGCTTGCCCAAGGTCATCCAGCCAGGTGCAAGTGGAGGAGTGGGGAATCAAACCCGGTTCTCCTAGATTAGAGTCCATGCACTTAACCACTACACCAAACTGGCTCTCCACACCAAACTGGCTCTCCAGAAGCAATTTCAGGAGGCAGTTTCCTCTGGGCCAGTTTAGCCAGGGATCCTGGAGGGGTTTTTTGCCTCAGGGGTTACTGGCTGTGTGTGTGTGGGGGGATGTATCTGTGAATCTCCTGCTTTGTGCAATGGGTTGGACTAGATGACCCTGGAGGTCCCTTCCAACTCTACCATTCTATGATTCTTAGAGCTCCACACACAGGGCCCCTCCTCTTAACCAACCAGCCAACCAATCACCCTGCAAGGTAGACCAGTCGGAGAGGGAAGAAGGCTTGGCCCAGGGAGAGTCAGGTTTGAACTCAGACCTTTTTCCAGGTTGTTGTCTAACCTGAACTATTCTCCCCTCCCGCCTTCCAGACTCCCTCGGAGCTCTCCTGAAGACCTCCTCCCACTGCTAGGGTTGCCAACTCCAGGTTGGGAAACTCCTGGAGATTTGGGGGGGGGGGGCGCTGAGGAAACTAGGAGAGGGTCAACAGGGATATTGCTGCTTCAGAGTCCACCTTCTGAAGCCGCCCTTTCCTGCAGGGGGGCTGTGATCTCTGCAGCGAGCAGCTCCACTGTTATTGTAGCAGGTCTCCAGGCCCTCCCTGGAGGCTGGCAATCCCGTCCCAAACGCGGCACGAATCCCGTGGAAACCCCCAACCCCCCCCCCCCAACCCCGTCCTCTGCCCCTCCCAGCCCGTCCCCCTCCCGGGTCTCCAGCCGAGGTCCTGCAAGGAGCGCCACCCCCAAATGCAAAGAAAGGGGCGCCGGAAAAAGCGGGGGGGGGGGAGCAGAAATCCCCGCCCCCCAGCTAGGCTGGACTCCCCCACGGGCCACCCCCAGCCAAAAAGGGCGGGGTCCACCCCCCACCCCTCTCACTCGCGGGAGGCCGGGCGGCGGAGCGCAGAGGCGACAAGTCCAGCGAAGGCGCGCGCGCCCAGGATCGGAACCCGCCGCCGCAGACCCGGGCGCGGAGGGAGGGAGGGAGGGAAGACGCGTGTCCGGAAGAGCATGGCCATTCGCCGCACTCCCCGACACGTGGTCGACCGGGGCGAGACTTCCGTGGGAAGGGAGGCAGCCAGCCCGCGAAAGGTGGGGGTGGGGGCGCAGTCCTACCCCAACTGAGTGTTACGAACTTGGAGGTGGTTGACGAAGGAGCGGGGGGGACCCCGCTTCAGCCGCCTTTGACAGAGCGGGAGGGATCCTCCGGGAGGAGCGCAGCCCGGTGCAGAGCGACTCCCGAGCAGCCCCACTGAGGTGCGCAGGGCGTGGCGGAGGGCGGCCGGGCTGGAGCGCCTCCTGGAGGGGACGGGAGGACCCGTGTCGCATTTCTCTGCAGCACTGAAAATGTTAAGCCCGCGGAGCCCTTTGCTGGAGAGGCCGAGCAAGGGGGGGGGGGGGGGTCCGGAAGAGGGGAGGGGGCCTGTTGCGCCTCGTGTGCGCGCGGACATGCTTCTGGACCGGTGGGGGGGGCGGGGGGAGAGAACAGGGAGGGGCCGTCGGAGAAGCAGCAGCAGCAGCAGCCGCCGGGAGAAGCGGCGCAGACGGACCCCCGCGGGGAGGTCTCCTTAGAAATAAGGCATGCACCGCCGGGGGAGGGGGGGGGGGTTGAGAATAAGATTTCAGTTCTTGGGAGGGAGGAAGACGGGGATCATGCCAGGCCGTGGCTGTCCCGGGGTTGCCACCTCCCGGAAGGCGAATTCCTGGACATTTGGGGAGGGGGCGGACCTCAGATGGGAACCAGGCCGTAGAAGAGTCCTCCCCCCCCCCCAGTGCACCCCTTTTCTCCGCGGGGGAAGCTGACCTCAGCCTGCCGGAGGTGGGCTGTCATCCTGGGAGGACTCCAGACAGGTGCGGATGCCGAGGTGCCATATGTTTGGGCCATAGTCTCATTTCCATGGATCCCTGCACATCTGGACAGATGATATCACCCCATAACTGACTCCCCCACCATCAACTACCTCTCCTTTCTTAGTTCTATATTGCTTGCTTATTTGAATGGTTAGTGTGCTTATAATTAGGGAAATTCTTCAATAACAAGTATTTAATTTACTCTTCAAACCTGGAGTCTTCCTACCCTACTGGCCCTTGGTGTACAATTGCTGTGTGATCCCCATACCCCTCTGGTCTCTGTCACATAGCTGATTTCCCCAGACAAACATCCTAGGAGTCTTGTGTGCTGTTCTGAAGGCCTCACTTCAACAAGGATGTGTCAGAAGAACAGAGTGCCTGCAGAGAAGAGCGGCCGGGACCAGTGCTGATCACTACACTGTATTCTGGACTTTTGGTGCGTTGAACTCAGTACGCAACAGCCTGTTACTTGGAGGAGGGCAGGGAGCTGTTCCTGTTGGCAGCAGAGGAGAGGACTTGCAAAAATGGGTTTAAATTAAGGGCGGGAAGGAACGGGCTGGAAATTAGGAAAAACTTTTAGGCTGTAAGAGTTGTGCAGCAGTGGAATCAGCTGCCTGGGGAGGTGGTGAGCTCCCCCTCCCTGGCAGTCTCCAAGTAGCGGCTGAACAAATACTTCCCAGGGATGCTCTATCCTGCATTGATCAGGGGGTTGGACTAGATGGCCTGTAGGACTCCTTCCAACCCTCTAAGGCAGGAATCCTGCGGGGGGGGGGGGGGAGCGGCTGTGAGATTGTCTCAATAGATATAGTCCACAACAGGACGTCTTAAGTAGAAAGTCCTTTATTTGTAGAAAAGATCATGTTGGTCAAATGCTTTTCCTGTTAGTAATGCCGAAGCTTGGAATTGCAATTACAATTATAATTGGTATGAAATATGGCCTAACTACCCCCTACCAATCAACAGGGAGAATTCTTGGTGCCCAAATATACTGGCCCAATATTCCCATGGAAAGCGCGGCAAAATGAGTTCTCAGGGAGAAATAGGGTTGAATATTTTGGGGGGGGGGGGGAAGTTCCCAGAGAAACTAAGCCAAAGGAATACATAACACCTGTGATTCTTGTAACACATGACAGGAGGCACTTTCGTTCAAGGTCGTTAGCTAAGGAGGCTAGAGATAAAAGGGAAAAGAAAGCAAATGAGTAATGAGCAGGTGCCAAGCAAAGCCAGCAAGGCGTGCATTCCAAAGGTGGGAGTCGGGTTCCTGATGCTATCTCCCTGGCTGGACCTACAGAGGTTAAGTGAAACCTTGGAACACAAAGCATTGTGAGTTAAGCAGTAAACGTCAAAGCAACTCAGGAAGTATTGGAACATGTAACACAAAAACTTCATTGATCATGGCAAGACAGTCACCCAGGCATATGGCAGCGTATGCTCAACTGACAGCTGCCTGTCCAGCCTAAGGCAGGGCATTCCCTCTTTCTCCATCCGTCTCTGGGGCTGCAAACGGAGGATCTATTGCCGGGGATGGAGTAAGCCCTTGAGGGGGGGGGGGGGGTCCAAATGCAGCCTTCTTTCCCCGGAATCCGGGCTCTCCCCGCGGCGCAAGGGAAGCGCTTCCTCGCCTCAATTTTTCGAAAAGAGCCTGGTCTCCACTCTAGCCCCGCCTCCCCCCCCCCCCCCGCCACTGAGTTTGACGGTCCCTAGAGGAGGTGGGCGAATAAGGAGCGCGGGGGGGGGGGGGCGGCGGCGAACACGCAGCTTCAGCCTCCTTTTCCCGAGAGGGCGCACAGCAGCGCAGGATCCTCTGGGCGTCCAACTTGGTGCAGAGCGACTCCCGAGCAGCCCCATTGAGAAGCATAGGGCGTGGCGGAGGGCGGCCCGGCTGAAGCTCCTCCTGGCTGGAGGGGACGGGAGGACGTATTTCGCATTTGTCTGCAGGACTGAAAGGGTTAAGCCCGCAGAGCCGTTTGCTAGAGAGGCCGAGCAAGGGGGGGGCGGAGAAAAGGAGGGGGTTCCTTTGCTCTTCGTGGGCATGCGCACAGGCGTGTCGGGGGGGGGGGGCGGCGTCTGCATTTGGAGGGAGAACCGGGGGGGACTTCGGAGAAGCGGTGCAGCCGGACCCCCGCGGGCTTAACCCGTGAGTCGTGCACGAGGTGGGAGGGGAAGAATAAGCTTTTAGCTCTTGGAAGGGAGGAAGGCGGGGGATCGTGCCAGTCCAAGGCTGTCCTAGGGTTGCCATCTCCCGGAAGGCAAATTCCTGGACATTTGGGGAGGGGGGGTGGACCTCAGATGGGAACCCGAGAGTGCTCCCGCTAGTGCAGCCCTTTTCCCCCGGAGAGCTGATCTCTTTCGGCTGGAGGTCGGCTGTAATCCTGGGAGAACTTCAGGCGCCACCTGGAGGTTGACAACCCCGATAGGCAGTACTTTTGCCCCACCATAGAAGCAGACTTAGAGGGGTTTTTGGGGGGGGGGGCGGTGATAACCGGTGTCTTTCAGGACAAGAAAAGTTGAATGTAGTTCTCGCTGGTCATTTTAATTCTGCCAGCAGACAAACCAACAGAAGCAGGGCGTGGGGTGGGGTGGGAAGAGTAAGAAAGGGCTTGGGGGGTGGGGTGTGAAGGGAAGTCCGGCCTGCCCTGGAACCGGCTCCAGCCCCATCGTGAGACCCAGATGCAAACCCCCCGCGGGGGGGGGGGGCAGAGCTGCCAGCTGGTGTCCCTTCCTGGCCCAGCAGAGGAGAGGAACATTTTAAACAACTCTGTTGCCAAGGTGCTGAGAGCCTAGCAACACCACGGGTGCTCAACGCCCACCAATCACTGCCTGCGGCGACTCCCCTGACAGGCAGAGAGGGGCGGAGCATGCTGATGTGGACACCCCCCCTAGTATCAGCCTCCCCCAGACCCAAGGCCAGGAGGAACAAATGGCACACGCAGGCATCCATCATGGAGTGACTGAGATGACCCCCCACCCGGAGTAAACACACCCGGGAGCCCCACGGATGTGGGTTTGAGTACCCACCTGCAGCAGTACTTTGCAAAGGGGACGCACAGGGGGAGAACACGGCAGTTCCAGCCACATTGCCCCTGCCCCCCATCACTCCACAGCACATTTCACGGAGGCAGACATACACAGTGGCATGGGGTTAGGGTGAGAGGAACAGCATCCTTTTGCCAGGCAAGGGAGAGAAGAGGAGACTGAAATTAAACCGCACCCTTCCCTCAGAGTCTCAGTGCAGCTTACAATCTCCTTTACCCTCCCTTTCCACGACAGACACCTTGTGAGGTAGGTGGGGCAGAGAGAGCTCTTTGAGAAGTGCTCTTGAGAGAAAAGCTCTGAGGGAACTTGTGACTGACCCAGGGTCACACCAGCAGCTGCATGTGGAGGCGTGGGGAATCAAACCTGGTTCTCCTAGATCAGAGTCTGTGCTCTTAACCACTACACCAAACTGGCTTTGTTTCCAAGGCACAAGAGGGTTACAGACCTCCAGATGATAAACAGGGATAAACACCAGGGCACAGACACAGGAAACCAGGGGTCAAGTCCTGCTAAGGGGGGTGCCAGAAAGAAAAGCATGCCCAGAAAGGGATCCCAGATGAGATCAAATGTGATGAATCATTCATGCGGATTGGCTGGCCCAGATTCCAAGCATTTTGGCTGCCTCCCACCCCAATAAACCATCTCCAGCAGGGCTTGGAGAAACGATGGTTGGGGGGGGGGGGTGACATGATCGAGGTTTATAAGATTATGCATGGGATGGAGTAGATAGAGAAAGAAGAGAGCCAGTTTGGTGTAGTGGTTAAGTGTGCGGACTCTAATCTGGGAGAACCGGGTTTGATTCCCCACTCCTCCACTTGCACCTGCTGGATGACCTTGGGCAAGCCATAGCTCTGTACCAGCTGTTCTCTCAAGGACAGCTTGGGAAAGAGCTCTCTCAGCCCCACCTACCTCACAGGGTGCCTATTGTGGGGAGGGGAAAGGAAAGGAGTTTGTAAGCCACTCTGAGACTCCAAGTGAGTGAAGGGCGGGATATAAATCCAATCTCTTCTTCTTCCTCTTCTCACAATACAAGAACTCGTGGGCACTTCATGAAATTGCTGAGCAGTTGGGTTAGAACAGGTAAAAGGAAGTACTTCTTCACCCAAAGAGTGATTCACACGTGGAATTCACTGACACAGGAGGTGGTGGCGGCTACAAGCATGGACGGCTTCAAGTGGGAATTAGATAAACATATGGAGCAGAGGTCCATCAGTGGCTGTTAGCCACAAAGTATAGATAGGAACCCTCGGTCTGGGGCAAGTGATGCTCTGTATTCTTGGTGCTTGGGGGGGGGGCAACAGTGGGAGGGCTTCTAGTGTCCTGGCCCCACTGCTGGACCTCCTGAGGGCACCTGGTCTGTGGCTTTTGGGTTTTGGCCATTTTGTGACAGAGTGTTGGACTGGATGGGCCACTGGCCTGATCCAACATTGGCTTCTCTTGTGTTCTTATATTACCTCTACCCTGCTTCTTCATGGGGTGAGAAGTGTCAAGGGATACTGTTTACCTGGATTGGTTCCACCTGGAAAGAGAAAGCCCAGGAACCTTCTGGTTTCTTGTTAGCCTTAATGCCCAGGATCCTGGCAGAGCTGAGAGTGAGTGGAAGCCAGAGGAATTCCCGCAGAGTCTCAGGTCCACTCCCCCACAGCAGATACCCAGAGGGAGCATTTCCGTGCCATGGGTTTTTTTTTTCCCCAGCCAGATCTCATTCCGAAGCCTGCCTGCCTTTTTCTCCCAATTCCTTTCCCTTCCCTCACCTGGGTGCTCGGACAGAGCTCTTGCCTAACATTTCAGGCCTCCCGAAGAGATGCGTAGAATGGTAAAGGGTCCACCAGTCCCTCTTGTCCTTTTGAGCCCCGAGGCCAGACTGAGCCAATGTAAGGAGAGGCTAAGCTTGTAACCTCCTTAAAGAGCCAAACAGAGACACAAAACTTTCCCGAAGAACCAAGGAGGTGCATCCAAAATAGCTTGGTTTGTAATACAGCAAAATGATCTTAAACCTGGCCGACAAAATGCAAGAAGCAGTTCTGTGCTCATCCACCAGAGCAGGCCCGTAGCCAGGAATTTCTGACTGGAGGGGGGCATTTTAATTCCTTGGGGGGGCACTGGCTGCTCCGATTAGAAGTCATTTGACTACCAGCTTCTCGGCCTTCCACTTGGCCAGCAGCTCTGCCTGCCTGCCTTGAGCGTGGAAGTCTTGTGCCTTCCCCCAATGCAGAAAAGACACTCTGGAGGTTGCTGCCGGGGTGGGGTGGGGGTGGGCAGGGGTGGGGAGAGAAAGCACCGGTTTCCTCTTGGGAAGGGAGGAGTTGGCTGGCAGCCATGGGGACTAGGCTGGGAGGGGGTTCAGTCAGACCTCATAAAAAGAGTGCCGATCCGGCTTCTCTCTCTCTTTTTGCAGCTCCAAGCCGCCAGGCTCCCCCCCCCCCCCCAGCCTCCGAGCCGGGAGGGAGTTATGCTGAGTCATGAAGACGGGGTGAGGGGAGTGGGGACCGTCCCAAAGGAAGGGGGAAGGCAAAGAGATCCGGCTTGGATGGCCTAGTTGCTGCCTAAGCAGTTGGGTGGGGAAAGTGGAAACGGGCTCAGTCAGTTTGAAGCAAGAGAAGGGGAGACAGGCAGCTTGAGGGGCTGACCCGATGAACAAAGGCAGGTCTGCCTGTGCGGGGTTTGACTTGCCAGCTTGGGAACTGGAGCCGCCCGGAGGGAGAGCAACGCAAGGCTTGCTTCGTCCCCCGGCAGCAAGCACAAGAAATGAGTTGGGGAGCCTGGCCAGGGTGGCAAGTCGGGGGGCTGGGCCCTGAAATGCCCCACTGTAGCTGCAGGCTGACCCCAGGGCAATTCTCACTATGAAGGTTTGTGACGTTCAGTGGTGCATTTCCATTCTCTTTTGTTTTCATTCTGACACGCTGCTGTCCGTGTCTCTCCGTCCCCACAGGGAGAAGCCTCCCTTCATTGCCAAGTGAGTAAAAGCACATTTTCACAGGTGGACGTGACTCTAGAGGAGGAGCAGGAGATGGAAGAACAGGACCCAGAATGACCTCAGACTGGGAAGAGAGCAAGGAGAGGCCGCCATCCCGTCCAGCCTCGAAGTGGTGTTGAATTCTGGGAAAGCTGGGCCAGAGGTCCTGGCTAAGGGCACCGTGACCTCAGATGTACATAGCTGACACTTCCGGCTGCTCTGCTACCTTGAGGCCGATGGCCCCCGAGAGGTTTGCAGCCAACTCCATGGACTTTACAACCAATGGCTGAAGCCGGAGAAGCACACCAAGAAGCAGATCCAGGACCTGGTGACTCCTGGAGCAGTTCCTGACTCTCGTGCCCCAGAAGATGCAAGGCTGGGTCAGAGGATGTGGGCCTGAGACCAGTTCCCAGGCGGTGGCCCTGGCCGAAGGTTTCCTCCTGAGTCAGGCGGAGAAGAGGCAGGCAGAACAGGTGAGGGGGTTTCCTCCAGGGGTGTCCAGTTCAAGCAATGATATTGGGCCTTATCCTAAAGGTTCCCTGCCAGAATATTGCCCAAGTTTTTATCATCCAAATGGGAGATTTCATGGCCTCCTTCAGTAGCTTATTCTACAAGAGAATTTCTGATCCCTCCAGATAACAAACCAGGTCTGCTGATGGAAGGGTGCAGAGTCTGGGAGTGGGGCAGGATCCATTCCTTGGTTTCTTTTCCATTCCAGCTGTTACCCTTCTCCCTCGCTGCTGTTTCAGATGTGGGGACCATCCCTGAAGGTGGAAGCTACAACCCCTGAGGCGGAAGGAGCTTCCTGGGAGCACGGGCAGAGGGCGCAGGCCGTGGAGCGTGCCCAAGATCCCCTCTCCTTTGGTAAGGACCCAGTGTTCTTGGATGCAGTTGGGGGTACCCCATGAATGTGACGGGTGGAGAGTTCAGGTCAGGATAAAAATAAATAGTTCTACACAAAACAGAGAGTTAATTTGCGACACTCAGTGTCCACTAACTCTGATGCCTCCAAAAGGAGATTAGACAAATTCCTGGAGGGCAATTTCTCCCATTCATTAAAAAATTCAAACCTCACCTTCCTTCCATAAAAACAAATCAAGTTTCCGAGGGGGGAGAGACAAACCTTAGCAGAACTATTCAGCCTGGTGGATAAAGGGAGCCTCCACCTTCTGAGGCAGCAGAGCTCTGAAAACCTGTTTCTAGGGCCAAAAATATTGGGGAAATTTGGTTTCTGTGCCTGTCCCTCAAGGGGCATCTGTCAGGCCACTGTGGGAACTAGGATGCTGGGAAGGGATGGCAGGCGATGGCAGTTGGCCCTGCTGTCTCATCAGTTAGATGTTGAGCCTCGTTGGCCCTTGCGCGTCTTCCGTTTTCATCTTATATAAGACCGCTCTTCTTCTTTCCTACCTGGGCTTGTAACTGTTGTCTGTAGCACCCTCTGCAGTTCCCTTTTTCCCTGAGATGGTCTTTGGAGGGCTTCAGACAGGTCTGTGGGGAGCTGTTCCTACCCACTTCCCTGTCTTTTTGTCCGGCTCACGTCCTCTCCCTTTGCAGTCTAGGCACTAGTTGAACCCTTCCTCTTTGGCCCTTACTGGACCCGCCTTTTGAAAGGTTGCTTGGAGGAGGGACATCCCCAGGTTCTCCCTTTCCCTCCAGTCCAGGGGCTATATAGACAGTTGTATTCCTAGTGGTGCAGTAGGATATACATCATAACATTCAGTTTCATACACAGTGAGTACAAAAGCTATTGCTTCCAGTTGTGAAGGTATATAAGAAAAGTTTAACAACTGCCACCATTCCATAAACTGTTTCTCCTCTTGAGTTACGTTTTTGTTGTTCAGTCACATAGTCAATTCAAGACTCTTTGTGACCCCATGGACCACATCTTGCCAGGCCCTCCTGTCTTCTGTCATGCTCCGGAGTTTGCTTAATTTCATGTTCGTTGCATCGATAACACTGTCTAACCATTTCATCCTTTGCCGTCCCCTTCTTCTTTTACCTTCAGTCTTTTCCATCATCAGGGTCTTCTCCAGGGAGTGTGCCCTTCTCATTTGGTGGCCAGAGTATTTGAGCTTCAGCTTCAGTATCTGACCTTCCAGGGAACAGTTAGGGTTGATTTCTTTTAGGACTGACTGATTTGATCTCCTTGCAATCCAAGGGGCTCTCAAGAGTCTTCTCCAGCACCATAATTCAAAAGAATCTATTCTTAGGCACTCGGCCTTCCTTATAGTCCAACTCTCGCAACCATACATTACTACTGGGAATACCATTGCTTTGACAATATGGACTTTTGTTGGCAGGGTGATGTCTCAACTTTTTATTATGCATCTAGGTTTTGTTAGCTAAATTGCTCCATTTCTTAATAATAGATTGGGGAATTATGGTATTAATAAGCAATTGGCATAACTATAGGATCAGACCTTTATATACAGGAGTCCCACTTAGTCCAGTAGCCCAGAAATAAATGCAGAGACCAGTTTTTAAAGAAATGGTTTCTTTACCAAATAGTTTGCACACAAACAATGTTTCAAACACACACACACACTTACACAGATCTAAGAAATACAGGTTTGAAAAGGTACAGCGACATTTGCATTAGCAGGTATTTTGTTGGTCGGTGATATGTACCTGCCCTGACGTGGTGAAGTGATCCTGCAGCTGAAAAAGGGGTAAGGGAGAGTATAAGGGAAGGGATCGTGTTCTGGCCTGCAGAGCACGTGGAGAGACTCTGAACAGTACTAGATCAAGAGTCTGTGCAGTAGGGCAGGGTCAGATAGGAGATGCACGAGAGAGAGAGAGAGAGAGAGAGAGCACATGGCCTGTGTTCTCCCTTTATACTAAAAGTGACTGGGTGGGTGTGGCCTGGTCAGTCACATGGTCCCCAGGAAGTCTAGCAAAAGAAAAACCACTGTTTCTATCCAGTGACGCTTTTCAGAGAGGAGGGACAGCTGGCTGTCTTGATGGGCTCAGGAGGGTGAGTCAGCCAGTTAATCCGGTCGCGTGCTGTTTCAGGGCAGCGTTGCTGGAAGGAGGTGGTGATAGGGACTGCCTACATGTTGGAGATGCTGTTCATAATGGTGCTTTAAAGAAAGTTTATGTTGCCTTTGCAGAGCATGGCTTCTCTGTAACTCTGGGTGCTGGTTCCACATGGCTGCGGGTCTCAGGGAGGCTGGCATGCCGTCTACCTGAATTTGCGGTCGTCTTAGGGAGGCAGGGATGGATGGCCTTGGGTCTTCCATGGGTCCACATCTGGTTTAACACATGTCAGTTTTCTTATTTACTTCACTGATATCGTGTTTAGTATCTGTGAGATCCTTCTGGATTTCCTCCAGCTGTGTTGACATCTTTTGCATATAAGAATCCATCTTGGTCTGAAGTCGGTCAACCGCTGCTGCAATTTCCGTTTGAACAATACATTTCATTGAGTCTTGTATCAGTGTCTGGAAATCTTCGAGATTGAGTTCTGCCAGATTGGCACTTGTGGACCTAGGTACCCCTGGAGAGGTACCTGGTGTTATGTGTTTTTTTCTTTTTAACCTCCTTAGGGTCTGTTCCACTGGTCATAGTAAAAGTTTTTTGAATATTATTCATGTAAAAACAAAGCTTAGTACCCTGTGTCAGTACTCAAACCAAGTAACCTTAGAACCAAATCAATGTCTACAAAAGATTTAGAACAGCCAGTACTTCTGAAGTAAGTTTAGCATTTGCTAAACAAAATCATTCCCAGAACTTCCAGGTATAACATTACTGTCCAAGCAAGAGACACAATATATAGCACAATCAGACGTCAAGAATTCAAAATAAAAACCACAGAATTTCTAAACGATGTTTTACCCAAACAGTGGTTTTTTTAAAAAAAGAGAAGGAAGGTGAAGGGAAAAGAGTGAACCAGTTAAATGTTTTCTGCCTTCTGCTTTCTGCCTTCCAGAAAAAACCCCCAGCCCAGTCCAAGTCATATTGTGTTCCTTCAGGCCAAAGACTTATCCAGTTAGCAGTAGTTAGATTATATATAAAAGCCAAAATAACAAGGAAACAAATGAAACAAAGGAATCCAAAAAAAAGAAAAGAAAAGAAAAGAAAATTATTCCCAAAGGTGGAAAAGTATTATATTCCAAAAGGAAAAGAAAATCCAGGAAAGAAAGTGAAAAACCCAGGAGCCAAACTGCAAACCACAAAAAAAAAAAAAATTAAAAAAGGGGGGGGGGAAATAATCCACAGAGAGCCAGAAAAGGGAAAAAGCAGATTAATATCCATAAAACCAGACATTATTGAACTCGCATCAGTATAAAAGGCATTCCACAAGCAGGTCAGCAATTCAGAAATCCAGCATTTAAAGTGTTAACTCTGTCTCTCTCCAGCCCAGAGTGCAAATTCAATCGCTGTTAGGAATGGATGAGAGGGGAAGGGTGCTTCAGTGCTCCGTGCTTCAGTGGTGGGATTTAAAAGTTAAAGGACTCAGACAGATCAGAGAGTTGTAATGTTTTTGCAGAAAAGTTTTTGCAGATCTTTCTTCTCCTTGCTTAATTCTAACTCCTGTAATACTGTCTCGGTGTGTGCCATACACACCCTCTGGGCCACCTCCCAAATATCTTCTTGACAATCATCCAGGTCTGAGTCAGGGTCACGGCTGGGGAGGACATCTATTCCATCATTTGCCCCCTTTGTAACTGCTGCTATCAACCCTTTTCTGGCAGTAAGTGCTTCTTTAAGCTTTTAAATATTTCTGTAGCATTTCTCATGATTTTCCTTGTTATCTTTTTCTTTTGCTGTGTCATAACTTTCACTGCAGCCTGTGCCTCCACCATTTTTGTTTTGAAATCCTGTATTTTCCCTTCTGCTGTCCTAGCTTTTTCTTTCCAAGATTTACATTCATCTTCTAACTGATGTAGCACAGATGAATCTTGTAAGTTCTGTGCCACGCTGTCTAAATAGTGTGTTTTTCTTAAGCACGCCTTTTCTTTCAATTTACTAATTTAGTATTCCTGGTCATCTATTTTGTCCATACACTCTTGAAACATATTTTTCTGTTCTTGGGCTAATAACTAAAGGATCCAATGCCCTCCTTTCTCAATCTGACCTTTATTCCTCGTAAATTCTCACTTGTTTAAACACTGAATTAGCTTTCTGCATTGGGTCCTGTCCCTGGAACATTTCTAGTTTAAGGATACTAGCTGTCCCTTTCTCCTCCACCCATTTTTGTAAAGGGTCAGATTTTTCTTCTTCCTTCCTTTTACATTTTTTCTATTTTGAAACTTTTGGCTAACCTTTTCTCTGTCAATTCACTGGAAGGTTTATTCCCCATTGTGGATTGATTTATGGCTCCCTATTTAGTTTAGTTTAGTCCTTTTACTGGGAGTGCAAGTCCTTCTCAGCTATTCTCAGAGCAAAATTGCCCCGTTCTCCACCAGTCTGTTAACCTTCCCAGGTCAACCCTTAGCTGCAAGAGAGAATCTTTTCATTTTCCTCCGGAGAGGACATTGCTCCCAGGGAAAGAGAAGACCAATTATTTATGCATAATTCTTAACAAAGGCCTTTTCTTATGATCACATCTGACGGTTTGAGAAAAATACACTGTGGACGTCTCCCAACCCACATTCTTATTTGTTATTTCAACTGAACCATATCTAAAATAAGCAGCAGATAGCAGTATATATCTCACCAATCCCAATGCAGAGCTTGGCAGGAGAGGGTCTCACCTTTCCGATTTTCCTGTGAAGAGAGAAGTGCAGATGCATTTCTCTCTGGACCTGACTTCCATTAAACCGTCTCTCTATTCTTATACCCTTTTAAGTACATCTGCCCACCTTTACTGTCCAGTCAGAATTGTCCCATGCCTATGAACCTTTGTCCATCTTCTATGCTCATCACTTTTTTGACTATTAATATCTTGTTTTGGGGACTTTCTGTCTGGATTTTCCCCTCATGTCAACACCCTTACATAAGGCATTTCAAGGCAAATGTCATTGCAACTGTCTCCTCTGGGGGTAGCTGTTTAGGCTATGGTTTCCCCTTAGCTGTTGTCTGACAACTGTCTGTTCTTCAGCCTAAAAATCCTATTACTCCTCCTCCTCCTCCTCTTCTTCTTACTCCTTAGTATAGATCACAGTATAGCAAGGTGAGACCTCCCCTCTTGGTGATTCAGAACAATATACTTATTATTGGACCTGGAGCTATAGCAGTCCCTACGTCTATGAATAATAAGGTTGGATTGCTGTAACCCCTATATAATATACTGTGTATATAATGTTCACTAGTGTGCATTTGCCTGTAGTACTCTCCATATGTGCTTTACAACAGGTACGATTCTCTTCCCTATCTGTATGTGAATAACATGTATCCCTAGGCATACTATGAACTTCAGTTATTCAGTTAGACCCTTTAGAATGAAACCTGGATGAAAGAAATCATGTCTGGTCTGTGAAATCTGTCTGTACTATCACTATTTCCTACTTGGACTTCTAGGTGCTTTCCAGTCAGGACTAAATTAGCAAATGCTAATTAGGGGATCTCCAAGCTAACAAGCCCCTTATCTTAAAAATCATTAAGCTAAATATTCAGGTCTGTCCTTAATTTCCACAAGCAAGCCACTTAGTCAAGCAACCCTTTCCGCAGTATTCAAGTCTCCGGATTGCTCTGTCAAGATCATCGAAACATGTTTTTCTGTTTTGCACAATGTCCTTTGGTATTCTCTGCCAGAGAAGTTGCAATGACCTTTTTCCACTGCTTCAAGTAACTAGGTACTTGGTCATTTTCAAGCTGGAAAAACAAAGCCTTGGACAGGCCAAACAGAGTCCATTCAGAGCTTCTATTCAGATAAGTTTCTATTCAAAGGCAAGTATAACATAAAACCCTACATGGGGATGAAGAATCCTTGAATACTAGATACTCTGGCTAAAGCTGGAGGGGTGGTTAAGATGAGCCAATATGAACAAGGCCAAAGGGTAAACATATGGAGCAAAGGTCCGTCAGTGGCTATTAGCCACAAGGTATAGATTGGAGCTCTTGGTCTGGAGTAAGTGATGAACTGTATTCTTGGTGCTGGGGGGGCAACAGTGGGAGGGCTGCTACTGTCCTGGCAGCTGGTATTTTTAGCCACTGTTGGACAGAGTGCTGGACTGGATGGGCCATTGGCCTGATCCAACATTGACTTCTCTTATGTTCTTAAACGGCCATCAATCCTTATCTACTGCAGTCATATAGATGCCTTTGGACCTTAGCAGCCCTCAAAGGTGCTAACAGGATTGCTCTATTTTTTCCAGCAGAAGATGATCAGAGGAATGAAGAGGACATGAAACTTCAGCAAATTCCAGATAAAGTTAAAAATGAAGACTTGAAAGAAAATGTCAGCAATCGAGGCAGACTGATGAGAAAGAAAGGCAGTCATATGGTTGAGAAGAGAGATGGAAGAACACATAATGTACATATTCCAAAGCACAGGATAATGAAGGCAAGTAAATCTATTCGGTGTGAAAAGTACTTCAGAAAAAGATCACAGCTCTTTGTACACCAAAGAACCCACACTGGGGAGAAACCCTTTGAATGTTCAGAGTGTGGAATGAGATTCAGTGTGAATGGCAGTCTTCAACGGCATCAGAGAACTCACACAGGGGAGAAACCTTTTGAATGCTCAGAGTGTGGAAAGAGATTCAGTCGGAGTCCCCATCTTCAACAGCATCAAAGAATCCACACGGGGGAGAAACCTTTTGAATGCTCAGAGTGTGGAATGAGATTCAGTCAGAGTGGCACTCTTCAGAAGCACCTAAAAACCCACACAGGGGACAAACCTTTTGAATGCTCAGAATGTGGAAAGAGATTCAGTAGGAGTGGCCATCTTCTACAGCATCAGAGAACCCACACAGGGGAGAAGCCTTTTGAATGCTCAGAGTGTGGAATGAGATTCAGTCAGAGTTGCAATCTTCACCTGCATCGAAGAACCCACACAGGGGAGAAACCTTTTGAATGCTCAGAGTGTGGAAAGAGATTCAGTCAGAGTTGCAATCTTCACCTGCATCAAAGAACCCACACGGGGGAGAAACCTTTTGAATGCTCAGAATGTGGAAAGAGATTCAGTCAGAGAGGCAATCTTCAACTGCATCGAAGAACCCACACAGGGGAGAAACCTTTTGAATGCTCAGAGTGTGGAAAGAGATTCAGTCACAGTGGCAGCCTTCAGCTGCATCAGAGAACCCATACAGGGGAGAGACCTTTTGAATGCTTAGAGTGTGGAAAGAGATTCAGTCAGAGTGGCCGACTTCAGCTGCATCGGAGAACCCACATAGGAGAGAAACCTTTTGAATGCTCAGAGTGCGGAAAGAGATTCAGTCAGAGTGGCAGTCTTCAACTGCACCAAAGAACCCACACAGGGGAGAAACCTTTTGAATGCTCAGAGTGTGGAAAGAGATTCAGTACCAGTGACCATCTTCAACTACATCGAAGAACTCACACAGGGGAGAAACCTTTTCAATGCTCAGAGTGTGGAAAGAGATTCAGTGTGAGTGGCAGTCTTCAACAACATCAGAGAACCCATACAGGGGAGAAACCTTTTGAATGCTCAGAGTGTGGAAAGAGATTCAGTCGGAGTGCCCATCTTCAACAGCATCAGAGAATCCATACAGGGGAGAAACCTTTTGGATGCTCAGAGTGTGGAAAGAGATTCAGTACCAGTAGCCATCTTCAGACGCATCGAAGAACTCACACAGGGGAAAAACCTTTTGAATGTTTAGAGTGTGGAAAGAGATTTAGTCGGAGGGGCACTCTTCAACAGCATCAGAGAACCCACACAGGAGAGAAACCTTTTGAATGCTCAGAGTGTGGAAAGAGATTCAGTACCAGTAGCCATCTTCAGATGCATCAAAGAACCCACACAGGGGAGAAACCTTTTGTCTGCTCAAAGCGTGGAAAGAGATTCACTCAGAGTGACATTCTTCTACTGCAACAAGGAACCCACAAGGAGAAACAATTTTAACAGCTTAATTATTAAAAGAGCTTTTCTCCTATTTCAGACTTAAGACAACCATGGTCCATAGATAGCACTGAAAAAATATAAACTGCTGTAAGAAGCTTGAATTTATACAGAAACGTTATGCTAACAGGGAAGAAATGTTATAAATACTCATAGTGTGGAAAGAGCTTTATCTATGTTCAAAACCTTAGAAAGATCCCACAGGGAAGAAAGCCAAGAATGGCAAAGGGATCTGCTGGATGAAGGAGCACCCGATCTCTCCTTTAGCACTGAGTAGTCCCCCCAGGGAAGGGACCTTATAAATGCTCAATGTGTGGCAAGAGCTTAAGGCACAGTTCCGATCTTCAGGTCCCTCACAAAATCCATATAAGGGTGAAACTTTCCTATAGCTGGTTCTGATCAGGTTCTTCGAACACCCTGGCACTGGAGGTTCAGAAAGGCTGAGAACGTAGTTACATGAAGAAAGGACTTTTTAGTTTTTCCCTTCCTTTGTGAAACTTGCTGCTTCAAATTATCTGCCATTCTAACTCTGGCAATTTCAAAACTGGCAAAAACAGTTCCTTTCCCAAATTAGACAAGTTAGGAGGGTAACAGATATCTACAGCCTCTCTCCTACTGATGTAACCACAAATATTTTTATCTGACAAGCCGTTCTAGAGAGGCATTTCTCAACCCAAACCCTCCCCAGTCCAGCCTGCTGTGAGTTTTTTTGGGGGTCTCTCCACTTTGAAACACTTTGTTTTTTGTCAAAGCATTGTGGCAGTAGGATTAATTTGGGTTGAAGGGGAAAGGTTGTGTCCCTTAACCCAACAACTCCATAAGTTCTAAGGGGTCAGACCCCCCCTCCCTCCCAACAACCAGTCTTGTGAAAATGGACCAGTATCCATGGAGTTGGCACGTGAACCTCGTTGATACAAATTCCACAATCCAAGTTATCCTCCCCAGATTATCATAGAGAGAATCAGGAGGGAAATTCCCTCCTCCTGCTGTGCATGTGCTGGGAATGACCTGGACTAAGCCCTGAGTCAAGGCGTGCTTCCCCCCACGACTTCCTCCTCAGAGCCCCCCTTGAATTCCTCTATGGAAATTGTGCTTTAATGGCACCAACTGAGAAGATTCTCTTTCCATCTTCCTACGTTGTCTTGGTAACAGGCCCAAAGTGGAAAAAATATCCTCCCTCATTCCCAGAGGCTTAATGTGTATGGAAATGGGCATCTGAAAAAATAAATAACATCCCGTAAAGCTTTTGTTAAAAGGACAACGAACGAACACAGACATGAATGACTAGAACATTTTGTATTAAAAATCAAACTTTACGAGATTACAAGGAACAGTTCATATTACTTTCAGTAAAAGTTTACAACATTACAAGGATAGTGCATCATACTCAATGAGCACCCGGATATAAGCTCATTTCATCCCAAACTTCCTCAGGAGTAGTCCTATTGTATGGAAAGGTATCAGCCTCTCGATACAGTTCGATGTTTGTTAGGAGCAAACCAATGCTTAACTTCTTTATTTTCTGCATTTTATCTTCTGGTTCCATTGCAAGTGTTTGTATTAGGAGCAAGCCAGTCTTGTCTCTTTAACTAGGTGCTAAAAGCCTCCTACATTGTGCTGGCTAAAATGCTCTCCATGAAACACTGTTAAATTTTATGTAGTAGTAGACCAGTCCCTTTTTATTTCTGCCTGGCTAAGAAGCCTTCAATTTTGAATGTGGCTGGCAGTTGGCACCAGTGTTCCCTCTAAGCTGAGTTAGTGTGAGCTAGCTCACAGTTTTTTAGCCTCCAGCTCACAGATTTTTGTCTTAGCTCAGGAAGGATGGCTCCAGAGCAAACTAATTTATGCTGTAGCCCAATCGCTCGCTCACAACTTCAATGCCAGCAGCTCACAAAGAAGAATTTTTGCTCATAAGACTCCACAGCTTAGAGGGAGCATTGGTTGGCACCCCTAGATTAAGTGTTTCTTTATGAATCTGAGAAAACAGTACTCAGCTAGGGATGAGTCACAGCTCTTTAAAGATATTATTGCTTGTATCAGACAAATTAGACTTTTGGGTTTTCTGTGCTTTCTGGGTCTTTGAGCTTTCCCCAGCTGTGATCAAGTGGACTGAAAATTCAGAGATTTGTATTTAAGGGGATTGCTCAATTAGTCTACATACCCGTTGTATCAACTTGATTATGTATTTTATATGATGATATGCTTCCTGTGTGTGACTCCGCCATATGATAAATTGTTATAATAATATGCTTTGTGGGTTTTTAATGTGTTGGGCTTCATGAAACGTATTAAGTTAGTGTGATGCTGGCCACTGGGCCAGGCCAACCTGCACGGTAGGGAGTCCTCAAGGACTGGGTGGGGGACCTCACTCCGCCCCCAGCACTCTTTCCTCATTTCCTCCTCTTGGAATCCCCCGTATCTTCTCCCCTTTCCCTGCCTTATTCTCCCCTCTCAGCCTTTCACCAACCTACCAGTTATCGCCTCCCCATCTTGTGCTGTATTTATTACTTATTGTTTATTTACTTCATTTATACCCTGCCTTTCTCCTCAGTGGGTACCAAGGTAGCATGCAGCATTCTTTTATGCTCCTATTTAGCCTCACAGCAACCCTGTGTGGTAGGATAGGCTGAAAAGTATGTGACTGGCCCAAAATCAGCCAGAGGGCTTCCACAGCAAGAGGGGAATTTGAACCTGGGTCTCTGAGACCTTATTCTTACGCTCTGATAAGCCACACTGGCTTTCATAGGGTGGCTGCTTTTGATCAGGATCAAGGAGCCAGTCGTGGGTGAAACTGCAACTAAGCCCTGAAATGACGGAGGTGGTGTTGGTTGGGAAGGTGGGGCTCTTGAAGCACATTGTGCTCCCCACTTTTGATGGTGTTCAGCTGACCCTTGCTAAGTCTTGGCATTTTATACGAGAGCCAACATTGCTGCAGAAGCAAGTTCACACAGCTGCAAACTGCTTCCTCCCAACTCAGCCCTGCCCAGAAGATAGCTCCTTACTTTGATCCAGCTGATCTGTGGCCGCCTGGATTGACGCCACCGTGTCATCCAAAATAGACTATTGTAATGCCCTGTCCATAGATTCAGGTGGGTTGCTGTTTTTATCTGAAGCAGCAGAACAAAATTGAGTCCAGTGGCACCTTTAAGACCAACAAAGTTTTATTCTGGGTATGAGCTCTTGTTCAGATAGAAGGAGTGTGCGTGCACACGAAAGATTATACCCAGAAAAAAACTTTTGTCTTAAAGGTTCCACTGGACCCAAACTTTGTTGCACTGTCCTCAAAATCAATTCAGAAACTCCAGTTGGTGCAGAATGCCAAGGCTCAGTTATTATCGGGAGCCAAATGGACTGTGCAGATGATTCCCATCCTACTGTCACTCCCCTGGCTTTCCGTCAGTTACGGAGCTCAATTTGAAATATTGGCTCTTACATAGAAAGCCCTTCATGGCCTTGGACCTTCATATTTGCCAGACTGCCTCTCCCCACAGGCAAACCATGATTAAAGGACTAAATCTCTGAAATCAGAAAAGAAGCATCACTCTTGAACTTTGAGTCAGGAGAACTAAGGAGGAGCCTTCTCACCTGGGGGGGGGGGTCAGCTCTCTGGAGTGTGGAAGGTAGATTTATAATGCCCCATAGCATTATAGCGCCCCTGTATAAATCTATGGAGTGGCCTCATTTGGAATACTGAGTCCAGTTCTGGTCACCGTATCTCAAAAATGACACCGCAGTGGTAGAGAGAGTACAGAGGAGGGCAACCAAGATGTTTAGGGGGGTTATAAAGTACTGGAGTCAGAGACGCTTCAAGTGAAATCAGCTCATAAGTTTATTGAGTGGAGAAGATGATATGTTGACATGAGGTCCAGGGGCCTGCTTATATTCGCACTTAAGCCATGCCCCCGGCCTCGCCCAATGGAGCGGATAGGTTTGGTTTCCTGCGGTTGTGCGTTGTAGGACCCTCGTTGGATCTTAAGCGCATGATTTGTCTAAATTACGATCCGGTTGGGCTATTGTCTGCCGGATTGAATATCAGGCAGCTAGCCCGACTATGCTCATTTTGGCGACCACGTGGCGGTCGCCATTAAAATCATTACAGGGTTGGAGCAACATTCCTATGAGAAAAGGCTGAAGAATCTGGGGTTGTTCATTTTAGAAAACAGACGACTTAGGGAAGAGGTTTATAAAATTATGCACGGAATGGAGAGAGTTGACAAAGAGAACCCCCCCCAATTACGAGAACTTGAGGGCATCTAATGAAGCTGCTAGGCAGTAGATTCAGGATGGGTGAAAGGAAATACCACTTTAGTGTGGTGGTTAAGTGCACAGACTCTAATCTCGGAGAACCGGGTTTGATTCCCCACTCCTCCACTTGCAGCTGCTGGATGCCCTTGGGCAAGCCATAGCTCTGTCAGAGCTGTACTCTCAAGAGCAATCCTCGAAAGAGCTCTCTCAGCCCCACCTACCTCACAAACAATACTCCCTCTAAGCTGCAGAGTCCGTGTGAATTGACCTCGTGGCATGAATCTCTCAGCAAGTCACATTCTTATACTGAATTTGTTTCCAGTCGCCAGAGCTCTCTCGTGAGAATTCTTTGATATTACAAAAAGCTCCCACAGACCTGGAGCTCTTTTCACATGTGAGACATTTATACATTTTTTCCCTCTGTGAATTCAGGCGGCTGCTGTCCCTGAAGCTCTTTCCGCACAGCCACAAGGTCTTTGTGTTGTATGGGTTCTTTTAGATAAGTTAAGTTGATCTTTCCTTCAGTCCTGTATGAAATGTTCAGTGTTTAATAAGGTTCTCACCAGCACTGAAGCCCTTTTCAAACTCCAGATATTGAGAAGAGTGAGTGCTCTGAGTGAGTGCCCTGATGAGTGAGGCTGTCGCCGATGCTCAAGTGTTTCCCACTCTCTCCAGCCACGTATGTGCTTTCTCTCCTGTGGGCATTCTCTGGTGATGAACAGGGCCGCTACTGACATGAAGCTCTTCCCACCCGTGAGGCGAAAGCATCCTTCTTCCCTCATCAGGGTTAATGTGAACACTAGTCGACCGACCCCAACTGGCCACTGTCTGTAATTGGCCCTCTCTGCCTATACCTGTCTTATCTCTCTCAAGACCAGAGTGGAAAACGTGATAATTAGTTCTCCTTGGGAACCTGTGGTCTGCTGGATTGGGGGGGAGCAGGAGCAATCTCTCGTCTTTGTACTTCTATTGTTCTTACACTCCTCTATCTCTAGTTGAAATGAAGTAGACAACAGAGTTTTTTAGGTTATGCACCAACAATATTGACAGGGTTATGAACTGAATTATAAAAGCTTGTTCAATAATTATTCTTATTAGCGGAATATATGCACTGTAACTTGTACTTGGTTTATAACACTGTTATATTATTCAATAACATCTTTCCTTATTATATAAATCCGTTTTCAAGTGGCAAGATTCCATGGGGTGCCAAAATCAGTTGGCCGGAAGGACTGCCACTCAAAAGAGGGTCACTGGCTGCATTCTCTCCCTGCTTTGCCTCAGTCCCGCCCACAGAGCCACCCGGCCAGCGTCTTGGCCTCAGTCTGAAAAGAGCCGGCGAAGGGGAAGGACTGGGTGCTGGGTCCACTCTTCTTCTCTGCCCACTGCCACATGGGTCTAACTGTCCCCTCAGTGGCCTGCTTCTGTCAGTGAAAACACAATTAGACTCCAGCCCATCCAGGGAGGATTGTGTTTAACCCCTATTGATTTATGCCCTGTTGGTTCATAGTATGTGCTTACTCCTACAGTTGTGCCTTATACATTTAGTGTGTGTGTGTGTGTGTGTATGTGCTCCATAATTGTGTAAGTAGTGAAATAAATTCTTTTATCTGAGCTAATAATCTGTGTTGTGCATAGTCTCCCCTGCTCTGCACAATACCAGAGGGAGGGGGTAGCCCAGGGAAGCAAAGAAAGGCCAGACCCTTTGGTTGCCAACTTTCCAGGGATCCCCCAAAGATTGGGGATTCCATCTCCAAATAGGAATTTTGGCCACAGGGGCCCTCTAAAAAGGCAGTGACAGTTCAGTGACTGATGGCAGAGAACTTAAGGAGTGAGATATGCCCACAGGACGAGGGTGGGAGGCGAACAGCTGAGTTGCAAACTGGAGCCCGTTTTGCCACAGTAAGCAGCCAAGCTTGGTTCAGACAAAGGAAGGAAACCCTTTGCAGGCCTTTGTAAAGAACTCATTGGAACCAGTTCTGACTAGGGTTGCCAGCTCCAGGTAGGGAGATTCCTGGAGATTTTCTGGTAGAGTCTATGGAAGCCAGGGTTTGGGGAGGGGAGAGGCCTCAGCTGAACAGGATGCCATCAAGTCCACCTTCCAAAGCAGTTATTTTATCTGGTCAGGAGAGACCTGTTGTCTGGAGTTCAGTTGTGATACCTGGCAATCTTCAGGCACTACTTGGAGGTTGGGTACCCTCGGCGTGGCAATCAGTGTTTCAGAGCAGGGTCTGCTAGATCCAGGTTCTTGCTGAAGAAGCTGAGTGGGTGATTTTGAACCAGTCACAGACTTCCAGCCTAACCTACCTCACAGGATTGTTGTGCAGGTCAAAAAGGGGAAGAGGAGAATGATGTAAGCTGCTTTGGTCCCCATTGCAAAGAAAGACCACTTTTCCTCCCGGGAAATTTATTTATTTAAATTTCTATCCCGTCCTCCCAGCCAAGTAAACCATTGTTGCCAATCTCCAGGTGAGGGCTGGAGATCACTCAGAATTACAACTGCTCTCCAGATGGCATTGATCAGTTCCCATGGAGAAAATGGTGGACTCTGTGTCCTTATACCCTGCTGAGGTTGCCACAGCAAACTGACCTTGAGTGCCCAAGACCTTGGCACTCTCTCAGAGCCTCTTTCTAGAGCCTGTTGTTCTTATTTCCACAACGGGCCTTATTCCTAGTAAAATATAAATTTAAAAAAAATCTTCCAGAAGGTTCCACTGAGCGTGCACCCTGACCGGATTTGGAACATCACCTGACGGGTTTGAGAGTATAACTGAGCTAGAGACCAGATGGAGGCCCTGTTAACTTCGTGATTTTGCAGGACTAAGGCCTCGATTATGCTCTGGCCTGTAGCTGCAGTGGGGATATCTCCAGTACCCTCCTGGAGGCTGGCAACCCATGTCCCACCTTTCCAGAGTAATTTTTTACCAGAAGGGGTGAATAAAAGTGCACGAGTTCTGCATTTTCATTTCTAAAATACTGTGCCCCGGAGTCTGTAATGCATCCCACTATTTTAGTTTCTTTTTTGCTGCTCTGTTCCTTGTTTCGTGCCCGTTCCGGAGGCATTTCGGCCCGGAAGAGGTTTTAAAAGTGCGACAGTTCTGCACTGTCATTTCTAAAATATTGCTCTGTCGTGCCCGTGATGCTCACCACTGCGCTTGCAGCACTACTGCTCGTCCAACGCCCGTTCCGGCTTCTACCCGGTCCCCGGAATTTCCGGACTGAATTCCAAGGCTGCAATGACGTACTTGAGAGTGAACCTTCCCAGGACTGGGTTGCAAGACTTGGCCCTTCTGTCGCGTGTCTCTGCAATTCTCCCTCTTCGCTTCCCCAGTTCAGCACCAAACCTTTCTCCCCAGCCTCCCTTCCCTCCCTCCCACTCACTCACTCCCCCTCCTCGCTCGGCGGCTTTAACCCTTTCGGAGCTGCAGACGCAGGAAAAAGGCTCCCGGTCCCAGGCAGGCGTTTCCCTCTTTCTCCGCCGGTCTCTGGGGCTGCAAACGGAGAGCAAGGGGGGGGGGGGTCGGAAGAGAGGAGGGGCCCTGTTGCTCGTGTGCCCGCGCACGCTTCTGGAGGGGGGGGGGGACGGAGGGCTCGGGAGAAGCAGCCGCAGCCGGGAGAAGCGGTGTAGACGGACCCCCGGGGGGAGGTCTCCTTAAAAGTAAGGCATGGGGGGGGGGGGGGGGATAAACTTTTAGGTCTTGGAAGGGAGGAAGGCGGAGGATCATGCCAAGCCGTGGCTGTCCTGGTGTTGCCACCTCCCGGAAGGCGAATTCCTGGACGTTTGGGGGTGGGGGGGTGGACCTCAGATGGGAACCAGGCCGTAGAAGAGTCCTCCCTCCCACAGGACACCCCTTTTCTCCGCGGGGGGAGCTGACCTCTGCCTGCCGGAGGTGGGCTGTCATCCTGGGAGGACTCCAGACAGGTGCGGATGCCGAGGTGCCGTCGGGGTTCCACGGGGGAGTGTGTATGTGTGTGTGTCGGAGTCCTGTTCTCGCATTGGGGAGAGCAGAGTTTAGACCTCCAGCTGGCCACATGGCAGCCTCTGTGCCCTTGGTCCGGTCTCACCCGCTGGCTAAATTGCAGGGTGTGGGGGGAGTATTTCCTTTCATACATGAAGTAATTCCTCAAACTTTTTTCAGTGAAGGAGCTCAGGACACCTGTTTATTTATTTATGACATCTTTCCTTTCTTTGATGGAGAATCAGACTATAATATGAATGGGGGGAAATTACATCTTTAAAAGCACCTGATTCATTGCTGATGGCTTTTGGAAATATAAAATGATTTCAGAGTTAAACAATTTAATATGAATTTCTAAGTGCGGGCCTGGACCATGTTCAGTCCCATGTGCACGCACGCACACACACCGAAAATTGTGATGTCTACACAGGTTAAACCCCGAAAAGTGGTGTCGGCATTTTTCTCCTTTATACTGAACTGCTGAAAACACTCATCAGAGGAGAAAATTGTGGCCAAACACTGTTTTTAGAGGGGAAAATTGAGTCCAGTGACACCTTCAAGGCCAACAGAAGTTTAACTCTGGGTGTAAGCTTTCGTGTGCATGCACACTTCTTCAGATACAGTGAAACAACTTCCTCAACCATCACATATAGGTAGAAAGGGGAGGGGGAGGTTTAGTTGCCAGGAAGGGCTACTTAGAGCCAAGATGGATAAGTACTTGCCGATAAGTAGCTGAGACTGGACTGAAGCAGTTGGTAAGACCTAAGCAGTTAAACTGACAATTTAAAACGTTTTGTTCTGCTGTACCAGAACTTTCCTGAAATTGTAACTGCCCTGTCACCAGAAAGGGTATCATAGAGCTGAATGGGACGGAATATGAGAGGGGCCCGATGGAGCTGTTTTTAGTTCCATTTCTTTCTCTTTTTTTGCCATCAAGTCTGGACAGACTTCTAGTGACCCTGTAGGGTTTTCGAGGCAATCGACTAACAGAGGTGGTTTTCCATTGCCTGCATTTGTCTGGGGCAGTGATGCTCTGTATTCTTGGTGCTTGGTCGGCAAGAGTGGGAGGGCTTCTGGAGTTCTGGCCCCATTGGTGGATATTGGCCACTGTGTGAAACAGAGTGTTGGACTAGGTGGGTCATTGGCCTGATCCAACATGGCCTCTCTTATGTTATAAAATTCTGTCCACGGGTGTCTATAATTTGTACCGCTGTCCTTGCAGTGCTATTGCTCGTTCAATGCCCTTTCCGGCTTCTACCCGGTCCCCGGAATTTCTGCCTTGCAAGACTGAAAGGACCTCCTTGGGAGTAAACCTTCCCAGAACTGGGTTGCAGCAAGGCTTGGCCCTTCGGTCTCATGTCTCTCCCTCTTCTTTTCCGGACTTCGGAACCCCCACCCCCCAAAAAGAGCCTTCCTCCCACTCCTCCTCTCTAGGAAACAGCTTGGCTGTTTTAATTTCTCGCTTTCTCCTTCCGTCTCTGGGCCTGCAAACGGAGAGTTTATTCCCTGGGGAAAGGGGGGGGGGGGGTCCAAATCCAGCTCCCTCTACCCCAACTGAGTTTTAAGGCCCTTAGAGGAGGTGGCTGACTAGAGAGTGGGGGGGGGGGGGTGTGGAGGGACCCAGGTTCAGCCTCTTTTGCCAGCACCGGATCCTCCGGGAGGAGCGCAGCCCCATTGAGGTGCACAGGGCGTGGCGGAGGGCGGCCCGGCTGAAGCGCTTCCTGGAGAGGACAGGAGGACCCATTTTGCATGGTCTGCAGCACTGCAAGGGTTAAGCCCACAGAGCCGTTTGCTAGCGAGAGGCCGAGCAGGAAATGGGGGGGGGGCTCGGGAAGGAGGAGGGGTTTCTTTGTTCCCTGTGCACCAGAGCGCGCGCATGCGTGTCCGGGGTGGGGTTTGCTTCTGACCTGGGAGGGCGAGCAGAGAGGGCTTCGGAGCCGCAGCCGCAGCCAGGGAAAGCGGTGCCGCCGGACACAACCCCTCCCCCCAGGTCTCCTTAGAAGTAAGAGTGTGTGTGTGTGTGTGGGGGGGCAATATGCGTCCAGCTCTTGGAAGGGAGGAAGGCGGGGATCATGCGAGCACCCTGGCTGTCCTGGGGTTGACATCTCCCGGAATGAAAATTCCTGGACATTGGGGGGGGGGGGGGGGGAGTGAGCCCCGGATAGGAACCAGGCTGCAGAGTCCACCCCCCCTCCCTGCAATGCAGTCCTTTTCTCCCGGGGAGCCGAGGTCGGCTGTGATCCTGGGAGGACTCCCGAGAGGTGCGGCTGCGGAGACGCCTTCGGGGATCCACGGGGAGTCTCCACCAGGGTGGGTGTGGCGGGGTTCTCAAACAGTGCTCCCTCCAAGGTGTGGAGTCTCGTGAGCAGAAATTCTACTTTGTGAACTACTGCTGGCCTTGAAGTTGTGAGCGGGCGACGTGGCTCCTGCATAAATTCGTTTGCTCTGGAGCCGTCCCTTCCTGAGCCAAGACAAAAATGTGTGAGCCGGAGGCTGAAAAACTGTGAGCTGGCTCACACTAACTCGGCTTAGAGGGAACGCTGTTCACAAGAGTGCTGGTCTCACATTGGGGAGAGCAGGGTTTGGATCTCCACTCGGCCAGAAGGCAGGCGATGTGCCCTCGGTCCAGTACCCTGGCCAGTACCTTGGTGGGGGGGGGGGGGCGTGGAAGCAGGGCAGGAAGAGGCAGTCCGGCCAGACCCTCTCCCTGGACTGCAGCGGAACCCAAGACCCGCAAAATCCCCCCCCCCCCCAAACTTCCCCCTTTTCTCTCTGGGACGCTGCAGGCGCCTCTTGCTCCTTCTGCCCCCCCCCCCCTTCCCACGGAAGTCTCGTCCTGGTGGATCACGTGTCAGGGAGGGAGGCGAATAGCCTTGCCCATCCTTACACCCCCCCCCCCCCCTTCAGTCTATGGCTGGGCCTCCGTTCCGGATGCCAGAATGTGCTAAAAGGAAGGACAGGATTGCCCACTGGAAACAGTGGGAGACACTTGAAGGCCCATTGGAAATAATGGGAGCCAGGAGTGCCAATTGACTTGCATGGGCTCCATTGAAATACATTACAGTAAAAGTAGAGTAGCAAAGAAAATGCGGACTGGGTAGGAGAAGCGTTCTAGGACTGGAATGACAGGCTCCAGAGTGGAATGACAGCCCCTGGATGTAGCAGGAATGCTGGGACTGGAATGAGAGACTGCAGAATGGAATGACAGCGTCTGGGGGGGTCGTGTGAGTATTTTGGGACTGGAATGACAGGCCCCAGACTGGGACGGCAGCCTCTAGGGATACCAGCAGTGTTCAGGGACTGGAATGAGAGACCGCAGAGTGGAATGGCAGCTCCTGGGGGTAGCAGGAGTGTTCTGAGACTGAAATGAGAGACCACAGTGTGGAAGCTGCCAGTTGACCTTGGTCCAGTCCCAGTTCTCCCAAAACTCTCTCAGCCCCACCTACCTGACAAGGTGCCTGTTGTGGGGAGGGCAAAGGAAGGGGATTGTAAGCCGGATTGAGATGGTTTAAGGCAGAGAAGAGTGGGGTATAAAAACCTCAATTTGACCCCCTCCCTCCTATGGTGGTGGGAGCACAGTGGCTTCTGGCCTGACCCAGTGCTGGGTCGGGGATGTGCAGCCGAAGACCAGTTCCCAGGCGGTGGCCCTGGCCAAAGGTTTCCTCCTGAGTCAGGCAGAGGAGAAGAAGCAGGCAGAGCAGGTGAGGGGGTTTCCTCCAGGGGTGTCTAATTCAAGCAATGATATTGGGCTTTATCCTAAAGTTTCCCTGCCAGAATATTGCCCAAGTTTTTATCATCCAAGTGGGAGATTTCATGGCCTCCTTCAGCAGCCTCTTCTGCTAGAGAATTTCTGATCCCTCCATATAACAAACCAGGTCTGCTGAGGGAAGGGGGCAGGATCCTTTCCTTGGTCTCTTTTCCATTCCATCTCTCACCTCTCTCCCTCGCTGCTATTTCAGATGTGGGGACCATCCCTGAAGTTGGAAGCTACAATCCCCAAAGCGGAAGGAGGTTCCTTGGAGCACGGGCAGAGGGCGCAGGCCGTGGAGCGTGCCCAAGATCCCCTCTCCTTTGGTAAGGACCCAGTGTTCTTGGATGCAGTTGGGGGTATGAATGTGATGGGTAGAGAGTTCAGGTCAGGAGAAAAATAAATCGTTCTTCACACAACAAACGGTTAATTTGCGGCACTCGGTATCCACCAACTCTGATGCCTCCAAAAGGAGATTAGACAAATTCGTGGAGGGCAATTCCTCCCATTAATTAAAAAGTTCATATTTCACCTTCCTTTCATAAAAAAAGCAAGTTGCGGGGGGGGGGGGGGGAATGGTAGATAGACCTCAGCAGAACTATTCAAACTATATAAAGGGAGCCTCCACCTTCTGGGGCAGCAGAGCTCTGAAAACCAGTTTCAGGGGCCCAATAATACTGGGAGAATCTGGCTTTTGTGCCTGTGCTTCAAGAGGCCTCTGGCAGCCCATTGTGGGGAAACAGTGTGCTGGGAGACGGATGGCAGGCTGCAGCCTAGCACCCCCAGGAGCTTTGGGGAGGGGCTCGGGACACCTCTGGTGGTGTCAGGTTGATGTTGCGTCTGGCTGAAAACCTGGTTGGGAAGTGAGCGTGCCAAGAGGCACTCTGGAAACTCACTCCTATTACCCTCAGATGCGCTCAAGTCACATGTGGTCCAGATATGACGGTGAGATGTCATGCAACATTCTCCCTCCCTGCAGAGCAAACAGAAGTCTCACAGAAGTCTGAAATATGTTGGCGGCATTTGTCATCCCCAAGGCTCATGGGTACCATATGCTTCTCTTCCACCTATCCCAGAACTTAGTAAAAAGTGTTTAAAAATATGTTGCGTGTACACAGGACGAGATTTCACAACCCAGGGAAGGGGTTGTGCGAAGCAGGGGGAAAAGAAGCAAACACCCTTCCTCCTTTGTCTCAGGAACAGGCAGTGAAGAGATGCTGTTGAGCCATCATCTTGTCAGAGGTGTGGAGACAGCTGCTGTACCTCCAGTCCAGGTAGGAGAGATGAATGTTACGGTATTCTGGGACCCCAGGACTGTTTCCCTGGGACCCTCCCATTCCCCTTTAGTTCTTTTATTGCTTGGGTGGAGACTGCCAAGGGAGTGATCAAATCAACAGAGAGAGACCATAGTTCTCAAACAAAACCAGGTTATTTACAGTATAAGCTTCCTAAAGAAAGAAGGCACTTTAGCACTTACAAATCTTTTAGGATGAAAACATAACATTTCCATATTCAGCACAGATACTTCAACACAAACCCAGTGCACTAGTGTGAAATATGGAGCACCCTGATCTAGTCAACAAATGAACACAGAGAGATGATTGAAGACCAGCCCAGAGCAAAGACCTCTTCAACATTTTATACCCTCAGTACCCAAAGGCTCAGCCCACATGGAGTACCACACTTTTAGCAGAAGAATACCAAAATAAAAAGAACGGTATTCACCTTGAACTCATACCCAAGTTATCCTAGACAGTCAAGGATGTTATGTGTAAACTTAATTGTGACCTTATTGGAAGCACAGACGCCTGCTTCAGCAAGTATGTTGTAGGTCAGAAGCTACAAACCTTCTCACCAGGAGTCTTTGACACAGTGTGAGGGTGAAATGGTAGACCTAGAGAAATGAAAACCATCGTTTTTTGGAGCAGAGTGCCCTGTCAGGCTAGAGAGAGGCTTGAGAGATGACTGTAGCTAAGCCTGCAAAGTCTCATGGGAGGGGAACCAAACAGAGAGGCCACAGCTAACCCAGGCTGTTAGACAGAAATGCCCCAGGCTCACTGATTTTTCTGCCACAACGAGCTGAGCAGGGGGGATGGCCTGGCTCCCTCCTCCTTTCTCAGGGGAGCCCTTGCTCCTGCAGTTTCTACAAGCTGTCTGGGCGAGAGATCCCCTGAACGCTGTTCCCTTTACCCCTCCTGTACCTTCCCAGTCTACTCCCTTCCAGTGTCCAATTTCTGCCTGGCGTGATCTCAGACGAGGGAATCTGCTTTTTCTTTCAGGGCCCCTATTCCTTTGAGGAGGTGTCCATCGATTTCACTGAGGCAGAATGGGCCCTGCTGGATCCGGGGCAAAGAGCTCTGTACAGGGAAGTCATGCTGGAGAACTATGAGAATGTGGCCTTTCTGGGTAAGGATCTCTCCTGGGTGCCAAAGGTGTGAATTCTGGCCATTGTGAGGAGACATGAATCAAAACATTGAAGAAGAAGAAGAAGAAGAGATTGGATTTATACCCCGCCCTTCACTATTGGTCTCAGAGCGGCTTACAAACTCCTTTCCCTTCCCCTCCCCACAACAGACACCCTGTGAGGTGAGGTATTGAATAACTGTTCACTGTTTTGAGGCCTGTCGAGCTACTTGGGAAGGAGGGGGGGGCTGTGGCTCCCTGGCAGAGCATCTGCTTGGAATACAGAAGGTCCCAGGTTCAATCCCCAGCATCAGGTAGGAGGTGATGTTAAAGACTTCTGCCTGAGATCCTGGAGAGTCCCTTCTGGACTGAGTAGACAACACTGACTTCAGTGGTCACGTTCAGTATAAAGCAGGTTCATATTTGTGTGCTCCTAAGTGGGTTCTTGCCTAGGGGCAACAGAGGCCAGTGTTGTGGCCATCACCCAAGCCCGTCAAGGTGTCTCGTGTCCTGAGGCAAAGGTAGGGATGAGAGGCCCTCAGAAAGACTTGGGAAGGGGCCAGATCTTCATTTTTCTGTTGCCAGGCTTTACAAGACACCCTTCCCACTGAATGGGAGTACAGACATCTGCTCTGCCTGTGGTCTGGAAATGATCCTGTCAAGAAACGAAGCCTGGGTCCCCCTGGGTCAATAAGAGCATAAGAGAAGCCAATGTTGGATCAGGCCAATGGCCCATCCAGTCCAACACTCTGTGTTACACAGTGGCCAAAAACACCAGGTGCCCTTAGGAGGTCCAGTAGCGGGGGCCAGGACACTAGAAGAAGAAGAGATTAGATTTATACCCCGCCCTTCACTCACTTGGAGTCTCAGAGCGGCTTACAAACTCCTTTCCCTTCCCCTCCCCACAACAGACACCCTGTGAGGTAGGTGGGGCTGAGAGAGCTCTTTCCCAAGCTGTCCTTGAGAGAACAGCTGGTACAGAGCTATGGCTTGCCCAAGGTCATCCAGCCAGGTGCAAGTGGAGGAGTGGGGAATCAAACCCGGTTCTCCCAGATTAGAGTCCGCACACTTAACCACTACACCAAACTGGCTCCCTAGAGCCTAGAAGCCCTCCCACCCTTGCCCCTCCCCATGCACCAAGGATACAGAGCATCACTTGCCCCAGACTGAGAGTTCCTATCTATACGATGTGACTGATAACCACTGATGGGCCTCTCTCCATATCTATATACAGTTTCCTCTGGAAGCCGTCCATGCTTGTAGCCGCCGCCACCTCCTGTGGCAATGAATTCCATGTGTTCATCACTCTTTGGGTGAAGAAGGACTTCCTTCTCAGGAACTTCCTTTCTTGCCTCTTCAACAACAAAAACTTTCAACCCCTTCATAACAAGATCTACTCAAAAATAACGCCCTATGGATGTAGGAAATGACTAATTTAAAAGACGATGTAATAATGGGCAAGATAGGGAACTCCCTGTAAGGAGGACTAATGGGTGTATTTGTTTGGACCCCGAGGGTGCCTTAGATCTTATTTCTCTTGTTCCATGACTAGATAGCTCTTTAGCTCACAAGACCTGCAGCCCCCCTGAGATTCCGAATCCACATATTAAAATCCTATCTTGGAATATTACAGGATGGGGTAGTAGGTTATAAGATCCCCTGAAGAAGAAGAAGAAGAGATTGGATTTATACCCCGCCCTCCACTCCCCAAGGGAATCTCAGAGCGGCTTACAAACTCCTTTTCCCTTCCCCTCCCCACAACAGACACCCTGTGAGGTAGGTGGGGCTGAGAGAGCTCTTTCCCAAGCTGTCCTTGAGGGAACAGCTGGTACAGAGCTATGACTTGCCCAGGGTCATCCAGCCAGGTGCAAGTGGAGGAGTGAGGAATCAAACCCGGTTCTCCCAGATGTAGAGTCCGCGCACTTAACCACTACACCAAACTGGCTCTGGAACAGATCCTTTCTGTCAAATTTTCATATTATTTTAATCCAGGAAACCTGGGTCACAGGAGCTATTGAACTAGCTGGTTTTGATGTATATGAGGTAAATGCTCATATTAGTTCCTCTAAGGGTCGGCCAAAATCTGGTTTAGTGTGCTCAGTTTCTTCAGCATTAAAATTAAAAGTTTTCCTTATTACATCTCGCCAGTATGCATTAGCACTGTTTTTAAACTTTTCAATCCTCCTACTTATAATTGTTTCATTCTACTTACCTCCATTGACAATACGGAGGAATATTAGAACACTTTGGAATTATCTGGGAACCTTTTTGGATACAATTATAGATCAGTTTCCGAGAGCCTCATTAATACTTGCAGGTGATTTTAATGCCCATATTGGTCGAAATGATTATGTCCTCTCTATGCAGGGCAATATCAGCTATCTTGAAGAGCTTTCATACCCATATTTATTTGAAAGAATGTCTAGGGACCATAACATCAACTTTTCTGGGAAAGTTGCCAACCTAGCAGTTCGAATACAAGAAATTGCAAGTAGATAAATAGGTACCGCTTCAGTGGGAAGTTAACAGCATTCTGTGTGGCATTTAGTCATGCTGGCCACATGACCACAGAAAAGTCTTTGGACAGCGCTGGCTCTTCAGCTTGAAAACGATGAGCACCACCCCCTAGAGTTAGAGTTAACTAGCTTTCGAGCAAGGGAAACCAAATAGTACCAATTAGTAAAATGTGTACTGGATCATGGACTAGTGATTCTAAATGGGTATAGCAAACTGGATACGCTTGGTGATTATACATGTCTGACGCACAGGGGAGCTAGTATAGTCGATTACATGATAGCTTCACTAGATTTGCTTCCACGGATCTGTGAATTCAAGGTGGGGGACTATTATGGAAGTTATTATCATCTCCCACTGCAACTTACTATGGCTCTCCCCCAGGATAGTTTTTCATCATCTGGCCCCCCCTTCTGAGTGTTTTCAGTGGGAAAATTAATGGAGTCCAATTAGATGGATATCAGAACTAATTCCCGCTGTGTCTTTCAGAACTCTTGGATGTATGCCATCAGGGCCTGGTGATTTATCAGTTTTTAAGTTGTCTATCAGTCATAGGACCTCCTCTCTCGTCACCTCAATCAGGTCTTTCAACACCCCTCCCGAAATCAGCGGTTCTGGAGTGGGCAAGCACTTCTCATCTTCCACAGTGAAGACAGGTGCAAAAAATGCATTCAGCTTCTCAGCCATTTCCCTATCGTCCTTCAGTAATCCTTTTACCCCTTGGTCATCGAAGGGCTCCACTGTCTCCCTGGCTAATTTCCTTCCTCTGATGTATTTGAAGAAAGTTTTATCGTTGGTCTTCATACTTTTTGCAATATGCTCCTTGTATTCTCTTTTAGCCTCCCTGATCACAGACTTGCATTTTATTTGCCATAGCCTGTGTTCCCTTTTATCAGCCTCACCGAGACTAGCTTTACATCACTTGTCTCTTTGTACTTAAGTAGCACTCAGTTCAGTGGGTTCATGAGAAGAGAACACACAAGTAAATTAGACCCCTTTTTAAAATATATAAATATTTGTTGAGGATTTAAAAATAAAACATCACTAAACAACAAAGTTTCCACATCTCAGCAAGAGAAAAACAAGAAAAGCTAACTGTTCTAATACATGAAATACGTGGTTATTAGGTGGCACCTCTTTTACAGCATCAGTATTCCAGTTGTAGCCTAAGTTACTTTACAGAAAACTATTCATCATGATACAGCAAGAAAATATCAAGACACACTAGCACGGCATGAGCATACATTTTGCTGGGCTTCCCTCTTGTCTACATGTGTGTTATACTTTTTACCTCCTAGGGTCAGGTGGTCCTAATGATCCAATCAAGGATCCTCCATGATGGAATTTTCCAGAGGCTGTCAGCAACCTCCTAATCCCCCCTTCCTCCTGGCAACATAACTGGATACAGGTTCTCATGAGTAACCAGTGGCCTTGAAAAATATAGGAATGATCGCTGCAGGGAAACTCCAGTCACAAATGCCTGAAAGTCTGACCAGGCCACTTAATAATCACATAAACCCTTGGGGGAACTAGGGTGCTTTGCCTCACAGATCTATTCCCTTTCTACTGATTGGGATTGTGGGATTGTGATCTTGACCATGGTTTCATCCTTCCAGAAAAGTTTTTACTTATGAATTTCTCTCTCTCCCTGAACGAAGGCAGGCGTATAAGAGAGACTATGGCGGAGATAGACAACAGCCTTGCATCTAAAGAAAGGTGGAAGATTTCCTCAAGAGAATCCAAAGAACATATTTCCTTCCCAGAGCTGGCTGAGAGTGAGTATCTTTCATGGGTATGTCAAAGGAAAAGACAACGAAGTGTCATGGGGGATTTCTGATTCACTTCTGAGTGACACTTCGTAAAATCTGCTGGGGAAGGAAGACCTGAAAATCTGGAGTCTCAGAAGATCCTAATAGGCAAGTGCTCAGCTGTGGCATTTGAGGGGGTGAGGAATCCTTAAATACTAGATACTCTGGGGAGGGGTAGTTAGGATTAGCCAAGGTGGCCGAGGCCAAAGGGCCATCGTCAGTCCTTTAGTACAGCTGTCACATAGTTGCCTTTGGACCGTATCACCCTCTCAGGTGATAACAGGATCTTGTCTTTACTCTCGTCTTTAGCACAGGATGATCAGAGGAATGAAGTGGGTGAGGAAGTTCATCAGCAAATGCCAGATAAAGTTAAAAATGAAGACTTGAAAGAAAACATCAGGAATCAAGGTGGACTGATGAGAAAGAAAGTCAGTCATATGGTTGAGAAGAGAGACGGAGGTCAGCATAGTGTACATATTCCAAATCACAGGATAATGAAGGCAAGTAAATCCATTTGGTGTGAAAAGTACTTCAGAAAGAGATCAAAGCTCTTCATACATCAAAGAATACACAGAGTTGAGAAACGTTTTGAATGCTCAGTGTGTGGAAAGAGATTCAGTCGGAGTGGGAATCTTCAACTGCATCAGAGAACCCACACAGGAGAGAAACCTTTTGAATGCTCAGAATGTGGGAAGAGATTCAGTCGGAGTGGCAGTCTTCAATTGCACCAAAGAATCCACACAGGGGAGAGACCTTTTGAATGCTCAGAGTGTGGAAAGAGATTTAGTCAGAGTGTCCATCTTCAACAGCATAAGAGAACCCACACAGGGGAGAAACCTTTGGAATGCTCAGAGTGTGGAAAAAGATTCCGTCGGAGTAGCCATCTTCTACAGCATCAGAGATGCCACACAGGGGAGAAACGTTTTGAATGCTCAGAGTGTGGAAAGAGATTAAGTTACAGCAGCAGTCTTCAGAAGCATCGAAGAACCCACACGGGGGAGAAACCATTTGAATGCTCAGAGTGTGGAAAGAGATTCAGTGAGAGTGGCCACCTTCGGAAGCACCAAAGATCCCACACAGGGGAGAAACCTTTTGAATGCTCAGAGTGTGGAATGAGATTCAGTCAGAGTGGCACTCTTCAGCTGCATCAGAGAACCCACACAGGGGAGAAACCTTTTGAATGCTCAGAATGTGGAAAGAGATTCCGTCAGAGTGGTAATCTGCAACTGCATCAGAGAACCCACACAGGGGAGAAACCTTTTGAATGCTCAGAGTGCGGAAAGAGATTCAGTCAGAGTGGCAATCTTCAACTGCATCAGAGAACCCACACAGGGGAGAAACCTTTTGAATGCTCAGAGTGTGGAAAGAGGTTCAGTCAGAGTCGCTATCTTCAACAGCATCAGAGAACCCACACAGGGGAGAGACCTTTGGAATGCTCAGAGTGTGGAAAGAGATTCCGTTGGAGTAGCCATCTTCTACAGCATCAGAGACGCCACAGAGGAGAGAAACGTTTTGAATGCTCAGTGTGTGGAAAGAGATTAAGTTACAGCAGCAGTCTTCAGAAGCATCGAAGAACCCACACGGGGGAGAAACCATTTGAATGCTCAGAGTGTGGAAAGAGATTCAGTGAGAGTGGCCATCTTTGGAAGCACCAAAGATCCCACACAGGGGACAAACCTTTTGAATGCTCAGAGTGTGGAATGAGATTCAGTCAGAGTGGCACTCTTCAGCTGCATCAGAGAACCCACACAGGGGAGAAACCTTTTGAATGCTCAGAATGTGGAAAGAGATTCAGTCAGAGTGGCAGTCTTCAACTGCATCAGAGAACCCACACAGGGGAGAAACCTTTTGAATGCTCAGAGTGCGGAAAGAGATTCAGTCAGAGTCGCTATCTTCAAGAGCATCAGAGAACCCACACAGGGGAGAGACCTTTTGAATGCTCAGAGTGCGGAAAGAGATTCAGTCAGAGTCGCTATCTTCAACAGCATCAAAGAATCCACACAGGGGAGAAACCTTTTGAATGCTCAGAGTGTGGAAAGAGATTCAGTTGGAGTTACCATCTTCAAAGACATCGAAGAACCCACACAGGGGAGAAACCTTTCAAATGCTCAGAGTGTGGAAAGAGATTCGGTCAGAGTGTCCATCTTCAACAGCATCAGAGAATCCACACAAGGGAGAAACCTTTTGAATGCTCAGAGTGTGGAAAGAGATTCAGTCAGAGTAGCAAACTTCAAATGCATCAGAGAACCCACACAGCGGAGAAACCTTTTGACAGCTCAGAGTGTGAAAAGAAATTCAGTACCAGTGGCAATCTTCAACTGCCTTGACAAAGCCACACAAACCTTTTGAATGCTCAAAGCGTGGAAAGAGATTCACTCAAAGTGACACTTTTCTACTGCATTGAGGATCCCACACTAGGAGAAATGATGTAACTGCATAGTTGTGAAAAGAGCTTTTCTCCTATTTCACACTTAAAAGACAACAACAGATCATATCAAGCACTGAAAAGGTTAAAAATGCTCTAAGAAGCTTGGATCTACACTGAAGCTTCATGCTATCCAGAAAGTATGAAAGTAGTTACACAAAGAAACACCTTTTTCATTTTCCCCCCCTCTATGAAACTTGGTACTTCAGGTTATCTGCCATTTTAACTCTGACATCTTCAAATCTGGCAAAAACAGTTTCTTTTCCAAATTGAATGAAGCAATAGACAAGTTTAGAGGGTAACGGATATGTACAGCCTCTCTCCAATCATATAACCACAGTGTGAGCAGCTGGCATCCTTAATTCACAAACATTTTTATCTGACCAGCAGTTCTAGAGAGACATTTCTCAACCCTAATCCCTTCCCAGTCCAGCCTGCTGTGAGCTTTTTGGGGGTGTCACCAGTTTGAAACCCAAAGCATTCTGGCAGTAGGATTAATTTGGGGTGAAAGGAAAAGATTATGTCCTCTAACCCAACGACTCAATAAGTTCTTAGGGGTCAGACCCGCCCCCCCCCCCACAACAACCAATATTGTGGACCAGTATCCATGGAGTTGGCAGGTGAACCTTCTGGGGCACAAATTCCCCAATCCAAGTTACCCACCCCACTCCAGTTTATCACAGAGAGAATCAGGAGGGAGAAGTAGGATTCCCTCTTCCTGCTCGCAACATCACCACTGCCACCACCTGTGCATGTGCTGGATATTACCTGGACTTAGCCCTGGGCTAATGCGTACTCTCCCCCACGTCTTCCTCCTCAGAGCCCCCCTTAAATTCCTCCATTGAGATTATGCTATAATGGCACCAACTGACAAAATTATCTCTTTTTTCTCCTTACTTTATTTTGGAGAGGTATCTGCATTAGAATTAGTAATAGGCCTGAAGGAGGAAAAAAAGGGGAAGACCGTACTTGATCCTAAGCCATCTGTTTTTATATTATAACTGGAAGCACTGGTTTAATTGGAATTTTATTGTAAATTGATTGTTTGAGATTTTATAGTGGATTTTAAATGTTATGGTATTGTATGTTGCACTTTGTGCCTTGTGAGCTGCCCTGAGCCCGCTTGCGGGGAGGGCGGGGTATAAAACTAAAGAATAAATAAATAAAAATAAAATATCCTCCCTCATTCCCAAAGGCTTAATGTGTGTGGAAATGGTTATCTGAAAAGATAAATAGCATCCTGTAAAGCCTCTGTTAAAGGGACAGCAGTCTTTTCCCCTCCAGGCAGTTGGCATCCCTAGATTAAGTGTTCCTTTATGGATCAGAGAAAACAATACTCAGCTAAGGATGAGTCACAGCTCATTAAATATATTATTGTTTGTATCAGGTGATTAGACTTTGTGTTTTCTGTGCTTTGTGGGCTCTTTGAACTCTCCCCAGCTGTGATTGAGTGGATTGAAAATTCAGAGATTTATCTTTAAGGAGATTGCCTAATTGATCTGCTTACCCATTGTATCGACTTGATTATGTATTTTATATTATGATATGCTTCCTGGAGGATCCAGTGACAGCGAGCTGCACACTCACTCCCAACTGAGCCTCCACGTCGAGCTCCTACAAAAGAATTAAAATAGCAAAAACGGGCTGCAATTTAAATACCACAGCTTTACTAAAACAATGGGAAAGACTAGAGGAGTGAAAGCTGGTAAGAACTCCTCCAAAACAATGCCTGTAGCATTGCAGGAAAGTCAAAACACTTCGGATGAGGACTCCCCTCCCCCATTGGAGACGGAGGGAGCGCATGCAAGCAAGAGGAAAAGGGAGGACTCGCTCACCAAGAGGCATTTACAAGAGATGCTGACAGATTTAAAACAAGACTTAAAAGAATAGATAAGAAATAGCATTACTCCTGTTATAAATAAGTTTGATGAAGTTAACAAAAAAATACAGGAAGTGCAGGAGAAGGCAGAGTCAGCAGCTGCTGGCACCAAAAAGAATTCTAAAGAAATAGCTGAGCTTAAATCTTTTGAAGAGTGCACTAAAAGTAAGTTCATGCTATTGGATTGTAAATCACGGGAAACCAAAGTAAAGTTTCGTGGATTTTCTTTGACCTTTGAGTTAAACAAGGACTTTATTGTTGCTTTAAATGAATGGCTAGAAGGAATTATACAGCTTCCAGGGCCAGTAGTAAACAGTGCTTTCCGCTTAAACTTTCCCTCTCAAACGGGCTCACCAGTGTTTATACCTGACATTGTGGCAGAGCTTAAGAATATAAAGACTAAGCGAAATTTGTTGGAAATTGCCAGTAAGAACAGCGGTTTGAAGCTTGAAGACACTTTGGTCCAGCTGTATCCAGATATTCCTTTTGAAATATTAAATGCTAGGAAAAATATGTGTCCAATTGCACAAAAGCTCACAGAGAAGAACTACAGATACCATTGGCTTGCACTCGGACATATGTCAGTTACACACCAAGGACGTACATTTACAGCCCATGATTTAGCATCTGGAGAAAAGCTTCTGAAGGTGTTGGACTTGGACTCGAGCTAGAAAATAAAGAACTGGCAACTAAAGAAGAGGAACCTATTACAAGATTGCAAAGAATGACCCTGGAGGAGACAGCAGCTATAGAGTCACCATTTCTGATTTCTTTGTTTTTCATATTTTCACCAAGGGAAGCAGCCTGGAAAATAATAATGTAGGGGAGCACGTGGGAAGGGCCATTGGGATCCCCCCCCTACATCTCCCCAGTGGGCAAGACCCACACTTTGTGAGTCTGCTCCAGAATTGCTCTGGAGTCCCGAGAGGAGGGAACGCTGATTAGGAGAGCTCCAGTTAAAGAGAAAGAACAGAATTTAGTATAAAAATTTTAAGAGAGCAGAGTAATGAAATGGAGTATTGTTTTGTTTTTTATCTTATTTCATTGTGAAGTATCCTAGTATATTAGCTTTGAAACAAAAATGAAATATAGAGAGAGCTTATGATTACAAACATAACATGATTTAATGGGAAATTATGGGAAATAAAGTTTATAATTGCAGATGTACTGGAGTAATTTTGCGAGGCAGAAGTATATTTTTTTAGGCGTGCCAACATATATCTGACTTAATTAATTATAATTTATAAATGTAATAGTAGCAGAATAGAGTTGGCAACTTGTTGTAGTACAGAATATTTTAAGTATGTTAACTTCATTTCCTGCAGTAAAAAAGGGTAATTATTGTGTAATATTTCAAAAACAATTAAAAAATTAATGAGAAAAAAAATGATATGCTTCCCGTGTGTGTCTCTCCCGTCTTGGAAGACACATCAGCAGCCTCACTGCAGCGTTCTGCACCAGCTGAAGTCTCCGAATTTGCAACAAGGGCAGCCCCATGTAGAGAGTGTTACAATAGACTAGCCTCGAGGTGACCATTGCATGGATCACTGTGGCCAGGTTCGCGCGGTCCATGAAGGGAACCAAGTGCCGCACCAGCCTCAGGTGGTAAAATGCCAATTTGCAGTGGCTGCTACCTGGGTCTCCATCAACAAGGAGGGATCCAGGAGCACTCCCAAACTCCTAACCAATGGCGCCCCATCGAAGGCCAGGAATGGGACCATGGCCCAACCCGACCCAGGCACAGGACCTCCATCTTCGCCGGGTTCAGCTTCAGCCTACTCAGCCTGAGCCATCCAGCCACAGCGTGCAATGCCCGGTCAAGATCGTCCGGTCCTGAGCCAGACCGGCCGCCCAACATCAGATAGAGCTGGGTGTCTCAGCGTACTGGTGAAAACCCAGCCCCGCCCTCTGGACAATCTGGGCAAGGGGGCGCATATAGATGTTAAAACGAGTTGTGCTTTATTAAATGTGTCAAAGGTTAGTGTGATGCCGGCCACTGGGCCAGGCCAACCTGCATGGTAGGAAGTCCTCAAGGACTTGGAGGGGCACCTCACTTTCCCCCCACCCCACACACTTTCCTCTTTTCCTTCTCTTGGCTTCCCCCGTATCCTCTCCCCTTTCCCTGCCTCATTCTCTCCTTCTTGGCCTCTCACCTACCATTTATCTCTTCCCTGTCTTGTGCTGTATTTATTGTTTATTTACTTCATGTATACCCTGCCTTTCTCCTCAGTGGGGACCAGAGCAACCTGCAGCATTCTTTTCTGCTCCTGTTTATCCTGACAGCAACCCTGTGAGGTAGGATAGGCTGAAAGTATGTGACTGGCCCAGAATCAGCCAGTAGGCTTCCACAGCAAGAGGGGAATTTGAACCTGGGTGGTCTCTGAGTCCCTACTCTTACGCTCTAAGTGATAAGCCACACTGGGTCTCAAAGGGTGGTTCCTGTTGATCAGGATCAAGCAGCCAGTCCTGGGTGGAATTGCAACTGATCCCTGAAAAGAGAGGTGATGTTTGTTGGGAAGGTGGGGATCTCGAAGCACAGTGTGCCCCCCACTTCTGAGGGTGTTCAGCTGACCCTTGCTGACTCAGTGAAGAGACTTGGGGTTATATACTAGATCCAACATTACTGCTGCAGAAGCAAGTTCATGCAGCTGCAAATAATGCTTCCTCCCAACTCAGCCCTGCCCGGAAGATGGCCCCTTATGTTGATCTGTCTGATCTGTGGCCACCTGGATCGACACCATAGTGTCGTCCAGAATAGACTGTTGTAATCCCCTGTCCATAGGTTCAGGTGGGTTGCTGTTTTCATCTGAAGCAGCAAAACAAAGATTGAGTCCAGTGGCACTTTTAAGACTCTGAATAAAACTTTGCCTTAAAGGTGCCACAGGCCCAAACTTCGTTGCACTTTCCTCAAAATCAATTCAGAAACTTCAGTTATAGAACAACCCGGCCTCTCCATCCCCTGCCGCCACACTCCCCCATGGCACAGGGAAAGAGCCTGGAGGGCACCTGGCGGCAGTCCCTCTCTCACTCACTCACTCACCCGGCCAGAGAGGGAGCTGCTGCTGCTGTAGGAAGGACGAAGATGAGGTGGTGGCAGCGCAGCCCCGTGTCAGCTATGCCTCGCCAGGCACCAGCCAGACTCTGGCGCTCTAGGGCACCTAGGCGGGAGTGCTGTGGCAGCAAAGTGCTTTTGGTGAGGGAGGGGGGCGGGGCAGCAGCCCAGTGAGGTATTCTCCTTAGGTGGTGCCCCAGACCATTGCCTAAATCTGCCTTATGATAGCACCGGCCCTGGGTTTGAGTCCCTGTTCTGTACTTGGCTTTCATCTCCTCCGCCACTAATGATGAAGGTGAGGGGTGAGCAGCCAAAAATGGGCAATTTTCTTGCTGAACCTTATACATGTACTCCCTCCTGTGGGATGTTGCAGGAATGGAGGCAGGTTTTTTCCAGATATTTGTTGCTATATCAACGAAACCTTCTACCACTGGAAAGGGTTTCCCAGTTGGAGCCTCTGAATGCAATTTGCCCAGAATCTTGTCCTTTGTTTTTGATGCAATGGATGTCAAGTGTATTTCAAGAGCCTTTGCCATTCGTTGCATTTGCTCTGCATCTATGCGTAAGTCTTACGTATCAGTTTCCTCCTCTATTGGGTTTGCCAGTATATCAACAGGCAACGTAATACTCATGAGGGATCTCCAGTCCTCATCATTGGAACCATTCCCCTTGCCCTTCATTCAGAAGAAGCCTGTGTGAGGAGTTCACAGCATCAACTTCAAGCTCCACATCCAGATCACAAGTGCCATATTCTGATCCTTGTGTGTACTGATCAAGTGCTGCCCAACCTGAACAATCATTAATGAAGTCTTTGAGTTAGGTGGGTAGAGACTCCTGAGGCAGCAGGGAGTGCATCGGTGGTATATACAGGGGGGAAGGCGTCTTTCGTGGTTCAGTCAGAACAGCTTCTGGTACAGTTACTAATGGAAGCTATGGCATCTGATCTAGTTTTAGATCTTTGGGATTTGTGTTTAGAACGTTCCTTATGCTTCTTATGAGGGGGTTCTGAAATAGATCTACTTGGAACGGATGGGGGAGATGCCGTTCTCTTACGATTCGGGTCTGACCGAGAGACTGAATGGGATGAAATAACTGAAGGTGCTCTTGAGCCACGATTAGAGCGTGGTGTTTGAGCTACCGCAGCATTTTGTGTAGCCTTGGCAGATGAAGCTGCTGCTGGGTTATTAGAGGCTGATAACGCCTTTTCCCATAGCATGGCCTCCAGGTGGGCTGACATGTCAGATCTATACCCTGCCCTTCACTACCCAAGGGAGTCTCAGAGCGGCTTACAAACTCCTTCCCCTCCCCACAACAGACACCCTGTGAGGTAGATGGGGCTGAGAGAGCTCTGACAGAAACTGCTCTTTTTCAAGAACAACTGTGCCAGAACCATGGCTTGCCCAAGGTCATTCAGCAGGTGCAAGTGGAGGAGTGGGGAATCAAACCCGGTTCTCCCAGATTAGAGTCCGTGCACTTAACCACTACACCAAAGGTAGTCATGAGAACTTTCAGAGATGGGAGTCAATTAGATAGGAGTGTTGCTGCATTCAGGGTAGACCACCCATTGGTTCCTATGGGCACCGAAGCCCTTTCTATGCTCCAGCTATTGAGAAGGTTTCTCTTATGAGCCAGCGCTCTGATACTTAGTAAGGCTGTAGCTGATACTCAAGTGTTTTCACCTCCCAGATCCTGGGCACATAGATGTGTTCTCTCCTGTGTGCATTGTCTGATGATGCATATGGCTGCTACTGACACGAAACTTTTCCCACCAGTGAGGCAAAGCTTCCTTGTTTCCTCCTAAGGATTAATGTGAACACTAGTGGACCTACTCCAACTTGTAGTTGTCCGTAATTGGGCCTGTGCCTGTCGTGATGTCTGTTATGTGATATACCACACTGCGCCAACGTTAAGCGACCCAAGTCCACCAGACCCCTCTGCACATTAAACTGCACCACACCAGCAGTAGTGTATTTACAGTGGAATTATTAATCAAAGAGACAAAGTGCTTCGCCAGGACTTCATACAACAAGAAGAGAATAAATACTACTATACATCAATTACATTTATACAAACAGTAACCCATCAGGTTAGTGCTGAGTCATGTAGATCCCATCCATCACAGTCACACAGAGAGAACAAGTCTGAACCAGTCTGTACAAGTTCTACTGCCTCTGTCTCAAGTCACATGACTCCTGCTGGCTGTCATCTAGATCCTGCAGATCTGCCAGCTCAGTGCATGAAGACTAAGAGTCTCTTTTCTCTCTTAAGACCAGAATCAAGAATGTGATAATAAGCAATTCTTGGGAATTGGTGTTCTGCTGGATTTGGGGGTGGGGGACCAGGAGCAATGCCATAATCTTCTAGAAGGCTCCAGCAGTGCACACCCCGATGGGATCTGGAACATCACCTGAGGGCCAGATGGTTTGAGAGTATAACTGAGCTAGAGACCAGAGGGAAGCCATGTTAACTTCATGATTTTGCTGGACTGAGGCCTGGATTACGTTAAGGCCACATTGCAATGAGCAGCTACCTAGAAAACAGTTAGGCCTCTTCCCTTGGACTCTGAGACCCCAGGGGAGCTGGTCTCTCTCAGCTAGAGATCAGTTGTAAAAGCGGGAGGCTGGCAACCCGATTTCTCACCTTTCCGGAGTCATTTTGGACCAGGAGTTAATAGAAGTGCGTGAGTTCTGCATTTCCATTTCTAAAATACTGTGTTCGAGTGTCTGTAATGCATCCGACTAGTTTGGGTTGGGGTTTTTTTTTTTTTTTGCAGTTCTGCCCTTTGTTTGTTTAATGCCCGTTCCAGAGACGTTTTGGCCTGGAAGAGTTTTTAAAAGTGTGAGAGTTCTGCAGTTTCATTTCTAAAATACCGTTCTGGAGTGCCTGTGATGCTTACCATTGTTTTTGCAGTACTATTGTTTGTTCGACGCCCGTTCCGGCTTTCACCCCTTCCCCTGAATTTCTGCCTTGCACGGCACAATTACCTACTTTTGGGAGAAAACCTTCCCAGGATTGGGCTGCAAGGCTTTGCCCTTCTGTCGTGTGTCCCCGTAACCCTCCCAGTTCCCTCCCCTCTTCAGAAGCAAACCCTCCTCCTCCTCGCTCGGCCTCTCTAGCAAACAACTCGGCGGTTTTAACCCTTTCCAAGCTGCAGACCAGTGCAGAGCGACTCCCGAGCAGCCCCCTTCAGGTGCACAGGGCAGGGCGTGGCGGAGGGCGGCCTGGCTGAAGCGCCTGCTGGAGAGGACCAGAGGACGCTTTTTGGCATTTGTCCGCAGCGCTGCAAGGGTTAAGCTTGGTGAGCTGTTTGCAAGGGGCGGGGGGTGGGGGGGAGAGAGGAGGGGCTCTTTCGCTCTTCTGTATTTGTGCGCATGCGTGTCCCGGGAGGGATTTTCTTCTGGACTGGGGGAGAGACCAGGGAGGGCTTGGGAAAAGCAGCAGCCGGACATCCCCCCCCCCTCCCGGGAGATCTCCTTAGAAGTAAGTCATGCACCGGGGGGGGGGGGATAACCTTTTATGTCTTGGAAGGGAGGAAGGCGGGGTCCTCATGGCTGCCCTGCAGTTGCCATCTCCCGGATGGCGAACTCCTGGACATTTTTTAGGGGGGAGGGGGCGAGCCTTAGAGGGGAACCAGGCTCAAGAGTCCTCCCTACCTCTAGCGCAGCCCTTTTCTCCCCGGGGAGAACTGATCTCTGCCTGCTGGAAGTGGGGGCTGTGATCCTGGGAGAAATCCAGGAAGGTGGGGGTGCGGGGAGCGGGCCAGGCCCTGCCATGGGGGGGGGGGGGGGTGGAAGCAGGGCGGGAGAGGCGCCTTTCGAGGCCGGCAGTCCTTCGGCTGCGGCGGCGAAGAGCCGCAAGATTCCCCCCCCCTCTTCCCTCCAGGATGCGGCAGGCTCCCCCATTGCTTCCCTCTCCGAAGGGAAAAAGCCCCCCCCCCCCCGGTCCCTTGTCGCAGGCAGCCCGGCCGCCCGCCCGCGAGCGCTTCGCAAAAGCGGCTGGAATCGGGAGTGGGCGGGATGGATGCGCTCAGGCGCGGCCGGCAAACCCGGGGACTGGCAATGGAGAGGGCGCGGGGGCCGGGGCCACACTCTCCGCCCGGGCTGGGAAGTTTGCCGGGGGTCTGCAGGCAAAACATGGAGTCGGGACTGGCAAGGGAGGTTTTGGCCACGTGCAGGTGGGCGGGCGGTTTGCGCGCGCGCTTTGGGGCTGGTGGAGAGAAGAAGAGATTGGATTTATTCCCCGCCCTTCACTCACTCGGAGTCTCAGAGCGGCTTACAAACTCCTTTCCCCCTCCCCTCCCCTCCCCACAACAGACACCCTGGGAGGTAGGTGGGGATGAGAGAGCTTTGAGACAACAGCTGGTACAGAGCTATGGCTTGCCCAAGGTCATCCAGCAGGTGCAAGGGGGGGAGTGGGGAATCAAACCTGGTGCCGGCGGGCTGCAACGTGCTGCAGCAGGACTACAGGCAGGGCATTACGGGGGGGGGGTGTGGAGGGGGTGCTGGGGAGAAGCTCCCTCTCCAATGCAAAAGGCCAAGGCTGTGCTGAGGGTTATTAGGAAGCAACTGAAAACAGATCAGCCAGTCTCATAATGCCCCTGTATAAAGCGTTGGTGCGACCTCATTTGGAGTACTGTGTACAGTTCTGGTCGCCACACCTCAAAAAAAGATATTATAGCATTGGGAAAAGTGCAGAGGAGGGCGACTAGAATGATAAGAGGATTGGAACACTTTCCCTATGAAGAAAGGTTAAAGCACTTGGGGCTCTTTAGCTTGGAGAGACGACGGCTGAGGGGTGACATGATCGAAGTTTACAAGCTTATGCATGGGATAGAGCAGGTAGAGAAAGAAGTGCTTTTCTCCCTTTCTCACAATACAAGAACTTGTGGGCACTCCATGAAATTGCTGAGCAGTCGGGTTAGAACAGATAAAAGGAAGTCCTTCTTCACCCAAAGAGTGATTAACACGTGGAATTCACTGCCACAGGAGGTGGTGGCGGCTACAAGCATGGATGGCTTCAAGAGGGAATTAGATAAATGTATGGAGCAGAGGTCCATCAGTGGCTAGATAGGAACTCTCAGTCTGGGGCAAGTGATGCTCTGTATTTTTGGTGCCTTGGGGGGGGGGGACAGTGGGAGGGCTTCTAGTGTCCTGGCCCCACTGCTGGACCTCCTGATGGCACCTGATATTTTTGGCCACTGTGTGACAGTGTGGAACTGGATGGGCCATTGGCCTGGTCCAACATTGGCTGTTCTTAATGTGTTGAGTATACACAGAAAAGGGGTTGCCTGAAGCAGAGAAGAAGCAAGCCAACACCCTTCCTTCCTCCTTTCTCTCTCAGGAACAGGCAGTGAAGAGATGCTGTTGAGCCGACCTCTTTTCAGCGGTGTGGAAACAGCTGCTGTACCTCCAGTCCAGGTAGGAGAGATAAACTGTTACGAGATTCTGGGACCCCAGGACTATTTCCCTGGGACCCTCCCATTCCCCTTTAGTTCTTTTATTGGTTGGGTGGAGACTGGCAAGGGAGTGACCGAATCAATAGAGAGAGACTGTAGTTCTCAAACAAAACCAGTTAATTACAATATCAGCTTCTTAAGGACAAAAAGCACTTTAGTACTTACAAATCTTTTAAGGTGAAAACATAACATTTCCAGATACAGCATAGAATACTTCAACACAAACATAGGGCACTTGTGTGTGAAGTCAAGAAGAGCTCACAGAGAGGTGACTGAAGACCAGCTCAGAGCAAAGAAGTCTTCAACAATTTATACCCTCAATACCCATTGGTTCAGTCCACATGGAGTAAAACACTTGTAGCAGAAGGATATAAAAATAAAGAGAACAATATTCACCTTGAACTCCTTCCCAAGTTACCATAGACAGTCAAGCATGATATGTGCAAACTTTATTCTGACCTTACTGTAAGCACAGACGCCTGCTTCAGCAAGTATGTCGCTGGTCAGGAGCTACAAACCCTTCTCACTAGCCATCTTTGACACAGTATGAGGGTGACATGGTAGACCTAGAGAAATGAAAGCTATTCTTTTTGGAGCAGAGTGCCTTGTCATGCTAGAGAGAGGCTTGTGAGATGACAGTAGCTAAGCCTGCAAAGTCTCATGGGAGAGGAACCAAACAGAGGGGCCTCAGATAACCCAGGCTGTTATACAGAAATGCCCCAGGCTCGCTGATTTTTCTGCCACAATGAGGTGAGCGGGGGGACGGCCTGGCTCCCTCCTCCTTTCTCAGGGGAGCTTTCGCTCCTGCAGTTTCTACAAGGTGTCTGGACAAGAGATCCTGTGAACCTTTCAGAGATCCTGTGAAGAGAAATCCTTTACCCAGCCCAAGCCTGACATTCTGTACCTTCCCAGTCTGCTCCCTTCCATGGTGCAATCTCTGCCTGTCCTGACCTCTGAGGAGGGATTCTGCTTTTCCTTTCAGGGTCCCTTTTCCTTTGAGGAGGTGTCCATCCATTTCACCGAGGCAGAATGGGCCCTGCTGGATCCGGGACAAAGAGCTCTGTACAGGGAAGTCATGCTGGAGAACTATGAGAACGTGGCCTTTCTGGGTAAGGATCTCTCCTGGGTGCCAAAGGTGCGAATTGCGGCCATTGTGAGGAGACATGAATCAAAACATTGAAGAGCTTTTCACAGTTTTGAGGCTTGTCCCACTACTGTGGCGGGGTATGTGGCTCCCTGGCTGAGCATCTGCTTGGCATGTAGAAGATCCCAGGTTCAATCCCCAGCATTTCCAGTAAAAAGGATCAGGTAGGAGGTGATGTGAAAGACCTCTGCCTGAGACCCTGGAGAGCCCCTGCCGGACTGAGGAGGCAGCACTGACTTCAATGGACCACGGGTCAGATTCAGTAGAAGGCAGCTTCATGTATTGATGTGTGTGTTCCTGCCCGGGGGCAACAGAGGCCGGTGTTGTGGCCATCACCCAAGCCAGAGAAGGTGTCCTGGCCTGAGGCAAAGGGAGGGATGAGAGGCCCTCAGAAAGACTCTGGAAGGGGCCAGATCCTCATTTCTTTGTTGCCAACCTTTACAACGCACACTTCCCCCTAGATGGGATTGCAGACATCCACTCTGTCTATGATCTGGAAACGATCTTGTCAAGAAGCAAAGACTGGGTCCCCCTGGGTCACTACTCTTTGTACCTGAGCAGCACCCAGTTCAGTGGGTTCATGAGATGAGCGCACGCAAGTAAAGCAGACCCCCTTTTAAAATATGTAAAGGTTTATTAAGGATTTAAAAATAGGATATCACTAAGAAGAAGAAGAGGAAGAGATTGGATTTATACCCCGCCCTTCACTCACTTGGAGTCTCAGAGCGGCTTACAAACTCCTTTCCCTTCCCCTCCCCACAACAGACAGACACCCTGTGGGGTAGGTGGGGCTGAGTGAGACAACTGTCCTTGAGGGAACAGCTGGCACAGAGGTACGGCTTGCCCAAGGTCATCCAGCCAGGTGCAAGTGGAGGAGTGGGGAATCAAACCCGACTCTCCCAGATTAGAGTCCGCGCACTTAACCACTACACCAGACTGGCTCTCTTTGCTAAAGAGCAAAGTTTCTGCAGGTCAACAACAGAAAAGCAAGGAAAGCAAACTGTTCTACATGAAAACCTTGGTATTTAGTGGCACCTCTTGTTGCAGCACAGGTATTCCAGCTGTAGCCTAACTTGCTCTATAGAAAACTGTTCATTATGATGCATGCAGCATTGTGGGGTGGGGGGTGCATGGACAGGTACCTTTTCACTTCCTGCTCATCTGTATGAAATGATGCTCTTGGGGTCTGTGTAGGTAGGAGAAAAACCCTCCCTCTCAGCCTCTCCACCCTGTGTACTGACAGCCCACTTTTCTTTGCCCTGCTGCTTTCCAGGGACCCCGTGGTTTGCTCGGACCCAGAGGGCCCCCAGGAATCGCAGGCTCACCGGTAAGTTCTGGAGATCTGCCATCTCCCAGAGCTGCAGCCCTCTAGTTCTGCCACTCACCGCCACGTCTCTCTGTCTGTCCGTGTCTCGGCAGGCCGTGTGTGGTGTGGATGGGCCACATGAGCCAAAAGGGACCATGGTGAGTATCTGTGTTATACGGGGGCGGGAAGGGGAATGGTTTGGTTGCCAGACTTTCGTTATATTCGTCAAAGAGATTTCTGCATTGTAGAAACAAAGCCATTGAAGGACCCTGAAAGCGTATCTGCCTTTTCAAAAAGGGATCCTCTTTTTTGGGAAAAGAGGAGGGCTGATAGTCCTGTCCTCTGGTTGCTCTGAGACCCAAATCTTGGAACTGATCAGACACCCAAATCTTGGCTTGAAAACCTCTTGAGCTTCATTATCAGCTGCAATTCAGCAGTCTCTCTTTCTGATCTTCCTTTGAAATTCCTTTGCAAGAGAACCGCTACTCATAAGTCAGCAGCAACTCAATATCCAGGAAGGTTAAAAGACCCCACTGGTCCTTGCATGTTGTGGTTTCTGATGTCAAGACTGCTGTCCATTAATTCTTTGTCGAAGGGACTAGGCAGTTCGGGGTGTGTCAGTTTTTGAGAGTCAAAGCCATCTTTGGAACGGAGGTCCCTGTGCCCTGATCTCTTTTACCCAGAAGGTGGGAGGGGCAGAGATGCAAGGCAAAGTGGAATCTGCTTGATCAGAGCAGGGGAGAGAAATGCTCTCTGGCACAAAATCAGCACACGTCTGCGCCCCCCCCCCCGCCCCCCAAGTGTACATGGTGTCATGGTGAAGAGTGACAGACTCCAATCTGGAGAGCCGGGTTTGATTCCCCGCTCCTACTCCACGTGAAGCTGCCGGGTGACCTTGGTCCAGTCCCAGTTCTCCTAGAACTCTCTCAGCTCCACCTACCTGACAAGGTGCCTGTTGTGGGGAGGGTAAAGGAAGGGGATTGTAAACCGGATTGAGACGCCTTAATTACAGTATGAGCTTCTTAAGGACAGAAAGTGCTTTAGCACTTACAGATCTTTTAGCATGAAAACATAACAGTTCCATATTCAGCATAGAATACTTCAACACAAACATAGTGCACTAGTGTGAAAGACAGAGCGCCCTGGTCTAGTTAAGAAGAGCTCACAGAGAGCTGATTGGAGACCAGCCCAGAGCAAAGAAGTCTTCAACAGTTTATACCCTCAGGACCCAAAGGTTCAGCCCATATGGATGACATAAGGTTAACTTTTAGCAGAAGAATATCAAAATAAAGAGAACAGTATTCACCTTGAACTCATGCCCTAGTTAGACAGTCAAGGCTGTGATGTCTGAACTTTCTTATTGTGACCTTATTGAAAGCACAAACGCCTGCTTCAGCAAATCTGTTGCTGGTCAGAAGCTACAAATCTTCTCACGTTGAGACAGTATGAGGGTGAAATGGTAGACCTAGAGAAATGGAAACTATTCCTTTTGGAGCAGAGTGCCTTGTCAGGCTAGAGAGAGGCTTGAGAGATGACAGTAGCTAAGCCTGCAAAGTCTTGTGGGAGAGGAACCAAACAGAGAGGCCTCAGCTAATCCAGGTTGTCATACAGAAATGCCCCAAGCTTGCTTATTTCTCTGCCACAATTAGATGAGCAGGGGGCAGTCCGGGTCCCTCTTCCTCTCTCATGGGAGCTTTTGCTCCTGCAGTTTCTACAAGGTGTCTCAGCAAGAGATCCCCTGAACGCTGTTCCCTTTACCCAGCCCAAGCCATACATCCTGTACCGTCCCAGTCTACCCCGTTTCAGAGTGCAATCTCTGCCTAGCGTGATTTCTGAGGAGGGAATCTGCTTTATCTTCCAGGGTCCCTTTTCCTTTGAGGAGGTGTCCATCGATTTCACTGAGGCGGAGTGGGCCCTGCTGGATCCGGGACAAAGAGCTCTGTACAGGGAAGTCATGCTGGAGAACTACAAGAATGTGGGTTTTCTGGGTAAGGGTCTTTCCTTGGGGCCAAAGGTGCGAATTGCTGCCATAGAGAGGAGGCATGTGTGAGACTTCTGATTAGATCCAATAAGCCAGGCCTCAGATTCAAAGCAAAGTCCTTTTATCGTTCTTAATGGTCTATCAAGAACACATCCTTTGTTAGTACTGTCAGGTCAATAGGACTCAGAACACTTATACAGTTTTCAAATAGCAGATAAATGTCAGGCACCAATCAGGGCAATAACTATAAAGCGCGAAAATGCTAGCAGTTACTTTTCCCAAAGAAATGGTGCGCAAGCAAAGAGCGACTTACCCCTCCCCCCTGCGAGAACTCCCACATTGCGTTCCCACACCTTAAGGTATCTGGCGAAGCCCAGCACAGCAATAACTCAAGGTTGACCTCATCTCAAAACAAAGTAACATGAAGAGGGGGGGAGGGCTTGGGAACGCAGCGCAGCGCAGAGAGGGGAGGGGAACGGAACGAGGTACCACACTCCCGTCGGGAGAAATCAGACAGCAGGAATTCAAAATGACAGGGAACTTGACAGCATGAATCAAAATATTGAATAATAATTCACAGTTTTGAGGCCTCTCTCGCTGCTAGGGGGGGGGGGGGGGTTGGCTCCCTGGCGGAGCATCTGCTTGGCATGTAGAAGTTCCCAGACTCAGTCGCCAGCAATTCGAGTAAAAACGATCAGGTAGGAGGTGATGTGAAAGACTTCTGCCTGATCACAGACTTGCATTTTATTTACCACAGCCCTTGTTCCCTTTTATCAACCTCACTAAGACTAGCTTTACATCGCTAGTCTCTTTGTACCTGAGCAGCACCCAGTTCACAAGTAAAGCAGACCCCTTTTTAAATAAATAAAGGTTTGTTAAAGATTTAAAAATTAAACATCACTAAACAGCAAGGTTTCTGCAGCTCATTTACAGAAATACCACATGAAGTATGGCACCTTTTTTGCAGCACAGGTATTCCAGCTGTACCCTAAGTTGCTCTACAGAAAACTATTCATCATGATGCAGCAAGCAATAAAATATCAAGACATGCTAGCATGGCATAAGCATACATTTAGCCTGGCTTCCCTCTTGCCTATTATACTTTCTGCCTCCTAGGGTCAGGTGGTCCTAATGACCCAATCATGGATCCTCCTTGATGGAATTTTCCAGAGGCAGTCAGCACCCTCTTAATCCCCCCTCCCTTCTGGATACAGGTTCTCACGATTAGTTAATGTCCCTGAAAAATATAAATATGATAGCTGCAGGGAGACTTAAATCACAAACTCCTGAAAGTCAGACCAGGCCACTTAGTAATCAAGTAAACCCTTGGGGGAAGTAGGGTGCTTTGCCTCAGGTCTATTCCCCTTATACTGCTTGGGGTTATGGGCTTTGATCTTGATCATGGTCCTGTCCTTCCAGAAGAATTTTTACTCTTGAATTTCTTTCCTTCCCCATATAGGAATGATCACGTTCTCTCTCTGTCTGTCTGTGAACAAAGGCAGAAGTATAAGAGAGACTACAGTGGAAATAGACAACAGCCTTGCATTGAAAGAAAAGCTGAAGATTTCCTCAAGAGGCTCTCAAGATCATCTTTCCTTGACAAATGAGCTGGCTGAGAGTGAGTATCCTTCACGGTTATGTCAAGGGAAAAGGCAAGGAAGTGCCATGGGGGATTTCTGATTCACTTCTGAGCAACGATTGGTACAGTCATAAAACCTACTTGGGAAGCAAGGAGGGCCTGAAATCGAGAGACTCAGAAGGACCTTGTGGACAAGAGCTCAGCTGTGGCACTTGAGGGGGTGATGTATCGTTAATACTAGATATTCTGAGTAAAGGTGGAGGGGTGGTCAAGATCGGCGAAGGTGGGAAAAGGCCAAAGGGCTGTCAGTCCTTATCTACTGCAGTTACATGGATTCCTTTGGACCTTACCAACCCCTCCCAGGTGCTAACAGGATATCTCTGTTTTTTCCAGCAGAGGATGATCTGGTTGAGGAACTTCATCAACAAATGCCAGATAGATTTAAAAATAAAGACTTGAAGGAAAAAGTTAGGAATCAAGGCAGGCTAATGAGAAAGAAAGTCTGTCATATGGTTGAAAACAGATATGGAAGACAGTGTAATGTACATATTCCAAAGCACTGGATAATGAACCAAAGTAAATCCATTTGGTCTGAAAAGTACTTCAGAAACAGATCACAGCTCTTCATACAGCAAAAAATACACAGAGTTGAGAAACCTTTCGAATGCTCAGAGTGTGGAAAGAGATTCAGTCAGAGTAGCAAACTTCAAATGCATCAGAGAACCCACACAGGGGAGAAACCTTTTGAATGCTCAGAATGTGGAAAGAGATTCAGTCGACGTGACACTCTTCACATGCATCAAAGAACCCACACAGGAGAGAAACCTTTCGAATGCTCAGAGTGTGGAAAGAGATTCAGTCTGAGGTGCACTCTTCGACGACATCGGAGAACCCACACAGGGGAGAAACCTTTTGAATGCTCAGAGTGCAGAAGAAGGTTCATTGATAGTGGTAGTCTTCAGAAGCACCAAAGAATCCACACAGGTGAGAAACCTTTTGAATGCTCAGAGTGTGGAAAGAGATTCAGTGAGAGTAGCAAACTTCAAATGCATCAGAGAACCCACACAGGGGAGAAACCTTTTGAATGCTCAGAATGTGGAAAGAGATTCAGTGAGAGTGGCACTCTTCACATGCATCAGAGAACCCACACAGGGGAGAGACCTTTTGAATGCTCAGAATGCGGAAAGCGATTCAGTCGGAGTGGCACTCTTCTCATGCATCAAAGAACCCACACAGGGGAGAAACCTTTTGAATGCTCTGAGTGTGGAAAGAGATTCAGTCGAAGTGGCACTCTTCAAAAGCATCAGAGAACCCACACAGGGGAGAAACCTTTTGAATGTTCAGAGTGTGGAAAGAGATGCAGTCAGAGTGGTCATCTTCTACGGCATCAGAGAACCCACACAGGGGAGAAACCTTTTGAATGCTCAGAGTGCGGAAAGAGATTCATTGACAGTGGTAGTCTTCAGAAGCACCAAAGATTGCACACAGGAGAGAAACCTTTTGAATGCTCAGAGTGTGGAAAGAGATTCAGTCACAGTGGCAGTCTTCAGGTGCATCGAAGAACCCACACAGGGGAGAAACCTTTCGAATGCTCAGAGTGTGGAAAGAGATTCAGTCGGAGTTATCATCTTCAGCAGCATCGGAGAACCCACACGGGAGAAACCTTTCGAATGCTCAGAGTGTGGAAAGAGATTCCGTCACAGTGGCAGTCTTCACCTGCATCGAAGAACCCACATGGGAGAAACCATTTGAATGCTCACAGTGTGGAAAGATTCTGTACCAGTGGCAGTCTTCAACAGCATCAAAAAACCCACAGAGCAGATAGAACTTTTGGCGGCTCAGAGTGTGAAAAGAAATTCAGTTCCAGCGGCAATTTCAACTGCATTGAAGAAGCCACATAGGGGAAAGACCTTTTGAATGTTCAGAGTGTGGAAAGAGATTCAGTCAGAGTGGTAATCTTCAACTGCAACAAAGAAACTGCCCAGAGGAGAAACCTTTTCAATGCTCAAAGCGTGGTAAGAGATTCAGTCAGAGTGACACTCTTCTACTGCAACAAGGAATCTGCAGTGAGGAATCCACAAGAGTCTGTATTAATGCCATTTGAAGCAGCTGTTTGGCAGCACGCACAGGGTTGAAACCTTTTGAGTGCTCAGAGTTTGGAAAGAGATTCAGTCGGAGTGGCAGTGTTCTACTGCAGCAAGAAACCCAGACAAGGAGAAACGATGTTATCTGCTTAGCCGTAAAATGAGCTTTTATCCTATTTCACACCTAAAAGACAACAACAGACCTTACAAAGCATTGAAAAGATATAAACTGCTGTAAGAAGCCTGAATCTACACAGAAACTTTACGCTAACTGGGAAGAAATGTTATAAATACTCAAAAGTGTGGAAAGAGCTTTAGCTATGTTCAAATCCTCAGGAAGTTCCCACAGGGAAGAAAGCAAGGATGGGCAAAGGGCTCTGCTGGATGAAGGAGCAGCTGATCTCTCCTTTAGCGCTGAGTAGCCCCCCAGAGAAGGAACCTTATTAATGCCCAATGTGTGCAAGAGCTTGAGGCACAGATCTGATCTTCAGGTTCCTCAGAGAATGCATTCAAGGGTATGTGACTGGCCCAGAATGAACCAGTGGGCTTCCACAGCCAGAGGGGAATTTGAACCTGTGTCTCTCAGACCCTTTTCTTATGCTGTAACTGATGAGCCATACTGGCTTTCATAGGGTGGCTGCTGTCGATCAGGATCAAGCAGCCAGTCCTGGGTGAAACTGCAACTAATCCCTGAAACGACAGAGGTGATTGTAATGATTTCAAGTTATATATGTGTGTTTCTTTAAATGATTGGTGAGTGTCGGAAGAACAAGGGGGGTGAAAAAGGGAGATGAGTGAGTGAGGTGATTGGCTGGTGACTGAGAGTGTGGGCAGAGCTAGGAGTGTGTGTGTATAGAGAGAGAGGTGGGGGAAGGCAGAGTGTTCAGTCTGAAGTCAGCAGTTAGCAGCTGCCAGTTGTGGTCACTCTACACAGAGTCTGCAAAACAGTCTTCTAACTAGAATCATATAGAGATGCTGTGAATGTCATTAAGATTCTAAAGGAGGAAGAATTTAATGGGACATAGTAGGCAAAATCTAATATAGTCAGAGTATTTTAAGAGTGTGAGGGGAAAGGCTGGCAGAGACCTGAGTAAAAAGGGAAAGATTTTACTGACCAACTTAACAAAACATCTTGTAACCAACACACTTATCAATAAAGTTTTATCTTGTTTATTGTTAATCCAGAGTCTTATCCTCAGAACCACATCGTTCAATGAAGGAGCCTTACAGCTCGGGCACAGTACTGTGGGAAAGGTTAATTAAAGACTGGAATTAAATTCCTGGTGGCAGTGATAGATGCTTTGAGGGAGAGAAAGAAACAACAAGAAATTTAAAGCTACATTACACCTAACTACACAAAATAAGAGAGAGGTACCGTCACGGCGATGTTGGTTGGGAAGGTGGGGATCTTGAAGCACATTGTGCTCAGTGTTCCCTCTAAGCTGCGGTAGGGGGTGCTGGTGCACAAAATTTTAGCTGGCTGCTCAGGGATTTTAGCTTCTAGCTCACAAGCATTTTCCCCGCCATTGGAAACAATGGAGGACCGGGGCACCTCCTCCTGGGGCCCATAAAATTGTACCCCCTTGTCCAATCTTTTGGAAACTTGGGGGAGGAGTGTTTGAGGAGAGGCACTTAGTTCCTGTACTGCAAAAAATAGCCCCCCCAGCCCCAGATACCCCCAGGTATATTCTCCATTATATCCTATGTGGCACTTTGACTATAATGGTCCCCATTGGTTATAATTGAGTGCACCCCTATTATGCTTTTCAGTATGATCTGTAAGATGTCTTGAGTCACAGTAAAAGTGGGATATAAATATTTAAACAGATAAGTAATTTGGACAGGTTGATAACATTGAAGCAACTTCTAGTTGGGCAGGGTTATGAGTGATTGGTCCACCTCTGCTATAATTGACCTGCAAATTTGTCATATTTCACTAAAAAAAACCCATCCCAAAGTAAAATGCAAATGTTCCTCCTCCCTCAAGTCCTGGTTTATTTTCTAAAGGTCAGTGCAGGGCAACAGTCCAAGGTGAGGTCTACCGATATAGTGGACTGGGTTGGGTAGACCTGTTCTCCAGATGGTTCTTGCCCAGGAATTAGAAGAACACAAAACTCAGTTTAATTATTCATAGCTTTCTAGGTCAGGGCAGGCAGCTTGGCATCCTGTGCCGCATCTCTGTGTTTCAGGGCTAGTTTCCTTCCCTGACCAACTTCATGGCTCATTGCATGCCGAGCATGAGAGATTGCATTTCTCATTTTTCCTAGGCCCATGGATGTGTTTAAGATCTCCATGTGATTGGCTGCAGCCCTGCAAAAGGGAAAGAACTTCCCCAGGCATGTTTTCCCTGAGACAACGATCCTGTCGTTCCAGACATGATGTTTTTTGAGGGATCTGTGGATTGTCCCTGCATTTTCTGCAAATAGAAGGGTGCAACGACCAGTATAATCAGAGGGTGGCCCTTTCATGATGACTAAGCCACATGGCCAGAATACTTCAGGTTGCCCCCAGGTTCATAAACCACAGTGGTGGCATTACAACTATATAACAGAGTAATGCAAAACTGGAGGCAAAAAGTAATTATAGGAGTAAAAGCTCAACTCTTCTGAGTTGGACAAAAGTGTGGTTTTGTTACTGGAGTAATCTGTGGCTTCTGAGAAACCCATTTCGCCAGCGATGGGGCCTATGACTCATTTACATATTGATCCAAGAAATAATGCTCATAACTATGGACTGGGGATCTTCAGGGATTCTGCCAGAAAGAGCCGTTCTCTGGGGAAGAGAACAGAGGTGTTCCTGACTGAATCTCTTGGACTACTGACACAAACCCAGCCCTTGCTTGGCAATTCCTTGTGCAAGGGACAGAAAGGTGTTCTTGACTCTCCTGAACCCTTGCTGTCCTTTTGTGAGGAGAAAAGAAGTTCAAAACCACAAGCAATCCATGACTGAAGGACTAAATCTCTGAAAGTCAGAAAAGCAGCACCACTGTTGAACTTTGAGTGAGGAGAACTAAGGAGGAGCCTTCTCACCTGGGCGGGGGGGCAGGGTCAGCGTCTGTTTCCCTTGCTTGTAAGATTTCACTAGACTCATCCCCTGGGTGAATGGAATGGACAGCAGCTTCTGCCTGGAGGCGCTGAAATCCTGCCATGTATCTGGAAAGAGATTTTCACTGGGACTGCCATGAGAGCACATAAGAGGTATCTCCCTGCAAAAAGGAGTTGTGTATCATTCCCTCTGGTCTATAGATGGGTAAACCCAAAGAACAATTCACGGGGAGAGAGTCTGAGCTTTTCTGTAGGTCTAGATTTGAACAAAGCAAGGGGCAAAGTCTGGGGACCACTTGAGCCCAGTGTCCCTACAGATTTTCTTTTTCCTTTCAGCATCCAGCTAGACCATCCACAAAAGGGATATTGTTACATAAGAGATACACTCTTGATTTTCCAGTGGAACGTCTTTAAGCTCTAAGAGGCTGTTTGAAACCTCTTGAACGACAAATGTACAGTCATAAAAACTCACAGACTGAGTCATTTGAAAGAAGGGTCGCTGGATTCAGGGTGGGCCATCTCTCTAATTTCCCATGTTCAGAAGTCAGTAAAACCGTCTCCTGTTTGGTCAGCCTATGGCATGGGTCCTAGATGGTGCTTTAGCACAACCTTTTGAGCTTTAGTGCCGTATAGCAAGAGATGTTTGCTAGAATGTTAGTGAGAATGGTATAAGGATTCGAAACAGTGTTCTGCCTTGGTTGCCCGTATGCATTTATGGGCTACAGGTCCTGAATGGAACTCCAGGCCACTTCTCCGTTAGGACCCCTCATTCGTTCCTGGGCTGGCAACTCAGGGAGCATTGCAAACAGACCAGCCAGGAACCAAGATTCTGTGTTCCAAGTAAGAGTCAATCAAGGGCTGCAGTCCCTCTTGCCCCTCTGGGAGTGGGAATATTGCTTCCCAGCAGGAGGGCTCAAGACCTGGCCAAAGAGTAATCTGAAGGGGTGTCTCTGATATGAGGCATCCATCCTCCATGCTGGAGCACCCCCACACTAAACTCTCCTTTATGAATCAGGGCAGCCCTTTGTGTGGGCCCCAGCCGTTATTTGGAAAGGAAAGAACTGCTCTGGGATCAATTTTTTTTCTGGCACCTTCTGGGATCCCCCTCCTTGTTGCCAAATACTGTGCAGCAGAGCAACAAAAAACCCACCTAATTTCCTTAGCTTAATGGCATATCATTTTAACATTGAATTTCAGGGCAGATAGTGTGGTTTGAATAGAAAGGAACGTGCCGGTACTTCAGTAAAGCTCATCTTTGTCCATGACGCCCAGGATTTTCCCGGCCATTTCTCAAAACGGCCAAGCAGTCCTGCAGCGCACTTGGCTGGGAAGTGAACTGAGTATCTCCTGCACTGAGGTCTTCTGGGTTAGCTTCGCAAAGATGCAGTACACAACAAGTGGGGCTGGCAGCAAGGCGCCCGAGGAGGATGCTTCTCCAGGGCCGGCTGCAGTCCCAGACTCGGCCAGGGCAGGTTCACATTGCCCCCACGCTGGTTGGGAGCCTGTCAGGCTGGCACCAAGTGGAGAGGCAGCCAGGACACTTCAACTCCAGCACTGATCCCGCCACCATCAACTGCGCTGCCGCTTCCACCACCGATGTGGCCACCACTGCCATTCAGCTGTTTGGTGACCAGGTCTGCTTAGTGGGTGAGGGAAAAGTCAGACGTGAGGCTGCAGAGGACATCTGGCAGCTCCAGGAATGCAACCCAAGACCCCCTCCCTGCTTGCTGGCTTCCAAGGCCCTGGGGGGGGGGCACAGAGGGGAGGAAGGAAGCCCATCCCACCCTGTAGGATGTGCGTAGAAAGGGAGGCGGGATAGGTGCTTCATGAAAGAGGGAGGTTCCCAAGGGCTGAGGAGGCTGTCCACCACATTGGTGAACAGGCACGCTGGGCTGCAGGAGGAGATGGGTGACTTAACCGTCTCCTCAATCTGTTCAAAGTTTCTCCAATCCCTTAAACATCTTGGTTGTCCACTTCTGTATTTTTTCTACCTCTGCAGTGTCCTTTTTGAGATACGGTGACCAGAACTGTACGCACTGTTCCAAATGAGGCCGCTCCATAAATTTATACAGAAGTATAGCTGAGACTGGATTGAAGCAGTTGGTCAGACCCTAAGGAGTTAAAGTGGCAATTCAAAATTATAGAATCACAAAAAACAAAACAAAACCCCAACAACCCTGAGTTGTGCCTCAGGCGGCAGCAGATTATTTCCCCCCTGAGAAACTGAAATGCACAATTCTTGCAAAGGACATTTATGTCTTCCAGTAACATGTTTCTGTATCCCCGGGCCGCCGGGATGTCGGTTCCTGGTCCCTCTACTGAAGCATCCTTCTGGTTCATCTCACTGCAGGACGGCCCTGTTGTTGACCTGTGCAACAAATGCCCTCCTGAGTAATTCAGTTTTGCACAGCTCTGGCCTGCAGCTTTCACGTGCATGCACAGGACAATCCACACCCAGAAGCAGACTTTCTTGGTCTTTCAGGTAGGGGCCCTGGGCAAACTTGGACTTTGCTCTGCAGCTTCAGCCCAACATAGTTCTCCCACCCCCAGTGTTCCCTCTAAGCAGAGTTACTGAGAGCTGGCTCACAGGTTTTTAGCCTCCAGCTCACACAATTTTGTCTCAGCTAAGGAAGGATGGCTCCAGAACAAATGAACTGATGCAGTAGCCGAAAAAAATTGCTCACTCACAACTTCAGTGCCAGCAGTGCCCAAAGGAAAATATTTGCTCCCCAGACTCCACAGCTTAGAGGGAGCATTGCCCACCACCTCAACCAGTTTTGCACTGTTGCTTGCAAAGTGCTGGGGGGGGGGACCCTAACCGTGCCTGCCCTTCCACCAGGGTTGGTGGTGGTGGGAAGCAAAATAGGAGAGGCACCAGGAAGAGGCCGGCAGGCAGGCAGGGAGAAAGAAGCCCCTCCTGAGGCTAAAGCGAGCGAGGTTAGGCCCTGTCAAGGTACTTGCATTGGTGTCATTGCCATGCCCGCAGCACTTCTGACCAATCAAGGCACAAGTTCCTCCCTTTGAGGATGGGATAAAGTCGGGAGCCAGGGAATTCTGAAGAGCCAGCCGCCTAATCTCACACTGTTCTTGGACCATTGACATAAGACTCTGCCCAGTTTCATTTTCTCTAGGATCTCCTGAAGGCGAATGATGGGCTTTTCTAGCACCCGGGTGGTGCTTGCCCAGGAAACAAAACAACACAAACTATAGTTAAACAATTTATAGCTTTCCTGGTTAGGTGTGAGAGTCCTACAGAGTCAGTCGCAACAAAGTCAGTCACAACAAGCATCCTTAAAGAAGGTTGATCTTTATTGAGAAAAGTCTGTGTTGGGGTTGCTACTGACCTGAAGCTTTTCCCCACCTGTGAGGCAAAGCATCCCTGTCTGCTCCTAAGGGTTAATGTGACCACTAGTGGACCTACTCCAACAGGGCCTCTCTGCCTTCACTTTTCTTATCCCTCTTAAGGCCAGAGTAAAAAATGTGATAATTAGCTCTCCTTGGGAACCTGTGGTCTGCTGGATTATGTGGGGGGGGGGGGGGGAGCAGGAGTGACGTCATAATCTTCTAATCTCGAAAGTCCCAGGGGGCGGACACCCTGCCTGGATTTGGAACATCACCTGATGTCGGAGGGTTTGCGAGTATAATTGCGCTAGAGACCAGAGAGGAACCATGTTCACTTCACCATTTTGCTGGTCTGAGGCCTGGACAAGGCTAAGGTCACGTTGCAATAGACAACGACCTAGAAAACGCGTAGGCCTCTTCCCTTGGACCAAGAGACTCCAGGGCAGCTGATCTCTGTCAGCCGGAGTTCAGTTGTAAAAATGGAAGATCCCCAGGCCCCACCTGGAGGGTGGCAGCCCCATGTCCCACCTTTCCAGAGTCATTTTGGACCAGAAGGGGCTAATAAAAGTGTGAGAGTTCTGCATTTTCCTTTCTAAAATACTGTTCTGGAGCGTCTGTAATGCTGATCATTGCTCTTGCAGTACTATTCTTCGTTCCGTGCCTGTTCCGTCTTTTACCCGGTCGCCTAAATTTCTGCCTTGCAAACCTGAAATGACCTACTCGGGAGTAAACCTTCCCAGAACTGGGTTGCAGGAAGGTTGGGCCCTGTCTCTTCCCCTCCCTCTTCTCTTCCCCACTAAAGAAGCAAACCCTTCGCTCCCCCCCCCCCCCCGCTCGGCCTCTCTAGCAAACAGCTGGGCGGCTTTAACCCTTTCAGAGCTGCAGACGCAGGAAATAAGGCTCCCGGTCCCAGGCAGGGATTTCTGCAAACAGGAGAGGTTAGCGAGTCCTTGAAGAGGGTTGTTTTTTTTTTCCCCAAGTCCAGCTCCCACCTCCCCAACTGATTTTTAAGGCCCTTCTAGGAGGTGGGTGACTAAGGGGGGAGGGACTTGGCTTCAGCCTCCTTTGACAGAGCGGGAGGGATCCTCCGGGAGGAGCGCAGCCCAGTGCAGAGCGACTCCCGAGCAGCCCCATTAAGCTGCAGACGGCGGCCTGGTTTAAGCGCCTCCTGGAGAGGGGCTGGAAGGCGCATTTTGCATTTGTCTGCAGCACTGGGAGGGGTTAAAACAACATTGCCATTTGCTAGAGAGGCCGAGCAAGGGGCGGGGCGGGGCGGGGCGGGGCGGAAGAGAGGAGAGGCTCTTCTGCTCCTCGTGTGCGCGCGCATGCTTCTGGACCGGGGGGGGGGGGTAAAGGAGGAGGGGGGCTCCCGAGAAGCAGCAGCCGGGAGAAGCGTTGCAGCCGGATCCCCCTTCCCGGAGGTCTCCTTAGAAGTAAGTCATGCATGGGGTGGGGGTGGGGATAAGCGTTTAGCTCTTGGAAGGGAGGAAGGCGGGGACCCGTGCCAAGCCGTGGCTGTCCTGGAGTTGCCACCTCCCGGATGGGGGGGGGAGGGCGTGGATCTGAGATTGGAACAAGGACCGTAGAGGCCCCCCCCCCAGTGCAGCCCTTTTCTCCCCAGGGGGGAAACGGACCTCTGCCTGCTGGAGGTGGGCTGTGATCCTGGGAGAACTGCAGGCAGGTGTGGCTGGCTGCGGAAGGGCCTTTGGAGATTCACGGGGAGTCTCCACCAGGGTGGGAGGGGCGGGGCTGTTAAGAGTGCTGGTCTCACCTTGGGGAAAGCAGAGTTTGGATCTCCACTTGGCCGCAAGGCAGACTCCGTGTTCTTGGACCAGTCACACGCTCCGGCTAAATTGGGGGGGGGCGGCGGCGGCGGGGGGGGGGGGACTGGAGGAAGTATTTCCTTTCATACATGTAGGTCCGCAATTTTTGTGTGTGTGAAGGAGCTCATGACACCTATTTATTTATTTATGAACTCTTTCCTTCTTTGATGGAGAGTCAGACTGTAATACCAGTGGGAGAAATTACATCTTTAAAACCACATGATTCATTAGTGATGGCTTCAGGAAATATAAATTTCAGAGTTAAACAATTACTCTGAGAGATTACTAAGTGTGGGCTGGACCGGCCCCATCCCCCCACAAATTCTGAAGTTTATGCAGGTGAACCCCAAAAAGTGGTGTTTCTCTGAATTTTTCTCCTTTATACCAAACTGCTGAAAACACTCTTCAGAGGAGTGTTTTATCCCATTACTATAAGGCTCCTAAGTAAGCTCAATAGTCATGGGATAAAAAGACAAGTCCTTTTGTGGATCAAAAACTGGCTAATTAATAGGAAACAGAATGAGCACAAATGGGCAATTTTCTCAGTGGAGGGAGGTAAGCAGTGGGGTACCGTAGGGATCAGTCCTGGGTCCAGTGCTTTTAACTTGTTTATTAATGATTTGGAGTAAGCAGTGAAGTGGCTAAATTTGCAGATGACACGAAGTTGTTCAGGGTGGTGAGAACCTGGGAGGATTGTGAGGCACTCCAGAGGGATCTGTCGAGGACAGGTGAGTGGGCGTCAACGTGGCAAATGGGGTTTAATGCGGCCAAGTGCAAAGTGATGCACATTGGAGCCAAAAATCCTAACTATAAATACACGTTGATGGGGTCTGAACTGGTGGAGACTGACCAAGAGAGAGATCTTGGAGTCATAGCAGATAATTCACTGAAAATGTTGAGACAGTGTGCGACTGCAATAAAAAAAGGCCAACGCTATGCTTGGGATTATTAGGAAGAGAATTGAAAACAAATCAGCCTGTCTCATAATGCCCCTATATAAATCAATGGTGCGACCTCATTTGGAGTAGTGTGTACAGTTCTGCTTGCCACACCTCAAAAAGGATATTATAGCATTTGAAAAAGGGCAACTAGAATGATAAAAGGGGTTGGAACACTTTCCCTATGAAGAAAGGTTAAAGTGCTTGGGGCTCTTTAGCTTGGAGAAATGACAGCTGACAGGTGACATGATCAAGGTTTATAAGATTATGTATGGCATAGAGCAGGCAGAGAAAGAAGTCCTTTTCTCCCTTTCTCACAATACAAGAACTCGTGGGCACTCAATGAAATTGCTGAGCAGTCGGGTTAGAACAGACAAAAGGAAGTACTTCTTCACCCAAAGACTGATTAACACATAGAATTCACTGCCCCAGGAGGTGGTGGCAGCTACAAGCATGGATGGCTTCAAGAGGGAATGAGATAAACATATGGAGCAGAGATTCATCAGTGGCTATTAGCCACAAGGTACAGATAAGAAAGTCTGGGGCAAGTGATGCTCTGTATTCTTGGTGCTTGAGGGGGGGGCAACAGTGGGAGGGCTTCTAGTGTCCTGACCCCACTGGTGGACCTCTTGATGGCACCTGGGATTTTTGGCCACTGTGTGACAGAGTGTTGGACTGGATGGGCCATTGGCCTGATCCAATATTGACTTCTCTTATGTTCTTAGGAGAAAATTGTGGCCAAACACTACTTTTGGGGGGGGGGGGGGATTGAGTCCAGTGACACCTTCAGGGCCAACAAAAGTTTAGCTCTGGGTATAAGTTTTCGTGTGCATGCACACTTCTTCAGATATAGTGAAACAGAACTTCCTCAACCATTACATTTAGGTAGAACTGGGAGGGGGGAGGTTAAGTTGCCAGGAAGGGCTACTTAGAGCCAAGATGGAGAAGTACCTGCCGATAAGTATAGCTGAGATTGGATTGAAACAGTTGGTAAGACCGAAGCAGTTAAACTGACAATTTAAAACAACAACATTTTGTTTTGCTGTACCAGAACTTTCCTGAAATTACAACTGTCCTGTCACCAGAAAGGGTATCGTAGAGCTGAATGGGCTGGAATATGAGAGGGGCCAATAGAGCTGTTTTTAGTTCCATTTCTTTCTTTCTTTTTGCCGTCAAGTCTCAGCTGATTTATGGTGAGGCAATAGACTAACAGAGGTGGTTTTCCATTGCCCGCATTTGCATAATGACCCAGGGTTTTCTCATCCAAATACCAACTAAGGCGAACCCTGCTTAGCTTCCGACATCTGATGAGACGACGGGGCCAGCCTGGGTTGTCCAGGTCCCGACGTTTAATACCTGACGGAAATTTGCTTTGGGCGTTGTGGGTGGGCAGGAGCAGCCTGGAAATGTTTTAAGATACATGAAAACCACTGTGATATAAAAGTAGCGCTTGTGGTCACAGTTACCAGAAGTTAATGGAAGGACACGTCCAGTTGCCCACCAGCAACGTAGCAGAGTCCACTCGTGTGGGCCCCTGAGGGTGGCCTGAGCTCTCAGGATGCCAAAACTGCCCTGTTTTGGGAAGGAGGTTCAGGGAGTAGAAAAATCACCTGAGTTTTGGCCGCTGTGTGCCACAGAGTGTTGGATTTGAGGGACTACTGGCCTGGTCCAACATGGCTCCTCTTACGTTCTTGCATAGCCAGCACCTTCCGTTTCTCTATCTTTACCTTTCCTCCAGGCCCTTCAGGCCGGAGTCGGAAGAGTTCTGAAGGACAGTGATTGGATCCAGCTTGTCCAGTTTGTTTCATGTCTGAGCGGGGTTCTGAGGCCTGTTTCTGATTGGTAGCGGTAGCCTCTGACATCAGAATTGGGTCTTTGAGTGGGACTGGCGAAATCAGTTTGTCACTCTTAGAGAGGAGGCTGGCTTAGATCAGATTCTGTTGACCCTAAATTCCTGGACATTTGGGATTTTCCATTATGGCCTTTGGTGGAAATCCACAGTGGGATCCACAGGAGGCTGGGTTTTCCTTAGATATGAGGCCTCTTCCAACGTCTTGGTACAGCAAGGAACTTTGCACCGGCTCTGAGAAATCTGACATAGACTTGGTAACATGTAGTTCCCTGAGTTAGTCCAACTGTACTGATTTTGATTTGAAAATCCCTGTGCTGGGTGTCGTGTGCCTCTTCCCTGTGTTTTGTTTTGCCCCTTCTCCAGCACTTTAGAATCCAGCCACCCTTTTCTATTATCTCTCTCTCTCTCTCTCTCTTTTATGATAAAACTTTCTGTAAAGACTTTGCTTAGTACAACTTAACCTCTCTGGGGTTTTTTCTCTAAATCTCTTCCCCACGAGCTGGATCACAAGGGAGCTCCATTTTGCAGGCTTTCTTCCCAGTTATGTCGTTGTCTAGCACTGCGCTTAAAGGGTATTTTCTCAGCAGGTCAGTCTAGATGTTCTCAGGGGTGTCCCTGAGCAGCTGCAGCCAGTTAGTTGGATTTTTCCAGGGAACCTTTGGTCGAACACAGTCTCTCAGCAAGGAAAGATGCCTCCCCTACCCTGCCATAAACTAGATCAAACTGTTGGTCTGGCACAGTCAGTCCTACCTGATCAGACTGGTACTGGCTCTCCACGGCCAGGGATGGAGGACTTTCACATCGCAGACTGGATTCCGGGGACTGAACTTGGGACCTTCTGCATGCCAAGCGGATGCTCGAGGGCTGAGCCACGGCGTTTCCCTAACATCTGAGTGCAGAGGACCCAACAAATGGCTGTTTGTTGGTATGTGCCCAAAAAGGATTTCAAATTAGGCTTGTAGCTGGTTGGTTAATCGTGGCTTCTCCTAATTGTGTCCTGATGTGACGTCTGAATTCTCCATTTTTCAAGTCACACCGGCCATGGAGGTGGCATCCTGTGGGATAGACAGGAGAAGTGGCAGGAAGCAGACAAATCCGGGCTTATGAGCAAATTGGGATCTCGTTACTTCCATCTGAGAGGCTGACTGGAGTGTCTTACACCAACTGTGGCTTAAACAAGTCCTAGTTTATTGTGACATCCGAATTCCGCCTCACAGTGCCATCCTGTGCAGCTATATTCCAGTCTACATACATAGAAATCCCCGGGCTTAAGAGGGGAATAACTTTGCATAGAGATGCACTTTGGCCCTCCCTGGTCCAGGTCTGACACTCTCGGCCACTGCAGCCCACCCTGGGTTCAGTACTGAATTGGGAGAGGTGAGGGGTCATCACTGCTGTGGGGGGTGGTGTTGCTCATGATGTTGTAATTTTGTTCCAGGATCTAACATCCGAGTGCTGGAATAGGAGGAGGATTGTTTGTGGAAGAGAGCGGAGTGAGTGGCCTTTGGCGATGAACCACGAGAAGGATCTGAAGGGATTTGTTTTGGGGGCCCTGAAATTCAGCTGGGGACAGAAAGTCATTTGAGTGATCTTGTGGAGGGAAACCCACAAAGTAGCCTTGGTCTGGGAGGCAAATGCTGGAAGTTTTAGAGTTGGGTGAGAGATTCTTGAGGCGTAAAAGAACACAGAGGGACCAAGACTGTGGAGACAACTTCTGTCAGAGCATTGACTTAAGTCGAGAACCTGCAAATGGCAGAAAAAACATACATTTGTTCTTATTGCGGGCAAACATTTCGAGGGACTTCGGCCTTCCTGGTGCATGAGCGGAGTCATATAGCAGACCGAATATATAAGTGCTCAGAGTGTGGGAGAACGTATCATTGTTTTTCTGACTTCCACATACACCAGAAGAGCCATGCAAGAGAGAAGCCCCATCGATGTCCTTCGCATGGTGGAAAATGCTCCAGTCGGAATGCCCCCCTGCCCCCACACCAAGGAGCCCGTCTGGCAGAGAAGGTAAGCCAGTGCCCTGAGTGTGGGGAAGAGGAGCCCTGCTGGATCAGACCAGTGAGGGTCCATTGAGTCCAGCCTCCCGTCTCACACAGCAGCCAGCCAGTTCCTCTGGAGGGCCAACAACAGGGCATATAGGCCGAGGCCTTCCCCTGGGGTTGCCTCCTGGCCCTGGGATTCAGAGGCTTAGCACCCTCCCTTCCACAAGGACTTTGGGTGGAGATGTTTTCTGGGCACTCAATTCCCAGACATGCCTGAGCCCAGTTTGGGTTGTGACTGGCGCAAGAGGAGATGGGGATTCGGCCTCCCCCCCTGGTCACACACGCATCATTTTCTTGACCTGAAGAAGAAGAGATTGGATTTGTACCCCACCTTTCAGTCACTCGGAGTCTCAGAGTGGCTCACAAACTCCTTTCCCTTCGCCTCCCCACAACAGACACCGTGAGGTAAGTGGGGCTGAGAGAGCTCTGAGACAACTATCCTTGAGAGAACAGCTGGTACAGAGCTATGGCTTGCCCAAGGTCATCCAGCAGGTGCAAGTGGAGGAGTGGGGAATCAAACCCGGTTCTCCCAGATTAGAGTCCACGCACTTAACCGCTACACCAAACTGGCTCTCCCTGGTGGAGTTGCTGTTTGTGCCACTGGGGGAACTTCAGTGGAGCCCTCCTCTGTACATGTAGATTTCTTCAGCGGGGCAAACGGCAGCTCCGCAGAGCTTCTTCGGGTCATGAAAATGGCACGTGGGGTGTGTCTGATTCCCCTTCTCCTCACATGCCACGGTCCTAGTCTGAATTGATCCTGCGGTTGCCTGGGAATTCCACCCACGTGTGTGTTTGGTCTGCCAGAAATGGACAACTGAGACGAAATGCGCGTTCTCAGAATGACCACAACTAGGCCTTGTATAACGTGTGATCGTGATGAACCAGTCAGGAGATGCCACACGCCCTGTGCCACCCCAGACATAAAGGAAGGAAGGGGAGAGGGACTTCACCCTTCCTTCCTTCCTGCACAGTGAAAACTTGGCAACCCTCTGAATAGTGGGAAGGTGAACTGGCATCTGTCTGCCCTCTCTATGTGGGCCCAATCCACACCAGGTCCAGCACAACCACAAATTGTCTAGCAAAGACTGGCAGAGACCTGTGACTGTCCGTCTCTCCGGCTAACTGGATCCTCTGTTCATTTCCCTAGTAAAGCCTACCGCTGGCTCTGGCTGTTATGTGTTGCTTGCACCCATGTGGCTCCTCCCCCCCCCCCATGTTGCATACCATTTCATGCCAGAGGAGTGGGGCTGAGTTACAGAGAGCTTTGGCCACAGTGACTTCATAAGAACATAATAAAAGCTAATGTTGGATCAGGCCAATGGCCCATCAAGTCCAACACTCTGTCACACAGTGGCCAAAAATACCAGGTGCCTTCAGGAGGTCCACCAGTGGGGCCAGGACACTAGAAGCCCCTCCCATAGTTCCCCCCCCCCCCAAGCACCAAGATTACAGAGCATCACTTGCCCCAGACTGAGAGTTCCTATCTATACTTTGTGGCTAATAGCCACTGATGGACCTCTGCTCCATATGTTTATCTCATTCCCTCTTGAAGCCGTCCATGCTTGTAGCCACCACCACCTCCTGTGGCAGTGAATTCCACATGTTAATAACCCTCTGGGTGAAAAAGTACTTCTTTCTCTATCGGCTCTGTCCCATGCATAATCTTATAAAACTCAATCATGTCACCCCTCAGCCCTCATTTCTCCAACCTAAAGAGCCCCAAGCATTTTAACCTTTCTTCATAGGGGAAGTGTTCCAACCCTTTTATCATTCTAGTTGCCCTCCTCTGCATTTTTTCCAATGCTATAATATCCTTTCTGAGGTGTGGCAACCAGAACTGTACTCAGTACTCCAAATGAGGTTGCACCATCGATTTATACAGGGGCATTATGGTACTGGCTGATTTGTTTTCAGTTCTCTTCCTAATAATCCCGAGCATAGCATTGGCCTTTTTCCTTTTCTCCCTTTCTCACAATACAAGAACTCATGGTCACTCCATGAAATTACTGAGCAGTCGGATTAGAACAGATAAAAGGAAGTCCTTCTTCACCCAAAGAGTGATTAACACGTTGAATTCACTGCCACAGGAGATGGCGGCATCTACAAGCATAGACGGCTTCAGGAGGGAATTGGATAAACATATGGAGCAGACGTCCATCAGGGGCTATTAGCCATATCGTATAGATAGGAACTCTCAGTCTGGGGCAAGTGATGATCTGTGTGCTTGGGGGAGGGGGGGGGCAACAGTGGGAGGGCTTCTAGTGTCCTGGCCCCACTGGTGGACCTCTTGAGGGCACCTGGTGTTTTTGGCCACTGTTTGTCATAGAGTGTTGGACTGGATGGGCCACTGGCCAGATCCAACATTGGCTTCTCTTTATGTTCTTATTGCAGTTGCACACTGTATCGGATTTACAGTTTTTATTGAATACATCCTATCCATATACATACACACAATTCTTTTCTTAATATTATACTCATTTTCAACCTTTTAACAACATAAACAATAAACAATGAGGTTATTATTTATCAGACAAGATACAACTTAATTCCATTTGTTCCCTCCTCTTTATCATATTCCCTTATCTTACCTGCTTAAATAATCCCCATACAATTTTCCCTAACACATTATAATAAGTCTTAATACAAGGAGTACTATTTCAAAAGTGCCCATAATTGCTGCTGACCGACAGTCATGCGTTTAAAGAGACCGGACCAATTTTCAAAGGACAGGATTGTCAAGGGGAAAACACCCATTAAAATACAACATTGCTGTTACGTGCAGATTTTACATTACAAGAAACAACTGAGATCCATTTCAGCATTTAGACCATTAGGCATCAGAGAATTACGTTTATGGATCCATCTAACCTCTTCCTGCAAGAGGATTTGCTGCGCATTTGCAGTTTTATTTAGCTGCAAAGAGCACAGTGTATCGAAACTCACCACATTTATGTTTCATTTTAATAAAATGTTCTGTGAGAGCGGCCTCAGAAATGTTTTTTTTAATATGTGAAATATGTTCAAGGGTACGAACCTTGATAGGCCTTGAAGTCTGTCTAATATAAATTAATGAACACGAACATAAAATTAAGTATACAAGATTTGGTGTTGAGCATGTGGAAAAACAGGAAAGTTTTATGGGATGCTGTCCAGGGAGATTAATCACATCCCCCTCCATTGCGAAATGGCATATTTTACAATACATGCATTTATGATGACCAGGAGGGAGTTCCTTATTGCATTCGTATCTCCTAAAGTCGGAACGCACCAAATAATCTTTGATACTCTGGGTTTTCCTAAAACCAACTATAGGAGGGATACCGCACCCTAGAATGTCTTCCACCAAATTCTACAGCCTCTGTACAGTCCTTTTGATAGGCATGGCCAAAGGTGTATATTGTAATGCCCAATTAATGCCATCATTTTTCACCCTACTTTTATTAGTCACAAGACTACTTCTAGAAACTTCCCTTGCTCTCACTTCTGCTCTCTCAATAATATTCATAGGATATCCTCTAGTGGTAAAGAAGAGGAGAGAGAAGAGATTGGATTTATACCCCGCCCTTCACTTGGAGTCTCAGAGCGGCTTACAAACTCCTTTCCCTTCCCCTCCCCATAACAGACACCCTGAGAGGTAGGTGGGGCTGAGAGAGCTCTGACAGAAACTGCTCTTTTCAAGAACAGCTCTGACAGAACTATGGCCTGCCCAAGGTCATCCAGCAGGTGTGAGTGGAGGAGTGGGGAATCAAACCTGGTTCTCCCAGATTAGAGTTCGCGCACATAATCCCTACACCAAACTGGCTCTGAAGTTCCATACTGATTCCCTACTTTCACAGACATAGACCTCCTCACGTGTACAATTACGCTTTACTCTCAAGATTTCACTTCCAGCTAGAAGGTGGGAGAGGGAGAGGTACAAAGCAGAGTGGAATCTGCTTAATCAGAGCAGGGGAGAAATGCTCCATGGCAGTAAATCAGCACCTGCTGAACTCTGCTTTCACACACACACCAAGAATATATGGCGTCATGGTGAAGACAGATGGACTCTAATCTGGAGAGCCGGGTTTGATTCCCCACTCCTCCTCCACCTTGGTCCAGTCCCAGTTCTTCCAAAATTCTCTCAGCCTCACCTACCTCACAAAAAGGAAGGGCATTGTAAGCTGCTTTGAGACGCCTTAAGGTAGAGAAAAATGGGGTATAATGCCCCCCCCCCCATATGACCTCCTGCCTCCTGTGGTGGTGGGAGCACCGTGGCTTCTGTCCTGACCCAGTGCTGAGTCAGAGGATGTGGGCCGGAGACCAGTTCCCAGGCGGTGGCCCTGGCTGAAGGTTTCCTCCTGAGTCAGGCAGAGGAGAAGAGGCAGGCAGAACAGGTGAGGGGGTTTCCTCCAGGTATGCCCAATTCAAGCAATGATATTGGGCCTTATCCTAAAGTTTCCCTGCCAGATAATTGACCAACTTTTAATTATCCAAGTGGGAGATTTCATGGCCTCCTTCAGCAGCCTCTTCTGCTAGAGAATTTCTGATTCCTCCAGATAACTCCGCAGGTCTGCTGATGGAAGGGTGGGCAGGTCTGGGAGTGGGGCAGGTTCCATTCCTCGGTCTCTTTCGCATTCCAGCTCTTACCCCTCTCTCTCGCTGCTGTTTCAGATGTGGGCACCATCCGTGAAGATGGAAGCTACAATCCCTGAAGCAGAAGGAGCTTCCTTGGAGCACGGGCAGGGGGTGCAGGCCATGGAGCATGCCCAAGATGCCCCCTCCTTTGGTAAGGACCCAGTGTTCCTGGATGCAGTTGGGACACCCCATGAATGTGACGGTAAAGAATTCAGGTCAGGAGAAAAATAAATAGTTCTACATACAGCCAAGAGTTAATTTGCAGCACTCAATATCCATTAACTCCGATGCCTCCAAAAAGAGATAAGACAAATTCCTGGAGGGCAATGTCTCCCATTAATTAATAAGTACATATCTCACCTTCTTTCCATAAAAAGTAATCAAGTTGTTGGGGGGAAGGGGGGGAGATAGACAAACCTTGGCAGAACTATTCAGTCTGGTGGATAAAGGGAGCCTCCATTTTCTGGGGCAGCAGAGCTCTGAAAACCAGTTCCTAGGGCGGAATAATATAGTGGGAAAATTTGACTTCTGTGCTTGTGCTTAAAGGGGCATCTGACAGGCCACTGTGGGAAAGAGTGTGCCGGGGGATGGATGGCAGGCTGTGGACGGGCACCCGCAGGAGTTTGGGGCGGGGCTTTTGGGAGGGGCATAGGACAGATGTGATGTCATGTTGATGTTGCATCTGGCTGAAAACCTGTTTGGGAAGTGAGCATGCCAAGAGACACTCTGAAAACTCACTCATATTCCCCTCGAGTCTCCAGATGCGCTCAAGTCACATCTGGTCCGAATGTGATGGCGACGTGTCACGCAACATCTTTCCCTCCCCACAGAGCAAACACAGGTCTGACAGAAGTCTGAAATATGTTGGCCACATTTGTAATCCCTGAGGCCCATGGGAACCATGTGCTTCTGCCTCTCCCAGAATTCACTAAAAAGTGTTTAAAAATGTGTTGAGTGTACACAGTGTGAGGTTTCACAACCCTGGGAAGGGGTTGCGTGTGAAGCAGGGAACAAACAAGCAAACACCCTTCCTTCCTTATTTTTCTCAGTGACAGGCAATGAAGAGATGCTGTTGAGCCACCATCTTGTCAGAGGTGTGGAAATGGCTGCTGCACCTCCCGTCCAGATAGGAGAGGTGAGTATTATGGGATTCTGGGACCCCAGGACTATTTCTCTGGGACCCTTCCATTCCCCTTTAGTTCTTTTATTGGTTGGGTGGAGACCGGCAAGGGAGTGGTTGAATCAACAGGGAGGGACCATAGTCCTCAAACAAAACCAGTTTATTTACACTATAAGCTTCCTAAGGACCGAAAGCACTTTAGCACTTACAAATCTTTTAGGATAAAACCATAACATTGCCATATTACATTTCCATGTTCAGCACGGAATACTTCAACACAAACACAGTGCACTAGTGTGAAATGCAGAGCGCCCTGGACTAGTCAACAAGAGCTCACAGAGAGCTGATTGAAGACCAGCCCAGAGCAAAGGCTTCACCAATTTATACCCTCAGTACCCAAAGTTCAGCCCACATGGAGTACCACACTTTTAGCAGAAGAACATCAAAATAAAGAGACCAGTATTCACCTTGAACTCATACCCTAGTTAGACAGTCAAGGATTTTATGTGTAAACTTTATTGTTTCTTTATTGGAAGCACAGATGCCTGCTTCAGCAAGTATGTTGCTGGTCAGAAGCTCCAAACCTTCTCACCAGGAGTCTTTGACACAGTATGAGGGTGAAATGGTAGACCTAGAGAAAGGCAAACTATTCTTTTTGGAGCAGAGTGCCTTGTCAGGCTAGAGAGAGGCTTGAGAGATGACAGTAGTTAAGCCTGCAAAGTCTCATGGGAGAGGAACTAAAACAGAGAGGCTGCAGCTGGCCTGACCTCTGACGAGGGAATCTGCTTTTCCTTCCAGGGCCCCTTTTCCTTTGAGGAGGTGTCCATCAATTTCACTGAGGCAGAATGGGCCCTGCTGGATCCGGGACAAAGAGCTCTGTACAGGGAAGTCATGCTGGAGAACTACGAGAACGTGGCCTTTCTGGGTAAGGATCTCTCCTTGGTGCCAAAGGTGCAAATTGCTGCCATTGTGAGGAAGCATGAATCAAAATATTAAATAGCTATTTACCGTTTTGAGGCGTGCCCTGCTACTTGGGGAGGGGCTGTGGCTCCCTGGCAGAGCATCTGCTTGGCTTGCCAAATGTCTCAAGATCAGGTAGGAGGTGATGTGAAAGACTTCTGCCCGAGATCCCGGAGAGCCCCTGCCGGACTGAGTAGACAACACTGACTTCAATGGACCAAGGGTCTGATCAGTTATGAGGCAGCTTCATGTATTGATGTGTTCTTGCCCAGGGGCAACAGAGGCCAGTGTTGTGGCCATCACCAGTGTTCCCTCTAAGCTGAGTTAGTGTGAGCTAGCTCACAGTTTCTTAGCCTCCGGCTCACACATTTTTGTCTTAGCTCAGAAAGGATGGCTCCAGAGCACACTAATTTATGCAGTAGCCAAATTGCTCGCTCACAACTTTAATGCTTGTAGCTCACAAAGTAGAATTTTTGCTCCACAGCACAGAGGGAACATTGGCCATCACCCTAGCCAGAAAAGGTGTCCTGGCCTGAAGCAAAGGGAGGGATGAGAGGCCCTCAGAAAGACTCTAGATGGGGCCGGATCCTCATTTCTCTCTTCCCAGGCTTTACAAGACACCCTTCCCTGTGAATGGGAGTACAGACATCCGCTCTGCTTGTGATCTGGCAATGATTCTGTCAAGAACCGAAGCTTGGTTCCCCCTGGGTCAATAAGAACATAAGAGAAGCCAATGTTGGCTCAGGCCAATGGCCCATCCAGGCCAACACTCTGTCAAGCAGTGGCCAAAAATGACAGGTACCATCAGGAGGTCCACCAATGGAGCCAGGACACTAGAAGCCCTCCAACTGTTGTCCCCACCCAATCACCAAGGATACAGATCATCACTTGCCCCAGACTCTGGTCTATATGATGTGGCTAATAGCCACTGATGGACCTCTGCTCCATATGTTTATACAATTTTCTCTTGAAGTCATCCATACTTGTAGCTGCTTCAGCCTCCTGTGACAGTGAATTCCATGTGTTAATCATTCTTTGGGTGAAGAAATACTTCCTTTTATTCCATTCTAACCTGACTGCTCAGCCATTTCATAGAGTGCCGACGAGTTCTTGTATTCTGAGAAAGGGAGAAAAGTACTTCTTTCTCTACCTGCTCTATCCCATGCATAGTCTTGTAAACCTCTATCATGTCACCTCTCAGTCATCGTTTCTCCAAGCTATAGAGCCCCAAGGGCCTTAACCTTTCTTCATAGGGGAAGTGTTCCAACCCTTTTATCATTCTAGTTGCCTTTTTCTGCATTTTTTCCAATGCTATAATATCCTTTTTGAGGTCTGGTGACCATAATTGCACACAGTATTCCAAATGAGGTTACACCTTCGATTTATACAGGAGCACTTTGATAATGGCTGGTTTTTTCTCAATTCCCTTCCTAATAATACCCAACATAGTGTTGGCCTTTTTTATTGCAGTCACACACTGTCTCAATATTTTCAGTGAGCTATCTTCTCCAACTCCAAGATCTCTCTCTTGGTCAGTCTCTGCCAGTTTGGACCACATCAACGTGTACTTATAGTTGGGATTTTTGTCATCCTCGAATTTTGCCACTTCACTACCACTGAAACTCACCATACAAAATATATCTGAAAAAAGGAAACTCCCAGAATCTTGGAATCAAGCATTGATTACATTAATACACTGGCCAGATACAGATGAGAAAGAAATTAGAAATTACAGACCAATTTCACTGCTTAATGTTGATTACAAGATTCTTGCATCTATTTTAGCAAACAGGTTGAAAAAGGTTTTGATCCCAGACAATTCACCAAGACCAATCAGGATTTTTACCAAAAAGACAAATGAGAAATAACGTGAGAACAATTCTAAATGTACTAGAACACTTTGAAGCACACCCGGAAAAGCAATTGACTTGATATTTGTAGACGCTGAGAAGGCTTTTGAGAACCTTACCTGGTCTTACATGTTGGAACAATTATTGGCTTGGCAGTGTGGTGAACATTTTTATACAATGGTAAGAGCAATGTATATGAAACATACTGCCAAAATCATGATAAATGGGGATATTTCACAGCATGTTGACATTGAAAAGGGAACTAGACAAGGATGTCTACTATTCCCTCTTCTATTTATTTTTGCCTTGGAAACACTGTGTAAGAAGAAGCAATGCAATTAAAGGACTTAAACTTAAAGGAAAAGAATATAAATTACAAGCTTTTGCAGGTGATTTGGTTTTCATATTAGAAGACCCTCAAGTATCTATTAATCAACTTTTGTACTTAATAAAAGAATATGGTCAACATGCAGGATTAAACGTTAATCTTAAAAAAACCAAAATAATAAACAATAATGGTACCAGAGAACAAATAGAAACACTCCAAGATTGTTCTGGTATTGAAATTCAGAAGAGACTAAAGTATTTAGGAATAACTTTAACTAACAGATGTAGTTCTCTGCTCAAAGAAAATTACTCAAAACTCCTACTGGCAATTAAAAAAGATTTAGAAAACTGGAAACACTTACAGCTATCTTTTATGGGACGAATAGCCATTGTGAACGTACTACCGAGACTTATCTTTCTGTTCCAAACAATACCAATCATTAGAAATCAACAATATTTCAAAGAAATTGACAAATTGGTGAGGCAATTTATATGGCAAGGGGGAAAAAGCAGAATCAAGATGAAAGTCCTACAAGACTCAAAGGAAAGAAGAGGCTTTGCATTACCAGGCTGGCAATTGTACCATAAAGCCGCAGCATTGACATGGATGAAAGAATGGATCACATTGGAGAATCCAAGATTATTGAAGTTAGAAGGACATGATTTAAAACTAAATTGGCACATCTTTGTTTGGTATGGAAAAAGTAGTAATAAAGATTTTAAGCAATACGTCTTAAGAGCAACATTATTAAAGACATGGGAAGAGGTCCAAAAGTTGTGCTATACTAAAAAACCAATTATTTTACCATTAGAGGCCTTTATAAATCCCATGACATTTACAAAAGATATACCGTGGAGATATGAAGATTTGCTAGATAATCAAAATAAAATACAGCATCAAGATGAACTCAAGAAAAAAGGTATTTACTTGAACTGGTGAGAAAGGGCACAATTAGATTCTAGGTATGCAAAAGATCAAACCATTGGGTTTCACGATACATGTGTAGATTTGGATAAAATTTTGTTGTATTCAGAAGGGAAATTTATAAAATTGTTTTATGCTTTACTATTGGATATGAAACTGCAAGATGAAATTGTAAAAGATTCAATGATTAAGTGGGCACAAAATATAGGTCACAATATACAAATAGAGCAATGGTCTAAGTTATGGAAAACAAATATGAAGTTCACTAAAGCCGCTTCATATAAAGAAAACATATATAAAATGTTTTATAGGTGGTATATGATCTCGGAAAATTTAGCTAAATGGTATCCTAATATGTTGAACTTATATTGGAAATATAAATTAAAGACTGGTTCTTTTTATCATATGAGGTGGTCTTGTAAGATAGCTAAAACATTCTGGGCATGGATACATGAGGTATTACAAAAAATCCTAGATATAAATATACAATTTATACCAAAACTGTTTTTATTAAATATTGTACCACAAAATTACATGAAACATGAATTTCATGTTTACAAAATTACAAAATTCTGTCTTAGCTCAGGAAGGATGGCTCCAGAGCAAACTAAATTTATGCAGTAGCCAGATCACTCGTTCACAACTTGAATGCCAGTAGCTCATAAAGTAGAATTTTTGCTCCCAAGACTCCACAGCTTAGAGAGAGCATTGCTCCCAACCCAAATCATTAATGAACAAATTAGAAAGCATTGGACCCAGTACTGAGCCCTGCCCATTTATATTTTCTATTTCCTATTAATCACCCAGTTTTTGATCCACAAGAGGACTTGTCCTTTTATCCCATGAGTATTGAGCTTACTTAGGAGCCTTTGATGAGGAACTTTATCAAAAGCTTTCTGGAAGTCAAGATAAAACATCTATTGGGTCCCACTTGTCCTCATGTTTGTTCATCCCCTCAAAGAACACTAACAGGTTAGTGAGACAAGATCTTCCCTTACGGAACCCATGCTGAGTCTGCCTCAATAGTTTTTGTTCATCAATGTGCCTACTAATTCTCTCCTTTATAATGATTCCCACCAAGTTAGCTGGTATTGATGTCAGACGGACTGGCCTAGAATTTCCTAGATCTCCTCTGGAACCCTTTTTAAAGATGGGAGTGACATTAGCTCCTTCCAGTCCTCAGAAATGGAGGCAGATTTTAATGAAAAATTACACATTTTTGTTAGGAGATCCACAAGTTCACATTTGAGTTCTTTCAGAACTCTTGGATGTATGCCATCTGGACCTGATGATTTATCAGTTTTTAAGTTGTTAATCAGTCGTAGGGCCTCGTCTCGTCACCTCAATCCGACTCAGGTCTTTCAACACCGCTCCCGAAATCAGCAGTTCTGGAGTATTCAAGCATTTCTCATCTTCCACAATGAAGACAGAGCCAAAAAAAAAAGCCTTCAGCTTTTCAGCCATTTCCCTGTCATCCTTCAGTAACCCTTTTATCCCTTGGTCATCCAAGGGCCCCACTGCCTCCCTGGCTGGTCTCCTGCTTCTAATGTATTTGAAGAAAATTGTATTGTTGGTCTTCATGCTTTTTGCAATGTGCTCTTCATATTCTCTTTTAGCTTGCCCAATCACAGACTTGCATTTTATTTGCCACAGCCTTTGTTCCCTTTTATCAACCTCACCGAGACTAGCTTTACATCGCTAGTCTCTTTGTACCTGAGCAGCACCCAGTTCAGTGGGTTGATGGTAAGAGAGCGCACAAGTAAAGCAGACACCCCTTTTAAATATATAAAGGTTTGTTGAGGATTTAAAAATAAAACATCACTAAACAGCAAAGTTTCTGCTGCTCAGCAACAGAAAAAACAAGGAAACATAACTGGTCTATCTAATACATGAAATACTTGGTATTCAATGGCACCTCTTGTTACAGCATCAGTTTTCCAGCTGTAGGCTAAATGACTTTACAGAAAACTATTCATCATGGCACAGCAAGAAAATATCAAGACGTACTGGCATGGCATGAGCAAAGATTTAGCCTGTCTTCCCTCTTGTCTATTCATGTATTATACTTTCTACCTCCTAGGGTCAGGTGGTCCTAACGACCCAATCAAGAGTCCTCCTTGATGGAATTTTCCAGAGGCAGTCAGCACCCTCCTAATCCCCCCCTCCCTCCTGGCTACACAACTGGATACAGTTTCTCATGAGAAACCAGTGGGTTTGAAAAATATAAGAATGATAGCTGCAGGGAGACTCGAATCATGAATGCCTGAAAGTCAGACCAGGTCCCTTAATAATCACGTAAACCCTTTGGGGAACTAGGGTGCTTTGAGTTGGAGACCTATTCCCCTTATACTGGTTGGGATTGTGGGCTTTGATTTTGACCATGGTTTCATCCTTCCAGAAGAGTTTTTACTCTTGAGTTTCTTTCTTTCCCCATATAAGAATGATCACTTTCTCTCTTTCTTTCTCTGTGAACAAAGGCAGGAATATAAGAGAGACTACGGTGGAGATAGACAACGGCCTTGCATCTAAAGAAGGGCTGAGGATTTCCTCAAGAGGATCCCAAGAACATATTTCCTTCCAAAATGAGCTGGGTGAGAGTGAGTATCCTTCATGGTTATGTCAAGGGAAAAGGCAAGTAAGTGACATGGGGGATTTCTGATTCACTTCTGAGCAATGTTTCGTACAAATCAGATAGCTGGGTGGAGGAGGAAGGGCCTGAAATCTGGAGGCTCAGAAGCTCCTTCTGGGCAAGAGCTCAGCTGTGGCACTTGAGGGGGTGTGGTATACTTAAATACTGGATATTCTTGGGAAAGGTGGAGGGGAGGTTAAGATCAGCCAAGGTGGCCGAGGCCAAAGGTACTGCAGTCACATAGTTGCATTTGGACCTTACCACCCTCCCAAGTGCTAACAGAATCTCTGTCTTTACTCCAGCAGAGGATGATCAGAGGAATGAAGTAGGTGTGGAAGTTCATCAACAAATGCCAGATAAAGATAAAAATGAAGACTTGAAAAAAAATGTCAGGAATCAAGGTGGACCGATGAGAAAAAAAGTCGGTCATACGGTTGAGAGGAGAGATGGAAGTCAGCGTAATGTACATATTCCAAAGCACAGGATAATGAAGGCAAGTAAATCCATTTGGTGTGAAAAGTACTTCAGAAATAGATCACAGCTCTTCATGCACCAAAGAATACACAGAGTTGATAAACCTTATGAATGCTCAGAGTGTGGAAAGAGATTCAGTTGGCGTGCCCGTCTTCAGCGGCATCAGAGAACCCACACAGGGGAGAAACCCTTTGAATGCTCAGAGTGTGGAAAGAGATTCAGTTGGAGTAACAGTCTTCAATTGCATCAGAGAACCCACACAGGGGAGAAACCTTTTGAATGCTCAGAGTGTGGAAAGAGATTCAGTCAGAGCAGCCATCTTCAACTACATCGAAGAACCCACACTGGGGAGAAACCTTTTGAATGCTCAGAGTGTGGAAAGACATTCAGTGGGAGTGGCAGTCTTCAACTGCATCAGAAAACACATACAGGGGAGAAACCTTTTGAATGCTCAGAGTGCGGAAAGAGATTCAGTTGGAGTAGCAGTCTTAAACGGCATCAAAGAATCCACACAGGCGAGAAACGTTTTGAATGCTCAGAGTGTGGAAAGAGATTCAGTTGGAGTGACAGTCTTCAACTGCATCAGAGAATCCACAAAGGGGAGAAACCTTTTGAATGCTCAGAGTGCGGAAAGAGATTCAGTCAGAGTGGCAGTCTTCAAGAGCACCAGAGAACCCACACCGGGGAGAAACCTTTTGAATGCTCAGAGTGTGGAAAGCGATTCAGTGTGAGTGGCAGTCGTAAAAGGCATCAAAGAACCCACACAAGAGAAAAACCTTTTGAATGCTCAGAGTGTGGAAAGAGATTCAGTTGGCGTAACAGTCTTCAACTGCATCAGAGAACCCACACAGGGGAGAAACCTTTTGAATGCTCAAAGTGCGGAAGGAGATTCAGTCAGAGTGGCAGTCTTCAAGAGCATCAGAGAACCCACACAGGGGAGAAACCTTTTGAATGCTCAGAGTGTGGAAAGCGATTCAGTGTGAGTGGCAGTCGTAAGCGGCATCAAAGAACCCACACAGGGGAGAAATGTTTTGAATGCTCAGTCTGTGGAAAGAAATTCAGTACCAGTGACAATCTTCGACTGCATTGAAGAAGCTACACAGAGGAGAAACCTTTTGAATGCTCAAAGCGTGGAAAGAGATTCAGTCAGAGTGACACTTTTCTACTGCATTGAGGATCCCACACAAGGAGAAACGATGTACCTGCTTAGTTGTGAAAAGAGCTTTTCTCCTATTTCACACCCAAAAGACAACAACAGATCATATCAAGTATTTTAAAAGGTAAAAAATGCTGTAAGAAGCTTGAATCGAAACTGAAACGTTATGCTGCCGGGGAAGAAATGTTATAAATACAGTGTGGAAAAAGCTTTAGTCATGTTCAACACCTCAAAAATATCCCAAAGGGAAGAAAGCAAGGATGGCCAATGACTTCTGCTGCAGGAATGATCAGCTGATCTCTCGTTTAACACTTAGGACTCTTCCCAGGGAATGAACCTTCTTAATGCTCAATGTGTGGCAAGAGCATTGAAGGAACAGGTCATCTTCATTTTCCTCAGAGAATGCATAGAAGGGTGAAACTTTCCTATAGCTGTCCCGTGAAATTCATACAGGCTGAGAAAGTAGTTACACAAAGAAAGGCCTTTTTCATTTTCCCCCTCCTCTGTGAAACTTGCTACTTCAGGTTATCTGCCATTTTAGCTCTGACATCTTTAAAACTGGCAAAACCAGTTTGTCAAAGAGTTTTCCACTTTTAGCAAGACAGACCCAGACAAAACATAAGAATAGGGGTGGTTAAACTTGCTTAACGTAAGAGCCACACAGAATAAACGTCAGATGTCCAAGAGCCGCAAGATGTGAACAAATATCACACGTTTTAATTGGAAAATATGCAGTTTTGCTTTTTATTAACATTAAATGAGACTGCCAAAAATAATAACAAAAGGGATAAAAGCAAATATTGATAATGATTTTATTTGTCTAATGATATTTGTTTGCTAATGATATTTAGCTTCCCCAGCTGCCCTGCTGGGAGCTGCACAATATGTGTGAAAGAGCCTCATGTGGCTCCCAAGCCACAGTTTGGGCACTCCTGCTGTATACTCAAATCTTACTGTAAACTAGGCTCATGGTACACATGTATCAACCTTCTATTGAGTAAGACATAAGAACATCAGAGGAGCCCTTCTGGATCAGACCAGTGGTCCATTGAGTCCAGCATCCTGTCTCATACAGTGGCTAGCCAGTTCCTCTGGAGGGCAAACAATGGGGCAGAAAGGCTGTGGCCTTCCCCTGATGAAAACATCAGAAGAACCCTGCTGGATCAGACCAATAGTCCATTGAGTCCAGCATCCTGTCTCACACAGTGGCCAACCAGTTCCTCTGGAGGGCCAATAACAGGGCAAAGCAGCCAAGGCCTTCCCCTGATAAGAACATAAGGAGAGCCCTGCTGGATCAGACCAGTGGTCCATCGAGTCCAGCATCCTGTCTCACACAGTGGCCAACCAGTTCCTCTGGAGGGCCAACAACAGGGCATAGAGGCCAAGGTCTTCCCCTGAAAAGAACATAAGGAGAGCCTTGCTGGATCAGACCAGTGGTCCATTGAGTCCAATATCCTGTCTCATACAGTGGCCCACCAGTTCCTCTGGAGAGCCGACAACAGGGCAGAGAGGCCACTGGCACTGAGATTCAAAGGCTTGGTGACTCTGAATGTGGAGGTTCCCCTCAGTCACCATGGCTAGTAGCCACTGATAGACCTCTCCTCCATTAACCGAATCCCCCATTAAAGCGGTTTATTCCTGTAGCCATCACGACATCCTCTGGCAGCGAATTCCACATTTTAAGAACATAAGAGAAGCCAATGTTGGATTAGGCCAGTGGCCCATCCAGTCCAACACTCTGTCACACAGTGGCCAAAAATACCAGGTGCCACCAGGAGGTCCAGCAGTGGGGCCAGGACACTAGAAGCCCTCCCTCTGTTGCCCCCTCTCCCCAAGCACCAAGAATACAGAGCATCACTTGTCTCAGACTGAGAGTTCCTATCTATACTTTGTGGCTAATAGCCACTGAGGGACCTCTGCTCCAAAAATTTATCTAATTCCCTCTTGAAGCCGTCCATGCTTGTAGCTGTCATCGCCTCCTGTTGCAATGAATTCCCATTGTTAGAAGTACTTCCTTTTATCTTTGGGTGAAGAAGTACTTCCTTTTATCTGTTCCAACCCGACTGCTCATGGAGTGCCCACGAGTGCTTGTATTGTGAGAAAGAGAGAAAAGTCAGTCTCTGCCAGTTCGGACCCTGTCAACATGTATTTATAGTTAGGATTTTTGGCTCCAGTGTTCATCACTTTGCACTTGGACACCTTGAATCCCATTTACCACATTGATGCCCACTCGCCCATCCTCGACAGATCCCTTTGGAGTGCCTCACAGTCCTCTCTGGTTCTCACCGCCCTGAACAACTTCGTGTCATCTGCAAAATTTAGCCACTGCACTGCTTATTCCCAACTCCAAATCATTAATAAACTAGTTAAAAAGCATCTGACCAAGTACTGATCCCTGCAGTACCCCACTGCTTATCTCCCTCCACTGAGAAAATTGCCCATTTATACTCACTCTCTGTTTCCTTTTAATTAGCCATTTTTTTATCCACAAAAAGACTTGTCCTTTTTTCCCATTTTAATCACTCTTGGTATAAAGTAGTTTTTCCTTTTGTCCATCCTGAACCTGCTGCCCACTAGCTTCATTGGAGACCCTCACGTTCGAGTATTTGGGGAGAGGGCTGTCTGATCTTTTATAGTTAACATAAGAACGTAAGAGAAGCCAATGTTGGATCGGGCCAATGGCCCATCCAATCCAACACTCTGTCACACAGTGGCCAAAAACACCAGGTGCCACCAAGAGGTCCACCAGTGGCATTGACCAGCAGCAGCTCTCTAGGGTCTGAAGGAGAAGGTCTTTTCCATTACCTTCAGCCTCATTACCTTCCAGGTTGTATACGCTTGTGATTCATGGCTATATTACTTGTACTGCACACAAGTTGGTCTCTTCAGTGTGGCTGTTGATGTAACCTACAGCTTGTATTGCACACAGGACATTTTTGCTCAGTTCGGCTGTAAGCCACAAAGCACAAGGTTACAGTCTGAAGAAGACGATTGCGAAACAGGATATTAACCGCCATTCCATCGAGACCAGGGGTGATCAAACGTGTTCAACGTAAGAGCCACATAGAATAAACATCAGATGTCTGAGAGCCGCAAGACATGAACAAATATTACACACAAGTGGAGACCCGCAAGAAACTTGTGGGATGGTTATCCCATTCCTCACACCTTTGCTTCCTCCCTTCTCCCCCTACCTCTCTCACACTCTTTCTCCCTTCTGCCCCCCCCCCTTCTTACTCTCTCCCCTCCATGTATGTTACTTCCTCTTTCTTTCTGACCCGTCATCATTCTCTGTTTTTCTGCCTCCCCACCGCATCACTCTTTCTCTCTCTTTCTGCCTCCAACCTCAAATCCCACCCTCCCCAGGCTCCACCTCTCAAATGTCCAGGAATTTCCCAACCTGGAGTTGGCAACCCTATTTCCCACCAACAGCCAACCCACCTTTATCTGTCTTCAGCTTTCCATCTTCACCCCCCTCCCCCGCAGCCTCTACCTAGGAAAATTACAGTCTTTCTCCACAGTGGGGACTAAAGCAGCTTACATTATTATTTCCTCCTTGTTGTCTGCACAACAACCCTGTGCGGTTGGTTAGGCTGAAAGTATGTGACTGGTCCAAAATCTCCCAGTCAGCTTCCACCGTAAGATGGGGATCTGAACCTGGGTCTCGCAGATCCCAGTCTGAAGCTCGAACTGTTGCACCACAATGGCTTTCATAGGGTGGCTGCTGATGAACAGTAGCAAAGCAGCTGGGCCTAATCCCTGCCTTTGACTGACAGAAACCGTTGGAACCTCCTCCCCCCCACTCCCCCCGAACATTCTAATCTCCTCACAGTTGACGCCTGGAGCTGAGGCCATTTCAAAAGGTATTTGGGGGGATTCTATGGTCCCTGAAGGGTTTTTTTTAACTTTTCGGATTTTTCTGCACATGGTGGGAGTGCCCCCTGTGTGTAGGAAAACCTCTCCCCCCCCCCCAAGGGCCCCCTAGCTCGGATTTAGATATCCACACGGGGGGGGGGGGGCTTCGCTATTAGATATATAGATGTGTTTTTATTTTAAAATATGCAGAGGACCATCCTTCCCCACACCCCTGTTCCCTGGAAGGCCAGACAATAAAGCTGAAGCTCAAATACTTTGGCCACCAAATCAGAAGGGAGCACTCACTGGATAAGACCCTGGTGCAGGGAAAGATGGAAGGTCAAAGAAGAAGGGGGTGGCAAAGGATGAGATGGTTAGACAGTGTTAGCGATGCAACGAACATGAAATTGAGTAAAGTCTGAAGGATGGCAGAAGATAGGAGGCCCTGGCATGATGTGGTCCATGGGGTCGTGAAGAGTCGAACTTGACAGTGCAACTGAACAACCCCCCCCCCCATGACCCCTATTCTGTGCACAGGAGATAACAAAAAAGGGTATTTGCAGATATCAGAAAAGTATTTGCATCAGTGTCAATGACAAACACACCGAACTCCCATAGGTGTCAACTACAGGGGGGCTCAAGGGCTTGGGTCACCCCCGAAATTTTCAATGGGGGACTGAGCCCCCTGGCAAAATGGAGTGCCCGCCGCTGTGCCTCCCCAGACCCTCCCCAGACCCGCCCGCCGCTGCCTCTCCCCCCGCCCGCCCGCCTGGCCACTCCTGCCTCCTTCCCTCTCCCTCCCTCCCTCCCACTGGGGGCCATCTGGGCAAATGCCCAGCGTGATGGCGTCACCTGGAAGTGACGCCATCACGCTGGGCACGTCGTCGGGGCGACGCTCTAACAATCGTGCTGAAACTCTATGGCACCATAGAGTTTCAGGGCGATTGCCAGAGTGTCGCCCCGGCAACGTGTCCAGCCATCATGCCCAGATGGCCCCCGGAGGGAGGGAGGGAGGGAAGGAGGCAGGAGTGGCCAGGGGGGAAGGCGGCAACAATGGGGACATGGTTCTGGCATGCACGCATGCACGCACAAGAACCCCCCTTGGGGATTTTAAAACTCAACGCCCCTGTGAACTCCTGATCAGTTAAGGCACAAGTCCCTCCCTTTGAGGCTAGGATAATGTCAAAATGCAGTGTTCCCTCTAAGCTGTGGAACGGGGAGCTAGTGCACAGAATTTTAGCTGGCTGCTCAGGGATTTTAGCTTCCAGCTCACAAGCATTTTCCCCTCCATTGGAAACAATGGAGGATGGGGGTAACTTACTCTGGGGCGTGTAGAATCGGACCCCCTGGTCCAACCTTTTTGGAACGGGGAGGTCAAGGAGAGGCACCAGCGGATATGCTGCAAATCTACCTCAAAAAACAGCCCCCTCCAGAGCCCCAGATATTCACAGATTGATTGTCCATTATAGCCTATGGGGCCCTTTTACTATAATGATCCTCACAGGATGTAATGGAGCACACCCCTATTATGCTTTTCTGTATGATTTGTAAGATGTCTTGAGTCACAGTAAAAGTGGGATATAAATTTTTGAATAAAGAAGTAGTTTGGGCAGGTTGATAATATTGAAGCAACTTCGTTTGTTAGGTTAGGCAGGGTTCTGACAGGGATTGTTCCACCTGTTATACCTACACATTTTTCATATTCCACTAAAAATCCCCAAAGTAGTCAGTGCAGGGCAATGGTCCACTACCGATATAGTGGGCCGGAAGGGTAGACCTGGTCTCCGGAGGGTAGGTCTACCAGTATAGTGGACTGGGGAGGGTAGACCTGGTCTCCGGAGGGTAGGTCTACCAGTATAGTGGACTGGGGAGGGTAGACCTGTTTTCTAGCGGCCTGGTCTACCCCCATAGAGGACAATATTTTCTGTGATTAAATTTGACTTGATTCTGTTTTCTCTTAAAATGTTTAATTTATTCTTAAAATATCGTTTAAATATAGTTCAAAATAATTCATTCTGAGATGTTTACAAGGTTATGGAAATAATCTAGGAAACTAATGTATGTGATGGTCAAACGTAGACTTGCTCACAACTTTAATGCTACCAGTTTGTTTTTGCTCATGAGGTAGAGTTTTTGCTCACAACACTGTGGAGCTTAGAGGGAACTCTGGTCAAGAGCCAGCTGCCTGACCTCACCCTGTTCTTGGGCTGATGACATCAGACTCTGCCCTGTTTCATTTGCCAAGCTCTCTAGGATCTCCTGAAGGTGAATGATGGCCTTTCCTGGCACCCGGATGGCTCTTGCCCAGGGATTAAAAGAACGCAAAACTCAGTTTAATTATTCATAGCTTTCTAGGTCAGGGCAGGCAGCTGGGCACCCTCTCCAGCATCTCTGGGTTGCAGGGCCAGTTTCCTTCCCTGACCAACTTCACGGCACATTGCATGCCGGCCAGCACCAGGGACAGGGCTTTTTCAGTGGTGGCTCCATACTGGTGGAACGAGCTCCCGGAAGACATCAGGGCCCCGTGGGACCTTCTACAGTTCCGCAGGGCCTGTAAACGGAGCCCTTCCACCAGGCTTTTGATTAGGAGCCACCGCTGATAACTGTGCCCTTGGAACATCTACTGGCCAGGGACCCCATTGGATGCTGCTCTGACCATCTCACTCGATTCTGTATGCCGTCATTATCTGTTCGTTTTAGCTGTTATCTTCATGCTGTTTTAAATTTTGTATTTAACGTTTTATGTCATGTTAATCTTGGAAGCCGCCTTGAGCCAGCTTGTCTGGCAAGGCGGGACACAAATATAAGAAATAAATAAATAAATATTAATATTTGCCAGTCTGGGCACCTGAATTTCAATACGAGTCCGTTTCACTTCTAGGCCAGACACTGGGTGTCCCTTCCAGTTTTTGGCATCTTTCTCTGGCTGGACCCTCCGTGGGCCGAGCGCTGCCCCCTCGGCGTCCCTCTGCTTCGCCTTGATCCGAATCTGGTATTCAACCTGGAGCCAGTGTGTTCTCGAGCGCCTGTGATGGATCCACCCGTTTTTTGCAGCACCGTTCTGGAGGCATTCTTGGGCCGGGAGGGGATTAATACAAGTGCGAAAGTTCGCCATTTGCATTTCTAAAATATTGCTTCCTGCCCTTCCCAGCGAGAGCAGCGCCCGGACCCCATCCTCCCCCCCCACCCCGGGCGTGGTGGGCGGCAGACCGGCTGAAGCTCCTGGGGAGGACAGGAGGACACAGTTGGCATTTATCTGCAGGGCTGAAAGGGTTAACCCCGCGGAGCCTTTTGCTAGAGAGGCCGAGCAAGGGGGGGGGGGAGGCAGAAAAGAGGAGGGGCTTTTTTGCTCTTGCGCGCGCATGCGTGTCCGGGGCGGGGTTTGGATCAGCAGCAGCAGCCGCCGGGAAAAGCGGTGCAGCCGGACCCCGGGAAAGTCTTTTTAAAAGTAAGGGATGTCCCCGGGGGGAGATCTTGGAAGGGAGGAAGGCGGGGGGTCGTGCCAGGCCATGGCTAAACTAGGGTTGCCATCTCCCGGCAGGCAAATCCCTGGACATTTGGGGAGGGGGGTGGTAGTCCTCAGATGGGATCCCGGGAGTGCTCCCGCCAGTGCAGCCCTTTTCCCCCGGGGAGCTGATCTCTTCCGGCTGGAGGTCGGCTGTAATCGTGGGAGAACTTCAGGCGCCTCCTGGAGGTTGACAACCCCGATAGGCAGTACTTTTGCCCCACCATAGAAGCAGACTTAGAGGGGGGTTTTTTTTGTGGGGGGGGGGGAGGGTTTGATAACCGGTGTCTTTCAGGACAAGAAAAGTTGAAAGTACAAAACTGTCCATCCGAAGGTTTTCAAGACTCACCTTAGGCGGGACGGAGGAAATCGGTCCTTCTTTCAGGGTGATCTGGAATAGGGGGCCAGGAGAAAACAGTGGTTCTTCTCTGGGTGCAAGACTTGTTTCCTACGCCCTGCGCCTTCATGGGGTGAGAAGCGCCAAGGGATCCTGTTTACCTGGGCTGGTTCCCCCTGGAAGGAGAAAGCCCTGGAGCCAGTCTGGTTTCTTCTTCTTGTTTGCCTCAGTGCCCAGGGTCCTGGAAGAGCTGAGCACGGTGGAGGCCAGAGGAACTTCCCAAGAGTCGCAGGTCCACCACCCCACATCAGTTGCCCAGAGGGAGCCTTAGTTTTTTTCCGGCCAAATCTCAGCCTTTCTCTCCTGATCTCAGCTGCTTGTTCTTAAAACTGGAAGGGGCCATACAGGCCATCTAGTTCAACCCCCTGCCCTTCCCAGGGACACATTCCTCACCCTTCCCTCAGACGGAGCTCTTGCTAATCTAATCCTTCAGGCCTGTCGAAGGGATGCGTAAAATGGTAAAGGGGCCACCGATCCCTCTTGTCTTTTTGGGGCTACCTTAAGCATTAGCCCCGAGGGCAGACTGAGCCGATGTAATGAGGGGCTAAGTTTGCAGCATCCTTAAAGAGGGAAACAGAGAGACTTCTGTTCTCATCCACCAGGGCAATTCTCACCATGAAGCTTTGTGATGTTCAGTAGTGAATTTCCATTCCTTTAGATTTTCCTTTCGACATGCTGCTGTCTGTCTCTCTCCGTCCCCTCGCGGAGAAACCCCCCATCGTAGCCAAGTGAATAAAGGTATGTTTTCACACAGATAGAGGTGACCCAAGAGATGGCAGAGCAGGACCCAGAAGGACCTGGAACTGGCAAGAGAGCAAGGAAAAGCCTCCATCCCATCCAACCTGGAATTGGTGCTGAATTCTGGGAAAGAGCTGAGCCAGACGTCCTAGCTAAAGACACCATGACCTCAGATGTACGTTGCCGACACTTCCGGCTTTTCCGCTACCATGAGGCTGAGGGCCCCCGAGAGGTTTGCAGCCGGCTCCATGGACTTTGCAGCCACTGGCTGAAGCCGGAGAGGCACCCCAAGAAGCAGATCCTGGACCTGGTGACCCTGGAGCAGTTCCTGACACTCCTGCCCCAGGAAATGCAGGGCTGGGTCAGAGGATGCGGGCCGGAGACCAGTTCCCAGGCGGTGGCCCTGGCCGAAGGTTTCCTCCTGAGCCAGGCAGAGGAGAAGAGGCAGGCAGAGCAAGTGAGGGGGGGTTCCCTCTAGATATGTCCAATTCAAGCATCGATATCTGGCCTTATCCTAAAGTTTCCCTGCCAGATAATTGCCCAATTTTTAATCATCCAAGTGGGAGATTTAAGGGCCTCCTTCAGCAGCCTCTTCTACGGGAGAATTTCTCACACCCTCCCCCCAAATAGCTCACCAGTAGCTCTGCTGATGGAAGGGTGCAGAGTCTGGGAGTGGGGCAGGATCCATTCCTTGGTCTCTTTTCCATTCCAGCTCTTACCCCTCTCCCCCGCTGCTGTTTCAGATGTGGGCACCATCCCTGAAGGTGGAAGCTACAATCCCTGAGGCGGAAAGAGGTTCCTTGGAGCAAGGGCAGAGGGCGCAGGCCGTGGAGCGTGCGCAAGATCCCCTCTCCCGTGGTAAGGACCCAGTGTTCCTGGATGGAGTTGGGGCACCCCGTAAATGGGATGGGTAGAGAGTTCAGGTCAAGAAAAAGTTAATATTTCTACACAGAACAAAGTTAATTTGATGCACTCGATTTCCACTAACACTGATGCCTCCAAAAAGAGATTAGACACATTCCTGGAGGGTAATTTCTCCCATTAATTAAAAAATTAATACCTCACCTTCCTTCCAGAAAAAGAAATCAAGTTTCCTGGGGGGGGGGGGGTAGACAAGCCTTCGCTCAACTATTCAGACTGGTGGATAAAGGGATCCTCCACCATCTGGGGCAGCAGAGGTCTGAAAAGTAGTTTCTCGGGTCCAAAAATATTGGGGAAATTCGGTTTCTGTGCCTGTGCTTAAAGAGGCATCTGGCAGACCGCTGTGGGAAACAGTGTGCTGGCGGGACGGATAGCAGGCTGTGGCTGGGCACCCCCAGGAGCTTTGGGGAGCGGCATAGGACAGATGTCATGTTGATGTTACATCTGGCTGAAAACCTGGTTGGGAAGCTAACATGCCAGGAGACACTGTGAAAACTTATTCATATTACCCTCGAGTCTCCAGATGTGCTCAAGTCACATCTGGTCCGAATGTGACGTTGACGTGTCAGGCAACGTTTTTCCCTGCCCAGAAAGCAAACACAAGTCTCACAGAAGTCTGAAATATGTTGGCTGCATTTATAACCCCTAAAGATCATGGATACCATGTGTGTCTCTTCCGCCTCTCCCAGAATTTAGTAAAAAGTGTTTTTAAAAGTGTTAAAAAAACACCCAGTGTTGAGTGTACACAGGGCAAACTTTCACAGCCCTGGGAAGGTGGTGTGTATGAAGCAGGGAACATGCACGCCAGCACCCTTCCTTCCTCCTTTCTCTCTCAGGAACAGGCAGTGAAGAGATGCTGTTGAGCCGTCATCTTTTCAGCGGTGTGGAAACGGCTGCCGAATCTCCAGTCCAGGTAGGAGAGATGAGTGTTACGGTATTCTGGGACCCCAGGACTGTTTCCCTGGGACCCTCCCATTCCCCTTTAGTTCTTTTCTTGGTTGGGTGGAGACTGCCAAGGGAGTGATCAAATCAACAGAGAGAGACCATAGCCCTCAAACAAAACCAGGTTATTTACACTATAAGCTTCCTAAGGACAGAAAGCACTTTAGCACTTACATATCTTTTAGGGTAAAAACATAACATTTCCATATTTAGCACAGAACACTTCAACCCAAACACAGTGCACTAGTGTGAAAGACAGAGCGCCCTGGTCTAGTCAACAAGAGCTCACAGAGAGCTGATTAGAGACCAGAGCAAAGACACCTTCAACAATTTATACCCTCAGGACCCAAAGGTTCAGCCCACGTGGATGACATAAGGTTAACTTTTAGCAGAAGAACATCAAAATAAAGAGACCAATATTCACCTTGAACTCATACCCTAGTTAGACAGTCAAGGATTTTATGTGTAAACTTTATTGTTTCTTTATTGGAAGCACAGATGCCTGCTTCAGCAAGTATGTTGCAGGTCAGAAGCGACAAACCTTCTCACTAGGAGTCTTTGACACAATGTGAGGGTGAAATGGTAGACCCAGAGAAATGGAAACCATCCTCTTTTGGGGGCTTGAGGGATGACAGTAGCTAAGCCTGCAAAGTCTCATGGGAGAGGAACCAAACAGAGGGGCCTCAGCCAATCCAGGCTGTTAGACAGAAATGCCCCAGGCTCGCTAATTTTTCTGCCACAGTGAGATGAGCAGGGGGGATGGCCTGGCTCCCTTCTTCTTCCTCAGGAGAACAGGTACTCCTGCAGTTTCTACAAGGTGTCTTGGCGGGAGATCCTCTAAATGCTGTTCCCTTTACTGTCCCTTCCCAGACTGCTCCCTTCCAGTGCACAATATCTGCCTGGCGTGATCTCTAAGGAGGGAATCTGCTTTTTCTTTCAGGGTACCTTTTCCTTTGAGGAGGTGTCCATCGATTTCACTGAGGCAGAATGGGCCCTGCTGGATCCGGGACAAAGAGCTCTGTACAGGGAAGTCATGCAGGAGAACTATGAGAATGTGGCCTTTCTGGGTAAGGATCTCTCCTGGGTGCCAAAGGTGCGAATTGCGGCCATTGTGAGGAGGCATGAATCAAAATATTGAATAGCTATTTACCATTTTGAGGCGTGTCCTGCTACTGGCGGGGGGGGGGGGGGCTGTGGCTCCCTTGTAGAGCATCTGCTTGGCTTGCTGAAAGTCCTGAGTTCAATCCCCAGCATTTCCAGTAAAAAGCATCAGGTAGGAGGTGATGTGAAAGACTTCTGCCTGAGATCCTGGAGAGTCCCTTCTGGACTGAGTAGACAACACTGACTTCAGTGATCACGTTCAGTATAAAGCAGGTTCATGTTTGTGTGCTCCTATGTGGGTTCTTGCCCAGGGGCAACAGAGGCCAGTGTTGTGGCCATCACCCAAGCCAGAGAAGGTGTCTCCTGTCCTGAGGCAAAGGGAGGGATGAGAGGTCCTGAGAAGGACTCTGGAAGGGGCCAGAGCCTCATTTCTCTGTTGCCAGCTTTTACAACACACCCTTCTCCATGGATGGGATTCCAGACATCTGCTCTGCCTGTGGTCTGGAACCGATCCTTGCAGGCACCGAAGACTGGGTCCCCCTGGGTCACTACTCTTTGTACCTGAGCAGCACCCAGTCCAGTGGGTTCATGAGAAGAGAGCACACAAGTAAAGCAGACCGCTTTTTAAATATATAAAGGTTTGTTAAGGATTTACAAATAAAACATCACTGAACAGCAAAGCTGCTGCAGCTCCGCAACAGAAAAAGAAGGAAAGCCAGCTGTTCTATCTAGTCCATGAAACACTTGGTATTCGGTGGCACCTCTTGCTGCAGCACAGGTATTCCAGCTGCAGCCTCAGTTACTTTACAAAAAACTATTTCATCATGATGCAGCAAGAAAATATCAAGGCATACTAGCACGGCACGAGCAGAGATTTAGCCTGGCTTCCCTCTTGTCTACTATCTCCTCGGGTCAGGTGGTCCTAATGACCCAATCAAGGGTCCTCCTTGATGGAATTTTCCAGAGGCTGTCAGCAGCCTCCTAATCCTAAGCATAAGAATTTATTTATTTATTTAGATTTGTATCCTGCCCTCCCCACCGTAAGAATGATCACTTTCTTCCTCTCTGTCTCTCTGTGAACGAAGGCAGGCGTATAAGAGAGACTACGGGGGAGATAGACGACAGACGTGCATCTAAAGAAAGGCTGAGGATTTCCTCAAGAGGATCTCAAGAACACATTTCCTTCCCAAATGAGCTGGCTGAGGGTGAGTATCCTTCACCGTCATGTCAAGGGAAAAGGTAAGGAAGTGCCATGGGGGATTTCTGATTCACTTCTGAGCGACGTTTCGTAATACAGCCCGCTGGGGAAGGAGGGAGGGCCTGAGATCTGGAGGCTCAGAAGCTCTTTCTAGGCAAGAGCTCAGCTGTGGCTGTCGTCAGTACTGGCAGGAAGCAACCCAGCCTCCTCTGGAGTCAGCCTAGAGGAAGAACCCTCAACAGCAGCTGCACAGGAGGTGCAGCCAGAAGAAGAGACGGATCCTGAGCCTGGCCCAGCACCCCCAGTTGAAGACACCCCGAGGCCAGGCTCTCCACCCAGTTCTCCTGGGCACCCCAGACGTAGGACACGCCAGAGGCTGACTATGCAGGAGTGAAGGAGTGCCAGACTGCAGCTCTTGCAAAGGCAACTGGAGGAGCTGTAAGTCTTAGCAGACTTGACTCCCAGGGAAGGGAGAACTTGCTCATAAACACTCCACACACCTGCCACAGTGTGGTAGCAACTCTGCATGCTCAGATCTGCTTCTGGTGTGTAGCAACCACTCCTTGTTCCTGACTCCTGCAACGTTGGACTGATTTTCCCAGCTATCCGACCTTTGACTTTGTTGTTTAACCAGATTCTGGACTGTGTTTCGAGGTTTCAGTGTGTAGGTAACCGTGGTACTGTCAGCTACACTGCCATTGCTTGTGCGGGTTGGGGGTTGGAAGCTGGTTGAAGCTAGTATTGCATGCAGATGTCTTTAGGTATGTTACATTTCGGTTCTAGTGCTGTGTTATCTCTCGCATACTGCCTGCGCCTGACCTTGGTGCCTAATTGCTTTTCTTCCCCTGGGAACTGTTTATGTGGGCTCTGTGGAGGCAGTACGAGGGTCCCATGGAGGTGGAGAAAGCGTGCAACAAGTTGCGGGTGCTGACCCAAGGTAATAAGACTGTGCGAGAATACTCAGACAAGTTCAAGATGTATGCAGCCAAGATCCAGGGGTGGCCGGAAGCATTGTTGGTGGAGCAGTACCGGCTGGGGCTGAATCACAACATTGTAGGGTCGGTGCTGAGAACCGTGAATCCAATCTCGTTGGTGGCCTGGGAGCGAGAGGCTGGGGATGCCGAAGGTAAATTGCAATTGATCCCGATGCACCCTAAAGCAGTTCCCAAGATCCCAGTGACGAGCGGGAAGTCAACTCCACGCTTTCTGGCTGAAGGAACCGACGAGGGATCTCCAAATGAAGCAAGGTCTGTGTTTCTGGTGTGGCGAGGCTGGGCACTACGTGGCCTCCTGCCCAGTGGGAGCTCCAGGGGCTAGACGACCTGAGCTGCCGGCACTGCTGGTACCAACTCCCAAGGGGCCAGTGGCAGAAGCCCTGCAACTCGGGACTCCCATGGGGCCATCATCATCCAGCGGAGATGAAGCAAGCTAGCCGGTGGGAAAAGGCCAAGACCTGCTGTAAGGAGCGTGAATCAGCAGGTCCAGAACAACCTGTGCCGCAACCAGTGAGCACTCCACCCCCTTTATTTTTTGTGACTGTGTCCATAATTAATCCAGAAGTGGGGACTCAGGTGCGAGTGAGGGCCCTCACTGACTCTGGGTGTGCCCGAGATATAATCAGTCCACCCATAGTCACAGGGCTAGGGGCTGTGGTAACCAGATTGCTGGAGCTGCTGGTCTCTACCCAAATGGATGGTTTGACTATGAGGGAACCCTGCAAGTATCCGACGGTTCCACTCATCATGGGTACAGGGACACACTGGGAACAGCAAAAATTTATCATTAATCCCTTGGCCCGTTTCTTCATGGTCTTAGGCAGTCCGTGGCTGGGTTCCCACGACCCTTACATCCTGTGGAGTAAAGGGACGGTGGACTTTGTAGCTTCCAGGTGCCAAGAGCACCTCTGACAGCCTAAGTGGAGGGAGACACCTCAACCCGTCCCCCTTCAAGCTTGTTTGGCACTCGAGAAACTCAGTTCCATTCCTGCGGAGTACAGAGATCTTGCTAAGGTGTTCGAAGAGGAAGAGGCGGATGAGTTGCCCCCCACTGCAATACAGACTGTGCCACTGAATTATTGCCGGGACATAAGTTGCCGATAGGGAAGCTCTACTCAATGAGCCCTGCTGAGAAGGCAGGACTTAGGAAATTTATTGAGAAAAACCTGGCCAGGGGTTTCATCTTGCCTGTCTCCTCCCTGTTTGCTGCACCTGTTCTGTTCCAGAAAAAGAAAGATGGGGGCCTTCGCTTGAGCACCGACTATAGAGGTCTGAATGCTGTATCTGCCACAAACGCCTACCCCCTCCCTTCGTTCAAGGACCTACTGGAGGAGGTGGCTCAAGGCAAAACCTTTACTAAGCTGGATTTACAAGACACTTATCTCTGAGTGCGCATTCAGGAGGGGGATAAGGCTAAGACTGCTTTCAACAAGCCTCGATGTTGACCCCTACCCATTTGGGGGGGTAGTGCTCACACAAAGCCAGGCACGAGCTGGGAAGGCAGAGGGGGAGCCGTGGCTACAAAAATTCAAGGTGGCTTTTTCTGAAGCAGATCAGTTGGAAGCCTCAGCGGACCCCTCAGTTTTGCTTGGAGCTGTTGACGGAAAGGAGCCAAACTGTTTGTTCCTCAGACTATGAGGGGGGAGGTACTGCACATGGGGCATGAATCTAAGCTTGCGGGGCATTATGGTTACTTTAAAACCCTGCACCTTTTACAATGTCAATTTTGGTGGCCACAAATGATAAAAGACATTTCACAATATGTGGAGTCCTGCCAAACCTGCTTAATGAGCGAGCGCCAGCCGGGGAAGCCGCCAGGATTGCTTAAGCCATTGAGGCTACTCAGGAAGACACATTTGGTCAGCCTTCACCTTGTCTAAATGTTTTCTACATGTATGAGTTTTAGGCTTTCAAAAATGGATGTTATTACCTGATGGGATTTACACATAATTGGATTGTACCTCTCTTTTGCTTGAACCCCTGTCTGCGGATTGTTACTGTTCGGACGAAGTTATGAACGAAACGAGGCCAGCATTCCAAAGAACCTCGTCATACTCATCACATTGATTATTGATTCTTACTATGTTTATTGGTATTGATCCTTTTTTCTGTATGTTACGCACTTGATTAATTAACGTTATACACAGCTTTATTTGTCTCTCATTTGGGAATTGAACAAGGGCTAAGCAACGGTTAACATCCAGAGACTGATGGCCAAACGAAAAGAGTTAATCAAGTGGTCGAACAATTTCTGCGCTGTTTTCACAAACTACCAGCAGGATGACTGGGTTGATTTGTTGCCTTTTAGGAGTATAGTTATAATAATGCAGTCCATTCATTGACTGGGGCCTCTCCATTTATGGCTCTTCATGGGTATAAGGGAGCCCCCCCTCCCATGCTTTCGTCGGATTCTGTGCCAGCTGGGGACCTGCAGTCATGGTGGCAAGGCTTACGGGACTCTTGGTCACTGATCCCAAAAACTCTGGATAAGGCTAAGTCGAACTATAAAGCCCAAGCTGACAAAGGGTGGGCTCCTGAGTGGGCTGTCGAGCCGGGGGACTCGGTGTACCTCTCCACACACAATCTGAGAGGTCTCCAACCCAGCAGGAAGCTGGGGTGGAAATATGTTGGTCCCTTCTAGGTTAAGCACAAAATAAATGAGGTGACAGTTGAACTTGAATTGCCTAAGTCACTTAAAAACCTGCGTCCCATCTTCCATTACAGTCTATTGAAGTGGGACCCTGGGCTGAATGCATGGAGACCCCATCGACCACCCCTCCTCCTCTGATGACGAATGGTGAACCCCACTTTGAGGTGGCCCAAATTTTGGATTCTAAAATACGTCGGGGAAGGCTATTGTATTTGGTGCAATGAACAGATTTTGGGCCTGAGCAAAATGAGTGGGTTGATCATATACATATTCATGCTCCTGCATTGCTGCGTAACTTCCATAAGATGTATCCAGCTAAACCTGGTGGGAAAGGGTTTTTGGAGGGGCAGAATGTCAGCTACGCTGCCATTGCTTGTGGGGGTTGGAAGCTGGGTGAAGCTAGTCTTTGGGTCTTTAGGTATGTTAAATTTCGGTTCTAGCCCTCTCTTATCTCTCGTATACTGCCTGTGCCTGACCTTGGTGCCTAGTTGCTTTTCTTCCCCTGGGAACTGCTAGGCGTTTCTTCTGGTGTGCATGTGGGCTTGCTGAGATTGGCTCTGTCCCATCCCAGGGTGCACTTTGAATTATGTATAACTTCCCAACTCCCGCATGGAGAGGCATTACTGGCACGAAGTACGTTCAAGAGATCTGCCTTTACTGATTCCAATGAACAGCTTACTGGTTTATTTATTTATTTATTTATTCATTTATTATTTATATTTGTATCCCACCTAGCTAGCCAAGGGGGCTCAAGGTGGCTAACAACAACTAAAATCATAAAACAGTAGCATTCAGTTAAAACAGGATACATTATACATAAAAGTATGGAGTAAAACAAGCAAAAGATGGCAATACTGGTTGCGTCCAACACAGAAGGCAGCAACCCATGAATCCTGGGCCGATTGCCCGGTGGCCCATTTTCCCAGTGGCGTCTCCTAATCGAAGGCCTGGCAGAAGAGCTCCGCTTTGCAGGTCCTGTGGAACTGCAGAAGGTCCCGCAGGGCCCTGATGTCTTCCGGGAGCTCGTTCCACCAGTGTGGAGCCGCCACTGAGAAGGCCCTGGGTCTGGAGGTCACTAACCTGGCCTCTCTGCAACTGAATCGCCACCACCCTCTCCAGGATTTTGCCCAAATACGGCAAATTGGGGACCAGCCAGTTATGACTGAGTGTTGGGACTGCTGCGGGACTCTGACAGGTACCAGCTGAGCCAGCATAGCGGCACTTGAGGGGGTGTGGTATCATTAATATTAGAAATTCTGGGGAAAGGTGGAGGGGTGATTAAAAGGAGCCAAGGTGGAAAAGCGAAAGGGCTGTCGTCAGTTCTTTTCTACTGCAGTCATATAGATGCCTTTGAACCTTACCAGCCCTCTCGGGTGCTAACAGGATCTCTGTCTTTATTCCAGCAGAGGATGATCAGAGGAAGGAAGAGGGTGAGGGACTTCACCAGCAGACACCAAATGAAGTTAAAATTGAAGACTTGAAAGAAAATGTCACGAATCAAGGCGGATCGATGAGAAAGAAAGTCAGTCATATGGTTCAGAAGAGAGATGGAAGACAGCATTATGTAGATATTCCAAAGCACAGGATAATAAAAGCAAGTAAATCCATTAGGTGTGAAAAGTACTTAAGAAATAGAACACAGCTCTTTGTGCACCAAAGAATAACTTTTGAATGCTCAGAGTGTGGAAAGAGATTCCGTGTGAGCTGGAATCTCAAAGAGCATCATAGAACCCACACAGGGAAGAAATCTTTTGAATATTCAGTGTATGGAAAGAGATGCAGTGTGAGTGGGAATCTTCAAAAGCATCTGACAGCCCAAACAGGGAAGTTACCTTTAAAATGTTCAGCATGCAGAAAGAGATTCAGTGGGAGTGGCAGTCTTGAACTGCATCAGAGGACCCACACAGGGGAGAAACCTTTTCAATGCTCAGAGTGTGGAAAGAGATTCAGTCACAACTGCAGTCTTCAACTGCATCAGAGAACCCACACAGGGGAGAAACATTTTCAGTGCTCAGAGTGTGGGAAGAGATTCAGTCACAATTGCAGTCTTCAACTGCATCAAAGAATCCACACAGGGGAGAAACCTTTTGAATGCTCAGAATGTGGAAAGAGATTCAGTCGGAGTGGCAGTCTTCAACTGCATCAGAGAACCCACACAGGGGAGAAACCTTTTGAATGCTCAGAGTGTGGAAAGAGATTCAGTCAGAATGGCAGTCTTCAACTGCATCGAAGAATCCACACAGGGGAGAAACCTTTTGAATGCTCAGAGTGTGGAAAGAGATTCAGTGGGAGTGGCCATCTTCAATGGCATCAGAGAACCCACACAGGGGAGAAACCTTTTGAATGCTCAGAGTGTGGAAAGAGATTCAGTCACAATGGCAGTCTTCAACTGCATCAAAGAACCCACACAGGGGAGAAACCTTTTCAATGCTCAGAATGCGGGAAGAGATTCAGTCGGAGTGGCAGTCTTCAACTGCATCAGAGAACCCACACCGGGGAGAAACCTTTTGAATGCTCAGAGTGTGGAAAGAGATTCAGTCAGAGTGGCCATCTTCAACAGCATCAGAGAACCCATACAGGGAAGAGACCTTTTGAATGCTCAGAGTGTGGAAAGACATTCAGTGGGAGTGGCAGTCTTCAACGGCATCAGAGAACCCACACAGGGGAGAAACCTTTTGAATGCTGTGAGTGTGGAAAGAGATTCAGTCGGAGTGGCCACCTTCAACAGCATCAGAGAACCCACACAGGGGAGAAGCCTTTTGAATGCTCAGAGTGCAGAAAGAGATTCAGTGAGAGTGGCAGTCTTCAACTGCATCAAAGAACCCACACAAGGGAGAAACCTTTTGCATGCTCAGAGTGTGGAAAGAGATTCAGTACCAGTAGCAATCTTCATTCACACCAAAGAACCCACACCGCGGATAAACCTTTTGAATGCTCAGACTGTGGAAAGAGATTCAGCCGGAGTGGCAGTCTTCAACGGCATGAAAAAATCCACACAGGGGAGAAACCTTTTGAATGCTCAGAGTGTGGAAAGAGATTCAGTCGGAGTAGCCACCTTCAACAGCATCAGAGAACCCACACAGGGGAGAAACCTTTTGAATGCTCAGTGTGCGGAAAGAGATTCAGCTGGAGTAGCAGTCTTCAACTGCATCAGAAAACCCACACAGGGGAGAAACCTTTTGAATGTTGAGTGTGTGGAAAGAGATTCAGTCATAGTGACACTCTTGTACTGCAAAGAGGATCCCACAACAAGGTGAAACGATGTAACTGCTTAGCTGCAAGAAGAAGAAGAGATTGAATTTGTACTCCGCCCTTCACTCGGCATCTCAGAGCAGCTTACAAATTCCTTTCCCTTCCCCTCCCCAGAGCGGACACCCTATGAGGTAGGCGGGGCTGAGAGAGCCCTTTCAAGAACTGCCCTTTCACGAACAGCTCAGACAGAACTATGGCTTGCCCAACGTCATCCAGCAGCTGCAAGTGGTGGAGTGTGGAATCAAAACTGGTTCTCCCAGATTAGAGTCCGCGCACTTACGTACTACACCTATCTTGCTTTCTGGGAAGAGCCTTCCTCTTATTTCACACCTAAAAGACAACAACATACCATACAAAGCTCTCTTTTAGTGTCGAGGAGTCCTCTCAAGGGAGAAACCTTATCAATGCTCAATATGTGGCAAGAGTTTGACGCACAGATCCAGTCTTCAGGCTCCTCACAGAATCCATACAAGGGTGAAACTTTCCTATAGCTGGTTCTGATCAGGTTCTTCAAACACCCTGGGGCTGGTGGTTAAGAAAGACTGAGAAAGTTGTTACACAAAAAAAGGCCTTCTTAGCTTTTCCCCTCCTCTTTGCAATTTAGGGGTTAGAATTTTAGTGTAAACTGTTATTATCATTGGCCAGATGAACTAGATTATTTCTGAACTAAAAGATTAATCTAACAGATTAATTGAGACTTTATTATCTAGTAGGATAGATTAGGACTGCCGAGATTATCTAGCATTAACGTCACTGGGAGAACTGTTATTGTTAGTAGCCTCTAAATTACATCTAAAGGCCAGGCAGCCTATTAGTAGTCTGTGGCTTTAGCAAAAACCATTAACTGGCGATGGCTGGACAAGGGATACCAGTGCTCCTGGGGAGGGGAAAGTATAGTGGTGGGCCCAGGCAGAAATGGAAGGGAAGGGGACAGAGAAGTAGAAGAGCTCGGTTCCCTTCCACCCTGCATCCCATACCGAAGCGAGTAGGTTGTGGGGCTAGGACTAATGACCCCTCTCTGACATTGGTGCTGTGCAACACCAGGTCCATAAACAATAAGACCATGGTCCTTCAGGACTTCCTGCTTGAGCACGATATGGACCTGGTGTGCATGACCAAGGCCTGGGTGCGAGTTGGGGAGAAGATAGCTCTCTCCCAGCTGGTTCCCCCCATGTTCTGGGTCCTCCCCCAATCCCAGACCAGGGGGGAGTGGCTCTGTTCATTTGGGAGGTTTACCCCTTCAGCGCACTCCTGCCACTGAGGATCACGGGCATTGAGTGCACTGGGTTTGTGTGGGAAGCGGGGGAGAGTTTGGCTATTTGGTTGGTGTAACATCTGCCCAACACACCGACAAATGGCCTGTCATCCCTGCTGGAGGCTGTATCAGGCTGGGCATTGGAGCACCCTAGACTGATAGTCCTGGGTGATTTCAATGTCGATGCCGATGACGCGGCCTCCACACAGGCAGTGGACCTGGTTTCATTGATGGCGGCGCTGGGACTCTCCCAATATGTAATGGCCCCTACTCATCATGTGGGGCACACACTCGACTTTATCTTTGCGGCAGGGATTACAGTGGACTGCATTACTGCTACGGCTGTTCGATGGTTGGGCCACTTTGCCCTGAAAGCCCACGTGAATGTTCCACCCTGACCCTGTATGCGCAGTGGGCAGATTTTAGCTCACCTGCAGAGCCAAATGGACCCTGTCTGGCTCCAGATGGCCCTGAGGGATCTGATGCCCCCTGGGGGCTTGTTAGATGAGCTTGTCGAGGATTGGCCCAGCCGACTCTCGGCAGCCATTGAAGAGATCGCTCCCTGACATCCTCTGTGCCCTCATTCTAAGCTCACTCCATGGTGTACCCAGGACCTGCGGCTGGCGAAGCGGGGGCTCACCCAATTGTTTAGAACTATTCTGTCCATTATTGCTCTGCCACAGGGCAGACCAAACGTTAAGGAATTGGAGATTGGCTGTGAGGCTTTTGTAAGGTACTTCGCAAATAAAATCTTGTCGCTCTGCTGTGACCTCCCTGCCACAGTGGAAACAGTAAGGGAACTCGAGGCTCCATGCACGTCTTCTTGTCAAGTTCTAGATTATTTCAGTCCACTCAGTCTAGAGGTGGTCGACAAATTACTCTGAACTGTCCGCCCGACCACTTGCAAAGCCAGTCACAACGGGCTACAAGGCACCCTAAGGGAAATTGTTAACAAGTCCCTCTGAGGGGCTATTCTTGTGGGCTCTCAAGGAGGCAGTGGTACGCCTCCTCTTAAAAAAAACCATATTTGGACCTGGCCGAATTGGCTAACTACCGGCCGGTTTCCGATTTGCCCTGTTTGGGCAAACTAATTGAGAGTGATGACGATCCTGTTACAGAGTTTTTTGGATGACACCTCCCTATTAGATCCTTTCCAGTCCAGTTTCTGACCAGGCCATGGGGTGAAGAAGGTAGTGGTCGCCTTCACGGATGACCTTCGGAGGCATCTGGATCAGGGTGGTTCAACTGTGTTGTTATTGTTGGACCTGTTGGCGGTGTTCGACATGATCGACTACCAGCTACTGATCCACCGCTTTGCCAACGCTGGGATTCAGGGGTCTGTCTTACAGTGGGTCCCTTCATTTCTCCAGGGTTGGGGACAAAGGGTGGCTGTGGGGAAACAACTGTCCTGAAGGCACCTGCTGGTCAGCAGAGTGACCCAGGGAGCAGTGCTCTCCCCGATGTTGTTTAACATCTATATGCGCCCCCGTGCTCAGATTGCCCGGAGACATGGGCTCGGGTGTCACCAATATGCTGACGACACCCAGCTCTATCTGTTCTTGGGCAGCCAGTTTGACTCTAGCCTGGAAGATCTAGACCTGGCATTGAAAGCCGTATCTGGTTGGCTTAGACTGAGTCAATTGAAATTGAATCCGACAAAGATGGAGGTTCTATGCCTGAGTCGGAGCAGTCCGGGGGTAGGGATCCCACTCCCAACTTTCGATGGAGCACCGTTGGTGCCAGTGCTGGAGGTGAGAAGCTTGGGAATGCTCCTGAATGCCGCCTTAACAATGGAGGCCCAGATAGCAGCCACTGCCAAGTCAGCCTTTTACCACCTGCGGCTGATTAGGCAGCTGGTTCCCTTCCTCAAAAGCAATGACCTGGCAACAGTGATCTACGCAATGGTCACCTCGAGATTGAATTACTGTAATGCTCTCTACATGGGGCTGCCCTTGTCCCAAATCTGGAAGCTGCAGCTAGTGCAGAATGCGGCGGCCAGGCTGTTGTTGGGCCTCCCTCTCTTATGCTCTGAGAACCAGTTTGGTGCAGTGGTTAAATGTGCGGACTCTAATCTGGGAGAACCGGGTTTGATTCCCCACTCCTCCACTTGCACCTGCTGGATGACCTTGGGCAAGCCATAGCTCTGTACCAGCTGTTCTCTCAAGGGCGGTTGTCTCAGAGCTCTCTCAGCCCCACCTACCTCACAGGGTGTCTGTTGTGGGGAGGGGGAGGGAAAGGAGACTGTAAGCCGCTCTGAGACTCCAAGTGAGTGGAGGGCAGGGTATAAATCCAATCTCTTCTTCTTCTTCTTCTTCTCCCTATGTGGGAGCACATCCAGCTTGCGCTAAAAGCACTGCACTGGCTGCCTATAGCATACCGAATTTGGCTCAAGGTGCTGATTCTTAGCTTTAAAGCCCTATATGGTCAGGGGCTTACGTACCTAAAATATCGTCTTTCCCCACATATTCCCCAAGGAGCATTACGAATGGGGTCCCAAAAACGTCTGGCCCTTCCGGGCCCCAGAGAAGCCAGACTGGCCTTCACCAGGGCCAGGACCTTCTCAGCGGTGGCTCCATACTGGTGGAATGAGCTCCCGGAAGACATCAGGGCCCTGCGGGACCTTTTACAGTTCCGCAGGGCCTGCAAGACGGAGCTCTTCCGCCAGGCCTTCGATTAGGGGGCCGCACAAAGTGAGGCCCTGGCCCCAACATTAACATCAGCCAGTATCAGTTCCACCATCAACAACCTGCCACAACCCAGGCTATGACTTCTAGCTGACTGCACATGTGTAATGCTGCTCATGTTTGCCATCGTAATACTAGTTGTACTAGCATTTTATATTTTTATTCATTTAATAATTCCATGTATACCCCGCCCTCCCCACAAGCGGGGGATTTTTGTCATGCTTTCGATTATACTGCTGTGATTTTATGAATTCCCTGTTTTAGTTTTTTTTGTACAGTTTTTGTAAGCCGCCCTGAGACTGCCTTGCAGAGAGGGCGGGGTATAAGTCAAACAAACAAACAAAATAAACTTGCTATTTCCGGTTATCTGCCATTCTAAGTCTGACATCTCCAAAACTGGCAAAAAAACAGTTCCTTTCCCAAACTCTGTGAAGGAATAGTCAAGCTGAGAGGGTAACAGATATCTACAGCCTCTCTCCGACTGGGGTAACCACAGTGTGACCAGCCAGCACCCTTAATTCACAAACATGTTTATCTAACAAGCCGTTCTAGAGGGGCATTTCTCAACCCTCATCCCTCCCCAGTCCAGCCTGCTGTGAGCTTTTTTTGTGTGGGGGGGGGGTCTCACCACTTTGAAACCCAAAGCATTCTGGCAGTAGGGTTAACTTGGGCTGAAAGGGAAAGGTTGTGTTCCCTAACCCAACAACTCAGTAAGTTCTAAGGGGTCAGAACCCCCCTTCCCTCACAGCAACCACTGTTGTTGAAATGGACCAGTATCCATGGAGTTGGCAAGTGAACCTTGTGGGGCACAAATTCCCCAATCCAAGTTGTCCTTCCCACCTCCAGATTCTCAGAGAGAATCAGGAGGAAGAAATAGGATTCCCTCCTCCTGGTCTGAGCACCACCACTGCCACCGTTTTTGCATGTGCCAGAGAGGACCTGGATTGAGCCCTGGGCCAAGGCGCCCTCCCTCCCCCCCCCCCCCCCCCACGTCTTCCTCCTCAGAACCCCCCTTGAATTCCTCCGTTGAGACTGGGCCTGAATGGCACCAACTGGGAAAACTCTTTCTGTCCCCTTACTTTATTTTGGAGAGGTATCTGCATGAGGGTTGGTAACTAGCCCGAAGGGGAAAGACATCCTCCCTCATTCCCAGAGGCTTCATGTGAGTGGAAATGGGTATCTGAAAAGATGAACAGCATCCTGTAAAGCCTCTCTTAAGGGGACAGCACACCTTTTCTCTCCAGGCAGTTGGCACCCCTAGATTAAGTGTTTCTTTATGAATCAGAGAAAACAGTACTCAGCTAAGGAAGACGCACAGCTCATTAAAGGTAATTATTGTTTGTATCACATAAATTGGACTTTGTGTTTTCTGGGCTTTGTGGGCTCTTTGATCTCTCCCCAGCTGTGACTGAGTGGACTGAAAATTTAGAGATTTGTATTTAAGAGGGTTGCCGAATTGGTCTGCAAACCCGTTGTATCAACTTAATTACGTATTTTATATTACGATAAGCTTTCTGCGTGTAACTCTGCCATACAATAAATAGTCATAATAATGTGCTTTGTGGGGGGTTTCTTATTGAGTTGGGCTTCATTAAATATGTCAAAGGTTAGTGTGTGATGCTGGCCAGTGGGGCAGGCCAACCTGCATGGTAGGGAGTCCTCGAGGACTTGGAGGGGCACCTCACTCCCCACCCCCCCAACACTCTTTCCCCTTCTCCTCCTCTTGGCAACTCACATATCCTCTCCCCTTTCCCTGCCTCATTCTATCCTTCTCAGCCTTTCACCAGCCTATCATTTATCGCCTCTCCATCTTGTGCTATAATTATTATTTATTTACTTCCTTTATACCCTGCCTTTCTCCTCAGTGGGGACTGCCCCAAAATCAGCCAGTGGGCTTCCACAGCAAGAGGGGAATTTGAACCTGGGTGGTCTCTGAGACCCTTGTCATATGCGCTAACTGATAAGCCACACTGTCTCTCGTAGGGTGTGGCTGCTGTCGATCAGGATCAAGCAGCCAGTCCAGGGTGGAACTGCAATTAATCCCTGAAAAGGCAGAGGTGATGTTGGTTGGGAAGGTGGGGCTCTTGAAGCACAGTGTGCCCCCCACTTCTGAGGGTGTCCAGCTGACCCTTCCTGACTCAGTGAAGAGACTTGGGGTTATAGACCAGATCCAGCATTACTGCTGCAGAAGCAAGTTCACACCACAGCAAACAGTGCTTCCTCCCAACTCAGCCCTGCCCAGAAGATGGCCCCTTGCCTTGATCCGGCTGATCTGTGGCCACCTGGATCAACGCCACGGTGTCATCCAGTGTAGACTATTGTAATGTGCTGTCTATAGATTCAGGCGGGTTGCTGTGTTCATCTGAAGCAGCAGAACAAAGACTGAGTCCAGTGTCAACTTTAAGACCAACAAAGTTTTATTCTGGGTCTAAGCTCTTGTTCAGATCGAAGAAGTGTGCGTGCACACGAAAGCTTATACTCAGAATAAAACTCTATTTATCTTAAAGGCTCCACGGGACTCAGACTTCGTTGCACTGTCCTCAAAATCAATTCAGAAACTTCAGTTATAGAAGCATAGAATCACAAAGTCGGAAGGGGCCCTACAGGCCATCTAGTCCAACCCCCTGCTCAGTGCTGGATCAGAGCATCCCTGACAAGTGTTTGTCCGGACGCTGCTTAAAGACTGCCAGGGAGGGGGAGCTCACCACCTCCCAAGGCAGCTGAACAATTCTTACTGTCAAAAAATTATCCAGGCAGAACCGTCCCATATTTGGTCAGCCCACAGCATGACTGCTAGATGGTGTTTTAACACAACCTTCTGAGCTTTAGAGTCATAGAGTAACAGTTGCACATATGCATTTATGGGCCGTAGGTCCTGAATGGAACTCCAGGCCTCTGCTCCATTAGGATCCCTTTTTGGTTTCTTGGCTGGCAACACAGCATTGTAAACAGACCGGCAAAGAACCAAAATTCCCCGTTCCAAGTAAGAGTCAGTGAAGGGTCCCTCTTTGGCCCCTCTGGGAGGGGGACATGGCTTCACAGCAGGAGGGCTCAAGTCCTGGCCAGACAGTGATCTGAGGAAGGGGTCTCTGATTTAAGGAGTCCTCCCTCCCTCCGTGCTGGAGCGTCTCCGTCCTGAACTCTCCTTTATGGACCAGCGCAGCCATTTCCTTAGGGACACAGCAGTTATTCTGAAAGGAAAGAGATGGGATCAGTTTTTTTTCTGGCAGCTTCTGGGTATTTCAGCAGCGGATGGATAACCTCTGTTGCCAAACTCAGCCAGGGCAGGCTCACTCTGCCCCCATGCCAGTGCCGGGAGTCTGTCAGGCTGGCACTGAGTGGAGAGGAAGCCAGGACGCCTCTCCCGTACCTACCCCAGGTGGAGGCACCAGCAATCCTGCTGCCACCGACCACACTGCAGCTTATGGGCTCAGTGCCACCCCTGACGGGCCTCACCCCCCCCCCCGACCGGCTGTTTGGTGCCCAGGTGGGCTTAGTGCCTGAGGGAGAAGCCAGACAGGAGGGCTCGCTGGGGTCCGGGGCTGTGGAGGGCAACTGGCAGCCCCAGGAAAGCCACGATCACCGCCTCCGTGCTCAGCATACCCCGGAGGAAGTGAGGGCCCAGGGGCTCGGCTCTGGCGGCTTCCCAGGGAGGTGCAGAGGGGAGGAAGGAAGCCCATCCCACCCTGAAGGAGTCTGGTAGGGGTAGAAAGGGAGGCTTGATAGGCACTTCTTAAAGGAGGGAGGCTTTCCCCCTCCAGTAGGTGGGATGTTTTTACACCTCTCCTACACAAGAGAAGAACTCGGAAACATTCTCACATTGACCAAAGAGCTGACATTTCAGCACTCAACCAGTCTGCCATTTCTCGGGGCCTTTCCCATCATGGCTCCGGCTCTGCGGACCGGGCTCCCTGATGGGGTGGGGGTGGGGCCCTCCTCCGAGGTCTTCAGGGGGCACTGCAAGGCCTGCTTGTTTCACTTTCCCGGGGCTTTTATGGGGGTGTTGACTTCCAGGCATCTCTTAAGAGGGAGTGAGGGGGGGAGGGATGAGGCTTGCGATTGTGTTTTGGGTTTCAATGGAAAATGTTTTAACTATGATTGTGAGCTGCCTTGAACGGCAAGGGAGAGCCTCGACCATCCTGCCTCCTCCGTACCTTTTCTACCTCTTCCCTGGGGGGGGGGGGGGTGCGTTTGTGTGTGTGTGTGAAGTCTACGCCCCTCCTTGAGGATGATGCTCATGGCAAGGCCCCTGTGTGCTCTCCGTGTTAACCCCTAAAAGCGGTGTTTGCCTCCATTTTTCTCCTTTATACACAACTGTTGAGAGTAGTTCTCCTAGGAGAATAATATGGCTAAACGCTACTTTTAGGGAAAAGTTTGGGTCCAGCGGCACCTTTCGAGACCAAAGCAACGTTTGAATTGTGCCTCTGAGACAACGTTAGATTGTTTTCCCACCTGAGAAACTAAAAACGCACAGTCCTTGCCAAGGACATGTATGGCTTCCAACCACATGCTGTTTATGGAACAGCCCCGTTGTTCCAGCTGCGTAAAAACGCCCTCCTGACCGTTCAGTTTTGGACAGCTCTGGGCTGAAGCCTCCGTGCGCACCCACAGGAGAGAATCCCCCGCTCCCTTAGTCTTCAAGCCCCCCCACTCCCCTCCCCCCCCGGACTTTGTCCTGCTGCTTCGGCCCAACTCCCCCCCCCCCCCCCCCGCCGCCACTTTTGCATTAAAGCTCGCGAAGCGCCAGGAAAAGGGGAGGGGGCCTTCCAGGCTCCCCCTGGCCAGGCCTTCCCACGAGAGAGGCAGAGCAGAAAAAGCGCGCCTGGAGGCGGTGCAATAACCCGCCCCTCCATAGGCTAAAGCGGCCAAGACCCCGCGAATCCCCTCCCCCCCTCCAGGACGCTGCCGGCTTCTATTGTTCCCTCCCAAGGGACAAAGCCCCCCCCCACCCCTTGCCGCGGAAGTCTGGCCCCCCTCGGTCACGTGTCGGGGAGTGCAGCGAATGGCCTGGCTCTTCCGTACACGTGTTTCCCCCTCTGCGCCCGAATCTATGGCGGGGGGCTGGTGCCCGGGTGCGCATCGGCGCCTCCCCTCCCCTGGCTGCCGCCTGAGCTCCGCGGACCCGGACTCCCGCCGGTAAGGCGCGGCGGAGGGGGGGGGGGGATTCCGCCCTCTTGGCTGGGGTGGCCCGGGGGGGGGGGGAACTCCAGCCTCGGGGTTTTTTGGGGGGGGGGGAGGATATTCCTGCTTGCCCCCCCTCCTTTTGCCGGCGCTCCTTTCTTTGCATTTGGGGGTGGCGCTCCTGGCGGGGCTTCGGCTGGGGACCCGGGAGGGGGACGGGCTGGGAGGGGCGGGAGGGGGGAGGGATTGGGGGGCTTCCACGGGATCCGTGCCGCGATTGGGATGGGATTGCCAACCTCCAGGGAGGGCCTGGAGATCTGCTCGGATAACCCTGGATCTCCAGCCTCCCCCCCCCCCCGCAGAAAAGGGCGACTTCAGAGGGTGGACTCCCTGCGGCATCCATGTCCCTACTGGCCCCGTCCGTTCTCCAAACCTCACACCCCAATCTCCAGGAGTTTCCTGACCTGGAGTTGGCAACCCTAGCAGAGGGAGGAGGTCTTCAGAAATGCCCTCAGAAGACCGGCGGCGGGGGGGGGATAGTTAAGGTCTGACAACTTCCCGGAGGAAGGTCTGAGTTCGGACTGGACTCTCCTTGGGCCAAGCCTTCCCTCTCCGACTGGTCTGCCTTGCAGGGGGTGGGGTTGGTTGGTGGAGATGAGGGGGGAGGGCACTCTGTGTGGAGCTAGAAATGGCCATCTCTGAGCTGGGAAATTGCTGAGGAGGGGTCAGGGAGGGTCCTCTGTGCGGTATAATGCCCTAGAGACCGTCCTCTGAAGCAGCCACTTTCTGCAGATCTCTGTAGTCTGGGGATAGATTTTACTTCGGAGAGATCTCCGGGCCCCAGTAGAGATCCTGGATTCAGACTTTGTTCTGCCCCACGGCCACCCACCTGAATCTACTTTACCCAGAGAGTGATTAAAATGTGGGATTAGCAGCCAGAGGATGTTGTGATGGGCACAGGAATAAAGACCTTTAAAAGGGGGTTAGATTCATGGAAGATCAGTCTATCAGTGGCTACTAGCACTAATCCTCAGAATTGCAGAGCCAGGAGGCAGCATCCGGGGAAGGCCTCCTCCGCCTTTATGCCCCCCTGTCCATGACTAGATGGGCTATTAGTCTGATCCAGCAGGGCTCTTCTTATGTTCCCTAAGAGAGTTTAAGGATTTGTCCCTGACCCGGGACTTGACCCAAAGTGTTAAGTGAAGCAGATCGGGCATCCTGCAGCCTGCAGTTTAAAGAAAGATGGGACATAGGATAGGAACTCTGCGTGAGGCACACAGAAATTTCTGGTTCCATGCAGGTTCTCCTGAGGAGACAAGTTAATGTGGAAAATATGTTTGTTCTCCCTAAAGTGTGAAATCCACCAAGATATGAAAGTAACGCTTGTAAAAATAATTACAAGCAGTCAGTGGAAGAAGTGGCCAGTTGCCCACCAGCCCTGGAGCAGAGTCCAGTTGCGTGGACCCCTGAGGGTGGCCTGAGCTTGCAAGAGGTTAAAAGTACGCAGCTTTGAAAAGGAGGTTGACTTGGCCCTCTACATACGTTTGGGTAGGCTGCATTGAGTCACTTGGTACAAGCAGGGTGTAAATTAAATAAATGCATACAGGAGTCGGCTTAATATTTTGTTGTCTTGTACCAGAATCTGTCTAAAATTTGACGTGGTACAATTACAATCATCCTGTCACCAAAAAGAGTATCAGAGAGCTGACCTAATATAAGAGAGGATAATAGAACGTTTTAATTTCCATTTCTTCTCCTTTTTTGGTCATAGCTGACTTATAATGACCCTTTAGGGTTTCCAGAGCAATAGACTAACAGAGGAGGTGTGCCACTGCCTGCGTCTGTAGAAGGACCCAGGATTTTCTCATCCAAATACTAACTAGGGCCACCCTGCTTAGCTTCCTTATCCAGGTCTGGGAATTTCATACGTTATAGAAATTTGCTTGGGTGTGTGTGTGTGTGTGTGCAGAAGCAGCCTGGAAATGCTTTAAGATACATGAAACCACTGCAATATGAAAGTAATATTTGTAATAAAAATTACCAGAAGTTAATGGGAGAAGCACCCACTGGCAACGTAGCGGAGTCCACTCGTGTGGGCCCCTGAGGGTGGCCAGAGCTCACAGGATGCCAAAACGACCCTAGTTTGGAAAGGAGGTTCAGGGAGAACAAAAATCACCTGGGTTTTGGCTACTGTGTGCCACCGAGTGTTGGACTTGATGGGTCCCTGACCTGATCCAACATGGCTCCTCTTATGTTCTTACATAGCCAGCGCTTTCTGTTTATCTATCTTCACCTTTCCTCCGGGCCTCTCAGGCTGGTGTGGAAAGAATTCTGTCTCCCACTTTGTTCTCACAACAGCCTTGTGAGGTTGGTTAGGCTGAATGATAGAGATTGGATCCAGTTTGACCAGTTTGTTTCATGGCTGGGCAGATATTGTGATAAACTGTTGTTTATAAACTGGGGTTCGATCGAACATGAATGCATGAAGTTTGTTTTTTTTAAACTGTTAATCTTTGTTTAATACAAGCAAGTACATATAACATCAGAAATATAGCTTAACTGGTACATGTGATAAAACTTACATCACAAACAATGTAGACTTGTTATTAACAAAAGAACTTTGTGAACTTGAAACATCCCATGAAATCGAAGAATACTCCGGTTTTGTGGATAAATAGTCCAGGGAGGGGAACCAGATGAGAGGTAAATTTCGAATCAAATAATTCTGTAGCCTTAGAAAGAAGAGAATGAGTAAGTTTGTCCATCAGACAGAAATCACAGACTTTAAGTAGCCAGGCTGATAATGGAAGGTGAGTATTATTTTTCCAGGATTTTGCAATTAAAGTTTGGCAGCTATGCATAAAAGGAGTATCCGTTTCTTATGAAGCGGGGGTGAAGGGCTAAATAGCCATGTTCCTAACAATAAGGATTCTGCGTCAAGTGGTAGTTGGAAAGCAGTAATGTTATAGATGGGATTAACTATCAGTCGCCGAAAAGACTTGACGTGCGCCCAGTCCCGCCAATGGTGCCTATACGAACCAATTTCACCACAACCCCTCCAGCACAGTGGGGATGTCTATAGGTGTATATGATGTAATTTTTGTGGCATGAGGTACCACCAAGACAACAATTTAAGAAATTTGATGACTATTCTCTTAGACTGAACAAGTGAGGAGCGCCAAATGGGCTGCCAGTGTACATGGTTTGCGTTTCTGCCAGAGCTCTCTCAGCCCCGCCTGCCTCACAGGAGGGGGTCTGTGGGGGGGAGGTGGGGGGGGGGAGGGAAAAGGAGTTTGTAAGCCGCTCTGAGATTCCCTTGGGTAGTGAAGGGCCGGGTATAAATCCAGTCTCTTCTTCTTCTTCTTCTTCTTCTTCAGATCTAAGAGTTTTCAGTAGAATTTCAAAGTTTGTCAAGGGTCTCAGCGAGTTCACTGATAGACTTATCAAGCCCTACTCAGACTTGCAGTGACTCTCCGGGGTCTTCAGAATATCTGTTTTTCAATATTTGGCTGTTACAAGTTTGAGTGTTTTCATTAAAAACCTGTGACAGAAACCCTAAACCTTACCAGGGCCAGTCAAAAGTGCCTCCTTAGAATTACCCATTCATCTCCGTTCCACTTTGGGCCATCCTGACAGAGTTGGACAGTCTGGTTTGGGCCAGACCACCCAAAGTCCAGGGCCGTTTCCAGATGCCTGAGGAGGTGGAACTACCATTTTAAAAATTTCTGATTGGTGACAATAGCCTCTGACAACAGAGATGGGTCTTTGAATGGGACTGGTGAAATCGGCTTGTCACTCTTAAGAGAGGGGGCTGGCTGAGATTCGATTCCTTTGACCATAAATACCTGGACATTTAGAATCATGGAATCATAGAGCTGGAAGGGACCTCCAGGGTCATCTAGTCCAACCCCCTGCACAATGCAGGAAAATCACAAATACCTCCCCACCACACACCCCCAGTGACCCCTGCTCATAAGAACATAAGAGAAGCCAATGTTGGATCGGGCCAATGGCCCATCAAGTCCAACACTCTATCACACAGTGGCCAAAAATACCAGGTGCCACCAGGAGGTCCAGCAGTGGGGCCAGGACACTAGAAGCCCTCCCTCTGTTGCCCCCTCTCCCCAAGCACCAAGGATGCAGAGCATCACTGGCCCCAGACTGAGAGTTTCTATCTATACCTTGTGGCTAATAGCCGCTGATGGACCTCTGCTCCAGATGTTTATCCAATCCCCTCTTGAAGCCCTCCATGCTTCTAGCAGCCACCACCTCCTGTGGCAGTGAATTCCACGTATTCATAACTCTTTGGGTGAAGAAGGACTTCCTTTTATCTGTTCTAACCCAACCACTCAGCAATTTCATGGAGTGCCCACGAGTTCTTATATTGTGAGAAAGGGAGAAAAGGACTTCTTTCTCTACCTGCTCAGTCCTATACATAATCTTATAAACCTTGATCATGTCACCCCTCAGCCATCGTTTCTCCAAGCTAAAGAGCTATGCCCAGAAGATGACAAAAAATAAACCCTCCAAGATCGTTAGCCAACTGGCCTGGAGAACAGTTGCTTCCTGACCCCAAAGTGGCAGCTGGCATCTCCCTGGCACGGAAGAAAGGGCTGCGAGAGCCAAGCATGGATACAACTCTTTCTGCTCTCCTGTACACCATCTGCCTAAGTTCACTGAATCCGCATTGCTGTCAGAGGGCCATCTAGCCTCTGCTTAAAAACCTCCAAAGAAGGAGCACCAACCACCTCCTGAGGAAGCCTGTTCCACTGAGGGATTTTCCATTGCCTTCATTGGAAATCCACAGTGGGATCCACAGGAGGTTGGGTTTTCATTAGATATGAGGCCTCTTCCAACATCTTGGTACAGCAAGGAACTCTGCACATGCTCTGAGGAACCTGACATAGACTTGGTAACATGTACTTCCCTGAGTTAGCCCAACTGCACTGCTTTTTATTTGAAAATCCCTGTGCTGGGTGTTGTGTGCCTCTTCCCTGTATTTTGTTTGGCCCCTTTTCCAACATTTTTTGAATCCGACCACCCCTTTTTCTATTTTTTCTCCCTCTCTCTTTTATTATAAAACTTTCTATGAACACTTTGCTAAGTACAATTTACCTCTTTGGGTTTTTTTTCTCTCTAAAGCACTTACCTATGAGCTAGATCTCAAGGGAGCTCCATTATTTAGGGTTTCTGGCACGGCACTTGAAGAATTTTTTCTCAGCGGGTAAGTCTAGATGTTCTCAGGGGATCCCTGAGTGGTGGCAGCTGGTTCTTAGGGTTTTCCCATGGAACCCTTGGTTATACTGTAGTCTCTCAGCAATGAAAGATGTCTTCCCTGTACGGCCTTATAATCACTGCTGCTGTGGGGGGGGTGTTGCTGATGATGTCCTAATTTTCTTCCAGGATCGAATATCTGAGAGCTGGAATAGGAGGAGGACTGTTTGCGGAACAGAGCTGAGCGAGTGACCTTTGGTGGTGAACTGCTAGAAGGATCTGAAGGAATTGGGGGGGAGACCCCTGAAATTCAACTGGGGACACAAAGTCATTTGAATGATCTGTGGAGAAAAACCCCATAGTAGCCCTGATTCAGGAGGCAAATGCTGGAAGTTTTAGAGTCGGATGAGAGATTCTTGAGGCATAAAAGAACACAGAGAGACCAAGACTGTGAAAACAACTTCCACCAGAGCATTGACTTGTGCTGAGAATCTACAAATGGCAGAAAGAACATACATTTGTTCTTATTGCGGGCAAACGTTTCAAGGGACTTCGGCCTTCCTGGTGCATGAGCGGAGTCATATAGCAGACCGAATATATAAGTGCTCGGAGTGTTGGAGAACGTATCGTTGTCTTTCTGACTTCCACATACACGAGAAAAGCCACGCAGGAGAGAAGCCCCATCGATTTCCCTCGGATGGTGGCCAAGGCTCTGGTCGGAATGCCCCCCTGCCCCCGCACCAAGGAGCCCGTCTGGCAGAGAAGGTAAGCCAGTGCCGTGAGCAATGCTCCTTCTAAGATGTGGAGTCTTGTGAGCAAAAATTCTACTTTGTGAGCTACTGGCATTAAAGTTGTGAGTGAGAGATTTGGCTACTGCATAAATTCGTTTGCTTTGGAGCCATCCTTCCTGAGCTAAGACAAAAATGTGTGAGCCGGAGGCTAAAAAACTGTGAGCTAGCTCACACTAACTCAACTTAGAGGGAACCCTGGCCGTGAATGTGGGGAAGAAGAGCCCTGCTGGATCAGACCAGTGAGGGTCCATCACGTCCAGCCTCTGGTGTCACACAGCAGCCAACCAGTTCCTCTGGAGGGCCAACAATGGAGGCCGAGGCCTTCCCCTGAGGCTACCTCCTGGCCCTGGGATTCAGAGGCTTTGTTCGGCCTCCTTCCACAAGGACTTTGGGTGGAGCTGTTTCCTGGGCACTCAATTCCCAGGCATGCCTGGGCCCAGTTCGGGTTGTGACTGGCGCAAAAGGAGATGGGGATTTGGCCTCCCCCCAGCCACACAGCTTCACATGTGTGTGGAGCAGTACAAAGATGAAGATGTAAGAAAGGACATGGATAGAGAAAAATACTTCAGAAAAGCTAGTGCCGGAAGGCAAGGAAGGTAGGGGCCACGTGAGCCTCCTCGGGGAGGGTGTTCCAAAGGCAAGGAGCCACCACTGAAGAAGCCGGGTCTTTGGTCTCTCCTTACCTCACCTCCGCAGGTGGGACACCAAGGCCAGGTCTTCCGAAGAGGATCTTAGCAGTTACTTTTCAGCCTGACAGTCTCACCTAGCTATGTCAGGAAGTTTTGCCCACGGGAGATCCCGGGTCCAGCCCAATGCAGCAGCTCCAGTTAAAAGTCCCTGGAGATGCCTCCCCAGTCAGAGGGGACAGTCTTGAGGTACAGGAAGGGCCTGACTGAGGGGGAAGGCGGCTGCGGAGGGTGTCTCTTAAACACCAGGAGTTTCACTCAGCATGGGGCACATCATGGCTCTGGATGTCTCCTGGCTGGAGTCCACCTTGCATTTCCTCGAGGGGAGCGGATCCTGGTCATCTGGAAGGTCAATTGTATTGGTGGGAGGTCTCCAGGCACCACATGGCAGTTGGCATCCCTAGCCCCTCTGCCTGTGTGGGCCTCACTGCAAAGACCACCGGGGTTGCATGCATAGGGAATGGGGTGGGGGGAAAGGGGCCTGAAAGGGACTTGTCTCCAGGGGCTCTGATGACGCTTCCTCCTTCTCTCCCCAGTTCGGCTTTGAGAGCAGCAAAGAAGACAAGGGGTTGGTGGTGTCTGCCCAGGAAGCCCAAGCTCAGGCCCTCCTGCAGCAGCCCCCCCCGGTGAGTCTGACGGGGGAGGGGAGGAGGGGAAGCAGGGGTGGGGGTTGGGGTCCCCTGTGACGAACTGACCTCCAAAACCAGGATGCTTAGGACATAACATACAGCGAGCTGGGAGGTTAGGGGTTAATGCCTCACTGTAAAGCCATTTGAGTGACAGGCTGCTGCCCGCGTGCACCCCCTTCTCTCTGATTGGCCAGCACCTGCTGAGGAGAGCTTTATAAAAGCTGGGGAGTCTGGTCAGAGAGTCAGTCAGTCAGTCCTGCTTTGGACTTTGACTTGGCAGTCGCCAGTCAGGAAGAGAGTGTGTGTGTGTGTGTCAGTCTGAGGGAAACAGACAGGTCACTTGAGAAGTAAAAGGACACAATTCCCAGCCTTTACTGTACACCAACACACGTGGGGAAGAGTTCAGAAATCAGAACGTAACATCCAAGTGTCAGCACTAGCTGAAATCTGGTTTTTTACAGTCTCCAGAACTGGGGGTTTAGGTTTGCCGGAAGAGGCTGGGCAGTTGGTGGGAAAGTGGCAGCCTGGCCGAACAGAAGAGGGTTATCGCTCCTAGGAAAAAGGAGGCTATTCCTTACCCATTTATTCAAAGGGTTGAGCTCTGCTTTGAGAAGTGAAAAGGGAAATGATCTCAGACTCCTCAGGAGTACAGAAAAAGGGCAAGTTGTAATCCCAGAAGGGAAATATGGATATACAGGAAGGAAGTCCTAACTAAGATATTTTTACGGGACTTTTATCACAGTGAACTGTTGCCAAAGGAAATCTAGAAGATAAACCAATCTCTGGCAGTACAGAACTGAGCCTCTTAGAATTTAAGCTTCAATTATACTCTGTTGCCTCTTCATTAAAATCAACCTTTTTGTTTGAACTTTACTTCATGTCGAGTGCCTTTCCAAAGGGTTACATAAGAGGGCTCTTGCTGAATTACAATAAAACTCTGGCCTGGGCAAAAGCCAAATAACTTCTTTAACACTGGGTGGGACACAAATATTTATTTATTATTTCACACTTTTACCCCGCCCTCCCTGTGAGCGGGTGCACGGTGGCTTACAATGTGGCACACAGTGCCTAGTCAGAAAAAAACAATTTAAAACATTTAAAATACAACAGCAATATAGCAATTTGCAGTAGAGTTGCAAATAAAGTGCCCGCAGTGATGGTAGATACTAGACATTAAGATGGCTTCCTACAGGTACCCTTCACACTGGAGACCAGGGTCATAGATCATAACAAAGACAGTTATAAGTTTGTAATTCAAACACGCTACAGAGAGGCTGCCCAGTCAGGGTGGGGAACAGTGTTTTGGCGGGAAAATCTGCCTCCCAGAACAGAAGGAGGCAGGGGTCCGTCATACCCCACCCCCACTCATTCGGCCTCCCCCATCAAGCCAGCGGCTTTGATTCCTGACACAGAGGTTCACCACTGAGAGTCAGTCCCAAATGAAGTGGGGCTTTCCAGATCTCTCTCTCTGTGCCAGGGACAGACTGCCCTGCCACCACCACTGCCCTTTCCTCATGTCTCTCATGCCCAGGAGGTGCCCTGGGTCTAGATGAGGAAAGCCTTCTGCCTAGGTCAAGACGGGTTGCCGCATCGGTCGGTCTGCAGCCGGAGAAAAGAGTCGGAGTCCAGGAGCGCCTTCAAGACAGACAACATTGGTGGCAGGGCAGGAGCTGGCGTGAGTCACTGCTCACATCTCCTGAAGGTATCTGAAGAAGTGAGCCGTGACTCACAAAGGCTTCCACCCGGCCACCAATTTGGTTAGCCTTTAAGGTGCTACTGCTGGACTCTGGCTCTTTGCTCACGAAAGCTCATCCCGCTGCAGCCTCCAGGTGTGACTGAGATTGAGGGGCACAGCTCCTCAGCCCCGGCATTTTTCCCTTGGACAGCCGTGAGGCCTTCAGTCCTGGGCTCTGCCCTACGCGGCTGTCCTCACCCTGTGACCCTCTCCTCTTCTCCTGCGCCGCCCCTTCAGTGGTGGGGGACCTGGGTGGAGGTCCCAGGATAAGTCTCTGCTGTCTGTCTCCCTCTCTCTCTCTCTAGGGCCCACGGGGGCCCATGGGGCTGATCGGCCCCTCAGGGAAACCAGGCCACCAGGGAAGTTCTTTGGTGGGACTGAGGGCTGCGTGTGGAGAGCAGGCCTGAGGCTGAGGGGATGGGCGTACTCTCATGCCTTCTCTCTCTCTGTGTAATCCCCAGGGTCAAGCCAGAGCTGACGGGGCCCGGGGTGTGCCTGGAGAACCTGGCGTCGAGGTGAGGCAGCATCCCCTGACCGGAGAGCCCCAAGTCCCCTTCCGATCTCTGCTTCGCGAGGACTCGGGGGGGGGGGCTCCCAGACGAAGAAGTTGAGGGCAGAGAGTGTCACAAGGGGGGCAACTTTTCCCTTCCGGGGGGGGGGGGGTCTCTGGTCCCAAGGTCAGGGGCTTTATTGGAAGCTGCCTCGAGTGCCTCAGGGCAGAAGGGCAGCTATTAAATATTTAAATTAAGGGAATAAATAAAGAGGGCCTGGCCCTTGGTTTTCTCTCTGCAGGGTGACTGCGGCTTCGATGGACTCCCGGGCCTGCCGGGGGAAGAGGGACGTCAGGTGAGGGTGGCAAGCGAGGTGGGGAGGCCGCCCACCAGGCCTGGGAGGGAGGGCAGGTCACAGTGACCCCCCCCCTCATCTTCATAGCCCTTCTTTGAAATAAGTTGCGTGGGTGTTCGTGTGCGCACTGCCTTTTCCCACAGCCTCGTGACCACCGATCATTGTCTTTTGCACGCTGCGCTACACCCTGGGAGTGGCTGTGCCGAGCCTACAGCACCCGAGACTTTGCCCGCGAAATGCCTCATGAGCCTGAACGTGGGGTTGGGCAGGGTGGGGGGGGGTGTCTGTCAATTAACCCACCTTCAGGGCTGGCTCTCTGCCTGCTGCCCCCTGCTGGCATCCAGTTGCCACCACACCTCACTCCGCTCACCTCACCCCCCCACCACCATTTTGACACAGTTTCCTATCTCTGCCTCCACTTCTGCACTGGTTTTAAACTGGCTCCATTCTCATTGCTTCCCCCCCCCCCAGGAATCTTGGGAATTGTCTAGGACTGCCTGTCTCTCTGCCCCCCTTGACCTCAGGCAGAAGTTCAGCGGGTGAAGCATCCCCTCCTTATTGCATGCACCTGTTGAAATTTCTGCAGCTGCTCAGAGTCCCACAAGCCTCTCACAGAACTACAGTTCCCAGAGTTCCTGGGAAAGGGCTGGGCAAGTTTGCCGTGGAGAGGCGTGTCTCTTGCTAGCCAGCCCAGGCTCACGGCTTCTGTTTTTCTCCCCCCTCCACACTAGGGTGACCCCAGTGAGCCAGGCCTCCCTGGCCCCCATGGCGAAGACAGTGAGAGGGTCAGTACTGGTGGCAGCGGATGGAATGGGGCGGGGCGGGAGTGTGTGTGAATCCAGCCCAGTTGAGCATGTGCCGGCCATTCCTGTCCAGTGGCTCTGAGGCCCTTTGGAGGGCTCGGAGAAATGCCCGTCACCATCCTTAGAGCAACCACTGTGAAGGTCGGCCGGCCTTCTCATCTCCAGGTGGCTGAGAGAGGGCAGCTGGACTGAGACCAGGGGTTGCCAGCTCTGGGGCTGGGGAATTCCTGGAGAGTTGGGAAGGGGAGGGGCCTCAGCGGGGTGTGGGGCCACCCGGTCCACTTTCTGGAGCTGGCATTTTCTCCAGGAGAACTGACCTCTCTTGTCTGGAGGGCACTTCTGGGAGTCTCCAGGCCCAACCTGGAGGTTGGAAACCGTACCTGGGGGCTATCTATCCAGGCTGTGGCACAGGCGGCTTTAAGGCAGGGGCTTGCTGATGTGTGGTGAGGCTAGCTTGATCTCGCTGGATCTCAGAAGCGAAGCAGGGTCAGCCCTGGTTGGTCCTTGGAGGGGAGACCAGCAAGGAAGTCCGGGGTCGCTACACAGAGGCAGGCAATAGCCAACCACCTCTGAACGCCTCTTGCCTTGAAAACCACACAGGGTTCACCCTAAGCTGGGGAAGAACTGGCCTTTAATTTACTTGTACAACAAACTTCTCCCAGGGATCAGGCAGAGAGGGGGAATAAACCCAGCACCCCCCCCGAGTGACCCACTTGCTTGAGAGTGTGGGGGTGGCAGAGAAGAGAGGGGAGGGTCGTAGGAAAGGACAGGTCCTTCCCCTCCCTCCCTCCCTGGCATGAGGCTCGCAGCTTCCGTGTTCTCTGGCACCTCCAGGGATGGATCTTTCACTGGGGGAACCTCAAGCCTTGTCACTTCCCTGGAATGTGGATTGGGGGCCACGTGGGGGGACTGTGCCCAGAAGAGCCACAGGTGGCAGGCCAAGGAGCCACTGAGTGGGGATCTCTGGTTATTTCCACGATCTTGAGATTGAGGAGCTTGGGTTTCCCCCCTGAAAACTGAGGTCCTCGCGCTGAGAAGCAGGTGCCTCGTCAAGGTCTCAGGCCCAATTAAACAGTGCAGTTATCGTGGTGGTGGGAGGGGCCCCTCTCTGAGCTGAATCCCCCCCTCCCTGCAGCGGACACTGAAATCCTTTTTTTCCTTTTAGGGGGACAATGGAGAAGTGGAATCGGATGGGCTTCCTAGGGAACCGGTAGGTGCCACCCTGCCCTCGGAGCCTGCAGGGGATTCTGGGAAAGATGGCGCAGCTCAGGACTCAGCAGTGTCCCAGGTGCTATGTGCCTGAACCACAAGCTTCTGAAAATCCAAAGGATCGGGGCTGTGTTCTCCCAAATAGCACTCAAGGAGTTAAAACTTGGTGGGCAAACTGGAAGACTGTGGGTTGGACTATAGGACAGTTCAGTGCACAGGGAACTGGTTACAGGACCGCATCCAAAGAGTGGTCAATGGTGGTCAATGGCGTTTCATCAGATTGGAGGGAGGTGTCCAGCAGGGTGCCGCATGGCTCGGTTTTGGGCCCAGTACTTTTCAATATTTTTATCAATGATCTGGATGAAGGGGTAGAAGGGCTACTCATTCAATTTGCTGGTGATACCAAATTGGGCGGAGTAGCAAACACCCACGAACACAGAGTTAAAATTCAGCAGGACTTAAATACTCTGGAGAAGTGGGCAGTTGCAAACAGGATGCAGTTCAACAAAGACAGATGCACAGTACTACATCTGGGCCACAAAAATGACAAGCACAAATACTGGGTGGGGGATGCATTTCTGGGGAGTAGTGTATGTGAAAGAGATCTTGGGGTAAGAGTGGACTGTAAACTGAATATGAGCAGTCAGTGTGATGCAGGGGCACACACATGGAAGCTTTATTCATTGTAACCCACCCTGAGCCCACATGCGGGAGAGGGCGGGATAGAAATTCAATAAATAAATATTCCTTGAATAAGACTCTTTTGTGTAAGTGTTCAGGGTGAGGGGGCTGATGGAGCAGAGGTCGATCACTGGCTGTTAGCCACAAGGTATAGACAGGAACTCTCAGTCTGGGACAAGTGATGCTCTGTATGCTTGGTGCTTGGGAGAGGGGTGCAACAGTGGGAGGGCTTCTGGTGTCCTGGCCCCACTGCTGGACCTCCTGAGGGCACCTGGTGTTTTTGGCCACTGTGTGACACAGAGTGTTGGACTGGATGGGCCACTGGCCTGATATCCAACACTGGCTTCTCTTATGTTCTTATGACGGATCCCTCTCCCCGTCATCCTTGTGCTTCTAAATTGGTCTCCCTTCCTGCTTTTCTCTGTGTCTTCCAGGGCCTATCTGGTCCTCAAGGTCCAACTGGCTACCCCGGCCCCCGTGGTGCGAAGGTGAGTACCCGATTGGCCAACGGAGCTTGACGTGACCAGGTTACCCATCATTCCTTGCTTGTGACGCACAGACACGCCATGTCTCACCAGCAAAGGACATCCTTGCCCCACTAGCAAGCAGAGTGAAAGGAGGTATCAAGGCCCACGCTCTTGAGAATTGAGGAGGGGCAGGAACACCTGGCTTTTGGGGTGGGGTGGGGTGGGGTGGGGAGAACCCAGATCCGGAAGCAGAGCAAACTTCACACTGCTTGGATCCCTGATTTGTGGAGCGAAGAGGGTTAAATCAGGAAGGAATCCATAGGGCGTGGATAGAAGCTGTCAGGCTCTTCTTTCCGGGGACGGCCCCTGCGCTCCCATCCTCAGCTGGACAAAAGCCAAAATTCAACGGGCAGCAGCATTCTCCCCATGAGTGGACCTTTATGTTGGGGAAATATCTCAGCAGTTGAATTTTGGCTTCCTGTGTGTGGCTCTTTGGAAAGCACAAGTGGAAAAGTGTCCCCTTGGCCTAGGGTGAGAAATGGTTTTAGTACATGTAGACCCTGGGGAAGACGGTTGCGTGTGTGTGTGTGGGGGGGGGGGGGTGTTCCTCCCCATTGGACCCTCCCTCACCCAGGCCAGGATTTTGTCCCAGAGGTGGAGACCAAGAGCAGGGGTGTTCCTTCCCTTTAGGATGTAGTCCGTCCCCCCCAACTAACCTTCCCTGTACTTTTTTTACCCCCTCCCCAGGGAATTGACGGCATCCGTGGTTGGAGAGAGTGCAAAAGAGAGAAGGTAAGCATGGCGTCTGGGGCACTGAGATTGGGAGGGAACTTGGGTGGGAGGTACACAGTTTCTTCCGAAAGAGGACACAAAACACCCTGGGTGTTTCCCGCTTCCCAGAGGCAGGTTTCCAGGGGTCAGTCAGAGGTTTCTCTTTTGGAGGGGGGGGCCATGCCTGTCCACGCGGGCCAGCTCAGCCCAGGATGGGCGTCCGTTATTTTTTTCTGTCATGCCCGAAATCCTTCTGATAAAAATATTTCAGCTGTCCTTAAATTGTCAGTGACCATGCCAATTACCGAACTTGCAGTGAATGGATTCAGGTGGGTGGCCGTGTTGGTCTGAACTAACAGGACAACATTTGAGTCCAGTGGCATCATTAAGACCAACAAAGTTTCATTCTGGGGGTGGAGAAACTCTCCCCACCCCCGCCTTCTGAGTTTTTAAAGTGTTCCTGTTTTTTTCTCTCTTCTCTCTGGACCAGCAGGGAAGCGAGGGCAATTACCTGCCATAGTTATGTAAATGAATTGACTCGCAAAGGAAGGGCGGGATTTGGTGTTAGGAATCTCCAGGGGAGACTTCCCAGAATGCCTGCAAGGAGGGCTCCCAGGATGCACCTGGATGGCCCAGGGTCCACTTGGGTGACCTGGGCGGACCAGGTCAAAGGGGGCGGAGAGTGTGATGTAGAATGGGTGGAGCCAGAGGTTTAATAAAAGTGCTTGCTCCCAGGAGGGAGGGGCTCTGGACTCTGGGTGCTGATCTTTGGGGGAGGACAGACGGCTGAGCTGGGTGGCCTGGCCTGCTGGCTGCAGAGAGCCTTTGGTAATGAAACATCTTTAGAACCTTTTGTAACTTTCTAAGGTTGAAACTGCCTACTCTATTTCAACATCTAGTAGAGTAATTCTTTAGAACCAGGGAAAGAAGGATGCGATTATGACCAGCTTTTCTTTGTCCGTCTGGTTGCTGATCTGGTGCTGTGCTAAAAGTATGCTTGTGACCCTTTTCTCTTTTTAATAAATATTTTACTCTTTGAAGCTGGTAGTATTCTGTGGACTACATAGTTCTGTGGACCACCTTAGACTACGCTACTATAAGAGGGGAGTCCCAGGAAGGGGGAAGGCAAGCTGTCAAGGCACTCGTTGCCAATCCTCCAGGGGTCCCCCAAAGAAGGAATCAGGTCCCTGTTTTCAGCAGGAGCTGGGTAGCAGGAGGCCAGAGCCTCAGCTTGAGAAGGGGGGTCAGGAGTCTGTCCCTCCTGGCCCGAAGACCCCAGAAGGACAGTGGTGGCAGCGGAACCCTAGTGGGAAGAAGTGGCCTAAGCCAAGGTGGGGGCTGGCAGAAGAGGGTCCGTGAGTCAGAGCAGGCCTCTTCCGCCACCCTGGGCATAAGCTTTCGTGTGCATGCACATCGCGGCTTGTACCCAGAATGAAACTTTGTTGGTCTTAAAGGTGCCACTGGACTCAAAAACCTGTTCGGTGAAGACAGACCTTGGAGAAGGCGGACATAGTGGGGCTGTGGTATCGGAAGGGTACAGACCTGGAATATATGTCAACACGAAGAAGACAGACATAGTATGGTAGTTGGGATGACTGACATACATTGATTAATGGGCTGGCAATTGAGGGTTGATTCATTCATGGTTCTTCCCTGCCATCCTTCAGATGGGATAAGACCATAACATGAGAACATAAGAGAAGCCAATGTTGGAACAGGCCAGTGGCCCATCCAGTTCGACACTCTCTGTGTAACACAGTGGCCAAAAACACCAGGAGCCCTCAGGAGTTCCATCAGCAGGACGTTTGACTCTCATGTGTGTGTGTCTCGTGAGAAGGGGCTCCGACTCTTGATTTGTGTGAACCAGGCCAGGAAATAATGCCGGAGTCTTACTGGCAGATTATAGTTGTAGCGTCCAACCCAATTGCAAACCACTGAGTCCTTGAGTCGGGGGGGGGGGTCCTGGGGGCACTTTGGGGGTGAGGCTGCCTCTGACTCTGCCGGCTCCCCACCACCGCCACAAGTCCACCTTCCTTTCCTGTCAGTGGCCCACAACCAGACGTGGCTGGTCATAAGCGAGCAGCAGGGCATTCAGAGGGCTCCTCGTGAGCAGGCTGGCCATTGACACTCTTGGGTTCTGGACTTACTCACCCCACACCAGGGAGAAAGGGGCACCCCAGCCCCAGAGCAGCGTTTGCCTTCTGAGAGAGATGGGGTGCTTGTTTGGTGTGGGGGGGGAGACCCAGGAATCCTCATGGTTTCTGTTTCCTGCAGGGAGAAGAAGGATTTCCTGGCTTCAAGGGGGACATGGGGGTGAAAGGAGACTGGGTAAGTGTGCCCCCCCTCTGCCCCTCCCTCCAGGAAGCCCCTCAGTCTTCTCCAGGGCTCCCCACACCCCATTTGGGTAGTCCTGCTTTCTGCGTCACCCACTCTGCCTTCTCTCCACGCTCAGGGGGAAGTCGGTGTCCCAGGATCCCGAGGTGAGGACGGCCCAGAGGGTCCCAAAGGTCGAACAGGCCCCTCCGGAGATCCAGGCCCCCTTGGGCTTCTTGGAGAGAAGGTGAGGAAGGGTCCCGGCTGGCTGGGGCTGTGGCCGTACTTCTGGGAAGGGGAGTGGGATGCTGGGTGTCCTCTGCAGCGTATAGCTGGAGCTCCTCTCTTCCAGTCACCTCTCTCTTTATCCCTTCTTTTTTTTCTGCAGTGTAAGCTGGGAGTTCCCGGCTTGCTTGGCTACCCAGGGAGACAGGGTCCCAAGGTCAGTTAGTCCCCCAACCCACTCAGAAAGGCCCTTTAGGTGTAAACAGCAGTCCAGTGGTTTAAAGGAAGGGAAACCAGAGGGCCTTTGGAAGCTGCCCACTCCCAGGACCCCAAATGCCATCCTTTGATGCTGCCCTTTCCAGTCCACCATCTGTGTTATTCTTCAATGTCCAGAGAGCACTCTTGGGAGAGTTCCAAGATAAGAGAAGAGAAGAGATTGGATTGGATTTATACCCCACCCTTCACTCACTTAGAGTCTCAGAGCGGTTTACAAACTGCTTTCCCTTCCCTTCCCCACAAGAGACACCCTGTGAGGTAGGTGGGGCTGAGAGGGCTCTTTCCCAAGCTGTCCTTGAGAGAACAGCTGGTACAGAGCTATGGCTTGCCCAAGGTCATCCAGCCAGGTGCAAGTGGAGGAGTGGGGATAAGAGCTTAGCACCTTCAACATTGATGAATTTTTGGGTCTAGATTAAGATGGGTTGCCGTGTTAACCTGTCTGTAGCAGTAGAAACGAGCAAGAGTCTAGCAGCACCACAAAGACTAATAAAATTTGTGGCAGGGTAGGAGCTTCTGTGAGTCACTGCTCACTTCTTCAGATACAGCTAGAATGTGAGGCCATCTGTCCTATATATTGGAAAGTGGAGCGATTTCGGATGCCAAATGACATTACCAGGCAAATAACAAGAGCAGGTGTGATTGGGTGAGGTGTGATATGCAGAGAGGTTGTGAGCATGGAAAAATCAGCATTGGTAATGAGACAGGAAACCTAGGTCCCGATTTGGTCCAGTAAAATGCAGTGTCTTGAGCTTCATTATTGTTGCAATTTAGCATTCTCTCTTTCTAATCTCCCATTGAAATGCCTTTGTACGAGAACTGCTACTCGTAAGCCAGCAGTGACTGAATGTTCTGGAAGGTTAAAATGTTCCCCCACTGGTTTTTGTATGTTGTGGTTTCTGATGTCAGACTTTTTCAAAGCCTGTTTGTCTAATGTAGAGGGTCTGCTGCCTGCCTAGATATGTGGTGTCATGGTAAAGAGTGGTGGGCTTTAATCTGGAGAACCAGGTTTGCTTCCCCACTCCTCCTCCACATGAAGCCTGCTGGGTGACCTTGGGCCAGTCCCAGTTCTCCCAAAACTCAGCCCTACCTCCCTCACAAGGTGCCTGCTGTGGGAAAGGGAAGGAAAGGGGATTGTAAGCTGCTCTGAGACTCCTTAAGGTAGAGAAGAGTGGGGTATAAAAACTGTGGTGGGAGGAGCACAGTTTTTCTGCCCTGACCCTTTCTGTTAGAGATCTGAGATTGGGGGGGGGGGGGGGGGTGTTCAAAAGCGCACTGTTGGAGTTGTGGGGTGGGGAAGACACAGTTCCCAAGTGACCCTCTGCCATCTGCTTCCAAGCAAATAGTTGTTGTTCAGTCGCAGTCGAGTCCAACTCTTGGAAACCTCATGGACCAGACGACTCCAGGCCCCTGTCCTGCCAAGAAAACCCCATGGACAGTAACAAGCATATAGGGAAACTCTCATATGTGATCCCCCCCCCCCCCCCCCGCACCCTTGATTTGATTAAGAGCTGTAGGGTTGTTCCGGGAAAGGAGGGACCTCAGAGGGGAAGAAGGCCATAGAATCCTCCTCCAGTGCAGCCCTTTTCTCCAGGGGAACTGATCTCTGTTCGCTGGAGGTGGGTTGTAAACCTGGGAGAACTTCAGGCCCCACCTGGAGGCTGGCAACCAGTGCCCCCTCTAAGCTGTGGAGTCCTGTGAGCAAAAATTCTACTTTGTGAGCTACTACTGGCATTAAAGTTGTGAGTGAGCCATTTGGCTACTGCATCGATTAGTTTGCTCTGGAGCCCTCCTTCCTGAGCGAAGAGAAAAACGTGTGAGCCGGAGACTAAAAAACTGTGAGCTAGCTCACACTGATTCAGCTCAGAGGGAACACTGTTGGCAACCCTGTTAGGCACCAGATCTGCTCCTATATATGTGTGTGTGTGTGCGTGAGTGAGCAGAGTTTGTTAGAGGGGGGAGATAATTGGTCTCTTTCAGTCCAAGAAAAGCTACATGTACAAAACTGATGTTTTCTTGCTGGTCATTTTAATTCTTCAAACAGAGCTGGATGAGTTAGAAAGGGCATGGGGAAAGGGAAGTCTGCATGGAATCAGTGCTGCTGGGACCCAGATGTAAAGCCAGTGGTGTGTGGGGGGGAAAGGGGGCAGGGCTGCCAGCTGGTGTCCAAGGCCCACCCAGCAGGGGAGAGGAACATGTAAAAAGCTCTGTTGCCAAGGTGCAGAGAGCCTAGCAACACCACCAGTGTTCATGGAAACACCACCAGCGCCCACCAATCGCAGCATGAGGTGACTCTCCTGACAGGCGGAGAGGGGCGGGGCATGCTGAGGTGGCCACACCCCCTGATATCATACACCCAGCCAGGAGGGTCAAATGGGACATGGGCAGACATCACTATGAGGATCCTGGCATGAGCGACATCACCCCTGGATAAACAAACCAGGGAGCGCCACACGGATGTGGGTTTGAGTACACACCCACAGCAGCTTTTTGCAGAGTGGACACCCAGGGAGAGAACACGGCTGTTCCAACCGCATCGCCCCTGCCCCCATCGCTTCACAGCACATTTCACAGAGGCAGACGTACACAGTGCCAAATGCTCTGTCCTGCACTGGGGTTAGGGTGGGAGGAATGGTATCCTTTTGCAAGGCAAAAAGGGTACAGACACACACACACACACACACACTCTGGGGCAACACAACATGGAGAAAGAACCCCAGGAGGGGTGGGTTCAGGTCCCGCTAAGGGGGATGCCAGCAAGAACACAAAGCTCGCCTTTGGCGGTTGGGAGGCCCAGACAGGAGTCTCATATGGGATCAAATGGGACGAATCGTTCATGTTGATTGGCTGGCCTGAATGTCAAGGACTTTGGCTGGTCCACCCCCTCCCCACCTGCTGCAGGGCACTTGTGAGGCACTCGGTAGCTATCCAGCGGTGTTCAAGGGCTGGGCTTAGGCTTGTTCCCACAACAGGCGGGACTCCGGGAAACGGTCCTCCTCTCAGGGTGAGCTGGAATAAAGGCCAGGAGAAAACAGTGATTCTTCTCTGGATCTGAAAGACTTGCGGTGTATTACCAGCTTCATCCCTTCATGCACCAAAGGATCCTGTTTACCTGGGCTGGTTCCCCTGGAAGAAGGAAGCCCTGGGACCTTCTGGTTGCTTGTTATTGTTCACTTCAGTGACCGACATCCTGGCAGAGCTGAGCATGGGTGGAAGCCCAGAGGAATTCCCACAGAGTCGCAGGTCCCACATCAGCTGCCCAGAAGGAGCGTTTCTGTGCCTCAGTTTTTTTCCCCAGCCAAATCTCATCCGAAGCATGTCTGCCTTTCTCTCCCGATCTCGGCTGCTTGTTCTTCCCACAGACACATTCCTGCCCCTTCCCCTCACCCGGGTGCTTGGACAGAGCTCTTGCCTAACGCTTCAGGCCTGTCAAAGAGATGCGTAAAATCTCTTTGGTGTAGTGGTTAAGTGCGCGGACTCTAATCTGGGAGAACCGGGTTTGATTCCCCACTCCTCCACTTGCACCTGGCTGGATGACCTTGGGCAAGCCATAGCTCTGTACCAGCTGTTCCCTCAAGGACAGCTTGGGAAAGAGCTCTCTCAGCCCCACCTACCTCACAGGGTGTCTGTTGTGGGGAGCGGAAGGGAAAAGGAATTTGTAAGCTGCTCTGAGACTCCCTTGGATAGTGAAGGGCGGGGTATAAATCCAACCTCTTCTTCTTGTTCTTCTTCTTGTCCTTTTGGGCTACCTTAAGAATTAACCCCAAGGACCAACTGAGCCAATGTAACGAGAGGCTAAGCTTGTACCATCCTTAAAGAGCCAAACAGAGACACGTAACTTTCCCAAAGAACCAAGGAGGCGCATCCAAAATTCCTTGGTTTGTAAAATAGCAAAATGATCTTAAACCTGGCCGACAAACCACAAGAAGCAGTTCTGTTCTGGTCCACCAGGGCAAGCCTCACTACGAAGGTTTGTGGAGTTCAGTGGTGCATTTCCATTCTCTTTTGTTTTCCTTCTGACACGCTGCTGTCTGTCTCTCTCCGTCCCCTCAGGGAGAAGCCTCCCTTCATAGCCAAGCGAATCAAGGCGTGTTTGCGCAGATAGAGGTGACTCTAGAGGAGGAGGAGGAGGAGGAGATGGAAGAGCAGGACCCAGAACGACCTCGAACTGGGAAGAGAGCAAGGAGAGGCCGCCATCCCATCCAACCTGGAAGTGGGATTGAGTTCTGGGAAGGAGCTGGGCCAGAGATCCTGGCTAAGGAGACTGTGACCTCAGATGTACGTTGCCAACCCTTCCAGAAGTTCTGCTACCACGAGGCCGAGGGGCCCCGAGAGGTTTGCAGCCAACTCCATGGACTTTGCAACCGGTGGCTGAAGCCGGAGAGGCACACCAAGAAGCAGATCCTGGACCTGGTGATCCTAGAGCAGTTCCTGACCATCCTTCCCCAGGAAATGCAGGGCTGGGTCAGAGGATGTGGGCCGGAGACCAGTTCCCAGGCGGTGGCCCTGGCCGAGGGTTTCCTCCTGAGTCAGGCAGAGGAGAAGAGGCAGGCAGAACAGGTGAGGGGGTTTCCTCCTGGGGTGTCCACTTCATGCCGTGGTATCAGGTCTTATCCTAACGTTTCCTTTCCAGAGATTTGTCCAAGTGTTATTCATCCAAAATGTCATATTTAATGGCCTCTTCTACAAGAGAATTTCTGATCCCTCCAGATAATTCAGCAGGTCTGCTGATGGAAGGGTGCAGAGTCTGGGAGTGGGGGGCGAGATCCATTCCTTGGTCTCTTTTCCATTCCGTCTCTTACCTCTCTCCCTTGCTGCTGTTTATCATTTGGGGACCATCCATGAAGACAGAAGTTACAATCCCTGAGGCGGAAGGAGCTTCCTTGGAGCAAAGGCAGAGGACGCAGGCCATGGAGCGTGCCCAAAATCCCCTTTCCCGTGGTAAGGACTCGTCGTACCTGGATTACGATTGGGGCACCCAGTGAATTTGATGGGTAGGGAGTTCAGATCAGGAAAAAAATTAAACCCTTCTTCACGCAACACAGAGTTAATTTGTGGCACTCAATGTCCACCAACTGCGATGCCTCCAAGCGGAGATTAGACAAATTCATGGAGAGCAATTCCTCCCATTAATTAAAAAGTTCATATCTCACCTTCCTTCCATAAAAGGAACTTGAGGTGCCTGGGAAAGGTAGACAGACCTCAGCTTGGTGAATAAAGGGAGCCTCCACCTTCTAGGGCAGCAGAGCGCCAATAATATTGGGAAAATGTGGCTTCTGTGCCTGTGCTTCAAGGGGCATCTGGCAGGCCACTGTGAGAAATAGGATGCTGGGGAGGGGACAGCAGGCTGTGGACAGATGTGATATCACATTGATGTTGTGTCTGGCTGAAAACCTGGTTGGTAAGTTGGCATGCCAAGAGACACTCTAGAAACTCATTCATAAAACCCTTGAGTCTCTAGAAGCTCTGAAGTCATGTCTGGGCCAAAGGTGACGCTGACCTGTCCTGCGACGTTATTTCCACCACCACCCTCCCTCCCCCCCAGGCCAGACACAGGCCTCACAGAAGTCTGGAATATGTTGGCAGCATTTATCATCCCTGAGGCGCATAGGTACCTGTTAGTTCTCTTCTGCCTCTCCCAGAATTTAGTATAAAATGTGTTTTAAGATATGTACACAGGGAAGGGGTTCACAACCTGGGGAAAGGGGTGTGTGAAGCAGGGGACAAACAGGGAAACACCCTTCCTTCCTTCCTCCCTTGTCTCAGGAGCAGGCAGTGAAGAGATGCTGTTGAGCCATCATCTTTTCAGAGGTGTGGAAATGGCTGCTGCACCGCCAGTCCAGGTAGGAGAGATGAGCAGGGGGGACAACCTGGGTCTCTCCTCCTTTCTCAGGGGGGCTTCTGCTCCTGCAGTTTCTACAAGGTGTCTGGGTGAGAGAGATCCTCTAAACGCTGTTCCTTTTACCCAGCCCAAGCCATAGATCCTGGACCTTCCCAGACTCAAGACTCCTTCCTTCCAGTGTCCAATCTCTGCCTGGCGTGTTCTCTGAGGAGGGAATCTGCTTTTTTCTTTCAGGGTCCCTTTTCCTTTGAGGAGGTGTCCATCGATTTCACCGAGGCAGAATGGGCCCTGCTGGATCCGGGACAAAGAGCTCTGTACAGGGAAGTCATGCTGGAGAACTATGAGAACGTGGCCTTTCTGGGTAAGGATCTCTCCTTGGTGCCAAAGGTGCAAATTGCTGCCATTGTGAGGGGGCATGAATCAAAATATTGAAGAGCTATTCACAGTTTTGAGGCCTGTCCCGCTGCTGGGGGGTGGAGATGGGGTGGCTGTGGCTCCCTGGCAGAGCATCTGCTTGGCATGTTGAGGGTCCCAGGTTCAATCCCCAGCATTTCCAGTAAAAAGGATCAGGTAGGAGGTGATGTGAAAGACTTCTGCCTGAGACAATGGAGAGCCGCTGCCGGACTGAGGAGGCAACACTGACTTCAATAGACCAAGGATCTGATGCAGTAGAAGGCAGCTTCATGTATTGTTCCTGTGTGTGTTCTTGCCCAGGGGCAACAGAGGCCAGGGTTGTGGCCATCACCCAAGCCAGAGAAGGTGTCTCCTGGGCGGAGGCAAAGGGAGGGATGAGAGGCCCTGAGAAGGACTCTGGAAGGGGCCAGATCCTCATTTCTCTGTTGCCAGCCTTTACAGCACATCCTTCCTCCTGAAACATCCGCTCTGCCTGTGATCTGGAAGTGATCCTGTCAAGAACCAAAACCTCAGTCCCCCTGGCTCAGCACCCAGTTCAGTGGGTTCATGAGAAGAGAGCACACAAGTAAAGCAGACCCCTTTAAAATGTATAAATGTTTTATTAAGACATCACTAAAAATTACAGTTTCTGGCAACAGAAAAACAAGGAAAGAGAACTGTTCTATCTGATAGATGGAATACTTGGCATTCGGTGGCACCTCTTGTGGCAGCACAGGTATTCCAGCTGTAGCCTAAATTGCTCTATAGAAAACTGTTGATCTCGATGCAGCAAGAAAATATCAAGACAAACTAGCATGGCACGAGCAGAGATTTAGCCTGCCTTCCCTCTTATCTATAAGTGTACTATACTTTCTACCTCCTCGGGTCAGGTGGTCCTAACAACTCAATCAAGGGTCCTCCTTGATGGAATCTTCCAGAGGCAGTCAGCAACCTCCTAATCCCCCCTCCCTCCTGGCTACACAACTGGATACAGGTTCTCATGATTAACCAATTACTATTAGCTAATTAGCACTTTCTGGAATCTGATCTTTAAAAAGATAAAGAAGTTAGTTGCAGGGAGACTCAAATCATGAACACCCACAAGTTGGACCAGGCCACAGAATAACCGTGTTCTCTCTTGAGGGAAGTAGGGTACTTTGCCTCAGAGATCTATTCCCCTTTGACTGCTTGGGATTATGGGCTGTGATCTTGACCATTGTTCTATCCTTCCAGATGAATTTTTACTCTTTAATTTCCTTCCTTCTCCATATAGAATGATCTCTCTCTCTCTCTCTCTCTCTCTCTCTCTCTCTCTCTCTCTCTCTCTCTCTCTCTGTCCCTCACTCAGCGAAAGAAGCCAGAAGTATAAGGGAGACTTTGGTGGAGACAAACAATGGCCTTGAATCCAAAGAAAGGCTGGAGAGTTTCTCAAGAGGATCCCAAGAGCATATTTCCTTCCCAAATGAGCTAGCTGAGAGTGAGTACCCTTCACAGTTATGTCAAGAGAAGAGGCACGGAAGTGCCATGAGGGATTTCGGATTCACTTCTGAGCAACATTTGGTTTGGTACAATCATACAACCCACTGCATAAAGAGGGAGGGAGGCCTTCTAGGCGCCTGAAATCTGGAGGCTCAGAAACTCCTGGGCAAGAGCTCAACTGGGGCTCTTGAGGGGGTGAGGTATCCTTAAATACCAGATATTCTGGGGAAAGGTGGATGGGTGGTTAAGGTCAGCCAGTCTGGATGAGGCCAAAGAGCCGTCAGTCCTTTCCTCCTGCATTCACGTGGATTCCTTTGGACCTTACTGTCCCGCCCAGGTGCTAACAGGATCTTATTTATTCCAGTAGAGTATGATCAGTGGAGTGAAGAGGGTGAAGAACTTCATCAGCAAATGCTAGACAGAATTAAAAATGAAGATGTGAAAGAAAACTTCAGGAAACGAGGCAGACCTAAGAAAGGTGGTCATATGAGTGAGAACCAAGATGGAAGACAGTGTAATGTACGTTTTCCAGTGAACAGGATAATGAAGACAAGTAAACCCATTCAGTGTGGAAAGTATTTCAAAACTAGATCACAGCTCCTTGTGCAACAAAGAATATGCAGACGGGTGAAACCTTTTGAGTGTACAGTGTGTGGAAAGAGATACAGTCAGAGTAACCATCTTAAACTGCATCAGAGAATCCACAAAGGGTTGAAACCTTTTGAATGTTCAGTGTGTGGAAAGAGATTCAGTGTAAGGGGGACTCTTCAGATTCATCAAAGAACCCACACAGGGGAGAATCATTTTGAGTGCTCAGTGTGTGGAAAGAGATTCAGTCAGAGTAACCATCTTAAACTGCATCAGAGAACCCACAAAGGGGTGAAACCTTTGAAATGCTCAGATTGTGGAAAGAGATTTAGTCAAAGTGGCCATCTTCGACTGCACCGAAGAACCCACAAAAGGGAGATACTTTTCGAATACTCAGAGGGTGGAAAGAGATTCATTAGGAATGGCCATCTTCAACAGCATCAGAGAACTCACACAAGGGAGAAACCGTTTGAATGCTCAGACTGTGGAAAGAGTTTCCGCTACAGTTGCACTCTTCAGCTCCATCAAAGAACCCACACAGGGGAGAAACCCTTTGAATGCTCAGAGTGTGGAAAGAGTTTCAGCTACACTGGCAGTCTTCAACTGCATCAAAGAACCCACACAGGGGAGAAACCCTTTGAGTGCTTAGAGTGTGGAAAGAGATTCAGACAGAGTGGGCATCTTAAACAGCACATAAGAACCCACACAGGGGAGAAACCTTTTAAATGCTCAGTGTGTGGAAAGAAATTCAGACAGACTGCCCATCTTTACCAGCATCAGAGAACCCACTCAGGGGAGGAACCTTTTGAATGTTCAGTGTCCAGGTCCAGCGCTGCCAGACTGGGACTCGGGAACTTCCCCAAGAGAGGCTCCCATGGCACGGTAAGGCGATCCCAACAAAAGAGGCCAATCCTTCCACCGAGTTCGCTGACATGCCGTCAGCCCACTAGCCTCCTTTACCACAGGGGAGGCTTTCCAACAGGCGGGCCTAACGAGGACAAGGTTAGCAGGCCGTGGCATGGGCCCTGGAAGAGCCGAGGATGGACCTCGGCGGGCAGAGGCCGAGCTGGGAGGCTGCAGGTGGGGAGAGAGCAGCAGGAAGCAGCCAGAGCCCCAGGAGGCTGCAGCAAGCGACGTGGGAGGCCCGGGTGGAGACAGGAACCTGGGAGACACGAGGCCTGGTGGTAGGGCATGCCCCCTTTCCTCAGAGAGGCACTCCGATTGCTACGGTGGCTAGCTGGGTCCAAAAAGGGATCTTCTTTGCTTAGCGAGAGTGGGCAAAGGGTGAGATTTCTCCACCAAATGTATACCAGGATTTTCCCCTCAGAGAATCTCTCAGAAATAAACCAATCTGTTGCTTTATCAAGGAAGGCTGTTTTTATTGAAAGAGGAAATGATGTAAAAATAGCATATGCACAGAAATAAATGGAAAACAGGCACATAGACTTTTGGAAATACAGAGGTTAGCAGGAAATATAACAGGGTTTGGGGGATTATAGTTACCAGTCCAGACTGTTAGAGGTCCAGGGAGAAGAGCAAGGTGTCCGGCATCTTGGGTGTGCAGTTTGGGTCCAGGAAAACACACAAAGAGACTGAGCTCTGGATACTGTTTCTATGGGGAAAATGTGTCCTGATGTTTGTGCCTCAAAATAATACCAAAAATGGCTTTCCCAGGATAGACAAAGACTTGAGAGACTTCTGACAGTTTGCATGAAAGTTGAAGTCCGGTGTAAACTAAAGTGTTAATGTGGTTCTGATAAGATTACCCAGAGGTGTTTGTGAATGGCTGAATAGCATTCCCAGGAAGTCACAAAGACCTGTGATGTCTTGCATCTGGCTAGATGAATGGATTGCCTGGTGTAGACTGAAACGTATCAGGGTGGGGATCTAAATATCTCTTTGGTTTTGGTGGCGAGAGAACTATCAGCGAACAGCTGCCCTAGGGTCACCTCCCCAAAATAGCATTTCTGGCCTTTTCTTACCAGCGTCCATTTTGTTTGGTCTGGCTACATCTTGGCTTTAGTGCATGTGTCTGAGTTTCATTCTGGCTTACTCCTAGACTTGGCTGTGCAAGCACACACACAGTGGATATTGGGGATGAAATATGAAGAGGGGCGTCCCAGTCTGGTGTAGTGGTTAAGTACGTGGACTCTAACCCGGGTTTGATTCCCCACTCCAACTCATGCAGCTGCCAGTGTGACCTTGGGTCACTTACAAGCTTCTTCAGAACTGTTTTTTCAAGGACAGTTCTGGAAAGAGCTCTCTCTTAGCCCCACCTACCTCACAGGGTGTCTGTTGTAGAAAGGGAAAGGGGTTTGTAAGCCGCTCTGAGACTCCCAAGTGAGTGAAGGGCGGGGTATAAATCCAATCTCCTGCTCCTCCTCTATAAACTGCCTTTCTGCAGGAGTGCTCTAGGGGTTTACAGGTGGGTCTGGGCAGGCACAGCCCATGCTGAGGGCTGGGAAAGTCTGAGGGTGGAGTCCTGCGAGCTCCAAGGAAACGGTCTGCCCTGGGTCAAGGTGTGGCCTTGAATGTCAGGGACAAGAGCCAATAGAAGGGCGGAGGAAGGGCAGTGCAGAAAGGAGAGCAGGGAGGGATGAAAGGGGAGCTCTAGCAGCAGGCCAGGGATGACAGCCAGCAACTGAGAGAGACCCCGCTCCCCTTCCTTGTCGGTGGCCAAGAACACTCCTTGGGAACACCAAGAGCCATGGCGGGAGGTGCCACAATCTCAAGCACACAGGTCCGGCGTGACACTCAAAAGTGTGGAAAGAGATTCAGTCAGAGCGGCCATCTTCAGCCTCATCAAAGAACCCCCAGGGGAGAAGCAATGGGTTCTGCTGGTCGAAGGATCAGGCAATCTGTCCTTCAGCATCGAGGAGTCCACCTTGGGGAGGAACCTCATCAGCGTTCAGTCTCTGGCAAGAGCCTGCAGCAAAAACCTGACTTTCATGTTTGTCAGAGAATCCATACAAGGGTGAGTTTCCTGTAGCTGGTTCCGATGAGGGTCTTCAAACGCCCTGGCACTGGAGGTTCAGAAAGGCTGAGAACGAAGTCACACAAAGGAGGGCCTTTTTAGTGCTTGCCCTCTGTGAAACTTGCTACATCAGTTTATCCGCCAATCTAACTCTGACACCGTCAAAGCTGGCAAAAACATTTCCTTTCCCAAATCCTATGAAGGAGCAGGCAAGTTAAGGGTAACAGATATCTACAACCTCTCTGCTACTGGCATAACCACAGTGTGATATACAAAACAACAAAAAACCTGTGTAACAAAGGACGCTTCAAAAATCAGTAATGAAATACAGTATATTCATACTATACCAAAGAAGTCCAAACAAGGTCAAAATCAAGGTCACAGTTCACAATCCAGTACAGTCAAACTTGTGTGTAAAGTACAAAGAAGTCATGGCGCAATGTCACAATGAAGAATCAAGATATTTGCTTCGTTTTGTAGTCCTAGAGAGGCATTCCTCAACCCTAATCCCTCCCCAGTCCAGCCTGCTGTGAGCTTTTGGGGGGGTCTCACCACTTTGAAGCTCAAAGTATTCTGGCAGTAGGATCGATTTAGGTTGAAAGGGAAAGGTTGAGTCCCCTAACCCAACAACTCAGGAAGTTCTAAGGGGTCAGCATCAATGCTCCCTCTAAGCTGTGGAGTCTTGTGAGCAAAAATCCTACTTCCTGAGCTACTAGCATTAAAGTTGTGAGTGAGCGATTTGGCTACTTCATACATTAGTTTGCTCTGGAGCCATCCTGCCTGAGCCAAGACAAAAATGTGTGAGCCGGAGGCTAAAAACCTGTGGGCTAGCTCACAGTAACTCAGCTTAGAGGGAACACTGGTCAGCATCAGTTCCAAGAAAGAGGACTGGACCACATTCCTGTACTGTTGAAACAGCGAATGGAAACGTGTCTAGAAGGAACAGAAGACATTTGAGGAAAGATTGTTCCTCTGCGGTTGTGCACGATCATACTATCTCAGAATGGATCTTGGCTGATGTTGTGGACCTGCCTGGAGGAGAAGATCACAGCACTCCAGATGTGCTCCCAGCGCCACATGACTCCCCCCCCCGAAGGTGTACGAACAAAGGTGAACCGCAACGGTGAGTCAAGTGCTAGCAACCTCTGACTCACTCACGTTTCTGTAGTATTTGGGTTGTACTGACCAAACCAAAATAAAGTTGGGGGATGTAGTATATTTATTGTATACATGTATATATGTAATGGAACAGTCCGCTCCTGCCCTAATAGCTGTGTGATTTAGTTTGGTCCTATTGGGTGGAGCTCTTGTTTCAGTTTCAGGTTTTGCATGTTAGCAGAAGTGTATTGGGAGTTTTCTCCTTGCAAATAAACGGTTGATGTTTTGAGCCGGCTTGTCTGTGCTGAATGCACCTGGGAATGGGTGCCTGAGAGAGTACTCTAACTTGGGAACCCACAGCCAAAGGGGGGACAGTACACGGCCAATCCAGATGGGTTGGCAACCATTGTCTAGAGCAAAGATGCCATGAACTTCGCGGCCAGTGCTTTCATCAGTTCAGGTGGAGGCCTAGCCAAAATCTCTCGGAGAGCCCAAGGAAAATCTGACTGTAGCTTCAAAGAGTGAAATCAAGGAAATGGGAGGTGGACAAAGGTGCTGGGCGGATCACTAGGGCTAGCGGTTTCAAGGCCAAGAGAAATTGGGGGGGGGGGATTGCGCCTACCCACTCCTTGTCAGTTGAAGGACCCATGGGTTGGGAGAAGGTGCTTCCTGAATTGGGCCCCGCACAGCTGCAGAATACATGGTCCCATTATGCAAACATACCTGATTGGTTAAGTTGCATCATTCTCTATACATTTGATCAGTGAACTAGAATCCTGCCAACATAGATTGCAATCAGATGTAGAGGGGGATTTTCCTGCCAGAGAAAGGGAGATGCTTATTACAATGAAGTGGGCCTGTGGATTATTGGCTAATCAGTTTGATGGAGATGTTTACACATTTGGGTGGAGTTTTTGGGAAGTACTTCTTCCCTTTGTCCGAAGATCGGAAGGCATTGCAGAGCACACATTAAAGAAGCCAAGGCAGCTAGTCATGATGTTTTGTTTCTCTTTCCGTGTAACCCTTCCTTAATAGTTTCTAGTAAACTTTTCTTTTGTAAATATACACACTCGCGTGCCTTGGCTGCCTTTTGTTCCGCTGTGCCATGTGTACTCTGCCAATTTTCCAACATAATGCCATAGAATCCACCCTCCAGAGCAGCCATTTCCCCCAGAGGGACAGATCTCTGTTGTCTGGAGTTTAGTTGTAGTTCTGGCAAGTCTCCAGGTCCCACCTGGAAGCTGGAAACCCGAGGCCTGGCAGCAACCTCTGAGTGACTTGACACCACTCACCTTGCATGACTCAGGTAGGCCTGGCTGCTTCCAAAAGTTCAACAGCAGTGGTATAGTTGTTAGAGCTTCTGAGTAGGGTCTGCAAGACCCACATTCGAATCCCCCAACTTGCTGCGGAAGCTCACTGGGTATAATTTTTGGACTGGTTACAGAATTTCAGCCTAATCTATCTCAGGGATTGTGTGGATTAAAAGGAGCAGAGGGGGAAAATGTATGCTGTTTAAAGTATTTGTTAAAGGGAAGTGGAGAAAATACTCAATACAAGTGGAGACCTGCAAGAAACTTTGCTTCCTTCCCTCTTCTCTTTCTCTCACCCTCTTTCTACCTCCTGCCTCCCCTTTTCTTACTTTCTCTCTCCTCCATGCCTGTCAGTTCCTCTCTGAGAGCCAGTTTGGTGTAGTGGTGAAGTGCGCGGACTCTAATCTGGGAGAACCAGGTTTGATTCCCCACTCCTCCACTTGCACCTGCTGGATGACCTTGGGCAAGCCGTAGCTGTGTATCGGCTGTCCTTGGAACAGAGCAGTTCCTGTCAGAGCTCTCTCAGCCCCACCTACCTCGCAGGGTGTCTGTTGTGGGGAGGGGAAGGGAAAAGGAGTCTGTAAGCAGCTCTGAGGCTCCAAGTGAAGGGCAGGGTATAAATCCAATGTCTTCTCTTCTCTCTCTTTGGACCCCTCCCTCTTTCATCCCTCTTTCTCTCTTTTTCTGCCCTTCATCACTCTCTCAGCCTCCCTCCTGCTCCCACTGCTCCAGTGGTGGTGGCGGGTCTCCAGGAATCACCACCAATCTCCCTACTACAGAGATCATTTTTATTATCCCCTTCTGAGGTCCCTCCCCTCCTCAACCCCTACCTTCCCCAGGCCCCAGTCCTGAATCTCCAGGAAATTTCTAACCTAGAGTTGGCAACACTGTCTCCTTCCCAACAGCCAACCTTCCTTTATCTGCTTTTCTGTCTTAAGCTTTCTTTCTCCCCGCCCAATCCCCCCGTAGCCTCTACCTAGGAAAACTGTGGCTGCTACTTCCAGGGACTGTCATTCCACTTTAGGGGCTGTCATTCCCAGGTGAGAAGAGAAGAGATTGGATTTATACCCCGCCCTTCACCTGTAGTCTTACAGTGGCTTACAAACTCCTTTCCCTTCCCCTCCCCACAACAGACACCCTGTGAGGTAGGTGGGGCTGAGAGAGCTCTGAGACAACTGTCCTTGAGAGAACAGCTGGTACAGAGCTATGGCTTGCCCAAGGTAATCCAGCAGGTGCAAGTGGCGGAGTGGGGAATCAAACCCGATTCTCCCAGATTAGAGTGTGCGCTTGACCACTACACCAAACTGGCTCTATTATCCCACTCTGCAAACTGTCATTCCAGTCCCAGAACACTGAGCCTATTCCCAGGGGTTTTCATTCCACTCTGCACCCTGTCATCCCAGAACACTTCTGCTACTCCCAGGGTCCTGGGAGTAGCAGGACTCTCATTCCATTCTGGGTCCTGTCATTCCAATCCCAGGACACTTCTGGCCATTCCCAGGTGCTGTTATCCCATTCTGCAAACTGTCATTCCAGTCCCAGAACACTGAGCCTATTCCCTGGGGTTTTCATTCCACTCTGCACCTTGTCATTTCAGAACACTTCTGCTACTCCCAGGGGCTGTCATTCCATTCTGGGCCCTGTCATTCCAGTCACAGAACACTTCTGCTACTCCCAGGGGCTGTCATTCCACTCTGGGGCTGCCATTCCATTCCCAGAGCAAATATTCTATTGCTAGGGACTGTCATTCCACTCTGGGGGCTGTGATTCCAGTTCCAGAGTAGTCTATCTGGGCACAGAGACCTTAATAGAAAATCCATTCTGCGTTTTCTTTTGCAACTTTTTATGTGCTGCAGTGTATTTCAATGGAGCCCATGCAAGTCAATTGGCATTACTGGCTCCCATTCTCTCCAAAATGCCTTCAAGACTCTCCCATAGTTAGCAATGGGCAATCCTGTCATCAGTATTCCCTCTAAGCTGTGGAGTCTTGTGAGCAAAAATTCTACTTTGTGAGCTATTGGCATTAAAGTTGTGAGTGAGCGATTTGGCTACTGCATAAATTAGTCTGCTCTGGAGCCATCCTCCTTGAGCTAAGACAAAAATGTGTGAGCCAGAGGGTAAAAAACTGTGAGCTAGCTCACACTAACTCAGTTTAGAGGGAACACTGCCTGTCATTCCTAGTACATCCCCAGCTAAGCCAATGCATAGAAAACATTCTAGGTGGCTCAAGCCAGTGAGCCCAGCTAGAAGCAGATCCACATCCTCAAGGCAGTTCCATGGCATGGCAGGTGGTACCTTATAGACCTTCGGACCAGTCCTTAGAGGGAAGAAAGGAGCCTGACCAATTCTGGCTCCGGAAACCCCTGCAGATTTGGGGGTCTTTTCTTAGAAGGGACTAGCACAGGCAGTGCGTGGAAATGCTGTAGGCAGCTCCAGCCAGTGAGCCCAGCCAGAAGCTGATCTCCATCCTCAAGGCAATAGCAGGGGGTATAGACAGACCTCCGGATCAGCCTCTAGAGGCAAGAAATGAGACTCACCAATTCTGGGTTAGGGCACTTTCTCCAGGGGAATGGGTCTCTGTGGTTTGGAGATCAGCTGAATTCCAGGAGGTTGGCAACCCTCCCACAAGCAGGTGGCCCTCCCCCTTCCCCTTCCCCCCACGGTCTCCACCAGCCGCTCCCCGGTCCTGACCTCGGAGGGAGGCTTGCTGCAGGGAGAGGGTCGCTCGAAGGGTTAAAGGGAAGAAGTCCCCCCTTCCTAGAGAGGCCGCAAAGGAAGCCACGCCCCCTCCGGCTTTTTCTTGAAGCGGCCCCGTGACGTCACCAGCGGGGTTTCCCGGAGGGGAGGGGAGGGGAGGAGGTGCAGCACTTATGGGAAGGGAAGCCGAGAAGCCGTCAAATAAATAGCACTTGGCTTGCAAGATTTCCCCGGGACTCTGGAGGGGCTCACCCCTGAAACTGCCTGCAGACCGACCCCTCTGCACATGGGCAGAGTTGCCTCTGCAAGAGGTCCCAGCGCCCTCCCCTCCGGCCCTTGACTCCATAGAGGGATCTGGCGGCGGCGGCGGAGGACATCCGGTGGTTCCCCAGGCGAAGGGGCTCTTTGGAGAGGGAGGGAGGATGAGGGGAGAGGCGGACTCAGCTGCCCCCGGAGCAGGAAAAGGGGGCCTCGATGCCAGCACCGGGGCTGGGAGCAGAAGGGAGCCTCGCCGGGAAGGAGCCGGGCAGAAGAGCCTGCGGGACAGCGACGTCCTCCCTCCAGATGTGCAGCGCCAGCGGTTCAGGCAGCTCGGCTATGGGGATGCCCAGGGGCCCCGGGAGGTCTGCAGCCAGCGCCACCGTCTCTGCCACCGGTGGCTGGAGCCGGAGAGGCGCAGCAAGAAGGAGACGGTGGACCTGGTGGTCCTGGAGCAGTTCCTGGCCCTCCGGCCCCCGGAGGTGGAGAGCTGGGTCAGGGGATGCGGCCGGAGACCAGTTCCCAGGCGGTGGCCCTGGCCGAAGGCTTCCTCCTCGGCCAGGCAGAGGCCCGGAACCAGCACCAGCAGGTGAGGGGGGGGGGGCACAGGATACGATCAAGGAAGGGCACATTGCCCTCGAAAAACACAGGTGGGTCTTGTCTCACTGACGTTTTAGATGGGGGGGGGGGGGGGCAGTCGAATGTTGTTTATCTTGACTTCCAGGATGCTTTTGATAACAGTTCCTCATCAAAGGCTTCTAAGTAAACTCGTGAGATAAGAGGACAAATTCTTTTGTGGATTAAAAACCGGTTAATTAAGAGGAAACAGAGAGTGAGTTTAATTGGGAAGTTTTCACATTGGAAGATGGTGAGCAGTGGGTACGGCAGGGCTCACTGCTAGGCCTTTTAACTCCCGCATGAGTGATTGAGAGTTGGGAATAGGTAGTGAGGTGTCTGAGGTTACAGAAGGTACAAAGTTGTTCAGGGTGGTGAGAAACGGGGGGGGGGGCTGTGAGGGGCCCCAGAGGGATCTGTCGAGGCTGGGCGAGTGGGCGTCAACGTGGCAAATGACGTTCAGGGTGGGCAAGGGCAAAGTGAGGCACATTGGAGCCCAAAATCCCTACTATAGATACAGGTGGATTGGGTGTGAACTGGCAGGGACTGACCAGGAGATAGTTGTGGTAGATAACTCACTGAAGATGTGTGCGACATCTTCTCTCAGCGTGTGATGGTAAGAAGAAGAAGAAGAGATTGGATTTAAACCCTGCCCTTCACTACCCAAGGGAGTCTCAGAGTGGCTCACAAACTCCTTTCCCTTCCCTTCCCCACAACAGATACCCTGTGAGGTAGGTGGGGCTGAGAGAGCTCTGACAGAAACTGCTCTTTTTCAAGAACAGCTCTGACAGAACTATGGCTTGCCCAAGGTCATCCAGCAGCTGCATGTGGAGAGGCAGGGAATCACACCCAGTTCTCCCAGATTAGAGTCCACACACTTAACCACGACACCAAAAAAAGCAAATGGTGTGCTGGGGGTTATTAGAAATGGGATTAAAAACAAATCAGCCAGTATCATAACGCCCCTGTATAAATCTTTGGTGCTGCCTCATTTGGAGTACTGTGTACAATTCTGGTCACCATACCTCAAAAAAGATATTATAGCATTGGAGAAGATGCAGAAAATGGCAACTGAAAATGATTAAGGGGATGGATCGCGTTCCCTATGGAGAAAGGTTAAAGAGGATGGGCTCTTTAGCTTGGAGAAACGACAACTGAGAGTTGATGTAATAGTGGGTTACAAAGTTATGCATGGGATAGTTAAGAGAAATACTTTTCTCCCTTTCTCACAGTACAAGAACTCACGGGCACTCTATGAAATCAATGAGTAGTAGGCTTAGAACAGAAGAAAGGAAGTACTTCTTCACCCGAAGAGTAAATAACACGTGGGGTTCCCTGCTGCAGGAAGTGATCACAGATACAAGGCTAGACCACTTCAAGTGGGGACTGGATAAACATCTGGAGCAGAGGTCCGTCGGTGGCTCTTAGCCACAAGGTATAGATAGGAACACTCCGTCTGGATTTTGTCAAGTGTGTGACAGAGTGTTGGACTGGATAGGCCTTTGGCCAGATTCAACGTAGTTTCTCTCATTTTCTTATGTGCCCCAGCTTTTAGGAGATGCTCTCCCCAGCCCATTTCCTGTTCCTTGTCTCATTGGTCTCCTCTTTCTGGGGTCTCCACTTCTGTTTCAGGTACAGGAGATCACGTAGGAGCATTACCCTGGAGCAACCTTTCCAGGTAAGGTCTAAAAGGGGTGTCTTTCCCAGTGGGTGTTCTCCTTGAGTGTAGGAACGCAGCTTTTATGTGCCCCTCCCAGTGCTGTGTGAGAAAGATGGAATTATAGAGATGGAAGGGACCTCCAGGGTCATCTAGTCCAACCCCACACACAATGCAGGAAATTCACAAATATCCCCCCCCCCCCCAGTGACCCTCGCTCCATGCTCAGAAGATGGCAAATAAATTTCCAGGATTCCTGGCTAAACCGGCCTGGAGGAAATTGCCTCCGTCCTGACCCCAAGTAGCGATCAGCTTTTCCTTGGGCATGTAAGAAAGGGACACAAGAACTAAGCACTGATGCAACCTTTCCTGCCCTCTCTCTCATGGTCTGCCTAAGTTCCCAGAATCAGCACTGCTGTCAGATGGCCATCCAGCCTCTGTTTGAAAACCTCCAAAGGAGGAGAGCCCACCCCCTCTCGAGGAAGCCTGTGCCACTGAGGAACCACTCTGTCAGGAAGTTCTTCCTAATGTTTAGCTGAAAACTCTTCTGATTTAATTTCAACCCGTTGGTTCTGGTCCGACCTTCTGGGGCAACAGAAAACAACTCCACACCATCCTCTAGATCAGGGGTGGGCAAATGGCGGCCCGGGGGGCCACATGCGGCCCACCGCAGAGTTTTTTGCAGCCCGCCAAGAAGATTTCAGGACTTCAAGAAAATTGAGCCTAAATTCAATTTGCTCTCTGATCCCATCACTGCTGATATTGATGCAGCACCTGAGGAGCTGCAGCTTGAACTTATTGACATGCAGTCAGATCACACTGTGAAAGAAATGTTTAATGCTGTGACATTAGGTGACTTTTACAAATCTTTGTCTGCTGAAAAAATTTCCATGTATGAAGAAATTTGCTGGGAAAATGTTCTCTATATTTGGGTCTACATATATTCGTGAGCAAAGTTTTTCTTGCATGAAGATCAACAAGAGGAAATATAGATGCTCTTTGACAGACATTAACTTGCAGGCTGTGATGAGAATCTCAACAAGCAATCTCACTCCTGATTTCAAAAAAATTGTAGAAAAGTGTGATAGGGTACATTTGTCTCATTAAACTGATTCTAAAATTAGATGTGCTTGCAGCTATAGATGGTATGAAATCAGCACAATAAATAAATTGAATAAAACTACCACTATTTTATTTAATTTATGGATTTTTATGATACAATTTATACCTTTTGTGAAATGCAAAGTTAACTAATGAATGCAATCATTTTAAAAGGTGCGGCCCTCCACTAACCTCCACTCCCACAAAGTGGCCCCCGAGCCAAAACAATTGCCCACCCCTGCTCTAGATGGCAGCCCTTCAAGTACTTGAAGACAGTTATCATAACACCTCTCAGTTGTCTCCTCTCCAGGCTAAACATAACCAGCTCCTTCCTCACGGGACTTGGTCTCCAGACCCCCCTCACCATCTTTGTTGCCCTCCTCTGGACACGTTCCAACTTGTCTCTATCCTTCTTAAATCGTGGTGTCCAATACTGAACACAATACTCTAGGTGAGATCTAACCAGAACAGAGTAAAGTGATACCAACACTTCGCATGATCGGGACACTATACTTCTGTTGATGCAGCCCAAAATCGCATTTGCCTTTTTAGCTACCTCATCCCACTGCTGACTCATGTTCAATCTATCATCTACTAAGACCCCTTGATCCTTTTTGCACGTACTACTGCCAAGACAAGTCTCTCCCATGCTATAATGACACATTTGATTTTTCCTACCAAAATGCAGAACGTTACATTTATTCCCGCTGAAATTAATTTTGTTTGTTTTAGCCCAGTTTTCCAGGCTGTCAAGATCATCCTGTATCCTGACTCTGTCTTCGACCGTATTTGCTATCCCTCCCAATTTAGTATTATCTGCAAATTTAATAAACATTCCCTCTATCCCTTCATCCAAACCATTTATGAAGATTTTTTTTTATAAAAAAGTTTTATTTTTCAGAGAGAATTAAAAAAACAGACAAAGAATAGCATAAACAAGATGGCATATGACACCAGAAAATTTAGCTAAATGGTATCCAAATATGTCAAATGTTTGCTGGAAATGTAAACAAAAAACCGGTTCATTTTTCCACACGTGGTGGACATGTGATGTTACAAAAAGATATTGGATGTGGATTCATGAGATATTGCAAAAAATATTAGACACAACTGTACCATTTGTACCAGAATTGTTTTTATTAAATATAGTACCAGAGACATTTAAGAGACCAGATACATATATACTTATTTATACATATATATACATAGTTATACATGTAATAACTATGTCCGGAATTTTATATGCAAAATACTGGAAAAAGGAAGAAGTCCCATTAAAAGAATAAATAATCTATAAATTATTGGAAACAGCAGAAATGGATAAACTGTCCTCACAAAACTACAAGAAAAGCAAGAAGAAGGATTTGGTAAGAACTGGTCAAGGATTTATAAACGGTTGGAGGAGGACCATCTTAAGAAACGTTAATAGGGGTTCAGGGGCTTGCCTTACAGTGGCTCGTCTCCTTTCTCCAAGGTCGGGGACAGAGAGTGGCGCTTGGGGAACACGTGTCCCGGAGGCACCCACTTGTATGTGGTGTGCCTCAGGGGGCGGTGTTATCTCCCATGTTGTTCAACATCTACATGCGCCCTCTCGCCCAGATTGCCCGGAGGCATAAGCTGGGTTGTCATCAGTATGCGGATGACACCCAGCTATATCTGTTGTTGGGCGGCCGGTCCGGGGCCACCCTGGATGACCTGGAGCGGGCGCTTGAGGACGTAGCGGGCTGGCTCAAGCTGAGTCGTCTGAAAATGAATCCAACGAAGACGGAGGTCCTTTGCCTGAGTCGGAGTGGACCGGGGGTGGGTATCCCACTACCGGCCTGCGGGGGGGGCTCCATTGGTGCCAGCGCCGCGGGTCCGGAGCTTGGGAGTGCTCCTGGATGCCTCCTTGACTATGGAGGCCCAGGTAGCAGCCACTGCCAAAGCAGCCTTTTATCATCTACGGCTGATTAGGCAGTTGGTTCCTTTCCTCGAACACAATGACCTGGCGACTGTGATCCATGCTATGGTCACCTCAAGGCTAGGCTACTGCAACGCTCTCTACATGGGGCTGCCCTTGACTCAGCTCCGGAGGCTGCAGCTAGTGCAGAATGCCGCAGCCAGGCTGCTGATGGGACTCTCAGTGAGGGACCACATCCAGCCTGTGCTGAGGGCGCTGCACTGGCTGCCTATAGCGTACCGGATCCGGTTCAAGGTGCTGGTTTTAACCTTTAAAGCCCTATATGGCCTGGGGCCTGCCTACCTAAGGGACCGCCTTTCCCCATATATACCCCAAAGAGCACTGCGGTCGGGCAGCCAACATCGCCTGACCCTTCCAGGCCTGAAGGAGGCGAGGCTAGCAGCCACCAGAAACAGGGCCTTCTCGGTGGCGGCTCCCCACTGGTGGAATGAGCTCCCAGAGAACATCAGGGCCCTGCGGGACCTTTTACAGTTCCGCAGGGCCTGCAAAGCGGAGCTCTTCCGCCAGGCGTTTGGGGCCGCCACCGGGGGGGAATGGCCCTCAGGAGATGGCACGAGGGCCATCTCTAAAACACCATGGTGGCAGCCTCCTGGTTGGTGTAAGCTAGAGGCAGGTATTGGTGCTGGTATGACGCTGCTATTGTGATGAAAGTTCCGTTGTAATTTTAAAGTGTATTTATTTGATGTTATGTTTTAACCTTGTAATTGACTGATTTTATGCTGTAAGCCGCCTAGAGCCGGTCCGCTGGCTAGGCGGGATATAAATTGAAACAAACAAACAAATAAATAAATAAATTAAAAATAGGTTAAAGTTCTGCACATGGAAAGTTAAAAATGAAACTTGTGTATACAGTATAGATTCCATTTAGACAAATGTAAGCAAAAATAATGAATACAGACTTCATATTTGTTTGTTGATTTCTCTTTGTTTATGTTATTTGGGGGGGGGGTTAAATTCTCTCTGAAAAACAAACCATTTATAAAGACGTTGAACAAGACAGGTGCTCTGCTCCTTCTTGTTAGTACAAGGAATTCTGAACCAGCATCTTGAGTTATGCCCATGAATCAATATACAGAGGATATATTTCTCCTAATACTCAAGGAACAGAAACTGAAGAAATGTCTTCTCAGTGCCGATTTATCCTTCACAGGTGGTGCCATGAAACCAGCGATATATAATTCACCATCTCTTTGTGACAAATGGTCTACAGTGAAGCCAGATCAGGTAAGGGTGGAACTGCAGATCCCACCCCTGGCTGACACCCCCAGCCTCTCTCTAGGCCTGAAAGATTATTCCTCATGCCTTTCACTGCTGTCCTGCTCACTGAACAAAAAATGGTGGAACCTCGTAAAGGTCTGAATGCTCCAGCATCTGCCCACAGTCCTTTTCGATTGCCCTTAGAAGAAAAGAGCTGCTACATTAGACATGAGGAGAGAGGGCATCCTTTTTTGTCTCTCTTTAGGCTGTGGTCATCATTGAGGAGGTGTCTTCATTTCAGTGAGGAGGAGTGGGCTCTACTGGACCCAGACCAAAGAATCCTTCACAAGGAAGTATGAATCTTTTGATGTGCTATTAGGCTGCTGCTCCAAGAGAAGCACTTTCCACTCCCCAAGCATTTATATTGCTTCTACCCAGTATGAGTCTTTTGATGTGCAGTTAGGTGGCCATTCAGAGAGAAGCACTTTCTACACTCTAAGCACTTATATAGCTTCTCCCCAGTATGAATCTTTTGATGTGCAGTTAGGTTGTTATTCTTGGAGAAGCACTTTCCACACTCTAAACATTTACATGGTTTCTCCCCTGAGTGATACCCTTGAGGTTTAGTTTGGTCATCATTCTGAGAGAAGCACTTTCCACACTCCAGGCATCTATATGGTTTCTCCCCCGTATGAATCTTTTGATGCGTCCTTAGGTTGCTATTACGGGAGAAGCACTTTCCACACTCCAATCATTTAAACGGCTTCTCCCTGGTATGAATCTTTTGATGTGCAGTTAAGTCGCCATTCTGGGAGAAGCACTGTTCACACTCAAAGCATTTAAATGGCTTCTCCCTAGTGTGAATCTTTTGATGTGCAGTTAGGCTGTTATTATAGGCGAAGCACTTTCCACACTCCAAGCATTTATATGGCTTCTCCCCTGTGTGAATCCTCTGATGCACAGTTAGATCACTGTTCTGAGAGAAGCATTTTCCACACTCCAGGCAGCTATATGGTTTTTCCCCTGTGTGAATTCTTTGATGTCTAGTTCTTTTACTACTCCAATCGAAGCACTTTCCACACTCCAAGCACTTATATGGCATCTCCCCAGTATGAAACTTTTGATGCGTAGTTAGGCTGCTATTACGGGAGAAGCACTTTCCACACTCCAAGCACCTATATAGCTTCTCCCCAGTATGAATCCTTCGATGTGCAGTTAAGCTGCTATTACGGGAGAAGCACTTTCCATATTCCACTCCAACAGAAGTACTTTTCATACTCCAAGCATCTATATGGCTTTCCCCCTGTGTGAATACTTTGATATCTCGTTCTTGTACTACTCCAATAGAAGCACTTTCCACACACCAAGCATTAAAATGGCTTCTCCCAATATGAATATTTTGATGTTTAGTTAGGCTGCCGTTCAGAGAGAAGCACTTTCCACACTCCAAGCATTTAAATGGCTTCTCCCCAGTATGAATCCTTTGATGTGTCCTTAGGTTGCTATTCTGGGAGAAGCACTTTCCACACTCCAAGCATTTATATGGCTTCTCCCCAGTATGAATCTTTTGATGTGCAGTTAGGCTGCTATTCCGGGAGAAGCACTTTCCACATTCCCAGCATTTATGTGGATTCTCCCCTGTGTGAAATCTTTGATGGTAAGTTAGGCCATGATTCTGAGAGAAGCACTTTCCACACTCCAGGCATCTATATGGCTTCTCCCCAGTATGAATCTTTTGATGTGTCCTTAGGTTGCTATTCTGGGAGAAACACTTTCCACAATCCAAACATTTAAAAGGCTTCTCGCCGGTATGAATTTTTTGATGTGCTGCTAAGCTGCTATTCCGAAAGAAGCACTTTCCACACTCTAAGCATTTATATGGCTTCTCCCCAGCATGAATCTTTTGATGTTTAGTTAGGCTGCTATTACAGGAGAAGCACTTTCCACACTCCAAGCATTTATATGGCTTCTCCCCTGTGTGAATCCTTTGATGCTTCGTTCTTGTACTATTCAAAGAGAAGCACTTTCCACACTCTAAGCATTTATATGGCTTCTCCCCAGTATGAATCCTTCGATTTGTAGTTAGGCTGCTATTATGGGAGAAGCACTTTCCACATTCCACACATTTATACCTTTTCCAGAATGCTGGAACACTGTGATATATTTCAGTACTGAATTTGCAGTTGAACCCTTTCATGTCCATGGCACCATTAGGCCTTCTCTTTCTCTTCTCTGTATCATCTTCAGCTGAGACTTCAGGCTCATTTCTCCTTTGCTTCTGTTTCGGTTCCCTTTTCCTTCTGCAACGTCTCTTTGGCACCATTCGACCCCCAGACTGAAGATTGTTGTCTTTTTCCAGAACCCTCCTTCCTGATTCCTTCTCACTCCCTTTCTCCTTCATCTCTGCAACTGCAAAAGAGGGACCAAAAGCATATAAGAATGATAAGGTACAAACACCAGTAAGAAGGTACAGGCAGTAGTCAATGGTGTTTTCTATAACCAGTGCCAAGTGTTACCACCAATGGCCTGCCTTGTTGTTTGGGGAAATTAGCTAGGCAGCAGGCAAGGCCAGAGGGGTACAAGTGACCTGTACACCAGTTTATACAAAGGTCTGGTACAGTAGGAAGACTCCAAATGTGAAGAGCAAATTAAATAGCTTTATTAAAGTAGTTCCCTAACGACAAGCACAACAAGCATTCAAAAAGAGCAAGCAATACAGAACTAAGAAAACAGAGGTGATTGACAGCGAATGAAGGGGTCAGTTATGGGGTAATACTACCTATCCAGATGTGCAGAAGTCCTGGAAGAGAATAGCGCCAACGGCCAGCGTTCGGCACTATAGGGTAAAAAAAAGAGAGAGGAGAGGGAGAGTGGGGGCATGTGCACGGATGGATATAGACCTTGGAGAACTATGCTGACCAATAGGAGGTCTTGAGGGACTTGTCTCAGGTGAAGACAAAAGATTACCTGGGCCAATCCTGGGTCCCAGGGGGTGCAGCATCAGGAGGAGCCAGACCTAGATGCGACCAATGAGGTTCCAGAGGGGCAGAGTCTGGATTAACAATTAGCCTTGATGGGTTTAGCCAGGTGCTGGGTGCCCAGGTGAATGGGTTTTCTGACCACTCAGGGTCCAGTCAAGGCAGTTTGAAAAGGTGCCCAAGCATAGACAAAAGGTGGGAGACGAGTCCCTGATTAGCATCAGGAAGGATCGCTAAACATTTGAATGTATGTTTGGTTTATCTCGGTATCCTGAGCGATGGAGCAGGAAAGACAGCTTTGGAGACAAAGGATTCTCACATAGACAGGGGGTCACACAAAAGGGCTAGGTGAAGTGAAGGGCTATTTGACAGGTGGCCTCTGAATAGCTTTAGAAATGCAGATACACTACCTGGTGGAACCCATTGTTGTTCCATAAGCACACCTCTTCCGGGTGGAGGGGGAGGTTGGATATGGCCTTGGAGGTCTGCCTTGTGTGAAACCTAAGTATGAAATCCCTTTTTGCAGAGTGCTTGCAGGCTGACTCTGTGCCCCAAGCTGAGAGTGCTTGACTTTGGGAGGACTTCGGGGTGCCCCTGCTGTTGGGGCTACCCGCTAATAAGGCAGCCCCTCTGAGCTACAGAAGGGCTTGAGAAAAACCTCAGCAATATCTAAACACACTCCAGGGTGACATGGAAAAGAGGAAAGGGGTGACCAGAGGGAGGAGGAGGTAATTTCTATCACTTCAAGGTTAATAAGTCTTCTGGTGTTTGTTTAACACAAGAGAAGCCAATGTTGGATCAGGCCAGTGGCCCATCCAGTCCAACACTCTGTCACACAGTGGCCAAAAACACCAGGTGCCCTCAGGAGGTCCAGCAGTGGGGGTAGGACACCAGAAGCCCTTCCACTGTTGCCCCCCCTCAAGCACCAAGAATACAGAGCATCACTTGCCCCAGACTGAGAGTTCCTATCTATACCTTGCGGCTAATGGCCACTGATGGACTTCTGCTCCATATGTTTATCTAATTCCCTCTTGAAGCCATCCATACTTGTAGCCGCCACCACCTTCTGTGGCAGTGAATTCCACGTGGTAATCACTCTTTGGGTGAAGGACTTTCTTTTATCTGTTCTACCCCGACTGCTCAGCAATTTCATGGAGTGCCCACGAGTTCTTGTATTGTAAGAAAGGGAGAAAAGGACTTCTTTCTCTACCTGCTCTATCCCATGCATAATCTTATCAACCTCGATCATGTCACCCCTCAGCCATCGTTTCCCCAAGCTAAAGAGCCCCAAGCGCTTCAACCTTTCTTCATAGGGAAAGTGTTCCAACCCTTTTATCATTTTAGTTGCCCTTTTCTGCACTTTTTCCAATGCTATAATATCTTTTCTGAGGTGTGGTGACCAGAACTGTACACAGTACTCCAAATGAGGTTGCACCATCGATTTATACGGGCGCATTGTGATACTGGCTGATTTGTTTTCTATTCCCTTCCTAATAACCCCCAGCATAGCATTGGCCTTTTTCATTGCAGTTGCACACTGTCTCCACATTTTCATTGAGTTATCTACCACAACTCCAAGATCTCTCTCTTGGTCAATCTCCACTAGTTTGGACCCCATCAATGTGTATTTATAGTTAGGATTTTTGGCTTCAATGTGCATCACTTTGCATTTGGCCACACTGAACCCCATTTGCCACGTTGATTCCCATGTTGATGTGTTTAGGAAACACATCAAACACAATAGGAAAAGAAATGCTTTAAAAACCTTGAAATTTATTGAAATATTTTGATTAAATAAAAAGAACAGAATATGGAAAACTTAAATCCAGAGATTGAAGACATGGACAGAGAAGACAGATCTTTCTAGGAGCTTGGGAAATGATCCAGGCTTGTAAAAAAATTCAGGGGAGGGGGGAGGAGAACATTGAGAGTTTCAACACCACAAAATGACAGAAGCAGTGCTTGTCCCGTAAGAAGGCCCGGCTGCTTGCTCTTGTTCACTTCCAGCAGCCCCTCTTTTTAAATATTAAATTAAATATTTAGAAGAAGAGATTGAATTTATACCCTCGGGCCAGCCGAACCATCTCAGCTAGATCCCCCTCACAGGGTTGTTGCCAGGATAAAATGGAAGGGAAAGAGTGACATAAGCTGCTTTGAGTCCCCGCTGGGGCGGAATATAGGGCAGGAATGAACCAAACTCCTCTGGTATTTGCAATGGAAGCGATGGCTGCCTGTATGTCATAGACAGAAATCATCAGAAAAATCTATCACTCCTTCGAGCTACAGGGCTGGAGAACACAGAAAACAGTTCAGATCTTCAGAAGAATCACCTAATGGCTACAACTGTGGTGACTGAAGAGGCTACATGGGGGGAAGGCCTCGGCTTCCCCGCCCTCCTTGTTTGCCTCCTCAGGGCAGCTGGCTGGTCACTGCATGAAAATGGATGCTGGGCTAGATGCGCTGATCCATCAGGCCTCTTCTTGTGTTCTTTTAAAAAATGACAAATGGCAGGGGGCAGGAACAGATTTCTCACAGTGCAGCTCAATAGGCAAGAGCTGGATTTTTGGTTTTTCGGGGGGGGGGGGAGGTAAGAGGGTTCCTGTCTGTGTGTGTATGTGTGGCGGCAATAAAGGAGACAAAAGTCCACGTCCTCCTTCTAGACATCCAGATAGTATTCCCTGAATTGCATAATAGAGAGGAGAGAAGGGATCCTCCCCACCCCAATCGATTCGTCTGGTTTACGTTAATGTTCTCACATTATCTGAGGAGAAAGAGAATGTGGACAAGAGGATGCGGGCCTGGTCCGGGCCTGGCTTGGCTCCCACTGGGGCCTGCTCTGAACCAGCCAAGGAAGCTATAAAATGTAATATGAGGTACCAGAGATATAAACTTTGGAGAGATGATTTCAGATGCTGAATGGCAACAGCAGGCATGATTGGATTAGGTGTGATACGCAGAGGGGAAGTAGGTGTGGAGGTATCAGCATTGGTAACGAGACAGGAAACGTAGGTCTCAGTTCCGTCCAGGAGGATGCAAAGAATAAATGGGACACAAGTCTGACATTAGAAACTACAACATTCAGTTGCTGACCTAAGAGTAGCAGTGTTCTTACAAAGGAATTTCAAAGGGAGATACATTGCGCTTGTCAGAAGAATCCATCCACCCATCACCCTTACCCAGAGAGGCCACGGTCTCAAAAACTTCCTCCGTAACATCCCAGTAGATTTTCCTTTGGCCTGGATCGAGAAGAGCCCATTCCTCCTCTGTGAAGAACATGGCCACCCCCTCAAAGGACACCTCTGGGGGTCTCTGAAAGAGGAAAACATGGCCCAGGTGATCATCTATTCCTGTCCCTGGCCATTCAAGAAAAGAAGAATCCCATCGGCCAGTCAAACTGTTTAAAGAATGCAATACATCAAACCGATGGCAAAGAAAAGAGCATTAGTTTCTTTTTCAGACTCTGCCAGGTATTACATACTAATTTCTCCAAAAAATGTAAACTCAGACATTTGCCAAGAACTGGGCTTCTCTTGGTCTAATCCAGTTAAATGTGTGTGTGGGGCGGGGGGGGGGGGATACTAGACTGTGTAGCTGACATTATGCTACCTTGTGCTTTTAATCCCACGAATAAACAGAAATAGTATTTGAGAGAAGATTTCTACTTTAAACATGATTGTCTGCAGAAACGTTTTGTGTTACTCTAATGGTTGCATCCAGATGCCCTAATTAAAGTCAAGGGATCTTTTATTCTGTTTTTTCCCTAACAAAGCAAAGGCCCATTCACCCCAGGCCATGGGATCCTTAGGGCTTCGTGGGTGAAAGTCGCAGGGCAAGAAATAAAAACGAAAGAACTTAAGAGAAGCCAGTGTTGGATCAAGCCAATGGCCCATCTACTCCGTCACACAGTGGCTAAAAAAACAACAATCCCAAAACCAGGTGCCATCAGGAGGTCCAGCAATGGTGTAGCGGTTAGGAGCGCAGGCTCTAATCTGGGAAAATCGGGTCTGATTCCCCACTCCTCCACATGCAGCTGCTGGTGTGATCTTGGGTCAGGTACAAGTTCTTTCAGAGCTGTTCTCTCATAAGCAGCTCTCTCAGAGCTCTCTCAGACCCACCTACCTCGTAGGGTGTCTGTTGTTGGGACAGGAAGGGAAAGGAGATTGAAAACCGCTCTGAGACTCCTTCAGGTAGTAAAGGGCAGGGTATAAATCCAAGCTCTTCTCTCTTCTTCACCTTTTAACATGTGTGTGTGTGAGAGAGAGAGCTGGCAAGTCGCTTCTGAGTTATGGGGACCCTATGACAACGTTCTACCCTTCAGAGCCTTGCTCAGGTCTTGCAAACTGATCATGTGACCAACATTCACCCTTTTTATTTATTTATTTCTTCGGTTTATATCCCGCCCTCCCCTCCTTTCAGAGGGCTCAATCCTGACACTTAAGAACCCTTCCTAAGCTCCCTCACGGCTACTCTTCCCAGTCCCAATATCTCCCTGATTCCTTCAGTGCAGTTGCCCCTTTGGTTGACGATGGAGCCAAGGAACAGAAAATCTTGAACAATTTCAGGTTCTTCATCATCAACCTAAAAGTTGTATAATTCGCTAGTACTCATTACTTTTGATGTGCAGCCATAACCTTGCTTTAACCTTCATCAGGAGTTTTTTTTCATGTAGTCTGCCAGGAAGGTGGTCTCATCTGCATATCTCAAAGTGTTAATGTTCCCTCCACCAATTTTCAGTTTGGTGTAGTGGTTAAGTGCGCGGACTCTAATCTGGGAGAACCGGGTTTGATTCCCCACTCCTCCACTTGCACCTGCTGGATGACCTTGGGCAAGCCATAGCTCTGGACCAGCTGTTCTCTCAAGGACAGCTTGGGAAAGAGCTCTCTCAGCCCCACCCACCTCACAGGGTGTCTGTTGTGGGGAGGGGAAGGGAAAGGAGATTGTAAGCCGCTCTGAGACTCCAAGTGAGTGAAGGGCGGGGTATAAATCCAATCTCTTCTTCTTCTTCTTCTTCTAAATCTAACCCAGTTTTCCTTAGGATACATTCTACCTATCGATTGAAGAGACAAAGAGATAAAAGCATCCTTGTCTGACACTTTGGTCAACTGGAATCCCTTCCATTCCTCCATATTCTGTCCCAACAATAGCCTCTTCTCTGGACTACAGGATGTGTGACAAAACAAAGAAAAAATACAGCAGAAAAAAATACTAAAATGGGGGGTGGAATTTAAAAAAATCTATAATAACAACATGAAAGCAAGGAGCCTCAAATTGGCCACTGGCCTATTTCGGCCACAAAGAATGAAAACATTGTGGCCCAGATTCACCCCACAACATTCTTCTGCTATTCTGCAATGGAAACAACGGTCTACTCCAGAGAAGCCAGGAAGGTGGAGGCAGCACAGATTGGGAGGGTGGGGCAGATCCCCTCCTGCACAACACAAACAGGCAGACCAGTTTCCAGTTCAGAGGTCTTGAGGTTGCGGCTCACTGGAATGATGCTCCAGAGGAAGCAACTGTAGGGACTTTAAAAACTTCCATTATAGGAGCAAAACATGGGGTTAGCCCAGAGGGCATGCAAAAAATAAAACTGCAAGGGCAGCAAGCTATGGGGGGGATGATAAGAACAGACAATGAACCCTCCTGGCTCAGACCAGGGGTCCATCTAGCTGTTAAGAACAAAAAGAACCCCAGGCTGGTTGGAGGGAACATATTCAAGTGTGTGAAAACACAAGTAACCCAACCCTCAACCCCGTGCACAGATCTTGCCCAAGAAGCCTCTTTCTCAATGCTCCTTGTGGCCACCTCTCCCTCTTTCACTCTTGTTCATACATATTTTCTCTCCCCACCCCTACTCTTGCCCAAATGCTGTGGATGAAAAGCTAAGCTCACCTTTCCGGCAGACAAGCAAAGGCCAAATTCTCCCTCCAGCCAGGGGAAACACGAAAGAAGAGAGGCCCCAGGGAATGGCATATTCCATGAATCCTCGTCTCCGTCTTGCAGAAAAACTGCGCCCTGGACACCAAGACAAGGCAGGGTTGATCTCTCCGGTGCTTGCAATTCCTTCTGGGAAATGTAGTCTCCTGCAACAGCAACAACCACAGAAAATTTTTAAAAGTGAGGTTTTTCGGAATGTGGAAAGGTTTCATTGCTCATTTGTTCTTTTGTGAGTCACTTTCCTGTGTGTTTGAATAAATCTTCCTTCTTGCTTTATCAACCCCACCCCTTCAGGCTCAATATAAAACTTACCTCACAGCAGCGACCCAAAGGCTTTAAACTTCCTACCCTAAGAACTTCTTCTCACTGAGGGGAGGCCTTACACCACACAAACAAAAAGGAAACAGTGTGGAAGTGGGCTTGAAACTTCAAGAGGGTCAAAGGAAGACACCACCCCCTCCCTTCTCTTACGAGTTCATACTGAAAGGGAAAAGAGCCTTACGCAGAGAGGCCAGGGTCTCACAGTTTTCCACCATCACTTCCCAGAAGATTTTCCTCTGGCCTGGATCCAGCAGAGCCCATTCCTCCTCCGTGAAGAACATGGCTACCTCCTCAAAGGACACCTCTGGGGGTCTCTGAAAGAGGAATATATGGCTGAGTGGATCATCTGTCCCTCTCCCTGAGCTCTGAAGAAGAAAAGAAGGATCCCATCACCCACTCAGTTAATTAAAAGAATGCAATACACCAGGGGTGGGCAAATTCTGGCCCGGGGGCCACATGTGGCCCGCCACAGAGTTTTTTGCGGCCCGCCAAGACAGTCGGCCACGTGGTATGATAGAGTACATTTGTCTCATTAAACTGATTCTAAAATTAAATGTGCTTGCAGCTACAGATGATATGAAATTAGCACAATAAATAAATAAATTGAATAAAACTACCACTATTTTATTTAATTTATATTTATGGATTTTTATGATACAATTTATAGCTTTTCTGAAATGCAAAGTTAACTAATGAATGCAATCATTTTAAAAGGTGAGGCCCTCCGCTAACCTCCGCTTCCACAAAGTGGCCCCCGAGCCAAAACAATTGCCCACCCCTGCAATACACAAAAACTGATGGCAAGAAAAATTGTATTAGTTTTTTCTAGCCTCTTTCAGTTATAGTACACTGAAACTCTCCAAGAAATACAAATTCAGAAAACTGCACAAACTGGGGCTTCTCTTAGTTTAGTGACAGTCCAGTGAAGTGAAAACACAAAAGAACCCTCACTGATCGTAAAAAGACTGTTCACTACACTAACTTCATTTTTAACTCCAGAAATACATCAACGTTCTATTTCCAGAGAAGGTTTCTGCTTTAAGATTTTTTCCCCCTGCGGAGGGGAAAACCTCTGTAAACATAAACAGGACTAATGAAGCTCATGATATATTATGTTCTATTTCCCCCCCCCCCCCCAAACAAAGCCAAGGCCTGCTCTTTCCAGGCTGTGCGATCCTCAGGGCTTCTTCACAGGTGAGAGATGCAGGGCGCCAAACATCCAGCACAAACAGACCAGCCTCAGAGGTCCGGCTGGTATTTGCTCCTGGTGGAATGACCGCAGTTTGCACAGCAGTGCCCTCGAACGGCAAGGAAGCTACTGCATCATTTCAACAGATTTCTGGATGTCATGGAATAGAATACTAAACTGGACAGAGGGATTATTTTTCTACAATAAAACGGAAAGCTAGGAGCCTCCAGATTGGGTCCAAAATCAGGATGACTATGGGAGTTGCCAAATCAATGTTCCCTCTAAGCTGAGTCGGTGTGAGCTAGCTCAGTTTTTTAGCCTCCGGCTCACACATTTCTGTCCTAGCTCAGGAAGGACGGCTCCAGAGCAAACTAACTGATGCAGCAGCCAAATCGCTCGCTCACAACTTTTAATGCCGGAAGCTCACATAGTAGACTTTTTGCTCACAAGACCCCACAGTTTAGAGGGAGCATGGGTTGCTGTGCCCAAAATGAAGCCCAGGGACACATCCTGGCCAAGAAAAACAGCAGCAAATTCCTCTCGTATTAAGCCAGGCCAGTGACAGTTTACTCCCGAGAAGCCCGGCCGGAGGAGGCAGCCCAAGCAGAGGGGGGGGGGGGGGGGCGGATTCCCTCCTCCCCAAAACAAACCTCCTCCAGACTTGTTTCCAGCTCAGAGACCTTCTGGAGGGCGACGCTCCCTGGGATCAGAGAAAACGACAGAGAAATGCAGGTCCAGGAGCAGCAGCAGCCGGCCCAAGGGCCCTTGGCGGAGCCCTGGAAGGAAAACCCACCGGGAGAAGGCAGCCAGGACCCCCCCACCCCCGGTTTGGAGAATGAACTAGACCTGGGGGGCGCCTCTCCCCCTCCCGCTCCCTCCCCCATGCCAAGGTCTCTCCTCTCCCCTCCCCTCCCCTCTTGTTGCCCCGAACCGACTGCAGGAGCGCCTCCGCTCACCTTCCCTGCTGCAGAGGGGCAAAAGCCAGAGGCTCCCCCCAGCCGGGGGAAAGGGGGCAGGAGAGGGGCGCCGGCGGGGGGCTCCATGCTCTCTCCCCACCGCCATCAAAAGGAGGGGTTGACCCCACTGGTGCTTGCAAGGCACTCTGGGAAATGTAGTTTCCCAGAAGAAAAAGGCGCTTCTTCACCCCGGGGGATCCACCTTGAGTCTCAAGTAGAACATTGGTAGATAAATAATAAAGTATTAACGCTTAATAAAGTAAATAAATACTGATGGGCTCACGGTCACTGTACTCGTTTGAAACCCTCCCCCCCCCTCATTAAAACCATAATTGGAAGCCCCCCACTCCGCCCCAGAAGAGGAAAGAAACCTCTTTCCAAATACTTCTCTTCTTCTTCCCCCCTTGCGGCAGGGAACTACATTTCCCAGAGTGCCTTGCAAGCAGCAGTGGGCCTTCCTCCCCCCCCTCTCTTTCACACACACACATACACAGAGCAAGGCTCATGGCTGCTTCAGAGTCAGAGAGGTTAAAAGGCAAACCTGCCTGCTCCTACCTCTGTCTCTGTCTCTGTCTCTCTCTCAGACACACACACACACCGCTTCTGCTTTCTTCACCGGGACTGCGGCTCCTTGGGGGGAGGGGGGAGGGAGGGAAGAGAGAGAGAGAAAACAAAATTGGAGTCCCAGCTTTAAGACCAATAACGTTTTATTCCAGGGATAAGCTTTTGTGTGCAAGCACACTTCTTTGGAGGGAGGGTGGGTGAGTGGGTGGATGGATTCTTCTGACAAGCGCAATATATCTCCCTTTGAAATCCCTTTGTAAGAGGGGCGTGGCGTCGCGACCCAAGATGGCGGATGCCTGAACCGAGTGCTCCTTAACCCTCCCATCTTTAAAGCTTTGAAGCACAGACCTACGCGAGACGGTTTTCTTTTTAAATATGCGAGGACCCGGGGGGAAGAAAGCTGCAACGAAAGGCACGGAGAATACAACGCAGCAGCGATTACAACTGCCTATCCGAACGGCCGACGCAGAGACCGCGGGACAACAGCGAGGCTCCAAAATGGCGTCGGAAGCAGACAACAAAGGTATCGCTGATCCACCAGACGCTCCGGTAACCTTAAAAACACTGCAGCAGACCTTAAAAACTGCCTTACAAACAACTGAACAATCCATAATGAGCAAATTGACACAAAAATTAGACGTGACTTTACAATCTATAATAGAACAAATAACAGACTTAACTAAAGCTTTGGACATTACTGAAAAAACGGCAGAAGCAGCGCAAGAATTAGGAAAGCAAAATTATGATAAAAATTTGGAATTACAAAAAGAACAAACCGAATTAAGAGAAAGAGTCCTTACCCTTGAGGCTTTAGTCAGAAGGAAAAACCTTAAATTTCGGGGTTTTCAAGAAGATCCAGCAGAAACCCCAACTCTAGTGAAACTAATGTCAGAATGGCTGGCAAGCACTTTGAAGTTGGAAGAAGGCACTTTACCTAACATACTAAGAGCTTACAGGATAGGATCTCCAAACAATGCATCCAGAAAATTTCCTAGAGATATACTAGTGTCTTTTGCAGACATAAGAGTAAAGATGGACATCATGAAAATAGCACGGGAAAATGGATATCTCCCATACCAAGAACTACAAATAACGGTATTTCCAGACCTTCCTGCAGAAACTCTACAACTTCGTAAAAAAATGAAAACAACTACCCAAAGACTGAGGGAAGAACACATCAAATACCGCTGGATTGCTCCAAGCAAATTAATGGTGAGACATCAAGGAAAAACCTATTATGCCAACAATGAAGAAACAGGTACAGCTCTCTTGGAAGAACTTAATTTAGAAGAGCAGATGGAGATCTCCAAAAAATCTTCTAAGAGACGTCTTTCAATGACTCTTTCTCCATTCAAAGCTAGCAAAGTGCCAGTCCGGGACTCAACCTTTAAAACTGGTCTGTAAAATGATACTGTCATATCTTTTATACCTAATAACTGTCTATGTTTATTTAAAAAATTAATAATCTTTTGCTTTGTAGGAAAACAATTTTAAAAGAATACATTTAGATAGGGAGGGGAAGGGAACAGTAAGGTTTTTGTAGCCACAGGAAGAACTACAAACTTGGAAGGTCCAGCTTGTAAGCGGACCATAGTAAGAGATTGTTTTAAAGTATCTTTAAAGTTAAAAATTATTGTTAGTTGAAAGTTTAGTGGGTGGGGGATTTGGGGAGGGAGGGAGGGAAGGGAGTTTGGGGGGAATAAATATTTAAATTGTGTTATACTCCTCACTGTTAACAAAAAATTTTATAGAAACTAAGAGGAACAGACTTTCTAATTAGAATTATCTGTTATTGGCTACTTTAATATAACCCTTGAGCATTGTAAATCTCATTATGAACAGTGTTTTCTCTTGGAACGTTCGTGGATTGAACAACAAAATCAAACGAAGGCGAATTACGTCACAAATATTGAAGCATAAACCAAAAATAGTATTATTGCAAGAGACACACATAAAAAACTGTAGAGAACCCGTTTTAGCCACATCCTGGTACACCCAACAGTTTGCCTCGCCAGGCTCCTCTAAAGCCAGAGGTACTGCAGTATTGTTAGCAAAAAATGCACACTTTGAAGTGAAAGATACTATGATAGATCAGCAGGGCAGATACGTGTTTGTAAAAGGTAATCTAGATGGAACACAAATTACCATAGGCTCAATATATGCACCTAATGATGGGCAACTACTATTTATGAAACAAACTTTGGAATCTTTGAGGCTTTTTAAAGAAGGAGGGATTATAATAGGAGGTGACTTCAACTATGTAATGAACACATTGCTAGACAGGTCTAAAAGAAAACAGAGACAAAAACCCCAATCCACCAGATATGACTCAGAACTTCAAAATATCATTAGAAAATATGGTCTTACAGATGTCTGGAGGATACAACATCCAGAAGTAAAAGATTACACATTTTATTCCTACAGATTTAATTCCTATACCAGAATAGATTATATTCTAGTTTCTTATGACCTTCTTCCCAAAACACTTCATTCAGACATAGAATTTAAAATCTGGTCTGATCATTCTCCAGTTTCTTGTTCAATAGATCTCAGTAAACAAAAAATAACTAATAAAAAATGGATTTTAAATAAATCAATTTTATTGAAAACAGAGATACAACAACAACTTTCAAAAGCAATTAAAGAATTCTTTGAGTTGAATAATCCAGATGACACAACGCATCAGAACAACTGGGATGCGATGAAGTCAGTCATTAGAGGCCATATCATATCTGCAACATCATACCTAAAAAAAGACAAAGAAGAAAAAATTAAAATATTACAGAAAAACATAATTAAACTTGAAAAAGAGCATAAAGACACAGGAAATAAGACAATATTTAAACAGATGATGGCTGAAAAAAGAATATTAGAAACAGAAACTTCACAAAAAATACAGAAAGATTTACTCTTTTTAAGAGAACAATACTGGAGAAAAACACCTAAAACATTGAAAATACTCTCATGGAGAGTAAAAGAAAAAAAATCACAGAGATATATACACGCCTTGAGAGATTCTCAAGGAAAAATCCACACAGAAACAAAATCAATTATCCAAGTAATGGAAGAATATTTTTCCAATTTATATAAATTTAAAAATCCTGAAAAAGGAGTATTAGATAAATTTTTTGAAAACAATGATATTTTAAAAAAACTGACAACCCAACATAGAATGTATATGGACGCTCAAATATCTAAAACAGAAATCCTAGAAGTAATAGCCCAAGCTAAAAATAATTCAACTGCAGGTCCAGACGGCTATCCGTTTGAATTTTATAAGACACTTAAAACAGAGTTAATAGATCACTATTTAGAATTGGCCAACAATATCATGGAAAATGGCATTCTACCAAATTCTTGGCTAAATTCCGAAATAATTTTAATCCCTAAACCTCATAAAGACAAACTTTTAGCATCTTCATACCGCCCAATCACTTTACTAAATACAGACTCAAAACTTTTTACTAAAATTATTGCAAATCGTATGAAAAAGATTCTGCCTAATTATATAAGTACAGATCAAACTGGATTTCTCCCAAATCGTAATATTATGGAAAATTCTAGAAAATTAATAAACATAATAAATTATTGTACCACAAATAAACAAGAAGCTTTGTTAATTGCTTTAGATGTAGAAAAGGCTTTTGACAGTATCAATATAAAATATTTACAAAAACTAATACAACATATGGAATTTGGCGAGAAATCCCAAAGAACTATACAAGCAATATACGATAATCCTTCATCAAAACTAAAAGTAAATAACCATTTTTCCAATCCAATACAACTACAGAGAGGAACTCGCCAAGGATGTCCCCTGTCTCCACTTCTTTTTATTTTAGCCATTGAACCATTGGCCGAAATTATTAGAAAAAATTCAAAAATCATGGGCATACAAATTGGTGATACACAATATAAAATCTCTCTTTATGCTGATGACATCATAATCTACATCACTAAACCAGAAAGAACTTTAATAGACCTTCAGGATATAATGGAAAAATTTGGAGAAGTCTCAGGCCTAACATTTAATAAAGAAAAGTCATACATTCATCCTTTAAACATCGATACAAAACGGGTAGATAATATAACTAGGATTTTTAAATATAAAATTCCAGTAAAATCATGGAAATATTTGGGCGTCCATATAACTTTACAACAAGATTTGTTGCTTGAATACAATTATGAAAGAGTACATAAAGAAATCAAAACAACTTTAAAAGAATGGTCAGCCAAAATTTTGTCTTGGAATGATAAATTTTATTTAATTAAAAATTTTATAATACCTAAATATGTATACCTCTTTAGAACTCTCCCATTATCTATTTCAAAAAAACAGCTTTTGTCCTGGCAAGCAGATGTGAACAAATTCTTCTGGAATAACAAAAAACCAAGGATAAATCAGAAGACACTGTGTAGACCCTCTTCACGAGGGGGAATAGACTATCCAAATTTAGTATTTTACTATGAAGCCACCCTTATAGCAACACTTATTCAGGCAGCTATTGCTAAAGACTCCCCAGCTTGGACAATGATAGATCTTGGAGCATTGCAAATGAAACAAATTCCTTTATACGACTTACTGTGGAATTCTGGCAAAATTAAAACTTTAAGAAAAAACAAAACACATTATCAACATCTCTGTTAATATGGGAACGTTGGAAAAAAATTCTAGCCCCTGACATTTCAAGTATAGCCTCTTATACAAATCAATCCTGGTTTGAACCTGGAAATGATATGAAATCATACTCAGATTGGTATCAAGCAGGAATAACCAGACTAGAACATTTTATGGAAAAAGGAGCAGTAATAGATAAAGTCAAATTAGAATCAAAAATAAAAAAACCAGTACACTGGTATAAATATCTACAATTAAAACATCTACTGGAATCCCCTCGTTTGATAGAAACTAGAAACAGAATTAAAACCCCTTTTGAAAATTTAATAAGCCAATCAAAAAATCACATAATAGGCTTAATTACAAAAATATATAGATTCTTAAGTGACGCCAAGGAAGAAAAACTAACTCTATATCAAAAGCAATGGCACCAAGATCTAAATATCGAATTGACAGAAGAGGATTGGTCAGAAATATGGACTGCCCCTAGTATAACATCTAAAATACACGCAGTGAAGTTACAGAACTTTAAAATTATGGCAAGGTGGTATATACCTCCCACAATTTCCAATATAATAAATAATAAATTTTCACCAAATTGTAAGAAATGTGGCCAAAGAGCAAATTTCATGCACTGCTGGTGGGATTGCCCGCAAATAAAGCGGTTTTGGAAAAAAATATTAGATTGTATCTTAAAGATAACAGGAAATAACTTACCAATGAAACCAGAAGTTATCCTGTTGGAGCACTGGCGAAATCTAAAACTTACACAAAATGAAAAGGTAAAGATTTCAATGTTACTAACAGTAGCCAAAAATCTTATAGCAATTAGGTGGATAGATCCATCTGTTCCAACTTTAATTAAATGGCAACAAAAGTTATGGGACTACTTTTTATTATCTAAGTTATCATACCTAAACAGTGATAGCCCTCCAAATCTGTATCAAAAAAAAGTTGTTCGTGTATGGTTTACTATTATAACCTATCTAACTAAGGAAGAGATACTTCCGGCTAATCCGGCGTACCAAAAAATGATTTATATGTGAAATACAGTTTGGATAAAACAGTAAAATTACTTTCAGTGAGGTCAAATGTAATGTAAAGTTTTGGTTCTTATGGTTTATAATGTTTCAAAGAAAAATTGTAATACAAAATATGACTTGTTTTTCTGTTGTAAAAATTGAAAAATTGTTAATTAAAAAAAAAAAAGAAATCCCTTTGTAAGAACACTGCTACTCTTAGGTCAGCAACTGAATGTTGTGGTTTCTAATGTCAGACTTATGTCCGTTTTTTTCTTTGCATCCTCCTGGACTGAATCCTCCTGGACGGAACAGAGACCTAGGTTTCCTGTCTCGTTACTGGTGCTGGTATCTCCACACCTACTTCCCCTCTGCATATCACACCTAGTCCAATCATGGCTGCGGATGCCACTTGGCATCTGAAATCATCTTTATAACGTTTATTTCTCTGGTTTCTCGTGTTACATTCTATGGCACGCATGGCCTGGCCCAGCAAAGTGACATTTATGTCAGATCCGGCCCTCTTAACAAATGAGTTTGACCCCTCTATGCTAGGAAATACCCACGGTTTCTTCTTTTTCTTCTTCAGTCCTTCTGTTTTGAGGCAGAGCGGCTCTCCCGCAGTGCTCAGTTAGAGTAAGTGAGGCTGACAGGAGGAACGGAGGAAAAGTATCAGTGATCTGACTAGGCCAGAGAAGGGGCCTTCGCTCAGTGGCGGAGGTTCTGTTCTGCGTCTCTGAAGTCTGTAAGTCAGCCAGTGGCATTTGAAAAAAGAGTTTGGAGGGGAGGATCTTCCTTTGTAGGGCGGAGAAAGGCCCCCCCCCCTTCTTTGTGGCCCTCTTGAGGCACCTCCCCTGGGAGTGAAATAGACCAGGCTTGATGGAAAGTTGCAGGCAAAATCTTGGTGGAGAACAGGAGAGTCAGCTGTGAGGAAGGACCAGGAGCCAGGCAAGAGACGCTGCAGCCGCCTTCCAGGAGACGAATGGGGGCTCGGGAGGTGGAATTGCTTTTCCTCCTGACGTTCTGCTCTTCCTTGGCCGGTTCAGAGGAGGCCCCAGTGGGAGCCAAGCCAGGCCCGGACCAGGCCCGCATCCTCTTGTCTGCATCCTCTTTCTCCTCAGATAATGTGAGAACATTAATGGAAACCAGACGAATCGATTGGGGTGGGAAGGATCCCTTCTCTCCTCTCTATTCTGCAATCCAGGGAATACTATCTGGATGTCTGGAAGGAGGATGTGGACTTTTGTCTTCTGTATTTCCCCCTCCCCCCTCGGAAAAGACCCCTCTTACCTTCCTCCCCCTGAAAAACCAAAAATGCAGCTCTTACCTGTTGAGCTGCACTGTGAGAAATCAATTCCTGCCCCCTGCCGTTTGTCGTTTTTTAATAAGAGCACCAGAGGAGGCCTGAAGGATCAGTGCATCCAGTCCAGCATCCCGTTTCATACAGGGACCAGCCAGCTGCCCTGGAGAGTCAAACACAGAGGGCGGGGGGGGGGGGGGAGGCCTTCCCCACATGTAGCCTCTTGGCACTGACATTCTGGGGTTTACTGCCTCCTCACAACAACCCTTTGAGGTGGATCTGGCTGAGATGGTTCGCCTGGCCCGAGGTCAGGGATGTTCTGGCCCAGGATGTGGTCATTCCCTCTGTTTCTTGACATGGCTCCTCCCCCGATCCTCCTGAAGCTGGCGGTCAGTTTTCCACTGCCTGGCTCTGCTTCCTGGTAAAGGGTGCCTCCCACAGAGAGGTGGACAGACAGGTGCCTCTCCCCCCCCCACACCCCACGAAGAGCCACCCCTCCTTTCCTGTTTCCGGTGGTTATGGATGGGAGCCCCTCCCCTTCTCACTCCGCTCCCCAACCTCTTGACTTGCTGCGATTGCAATAGTCTATTGCTGCACAGTTGTCCATTTGAGATGTTTAATGGCAGTTTCGGTACTGAATGAGCAATGCTGCTTCTGCTGCCTCAGGTTTCCATCCCCCAGGTGGTGCCTGGAGCTGTCTCTGAATCACAACTGATTTCCAGATCAGTTCCTTGGGAGAAAATGGCTCACGTTGAGGGTGATGCTAAACCATGATTCCTGGCTGAGGTCCCTCCCCACCCTGTTCCCTCCCCTCCCCTCCCCTCCCTCGGCTCCATCCCCCCCCCCTCCTCCAGGAACCTCCCAGGGTGGTGTTCACAGGACTGTCTCTCTGCCTCCTGAGAAATGATTTGCTGCAATGTGGGACCAGCCAGCAGCCTCAGAGAATCATCCTGTCCGGGCAAACTGAAGGCAAAATTAGATGTAGAGCAAATGTCACACACGCTCCTTGCTTTGCTGCGGGGACCCAAAGTGGCTTGTATTGGTTCTTTCGACCAGGGCTTTTTTTGTAGAAAAAGCCCAGCAGGAACTCATTAGCATAATAGGCCACACCCAACAGCAGAAACTCATTAGCATATTAGGCCACACCCCTGACAGCACAGGTCCCTCCCAGGATCGGCTTCCCCAGGCACCCTGCAGCTGCACCATGCCTGGGGAACCCGAGGGGGCCTTAGCTTCCCCAGGCGCCCCACGGCTTGCAAAGTGCCTGGGGAACCCGGGGGAGGGGGGGCTGTAGGCGTGGCCAACTTGGAAGCCAGCCGGAGCTCCGTTCCTGTGCGTTCCTGCCCAAAAATAGCCCTGCTTTCTCCATGTTATCCTCAAAACAAACCCTGTGAGGTAGGCTGAGCTGAGGCCAGCCACCAACTTTTGATAGCTCAGGGTCTGATACCTCAGGGGAGTTGCTCAATCCCATGAGTTGTGCAGAGGAGAGATATTTGCCACCTTCCCTGTCTGTGCTGCTGTGACACTTCCCTGTCTCCTCATGAGTAAACCTTTGCTTCCATTGCAAATAGCAGAGGGATGTGGTTGAGCTCATTTGTGACAGGGCGGTTCATTTCCCTCCGTTTCTGGCACTGCAGGTCCCACCGTCATCCTGAAATGGGCGGCCCAATATTGAGGCCCATGGCTTTCTTTCCCATTAGTCACGCCTTCCTCAGTCGACCACGGCTTCCAATGCAAAAAGCACCTTGTGAGTGTATGGAACACACTGTCCATTGCTTAAAAAGGCTCTTTCAGGGAGGTGACCCTTGGGTGTCTTTTCCCCTCTCCCTCACCTAATCAAGCATTCATTGCAAATGTACAGGAAGTACTTACAGCTGGATTTTATTATGCATAGATTTTCAGGGGTTCCAGTTAAATATGGGGTATTTCCAAGTAAGCATATTTGGGATTGCTTCTGCAGGCCACTCTGTTCAGCAAGAGTCATCAAGTTGCTAGACATCCCTTATTTCAGAATACCACAGTACTGTCAAATATTGCAATGTATTATTTCCAGAGCAGACATGCAGTAGCTCTTTGTTCTGGTATTTTAATCTGGCAACTCTGGTATCCTACAGAAAGAGCTACGCAACAAGACGCCAAAACATGAACAAAGCCGGAAAACGCTGCCACACTCAGTGTTGTACTATAGCAACAACGTGGCAATAGTGTCACTTGGAAGAATCACACAGTTATAATCATTAACGTAATATCCCCAGAAGTTTTCCAGGCAGTTTTCAGAAGTTTCCAATGAAGGATCTAGATATGAACTTTGTTTCGATGTTCTTTTTCAGGGAAACTGCGAATAACATAAAATAAACCAGGACACGAGGCATGCCCACAAACTGGCAGCAATGCTAATTTTGGCGTCTTGGTGCATGGCTCTTTCTGTAGGATTTAACTCCGGGATCCTTCACCTGCAAGATCGATTTTGGATGCAGTTTATTCTTCCGCTGTAATTCTTTGCTGATACTGTTGGAAATGATTTCAGTTTGTCTTCTTTTAATGCAAGTTTGTGAATGGTCCTTTAGAAAATACTCCGTAGCTCTTTCTTGCCTTTGTGCCGTTAGAGTATAAAGCGCTTCCATTCCCGTTCTCTGGCATCTTCGGAGGGGTGGATGCAAGACTTCAAAGCTCCATGCTCAGCTAGACCATTCCCTACCCACTGTTCCAAACAGGATTTCGTTTCGGGGGTGTCTCCTTGCAGAGTCCTCGTTCCATTACTTCCAGCATCAAAGCAAATGGGGTTAGAGTTTAGATAGAATAAGAAGGAAAAGGTGGGTGTGGCTGGATGACCTGGTGGCATGGGGGTGTGGCCTAATATGCTAACGAGTTCCTGCTGTTAGGTGTGGCCTGTTATGTTAATGAGTTCCTGCTGGGCCTACAAAAAGAGCTCTCTTCAACTCTAAACCTCTCTTGTTTCTTTTCCAGGAATCTGCACTCTTTAAGAGGTGCTACCCAAGTCCGAGGTCCTGATAAGCACCTGACAGAAGGGCCCAATAACACCTGCCCGAGGTATACATGCGGGAGACTCTTGCCAGGTTAAGTGGGGGGAGAACGCTCCTGGAGTTGAGACGTATACATAGTCGGCCCAGTTGGGTTCCAGGACTGAGGGCTGCACCACTGCGTACAATCTGTTGCTCTACAGTTTCCGTTCTCTTTCAGATCTCTGCTGGTTTCCCCTGTAGCTGCAGTCTAAAAAACCCTCTTGCTTCCTTTGCTGGGTTCCCCATCCTGTTGGCTGCATTTGATTTACCCTGTATAATCTGCCTCGAACCTCAGTGAGAGAGGGGACTCTAAATGGTGTGAACCCATGCAATAAATGAGGAGGGAGGGGTCCCTGGGGGTGGAAGTGGCAGATGCCTCCACCCCCACCCCAAGAGCGACTCCTGAAAGTTTAACCTGCAGGACTGGAATGACCTGATACCCGGCCTGGAGAGACCAGGACTCCTGGGGCCTTCTATGGAAGGGGGCTTCATTCCCCTCCCCCTTTCCAAAGATCTCTCAATAAAGAGACTTGCGGAGTCCCCATCAGGGCTCATTTTGTAGCAGGAGCTCCTTTGCATATTAGTCCACACACCCCTGATGTAGCCAGTCCTCCAAGAGCTTACAGTTGCCCCTGTAAGAAGAACTCTGTAAACTCTTGGGAGGATTGGCTACATTAGCGGGGTGTGGCCAAACATGCAAAGGAGCTCCTGCTATGAAATGAGCCCTGGTCCCCATTGTTTTACTAGCAGTTCAGCATCCTTAGGAAGGGCTCCCCTCTGCAGGACACACTCCAGGTCCACAGAACGGACTTCCTCCCCACAAAAGAGGCCCCCCCCCCCCGAATCCTCTCCTCTCCCCCCTGGTTCCCCAGGGGAAAAAACCCTTAACTCAGAGTCTCAGACGCATCTCCAGAGAAGAGTTCAGTCTCTTTTATTAGACAGTTCCTCCAACTACAGCAAAGACAGGTTAGTGAACCATAGGAATTTTGGAAACGACACATTTATAAGCAGCAGTGTGTTTTCAGCAGCCATTCTGGATTTAGCCCCTGCTCGTGACTGCGTCTGAAGCTTCCAGCTAGGCCTGGGAGAGGAGGGCAGGAATCTTGGTAGCAGCCGGGCAACAAAACTAGAAGTGGGTCTCTACCCAGAAATACACAGGAGTTTCCCAACCCGGAGTTGGCAACCTTTGGGCTGTAGCCAGGAATTTTTAAGTCAAGGGGGGCATTTAAATTCTTTGAGGGCACTGGCTACTTTAATTCAAGCTAATTTAATGAAAGGGCAGAGGTGGACTGGCAGCAGATGGCAGCACCCCTTGCAGGTTTTGTATTCAGAGTTGCGGCAAGAAGCGCTGGCAGCGACAGTGCAGCCAGGGATGTCTTTCGGCACCATCGTCTCCTCCATGAGATCGGCTCCTTCTGGCCTTGAATGCTCTAAAGAAATCCTGCCCCACATGACTTTGGAGCTGGACACCCTTCACCCCCACCCCCACCTCCGTCCTCTCTCTCCCAGCTGCTCCCGCTGCCACGTCTTCCGCCACCGTGGCACGTCCCATATCTCAGGCTGAGCAGGAGGAGGTAACTGGGCAGAGGGATCTGATCTCCACAGAGCAGCCAAGCAGAAGCCGTGGCGGCGCAGGGGGAGTTTGTGTCGGGCTCTGCGTACTGCCAGCTCAGGGGCCTTTGAAGAAACTCTGCCCCCCCCCCCCGATCTCCCCAGAGCAGACTACAGCAGCCCCACCTCGCCTGCTGGCGTGCCCACCTGGCTGCCTGGCGCTGCTACTGCCAGCTTAGGACCCACAGCCCCTTCCCTCCCCCAACTGCCTGCCCGGGATGAAGCCAGTGGGGCTGCTGGCAGGAGGGGAAGTTGCTTCAAGCAAGCCCCACTGGGGGAAGGAACGGCGGCAACCGTGGGGAGTCCTCTGGGTGGCCAAGAGTCGGGGGGGTTGGGCTGGAGGGAAACTCATGGGGCCTTGGCAGGAAGTTGGGGGGCCAGGCCCTCAAATGCCCCACTGGATCTTTGGTACTGCTTTGGGCCTAAAGTACTGGAAAAAGGGGGTAAGGCGCTCCTCCCCACGCGGCAGCAGGAGTCCTCTCTCTCCCAGAACAATACAAGAGAAATACAGAAGAAGCCGACTGCAGGGAAAGGAGGGGGGAGCAGTGCAGGGGGGAGCCAGAGGATCTTCCTCCGTCCATCTTCAGCCCCTGCCAAGTGGCCGCTCTCTACAGGAAAGGCTCTTCCACAGGCAGGATTCTGGGGCAGGCAGGATTAACTGATGAGTGCTGTCCGGAAAGAGGGAGGAGGGGGGAGAGTTGTCAGAAGAGAAAGCTTCCCTGAGCCAGGGGAACTGCAAAAAAACCAGGGATAACAATGCTGTCCCACCCCCACCCCACTTCAAGGTTGCTGCGAACAACGTCTGTGGACCAGGTTCAACTTGCAGAAAAGGTTTTCGGACTCCCGGACCCTCTCAGTGCTGTGTGGCCCTTTTGAACTTCACTGACCTGCTTTGGGCAAAGTCTAAGAGAAAGGCCATATATATCCCAGAGAGCACTACAGTCGGGGTCTCAGAACCGATTGACCCTCCCGGGCCCTAAGGACGCCAGGCTTGGTATCACCAGGGCCAGGGTCTTTTCAGTGGCGGCCCCATCCTGGTGGAATGAGCTCCCAGAGGAGATCAGGGCCCTGCGGGACCTTGTACAGTTTCGCAGGGCCTGCAAGACAGAGCTCTTCCGCCAGGCCTTCAGCTAGGGTGCCGCCACCACTATAGTGCCCTGGCCCTTTGTTTTTGGTTTTTGACATCTCGCCTTGGTCTTTGACACATCGCCTTGGCTTGACATCTTGTTTGTGCGGCTGGGAAGCTTGAGCAGAATATGACAGCTAAGCTAATAAACATTCCTAGGAAGGAAGCCATCTTTGATTAACTAGTGAACCAACTTCAGCACTTTATGAAATTGTATTGGTCATTATGCATGGTTTTAGCTGTTTTTACGCTGTTTTATTTGTATTTATGCCCTGACCGTGAGCCGCCCTGAGCCTGTATTGCGGGGAGGGCGGGGTATAAATGGAACAAACGATAATAATAATAAGGGTGTAGACAGACACACCCAAACCAAGGGAGGGGGCCCTCTATCTTCTACCGCCCCTGCTGCCTGGGGGTTTCCTGACTTTCTCCTCTGCCCGGGGTCTCAGGGGGAAAGGTGGGCTGTGAAGAAACAGAGAGACCCTTACCTGTGGGGGGTGGCAGGGGAGTTGCTGCAAGAGAGAGCAAGAGAGTGAGTCGTTACATTTTATTATTGATTGATTCAATTTATACCCCACCCTCCCCGCCTCCCTCCCCTGCCTTTTCTCCAGGCTCAAAGCGCCTGACAGAAAGGACGAAAACATCACAGTAGGATAATCCAAACAGCATCCCTCCAATCTGCCCACCCCCAAGATGCCAGCTATCCAAAGCCCCTCCAAAGCCCTGGCAAGCCAACGGGCCACACAGCGCCTCTGGACGGTCTCCGAGGAGGGCCCCCTTCCTCACCTCTTCAGGGAGCCTCTCCCCCAGAGCGGAAGCTGCAGTGGAGAAGGCCCCCGAACCGAAGGGGGGTTCTGGTCGATGCCAGGGAAGCCACCCCAAGTGGAGGAACGACCCACCTGCGGGCAGCCTGAGGAGGGCAGTTGGGGCACAGGGACACCTGGGGGAAGAGGGTCCTTCCCAAACTGGGAGTGAGTGGGCAGGTTTGCTTCCTGCAGAGGGTCCAAAGCACCCCTCCCCCATCCTGACACACCATGCCAAAAGGCCTCCCAGTTTTCTCCTTGGGGCTCACCACTGTTCCCTCTAAGCTGAGTTAGTGTGAGCTAGCACACAGTTTTTTTAGCCTCCAGCTCACAGATTTTTCTCTCTTGGCTCAGGGAAGGAGGGCTCCAGAGCAAACTAATCTATGCAGCAACCAAATCGCCCACTCACAACTTCAATGCCAGTAGTTCACAAAGTAGAACTTTTCCTCACAAAACCGGTCCCAGCTCTTGATAACGCTGCCCTTGGCCTCAACACCAATGGTGAAGAGCTTGGGCAGGATTCTGCATGCCTCCCTTTCAGTGGAGGTCCAGATCACAAATGCTGCCAGACTTGCTTTTTTCCATCGACGCCACACCAAGCAACTGGTTCCTTTCCTTGCACCCCCTGACTTAACTATGGTGATCCAGGCAAAGGTCACCTCCAGGCTAGACTACTGTAATTCGCTCTACGCAGGGCTACCCTTGAGGCTGAGCTGGAAACTTCAGCTGGTCCAGAAGGCAGCAGTGTGTGTGTTCTTATGGGAAGACCATCGAGAGCACACATTCAACCAGGGCTCCGCCAGCTGCTCTGGCTCCAGACACAAGGGGGACGAGGAGACTGGATTTATACCCCGCCCTTCCCTACCCAAAGGAGTCTCAGAGCAGCTTACAATCCCTTTCCCACCCCACAACAGACACCCCGTGAGGCAGGTGGGGCTGAGAGAGTTCTCCCGAGAACTGCCCTTGAGAGAACAGCTCTGAGAGAACTTGTGACTGCCCCAAGGTCGCACCAGCAGCTGCATGTGGAGGAGTGGGAAATTGAACCAGATTCTCCCAAATTAGAGTCCATGCTCCTCACCACTACACCAAACTGGATCAAGTTCAAGTTGCTGGTTTTGATCTTCAAAGCCCAACGTACTCTGGGACCGACATGTCTGTGGGACTGTCTCTCCAAAGACATCTCCCCCAAAGAGTGTTATGCTCCGTAGATCCCCAGCCCCCAAAACATCCCGCTTAGCCTCAACTGGCCCCACTGCTGGACCTCCTGAGGGCACCTGGGATTCTTGGCCCCTGTGTGACACAGAGTGTTGGGCTGGAGGGGCCACTGGCCTGATCCAACACTGGCTTCTCTCTTCTGTTCTTATGTAACGACAGCTAGCGCCTTTTCAGCCCTGGCACCGAGTGAGATCAGAGCCCTGTGGGACTTAATACAGTTCCATGGGGCTCGCAGAATGGAGATGTTCCGCCAGGCCTACAGCTGAGGGGGCGGAAATTCCAGCAGGACTGGGCTCCCCTTGCCCTATTTTGCTTTATTTTGCTTCATCCATCTGTCACCTCATTCCGTCATCCACCGGCGCACTTCAAACAGGATCTCATTGAGTTAGATTGTTTGCTCTCTGCTTGTTAGTTATAAGTGTGCTCGATGGGTTTTAATGCTTCCTTTATGTTTAATAATTAACTTATATTTATTGTTTTAAGATTGCTACATTATTAATGTTACTGTTATGGAATTTTACTGTTATGAAAGAAAGAGAAAACTCTCTCCTGATCCATGTTCCCAACACGAGGAATCATTGTACAAACCTCTACTAGCCCCCCCCCCTCCCCGCCCCAGTCGTCTCTTTTCTAAACTGGAAACCCCCACACTCCTCAGCCTTTCCTCACAGAAAAGGTGCTCCAGCCCCCTCATCGTCTCGGTTGTCCTCCACCGTACTTTTTCTAGGGTTCTGAGTCGGGCCAGAACTGCTGAAGAAATCAAAGTATTTGACTGTATCCCAAGGCCCTGGGGGGGGGGGGGGGCTCATCCCTTTAGCCTAGAAATGGCAGCTCCCCAAACAAGCTGGGGAAAGAGCCACCTCACCCCCCAAAAGGGGAACTTTCTGAGGCCGGGCCCCCTCATTTCTCCATCTCAAGTTGATCCAAATGATGGGCAGATGCCAGAGCAGGAGGGGGGAGTTGCAGCCCCCAGCCCCTCACCTTTCTTGTTCTTCAGGTAGAGGTAAAGCCCCACGGCCACAAAGACCAGCCCCAGAACAGCCCCCACGGCCCCCGTCCACACTTTGCTCTTGGCAGAGTCCGACGTCTGTGGCTCTGTGGGAAGAGAAGGAGCCTCGCGTGAGCAGACGGATCGGGGCCAGGCTTGGCCTTCGACCCCCACAGATTTCACAGGGAGAATTGGGTCCCTTTGGGAAAAACACACGGGGAAAGACTGAGAAGGAATTCAACCAACCCTGTGGGGGCAGCTGCCACCAAAACAGTATTGCTTTGATGTGGATGACCCCACCCACTTTCTAAAAACACCTGGTGGGCAACAGAAGCGTTGGCGATAGGCGCCAGGGCACCCATGGGCACCATGTTGGAGATCCCTGTACGGCACCCTGGCATAGGGCTTCATCCCACACTAGAGAGGGGCTTCGGCTCACTCATGGAAGGGGGAGGCCTTGAGAACTGGGGGGGGGACTCACTGCACTGTGAACTGATCAGTTCATACAAGACCTCGGAACTCCTGCCCACATTGTGGAATCGTGTACCCACAGGAGAGAGGGGAAGCCCTGGAGTCTCTCACCCCATTGCACGGTGATGGGCTCCTTCAGGCTGCTGTGCTCCACCTGGCAGGCGTAGATATCTCCCCGCTGGGGCACCGTCTCCAGCATCACCTGGTTCACGAAGGTCCAGTCCCCGTTCTGGATCTCATCCGCGTACCCCAGCCCTTCCATCTGCTCCTGCCCATTCTTCAGCCACTTGATCTTAATCTCCGAGGGGTAATACCCGGACGCGGTGCAGATCAGGAGGGTGTGGTGGGCCAGGGGGTCCCCCTTGGTGGGGGAGATCTTCACCGTGGGCTCAACTGGAAGAGTGGGGGGAAAGAGGGAGGAATTTCAGAGATGGAGGAGAACCGGAGAAGCACAGACCGATGGACAAGAAGAGAACTTTCTCATGCCCACAGCTGACGTATTTCTACAGACACAATCTCTTGGCCTCTCCCACCCACAGGAACCAACCAGCCAGTCCTGCATTCCCTTTCTGGGAACGACCAGCCAAACTGGAGCCTCCCAGAATTGACCTAATGGGTTAATTTGAACTCTCCAGAAGCCCCTTCTGATAGGGGAGAACTTGCCGTGTCTGCTGCTGCTGCTGCTGCTGCTGCTGAGGCAATCCTGGCCTGGAGACCAGTGGACCACTCAAGGGGAGCATGAAATTCTCCTCTGGCATTTGGTGCTCAGAGTAGACTGCCTCTCCTCATGGAGGCTCCGATTCACCACCATGGCTAGCAGCTGCCAACAGATGTTCTACTCCGGATAACACAGCTGAACTGGGGAGACCTGAGTTCAGATCCTGGAACTACTCTGTTCTACCAAAGACCCAGCCTTCTTCTCCCAGGGCTGCCTTTGGCAAGCTGCCCAGGGCCCCTCCAAAGTTTTTTTGCCAGTCCAAAATGTATTTGGGCTGCAAAGTATCTTCCCTCAAGGACAGGGAGGGGGGGTCAGGCTGAGAGAAGCGGGCCTTGATGAGCGGTCCCTCTGAAAAGGTCCTGGAGGGGGGCTCGGTATTCCTACCTCCCCCCCCCCCCCGCAGTACTGGTACTAGTTCCCAGATTTGTATAGGAATGGGAGAAGGAAACTCTTTTCTCAGACTCCCTGTTTCCTCCTCCTGGGCAATATGAGGATGATCCGACAGAGCTGCCTTGTTAGCGTCACATTTACTATTGTGACGTGATCATTAACAGGGGAGATAAGTATTAATAAGCAATACATTTCTGCCCTGCCTCTTCCCACCATATCACGGACACAAAATGAAGCCCACTCTCAGTCCACGAAGGCTATCTGACCACAAAACAAAAAGGACACGGAAATAAGACTAACTAGTTGTGTGAGACTTCCAGAAATACTGGAAGATTCTCTACATGTTTCCAGCCCACTCGTCCCAGCAGAGCAGCTCCAGTCTGGGGAATTCTGCCCTCGAAAGGAGGAGGGGATTACTAGAGAGACTCAGCAAGGGGACTGGCGGGACAGAAAACTGAAGGCCGGACTAGGGAAACGTTTGAGTCCAGGGGCACCTTTAAGACCAACACAGTTTCATTCTTGGGTATAAGTTTCCGTCTGTATGCTGAAGAAGTGCATGCGTATCTGAAGAAGTGTGCCTGCACACAAAAGCCTGTACCCAGGATTACACTTTGTTGGTCTTAAAGGTGCCCCTGGACTCTAAATCTGTCCTGCTGCTGGAGACCAACACGGCTGACCGACTGGAACTCTCCTGCCACCGTGAAAGGGGTTGGGAAGAGAGCCCTGGCCTGTGAGGAAGGGGAGAGGCGAAGACACCTTAGGAGTTAGTTAGAGGCCGTAGTATCCAAAGCTCTGAAGGGAGAAATCTAGAATCTTCAAGCAAACAATTTCCTCCAGAAAAAAAACATTAATGAGAACTCTGTTAGTGCTGAAATATACTAAATGAAGTACCTCTCAAAGAAAGAACCAGAAAACCTTGAAATGAAGAAGAAGAGATTGGATTTATACCCCGCCCTCCACTCCCCAAGGGAGTCTCAGAGCGGCTTCCAAACTCTTTTCCCTTCCCCTCCCCACAACAGACACCCTGGGAGGTCGGTGGGGCTGAGAGAGCTCTTTCCCAAGCTGTCCTTGAGGGAACAGCTGGTACAGAGCTATGGCTTGCCCAAGGTCATCCAGCAGGTGCGAGTGGAGGAGTGGGGAATCCAACCCGGTTCTCCCAGATTAGAGTCCGCGCACTTAACCACCACACCAAACTGGCTCTAAACTACAAATACAGTCTCTTGAATGTTCAAAGAATATATTAGCAGAAAAATTTACCTCAGGAATCTCAAAAATCTTGACTAGTCCTATTGTATGTATGTTCCCTGCCTGTTTGCTAAAATCTTGATTCTGTTTTTTTGAAAGTAAATTTGCCTGAAATGCCATTTCTCAAGGGTTTGAAAAACAACCACTGGGCAGCTCCTGTATTTTCAGCCGAGTTCCTGAACGGAGATGAAGCCTGAACACTAAGCGTATCTAAACGCAGGGTGGGACGGTCGAGTCTTTTGTCTGACCAAGAATGGAGACAGAGGCCACTGCGGGGAGACTCATCAGCCATGGCAGGGAACTGAGGACCTGGCGGGAAACATCGGCCAGGCAGCTGGGGAGGGAAGAGGGGTCCATCGCAGCGCACTTCATGTTCACTGTAGAAGGATTATCACGTTTTGTTGTTATATGGAAGGCTTTCGTCTCTCTTGAGAGATCTTTAAAACTACTAATATGTTTACAAGGCTTTATTACAGGGAGGAGTTTAGATGTGTTAAGAGGCTATGCCGATATCACTGATGTCAACATGATGCCTCGAGTGTCATGAAACCACCATGTCGGTAATACCGTCAGAAGCTTGGCTAAGACCGAATTTCGACCTATTACCATTGCGGCCTTTCTTTCTGATAGATAGGTGGACAAGACAGTCAGGCAGTCCCTGGATCGTTGGGGCCAAGGCGCCCCCCCCACCCCTTTCCCCCCACTCAGCTCTCCCCCCCCTCCAACCCCCGGCCCACCCCCAGACGCCCCTCCCCTCCGGGCGCCCCCCCCCCCCCCAGTCCCCCGGCTCACCTTCCCTGCCGACCATCTGCGCCCCCTCCATCACCCCGTAGTTGTAGCGGCAGAAGCGGTCCACGGCGGCCCGCGCGTGGTCCAGGATCTCCTTCCGGCTGTTCCAGCCTCGGGCGTCGGGCTCCCCCAGCTCGGTGACGGCCTCGAACTCCCCGCGGCGGCTGTCGAAGCGCACGAACTCCTCCCGCCCGTAGATGTGCCTGTGCAGGAACCGGACCTCCCCGCGGGTCCCGTTGGCGAAGCGGCACTCGACCTTGCTCTGGAAGAGGAAGTGGGCGGCTGCGGGGACAGAAACCGGGGGGCGGGGCGAAGGGAGTCACTCCGGGTCCCCCTCCCTCCCTCCCTCCCCCCCCCCGGAGGCCGCGGCTGCCCCCCGCCCAGGGAAGCTTCCGGGGCAACTCGCGGGGGGGGGGGAGGGCGGCAGAGACCCGGGCGGGGCGGGGGTGGGGGTCGGAAGCAGCAGGGCGAAGCGGGCCTCCCTGTGCGAGGCAGGCGGCGGGGGGGGGGGGGCGAGGGAGGGGAGATTCCCTCTAGGGAGTTGTGACCCCTGCCTGCAAGTCTGTTCGTGGGGCGGGTGGGAAAGCCCCACTTTGGAGGCCCTGATTTTACAGATCATCCCTGCAGGCCTCTCACATCCCGCAGCCCCTCCGTCCCCCGTCCCCCCCCCCAACCATCGGCCTCCTCCTCCTCCTGCCTAGCTGTTCCGGAAGGGGTCAGCCTGCATGGGCCAGTTTGCCCTAGTGGTTCAGTGCGCGGACTCTAATCTGGGAGAACCGGGTTTGACTCCCCACTCCCCACTCCTCCACTTGCACCTTGGGCAAGCCATAGCTCTGTACCACCTGTTCCCTCAAGGACAGCTTGGGAAAAAGCTCTCTCCGCCCCACCTACCTCACAGGGTGTCTGTTGTGGGGAGGGGGAGGGAAAAGGAGTTTATAAGCCACTCTGAGACTCCCTTGGGGTAGTGAAGGGTAGGGGTATAAATCCAATCTCTTCTTCTTGTGGGGGAGGGGGCAGATTCAGAAGGGCACCAGGGAAGAGGAAGCGCCCCAGCTGCCTCCTACAGACAGAGAGTGAGGGGCACAGGTGCACCCCCCCCCCCCCCGGGTAAAGATTAAGTAGCAGTTACAGGCGCAGAAGACTTCCGAGACTTCTTCCTGCAAACACTAGTACCTAAAATAAAACTTTGTTGGTCTTAACAGTGCCGCTGTAACTTTAAAAAGGGACAAGTGAATGAATGAGTTTGAAAGGGGGATGAATTCCACAGATTCCCCCCAACCTCCCCTTCCGGCTGAGAACCTCCTCCTTCCATCTCGGGGACCCTGGCTGCTGCCGGCTGAATGAGAACCCAGCCGGGATGGACCCAGTGTGCACTGGCGGTCCTTGGGGGCTCACCATGCCTCAGGACCTGGGAGGAAGAAGGGGAGGTGGAGAACAGACCCCACAGATCGGCAGGGATTAATGTGGCTGTAAAGGGAGAAAAACCACTTTCTTCCGTCTTCCCTCAGCCCGGAGGACAGCTTCGACCTGGCCCATGTGGACTGGTGCCACAGTAACCTCGAGACCGAAGTCTAGCAAAGTTTGATGATGTGGCCGCCTTTTCTTGGGGGTTGTGCCTGTTTCCCTGTAGCCAGAGTTTCCCCTGGCAGGAGCTCATGCTGAATTCAAGTACTGGGGAGCTCTGGTGGCAGAAGGTTTGTTTGACCCTTAGTAGCTCATTGAAACAGAAAAATTAGATTTATTGCCTTTTAATAAGAGATTAGAAGTTTGGCCTTTTTATCTTGCTTTTAGAAAAGATAACGGGGACATATCAGATGTATCCTTAGAGATGCACCTGTCGGATTGTTTCAAAGGGTAGCTGAGTTGGTCTGCAGGAGAACAGCAAGATTTCAGTGCAGCAACACCTTATGAACAGGTGGGATTGACTGCTGCAGGAAGCGATAGGAACTAAAAGCACAGAGAGCTTCAAGAGGGAACTGGATAAGCATATGGAGCAGAGGTCCATCAGTGGCTATTAGCCACAAGGTACAGATAGGAACTCTCGGTCTGGGGCAAGTGATGCTCTGTCTTCTGGGTGCTTGAAGGGGGGGCAACAGTGGGAGGGCCTCTAGTGTCCTCCCCCCACTGCTGGACCTTCTGAAGGCACCTGGTGTTTTTGGCCACCGTGTGACACAGAGTGTTGGACTGGCGGGGCCACTGGCCTGATACAGCACTGGCTTCTCTTACGTTCTTATTAACACCTTCAAGGCCAACAAGATTTTGGGGTTATCAGCTTTCGAGAGTCGAAGTGGTATCTGACGAACGGAGCTTTGACTCTGCATAGCTGATACCCCCAAAATCTTGTTGGTCTCTACGGGGTTGCTGGACTGGAATCTAGCTCATCTAGATAATAATCACACAATTGTGACAGAACAGATTTAGAAAAAGAGAAGACTGCTGTTCTTCTACAGACACGCACTACTGTAGTGAGCAAATAAGTCTCAGCAGCAGATGAGGTGAGATGTCTCTGTGAGAAACACTGGCCTTGCATGAAAATCCCCAGGAGCGGTTTAAATACAATAATCTGAAACCTGGTTTGCTTAAACATATTACTTATTAAAATTTGCTTCTTGAAATGTTAGGGACTCTGATAATTCAGGGTTAATTTTCGAGTGAAGACAGGAGGGCCTGGAATGACGGGGTCCGTGGGGTTGCGAAGAGCCGGACTCAACGGTGCGAGTGAACAACGACAAAATGTCTTGCTTGATAAAGAGACCTATTTCTTTTCTCAGTAAAAGATAAAGTTCCCGAAGGTTTTCATTTTGGTTTGCTGGTCTTAGGTCAAAGAAGAGAAGTCACACCTAACTTGTTTGTATTATCAGATTTAAAGGGTGACAGGCTGCCTTGGACAGCTAAATCCCAGAGATGTCGATCTCGTTGTCAGCTGAATGATGCCTCCAGGCTCCCACCTAGCTGTTAAGCCTCAGTAGGAGGTGCTGCTGGTAATTGGGGCAAGGCCATATTGAGGTGGCACCCTACTTGAAAGCCTGGCAGAAGAGCTCCGGTTTACAGGCCCTGCAGAAATGTAATAGATCCCGCAGGGCCCTGATGTCCTCCAGTGGAGCTGCCACTGAAAAGGCCCTGGCTCTGGTAGTCTCCAGCCTAGCTTCTTTCGGACCAGGGAGAGTCAGGCAATGTTGTAAGCCTGACCTCAACGCTCTCTGGGGCACATGTGGGGAAAGGCAGTCCCTTAGGTAAGTAGATCCCCAGCCATATAGGGCTTTAAAGGTGAGAACCAGCACCTTGAACCATATCCAGTATGCTATAGGCAGCCAGTGCAGGCTGGATGCGTTCCCTCATGGGAAGACACAGCAACAGCCTTGCCACTGCATTCTGCACCAGCTGCAGCTTCCGGATTTGGGAAAAGGGCAGCCCCATGTAGAGAGCATTACAGTAGTCCAGTCTCAAGGTGACCAATGCATGGATCACCACTGCTAGGTCATTGCTTTCAGGAAAGAGAACCAGCTGCCTGATCAGCCACAGCCCACAGATGGTAGAAGGCCGACTTCGCAGTGGCTGCTACCTGGGCCTCCATCGTTACAGAGGTATTCAGGAGCACTCCCAAACTCCTAACCTCCGGCACTGGCACCAACGGCGTCCCATCGAAGGTCGGGAGAGGGATCCCTAAACCTGGACCGTTCCGACTCAGGCACAGGACCTCCGTCTTCATCGGATTCAGTTTCAGTTGGCTCAGTCTAAGACAACCAGCCACAGCTTTCAACGCCAGGTCCAGATCTCCCAGACTCGAGTCTGACTGGCCTTCCAACAGCAGGTAGAGCTGGGTATTATCAGCATATTGGAGACAACCCAGCCCATGTCTCCAGGCAATCTGGGCGAGGGGGCGCATGTAGATGTTAAACGTAATTGGGGAAAGCACGGCTCTTTGGGGCACTCCGCACACTAGCGGGGGCCTTCCGGACAGTTCTTTCCCAACTGCCACGCTCTGTCCCTGACCCTGAAGAAACGAGGAGAGCCACTGCAAGGCAAGCCCCTGAATCCCAGTATCGGCGAGGTGGTGGGCCAGTAGTTGATGGTCAACCGTGTTGGACGCTGCTGACAGGTCCAACAACATCAACACCGCTGTACCGCCTCGATCCAGATGCCTCCGGAGATAATCTTTGAGGGCGACCAGGACCGCCTCTGTCCCGCGGCCTGGTAGGAAGCCGGACTGGAAGGGATCTAGTATGGAGGCGTCATCCAAAAAGCCCTGCAATCGACTTGCCACCACCTTCTTGACTAATTTACCCAAACAGGGTAAATTGGATACCGGCCGATAGTTGGCTAATTCTGCCGGGTCTGATGATACTTTTTTTAGAAGGGGGCGAACTACTGCCTCCTTTAGGGCACGAGGGAACCGTGCAGAGACATCCTCCCTGCAAGCACATCCACAAGGGGCTTGTTGATAATCTCCCTAAGTGCCCCTCGTAGCCATCATGCCCAGCTTTAATTAGCCATGATGGGCACAGATCGAGACTTAAGGTGGTTGGGCGGATGGATGAGAGCAGTTTGTCAACCTCAACCAGACTGAGCGGATTGAAATAATCCAGAATTTGACCAGTAGATGCACAAGGAGCCTCAAGTTCTGATACTATCTCAACTGTGGTGGGGAGGTCGTGGCGGAGCGACAAGACTTTGTCTGTGAAAGAGCTCACAAAACCCTCACAGCCAATTTCCAGTTCCTTATCATTTGATCTGCTCTGTGGCAGAGTAGTAAGAGACCGAATTGTTCTAAACAATTAGGCTAGGCAAGAGCTTGCAGATGCAGTTGTGGCCATAGGCATAGAGTACGGGGGGGCTCGAGGGCTTGAGCCACCCCCGAAGTTTCCTGGGGGGGGGGCTCAGCCACCCCCGGGAAAATGGAGCGCCTGCTGCCGCGCCTCCCCGGGTCCTTCCGAGGCCCTGCCGCTGCTGCTGGAGAGGAAGAGGGAAGGGGATCGCGGACCCCCTGCTCAGCTCCGGCTCCCTGGTGGTGAAGCAGCAGCAGCAGGAGCAGCAGGAGGGAGAAGAGCCGCTCCAGGTGAGGCGCGCAGGGCAGGGCAGGGGAGGGGAGGGCTCCACTCTTGCAGGGACACCAGGCCTCGTGCGATGCCCCAGCCAGCGGGGGTCACTCCGGAGCCACTGGGGGGGGCAAGAAGCAGCTCCCGTGTCCTCCTGACCCACGGGGGGGGCAGCCCCTCCTCCCCGGAGCATGGTGTGGATGCGGGAGGCGGGAGGCGGGCGGCCTGCTTGCCCTCCTGGGGGCGAGAGAGGCGGAGGGTGCAGCGGTGCAGAGACATCCTCCCTGCAAGCAGGAGAGAGGCAAGCCCAGTCCGCCGGGCCACTCCCGGCCCGGCCCGGCCGGCCCTCTGCTCTGCTGGCAAGAGTGGGCGGGCAGGCGTGGGGGCTGGGGGCTTCAGGCTGGGCCAGGGCCGTGTAGCGTGCCATCGCTGCGGGAGGCGGGACCACCCGGGCGCCGCCGCCTGAGTGGCGATTCCGGCCGGCTGCCTTGGGCCGCGAAGTTGCCCTTGGTGGGAGTGGGTGTTTCAGCAGAAGTACGGCCCGCGAAGTGAGGGTCCTGCTTTCCCCTGTGCTGGTGAGACCTCCCCCTGGCATACTGTGTTCCGTTAGGGGGCACCACAACTGAAGAAGGCTAATGCTCCCTCTAAGCTGTGGGGTCCTGTGAGCAAGAACTCTGCTTTGTGAGCTCCTGGCATTAAAGTTGTGAGTCAGCCATTTGGCTGCTGCATGAATGAGTCCCCTCAGGAGCCATCCCTTCCTGAGCGAAGGCAAAAATGGCCAGGAGGACCAAAGGCCGCTTGTTGGGCTGGCTCTCTACAAGCCAGAGAGAGGAAAGCGCCCTGCCTGGGGCTTTCCTTGAAGATACCCCAGAAACCAGAGTGGTTCAGAGTGTCCAACGCCTTCTGCTGGCTCCGGAGGGCGGCTGGGGAAGCCCCCCTCCTGGCACCGGCAGCAGTAGCTGGCGGGCCTCGGAAGAGCCCGGGGAGGCGGGGCAGTTTCCGGGGGGGGGGGGGGGGTAGGGAGAACATTGCTCCAGCAGGAGCCCCCCCCGGGATTTTCAAACGTCTACAACCCTGGTTGTGGCTGCGTAAAAGTCTTTTTTCACAGCCTTGACTGCCATCAAGATTATTGGGCAATTTTTCTATCTAGAAGACATTATCACAGATGCTTGGTTTTTGCGGTTCTCAAAACTGTGAATTTGTGTCTGCAGAGATCACATGCCTCTTCTTCACAGCAAAAATGTTGTAAAATAAACATAGAGAGCTGAGAAACTTTAGTCCTATTGCTCCTCTGCCAATCTACGCATACAGAATCAACCCCTTATCTCTTAAGTGCTAAAGTTCAAGAAGCTCAATGAATATAAGATTGTTTGGGGTGGAATAGGTCCGGATAAGGAGGAGATGTTAAGAGCTAAGCTGAGGAGAGAGGGGCAAGCGGGACAAATGAAAGTGAAACTTTTCGAGCCGAATACTCCAGAAATTTTGAGATCTTTGCCAGTGTATCCTTGTGGATGTTTAAGCAGGAAGGAGGAGGAGGAGGAGAGATTGGATTTATACCCTGCCCTTCACTCAGGGTCTCAGAGCAGCTAACAAACTCCTTTCCCTTCCCCTCCCCACAACAGACACCCTGTGAGGTCGGTGGGGCTGAGAGAGCTCTTTCCAGAACAGTCTTTGAGAGAACAGCTCTGAAAGAACTTGTGACTGACCCAAGGTCACGCCAGCAGCTGCAAGTGGAGGAGTGGGGAATCAAACCCGGTTCTCCCAGATTAGAGTCTGCACATTTAACCACTACATCTATATACTAATTCCAAAGTGGCCCCCTCCATGCAGATAGCTAAATCCGCACAGGAGGCAGTTGTGGGGGGAAGGAGATTTTCCTACACACAGGGGGCAGCTGGGGCAACCAGGGGGCAGGAGGGGGGGAGAGAGTGGCGAGGCTGCAGAGCCGCGGGCCTCAACGGGGCGGGGGAAGGGTTGGCGAGGCCCGTCTGGCCAGAGCCGCGGGCCTCGCCGGGACAGCGCGGGGGGGGGGGGGAGGATTGGCTCCTTCTCCCCCCACCGCAGTTCCCACAGGTTCCGCCTCTTGTATACTATATAATGTTATTGTTTTAGTTAAATAAAACAATGTAAATGGTTATTGTTAATGAATATCTTTCTCCTTCCAGTAAAGTACAGTAGAAAAGGTATCCAAATATGAATGATTAACCTATTAAATCGGAGTCGGTTCACCTTGCAATGATTTCATAATTATCTATTTCAAGTGGTAAATAACCAGGCATTAATTTTCTGATACAACTAAAATTAACCTGAAAAGTTATACTAAAATGAAACCTTCATCTGGGTTGTAAATATTTAAGGCCAGCAAGAATGAGTCTTTATGTAGAAAACCATGATTTAAATTGAATCTTACTGACTAGTGATTTAAATCAAGTTGATTTAAATCAAATTCATCTTGCAAGGGACATCATCTATGGCACTGTTTATTATCTTGTTCCTGCAATATGGTTTTCTAACTTTGGTGATCCAGATTCAGGTGAATAGGAGTGTTCCCTTCAAGCTGAGTTAGAGTGAGCTAGCTCACAGTTTTTTAGCCTCTGGCTCACACATTTTTGTCTTAGCTCAGGAAGAAGGGCTTCAGAGCAAACTAATATGCACAGCAGCCAAATTGCTGGCTCACAACTTGAATGCCAGCAGCTCACAAAGTAGAATCTTTGCCCACAAGACTCCACAGCTTAGACGGAGCACTGGTGGGCAGCCATATTGGTCTGAAGCAGCTGACCAAAGTTTGAATCCAGGGGCACCTTTAAGGCCAACAAAGTTTGATTCAAAGTATAAGCTTCCCTGTGTAAGCACACTTCTTCAGATATTATTTATTTATTTACATTGACATTTATATCCCGCCCTCCCTGCTGCTGTCTGGCAGGCTCAAGGCGGCTAGCAACATAATAAATGTACATTAAAACACCAGATAAAACTATTAATATAAAATCATCCTGTAAACGTATTATACGATAAAAGATGGCGACCTTCAGACATCACTGTTGGCTGGGTGGTGTCATCGGCTCCACGTTAGCTAGGAAGCCTCAGTTGGTGGCGTTGGTGGTCCTGGTTGGTGACTGGGCCAGGGCCACTGAGTCGGGGCGGCACTCTAATCGAAAGCCTGGCGGAAGAGCTCCGTTTTACAGGCCCTGCAGAACTGCAGAAGGTCCTGCAGGGCCCTGATGTCCTCTGGGAGCTCACTCCACCAGTGAGGGGCGGCCACAGAGAAGGCCCCGGCCCTCGCTGTAGCCAACCTGGCCTCTTTAGGCCCCGGAAGAACCAGGCGGTTCTGGGAACCCAATGTTAGTTCTCACTGGGGTACGTACAGTGAAAGTGTGCTTGCACACGAAAGCTTATACTTTGAATAAAACTCTGTTGGTCTTAAAGGTGCGCCTGGACTCAGACTTTGTTTTGGTGATCCAGGTTTGCCCAGGTTATATGTCTGGCCTGAGACTGTTTCCGTCTCCTCCCGCCCGTAGATGTCCCTGTCCAGGAACCGGACCTCCCCGCGGGTCCCGTTGGCGAAGCGGCACTCGGACTTGCTCTGGTGGAGGAAGTGGGCGGCTGCCCGGGGCGGGGGGGGGGGGGGGGGCGGAGAGGGGGGGCAGAAGAGGGCGGTGTGGGTGGGGGGGGGTCCCGGGGCGCTCTCTGCCCCCCCCCGCCTGCACGCACACAGATCACGCACCTCCTCCCCCCCCCCCCGCCGCGCAGCCCCTCGGCCGTCGGGGCCGGAAGCCGGAAGCCAGACCCGCATCTTCTCCCCCATTCCCCACCCCACCCCCACGCCCCGCGCTGAGAGGTCGAGCCCCGGGGCGGGCGGGCGGGCAGGGAGGAGCTGCGGGGGCGCAGGCAGACCCTGGTCCTTTGCCGGGGGGGGGGCGCAACTCCTAGAGGGGACCCCACCCTCTCCATCAGTAGGGAGAGCGGGGGGGGGGAGGGGGAGGAAGAGCAGAATCCCCGCCCCCCCCCCCCACACAAAGGGGCTGTCTCTGCTGAATTCCTGAAGGGAGCCCCTCCCAATGCTCCCTCTAAGCTGTGGAGTCTTGTGAGCAAAAATTCTACTTTCTGAGCTGCTGGCATTCAAGCTGTGAGCGAGCGATTTGGCTGCTGCATAAATTCATTTGCTCTGGAGCCCTCCTTCCTGAGCGAAGACAAAAATGGGTGAGCCGGAGGCTGAAAACCTGTGAGCGAGCTCACACTGACTCAGCTCAGAGAGGGGACACTGGCCCCTCCTAAAGCCCGGATTTCTGTCCTCACTGAGAAAGGAAGCACAGAGGGCCAGACCCTCCACGCTCAGCTAAGTCGGGGCCCCTGCCTGAGCAGAAAAGAAGAGCCGAACCAGCGAGCCTGCTTTGATGGAGGAGGGCTCATCCCAAGGCTGCATTCCCTGGTTGCTCTGCTGCGCCAGGCGCCGCTTTCCCAAATCCTCCCACCCCACCGCACCCCAGAGCCGGGAATGGCAGGGAACAAGAAGAGGAAGAAGAGATTGGATTTATAGCCCGCCCTCCCCTCCCCCTCCCCTCCCCTCCCCTCCCCAAGGGAGCCTCAGAGCGGCTCACAAACTCCTTTTCCCTTCCCCTCCCCACAACAGACACCCTGTGAGGTCGGTGGGGCTGAGAGAGCTCTGAGACAACTGTCCTTGAGAAAACAGCTGGTCCAGAGCTATGGCTTGCCCAAGGTCATCCAGCAGGTGCACGTGGAGGAGGAGTGGGGAATCAAACCCGGTTCTCCCAGATTAGAGTCCGCGCACTTCACCACCACACCAGACTGGCTGCACAAATTCTCTCTCTCTCTCTGTCTCGCTCCCCCTCCCTCCCTCCCCCCCAAAAAAGCAGCGCGGGAAGGCAAAAGCGTGCCGAGAGAAGGTCTGGGGGGGTGGGGGGGCACGGCACGGGCCTGGGACGCGGCGAGAGGCCCTCAGCCCGGCACCAAGGGGCACAGCTCCGCTTCCCCTGTCCAGGGGCGCAAAAGTTTGCTTCTCTCTCCAAGGCTGGGAGCGCCATGTCTCCAAGTACCCGGCAGGGCAGGGGGGGGGTGTGTGCGGGGGGGGGGTTGTTTCAAGTCTCCTCCCCCCTCTCATTAGGGGGAGGGGCCAGTCTCTCCAAGCCCCCCATCCCCCCCCCCCCCCCCAGAGCTCCCCTCACCCGGCGGCCTTGAGCCTCCTCTCTGCTCCCCAGACCAGGGAAGGGCCCAGCACCAGGACCAGCAGCATCTCCGGCAGGATTGGCCCGGGGCCCACGGCTGACCCACAGAAAACCCGCTTCTTCTTCTGCCCGGGGGGGGAACTTTGTTCACTGCTGGGGGAGGGAGGAGGGAGGACCTTTGCCTCTGAAGCCCCGGGGGGCGGGGGGCGGGGACTGTGAAGTCCGGACGCAGAAGAGCACCAGTCAGAATTCAATCCGGGGCAGCGTCATCAGTCTCCGGGCAGAAGCACCGGCAACTGCTCTCCCTGAGGAAGATTGTTTCTAACTGCGAGCATCGAGAGAAGGCGGCGGGGAGTGCGTGTGTGTGTCTGTCTGTGTGTGTATTTCCCTCTCCTGCCCCCCCCCGTTCCTTCTCCTAGGCAGGCCCCCCCTGCAGTGTTGAACCCCATCCAACCCCACTGCTTGGGACAAGGGGGGGGGCAGCTCGATGGTCCCTCTGCTCTGCTTATCATTACTGGAAACAATCCTGTGCAGTAGGCTTTTGGGGGTGGGTGGGGGTCTGTCCCATTTTTGCGGGGGGCGAGCAAACAAACCCCCGCAGCCCACTGTTCTCCCCACTGATGGCCCAAAGTGGCTTCCGTTATTCTCCCTTTTCTGTTTTATCCCGACAACAGCCCTGAGAGGTAGGACCGTCAGGCCTCGGGAGAGAGTGACTTCCCCGAGATTACCCAGAGAGCCTGTGGGGCAGAGAGGGGAGTGGAGCCCGGCTCTCCCAGAAGGCGGTCACTGGGGAGGGCGGTCCCCATACCATTCTCAGGCCCAGCCCTGGCTTGGCTGCCCGGGGGAGTGCAGGGGCTGTTCGGGACCCACGAAGGGGCACAGCACCTACTTGGGAGAGGCAGGGGAGGCTGCCAGGATCCAGCCCTCCTTCGCAGTCTCCCCCCTCAGCCTCCTTTCGCCTGGGGCCGGGGCAGGGCTGGCGGCTTCTGGGCTCCAGTGGCAGGGAGTTCCAGGGGAAGGGTCATGTTGGGCATGGCCAGTGGCAGAGAGCCGGCAGGGTGTCGTGGTGGAGAGCGGCAGACTCTCATCTGGAGAACCCAGTTTGATTCCCCCCCTCCTCCTCCACAGGAAGCCTGCTGGGTGACCTTGGGCCAGTCCCAGTTCTCTCAGAGCTCTCTCAGCCCCACCAGCCTCAGAAGAAGGGGCCTCTTGTGGGGAGGGGAAGAGAAGGAGATTGTCCGCCGCTCTGAGACTCCTGAGGGTCGAGGAAAGCAGGGCATAAAAAGCTCCTCTTCTGCTTCAGCATCCGCTGGGCATGCAGAAGGTCCCGAGTTCAGTCCCGGCATCTCCCGCTCAGAAGATCAGGCGGGAGGCGCGGGGAAAGGGCTCCTCCGCCGGAGATCCCGGAGAGCCGCGGCCAGTCTGAGCGGCCAGAACGGCCTGGGAGGGACTCAGGGTCTGATGCGGCGGGGGGGGGGGGGGGGCGGACAGGGAGGAGAGCCGGGCAGAACCACACCGGGGGCCCCTCTGGGGAGGAAGGGAGGGGTATACTATCAAGGACCCGACAGGGCAGCAGGGAGGACTCTGAAGTCCCCTCGCCCGGGGCCAGAAAGAGGGTCCTCCGCTGCCCCCCGCCGTGAGGGGGAGGGGCCCATCTCTCCAAGCTCCCCCCCATTCCCCCCCCCACTCCACTGACAGGGGGGGGGGCTTCTTCATCTGCCCTTCCATTCCACGGGCCAGAGGTGGCCCCACCCCCCATGCGCCAAGAGTCTCCAACATCCTCCAACCCCCCCTCCCCCCCCCCAAAAAAGAAGGAGCCCTTTCTGCTTACCGGGAGGGGCCCTGAGTCTCCTCTCCGTCCCAGGGACCAGGGGGGCCCCCAGCAGCACCAAGAGCGCCTCCAGCAGGATCAGACCGGACCCCATGGCTGCCCCCCACGGAAAACCCCACTTAACAGCTCGCGGTGCGAACTTTGTCTGATCCCCGCAGGGAGGGGCGGGAGGGCTTTGGCCTCTTAAGCCCTGGGGGGAGAGGGCGGTGGCCGGGCACAGAGGGGCCCCAATGAGAATTCAGTCTGGGGCAGCGTCATCAGTCTCCGGGGAGAAGCAGCCACGGCGAGTCCCGATTGGGAAGATCGGTTTTTACCGGGAGCGTTCAAAGGCGGCCGGCGAGCGGTTTGGGGGTGCGCCTGTTTGTGCGGAGCCCTTTCTCGGGGGGGGGGGGGTCAGGTCAGGAGACGGCGGGCCCCTTCGGGCGCGGCAAGCAAAGTGAACTTGCTTCAAAAAGTACAGGGGGGAAAAACATTCGAGGTGTTTGTGAAATCGTTTCCCATATAACAAACAGTTATCAATATCATAAGCCTTTACAATGAAAAATAACACGGGAGGAAGGATCGTGTCTATGGACCTAGCAACGTTAGAAGAACCAGGGTGCTGGGACTCCCGAGGTAACGGACGTTGCTGCATGTTGAAAAGAAATAAAAATAATAACAATAACAAAAGAACTAGGAGGAGGAGATTGGATTTATACCCCGCTCTTTACTACCCGGAGGAGTCTCAGAGCGGCTTCCCATCTCCTTTCCCTCCCCCTCCCCACAACAGACACCCTGTGAGGCAGGTGGGGCTGAGAGAGCTCTTTCCAGGACTGCCCTTGAGAGAACAGCTCCGAGAGAACTTGTGACTGACCCAAGGTCACCCAGCAGCTGCAGGGGGAGGTCTGGGGAGCCAAACCCGGCTGTCCCAGATTAGAGACCGCACTTCTAACCACCACACCAGACTGGCAACCTCCTCCGCCAAAGCGCCGGGATCCCGAGCAGGCAAGATTGACTCGTCTCCATCTATCTGCCGCTCGGGCTGCGTGCCGGGACTCTTCTACCCGGCAACAGGCAGGTCACCCCCCGGGCCTTTTTCTCATTGGCTGCCTCTCTCCCTCCGCCCTCCCGGGGCCACGACCGGCCTCAGTGCTGCGCCACCGCCCCATGGCGTGCCCCATGGCGTGCCCCATTGCTGCCCGGCACTCCCTCCGCACTGGACCCACGTCCGGGGTCTGCCGTGGCCAAAGGAAGGCAGGGCTTGGCCGGGTACCTGTGGCTGCCGCTGCTGCCCCTCCTGGGGGGCCACCTGGGGGCAGGTAAGAGCCGCCCCCCCAAAAAAAAAGTCCCCGCAAAAATGCTTCTCTGCGGGGAGGAGGGGGAAAGATGGGGGAAGGAGCCCTGGCGGCAGGGGAAATGGAGAGTGGGGCAGGGAGAAGGGGGGGGGGGGAGGGTTGGCGGGGCTCAGAGTCGCCTTCCATCAGAAAGTATCTGCAGGCTGGAATTCTTCCGCGGACTTTTCCTTCGCCTTTCCACGAAGTGCCCCCCCTCCGGGGGGGGGAAGCAAGAGAGATCCACAACTCAAATCCCCCCCCCCGAAAAAACATCAGAGAAGTGCTCCACCGTGGGGGGGGGGGGACTGGATTCTGTGCTCGGAATGACTGGGGGGAGGAGGGGGCGGTGCCTCTCCTCCCTCTCAGCCTCAGTGCGGAGGGCTCCCCACCTGCCCCCTGCCCTGATTCCCGCCCCAGAGGCCCGTCTGTCTGAAGCGGATCTTGCTTGGAAGGGAGAAGACTCAAAGCTCTGTCTGACTCCGAGGAGAAGGGGGGTCCAGCCCCTGCCAGCTGCAGCCCCCTCCCTCTCCGGGCTCCCTTGTGTCCCCCCCCTCCGGGATCAGCCCCCTCTCTGGAGCCCTCGGCCTGCTGGGGTGTGGGGAGGCTCTCTCTCTCTCTGTCAGCTTGGGACAGGCGAAGGAAGTGCCCCCCGGAACGGAGGGGGATCCCTGCCCAGCTGCTGGCTGCAAAGGTGGTGGTGGTGGCCACGATCCTTTCCCCTTTGCCCCAGAGGAGAGGGCTGCCATCTTCTTCAGCCTCCTCTTCCTCTGGGAGGGGGCAGGGCCGCGATCCGGTGCCTTCCAACAGCACAGAGTAGGGCAGTCCCCACTCTACCGGAATCGCAGCCCTTTGCGTGGGGGAGGGGCTTCCTTCACACCATCCCTGCAGGGCTGGCTTCAGGAGCAACGGGGCTGAGGATTGGGGCGGGGCTTCCGAGAGCCACTCTGACACTGATCCAAACCAGATACTGTAAGGAAAACAAATGACTTGGCTGGCTGTCACCACCCATCTAGAAGAGTCAAAGGATCCACACGTCCATCCCTCCGTCCGTTTGTGGGAGGCATAACTCAGCAGGAAATGAAACCAGGAATCCCAAAGTTGGCCACCGGCTTCAGGGGGATTGAGAAAGTTCCAGCGACAAACATGAGAGGAATTGGAATATCCTGGCCCAGGTTACCTCCAGTTTGTGTAGAGTCTGGAGAAACCCAGGTTGGAATCCCCCCTCTGCCATGGAAGCTTGCTGGGTGACCTTGGGCCCCCCACCCACTCTCAGCCTGACCTACCTCGCAGGGTTCTGGTGAGGATAAACCTGAGGAGAACTGTGTAAGATGCTCTGGCTCCCTCTTGGGAAGAAAGGCTGGGGAAAAGACAGACAAACAAACGAATTCTGACTTCTGTTCCTCATTTGTTACCACTGATTCAGAAGGGGTTTATTATCATGCATGTAGAGACAGGGGAAGCAACCTTTTACTACTTGGGTAGATTACAGGGAAATGTTAAGTCCCCCCTTCTGTTCATACAATCAGCAAAGGTTTCCTTCTACACTCCTATTAAAGACATTCTAAATTGCCAACCCAGAATAGATGAGGAGGAGTTGAGACTAAAAATAAGGGAGGGGCAAGAAAAATCAGAAGTGGGGACAGATGAAAGGAAGAGAGCAAAAGGAAGGCGGTGTGGGAAAGAGTTAGATAAATGTAGGAAAAGACAACAAAAGGTTTTGCTTTGCTTTGCTACTGCACACCAGAAGGGATGCCCCTTTGCAAGATCAGGCTGCACAGACAAAACTATGGAGCGGGGTAGAATTCAAGGAAGAGGGAAACCACAGACTCTGGAAGATAAAGACCTTATTGGGAAGCTGCACCCCGGCAATGACTGTAGGTTTTCCTGGCTGGTCCTGCCTTCTTCCAACGCTGGCTTGGCTGCAGCCAGGGTTTCCCTCAGCCTCCTTGTAAACCTTGCAGTGAGGCTCGGCTGGCAGTGCCTGAGCCATGGCCGTTTACGGAGGCCTGCCTTCCCTGTACCCTGAGTGCCTGGAGGGCAGAGCTGAATGCAGCAGACTCAAGCTTCTGGGGCTCTCCAGGTGACTTGGGCTCTGGGGATTTTGTCCCCCCGGTCACTGCCTCTTGGTGGCCCTGGATCAGGGGCCATGGATGTGTTGCTTCCAGGCTTCACTCTGAATTATTCAGAGGGTTCATTCGAGCTGCTGAGAGAGGCCAGGCCCTGAATCTCTGGAACTGCTCCCCCCTTTTATTGCCAGGCTTCTCCCAGATCTTGCATATGTGAGTGGTGGGGAGCCCCATAGCAAGGTCCCGTCTCCCCAGCTCACTCTGCCCCCTTCTCTCCCCTTGCAGCGGAGGAGGTGCTCTCGCAGGTGGCCTTTGTGCAGCGGTGCCTGGCCTCAGAGAAGGGGCCCGGCGAGTTCATGTTCGACTTTGATGGGGACGAGATCTTCCACGTGGACCTGGATCGCAAGGTGACCATCTGGCGGCTGCCCCAGTTCGAGAAGTTCACCAGCTTCCAGGCCGAGGGCGCCCAGGGCAACATCGCTGTGCTCCGCTCCAACCTGGACATCCTCATGCGCCGCTCCAACAACACCCCCGCCCAGAACGGTACTGATGCGGGGCACCGTGGGAGGGATGGGGGCACAGACAGGACCCCACCTGCCCCAGAGGATCCCCCTAACCCTTACTCCCAACCTCCTGAGAGAGGCTCCCCAGAGGAGTCTGCCTGTCGCCCCCCTGGCTTTTGCTCTGAGCCCTGACTGCCACCCTCTCTCTGTCTCGCCCCCATGCATATCGTCCCTCCCAAGGTGACGGTGTTCCCGGAGAAGCCGGTGGAGCTGGGGGAGCCGAATGTGCTCATCAGCCTGGCCAACGAGTTCTCGCCCCCCCCCCCCGGGTGGTCAGCCTGACCTGGCTGAAGAACGGGCAGGAGCTGAAGGCCACGGAGGAGACCGACTTCTACCCCAACACGGACCACTCCTTCCGCAAGTTCTCCTACCTGACCTTCGTCCCCAACGCCGAGGACGTCTACTACTGCCGGGTGGAGCACTGGGGCCTGGCCCAGCCCCTCACCAGGGAGTGGAGTCAGGATCGGGGCCGGGGGTGGGTGGGGAATCAGGGCCAGTGCGCACGGGGGGGGGGGGGGAGTTCCTTAGTAGTAGACCACGGCACCCTCGCTTGGAGACTCCCATGCCTGAAACGGGGATCAGGTGCCACAGACAAGGGCAGTCGCATTACGGGAGCAGCCCTCCAATTCGGGACTGTCCAGGGGAGGCAATCCACACACTCCATCCGCAGAGTCATCCAGGGGTGCCAGGAGCACCTTCCCTTGAAGGCGGAAGAGTCCGGCCGGGGATCCTCGGCTTTGGGGGGCAGGGGAAAGGGGAAAGGGGGCTGGCTGCTCTTGGGTCTGCTGCTCTCGGATGTCTCCAGGAAGGGGCTTGGGGTTACGGGAGGAGGCAGGATCCGAGGGGCAGAAATCCCGGGGGAGGCGCTGGATCAGGGCCCTCCTCCTCCTGCTAAGCCGCCATCGCCTATGCCAGGAAGTCACTGTTGGTGAGGAAGTGGGCACGATCCACCCGGGGGTGGGCTGGCAGTGAAGCCACCAGAAGACTGGGCTGGGAAGATCTGGCGCTCACTGTGAACCCGGCAACCCCCATCCCATAATACTTGACTTGGGTCCTGGGAAGGACCCCGCCAGCACGAAGCCGATGCTTCCCCTCCTCAAGAGCAAATTCACCCCCCCCCCTCTCAGGTTATGCTCTTCCGTGATCAGTGCAGATTCAAGGATGGGGGGTGTGTGCTTGGGGTGTGAATTTTGTTGTATAAAGACCCCCTAGGTGGGGCTTCTGCATAGCAACCCCCCCCCCCACTGCGTGCCCCCACCTCTCAGAACCGTCATGTTACGCTCTCTTTGCATGAGGAATAAACGGTCTGACCAGTTTTACTGAATTCCGTGCTGAGTTATTTTTGCTTGGTTTTTTGACGTGGTCGTTGCCAAGGCTAAAAGACAGGAGGGACAGAAAGACGCTGCCGATTATTGTGGGTCCACAGGTCAGGAGCCCAGAAGGCCGAGCAGCTGAAACTCAGGACAAAATATATCTCTTTATGGCAAAGTGCGCAGCAACTACAGTAACAACGTTCGTGGGATGTAAAAGAAAGAGGTCTCGGGCCTAACACCACGTCCATCAAGGCATTGCCTACAGCCACAAAGATAAGCTCCACACACAATAACCAAATGTGTTTTCAGCCCTGAGGGTCTCCTTGTGAGACTTCTGAATAGATCCAATAAGTCAGGCCTTGTGGTTCAAAACAAAGTCTTTATTTCTTAATGGTCTTTCAGGAACACTTGCTTTGTTTGTGATAACGCATGCAGTAGGGAGGGGATTCATATACTGTATTCAGACAGGAACAAAAGCATAGGTACCCATCAGAAGGAGAATGGTCAGGCGCCAAAAATCTACCTTTACTTTCTCAGGGGAAAATAGGGGCGCAAGCTGAAGCTAAATTCCCACTCTGCCCCTGTGTGAAACTTCTATAGATAATAGAAGTCTAGCAAAACACATGAACTCACCCAGAGGAGGGAGGAGTGGAGATGGGGGGAAGGAGGGGGAACTGAGTTGTCAGAGTAGGAACTGATGCCAAGGTCCCGCCGGGATCTGTAATCGGGGAAGTTACAAGGAAACAAAACATGACAGGAACCTGACACTCCTTCAGTGGTCTAAATAATATTTAAATGTCCCCCGGAGTCAAAAATCCTGGCTAGGGCCCTGGGGAGGAGGAAGGCCCCAAAGGACTCTCCCCTCCCGCCCTCCTCTAGTTCTGCTTCACGGGGACCATCGATCTCTCGACCTCTCCATCATCTCTGTATCCCTCTCTGTTTGCATTCTCTCCTTCTCACTGGGACTCAGGATGGATCACAAGGATGATAATTCTGAACTGTTCCATTTAGTGAAACAATAAAAGCATGGCCCCCACCTCCTGATAGCTCCAGGGCAAACCGTTCCATACTGCGGGGGGGGGGGGGGGGCGCCAGAGAGACTGCACATGAAGGGGGGGGGAATTGCTGGTTTTGCCCGTTTGAGGGGTGGCACCTTCAGAAGGCGTGGCTCAGAAGGGGGGACACCCTTCTCCATCGACCCCAAGGCTCAGGAAGGCTGGTGTGTGTGCGGGGGTGGGGGGGGGAGGCATTCCTTCAGGGGCTGTATTGGAGCCAGCGCCCTGAAGTGAGCCCAGAAACGAAAGGGAAGCCCGTGCAGTTGACAGAGCCCTGGTTTCATGTGTCATATTCAGGCTCCAGAGGTCACATTTTGGGGGAGGACATGTGTGTCTCCCCGGGCGGCCCCATGGGCAGCAGTGAGTGACAGCCGTCTAACCAGGACCTGATTCCTGGGCCAGGGCTGGCTGGAGAAGGCAGAGAGCAGAGCTGGCCGCGGGGGACCCCATGATCCTCTCAGCGGAGGCTATACGACGGCCTGTTCAGTGGGGCAGCCCTGTTTCAGTTCCACGCCTGAGCTGTGTCCAGGGCAGTAGCCGTCTGGGTCTGAAGCAGCAGAACCAGGTTGGAGTCCAGAGGGGGCACCCTGAAGACCAGCAAAGTTTGATTCTGAGCAGTGTTCCCTCTCAGCCGAGCTAGTGTGAGCTAGCTCACAGTTTTTTATCCTCTGGCTCACAGACTTTTGTCTTAACTCAGGAGGGAGGGCTCCAGAACAAACTAATTCATGCAGCAGCCAAATCACTTGTTCACAACTTGAATTAGCCAGCAGCTCGCAAAGCAGAATTTTTGCTCACAGGGCTCCATAGCTTAGAGGGAGCACTGACTCTGAGTGTAAGCTGTTGTGCGCAGGCAGGCACCCTTCACGCGAAAGCTCCCACCCAGGATTAAAGTCTGGACCCCGCCTTTCTTCTGAGGCCACGACAGACGCGGCTCAAAGGTGGAACTGAAACACGACAGAGGAGGAGAGACCTGGACGGCATCGAGCGAGCCCCCAAGAGGCAAGGGACGTCGTGAGGCACCGGCCAGGAAAGGCGGGGGGGGGGAGTGGGGGGGTGTGTGGGGGGGTGTCTAGCCCCCGAAAGGGCCCGGAGGAGGAGGAGGGGAGGCGGCTTCCCTCTCTCCCCGGCTGCTGCAGGACGGACGGGAGGTCCCGAGAGCAGAGCCCGAGACCGCAAGAGACGCTCCGTCCAGTCGCAGCAGCTCCCCTACCCGGCAACTGATGACGCGACCCCACTCGGAGCCGGCGATTGGCTGAAGAGGCTCGCCTTCCGACGCGCGGAAAGTCCCGTCCAAAGCCCGGCCCTGGGAAGTCCCCGGGCCCCGGGGGGGGGGGGGGGGAGTGGGAGCTGCCGGCCGCCGCCCAGGCCCGAAAGAGAGAGCCAACCAGGCCCCTCGCCGAAAACCCTGCCCTGGCCGGGCTCCTCCTTTCAGAGCCAAGGCAGTGAAAGCAGGACCTTTCTCCCGGCTGTGGGGGGTGGGGTGGGGGCTAGGGGAGAGCTGACAGGTGCTGCTGCAGTGGGCGCACGGGGCGGGGGGGGGGGGGGCGCCAGAAGGCAGCCTTGCCTAGTGTGGAAAAAACCCTGGCAAGAGGCAGAGAACAAATTAATTCTGCAACAACCCCGCCCCCCTCAAAGTCTCTATTTTCTCCCTCCTCCTATGAGACGGGGGAGGCAAGGCTAGCGCCCCCCCCTCCCCGGCCTCTCCAGCCGAGCCAGCCCTAAGGTGCTTTGCAGCCCCAGGGAAATTTAAGTCCCTCCTGGCTCGTGTTGTCTGGAGCCCCCCACCCCCCCGACCCCCCCGGTCTGTGGACAGGGCCCTTTCATGGTTCCCAGCAGATACTTTCCCACTTCCTCATCCTTCTAGATGTGTCTCCGGATGGAAACCTGAAGGCTGCCCAGATAGCCTGTCCCCCGGAAGGCTTTGGGAATGACAGGCCGGGTCTTCCCCCTGAGACCTTGGCAAAGACGGGGCAGGACCCCTGGAGTTGCCAGCGCTGCCAACCTCCAGGTGGGGCCCGGGGATCTCCCGGAAGGACAGCTCATCCCCAGACTTCCGAGGTCAGTTCCCCTGGAGAAAGTGAATGCGGTATTCCACATGAGGCCACACCATAGAGCTCCCCGGGGGGCTGGCCTTACAATTCCAGTGGTTTTATTCTCAGTCCCTTTTCTAAGCACCCCGAACATCGAGTCTGCCTTTTTCAGGGCTGCGCCCTCCCCCCCTTTCTGCCAACAAGTGAAGAAGCCCTCTTTGTTTTGTTCCGCCTCCCCTTCCTGACTGTCCTTGTTTCTGTTTTTCTGTTTTGTTTTATACCTATAAAGCTGCTTCTCCCCTGCCTTGTGTGTGTGTGTGTGTGTGTGTGTGTGTGCACGCACAAAATACTTTTGCCTTTAGTTTTCACTGCTTTTACGCACAACAAAGGCTGGGTCCAGGGGCACCTTGAAGACCCACAACGTTTTATTCAGCGTTTATGCCCCTTCCTTAGAGCGTGCTCGACCTCCTGGTGGCGGGGCCCCTGCTTGGTGTCTCCTCCTGGTGCTGTTGGCATTTAACCGCCGAATGCCCCCTTTTGTTGACAGCTGTTTATTCCTGGGCTGCAGTGCTCCCTCCAAGCCGTGGAGTCTGGTGAGCAAAAATTCTTCTTTGTGAGCTCCTAGCATGAAAAGTTGTGAGCGAGCGATTTAGCCACTGCATCAGTTAGTTTGCTCTGGAGCAGTGCGCCCTCGAAGCCATGGAGTCTCCTGAGCAAAGGTTTTACTTGGTGAGCGCCTGGCATTCAAGTTGCGAGCCAGCGATTTGGCTGCTCCATAAGTTAGTTTGCTCTGGGGCCATCCCTTCCCGGGCTAAGACAAAAATGTGTGAGCCAGAGGCTACAAAACTGTGAGCTAGCTCACACTAGCTCAGCTTAGAGGGAACACTGCTCGGGAGCCCTCCTTCCAGAGCGAAGACAAATAATGTGTGAGCCGGAGGCTAAAGAACGGTGAGCTCGCTCACACTAACGCAGCTGAGAGGGAACACTGCTCTGGCGCCCCCCTGGACCCTGGGAAAGGTGAGGCAGAGCTGCCGGCTCAGCAAGTGCCCCAGTAGAAGCCAGCAGGCCTGGCCGGCAGAGAGCGGCGTCGGGGGGCCCTTGGGTCAGACCCGCTTTCCCCGGGCCTCCCTCAGAGGGCGCGGGTCCTCTCGGCGTCCCCAGGAGGCGGGCGGGAGCGCTGAGGCCCTCGACGGCTCCTGGCATGGAAGCGGACTCCCGGGAGGAGCGCGTCTCTTTCAGCTCCGCTTCTGCTGACGCCACGCGGTTCCGTTTGGCTGCGCGGCAAACGGACCGGGCTGGAGGGAAGCGGAGCCGGGCCCGATTGCAGCTCGGAAAACCTCCTGGGGGCCTTCCTTCTGGAGGAAAGGGAAAGGGGTGGAGGAACGGTGTGTATTTACGGTCAAAGAAGGCCATTGGTCAAAATGGTGCCTGTTCGTGAAGTGCAAGCAAGACAGCATTCAGCTCCAAAAATACATATTTTAACCATATCACCCTAAAATCTTTAAAATGTTAGCAAGGAAAAAAAAATTAACCATCCATTGTATCAAGGTAATTATAAGATGTCTAAAACGTCAACTAATGAGTCCTGCGCGAGGTCAAGGAGGGAAAAGGGACAGTGAAAGTCCCCAACCAGGCCGCTCCCCCCCCCCCAATTCCGGGGCACTCCCCCTCCCCTCTCGCCTGGGGGCCCCTTCCAAGGTGTGTGTCTGTGTCGGGGGGGGGGGGCTTGTTTCCCAGAGCGAGGCTTCCCCAAGCAAGCACACCCCCTCCCCGCCCAATCAGCTCCCAGGGTCTGGGCAGCGTCACCAGTTGCCGGCAGGCTCCGGCCGCAGAGCGTGAGCAAAGAGGACTCTGACTGGCTGGTCCCCGTCCACCCAACGGAAGGCAGTCCAGCCAGCGGCAGAAGTGCTGGCCCGGGAGAGGCACTCTGCACATGCTCAGAGGCAGCTGACAGGCGGCAGTCCCGGGCTGTGCAGCCAGAGCAGGACAGTGGCCTCTGCCCCCTTTCCCAGCGCTGGGGCTGGAGCCTGGCCTCTCCGCCCGGGAGATCTGAGGTCCCAGGTACCGGAGCCGGGTGGGGAGGGCCGGGAGCCTGTCTGGCCGGAAGGCAGCTTCAGATGCGCCCAGCAGGCCTCTGTCCCAAGGGAGGCATCATTTCGGAAAGCTCTCCTGCGGGGTGGAAACTTCCCTGCCAGCAGAATGTGAGCACAAACCCCCGAAGGTGGGGGGTGGGGGGTGGGGGGGGAGCCGGGCTCCAGCTTGGCTTCTCCAGGCACTAGCTTTCTGCTTGCAGGGAAGGGGGGATTTTATGTAGAGGCACCATTCCAGAAACAGCATCCCTCCCCCCCCCAATGCATCTTAAGAACATACGAAGAGAAGCCAATGTTGGATCAGGCCGATGGCCCGCTGTCCCTCTGTCTGCAAGAGGAGACACCATCACCGTTCTGGGAATCTCTTGAAGAGCTCGGCGGGGGCACAGAGGGAGCCCCCCCCCAAAAAAAATCCCTGGGGCTCAGCCGCCTCTCGAGCCTTCGCAGTAGATCCCTTCGTCAAGGAGGCAGAACATCACGCCCCCCCCCCGCACCACAAAATGCTTCCTCTTGGCCAGCAGCCCCCCCTTGGCTTGGCAGCCGACAGAATGCAGCAGAAGCGCTTCCCCCCACCCCCCCCCCCGAGCGGAACCCAGCCTGTGGGGAAATGAAAGGGAGAAGCGGGCCCTGATCCAAGAGAGGGTGGTCCCCCACGCTGCAAAATCCACTTGAAACCTCTCCAGGAAGCCGCGGAGCTGGAACGGGGACCCTCCAGGGAGAACCCCAGCGCTAGAGGACATGGACCCTAGCCCCTGTGGGCAGGATGAGGCCCCCTGGGCGTGACCGCCCCTCCTCCTCTGCAGTTCTTGCATTTCTGGGCTGCTGCCCTTCAGAGCACAGCGGGTCTCCAAAGGGGCTCGCAGGAGGCAAACAGCAACCCAAGCGTGGTTTGGTGAGAGGGAAAACGGAAGCCCCAGTGCGAGTCTCGCCTCTTCCATGAACTCACTCACAAGGGGCCTTAAGCCGACTGGGGACCCTTTCTGAACCTCAGCCTTCGACTGTCTTCCACAGGGGGATAATGATACGCACCTACCTTACAAGGTTGCTGTAAAAATTGTTTGAACATAAGATACCCAGGATGCTCCAGATAAATGCTAGCAAGAAGGTGAGACCACAAGGGGTTCCAGTGAGGCGATCAGAGCGTTCAGACAGAGGTGTACCGCCACTTAGACTGTCCTACCTCGCAAGAGCAGCGGACACACCAGAACAGAAACTCATTAGCATATTAGGCCACACCCCTGACAGGGCAGCTCCCTCCCATGATCAGCTTCCCCGCAGCTGTGGGGCAGAGGAGGAGAGGCAGTTTAAACTGCCTTCCCTCCCTGGATCGCCTTGGCTTCCCCAGGCGCCCCATAGCTTGTGAGGCGCCAGGGGAACCCGGGAGGGGGGAGACTGTCGGCGTGGCCAACTCGGAAGCCAGCCGGAACTCCGTTCCTGTGTGTTCCTCCTGCCCTCAAAACAGCCCTGGCGGGGTATCAATCCAATCTCTTCCGCTCTTCTCTCTTCCACACATGCGGGCCAGCTGGGCCACAGGACTGTGGACTGCACCACGAGGTGAAATCAGTGGCCTGCAGAGGGTCAGTTTCCGCTCTGTCTCAGATTCCCCATACCTTCAAGGCAACCCCCTTGCTTCGCTTACCGGGTTCCCAATCCTGTGGACGGTATTTGATTTACCCGGTATAATCCGCCTTGAACCTCAGTGGGAAAGGGGGACTCTAAATGACGTGGATCCATGAAATAAATGAGGCGGGAGGGGTCCGGAGGGGTGGAAGTGGAAGACCCCCCCAAAAAGAACAACTCCTGAAAGTTTGACCTACAAGTAGACGCAGGACTGGCACAACCCAGCTACCCGGACTGGGGAGACCAGGACCCCTGGGGGGCTTCAGTCCCCTCCCTCCTTTCCAAAGATCTCTCCTCAAACAGACCTGCAGGAGTCCCCATCTTGTACTAGCAGTGCACTATCCTTAGGAACTGCTCCGCTCGGCAGGACAGGCTCCCCTTCCCCACAGAGGAGGCCGCCCTCCAGTCCTCTCCTCTCCCCCCTTGTTCCCCAGGAAAAGCCCGCTTAGCTCGGAGTCACAGACATAGCTCCAAAGAAGGGTTGATTCTGTTTCATTAGACGGTTCCTCCAGCCACAGCAGAGACAGGTTAGTGCGCAGGAGGAATTCCGTCAGCGACACACTGAGAAGCAGTGGCCTGCTTTCAGCAGCTGTTCTCAGCCCCTGCTTGTGCACACAGAGAGAGAGGAGGGCAGGATTCTCCGTAGCGGCCAGGCAAGAGAACCAAAAGCTGCTTTGAGCTGCAAATTCTGACTCGCTGCCCCTGAGATGGTGTGGAAAGCCCCCCGGAAACTGAACGCCAAACACCCCCCACGGAAGGAGAAGGGGCTCAGGGTGGCCACTCGGTGGCATCGGAATGTCAAAACAGATGAGAAGCTGACTCAGCTGTTACAGAAACAGAAGTTTCAACAAGGAAAAACAGAACCTTGCCTGTTTTCAAGACTTAGAAATGGACATTATCAGCACATACTTTTTCATGTTGATGAACTGATTTTTTGTTGTCAAGATCAAAGAGATGTACAACAAATAGCAAATGAACTGAACAAGGAAATTGAAGTGAAACAATTAGGAAATTTAAAGTACTTCCTTGGAATAAAAGTTGAAAGAACTGAGGATGGAAATTTTCTTTTGAGCCAAAAGCAAAAGATCCTGGACTTTCTTGAATCTGTGGGAATGAAAGATTCCAAACCAGTCAGTACTCCGCTCGAAAAGGACTACCTAAAGCTTACTGATGGAGAACTGCTTAAAGACAACCATGGATATAAATCCAGAATCGAAAGGCTCTTGCATCTGACCTCAATCTGCAGACCGGATATAACTTCAGCTGTTGGATTCTTATGCAGAAAGGCCAGTTCACCAAATGTCTACGACTGGAAACCTGTAAAGAGACTGGAGAGATACCTGAAAGGAACTTTGGACAACAGTCTTAAAATCTCAGCCTGTGACGGCCCAAGACTGAGAGGTTTCAAGGATGCCAACTGGGGCAAAGACGCCGCTGATGGAAAATCTACAAGTGGATACTTGTTCTTTTATGGAAACAGCTTGATTGAATGGAATAGTGAAAAACAGTTCACCCTAGCTCTGTCTACAGCAGAGTGTGTATCTGTGAAAAGAGCCAGTTATGAGCTGCATTGGATTATTCATCTGCTGAGAGACTTTGGGATAGATGAACCGGGACCAATAATACTGTATGAAGACAATCGAGCTGGCATCACTATCTGCAAAGGTGAGAGAGCACCAAATCCAAGAGTGGGACCATCGCTCTGCAGTGGAAGTACCTGAAGCACCTGCAAGACCAAGGACTGAATGAACTCCACTACTGTCCTACTGAAGAGATGATTGCTGACAGACTCACCAAACCACTCACCAAGGAGAAGTTCAAGATTCTTCGTGAATCTCTGTATTTCCATAGATAGAATCCTAGAATCATAGAGTCATACAGTTGGAGGGGACCTCCAGGGTCATCTAGTCCAACCCCCTGCACAAGGCAGGAAATTCACAAATACCTCCCCTTCCACACCCCCAGTGATCCCAGCTCCATGCTCAGAAGGATCTTCGGCCAAACTGGCCTGGAGAAAAATTGCCCAGAGTGGCAATCAGCCTTTCCCTGAGCGTGTCAGAAAGGGCCACAGAGAACTAAGCACTGAGGCCACCCTTCCTGCCCTCCCTCTCATGATCTGCCCAAGTTCACACAATCAGCACTGCTGTCAGATGGCCATCTAGCCTCTGCTTGAAAACCTCCAGAGAAGGAGAGCCCCCCCACCCCCCACCCCCAGGGAGCCTGTGCCACTGAGGAACCGCTCTGCCTGTCAGGAAGGTCTTCCCAATGTTTCTTGTGTGTGTGTGTGTGCTCCATGCGTGCTTCTCACGTGTTGTCTCCCCTAATGACCTTCCAGACAAACAGTAAAAATACATCCAGAAGCAGAAAACCAGCCAGGGAGGCAATGGGTCCCTCGGATAACCAAAGGGGGAAGAGGGGAGGTGCTTGCCTGCTCCAGAACCACCGACTCCCGGCTGCAAGTCGAGAAACCTGAGTCAGACTGAGGTGGCGAGGGATGAGGCCCTGTGACTGATGGGCAAATTAAAAACGAAGAGACCACCAGGCCCAGATGGCATGCAGGCCCCCGGGAGTTCCGAAAGAGCTCAGATGGGGACTGGTGGACCTCCTGACAAAAATATGCAGTGTTTCACCGCCTCCATTCCCAAGGTAGTTAATGTAACCCCCATGTGTCCAGGCTGGGCGAGTGGGCGTCAAGGTGGCAAATGCGGTTCGAGGTGGGCAAAGGCAAAGTCATTGACTCTGGAGCCAAAAATCCTGACTCTAAATAGGCATTGATGGGGTCAGAACCGGCGGAATGTGACCAGGAGAGGGACTGTGGAGTCCTGGTAGATAAACTCCCTGAAGATGTCCGCTCAGTGTGGGCCTGCAATAAAAGAGGCCAGTGCTGTGCTGGGGGTTATTCGGAAGGGGACGGAAAGGAAACCGGCCAGCGTCAGAACGGCCCTGCACAACTCGCTGCTGCTGCTGCCGCCGCCTCCTTTGGAAGACTGCCTCCAGTCCTGGTCGCCACATTTCATAGAAGATATTACAGCACTGGAAAAACTGGGTGGAAACTTCTGTCCGTTTACTGCCGGGGAGGGAGGGGGGGAGTTTTCTCTCTGGAGTCCCGGGGAGCGGGCGGGGTCCAGAAGCAGAGACGCCCCAATGAGAACTCGATCTGGGGCAGCGTCATCAGTCTCCGGGCAGAAGCACCAGCAACTCCTCTACTTGTGGAAGATGTTTTTAACTGTGAGCATCAAGAGAAGGCAGAGGGCAATGTGCGTGCGTGTGTGTCTTGAACAGCTCCGCTGCCCTCTCCTGCCCCCCCCCCGTTCCTTCTCCTAGGCAGCCTCCCCCCCTGCAGTGTTGAACCCCACCCAACCCCACTGCTTGGGACAAGGGGGGGCAGCTTGATGGTCCCTCTGCTTTGCTTATCGTTACTGGAAACAATCCTGTTCAGCAGGCCGGGGGGGGGGGGGAGGTCTTTCTGCTTTTTGCCGGGGGAGGGGAGAAAACAGACCCCCCAACGCCCCCCTTTCCTCCCCAGTGATGGCCCAAAGCGGCTTTCATCCTTCTCCCTCCTCTGTTTTATCTTGAGAGGTAGGTCAGGCCTGGAGAGGGAGTGACTGGCCCAAGAGTACCCAGGGAGCCTGCGGGTCAGAGGGGGGATTCGAACCTGGCTCTCCCAGAAGGTAGCCACGGGGGGGGGGTCCCATAACATGCTCATTCCCAGCCCTGGCTTGAATGCCCGGGGAGCGCTGGGGGCTGTTCAGGACCCAGGAAGGGCTGCAGGCCTGGCCTGGAAAAGGCAGGAGAGGGCGAGGAGGCGGCCAGGATCCAGACCCCCTTCGCGGTCTCCCCCCCCCCCCCCAGCCTTCTTCTGCCTGGGGCGGGGCCGGGATGGCGGCTGCTGGTTTGGAGCTCCAGTGGCAGAGAGATCCAGGGGAGGGGTCAGGGGCATGGCCGGGGGGGCAGAGAGCCAGCGGGGCGTCGTGGTGAACAGCGGCACTCTCTCACCTGGAGAACTGGGCTTGATCCCCACCCCACCCCCCTCCACAGGAAGCCAGCTGGGTGACCTCGGGCCAGGCCCAGTTCTCTCCGAGCTCTCCCCGCCCCGCCTGCCTCACAAGGCGCCTCTTCTGGGGAGAGGAAGGGAAGGTTTGCGACTCCTTAGGGCAGCACCAAGCAGGGCATACAAACCTCCCCTTCTTCCTCTGCTTGCCAGACAGAAGGTCCCAGGTTCAGTCCAGCTCAAAAGACCGGGCGGGAGGTGACCCTGCAGAGCCGCCGGCCGGCCGGAGTGGGCAAAACGACCTGTGATGGTCGCCCCCCCCCCCTCCAATTCACCTCTGGGACTTTCTCTCCCCCCCCCCCCCGCCCCCTTGTATGTGAAGGGAGGCTGTCTGCTGGGGTCTGCCTTGGCTCGGAGCGCTCTCCCTGGCGGGCATGGAAGACCCCCCCCCCCCGCTTCTGATGCTGCGACCTTCCCAGGCGGGAGCCGTCTGTTTCCTCTTTCGCGGTAAAGTCGCCCGGGAGGGTCCTGATCAATGTTTGTCATGTTCGAAACCTGGAATGTTTGTTCAGTCCTTTTGCAATAATTTCACATTTGTTTGTTTTGCTGCTCTCGTTTATTGCTTTTGGGGGGGAAATCACCCAATGAGAAAGGGGTCCACACAGACAGGGAGAGGCTTGTGCCTTGGGGTTGTTGTTTTTCCCCAGAAGACATACTGCAGATGGGGGGGGGGGGGTGTCCCACGGTCCACCCTGGCACAAAGCCCCGGAGGGAGGCGTGGGCTTTTTCGCCTTGGCCCCGGGCAGCAGAGGGCGGCTTCGGGGGGGTTCCAGTGGCCGGGAGTTCCGCCGGAGGGGTCGTGGCTCCGTGACGGCGCCTCTCTGCCTGGCACGCAAAGTTTGACTCTTCTGGTGGGGGTCTCCAGCTGAAGGGCTCCTCCGGCAGGCGGGGAGGGGGGGGAGGGAGGGAGGGAGGGAGCGAGGGAGGACTCCCCGCAGAGCCGCTGCCGGCCTGAGCGGGCAAGGCTGACTCGGGGGACGGCCCGCCCGGTGCCACAGAGGGCCGCTTCAGGCGTCTCCGTCCACCTGCCGCTCGGGCCGAGTTCTGGGGCTCCTCCACCCGGCAAGAGCGAGGTCAGCGCCCGGGCCTTTTCCTCATTGGCTGCCTCGGCCCTGCCCTCTTCCACCCCCGGGCTCAGTCCTGCGCCGCTGCCCCATTGGAGGGCGGGATAGAAATGTGACCATAAAATAAACCAGTCACGAGGGCAGCCGGGGGGGGGGGGGGCGGCTTCCGGCCTTCTTCCCGAGCTCTGGCGCCCCTCGGCCCCCCACCCGACAGTTCCCGGCTGCCTGCCGCCCCCCCCCTCCAGCCCGGAGGGAAGCGGCGCGGGGCCGGACGGCAGCTCAGGAGCCCTCCCCGCCCCGGAGACTTCTTTCTGGAGGGTAGGGAAAGTGGGAGTCCCGCCCAGGAGCCGATGGGGCCCCTTCCTCCCCCCGCCCCACTCCTCCACTGGGGCCCCCCCCTCCAGCCGGGGGGGGGGTATCGTTTCCCGGAAATGCTTCCCCCAAGCAAGCACAGCCTCCCTCCCTGGCCAATCAGCTCCCAGGGCCCGGGCCGCGTCACCAGTTGCCGGCAGGCTCCGGCTCCAGGGAGCGCGCAAAGAGGACTCTGCCTGGCGCCGCCCGACGGAAGGAAGTCCCGAGCAGAAGTGCTGGCCCGGGAGAGGCACTCTGCACATGCTCAGAGCCAGCCGCCGGGCGGCAATCCCGGGCCGTGGGTCTCTGCCCCCTTCTCCAGCTCCCGGCAGGGATGAGCCCCCCCCCCCCCCCGACGCTAAGCGGACAGGTCCCCGACCTGGGGAGACGGGCCAGGAGGACGGCAGCAGCAGGGGCCGCGCCAGCCACGGCAAAGCAGCGGGGGGGGGGGGGGGGTTCCAGGCCTCCCTTTGGGGCCGACTGCCCTTCCTTCTTTCGTGGCGGAGGAGGCTGCGGGGTAACTGCTGCGTGGAAACCTTCCGGCAAGCGGGAAGCGAGGACAAGAACCGGGGCTCCAGCTTGGCCCCTTCAGGCGCTAGCTTTCTGCTTGCAGGGAGTGGAGGGCTTGGACGCAGAAGCGCCATTCCGGGGCCCCCGCTCCTTTGCATCCTGCCCGCGCGCGCGTCAGAAGGATCCTGCAAGAGGAGGCGCCCTCAACGCTCCGGCCATCTCTTGGACAGTTCGGGCGGGGGGGGAGCACAGATAGACACCCCCGCAAAAGAAATCCCTGGCCTGCCTCCCGAGCCCTCCTCGCAGAGCCCTTCGGTCAAGCCTCTCCCCCCCCCCCCCCACCGCGCGCAAGAAACACTTCCTCTTGGCCAGCAGCCCCCCCCCCCCCCCCGGCTTGGCAGCCGACGGGACGCAGCGGCAGAAGCGCTCGGGTTTCGCTTCCCCCCGCCCGGCCGCCCCCCAAGCGGAGCCCAGCGTTGTTCGGGGAAACGAGAGAGGGAAGCCGGCTCCGATCCAAGAGGCTGCGGCGGTCCCCAGGCAGTGGCGCGAAACCACCCCCTAATCCCCCTAATCGGCCTCCAGAAAGCCTTTGAGAAGGACCCGCGGGGGGGCGGGCTTCCAGGGTGTGGGGAGAGCCAGAGCACTGGGGGACGGGAGCCCAGGCCCCCGGGCAGGATGAGGCCCCCTGGGCACGACTGGCAAACCCCCCCCCCCCCGTTTGCTGCAGTCCTGGCATTTCTGGGCTGTCCCCTTGAAAGAACTGCAGCCCTCCAAAGGGGCCCAGAGACCCCCAAGCGTGGTTCGCAGAAGAAAGGGAAGCCCCCAGTACGAGTTCCTCCATTCCCATGAACTCTGTAGGAAGAGGCCTTAGGCAGACTGGGGCAGACCCTTTCGGTCCCTCAGGGCCCCCCCACCTTCTTCCATAGGAAGAAGAAGAGATTGGATTTATTCCCCGCCCTTCACTCACTTGGAGTCTCAGGGTGGCTTACAAACTCCTTTCCCCTCCCCTCCCCTCAACAGACACCTGTGAGGCAGGTGGGGCTGAGAGAGCTCTGTTGAGGACTGCCCTTGAGAGAACAGCTCTGAGAGAACTTGTGACTGACCCAAGGTCATGCCAGCAGGTGCAAGTGGAGGAGTGGGGAATCAAACCCGGTTCTCCCAGATTAGAGTCTACGCACTTAACCACTACACTAAACTGGCTAGGGGGATAATGATACGCACCTACCGTACAGGGCTGTCGGAAGAAGTATTTGAATATAATATACAGGTGAAGCTCTAAAATGGAGCACTGGTCGGGGATGTTTTTAGGTTGATCCTTCACTGAGCAAGGGGGTTGGACTAGATGACCTCTAGGGACCCCATCCAACTCTCTGTGATTCTATGACTCTTCCAGCCAGGGGAAGAACCAGGATCCCAAAAGCCAGTTAAAAACACAACATCCCTGTACAGGAAAGGCAGGGGGAGGGAAATCTTTTGCCTGCTGAGCTCCGGAGCCAGACTATCTTCCCGAGTGCCCGCTGGAAGTGAAGAGGGAGGGTTCTGGCACCGCCTGGTGTCTGGCCTCTCCTGGCCTTTGAGCCAAGCCTGGCGGGAGGCGCAATTCTGGCCTGCAAAGGGATTCCAGACTGTGTCGCATGACACCCCTTCCCCTCAGGCACTAACAGAGACCCTGGGTGCGAAAGGACCGGGCAGTGAGGTTCACACCCACACATAGATCAGGATGGAGAGGCATCTTAGCCTATCTGCCACAGCAGAAAAGAGCCGGAGTCCAGTAGCATGTTTAAGACTGACACAATTTGTGGCAGGGGAGGAGCTTTCGTGGGTCACTGCTCACTTCTTCAGAGTCAGCTAGAATGAGAATCCATCTGTCCTTCTACCTTGGAGAGCAGAGTGCCATTAGAAACTGCAGCGTTCAAAAACCAGTGGGGGAACAGGACATTCAGTGGCTGCTGACTTATGAGTAGCCGCAAAGGGATTTCACAGGGAGATTAGAAAGGAAGACTGTTGAACTGCAGCTCATTACAAAGCTCGAGACAATGCATCCTCCTGGACTGAATCGAGACCTGGGTGTCCTGTCTCATGACCAATGCCGATTTCTCCACGCCTACGACCCCTCTGCACAGCACACTTAATCCAATCATGCCTGCTATTGTCATTTGGCGTCTGAAATCACTCCTTTCCAATATATAGATGGGACTCTTATTCCAGCTGTATCTGAAGGAGTGAGTCGTGACTCATGGAAGTTCCTCCCCTGCCACAAATTTTGCTAGTCTTTAAGGTGCTGCTGGACTCTGTCTCTGTTCTCTGGACACGCAGACAGAGGCAGCCCTTGGCTTGCCGTGGTAGACTCGTGGTAGAGAGCCGCACTGTGCAACTGTCATCCTTCCTCTGCCCACCAGGGGGCAGCCCTTCTCCGCTCATGGACCGGCTCAGAGGGGATTCCCTCCAAAGCAGAGGCCGGCAGTGCTATGGATGCAACGAACACGAAATTGTACAAACTCCGGAGGACGGTGGAAGACAGGAGGGCCTGGAGCGATGGGGTCCCTGGGGTCGTGAAGAGTTGGTCTCAACAACAACAGAAGAGGCCAGCCGAGCCTTAAACTGCCCTGGAAATAGACTCTGCAGCTCACCCTGGTGTTGAAAGATCTCCTGGCTGATGGGTCTCCTCCTGCCCAGTTTGGTGCAGTGGATAAGAGCAGAGGACTCTAATCTGGGAGAACCGGGTTTGATTCCCCACTCCGCCGCATGCAGCTGCTGGTGTGACCTTGGGTCAGTTACAAGTTCTTTCAGAGCTGTTCTCTCACGGGCACTCCTCGAAGGAGCTCTCTCAGCCCCACGCACCTCACAGGGTGTCTGTTGTGGGGAGAGGGGGAGGGAGAGGAGTTTGTAAGCCACTCTGAGGCTCCAAGGTGTGAATCCAGTCTCCTCAGAGGAGAGGAGCCTTGCTCCACAGGCTTGTGAATTCGGATGGCAACAGAGGAGACCCCAAGAGAACTTTCCCACCTTGCCTGTTCTCTTCAGGGTCCCAGGGGGCAAGGGGGCAAAGGGCTCTTTGCCCTCCACGAGCCACCGCTGACTTGCAAGCCTGTTCTTGGCCTCTGTCGGGACTAAAGGCCTCTGCAGCTAGCTGTGGCTAAAGGCCTCTCTCTCTCTCTCTGACCTCCCAAAGGCTCCCACCAGAGTCCCCATTTTATTTCTAAACTAAATACCTGACTTTATTTTCTCATGAAGTGGCCATCTATGGAATCAGACCCTGCAGAAATGCAGGGGCTCCCCAGGGGCTCCGATCCAGACAGGCGGGCCGTGTCGGTCAGTCTCTAGCAGGCAGAAAGAGCCAGAGTCCCCAGGGGCACCTGGAAGGCGAACAAAAGTTGTGGCAGGGGAGGAGCTTTCGGGAGTCACAACTCCCTTCTTCAGAGACCGCTAGGATGTGAAAGATGCAGGCAGGTTCCTGTGTTGGTCTGGAGCAGCTAAACTAGTTTGGAGTCCAGCTGGGCACCTTGAAGACCAACAAGGGTTTATTCCTGGTTGAAGCTTTCATGTGCACAAATGTGTGCACAAAGACTCTGCTGGTCTTCAAGGTGCCCAGCTGGACTCCAACTTTGTTTAGCTAGAATGTGAGTCCCTCTGTCCTGTCATCATGGAGGACAAATAAGGACAGGTGGAGTCCCATCCTAGCGGTCTCTGAAGAAGTGAGCCGTGACTCAGGAAAGCTCCTCCCCTGCCACAATCTTTGTTTGTCTTCCAGGCGCTCCTGGACGCGTGGTCTCAGGGTGAGATCTTTCCCATCACCTCCAGCCTGGTCCTTCTAACTGGAGTCGCTGCCAGGGTTTGAGCCCGGGGCCTTCTGCATGTCAAGAACGGAAGAAGAGCTTGTGGGCCTGAGGCCCACCCAGACCAGCGGTTTGGGCGCGCAGTGGCCTGCCCCTGCGTTGTCTTGCCTGGGCTCTCCAGCAACCGATTTAAAGAGGCATAAACGCCTCTGGTCCAGGAAGGACTAAGTGACAGCCCCTCCTAACATTTCGATACCACAGAGATGCTCTTTTTACCATGTAAAGACAGCCAGCCCTTCCCCACTTCCTCCTCTCTTTCTCAGAAGAAAAAGAGGAGATTGGATTTATATCCCACCCTTCACTCATTTGTGGTCTCAGAGGCTTACAAACTCCTTTCCCTTCCCCTCCCCATAACAGACACCCTGGGAGGTTGGTGGGGCTGAGAGAGCTCTGACAGAAACTGCTCGTTTTTTAAGAACAGCTGTGCCAGAACTACGGCTTGCCCAAGGTCATCCAGCAGGTGCAAGTGGAGGAATGGGGAATCAAACCCGGTTCTCCCAGGTTAGAATCCACACACTTAACCACTACACCAAACTGGCTCCCCTCCATCCTGACTGGGCTGGGATGCAGCATCCTGTGGCCAGTTAGAGTGGGAAAAATTGGGCTGTTCACAATCTATCCCTTGAGCTCCAAGAGCAACATGGGTGATAATCTATACCTCTGGTCTGACCAGTGCTCAGACCTAGATCCTGTCTTCTGGGCTGGTGCTTGGCCTTGGAAGAGGCCGGCCAGAGATGGGGGTAGGGCTGAGACTGCACAGAGTACCACCCCCTCACTTCCCCTGCTCCGAGGGGGAGCATCCTCCTCCGGTTACCTGATTCCCTGGCATCCTGCTTGCTCCGGCCCCTCCACCAGCCAGAGTCTATAAATGTGGGGGGAGGGAGAGTTACTTGCTGTTTTCATTGTTGCCATAAAATGGCTTTATAGCTTCTCCTGTTTAACAAAGAATAAATTAATACAATCGAGGTTTATAAGATTATGCCTGGGATGGAGCAGGTAGAGAAAGAAGTCCTTTTCTCCCTTTCTCACAATACAAGAATTCCTTGTGGACGCTCCATGAAATTGCTGAGCAGTGGGGTTAGAACAGATAAAAGGAAGTCCTTCTTCACCCAAAGAGTGATTCACACGTGGAATTCACTGCCACAGGAGGTGGTGGCAGGGGCTACAATCACTCCAGAAGCCCTCCCACTGTTGCCCCTCAAGCACCAAGAAGACAGAGCATCACTCCCCCAGAGAGAATGTCCCATTTATACCTTGTGCTCTATCCAGTCCCCTCTTGACGCCGTCCATGCTTGTAGCCGCCACCACCTCCTGTGGCAGTGAATTCCAAGAGTTAACCACTCTTTGGGAGCAGAAGGACTTCCTTTGATCGGTTCTAAGCCTCCTGCTTGTTAATTTCACTGAATGCCCACAGAGTTCTTGTCTTGTGGGACAGGGGCTTCATTGTTGAGGGACCACTCGTCTTCTGCTGGGCCTTATCAACTTGGAGCACCGACCCTTGAGTCTGAGGCTTGGGTGGGGTGTGCAGCAGTGGGCAGGGCCCTCTTTCGGATGCAGGGCTCCCCTAGGCTTGTTGAAAGTGCTTTCGTCTCGTGGAGAGCTAGTTTGCTGTAGCGGTTAGGAGTGGTGGTGTAGTAAACTCTAATCTGTTTGATTCCCCACTCCTTCACACGCAGCCAACTGGGTGATCATGGGGCAGTCACAGTTCTCTCGGAGCTGTTCTCTCCAGGGCAGTCCTCGAAAGAGCTCTTTCAGTCTCACCTACCTCCCAGGGTGTCTGTTGTGGGGAGAAGGGGAAGGAGGTTGGAAGCTGCTCTGAAACCCTGAGTGCAGGGCGGGGTATAAATCCAATCTCCTCCTCTTCTTCTTCTTCCCTGCCTGTTGCTGTAGTGCATCGTGGCGGAATTGTCTGAGTGACCCCCTCTGCTCTTCTAGAGGGGGCGGGGAGGAGAGGAGGACCTTGAAGGAGGGGGGTGCGGGGATCTCTCATCACCTGTCGAAGGGACGCTAATATGTTGTTGCTGACAGTGGGCTTCCCAACCCAACCCTGGGAGACATCCGTGGTGAGACAGACGGGGAGGGGAGAAGCGTTTGCCCCAAGTCAAGTGATGGTGGGCAGACCACCATGTCTGTATGTCTCAGACCTCTCGTGGCACTCTGAGCGGTTTGTGTTGGGGGGGGGGTGTGAGAAGTACTGGAAGAAGCGCTGTTGAAAGGGTCTCATCTGTAGTCGGGCAAACTGAACCACTGGGATAGATGCTTCCCTAAACCTCCGGAGTCCCTGGACGCAAAGCCCGGACTGCGTGTGGGGGCAGTGATGGAATCACCACATCAGTTGCGGGGAGGGCGCGCTGCCTGTCTTCTGGGAGGCGGGCATGTCTTTTGGTTGCATCCCCCGAATGCTCTGATGAGCTGCATCCTTTTTGATTGGGCTCTTGGTGCGAATTCTCTCCTTGGACTGGCAGGCCCAGAAAGGCCAGCAGGTGAAGGGTGACGTGTCAGTGGTCCAGGAGGGCAGAGGGGTCTGGAATTAATTTGAGGAAACCACCCAGCCGAGACTTGGTTGCAACGTGCGAAGATGCGCCCTTGAGGTGCACGAACCTTGAGGTACCGCCCACAAAACTGGAGGACGGAGCCTGGCAAAATCATCCTGCGAGTGTGGTTGAAGGCGTTCGTCCTTTTTGAGGGGATAACAGCATCAGGAGAGCCCTGCTGGGTCAGGCCAGTGAGAGTCCCTCTAGTCCGGCATCTTGTCTCACCCGGGGGCCAGCCAGCACAGGCAGGCCCCCCCCCCCGTCTCAAACGACTCCTCGCCAGTGTTCCCTCTAAGCTGAGTTAGTGTGAGCTAGCTTTTAGCCTCCGGCTCACACATTTGTGTCTCGGCTCAGGAAGGGAGGGCTCCAGAAGAGCAAACTAATTGATGCAGCGGCCAAATCGCTCGCTCACAACTTTAATGCCCGGAGCTCACAAAGTAGAATTTTTGCTCACAAGACTCCACAGCTCAGAGGGAACACTGCACAATAAAGCAACATCTAATTTGAACATGGGCCCTGGGACCAGATGCCAGCTTTGCTGCTGCCGCCGCCACCCCCCCCCCCCCCCGCCAACACAAGCACTGGACCAAGCAACATCAGCTCCACCATCAGGGGCTCACTCACTTGTGCTCATCATTCTAACATTGTATATGCCATTAAATGCCAACAATGCCCTTCGGTTCTCTACACAGGACAAACCCTAGGCCAGAGGATAAATAGAAGAGGAGATTGGATTTCTACCCCGCCCTTCACTCCCCAAGGGAGTCTCAGAGCAGCTTACAAACTCCTTTCCCTTCCCCTCCCCTCCCCTCCCTACAACAGACACCCTGTGAGGTAGGTGGGGCTGAGAGAGCTCTGACAGAACAGCTGTGCCAGAACTATGGCTTGCCCAAGGTCACCCAGCAGGTGCAAGTGGACACAGATCTGACATCAGGAATCGCAAGACTGAGAAACCAGCAGGGGAACACTTCAGCCTCCCAGGACATTCAGTGGGTGGCCTCAAGGTAGCTGTTTTATTACAAAGGAAGTTCAGGAACAGAATGGAAAGGGAAACTGCTGAATTACAAGTTATTACAACACTCGGAACAAAAACCTCTCCAGGACTGAACAGGGATATTGGTTTCTTATCTCATTACATATGCTAACTCATTCAGTCCGCACATATGTATTCTCAACAAGGACTATACATCCTCTGTATTGTAATGTACTTCTTTTTCAGAGTAGTATATTAGAATACTGAATGTAATGCAAGGAATATCGGAATGTTTTGCTGACATACTACTGCATCCACCAAAAAAGGAAAATAAATATGCTGTTAAGATACCTCCATGCCTGAGAGATGAATAGTCTTCCCAATTAGAAAAGATGCCTTTACACATTCATCCCCTATTTTGACATATTTATTGCTTCGCTGTCCTGTATATCTTAAAACATCTTTATCATGTTACATGTTAAGTTGCTGTTCAGCCTGTCTGTAAGTCTGAATTCTACCTTCCATTCCAGTGTATTTGAAAAAGTGTGCCTTGCACACGAAAGCTCATACCTTGAATAAACCTTTGTTGGTCTTAAAGGTGCCCCCACTGGACTCTTAAATTTGTTCCAATGGCCAACCAGTCCTTTCTGGAGGGCCAGCAACAGGGCATTAGAGGCCGAGGCCTTCCCCTGGTGGGAACCTCAGGAGAGCCCTGCTGGGTCAGACCAGGGAGGGTCCGTCTAGTCCAGCCTCCTGTCTCACACAGGGGCCAAAACCAGTTCCTCTGGACTCCCAGCAGCAGGGCAGAGAGGCCTCGGCCTTTCCCTGAGGTTGCCTCCCCTGGGGTATCAGAGGATGATGGTCTCTGACTCTGGAGATTTGCTATAAGCTCCCAGGGAGGGTCCCTCTAAGTCCAGCAACCTCAACAGCGGCCAACCAGTTCCTCTGGCATAGAGGCCTCCCCCTGGCTCTGAAATGCAGAAGTTTGATTGCCTCTAAATGCGGTGGCTCCCCTCAGCCACCATGGCTGTTATTGATAGACTTATCCTCCATGAATCTATCTAATCCCTTCTTAAAGGTGGCAAGTATCAGGAGTATGGTAAAGAAGAGACTGGATTCATATACCTTCACTCGGGAGCCTCAGAGTGGCTTACAATCTCCTTTCCCTTCCCCTCCCCACAACAGGACATAAGAGAAGCCAGTGTTGGATCAGGCCGGTGGCCCCTCCAGTCCAACCCTCTGTGTCACACAGTGGCCAAAAACACCAGGTGCCCTCAGGAGGTCCAGCAGTGGGGCCAGGACACCAGAAGCCCTCCCACTATTGCCCCCCCCAGCACCAAGAATACAGAGCATCCCTTGCCCCATATCAAGGGACTGAGACACCCTATGAGGTAGGTGGGGCTGAGGGAGCTCTTTAGAGGACTGCTCTTGAGAGAACAGCTCTGAGAGAACTTGTGACTGACTCAAGGTCACTCCAGCAGCTGCTTGTGGAGGAGTGGGGAATGGAACCCAGTTCTCCCAGATCACCAAACTGGCTCTATAAAAGTATCAGAGGTGAACGCCCCGTCCTTGTTGAAAGCATGTGACAGGCTCTATTGCCCGTCCGATAAGGAAAGATGGTGAAGGATAGTGTAGAACACAAAAGACATGTGAAGCGGCCTTCTACTGGATCAGACCCTGGGTCCAATGAGCCACGCCCCCTACACCCTAAAACCATTCTTGGCTGTGTGCCAAATTCTATGGCATAGCCACACCTGCCTACAGTGAGCCTCAGAAGACCCTCAGAAGAGCCCTGCTGGGTCAGACCAGGGAGGGTCCCTCTAGCCCAGCCTCCTGTCTCACACAGGGGCCAGCCAGTTCCTCCCTCTTGGACAACCAACAACAGGGCAGAGGGGCCGAAGCCTTCCCCCGATAGTAGCTCCTGGCTCTGGCATTCGACAGCTTAGCACCTCTGAACATGGAGGTTCTCTTCAGGCACCGTGGCCATAACTACATCCTCTGGCAGCGAATTCCACAATTTTAAACACTCTGTGTGAAGCAGTATTCCCTGAATTGACAGCCAATGCTCCCTCTAAGCTGTGAGCGAAAATCCTCCTTTGTGAGCTACTGGCATTGAAGTAGTGAGCGAGCTGTTTGGCCAGTGCCTCAGGTAGTTTGCTCTGGAGCCATCCTTCCTGAACTAAGACAAGTGTGAGCCAGAGGCTAAAAAACCTGCAAGTTAGCTCACAATGACTTCTCTTGAACTCTCCTCACCCCGGGCATAATTTCATAGACCTCTGTCATGCTGTGCCCCGCCCCCTCCCGGGGTCCTCCCATTCTTTCCTCCTAGGGAAGGTGCTCCAACCCCATAAAACCATCTTGGTCGCCCCCCTCTGGACCTTCTCCAGCTCCGCAACGTCCTTGTTGGAGACAGAGTGACCAGAACGGTATACTTGGGTCAGTCACAGCTCTTTCAGCCCTCAAGACAAGTGTAGCTTGCCACTCTCAGAATTCAGGGCTGCCAGACAATCTGAGGCTCTTTCTGGCTCTACTACCCACAATGCCCCGCAGTAGTTATTATCACACTGCCTGTAGGTTCTGTGGAGCCAACCACCATCGCAGCATTCGCCCTCCTCCTTCATGGTGTCCTCGGAAAGCCACAATAACTCGGGCGACAAAATACGTAAACCACCCAAAGCCCATCCCAAATAACTCGACGGGAAACTTTGACCGGCTTTGCCTCCTTAGCCAGGGGGGCAAGAGTTCCTCAAACACATGCTCTGGCAGCTGGCCAAAAACATCTGGAAGCCAGTGTGCTCCTGAAGGGAAAAGACAGCCGGGGGGGTGGGTGTGATGGTGAAGGCAGGCCGAGTGGGGCTTTCTAGGGGTCTGAGGCCAAAAAGGAGGCAGCTACACACTACGGGAATGCAGACTGTGGAGGGGAAAAGGAAAAGATCAGGGCACAGGAGAGCCTGCCCCTTGTGAGTAGGGGGGCCCCCGTGGCCATGGCTTTCCATGTGCCGGTGGCAGGACAGCTGCTTGCTTACAGTCATCAGGAGGCTGTGGCCTCACACTCCACCCCCGTACTGGCCGGGCAGAAGCCAAGCAACCACAAACCAGCTCCTAGTGGGAAAGGGAGCCCCCCCACCCCCAGTGCCTGAGAGAAGACACAGGATTAGGCGGGGGGGGGGGGGGACAGGGCCTGCACCACCTTGGCCCCCATCAGCTAAACCCTGCCCCCAGTCACCTCTCATCACAAAGGCCGCACCAGGGTGCATAATATTTTTTTTATTTACATGTTAAAGAGTCAGAAAGTTTAACATACAGTAAAGATGAAACAGAGCCCAAGGAGTTCTACAAGGGCAGCTGGGGGGGGGGGATCAAAGGAACAGTAGAAAAAGACTTGTACAGTCAACATAAAAAACACCCCCTGGGGGGAGCCGGGGTCTGCCCGCCCCCCCGGGGGGTGGGGTGAAGAACATGCTGTCTCCCTTCCGCCCAGGGACATCCACGGGGGGGCACACGGGCTCCGCCTCCCAGGGGAAACCACCGATGGAGAAATAAATAAAAAGAGCCTCGGCTGTGGCCACCAGGAGCAGAGGCGCCCCCCCCCCCCAAAACTCCGTGGGGTTCCCAGTAAGAGCGGGTGTGGCCCATGCGGCCCACCCTCTCCCCACCCCTCGGCAAGTCCCTCCTGGGAGGGAGGCCTCACAAACCAAACCTGCTGAACGCTTCATAAAAACCACAAGTTTTAATTTAACCAAACAGTAAAACACTGCTGCCCCCCCTGGCCGGGGCAAACTGTACAGAGCCCCCCCCCCCCAATGCCACAGCACAAACACAGCCGGGCCAGCTCGTGCCCCAAAGTCCAAAGGGGGGGGGGGGAGCCAGCCAGCCGCGGGGGGCCCCTCGCCCCCCTCCCTTGTTGGGCGCAGGCAGTCCTTCCCGCTGCTGAGTTCTGGTCCTGCAGAACCTCTTCCGGGCCTGGGGCTCTCCTCCCCCCCCCCCCCCAAAAAACCCAGCTGCCTAGCTGGAATCCGAGTCACTCGTGTCGGAGGAAGAGGAGGAAGAGCTGGAGCTGCTCGAGTCCGAGCTGGAGCTGCTGGCGCTCAGGCGGGAGACCGACACGGCCTGCTGCTGCTGCTGCTGGGACTCTGGCTTTTCATTGGCTGAGCAGGAAAGAGAGAGAGAACCAGAGACTCAGAGAGTTGGAAGGGGCCTCCAGGGTCATCTAGTCCAACCCCTGGCACCATCCAGGAAAATGCACAAATCCCCCCCCCCCCCCCCCCCGTGCACACACAAACACCCCGGGGCCACTGTCCCATGCTCAGAAGATAACTAAAAACCTCCAGGACCCCTGGCCTGGAGAAAAATCGCTTCCTGACCCCAAAGTGGCGATCGGCATTTCCCCGGGCCGGTCAGAAAGGGCCCCAAGAGCGAAGCCCTGCTGCCGCCGCCCTCCCTGCCCTCCCTCCCTCTCAGGATCTGCTGGAGTTCCCAGAATCAGCCTGGCTGTCAGATGGTCGTCTAGCCTCTGTCTGAAAACCTCCCAAGACGGAGAGCCCACCCCCTCCCCAGGAAGCCTGTGCCACTGAGGAACCGCTCTAGCGGTCAGGAAACTCTTCCTCATGTTTGGCTGAAAACTCTCCGGATTTAATCTCAACCTGTCGGTTCTGGTCCGGCCTTCTGGAGCAACAGAAAACAACTCTGCCCCATCCTCTGTAGGGCAGCCCTTCAAGTACTTGAAGATGGCCACCCTCTCGCCTCTCCGGGCTACACATACCCAGCTCCCTCAACCTTTCCTCCTAGGACTTGGAGGAGGCTGGAGTGACTGGCCAGGCCCTGCAGGCAGCCGAGAGACCGGGGGGGGGGGGGCTGACTGGCTCACTCACCCTTCTTGGGGGGCTTCTTTGCGGAGTTGAGCTGCCCGCTGACGTCCTGCAGGCGCTTCTCCAGCTCCCGCTTCTTCTCCAGGGCCAGCTCCTCCTTCGTCTTGCCCACCGGCTTCTTCAAGGCTGCGGAGGGAGGAGGGGGAAGCCTGCTCAGAGCCCACTCAGGGACCCCCTCCACAGTCACACTTTCCAGGGGCCACACAAAGCCAGTCTCAGCCCTCAAGGTGTCAATCCTCAGTGCTGCTGGACTGCAGGAGACAGGCCTCCCTGCGCCCAGCCCAGATGGGGAGTTGGCCTGCTCACTCAGGACAAAGCTACTCGTCAACTCCACAGCAATACCCCCCACGTCTCGACAGAGCCAGGGCTGTTCCCAAAAATCTCAGCTTTTCCCTGTCTTTAAAGCAACAACATGCACCCCCCTTTGGAAGTACAAAGCTCCTTGCAAACGTCGTCACAATTTTGTAAGGTGGCACAGACAGATTTACAGGGGCTGAGCCCCAAAGCCCTGCATACCTTCTATCCCTCCCCGGGATGGGGATAAACAGGACTAGACAAAAAGATAAATCCATCCTTATATCTAGTTCTGAGGTGGGCCACAGTACAAGGACCCCAAAAGAATCCGTACAATGAGGCTAGGGGAGCAGATGGAGGGTTTTCCAGCAAGCCAGGAGGAAAGGCCCCAGGGGCACACACACACAAGAAGAAGCAGCAGGAAAGGTGAAGAAAAGATTGGATTTATTTATTTTTGGTGGACTTCCCTTCCTGACCCTCCTTCTTGCTTCTGTTTCCAATTGTCGTTATAGAAGAAGAAGAAGAAGAGGAGGAGATTGGATTTATACCCCGCCCTCCACTCCCCAAGGGAGTCTCAGAGTGGCTTACAGTCTCCTTTCCCTTCCCCTCCCCCACAACAGACACCCTGGGAGGTAGGTGGGGCTGAGAGTTCTTTCCAGAACTGCCCTTTCAATGACAGCTTTTTGCCAGAGCTATGGCTTGCCCAAGGTCATCCAGCAGGTGCAAGTGGAGGAGTGGGGAATCAAACCCGGTTCTCCCAGATTAGAGTCCGCGCACTCAACCACTACACCAAACCCAGATGTACTGGGGCTCAAAAAAGCCCCCAGATCACAGAAGCCATGAATGCTGCTGCTTCAAGAAAAGCGCATCCGTATCTCGCAAGAGCAACAGGAGATCTCAGCAGCCATCCTGGGAGCTGCCAGGCCATCCGCAAGAAAGGCTGCCGAGGATGCTGAGGGTCCACTCCCCAGGGTAGCCCAGGAAAGGGGGGGGGGGGAAGAGGAGAATCACACAAAAAAAGAGAGAGAGAGAGAAGATGAAGCTAAAGAAGAAGCATTGAAAAAGTCAACCAGGGAAACTGAAGATGTCAAACGTCCATTCTGTCCTTATTTTGGAGCAGAGGCCCACCAGGGGCCCCCTCTCTGTCTGGGGCAGGGATGCTCTGCCTTCTCTTGGTGCTTGGGGGGGGGGGCGCAACAGTGGGAGGGCTTCTGGAGTTCTGGCCCTGCTGATGGACCTCCTGGTGGCCCCTGGGTTTGGGCCCCTGTGTGACACAAGAGTGTTGGGCTGGAGGGACCAGCGGCCTGATCCAACATAGCTTCTCTTATGATCTTAACAGAAAACGGGTGCAGGTGTGTTCAAGAGCAGAGCCTGCATGGCAGGGGGGGGGTTGGGGGGGGGATCCAGCCCAGGAGAAGGCACAGGGAAAACCAGAGGAGAAGTTGGAGGAGAGACAGAGAGAACAGGAGGCTGCCCTGTCAGGTGTCCCCCCCCCCCAACTATAGTGCAAGTTCAGCTGCCCTGAATCTGCCCCCCTCCCGCGTCTCCCTTCCCTCCCGGGAGGGAGACCTGGCCCCCAAGGGCCCCCAGCACGCACGCACGCCCCCGCCTCCGGGGGGCCACTCACTCTCGCTGTAGGGCTTGCGGGGCTTCTTGCGCAGGCAGGAGAGGACGTAGCGCTCCAGCTCCCGCAGGGTGGAGGGCTTGAGGGTCTCGAAGTCGATCTCGATCTCCTCGGGGTTGGAGTCGCGCAGGGAGGGCTCCCGCGACTGGATGATGTGCACCACCCGCCCCAGCTTCTCCCCCGGCAGCTTGTTGATGTCCAGGCTGAGCTGGCGCTTCTCGTCGTAGCTCATGGGCCGGCTCTCCTCCTCCTCCTCCGAGTCGTACAGCATGGGGGGGGGCGGGGGAAGGGCCTTCGGGGCAGCCTTCTTGGGGGTCCTGGGGGAGGGGAGGGGAGGGGAGGGAGAAGCCACAGGCCTGTCAGCCAGGCAAAACCCCAGCCCCTGAGGCCGGCGGGGCCGAACCGCAGCCATCAGCCGGTCTTGGCTTGCTCGACACGAGGGCTTCACCAGGGTCGGTCTGCCGGGGAAAGAGCGTCATCACGCAGCTGAGGAAGGACCCTCCTCCCCTCCGCCCCCCCCCCCCACTTACTTGCTGCCGCCGCCGCCTCCCGCTTTCTTGGACTTCCTGAGCTGGGCCTGGTGAGCCCGGGCCTCCTCCTCCCCCCCCGCCTTGGTCTTGCGTTTCTCCGATTTCTTCTTTTTCTTCTTCTCTTTCTTGTCCCGCTTCTTCTTGGGCTTCGAGACGGGTCCCTGGGAGAGGGCGGCCAGCTGCTCGTGCACGGCTCGCAGCTGGAGAGAGAGGGAGAGAGACACCAAAGTGGCGGGGCGGCTCTAGCCCAGCAGCCGGAGGGAGGCGCCCAAGCAGGGCCCGCTCTGCCTCACCTGTTCCTGGAGCTCCGCCAGACGGTTGGCCCGTTCCTCCTCGGAGTCGGAGCTCTCTTCGCTGTCAGAAGAGCTCTCGCTGCTACTGTCGTCTTCGTCCCCTTCCTCCTCTTCCTCTTCCTCCTCCTCCTCGTCTTCATCGCTGGAAGACTCATCCGTGGAGGACTTCATCAGGAGCCCCGGCTGTGGGAGTGACGTGGAGGGGGGGTTGATGTCTAGGGGTTCATCTGGCATCTTGGCGTAGCTGAACTCAAAGACATCCTGCGGAGGGAGGGAGGAGAGAGGCAGAGCAGGACGTCTGGCTGACGACTGCCAACAGCGGGTGGGGGTACGGGATGCCCGCCAGTTCCTCCGCCCACTGACTCACCTGCAACTTGCGAGCCATGGCCACCACGTCGTGGTCAGGAGGGTTGTACTTGTAGCAGTTGGAGAACATCAGCCGCACATCTGACGCAAACTCCTGTGCATCGTGGTATTCTCGGTTCTCCATCTTGCGCTGTGTAAACAAGGCCAGTGGAGAGGGATACTTGCAAGGCGGCACGAGCAAGAGAACATGAGAGAAGCCACGCTGGATCAGGCCAGTGGCCCATCCAGTCCAACGCTCTCTGTGTCACCCAGTGGCCAAAACCCAGGGGTCCTCAGGAGGCCCACCAGCGGGGCCAGAACTCCCACGGGCCATCACTTCAATCTCCCCCCCCCCAAAAAAATTCAGATTCCAATGGGCACAGTCACAAAAAGGGCAGAGCCAGTAGAAGCCACTATCTAATATTCTTGCCCACTAGAGCAAGAAGCAACTTTAAAATACAGAATTCGTTTCTGTGTATTTCAACAAGGAGATCTTGCAGGTGGGATTGAAAACCCCTCCCTCTCTTCACAGACGGTGGCCCCGCCCACATTTCTCCTTCTCATCCAGCCCTTCCGCAAGGTGTTTCCCCATTTTACAATCCCATCTACAACATATGATAGATTTGTCCAGTCCAGGAATTTCTGGCCCACAGGCTCCCCAAAGACTTTAACTAAGGGGTGCACTGGGGGTACCGAAAGAACTGTGAGCAAGCCCTTCCTGCCTCTCCCCCCCCCAGGCTGCTGGGGGGCTCACAGGCCCACTACTCCCCCCCCCCCTGTATGGTAGGCTCACTGTACCTTGAGGGTGTGAAGATGCAGGGTGTGAAGATGCAGGGGGTGCCCTGCCCTGCCCCCTCCCCCACAGTATGGCTAGGCTCCCTCTTCCTGGAGGCTGCCTTGTGCCCGGCCGTCTCCCCCCCCCCCCCCCGCCCCCTACCTTGATGGTGCTGAGGTCCATGGGGTGCTTGATGATCTCGTGGTAGTCGTGGAGGCCCAGGGCGGAGGCGTCCACCGGCTTGTAGAAGGGCCAGGCGTAGGCGGCGTGCTTCTTGGACACCAGCTCCTTGAGGATCCCATTGCAGTACTTGAGCTGCTCCGAGAGCTTGCCCCGCTTGGAGGTCTGGTGCTGCTGGGAGTCCGGGAGGTCCTTGCGAGGGGGCTTGATGGGGCGCCCACTCTCCCGCCGGGCGGGGATCTTGGCCGCCTTGACCTCCAGCATGGGGGCCGACGGAGAGGACTCCCCCCCGCTGGTGGCAATGATGGCCGTGGGGGTCGGGGTGGTCGTGTCTGCTTTCCGCTTCACCCCCTTCTTCTGCGGAGGCAAAAACAAGGACTCCATGGGGGGGGGGGGCTTCCACTGCAGGGAGGCAGAGAGAGCAGCCCCTTCGGCGGTGCCCCCTCAGCCCCACCAGCAGGGTCTCCTTCCCCCCTCCTCTCCCACTTGCTCACCTTGGCCACGGGCTGAGGAGCGGGGGCAGGCACTGTGAGCACCGGCTGGGAGGCGGCCGTGGCGTGGAGGGGCTTCAGGAGCGGCGTGGCGATGACGGAGGGGTGGGGGATGCTGACGATGGTGGTGGGGATGTCCGTGGTGGGGGGGAAGAGCTGCGTGTGGGACACGGAGGAGACGGCGGGGACTTGGTGAGCAGCTGTGCCGCCTGCTGCCTGGAGTGCTGGAGGGGGGGCAAGAGGAGGACTCGTCAGGACCTCCAGCCAAGGCTTTCCACAGCTGTTGCCTGCCGCCCTCCCCAACGCACGCCAAACCAAGCCTTGGGTTCACAGCAAGCAAGCCACCAGGCCCTCCCGGTGCCCAGGCCCACTTTTCTCAAGAGAAGCCAACCCCCTTTCCCGCCCCAAGCCACCAGGCAAGCATTTAGCCCACCCTTCCGGAGCCCCCAGAGGTGCTTTTACTTCTTTGCCACCTTGAAATAGCCCCCGTGCCACCCCGGAAGCGTGGCTGAGCATGTGGGAGCAGCCACTGATTCGCGTCCTGAGGCCCACGAACCGCCCTGGCTCCTCTCTCCTGCCACCCGCTTCCGGGGAGAGTTGAGAGCGGAGGGGAGACCTGGAGCGGCAGCCCTCCGCAGCTCCACGGCCGTGGGGGGTCCCTTGCCCACTCAGGCACCGACCTGCGGCCCGGGAGGCCCCTTTCTTGTGGCTGTTCTTGGCCACCGTGATGACGACCTCTTGCTCCTCCTGAGGCATCTGGGCCACTTTCTGCAGGAAAATCTTCTCCAGAGTCTGGGCCATCAGCACGATGTCATCCGTGGGCTGGGAGGAGGGGAGAGGCCATCAGCCAGGCAGGGAAGGGGCCCCTCGCCACACGGCAGTCTGGGACCCACCAGCGACAGGCGGCTCCTCCTGACCCATCCCAAGCAGCCTTTCAGCCCACCTGATCGGTGTTCCCTCTAAGCGGAGTCAGTCTGAGCTAGCTCACAGGTTTTTAGCCTCTGGCTCACACATTTTTGTCTTAGCTCAGGAAGGAGGGCTCCAGAGCAAACCAACTGATACAGCAGCCAAATTGCTTGCTCTCAAATTTAACGCCAGGGCCTCACAGTGTAGAGTTTTTTGCTCACAAGACTCCACAGCTTAGAGGGAGCATTGCACCCGGCAGCAAAGATCCCCACAACCTCCTCTTCTCACCCCCCCCCCAAATCTACATTCTACCCCCCCTGCCCCCCCCCCAACCAGCCCGCCAGCCTCAGCCCCAGGCCCACCTTGTTGTAGATGTAGCAGTTGGTGAACATGGTGTTGAAGTCCTGCATGCACTCGGCCGAGCTCCAATAGTAGCTGTTCTCCAGCCGCCGCTTGATGGTGCCCATGTCCATCGGCTGCTTGATGATCTTGTGGTAGTCCTGCAGAGAAGGGAGCCAGGAGCTCAGGCAGCCGGACTCTCCCACCACCCTCTGCCCCGCCCCTCCCGCCTGCCAATCCAGAGAGGAGCATTCGGGGGGGGGGGGGGGGTCCCAAGCCAGGGCCAATACAGTCCTGCTCGATACCCAAGGGCAAAGTTCTGCCCAGGGGGCTCCTGCCTCAAAGCATCTGGGAGGCCAAAGAACCGAGACATCCCCCCCCCCCCCCAGCCAGCCTGGTTTCCTGCCCCTTCCTTTCCCTCGGGGGTGGGGGGCAGTCTAGTCCTTGCCTCTGAAGGAGACTCCCCAGGGCCCGGCTCTGCGGGGAGAGACAGGGGTGGCGCCCCCAAGGGAGCGCAGAAGGCAGGGCCACGAGAAAGCTCGGCAAGCAGAAGCCTACGTGGGTTTTACCTCTGGGCTTTAACTCCTTAGGTGCCACAGGCGCTGGCCTTTAATGGGGGGGTCACGGGATGTCTTCTACAAAGTCATGGATGGGAATCTGCAAAACGCATTCAGGGCACAAGAGATTAGATTTGGGGGGAGTGGCGCGATAGCACAAAAGCGGCTGCGTCATCTCATCCATACCTTTGTAGGGAGCATCGGGGGGGGGGGGGGGGCACCAGCTGTGCCTGGGGCAAGCCCAGGAATGAGGGAGAGCCTCGCACTGGGTTTGAGGAGCCTGAGACAGCTGGCTGCCCCTCACTAGCGCGGGGGAAGCCGAACAAGCCTCCGGGGACCGGGCCAAGCCTCTGCACCCTCCAACCCAGCCGCTCCAGCACCACAGGGAGACCAAGGGAGTCCGGAGCAATTCAGAACTAGTTGGGGGGGGGGGCACAGAGCAGGAGCCGCCTCTCCAAGGAGGGCAAAAGAAGGCTTTGCTCATTTAAGGAACCTGTTTTCCTACCACCGCCCTGCAGAGAGGCCCTGCCTGCCCCAACTGGGCTTTTACAGGGAAAACCACCCCACCACCCCACGTACTCCAGCGGGGCAATCCTGTCCCTGAAGCCTGTCTCCAGCCCCACCTGATGCCCGCTGCAGGCGTGGGAGGGGCAGGAAGTGATGCTGTCACCATAGCAACAAGGGAGCCCTAACCACCACAGCCTCCTCCCTCCCCGGCAGGGAAGGAAAGACGGGCAAAGGGGCGCTAGTGTTACCGGCAGGCCCAGCTTGACGGCATCCACCGGCTGGCGGAAAGGCCACGCGAACTGGTGCTTCCAGAGGGCTTTCATCACCACTTTGTGGAGGTACTGCAGCTGGTTGGTGACCCGGCCGGGCTTCTTGCAGTTGGAGACCTCCGGCGGGGGCGGGTTGGAGGAGGCCAGCTGGAGGGCCGGGACGGAGGCCATGGTGGGGCCCTCGAAGCCCTCGTACAGCAGCGAGGGCTTGCGGATGCGCTTCCCTGGCGTGGACTCCACAGCCAGCCCCACGAAGCCTGCATTGCCCTCCCCAAGGATCCTGCAGGGACAAGGGGGCAGAGACGCCGGTCAGGAGGGGCCGGAATCCGACAGACCTGCGAGCCCCCCCCACAAGCCTGGCACCAGACTTATCCCCCCCCAACACAAACACACAGCGCCTCCGACCCTGCCCCTCCCCAACAGACAGCAACCTGCCCGCAACACAACAAGAAGCGCTCGGTCAAGACAGTGCCGGGGGGGGGGGGCAGAAAAATCCCAGCCAGCACAGCCAGAAGCGAAAATCACAACAGCAGACTAGCTGCACCCATCCCCCGGCTGCTTCGGCAGGTTGGCATTTCCCTTGGCAGTCACAGCAATCGGCGACTCCCAGCAAAATCCTGGAAGTGGCGGTTCTCTCTGAGGCAAACTGGAATCTCTCCCCCCCCCTTCCTCAGTACAAGAATCCCCACCTTGATTTTCCTGCCAACGTATTTATACACACGCACACACCACCCTCCAGGAAAGGGCCTACTTGGGAAAAAAGACCTCTGCAACACTTGGGGTGACAGGATCCCATGCACGGGCTTTGATGCCCAGAACTACCACCAGGGCAGGCAGGGCCTTTTAAAGCCCAGGTGTCACCTCTATTCTATGAACCTGGGGGGGGGGGGGGGGGGGAGAGATTCTCAGTAGAGAGACCAGCCCTGTTTTGAAACCAGCTTTCTGTTCTGCTGACCACCAGACTGACCCCACACTTATTTCCACCACACCATCCCCTCCTTGCAGCTTTCCAGGAAACCACAGAACCCAGAGGAGCTCAGGATCAGGTCTTGCAACATCAATAAGTAGAAAACAAACCACCACAACACCACACGCCAAAGACTGAAAAAGAAGGTTGGGTCTTCTATGGGGGGGGGGGGATAAACGTGGCAGGAGGGCCTGCGCTGAGGAAGCCCCCAGATTCAGGCCACCTTCAGAAAAGCACGCCAGAGCCCCCCCACCCCCCTCCAGGCCCTTGGGCAGGAAGAGGCAGCCAGCCTAACAAGCACTCACAACACTGCCAGGCGCGGGTCCAGCCACCCACCCTCCTACCCCCCCCCCCAAAAAAAGTTCCACCCACCGCTTTGCCAACATCGCCAGCAGCCCCCGGGTTGGCCGCCCGGGGGCCTGGCCGAGGAAGGCAGGCGGCCCCCCTCCCCGAAGGCCCACAAGGGATGCAGCCCCTTCCTAGCAAGGGGCCAGGCTCGGCCAGGGCAGAAGCACCAACGCTCCCCGTTCCCTCCCCCCCACCCCCCCCTCGAGGGAGAGAGCGCAGCCGCGGAGGCGACACGACACCCCCCCCTCCCCAAAACCACCACCACCACCACAGAGGCGCCCAAGACCTCCCGCCGCGCCCGCCGCCTCCTCCCCTCCCCGGGCCGCCCCCCCCCGCCCTTCTCCGGGCGGCGCGCGCCGGATTACGTACTTGCCGTTGGGGTTCACGTTCTGCAACATGCCTCGTCCGCCGGCGCCTCCTGCAGCGCCCGGGGGCCCGGCTCTCTCCCGCTCCTGCCGCCGGCGCCTCCGTGGCCTCGGGGAACCCCCCCACTTTGCTCGGGTGGCTGGGCTCCGCCGGGGGTCAGGAACTCAGGGGCGCATCGCCCATGGGGGGGAGGGGGGGCTGCTTTATTGGGGGCGGGGGGGGGGGGCTACTGCATGGCGGCCGGGGGCGGGCGGGCGCCGCCTGCCGCCTCTCCCACCCACCCCCTCCGCTCAGCCAGAAGGAAACGGGAGAAAATGGCGGCCTGGGCGACAACCAGGCAAGCAGAGCCGGGCGGCGGGCAGGAGCGGGGGGGACCTTCTGTTGAGCGGCCGGCACAGCCGGTCCCTGGCGGGGAGGCCGTTAATACCGGGCTCGGCGGACGCGTCGAAGCCTGCCGCGTCGGGAGGCGCCGGTCCCCGGGCGGATCGTCCCAGTTTGGGCGGCGGATGCCACTGGATTGTACTGGGGTTACTGGCCGTGGCTCTCGCAGTGGGTTGGGCAGGCGGCGCTACGGAGGCCCGGAGGAGGGTCCGCCGACCCGAAGGCCGCGGCGACGGCTGCCGACTGGGGGCCGCCCTTGCGAGGATGGAGCCGGATGGAGTCCGCCCACCCGCTCCCGTGTCCTCTCCCTCGCTCGCGCGCTCCCTCGCCGGCCAGAAGCCGTCCTCCGCTCCAGCGAAATGGCGCCTCTCGGCCTGCCTCCGACCGCCCTTATATAGACGCCAGATCGCCGCCGATTGGCCGCGACGGGAGCTGACATCATCGTCCCGCCCGGGCACGCCCCTTTGCCGGCAAGGCAGACCCCCCCCGGGCGGAGCGTGAGGACACGCCGCCTAGCGATTGGCGGAACTCACTATCAATCACTCCACCCGCTTCTGCCTCCTGTTGTGTTGTCCTGGCCGGCGGTCCCCGACGGCGACCTCCCCCATTGGCCGGCCCCGCCATTCGTTGCCGCTCGATTGGCCGGCCCGTCGCGCGGGGGCGGGGCGGCGGTTGGGAAGCGTTCGTTGGTTGTTGTGGTTCTCTCTGTGCGCCGCGAGGGGAGGGAGGAGAGGGAGCGGCGCCATTTTGTGGCTGCGAAGAAAGCAGGGCGCGGGGCGGGCGGCGATAAGCCGCGTCAGGCCAGGCAAAGCGGCCCCGCTCAGACACCCAAGGAAGAGACCCGCGCTGCCGCCTGGAAAGCCCCGAGGAGGGGCCGCGGCCAGCCAGGAACTCGAGTGGAAAAACGAACCATTCCCCCCTCAGTCGCGCGTTCCCGCCAAAACGCCCAGGCGCACAAAGGCCCGCGACGGCCCCCCCCCCCATGCCGCCTCAGGGCCGCCTCCGCACCAGCGGCGCCCCGCCCGTCCCGGAGGAGGGGGGGGGGGAAGGGCCCGCCAGCCACACAACACAGGACCCCCCCCCAAAAGAGATCCCTGTCAGAAAGCGCTCCCTCCCCCCCCCCGGGCCCTCCGCCAGCCCCCCTGCAAACCCCCCCCCCCCCCACGAAGCAGCCCGACAGACACGGCCCCCACGCGCAGAGAGAGAGAGAGAGGGGAACCCGGCCCCGGCAGAGCCACGGAGGGCACGAGCGGGGGTGGTCCAGCGACGAGGCCAACGGAATCCCCCCCCTCGGGGGCGGGGGAGGAGGAGGAGGGGCAGCGCCTCTCCCGCACTCGGGAGGATGGGGAGGCCCGGGGGGCTCCGCTCCCGCAGCGCCCCCGCCTCGCCGCTTCCTGGGGGGGGGGGGACACCCGGCAGGGAGGGAGGCCTGGCCGCTCGACCCGCCCTGGCCTGACCCCTCTCTGCCGAGGCGGCGGCTGCTGCTGCTGCTCGGGCCCCCCGCACCCCCCTCCTCCTTCTCTGCGGGAGGGGGAGTCCGGTGACCGGGAGACCCCGGGGGGGGGGTGGAGGGAGTGTCACAGGTCTCCCTCTCTGCCGGCCCGGCGGCTGGAAAGGGGGTGGGGTGGAGGGGTGCCGCCAGAGGCCTCACGCACGCACGCACGCCCCCCTCCCCCCCCCCCCCGGAGCTGGCAGCGGGGCAGTCAACAGCAAGGACCACGACAACAGGCAGCAGGCAGCAAGAAGAAGCAAGAAGCCACCGCTTGATGCTGCTGCTGCTAGAGCCTCCCACCGGGCCCCCCCCCCGGCCGCCTGCAGCCTGGCGGGGGAAAGGAGGGACGAGGCCCCGGGTCGTGCTGGAGCGCCGGTGGGGGGGGACCTCCCCAAGCCAGGCCGGGAAAAGCCCGCCTCCCCTCTCCCCCCCCCCCCCCCCGGGAAGCCAGGAAGGGGCTGCAAAGGCGGCCTGGCCGCCGCCCTCCTGCTGCCTCTGCCTTCATTGGGGCAGCCATTTTGCAGCACGGCCAAGCCGGACTCCGCGCCCGGAGGAGGAGATGGGGGGGGGGGAGAGCCGGGGTCCGCCCCCCCCCCCGTTTTCGCGCTTCGGCCGAGGTTCCCGCGGCGCTCCCCCCCCCGCCGCCGCCCAGGAGGCCTCTGCACCGGGCGGCCATGATGACACAGCGCTTTCCGCGGCCTCCATCTTGGGAGGAGGGGGGGGTTTGAAATCAGCCGGTCTCGCCGGCTTTAGGAGACGGGACTCTTCCACCGCCCCCCCCCGCCCAAACTCCGAGCCAAGCGGGACTCCTTCCCCTCCACCCCCATCCCCTTCGGGGCTCTTACTGCGGGGAGGGGGGTCAGACTGCTTTCCACTGGGGGGCATCCTGCCAGCCAGGCCGAAGGTCACCAGATCTCCCCCCCCCCCCCCCCGAAGACGGGTCTGGTTTTCTGCAGCGGCCTGGAGGGCACCTTGGCTGCTCTACTCTCCGGGAGACCGGGGCGGGGAGGAGTGCTCTCAGCTCCCACCCAGGGACACGCGCCCACACCTGGGGCAGAGCGCCTGGCCCTTACTCTGCCGCACCCCCCCCCCCCCACACACACACCAAAGCACCCCACTGGCACACCCACTGATCCCCCCCACCAGCTTTCCAAGTCCACCCCCCCCATTGACCTTCCCCCCCTCCAGCAGTGAGCCATCCCGCTGCTCCCCAGCCCCGCCCAGACAGCCCCAAAGAAATGCACGATGGAGGACAGGGTTGCTCCCCCCCCCGCCCCAAAGTCTGTTGCAAGAGAGAGCCCCAGTTGGGAGATTAAGATTTACCCCAATTCCTGGGAGGCATTTCCAAAATCGGCATCTGCATCAAGGTGGCTTTAAGGAAGCCCGGGCTGTGCCACAGAGGAGCGGGGTGGGGGTGGGGGGCTCCCCCCTCTGGAAGACGCCCCTCCTCCCCCCCACCGCACACACACAAAATAGGGGGGGGTCCCCGTTGTCAGGTGCCACGTGACAGCCCACTTCTCCCTTTCCATAATGCAGCTGGCCCTTTAAGCGGCCACCGCCCGGGCTCGCCTCTCCTTCCCCCCCATTGGGCGGAGAGCGCCAGAAGAGGCGGGAAGAGCGGCTTGACTGACAGCTTCCCCGCTCTCCCTCCACCCCGTTCCTAACGCTAACTCACGGCTGTGCACCGCGGCCGGATCACGTGACCAAAAAACACTCACCCCATTGGCTGCCGGAAAGGCGAGGGCGCGCCAGCCTAGAGGCCCTGATCCGACGGGCCCCATCTCGGCGGATTCCCAAGGGAAAAGTCAACTGCAGTCCTCCAAAGTGGCGAAAAATAAAAATTGGAACAAGGAAAAAATAAATAAAAGAAAGAATCCTCACAGCAGTCGCCGTCGCCAGGCGGGAAAAACACGACCCGCCGACGTCACCGCTTCCCGATTGGCTTTCCGCCGTCACGTGACGCCGCCCGCCTTTCCCACGGGGGGAGAAACGCTTATTCCTTGGAGGGGGAGGGGCGCCTCCGTCTCCCCCTCCCTTGAAAATAAAAAATAGTCGAAAAGAAGAAAGCCCCGCGAAGACCCCCTCGGGAAAAAGGAGGAGGGGGAGGACAGAAGCCGCCCCTCCCCCGCCGAGGTCTCACTTTGGGGGTAAAGTCAGCATGGCTCCCGAGACGCAGAGTGCGCGTGCGCCGGGTGGGGCCGGGGCGCATGCGCGCTGCTCTCTTGCTGCAGTCGGGCTCCTCGCCAGAGAGGCGGAGCCCCTCCCCCGGCCTCGGGTTGGCGCATTGCCCGGCGGGGGGGGGCACGACCCGCGGAGTTCAGGGGCGTGTGCAGAGTGCCCTCGCGCCCATGCATCATTCTGTACTGTAGGGGTTGGAGTGTGATCAGCTTGACAAGGCTGTCGTGTAACAGCACGGATGGCTCAGGGGGTGTAGCTGTGCTGGCCTGAAAGCTCGTGCCAGGAATAAAACTCTGTTGTTGGTCTCAGAGGGAACGGGGATTCTGGACTGTCCGCTGGCGTTGTCCTTTCCGCTCTGCCCGCTCTCCTCCTCTCGCTGGCACGGGTCTCCTGCGGGGGGGGTGGGGGGAGCCGTTCTTGGCTTTCTTTCCACCGTTTAAGATTGGGGAGGGCTTTGCACAGAGAAGCCTTCTTGGGAAATTCGGTTTTGCATAGTTTGCAGGGAGCCAGGAGAGGGGGGGGGGCCTTCCTGGCCCTTCAGCGAGGAGGGAAGGGGCACAAGCGAGAGGGCCCGCCTTGTGGGGGGAGGGGGGCAGTTCTTCGTTTGGCCGGTTTGCAAACTGGCACCTGCTGGAGGCCCTTCTTCGCCCAGAGGAGCGCAGCTGCCTCCCAGAGAGGAATGACGGGCTGTGTGTGAGGGAGAGGGAGAGGGAGAGAGAGACGGTCCCTTAAACTGAGGCCAGTAACTGATGAGCGGCCAGGGGAGCGTCTAAGGGTGGGAGAGGCCTGCCTGCCCTGCCCAGTTCCTGGTCATAGGTAGGTCAGGCCCAAAGACCGGAGCAGGGATTGTCTGGGGGGGTGGGTGGGTGGGGGGGGGGAGGCAGCTGTTTGCCTTTTCACTGCTACAGATCGATGCAGCGGCCGGAAATCTTTCCACGCCGGAGGGAAACCCTGGCCCCCGCTGCCATCTCTACCGTGGAAAGGCCCCTCCACCACCGCCCCCCCCCCTTCAAATCCTGGCGAGCAGAGCAGAAGTCGCACCCGGCCAGCCTCCGGGTGGGACTCGGCGCGACGGCTGCTCTCCAGACTGCAGGGGTCAGTTCCCCTGGACTGGAGGAAAGGGATGCTGGGGGGGGGGGGGGGGGGCTGACGCGTGTGGAGCAGGCTGCCGCATCAGAGGGAAGGGCCTGCCGCTCAGAACACCCCCCCCCCCCGTCCAGGGCCTGCAACGGAGCCCTTCTCTTGGGTGAACCGCAAAATGTGGTGCCTGCCAGGTGAAGGGAAACCTCCAGGGCCCTGCCTGTCGGAAGCAGCTGCCTGAGAGATCGCGGGCCAGGAAAGGGATGCCGAGAGTGCTGCAGGGCCAACGGGATCAGCAGCCGTCCTGAGCCCCCAGGCCAGCCTCCTTGCAGCAGCAGCAGCAGCAGCGGGCGAAGTGGCCACGGGGGGGGGGGGGGGGGAGGAGGCGGGCAAAGGGATGCTGGAAGGCTCTCCAAAGAGGTTCAGGCAGAGGAGCCGGCAAGGGTCGGGAAGCGCGGCTGGGGGGGCAGGGCCGGGGAGGGAGGGAGGGAGGGAGGGGGGGGCCAGCAGGGGGGGGATGCCCAGTGGCACTCCGCTTCACCGCCCAACAGATCCCCCCCTCCAGCTGCAGGGAGGAGCCCTCGGGTCCAGGCGGGACCGCCTCGGCCACAGCCAGAGCTCTTCCCAGCGCTCCCTTCCTCCGGAGGCTCCCCCAGCAGGGTCGAGGAGGCCAAGAGCCAGCCTCCCGGAGAGAGGCCAGCAGGCCGCGGGACCCTGGCTGCCAGCCTCCAGGAAAAGCCTGGAGATCCCCTAGAACAGAATGGGGACTCCTCTCCAGGCTACAGAGATCGGTTCCCCCGGAGGAAAGGAATGGCTCCTTTGGCGAGGGGATGCCCAGGCAGTGTTCCCTCTAAGCCGAGTTAGTGTGAGCTATCTCACAGGTTTTTAGTCTCCTGCTGACACTTTTTTGTCTTGGCTCAGGAAGGAGGGCTCCAGAGAGCAAACTGATTTATGCAGGGGCCAAACCGCTTGCTCACAACTTCAATGCCAGGGGCTCACAGAGTAGAATTTTTGCTCACAGGACTCCCCCGCTTAGAGGGAGCATTGCTCCCGGGAGGTCCTCCTGGGCGCCTGCTCTTTTCTTCCGTTGCAGACAGACTGACAGGGCTGCCCATCTTGATCTCTCTCCCAGACCCTGCTCTTAACAACTGTACCCTAGCGGCTTTCGCACTCTGTGTCTTTCTGTCCCCCTTGTCAACATACAGTTCCATCGTTGCCCCTTTGGCACTACTCTGGAGCAAGGAGCAGAACTTCTGCGAGGGAGGAACATCTGGAATTCCCCCACATGTGCACAAACACAGAGATGCGCACACACACACAGACAAACAGTTGTGGCTGTGCCTCATTCCAATTAGTGTTGCAGGCGGGCGCCTTGAACTGCAGGGCCTTGAAAAGGGAATCTCTGGAATGTGAGAAGACAGGGCAGGGACCCCCCCCCCTTACTACTCCTTTCTAGAGAAAGAGGTACCAGGGCACAGACACCTTCCGGGGCTAGACTGCTTTTCCTCCATCGAGCAGGACTTTCCTCTTTGGGGCGGGAGGGCAGGGTTCCCCCTTTGGTGAACTTCCCAGCAGAGAGGAGCTGCTCGAACCCCGGCCAACATTGGCTTCTTTTGCAACTGTTAAGCACTGCTGGAAAAAGCAAGCCCCCCCCCCCCCGGTGGTCAGTCACCTTCCCTCCCCCCCCCCCCTTCCTGAGATGCTCAGGGTGGCTGGTCGGTAGCTGAACAGCCAGGACCAGCCCTGACAGATATGTGGTCAAAAATCATCTCTCATGTTTGGTGATCTATTCCAGCAGGGTGCTCCCGCTCCTGAGAACTGAAATGCAGAACCCAGGGCCCCCCCCCCCGGGGGGGGGGGACTTACCATCTTAAATGAGAGCGGCAGAGCAGAGGGCAAAGGAAGGGGAAGAGAGGCAGGGGCGAAACCTCCCCCAGGAACTCTTTCTTCGTCCACACTGCAACAGGAAGAGCCCTGCTGGATCAGTCCAATGAGGGTCCATTTAGTTGAACTGCTCGGCTGGTCTGACCCTGCAGGGCTCTTCTGACGTTCAGGCTTTGGCTGTCTCTCTTCCCAGCAGCCCCTAAGTGGTGAATGCTGAGCAGTCCTCAGGCAAAGAGGTAGGGCACTTCTAGCCCTCCACCCTAATGCCACATCTCTGTTTCCCTGGCAAAAGAACTGAGGCGGAGGGCAGGAAGGGCGGCCTCTGTGCTTAGTTCTCGTGGCCCCTTTCTGACACTCCCAGGGAAAGGCTGGTTGCCACTCTGGTGTCAGGAAGCGATTGTCCTCCGGGCCAGTTTGGCCAGGGATCCTGGAGGGGGGTTTTGCCATCTTCTGGGTGTGGAACAGCAGTCACTGCAGTGTACGGAGCGGGAGGCGTTTGTGAGTTCCCTGCAGTGTGCGGGGGTTGGGCTGGATGACCCTGGAGGTCCCTTCCAACTCGATGGTTCTATCTCACTGCTTGTACCAGGTGTGAGGCAGAAATCAGACAGGTGAAGCCCCCCCAGCCCTCCCTTCCCCAGTGGAACCCCTTCCTGCCTGGCAGAGGCCTCTGTACAAGGGCTGAGGCTTTGCAAGGCGGGGGCGGGGGGGGGGGGGTTGGACCTGTAGGGCCTCCCAGGGGCCATCACGTCCGCCACCTGCTTGAGCAGGCTCCAGAGTCCGCACCTGGGTCTCCTCAGGACGAAGCATTGTTTGGCACGCAGAGGAACTGGTGGGGTGTGTACACACAGGCAGGCTGTGTCAGCTGTGCCTGTGAAGCAGCCGCCTGTGGAGTCTGACCCGTGGTACCGCTAACCCAGCACCCATGTGGTACTGGTTTGGGGCCCCCATGTGACACAGACTGTCCGGCTGGATGGGCCATTGGTCTGATCAAACACGGCTTCTCTTTGGTTCTTACGATCTCGTCTCTTCTGCCGGACGGTGGCTCTTGGGGGGCCCCCCAGCGATTGTGAACGCTGGGTAAAGCGCCGGCAAGATCTCCAGATTCAGAAATGCAAAAGTGGGCATAGTTGCCAAAAATTGTTTGGTTGGGGTAACTGCTGCTGCTGCTGCTGCCAGCCGGCCAATAGGGAGCCCAGACTGCTCAGCAGGTCTCCACCCCCTCATTGGAAACCCTGCTCCAGCCTTTTCTGGCAGCGCTAGCCAGGGTCCCTCCCCCTTTCAGGCATAGCTGATGCTCATGAGGATTAGAGGAAAAGGTTTCCCTTGCTCGGTGCTCATCTCTGTTTCCAAGCCAAAGAGCCAGCGCTGTCCAAAGACTTCTCTGTGGTCATGTGGCCAGCATGGCTAGACACAGAGGCACACGGAACACGGTTACCTAAGCAGCCCACTTAATGTGTTCTCCAAAGGTGACAACTGCTGCTGTTTGCCTGCAAGTTGAGTCGTCACCCCCCCCCGGCCCCCACATCCAGCCACTCCCCCCCCCCCCCCCGCCGCTGCTCATGCAAGTCGGTGCTGAGGCTGAGGAAACTGTAGGATGGGAGCCGGAAACGTTTTATTGTTGTTTCAGAAAGGTGCAACAGTCTTCTTTGGGTTTTTTTAAAGAGAAAAGAAAAACAGCTGTTCCAACACTTGCAGGCACATCTGGAATAGAAGGAAAATGGGTGTTTGACAGCACCCCCCCCCCCCATCAGAAACAGAAAGGGGAGCATTTTAGGATCCACAGGTGGGGGCCGTCTGAAGACAAGGTTGGCCTGGCCGGGGGAAGGGCAGTTGGCATATTTCTGCCCCACCCCGGTGTCACGATTCTGCATTGGTGGCTGAGGAGCAGCTGAAAGTCCAGAAATGGGGCCTCCTCTGGAGGTCAGGCAGGCGTTTGGGATCTCCTGGGGGGAGGAGCAGAGTGGACGCTGACCTCTGCAGATCTAGGAGCCGACTGTGGAAGGAAAGGACAGGAGAGGTTATGGGGCTTGTGGGTCTCACCAGGGGCCCCTCCCCAGCCAGCCAGCCAGCCAAGGGGACAGGGCCTCTTCACGGGGAGGTTCCATCCTAAGCCGTGGAGTCTTGTGAGGAAAAATTCTACGTTGTGAGCTACTGGCATTAAAGCTGTGAGCGAGTGATTTGGCAGCTGCATAAATCAGTTTGCTCTGGAGCCCTCCTTCCTGAGCTAAGACAAAAAATGTGTGAGCCGGAGGTTAAAAAACTGGGAGCTAGCTCACACTGACTCAGCTTAGAGGGAACATTGGTTCCATCCAGCTATTGGCTGGTTGGGTCAATCCCAAGAATAACCCGGGCCGGCCCTCCTTTCCCCAGCTGGGGTGCAGCTCTTGGGGAGCTCAGGGCTGCAGAGAAGCTTCTGGGTAAAATGTCAGGAATGAGGCCATCTCTCCACCCAGATCCGTCTTCTCTGCTCAGACAGGCAGCGGCTCTCCAGGGACTCCAGCTGAGGCCCTTCACATCACCTCCTGCCTGGTCCTTTTAATTGGAGGTGCTGCCTGGATATGAAACCGAGACCTTCTGCATGCGGAGGAGAGGCTCTCCCACTGAGCCGGAGGGCCTCCAAAAGTGGTGACTGAGGCGGCCGTGACCCCCAGAAGTGGGGCCAGGGAATGGGTTGGAAGTAGTTCCTGATTTTCAATCCATGGGAAATTGCTTGAAGATACATGGGGCCGTGCCTTGGCACAAAACGAGGGAGGAGTGGCAGCCGGTGAGAGGCCCCTGAGGTCGAAGTTCAGGCTGCCCGAGGGAGAAAGAGAGTTGACTCTGTGCGTGTGGGATTGGGGCCCTCTCTCAGTCGCGACTAGCTGACCTCAGTCCGGTCCCCCTCCTTCCCCCACTGTTCATTCCAGGGCTGTGTTAAGGGGCAAGTGGAAAGGGGGCCCCGCAAGTCCTGTCCTGGAACGGAGGCCGGGAACCAGCCAGACACACCACGTGAGCTCCCTCACCAAGAGGAGGGTCCCAGCCAGGGGGAACCGAAGGCCAGAGCCAACGGCCGCCCCCACGAGAGAGGGTGCAGGGGGGAAAGGCCGGGGGGGGACCCCTCGAAGCTGGGAAAGGCCTGGGAGAGCCCCAGCCGCCCATCAGAGGAGGCAAGACTGGCCGGGAGGGACCAAGGGGGGGGGGGATCTCCAAAGGCAGCTTCGTGGACCGGAAATGGTGGGGATTTCAGGCAGTGTCACCCACAGGGGAAACTTGCGTGTATTTCTGTTAAACTCTCCTTGGTCTGCAGCCCCCTGACTTCACCGTGAGCATCTTCGCCTCATTTCAAAAGAAAAACCCAAGTTTCCAGCCCCAGTGGTTGTGAAAGGGAATGATAACGGGGGGGGGGGGGGGGGACTCCGAAAGGGGCAGGGGCGATGGGTTCAGAACAGCATTCCTGGCCGTGGGGAGGGGAGAGTTGGGGCCACCCTGGAAGCGCCCAGCGGTCCACTCTTGGGGGGCCAGGCGGCCCAGCCTCCTTGGCCTGATCCAGCAGGGCTCCTCCTGTGGTCCTTCGGAGGGACCGGTCAAACCCTGGCGCGAGCACCTAGCTGCGCTTACTGACTGGGGAGACGGCAGGTGGAACCTCCACCTCCAAGAGCAGTCTTCCCCCTGGACAGTGTCCCATGGGTGGGGCTATTACTTCCCTGTCCCCCGGGGGGTGGGGGGGCTTCCCAGAACCATCCGACGCCCACCTAGTCAGGCTGCCCCACTGAGCCGGGAAAGCAGTTCTTGTGGGGAGGGGGTTTTTTGGGGGGGGGGGTCAGTGTCCCCTGCTTTGATTGACCAGCAAAATCAATGATGCCCGGAAGCCCCTGAGAAGTCCACCTCTTAAGAGGGCCTTGTTTCCAGGGAGGGGAGGGCAGAGAAGACCTACCTGGGGGGTAGTTGTCGCCATCGATGGGGACGTAACCTGGTGTGAGCAGAAGGGGGGGGGGGAGTTAGTGAGAGACGTAATAATCAATAATTATCACATGGCATTGTGTGTAGAATAGCCAGGAGAGCCTAAGATTGTCTGGCAGCCAGAAGTTCTAGCTCCTTTAGCGTTATGCACCTCTAGGTGGCGAGCTAGACTTGTTTTTTTAAGGCAAGAGACATTTCAGAGGTGGTTTGCCCTTGCCTGCCTCTGTGTCACAGCCCTGGTATTCCTGAGCTCAGCTTTCCTGCTCAGCTTCCGAGATCTAAGGGGGGTCTGGCTATCCAGGGCTGTCCAGGTCAGGGTCAGTAAGAAAAGTTCGGGGTCTGCATATCAGGCGTGGATGGGAAACACCTCCCCCGCTCACTTTTTGTGGCTGATCCCGACATTCAGCACAGAGGAGAGAAGGAGAGGCCTGCGCCCTGAGTCACGTGCAGAGTGCCAGGAATGGTGCCGTCCCCATAAATTCACCCACGGCCACTCCTGAGAACATGCCTTTCTCCAAAGAGCACCTTGGAGTATGTTTGCAACCACATTGTAAAAATTTACCTACGCATTCATTTGTTTTTAAAAAACCAAGATTCTAGTCCTGATGAATGCAGTGCGCAGTCTGAGGGGCCTGGGGAAATGCGTGCTAAGGGGGTGAGGGGTCAGCGGGGAGGTCTTCTAGCACACCTCTTGGGCAGGCAGAAAGGGAATTGGTGCCGTGGACTCATCAGCATAAAAACAGGGAGCCCATCCGAAAAAAGGGGTTTGGCCCAGCCCCTTCCTTGACACCCTACTTTTCTACATGCGAGGATTTCAAAGACTAGAACAGCCCCCTCCTGAAGAGGTACAGCCCAGGCATAGCTTAACACCCCTGTCTTTGTCACCTCTTGGGTTTCTCCCCACTTATACGGCATGCCCCCCCCCCATATCCCTCCTCTTACCTTCGGGGACCCGCTTGCTCCAGCAGACGATGCCAGCGACGAGGAAGATGATGCCCACCCCCAGCACTGCGCCAGAGGCCCCCACCTTCACCTTCAGCTCTGGGCTCAGGCCTGGCTCTGGGGGAGAGAGGGGGGTGACCGGGGGGGCGTTACCAGAGGCCCAAGACTTAGAGGCTCCCCCCCCACACACAATCCTCCTCTGCCACTGACCCCTGGCTGGCTCCACCTGCCCTCTCAGTCCATCCATGGGGGAGGCTGAAAAGTCCCCCCTCCTTCTCTTCCCCCCCCCCCCCCCCAGCCAGCTCCTGACACGTCTCTTGGCCTCCTTTCTAGTTTCGGCCTCCGGGGCCTCTTCCTCCCCCCCCCAGGACATAATACAATCTGGTTTCCTTTTTCTTCCCACAAGGGACACCCTGTGAGGTAGGTGGGACTGAGAGACCTCTAAGGGAACTGTGACTGACCCAAAGTCACCCAGCTGGCTGCATGCGGAGGAGTGGGGAATCAAACCCGGTTCTCCTTTGCCACTCTTAACCGCCACACCAAACTGGGCATGTTCCCTTCTCGCTTCTGGGGAGGTAAGTGGCTCCCCTGCCTCCAGGTCAGTCTCCCCCCCGCCCCCGCCCCGGCACTCACCCCAGTCCTGGGCCAGGGGCTGGAGAAGGCTGGCGTGGTCCACCCGGCAGGTGTAGGTCTCCCCGCTCTGGGGGTAGACAGGCAGGCTCAGCTGCGTCTGGTAGGTCCAGTCCCCGTTCGAGACCACCCCCACGCCGGAGCTGTTCTTCACAAACGTCCCGTTCCGCAGCCAAGTGATGGCCACGTCTGCCGGGTAGAAACCCCACACCTCACAGGTCAGCATGATGGGCGCTGGTGTGTTCTGCGGGGTGATGGGGAAAATGCGGACGTTGGGGGGTGCTGCGGGGAGGAAAGAGCAGGAGTCAGTATTGGGGCCCCCTGCCAGAACATTCAAGACTTCTTCTGCTTTGTCCAAGGGGAAAGAAGCCCTCACTTGCCCTCCAAAGGGAAAGAGGCCATCGCTTGCCCTCCAAGGGAAACAGGCCATCGCTTGCCCTCCAAAGGGACAGAAACCATTGCTTGTCTTTCAGGAAGGAAGAGTGCATAGCTTCCCTCCAAGGAGGCCATCACTTACCCTCTAGAGGGAAACAGGCCATTTCTTGCCCTCCAAGGGAAAGGAGGCCATCACTTGTCCTCCATAGGGACAGGGGCTATTGCTTGTCTTTCAAGGAGGAGCAGTGCACAGCTCCCCTCCAAGTAGAAAGAGGCCATTTCTTGCCCTCCAAGGGAAAGGAGGCCATCACTCGTCCTCCAAAGGGTCAGAGGCCATTGCTTGTCTTTGAAGGGGGGAGAGTGCATAGCTTCCCTCCCAGGGGAAAGAGGGCATCACTTGCCCTCCAAAGGAAAGCAGGAATCCCTTGTCCTCTAAGGCAAAAGAGACCATTGCTTGTTCTGCAAGGCAACAGTGGCCACTGCTTGTCTTTTAAGGGCAAAGAGGCCTCCGCTTGCCCTCCATGCCCTTCAGCGGCCCAGGGAGGACCAAGGGTGTTCAGGGTGCATCAGGAGTCCCAATGTGACCAAGGCAGCTGCCCTTTGGAAAGCCACCCCACTTACAAGGTAGGGCTGCCGGCCGATCCCGCCCAACCCAGGAAGGCTCTGAGTGTCTGGATCTGCCTTTGGGTTCAGACCCGGAAACCTCCTCCTCCGAATTCAGATGCCACCAGGCAACGTTTCTGAGGCATCTTCCAGGCTTGCTTAGAGGGGAGTGGAAGGGGTTTTTGGAAAGGGGTGTCTCCTGTCCTAAGAAGCCTGAGGTTGGGGGGGGGGGGGGGAGCCCAGGAAACCAGATCTCCCTCAAGGAAGGCCAGCCTGGAAGGGGGCTGGGTGGCGGGGGGGGCCTCTAGCCCCCACTCCCCGGGGGTCTCCCCTGCCAGCTCTGGGGCAGAGGAGACCTTCCCCCTCTCACCCTGGATGTGCCCGGGATCGAGTCCCCTCCCAGTCACTTACTGCGCCGGCGGCCGGTGGTGTCCCAGAGGGGGTGCGCCTGCTCCCGGCAGAGGTCCTGCGAGGCCCGGTCCCAGGTGGGGAAGCGCTGGCTGAGCTGGTCGGAGAGGGCAGTGGCGACCTGGGCCCAGACGGGGAAGAAGCCCAGGCCGCAGGGGACGAACTCCTGGTAGTCGTGGTCGTAGCAGACGAAGGGCATCTTGTTGAAGGCCAGGGTCCAGTTGGCGCCCAGCAGGCGGCCCTCCGCCGAGAGGGGGCAGTCCAGCGCCACCTGCACCACGAAGCCCTCTGTGGGGGGGGGAAGGGGGGTCAAGGAGAAGAAGAGGAGAAGAGATTGGATTTCTACCCCGCCCTTCACTCCCCAAGGGAGTCTCAGAGCGGCTTACAATCTCCTTTCCCTTCCCCTCCCCACAGCAGACAGACACCCTGGGAGGGAGGTGGGGCTGAGAGAGCTCCGTCAGAATCTGCCCTTTTTCAAGAACAGCTGGGACAGAACTAGGGCTTGCCCAAGGTCATCCAGCAGCTGCAAGGGGAGGAGTGGGGAATCCGACCCGGTTCTCCCAGATTAGAGCCCTGGGAACTTCACCACCACACCAGACGGGCTCTCAAGGAGGGGGCGGGGCCGAAAGGCAGCCACCCAGGGACGGCCAGAGCAGCAGCCGCACTGGGAAAAGATGGCGAGACGGGGGCGGTGACCGGCGGGCGGCGCTGTGGCGCTCACACGGACAAGAAAGGCCTCCGCCCCGACGCCTGGCTCCGGGGTCAGCCCCCAGCCAAGAGGATGGAGCCTCCCCCCACCCCCACCCCGCCCCGGGGCGGGCAACACTTCCCCGGCCGGTGGTTTTGGGTAGGAAGGGGAACGCGTGGACAGCCCGAGGGAGAAGGGCAGGGTATGGGGCTGCCTCGCCTCGCCCGGGGCGGCAGGGCGCAGCCTTCTGTCCGGAGCCTGGCTGGAGGTGCGCCCCCGGGCGCCGTCTTGGGCTTCCGCGGCTGCCGGGGACGGGAGCGGGCGGCGCTTTCGCGCGGGGCGACCCCGGCGGGTTTCAAGGGCCAGCCTAAGAGACCCCCCCCCGGCGCCCTCTCTGGTGACCGGGGAAACTTCTGGTGCCCGGGGGGGGGGGCGGGAGCGGCGGCAACCTCCCTGGTCTCCCCTGGCCCGGGGCACTTCGCATCGCCTGGCGGCGCCTGACCGGCGGCGAGGAAAGCTCGGGGCCGTCTGGGGACAGTCACCGCCCCACCGGATGCGAGAAAGGCGCTCTGCACGCGCTCGGGGGCACTCTGCTGCTCCCATGAGGTCCCTGCTGTCGGAAGGCGGGTCCCCGGGTCTGAGCTTTCTTGGATCGGGAATCCCCTCGCCTGGCCCTGGCGGGAGAGAGACCCCGCCCCCCCCGCCCCTACCTGCCGGCAGCAGGAGGAGACTCAGCGCCAGGCCCAGCAGCAGTTTCCAATGCGAGGACTCCGCGGAGGGTCTCATCCTGGCCAGGGGCCCCGGCCTGCCCGGCTCGCCCTCCACGCAGCCTCTGGAGCGAGCGGCTCCCCGCCTGTGCCCCAGACCCCGGGGCGGGGGGGGAATAGGCAGCGGCCAGGTCGGAAAGCACCCCCCCACACACAGACACCGCCTTCCCGCGGGAGCCAATGGGGAGGGCGCCCGCGCGCGCATCATCAGTCTCCGGGAGAAGCGGGGCCGGCAGGGCGCTGGTGCAGGAAAGTGCTCGCGGCGGGACCGGCGGAGTCAGGCCGGGCAGTGGGGAGGGAGGGGGGCGGGAGGGAGGTGGGAGGGAGACTGGCCCCAGCGCTGGCAGTTCCCTCCCTCGTGAGCCGGCCTGGGGGCTGCTGCAGGGATGACCTTCCGCAGGAGAACCGCTGCTGGGTCAGGCCTCCTCTCTCCCTTAGACTTGGCACCATCAGAAAAGATACCTTTACACATTTATCTCCTGTTTTGAGGTATTTATGGCTGTGCTGTTCTTTGCCTCCCTTAATCAAAACAACTGTTGACCTTATAACCTTAGCTTTTTACTTAGTTTTGTCTTTGCATATCTTAACACATCTTCCTCATGCTACATGTTTAATTTACTGCTCAGCCTCGTCTAGAAGTCGGAACTCTGCCTCCCATTCCAGAGTTTTTGAAAAAGTGTGCCGGCACACCAAAGCTCGTATCCTGAGTAAACCTTTGCTGGTCTTAAAGGTGCCCAACTGGACTCTAAATGTGTCTCCCAGGATGGCAGCCACAGGCCTCCCCCCACTCTCGGAAGCCCGCAGAGAGCCCGTGTGTCCATCTTGGCCAGAGGTAGACTGCACCTGAGCCCGGAGTCTCCAGGGAGCAAGCCTGTCTATCAGGCAGGTCTTTCTTTGCTGAATTCTCATTAGGCTTGACCCAGGAGACCCTGGCTGTGTCTGTCTTTCCTGCATCCACAGGCCGGAGTAGCAAATACCCCACTGGTCTTCACACAGCCCCACAACAACCCTGTGAAGTCGTTTAGGCCGGGGGTGTGTGACTGGCCCAGGGTCACCCAACAGGCTTTCGTGGTGGAAGTGGGGATTCGAACTGGGGTCTCCCAGATCCCACTGTGACACTCTAAGGACAACACCACGCTCGCTCTCCAGGCAGCCCAGTTGGGGGGCATGAAAAGCCCCCTGCTGTCCCATTCCAGGGTCCCATGACCAAAGGTGTGAGCCAAATGTGTCATCTTCAGGACCCGACCACTTCAGCTTCCGTGGGTCAGGGGCCGCAGGGTACAGTGAAGAGCCCAAAGGTACTCAGGAGAGGGGGGTTGAGCTGAGCCACCTGCTCCCCCCTGGACTCTGGGGAGATCCCTGCAGAGCTTTGCCTCTCCCTCTTTTTCAGCCAACGCCCCGCCTGGAGGTCAGAATCAGGGTTTGTGTTGTGGCTCTCTGAGCAGAAAGGAAAACAAGACGCCCCAGAGGCCGAGATGTCCTTCGGCCCAGTCTGAGGCGGGGGGGGGGGGGAAGGGGCGTGCCCTGCTAGGCCTGCCGGCATGCACCACATCTGGGTTCACGGAAGAGGCCACGAACTCCTCCATCTGTCCACAAAGCACACTTGCTCCACGGAGGCTGCGCTTTTTCAGGTCCAAAAGAGGATCAGCCTCCGGCTGTGACTTGGTCCAAAGCAATCTCTGCAGGGGACAGAGGAGGTATAGAAGGAAGTGGTTTTCTCCCTTCCTCACAAGACAAGAACTCGTGGGCACACCATGAAATGGATGAGCAGTCAAGGGAAGCCCTTCTTCACCCAAAGAGTGATAGCAAGGATGGCTTCAAGGGGGGATGGAATAAACATACGGAGCAGAGGTCCATCAGCAATTATTAGCCACAAGCAGTGTTCCCTCTAAGCTGAGTCAGTGTGAGCTAGCTCACAGTTTTTTAGCCTCCAGCTCACAGATTGTTGTCTTAGCTCAGGAAGGATGGCTCCAGAGCAAACTAATTTGTGCAGCGGCCCAATCGCTCACTCACAATTTTAATGCCAAAAGCTCACAAAGTAGAATTTTTGCTCACAAGACTCCACAGCTTAGAGGGAGCATTGGCCACAAGGTCTAGACTAGGGAACACCCTGTCTGGGGCAGTGATGCTCTGTCTTCTTGGTGCTTGGGGGAGGGGGGCATCAGTGGGAGTGCTTCTGGAGTTCTGGTCCCGCTGGTGGGCCTTCCGAGGGCACCTGGGTTTTGGCCACTGGGTGACCCAGAGAGCGCTGGACTGGATGGGCCACTGGCCTGATCCAACATTGGCTTCTCTGATGCTCCTACTTCTTCCACCAAAGAGTCATGAACACGTGAAAATCACTGCCGCAGGAAGTGGTGGCGGCTACAAGCACAGACAGCTTCAAGAGGGGACAGGAGAGACATACAGAGCAGAGGTCCCTGATTGGCTCTTAGCCACAAGGTATGTAGCTGGAACCCTCGGTCTGGGGCAGTGATGCTCCGTCTTCTTGGTGCTTGGGGGGGGGGGGCAAGAGTGGGAGGGCTTCTGGAGTTCTGGCCCCGCTGGTGGGCCTCCTGGTGGCCCCTGGTATTTTTGGCCCCTGGGCGACCCAGAGTGTTGGTGGGCCACTGGCCTGATCCGGCATGGCTGCTCTCATGTTCTTACGAACTCTGTCCTCAGAGTGGCAGCCAGTTTGGGGGTGAGAAGCCCCTTCCTGCTGCTCAGACAGGCCTCTGGCTTTCTTCTCAGCTTCCTTCGGGGCAGCCAGCCTGGCCCTTCTGCAGGGCTTTGGAGGGGGGGGGGAGGCAGAAGTGGCGCTCAGCACCTGCAGGCCTAAGGGGTGGAGCCTCCCCCATGCGCCAGGATGGAAATGGGGGGAGTGTGTGTTTGTGGGGGGGGGGTGGCGGCAGCCTACGGAAACACTCCCTGGCGCCATCTCCCCATATCGGATGGCCCAACAGGTGGGTGTGTGTTTCCGCTTTCCGATGCTGCTGGCAACTTGGGGGCCCTCCACAGAAATGGGGTACAACTCAGACTGCGACACGGTGCCCCCCCCCATCCCTCCTCCTTCCAGCCTGATTTCTACAGAGGAGGAAAGGCCTTTCTTGGCTTCCCATCTGAGTTGTTCTCCCCGATTTCCAGCCATGCGGAGCGCTGGCACTTTGCTCCTTTCTCCTCTGGAAGAACGGAGGCCTGTTTTCTCCACAGACCCCACTGCTCCCCTCTCCTGGTCCCCGTTTTCCTCCCATTTACCCCCTTTTGCGCTAAAGTCACTCCTGCTCCAAATCAGAGTTGCTCTGCTCCATCAGCTGTGTGCTATGCTGCTGGTCCGTGCTTTTGATTTAGGCTGACCAGCATTTGCTTCGGGTAAGTTTCCTCCTTCCTAATATTGGACCAGATTCCCCAATAAAGTCTGTATTTCTTTTAAGCCTTTAAATCTGGTCTCTGCTTTCGTCGTCCTGTTGAGACTCGCTGCTCACAGCCGTCTCTTTGGGCAAAGGATCTCGGTTTTCCTGCTCTCTGCACGAACACGCAAGCTGCTTCACCGTTCCAATCTGAACACAAGTCCGCTTGCTGATGGGGTGAAGTGGTGGCACCCACATGACCTCCCTCCCCCTCCTAAGCCAACACTTCCTCCCTGGGACTTCCTCCAGACCGGCTTTGTTTAATCCCAGGAGACTTTCCCTTCCTCATTTATCTGGTTTACTTTCACAGCAGCCCTGGTGAAGGGTGGTGGTATATTCTGTGCAGTTGGCTTAAACAGTGACACGGCAGGTGGGGATTCAACTGGTGAAGGCTTTTGCTGCCCCGGCTGAATTCCCTCCCCATTTTTGTGTGTCACCCTCCCCTCCAGCTTGTTGGATTCCGATCTCATTGTGACTAGGAAGCCCCAGGCTACGTAGGTCCCTTCCCCCTTAGGCACTAGCTTTCTACATGAAGGAGGATTCCACCAGGAGAGCCTCCGCCTGTCCTCTGAAACGGCAGATGTGGCTTGACCACCTCAGCAAACCAGCAGCCTCCCATAATAGACGAAAGGGACTTAAGAGTTGCTGCAGGCAGGAGAAATTGCCACTTGATCTGAGGGAAGGGAGCCAGCGTGGCCTCGGGGTTACGAGTGCTGGACTAGTGTCTGGGAGACCTGACTTCGAATCTCCTTATTAAAAGTGAAGTATGGAACACTTCTGGACAACACTATCACTGCTGGCCACTTCCCCAGTTTTGCCATCTCTAAAACTTTCTGTCTTCAATTCATAGTATAAGCAAAAATTAGCTTTCTCTGCTATTAATGCTAGTGTTTTTCTACTAACACATGCATATATATCAGGGGTGTCCAAACTGTGGCTCGGGAGCCACACGTGGCTCCTTCATACGTATTGTGCGGCTCCCGGCACAGCAGCTGGGGAAGCAAAGGGGAGGCATGCTTTCCTTCCCACCCATCTATTTGCTTTCTTTGTTTCTCTCTTTTCCTGTCTCTCTCTTAGCATTAGCAAACAAATAAATATCACTGGACAGATAAATATTATCAATATCAGTTTTTACCCCTTTTGTTTTTATTGCTGGCAGTCTCATTTAATGTTAATAAAAAGCAAATTTGCATATGTGTAATATTTGTTCATGTCTTGCAGCTCTCAAACATCTGGCGTTTATTCTATGTGGCTCTTACGTTAAGCAAGTTTGGCCACCCCTGACATATATGATAGACAAATGCTTGTTTATAAAGTATTCTGACAATATTTATATATGAAAAATAATAATTCCTTTTTAGAAAAATCAAACTCCTTGCTTTTAATAGCCACTTGAGGGCCCTCTTGTGTAGAAAATATAAATTCTGCTACTCTAATTAAAAGTAACTTGTTGAAGAGCTGTATGATTTATTCTTTGTTTAAAATACTTTTGTTTGAGTGTCAGAGTAGTCAAAGTGTTCTGATATTCAAGTAAGATCATTTCTGCAAGAATTTCTCCTAAAACCCATTTGACTTTCTCTCTTAAGAGTAAGTTTTGGGAAGTTGTTCTTTCAGATATCAGAGTCTACGTAAATGGAAATTAAAACTCAGTGTGAATAGAATGGAAAATGAGGAAACCCTGGACTTGGGCAGAAACAAACACCCCCTTGAAATCCTTATAAACATTTTCACATTAATCATCCAAATTTTATTCAAAAAGGATGGCTGTGGCTGTGTAATAAGAACTGGCTATGGGTGTACAAGACAACTTTGGCTTCTTCGTTTAACACGGCCAACAAAAACTTGACTGACAGGGAGTGATAAAAGGATGTCCTGTCTGATTCTGTCACAGTTCAGAAGTTACAAGTCATTTAATTTTACTCGTCACACATTTTAAAAAATAAAATAAATGGAATGTTTGTTTCTGCTCTTTCTCCGGCAGAGGGCCAGTGGGGGGTAGGTGGATCAGTTCCCTCTTTTATTGGGTGCCAACACCCCAGGACACCGGGGGGGGGGGGAGTTGTATGCATAAGTTATATTTCAAAGTGTTTGTTTCAGAGGGGCAGTGCCTTAAGTGGATGAATAGGTTTATATATGTATGGCAGGGGTTTCTATGGAGAAGTTATCAATTCAGAGAGCTGTTCCACACAACCATGTCTTATGTGTCCCAGGCCAGGTAAGAATCATACGAGTGACGTCTCAGTGAGAAAGGAATACTTAGATGTTTATTGCAACAAACAGAAAAACAGAGCTAAGCAGCACATTGCTTGCAATTCCAAGCTGCTTTCTGGTGCAAACATAGTGTGCAAAAGGTTAAGCACCCCAAATGACACGGACAAAGGTCATAATGCAAAGAAACATCCATTGGTTACAAGTAAATGGGCATCACTTGAGCTGGCACAAATCCATTGGCTGACCCCCGTGAGGGGTACGGTTACATTTTATTCATTTACAAATGGTTTGTCTGACAAGGAACAAAAAGGCCTTCTCTGGAAGCTATCAAGGACCTTCCATGCATAAGCAAAAGGCCGACCTTCAGGTAAGAAGTCTGAATCATTGCACGTGCTATAGGGAAGAACTAGGCTCCTAGGTGCCTTGAATCCAAACATGAATGGCATAGAGAGGGGTGCTGAGCACATCCCTCCCTTAAGAAGATGTTTATACTTGGCATGACGGCTAACTAGCAAACAGGGAAGCCGCTTGCTAAGGTCCTGCCGTTCTAACAGAGAAACGGAATGAAACTATTAATGCATCTAATCAAATAAGGCACAGGAGAATTGAATCACCTTTGGAAATTGTATCACAGGCTTCTCTGCCTGTCCCACAGAACGGAGCTGCACCTTCCACAGAATCATGCGATAGTCCTCATCCCCCCCCCCCCATGCTGGGCCTGTAACACCTCCTCACAGTGCTGGGGGGGGAGGAATCCTCTAACCCTGTCCAACATCAGCTTATCATGAAGAAATTTGGGATTCTGTTTACGTCAGGGACACTTCAAATATTACGACACAGAGAAAGAGAGGAGAGAGAGAAGCGTTTCTCCCAAATAAGTATTTCTTGACTACAATGATGGGGGGAAAAACACCCCATTTTAAAACACAGGTTCTTTTAAAAACTGCACCCCCGCAGCCCCCGCCCCAGCGTCCTCCCCCCCCGGAGATTCAGGTCCCACCAGCCAGGAGAGCATCGCCACAGCCAACCTCTTCTCTGTAGGGACGGCCCCTCCCCTGGGCCAGGACACCTGAAACCGGAAGGGGCAGCCCCAGAGATGTCACCCCTTCCACCCCGAGGGAGCAAATCGGCCTCTGAACCTCCCGGAAGACTAGTCCGGAACCAAACCGGGCTCCCATCCCCACCGGGCTGCATTCCTGTGTATCAAAGGCTGAGGGAAGAGTCTCCAGGTTGGAGGACTGGGGCATGAGGGACCAGGAACCCCAGCTGGGCTGGCGGCAGCAGGAGAGCTGCCCACGTTGGCACGGGCACTGCTTTGCCAGGCATTGAAAGAGTCACTTCAAGGTGGGGGAGGGAGAAGAGGCAGCTGGGGGGGGCAGGTCCAGAGTTCCAGAGGGCATCACTGGGTGGAGCTCCGTGGAGCCGAGGGGCAGGAGAACCAGGCACCGCCATCACTGATCTTCAGCCAGATGACCAGGCCGTTCACTCTGAGGAAGGAAGACCTGTTTCAAAAAGGGGCCCTGCCTCCCTCCACTCACCTCCTCTCCCTATCCCAAAGCAATCCTGAAGGGTGTGGCTAGATGCAGAGGCCCCCCCCCCCCCCCAGGCCACATCTCCCGTGTTCTGCCCCAGACCCTGGAGAGACCCTCCTGGGTCAGAGAGGAAGCAAGATGGAGGAGGATGGACGATACACCCTGCCCCTCCTCTGACTAGCCAGCCTCCCTCCCGCCCTCCTCTGCCCCACCAGCGTTGCCCACAGGACCCCGGAGATCCTCCTTCTGCCCCCGTGCTCCCCGCAGCCAGGATTTGGCTTGTGGGACCCCACCCCATCCAGATCGTGGACAGGCCCCACTGCGGAATGTGCAGGAAATGTCTCTTTGGTGACATGACACTTTCCATTCGGAGCTGGCTTACAGAACCAGGCATTTTCGGAGGGTGTGTGTGTTCTTGCTAAAGTCCCCGGTGCCTGGAGCCAATGTGGGTGCACGCCACTCCAGTCTGGGCATCTGAAGCTGTTCCCTCCAGAACCCCACCCTCCGTCCCAGTCTGGTGTCCTCTGCCCAGCAGGGTGGCTCCCTGGCCTCTCTGACACACCAGAGACCCTTTCTGCTGGAGACCTCAGGGGCTGATCCCGAGACTGGCATGCGAGGCTGCTACTGCACAGCGGATAGGCTTGCCAACCTCCAGGTGGGGCCCCTGAAGTCCTCCTAGAACGACAACTGATTTCCAGGCAGCAGAGACCCACCCCCTTGGAGAAAAGGGCTGCTTCGGAGGATAAACCCTGGAACTGTGCAGGGTCCAGTCCGATTCAGCCCATTTCTCTGCGATGCTCGCAGTTCACAGACGGTAAAGCCCACGGGGGCTCTGGAGCTGCTCCCGGGGCTGGAAGAGCTTCCCATTCCCTCAATTCCCTTTTCAAGTCCCTTCCCCACGGAAGGCTGGAAGCACCACAGTCCCTCACCCCCCGTCTCCTGTGGGCACCACTGACAGTAACTTGTAAGACCCCCAAAAGCCTTGAGCCACCCCCTTCCTTCAGAGGCCCTGACCACCTCCCTCCCTCTGGGCCCTACCTGCAACTGCCCCAGAGCAGAGGAAGGCCTTGGCCCTGGAGTCTGGCCAGAGCCCTCGCGGGAGCAGATCCGGAATCCTACCGGGATAACAGGGCTGGGCAGGAGGGAAGGCGGCGCTGGTCTGGCCCGTCCTGGTCAGACCCCGGAAGCTGGGCAGGGTCAGCACTTGGGAGGGAGACCACCAAGGAAGGCCCTGCGGAGGAAGGCCGTGGCCAACCACCACTGCTTCTCGCTTGCCTGGAAAGCCCCGTGGCTGGGGTCTCCCTGGGTCGGTCATGATTTGATGGCACTTTACGACGGGACTGGAGGCCTCCTAGCTCCTGCCCTCAAGGAGGGGCCCATCCCCCCCCCCCCCAGCCCTCAAGATAATGCAGGTAACTCAGGCCTTCCCTTCCTGTGAGCAGACAGCAGGAGAACTGCAGGTCAGCCTAGAGCTCCATGGAACTCAAGCTAGTCAGCCAAGTCACAAGATACCGGAGAAGGTTAGAGTTGCTGACTCCAGGTTGGGAAATTCCTGGAGAGCCGGTTAAGGACATGGAGAGGGGAGAGCGGCCTCCGTGGAGCATAGAGTCTGCCTCCAAAGCAGCCATTATCTCCAGGGGGATGGATCTCTATCGCCTGGAAATCAGTAGCAATTCCAGGAGATCTCCAGGCCCCACCTGGAGGTTGGCAAAGGTAATCCCCCCAAACAGGAAAACAGTAAAAAAAATTCCCTGGATCAGTAGCAGGTTGATCAGGCGGTGGGTATTCCTCCATAGGACCGGACAGGTTTAATTTGGTGGCCGGAAGAAAACCCTGGGTGGGGAAAACTGGGCAGGAGACCTTCCTGTCTGGGCAAGCATTTGAAGGCCCTGGGAAGTCAGGTGGTAGTTTGAATGTTACCCTTTGAAAGCACACGGATGCCTTTCAGGCTCCGGGAAAACGAGGCGAAGGGAGCAAACAGATGCCTTCCCCTAGGGACTGAAGGCATCACGACGTACCTGCGCTTCTGGACATGTGGGACCTGACAGCTAGGAGAACCCCCAAGGTCACCAACAAAATCCCCACTTCGATGGCCACACTGCAGGCAAGAGTCTCCGGGAAGTCCGAGGGCACGGGATCTCTGGGGACTGGTGGGAGAAGACAGAACGGGTTTGCAGATTGGGTCCAGAGGACGGCTCAGAAGGGAGGCGGGAGAAAGCGGCTCACTCCAGCAGGCCGGGCCGTTGTAGACATCTCCCGGGGTCCGGATGCTGCAGCTGCACATGTCTTCCTCCTGTGGGATCACCGTCAAGGAGGAACAGAGCTCAAAGTCCAGCCCGCCGACGGGGTAGACCTGAGTGGTGGACACCCCCTGGGTCACCGCCTCTCCTGCAGGTCCTCCTGAAAACGACAGTTCCACTGTTCTGGCACACTTGAGAGTCCCTTTTCGGTTCCTTTATTCCCCTTCATCAGTTCTAAACCTTTCTTTGGAAAGGATCTAGCTGTTCTGTGCCTGCCAGAGGCACTCTGAGTGTTCTTGGCCTCCGGAACAAAGTCGGAGTTCTGAGTAGAAACTTTTGCGTGCATGCACACTTTTTCAGATATTTGTCCACTGTCCAGGTAAAGGGCCCTGAACCACACATTCTGCTCAGTTCCCTGTCCCCACTGGCCACGGTGTTGGTCTTCCACGCTAGCGGGAAGAGGTTTTCCCCTGACACTGCGCTTCATTCCCCCAAATCGGTCCTGGTTCCAGGTGAGTTTCCTGATCCCAACTTAGAGAATCCAGGTGTGCCTAACGGTAAACATGAAGTTAATAAACCACCAAACAAATAAATGGTGTGTCAATCAAACAGAAAACTATCCTTATCTTTCACAGAGATCGATTCAGGTGGGGAGGCGTGGTGGTCTGAAGCAAGAGAACCAGCAGAACCAAGCTGGAGTCCAGGGGCCCCTTTCAGACCAACAAAGTTTTATTCAAGGTAGAAGCTTGTGTGTGTGCATGAGCGTTTCTTCAGATACTGAGTCCGAGTCCGTTTGCACCTTTCAGAATCAAACTTTGTTGGTCTAAGAGGGGCCACTGGAGGACTCGAACGTTGTCCTCATGGAGCCAGATCAAGGTGGGTCGCCCTGTGAGTCTGTCTGCCGCAGTAGAAAAGAGCAAGAGTCTGGGGGCACCTTTTGAAGTCTTTCAGGTGCTCCTGGGACTCTTGGTCTCTTCTATTCTTGTATCTGGCAGGGGGAGAGAAGGTGCTGCTCTGTGTGGAAACACCAGAGCTTTTTTAAACACCTGGGCACTCACGGCAGCTTCAAGAGCACCTGCTTCAGCCAGTGCCTGTGATCTTTCATAGGCTCCGTTTCAAGATGAACACGTAAAGACGCCTGCAGCTGAATCCGACCCTGGGTCCATCAAGGCCCATATTTGAGGTTCTTATTATGGAGCAGAGATCCCTCAGCGGCTATTCAACCACAAGCTACAGATGGGACACTCCGTCCGGGGGCAGCGATGCTCTGTCTGCTTGGGGGGGGGGCACAGTGGGAGGGCTTCTGGAGTGGGGGAGGGAGAAATGAGATGCATCCCAGTGGGTTCCCACTAGCACCATTCCGAAAAAGCCGCCCTGAGCCCGCTTGCAGGGAGGGCGGGGTAAAAATATGAAGTATTAAATAATAAATAATAATAAATAAAAAATTTAGCCTTTTTTTTCCTTAAAAGAAATAACACACATAGATTTGGAAGTACAACCCCCACCTACACACACACACACACTTCACAATTTTGAAAAGTGGCACAGAAAGACTTACTGGGGCTGAGCACCAAAGCCCTGCATACCTTCTACCCCTCCCTGGGATTTAAACAACAGGACTAGGCAGAAAGGTAATCCACTGTTACATCCAGTTCTGAGTTGGACCACAGTACAAGGACCAAAACATCCACACAGCGAGGCCAGGAGCAAATGAGGGATTTTTCAACAAGCCAGGATGGACCCCAGGTGTGCAAAAAACAAAACAGGAAAGATGCACTGGGGATTAGAAAGCCCCCAAATCACAAAAGCCATAAATGCTGCTTTAGGAAAAATGCATTAGTGAGATCGTCCAAGAGCAACAAGAGATCTCAGCAGCCACTCTGGGATCTTGTTAGGCCATCCACAACCGACAATGCTGAGGATTCCGTGGCTCCACTCATGGTAGCCCGGGGAAAGGGGGGAGAATTATACAAAAGAGAGCAAGAGAGAAGATGAAACTAAAGAAGAAGCATTTAAAAAGGCAGCAAGGGAAACTAAAGGTGTAGAGCATCTGTTATCTTTTTATTATAGAGCAGAGGTCCACCAGTGGCTTTTAGGTACAAGCTACAGATGGCACACTCTCTGTCTGGGGGAGTGATGCTCTGTCTGCTTGGGGGGCAACAGTGGGAGGGCTGCAGGAGTTCTCTACACGCTGGTGGGCCTCCTGACAGTCCCTGGGTTTTGGCCACCATGCGACATGGGGTGTTGGGCTGGATGGGTCATTGCCCTGATCCGACATGCCTTCCTTTGTTATGTTCTTGTTGTACATCAATACAACAGGCTCTAGCAAAAGTCCGGCCTCGTGATGCGCGGTTGGTGGAGCATCTGCAGGCTTCAGGCGCAGCACCACCAGGACCGGGCTCAGGTCCAGTGTCCAGCCGCCTCCACTGTCCTGCCATCTGCTCACCGGCCACCTGGCGACCTTGCGGCGGCCACAGCTGCCCCTTCTTGCCCGCTGCCGAAGTGTGCGCCCTGTCCATCGCCTCCCTGCCTACTGAGGCTGGGCGCTGGTTCTGTGGGTGGGACTAAGGCAAGGCATCCATGAACAGTGCGGCACATTTGGGCCGGCGCCGCTTCTGTGGGCGGGAGTCAAAGAATGCAGCCAGTGGCCAGGGTCCCTGTTCTGAGTGGCAGCTCTTGCAGCCAACTGATTAGGAAGCACATCGAACGTGGCCACCCCAAACAGCTTTATTATATAGAGAGATGTCTTGGGCCATGATACTCTGTATTCTTGGTGTTTGGGGGGCATCAGTGGGAGGGCTTCTGGAGTTCTGGCCCTGCTGGTGGACCTCCTGAGGGTCCCTGGGTTTTGGCCACTGTGTGACACAGAGTGTTGGCCTAGAGGGATCATTGCCCTGATCCAACATGGCTTTTTAACAGAAAACGGGTGCAATGATGAGCAAGAGCAGAGGTGGCTGCGGGGGGGGGGGGGGGGGAGGCAGCTGGGAGAAGCTACAGACCAGGAGAAAGCAGACAGGGGAAACCAGGGGGAGAGAGAGAAGAGGGGAAAGGAGACTGTCCTGCCCCTTGAGTCGTCCCCCCCCCACTACAGTGCAAGTTCAACTGCCCTGAATCTGTACCACTTGGAAACCCCTCCCCCTCCTCCCTTCCTCTTCCCTCCCGGAAATGAGACCTGGGGCCTGCTCCCCAATTCATCCCCCCACCCCCCACCCTCGGCCACTCGCTGGAGGCCTTGTGGGGCTTCTCACCCAAGCAGGACAGGACGAAGTGCTCCAGCTCTCTCAGGGTGGAGGGTCTGAGTGTCTCCAACTCGACCTCAATCTCATGGGGGTTGGTGTCACACAGGGAAGGTTCCCACGACCGGATGATGTCCACCACCTGGCCCAGCTCTTCCCCCGGCAGCTTCCTGATGTCCAGGGCGAGCTGGCACTTCTCCTCGTAGCTCATGGGCCTGCTCTCCTCCTCCTCCTGCTCTTCCTCCTCCTCCTCCTCCTCCCAGTCGTACAGCATGAGGATGGGTCGGGGAAGGGCCCTCAAGGTGGCTTTCTTGGAGTTCCTGGGGAGGGGAAGGCACAAGCCACAGGCGTTAAGCTAAGCACACCCCCCCAGGCCCACAAGGCTGCTGGGACCAAACTGCAGCCATCAACCTTGGTTGACACAAGGACTCCACCGCGGTTGATATGCCGGGGAAAGAGGGTCACCACGCAGCCGGGAAAGGACCAATGCTCCCTCTGAGCCACAGGCTTAAAGTTGTGAGCCGGGCAATTTGACTACTGCATAAATCAGTTTGCTCTGGAGCCGCCCTTCCTAAGCTGAGATGAAAATGTGTGAGCAGGAGGCTAAAAAAGCATGAGCTAGCTCACACTAACTCCACTTAGAGGGAACACTGGAAAGGACTCCCCCCCCCCCCGCCCAACCTGTCCCCAACCTTTTCCAAAGGCCCATTAAGGATGCAAGCAGACATGCAATCATTGCTAAGCCACGCCAAGTGTACACACATTCCCCCTCCCAACTGGCAAGGAGGGGGCACCACCAGGACACAACACCCCTGCAGGGTAGCTTCCCAAGACAAGAGAGGGACAGACGGGGCTACTGCATTGCCGCAGGGGGCCACCAGCCGCCTCTCCCACCCACTCCCTCCACTCAGCCAGAAGGAATGAGGAAATGGCCGCCTTGGCCAGAACCTAGCAAGGAGGCAGAGCCCGGTGGCCCGGGAAGGGGGGTGGCTTCTGTTGAGCAGCCGCCACAGCGGGTGCCTGGCGGGGAGGCCGGCAATATCGGGCTCGGCTGACGCGTGGAAGCCTGCCGCGTCGGGAGGCGCCGGTCCCCGGGCGGATCGTCCCGGTTTGGACGGCAGATGCCACTGGATTGTACTGGGGTTACTGGCCGCGGCTCTCGCGGTGGGCTGGGCAAGCGGCGCTACCGAGGCCCCGGATTGGCCGCGAACGGAGTTGACATCACCGTCCCGCCCGGGCACGCCCCTTTGCCGGCTCGTCACCCTCCGGGTGGAGCGTGAGGACATACCGCCTAGCGATTGGTGGAACCCACTATCAATCACTCCTCCCCCTGCCACCTTCTGTTGTGTTGTCCTGCCCCGCGGTTCCCGGCGGCGGCCTCCCCCATTGGCCGGCCCGCCATGTGGGGGCGGGGCAACAGCTGGGAAGCGCTCCTTCGCTTGTGGCGGTTCTCTCTGTGCTGGGGGGGGGGGGGGGGGGGGAGCGGAACCATTTTCCGGCTGCGAAGAAAGCAGGGCGCGGAGCAAAAAGAGGGTGCGAGAGACCCCTTCCCCTGGCTTGCAGCAGGGTAACCAACGACAAGCAGCAGCAGCACCCCCCCCCCCCGCAAAAGACACACATGGTTCCCCCTCTCCCAGGGGTGCCTGCCTCCAGGTGGAACCTGGGGATCCCCCCGAACTACAGCTCATACCCGGATGTCAGAGATCAGTTCCCCTGGAGAATATAGGGAGGCTTTTTTGGGGGGGGGGGTCAGCTCTATGGCATCCTCCCTCACCCTGAGGCCCCTGTCCTCCCCCCACCCCAAATCTCCAGGTGGTTCCCAGCCTGGAGCTGGCAAACCGACCAGTGGCTTGTCGTCGACCAGGGGTCGCCCTTTGCAAAGAATAAAAGGCGCTGCTTGCTGCGGCTGCTGCAAGAGCCTCCCAAGAAAGGAGGACGAGGCCGGGCCGTGCTGGAGCGAAGGGCGGCCAGAAAGGAGGAGCTAGCATGCCCCCCCCCCCTCCATCACCACCAGCATCATCACGGGGCTGGGAAGCCAGCAGGGGCTGCAAAGGCAAACCCCCAAAGCGGCCGCCCCCCTGCTGCCTTTGTTGGACAGCCATTTTGCAGAACTCCGCGCCCACCAGCCTCGGGGGGGGGGGGAAGTGGGTGTTCGGGAGAGCCGGGATCCGGCCTCCGTTTCGTGCTCCGGCCAGCTCCAGCGCCGCTCCCCGCCCGGGGCCTCCTGCCTGCTGCTTGCCTTGGGCAGCCATGATGACACAGCGGTTTCCACGGCCTCCATCTCGGGAGGGGGAAAGAGCCAGTCTCGCCGGCTTTAAGAGACGGGACTCTTCCCCCCGCCCCCAACTCCAAGCCAAGTGGGACTCCTTCCGCCGCCCCCCTCCCTGCGGGCTCTTATTGCACGGCGGGGTCCGACGGGCTTCCAGTTGGGGCTTGGGGGCAGCCTGCCAGGCCAGAGGTCACTCGCTGCGCAGATTAGCTATCCGCCTCCCCCCCCCCCCCCCGCCACCCACCGCTTGGCTACTCTACTCTTCGAAACCGGGGCGGGCGGGGGGGAGGAGTTAAGAGACCCCCCAGGTCACGCAGGGAGGCGCGCCCACACCTGCAGCAGAGCTCCTGGTGCTTACTCTGCCCCCCCCCCGCATCCCATTAGCACACCTGGAATACCCCCCCGGCTTTCCAAGTTCACCCCCCCATTGACCCTCCCCCCCTCCAACAGTGAGCCATCCCGCTGCTCCCCAGCCCCGCCCAGACAGCCCCAAAGAAATGCACGATGGAGGACAGGGTTGCTCCCCCCCCCCCGCCCCAAAGTCTGTTGCAAGAGAGAGCCCCAGTTGGGAGATTAAGATTTACCCCAATTCCTGGGAGGCATTTCCAAAATCGACATCTGCATCAGGGTGGCTTTAAGGAAGCCCGGGCTGTGCCACAGAGGAGCGGGGTGGGGGTGGGGGGCGGCCCCCCTCTGGAAGACGCCCCTCCTCCCCCCACCGCACACACACAAAATAGGGGGGGGTCCCCATTGTCAGGTGCCACGTGACAGCCCACTTCTCCCTTTCCATAATGCAGCTGGCCCTTTAAGCAGCCGCCGCCCGGGCTCGCCTCTCCTTCCCCCCCATTGGGCGGAGAGCGCCAGAAGAGCGGCTTGACTGACGGCTTCCCCGTTCCCAATGCCAATTCACGGCTGCGCGCCGCGGCCGGATCACGTGACCAAAAAGCACTCACCCCATTGGCTGCCGGAAAGGCGAGGGCGCGCCAGCCTAGAGGCCCTGATCCGACGGGCCCCATCTCGGCGGATTCCCAAGGGAAAAGTCAACTGCAGTCCTCCAAAGTGGCGAAAAATAAAAATTGGAACAAGGGAAAAATAAATAAAAGAAACAACCCTCACAGCAGTCGCCGTCGCCAGGCGGGAAAAACACGACCCGCCGACGTCACCGCTTCCCGATTGGCTCTCCGCCGTCACGTGACGCCGCCCGCCTTTCCAAACGGGGAAAAAATATGTATTCCTTAAGGGGGGAGGGGCGCGTCCGTCTCCCCCTCCCTTGAAAATAAAAAATAGTCGAAAAGAAGAAATCCCCGCGAAGACCCCCTCGGGAACCTCCCCCGCCGAGGTCTCACTTTGGGGGTAAAGTCAGCATGGTTCCCGAGACGCAGAGTGCGCATGCGCCTGGTGGGACCGGCGCGCGTGCGCGCTGCTCTCTTGCTGCAGTCGGGCTCCTCGCCAGGGAGATGGAGAGGCGGAGCCCTTTCCCGGCCTCGGGTTGGCGCATTGCCCGAGCGGAGCAAAACCTGTGGAGTTCAGGGGCATGTGCAGAATGCCCTCGCGCTCATGCATCATTCTGTAGGGTTTAGAGTGTCATCAGGGTAACAAGGCTGCATTGTAACAGAAGCCGTGTGTGCCCACGCACGAAAGCTCATACCAGGAATAAAACTGTGTTGGTCCCTCTAAGCCAGTGTTTTTCAACCTTTTTCGAGCTAAGGCACATTTCTTTCACTGAAAAAATTCCGCGGCACACCTGACAATATCTCACGGCACAGTGGTTGAAAAACACTGAAATACAAGATAAATGGGTCATTAGTTGCCTCAGCTCAAGTATTAACTATGACAGTATTACAAATACACGTAATAGCCACTCAACTTGAAATCGTAAGTTACAGATCCAAAGTGTAATGGCTCCTTCCCATAACATTGACCTGAGTTTCAGAAGAAATATAATGTGGATGTATTTTAATACTGCAATTCTGCTAAAGTTTTTCAAATAGAGAGTTTAAACTCTTACTCTTATGTGAACGGCATTCCGCTGACCATAAGTGATTTGAAGAGAAACACAGTACACCCATTCTTCGCTGAGGGACAGTTACTGATTTGAACCCCACCCTGACAGAAACAGCTAGCTGTTACCATCAAACATATTCATGTTTACTGGAATGTCTTGGTGCAAATCACCCTACTTCAGGCCGACCACAGAGCGTGCGAGCGGAATCAGCGAGACCGCGCCACTGTTCTTTCTCGCATGCGCAAATGCATCCCGGAAGATCAGCCCGGAAGGCACATTTCTTTCATTGAAAAAATCCCGCGGCACACCTGACAATATCTCGCGGCACACCAGTGTGCCACGGCACAGTGGTTGAAAAACACTGCTCTAAGCGGTGGAGTCTGGTGAGCAAAAATCGTACTTTCCGAGCTCCTGGCATTAAAGCTGTGAGCGAGCCATTTGGCTGCTGCATCCTGAGCGGAGGCAAAAATGCGAGCCGGAGGCTAAGAAACTGTGAGCTAGCTCACACTGACTCAGCTCAGAGGGAACACTGCTTAAAAGGAGCCGCTGGACTCCGACTTTGGCCTATGAGACCACCTGGTTCAGGAGGGCCGCCTTATAAAGGGACGGGGATTCTGGACTGTGCTGTGGCGTTGTCCTTTTCGGCTCTGCCCGTTCTCCTCCCCTCAATGGCACGGTTCTCCTGCTGGGGGGGAGCCTTTTCTTTTTGACACCGTTTAAGATTCTGGAGGATTTTGTGCAGATAATTCAGTTTTGCATAATTTGCAGTGAGGCAAGAGAGAGGGTTAGACGGTGTCATCGATGCAGCAAACATGAAACTAAGCAAACTCTGGAGCATGATGGAAGACAGGAGGGCCTGGTTGCGAAGAGTCGGACTCGACTGTGCGACTAAACAACAACTTCCTGGCCCTGCAGTGAGGTGGGGGGCACCCCTAGGGGGCAGTTCTTGATTTTGCCTATTTGCAGACTGGCACCTGCTGGAGACCCTTCTTCTCCCAGAGGAACGCAGCTGTCTCACAGAGAAGAATGACTGTGTGTGTGTGAGAGAGAGAGACACACACACATACACACACACACACACACACAGTCCCTTAAATTGAGGCCGGTAAGTGATGGGCAGCCAGGGGAGCGTCTGGAGGGTGGGAGAGATCTGCCTGCTCCGTCCAGCTGTTAATCATAGGTAGGTCAGGCGAAAAGACCGGCCCCGGGTTGCCCAGTGTGCCTCTCGCCAGAGCAGGGATTGGCGGGGCGGGGCGGGGGGGTGTCTTGCCCGGTGGCTACAGATCGATGCAGCAGCCAGAAACCCTGGAACACGGGAGGGAGACCCTGTGCCCTGTGGCCTCCAGACTGAAGGGCCCCGGCTGCCATTTCATACTGTAGATGTTTCTGATGGAAGGGAAAGTAGCCCCCACCCCCACCCCCACCCCCACTTCGCCAGTGACTGGTTGTGAGCAGAGCAGAAGTCACACCCGGCCAGCCTCCAGGTGGGACTTGGAATGACATCTCCCCTCGAGACTACAGGGATCAGTTCTCCGGGAGGAAAGGGGTGCTTTGGCGGGTGGCCTCTGTGTCGTTTTAGACCCCACTGAGGCCCCTTCCCGGGCTCCATCCAACCCCCAAACCTCCAGGAATTCCCCAACCTGGAGCTGGCAAGCTCTGCCCCGCTAACTAGAGTCCCTGCCAAGCTCCTTGTGTGCTGAAAAGGGGTGACAGAAGGCCGGGGAAGGGGCGATTAGGTTGCTGCATGAGAGGGAAAGGCTTGCCGTTCAGAACACTGTCCCGTTCCGTGCTTGCAGTGGGCCCCCATGAAAAAGGACACCAGCACCACCACCCCGCCGCCTCTTGTGTGAACAGCAAAACGTCATGTCAGGTGAAAGGAAACCTCCAGGGGGCTCCAGGCCCCGCCCCATCTCCCTCTGCCTGGCGAAAGCAGCTCCCGAGATCCCAGGCCAGGGAAGGGGTGTCTGCCTCCCAGCCGAGCGCCAGAGGAGAAGCAGCCCCCGGGGCCACAGAGCCCAGCTGATCAGGATCAGCCCTTCTGAGCACCCAGGCAAGCCTCCTGCAGCAGCCGAAGTGACTAAGCAGGCTGGGGGGCAGGACCGGGGAGGGAGGGGCCAGCAGGGGGGGGATGCCCAGTGGCACTCCGCTTCACCGCCCAACAGATCCCCCCCTCCAGCTGCAGGGAGGAGCCCTCGGGTCCAGGCGGGACCGCCTCGGCCACAGCCAGAGCTCTTCCCAGCGCTCCCGTCCTCCGGAGGCTCCCCCAGCAGGGTCGAGGAGGCCAAGAGCCAGCCTCCCGGAGAGAGGCCAGCAGGCCGTGGGACCCTGGCGCTGAAGAGAGGGCTGCCAGCCTCCAGGAAAAACCTGGAGAGCTCCTAGAACAGAAGAGGACTCCTCTCCAGGTTACAGAGATCCGTTCCCCTGGAGTTTGGTCTGGTGGTTAAGTGTGCGGACTCTAATCTGGGAGAACCGGGTTTGATTCCCCACTCCTCCACTTGTACCTGCTGGATGACCTTGGGCAAGCCATAGCTCTGGACCAGCTGTTCTTGGAAAAGGGCAGATTCTGTCAGAGCTCTCTCAGCCCCACCTACCTCCCAGGGTGTCTGTCTGTTGTGGGGAGGGGAAGGGAAAGGAGTTTGTAAGCCACTCAGACTCCCTTGGGTAGTGAAGGGCGGGGTATAAATCCAATCTCTTCTCTTTTTCTTCTTCTTGGAGAGGGGACTCCCAGGTTTTCGACTTTTTGACTGCTGCGGACAGGACAACAGGGTGACCCATCTTGATCTCTCTCCCAGGTCCTGCTCTTAACAGCTGTACCCCACCGGCTTTCGCTCTCTCCCCCCCCCCCCCCGCCCTTGTCGACACACAATTCCATCAGCGTCCCTTCGGCACTACTCTGGAGCAAGGAGCAGGAGGTCCGCAGGGGAAGAACAATGTTGTGGCCGTGACTCATCTCGATGAGTGTTGCAGACGAGCGCCTTGAACTGCAGGGCCTCGAGAAGGGAATCTCCAGAAAGTGAGAAGATGCGGCAGCCCTCCCCCCCCCCTTACTACTCCTTTCTAGAGAAAGAGGTACTGAGGCACAGACCTTTTCCGGAGCCAGACCGCTTCCCCTCCATCGAGCAGGACTTGCCTCTTTGGGGCGGGAGGGCAGGGTTCTGGGCCTCAGTGCAATGGGCAGGAGTCCAACGGGTGAAGCTTCCCAGTGGAGAAGAGCTGCCCCAGCCCAGGCCGACATCTTCTTTTGCAACTGGAACTGGAAAAGGCAAGCCCCCCCCCCCCATCCTCAGTTCCTCAGTGTGACTTGTCAGCAGCTGAAGGGCCAGCACCAGCCCTGACAGATATGGGGACAAAAATTGTCTCTAATTTCTGGTGATTTATTCCATCTTGGTGCTCTCTTCTGGGTATTGAAAGGCAGCACTCAAGCCCTGCCCCCCGGGGGAACTTACCGTCTTAAATGAGAAGGGCAGAGCAGAGGGCAAAGGAAGGGAAAGAGAGGCAGAGGTGAAACCTCCTCAAGAAGCGCTTCTTCGTCCACATAGCAACATGGAAGTCCTTTTCCAAGAAAAATCTGAAAATGTACAGCAATAATTTTAGAAGGCCAACAACAGGGCAGAGAGGCCAAGGCCTTCCCCTGAGAAGAACCTCAGAAGAGCCCTGCTGGGTCAGACCAGGGAGGGTCCATCTCGTCCAGCATCCTGTCTCACACAGGGGCCAGCCAGTTCCTCTGGGGGGCCAACAAACAGGACACAAAGGCCAACTATTAAAATATATATAAAATGGGCATTCCTGCTGTGCTTGTGATATACTTGAAAATGGTATGTGCTCTCGTACATTCCCTCGTGTATTCTCCCATTCCAGACCCTTCCCCTTCTCATACACCTGTGTTGATTCGGCCTTTCCCACTGCCACCTGTGGCCTTAACCAGAGCGGTTCAGTTGCCCCAAAATCCTCTTTGCTGCTCTTCCTGTGCAGAAGATCTTTTTAAATGCCCTGCGACCATTAACCTTTCACTAACCCTTCACGCAGGCTGCAAGCAACGTGTCAATCGCATCGTAGTCCTCTGCAGAGCTGGTCTGGTCTACACCTATTGATTTCAGTGGGTTTAGACAGGAGGGAGTGTGCTGAGGATTGCAAGTGCCTCATCTTCCAGAACCAGAAGTCCCCCTGTGGTGTTTCTCCCTTGCCTCACCAGAATCTCACGTATCCCAGCTCCATGGAACGAACACTCTCAGCTCTCAGATCCCAGGTGCTGGTTTTCACCTCAAAAGCACTAAACCAGTGATTCTTCCCCCAGAAGACAATCTGCAGATCTTGGGGCATTCAGAACCTGGGTGTGGAGGGTGCAGGATTAGAGCATTTCCTCCCCTTTGCAGTGGTGCCGTTTGATCTTGGTCCGCTAGCCCAGAATCTGATTTCTCCTCGGCACACAGCAAAAGGGGGAGTCCAAACTCACAATAAAGACTTGGCTGAAGGCCTCAGGCTCACTGGTCGCCAGGAAGGTTTCCCACTGATCTGGGTGATTATTTTATGCCCCTCATAAATAGACCGGTGTAAATAAAGTGGTCTTGCCTGGAGTGGGGCGTTTTATGACCTACCTTTTGACTTCTGTTTATTGGGCGTCTCATCCTGAGGACTGCGTCGTCGACTTACACTGTGTAATCTGCCTTCAGTCTCAGTGGGAAAGGGAGTATACTGGAAAAAATTTGGCGACTCAGGTCATTACTTACAGTGCTGGATAACATATCCTAAAGTCGCTGTCTTCTGGGAGTCTGTCATTTCACGCATCTCATCATTCAGTAATGTCAAACTAAGTTTTACACTGGATGATCTCCTGTTACGTACTTGGGAGAACGCAGTCAGCTCATATTCCATCAGAGAGCGAGTTGCTTTGCTGTTAAATGGTGCTTGGAACACCAGAGCATGGAATGGGAAACATCCAAATTCTCCTACACTCACGCAATGGCATCAAAAGATATGGAATCTGTATGTCGTGGCAAAAATGGCAGACACTGTGGAACATTTTCCTCAGCCCTCTAAGCACTCCACATCCCCTCCTATCGGGTTACCAGTACTTGAACACCTCGCCTTTCAAGGTGAAATCCCAAAACGGGTTGTTGATTTGGGTCTAGATGTACTTTGAAGAGACAAGTGTTTTTTGACGATGGATTATACAGGCTCTGCCTTATATTCTATTATATAAAACTCTGAATGAATCTATTTCTAAGGTTTTGTATTGCTAAGGTTTTGTATTATGCTGTTTGAAGAAGAAAAAAAGAGATTGGATTTATACCCTGCTCTTCACTACCCGAAGGAGTCCCAGAGCAGCTTACAAACTCCTTTCCCTTCCCCTCCCCACAACAGACACCCGGTGAGGTAGGTGGGGCTGAGAGGGCTCTGACAGAAACTGCTCTTTTTCAAGAACAGCTGTGCCAGAACTACAGCTTGCCCAAAGTCATCCAGCAGGTGCAAGTGGAGGAGTGGGGAATCAAAGCCGGTTCTCCCAGATTACAGTCCGCACACTTAACTGCCGCACCAGAGTACACCAGTGTGTTGTGTATATGGTTGTTTGCTTAAAAACCAATAAAAATGTTAATCTTAAAAAAATAACAACTTAAAAAAAAAAACAGAACAAAGTTTGAGTCCAGTCAGGCCCCTTGAGGACTGGCAAAGCTTAATTCTGGGTATAAGCTTTCATGTGCAGGCATCTGAAGAACCGGGCGTGCTCGTGAAAGCTGTTGTGCCCAGAATGAAATCTGGTTGGTCTTCAGGGTGCCTGCCTGGACGCCAGCCCTGCTCTGTTGCTTCAGGCCTGAATCTATAAATAAAACTCCCTCCCCCCCCCCCCCCAGATCCTCCCAGGGTTTCCTCCCGGCTGGGCCCCTCCTTCTGAGCTCTCCGGTCACCGCGGAAAAGACCTGCTCTTCTTTGATGGCGTTTCCAGCACTCTGGAACGCATAGGGATGTAAAATTTTGGGAAATTTTGAATCTCGGGAAAAAAACCCTGGTTTTTTTCCAGAAAAAAGCAGACATTTTTGGAAAAATAGAAAAAAAATGCTGCATTAGCCCTTCTTTTTTCTTTTCCAGACTCAAAGTCATCCTGTTACTTTAGGAACATAAAACATGACTAAGGACAATTTTACTTGGCATGAAATTATCACAACTAGCGTTTTCCCCTTTGAGATTATAGTTTGGCATTGCGACGGCTCAGGGTTCTGTGAGGCGCCTGTTGGGTTCTCAGATCCACCAGTGGGACGGAAGTATTTCAGCGTGCCAGCCAACGGGGGCGGGGGGGGGGCAATGCCCCTGCCCTGCCAGCGGTGTGTGTGTGTGTGTGTGTGTGTGTCTATCATGTCTGAGCACAGCTGGCTTGTCAAAATCGTCCATCTGTCTTCTCCAGCCGAGATCCAGCTTCTTCTCCCTGGCAACAGGTGACAGTGGAGCGCAGAGAAAGGCCATTGGCTGAGCGGGAGCGGCTCTCCCTCCTCCTGGGCCGCCGGCTGGGGGGGGGAGCGGGGGGGGGTTTCTTCTCCCCCCGGCTCAGAGTCGCCCCGGGGCAGGCGAGGATGGGGAGCAAGCGATGCAGCTGGGGCCTGGGGCTCTGGGCGTGGCTCTGGGGGGCAGCCGCCGCAGCCGCCGCCCTTCAAGGTACAGAAATCTCGTGCGTGTGTGTGTGAGTGTCTGTGCGCGTGTTTGTCCTCCCGGGTTGTGAGTGGGGGGGTGTGCCCCATGCGTGTGGATGAGCACGGCTGTGAGTGTGGGGTGGCTATGTCGTTGTCTGCCTGCTCGATGCCCTGAACCGAGTACACGAAAGGCCTGACCTCTGCCTCTTGCGCTTCCTGGTTCCTTTGAACAGCAGCTTTGCGGGCGGGACTTGCAAGCGCCTCACCTGTTGGACGCCCGCCTGCTGTCGCTGGCAGCTCTTGGCTTCCCTCAGCCAAAGGGCCACCTCTTAACTTTTCATCGAGGAGTTAGAAGGAGAGTGGAGCGGAGCGGAGCGGAGCAGGAGGTAGATTTCTGAGGCAGGGAGAAGTTTGTCCTCTGCCCTGCCCTGTTCTGGGCCCATGCTCCCTCTGAGCTGTGGAGTCTTGCCGGCAAAAATCCTACTTTGCGAGCTCCTGGCCTTGAAGTTGTGAGCGAGCGATTTGGCTGCTGCATGAATTCGTTTGCTCTGGGGCCATCCCTTCCTGAGCGAAGACAAAAAGGTGTGAGCCAGAGGCTAAAAAACTGTGCGCTAGCTCACGCTAACTCAGGTTAGAGGGGACACTGGACGTGTCTTGGTTTTGTTTCTGTTGCTGCCCCTGTCTGCAATCCCAGCCTGACTGTGCTGTTCTTTGGAGGCCTTCCCATGGTTTGAGGTCCACAGCATTTTTGTATGTTTGCACTGTCAGAACTGGGACGACGAAAATATGAGATTCTGCAAGCCCAGCTGTGGCCGGCAAAAGTGCTCAGAAATCCCAGCACACTCCGTGCTTGGAAATGGGGACACCGGCCTCAGGGCAGGGGTCATGGCCGGAGGGTTCCTTCCAGCCTTCCTCCATCTTTGCAGACTTTTGGAAGGTTCTGTTGGCCGCTGGACAGTCAAGCTGCCTGCCTGTTTGCAGGTCGGATAGCGAGTTTCATCTTGTGACGGGGGCCAGCCAGCCACGTGACATAACATGCAAGCACATTCACTGACATTTGCCTGTCTGGAGGTGCCCTTAGACGTGGGGTGTGGGTAGCAGAGAACCACAGCCTGCCTCTGGTCTCATGAATGAAGAGCTGGGGGGGGGGGGGTGGAGTTTGCGTTCAGCTGGTTTAAGACAAACCCACCTTCCTCCTCAAGGAGAGGTTCTCAGCACTTTGAGGGGAGGGGCTCAGTCCTTGCAGTCTTCCCTCTAAGCTGAGTCAGTGTGAGCTAGCTCATAGTTTTTTAGCCTCTGGCTCACACATTGTTGTCTTGGCTCAGGAAGGGATGGCCCCAGAGCAAACTAATTTACGCAGTAGCCAAATCACTCGTTCACAACTTTAAGGCCAGCAGCTCACAAAGTAGAATTTTTGCTCACACGGCTCCTGTGAGCAATGCTTAGAGGGAGCATTGCCAGCATATCCAGTTACAGTGGATCAGATAAGAGGTGCTGTGAAAGACCGCTGCCTACCTGACACCCCTGGAGAGCCACTGCCGGTCTGAGCAGGCAACACCGGCCTCGGTGCTCTGAATCAGTCGCAGGCAGCTTCACATGTTCATTTTGAAATGGAGCCTGCGAGAGAGCAGCCAGATATTCACCTGGACTGGCGGGAGCAGGTGCTCATGAAGCTGCTGCAAATGCCCAGGTGTTTAAAAAAGCTCTGGGGCTTCTGCACAGAGCGGCACCTTTTGTCTCCCTGCCAGATACAAGGACAAGATAGAGCAGAGGAGCACCTGAAAGACTTCAAAAGCTGCTCCCGGACTCTTGCTCTTTTCTACTGCTGCAGACAGACTCAGAGGGCGACCCACCTTGATCTGGCTCCGTGAGGACAACGTTCGAGTCCTCCAGTGGCCCCTCTTAGACCAACAAAGTTTGATTCTGAAAGGTGCAAACGGACTCGGACTCAGTATCTGAAGAAACGCTCATGCACACACACAAGCTTCTACCTTGAATTAAACTTTGTTGGTCTGAAAGGGGCCCCGGGACTCCAGCTTGGTTCTGCTGGTTCTCTCCCTTCAGATCACCACGCCCCCCCCACCTGAATCCATCTCCATGAAAGATAAGGATAGTTTTCTGTTTGATTGATGAGACATTTTTTTATTTGGGGCGTATTAACCTCACATTTACCCTTAGACACATCCGGATTCTCAAAGTTGGGTTCGGGAAACTCACCTGAAACTAGGCCCAATTTGGGGGAAATGAAGCGTGGTGTCAGGGGGAAACCTCTTCCCGCTAGCTTGGAAGACCGACACCGTGGCCAATCTAGGGGTGGGGGACTGAGCAGAATGTGTGGTTCGGGGCCCTTTACCTGGACGGTGGACAAATACCTGAAAAAGTGTGCATGCACGCAAAAGTTTCTACTCAGAACTCCGACTTTGTTCCGGAGGCCAAGAACGCTCAGAGTGCCTCTGGCAGGTGACCAGTGATCACAGAACAGCTAGATCCTTTCCAAAGAAAGATTTAGAACTGATGAATGGGAATAAAGGAACCGAAAAGGGACTCTCAAGTGTGCCAGAACAGTGGAACTGTTGTTTTCAGGAGGTCCTCCATAAGAAAGCGAAAGAGAGCCCTGCCTGAGTGAGAGTGCTGCACCTGGGAACAGGCCAGGAGGAGGGCGGGGAGGGGGATTCAGAGAAGGGGAAAGGAGAGTTTTCAAGAGAAGAAGAGTGTTTGCCTATCCTCATTCTGCTGAACTGGGTAGAGTACCTTGCCTGTTTCGGAGGCTGAGCACAGGGGATTTCAGGAAAGGTCCAAAGGTCCAAAGGAAATTGAATTATAAGAAGGTTTGCCGGTTCCAGACTAGAGGGGGGGGCGGTGGGGGCAGGGGGGAGGAGGAGACTGCACAGGTCTGGCTGGCAGAGATAGGAGGCCGCACAGGCACAAAAGAATGACAAAGGAAGGGTTACAGAGTCCAGGAATTCAGGGTGAGTCCCGGATAAGAATCGGTGCGTTTCCTGGCTGGGTCAGCCGGGTCGGTAGAGGGGCTCAGCTCACCAGGCTGCTGGATAGAAGTTAGATCTTGTACTGGGGAAGAGTGGCACTCACTGATGGATAACAGACATAGAGCCCAGGGGCCCCTTTAAGACCAACAAAGGTTCATTCAAGAGACGAGCTTTCGTGTGCAAGGCAGTACCTTGCACACAAAAGCTCGTCTCTTGAATGAACCTTTGTTGGTTCCCTCTAAGCTGAGTTGGTGTGAGCTAGCTCACTGTTTTTTAGCCTCCGGCTCACAGATTTTTGTCTCAGCTCAAGAAGGATGGCTCCAGAGCAGAACTAATTTATGCAGCAGCCAAATCTCTCACTCCCAACTTCAATGCTAGTAGCAGGATTTTTGCACACAAGACGCCGCAGCTTAGAGGGAGCACTGCAAGGCACATGGCTCTCCTTGAAATGCTTTGATGAAATCACCTTGCCGGGGTGGGAGGTGGGGGCGGCTTGGCACGCCCCTCTGGCAATGGGAAGCCGTGCTGATGTCCCACCAGGGAATCAGTCTCCTGGGCCACTCTTTAACGGAGCCTGGGAAGAGCCATGACCTTAGAATAAGTTTGCTGGGCCTAAAGGTGCTGCTGGACTCCAGCTTGGCTTCACCTTCTCCAAAGGAAGGCATTGCTAGCGCCTAACAGGATGGCCTCAGGGCAGACAGCATGCATCGAGGCAGGAAGGGCCTCCTGGGTGACAGCATGGGGGATCTAGCCCAGCTGTGACTCCGTGGGCCTTAGACTGCGTGTGATGGGATATGGGGCACGGGAACAGAAGCGCGGGGGGGGGGGGGTGTTTTTTTTGCCAACTCCGGGTTGGGAAATACCTGGGGATTTGGAGGGGTGGAGCCTGAAGAGGGTGCGAAGTCTCTAGATCAGTTGTTAAAGGATTTATTAGGCCAATCTGATAATTACAAGTCTCTTTTTCTTCTTTCCTCAAAAAATGCTGTAACTGTTGAAATAGTGGCAACATTTTTGTACCTGGCTTCTACGAAAAAGCGAGATTTATGTTAATTGTATTGAGTACTTCATCTGCCTTGTGTTCCCCTTCATGTATAATGCCAATAAAGTGTTGTTGTTGTTGTTACCTGGGGGGGGGGGGTTGGGGAGGGGGGCTTCAATGGGATATAATGCCCTAGAGCAGGGGTGGCCAAACTTGCTTAACATAAGAGCCACATAGGATAAACGTCAGATGTTTGAGAGCAGCAAGACATGAACAAATGTTACACACATTTTTATTGGGAAATGTGCAAATTTGCTTTTATTAATATTAAACTGATAACTTTAGATAGGAGGGAGAAAGGGAGAGAAAGAAAGGCGGAAAGAAAGTAAGTGTAAAGAAAGCAAATAGATGGGGGAAGGAGAGGTGGAAAGAAAGCAACCTTAATGTTAAATGTGTCCTCCAAGTCCCTCCCCACCTCCAGGCTGGCTGGCTGGCTGGCTGGCTGGCTTGGAGAAGGGATTTAAAGAGACAAAGGCCTTTTCCAAATTGGCTGGGGGTGGGGGTGGGGGTGGGGTGAGCTTTGAGAATGCATTTAAAGTTCAAGTTGCTTTCTGTCTCTGTACTGGCTGGGGAAGGGAAGGGAAGACCGACTGGGGAGGTATGTGTCGCCCCTTTGCTTCCCCAGCCACTGTATGCAAAACTATAAACTGCAAGGGTAGACCATCAAAAGATTCACAACTTATACAAGTAAACAGTAGATGACAGTCTATTGAAAGGCAATAACCATAAACTGAACATACAATCGAAGTGGTGGTCACAATTCAAAATTCGATTGTATGTTCAATTTATCGTTATTGCATTTCAATAGACTGTTGTCTACTGCTTACTTGTGTGAGTTGTGAATCTTTTGATGGTCTACCCTTTGCTGTTTATATTTTTGCATACTTTATACACTTGGGGGGTCCCTTTTGTTTGGCTCACCCCCAGCCACTGTAGCAGGAGCCACACAATATGTATGAAAGAGCCGCATGCGACTCCTGAGCCACAGTTTGGCCACGCCTGCCCTCGAGAGTCCACCTTCCGAAGAGGTTGTTTCCTCCGGCCAGGTGAACTGATCTCTTGTCGCCTGGAGATCCGTGGTAATCTCAGGAGATCTCCAGCCACCACCTACAGTCATAGTATGCACTTATTTTGATGTTGCGACACCACCAACTTTAACACTGTGAAATAAGAGATTGTAATTGTTAAACAAGGTTTATATGTTTTGCCAATCTTTGATGGTGTTTTTCCTGGCAGGATTTGCATGTTTGGTACCACCTGGAGAGGGCCAGCCCTAGGGCGAGCCTACTCCCTTGCACTGGCAGTGGGGAGGACGTGGGCTTCTCCCCTGCCCTCCCTCTCACCCGCCTTTCTCCCCCCCACCCTCCTCCAGAGGAGCCCATCCACTGGTTCTCGCAGGTCTTCTTCTGCCAGAAAGACTCTCCGTTTATCAGCTTGGCCCAGGGCCTGGACGGTGACCAGCTCTTCTGGTTCGACTTCCCCAATTCCAGCTGGCACGCGCGCCTGCCTGACTTCCGCCCTGAGGTGTCCAGCCGGGTGCCCTCCGCCAACGTCAGCGCCCAGCGGGAGTTCTGCCGGGATGTGCTCTCCGTCCTCTCCAACGTCTCCAACTTCCCAAAAGTGCAGTTGCCTGAATCCAAAGGTGAGAACGGCTGTGGGGCGACAGGCCCTCTCTAGGACTCATGTGACGGTCTGCCCTTTTGGTTCTGGGAGGGGAGCTGTGATGGTCTGCAGTAGAGGAGCCGGATTCGAGTTCAGTAGCCCCTTAGAGACCCAATGAGATTTGGGGGGGCCCCTCAGCTTTTGAGAGTCGAAGTGGAATCTGACGAAGGGACCTTTGAACAGAGAAGAGGAGATTGGATTCATACCCCGCCCTTCACTCAGAGTGGGTTAAAATCTCCTTTCCCTCCCCCTCCCTCTGTGAGGTAGGTGGGGCTGAGGGAGCTCTTTCGAGGACCGTCCCTGAGAGAACAGCTCTGAAAGGACTTGTGACTGACCCAAGGTCACACCAGCAGTTGCATGTGGACTTGATTTGATTGATTGATTTATACCCCGCCGTCCCCACCGAAGCAAGCTCAGGGCGGCCTGAGGAGCGGGGGATCAAACCCAGCTCCCCCAGATTACAGTCCGCGCTCCTCACCATGACACCAAACTGGCTCTCAGTCAAACTGAGAGTCGAACAGTTCTGGTCGCCGCACCTTGAGGAAGCTCAAGGGCCCCTCAGGAGCTCTCCTGGCCCCTCTTCCCGCAGGTATCCCGCAGGTCAAGGTCTTTACTCGCAGCCCGCTTGAGATGGGGAAGCCCAACACCCTGATCTGCTCCGTGAGCAACCTCTTCCCGCCATCCGCCACCGTCGCCTGGGCCTGGAACGGGGAGCCGGTGACCCAGGGGGTGTCCACCACTCAGGTCTACCCTGTCGGCGAGCTGGACTTTGAGCTCTTCTCCTACTTGGAGGTGACCCCGCAGGAGGGAGACGTGTACAGCTGCAGCATCCGGACCCCGGGAGACGACTACGGCAGCCTGGCCTACTGGGGTGAGCTGCTTTCTGCCACCTCCCTCCTGAGCCGTCCTCTGGACCCAGTCCGCGAACTAACCCGGAGCCCCCGTTCTGTCTCGTCCCACCAGTCCCCAGAGATCCCGTGCCCTCGGACTTCCTGGAGACCCTTGCCTGCGGCGCAGCCATCGCGGTGGGGATTTTGTTGGTGATCTTGGGAATCATCCTAATTGTCAAGTCCCGCCTGCCCAGAAGTGCAGGTATGTCAGGATGCCTGGGGATCCTTCCCTTCGCTCTTCTTTTCCTTTCCTTTCCTTTCCCCCTTCTCTTCTCTTCCCTTCCCTCTCCTCTTCCCTCTTCCTTTCCCTTCCCCTTCGCTTCTCTTGCCTTCCCTTCTCTTCCCTCTTCCCTTCCCTTCTCTTCCCTCCCCCTCTTCTCCTCTCCCCTTCCGTCTTCTCTTCTCTTCTCTTCCCATGCCCCCTTCCGTCTTCTCTTCCCTTCCCTTCCCCTCCCCCCTTCCCCCTCCCTTCCCCTTCCCTTCTCACAGAGGAATGTCCACTTACCTGGTCAACCTGCTACCAACCCAGATAATTTTTTTGCTGTTTTTCTATTTGGGGGTTACCTTTGCTAACCTCCAGGTGGGGCCTGGAGATCTCCTGGAATTACTACTGCTTTCGAGGCAAAAGAGATCAGAGAAAATGGCTGCTTTGGAGGCAGACTGTGCTCCACGGAGGCCGCTCTCCCCTCTCCATGTCCTTAACCGGCTCTCCAGGAATTTCCCAACCTGGAGTCAGCAACTCTAACCTTCTCCGGTATCTTGTGACTTGGCTGACTAGCTTGAGTTCCATGGAGCTCTAGGCTGACCTGCAGTTCTCCTGCTGTCTGCTCACAGGAAGGGAAGGCCTGAGTTACCTGCATTATCTTGAGGGCTGGGGGGGGCGGGATGGGCCCCTCCTTGAGGGCAGGAGCTAGGAGGCCTCCAGTCCCGTCGTAAAGTGCCATCAAATCATGGCCGACCCAGGGAGACCCCAGCCACGGGGCTTTCCAGGCAAGCGAGAAGCAGTGGTGGTTGGCCACGGCCTTCCTCCGCAGGGCCTTCCTTGGTGGTCTCCCTCCCAAGTGCTGACCCTGCCCAGCTTCCGGGGTCTGACCAGGACGGGCCAGACCAGCGCCGCCTTCCCTCCCGCCCAGCCCTGTTATCCCGGTAGAATTCCGGATCTGCTCCCGAGAAGGCTCTGGCCAGACTCCAGGGCCAAGGCCTTCCTCTGCTCTGGGGCAGCTGCAGGTGGGGCCCCAGAGGGAGGGAGGAAGCCCCTCCTGCCCCCTGGGCCACACCCTCCAGGGCTGCTTTGAGATGGGGAGCGGAGGTGAGTGGAGGGGGGCGGGCCAAGGCACCCCCCCCACCCCTCTGGGCCCCTTCCTGAAATGGGTCTTCCTTCCTCAGAGTGAACGGCCCGGTTGTCCGGCTGAAGACCAGTGACGGCGGTGCCTGGTTCTCCTGCCCCTCGGCTCCACCCAGCAGTTCCCCTCCTGTGCGATGCCCTCTGGAACTCTGGACCTGGGCTACAGCGGGAACCCCGTGCCAGCCAGGCTTTGCCCCTTTGGGGCACGACTGCTTCATCCTGAGCCAGAGACTGGCCTCCTACCACCCCTACTGGAGGGGCCGTGGCCACGCTTGGAGGGGGTGGGGTGGCTTCAGGCTTCTCAGCACAGAGACCCCCCCCTTCTCCCCCGCCGCCTCTTCTCCCTCCCCCCGCACCTTGAAGCTTGTTGGTGACTCTTTCAGTGCCCGGCACAGCAGTGCCCCTGCCAACGTGGGCAGCTCTCCTGCTGCCGCCAGCCCAGCCGGGGTTCCTGGTCCCCCCACGCACCAGGCCTCCAACCCGGAGAGTCTTCCCTCAGCCTTTGATACACAGGAATGCAGCCCGGTGGGGATGGGAGTCCGGTTTGGTTCTGGACTGGTCTTCTGGGAGGTTTAGAGGCCGATTTGCCACCTCGGGGTGGAAGGGGTGACGTCTCTGGGGCTGCCCCACCCGGTTTCAGGTGTCCTGGCCCAGGGGAGGGGCCGTCCCTGCAGAGAAGGGGTTGGCTCTGGCGAGGCTTTCCTGGGCGGTGGGACCTGAATCTCTGGGGGGAGGACTCTGGGGCTGGGGCTGCAGGGGGGGGGGGTGCAGTTGTTTTTAAAGGAACCTGTGCTTCAAAAAATTTGGAGGGGGTCCATAATTGTAGCTCAATAAATATTTCTTTGGGAGAAACGCTTCTCTCCTCTCTTTCTCTGTGCTGCTTTAAGAACAGAAGAGAGAAGCCAGTGTTGGGTCAGGCCCGTGGCCCAAAACACCCCAGGTGCCCTCCGGAGGCCCAGCAGTCTTCTGTTCAACAGCAACAAGCAGCCAGGCATAGTTCACTCATGCAAGTCAAATGGTTTCAAGTCACGCAGAGGCTGTGCCAGGTTTAGAGTCACCAACTTCCAGGTGGGACCTGGAGGTCCCCCAGAATTACGACAGAACTCCAGACAACAGACACCCTGTGAGGTCGGTGGGGCAGAGAGAGCTCTTGAGAGAACTGCCCTTGAGAGAACAGCGCCGAGAGAACTCGTGTCTGACCCAAGGTCACACCAACAGGAGGAAGTCACACAAAAATGGGGAGGAAATTCAGCTGGAACAGCAGAAACCTTCACCAGTTGAATCCCCACCTGCCGTGTCACTGTTTAAGCCAACTACACATAATACAGCATCATTTGTTACCAGGTTTGATTTAAAAAGCTGAAATAGCTGACTTTAGTTCCTGGGTATAAATTAGTCAAACTGCAGGCCTCGGCAAGAGATGGGGTGATAGCAGAGATCTATGGGGATTTTTCCCTTTCTGAGAGCTTTTAATAACCAAAGTCCAAAGGTAGAATAGAGAATGTGGGGCTATGGCACAGAAGAAACACACACGTGGAACATACACCGAGACACATACAAGATCTGTGGAAATAAAGAGAGGAACCAGGATTAATAGGAGGGTGTTGAGGAAATGCACTTTACCTACCCAGGAGATCAGGAGTTCGTGGTGCAGAGACTGGAGAGGTGGAAAATGGCCCAAACGAATTTGGGGGTGACCTGCCAACCGGCGCCTGGGCAGACACACAGAGACTGGGGTTGTGCTGGGCTAGTTATACCCAAAGATGGGTCCAGAGGGCTTGTTCATGTGAGGGGTCTCCCAGAACCAAGAACCGATGGGATTACTCAGGGGTGCAATGGGACTAATCATGGCTGGAACAACGTAGTTTGGAAAAGTGGAAACTGACTTCCCAAGACTGGACAAGAGGCTATAGGTTTCTTCTACATGTTGATTTTGGGTTGGGTTCCTGATTAGCTTTCCGGGGGTTCGGAAGACTGAAAAGGTAAAGAGGCAAAGGTTTCCCTTGCTCAAAAGCCAGTCAAATCTGACTCTAGGGGGCTGTGCTCATCTCCGTTTCCAAGCCGAAGAGCCAGTGCTGTCTGAAGACGTCTCCATGGTCAGGTGGCAGGCATGACTAGACGCCGAGGGCACGGAACTAATGGACTGCTAATTTAAACTAATCAAAAGACAAACAAGACTGCTTGATGAACCACCTGGAGGTGGAGTGTGGGAAAGGGGTGAAAGGTAGGACTTGACATTATCAAGGAAATGCGTGAGGGAATATGAGATCAGATTGATGGGATTAGTGTTTGAGACTGAAAGAAGTTCCTCTGGGGAAAGGCAGGTCCATTGTCCAGAGTATGCCGATGTCGGCTGGGGGGGGGGGGGTGTTAGTCGCAGCCGTCAAGGCAAGATCTCGTGTGCTTTTTCCAGAGTCATATCCTAGGCATGATATTATTGCCTGCCAGTCCTGGCTTCCATCTCTGTGTTCACTTATGTCAAGGTGCCTGGTCTAGGGACTCCCGGGGTACCCCTATGGGGCCCATCAATGGTTGAAGCGACCCATCCTGATGCCCGGGGGGGGGGGGGGGGTCGGCATACTTACACCTTTCTTCACAGGGCTGCTGTGAACTTAAACCCAGTAGTTAACCCGATAGGGGAAGGGAAAGTCTCCTGGGATTAAACAAAGCCGGTCTGGAGGAAGTCCCAGGGAGGAAGTGTTGGCTTAGAAGAGGAAGAGGCCAGGAGGGAGGGAGGGGGGCGGTCACGCGGGTGTCACCACCGCACCCCATCAGCAAGCGGACTTGTGTTCAGATTGGAACGGAGAAGCAGCTTGCGTGTTCGTGCAGAGAGCAGGAAAACCGAGATCCTTTGCCCAAAGAGGCGGCTGTGAGCAGCGAGTCTCAACAGGACGACGAAAGCAGAGACCAGATCTAAAGGCTTAAAAGAAATACAGACTTTATTGGGGAATCTGGTCCAATATTAGGAAGGGGGAAACTTCTCCGAAGCAAATGCTGGTCAGCCTAAGCAATCAAATCAAAAGCCTAATCAATCAAAGACCTAATCAATCAAATCAAAAGCCTAATCAATCAAATCAAAGGCCTAATCAATCAAATCAAAAGCACAGACCAGCAGCACAGCACACGGCTGAGCCCACGCATGTGGCAACAAACAACAAAAATGGAGCAGAGCAACTCCGATTTGGAGCAGGAGTGACTTTAGAGCAAAAGGGGTAAATGGGAGGAAAACGGGGGCCAGGAGAGGGGAGCAGTGGGGTCAGTGGAGAAAATAGGCCTCCGTTCTTCCAGAGGAGAAAGGAGCAAAGTGCCAGCGCTCCGCATGGCTGGAAATCGGGGAGAACAACTCAGATGGGAAGCCAAGAAAGGCCTTTCCTCCTCTGTAGAAATCAGGCTGGAAGGAGGAGGGATGGGGGGGGGGCACCGTGTCGCAGTCTGAGTTGTACCCCATTTCTGTGGAGGGCCCCCAAGTTGCCAGCAGCATCGGAAAGCGGAAACACACACCCACCTGTTGGGCCATCCGATATGGGGAGATGGCGCGAGGGAGTGTTTCCGTAGGCTGCCGCCACCCCCCCCCACACACAAACACACACTCCCCCCCGTTTCCATCCTGGCACATGGGGGAGGCTCCACCCCTTAGGCCTGCAGGTGCTGAGTGCCACTTCTGCCTCCCCCCCCCCCAAAGCCCTGCAGAAGGGCCAGGCTGGCTGCCCCGAAGGAAGCTGAGAAGAAACCCAGAGGCCTGTCTGAGCAGCAGGAAGGGGCTTCTCACCCCCAAACTGGCTGCCACTCTGAGGACAGAGTTCGTAAGAACATGAGAGCAGCCATGCCGGATCAGGCCAGTGGCCCACCAACACTCTGGGTCGCCCAGGGGCCAAAAATACCAGGGGCCACCAGGAGGTCCACCAGCGGGGCCAGAACTCCAGAAGCCCTCCCACCCTTGCCCCCTCCAAGCACCAAGAAGACGGAGCATCACTGTCCCAGACCGAGGGTTCCCTCTAGTCCTTGGGGCTAAGAGCCACTGAGGGACCTCTGCCCCGCATGTTTATTCCATCCTCCCTTGAAGCTGTCCTTGCTTGCAGCCGCCACCACTTCCTGCGGCAGTGAATTCCACGTGTTCATGACTCTTTGGGTGAAGAGCGAGCGTGGTGTCATCCTTAGAGTGTCGCAATGGGGTCTGGGAGACCCAAGGCCGAATCCCCACTCCTGCCACGGAAGCTTGCTGGGCGACCCTGGGCCAGTCACCCCCCCCGCCCTAAACGACTTCAGAGGGTGGTTGTGGGGATGAAATGGAGGAGAGGAGAACAGTGTCAGCTGCATTGGGTCCCTCGGGGGGGAGACCGGGGGGGGGGTACTTGCTACTCTGGCCCGTGGATGCGGGAAAGACGGACTCAGCCAGGGTCTCCTAGGTCAAGCCTAATGAAAAGTCAGCAAAGAAAGACCTGCCTGATAGACAGGCTTGCTCCCTGGAGACTCCAGGCTCAGGTGCAGTCTACCTCTGGCCAAGATGGACACACGGGCTCTCTGCGGGCTTCCGAGAGTGGGGGGAGGCCTGTGGCTGCCATCCTGGGAGACACATTTAGAGTCCAGTTGGGCACCTTTAAGACCAGCAAAGGTTTACTCAGGATACGAGCTTTGGTGTGCCGGCACACTTTTTCAAAAACTCTGGAATGGGAGGCAGAGTTCCGACTTCTAGACAGAGGCGGAGCAGCAAATTGAATGTGTAGCATGATGAAGATGTGTTAAGATATGTAAAGACACAACTAAGTAACAAGCCAAGGTTATGAAGAAAGGTTGAAGCGCTTGGGGCTCTTTAGCTTGGAGAAACGAGGGCTGAGGGGTGACGTGATCGAGGTTTATAAGATTATGCATGGGATAGAGCAGGTAGAGAAAGAAGGACTTTTCTCCCTTTCTCACAGCACAAGAACTCCTTGTGGGCACTCCATGAGATTGCTGGGCAGTCGGGTTAGAAGAGATAAAAGGAAGTCCTTCACCCAAAGAGTGATAAACACGTGGGATTCACTGCCACAGGAAGTGGTGGCGGCTACAAGCATGGGTGGCTTCAAGAGGGAATTAGATAAACATCTGGAGCAGAGATCCATCAGTGGCTATTAGCCACAAAGTATAGATAGGAACTCTCAGTCTGGGGCAAGGGATGCTCTGTATTCTTGGTGCTTGGGGGGGCAACAGTGGGCGGGCTCCCTGCCTCCACTGCTGGATCTTCTGAGGGCGCCTGGTGTTTTTTGTGCCAGTGGCCTGATCCAACATTGGCTTCTCTTATGTTCTTATGTTATAAGACCAACAGTTGTTTTGCTTTAATTAAGGGAGGCAAAGAACAGCATAGCGATAAATATGTCAAAATAAGAGATAAATGTGTAAAGGTATCTTTTCTGATGGTGCCAAGTCTAACGGAGAGAGGAGGCCTGACCCAGCAGCGGTTCTCCTGCGGAAGGTCATCCCTGCAGCAGCCCCCAGGCCGGCTCACGAGGGAGGGAACTGCCAGCGCTGGGGCCAGTCTCCCTCCCTCCCGCCTCCCTCCCGCCCCACTGCCCGGCCTGACTCCGCCGGTCCCGCCGCGAGCACTTTCCTCCACCACCGGGGCCCTCCGGGGAGGGGGGGGGAGAGTGACCAGTGCCGCTTCTCTCGGCTGGGGGTGGGCTGGGGGAGGGCCCCGGTTGCCTTCCGCTCCGTGTGCGGCTGGGCTCTGGCTCCTCCGCGCCCCGCCTCCTGGAGCCTTGACCCCGGGGGGCGGGGGGACTCGGCTGGGAGGCTGGCCCCAGTAGCGCGGGCGTCGGGGCGGAGGCCTTTCTGGCCCGTGTGAGTGCCGCAGCGCCACCTACCGGTCAGTCGTCCCCGTCTCCCCGCCGGAGCGCTCGGCCGGCTCGGCTTCCCGGTCCGGCTGCTGCTCTGGCCCGGCCCTGGGTGGCTGCCGCGTGCGGGGGAGGCGGGGCTGCGTGTCGGCCCCCCCCTTCTGACCCCCCCCCCTCTCCCCCCCCCCCCCCGGCCTTCCGCGCAGAGGGCTTCGTGGTGCAGGTGGCGCTGGACTGCCCCCTCTCGGCGGAGGGCCGCCTGCTGGGCGCCAACTGGAAGCTGGCCTTCAACAAGATGCCCTTCGTCTGCCACGACCACGACTCCCAGAAGTTCGTCCCCTGCGGCCTGGGCAACTTCCCCGTCTGGGCCCCGTCTGGGCCCGGGTTTATTTGTTAATAAAAATATGTTCAAGCAGCACCCAACAGAACTTGGCCGGGGGCAGGCGCCCCCCCTCTGGGACACCACCGGCCACCGGCGCAGTAAGTAAGGGGGGGGGGCTCGATCCCGGGTACCTTCAGGGTTAAAGGAGGGAGGTCGCCTCTGCCTCAGACCCGCAGGAGATACCCCGGGGGAGGGGGGGCAGAGGCCACCCCTGCCACCCAACCCCCTCTTGGGCTGGCCTTCCTCGAGGGAGATCAGGTTTCTTGGGCCCTCCCCGCCCTCCCACCCCCCAGCCTCAGGCTTCTTAGGACAGGAGACACCCCTTTCCAAAGCCCACTTCAGCTCCCTTCTAAGCAAGCCTGGAAGATGCCTCAGCAATGTTGCCAGATGGCACCTGACTCTGAATTCGGAGGAGGAGGTTTCCGGGTCTGAACCCAAAGGCAGATCCAGACATTCAGAGCCTTCCTGGGTTGGGCGGGATCGGCCGGCAGCCCTACCTTGTAAGTGGGGTGGCTTTCCAAAGGGCAGCTGCCTTGGTCACATTGGGACTCCTGGTGCACCCTGAACACACTTGGTCCTCCCTGGGCCGCTGAAGAGCATGGAAGGCAAGTGGTGGCCTCTTCGCTCTTAAAGGGCTAGTGATGGTCTCTTTCCCCTTGGAAGGAAGTGATGCACTCTTCCCCCTTGAAAGACAAGCAACGGCCCCTGGCCTTTTGGAGGACAAGTGATGGCCTCTGTCCCCTTGGAGGGCAAGCGACTGCCTGTTTCCCTTTGGAGGGAAAGTAATGGCCTCTTTCTCCTTGGAGGGAAGCTATGCATTCTTCCCCCTTGAAAGACAAGCAATGGTCTCTGTCCCTTTGAAGGACAAGTGATGGCCTTTTCCCCCTTGGAGGGCAAGCGATGGTCTCTTTCTCCTTGGAGGGCAAGCAACAATCTCTTTCCTCTTGAAGGGAAACCATGTATTCTTCCCCCTTGAAAGGCAAGCAATGGCCCCTGGCCTTTTGGAGGGCCAGCAATAGCCTGTTTCCCTTTGGAGGGCAAGTGAGGGCCTCTAACCCTTTGAAAGACAAGTAATGGCCTCTTTCTCCTTGGAGGCAGGAGAAGGAGTCCTCAATTTTCTGGTGGGGGGCCCCAATACTGACTCCTGCTCTTTCCCCCCCGCAGCACCCCCCAACATCCGCATTTTCCCCATCACCCCGCAGAACACGCCAGCGCCCGTCATGCTGACCTGTGAGGTGTGGGGTTTCTACCCGGCAGACGTGGCCATCACTTGGCTGCGGAACGGGACGTTTGTGAAGAACAGCTCCGGCGTGGGGGTGGTCTCGAACGGGGACTGGACCTACCAGACGCGGCTGAGCCTGCCTGTCTACCCCCAGAGCGGGGAGACCTACACCTGCCGAGTGGACCACGCCAGCCTTCTCCAGCCCCTGGCCCAGGACTGGGGTGAGTGCCGGGGCGGGGGCGGGGGGGAGACTGACCTGGAGGCAGGGGAGCTACTTACCTCCCCAGAAGCGAGAAGGGAACATGCCCAGTTTGGTGTGGCGGTTAAGAGTGGCAAAGGAGAACCGGGTTTGATTCCCCACTCCTCCGCATGCAGCCAGCTGGGTGACTTTGGGTCAGTCACAGTTCCCTTAGAGGTCTCTCAGTCCCACCTACCTCACAGGGTGTCCCTTGTGGGAAGAAAAAGGAAACCAGATTGTATTGTGTCCTGGGGGGGGAGGAAGAGGCCCCGGAGGCCGAAACTAGAAAGGAGGCCAAGAGGCGTGTCAGGAGCTGGCTGGGGGGGGGGGGAAGAGAAGGAGGGGGGACTTTTCAGCCTCCCCCATGGATGGACTGAGAGGGCAGGTGGAGCCAGCCAGAGGTCAGTGGCAGAGGAGGATTGTGGGGGGGGGGGGAGCCTCTAAGTCTTGGGCCTCTGGTAACGCCCCCCCGGTCACCCCCCTCTCTCCCCCAGAGCCAGGCCTGAGCCCAGAGCTGAAGGTGAAGGTGGGGGCCTCTGGCGCAGTGCTGGGGGTGGGCATCATCTTCCTCGTTGCTGGCATCGTCTGCTGGAGCAAGCGGGTCCCCGAAGGTAAGAGGAGGGATATGGGGGGGGGCATGCCGTATAAGTGGGGAGAAACCCAAGAGGTGACAAAGACAGGGGTGTTAAGCTATGCCTGGGCTGTACCTCTTCAGGAGGGGGCTGTTCTAGTCTTTGAAATCCTCGCATGTAGAAAAGTAGGGTGTCAAGGAAGGGGCTGGGCCAACCCCCTTTTTTCGGATGGGCTCCCTGTCTTTATGCCGATGAGTCCACGGCACCAGTTCCCTTTCTGCCTGCCCAAGAGGTGTGCTAGAAGACCTCCCCGCTGACCCCTCACCCCCTTAGCACGTGTGGTCGTGGGTGAATTTATGGGGACGGCGCCATTCCTGGCACTCTGCACGTGACTCAGGGCGCAGGCCTCTCCTTCTCTCCTCTGTGCTGAATGTCGGGATCAGGTGTTTCCCACCCACGCCTGATATGCAGACCCCCGAACTTCTCCTAGTAGCCCTGACCCGGACAGCCCAGGCTCGCCCAGTCCCATCTGATCTCGGAAGCTGAGCAGGGTGGGCCTTGGCTGGCATTTGGAAGGGCGACCTCCAAGGAAGACCAGGGCTGTGACGCAGAGGCAGGCAAGGGCAAACCATCTCTGACAAGTCTAGCTTGCCACCTGGTGGTGATTAGGACAACAGGGCCCTCCAAGGTTGGCAAGGATTTCGGCTCTTGGCAGAAACCCCCTTGCTGCACCTGTTCTGGGGCGCCATCTGCAGGCTCAGCGAGACGAAAGCCAGCAAGACGTTCCCCGGGGCGAGCCCAGGCTAGCCAGACCCCCAACAGACCTCGGAAGCTGAGCTGGGTGGGCCCTGGCTGGCATTTGGAAGGGCGACCTCTCAGGAATACCAGGGCTGTGACACAGAGGCAGGCAAGGGCAAACCACCTCTGAAATGTCTCTTGCCTTAAAAAAACAAGTCTAGCTCGCCACCTAGAGGTGCATAACGCTAAAGGAGCTAGAACTTCTGGCTGCCAGACAATCTTCGGCTCTCCTGGCTATTCTACACACAAGGCCATGTGATAATTATTGATTATTACGTCTCTCACTAACGCCCCCCCCCCCTTCTGCTCACACCAGGTTACGTCCCCATCGATGGCGACAACTACCCCCCAGGTAGGTCTTCTCTGCCCTCCCCTCCCTGGAAACAAGGCCCTCTTAAGAGGTGGACTTCTCAGGGGCTTCCGGGCATCATTGATTTTGCTGGTCAATCAAAGCAGGGGACACTGACCCCCCCCCCACAAGAACTGCTTTCCCGGCTCAGTGGGGCAGCCTGTCTAGGTGGGCGTCGGATGGTTCTGGGAAGCCCCCCACCCCCCGGGGGACAGGGAAGTAATAGCCCCACCCATGGGACACTGTCCAGGGGAAAGACTGCTCTTGAAGGTGGAGGTTCCACCTGCAGTCTCCCCAGTCAGTAAGCGCAGCTAGGTGCTCGCGCCAGGGTTTGACCGGTCCCTCCGAAGGACCACAGGAGGAGCCCTGCTGGATCAGGCCAAGGAGGTTGGGCCGCCTGGCCCCCCAAGAGTGGACCGCTGGGCGCTTCCAGGATGGCCTCAACTCTCCCCTCCCCACGGCCAGGAATGCTGTTCTGAACCCATCGCCCCTGCCCCTTTCGGAGTCCCCCCCCGTTATCATTCCCTTTCACAACCACTGGGGCTGGAAACTTGGGTTTTTCTTTTGAAATGAGGTGAAGATGCTCACGGTGAAGTCAGGGGGCTGCAGACCACGAAGAGTTTAACAGAAATACACGCAAGTTTCCCCTGTGGGTGACACTACCTGAAAACCCCACCATTTCTGGTCCACGAAGCTGCCTTTGGAGATCCCCCCCCCCCCCCGGTCCCTCCCGGCCAGTCTTGCCTCCTCTGATGGGCGGCTGGGGCTCTCCCAGGCCTTTCCCAGCTTCCAGGGGTCCCCCCCCCGGCCTTTTCCTCCTGCACCCTCTCTCGTGGGGGTGGCCATTGACTCTGGCCTTCGGTTCCCCCTGGCTGGGACCCTCCTCTTGGTGAGGGAGCTCAAGTGGTGTGTCTGGCTGGTTCCCGGCCTCCGTTCCAGGACAGGACTTGCAGGGGCCCCCCCAGCAGGAGGTGATGTGAAGGACCTCAGGCGGAGTCCCTGGAGAGCCGCCGCCCGTCTCAGCAGACAAGACTTACCCGGGTGGACAGAGGGCCTAATTCCTAACATTTTACCCAGAAGCGCATTCGTAGCCCTGAGCGGCCCACGAGCTGCACCCCAGCTGGGAAAAGGAGGGCCGGCCCCGGTTACTCTTGGGATTGATCCATGCAGCTGATAGCTGGGTGGAACCTCCACGTGAAGAGGCAGTCCCCTCGGCTGGCTGGGGAGGGCTGTGGCGTTCCCTGGAGGCAGGGAGGGGCCGCTAGTGAGACCCCCAAGCCCCCTAACCTCTCCTGTCCCTTCCTTCCTTCCACAGTCAGCTCCTAGATCCGCAGAGGTCAACATCCGCTCTGCTCCTTTCAGGAGATCCCAAACGCCTGCCTGACCTCCAGAGGAGACCCCCGCTTCTGGACCTCTGGCCATTCAGGATCATGGCACAGGGGCGGGGGGCCACGGACTGGGGCAGAAATATGCCAACTCCCCCCCCCCCCCGGCCAGGCCAGCCTTGCCTCCAGAGGTGAAGACGGCCCCCACCTGTGGATCCTTAAATATCCCCCTCTGTTTCTGATGGAGGGGGTGTCAAACACCCATTTCCTTCTATTCCAGATGTGCCTGCAAGTGTTCAACAGCTGTTTTTCCTTTTCTCTTAAAAAAAGCAACCAAAGAAAGTTGCACCTTTCTGAAACACAATAAAATGTTTCTGGCTCCCATCCTGCAGTCGTCTCAGCACCAACTTGTGCAAGCAGGGGGGGGGGGGGGGCAGTGGCGGGGGGGGGATCAGACCCCACAGGCAAACACAGTTGCTTTGGGAAAAACTTTTACGTGGGTTGCTAATCCTTAAGAGCATCAGAACATTGAGTCCAGTGGCCCCTTTTAAGACTAGAGCAGGGTTTCCAAGGGGTGGGGGGAGCAAAGGGGGTGGAGGCTTGCTGAGCAGTCTGGGCTCCCTAGCGGCTGGCCGGCCGCAACTGCAGCATAAATGACACACAAAGTGCCTGCTTTTCAACAACTGAATCTGGAGCGCTCTCGCTTTGCCCGGAGTTCACAGAAGAGATGATGGATCGATGTTGGGTGAGCCGGACCACGGGTCGGACTCCACCGGCAGCTGCTTCACAGGCTCAGACTCAACAGCTGACACAATCTGCCCTAAGACTGCTCAGCATTCACCGCCCCCCACGCAGGGGATGCTGGGAAGAGAGACAGTCGAAGCCTGACCATCAGAAGAGCCCTGCAGGGTCAGACCAGCGAGGGTCCCTCTAGTCCAGCCTCCTGTCTCACCCAGTGGCCAGCCAGTTCCTCTGGAGGGCCAACAACAGGACAGAGAGGCCGAGGCCTTCCCCTGAGAAGAACCTCAGAGGAGCCCTGCTGGGTCAGACCAGGGAGGGTCCCTCCAGTCCAGCATCCTGTTTCATGTGGCAGCCAACCAGTTCCTCTGAAGGGCCAACAACAGGGAACAGAGGTCAAGGCCTTCATAAGAACATCAGAAAAGCCCTGCTGGATCAAACCAGTGCGAGTCCATCCAGTCCAGCCTCCTGTCTCGCACAGTGGCCGACCAGTTCCTCTGGGTGGCCAACAAAGAGGGCAGAGAGGCCGAGGCCTTCCCCGGAGGTTGCCTCCTGGCTCTGGGATTCAGAGGTTGAACAGTGCCTCTAAATGTGGAGGTTCCCCTCAGCCATCACCAGGGCTAGTAACCACTGATAAGACGCACCCTCCATGAATCTATCTAATCCCCCTTTAAAGCTACCTAGGGTCTTAGCAGTGAGTTCCACATCTTAATCACTCTGTGTGTAGGAAAGTGATTAAAATCTAAATCTACCGCCCGTCAGCTTCATCCCGTCAGCTTCATCGGATGCCCTCAAGTTCTAGTATTTTGGGAGAGGGAGGAAAAGTTCCCTTTGTCAGCACTCTCTGCCCCAGGCATAATCTGATAAACCTCTCTTCTCGTGGCGCCTCAAGAGGGGAGAAGCGCAGGAGAAACGGCTGTTTGTAATTGGGGGGGGGGGTGTCTTAGCAGGGTCAAGCTCACCTTGGCCTGGATTCGGCCTGAGCCGCCATTCCCAGCCCAATGATGCAAAGCAGAGCAGCCGCCCTGAAGACAGCAAAGGCCAGAGAGGGTCAGAGGAAACGAGTTTGAGATCACCCACAGTCATTGGCGGACCCCCCCCCCGCCCTGCAGCACAAGGTTAAGAGCAAGACAAGAAGGGGGGGCTCAGTCTCCCCTTCTCGGTGAACGCTTGTACTGGGGGGGGGGGGGGGCTACTCCTGAGTAACACTTACACAAGCAAGTGGCCCCATAGCCGATTGTTCAGCTTCGACAGCTGGGCCTGGTTTCCCCCCCCCCCCCCCCCAAAAACCGCTCTGGAAGTTGAGCTGGTTCCGCTCCCTCCTCCGCGTCAAGGTGAGGCAAGTCTCTCTGCCTCCGTCCCTCCGCCGGTGAGACGGGCGTCTAACAGTATAAGCCCTGGCACCCTTTCCTGGGAATAAGCCTCGACTGGCTCTGGCTCTCCAGGCTGCAACCAAGAGCATGACTAAGAAGGGGGGAGAGAAAACACCCCCAAAGCTCCCCCTGGTGCATTTCCCCTCATGGGGAGGATATCTCCCCCCCCCCCCCCCAGTTTGCACAGCCCCAGAAGCCCAACAGACACAGCTAGAATGGGAGTCCATCCGTCCCGGTATCTTGGAGAGCGATTTCAGATGCCGAACGAGAAAGGCAGGGGCTCTGCTTAGACCTCACCTAGAGGACGGGGGGTTCAGTTTTGGGCACTGCAATTTAAGGAGGATACAGACAAGCTGGACGGTGTCCAGAGGAGGGCAACAAAAACACGGTGAGGGGGCTGGAGACTGAGCCGACGGAGAGGGGACACAATCACCACCTTCCAGCACTTGAAGGGCTGCCACCGAGAGGATGGAGCGGAGGTGTTTTCTGTTGCCCCAGAACCAACGGGGTGGAATTAAACCAGAAGAGTTTTCGGCTAAACTTTAGGAAGACCTTCCTGACAGTCAGAGCAGTTCCTCAGTGGCACAGGCTTCCTCCTCGGGAGGAGGAGGTGGGCTCTCCTTCTCTGGAGGTTTTCAAACAAAGGCTAGGTGGCCATCTGACAGGCTGGCTGATTCTGTGAACTTGGGCAGATCGTGACAAGGGGGGGGCAGGGAGGCTGGCCTCAGGGCTTCGTTCTCCTGGCCCTTTCTCACACGCCCAGGGAAATGGGGTCAGGAAACAAATTTTTCTCCAGGCTGGTTTGGCCAGGGATCCTGGAGGTTTTTTTTTGTCATCTTCTGGGCATGGAGCAGGGATCACTGCGGGTGTGGAGGGGGAGGTCTTTGTGAATTTTCTGCCTTGTGCAAGGGGGGTTGGACTAGATGACCCTGGAGCTCCCTTCCAACTCTATGTTTCTAAGACTCTGTGACTCTAACAGTAGCAGGTGAACGACCGTAGCCCTCGGCATCTGAAACCCCTCCACTCTCCGAGGACAGATGGACTCCCATTCTAGCCATGTCTGAAGGTGTGAGCCGTGACTCCCGAAAGCTCCTCCCCCTGCCACAAATTTTGAAAGTCTTTCAAGTGCTCCTGGACCCCGGCTCTTTCCCCCTTGCCCAGACTCCTTTTCTGGCACAGCGCACAGCCCTTCCTTGCGGCAGCAACCCGGGAGGGCAGGGCGTAAATCTGACAAATAGATAAATAAAAACAAATAAGCAAACCCAGCCTGGGACCAGGGGCGGGATGCGTGCGTGCCAGGGAGCTCTCCAGCCCACTCCCCTGTGAGTGGAAGCCTGTTTGGTGTAGGGGTGAAGAGAACAGACCCCAATCTGGGAGAACCAGGTTTGATTCCCCCACTCCTCCACATGCAGCTACTGGCGTGACCTTGGGTCAGTCACGAGTTCCCCCAGAGCTGTTCTCTCAACGGCAGTTCCCGAAAGAGCTCTCTCAGCCTACCTCACAGGAGGGGAAGGAAAAGGAGTTTGTGAGCCGCTCAGAGACTCCCTTCGGGTAGTGAAGGGCGTGGGGTATAAATCCAATCTCCTCCTCCTCCTCCTCTTCTTCTTCTTCTCTTCCATACCCGGAACTCAAGGCAGCCCCCACTGAGCCCTCAGGGCAAGGGCAGCACCCACCAGGCCTGGGGCCTTCCGGGCTCCAGATCATTCTCCCAAGAGCCACTGCCCACCGGGGCCCCACCTCAGGACTGGGGCTTTGGAGCTCTCTTGCCAGGTAACCCACCCACACCCACACACACACACACACACACACACACACAACCAACCTGCGGCGCCCCTCCGCCCCACAGCAGCCACCTGTTCCAAGGGAGATCCCTTCCACAAGAGGCGGGGAGGGGGGCGGCATTTGCTGTGAGGGAGGGGGCCCGGCAGGGAGGCTCGGCTCTGCTCCCCCTCCCCCTCCCCCCCCCGAGAAAGAGAGATGCCAAATCCAGCCTTAGAAAGAGGCCAAAACTTCTGTGATCGACTCAATTCCACAAAACAGTTGCAAAAACGCCAGAACCACCCCCCCCAAACCCTCCCCCCCACGCATGGCCAGGAAGTCACTAGCAGGAAGGAAAAGCAAAAAAAAACTTCGGGGGGGGGGGCCCCTCACCCACTCAGGAGGGCAAGAGTCTCTGTGGGGGGGCAGGGGGGGAAGAATGCCGGGGGAGGGGGGGCAGCAGCTCAGTCTTTTGTGGCGTGGCATCATCCCCCCCTTCCAAAAATGTCTCTTTCTGAAAAGTCCGCTCAATGCCTCAGGGAGCCCCCCCCGCCCCGTATCCCCATGCTCTGGGCCGCGGGGGGGGGGTGTTGTCGTGGTGGTCTGGGGTCCAGGCTCACTTCTGCTCCTTGGTGGGGGCGTAGTAGAGCTCCAGAGGCCGGCTGAGCTTCCAGTACTTCTCATTCACCAACTCCAGGGTCACGGATCCGTTCAGTGTCTGCGCGAGGGGGGGGGGAAGAGGAGGAGGGAAAGACCATTAGAGAAGGCGGCCGGTGCCCCACGGTCCAACTCAGGCTTCCTAGCCCCCCCCCCCCCCCAATAGCTCTGCCTACAGTCCACAGTCCTGGAAGGAAAGGTGAGAAGAAGAGAATGGATTTATACCTGAAGGAGTCTCAGAGCGGCTTACAATCTCCTTTCCCTTCCCCTCCTTTCACTTCCCCTACAGACACCTTGTAAGGTAGGCGGGGCTGAGAGAGCTCTTTCCAGGACTATCCTTGAGAGAACAGAGAGAACAGCTCCGAGAGAACTTGTGACTGACCCGAGGTCACCCAGCTGGCTGCATGTGGAAGAGTGGGGAATCAGACCCGGTTCTCCCAGATTAGAGTCCGCACTCCTAACCATTACACCAAACTGACCAAACTGACACCAAAATTACATAAATTGCTAAGCAGTCGGATTAGAACAGATAAAAGGAAGTCCTTCTCCACACAAAGAGTGATGAACACGTGGAATTCACTGCCACAGGAGGTGGTGGCGGCTACAAGCATGGGCGGCTTCAAGAGGGAACTAGATGAACATATGGAGCAGAGGTCCATCAGTGGCTACTAGCCACAAGGTATAGATAGGAACTCTCAGTCTGGGGCAAGTGATGCTCCATATTCTTAGTGCTTGATGGAGGGGGGGGCAACAGTGGGAGGGCTTCTAGTGTCCTGGCCCCACTGCTGGACCTCCTGAGGGCACCTGGTGTTTTTGGCCACTGTGTGGACAGAGTGTTGGACTGGATGGGCCATTGGCCTGAACACTGGCTTCTCTTAGGTTCTTATGTTCTTAAGACCAACGGTCACCTATTTTCAGACTGTTTTGCCCCAAAGGCCAAGCCTCCAGACCTCACCCCATAGTCCCTCCACACAGCAGCCTGCACAACCCCAAGAAATCCAGTCCAAAAGAGTCAGCAGGTGCCCTGCACAGAGCAAAGAGCTCGCTCAAGCAAGTCAGCCAAGCCACGTGCCATAAAAAACAGCCATGACAACACACACTCGCCAGAATGCCCAGGCAGCTTGGCTGCATTAGAGGCAGTGTCTTTCCTCGCTCCCCCAGTGTGGCAATTACAGCATTAAAAAAAACCCCAAAAGCTTCTCTGGGGCCCAGCTCTGCGGCCTAAACACCCAACTCTCCACTCATCCGTTAGCCCAAAAGGGAAGCCCCCCCCCCCCCAAATCACAGGGCAGAGGCAGAGAAGCCGCCTCTGACACCCGGATGGAGCAGAAAGGTCAGAAAACAAACCGGTCTTTGCCCGCCCTTGGCTGATCTGACCTGTGTACCCAGAAGCCACCTGGGCCCCTGCCGCACCTCAGAAGCATCGCTGGGAACTCCACCTCGCCCCCAAAGGCAGGACATGGTGAGGGCCACTGAAATAAATGGCTTTCAAGGGGGATGAGATAGACTTATCTATGAATCTATCAGTGGCTACCAGTCACGGCGGCTGAGGGGAACACCTCCACCCTCAGAGGCATTAAAGAGAGCCATTTTGGGGTAGTGGTTAGGAGCGCAGACTCCAGTCTGGGAGAACCAGGTTTGATTCCCCATTCCTCCACACGCAGCTGTTGGTGTGACCTTGGGTCAGTCACAAGTTCTCTCAGAGGTGTTCTCTCAACAGCAGTCCTTGAAAGAGCTCTCTCAGCCCCACCTACCTTACAAGGTGACTGTTGTAGGGAGGGGGAGGGAAAGGAGATTGTAAGCCACTCTGAGGCTCCTTCAGGTAGTGAAGGGTGGGGTATAAATCCAGTCTCTTCTCCTTCTCTGACTCTCAGAGCTAGGAGGCAACATCGGGAAGGCCTCGGCCTCTCTGCCCTGTTGCTGGCCGCCCAGAGGAACTGGCTGGCCACTGTATGAGACGGGAGGCTGGACTAGAGGGACCCTCCCTGGTCTGACCCAGCAGGGCTCTTCTGAGGTTCTTATGAAAGCCTCAGCCTCTCTGCCCTGTTGTTGGCCTTCCAGAGGGACTGGCTGGCCACTTCTGTTAGACGGGATGCTGGACTAGGTGGACCCTCACCGGTCTGATCTGGCAGGGCTCTTCTTACATTCGTATGAATGTAAGATTGGATTTCTAAGCCATGTCCCCCAAAATCCGCGCACAGAGCATCACCATCTCCCCCCGCCCAACCCCCTCCCTAGCCGCCCTTACCGTGAAGGCCCCCCCGGCTGTGGTGATGTAGATGGTGTACTGCTTCTCGCTCACGTCTTCGAGGGCGGGGGCTTCTGGGCCGGGCCCCGGCGCTTCCTCCAGGGCGATGCGCAAGGCCAAGTACTTGGAGAGGTGGTCCACCGTGGCGTTGGCCGTGGTCTTCACATACCTGCCAGGGAGGAAGGCAGAAGTGGGAAAAGGGGGGAGGGATGGGGGGCAGCAGTGCTCTCAGGTCCAGGAGAGCTGCCCCAGGAAGACTCTGCACCCTGCAGCCACAAAAACCCCCCCCCAGACGTTTGGGGCGCAGCTGGGCTTGCTTTCCAGCTACTGGAGATCCCACCCGAAGATTGAGTCGGATGTCGTACTCTGCCGCTTTTAGGCTTCTGGGGTGCTCTCAGCTTTGGGAGAGGATCCGAACTGAGCCTCAGCACCTTCTCGAGCCTCAGACCCCCTGACGGGGCCACCTCCTTTCCCGGGTCCCATCAGAAACTCCAAAACCAGCCAAGGGGCCAAAGTCATTCTGTCCAGCAGTGTTCCCCATCCTGTGGGTCGGGACCCAAAAGCAGGTCGCAAAGCCTCCGAAAGTGGGTCTCAGGCCAGCCCTTCCCAAGGCCTGTCTCTGCCTTTCCCACTGCTCTACTTCCTATCCTGGAAGCCAAGATGTGACAGGGCAGGAAGGGCGGCCCCAGCGCCTAGTTCTGGTGGCCCTTTCTGACACGCCCAGGGAAATGCCAATCACCACCACTTTGGGGTCAGACAGCAATTTTTCTCCAGGCTGGTTTGGCCGGGGATCCTGGAGGGTTTCTTGCCACCTTCTGGGCGTGGAACAAGGGTCACTGGGGGTGTGTGGGGAGGGAGCTATTTGTGAATTTCCGGCATTGTGCGGGGGCTGGGGCTAGATGACCCAGGCGGTCCCTTCCAACTCTCTGATTCTATGACCCCGATCAAGTGAAATGTCTCCTGATGTGAGAACCTTAGGGGGGATCAGAGGGAGTCACGGAGAAGGCGGTCAGAGGCTGAGAAGATGTCTAGCCTCCGTCTGTATAGGCCGCGTCTGTCGGAATACTGCTCGCAAGGGCGTTCACGGGGGGGGGGGGGGCAGCGGCACCCTTTGTGTGATGTTTGTTGGTTTCTCAAAAAACGTCTGGTTAGCCACTGTGGAAAAGGCGCTAAGCCAGACAGGCGCCAAGGCCAGAGCTTGCCTGGGGCACCAAAAAAACCATGGGCCAGCCTCAGCTCACCACACCGACTAAATCTGGACTTGTGGGCCACCATACCGGAAAGATGGTATGAGACCCTTTTCTTGAGGGGTGCCTCCGGGGCTTCCTTCCCTTGGAGTATCGCATTTTTCTGGTAAGATGTTAGTGACGTAAACTATTTCTTGGCAGCATCTCTGTGTAAAACGGTTGGGTTTTGAGGGGCCACGATTCCCTCGTATGAACAGTAGAAAAGAGCACCTTGGAGCCCAATGCAACTGGTGGCAGGGGAGGAGCTTTCCTGAGTCACGGCTCACTTCTCCAGGAGGGCTTCAGAGGTGAGCGGCGAGTCGCAGTGTTCCTTCTAAGCTGAGTCAGTGTGAGCTAGCTCACAGTTTTTTAGCCTCCAGCTCACACATTTTTGTCTTAGCTCAGGAAGGGATGGCTCCAGAGAGCAAACTAACTTATGCAGCGGCCCAATCGCTCGCTCCCAACTTTAAGGCCAGGAGCTCACAAAGCAGAATTTTTGCTCACAAGACTCCACAGCTTAGAGGGAGCATTGGCAGTGACCCTTTGCTGCTGCTACAGACAGACTGGCACGGCTACCCATCTCGATCTGTCTTTTGAATAGTAAAAAGCCCAGCAGCATCTTTAAGAGTAACAAACTTTATTGTAACATAAGCTTTCGAGAAACACAGCTCTCTTTGTCAGGTGCATAGAAGAGAGCTGTGTTTCTTGAAGGCTTCTGCTACGATAAAGTTTGTGAGTCTCAAAGGTGCTCCTGGGCTTTTCACTGTTTTGCGGCAAGAGACTAACCCGGCTGACTCCTCTGGATCTGTCTTTCATGAACAGTTAGAGAGCCGTCTCTCCCCTTATGAGCTCCGAAGAGCGTTACGGTCAGCATCTCCCAGTGGTCCCTGGCTGGAGGGAAATCCGTCTTGCCTTGAAGAGGGCCCTTTTCTGGCCCCGGCCCCGACCTGGTGGAATGAGCCCCCCTCTGAGATCAGGGCCCTGCAGGACCTGTTACAATTCCGCAAGGCCTGCGAGATGAAGCTCTTCCGCCAGGCTTTTCTGTTGAGGCAGCAGGCATCCTCCTTCTATCTATCTATCTATCTATCTATCTATCTATCTATCTATCTATCTATCTATCTGTCAGGCCTCCCCCTTCGGCGGATCAGATCTGTGCAACACCCGGAACCCCAATTTGTGTTAGGCCATATCTGTTGAGGCTCTGATTAGAAACACAAGAGTTACACTGTATTTTATCTGATGTATTTTTAACTGTTTTTAAGGTTGTAAATTGCCCAGAGCCCGTTTGCGGGGTTGGGCAATTCATAAATTTAATTAATTAATTAATTAAAACATTATATTTGATGGAACCTGCCCTGAGCTTGCTACGCGGGGAGGGTGGGATACAAATCCAATAAAATAAAATAAACATAAGGACAGATCCTCTGCCTCTCTTGGGGGGTTTTGATTCCTACCACAGTTTGGTGCAGTGGTTAAGAGTGCTGACTCCGATCTGGGAGAACCGGGTTTAGCTCCCCACTCCTCCCCACGCAGCTGCCGGTGTGACCTTGGGTCAACCACAAGTTCTTTCAGAGCTGTCCTCTCAAGAGCAGACCTCGAAAGAGGTCTCTCTCAGCCCCACCGACCTCCCAGGGTGTCTGTTGTGGGGAGGGGAAGGGAAAGGAGTTTGTAAGCCGTTCTGAGACTCCTTCAGGTAGTGAAGGGGAGGGTATAAATCCAATCTCTTCTTCTTCTCCACCCCCCCCCCCCCCCGGAGCCTCTGAACTGTGCAGGTGAATGGGCCAGGTGAATCAGCCGGCAGAGCCAACAGGGGAATGAAATCCTGCTCCTGGCCACAGAATGCAAGGCTGAACCGGGGGGGGGGGGGTGTTGGGCTGTCTAAAAACCAGAGAGGGAGAGGGGCGTCTCCTAGAGGTGTCCTCACCTGGTCTGGGAATAGGTGCCCTTCTCCACCAGGACCGGGTGGGGCCGGAAGACCAGCTCGATCTCGCTGCTGCTGGGCTCGGCCCCCGGCTCTGGGCTGCCCCGCCCCCCCTCGTGCGAGGTCTCCGGCTCCGGGCCCGACTCGTCTGAGGCGCGGGAGCGTTTGCGGCTGGGCCCGGCCTCGGGCTGGCTGGGGGCCGAGGCGTTGCTGAGGTGGGAGCGGCTGTCGCAGTTGTCCTCCCCGCCGCTGAAGGTGGTGTTGTCCGACTCCTGGGGGTGCTTGCGGACGCGCTGTCCCCTGGAGGGAGGGGGGCAGAAAGGAGGCGGGGGGCATGTTAGAGGCACCCCACAGTCCCCTGAAGCAGCACCCAATGAAGGGGGCAGAAGCGACGAGGCCGATCAGGGGTCTGGAGACTGAGTCCTGCAAGGAAAGGCGAAGGGCCTTGGGAATGTTTAGTTTGGAGAAGAGGAGATTTGGGGGCGGGGGGGACACACATGATGGCTCTCTTTAAATATTTGAAAGGCTGTCGTTTGGGGGAGGGCAAGGAGCTGTTCCCGTTGGCAGCAGAGGAGAGGACCCAAAGCAACGGGTTTATATCACATGCAGGAAGGTATCGGCTGGATATTAGGAGAAACTTTTTCACGGTCAGAGTGGCTGAAAGGCGGAATCAGCGGCCTGGGGAGGTGGTGTGAATTCTGCGATTCCCTCAGGGGGGAGGAAATCTGAAGACAGGATCTATGCATAGATTCAGACTAGAGATGGGAAAGCCCAGCGGAAAACCTCTTATGAAAAGATGCATTTTCTGCTGCTCGATCTCCTTTAAAAATTTAGGTTTCCCAGGGAATCCTCCCCCCCCCCCCGCCACCCGTTCTGAGTGGAGGCCGTCTGCCCTGGCCAAACCCAGCCCTCGTGCGTAAAGGCCACCAGAGGGGGTGGCAAAGAGCAAACATCTGGAACAGAGGTCCATCAGGGGCTATTAGCCACAAGGTACAGACAGGAACTCTCAGTCTGGGGCAAGTGATGCTCTGTCTTCTTGGTAGTTGGGGGGGGGGGCAACAGTGGGAGGGCTTCTAGGGTCCTCCTGGCCCCACTGCTGGACCTCCTGAGGGCACCTAGTATTTTTTTGCCACTGTGTGACACAGAGTGTTGGACTGGATGGGCCACTGGCCTGACCCAACAGTGGCTTCTCTTATATGCTCTTACGTTTTTAAGTCATGAAAGGCCAAGTCCGGCCAAAGAGCTCTCCCCCGCTGGGTTTCTACTGTCGCTTCTCTTCCTGCCGAGTCAATGGAAAGTCTTCCTCAGCCCCACCTGCCATTCTGTTGCCCTCCCCAGGCCCTGCCTCCGCTTTTTCCAGTGGCCTTCAAAGGTTTGAAAGCCAAAATGGGGTGCTTCGTGGTGCCAAAGGAACAGCCAGGGAACCTCACAGCCGGAGAGGGCACCTCCGGGAAGACCGCCTTCTGTCCAACAGCCTCAGGAAGCACGGTCCCTGGGAGGTGCCCGCGCGTCTCCTGGTTCCACGAAGGCGCCCACGGCTACCTGGTCATGGCCTGCATCTTGAGGCCCTCCTCCATGCTGCTCCGCAGGGCCTGCTGGTTGTGCAGCCGGTTCAGCTTGGCCAGCACACGGTCCTGGTGGGCCTCGTACTCGTCCCGGCTCGGGTAGATCTTGGAGATGAGGGCGTCGAAGTTGGGGTCGGGCCGCAGCGACCGCTTGGAGACCAGCTTCTTCCGACAGGTCGGGCACTCCTTATTCCTATGGCAAAGGAGGGGCCGCTGGGAATAGCTTTGCGTCAAGGCCCCGGCCCCAGAACGCCCCCCTCCGCCACACAACTGTGACCGGAGACCCTCCTTCAGATCCTCTGCTGCCGGGGACTGAGCCGGGCACTGCAGGAGACGGCCTGATCTTGCCCCTGCCTCCCCCCCACCCCCACCCCCACCCCACCCCAGAGGATCCCTGCCGCAATTCTGTACCCGCTGCGCAGTGCCGTGACGATGCAGTCAGAGCAGAAGCGGTGGAGGCACTCTTTGGTGGTCATAGTGTGTTTCAGCATGTCCAGGCAGATGGGGCACATCAGCTCGCTGTGCAGGCTGCGGGGGGAGACGGCGATCTCCGTCCCGTCCATGATGGCCTCCTGGGGGTCGGGGGCCAGAGAAGGACGCGCAAAAAAGGACAGGTCAAGAGATGACACCGTGAGAGGGCCACGGTCGAAAACAGGCCACCCAAATCAGCAGGGGAAACGTGCAATTTTTTAAAGAACCCACCCACCCCCGCCCCACCAAGGTCTATTCTTATGGACTTAAATCTGCGGGGAAACTTCATAAAGAAGAAGAGATTGGCTTTATGTCCCACCCCAGGCGTGTAGCTATAGTGGGGCATTTAGGGGCCATGCCCCCAACTCATCAGCCATGCGCCCCCCCCCCCACTGCCAGCCACTCCGCACCCTGGTTCCTGCCCCACCACCTGGAAGTTCCGGGCTACACCCCTGCCCCCCCCCACCTGCAAGCAGGCCCCCCTTCCCCTGCCAGCCCTCACCTGGGGGGTCCGGTGCAGCTCATAGAGGCTGAGCTCCCACGTCTTGCTGGCATTCTGAGCGTTGGCCGGAGTCGCCATGGCGGGAGGGAGAGCTGCAGAGGCAGGAGAAGGGGGGGTTTCACTCAGGCACTCCCCAGGCAGAGCTAAACTCCAACAAGAGAGATGCTGGGGCTGAGGGCCCCACGGCCACCCTGGGACGCATCCGGTCCTCCTAGACTAGCCCCCCCCCTTTGGCTCATCATGCCCCCCCCCCCAGCTCTGCAGCCTCCTTCCAGTGGCAGAAGCCTGGAGGCAAACATTTCACACACATCCCAGTCCAGGTAAGCGAGGTCTTATTATGACCACGCTACAATGAAGGGAAAAGGCACTCTGCACATGCCCAGGGGAACCTCTTCCTTCATTCTGCATAGGATAGAGAGGCATGGCAAAGAAAAGTTTTCCTCCCTCTCCCAGAAGACTAGAACTCGGGGGCATCCAAAGAAGCTGATGGGCGGTAGGGTCAGGACGGACCAAAGGAAGCACTCCTGTGCCCTGGAGTTGTGGAAACACTCGGCCGTCTCCTGTTGTTTTGTCACTGATGGTCAATTCCTAGATCGATTCGGATCACTCCGGTTCTTACCAAATGCCAGTCACCTACTGAACTTTGGGCGGTCCCCTACTTGTTGGCAGATATTAAGTCTGAAACGACTTACTCTGTTACAAGATTTTTAATGATAGTTTTAACTGTAAGAGGCAACAAAAATCTGGCTTGACCCAACTGTACGGGAATTTGTAACACTTAGATAATATGATCTATTTAAATGAATTATAGTTTTCATCAGCCACTCCTGTTTTAACATTTTAGATCTTTTCGATTTGGTCATTTTGATGGTAGATTCTGACTGCAGCTTTCATGTCCTGAGGCTGAGGCTGTCTACCCAGGGTTGATCACGGACTTAGTCTGGCTGCGCTCAAGACCTTTGGTCCCAGAAGCCACTAAAGGAAAGAGAGAACGATACACAGAGAGCGAATCTGCTGCCAGAGGAGGTGGTGAGGGCCACAGAAATAAGACAGCTTGGAAAGATGAATAGATTCATGGAGGAGAATGTGTCCATCCAGGCGGCTACTGGCTGAGGGGAGCCTCCGGCTTCAGCAGAGGGCAAGAGCCCAGTCAGCACCTCGAAGAAGAGAGCCGCGACTCCCGCAGCCGCCTCCTCCCCTGCCGCCAACGGTGCGAGTCCTGCAGGGGCTCCGGGACTCTGGCTGTTTTCTCCGGCGGCGGAGCGACTAACAGGGGGCTCTGCCCGTCTTGCCCCCTCTCCAGCCCCCACTGGCAGTCAGCCTCTGGATCCCAGAGCCAGGAGACCCAGGGCAGGGGCAGGGCGCCTAGTTGTCCCTGCAGAGGGCCGGGTTGGCCCCTGGCTGTGAGGGGAGGCTGGGCTAGAGGGACCCTCGAGCGGCCCGACCCAGCAAGGGGCTCTTCCGACGGTCGTGTCCACCCGGAACAACACACCTCCTGGACCCCAGACGTCTCAAGGGGGCTCCGCTCTGCAAGGGACCCATCGATCCTGACCGCCTGACCTGGAGGGGGTGTGTGTCTGGGGGACCCCTCCGCAACCCGGGGAACGCTCTGCAGTTTTTCACCTCCTGTCCCCGTCCCCCCGCCCCTCGCGCACACATGCATTCCGAGGGGGAGGCGGGGCGGCTGAACTCTGCACATGTTCCAAGGCTGCCTAACGGAGCCGCGCCTTCCGATGCCCGGGCGTCGCTCCCGGCGCTCTGCACATGCTCGGGAACCCTCCCCGCTTTGCTGCGGCCGCCCAGGCATGCCCCGACGTGCCTAGCCCGCGTCCCGGGGGGGTGGGCTCCAGGGCCCCCCACCTCTCCCCCCCTCCAAGGTTAGCCCCTCCCCCCAGCTCCCAAGGGGGGGCTTCTCGCCCCTCCCCCCCGCCCCCCTCCTACCGCCTCTGCGGGCCCCCGAAGCGCCGGCGGGCTCCGTCTTTCTTCTCCTTCTTCCCCCTCCTGGAGAGGCGGGAGAGGGTGGGAACCTCCGCCGCGCGTCACTTCCTCTCCCCGCCCCACCCCTGACGTCACAGGCAAGGGGTTCTCCCCGCCCACCGCTTGCCCGTGACGTCACGGAGCCTCCCTTCGCCTTCCCCCCCCCCCCCGGCTTCTTCCACCGGCCCTCCGCGGGAGGCGCCCTCGGGGCTGCGCCAGGCGCGGGCAGGCAGCGGCGGGGGGGGAGGGCGCCCGGGAATCCGGAGGGAGGGAGGGAGGGGGGGGGCAGCCCCATCCCCATCCAGGAGACCCCCCGACCCAGCCCCAGCCAGGCGATGCTCAGAGGGGCACGGCACCTCCGAGGGGGCGGGGGGCAGGGGACTCTGCCGCGCGGGTGGCATCCACAAGGTTCCCCCAGGAGGGCTTGGGGGGGGGGTGTGATTTTGTTTGTGTTTGTAGAACAAGAACCTCGGGAGAGCCCTGCTGGGTCAGACCCACACAGTGTTCCCCCTAAGCTGAGTTCGTGTGCAGTTTTTCGGCCTCCAGGTCACAGATTTCTGTCTCAGCTCAGGAAGGAGGGCTCCAGAGCATTTCTGCAGTAGCCGAATCGCTCACTCACAACTTCAATGCCAGCAGCTCACAAAGTAGAATTTTTGCTCACAAGACTCCCCAGCATAGAGGGAGCATTGGTCAGAACTCCCCCCCCCCCCTTAACCTTAAGAGCCCCACAGAACACACATCAGCTGTTGGAGAGCTGCAAGACAGCAACAAATATTACATAAACGTTTTTCGGGGGGGGGGGGGCGGCGGGAAGGCAGATTTGCTTTTTATGAACATTCTGAATGAGTCTGCCAAACAGAAAAACAAAAGGGGTAATTTGTTTGTCCAAAGGGGGTAATTTGTTTGTCCAAAGATATCGGTGGGCTTTGAGAATGCAGTTAAAGTTAAAGTTGCTTTCTTTCTCTGTTCTCCCCTGCCTCAAGCCTCCCCAGGGAGGGGGACACTGGCTGGCGAAGGGAAGACCGATGGGGGGGCAAGCCTCCCCTTTGCCCCCCCAGCTCCCCCGCGGGGAGCCACACAATGTGTGTGAAAGAGCCCCCTACCCTAGAGGGTCCCTCTAGCCCAGCCTCCCATCTCACACAGTGGCCAACAACCAACAGGGGCTTGGAGGCCGAGGCCTTCCCCTGCAGCTGCCCTCCTGGCTCTGGGATTCAGAGGATGAATGCCCCTGAATGTGGAGGTTCCCCTCAGTCACCATGGCTAGTAGCCACTGATAGACACAGGTGGATTTATTTCCGGAAGGGGCACCTGCCCCTTGTATCCGAAACGTAGACAAGGCCCTTCCCTGGTGGAACTTGTGGTTGAGAGGTGACTGCCATCCACGGGGCACAGAGGCCGAGAGGCCTTCCTAAGGACACAGTACAGAGGGAGTTGGGAGGCTCTGACGCCAAGCGCCCATTTGTTTGTTTGTTTATATTGATTGTCCCGCCCTCCCGGCCAAGGGTGGCTCAGGGTGGCTTACAGTTGATAAAATTCACACACATATAACATAACAGTCAAAATAAATACAGTATTAAAATTAAAACCAGGATCTGGGTTTGATTCCCCACGCCTCCACTTGCACCTGGCTGGATGACCTTGGGCAAGCCATATTTCTGTCAGAGCTGTCCTTTGAAAAAGAGCAGTTTCTCTCAGAGCTCTCTCAGCCCCACCGACCTCCCAGGGTGTCCGTTGTGGGGAGGGGAAGGGAAAGGAGGATTGTAAGCCGCTCTGAGACTCCGAGTGAGTGAAGGGCGGGGTATAAGTCCAATCTCTTCTTCTTCTTCTTCTTCTTACTTCTAGTAGCTCTCATCTTTTTTCCCCTGCTGTAGAATGACCTTTGAAGAGGAAGGAGGGGGGAGAGCTCAGGAAATGGAGAGGGAGGGAACAGATTCCTAAAAGGATGCGCACTGTGGAGAGAGTGTTTCCCCTCTGCCAGATCACTAGAATTGAGGGGCACAGAGTGCAGGTCAGACGGAAGGATTTGTTCACTCCGACAGTAATTAACCTGTGGAACTCCCTGCAAAAGGAACTCCACGAGCTGAGGTGGCTTTTCAAAGAAGGCTGCTGCAGAAATCCATGGAGATGTCCATCATTGACTACCAATGTTCCCTCTAAGCTGAGTCCGTGTGAGCTAGCTCAGTTTTTAGCCTCCGGCTCACACATTTTTGTCTTCGCTCAGGAAAGATGGCTCCAGAGAGCAAACTAATTTGTGCAGTAGCCAAATCGCTCACTCACATCTTTAATGCCAGTAGCTCACAAAGTAGGATTTTTGCTCACAAGACTCCACGGCTCAGAAGGAGCATTGATGACTACCCTCCACCATGACTAAATGGAGCCTCCAAACTTAGAGGCAGTGCACCTCTGACTATCCCTTGCTCAGGGCTCCTGTGGTCCTCTTTGTGGGCCTTCCAAAGACATTTGTCCCATCTCTGTGGGGAAATAGGATGCAGAGCTAGAGGGAGCGGGCGTGTTTTGATCCAGCAGTCTTTTCTTACACATTCACTGGGTGTGAGAAGCAGAAGGGAACTAAGGGGAATCGTTAAAGGGGAGTCTGGGAAGTTGTGTGGATTCCATTGTAACGAACGCGATAGGTACAAAGGGCAGGCTTCCACTTTTGCCCCGTGGAGTGTTCTTTGTGAGCGAAGAAGCCTTTTCCCCTAACCAAGAGCAGCAGCAGCAGCAGGAAAGAGCAAGAGACCAGCAACGCCTGAAAGACTGGCCACATTTGTGGCAGGGGAGGAGCTTCCGTGAGTCACTGCTGGCTGCTTCAGAGACCCGAAGGAATCAGAGAATCATAGAGTTGGAAGGGACCTCCCGGGTCATCTAGTCCAACTCCCTACAAAATGCAGGAAATTCACAAATACCTCCTCCCTCCACACCCACCCACCCAGGGACCGCTGTTGCATGCCCAGAAGGTGACCAACCCCCCCCCCCCCCCCAGGATCTCTGGCTAAACTGGCCTGGAGAAAGAGTGGCGACCAGCATTTCCCTGGGCATGTAACGAAAGGGCCAGGAGAACTGAGCCCTGAGGCCGCCCTTCCCGCCCTCCCTCTCCTGATCTGCCCAAGTTCTCAGAGCCGGCATGTCCGCCCGGGCGCTGACTCACAGAAGCCCCCCTGCCACAAACGGTGTCCGTCTTTCAGATGCTGCCGGACTCTTGCTCTCTCCTGCTGCTACAGACAGACCAACATGGCGACCCGTCCGTCTCCTTGGTCTCTCTCCAAAGAGCCCTGTGTCGTTCAAAAGTCTGCTGAATTCCATACATCTCAGCGCCTATTTTATTTATTTATTCATTCAAATTTATATCCCGCCCTCCCCGCAAGCGGGCTCAGGGCGGAAATTTGTGGGGGTGGGGGTGGGGGGAGACCAGCAAGGGGGGAAAACCAGTCTCAGGGGATGTTGGGAAGCGGGGGAGGGGGGAACCACAGGGCTGAGGGGCTGGTCTGGGAAAGGGCGGATTGACGGCCCCGGCAGGGTGTCTTTTGCAGAGCATTACTGGGGAACTTGAAAAGGGCCGAGACCACCCAGGCTGGGCCGAGCCTGACCCATTGTCCCCTTTGAAAGGGCCCGGGGATTATGGGGGACGGGAAAGGAGCTGAGGCAGAGCCATGTGAGGCTGGGCAGAGGGGGGGGACACATATCCTGGCCCCCCCCGCCCCCTCCCACCTGCCGGCTCCAAATCCCTTTTCTGCCTCATTCATTGTAGGCAGCTGTGCTGGGCCGGAGAGTGGCGGGGGGAGACACTTAACAAAAGGCCAGCATTTCTGCAGGGCTCACAATAGGTTCTGGGGCTGAAGCCTGTCAAGCCTTCAGTCTCTAGCTGCAGCTGCTCCAGATGCATAAGGGAAGCACCTTGCACATGCTCAGAGACTTACTGTCACTGCACAACCTTCGCTCGGGAGAGGAAAAAGCAGTTCCGGGCGGGTGCTCCGAAGGGCCCTCCCGGTAGAACAACACAAACCTGAACAACACAAACCATCCTGTGCATTAATACAATCTTTATTAATGGCACTTAGCACTTCGCTTTGATGCGTACTTTTGAGTTTTCCATACGTTCTCTCAGTAAAATGTCACAACGATCCTGAAAAGCAGGTCGTCGTCATTGCCTCCTGGTGGGTCTGAAGCTGCTCAGTTGGGCAGAGTTTTGAAGGAGAGGATTCTTGGATGGCTGGCGGCTCCCCCTTAGAAATCACCATTTAAAACACGCAGAACTGAATTAACTTAATGTATGTTTTACCCTGCCAGCAGAAGTCCGCATGGTCAAAGCCATTGTATTTCCAGTAGTGATGCATGGTTGTGAGAGTTGGACTATAAGGAAGGCCGAGCACCGAAGAATAGATGCTTTTGAATTAGGGTGTTGGAGAAGACTCTTGAGAGTCCCTTGGACTGCAGGGAGATCAGATCGGTCAGTCCTAAAAGAAATCAACCCTGACTGTTTCCTGGAAGGCCAGATGCTGAAGCTCAAATACTTTGGCCCCCAAATGAGAAGGGAGCCCTCGCTGGAGAAGACCCTGATGCTGGGAAAGATGGAAGGCCAAAGAAGAAGGGGACGGCAAAGGAGGAGATGGCTGGACAGTGTCATCGATGCAACAAATGTGAAATTGAACAAATTCTGGAGGATGGCAGAAGACCGGGCGGCCAGATGTGACGTGATCCAGGGGGTCGTGAAGAGTCGGACTCAACTGTATGACTGAACAACAACAACAAATGTTTTATTCAGCCAGTCCCTGACCGTAACAAATGACTGATAGAATAAACCCCCGCCCCCGAAACCCCCCCCAGCAAAAGATGTCTGCAGTCTCGACCCCATTAAAAGCCCCTGCAGATAAAAATGTCCTTGCAACCCTTCTTAAACATCTCTACCGGCACCCCACCACCTCCCCAGGGAGCCCCCCCTCCACAGAATGGGAGCTGCAATGGGAAAGGGGGGCTGATTTAGGACAGCTGCACCCCACACCAAGGCCCCTGTGGGTATCTCATAGCCCTGAGCTCTGGAGGCAGCTTGAAACTTTATCTTAAATGGACCAAACAGAGAAGGGGTGTGTTCAGATGGGCAGCTAATCCCACCATTGGCCCAGCTGTAATTTGATCTAGATCTTTTTGATCCAGCGTTGCACAACCAGACAGCTCCCCTGTGAAGCGCTTTATCGCGTGCGACTCCTGCGGTGGATTGTCTAGACATCATCCACTGTAAGGAGCCATGCAATCGGCTGTTGTTGTTTTTTTAAATCCTGTTTGCGCATGCGCATATGCGCCTCACCATCTACTTGTTTTTCCGCGCATGCGCGGACTAAAATAGTAAAAGCTACCTTCCTCTAGGTACCATTTCAGTCAACAAAGTGCATAAATATCACGGGACCTTCAGAAACATTAAATTGTTCGGATCATTTGAGCAGAGCTCTGCGGACGTCGCATGTTTAAGTGGTTATGTGCTCATCGCTAAGACTCTTTTAAAATGGCGGCCGTTTGGGATGGTCTGGAGACCATCCCTACAGGCTGATTGCGCGCTGGTGGAACGACCAGACGGGGGAAAGTCCGCCATTGGCCCGTCAGCCATCTTAGGACCAGAATTTCACCACTATCTTTTAAGTATGGATCCCCAATGGGGATCAACAGGCTGATCACGGACACGGCACGATTCCCAGATGTTGTTGTCTGGACGTGCCCTTTAAATCCACCAGGAGCTCGCGCCTGGCACGGCTCAAAAGAGCTGTCTGAATACAACCAAGCAGCAGAAATATCTCTCTCAAGCCCTGCCCCGCTCTGGCCAGCCACAGATCTCGGGGGGGGGGCAGGTGTGGAGATTTCCCCCCTGGGCCCTGATCCAGACACACAGACTTTTTCTTCCTCTCTGCCCCATCTTGCCTGCAAACGCGGCCTCCATCCGGGTGGCCCCTGCCTGATTCAATCGTGGCCCCTTGAAGGGGGCTGGGGGCCTGTACTGAAGGTTCAAGGTGGCCCCCCACCCCCACCCCCACCCGCAGTCCAAGGCCAGCCCCAGCCCCACTGGCACCCAGGGCTCACGGCAGTGTGTTGTGGTGTTTCCATAGCGACTTGCGCCACATTGGAGGGAGGTGGCCACCTCCCCATCAATGCTTTCAGCCGCCTCGAGGCGTGCGAGGCGGGGGCAGCCTGTCGGAGGGGAAGGGGCTCAGTGCTGGAGGTGGGTGGGCCGGGCTGAGCTCACAGCACAGGGTGGGCATCTTCACCGCCTTCCTTCGGCCTCCTACAGAAGCAGATGGCACCAGATGCCAGTCAGCGCCCTCCTGTCCCTCTCACCCGCACTTCCTCTGTCCATGACCCCGGGCCGGGGTGGGGTGGGGTGGGGTGGGGGGAAATCCGCCTCTTCTTCTTACTTTTTCGGGAGTTGCTAGGCACAGCTCCTCTGCCCTGGCAAAGCTGGTCCAAAGACCAGGGGTGGAAGCCAAGCCCTCTCGTGGCCTACTGACCGGCTCAAGGCCCCAGCGGAGGAGGGTGCCCTCTCTCAGGGCCAGAGCTGGCATCTGCTGAGGCCCAGAGACTGGCTGGAGCCCATCGCTGACCCGGAGGGGCCTCCTTAGAAGCACGGCTGTGACACACCCCTCCTTGAGCCAGTTTGGCGTGGTGGTTAAGTGCGCGGACTCTGATCTGGGAGAACCGGGTTTGATTCCCCACGCCTCCACTTGCACCTGGCTGGATGACCTTGGGCAAGCCACAGTTCTCTCAGAGCTGTTCTCTCAAGGACAGTTCTTGAAAGAGCTCTCTCAGCCCCATCTACCTCACAGGGTGTCTGTTGTGGGGAGGGGAAGGGGAAGAAGATTGTAAGCCGCTCTGAGACTCCTTCGGGTAGTGAAGGGCAGGGTATAAATTCAATCTCTTCTCTTCTTTCTTCTTGTATTGGTATGCTAATTTACCTGGGTTGCCAGGTCTGGGTTGGAAAGCACCTGGAGACTTTGGGGGTGGATCCAGGGGAGGGTGTGGTTTGGAGAGGGGAGGGGAGGGGCCTCAGCCAGAGTCCACCCTCCTAAGCAGCCATTTTCTCTGGGGGAGCTGATCTCTGTCAGCTGGGGATGAGCTGTAAAAGCCGGAGCTCTCCAGGCCCTATCTAGGCTGGTAGCCCTAGAATTTACTGCCTTCCACAGATCTTTCATACATCTGGTCTCAGCGATAATCACCCAGTACTGATGCACCCGGCTCTAAATGGCCCTTCCTGGCAACCGACTCCACCCGAACCCCTGTAAGGAATGGCTGAGGGGGTTCCATTCCACTGTATCTGAGGAAGTGTGCGTGTACACGGAAGCTGGGACCAGGAATGAAACTTTGTAGGTCTTAAAGGTGCCACTGGGCCCAAACTTTGTTCTCCTGCACACCGGTCGTGCGTTTTCAGCGTCAACAGAAAGCCAATGCCCACCCCCTGGCTACCCTTGTGTTGCTGGCTGCCAACCAAGAAGAACAACCCTGCGAGGTAGGTGAGGCTGAGAATGTGTGACGGGCCCAGGGTCCCCCAGCAAGCTTCCGTGGCATGAGTGGAGATTCAAACCTGGGTCTCTCAGATACTGGTCTGAGACTCTTAACCACAACCCCACACTGCCTAGGGCTGTCCCCAATGCTCCGGGTCAGATTCCACTGGCGCTAGCGGCTTGCTTGGTTCTGGGTGCTGTGGCATGACTGCCAAGGCCAGTCTGAGACGCCATCCTGCTCTCTGTTCTGCCTGACAAAGAGTGTTGTGTAACGTGAAAGCTTCCACATTTTGTGGCCCAATAAAAGAGCTCAATGTGATTTGCAAGCTTGCTCATGAATAGTGCTTCCTAACTAACTGGTACCTGTTTTTTAAAAGTCTTGTTCTCTGACAGCATCGCCAGTTTGATCGGGTTTGATTCCCCACTCTCCTCCACTTGCACCTGCTGGATGACCTTGGGCAAGCCATAGTTCTGGCATAGCTGTCCTTGAAAGAGCTCTCTCAGCCCCGCCTACCTCACAGGGTGCCTGTTGTGGGGAAGGGAAGGGAAAGGAGCTTGTAAGCCGCTCTGAGCGAAGGGCAGGGTATAAATGCAATCTCTTCTTCTTCTCTTCCGCCCAGAAACTGCTACCAGGCTAATGAGATTAATAACATAGTCACAAAACAGATCAGTCATGAAACTTGAGATGCAAAATGTTTGAAGTAAGGACCATTGTATTCTATAGAACTTGTCTTCACAACTAGAATGGAAGGGGATGTTGGGGAGAAATGTTTACTTTTTCTGTTCTATATATCCTGCAATGTATAATAATCTGATATATATATAATTTGTTATATAATCCCTTTTTTCCTTTTGTATGCCCTTGATATTATACTTTGCTTTTGTATACATAAAGTAGTTGTGGTTAGCCATTCAGTCGTGGGCCAGCTCTCTCTCGCCACGTTTTCCGGTCTTGCGCTGTTCCTTTGAGTCCTTCCGTGCTCAGGCTGGTGTCGACTTCTACGGTGTCCGGCCCCCGTGTTCTTTGGCGGCCCGGTTTCCTTTTGCCACTAACCAATCCAAGGCTCACTCTGCTAGGCGGGATATAAATCTCAATAAATAAATAAATAAATGAATACATCATCATTTTTTCTAGTGAGTAGATATAGATATATAATCTGATAGATACGTCATCTGTTAGAGAGCCAGTTTGGTGTTGTGTTAAATGCGCGGACTCTAATCTGGGAGAACCAGGTTTGATTCCCCACTCCTCCACTTGCACCTGCTGGATGACCTTGGGCAAGTCGTACCTCTGTATCGGCTGTCCTTGGAACACAGCAGTCTCTGTCAGAGCTCTCTCAGCCTCACCTGCCTCACAGGGTGTCTGTTGTGGGGAAGGGAAGGGGAAGGAGTTTGTAAGCTGCTCTGAGACTCCCTTGGATAGTGAAGGGCAGGGTATAAATCCAATCTCTTCTACTTCTTCTTCTTCTTGATATATATCAGATTATATACATCGGATTATATTTCATCCCCAGATCGATAAGACACATCTAATTAAGAAAGACCTCAAGGTGGGAGGACCCCTTCCAAACAGAGTCACGCACTGCAGCCCCCTGGGAATGGAACCCCCCCCCCGGTTGTGCCCCTTCCCCCCCCACACACACCTGGGCCTCCCTTGTCCGCTGGTCGCCAACAAACCTCCGGCACGTGATGTCCACACTCAACTCTCGGGTGCACAGACAAGAATTGCGTTTGGACAATCACCAGCCAGGGTTCCGTACCAAAGTGTGTGCCCCCCCCCAAAGTTAAAGCCTCTCTCTGGCTCCCCACCTCACACCACCCGGACCCAGCCCAAACACGGCATGACAGAAACCGGCCACGCACGCAGCTTGCTGGGGTAGCAGGCCCCCCAGGGTGACCAGGCCCCCTGAAATGGTGTCCCCCTAGTGCCTTCTGCTCTGTGGGTGGGGGGCCTCCAAGATCCGGAGGGGGGAGGGCAATGCAGGGCCCCCCCCTTCAACATGAGAGCAGCTGGGCCTCGAAGGGCACTGGTGGAACATTAGGAGACACTCAACACCACCAGCACCACCCCGGCTAGATGGGAATTGCCAAATATCCCAACCCGATTCATCCCCCCACAGAGTTCTAGCAACTCCCCTTCCTGACACCCAGTATCGGTCCTCGCCCCTTCCCATCCCAAGGCCAGCTCCAGAGCGAAATGCAGTCCGTCCAGGAATAAATGTGTTTCGTTGCATTTAAAGTGCAGACAAAGAAGTACTTTGGGGCTGGAATGCAAGGGAAGTTTCTCACCTGGCGTCTTGGTCCACCTTCAGGACGGAGGTTGCTGCGTTCATGCACAGAGCCCATTCTTTCCTTTAGTGAAACACCCTTGAAATCACTTTCGAACTGGAGCAGAAATGTCTGGGCACCGGGCAAACTTCAAGCACCAACACGTCCCAATTTTTGTTTCGGTTTTTTTTGCCAGTTAGGCAAAAGAAGTCAAGTGGTTAGGACGCTGGACAGCCCACTGGTAGTTCAGCAGTTCAAGACCCGAGTGCCGCATGACGGAGTGAGCTCCCATCTCTGGCCCCAGCTCCTGCCAACTGAGCAGTTCGAAAGCAAGAAATTGCAAGTAGATAAATAGGTACCGCTTTGGTGGGAACGGAACAGTGTTCCGTGCGCCTCAGCATCTAGTCATGCCAGCCACATGACCATGGAGATGTCTTCGGACAGCGCTGGATCTTCGGCTTGGAAACTGAGATGAGCACCGCATCCCTAGAGTCGTATTCGACTGGCTTTCGAGCAAGGGGAACCTTGGCCTTTGCCTAAAAGAAGCGTCCTGGGTCACCTCACTGACTGACGCATTTATGAGGGGAGTTTTAGCACGTCCCCATTTATGAACATAGATCAAGACGGGTAGTCGTGTTAGTCTGTCTTGTAGCAGCAGACAAGAGCCCGAGTCCAGCAGCACCTTAAAGACTAACGAAAATTAGTGGCAGGGGAGGAGCTGTTGGGAGTCACGGGGACTCCTGAAAGCTGCTCCCCTGCCACAAATGTGGTTAGAAGAAGATCGGATTCATACCCTGCCCTTCACTAGCCAGGGGAGTCTCAGAGCAGCTTGCAATCTCCTTTTCCTCCCCACAACAGACCCCCTGTGACAGTGTTCCCTCTAAGCTGAGTTAGTGTGAGCCAGCTCGCAGTTTTTGAGCCTCCAGCTCACACATTTTTGCCTTCGCTCAGGAAGGATGGCTCCAGAACAAACAAATTGATGCAGTAGCCAAATCGCTCGCTCACAGCTTTAATGCCAGTGGCTCACCAAGTAGGATTTTTGCTCACAAGACTCCACAGCTTAGAGGGAGCATTGCCTGTGAGGTGGGTGGAGCTGAGAGACCTCTTTCAAGAACTGCTCCTGAGAGAACAGCTCTGAGAGAACTTGTGTCTGACCCAAAGTCACACCAGCTGGCTGCACGTGGAGAAGTGGGACATCAAACCCGGTTCTCCCAGATTAGAGTCCGCGCTCCTATAACCACGACACCAAACTGGCTTAGTCTTTACGGTGCGACTGGACTCTTGCTCTTTTCTACCGATGCATTTGAGGTAGCAGGTTTTGTGGCTGGGACTTTGGGGGCGAAACAAGTTCGTCTTCAAGGTGCCCCAGGGCTCGTCTCTTGTGCCCGGGGCATAACGTTGCCCGTTGGAACTAGTGGCAACAGTTTCAAGGTGAGAACATGCAGCTGTCGTGGGGCGAAGGGGCGTTCTTTGGATGGGCGGGGTGAATGTGAAGGGCAGCCTTTGGAGTGGGTGGGAGGCCCCTCCCAGACTGGCAGGGATCCGATTCCTTGGTGGGTCCGGCACAACTTCAGCCCTGGCGGCTTCTTGCCGGGGTCTCGTGGTCCAAGTGGGCATCTGGCTGTTTGGTGTAGCAGTTAAAAGTGGCAAAGGACTCTAACCTGGGAGAAACGGGTCTGATTCCCCACTCCTCCACAAGCAGCCAGCTGGGTGACCTTGGGTGAGTCACAAGTTCTTTCAGAGCTTGTCCCTCTCGTGAGTAATCCTCGAAAGAGCTCCCTCAGCCCCACTTGCCTTACAGGGTGTCTGTTGTGGGAGGGGAAGGGAGAGGAGATGACAAGCTGCTCTGAGGCTTCTTCCAGGTAGTGAAGGGCAGGGTATAAATCCAGTTTCCTCCTCCTCTCCTCCTCCTCCTCCTCTTCCTCCTCCTCTTCCTCCTCCTCCTCCTCCTCCTCCTCCTCCTCTTCTTCTTCCTCCTCCTCCTCCTCCAAGCCTCAGAGGCAGCTCTCTGACCCCCAATTCTCTGCTTCCAGCTGCTGTTCCTCTGTGGGTCGGGTGCCTCCCCCCCTGGAGCCGGTCCCCACTTGCGTGGGAGCAGAGTACAGCTGTCCAGGGGTCGGCTTGGCGGTCTCGCCTCACCCAGGAGAACCGGAAAGGTGGGTGTACCTGGGGGGGGGGAGGGGGCCCCCGAACCTGCTGGGCTGCTGATTGCTTACCTTGGTTTTAAAACGGGTTTCAGGTCTGTTTTTGCGTTTTCTTTGACAAGCTGCACTGAGACAAAAACGCTTCCGATCGAAAGGGAGAATTCCAAGGCGGGAGGGGGCGACTGCTTCTTGGGCCGCGTTCGAGAGGTGTCCTGGAGAAGACCGGCCTGGAGGAGGAGGAGGAGGAGGAGGAGGCGGGCTGCCGTCTTCCTCGCCAGGCCCTGAGACCCCTGGCAGCTCCTTCCTGAGGGGAGCTCTTGTGATGTTGTTCTGTGCCACCTTCTTAGCTGCCCTACGCCCGCTGTTCTCTCAGGAGCAGTCCTCGGAAGAGCTCTCTCAGCCCCACCTGCCTCAGAGGCAGGGCTCCCTCGAAGCTGTGGAGTCTTGTGAGCAAAAATCCTACAGTGTGTTTGACTGCGATGTGAAACATACAGAGATGCTCCACAGCCAGCCAGCACCCCTCTGGGCCACCTGTGGCCATGCACCATCTTCCCAGAGAGGTCCACGCGCAGGCCACGCCTGGCTTCCTGCACATGATGCTGGGGAAAGGTTCCACACAGAGGCGCACAGCCGGGCACAATCATTGTGCGAAACCTGGACAGATGGCAGAGTCTGAAGGGCCGTCGCTTAGAGGGGGGCAGCCGGGGGCTGTTCCTGATGGTGCCAGAAGAGAGGACTCGCAGGAAGGGGTTTAAGTGAAGGGCAGGAAGGCACCGGCTGGATCTTAGGGGAAACTTTTTGACAGTCAGGAGTTGCGCCACAGTGGAATCGGCGGCTGCCTCTGGAGGTGGTGAGCTCCCCCTCCCTGGCAGTCTCTCCATCTTTGGATGTTATCATGCTGTGCCGGTTTGACTGTGGCGGATCTGTTCCTTGTCGATGAGTAGGTAAGTTCTAAATCCCGGACGAGAGACCAAGAGGTTCTCCTGTGGGAGGCTTGGAGTGAAACAATTTGCTCTCGCCTAATACACAGTTATTGTCTCTGCGAGAGCGACTGAGGAAGATTGTTTAGAGAAACCAGGGAAGAAACCGGGGCCTTGGATCGCCGTGACCGGCCATCTCTCTCCTCCTCCTTGTCGGTGTCTGCTCCCCTCATGGTGTCTGTTATGCCTGCCGCCTGTAATTATTTTGTACGGTTATTCCTAGTGCTTTGTGAAGGTCATCGTTCCCCTGTCTATAGGAGGTTCTAGCTATTTCCGCATTTATTGTTTAACTACATCCCGCTGCATTAAGTTGGTAACTGGAATCTTGTAATTTGGCGGCTGTATTAATATTGATGTTACAGTTGATATAAGTGGAGTATTGTTTTCATTAGAAGCTTTAGTTGTTACTGGTATAACTTATATACCGTTTGGGAGTATTTGGATGGCAGGCCACTCTCGGACTGATCTTAATTGGTCTTCAAGCAGTGGCTGGACAGACTCTGGTCAGGGATGCCCTGGGGCTGATTGTGCAATGAGCGGGGGGGGGGGGGGGGGGTTTGGACTAGATGGCCTGTGTGACCCGACTCTATGATTCTATTGTTCTAAAGTCATGTTCTTGGAAGGAAGTGGCCCCAATCCCACACATAATTGCACTGCCATTTGGCTGCAAGGAGGGTCAGTGTGGAAGGAGGAGGTGGAGGGGGGGGGGGCTCAGTAATTTGGAATGTTCCCCTAAAGGGGGGGGGTCTTTGCAAGCAGAAAATCAGTCCACCAATTAAAGTAGGGCTGTTTGTGTAGAATCTTGCTCCCTGAGGTGCTACTTTTCTCCTTGCAAGGGGGCTTTACTGCGGAAAGCACATTCCAAGCTGAAATATACCACCTGTAGCCTAAGAACATAAGAGAAGCCAGTGCTGGATCAGGCCAGTGGCCCATCCAGTCCAACACTCTGTGTCACACAGTGGCCCAAAACACCAGGTGCCCTCAGGAGGTCCAGCAGTGGGAGTAGGACACCAGAAGCCCTCCCACTGTTGCCCCCCCCCCAAAGCACCAAGAATACAGAGCATTACTGGCCCAGACTGAAAGATCCTATTTAAACTATGCGGCTAATCGCCACCGATGGAGCTCTGCTCCAGATGTTTATCTAATTCCCTCCTGAAGCCTTCCATGCTTGTAGCTGCCACCATCTCCTGTGGCAGAGAATTCCAGGTGTTCATCACTCTTTGGGCAGCCAGTTCTAGCCCCTCTGCCTCTTTTCCTGCCTGTGGGCGCTGGTCCTCAGGCACGCACCCCCTGGGAAATTCCAAGATGCCAGCTGTGCTCAGTTATGGGGGGAAAGACGGGGATGCTTAATGTGGCCACATTGGGTCCCCCCCCAGAAGCCTTCCAATAATAGTAGCAAAAGGGGCCACCCCCCCTAAACTCCCCCCATACAGATTCTGTGGGGTGGCTGTGTTGGTCTGAAGCGGCAGAACAAAGTTCTGGGTAGAAGCCTTGCATGCACACCAAAGCTTCTACCCGGGATCACACTTTTAGTTGGCCGAAGTGTGCCCCGGGACCAGTGTTCCCTCTAAGCTGAGTCAGTGAGAGCCAGCTCACAGTTTTGTAGCCTCCAGCTCAGGCCCTTTTGTCTGAGCTCAGGAAGGAGGGCTCCAGAGCCGACTGATTTATGCCGCGGCCAAAGGGCTGGCTCCCGTTTTGAAGGCCAGCAGCTCACAGAGTAGAATTTTTGCTCCCAAGAAGACGCCCAGCTCAGAAGGCGCATCATTACCCCGGGAGTCAGACTTGGTTCCCTCAGTGCAAACAGAAGGGCAGGCTAGGCAACCCTCCCTTCCTCCCAGGAGAACCCCCTCCCCGGTTTGGGGGGGGGGGTGTCCAAGGGCGACGTGGGGGGCGCAAGGGACGATGTGGGTCCCACGACGCGGATCCTGCCCCTTTGCAAACGGAGCCGGGGAAGGCGCGGGAAAGGGCGGCAGGCTGGCCGGCGCCACAAAGGGCTTCGGAGTCCTAGAAGCGCTTTTGCCCGGGGGGGGGGAGGGGGAAGCGGGGAGAGAGCTTTGTCTCCCCCTCTCTCGCCAAAGACTAGACCCCCCCGACCCCCCGTGTCAAAACGCTCAGCAAGGGAGTCAGGACAGGCCAAAAAGAAAGTTTAAAGAAACCTACGTGTGGGAACCGGGGCTGCCAAGCTCCAGGTGAGGCCTGGAGACCTCCCGGAATTTACAAGTGATTTCCAGGCGACAAAGAGAGGGGGACGGCTGCTGGGGAGGGTGGACCCGATGGTCTCAGAAGAGCCCCACTGAAGTCCCTCGTCTCTCCCCAAACCCGTCCTCCTCAGGCTCCACCCCACAAAAAAAATTCCTCCAGGGATCCCCTCCCCCGGAATTGGCAACCCCTGGCCGCGGAACTCCCAGCGACAGGACGCAGCCACGGCCACCAGCGGCGAACTCCGAACTGTGTCGAGGGTGGGCTAGTGGAGCCTCCATGGTCAGGGACAGCAACGCATCGCCAGTGGGGCCCGGGGAGAGGGGCCGGAGGGCCGGGGGCGGGCTGAACGCGACCCGCCTTGGGGCAGATCCGGCCGGGGGTCTTCTTGGGAGTCGCAAGTCTCTCAGGGGCCCTAGTGCCCCCCCCCCCAACTGGGAACGGCCAGGGCAGCACAAAGTCCCCGGGGAGGGGTAGCCGATCGCTCCCCCCCCCCCAACAAACCCCCCCTGTGGCGCCGGGAGCAGGCGAAAGCCCTTTCTCGCGGCAAAGAAGCAAGCCGAGGAGCGTCTACCCGGGAGTAAGCTCGCGTCGAGTCCCGGGAAAGGGCGTCCCCTCTTCTTGCAGGGGGAAGGATGGTCCCGATCCGCGGGGCAAGAGGAAGCCCTTCGGCAGACTCCCCCCACCCCGGATCGGGCCGCCCTTCCTCCCCTCTCCCTTCTGCCGCCCCCCCCCCCGGGTCTGAGTCCCGCCTCCCGCCCGGCCCGGGATTACCTGGCACGTCTCCTTCGGGCGCTGCGGGCCTCTCCCGGCGTCTTCGCCCCCCAGACGGGGCCTGGTCGCCCGCCGCCGACACCCCTCCGAGGCCGCCCCGCCGCCCCTTTCAGCCCCCCACCCCCGGAGCCATCATCCCGGGTCCAGACCTCCGGGGGGGGGTCCACAACCCCCCCCCACAGAACCGTGTTCACCACTGCGGCATCTCTCTCCCCCCCCCCCCCGAAGTCCAGGCAAAAGTCCAAGAAAGCGCGCCCCCCCCCGTCCAGCCCGTCCCAAAGTTTCATTCCAGGAAAGAAAAAAGCTCTCCATCGCCTAAAAGGAGAGGGGTGGGGGGTGGGATTCATTCACCCCCCCTGCAAGATTTCTTCTAGGGGAGGGGGCGGCACAGCCCCCCCCCCGGCCTCCTTTCTGGGGGTCTCAGTGCCAGCACCGGTCCCTGGTTTTATCGGCCAGCCGTCGGGGCCAGCTCCCCTCCCCTCCCTCGTCTTCCAAGGGGTCTGTACAGCTGTGCCCACAATAGGCCCGAGATATGGGGGGGGGAGGGAGGGAGGGGGAAGAGAGCCTGAATAGGGGGCGCCGGCCTCAATGGGGAGAGCCCCCTCCCCTCCCCTGCAGGAGAAAGGGGGGGAGCCACCCAAGGAGAGGGGGTCAGGCTGGTTCCCCTGGCGACAGGGAGGGATGCCAAGAGGGGCCAGGTTGGGTGGGGGGGCAGGGGGGGCAGGGGGTGAGGGAGGCCTGGGGATCCCCCAGGGATCTCAGGAGCACCCACCCAGGGCTTCCGTTTGGGGGGGGGAGGTGACCGGCCTGTGGCCGCTCCAGCCGCTTCTGGGCCATGCTGCCCCCCCCCCCCCCCCCGCCCGGCCCGCTGTTGCCCGGGGCAATGGAGCTCTCAATAGAAGGCATGGGCAGCCGGAGGCTTCAAACAGGGGCCAGAGAATAGGGGCTGGGGGGGAGACCCCGGCTAATCCCCTCCCCCTGCCATCCAAGCTCCCCTTCAACCTAATCCCCTCTCCCTCCTCCCCGGAGAGAAAAGAGAAACGGCCTCGGAGCAGCAGGGGCTCGAGTGGGGGGGGGGGTCCCTCAGCACCCCATCCCAGAGGCACCTGGGCCTTAGAAGGGAAGGAGAACTTTTCAAAGGAACCAGAGGTTCTCTTTGGGCTTTCTGACAAGCACCACATCCCAGTGGGATGGGCAAAGCCACAGCAGGCTCTCACTCTGTCAATGGAAAGCAGGAAGGTTAGAAGGTCGGAGCCGTATGCCCCCCCCCCCAAGGAACATAGGCCTTGCCCTCCCCTTCTCCATCAGGGATCAGGTCCTACTTGTAGCTTTGGACTAGGCAACAGTTCAACAGGTGAGGCCTTGCCCAGGAAAGGGTCTTTATTCAATACAGATGTGTCAACCTACTGATTTTTTAATATGCCAGATCGAGAAGGACACAGGAGATGGGGGAAAAAATCATTGCGGGTTTTCTCTGGAGGAGAGGCCGCCTGACAGAGTGAGCTCCCCTCTCTGGCCCCGGCTCCTGCCAACCTAGCAGGTCGAAAGCAAGAAATTGCAAGGAGATAAATAGGTACCACTTCGGTGGGAAGGCTACAGCATTCTGTGCACCTCAGCGTGTAGTCATGCCAGCCACGTGACCACGGAAAAAGGCCTGGCTCGGGAGCAGCCAATATGGGAGGAGGGTGGGAAAGAGTGCCTGCCCCCCCCCCGGCCCCTGCGGAAGGGGCTCCTTCTGCAATCTCTGCTCTGGTTCTGGCTGCAGGCTTGCATGAGGCCCACGGCAGTGCCTGAAGCCGGTGGTCAGCGCAGTGCCAGCGGGGCCAGGACTCCGTGGGACACTTGTCCGGTTCCGCGTGCGGATCCTCTACCTAAGAACGTAAGAAAAGCCATGTTGGATCAGGCCAATGGCCTCTCCAGTCCAGCACTCTGTGGTACACAGTGGCCGAAACCCAGGGGCCCTCAGGAGGTCCACCAGCGGGGCCAGAACTCCAGAAGCCCTCCCTCTCTTGCCCCCCCCCCCCCAGCACCAAGAATACAAAGCATCACTGCTCCAGTCATAAGAACGTAAGAGAAGCCAATGTTGGATCAGGCCAATGGCCCATCCAGTCCAACACTCTGTGTCACACAGTGGCCAAGAATGCCAGGTGCCCTAAGGAGGTCCAGCAGTGGGGCCAGAACTCCAGAAGCCCTCCCACTGTTGCTCCCTACCAAGCACCAAGAATACAGTACAATGTGCATCACTTGCCTCCCAGACTGAGAGTTCCTATCTAAACCTTGTGGCTAATAGCCACCGACGGGACTTCTGCTCCAGATGTTTATCCAGTTCCCTCTTGAAGCCGCCCATGCTTGTAGCTGCCGCCACCTCCAGTGGCAGTGAATTCCACGTGTGAATCACTCTTTGGGTGAAGAAGGGCTTCCTTTGATCTGTTCTAACCCGACTGCTCAGCCGTTTCATGGAGTGCCCACGAGTTCTTGTCTGGTGAGGAAGGGAGAAAAGGACTTCTTTCGAAGTGCAAAAGGTCCCGGGTTCAATCCCCCGCCACTTCCGGTTGAAGGAGGGCCAGGCAGGAGGGGCTGTGAAAGACCTTTCTCTGCCGGAGACCCTGGGGAGCCGCCACCTGTCTGAGCAGGGAACACAGGCCTCGATGGAGCCATCCATGCACCAGGGGAGACACCCCCCCCCCCCATGGTTGCGTGGGTCAAGCCAGAGGCCCAAAGTTTCCACAGTTTTTACTTCAGGATGCTTGCCGTCCCAGGAGGCTCCGACAGGCCTCAGGCAGTTTGGTTTAGTGGTTAGGAGCGTGGACTCTAATCTGGGAGAACCGGGTTCGATTCCCCCACTCCTCCACATGCAGCGGCTGGTGTGACCTTGAGTCAGTCACAAGTTCTCTCAGAGCTGTTCCCTCAAGGGCGGTCCTCTCAGAGCTCTCTCAGCCCCACCTCACACAGTGTCTGGTGTGGGGAGGGGAAGGGAAAGGAGATTGTAAACCGCTCTGAGGGAAGGTATAAATCCAATCTCCTCTTCTTCATTTCATTTTTACCCTGCCTTTCTCCCCAGTGGGGACTCAAAGCCGCTAACACCGCCCCCCCTCCTTTTTATCCTCACAACCAGTGTTCCCTCTAAGCTGAGTCAGTGTGAGCTAGCTCACAGTTCTTTAGCCTCCGGCTCACACATTTTTGTCTTCACTCAGGAAGGGATGGCTCGAGAGCAAACTAATTTATGGAGCAGCCAAATCGCTCGCTCATAACTTTAATGCCAGTGGCTCACAAAGTGGAACTTTTGCTCGCAAGGCTCCACCACTTAGAGGGAGCACTGGTCACGACAACCCTGTCAGGTAGGGTGGGCTGAGAGTGTCCAGCTGGCCCAAGGTCACCCAATGCAAAAGGGGGGATTGGAAATCAGGCCTGCCGGAGACGAGCAGGACTCTTTGAGCACAGCACCACGCAGACTCTCGACACTCCCCAGGCGTTTCCTCTGGCCACCCAGGGAATTCCTCCCGTGGCTGGAAAGCCACAAGAGAGTGGAGCTCTGCCAAGATGGCCTCCAGCAATCCCCCCCCCACCAAGCCATCCCTGACCTCTCCTCTAGGCCAGCAGCCAGAGAGCCCCGGGAGGGGAGGAGGTGGTTCTTCTTCACCAGAGGGCCACGGCAGACAAAGAGAGCTTCCTCCCCTGCCCTGGCCACTGGCTGCGGCTCATTCCCAGGGAACTGCGGCTGAGGTGGTGCCCGCACGGGCTCTGGGATGCCCAGCAGATGCCCAGCAGGAAGCCTTCAGCTGCAGACGTGATGGGGGTCCCTGAGAAGGCCGTCCGTCCCAGGAGGCTCTGACAGGCCTCAGTCAGTAGGGCTGGGGCTTGCTTCCGCCCAGAGGCAGGGGGAACACCCGGCCCTTCTAGTGCCAACAGCGGTGCGGAGGGAGAAGTCTGGATGCCTGTCCTGCGCGCCGCGGGGCCTCTCTGCTCCGGCCGCCGGGCAGTGTGGGAAGAGCACAGACTGGCTGGGGCAGGTCAGGGGGCTGAAGCAGAGGCCCTCCCCCACCAGCCAGCCCCCAGCTAATCCTCTCTCCCCCCCCAGGGGGCCCCCTCTGATGCTCCACACCTCTCCCCAAGCACACCCCAGTAAGCCCTTGGGCAAACATTCATTAGTGTGGCCACAGCGGCCCCATCAGCTCCCCGGATTAGCAGGGGGCCAGGACCCCCATGTCCTGGACCCATGAAGCCCCCCCCACCCCCAGTGGCCAATGGGAACCAGACTGGCAGCAGATGAAACCCCAGGTGCACACAACCTCCCTGCCGCATGTACCACCGGAAGACGCTGGCCTAAGACCAGGCCTCTGCTTTGGAATCGGGGCCCGGGAGCGAGGGCCGGTGCAAGGCAAACCCTGCCAGAAATCAAAATGCGGGATGGTGTTCCCGGCAACGGGAGCCCTCCCTCGAGTGATGCTTGTGGGGAAAATGAGGAATAAATGAGAAGGAGGAGGAGGAGATTGGCTTTATACTCTACCCTTCACTACCTAAAGGAGTCTCAGAGCAGCTTACAAACGCCTTTCCCTTCCGCTCCTTGCAACAGACAGCCTGTGAGGTGGGTGGGGCTGAGAGAGCTCTCCTGAGACCTGCCCTTGAGAGAACAGCTCTGAGAGAACTTGTGACTGACCCAAGGTCACCCCAGCAGCTGCATGTGGAGATGTGGGGAATCAAACCCAGTTCTCCCAGATTAGAGTCTGCGCTCGTGACCAGGACACCAGACTGGCTCTCTGAGGAGCCCAGGGCGGGCTGGGCCAAAGTTCCCCTGTGACACTGAGCAGCCCTTGTGAATGGATCCCCTCCCGCAGAGGCAGGCGAGGGGAACGAACGTGTCTGGAAAGTGCCGCTCAGTCTCGGCGGACTTACAAGAAACTCTCAATGGGTTTCCAAGGCCAGAGATGTCCCGGGGGTGTTTTGCCATTGCCTGCTTCTGCATCACGACCCTGGACTTCCTTGGGGTGTGTGTGTGTGTGTGTGTGTGTGTCTCCCATCCAAATCCCAGTCGGGGCTGCCCTGACCTGGATAGCCCAGGCAAGCCGGATCTCGTCAGCTCTCGGAAGCTAAGCAGGGCCCACTGTGGTTAGTGCTTGGGTGGGAGACCTCCTTGGAATACCAGCAGTCGGGAGGACAGAGGCAGGCTTTCTTCCGCCACCTCTCTGAATAGCCTCCAGGCCCCCAGTAGAGGTCAGTCACCAGAGGCCAGCGTGACTTCCAGCTGCGTGCGCACACACCAAGCCCTAGCCGGGGGGGGGGGGCTGACCCTGCTCGGCTTCTGAGATCCAGTGAGATCAGGCTAGGCTGGGCTGGGCCATCCCGCTGGGGGCGCCGGACATTCAGAGCTGGGTTTGCCGCTGCCTCCCTTAGCGTCACAACCCTGGACTTGTCCCTGGGCGGTCCCCCATCCTCCAACTATTCAGCAGGGCTGACCCTACGTGGCTTCTGGGATCTGATGAGATCGGGCCAACCTGGGCCATCCAGACTGGGGCAAGAGCTGAACAGAAGTGGCTTGCCCTTGCCTGCCTCTGCAGCGCGACCCTGGGCTTCCTGGGGGGCCTCCCATACGACCACCAGCCAGGGCTGACCCTGCTGAGCTTCGGAGACCCGATGCGATTGAGCTAGCCTGGGACATCCAGGTCAGGCCCACAGCTAGGAATTTTTTGATTTGGGGGGACTTTAAATAAGTTGGGGGGCACCCCCCACCCACACACCCAAGCAAGCACCATAAATAAAATAAAAAACTGGAAGTCGTTGGGCCTAGGCTGGATGGGAAGCCGTGGGGCCTTGGTGGTAAGTGAGGGGGCCGGGCCCTGGGAGGCCCCACCGTAGCTACGGGCCCGGGAACCAATCCCTCTGTTAACTCCCTAAGATCTCTCCTTGGCTTTAGAGATGGCAGCGGCTTTTCGTCAGCAGCTTGATGGGGAAAAGAGCTCAGTTTTCATCCGAAGGCAGACAGGAAAGGACAAGACAGGCACCATCGTTTGGGTGAAGAAAGACAACCTTTCCCTGGACACGGAGGCGCCACTCATTTCTCTCCAAAAATCTGCTTCTCTGGAGGTTCCAAAGACTCATTTATTTTAAGCTCTACCTATCAATCAATCAATCAGTCAATCAGTCAGTCAGACAGACAGACAGAAGGCGGACCAACCACGACCTTCTGATCAGCGATTCAAGGCGGCTGGCTGGTCGGGCAGAAGCCCCCTCTCCTTGGCAGTGGACATCTGGGCCAGGGTCTGGCCTTCCTTCCGGGCAACAGGCCCCCCCCCCCATCTTTGCAGAGAACCCAGGAGTCTGGCGTCTGGCTCCTCCCCTCTTGCGCTGAAAGGCACTTGCCCCGACTGCCAGCTCTGCTCAGGGCGGCGTTTCCCCCGACCGTCCTTGGGGGTGTCCAGGAGTGTCATCTCAAGAGTCCCACACTCGGTGGGTGTGCGAGGGGGCTCCACAGGCAGGGATGTGTCAGATGAAAAGACCTCCTTCGGAGAAAGAGCAAAAGAATGGGAGAGCGAGACCTCAGAGGAAGCCCCAATCAGATCGCCAACCTTGTCCGACGGGCATTTTTCCAACTGCGCCAAGTCAGGCAACCTGGCCCCCTATCTGCCTCGCCCCGACCTTGCCACAGTAACCCATGCAACGGTCACCAGGCGGGGTTATTGTCACTCGCTTTACGTAGGGCTACCCTTGAAACTGAGCTGGAAGCTGCAACTGGTGCAAAATGCAGAAATGCGGGTCCTTACGGGGACCCCACAGAGGGCACACGTGCATCCAGTACTGTGCAAACTGCTCTGGTTGCCGGTGAGGCGCCAGATCAGATTCAAAGTTTTGGTGCTCACCTTTAAAGCCCTAAATGGTCAGGGTCCTATGTACCTTCGGGACCGCCTCTCCCGATACGTCCCCCAAAGGGCATTACGATTAGCAGATGAGACTCTTCTGGTAGCCCCCAGCCCCAAAGATATCCCAGCCTGGTGGAATGACATCTGCGCCCGGCCCGACTTATTAAAGATCCACAGGGCCTGGAAGGCAGAGATGTTCCACGAGGCCCTTTGGCTGAGGCCAGCGACGGTCCCTTACAGCAGATATTCTGGGGAGCGTTTGGATGAAGTCTAATACTTTCCCGGCTGATGTCTTTTTGATTCTTTTTATGTATCTGGTCCATGACTGTACTGAGAAAGCCTCACGGTTGCCTGGTAACCTCCCCCCCCCCCCATGACTGAACGCTAGCACGGCCCTCTTGTTTTTTTTAAATGCCTTTCAACGTCTAAGTGTTTGGAATGTTTTTTAAGACTGGTTTTTTAATGGTTTTAATGGACTGATAATGTACTGAATTAATTGTTGTAAATCGCCCCACCCTTGCGCAAGTGGGGAGGGGCGGTTAAAGAAATCTAATTTAATAAATCAAGGGGCTCCCCGGCCCCGGCGCTTACCTGTTACCTCCACGCTGGCTCCGGTGATATATCGGCTGTCATCAGAGGCCAGGAAAGCACAGACATCGGCAACTTCTGGGAGGAGACAGGATCAACGGTGGGGTTCTCCCCCCCACCCCGGAAACCCCCATCCCTCCCCTGACCCCCCTCCCCATGAACCCAAGAATACCCCTCCACGTGGAGAGCCCAGCAGCCTTTCACAACACCGCCCCCCCCGGAAACATCCCCACCTGCTTGGAGCCTGTTCCCTATTTAACCATTACACTGTATTGTCAAGGGGGGGGGGCATTCCCTCCCCTGCACCCTCCAGCCCTTTCCCACTGAGGGTGGGCTCTGGCTGTTGGTTTCGGATGCTCCCAGAGGCCTCCAGCCGGCTGCAAATGGAAGAAGGTCTGGCACTCTTGGTTGCATCCTGACAACTGGGCTTCTGGCACGGGGGGGGGGGGGGGGAGGAAGCAGAGTGGAGGGGAGGAGGCACAGGGGGAGGGGAGGAAGCAGAGAGGAGGGGAGACCGCCAGAGAGGCCCAAGGCACTTGGAAAGGCCCACAAAGACAGCCCCGTCGCCCCCGCCCTAACCCAAACTGACCACCAGCCTCCTTTCTCCCCCCCTCCCCAAGCCCCCTACCCCATCTGGCCCAGTCAGCCCCCCAAGCCCCTCCTGCACGGCTGGTTCCTGTCGGGGGAACATCTGACCTTCGGGCTCCCCGAGCCGTCCCAGGGGCACCATCGCAGCAAACTGCAAAGAGAGGCAGGGAGATCGGTGGGGGAGCTGCAGGGGAAACCTCTCTCTACCTGTTCCGCTTTTGCCTGCCCTCCCTTCTGGGAGCTCAGGGCGAAACACAGGGGTCCTCCACGTGCACTTCACAACAACCCTGTGAGGTAGGTTTTGCAGAACGAGAGTGGGTGCCCCGGGATCAACGCGGGAGCTTCCTGGGGTTTTGATCCTGGGCCTCCCCCCAGGGTTCGTCAGATCCAGGAACTGCCACACCACACGGGCTCTGTTCTGACCTCCTGGCCCACCACCATTTAAGTAGCTTCCCTCTAAGCTGAGTTAGTGTGAGCTAGCTCACAGTCTTTTAGTCTCCGGCTCACACATTTTTGTCTTAACTCAGGAAGGATGGCTCCAGAGCAAACTAATTCATGCAGCAGCCTAATCGCTCACTCACAACTTGAATGCCAGCAGCTCACAAAGTAGAATTTTTGCTCACAAAACTCCACAGCTTGGAGGAAACATTGCTTGTGACACCCCCCCCTCCCCATGCACGAGAGGCCAGCTGTTGGCTAGGCTGCTCCCCCCCCCCCCCCACAAACCTTGTCCAGCACTTTTTGGGGCACTTTGTCTGTCATGGGGGAGCGGATGAATCCCGGCAGGACCGTGTTGCAGCGAATCCCGTACCTGCAAGAAGAAAAAGTAGAAAGAGCAGGGTGGCCAAGGTGATTGGGGGCGGGCGGGTTGGGGCCCCTCCCTTGGGAGGAAAGGCTGGAGACACTGGGGCTTTTCAGTGGAGAAGAGAGGCTACTAAGGGGGAACTTGAGGGAGGTTCCTAAGATCACGTCTGGGGTGGAGAGAGCGGACCGAGAGAACTTTATTCTCCCTCTCTGGAAAAACTAGAACTGGAGGGCATCCCGTGAAGCTGATGGGCAGTCGGTTCAGGAGGGACAAAAGGAGAGAGAGAGCTCTTTCGAGAACTGCCCTTGAGAGAACAGCTCTGACAGAGCCATGGCTTGCCCAAGGTCATCCAGCCAGGTGCAAGTGGAGGAGTGGGGAATCAAACCCGGTTCTCCCAGGTTAAGAGTCCGCTCACTTAACCACTACACCAAACTCGCTCTCTGTTTCAATCCTGTCCAACTGCCAAGGGCAAATGCGTGGAGGGTAAGGGGACCCGTGTGCGTCTCCCTCCCAAAAGAGCTGACCGAAAAGCGTTAACATGGGCCAAGCTTAAGGCTCTTTGGCACACAGGGAATTCTGAAACCCAGAGCACGATTCCAGCACTCCCCGGCTTTCTCCATGGAGCCAAAGGCACAGGGGATCATTCTTCCTTCCCCCGTTTCACCTTCACAACAGCCCTACAAGGCTGGCCAACCCAAGATGGACTGCCGGGCGCCAGACCACCCCGTGAGCTTCACGGCCACCTTGGCCCCCCCCCCCCGCCGGGGGCTCACCTGGCCAGCTCCTTGGCTGCCGTCTTCGTCAGCGCCTCCACCCCGGCCTTGGAGGCAGCGTAGTTCACCTGCCCCAGATTGCCCACCTGGCCGGGGAGAAAGAGAAGACTTTGGGGAGGGGAACTACAGGATGCCCCTGGCAGAGCTCGGGGTGGGGTGGGGGGCACAGCACCTTCCCTACGATGCTGCCCACGTTGATGATGGAGCCGCCAGGCGCTCCGCTCGCCACCAGAGCCCGGGCCACCGCCTGCGTCACCAGAAAGGTTCCCTGCGGGGAGACAGGAGAGGAAAGAGAGGCAGGCCCTCCAGCGCCACCCCCTCCCCCCCCCCCAGGGGCTGCAACCAGACATGCCCCCCCTGACCCCCCCCCCACGCCGGATACCTTGAGGTTCACCCTGAGGACGGCATCAAAGGCCTCTTCGGCCTGCTTGAGCAGGAACTCGTCCATGGTGATGCCGGCGCAGTTGACGCAGACGCTGGCCGGGCAGGAGTAGTGGGCCTGGAAGGAGGGGGGGGGGGTCAGGGGGTTTGGGGGGGGCGGCCAAGCCGAGGGCCCAGAGACCCCAAGAGACGCCCACAGTCTGGGCTTAGGAACACAAGAGAAGCCGTGCTGGATCAGGCCAACAGCTCACCCGGGGACCCTGGTCTTGGCATGATTTATTTGTTTAAACCCACTTCTGGCCCGCTCTCCCCGGAACCGGCAGACACGCGTCTTCTGCACACAGGAAGCTGCCTTCTACTGACTCTGACCCTTGGTCCCTCGAAGCCAGAATTGTCTGCTCAGACTGGCAGCAGCTCTGCAGGGTCTCGGGTGGAGGAGGTCTTTCACATCACTTACTGCCTCGTCCTTTTAACCAGAGATGCCGGGGACTGGAGCTGGGAGACCCTCTGCATGCTGAGCAGGGGCTCTGCCACTGAGCCGCGGCTCCTCTTTTAGAGCTCCAGTCCAACACGCTGTCTCACACAGTGGCCAAAAATGCCAGGCGCCCTCAGGAGGTCCGCCAGCGGGGCCAGAACTCCAGAAGCCCTCCCCCCCACACTTGCCCCCCCCCCCCCCAGCGCCAAGAAGACAGAGCATCCCTTGCCCCTGATGGACTTCTGCTCCCGCGGTTTATCCAGTCCCTCCCCTATCGAAGTCGCCTACACTTGTAGCTGCCACCACTTCCTGCAGCAGTGAATTCCACATGTTAGTTACTTAGAGCAGGAAGATTCTGGAAGGAGATGGAGGAAACCAAAGAAAAAATGTCCAAAGGTTTAGGCTGGAGGTGCTGGGAAATATCTTTCTGTGCCTGAGGCCCTGGAGAACAGCTGCCAATCTGAGCGTGGCAATACCGACTTTGACGGACCAAGCGTCTGATTCAGTGCAAGGCAATTTCATGCATGGGTTCAGCTGCTGAAGGAAGCCCAGCTCACACTGGACACCAGAGTTCGGGCACCGTCTCCACCAAAGCCCTGACAGGTCAGGCCAAGGTGGGGGGGAGCCCTCCCTTGCTTCAGACCCTCAGCAACGGGGATTCAGAGATATACTGCTTTTGAACATGGAGGTTTTGTTCAGGCCTTGTAACTCTTAGCTACAGGAAACAGAGTAATGCAAATGAGATGCCGGGGAGCCAGAGAATTTGGGGAGGGGGAACCCCTGGGATTTCTGGAAGGGGGGGGGGGAGTCTAACAGGTTAAAATGGGCACATCAAGAACTATCAAGGGAGGAGAGGGCCTGGACTGTAACTCCTCGCCAGGGGATGCCAGATTCAGTCACCAGCAAAAGAAAACACACACACATACAACCCACACTTAGGAAGGAGAAAGTCCCATTTGGACTTTTGGAAACGGTGACTTTTATACGTCTCCTCACTGTTGCTTTTATTGTGCTTTTTAATACTGTTTTATTTATCTCCTAAGCCGCCTTAAGTTCCCCAAGGGAAAAAGGAAGCTAGAAAATGTTTCAAATCTGAGTCTCTTTGGGGCGCCCTGCTTCAGGTGCCCGGTTTGCACGCACACCCCTGCGAGGGAGGCCCAGCGCCCGCCAACGCCCACCTGGATCCGGCCCATGAGGCCCCCCACGTCCTCGGAGCACCCCACGTCGGCCACCCAGGCCTGGTGGTCCCCCGCCGGGAGCCCCCGCAGCGTCTCGGCGGCCCCGGCTTCGTTGCGATCGGCCACGGCCACCAGGGCGCCTTCCCGGGCCAGGCGGGCACAGACGGCGCGGCCGATGCCGCTCGCTCCCCCTGGGAAGAGACCGCCGAGTCAGGCGCGGGGAGGGGAGGGGAGGGGAGGGGAGGACAGCTTGCCCACCTGCTCGGAGCCCCCCCTCCCCCCCCGCCTTGGCACAGGCCAGGCAGAGGCCGTCCAACAGGTGCAGGTTCGCCCCGCCCCGTCGCAAAAGCTCTGGCCGCCTCCTCTCCGACAGGCGAGTCATCCAGAGTCAGGGACTGCGCTCGCCCCGGGCGGGACTTCCGCCTCGATCCGAGACCCGGACACTCAACAGGTGCACCCCCCACCCCCCACCCCAATGCTGGGCTCAGTCGAAGTTTCCCCTGCCTGGCTGCCTCTCGGCGACCCTCGAGGTGCCCAGGAGCCCTCGTTTGGGGGCGGGGGGGGGGGCAGCCACGCAGCTCCCTCTCAGGGCTTGCAACTCTCCCCCGTCCCCTGCAGGGTCTCCCACGCTCGCCGGTGCATGATGAAGCCCCTCCCCAGCTTCCCGCCCCGCCCCGCCTGCCCCCCCTGCTTGCAAGGGGACTCGGCCCGTGCAATCTCGCCCCACCCACCTGTGACCAGCGCCAAGGCCCCCCGGAGCCGGAGAGAGGCGGCCATTGCTCGGGGAGGCGGCACCGGGACACGGCAAGGCCCCTCCCCGCAGGGTGCGGCCACGGAGGGAGCCCTCCTAGGCAGCCCTCTCTGTGGCCAAAGCCCTCCAAGGGAGGGGCGGGGCCAGGACGGCCCGGGTCCTCCTCTGGGGGGTCTCCCCCCTCCCCAGTCTGCCACACGCGCCTCCGAGATGTGCGGCTGCGCCTGGATGCGCCGGTGGAGTGCCTGCCTGCCGGGCGGCCGCTCGGCAGCGCTGGGGGCAGAACCCCACGGGAAGGGGGAGGCGTCTAAGCGGGCCGGGAGGAACCGGAGCCTTTGGACGGCCCTGGGAAAGGGCCTCGGCTCAGGAGACCTCGGGGAGTCAGGGGGGCTGCCCTCCCAGCCACCCACCCCCCGTGCAGTTTGCCTGTCAGCCTCCCCTGCTACCGCCCCCCCCCCTCCCCGCATCAAGCCCGTTTGTACAGGCGGTCCGGGGGGGGGGGAGAGAGGCACAGCAGCAACACCCCCCCCCCAAGCATTTCCCACGCCTTCGTTGGCCAGAGGCCAGACTGCGACGCGCGTGCGAAGCTGCCCCTGTTGAACGTCAGCCTGCTCGGGACACCGGGTCCTTCCGCCCCCCCCCCCCCCCATTGCAGATATGCAGCCAGTCCCTCTTTTCCGAAATCACCAGCGCTGCGGGGGGGGGGGGACACCGAATGCACGTGGGACGGACGCAGAAACGCGCGCGCGCGGGTCGAGGGCACCCGGGGTTACCCGAGGACAGACGCCGCGGATGCGTTGGGGGCGGGAGGGGGGGGGGCACCAGGACTCCTGGGTCCCCTGGCTGGCGTCTGGCGCCCCCTGCTGCCCAGCGCGGGGAGTAACAGACACAACACGACAGCCTGGAAAGTCTCATTTTTTCTTTTAATTTACAGACACCAGCCTCCTTCTTCCTGGGTGCCTCCCCAACCTACGACCACCTCCCTAAATAATACCCCCCCACACGCGCGCCCCTACAAAAATGCAAAAAGCCAAGATATAAAAGAAGGGTACACAGAAACACTGCCCCCCCCCTCCCCTGAGCATAGTTCCCGATTCCTGCCCACTATTCCGTGGGGACTGGCCTGCTCCATCAGAGGTGGGGGGGGGGGGTGTCACACGGAATGACATTTTTACAGCAGGAGGAGGAGGGCACATGCAGCTGGCCACGCCCCTTCTGCAAACCCATAATTTCTGGCCCCTTTTCTTGGCGGCAGGGGAGGGACTGCCCACCACCACCACCACCGATTAAAGACGCTGTGGAGTGGACAAGCTATGTGGGGGGGGGGAGGGTCTCTGTCAAAGACTTTGACACCCCCCCCCCCATACACAGAGTTCAACACCAGCAACTAAGTCCATGTGGACTCCCCGAATCTTCTAGTAACCCCCACAAAATCTGGAAACATGATTTCCAAGCACTCCCCCCCCCCCCCCCAGTATATTTCGTCTCTCGTTTTGGTCCCTTGTAGATTCTTCTCCCCTCTCCCCAAATAACAGGGCGCTCGCGAATCACTGAGAGGCTGAGGAATACCCCCCCCCCTGTGTATACACCCCCTCCCCCATACAGACACGGAGCCTCACAACTCAGAGGTGGGCACGGATGAATCCTGGGACAGGGATTTCCTTTCCCTCCTCCCCACCCCCCTCCCCCAATATTCCTTCCCAGCCCCACCGGGAGAGGCACCTGCTCTTGCCCCCATCGCTGCATCCATCCACCTGGGGCAGGAGAATGGCCTCTTTGGGCGACCAGACTGGCCTTCTACGCTTTCCGCTCCCTACAGCACCCCCTGCAGGAGGGAAGGTGCACAGCCGGGTCAGCTACGCAACCGGAGGGCATATGGGACGAGATGCAACTGATGGGGACGGGTGGATTTTACTCTCCGGTCCGGTCCGGTCCGGTCCGTAGCAGGCTAAAGCAAAGGGGCGGGGGCGGGGGGGCGGGTGGGGAGAGGAGAGCCCCATCTCCCGGGCTCCATCGTGAGGAGGAGTGCGCTCTTGGTCTTTTCTCTCCATCAGCGGACGCCCGCCCTCCGCAGCGGCCCCAGCTACTCGTACTGAGCGATGAAGACCATCATGGCCACGCCGGCCACCAGCCCCAGCACCTCCAGCAGGGACTGGACGGGCCCCGATTCCTGCAGCAGCTCTGGGATCACCGAGACGGTGGCCACGTAGATGAAGCCCCCGGCCGTGAAGGGCAGGATCCAGGCCGTGGCTGCCTCCCCCACCCCCTCGGCCAGCAGGGAGCAGACGGTGCCTGCCAGCGCCCCCAGGGCCGTCACCAGCTGCAGCTTCATGGCCTGTGAGGGGAAGGAAAGAGAGGCGGAGTCAGGCGGAGGCCCTGGGCCAGCCTTCCCTCTCAGCCGAGTCAGTGTGAGCTAGCTCACCGCTTTTTAGCCTCCGGCTGACAGATTTTTGTCTTAGCTCAGGAAGGATGGCTCCAGAGCAAACTAAATAATACAGCAGCCAAATCGCTTGCTCACGACCTTAATGCCAGGAGCTCACAAAGCAGAATTTTTGCTCAGAAGACTCCACAGCTGAGAGGGAGCCTCGGCCCGGTCTGCCAGGTCCAGGAACAAAAGCACCTCCGAAGAGCCCTGCTGGGGCAGACCAGTGAGGGTCCCTCTAGCCCAGCAGCCTGCCTCACCGGTTGGAGGGCCAACAACAGGGCAGAGAGAGGCCGAGGCCTTCCTCTGATAAGGACATGAGAAAAACCCTGCTGGATCAGACCAATAGTCCCACCTAGCCCAGCCTCCTGTCTCACACCGCGGGGCCAGCCAGTTCCCCGGGAGGGCCAACGAAGAGGGCAGAGAGAGGCCGAGGCCTTCCCCTAGTGCTGCCTCCTGGCTCGGGGATCCCGAGGCTCCGGGTCTCAAGCTGGCCGGGGAAGCTGCTGGCCCCCTCCCCTTCTGCCCAGCCCCCTGGGAGTCAAGAGCCTGGCTCCGAACACTGCCTGTTAATCCCCCTGGAAGCTGCCCTGAGACTGAGGATACACATTTTGAGAATAAACGGATGGCCATTGTCCACGGAGGCCCTATCCTCTGCCATGCTGGCTAAGAGCTACAGAGCACTCTGCCCCCCTCCCCCCTGGCATCTAACCGATCCTTTACAAAACTTGCCTCTCTGGATTCCACCAGCGCCCCCCCCCCCGATACCCGCCCTCTTTGCTTCCAAAAGCAGCCACAAGCCCCCTTGGGAAGCCCACCACCACTGTCATCTCCCCCCCCCCCGCCACTCAGGGCTCGTGGCTGGGACCTGGAAAGTGGCTGACCCCCCACCCCCTTCCTGGACCTGCCCACCCAAAAGGTTCCCCCTGCAGCCGGCAACACCCAGCATGAAGAACAACCCCCCCCACACACGGCAGATGAGACTCCCAGGAAAGCTTGCTTTGTGCAGTCGATGGCCAACGACAGCCCCTCGGGGCGGGACCGCACAGGCTCACCTTCCTCTTGCTGCAGCCGGACTGCACCAGGATGGCGAAGTCGCCCACCTCGTGGGGCACCTCGTGCAGCAGCACGGTCAGGGTGGTGACGGCCCCCACGGTGCTGCCCGCCAGGAAGGAGGCCCCCAGCGCCAGCCCGTCCGTGAAGTTGTGGGCGAAGTCCGCTGCCAGGTTCAAGTACCCGGCGACGCGCATGGCTGGGAGGGGAGCGGAGAGAGGGATGCTCAGAGGTCTGGAGCCCCGGCAAAGGCGGCCCCCAGCGGCCCCATCTGAAGACCCCACCCCCCACTTACTGGACTCCAGGGGCTTCTTCTGCTGGTCCGGGGCCTTCCTCTTGGAGGCAGCTGTCTCGCCCGCCCCCCGGGGGGGCTCCTTCTCCCCCTCGTCATCGCTGCACTTGGCCTTGGGGGCTGCAAGATGGGGGGGGGGCATGACAAAGAGGAACCGGAAGACAGTGGGGCCACCCAGACCTGAATCCCACCTTCCGTCAGCCTTGCAGAAACTCCGGGAGGACGCCTGGGCAACCAGCTGCCCAGGAGGGACTGGCTGGATGGGGAAGACGGCGACCCTGCCCCACTCCCCCCGGCCGGCACAGGGGCTAAGGTGTCACCGTCCTCTCTGGGCCCCATCCTGCCCACCCTCTGCCCGCATCTCCCTCCTCAGCCCCGAAGATGGCCTTCTTCATAGGGGCCAGTTTGGCTGGAGATCCTGGAGGTTTTTGGGAGCCAGTTTGGTGTGGTGGTTAAGTGTGCAGCCTCTAATCTGGGAGAACCGGGTCTGATTCCCCCCCCCCTCCACTTGCACCTGCTGGATGACCTTGGGTCAGTCACGGTTCTCTCAGAGCTGTTCTTTTAAGAGCAGTTCTCAGTCAGAGCTCTCTCCGCCCCACCAACCTCCCAGGGTGTCTGTTGTTGTGGGGAGGGGAAGGGAAAGAAGACTGTCAGCCGCTCTGAGACTCCTTCAGGTAGTGAAGGGCGGGGAATAAATCCCATCTCCTCTTCTTTCTGGCCACCTTCTGGGCATGGGTGCTGGGTGTGACTGGGTGTGTGCGAGTGGAGGGGGAGGTATTTGTGAGTTCCTGCCTTGTGCAGGGGGGTTGGACTAGATGACCCTGGAGGTCCCTCTTCCATGATTCTATGATTTGGAGAAGAGGTCCTGACTGCAAGGACGTGAGGCAACCTGGCACGCTTTCTGGGGCACTCCTCTACCCACCGGCCTTTGCCACGAGCCTCTTTGCTTTCCCGGCGGCAGCGGAGTAGCCACGGAGCCCCCCCCCCCCGTGTTCTTTTCCTCCCCTTCCTGTTATCCACCATCCCTCGCCAGGGCTTAGGCCAGTACCCACCGTGGCTGGGTGCGTGGCTGTGTCCATGGCCGCCTTTGACGTGCCTGACAAACTTCTCCACCACCAGGAAGGCCACGATGCCCCCGAGAACCCAGAGTCCAACCGACATCATGTGCTGGTGCGCAGGATCTGGCCGCCGGTGGGGGGGGGAGAGGAGAGAAGGGAAGGCAGCGCGTCAGAGCTTGCGAGCCACGACCAGCAGACTGACTCTCCCCCCCCCCCCCAAACACACGGCTTGGAGCATCAAACAGCCAGCCCCGGCTCCAGCCCTTCTAGCTTTTGGAATCTGCACCGTCTCTATGACCCTGCGAAGCTATTGGGCCATTACTGGGGCCGGGCAGGGGCCCATCTCGGGAGGCCAGAAAGGAGCCATTTGTGTTTCTCTCTCCCTCCTGCTCTCATCTGTATCGTCCCGGCCAGGCCCCCTTTGTCTCTGGCACTGCCCGTCTGCCATCTCTCTGGCCCTCGTCCGAGTCCAGCAGATTTCACTCCCCAAAACACACACACACAAACACAACAGGGCAAGATCCAAGGATGGTGCTTCAGACAGGATCTTTGACTTAAGAACCGAGGCCTTCCCCTGAGAAGAACCTCGGAAGAGCCCTGCTGGGTCAGGCCAGGGAGGGTCCCTCTACTCCAGCCTCCCGTCTCACACAGGGGCCAGCCAGTTCCTCTGGAGGGCCAGCAACACGGCAGAGAGGCCAAGGCCTTCCCCTGAGAAGAACCTCAGAAGAGCCCTGCTGGGTCAGACCAGGGAGGGTCCATCCAGTCCAGCCTCCCGTCTCACACAGGGGCCAGCCAGTTCCTCTGGAGGGCCAGCAACACGGCAGAGAGGCCGAGGCCTTCCCCTGAGAAGAACCTCAGAAGAGCCCTGCTGGGTCAGACCAGGGAGGGTCCATCCAGTCCAGCCTCCCGTCTCACACAGGGGCCAGCCAGTTCCTCTGGAGGGCCAGCCACAGGGCAGAGAGGCCGAGGCCTTCCCCTGAGAAGAACCTCAGAAGAGCCCTGCTGGGTCAGACCAGGGAGGGTCCCTCTAGTCCAGCCTCCCGTCTCACACACGGGCCAGCCAGTTCCTCTGGAGGGCCAGCCACAGGGCAGAGAGGCCGAGGCCTTCCCCTAAGAAGAACCTCAGAAGAGCCCTGCTGGGTCAGACCAGGGAGGGTCCCTCTAGTCCAGCCTCCCGTCTCACACAGGGACCAGCCAGTTCCTCTGGAGGGCCAGCCACAGGGCAGAGAGGCCGAGGCCTTCCCCTGAGAAGAACCTCAGAAGAGCCCTGCTGGGTCAGACCAGGGAGGGTCCCTCTAGTCCAGCCTCCCGTCTCACACAGGGGCCAGCCAGTTCCTCTGGAGGGCCAGCCACAGGGCAGAGAGGCCGAGGCCTTCCCCTGAGAAGAACCTCAGAAGAGCCCTGCTGGGTCAGACCAGGGAGGGTCCATCCAGTCCAGCCACCTGTCTCACACAGGGGCCAGCCAGTTCCTCTGGAGGGCCAGCCACAGGGCAGAGAGGCCGAGGCCTTCCCCTGAGAAGAACCTCAGAAGAGCCCTGCTGGGTCAGACCAGGGAGGGTCCCTCTAGTCCAGCCTCCCGTCTCACACAGGGGCCAGCCAGTTCCTCTGGAGGGCCAGCCACAGGGCAGAGAGGCTGAGGCCTTCCCCTGAGAAGAACCTCAGAAGAGCCCTGCTGGGTCAGACCAGGGAGGGTCCCTCTAGTCCAGCATCCCGTCTCACACAGGGGCCAGCCAGTTCCTCTGGAGGGCCAGCCACAGGACAGAGAGGCCAAGGCCTTCCCCTGAGAAGAACCTCAGAAGAGCCCTGCTGGGTCAGACCAGGGAGGGTCCCTCTAGTCCAGCCTCCCGTCTCACACAGGGGCCAGCCAGTTCCTCTGGAGGGCCAGCAACACGGCAGAGAGGCCGAGGCCTTCCCCTGAGAAGAACCTCAGAAGAGCCCTGCTGGGTCAGACCAGGGAGGGTCCCTCTAGTCCAGCATCCCGTCTCACACAGGGGCCAGCCAGTTCCTCTGGAGGGCCAGCCACAGGGCAGAGAGGCCGAGGCCTTCCCCTGAGAAGAACCTCAGAAGAGCCCTGCTGGGTCAGACCAGGGAGAGTCCCTCTAGTCCAGCCTCCCGTCTCTCACAGTGGCCACCCAATTCCTCTGGAGGGCCAGCAACAGGGCAGAGAGGCCGAGGCCTTCCCCTGAGAAGAACCTCGGAAGAGCCCTGCTGGGTCAGACCAGGGAGGGTCCCTCTAGTCCAGCCTCCCGTCTCACACAGGGGCCAGCCAGTTCCTCTGGAGGGCCAGCCACAGGGCAGAGAGGCCGAGGCCTTCCCCTGAGAAGAACCTCAGAAGAGCCCTGCTGGGTCAGACCAGGGAGGGTCCCTCTAGTCCAGCATCCCGTCTCACACAGGGGCCAGCCAGTTCCTCTGGAGGGCCAGCAACAGGGCAGAGAGGCCGAGGCCTTCCCCTGAGAAGAACCTCAGAAAAGCCCTGCTGGGTCAGACCAGGGAGGGTCCCTCTAGTCCAGCCTCCCGTCTCACACAGGGGCCAGCCAGTTCCTCTGGAGGGCCAACAACAGGGCAGAGAGGCCGAGGCCTTCCCCTGAGAAGAACCTCAGAAGAGCCCTGCTGGGTCAGACCAGGGAGGGTCCCTCTAGTCCAGCCTCCCGTCTCACACAGTGGCCAGCCAGTTCCTCTGGAGGGCCAACAACAGGGCAGAGAGGCCGAGGCCTTCCCCTGAGAAGAACCTCAGAAAAGCCCTGCTGGGTCAGACCAGGGAGGGTCCCTCTAGTCCAGCCTCCCGTCTCACACAGGGGCCAGCCAGTTCCTCTGGAGGGCCACCAACAGGGCAGAGAGGCCGAGGCCTTCCCCTGAGAAGAACCTCAGAAAAGCCCTGCTGGGTCAGACCAGGGAGGGTCCCTCTAGTCCAGCCTCCCGTCTCACACAGGGGCCAGCCAGTTCCTCTGGAGGGCCAACAACAGGGCAGAGAGGCCGAGGCCTTCCCCTGAGAAGAACCTCAGAAGAGCCCTGCTGGGTCAGACCAGGGAGGGTCCCTCTAGTCCAGCATCCCGTCTCACACAGGGGCCAGCCAGTTCCTCTGGAGGGCCAGCCACAGGACAGAGAGGCCGAGGCCTTCCCCTGAGAAGAACCTCAGAAGAGCCCTGCTGGGTCAGACCAGGGAGGGTCCCTCTAGTCCAGCCTCCCGTCTCACACAGGGGCCAGCCAGTTCCTCTGGAGGGCCAGCAACACGGCAGAGAGGCCGAGGCCTTCCCCTGAGAAGAACCTCAGAAGAGCCCTGCTGGGTCAGACCAGGGAGAGTCCCTCTAGTCCAGCCTCCCGTCTCTCACAGTGGCCACCCAATTCCTCTGGAGGGCCAGCAACAGGGCAGAGAGGCCGAGGCCTTCCCCTGAGAAGAACCTCGGAAGAGCCCTGCTGGGTCAGACCAGGGAGGGTCCCTCTAGTCCAGCCTCCCGTCTCACACAGGGGCCAGCCAGTTCCTCTGGAGGGCCAGCCACAGGGCAGAGAGGCCGAGGCCTTCCCCTGAGAAGAACCTCAGAAGAGCCCTGCTGGGTCAGACCAGGGAGGGTCCCTCTAGTCCAGCATCCCGTCTCACACAGGGGCCAGCCAGTTCCTCTGGAGGGCCAGCAACAGGGCAGAGAGGCCGAGGCCTTCCCCTGAGAAGAACCTCAGAAAAGCCCTGCTGGGTCAGACCAGGGAGGGTCCCTCTAGTCCAGCCTCCCGTCTCACACAGGGGCCAGCCAGTTCCTCTGGAGGGCCAACAACAGGGCAGAGAGGCCGAGGCCTTCCCCTGAGAAGAACCTCAGAAGAGCCCTGCTGGGTCAGACCAGGGAGGGTCCCTCTAGTCCAGCCTCCCGTCTCACACAGTGGCCAGCCAGTTCCTCTGGAGGGCCAACAACAGGGCAGAGAGGCCGAGGCCTTCCCCTGAGAAGAACCTCAGAAAAGCCCTGCTGGGTCAGACCAGGGAGGGTCCCTCTAGTCCAGCCTCCCGTCTCACACAGGGGCCAGCCAGTCCCTCTGGAGGGCCACCAACAGGGCAGAGAGGCCGAGGCCTTCCCCTGAGAAGAACCTCAGAAAAGCCCTGCTGGGTCAGACCAGGGAGGGTCCCTCTAGTCCAGCCTCCCGTCTCACACAGGGGCCAGCCAGTTCCTCTGGAGGGCCAACAACAGGGCAGAGAGGCCGAGGCCTTCCCCTGAGAAGAACCTCAGAAGAGCCCTGCTGGGTCAGACCAGGGAGGGTCCCTCTAGTCCAGCATCCCGTCTCACACAGGGGCCAGCCAGTTCCTCTGGAGGGCCAGCCACAGGACAGAGAGGCCGAGGCCTTCCCCTGAGAAGAACCTCAGAAGAGCCCTGCTGGGTCAGACCAGGGAGGGTCCCTCTAGTCCAGCCTCCCGTCTCACACAGGGGCCAGCCAGTTCCTCTGGAGGGCCAGCAACACGGCAGAGAGGCCGAGGCCTTCCCCTGAGAAGAACCTCAGAAGAGCCCTGCTGGGTCAGACCAGGGAGGGTCCCTCTAGTCCAGCATCCCGTCTCACACAGGGGCCAGCCAGTTCCTCTGGAGGGCCAGCCACAGGGCAGAGAGGCCGAGGCCTTCCCCTGAGAAGAACCTCAGAAGAGCCCTGCTGGGTCAGACCAGGGAGAGTCCCTCTAGTCCAGCCTCCCGTCTCTCACAGTGGCCACCCAATTCCTCTGGAGGGCCAGCAACAGGGCAGAGAGGCCGAGGCCTTCCCCTGAGAAGAACCTCGGAAGAGCCCTGCTGGGTCAGACCAGGGAGGGTCCCTCTAGTCCAGCCTCCCGTCTCACACAGGGGCCAGCCAGTTCCTCTGGAGGGCCAGCCACAGGGCAGAGAGGCCGAGGCCTTCCCCTGAGAAGGACCTCAGAAGAGCCCTGCTGGGTCAGACCAGGGAGGGTCCCTCTAGTCCAGCATCCCGTCTCACACAGGGGCCAGCCAGTTCCTCTGGAGGGCCAGCAACAGGGCAGAGAGGCCGAGGCCTTCCCCTGAGAAGAACCTCAGAAAAGCCCTGCTGGGTCAGACCAGGGAGGGTCCCTCTAGTCCAGCCTCCCGTCTCACACAGGGGCCAGCCAGTTCCTCTGGAGGGCCAACAACAGGGCAGAGAGGCCGAGGCCTTCCCCTGAGAAGAACCTCAGAAGAGCCCTGCTGGGTCAGACCAGGGAGGGTCCCTCTAGTCCAGCATCCCGTCTCACACAGTGGCCAGCCAGTTCCTCTGGAGGGCCAACAACAGGGCAGAGAGGCCGAGGCCTTCCCCTGAGAAGAACCTCAGAAAAGCCCTGCTGGGTCAGACCAGGGAGGGTCCCTCTAGTCCAGCCTCCCGTCTCACACAGGGGCCAGCCAGTTCCTCTGGAGGGCCACCAACAGGGCAGAGAGGCCGAGGCCTTCCCCTGAGAAGAACCTCAGAAAAGCCCTGCTGGGTCAGACCAGGGAGGGTCCCTCTAGTCCAGCCTCCCGTCTCACACAGGGGCCAGCCAGTTCCTCTGGAGGGCCAACAGGGCAGAGAGGCCGAGGCCTTCCCCTGAGAAGAACCTCAGAAGAGCCCTGCTGGGTCAGACCAGGGAGGGTCCCTCTAGTCCAGCATCCCGTCTCACACAGGGGCCAGCCAGTTCCTCTGGAGGGCCAGCCACAGGGCAGAGAGGCCGAGGCCTTCCCCTGAGAAGAACCTCAGAAGAGCCCTGCTGGGTCAGACCAGGGAGGGTCCCTCTAGTCCAGCCTCCCCTCTCACACAGGGGCCAGCCAGTTCCTCTGGAGGGCCAGCCACAGGGCAGAGAGGCCGAGGCCTTCCCCTGAGAAGAACCTCAGAAGAGCCCTGCTGGGTCAGACCAGGGAGGGTCCCTCTAGTCCAGCATCCCGTCTCACACAGGGGCCAGCCAGTTCCTCTGGAGGACCAGCCACAGGGCAGAGAGGCCGAAGCCTTCCCCTGAGAAGAACCTCAGAAGAGCCCTGCTGGGTCAGACCAGGGAGGGTCCCTCTAGTCCAGCCTCCCGTCTCTCACAGTGGCCACCCAGTTCCTCTGGAGGGCCAGCAACAGGGCAGAGAGGCCGAGGCCTTCCCCTGAGAAGAACCTCGGAAGAGCCCTGCTGGGTCAGACCAGGGAGGGTCCCTCTAGTCCAGCCTCCCGTCTCACACAGGGGCCAGCCAGTCCCTCTGGAGGGCCAGCAACAGGGCAGAGAGGCCGAGGCCTTCCCCTGAGAAGAACACCAGAAGAGCCCTGCTGGGTCAGACCAGGGAGGGTCCCTCCAGTCCAGCATCCCGCCTCACACAGGAACGGGCTGGACTGTAAGTTAAATAGGAGAAGTCAGGTTGGGGCAGTGGCAGAAAAGGCTACTGTGGACTTGAGGTGTATCAAGAGGGGCTTAAGATCCAGACCGCAAGACGTCAGAGTCCCGCTGTACTCGGCATGGGTCAGGCCACACCTGGGGTTTTGTGGGCAGTTCTGGAGGTTTCACTGCAAAAGGGATGTGGACAGAAAGGAGGGGGTGCCCAGGCGAGCAAGGAGGCTGATCGCAGACCAAGAAGCCCTCCGAGGAGGAGAGGCTGAGGGACCTGGGAGTGTTCAGTCCGGAGAAGAGGAGGCGGAGGGGGGACAAGACGGCTCTCTTGAAGGATCTGAAGGGCTGTGTCCCATAGAGGAGGGCAGGGAGCGGTTCCTGTGGGCAGCAGAGGAGAGGACTCGCAAGAAGGGGTTTAGATTAAGGGTGGGGAGGGACCGGCCGGATCTTAGGGAAACAGGAAGAGTCGTGCCGCAGTGGGATCGGCTGCCCAGGGAGGTGGGGAGCTCCCCCTCGCTGGCAGTCTTTAAGCAGCCGCTGGACAAACCCTTGCCAGGGATGCTCTGGGCTGGTCCTGCACTGAGGAGGGGGCTGGCCTGGATGGCCTGTAGGGCCCCTCCCAGTTCTACGAGTCTGTGGCTGGCCAGTCACTGGGTGAGACAGGATGCTGGACAAGACGGACCCTCCCTGGTCTGACCCAGCAGGGCTCTTCCGATGTCGTTAGGGGGGCTCAGAAGCCTCACCTCCCGCTGCTTTCTCTGTGCTGCTCCGGGGGGGGGGGGCGTCCCCTCACACCCTGCTCATCAGAACAAAAGATACGTCAGCCACGGGCAGTTCCCGCCTGAACACCCGTGTCGTGCAGTTCCCCTCTGGCCAGCCACTCCCTCTGCCTCTACCTCGCAGGCTCGTTGTGAAGCTGGACGAGGGGTAGGAGCTCGGGACAGAGACAGAGGGAAGAAACCGAGGGCCAGTCTTACCCTGGTGAGAGTGTCCGTGGCCGGGGGGCTTTGCCTCAGCATGGGAGTGGCCTCCTCCTTCTCCGTGGTGGGCGTGAGGCTCTGGGAAAGAGAGGGAGGGAAAGGGGTCAGGGAGGGCAGGAGGGAGGACCTCCCCCCGCCCCCCGGAGCCAGAGGGCCCCCGCGACTCACCCAGGGCGTGAGGGATGAGGTGCAGGAAGGCGTCCCCCAAGAGGCCCCCCGAGGCAAAGCTCAGCAGCAGCTTGAGGAGGGCCTGGTGCTGGGCCGAGTTGGACTCCACCGGGATCAGGAAGAGGATGAAGTACGGGGCGGCGCTGATGAGGAGGGTGGCCCCGATGGCCTGCGGGAGGAAGCAGAGGGCGAGGCGGGGGAAGGTCACACCGGCACAGCAACCCTTCCTGCCCGGCTCCAGGAGGCCCCTCCGAGTCCAGACCCCCTTCTCGGGCACAGCGAACGCCAGCCAGTCGCTCCCCAGGACCTTCTGACCGTGGCTCACCATGCCGTAAGATGCCGCGAAGCCTCCCTGCCTCACTCAAAGCGGAGGAGGGATTCGTGGCGGTTTTGGCGGAGGCCAAATTAGAAATCGCCCGCCAGGAAAGAACCACGGCTGGAAAGACCCGGAGGACAGACCCGGTTGGGGCAGGGGGGAGGCCCACCAGACCAAAACCCCGAGAAGCGAGGCCAGGCGGGGTGTGCTTGGGTCTCCCCCTGGGAAGGCGGGACTGTCGCGGAATCAGGGCTGGATTGAGCCTCCGTCCTCCGCTAAACCTCCGGCACACCCAGGCGACTTTGATTTCTATAGCGGAGAGCCTCGGTCATTGAATCTGTGCTTCTGTTTCCCAGGAGGCTTCCGGACACTCAGCAAAGTGCCGTGGCCTTCAGATACCAATGACCCTGGACACGACTTCTGCCTCACAGGACTTTTGCCCTCTGAGGGTGTTTCTGCTTTGCAGCAGTCGGGAGTCACTACCCAATTCGAAACAGATAAAAAGTACCTGTGAGGAGCTTCCTTGGCTCTCTGAGTCAACCTAGCGTAACCCAGCTTTCCTTGACCTTCCGGACCCCTGAGATAGATACACAGCTTTGTTATGTGTGTCGTCACAGACTGGAGGGACTGTGAGGTTAGCCCCGGTGGGTGGGAAAGGGTACTTAACCTCTGACTTTAGCCTGGTTCCTGGTCATTCTGATCAACCCGCCTGCTGTTATGGGTCTCGCCAGAGCAGCCAAGGATCTCCTTTATAGAATTTCAGGCACACTTTGTTTACGTCTTCGGGTTGTGTTGAAATATTCTGTGTTGAAATGCTACAAAAATGTTTCCTGACTGAAGCGCGCGAGCCAGCTTCGGCGGGAAGGATGGGGTATAAATCCAATAAATAAATAAATGAGTTCTGGTTTAGAACAAGTGTCTGTCTGTCGGTCTCTCTCCTGATGCAGCTCTCTCCCCCCCCCCCCACAAATGAACAGGGTGGGGATGGGAGGGCGTGAAAAGGTTCCTGCACCCCCCTCATTCCCCCAGCCATGACCCAGCCAGAACCCCACATGGGAGGCCCTGGAAGAGCTCCACCCCCTGCCCCAAGTCTGCTCAGGCGAGAGCAAAGCCTGTGCCAGACCGCAGACAGTGCCCCCCAGCCCCCGGGTAGCCTCAGGCACGGACACTCACGTAGGACCACAGCTGGACCGGCTCCAGCCTCTCTCTCCTCAGAGACGGCTTCCCGTGGCCGTGGACGGACCCGGCTGGGCTGGGACCGCTGGCCCCCTGCGAGTGGCTGTGAACTTGCTGGTGAGGATCCTCATGGGAATGGGCGTGGCTGTGTCCGTGATGGGGGCCCTCGTGAGCGTGCCCGTGCGAATGGCTGTGCCCATGGTGAAAATCCTCATGAACGTGCCTCTGGGAGTCGCCGTGCGAGTGGCTGTGCCCGTGATGGGGGTCCTCGTGAGCGTGCCCGTGCGAATGGCTGTGCCCACGGTGAAAATCCTCGTGCGTGTGCCCGTGATGGGAGTCCTCGTGCCCGTGATGGGGGTCCTCGTGAGTGTGCCCATGCGAATGGCTGTGTCCACGACTGGGGTCCTCGTGCCCATGGCTGTGCCCATGGTGAAAATCCTCGTGCTCGTGGGGAGCTTCCTCGTGAACATGCCCCTGGAAGTCGCCATGCGAGTGGCTGTGCCCGTGATGGGGGTCCTCATGTGAATGGCCGTGCCAGATATCCTCCTGCCCGTGGTGAGCGTGGCCATGGTGCAAGTCCCCGTGAGAATGCTCACGGCCGTGGAAGCCTTCGTGCGAGGAGACGGACCACATCAGCATCGTGCAGACCGTCACGAAGGCGCCTGCACCCAAGAGCCCGGCTCCCTGGGGCCACCTGCGGGTGGCCATCCTCCTGGTTCTGCCAGGGAGAAGGAGAGTCAGTCCCCTGGGAGACAAGGAGGCCCGTCTGCACATGCCCCGCCCCGTCTCTCTGACCCTGGAAAGCTCCCCCCGAGGGCCACACCCTCTCAGGCCCTGCAAAAAACTTCCCACCCCTCTCTGGAGCAGGCCCCCCCAATTTCCTCCCCCCTTTTCCTTCTGGTCCCACCACCCCGTCCAGGCGACACAATCCTGTGCCTTCACTTGGCCGTTACCCGACCGGAGAAAGAAGACGCCTCCCACCTAAATCCTTCTGATCTGCTGGGACAGCAACCTCCCTTCAGCTCCCTGCCCCTCTTCAGCAGCCACTCTATGCCGTCCCCCCCAGTCCATGGCATCCGGGTTCCGTCTCTGCTACACCTTCTCCGCCCGCCCAGCTTGGGCCAGCCTCCCTCCGTTCTCCCACAGCCCTGGAAGGCTCAGTGGCCGCTCGTTCAGATGTTCAGGAGCCCCGGTATGAAGCGTGGGGGTGACAGGCATCACCCCCGAGGGAGAGGCGATGGAGGGAAACTGCCAATCGCCTCCGCAGCTCCAGCAAGGATGGGTGGGCCGATCGAACTGAGGCCAAACGGTGGCAGCTTGATCTGAACAGGGAAGACGGCCAGGCGGAAGGGGGAAGCGGTGCCCGCAACAGAGAGCATCCGGCAAGGGCGCTCTCAGTCACGAGGGCGGGCCCCGAGACCAGGGAGAAGCGTGCCAGGCCCAGCTTCCGCACTAGCCTCCATCAGGCGCATAGCCAGGACTTCGTGGCTTGTGTGGGGCAAAAAAAAAATTCTGGTGGAGTCTTGTGAGCAAAAATTCTGCCCTGTGAGCTACTGGCATTAAAGCTGTGAGATTTGGCGACTGCATCAATTAGTTTGCTCTGGAGCCATCCTTCCTGAGCCGAGACAAAAATGTGTGAGCCGGAGGCTAAAAAACTGTGATCTAGCTCACACTAACTCAACTTAGAGGGAACACGGGTGGGTCTGCCATTATTTGTCATAATGAAGGGGGTTGGCAAGAGCCCCTCCTGCAAGATTTAAAGGGAGCAGGTGGCCTGTCGATCAGCTGAAGGGCCCTTTCAATCTTTCAGGAGGGGGAGAGAGGTGTGTGCACTGCCCCTCTCTTCTTCACAAGCACTCTTCTTCACTGTGTGAGAAGCAGTGGGGGGGGGCTTTAAGGAAGGGGGCAGAGCCCCCAATAGCCCCACTGTCTGCAGCGACAGACCAGGCCCCCGTTTCAAGCAGAGGAGCTCCTCGGCAAGGGGCTGAAAGAGTTGCTGGATGTTTGGGAGACCGGCTTCTCCTCGGAACGGCCCCACGGCAGTTGCCATCCCCTCAGCAACCTCGGGCAGCCCACTCTGCCTGGCACGGCAGGGCCTTCTTTGCTGTGGCCTCTCCGCAGCTGCAGAGGAGCCTTCTGGGAAGGGCGGAGACTCAGGTGTCGCCTTGGGCACTGCATCGTTGCAGGTTAGGCTTTTTGTTTTGCCTGCCTGCCTTCCTGCCTCTGGCACACGCCCCAGGGCTCTCTCTGCATGTTGAGATTTGAAAACAGGAGGAGATGGTGAAGCAAATAACAAATGAACTGGAGGAGCTGGGGAGGAAGGAGAGGAGGGGGACCTCCATGCTCTGTCCAGGATCCCCCCCCCTCCGTTGGACTCCACCCCGCGCCCCCCCCCATCCATTGGGTCCCCCCATTTCTCTGACCCCCCCCTCCGTTCTATCCCGGCCTCTATGGTCTTGGAGGTCCCGGGGGGGCCTTTCTATCCCTCCCCCCACTCCCGCTCTCTATGGACAAGGACGATCCTCACCCCCGGTCCTCCAGGATCCGTTAGCTCCGGCTCAAGCCTGACGTGGCATCCCGGCCCCGCCCACCGGCCCCCAAACCTCGCGGGAACTTTCCCGCCTCGTCCCGAAGCCCGGCCTCTAAAGGGAGCGCTCGTTGCCCTTCGGTGACATGGCGCCGTCGCAGTTCTCCTGCCCTTAATAAAGATGGCGGGCGACACAGGTTCTGCCGGAGGCGGGAAGGGGAGTGGGAAGGAGGAGAGACGAGCACTCAGCTTGCCCTTAACAAAGATGGCGGCCGCTACGAGGCATCGTCAGCTCCGCCATTTTCCGTAAGGGCAAAGCGAGGCCTGCTCTCAAGCAATCGTGGTGAAAACATTCTGTTTGTTTAGTTAACGACGAGCCACGTCAAAAAAAAACACCTCCTCGTGCGCGTCTTTCTGCGCCGCCCCTCCGCAGGGAAGAGGAGGGTTTTTTCTCTTCGGTGCGTGCCGCTGTGCATGCCGGGTAACCGAGGCGGCCATATTCCTTCCTTCCCCCAGTGCCTTGTGGGAGAACTAGCCAACTCCTCCGGGGTCCGAAGGCGCGCGGTGCATGCCGGGCGCCTCCCACCCCGCGCCGCCGTCCGGCCTGCCCAATCGTCGCCTCCCGCGCGCGGTGCCTGCTGGGAGTCTGGCCAAGGCCCGAGCCGAGGAGCAGGAGGCGCGCGGTGCATGGTGGGTAAGGCGGCGCTGGCGCAGCCGTGCGTTGGGGTTTGGGGGGGGGAGAGAGAGGGAGGGAGCGCGGGGGCCCGGCCGCGGCCCGCGAGGTGCATCGTGGGTAGGGGGGGGGACCCGAGGCCGCCGCAGCCAGGAGTGGGCGGCCGTCGCCGGACCGGGCCCTGCGGGGGTGGAGGAGGGTATTACGGCGCCCCCCGCCCCGCCCCGCCATGGGAGACTCGGCACGGGCCGCGCCAGGCGGAGGAGGAGGACTCGGTGGTACGAGATCTAGGGCGAGCCCCCCCCCCACTGCAAAGGCCTGGGAGGCGGGGGGGGGGGGAGGAAGAGAGAGAAGACAGTGGGGGGGGGGCAACAAGGCCTGGGGGGGAGGAAAGGCTCCCCCCCCCCTCGGTGATGGGGGCAGAGAGGCTGCTGCTGCTGCTGCTGTGGGGTGCTGCTGGGGCGGGGGGGGGTGCGTAGACGTCATCGGCAGCTTCTGCTGCTTTTCCTCTCCCCCCCCCCCCCGCCCCCCAGGGGGGAGCAAAAGAGTTGGAGGCTTCAGGCTGTTGGTTCTTCTCCAGCAGGGTTGGTTTGTGCCCTGCTCGGGAGTTCCCCAGCCAGGCTGGGAGGAGCCCTGGTGCGGCACGTCGGCTGCGCCCAGCTACGGAGCCGAAGGAGACCTGCCTGCAGCCGCTGTCCAAGCTCGGGTTGAGAGAGAGCTGGGCAGAGAGGCTGTTTCTGGCATCCTTTAGGTGGAGCTGGGTGGGGGCTGCAGGGGCTCAAGTGGTTTCTAGTTCAGCAGTTCGAGACCCGAGTGCCGCATGACGGAGTGAGCTCCCATCTCTGGCCCCAGCTCCTGGCAAACTTGCAGTTCTAAAGCAAGAAATTGCAAGTAGATAAATAGGTATCGCTTTGGTAGGAAGGTAACAGCGTTCCGTGCGCTTTGGCGTCTAGTCATGCCGGTCACGTGACCACGGAAATGTCTTTGGACAGCGCTGGGTCCTCAGCTTGGAAATGGAGATGAGCACTGCATCCCTAGAGTTGGATTCGACTGCCTTTCGAGCAAAGGAAACCTTTATCTTTAAATGGAGCTGGGGGCAGTGCTCCCTTTAAGCTGTGGAGTGTTGTGAGCAAAAATTCTTCTTTGTGAGCTACTGGCATGAAAGTTGTGAGCCAGCGATTGGGCTGCTGCATGAATCAGTTTGCTCTGAAGCCAGCCTTCCTAAGCTAAGTCAAAAATCTGTGAGCTGGAGGCTAAAAAACTGTGAGTTAGCTCACCCTAACTCAGCTTAGAGGGAACACTGGCTGGGGGGCGGTGCATTCCTGCTGGGTTGCCGCCTCTCTGCAGCCACAGGACAGGCAGAAGCCCAATAGGGGAAGCTTTCAGTCTCCCAAAGCTCTGTGCCTCCCTGTACCTAGAACCTCTCTTTGCATGTCGGCTCTTGGTAAAGTGCCCATTCTGTGCCAGAAAATACATAGCAATCTGAAGGCATCTGGATGTGTTAGAATTTCCTTGGGTGTCTTTCAAGGGGAGGGGCTGTGAATCAGTGGTAGAGCGTCCGTTTGGCCAAATGCTCCCTCTAAGCTGTGGAGTCTTGTGAGCAACAATTCTGCTTTGTGAGCTACTGGCATTGAAGTGGTGAGGGAGCGATTTGGCAGCTGCATAAATCAGAATGCTCTGGAGCCATCCTTCCCGAGCGAAGACAAAGATGTGTGAGTCGGAAGCTAAAAAGCTGTGAGCTAGCTCACACTAACTCAGTCTAGAGGGAATGCTGGCTTTGGTCCCCAGTTCAGTCCCCGGCATCTCCCGTTTAAAAGGCCCAGGTAGGAGGTGCGATGTGGAAGACCTCAGCCCGAGACCCTGCAGAGCCGCTGCCCGTCTGAGTAGACAGTAATGACATTGACGGACCAAGGGTCTGATTCGGCATGGCGGCTTCATATGTTTTAATGCTCCCTTCATGAGTCTTGGTCTTCACCGTTTGAACATCCCTGACTGTGACAGAGGAAGTCCAGATGCGGCTGGTGCAGACAGAGTGGGATTCCGTTGGCACTGGTCTCTTCAGCATGTTTATTGTTTGTCCGCTGAGCCTAGCAGGGACTTTCCAAGACGCAGGGAGAGCTTTCCTGACCTTGTAGAGGTGGGCAGGAACCAGCCCCAGAGCTTTGTCCAGGCAAACCAGAAGCTCTTTCCATGTGCCACCCTAAGCAAGGTCTTGAGCCCTGGACGCCTTTCCCCCACAGTGAAAAGGACAGTCCTGTGCTAAGCTCCAGGGCTCTCCTGTGCTCCTTTGCATCTGGACATGCAACAGCTGGGGAAAGAGGGTTGAAAAAAGTAACTGAGCGGTGGGCCTTCCTTTTCTTGGTGTGGAGGCCGCGGGTGTGATTTTTGTGTACTGCTGCAAGAGTGTTCGGTCCCAGCACGGTTGCCGTGTTATCCAGGCTCTGGTGTGGAAATGGAGATCTTTCCCCATGTTGGGAGTCGCTCTCTGTACTCTAGGCTGTTTTTGGAAGTGAGGGATGTGATTATCCTGCGTTGCAACAGGACCCTTTGGTGTCTGAGCTGGCTGTCGCTTTCCCTGTGGGTGTGGTGGTCGGGGAAAGAGAGGTTGGCGCCCTCTGACTCTGGACATCCCCCCTTCCAGTCTCCGTGGTTAGGAGCTACTTGTGGACCTCTCCTCCGTGAATCTGGCCAGTCCCCTTTTAAAGCTGTCTGTGCCTGTGGCCATCACCACATCCTCTGGCAGCGAATGCCACATTTTAATCACTCTTTGCGTAAAGTAGTCTTTCCTTTTGTCCATCCTGAATTTCCTGCCCATGGGCTTCATGAGAGGCCCTCGAGTTCCAGTCTTTTGGGAGAGGGAGAAAAGGTTCTCTTGGTCATCTCTCCCCACCCGGGGCCTAAGCTGAGAAGTCCCCGAGACTCTTCAGCCTTTCCTTGTAGGGAATCTGCTCCAACCCCCTTCCTCATCTGGGTTGCTCTTTGTCGTACTTTTTCCAGCTCTGCCGTGCCCCTTTTGAGAGACGGTGGCCAGAACTGCAGCATTCCGATGGAGGCCGCGCCACAGATTTGTACAGGAACATTACAATATTGGCTGTTTTATTTCCACTCCCTTTCCTAATAAGAACAGAGTTTGCCTTTTTCATTGCCGCTGCCATCCCCTGAGTCAACATTTTGACTTTTTCATTGTGCAATCCACCACACCCCCACGGTCTGTCTGCTCTGCTGGTTCAGAGCCGTCAGCAGATATCTAAAAGTTCAGGGTTTTTTTTTTGCTACGTTGAGCTTCCTTTGCTGTGTTTTTGCCCACTTGCTCAGTGCAGAGAAACCCCCCTGAAGCTCTTCACAACCCCCCTTGGGTTGTCACCATCCTGAATAATTCGGTATCCTCCACCTCCGGCTGTTACAGTGCTCCCTCCCAAGTATCTTAAAGAGCACCGGCCCCATTGCTGATATCTGTGGGACCCCGCTGCTCGCTGATCTCCACTGTGAGAACTGTCTTCTGTATGCCCACTGGGGCCTGTTGTTTAACTCCTTCCTAAGGAGACCCGTCCTCTTATCTCAGGAATGCTGTGTTTGCTCAGATGAGGCACTTCACAGAAACCCTTTTGAAAGTCCAAGTGTATCGTGGCTGCTGGATTGCTCTTGTCCACGTGTTTCTGGACCTCTTTAGTAACAGCTTCAGCGAATGCCCCTGGAACAGAGGATGGCCAAGTGGCCTGTAATCCTCTGGATCTCCTCTCGGCTCCTTTTAAAAATGTGGGTTGACCCCGGCCACTTTCTAGCGGCCTGGCACCGAGGCTGACTTTAGTGACAAGTTACAGGCATTGCTAGCTTCAGAGGGCAGGCCTGTGGGTCTCCAGTTAAAGAACTCGACTTGAATCCAGGAGCGCCTCAGAGAGGTGGGTCTCTTCAGAAAAAGTCCGGGGGAGGGCAGCAAGTAGGGTTAGGGGGTGAGTGCACCTTTCCCTCGCGGAAAAGCTGAAGAGTCTGGGACTTTCCAGTTTAGAAGAGGGACGACTGAGGAGGGGAAATGGTAGGGGCTCATAATATTATACTGGGGGTGGAAAGAGTTGACGAAGAAAACGTTTTCTCTCTCTCCCAACGTACTAGAACTCCAGTGTGCCAATGAAGCTGATGGGTAGTAGTTTCACAGGGGACAAAAGGAAATACTTCTTTACACAGAGAGCGATTAAAATGTGGAAAGTGCTGCCAGAGGATGCGGTGATGGCCACAGGCACAGACGGCCTTGAAAGGGGATTGGAGAGAAGAGAAGAGATGGGATTTATACCCTGCCCTTCACTCGGAGTCTCAGAGCGGCTGACAAACTCCTTTCCTTCCCCCCCCCCCCCCACAACTGACCCCCTGTGAGGTCGGTGGGGCTGAGAGAGCTCTTTCGAGAACGGCCCTTTCAAGGACAGCTCTTGTCAAAACCACGGCTTGCCCACGGTTATCCAGCAGCTAGCTGCACGTGGAGGAGTGGGGAATCAAACCCGCTTCTCCCAGATTAGAGTCCGCGCACTTAACCACTACCCCAAACGGGCTCTCCTCCGGATTCATGGAGGAGAGGTCTGTCAGTGGCTAACGGCCGTGGTGACTCGGGGGGCTCCGCATCCAGAGGCCGAGCCAGGAGGCAACACCGGGGAGGGTCTTGGCCTCTCTGCTCTGTTGTTGGCCCCTGAGGGAGACAGCGTGTGGGACTGGAGAGACCACCGGTCTGATCCCGCAGGGCTCTTCTTCTGTTCCAAAGGAGCTACTGGACTTCAGCGTATATATTTGTTAGCAAATCAGCCCCTTCCTGTGAGAGGTTGTTGAAAACTCTCAGCTGGGTGCCATTTGGACCGTGAGACTGCTCCGTCTGCCTGGTGGGCCTAGGACTTCCTTTGGTGGCCTCCGTTTGTTTCTGTCCTTCAGGCCCCCTCCGCAGGAACAGGAGGGGTCTGTGCGCCCCACTTCCCCCTCTGAAAATGGATGCAGAGAGCTCCTTGAGGCTTCGCTGTCCTCTCCCCAGCTTCCTCAAGCCGTCATTCATTCCTTGGTCATCCAGTGGCCCAACGGCCTTCCTGGCCGTTTTCTTGCTGGTCGTGCATTTGAAGAAAGGCTCATTGTTTGCCTTAACGGTTCTAGCAGTCAGCGCCTTGAAGGCTTTCTTAGACCTGTGTCCAAACCCTTGGGTGGCCGGGGGCTTTCTTCCTCAGCCTGGCCCACCTGGCAGGGGGGCTGTGAATGTGGAACGGGCGTCGGTTCACCTTTGGGGGAAGAGCCAGACGCGAGCAATCAACGGATCGCTGTCCAGGACCAGCAGGGGCTTTGTGCTGAGAACCGGCGCTTTGTGGAGGCCTGGCCTTTTGCGATCCTCGTGCGGGCAAGGGAGCCGTGTTTTCGCTTGTGTTCCTTAGCTCAGGGCACCCAGGGCTGGCCGGGAGGAGGTCCAGGTGCCTGGTTTGGGGCGCCGGTTGTGGCTGGGAAGACTCTGAGTCGGGGGGCTTCAGAGGGGACCAGGGACAGCTCTCCCTGATGTGTCGTCCAAAGGGCTGCCCAGAGAAACCTCTTGAGCAAGGGCTCACTCTTTTCTGAGCTCCCGTTTTCCCCCAGCCCTCTGATGGGGCAAGGCGGGGGGAGGGATGGTCAGCCCCCCACACCTCGAGGGGGCTCTGAGAGGACTCTTCCACTCACTGCTTCTGGCAAGCCAGGCAGCCCCCAAAGACTAGCCCAGATAGCTCAGTTAGACGGACAGGACAGAAACGTGAGCTGGTGTTGTCAAGTGCTTTAAAGCAGGAGGTCTTTGCCAGTGCCGTCAGCCTGTGGAACTCACTGCCACAGGGTTTTGGCTCTCAAAGGTGCTGTGGGGTGTTGCCCAGCTCTGCTCCCGAGGCAGGCTGTTGGGAGGAGGGAGGGGGCAGAGTCCACCGTTGTGCCACAGGGTGGGAAGTCTGTTGTGCAGAGGTCATTCAGGAGGAGGCCTTGAAGGAGCGAGAGGAAGGTGGCAGACTCCCAAGGCAGGAAGTCCCAGTTGCTCCACCCTGGTCCAGTTAATGGCTCTACTATTGGGCGGGGGGGGGGGAGTGAGCCAGCACGGGGCACTGAAAAGACTGGCAAAGGGTTTGCCAGTCAGCATGGGCAGCTGTGCCCGCCATGCTTCCCTTGCAGGCGGGATCCAGTCCCTCCCACTCCACTGCCGCCTTGCCTGGCTCTGCTAGGGTTGGGGGCTTGCTGGGCCTCCGTCTCCCTCTGCCCCGTGGCTGACCCCCAGGGGTGGTGACGGCTTGCAGTCTGCCCCACCACCCTGGACCACCCCTGGGGTGTTTCTCCCCCCCCCCCATGCCGCTTCCCCTCTAAGGCTGTTCGGTGGTTCTGTCCAGGAGAGGGGCTCCACACTGTGTGAAAAATGCTCTCAGATCTTCAGGCTTTTCGGCTGAATAGCTGGTCCTATCTAAAGGCAGCCGGACTCCTGGGTTCCTTTCTGGTCTCCTGGGCACCGGCGGGTAGTCAGGAAGCCCGGTGGTCATGTGATCCCTTGCCGCTTTTGCAAAATATCCAGAGAGGAAGCCAGAGCGGGGCAGGCCTTTCTGGGGAAGTGCTGGTGGGGTGGGAAGGGGAAGGAGCCAGGGCTTGTGCGCCTTGGGGGTTGCAGCTGAGCTGATCCCCCCCCCCCGTCTCTCTCCCTCCCTCCCTCCCTCCCCTCCTCTCAGACTGCAGGAGCCCCGACAGTTCTTCTCTCAGCTCGTCTCCTCCGCTGCTGCGGGGCACAGGAACCTCCCCCCCGCCTGAGCCTTCGGCCCCCCTCCACCCTTCTATGATTGGCTCGGCCATGACCACCTCCCTCGGTGGGCTGGGGTCCCCCTTCCCTGTCATCAGCTCTTCCATGGGCTCCCCGGGCCTTCCCGCCACCCCCTCCATCGGCTATGGGCCCGTCAGCAGCCCCCAGGTAAGCAGGGCCCCCCTCCCCCCCCCGGCTGGCTGGCTGGCTGGCTGGAGGGCGGTGCTTGTGGAGGCGGTGCGAGAGGGGAGCCCCCCGAGTGCACCCATCGGGCTCCTTTACAGCTCCCCCCCCCCTCCCCCCAGATCAACTCCACGGTGAACCTCTCGGGACTCCATTCGGTCAGCAGCTCGGACGACGTCAAGCCCCCGCTGGGCATGAGGGTGGTCTCCGGCCATGCCCACGGCAACATGATGCCCGGCAAGCGCCTCTGTGCCATCTGTGGCGACCGGTCGTCAGGTGCGCGGATGCGCTTGGAGCCAGGAGCCGGCGTGGCGGGGTGCTCGTGGGGGAGGGCCGGGGAGGGCGGCGCAGAGTTTGGCGGGGCGCTCAGGCGGGGCGGGGGTGGTCGCGTGGGTGGGGGGGCCGGGCGGCCTGCCCGCAGGGGTTGGGCCTGCTGTGAGCCAGGCTGCTCAGTCCCTGCCTTCCTCCCGGCCGGCCCCCCTCCCTCCCTCCCTCCCTCGGTCCCGCAGGGAAGCACTACGGGGTGTACAGCTGCGAAGGCTGCAAGGGGTTCTTCAAGCGCACCATCCGGAAGGACCTGACCTACACCTGCCGCGACAACAAGGACTGCGTCGTGGACAAGCGCCAGCGCAACCGCTGCCAGTATTGCCGCTACCAGAAATGCCTGGCCACCGGCATGAAGCGCGAAGGTAGCGGGCGGGGGGGGTGCAGCTAGGGCAGGCCCCGGGTGGGGGAGGCGGCTGGGGCGCAGGCCACCCCGCCTGGGTCTCGCAGGAGGGGCGGCCGGACTGGCCGGAAGGGCAGCAGTGTGTGGCCGGGGGGGGGGTGTCGCCACACACGCTCCTCGCTGTGTCGGCAGGCTTGGAGCCCTGGGGAAGAAGAAGAAAGGCCCCTCTCTGCGGGAGAGTAAGGGTGGGGCGGCTGCTAGGCCTCACCGCTCGGAAGGCGCCCCCCACGCAGGAAGCAGTGGCAGCGGTTGATCTCTGTGCTCGTCCTCCTCCCGCCGCGGAGTCCCCCGCTGGTGCTTCCCTCGGCCCCCGGGCTCGGAGGGAGCAGCAGCGGTGGGCGTTGCCTTGCTGCCCCCCCACCCCCCCGTGAGGCGGCACGGGCCGCTCTCCGTGCCCCTCTTGCCTTTGGGGGGCGGCTGCCACCCTTCGGCAAGAGGGAGAGGCGGAGAGCCGCCCGTGCAGCCTGGTTCGTCGGTGGCCTCTCTCTCTCTCTCTGGGCCACGTCCTTCGCCAGCGAGAGCGAGAGAGAGGGGCTGCGTCTCCCTTCAGCTGGCTGCCGGCCCTCTTTGTAGGGCAGCGGCTGGCCTGTCTCCTACCACGCCCCTTCCTCTTCCTTCTCTCCGAGGTGTGGGGTGGGGGCGCCGGGATGGGCAGCCGACCTGTCTCTAACCCCCTCCTTTCTCCCCCCCCCACCCGCCCACCCCCCGTGCGCCCAGCGGTGCAAGAGGAGCGCCAGCGTGGCAAGGACAAGGAAGGGGAGGGGGAGTTGGCCGGGGGCGGGGCCAACGAGGACATGCCCGTGGAGAAGATCCTGGAAGCCGAACTGGCCGTGGAGCAGAAGTCGGACCAGAGCGTGGACGGATCCGGCTCGGGGGGCAGCTCGGTGAGTTGGGGGTGTGGTGCTGCGGGATCAGAACGCTCACCCCGGACCTTTGACACCAGCGAGGTAAATATCGAAAGGGGCAGCAGAACTCCTTAACGGGGGGTGGGGGGTGGGGGGGGTCGCTGTGGGGCGAGGGTGCTGTGGCCGTCTCTAGCAGGGCTGGGGCGGAGGGATCCAGGCCAGCTCGCAGAGCGAACGGCTCCCCTGAGCTGGGTGGTCGACTGGCGAGGGGCTCGGGTGGGCAGCGGGAAGGGGCGGGCAGAGGCCCTGGTGCCAGGGGGCTCATGCGATCCTCGCCCACACGCGTGCCACCCACCTGCCTGTCTGCCTCTCTTCCATCTTGCAGCCGAACGACCCCGTGACCAACATCTGCCAGGCCGCCGACAAGCAGCTCTTCACCCTGGTGGAGTGGGCCAAGCGCATCCCCCACTTCTCCGAGCTGCCCCTTGATGACCAGGTCATCCTGCTGCGGGCGGGTGAGTCCCAGGGAAGGGGGCCGGCCCATGGCTTCAGTGGGGCTTTTAGGGGCTCTGCCCCCCCCCAAGGACACACCCTCACGTTAATGCTTTTTTGAATCACTTTAAAACATTTTTTTAGAGGCGTGTGCTCCTTTAAGCAGAGTGGGGTACTGTGGTTGACTGATTCTCTGCACTGAGCAAGGGGGTTGGAGTAGGTGACCTCTAGGATCCTTTCTATCTCTGTGTCAAGAAACTGGTCTCCTTTAAGAGAGTTTTTCTGCCTGAGGGTTAGCTTTCTTGGCTACAGAAGTCATCACCCTCACCTGCCGGCTTGTTATCAGAATTGTTGCTTAGGCTGGCCGTGGGGATTAACTTGCAGAGGCTGAACAGTGTCATCTGAAGTTGCTGGCAGCACTGAGAACCTCAGCCCCACCAGGAAAAATTTGGCCCACAAGCCACAAAATCTTGGCTACTGGCCTGGAGGAGGGGCGCCTCTTGCTGCTGAGGGGGCTGTCTTAAACTGCTACAGGCCCCTCCTTGCATTTAGTTAGTTATTTATTTATTTATTTTGTATCCCGCCCTCCCCGCCAGGCAGGCTCAGGGCGGCTTACAGACAATAGGTTCAAACAATTAAAACACAGTATTTGAATAAAATCACAATACAGAATAAAACATCTCGTAAAGTGCTAGTGCAGTTCCTGGCCGGTGGCGGCATTCTCAGCATCCATCTGATGCGACCACCACTGTAGCCTGGGTTCTGTCAGGCTGCGGATCCTGTTGTTAAGCTGATGTTGGAGTTGGGGCCATGGCCTTGTTCTTAGAAGGGCGGCCCCCTAATCGAAGGCCTGGCGGAAGGGCTCCGCTTGACTGGCCCTGCGGAACAGTAGAAGGTCCTGCAGGGCCCTGATGGCATCCGGGAGCTCATTCCACCAGGACGGGGCCGCCACTGAGAAGGCCCTGGCCCGCGTCACAACTAGCCTGGCTTCTTTAGGGCCTGGAAGGGCGAGATGGTTTTGGGACCCCGATCTTAGTGCTCTCTGGGGAACATGTGGGGAAAGGCAGTCCCTTAGGTAGGTAGGTCCCTGACCATCTAGGGCTTAAAAGGTAAGAACCAGCACCTGGAACCGAGTTTGGTATGCTCTAGGCAGCCAGTGCAGCAGGACCAAGTGCAAAAGCAGCACTGATGTTACAGTGTTGGACTTGCGTGCAAATCCTTGCTTAGAAATGTGAAGGCCCGGAAAAAGACTGGAAAAATTCGGGGGGAAACCGTTCCCCGCCTGCCCGTTTTTTTCCTGAAGGCTTTTTTTGGTTTTTTCCCAAAAAATTTAAAAAAGAAAAGAAAAAAAATTGATTATGGAACATTTTATTTTAACATGATGAATAAAATATTTTAAGACAAGGTGTTCAAATATTTTCCAAATCATTTCTAAAATATATGTATGGTATCAGATTAATCTAATTTCTGTGCACTGAAGACAAGCAAGTCCTAGGTTACAAACTGAACTCTCCAATATGAATAATCGTTACTTCTGGATTTTTAAAAATTGTTTCATGGAGGGTTTTTTTGTTGTTTCCACATAAACTAGTAAACCCTTCAGGAGATCATTGCTCCATTTGTTACAATTTCAAATAAATATTATTTAAAAAGTAAATTTTGTTTGTAATAATTGTTTGGACACACTATATTTTTAATATGCTAGTTGTGATAATTTCATGCCAAGTAAAATTGTCCATAGTCATATTTTATGTTCCTAAAGTAACAGAATGACTTTCAGTCTGGAAAAGAAAAAAAGAAGCATTTTTGTAGCATTTTCCCCCAATTTTTCCAAAAAATTCCATTTTTTTCCGGGGGGGGGAAATGGAAAGAAACTGGGGGGGTTTCCAAACTTCAAAATTTCTGGAAATTTTACATCTCTGTCCTTGCTGCCCCCTGGAGTTCACGGGGCCAGTTGTCCTCTCTCAACCTCTATGGAGAGATTGGGATCACCCCCTTCCAAGATACCCCCTTGTATTCTTTGTTGGGGGTGGGGACTTGTAGTGGCTTACAGTCTCCTTTCCCTCCCCCTCCCCACAACAGACATATGAGGCGAAAGCCTGACCTGGCAGTCACAGGGCTGAGGAAAGGCTACAGGGAGCTGGAACAACTACCAAAGAGAAAAGAAGAAGAGATTGGCTTTATACCCGGCCCTTCGCTACCCAAAGGAATCTCAGAGCGGCTTACAGTCTCCTTTCCCTCCCCCTCCCCACAACAGACGCCCTGGGAGGTGGGTGGGGCTGAGAGAGCTCTCCCGAGAACTGCCGCCAAGTTGATTAACGGGCTGGAGCACCTTTCCTAGGCCTCCGGGACTTCTACTTTTAGAAAAAAGATGACTTTTTAGAAGTTTAGAAATCTTTTAAGTTTGGGAAAGGGAGGGGGACATGATAAAAGGTATAGAATATTATGCACAGCGTAGAGAGAACAGTCAGTTTTTTCCCTGCCTGTTCTACACTGAGGGAGATCTCGGGGGCATTCCGTGCAGGCACTGCTGCGCACGAGATGCAGGATGGGCAAAAAGGAGCCCTTCCTGTACACAAGAAGCAGTTCAGATGGGGAATTCACTGCCAGAGGAAGTGGTGATGGCCACAGGAATAGACAGCTTTAAAAGATTTACGGAGGAGAGGTCAATCAGTGGCTGTTAGCCCTGGTGATGGAGGGGAACCTCCACATTCAGAGGCACTAAGCCTCTGAATCCCAGAGCCAGAAGGCAACATTAGGGGAATATCTTGGTCTCTCTGCCATGTTTTTGGACCTCCAGAGGAAACCGGTTGGCCACTGCGTGAGACAGGATGTGGGACTAGATGAACCCTCACTAATCTGATCCAGCAGGGTTCTTCTTATATTCTTATGAAAGCCTCTCTGCCCTGTTGTTGGCCCTTTGAAGGAACTGGATGGCCTCTGTGTGAGACAGGAGGCTGGACTAGACAGACCCTCACCAATCCTGCAGGGTTCTTTTCATGTTCTTATAGGGAACCTCCGCATTGAGAGGCACTAAAACTCTTGAGTCCCCAGTGCGAGGAGACAAAATCAGGGGAAGGCCTCGGCCTCTCTGCCCTGTTGTTGGCCCCTGAGTGAGACAGGAGGCTGGACTAGGTGAACACTCACTGGTCTGATCCAGGTGGAACTGGCCTGCAGGCCCCTATTCCACACTCTCCCATTAGGTTTTTCTCAAGAACTGGAGAGGCTTCCATTCTCGGGTAGCCCACCACCACCACCTGACCTTTTGCAGGGATTTCCCACTGGGAGGGTCAGGATTCCTTTCCTGTTTTGAGGCCTTGCCTCTGTGTTCCCTGCTGCCCAGTGCTTGGTCACCATGGGGACAGTTCACTACCTGGCATGTCCCTGGAGGAATAGCTACTTGCCTACTGCCTGCCTTCCCCTGGCACTCGTTTTAAAATAGCATGTCCAGAACGGTGGAGGCCTGTGTGGTACAGAGAACCACTACCAGCATCAAAAGTTATAAGTTATTTATTAAAAAGAAAATGTTCTCATGCATACTTTTAGTACAGCATCAGACTGTGCAAGGAATCCAAAAGAAATGGATAAAGCGCAAATCCTTTGTCCCTCTCAATATACATCCCCTATCAGATGTTAGCTTAGAAGTTCTAGCTTTCTACAGTTTTTCCTTGACGCTTTCTCCAGCTCGCCAGGCAAGCACACGGTCAAAATGGCTGCCTTCTCAGTGGAGAGGTCTATCACCTCTCCTGGATGCGGCAGCACCCAAAGAGAAGAGAGCTCCTTCCTGCTGCAAGGAGTTTTTATCATTTCTCTTTTCCCCACCCCCTGATCAGGTCACCCCAGGTCAAAGTGGCTTTCCCTGGAAATCTCCAGGAATCTCCTTCCTGAAGACTCTCTAGCATTTAACGCCTCCAAATCTCTGTTCCCTGCTTGGAGGAAGGGGGAGATCTTGACCCACCCATAATCTCTACTGCTGGCTCTGTTAGCATTTGTATGAAGGTGAGCTGCGGTACATCTGGAAAGCAATTGAACTGAAGGCCTCCTCCTGCCTGATCTCTGCCCTGGGGGGCGGGGGGGGGAGACTTTTAAAATGTACAGTGGAGGTTTTGCTCAGCTCATACCTCCCAGGGAAAAAAATGCATTTCTTCACATGCCTCATTCTCCGTTCTCGCTCCAGACAGGCAGGTGGGGAGGGCGGCGAGGTCCCTCTCGCAAAAGAGCTCCTGGTGCCACAGTGATCCTTTCTACCGAGAAACTTGAGTTTGAAGCCCTGTCTTCAGGTGCCCACTTGCGAGGCCAGGCAGCATTTGGACGCTTGCGCAAGAGGGGCTTCTGGTCCTGGGAGCAATGCTCCCTCTAAGCTGTGGAGTCTTGTGAGCAAAAATTCTACTTCGTGAGCTCCTGGCATTGAAGCTGTGAGCAAGCCATTTGGCTGCTGCATAAATTAGTTTGCTCTGGAGCCCTCCTTCCTGAGCGAAGACAAAAAGGCGTGAGCCAGAGGCTAAAAAACTGTGAGCTCGCTCATGCTAACTCAGCTTAGAGGGAATACTGCCTGGGAGATAACAGTTTGGATCTTCACATATGGTTGGGCCTGGGTGCCAGTGTGGTTGGGGGGTGGGGGTGAGAAGGGTTTTCCCTGCACTTTGCCTTTAGCGTTTTTGCCTCGCTCTCAAAAGGTGAGGGACACCAGTTGCCGGGGGGGGGAGGGAGATTTAGCCACTCTGAGCTGAGGCTGAAAGGAGGGGGGAGATGGCTGCCCCTTTGCCCTGCCCCTGTGCATCTTCCTGTAGTCATCCGGCAGGGGCAAGAGAAATGGGCCCCGTCATGGGAGAAGCCCCTTTGGGGTTGTGTGGACAGGACGGCCCCTTCCCCATGGGTCACTTGGCTGCGCTCTCTCTCTCTCCCTGTGTCTCTCGGCAGGCTGGAACGAGCTGCTGATCGCCTCCTTCTCCCACCGCTCCATCTCGGTGAAGGACGGGATCCTGCTGGCCACGGGGCTCCACGTCCACCGCAACAGTGCCCACAGTGCCGGCGTGGGCGCCATCTTCGACAGGTGCCAGAGTGGGGGGGGGGGAGGAAGAGGGCCAGGGGGGAGTCTTCCAGTGGAGTGCTGAGACTCCTCCCCGGACACTGGGCCCTTCCCTCTCATTTCCCTGGGTCAGGGGGCCCTTAGGGGAAGAAGAAGAGTTGGATTTCTCCCCCGCCCTTCACTCACTGGGAGTCTCAGAGCAGCTTACAGTCCCCTTTCCCTCCCCCTCCCCACAACAGACAGACACCCTGGGAGGTGGGTGGGGCTGACAGCAAGGATCCCTCTAAGCTGTGGAGTCTTGTGAGAAAAAATTCTGCTGTGAGCAACTGAATTAGTTTGCTCTGGAGCCATCCTTCCTGAGCTAAGACCAAAATGTGTGAGCTGGGAGCTAACACATTTGAGAGCTTGAGAGCCCCGTCCTTGAGAGCCCCGACTCAGAATTCTGTCCCTTGGAGCGCTCCCAGAAATCCTTCTCTCTCTCCCCCCTCTGCCGCTGAGAGCTGGGGCCCTCGCATGCTAGCGGCTAGCCACTCGCTTTTCTAAAAGCACAGAAAGAGCCACATTGGTGTGGGTGCAAAACATGTGCCCTGAAGGCCAAGGGTTGGCTCCTGGACTGGAAAAGTCAGGGGAGGAGCATCAGAGCCAGGTGGGGAGAGGGCTGGTTGATCTCCCCCCTCACCAAATGCACACGTGGCCAGGAGCCCTCTGTGCTTGCGCCAGCTGACACCCCCTGCCCCGCCCCGCCCCGGGTCTCCTCCGCAGGGTGTTGACGGAGCTGGTGTCGAAGATGCGGGACATGCGGATGGACAAGACGGAGCTGGGCTGCCTCCGCGCCATCATCCTCTTCAACCCAGGTGAGTGGGGGGAAGGGCGGGGGGCTGCAGTAGAGGGTCCCGGCCCAGGTGGGGGGGGGAGGGCCTCTTTTCTTTCCTGTGGCGGACTGAGTGGGTCGTAGTCGGCGTCTGTCTGCTCTCCACAAGCAAGGCCGGGGGTGGGGGGGAGGGAATCTGTTCTGCCTTGCCTCTCCCTCCCCTCCAGTGAACGGGTTGCGCCAACTCGCCTCTTGTGGCCTGTCCTCTTCCCCTGCCCCCTCCCAGATGCCAAAGGGCTCTCGAACCCCGGAGACGTGGAGCTGCTTCGGGAGAAGGTGTACGCCTCCCTCGAGTCCTACTGCAAACAGAAGTACCCGGAGCAGCAGGGCAGGTAGCGATCCCGGGGCGGGGAGCAAACAAGGGTGCTGGCGGGGGGTGGCGGATGAGACTGAGGTGGGGCAGGGGGCTTAAATCCATGGGTCGGGGCTCAGTGTTCCCCCCAAGCTGAGTCAGTGTGAGCTAGCTGACAGGTTCTTTAGCCTCCGGCTCACACATTTTCGTCTCGGCTCAAGGAAGGATGGCGCTCCAGAACAGACTGATTCATGCAGCAGCCAAACCGCTCGCTCACCACTTTAATGCCAGGAGCTCACAAAGCAGAATTTTTGCTCACAGGACTCCACAGCTTAGAGGGAGTGTTAGGTCCCCGCCAGGGAAACAGTCTGTTTCACTTTCCCTGTCTCAAAGTGGGGGGGGGAGCAAAACCCACCCGTTAAATGGCTCACAGCCATTGAAACCTCACAGCTCAGCTGTGTACCTCACACTGCTCAGCTGTTGGGTTTAAATGGCCCCGAACAGCCAAACGGGACAGAAGTCCAGTAAATGTTTGGGGGAAGACTCTAAACTGGCCCAAGTTTGTGCTGAATTTTGGTTCATGAGCCAGTTCGTCCCCATCCCTATACCCAACTCCTCCAGTCGTGTTCGATCCGTGCACTCGATCGTGGGCAGAATGAGTCGCCCTTAAACAGTGGGCAGTCTCTTTTGAAAGCCGTGGCAACTGTGTCTTCTGCCGTGGACATAGGAAGGATCGTTGGCGAACGTTGCAGGTGGAATTCTTCAGGCTGCCTGGTTTTGAGTGGGGAATGCCTGGTCTTGAAAAAGCGTTCTGTTCAGTCCCCCAAAAGGCCCTCAGGGAGGGTCCCAAGTGTTGCTGTATTCTTTCTGTGAGGTCTTGGGGAGGGGGGGGGGTGTATCACGTGTCTCTGTGTGGTCCCGGCCATGCTGTCTGAAGCAGGCCAAGGAGGGTGACTGGCGAAGAGTCAGTGAGCGCGAGAAGGTGATGTGTGGCGTGTTCCCTCTAAGTTGAATCAGTGTGAGCTAGCTCACAGATTTTTAGTCTCTGGCTCACATCTTTTTGTCTTAGCTCCATAGGTGTCAACTACGGGGGGGCTCAGGCCACCCCTGAAGTTTCCCGGGGGGGACTGGGCCCCCCCCCCGGCGAAACGGGGTACCCTCCTACCCGCCGCCCTGCCTGCCGCCACCGCACCTCCCCTCCTCTCTTGTTCGGCAGGCCTGCCCGCCCACCCACCCACTGCCGCCGCCACAAGAGCCGCCCGCCCGGCTGGCTCCCCTCCCCTGAACCCACAGGCTCCCTCCCTCCCTCCTGCTTTCCTTCCCGGGGCCATCCCAGCGTGATGATGTCACCCGGAAGTGACATCATCACACCGGGCACGTTGCTGGGGTGACGCTCTAGCAATCGCCCCGAAACTCTATGGCACCATAGAATTTCGGGGTGATTGCCAGAGCATCGCCCCGGCAACAAGCCCAGCGTGATGATGTCACTTCCGGGTGACATCATCACGCTGGGGCCCGGGGAGGGAGCCAGTGGGTTCAGGGGAGCTGGCCGGCCGGGGTGGGGTGGGGTGGGGTGGGGAGGCTCTTGTGGCGGCAGCAACGGCAGTGGGGACATTGCCCCAGCATGCGCGCGCAGGAGGGCCCCCTCCCCCCCCCCCCCCCGGTAAGTTAAGAACTCGACGCCACTGCTTAGCTCAGGAAGGAGGACTCCGGAGCAGAGTAGTTGATGCAGCAGCCAAATGACCTCCGGGGCCTTCTGCCGGGGGGGGGGGGGGCCTGTCTCACCCCTCCCTCCCTCCCTCCGCCCACAGGTTCGCCAAGCTGCTCCTGCGTCTCCCGGCGCTGCGTTCCATCGGGCTGAAGTGCCTGGAGCACCTCTTCTTCTTCAAGCTCATCGGGGACACCCCCATCGACACCTTCCTCATGGAGATGCTGGAGGCCCCCCACCAGCTGTCTTGACCCCCCCACACCCACGCCGGAGAATCAGCCGGGAGAGGGGGGCTCCGCAGCAGGAACACACAAGCCCTGGATCCGCAACCATCGGGACCTCCCCCCCTTCTTCGATGCAGCCGCCGCCGCCCCCCCCCATCAGCTGTCCTGCTTCCCGGCCCCCACCCTGGCCAGACCCAGGAGGCCGCCTTCTGAAGCTGGGGGGCGGGGAGGGAGAAGTCTTCTTGGACAGCTGGACTCTTCCCGTGAGGGAAGCCAGGAGCCCTCTTCTGGGCTGGCGTAGAACAATTTGTTGGGGGGGGGGGAGTCTTACCTGGCCCGTCTTTGCCCCAATGCACCCCACGCTTGAGGGTTTATTAGGAGGAGGCTGCCCCATGTGGCTGGGGGGGGGGGAGGCTGCCCGCTCACACTCCCTTCGGCCCCCCCCCCATGCTCAGAAATCAGGTTCAAGGTACGGCAGGTTTCAGGGAGCGGGGGGAGCATGCCTGTTGGAGGGGGGTCCCTTTGTGTTTTGGAAGAAGGGGGGGTGGAATGTTCTTGAGACAGCTACGAGGATTTGGATTGCGGTTTTTCATGCGGGGGGGGGGGAGGATCCACCCTCCTGAAAGGGGATTCTGGGGTTTTAAACAAATTGCCTGTTACTTCAGAATTGGGGGGGGGGGACTGGAGCATCTCTGCTACTCCCCCCCTTCCAAATAGGCTTTTAAGAAGGGTTCTAAGGTATGGGTGGGGGTGAGGAGTCCACAGGCAGAGGGTTCTCTCTTAGATTGCCATCCTCCCCTTCCCCCCCCTCCCCAAACAAGCCCCCTCTGGTCCCCTGCCACCCCCCACCCCCCAGCCTCCACTTTAGCACTTTGAATGCAGCTTGTTCCTCAACTATGCAAGCAGGTGGGGGGAGAGAGAGATTTTGAGTCTGTTTCATGTACCGGTGTCAGAATGTTCCGGGCCCAGAGAGGAGGGGTTCGGTGCCGTCTCTGAGCGCGCACGGGGGGGGGGACGGGACCATAGGTGGCTTCCTCATTGTAATTCTTTGGGAGTGCAAGGGGGAGAGGGGTTACGCCACCCCCTCCCTCCCCATCAGGGTGGGGTGGGCAGTGGCTGAACAGGACAGAGCCCCCCCACACACACACACTCGGATTTGGGGAGGGGGGGAGGGGGTTGGAAAGGGGGAGACGATAGCAGGACCTGAGGGAGGGAGGGGGGTCCCCTACATGCTTTTCTCTCGCCCCCCCCACCTCTTCGGCATGCCCATCTGCATTCACTGCTTCTCTTCCCTCTCCGCCCTCAATTCAACTTCTGTCCTCCCCCTCCCCTATATTTGCTTTTGGATCCTGTGTTTTAATAAAAGCTGCTCTTTCCAGAGGCCGCCCCCCCCGCTCCTGCTCTCTTGTGGCCTCTCCTTTCGGGGGGGGGGGCGGGGAGGTGTCTTACGCTATGGGGGGAAGAGGGTGGGGTGGATCCTGGGGTCGCCTAACAGGCTTGATTTCTTTTCCCCTTTTTCTCATTGAACGAAATAATCCGTCCCTCCCGCTTAGGAATGCCCCCCCCCCATTTTCCCTGGGCAGGGCTTGGCTGAAGTTCTGCCGTGGGACAGAGTGACTCTGAGCGCAGGCAGAGTGCTGGTTGGGATCGCCAGGATTCTGGGACAGCTTTTCCGTGCTCAGAAGATGCCCACCCGGCTGAGTCCGGCCGCACCTTGAAGCCTGAACTGGATGCTCCCGCGTGCTTCCTCAGCAGGGGCCGCTAGGTCGGTACCTTGCCTTTAAGGGCTGCTAATGACTGCAGTGCAGTGGCTCTAGTGGTTAGGATGCCGAAAGGTTGGCAGTTCGAGACCCGAGTGCCACGTGACAGAGTGAGCTCCCGTCTCTGGTCCCAGCTCCTGCCAACCTAGCAGTTTGAAAGCAAGAAATTGCAAGTAGATAAATACGTACCGCCTCGGTGGGAAGGTGAAAGTGTTCCATGCGCCTTGGTGTCTAGTCACACTGGCCACATGACCACGGAGAAGTCTTCGGACAGCGCTGGCTCTTCGGCTTGGAAACAGAGATGAGCACTAGCATCCCTAGAGTTGTGTTCCACTGGCTGAGCAAGGGGAGCCGTAACTTTACCTTAATGAGTGAAAGGGCGGAGGGGGAGAGAGAGAGATTGCATCAGAACCAAGCTGAAGAGTCGTCGGTCCTCTCCCAACTGATCAGCAGGTCAAGTAAGATGAAAATAAATCCAGATTTCAGCAAGGACAGTGTGGGAGTACAAACAGGAGGAGGGAATCACAGATGAGCTGTGGGTACACAAAGGCGTCTCTGGGGAGGGAGGAATATGAGGAAATCCACAGGGAGGGGGGAGACACACTCAGCAGATCCTAGTTCTGCGGGGGACCTGCTGGATTCTCTCGGAGAAGAATTAGCAGCCTCTCAATCAATCCAGGTGGGGCAGTCGTGTTGGTCTGAAGCAGCAGAACACAGTTCTGAGTCCAGCGGCACCTTTTTAAGACCAAGGAAGTTTTATTCAAGGTGTGTGAGCTTTCCTGTGCGCATTCCTGTATCTGAGGAAGTGTGCCTGCACATGAAAGCTGGTGCCGAGAATAAAACTTGGTTGGTCTTAAGGTTCCCCTGGACTCGAGACTTTAGACTCTAGATAGAAATCGGATGGTTGGGTTTTCTGGTTGGGTCCCTCCTCGCCTCCTGAATTTCACTGGGTTGCCTAAGGGGGGGGGGCAAAGTTGGCAGCTGAAGCAGCAATCCAATTCATTGGGGGGGGGGGGTATGCCTCTGGTCCTTCCAACCTTGGGAGGAGCTAAGCCCCACTATCTGTTTATCTGTGGGGTAAATCCTGCTGCGGCAGATTGGCTGTCCTTGGTGCGTCTCCCTTCTGTGCCAGGAGATGGCGGCATTGCCCCACAGCTGGGAAGGGGAGCGGCAGGTATTCAGCCCCCCCCCCAGCTATCTTGGGGGGGGGGGGCAGTCTAGATTTCCTGTTGCTCTGGTTTGCTGCTGCTTTCTGCGGTGGCCTAGCCGCCCCACCCGCATCAACCAGGTAATTCCACCACTTACGCAGCCCCTCCAAGGTGCAGGGACAGTGCCTCTGAGCATGTGCAGGAAGTTAGAAGAAGAAGAGATTGGATTTATACCCCGCCCTTCACTCACTTGGAGTCTCAGAGCGGCTCACAGTCTCCTTTCCCTCCCCCTCCCCACAACAGACACCCTGTGAGGTAGGTGGGGCTGAGAGAGCTCTGAGACAACGGTCCTTGAGAGAACAGCTGGGACAGAGCTATGGCTCCCCCAAGGTCATCCAGCCAGGTAGTTAAGCCGCCGTCGGGGAGTCTCGCCTAAGCCTTCTGCCCCTCTTTCGCCCCCCTCCCGTCGCTTTTCGTGCCTGTCGCCGACTTTGCCCTTCCTGGCTCAGGGAGGGGCGAAAGATGCGCTCAAGACTCTCCCCCCCCCCCTTCCGCACAGGAAAAAAGGCCTTTAGGGTTGCAAAATAGCCCCCCCTCGCACAGGAAATTCGGAACCTGCTTAAGACGGTGTGCAAGATAGTTGACACTCCCCCCCCCCGCCCCGTCCACCAAAAGTGGGTTTCTGCACCGGGGGGGGGGGTAGAGATTCAGCTGTCCCCCCCCCCCCCGCCGCCGCGGTGCCCCGGCCTGACCCCCAAGCGGCCCTGAATGAGGCTGGCGAGTCGCTCCCTGGCCGGCCTGCCGGTGTTTGCACGGGAAGGGAGGGGAGGGATGGGGGGGGGGGGGCGGCCGCGAGGCGCGCACAAAGGGGGGCTTGTTCCCCCCGTCAATGGGGCCTTGTCCGGCCCCCTCACCTGGCGGGCCTGGCCTGCCCCGCAGACCCTGACAGCCGCTGCCTCCCCCCGGAGCGGAGCTCTGTCGACGAGGGCGTGGCCCCCCGCGGATCCCCTGCAAGCCCGGCCCGGGCTAGGCGGGAGTCCTCTGAGCATACGCAAAGCGCCTCCCTCCCTCCCCCCCCCGCAGGCATGCGTGCATCTCTTGGAGGGAGGCAGGGTAGCCTAGTGGTCACAGTGTCAGGTTAACATCGGGGGGGGGGCGGGTTTGGCACATCCCGGGAAGCCGTCTTACCGACCTCCCAGAGGATAAACTGTATGCGTCGAGGGGTGTGGGGGGGGGGGGTCTTTGATAGGAGAGGGCCGTTCGGGACCCGCGGTGTGGGGGACGTCTCCAGGAGGCCCTGGCTGGACTTCCCGGTCCCGGCCCCGCCCCTGCGAGACGTGCAAAAGACCCCCCCCCCAGCTGCACCTGCCCGAGTCCCTGCAACAGCCGCGGGCGACGCAACCCCCGAGGAGACCCTTCCCCAGTAAATGGCCCGGGCGGGGGGGGGGGAGGGATGGCGGGGCGTGCCCTTTGGCCGGAGCGGCTCCCGAAGGGCTCAGCCAGAGGAAGCCCCCCTTAGTGGGCTCAGAAAAGGGAGGGGTCTGACTTCTGCACTTCGCAGCGGGGGGCGCGCCTGACCAGTAGCCCCCCCCCCGCTCCGTGCGCCAGGCCCCCCCGCCCCCGTTGCCAGCAGCTCCCGGGCGCGCCCTGAACCGCTGGCCGGGCTGCGGCGAGGTAATGGAGGCCTTTGCGCCGGATCCGTGCGGCTCTCGAGGAAAGCAGGCTGCAATTAGCCCCCCGTCCCCCCCCCGGGAGAGGCGGCCGGGCCGGGCGGAGGGCCAGCAGCTCGCTTCCCCGAGCGGAGGTCCGGAAGGCAGCCGGGGAGAGAGAAGCCTGAGCCCCGAGTGCCAAGGTCTCCCGGACCGGCCGGGAAGGACCCCCTCCCTCGCCACTCCTCCACCGCGCCGAGCTGAGCAATCGTGGAGCAGGCTCTCGACCCACCGGCGCGGGGGAGGGCAGCCCTTAGGAGCTGTTGAGCTCCCCTTCCCTGTGGGGCCGGCCATCCTCACCACAGCCCTGCGAGGGGGGCCGGGCGGGCGGAGAGGGAATGAATGAATGAATGAGGGGCCTCCACTGACCTGTCCCCGAGGACTTCCTGGCCGACGGCGACTCGAACCCAGGCCCGCCCGCCCCCCGGAGGGCTCTAACCGCCGCGCCGCGCACAGGGCTTTCTGGTCAAGGCTTTTGTGGGGCTGAACTGCCCGTTTCCCAGGGAAAGACGCCTCCGGGGGGGGGGGAAGGGGGGGGGAGTCACGCATGAACACACACAGCTGAAGCTGCCTCCGAGTGGGTCCAGCCCGGGGGTCCTGGGAACTGGAGAAGCCCCCACACACACACACACACACCGGGAGTGGACCTGGATCCCCCCCCCCCCCCGAATCTTCTTGGTCTCGAAGAGGCTGCCGCTGGACTCGAACCGGGCTCTCCTCCTTCCTCCTGAGAAGAGGAAATGCGCCTTGGACGGGGGAGGCGACGCCTTGGGGTCGCTCGTCGATCGCTTGGGGGGAGGGAACCGGAGCCTATGACTGGGGGGGGGGGGGGGCGGCGGCATCTGGGCCGGGTCTCGCATCGACGCCCTGGTCCGCTTGGGGAGGGGGAGCCTTTGGGGAAGTTCGGCGAGGGGTTTTCATTCCGGTGGGTGGAGCCCAGCCGAAGTCCGAGCCCGGGCGGGAGAGCCCAGAAGGAAGCGCGGTCGGCCAGCTCCTCTCTGGGCGCCTCGTCTGTCGCCCCCCTCCCCCCGACGGCTGAAGTCCCTCTTCCAGGCGCGATCCGGAGGCGGCCCGAGCCGGAGACTCCCCAGCTGGGCGGGGGGGGGGGGGGGCGTCTCCCCGCCGCCAGCTGCAGAGCCCCGGGGGCCCGACCGCGGTCCGGCCGGCGGAGGGCCGGGAAGCCAAGCGGGCAAATTACAGGCCGCGCCTAATTATACGGCAGGCCCGCTTCCCTCGGGCGCGCCCGGCCCGGCCCGGCCCAGCTCCGGCCAAGGGAGCCCCACCCCGCTGCCCATCCCCCGCCCTGCGCCGCCAGGCCAGGAGGGTCCGGAGCGGAGCGGAGTGGGCCAGGCCAGGGTCTGGATCCGCGCAGGGCGGGGTCTGGATCTGCAGGCGCTGCCGGGAAGCGAGCCCGGCGGACCCTCGCCAGGCCAAGTCTGAGCTCTGCCACGGAGCCACCGAGGCCGCGCCGCCACTCTCACCTGTCTCCAGGCCCCTCCCCCCCCAGGCGACCCTCCCCCCAAGAACGCTGGGCCTCCCTCCCCCCCTCCCTCCCCCCGGGTGCTGGGGGGCCCAGGCTCAGGGGCTGCCCTGGCTGCCCCTCTGGGATCCTGGCCCCCTCAGGAGGGCACTGCCTGCATCTCCTCCACAGGGCCCTGCCTGCAGCGGCCCCGGAGCTCCGGGGATCTGGGGGCGGAGCCTCAGGGGTCAGAGGGCTGACCGGCCCATCCCAACAAGGCATGGCCTGGGGCCGGCGGCGGCCGGAGGGGCAAGAGGAAGAAGGCCCCTTTGTAGAGCAGGGGGGTGAGTTTGGCATCTTGGGACGCTGCCAGGACGCTGCCACTAGAAGCCCAGCTCTGGCTGCAGCAGCAGGCCTGTGGAGAAAGGAGCGGAGCACCTAGGGGCATGCGCAGAGTTCCTTCCCCCCAAAAGGGAACATGCTTGCTTCAACGCTGGTGAAGGGATGTGGAGTCCGGCCGGTTTAGGGGGACACCAGGGCCATGTTTTACAAGTATTTGCGGCCTCTTCCTCGGAGGGACTTGAACCCAGCTCTGCTTGCACCTGCCCTGCTTCTACCAGGCTCTGCAGGCCTCCGGCCCGGGTCGAACCCCAAGGGCCATTTATTTATTTAGTTATCTATTTATTTATTCATTATTTTCTTATATTTATTCCCCGACCTCCCTGCAAACGGACTCAGGGCGGCTTACAACGTTGGCACCGATTCCCAGGAGGCAGCCAGGGGCTGAAGAGCCTGACCCTGGGAAATCTCCCCTCGCCCCTCTTTCACTCGTCCCAAAAAACGGTCCCTGCCTGGCTGGAGAGAGAGTTCTCGGGAGCTCGGAAGTGCGCATGCGGGCCCTGTGTCGCTGGGATGGGCCGACTGGAAAGGAGGGTGCCGGCTGTCTGCTCTGGTGTGTTCTGTGGGGCTCTGGGACCCTCCTGGGTGGGAGCGGCTTCTGTCGGCAAAATCATCAGGCCCTGCAGAGATCTAGACGGGGCGGCCTCATTTGGAATAGTGTGCACAGGCCTGGTCCCCCTCTCTCCAAAAGGCCACTGCGGAGCTAAGGAAAGCCCAGACGATGAGGGGGTTGGAGCCCCTTCCCTACCAGGAGCGGCTGGGACTTTCCCGCTGAGAAAAGAGACGGCTGAGGGGCACCTGAGAGAGGGAGGTGAATGGCTTCTTCACCCAATGGGCCATTCACACAGTGGAATTCACCGGCTACCAGCAGAGACGGCTGCTGGAGGGGAGGGGACAAACATCTGGAGCAGAGATAGATCCAGAGGGGCAGCCCTCTGAGTCTGTCTGTAGCAGCAGGAAAGAGCCAGAGTCCCGGAGCACCTTCAGGACTCACAAAAATGGCGGCCGATGCCTGAAGCAGTGAGCAGGGACCCAGGGAAGCTCCTCCCCGGCCACGAATTTCGTTTGTCTTCAAGGTGCTGCTGGACTCGGGCTCTTTCGATCTCGAGCAGAGGTCCCCGGGTGGCTCTAAGCCACAAGGCGTGTCGCTAGAACCCTCTGTCTGGGGGAGTGATGCTCCGTCTTCTTGGTGCTGGGGGGGGCAACAGTGGGAGGTCTTCTGGAGTTCTGGCCCCACTGCTGGACCTCCTGAGGGGCACCTGGGTTCTGACCACTTGTGTGACACAGAGCGCTGGACTGGGTGGGTCATTGGCCTGATCCAACATGGCTTCTCTCATGTTCTTATGTCTGAGGCAGTGATGCTCTGCATTCTTGGTGCTGGGGGGGGAACAGTGGGAGGGCTTCTGGAGTTCTGGCCCCACTGGTGGACCTCCTGAGGGCACCTGGGTTCTGACCACTTGTGTGACACCCAGGGGTCATTTAGTAGAAAAAGAGGTGCAGGAGCTCATTAGCACAACTCATTTGCATAATTCATTTGCATATGCCACACCCCCTAACATACCGGAAGTGTGTCAGAAGGCAACACCCACCCCTCAGGCTCCACTCCACAGGAGAGTGAAACTGACCTGCTCTTCCTCCCTTCCCTTCCCCATCCAATACTTTGTGCAATACAAATAAGTGTAAAGAACACACCCTCATTCTCTTCCTGCTCCCTTGAAACCACCGGGCTTCAAGTAGACTTGAGATACCCAGGACATGTGCACTACCCATCCCTTTCCCTTCCCCTCCCCACAACAAGACACCCTGTGAGGTAGGCGGGGCTGAGAGAGGTCTTTTGAGAACTGCTCATGAGAGAAGAGCTCTGAGAGAACTTGTGACTGGCCCAAGGTCACACCAGCAGCTGCATGTGGAGGAGTGGGGAATCAAACCCGGTTCTCCCAGATTAGAGTCCAACTCCTGACCACTACACCACTACACCAAACTGATGGGGTGGAAGCTGCTGAAGGGTTGGTGAAATTTCTCCAGTACTTATGCGCCATGTGCCCAGATAAAAAATGGTATACTTAGAAAATTTATATGCCACCTTGAGCAAGCCTCTGGAAAAGCAGCACACAGTCATAAAAGGAACAATGATAAAATTATCAATATTAAAACAAAACGTTAAAAACAATAAAGACCCTAGCAGGGCTTTCCCCGGGGCGCTGCGCCTCTGCACTGCTCGGGGAAGCCGATGAGGGGGTGGGGCTTGGTCATGTGCCCGCCCCCTGGGCTTCTCACTCCCGGAGCTCCGCTCCTGTGCGCTCCTGCTCCAACGGACCCCTGGTGACACCGAGTGTTGGACTGGATGGGCCATTAGCCTGATCCAACATGGCTTTTCTCATGTTCTCAGAAAGAGTGGACAGAGAGAACTTTCCCTCCCGCTCTCACTGGAGGAGCGAGGTTTCAGGACCTCTCAGGTGGCACAAAATATTGTGAAGAGGGAACCTCCAGGTCCACACCTGGCATGCTCCAGATGTCCCTGGAAGGGGGGGAGATTCCCTCGGCACCACTCTCACAACCCTCCACTCTTCCTCAGGGGTCACTGGGTCCCTTTCTGGATGTTAGAACCTCAGGAGAGCCCTGCTGTTTCGTCCGGCCTCCTGCCTCACACGGTGGCCAGCCAGTCCCTCTGGAGGGCCAGCAACCGGGCAGAGAGGCCGAGGCCTTCCCCTGAGAAGAACATAAGAGACCTATATTCTGTATTCTTATAGAAGACTATATTCTGATAGAAGGGTATAAGAATAGTCCTGTCTCACACAGTGACCAACCAACCAGCTCCTCTGGAGGGCCAGCACCAGGGCAGAGAGGCCGAGGCCTTCCCCTGAGGTTGCCTCCTGGCCCTGGGATTCAGAGGATCAGTGCCTCTAGAGGTGGAGGCTCAACTGATAAAGTCTCTGGCCCCAGCTCCTGCCAACCCAGCAGGTGGAAAGCAAGAAATGGATTGCAAGGAGATAAATAGGTACAGCGGGGGTGTGCTGTGGGCTGCTTGCCTGCGGGATCCGACCAGCGAGGGTCCCTCTTGACCAGCCTCCTGTCCCACGGGGTGGCCAGCCAGTTCCTCTGGAGGAGGGCGGTTAGTGGGGCAGGGCAGGAGGACCGGGGGCGAGATCCGGGGGAGGGGGAGGGGGGTCTCTGCCCAATCTGCCTTCTGCACCACCTTTGCCCTCCTCTGGGCTCTGAATGGGCCCCGAGCTGCCATTTAAACCCTGGCCTTGGGGGCTTATTTCTGACTCGGGAGACCCCAGCCTCCCACCTGCAGGAGGGCTGCGCAGCCACGGCCCACCCCACTCCCCGCCTCCTGCCTGCGGTAGGGCCGGGCTCTGCAAGGGCTGGGCTGGTCCAGCGGGGGGAGCCCCGGGCCGGCTGGGGCTGCGGTGCGCGGAGGCCGGAGGGCGAGAGCAGCCGCCCCCTCTGGGCCAGGCCAGGCCGGGCCAGCCCCGCCCGCCCTCCCCCCCCCCCCCCGCGTAAGCAGACGGCGGAGGCAGCCAGGGAGCCGGCAGGCAGCGCGGGCTGGGCGCTCCAGGGGCTGCTACAAGCGCCGCCGACCCGCCCGCCCTCCCACCCGCCCGCAAGCCAGCCAGCCAGCCAGCCAGCCGCGCCATGGAGCCGGCCGGCCTCCTCCTGCCGCTCCTCCTCGCCTGCCTGGGCGCCCGAGCAGGTAAGCAGCGGACGCGCCGTCGGGGGTGGGGGGGGGGGGCACGGCCGCCCGGCCGGGAGAGGGTCTCTGCTGGTGGGGGGGGGGGCGGCGGGAGGCCAGGGTCCGCGACGGCCGAGAGGATGCTGGGGCACGAAGGACTTGGGGTGGCGCGGACGCTCCGTCCATCCTGGCCCGGCAGCAATCTTGGGGGTCGGCACGTGGCGGGCGGGGGGGGCAGTAACTGGGCACCCCACCCGCGGGAAAGACCTGGGAGCCTTTCCCCGGAGCAACGCCGAGGGACCTGCCAGGGCTCCGGCCCGCCCAGAGGCGCTGGTGAGGGGCGCCAGGGCTTAGCCCGACGGAAGAAGAGGCAGGAAACATCCCCGTTTGGGGGCGCCGCTGGGTGGTCTTTTGGGGCGCGGGGGTGTGCTGTCCCTCGATTTAGGGGGCACAGCCGTGATGGATAGCGGGCCGGAGTGGGGGAATACCTCGGAAGGGGGGTCTCCTCCTCGGCTGTCAGTCACTCACCCCCGCTCTTCTTGCCTCTCTCCCCCCCCCCCCCCGCAAGTCCGGCAGGCCGCCGGGCGTCTGGCAGGGGGCAGGGCGGCGCCAGGGGGGGATGCGGCTGGGGCAGATCCCGAGAGGAGGGGGGGCACGGAGCGCGGGGGGGGGGCGGAACCGCCGCTTGCAGACTCGGGTGCCGGCGGGTAGGGGTCCCTTTCGGAAGACCCGATCCGTCCTCACCACCTGGGAATGGTTGGAAAGGCGACTCCAAAAGAGAGACGGGCAGGGCTGGGAAGGGGGGGGGGCGGGGTCTGAGCGGCAGAGAACTGGGGCGCTGGGGGGGGGGGTCTGCGTGTGGGGCGATCTCTCGGGGAGAGTCGGGGGGCTCTGCGCCGGGGGAACCGGGGGCTTCGAGGGGACCCAGCGCCGGGGGGTCTGTGCCTCTGCTGCTTGGAGGGGGGGGTCCTCCCAGTGCTGAGCGCAGGCGCCTGGAGCCGCGCCCGAGGGGCCGGGGGGCGGCGGGGGTCTCTGCTGCTGCCGCCTCCGCCTGCGGTTTTCTGCGCGGAGCCGTCGGAGGGGCCGGCCGGGCTGGCCTTTCCCTCCCCGCGGCGCGGCGCTGGCTCGGCGCTGGCCAGACAGGGCGGCCTTTGTGCGGGGGGAACAGTGGGCGAGTGTGCGCCGCCTGCCCGCCCGGGCGGGGTCTGTTTGCCTTTGGGCGGCGGCCCCTCTTGGCAGCCTCGACGGCCCCCTCCCAGGCGGCGGGGGGGGGGGGGGGGAAGGAAGCGGAGGCGAGGAGGAAGAAAAAAAGGGGAGCCCGTCCTCCGGGCTGCCCCCCCAAGTGAAGTGGGCCCCTCCCTCCCTCCCTCCCTCCCGTCGAGGAATTAGGAAAGGGGCAGAGCCAGCCGGCAGGCAGGAGTCCGACCGGTGCAGCCTTGGGGAGCTCTTACCTGCCCCTTTCGGGTCTGCAACAAGAAGCCCTCCCCCAGCGACTGTTCCTGGACGGTGGAGGGGGTGATTGGGCTCTAGTTCCTTAGGGATCTCCCCCCCTCCCGTTGGAGGGTCCCCCCCAGGGGGTCCCGATGCCGCCTTCCCTCTCTGGATCCCGCCGGCAGGGGCTCCAGCCCGACAGACCGACTGTGGGGCTTGGGGTCTCAGGGACAGTCTGCCGGGGGGGGGGGGGAACCCGGAGGGGAGGGGGAGGCCGGCCGGCGCATCGGAGGGCGGCAGAGAGTCGGGAAGTGGGTGGGGGGATGAGGAGCATTGGCAGGAAAGCCCGGGGGGGCAAGTTGCGCCCCCCCCGCGCCACATCGCGATTCGTTGGGGGGGGGGGGGTCCCGGATCCCGTCTAGGGCCCATTAGCTCCGTCCGTCCGTCCCTTCGGACAGGCGTCCCTCGCTCTGCCGGCGATTCGCAGCTTCGCTTTCCTGGCCGGTCCTTCCCGCGGCAGTCGCGCTTCCGAAGGGGAAACGCTGGACTTCCCTTCGCATTGGAGGCGTGTGTGGCTGTGGGTGTGTGGGTGTGTGGAGGATGCCTTGGCGCAGGAACCCGCTTTTGCAGGAGGAGAAGGGATCTGCTGACACCTAAACCCGAGGTCATCCCCCGGCCCCTGGAACACACTGCCACTGTGAAGCTGGGGCGGCCTGCTGTGGTTTTTTAAATTCCCTCCTTCAGGCCTGAGCACTTGGCTGGCCTCTAAGGCCCAGCTCTGGGGGCGCACCTCCCCCCCCCCTTTTCCCGCCCAAAGCCTCAGTGTGTTTCCTTCCTTCCTTCCTTCCTTCCTTCCTTCCTTCCTTCCTTCCTTCCTTCCTTCCTTCCTTCCCTCCCTCCCTTCTTCCTTCCTTCCTTCCTTCCCTCTTTTCTTTTCTTCCTTTCTTCCTTCCTCTCCTCCCTCTCCTCCCTTCCTTTCTTCTCAGTCATTTCCCAGGAGGATCCAGTGGAGGGGGAAGCAGGCCAGAACGGGGACCCCCGGGGAAAAGGGAGGCCAGGCGTGCCAGCTGCAGAGGCCGGGGGGGGGGGGGCTTTGCCTATGAAGAGGAACCACCCCTTCCCCCCCAGGTGGTACAAGCGGCATGTGGGACTCCTGGCCTCCTGACATCTGCCAGCCAAAAGTGCACCTCCACGAGCTGGGGCAGTCTACCTCTGTGCAGTGGATGCAAAGGTGAGAGGGTTAGGGCCCTCTTGGGAACTCCCTGGGGAGGGCAGCATCGGCCGGATTCTATTCCCCCCCCCCCGAGCCTACGCCCCTTTGCTGGCTGCCCCATGGGCTGAAATTGGAGAGCTCTGCCACTTCCCAGTGCCAAGGAAGAGCTGCACCGGTTGGATTCCCACCTTTCAGGCGTCTGTTACAGATACAGGCCCTTGGTTAGAAAGGGATAGCTGGTGGCTCTGGCACAAATTGATCATGTTAGGGACACCAGAGTACTCTGAGCTAGGAGGGGGAGGGGAGCTTCATCTGTTGAATTCCTACCTGTCAGACAGCTTTCTTTGTTTAAAAATTCTTCCTTCATAGGCAATCTTCACAAAATTTAAATTATCCCATCACAGTGTAAGATAAAAGCTATAACCAAAAAAACTAATAATAAGCTACATAAACCGAGAGAAGAGAAAAAAAGTCAACACCGGGCCTGATGGAGCTTTCCCCAACAAACTGCCATCTGCGACTGGAGCAATCTCAAATTATTTCTTCAGGGTGAATCTTGCGGAGAAATAATTTATAGAACAATTGACTCGACTCGTTGGGTCTCCGTACAAACAACAAACTGGGTCAGTTAGACAGCTTCTGAGGGGCTGCCAGACGTAAGAACCTCCCCTCTGGCCAATTTTCGGACCAGCTGGGGTTCTTCTTACCCCCTGCCCGATTCCGCCCTCTGAAGCAGCTATAGGACCCTTGGCCTGGAGGCTGGGATCCTTGGCTGGGCAGTTCAAGGCCCAGACCCTCCAAGGGGAGCGGGGGGCAAGGTCTCCTGTCACACCCCTCCCCCCCAGGGAACCCCTCATCCCCTCTCCCGACAAGGTCCAGTGGCTGGACATGGAGCAGGGAGGACCTGGGTTCAAAACCTCCTCACTCACGCTCATCATCCAGGCCTGTGTGTTTATGTGTGTGTGTGTGGGTGTGGGTGTGTCTGGATGCCACCTTGGCAGACAGAAGAGGAAAGCTTCTCCAGGTGAACATCAGCCTGTCAGGAAGCCCTGGAGTCTGGCAAGACAAAAGGGCACCCCTTTCGAGAGAGGCTGTGTGGCGAGAGCTCCGGAGGCCCCTCTCTCCTTGGCCGCTTGCCCTGAAGCTGCCTGGCTTGTGGCAGCCCAGAAGAAATGCTTAAAATAGCCTCTCCGCCAAGGAGGATAAAAATACTTTCTCCAACCAGCTCCCGCTCAGAGAGCCCCTTCTGTGCATCTGTCGGGGGACGGACGCGGGACAACCTTGTGGGCCCAAGACAGGGCTCCCGGTCAGGAAGGCGGGGGAGAGGTTCTCCCTCCATGGATGTGGAGCCAAGCCCCCCCCCCCCGCCCGCCTGCCCGCGGCAAGACTCGCACCCAAGCCATCCCAGGTCGAGGGCGGCCTCCAGAGAAAATGACAACCACAGCCAGCCCCAAGTTCTTTACCAGCTTTGGGGGCCTGACTGGCCAAAAGTTTTGTGGGATTTCTAAACTGGGGGGGGGGGGCAGTGCGCTCTCTAAGCTGTGGAGTCTTGCGAGCAGAAATAAATCCAATCTCTTCTTCTTCTTCCAGGCCTCTGGATTTTTCTTCTCCTGAAAGTCACTTAGCTAGCTACTATTCCTTCCTTCCTTCCTTCCTTCCTTCCTTCCTTCCTTCCTTCCTTCCTTCCTTCCTTCCAATTTGTATCCTGCCCTCCCCACCAAAGAAGACGCAGGGCAGTTTACGGAATACCCTGATGACCTTGTGCCAGAGAGTTCCACAGGCTAATTTCACAGGGTTCTATTTCATACACAGTCCCTTTATTAATTGATTTACTTCATTTACCCTCTGCCCTTCTCCCCAGTGGGAATTTAAAGGGACTTCCCCCCTCCATTATAGCCTTACAGCCACAACAACCCTGCGAGGTAGGGTTAGTGTTGGACTGGCCCAAGGTCACCCAGCGAGCTTCCACAGTAGAGTGGGGGATTCAAACCCGAGTCTCCTAGTTTGACCCAACACCGGCTCTCTAAAACTGTTCTTGGTTTTACAAATCAGAATCATTCATGCTCTCACGTGGTCACCTTTTCCTAACAAAACCACATCTTCAGGTGGGTCGCCGTGTGGGTCTGAAGCAGCAGAGCAAAGTTTGAGTCCAGGTGCACCTTTAAGACCAACCAAGTTTTATTCAAAGGTACGAGCTTTCATGTGCATACACACTCCTCTACCTGGAAAGTGTGCGGGAACACAAAAGCTAGTACCTTGAATAAGCCTTGGTTGGTCTTAAAGGTGCCCCAGGACGCAAACTTTGGCCTCCAGATCAGAAATGGAATGGCTGGGTGTTCTTACTGAGTGTCGTGGTTAAGAGCGCGGACCCTAATCTGGGAGAACCGGTTCTGATTCCCCACTCCTCTACATGCAGCTGCTGGTGTGACCTTGGGTCAGTCACAGATTCTCTCAGAGTTGTTCTCTCAAAAGCAGTTCTCTCAAGAGCTCTCTCAGCCCCACCCACCTCACAGGCTGTCTGTTGCGGGGAGCGGAAGGGAAAGGAGTTTGTAAGCCGCTCTGAGACTCAGAGGAAAGGGCAGGGTATAAATCCAGTCTCCTCCTCTTCTTCTTCGTGTGGTTAAGTGCACAGATTCTAATCTGGGAGAACCGGGTTTGATTCCCCACTCCTCCACTTGCAGCTGCTGGATGACCTTGGGCAAGCCATAGTTCTGGCACAGCTGTTCTTGAAAAAGGGCAGATTCTGCCAGAGCTCTCTCAGCCCCACCTACCTCCCAGGGTGTCTGTTGTGGGGAGGGGAAGGGAGAGGAGTTTGTGAGCCGCTCTGAGACTCCCTTGGGTAGTGAAGGGTGGGGTATAAATCCAATCTCCTCCTCCTCTTCCTCTTCCTCTTTCTTGCCACCTGAATTCCGCTGGGTCCTAGAGTAGAATGGCACATGAAAGCATATACCTTGAATAATAATGCTACAGATCAATGTGGGGGCATTCGTGTTCTCCAGAACTCTTAATCAGATGGGATGTTCAATAGTGAATCAAAAAAAGGAGGGCGGGGGGAGACAGAGAAGCTGTTTCAGGCCCTGGCCAGAAGGTCCCGGGGCTTGTAGTTCCTGTGTGAAAGGCCAAGCAGAGAACTCGACAGCAGGAGGGGACGCCCTGGCTGGAGATCTCATGGCTGGGCCCAAACAGGGGGTCTGTGGCTTGGCGTTTTTTTCCCCATTGGCCAAACGAGGCTTACCTGACCCCTCCCTCTAGTGGTCAGGGGAACCTGGGTGACCCAGTGTCAGCTTTCTTCCTGGTGCAAGAACGTAAGGACATAAGAGAAGCCAATGTTGGATCAGGCCAATGGCCCATCCAGTCCAACACTCTGTGTCACACAGTGGCCAAAAACACCCCAGATGCCCTCAGGAGGTCCAGCAGTGGGGGCAGGACACTAGAAGCCCTCCCACTGTTGCCCCTCCCAAGCACCAAGAATACAGAGCATCACAGACCTCTGCTACCGGTGGTTATCTAACTCCCTCTTGAAGCCGTCCATGCTTGCAGCTGCTGCCACCTCCTGTGGCAGTGAATTCCACATGTGAATCACATGTGTACAAGCTCCATATAGACCTTGGAGAGGGGGGACACATATTCCAGCCCCCTCTTTTTGAGGGCAAGGAAGAAGATGAGGAGGAGGAGAAGATTGGATTTATACCTCACCCTTCCCTACCCAAAGGAGTCTCAGAGCAGCTTACAAACTCCTTTCCCTTCCCCTCCCCACAACAGACACCCTGGGAGGTGGGTGGGGCTGAGAGAGCTCTTTTGAGGTATGCCCTTGAGAGAACAGCTCTGCGAGAACTTGTGACTGACCCAAGGTCACAGCTTTCTGTCTGCTGTGGAATCCCCTGAACAAGGACGAAGCCCCCATAAGTGTGGTCTGGGGTCTGAGGGGGCTAGATGGACCACCCCCAGGCCAGCCGACTGCCATCCCCGAACAAGGATGAAGCCCCCATAATTGTGGGGGGGGGGGCTCAGGGGCCTAGATGAACACCCCCCCCCCCGGGGTAGCAGACTGTGGCCCCCTCTTGGAGCTCTGGTGTTCCTTCCTCACCTTTCACAGGCTTCTGATGGAGGGACCTGCGTCTGTGGCGGGGGGGTCGTCTTGGCTTCTCCTCCCCCCACAGCCACACGACCTCCCAGTTCTGCCACCCCTCGGGACACCATCCCCCCCTCTTCCCCCCCCCCCCCAGACCGCCAGGCCTGGCTTCAGCTGCAGGCAGGAGGCCAAGTGCTCTAATAATACCTCCGATTAAATTTTGCCAGGGCCTGGAAATGCCGCCGCAGGGAGCTCTCTCCTGTTCAGTCTTTCGTCCCTTGTGCTCTGCCCCCCCCCCCCCCCCCCGTCTAGGGCTGCTGCCAGCTGACTGGGAGAGGAAACGGGCAGTTTCAGCGTCTCCTGGCCTGGGATTCAATGGCCTCCCGTAAGACTCAGTTGGAGGGACAGGGCATTTCTCCCCGCCCTGTCTTCAGCGCTCACCCCCCCTCGCTCTGACCCCTGGAGCTGGCTGCCTCTGAGCTGCCCTCAGCAGGCCAGGCTAGGCCGGGGCCATGGCACAGCCACTGCTGCTGGGAGCGCGGGGCAATTCCTCCTCTGTTAAACTCATCTTTGGCGGGCACCGTTTTGGCCCAGGCTTCGGGGCTGATCTTTCTGGAGGCGGGGGGGGGGGGGCATTGGCCGCTTCCATGCCAGTAACCCTGGCCACCGCTGGGGCTGGCCCAGGGGGGACAGGAGCTGCAGTCCGTGGGGCCTGCTCAGGGCCCTAGCGGCGGAGGGGAGTTGCCCCCCCTCCAGACTTGACACCCGGCCCAGCAGCAGGTCGCGCCTGCGTTTCCACTTGTGCTGCTGGGGGGAAAAAGGAATTTTCCGGCTGCAAATTCCAGCCGGAGCAATTGGGAACAGCTGCTGAAGGTGGCAGGCCAGAGGGAAGGGGATGGGGGGGGGAACACCTGGGTTCACGGGGAGGAGGCTGGGCTTTGGGGGCGTGTGTGTGTGTGGGGGGGGGAGGGCGATCTGCGAATAATGCCTGGGCTGGGGGCAGCGGAGGATTCGGCTGGCCTCGGATGGACCAGCCCCAAAGGCCTGCCGCTCAGTGGCGCTGGGCAGAGACGGAATTCCTCTGAGCAAAACTCAAATCCGGCAGCGCCATCCAGCCCGACAAAATGGCCAGACTGGAATTCATCAGCCGGTTCATGGGAATGGGTCCCCCCCCCCGGGATCTGTCGGGCCCGGCAGCCTTTATCTCCCTGCAGAGGCTGATTTTCGGCCTTACCCCACCTTTTAAAAACTCTACTACAGTGGATTCCCTTTTGCATGGCTCAGTGGTTAAGACGCCGAGCTGCAGTTTGAGACCCGAGTGCCGCGTGACAGAGTGAGCTCCCGTCTCTGGCCCCAGCTCCTGCCAACCTAGCAGTTCGAAAGCAAGAAGTTGCAAGTAGATAAATAGGTACCGCTTCGGAGGGAAGGTAACAGTGTTCCATGCGCCTCGGTGTTTAGCCATGCCGGCCACATGACCATGGAAAAAGTCTTCAGACAGCGCTGGCTCTTTGGCTTGGAAACTGAGATGAGTAGCACCTTCTAGAGTCGGATTCGACGGGGTTTCAAGCAAGGGAAACCTTTACCTTTACCTTCTGCCGCCGGACTCCTACTAGCCCTGCTTTCCGACACCGCCTCCCCCCACCTTCTGCTCTGGCTCAAATGGCTGGTGGATCTTCACCCTCCTTTGTATCTGATAAAGGGTGCTTTGACCATTGGAAGCCTGCCCCCCCGCCCCGGAAATACTGCTGGTCTTTAAGGGGCTGCCGGACTTGAATTTCGTTCTCCTGTTACAGACAAAAGCAGCTCCTCCTCCAAGACAGAATCCATAGGCCTTACTGCCAGATCCAGGGGGTTGCCAGGTCTGGGCTGGAAAACACCTGGAGGCTTTGGGGGTAGATCCAGGAGAGGGCGGTATTAGGGGAAAGGAGGGGCCTCAGCAGGTACAAGGCCCTAGAGTCCACCCTCCAAGGCAGCCATTTTCTCCAGGGGAGCTGATCTCTGTCAGCTGGAGATCAGGTGTAACAGCAGGAGGCTGGCAACCCTACAGCTCCAGGGGGCTGAAGGGGGGCCTCGGAAGCAGGAGATGAGGAAGGCCGGCTGGCCGCGTGAAAGGCTGCTGTGCTCCAAGGAGGGCCGGCAAAGGCCAAGCTCGGCTCAAATGTATTAGATCCTCTGGTTTTAGTGCAGCCAGGAATCACGGATCAAAGTAGCAGAGCGCACTAGGCTAACCGTGCAGCAAAGCCTTGGGGGTGCTAGCAGACTTACAAAGTTACACAGAACCAGCGGTCAGATTTAAAAAGAATAAGAGTTCTTTATTATATGGAACTCCGTTCTAGACAGTATAGAAGATAGGACAGGGACAGAAGCTATTCTAACTACCTAGGGTGGGTATGGATGCAGACTTGCCTTAATAACAAGTCTAGCTCGCCATATAGTGGTGCATAATGCTGAAAGAGCTAGAATGGTTGGCTGCCAGACAATCTTAGGATCTCCTGGCTATTCCACGCACACTGCCTTATGATAATTAATTCATTATTATTAGGGCTAGGGGCTATGGTCTAGACCACTGGCCTAGAGTTTGCTGTCTGTTGGGTCCTGCTGTGTCATGTCCGCATCATTTCATGGGTCACATGGAGACTTCTGCTTTGCTTCCGTTCAGTTTTTTAGACTTCTGGCTGATTCTACAACCACAACCAGTAGGGTTGCCAGCCTCCAGGGGGCACCTGGAGAGCTCCCGCTATTACAGCTGATCTCCAGATGACTGAGACCAGCTCCCCTGGAGAAAAGGGCGGCTTCGGAGGGGGAACGTTGTGGCATTATATCCTACGGCGTGTGGTCTCTCCCCTCCCCAAACCCCGCCCTCCCCAGACTCCACCCCCAAAATCTCCAAGCATCTGGCAGTCCAGAGCTGGCAACCCCACCCTGGCGTCCCGGCGGGAAGGGCGGGCTCAGAGCCAGGGGACTAGACCAACCCCAACGGGTGGGGAGCCCCGGCCTCCGCGCCCGGCTTGGCGCCAGGCCCGCAGGTCCCTGGAGGGGTTTTGCTTGAGCGGCCTGCAATGCTCCCTCCAAGCCCTGGAGTCTTGTGAGCCACAAGTGTACTTTGTGAGCGAGCCATTTGGCCACTGCATAAATTAGTTTGCTCTCTGGAGCCATCTTTCCTGAGCCAAGACAAAAATGTGTGAGCCGGAGGCTAAAATGCTGTCAGCTAGCTCACACTAACTCGGCTTAGAGGGAAAGCTGCTTGGGACACCCCCCCCCCCCCCCCCCGGGCAGGCCGCGGACGGTTCTGCTGCTACCCCCGCCTCCCCGCCCCCTTCTCGGTTCCAGGCGCGCGGGCGGGGCGGGGCGGGGGGGGGGCGGCGGCGCCACCGTTGCTCCCCCTCCGGTGGCTGCAAGCGGCCTTCGGTCCCCGAGCAGGGCCAGGCCCGCCAGGGAGCCCCGGAGGCAGCCAGCCAGGCCAAGGCGGTTCCGACCCTGCCGCTGCTGCGGGGCGCGCTTCCCCCGGGCTGGACGGGGGCCTTCGGGGCGCCGCGGTCGAATCCCAGGCCTGGCGGGCCGGGCCACGTGCGGCGGAGTCGGGGGAGGTTCGCGCCGCGCCAGGCGCCCCGGCGGGGGCTCGAAGGAAACCCGGCCCAGCTGAGCCGTCGGGGGAAGGGGCCGGCCAGCCTCCTGCCGGAGAAGAAGCCCTCCCGGCGGCGGGGAGGCAGCGCGGCGGCTCAGGCCGGCCCCCGCGGCGGGGCTTGTGCGTGTGAACGAGCCGCGCTCCAGCCCTCCGCTTCCGCCCGGCGCCGCGACCGGAGAGCTTCCCGAGCCCCCCAGCCTTGTTCCGGCGCAGGCTACCCCGGGGCGGTGAGTGCGAATGCTGCCCCACAAGGTATAGAGAGGGACCCTCAGTCTGGGGCCAGTGATGCTCCGTCTTCTTGGTGCTTGGGGGGGGGGGGGCAACAGTGGGAGGGCTTCTCGTGTCCTGCCCCCACTGCTGGACCTCCTGAGGGCACCTGGTGTTTTGTGGGCCACTGTGTGATAGAGAGGGTTGGACTGGGTGGGCCACTGGCCACTGGCCTGACCCAACACCGGCTTCTCTTAGGTTCTTCTGTTCTCCCCCCGCTCTGGGTTGCCTGCCGCTGGGCTGGGCTATGGTAACTAGCCACTTTCGCTAGTTACCATAGCACAAGAAGAAGAGACTGGATTTATATCCCGCCCTTCACTTGGAGTTTTACAGTCTCCTTTCCCTTCCCCTCCCCACAACAGACACCTTGGGAGGTAAGTGGGGCTGAGAGAGCTCTTGAGAGAACTGCCCTTGAGAGAACAGCTGGGACAGAGGCCCAAGGTCACATCAGCAGCTGCAAGTGGAGGAGTGGGGAACCAAACCTGGTTCTCCCAGATTAGAGTCCCCGCATTCAACCACACCAAAGTGGCTTAAGGATCTTGCAGCCGAGATGTGGTCTCCTGCCTGCCGGCTGGAAAGACCATTTGGAGGCTGGCACACAGATTTTCTTGGGCAGAGCACAGCGCGGAGGGAGGGAGGGAGGGGCCGCTGGAGTCCCCTCCCCCCACTGCCCAGCGGCAGGCAACCCAGGGCGGGGGTGGGGGGAGAACATAAGAACAAAAGAGAAGCCAATGTTGGGTCAGGCCAGTGGCCCATCCAGCCCAACCCTCTGGATCACACAGTGGTCAAAAACACCAGGTGCCCTCAGGAGGTTCAGCAGTGGGGCCAGGACCCTAGAAGAAGCCCTCCCACTGTTGCCCCCCCCCATCCCAAGCACCAAGAAGACAGAGCATCACTTGCCCCAGACCGAGAGTTCCTATCTATATACCTTGTGGCGAATAGCCACTGATGGACCTCTGCTCCAGATGTTCATCCAGTTCCTTCTTGAAGCCACCCATGCTTGTAGCTGCCGCCACCTCCTGTGGCAGTGAATTCCATGTGTTCATCACTCTTTGGGTGCAGAAGGACTTCCTTTTATCCGTTCTAACCTGACTGCTCAGCGATTCCACTGGAGTGGCCCGATCCAACGTGGCTTCTTCTTCTTATGTTCTCCCTGACCGAGGGTCTCCTGATGAGCTTCCTGATGGCAGAGAGCGGATTCAAACCGGGGTCTTTGTGGCATTCTGGGGGTTGTGGGGGGGAGGGTGTCAGGAGCTGCCTCTTTTCCGGGGCCTGTGCCCCCTTGAGAATCATTGCGGGGGGGGGGGGAGGTTAGTGTGCATCAGCCCTGGAATGCACGGCCCCCCCCTCCCCCATCTGCTCTGGCTGCCACGCTCCCCTGGCAGGACTCTGGACTGCAGCACAAGCGGCTCCTTTGTGAAGTTGGGCTGTTTTAGCAAAAGGAAGCATTTCCCCCCCCCCCACCATCAGTTTGCTGGCCGGCCCTCCCCCCTGCCCAGCTTCAGCAGGCAGCCAGCAGCGGCAGCGGCAGGATAAATAAATACCTCTGTTTGTGTGTGTGTGTGTGTGAGAGAGAGAGAGAGAGAGGCCGTCCCTGAATTAGTCTCCAGGTTGTTTTCTCTCCCACAGGCATCTCACCACTGGATGGCTCCTGGTGGCATTTTAATGTGCCAGTGGTGGTTTTGTGTGCGCGTGTGTGTGCGTGCATGCGTGTGTAATCAAGTGTGAGGTGTCCTAAACACACAAACGGCCCTTATTCCCACGCAGGAGAGGCTGGATGCTGCAGCCTGCATGCAGGTGCGTCTGGTGGCGCAGGGCCTGTCCATGCATGGGCGCATGGCACACGCTTGTGTGGCGTCTGTTCCAGGAATTCCTCTCCTTCCTTCCTTCCTGCTGCTTGAGTGTGTGTGTGTGTGTGTGCTTGAGTGTGCAAGCGTGTGCCCTGGATCCCCCGCCTGGGGCTAAACAAAGGGGCCTTTCACCGAGGCTGCAAGAGGCCCCGCGAAGGAGGAGATCGGAATCCCGATACTGACCGGCACACCTCGCGGGGAGACCCCAGTCGGCTCCTTCCATCTGATCAGGGTGGGGCCTGGCCACCCACCCACCTGCACGGGAGAGAGAGGCCCCCTCCCCACTCAGGCAGCGGCTGCGAGGGGAACAGGTATTTCCCTCCCCCCCCCCCTCCAGGGGACGCTCCCCTCCTGGTTTCAGACAGCCTCACCTAGCAGATGAGAAGGAGTCCAGGTCCGCTCCCGTCTTCTCTGCCTTGGCTGGCCTCAGTTCCCTGGCCTGTAAAATGCCTCACCAGAGAGCACCAAATGGGAGCGCTCCTTTGGCAGGGGCCTTCGGGTCACTTTCTTGCATAGAAGACAGGTCCTCCTCCTCCTCTTCCTCCTCTCGGGCTTGGCTTCCCATGCCTGCCCATGACCGGTGATTCGTTTAAGAACATCAGAACATCCGAAGAGCCCTGCTGGATCAGTCCAGTGAGGGTCCATCCAGTCCAGCATCCCGTCTCACACAGGGGCCAGCCAGTTCCTCTGGAGGGCCAACAAGAGGGCAGAGAGGCCAAGGACTTCCCCTGATAAGAACACCAGAAGAGCCCTGCTGGGTCAGACCAGTGAGGGTCCTTCTAGTCCAGCATCTTCTCTCACAGAGTGGCCAGCCAGTTCCTCTGGAGGGCCAACAATGGGGACATAGAGGCCGAGGCCTTCCCCTGAGAAGAACCTCAGAAGAGCCCTGCTGGGTCAGACCAGTAAGGGTCCCTCTAGTCCAGCATCTTCTCTCACACAGGGGCCAGCCAGTCCCTCTGGAGGGCCAGCCACAGGGCAGAGGAGCCGAGGCCTTCCCCTGAGGAGAACATCGAAAGAGCCCTGCTGGATCAGACCAGGGAGGGTCCCTCCAGTCCAGCATCCCGTCTCACACAGGGGCCCCATCCAGTTCCTCTGGAGGGCCAGAAACAGGGCAGAGAGGCCAAGGCCTTCCCCTGAGAAGAACCTCAGAAGAGCCCTGCTGGGTCAGACCAGGGAGGGTCCATATAGTCTAGCTTCCTGTCTCTCACAGAATGGCCAGCCATTTCCTCTGGAGGGCCGACAAGAGGGCAGAGAGGCCGAGGCCTTCCCCTGATGCTGTCTCCTGGCCCCGGGGTTCAGAGGCTGACTGCCTCTGAGTGTGGAGGTTCCCTTCAGCCAGCAGGCCCGGCAGCCGCTAATTGACCGTATCCGCCGGTTGGGTGTCTTCTGTGGCGCAGCTTTTGATGGCTGCTTCTGAAGCTTGTTTCAGGGGGTAGCGGTGCTGGTCGCTGGTCAAAGTCCAGGGGCGACTGAGAGAGAAACCAGATTTTCAAAGCAGCAGTTTTTGGGAGTCAAACTCATATTCGTCATATTGTTAAAAGCCGAGTAGCACCTTTAAGACTAACAAACTTTATGGTAGCATAAGCTTTCGAGAAACACAGCTCTCTTCCTCCCTTTGTCGGAGTCATCCTAGAGGAAGACAAAGGAGGGGGGGAGTGGAGGGGGGGGTGACGGCCAAGGGGCAGGGAGGGCTGGAGGGGGCCCTGAAGGAGGGGGGAGCCAGTGGGGGGGGGGAAGCCAAAGGAATTTGGGACCTGTCTGCATGGGAGGGCGGGGGATGTCTCGGTGCGGCTTGTCTGCCTGCCTCCTCCCCCCTCCCTCTCACGTGGCTGTCCCGTGTCCTCCTGACTTGGTCTTTCCCTTCTCCCCCCTCCCCAGCAGATCCAGTGGATGTCCTCAAAGTGCTGCAGCTACAGAATCAGCCCCAGGGGGTGCGCAAGACCACGGGATTCTGCCCCAAGAGGCGTTCGGGATCGGGGCCAGATGTGGCCTACCGGATATCAAGGCAGGCCCAGATTAGCGCTCCGACACGGCAGCTTTTCCCAGGTAAGCCTGTGGGGCTGGGTGGGAATGGGGGCTCTCTGGCGGGGCCTTGGGGGGAGGGGAGGGGGCCTGCGGCTTCTACTTTTTGCGTGGGGGGGGCTGCTAGCAGACACAGGGTCCTCCTTCAGCATCTGTCGGGGTCCCCCTTTCCCCAGCGTGACTCCGGCACTGTCCCGGGGGGTGGGGTGGGGTTTGACTCGTCTATGAACTCCATGCCACGAAGAGGCTTCCCCTGTTGAGTTTCCTCCTGCTGTGTGGTTGTGGAAGGCACAGAGGGGGAGGGTCTGGTCTGGTCCCAAGGGGGGGCTCTTCTTGGATGCAGAATCATGCACAGGCCTAGGGTGGCCAGCCTCCATGGGGTGTCTGGAGATCTCCGGGGAGATCAGTTCCACTGGAGAAAACGGGCGCCTTGGCAGGTGGGCTCGATGGCACTGTGCCCCGCTGGAGTCCCACCCCCTCCTCAAGCCCCACCCTCACAACCTGGAGTTGGCAACCAAGCCTGGGCCCACCTCCTTCCTCCCACCTTGTGGCCCCTCCACCCTCCCTGCCCTCTTTTGTGGCTCTGGGGTTGTTGCCAGCAATGCTCCCTCTCAGCTGCGGAGTCTCCTTTGCTCTGGAGAGAGACATCTTTCCTGAGCTGAGACGAAAATGTGTGAGCCAGAGGCTAAAAAACTGTGAGCTGGCTCCCCAGCTTAGAGAGAACACCAGTTGCCAGTTCTGACCCAGTCCCTCTCATGGCTCCTGATCCCCCCCCCCCCAGTTTGTTTGTTTGTTTATTTATTATTTAAATTTCTATCCCATCCTCCCTGCCACGCGGCTGGCTCAGGGCGGCTGACAACATCATTTCTATACAGTAATACCAATTCTATACCAGCTTGGTTCTGGCTGGAGCCTTGGCGCTGAAGAACTGGGTTTTGGCCACGGGAGCCTTTGGGGAGGTCTGTCGTACCTGGGCCTCCCTTCCCCTCTGCTAGATGTTTGGTTTCCCCAGTTCGGGGGTTCCACAGCCCCTGCTTTCTTTACTGGAGGAGGTCTTTGCTGTCTGATTGGACGGTCCTTCGATTTTGTAATCCTCCCCGAGGCTTGGTGAGAAAAGTGGACTGTAAACGAAGTAAAGAAACTAAAATAAGACCTTGTGCTCCTGCAACATAAATTCAGTGAGACGGGTGACGGTCCAGGGAGGCCGGCCTCCAGGTGGGACCTGGGGGAATCCCACAAAACTCCAGCTCATCGCCAGACTACAACGCTCCCCCTAAGCTGTGGAGTCTGGTGAGCAAAAATCCTACTTTGTGAGCTAGTCTGGCATTAAAGTTGCGAGCGAGCGATTTGGCTGCTGCACAAATCAGTTTGCTCTGGAGCCCTCCTTCCTGAGCGAAGGCAAAAATGCGTGAGCCGGAGGCTAAAAACCTGTGAGCTGGCTCACACTAACCCAGCTTAGAGGGAACCCTGCTCCAGATCTCTTGCATTTCCCCAACTTGGAGCTGGCAACCCATCCCCCTCCACCCCCATCCCACCCCACCCGCAGCCAGTGTGAACCTGGCAACCCTTTGGCACATGAGGGTCAGAAAACGGCATTTGGACTTTTTCCCCGACAGATTGGCCGGGTTCCAGAGTGAGCCACTTTGCCCATGTCCCCCTGAGGTCTGGCGACCCCCTCCTCTGCCTGGCCAAAAAACTGCCACTGACCCTCCAGAGCCACCGTAGGCTGCCCTGCCTCCTCTCTCTTGCCCTTCCTGGCCCAGCCCTGTCCATTCGTCCTGCTTGGCCAACGTCCGCGGCCTCAGCCTCCTGGGCGGATCAAACCCTCACGCGCTGCAAAAAGAGAACCGCTTTTCGGCCTCTCTCCCAATGTCGGCCTGTGAGAAACAGAACGGATTCTCGCAGGTTTCTGAATGGATGGGAAGCCACACAAGGCCGGAGTCTCCCAAATGGGCGGCAAATCAGGCGACGCAGCCGACACTCTCTGCCGTCCGTTGACACTGGATCCCGACACTCTCCCTCCGGAAAAGCACACCGCCGGTGGGAAAAGGGCAGGAAAGCGCTTCCAGTCGCATGCAAGGATTGGGTCCCCAAAGGGGGATGTGCAGCGTCTCTTCAGCTCCCCGCCTTCCAATTTCCGTCCTGCTCTTTCTGGCTTCCGGTGTCGTGCCAAAGGTCTGTTCCCTTCCCCAGAGCTTTCAAGGGGGACTGACGCAGGCCCTCGGCCCTGGACAAGAAGGGTTCTGCGCACAGTTAAAAGGAGGCGGAAGCTCAGCTCACGGACTCGGAGGCTCCCGTGAAAAACCGGAGAGGAATGATCCAGCCCCTCCACACTTCTCTGCCTCCCCTTCGGAGTCCTCCTCGCTCGACCAGGCCTCCTCTGGCAGGAGGTGGAGTGGCCGAGGTCTTCCAAAGAGTGTGGAGAGATGGACTGCATGCACGTACATGTGTTGCCACACGCAGGGCACAGGCGGGATCATGCCCTCCTGCCTTTTGTAGGAACAGGAGAAGAGACTGGATTTATACCCCACCCTTCACTCGGAGTCTCAGAGCGGCTTAACATCTGCCCTTGAGAGCACAGCTCCGAGAGAACTTGTGACTGGCCCAAGGACACTCAGCTGGCTGCATGTGGAGGAGGAGTGAAGAATCGAACCTGGCTCTCCACATTAGAGTCTGTGTTCGGAGAGCCAGTTTGGGGTAGTGGTTAGGGTGTGGACTCCAGTCTGGGAGAACCGGGTTTGGTCCCCCATTCCACCACATGCAGCTGCTGGTGTGACTTTGGGTCAGTCACAAGTTTTCTCAGAGTGGTTCTCTCAAGGGCAGTCCTCGAAAGAGCTCTCTCAGCCCCACCTACCTCACAGGGAGTCTGTTGTGGGGAGGGGAAGGGAAAGGGATTGCAGGCCGCTCTGAGTCTCCTTCGGGTAGTGAAGGGCGTGGTATAAATCCAATCTCTTCTCTTCTTCTCTCTTCCTCTGCACCCCTCCCCTTTCCACTCCTTTCTTTTTGCCCATGCATACACAATGCTTAGAGCATTGGACCAGGGAGTGCCAGGTTCAAATCATCACTATAGCATGAAAGACTGCAGGGTGGACCGTGGGGCGGTCACCCCCTCTCAGCCTGACATCTCTGGCAGCCACTGCCCCACCTCCGGCCACTGGAGTTTTTCATTTAAAAAAACAGCCACTGGCTACTGTTAAAGCACTATAACCTCAAAGCAGTCTGTCTGTTAGGTTCTCTGATTCCTCAGTCTCTGGCCTCTTTAAGTGAGGGAAAGGCCAGGTCCGGACAATGAAAGGAGTTCCTTTTTCTTTTTCTTTTAAATAAAAGCTACAGACTCAGAGACCCTGATCCACGGATTGCGGTAATGTTATAACACTACAGCAATTATAAAGTGCCGGTTAAATTAAGCAGGAAAGCTCTCTGGCGGGAGGGCAAATGGAACTGATGCGAATGGGACTGGGAAAGGATCTGAACTTTCCCATCTGCAGTGGGGCCACCCTGGCTTTGCTCCACTCTTCCCCAAGACACTGCTGCAAAACACATTTGGGAAAGACCGCAAGGGGAAAAAATGTGGGAAACCTCTCGGAGTTCCCCAGAAGCGCAACGGTGCTGTCAGGAAGCCGGGGGGGGGGGGGGGGACACTTCTCCATAGTATCTAAGAAGAAGAAGAGGAGGAGAAGAGATTGGATTTATACCCCGCTGAGAGAGATCTCTCGAGGACTGCTCTTTCAAGATCAGTTCTGATAGAACTATGGTTTGCACAAGGCCATCCAGCAGCTGCCAAGGGAGGAGTGGGGAATCAAACCCAGTTCTCCCAGATTAGAGTCCGCGCACTTAACCACTACGCCAAACTACATCTGAGCCTGAGCAAATTGCAAATTCTGTGCATAGGTGACCCCCGCAGAGAGGGACGTTGTGTCCTCGTTTCCCGTGCAACCGCAGAGTCCTGGGGTCTCCGACAATATCTGAAAAGCCCTGCTGGACCTGATCAGTGAGAGTCCATCTAGTCCCGCATCCCGTTTTCCCTTGTAGCCTAGCAGAGACCCCCAATGTGTGGAGACTCTTAGAAGAATCAGAGAATCATAGAGTTGGAAGGGACCTCCAGTGTCATCTAGTCCAGTCCCCTGCACAATGCAGGAAATTCACAAATACCTCCCCCCCTGCACACCCCTGCAGTGACCGCTGTTGCATGCCCAGAAGATGACAAAAAACCTTATTAAGGTCCCCCTAGCACTGCTATTCAGAGGTACACTGCCTCTGAATACGGAAGCTCCGTTTTGGCATCGTGACTCACTTGTATTTCCCTTTTGAAGCCCTCTGAGCCAGTGGCCGTCTCTTGTGCCAGAAGTTAATCCTGCACTGAATGAAGGACTTCCTTTCCTGTGTCCTGTCTCTGCCGGCCATCTTCTCTGTGCGCCCAGCCTCGCTTCCGTTGTTATGGGGGAGGCAGGTAAATGCCCCCTTTGTCCACTTCCTCCACCCCATGTTTGCTTTTATGAACTTTTGTCCTGTCCCCTCCTCGGTCTACCTCTTTTCCTGTTCTAAAAACCTCCCGGGTCTTAGGGAAGACTTTCCAGCCCCGGGCTACCAAACCCCCAGAAATGAAAACAGTGAGGCAAGAAGTGATGTCAGATGTGGGGAGAGAGAGGGGGAGAAGGAAGAAGAAGAAGAATCTGTTACCCCGCTTTTCTCTACTCCAAGGAGTCTCAGAGCAACTGATAACGGCCTTCCCCTTCCCCTCCCCACAAAAGGCACCTTGCGAGGCCGGTGGAGCTGAGAGAGCTTTGGGAGAACTGGGACTGGCCCCAGGTCACCCAGCAGGCTTCACGCAGAGGAGGAGGAGGAGTGGGGAATCAAGCCCAGCTACCCAGATCAGAGTCCGCCACTCTTGACCTCTACACCACGCTGGCTCTTGCGTGTGTTCGATCAGTGCAGCCCCCTTGTATTGCTTCTGGGCAAGACTCCCGTTTTTGCAGGATTTGGGTAAATAAAACTGAGCGGGGACTTTACCAGAGGGGTCAAAAAGCCCAAGTTACCAGACCTCATGGAGGAGGTTTCTTTTGCGAGCCCTTCTTCTTCCACCAAACTGTTATTCCTGCAGCCACCACCAGGGGGGACAGCGAGACCCTTGGTCCCCCTCCTCCTGCTGAGTAAATAAATGGTTCCTTTAAGGCTCTCTTTGAAAGAGGGGGAAAATCTTTTTTTTGAGATGCCGTCCGTGTGCCGGTTCTTTTCATTGCAGCCCTTCTTGGATCACATATATGCAGGATCCACTTTGGGGGCTTTTTTGGCTTTCCCAGTCTTTGTCCCTTTAGGTGTGACACTCTCTACCTGAGATGTGAAATGGGAAACCTTTTGTTCTTACTTGGCTAGAGCCATTAGCATAACTAAGGGCAGGGCTCATTTCCTAGCAGGAGCTCCTTTGCATATTAGGCCACACCCTGCTAATGTAGCCAATCCTCCAAGAGCTTACAGAGCTCCTCTTACAGGGGCTACTGTAAGCTCTTGGAGGATTGGCTACATCAGGGGGTGTGGCCTAATATGCAAAGGAGCTCCTGCTACGAAATGAGCCCTGACTAAGAGGTGTCAAACCTAAGGCTCGGGGCTCGAACCAGCCTGTCCAGGACTCTTTCCCAGCCCGCAAGCAACTGGCATGTATGGAAATGTAAAGTACTCTTCCTTTTATGGTATCCCTTGGGAAAAACCTAGGTTAGGTAAAGGTAACGGTTTCCCTTGCTCGAAAGGCAGTCGAATACGACTCTAGAAATGCGGTGCTCATCTCCGTTTCCAAGCCGAAGAGCCAGCGCTGTCCGAAGACTTCTCCGTGGTCATGTGGCCGGCATGACTAGACGCCAAGGTGCACGGAATGCTGTCACCTTCCCACCGAAGTGGTACCTCTTTATCTACTTGCACCTTCTTGCTTTTGAACTGCTAGGCTGGCAGGAGCTGGGGCCAGAGACGGGAGCTCACTCCGTCATGCAGCACTCGGGTCTCAAACTGCTGTACTACCGACCTTCTGGTCTGCAGTTCAGTGCCTTAACCATTTGAGCCACTGCAGCCTGCTAGGCTGCATATGATTAAATACATTTATTGGGGCTTTTCTGGACTCCCCAGTAAATCAGTTGCCCATGTCCTTTATAAAGTTTATATCTCTGCTCCCTGGTGTTACATTTTATGGCACACGTGGCCCGGCCCAGATCCCGGCCCTTGTAGGGAACGAGTCTGACACCTCTGCTTTGGAGTGTTGGGTGGGGGTGGAGACTGACCAGCCTCTGGAGCATGTGCAGAGCGTGTGGGTGAACAAAGTCCGGAGCACCTTTAAGACCAACGAAGTTTAATCCTGGGTATGAGCTTTCATGTGCACGCACTCCTCTTCGAATTCCTTCCCCGGGACAAACCAGATCTGTGTGTGTGTGTGTGTGTAAAGCGCCATGCAGGAGCAGCCGACTTGCGGTGAAGGGCTGTAGGGTTTTCAAGGCAAGAGACGAATGGAAGTCGTTGGCCCTCGCCTGCCCCTGTATAGAGACCCTGGACTCCCTTGGTGGTCTCCCATCCAAACAGTGACCTGGGTCGACCCTCCTGAGCTTCTGAAATATGATGAGATGGGGCCGGCCGGGGCCATCCAGTCGCAGGCGCAGAGAGTGTTCTCAGATGGAGGGCAAAGCTCCCTCTAAGTTGTGGAGTCTTGTGAGCAACAATCCTACTTGGTGAGCTGCTGGCATTAAAGTTGTGAGCGAGCGATTTGGCTGCTGCAAAAATTCGTTTGCTCTCTGGAGCTCCATCCTTTTTGAGCCAAGACAAGAACGCATGAGCCGGAGGCTAAAAAAACAGTGAGCTAGCTCACACTAACTCAGGTTAGAGGGGACACTGGTGGAGAGGGCATTTCTCCGTATGGGGTCTGAACGTGGTGGAGTAGCTGTGGGGAACGGCATCCGAATGACCTCCCTCCCCCTTGGCCTGGGGGATATAAACCTCAGGTTGCCACCTTTCTGATGCCTGGAGGCTCCTGTGCCTTCCACGGCAGCAGTCGGGAGGGGATGCAGTCATGGGAAAAGCCGCCCTCCTCATGGATGTTTTGGCCTTTCTCCCGGGGGACCCCATTGCTCCAGGAGTTCTCTGGTGCCGCGTGGCCCTCCTCAGCCAGCCTTTGCCTTCCCAGGTAAATTCCCAGAGGACTTCTCCATCATGGCGCTGGTGAAACCCAAGTCTGGCCTGCAGGCCTTCTTGCTGTCCATCTACAACCAGCACGGCATCCAGCAGTTGGGGGTGGAGCTGGGCCGCTCCCCCGTCTTCCTCTATGAGGACCAGAATGGCCGCCCGGCCCCCGAGGACTACCCCATCTTCCGAGGCGTCAACCTGGCCGACGGCAAGTGAGTGCCTGCCTTCCTCTTCCTCCTCGTGGCTTTCCTGACTAGGACCTTTCCCCAGGTGACCCTTTCTAGTGCAAGCCAGTTTGGTGTGGTGGTTAAGTGCGCGGACTCTAATCTGGGAGAACCAGGTTTGATTCCCCGCTCCTCCACTTGCACCTGGCTGGATGACCTTGGGCAAGCCATAGCTCTGTGCCAGCTGTTCCCTCAAGGACAGCTTGGGAAAGAGCTCTCTCAGCCCCACCCACCTCACAGGGTGTCTGTTGTGGGGAGGGGAAGGGAAAGGAGTTTGTAAGGCGCTCTGAGACTCTTAAGTGAGTGAAGGGCGGGGGATAAATCCAATCTCTTCTCGTCTTCTTCTTCTTCAAACAGAGTTGCCAACTTTTTGCCTGACAGGGCTCCTGTGGCCGGAACAGCTTTGTGAGAAGTAGGAACCCAACAGTGGGCAGGGTTTATTGTGAGGGTAGAAGCAATTGAGGGAGAAGCTTCAACTGATAAAGGGTCATAAACCTTCCCAGGGACAAACCCTGTGGAGAGGAGGAGTATTTTGGGCCGCTAAAGGGTTATAAAGGGAGGGATTCCTGCTCCCACTGCTGGACCTCCTGAGGGCCCCTGGTGTTTTTGGCCACTGTGCGACACACAGTGTGGGACTGGAGGGGCCACTGGCCTGATCCAGCATGGGCTTCTCTGATGTTCTTATGTACTTTCTTCAGTCAGGTGCAAGCAGAACTGTAAACAGGATTTTGCACAGCGCCAGGCAATGCTCCCCTTGCGAGCAAAAATCCTACTTTGTGAGCTCCTGGCATTAAAGTTGTGAGTGAGCGATTTGGCTACTGCAGAAATTAGTTTGCTCTTCTGGAGCCCTCCTTCCTGAGCAAAGACAAAAATGTGTGAGCCGGAAGATAAAATCTGTGAGCTAGCGCACACTAACCAGCACCTGCCCCCTCTGAGCAAAGGAACCTACTATAGGTTTAATCAGAACCAAGTTCCCTTCAGAAAAGGTCTCCCTTTTTTGTTTTGTTTATTTACTTACTTGTTTTCCAAGCCTGTGAATCCCTTCTGAGCATTTCAAAGGGTTTCAGCCTACTGAGTTGCTTCAGTGAGTTTGTATAACTGATGTTTGTAACAGCTTTGCAATATGCATTCTGTGTTTTAGAATTTTTGTTTGTATCGGATTGATTCCTCCCCCCCCCCTTTTTTAATCGAATAAAAAAAATTAAAATTAGTTGCTCCAGGATTTACAGCATTCGGAAATAATCCGGTTAATTGCCTGCCCTTGTGTTTTTGGAAGAAGGTGGGAGAAACTGATTCCCACTTTTCACTTTGCAGGCGCAGCCACTGCTCATTATTTTATTTTTTAAAATGTATTATTGCAAGTTTGTAACAGTGCTATAACAATCTTAAACATAAACCTGCTACGGGTTCTTAATTCCCCCTCCCTGAATCCCACCCTCCCAAACTGCTTATTATTGCTTAATTCATGAATGCTGTAGCAAAACATAAAAGCTAAAGCAGGGTGAGGTCTGTGTCATTAATTCTCAATAGAGCTACAGCTTTTGTAGACTTGTACATTTCTTGTATCTGCTTTGTTTGGATTTGCTGAGGAGGGATTCTCTTGGGAGGGGGAGACGTGAGGGAAGGCATTTTCTCCTGGGAGGCAGGCAAGCAGCAGACCTCCACTTGGTGTTTTAAAAGGTTTTTTTTTTCTCTAGCCAGCAGAGGGAGTCAGTCCGATTGTATCTCAGGGCACCTTCATACAAATGCTAATGGATTTAGACAAAGGGATGGTCAAGCCCAGTTTGGTGTAGTGGTTAAGAGCACAGACTCTGATCTGGGGGAACCAGGTTTGATTCCCCACTCCTCCACTTGCAGGTGCCGGATGACCTCGGGCAAACCATAGCTCTGTACCAGCTGTTCTCTCAAGGACAGATGTCTCAGAGCTCTCTCAGCCACATCCACCTCACAGGGTGTCTGTCTGTTGTGGGGCGAGGGAGGGAAAGGAGTTTGTGAGCCGCTCTGAGACTCCCAAGTGAAGGGCGGGGGATAAATCCAATCTCCTCCTCCTTCCTCCTTCCTCCTCCTCCTCCTCCTGAGGGTCCCTCGGGGACCACCAGCCTCCTGCTGTTCAGCCTCCCCTCTAACCTGCCTCCTTTCGCGCACATCTGTGCGGATGGGGGGGGGGGTCCTCTTCCTCGGGCACCGCCCTTCCATGCCTCTCCCGTCCCTCCCCCCAGGTGGCATCGAGTGGCCCTGAGTGTGAGCAAGAAGCAGGTGACCCTCTTCCTGGACTGCAAGAAGAAGATGTCGCGGCCGCTGCCCCGGGGCAACCAGCCGGTCATCGACACCCGGGGCATTACCGTCTTCGGCACCCGCCTCCTGGACGAGGAGGTCTTTGAGGTAGGGCCTCTCCCTGCCAGCCCCTCCCCCTCCCCCGCCTGGTGGCCCAGTGCGGCTCACCCCCTTCTCTCCCCGCAGGGCGACATCCAGCAGCTGCTGATCTCCGCCAGCCCCCAGGCGGCCTACGACCACTGCGAGCACTACAGCCCGGACTGCGACCGAGTGGCCCACAAGCCCCAAGCCCAGGAGGCCCAGCCGAGAGCCAGCAGGCCCCAGGTGAGCAGGAGGGGTGGGACAGGGAGGGGCAGGGGTTGGGGGCAGCCGGTGGAAGGCCCGTCTCCTTGCAAGCAGGCGGAAGCAGAAGAGGCCCCAGCACGGCCCAGGTTGGGCAGAAACCGATCCAAGGGGGTCAAACCGCAGTCCAGTCAGCAAGAGGACTTCTCAAATCCAGCCGTTCGGGTTCTCCGGGCCCCTTTGGGGACAGGCCCCTCCCACCCCCAGCGTGCTTGATTTGGATGTTGACGGATAAGACCGAAGCGACAAGCCGGAGCTTCCAGAAGTGGGTGGGCCTCCCTGTCCCAAACATTCGGCAGATCCTGGAGGATTTCTGCCCCTAAATCAGTCCCGGATGTCTAGTGGTCAGAAGGGCAGGTGCTGGGGATGCCAGCCTCCAGGTGGCGGCTGGAGACCTCCCGGGACTACAACTCATCTCCAGGCCCCAGGGATCAGTCCGCCTGGAGAAAACGGCCGCTTTGGAAGAACCTCCTCTCTTGCTTTCCTTCAGTACTCTGGTGAGGAGACGGGGGACTATTACGGGTACACCGACTATTACGGGCCTGGAATGGATGGGACGGAGACTCCCTCGATGCCTCTGGGGGGAGCCAGTGAGCAGGTAAAGGGAGGGGCAGCCGCTGCTCCTCCCCAGACCATCTGTCCGTCTGTCCGTCCTCCTCGTGTGGCTGTGGAATCCATCTGTCTGTCCCATCCATGTCCATCCAGCCGTGTCCACCCATCTGCTTCATCCTTCTCTGCAACTGTGTGGCTGGGAGGGAGAAACGCTGAAGGGCGTCGGGTTCTTTTGGCCCTGGGCAACCCCTCCCCGAGGGAGGGAGCAGAGTTTGGAGCGGCACACTTGTATTGGGGCGCACTTCGGCTGCCTGTGAATTCTCGGGTCTTTCTAGGTGGGTAAAGTAGGGAGAAGGATGAGGCAAGGAGCTATTGATGGGTTAAAAACATAAGAACCTCAGAAGAGCCCTGCTGGATCAGGCCAGTGAGGGTCCATCCAGTCCAGCATCCCCTCTCACGCAGGGGCCTCAGCCAGTTCCTCTGGAGGGCCAGCAACAGGGCAGAGAGGCTGAGGCCTTCAGAAGAGCCCTGCTGGGTCAGACCAGTGAAGGTCCATCTATCTCAGCATCCCGTCTCACACAGGGGCCAGCCAGTTCCTCTGGAGGGCCAAAAAGCAGGGCAGAGAGGCCGAGGCCTTCCCCTGATAAGAACACCAGAAGAGCCCTGCTGGGTCAGACCACTGAGGGTCCATCGAGTCCAGCCTCCCGTCTCACACAGGGGCCAGCCAGTTCCTCTGGAGGGCCAACAGTGGGGACATAGAGGCTAAGACCTTCTCCTGATGTTGCCTCTTGGCACAGGGATATTTAATCCTTCTGAATGTGGAGGTTTCCCTCAGGTTGTGGGTGTTTGTTTGTTTTTTTGGGGGGGGGGAAACACCACTGTGGTATAGGCAGCACTTGATTTTTTAAAAACCTGCATAGTAGCTTGGGAGTTCATCTCCGTAATCTTCCCAACCCACTTGCCTAGTGCAGAATCCCTGTTTGCTCACTCAGCAGTTGCCATTTAAACCGGTCTGTGTATGCGAAGGCCTCGATCACAGTTGCAGTGCATCGCATCCTGAGTGGTCCTCTGCAGACTGCAGAGCCCACGATGCAGTGCGACCGAAGAATGCAGGCTCACAGGGACATCCAGGGCTTCGTGTAAAAACTGAGCAGTTAGTCCAATGCGGACGAGAGCGGTATCAGGTCTGCTGACCTAACCGATTTCCCATGCAAATCGTGGCCCTGGAAACAGAGGGTGGGATTCATGGTGAAATCCCCCCAGGTTTGAAGAAGGGGACGGGCCTGTAGTTTCCCAGAAAGCATGGATTTAGTTTATTTCTATCTGTAAGATTTTTATTCCATTTTTTCTGTCAAAAAGGGACTTGGCAAAGTCCTCCCAGTTTGATGTAGTGGTTAAGTGGGCGGACTCTAATCTGGGGGAACCGGGTTTGATTCCCCACTCCTCCTCCACTTGCACCTGGCTGGATGGCCTTGGGCAGCTTGAAAAAGAGCAGTTTCTGTCAAGAGCTCTCTCAGCCCCACCGACCTCACAGGGTGTCTGTTGTAGGGAGGGGAAGAGTTTGTAAGCTGCTCTGAGACTCCTTTGGGTAGGGAAGAGCAGGGTATAAATCCAATCTCTTCTTCTCCCTCAACAAGGTGGATGATAGAATGAGGCTGGTAGCGCTGCCCCCCTCTTTCGTAGCATGGACTGTTGTGACCACGCCCAACACAGGCCTAGCAGCCAGGGACGTGGGGCTCCAAGCTTTCTCGTCAGCAGTAGGCTGGCTGAAATGTAGATGCTGCGAAGCAGAGTCCATCCAGGGTCCTGGGCACGCCAGGATACAGCCAGGAGAGCGGCTGTTCAAGAACAGCCTGGGATGGAAACCTTCCCCCTTTGCCCAGAGAGAGGGCTTCCCTACCCAAGGCGGCTGCGGGACAGGCACGTTTCCGTGTCTTTGCCACGTCCAGAATGTACGGTCCTCTTCGTTCGCGGACGGGGAGCACGTTCTTTGCCGGTGACGTCGCTGTTCTTACCTACCCGGCTGGAGCCAGCAGCTGCCCTGCCGGCGCTTCGCAGGTCGACTGGAGCTGACCAAGCTCTACGGCTGGTTGCAAGGGCGGCCGGTGTTCCCGGTAACAGAATTCGCCCAGTGTTTTTGCAATTTACGGCGTCATTTTTAACAGCCAAACTGCTAGCTGACACACATAATGTTTCCGCTCGTGGCTATCCTGTTTTCCAGAGGGTGTCCTTATATTTGGGCAAGTTTTAAAAATGCCTTTAAAAAAACGGTCTTAATGGGCCCAGGGGAAGAAGAAGAGGAAGAAGAGATTGGATTTATACCCCGCCCTCCACTCCCCAAGGGAGTCTCAGAGCGGCTTACAGTCTCCTTTCCCTTCCCCTCCCCACAACAGACACCCTGTGAGGTGGGTGGGGCTGAGAGAGCTCTTTCCCAAGCTGTCCTTGAGTGAACAGCTGTGCCAGAGCTATGGCTTGCCCAAGGTCATCCAGCAGGTGCAAGTGGAGGAGTGGGGAATTCTCCCAGATTAGACTCCGCGCACTTCACCACTACACCAAACTGGCTGGGACATTTGGCATCCTTCCTTCTCTGCCTCAGAACCGGGAGTGTGCTTGTGTAGCAGAGGGGGCGGCTGCCTCTTGGTACACACATTTTGTGTACACAGTGCTCCCTCTAAGCTGTGGAGTCTTGTGAGCAAAAATCCTACTCTGTGAGCTACTGGCTTTAAAGTTGTGAGCGAGCAGTTTGGCTGCTGCACAGATTAGTTTGCTCTTCTGGAGCCATCCCTTCCTGAGCGAAGACAAAAATGTGTGAGCCGGAGGCTAAAAAACTGTGAGCCCACTCACACCGACTCAGCTTAGAGGGAGCCCTGGACACGTGCGACAAAGTTTGCGTCCAGCTGGGCACCTTTCGGGCCAATGAAGTTTGATTCTGGGTAGAAGCTCCCGTGTGCACTTCTTTGTGAAAGCTCACACCTCGGGTAAAACTTTGTCGCTCTTCAAGGTGCCCCATGACACAGACTTTGTTCTGCTGCTTCAGAGCAACACGGCTGCCCCACCGTCCTGTAAGACAATTAACCCCTGCTCTCCCGAGATGCCAGGGCCACGCTCCCACCCCCACCCCCCTGCCCAGCTCCTGGATGTGTTGGAGCCGCAGTGGATCAGTGGCTGATTTTATTAGTTCACATGCGTAGAAGCCCCCCACCCCCCCTTCTCTTGGGACACCTGGGACTCACAGTGAAGTAACAGATGGAGAACCATATACGTTCAAAAAAAGAAAGAAAGAAAGAAAGAAAGAACGAACCACATAAGTTCAACAAAGTCTGAGTCTTGAGGCACCTTTAAGACCCACAAAGTTTTATCCAGAGTGGAAGCTGTCCTGTGCAAGGGCACTTCATAGAATCATAGAGCTGGAAGGGACCTCCAGGGTCATCCGGTCCAACCCCCTGCACGACACAGGAAATTCGGAAGAAGAAGGAGGAAGAAGAAGAAGAAGAAGAGATTGGATTTATACCCCACCCTTCACTCCCCGAGGGAGTCTCAGAGCGGCTTCCAAACTTCCCTTTCCCCTCCCCACAACAGACACCCTGGGAGGTAGGTGGGGCTGAGAGAGATCTGACAGAAGCTGCTCTTTTTTCAAGAACAGCTGGTACAGAGCTATGGCTTGCCCAAGGTCATCCAGCAGCTGCGAGTGGAGGAGTGGGGAATCAAACCTGGTTCTCCCAGATTAGAGTCCGCGCACTTAACCACCACACCAAACTTAACCACTACACAAATACCGCCCCCCCCCCCAGTGACCCCTGTTCCACAGCCAGAAGATGACAAAGAACCTCCTGGGTCTCCAGCCAAACTGGCCTGGAGAAAAATGGCTTCCTGACCCCAGAGTGGCAGTCAGCCGTTCCCTGGGCGTGTCAGAAAGGGCCACTGAGCACTGAGGCCACCCTTCCTGCCCTCCGTTCTCGTGATCTGCCTGAGTTCACGGAATCCGCATGGCTGTCAGAGGGGCCATCCAGCCTCTGTTTGAAAACCTCCAAAGACAAAGAGATGACCACCACCTCCCGAGGAAGCCTGTTCCATCAGACACAAGTTTAAAACATTCACAATGAGATCTTTGTAAACTTTTTAATGTATTAAATGACCTGCGTGAGATCTCCGCCCCTAAGGTAGTTCTGGGAGGAGAGTCATGTTGGTCCGCGGCAGAAGAGCTGGGTTCGAGTCCAGCAGCATCTTTGAGGCCAGCAAGATTTAGGTGGGGTGGGGCAGAAGCTTTCAAGAGTCCAAGCTCCCTTCGCCAGAGACTTTTGTCATTTTCAAGTCCAGAAGCACCTTCAAGACCAACAAGATTTTTTTGGGGGGGGGGGGGTATGAGCTTTGGAGAGTCAGAGCTCTGGTATCTGACAAAGGGGTCTTTGAGTCTCCAAAGCTCACAACCCAAAGACCATGTTGGTCTTGAAGGTGCTCCTGGACTCGAACCCATCTGAGTCCCTGTGAAAGAATCGTAGAATGATGGAATCATGGAGTTGAAAGGGACCTCCAGGGTCATCTAGTCTAACCCCCTGCACAAGGCAGGACATTCAAAAATCCCTCCCCCCAACCCACCCTCCATGCCCAGAAGATGGCAAAAAACCCTCCCAAGATCCCCAGCCAAGCTGCCCTGGAGAAAAATTGCTTCCTGACCCCAAAGTGGCGCTCAGCGTTTCCCTGGGCGTGTCAGAACCACCCAGAGGCCTCCGCCATTCCTCCTTGCAGCTTTTATGGAATTGCAGAAGTGACGGGGGCCTTCCCGATTTCTTCGAAGGGACTATATTTATTTAAAACACTCGCTCAGCGCTCTCTTAATCAACATTTCCAAGACCGCTTCCAACAACAGCGGCAACTTGCAGCAGCGAAAACATGAAATTAATGGTCGTTAGCGCTAGGTGAAGCTAAAAACAGCTGTACAGAGACTGAACTCTGAAACAGTGGAAAAAATCACCAGGAAGCAACCGTTAGGTTATGTGCTGGCCCAGCTCACCTGCACACAGCACAAGCGGATCCCCCCAGGGACTGGACTGTGTTGAACGTTCCGTTCAGCCTCTCGTGTTTTCGCGAGCCCCGTTCCGGCCAGTGGACAGACCCGTCTTGCTTCAGAAGAATTCTGGACGAATCATGAAAGATTTACGAAATCGTGGCACCCCGTAATACAGTATCTCTCAGAAAAGGGGACAGTACCTAAAAAAATCCACATTCTCATAACGGAATATACTTTTGAATTAAATCGACTTACCTGACCCAGCTAGGGCAGCCTCACGCTGGAGGTGTTCAGATGTGTACAGGGGGATCAGTAAAGCAGTACAGAAAGAAGGCATATTGAACTAGGTAAAGGTGAAGGTTTCCCTTGCTTGGAAGCCAGTCGAATACAACTCTAGGGACTCCTCTCCGTTTCCAAGCTGAAGACCCAGCACTGTCCAAAGATGTTTTCTTTGGTCATGTGGCCGGCATGATTAGATGCTGAGGCACACGAAGCGGTACCTATTTATCTACTTGCAGTTTCCTGCTTTCGAACTGCTCGGTTGGCAGGAGCTGGGACCAGAGCCGGGAGCTCACTCCTTCACGCGGCACTCGGGTCTCGAACTGCTGAACTACCGGCCTTCCGGTCTGCAGCTCGGCGTCTCTTGACCACTGGAGCCCCACTGCGGCCCATTCATATTGAACTAGGTGGGCATAATTGTCGGGGGAAATGCTGTCAATTTAAATTTAGTGAGAAGTCGAGTAGCACCTTTAAGACTCACAGTGCCCCCTTTTAAGACTATCAAACTTCGTAAGAAATCTATTGTTCATTGCAGCGTAACTCTTGTTAGTCTTAAAGGTGCCACTGGACTTTTTACTGTTTTGCAGCTACAGGCTATCGCGCCTAACTCCTCTGGAACGAATTTAAATTTGTCACCTGCTTCTTGTGCTGTATAGGCAAACTCCACGAGGCTTTTGTTGTTCTTTGCATTTTCTTAACGTTTGTAATTATGTGGCTCTGATATATGGTTTGTTTCGCTATGAAAATGGTTATATAAAAAAGAAAGCAAACACGGGGGGCCTGAGGCTGGCTGTGGTGGAGGTGATCCCCCCTCCCCCGGGAGGGCGTAATGGGGAGGGCCCCTCAGCCAGCCATCCTGGGCTATGAGCAGGGGGCAGGCCTGGGGCAGGTGAGGGTGTGAGCCGGGGCTTCACCTGTGCCACCTTAGGGGGCCAGAGAGGGGCATTGGCCTTTTCTGAGCCCAGATGTGGACCCCAGGGCAGGTCAGGAAGTTCCAGTGTTAGCCAGATTGCTCTATTTCTTAATAATAGATTGGGGAATTCTGATATTAATGAGCAATTGACATAACTATAGGATCATGACCAGTGTATCCCGGGGTTAGAATTCCCAAGAACCCAGGAAAAGACACAGAGAATGGGTAGCTAAAATAATGATTTCTTTACTGAAGGATTCTTAAACATACAAACATAAAGTCGAGCATTCACACACACAATATAGAGCTAAGAAAGCAGAGGTGATAGCTAATAGAGGGGTCAGTTATGGGGTGATACTACCTGCCCAGACATGCAGAGGTCCATGAAGAGGGGATTATGGCCTAAACCCAAAGGGTTTAGGGGTGGATTGCCGGTTGGCATCAGGGCAGAAGCACACCGTCTGAGGCCATGTGCTGACAGATATAGATACTGGAAAACAATGCAGACTGATGGAAGGACTTGGGGTGAAAACAACAGATGACTTGGGCCAGTGATGAGTCCCAGGGGTGCGTGGCGGCCTCAGGAGGGGCAAGGCCTAGAGGGGGACCAGTGAGCTTCCAGAGGGGGCAGAGTCTGGATTAACCATAGAAGCCAGGTGTTGGATGGCCACTGGGGCTAGCTGAGTGGATTTTATGACCACTGATGGTTCTGCCAAGGCAGTTGAATAGGTTCCCAGATAGAGACAAAGGATGGGAGATGGGTCCCTGATTAGCATCAGGAAGGATCGTTAATAATCTGAAAGTTTGATTGGTTTATCTCAGCTATAAGCATGGATGGCTTCAAGAGGGAATTAGATAAACATACAGAGCAGAGGTCCATGAGTGGCTTTTAGCCACAAGGTGTAGATAGGAACTCTCAGTCTGGGGCAAGTGAGGCTCTGTATTCTTGGTGCTTGGGGGGGGGAGGCAACAGTGGGAGGGCTTCTAGTGTCCTGGCCCCACTGCTGGACCTCCCGAGGGCACCTGGTGTTTTTGGCCACTGTGCGACACAGAGTGTGGGACTGGAGGGGCCACTGGCCTGATCCAGCATTGGCTTCTCTGATGTTCTTATGGTATCCTGAGGGATGGAGCAAGGAAGGACAAGTATCACGCATGGAGAAGGGGATCACACAAAAGAGGGCTGGGTGAGGTTCTGGAGACAGAAGGACTATTTGCCAGGTGGCCTCTGAGTAGCCTTTAGAAATGTAGATGCTTCCCCTGGTGGAACCCATTGTTACCCCATAGGCATAATCTCTGCTGGGTGGAGGGGGAAGACTGGAGGTTTGCTCCGCGGTTGCCTTCTGAAACCTGAAAATGGAGCCCCCTTTCCCAGAGCCATGACTTGCTCTGTGTTTTCAGAACCAGGAGTGTCTCCCTTGGCCCGAGTTTTGTGGGCCTCTGGTTCAGGTCAGAAAGTGGGGTGCCCCTGCTTACTGGGTCTCCCCGAGAGTAAAGGGAGCTCCTCTGGCAACACCAGGCTCCCTTCCGTGGCCTTTCTTGTCTTGTGGCTGACAGAAGGGTGGGGGGGCTCCTCAGTTTTCGGCCCCCATTGCCCTCCCATGTGAAGGTCTGAAGGGCAGCGCTGCTGCTGGGTGGGGTGGGTGGGTTCTTCCAGAGCGCTCCAGGGCACCCTCCTTCCTGGTTTCGCACAGCCTTTTTGTGAGTTGGATGCTGGCTGAGCAAAGTGTTGGCTCTCGTAACTCACTGCTGAGGGCTGGGTACTCTGCGCATGGTCAGATGCCGGCCAGGCTCAGACTCTGCTGAACGCATGTGATGGCACTCAGCAGGACACAGGAGGGGAGGGCAGATGTGGTGGGGGTGGGCTTGGGGGGTGGGCTTGGGGGGGCCACCCAGCCCCTAGGCTCTGGCTGCTGCCGGACTCATTCCCCTGTTTGTCTTTGTTTCCTGTGTCTGTTGCTTCTCTCCTTCATCATCCATGTCATCCTCACCATCGCCATCGTCATGACCTTCACCTCCTTCCTCCACCGCCGTCGCCACTAGAAATCGGCCAAGGCCAAGACCCCCGCCAAACCCAAACCGAAGCAGCCCCAGAAACGCCAGTTAATGGGCACCTCGCCCAGCTATGCCAAGACGGGGACCAACAACGGGAAGTATCCCGGCAACGGGAAGTCCCCCAACAACGGGAAGTCTCCCGGCAACGGGAAGTCCCCCTCTAGCAATGGGAAGTCCTACAGTGGGGGCAGCGCTGGCGCCAAGGCGACATCGGTGGGCAAATCCTCCGCTACGAAAAACTCCCTGGGCAAAAGCGGGAACCAGGCCTACGCCGGTGCTGGGGGAGTCCGGAGTCCGGGCAACAGCTACCAGCAGGTAGAGCAAGAGGAAAGGATGCAGGCTGGTGCCGGGCACAGCCTGGGCTCCTGAGGGGGAGGGCCAGGAATGCCACCCGCTTCCCCAAAATACCCCCCTCCCCCCAAATCCGTGTCTCTCTGTGTGTCTCCCCCCCCCCCCCCCATCTGTGTGCAGCAGTGTCTCCGTTAACCATGTTGTGCATGCTCCCAAAATACGGGTCGTTGGGAAGCTGTCCCAGGCAATGTTCCCTCTAAGCTGTGGAGTCCTGTGGGCAACAATTCTACTTTGTGAGCTCCTGGCATTAAAGTTTGTGAGCGAGCGATTTGGCTACTGCATAAATTAGTTTGCTCTGGAGCCATCCTTCCTGAGTTAAGACAAAAACGTGTGAGCTGGAGGCTAAAAAAACCGAGCTAGCTCACACTAGCTCAGCTTCGAGGGAACACTGGTCCCAGGCAAGGGAAATGGCCAGGTGGAGTCGGGGAACCTGTGAACACGATGCTCCCTGTTGAGCTGGGACCTGGCAGGATCCCTGTCCACCCCCCCACCCCCATGCTCCAAGTTCTGGCCCTGCATTTCTCTTGCCCCTCCCTTCCCAAACATGGCCCCCCCCCCCATACGATGCTGGCTTCTTTATCCCAGTCAGATGTATGGTTCTGCCCCCCTCCCCGGATCGATTTGTTCCACGGTGGAAAAACGATCTGGGATGGGGAATCTACCTCTTCTGCCTCCAAGGCACAAGAGAACATGTTTTTACTAATGGTCTCTCTCTCTCTCTCTCTTTCTTTCTCACCAACTCTTCCGTTCATCCATTCAACCCATCTCCATCCACCCTCTACCTCCTCTGCTCCCATCAACCCTCACCCGCCATCCGTTCTCCAACGCACCAACCGTCTTTGTGTGGTGCGTACGCACAAAACCCACACATGTTCCCTGTGTCTCCTTGGCTTTCATTCCTTCCCCCTCAACATTTACTGATTTGTAACCAACAAACCTCCACCCACGCCCCAAGGATGTGGGTCTGCAACCCACAGAGGAGTCCTGGGGGGTCCGCGAATACCCTGACCACACCCTCCCACCAGACGCCGAAGGCACCTACTGGGACGAGAGCCCCACAGGGGAGGCGTCCCCTCCTGCACCCTCATCGACCCAGGTGGAGGTAAATGCCCACCCACCCCTGGCACCAGACTGGAGGGGGAGGAAGGCGCTAGAGCAGGGGACCCCAACATGGTGCCCACCAATGCTCCCTCTAAGCTGTGGAGTCTTGTGAGCAAAAATTCTACTTTGTGAGCTACTGGCATTAAAGTTGTGAGAGAGCGATTTGGCTGCCGCATCAATTAGTTTGCTCTTCTGGAGCCATCCCTTCCTGACTTGAGACAAAAATGTGTGAGCCGGAGGCTAAAAAACTGTGAGCTGGCTCATGCTAACTCAGCTTAGAGGGAATACTGGTGCCCATGGAGATCTATTCTGGTGCCTGCCAAGTGTTTTTAGAAAGTGGGCAGGGCTAAGTGGGGCTTTTGCCCAAGAAGGTTTCTGACTGGCCACTGGCTAGTGTAGCAGCTGCCACCAGAGCACAAAGACCTTCACTGTGCGGCAGCCATTTTGTGACTGGCTCTGTCTCTGGTGGCAGCCATTTTGTGGCAGCCATTTTGTGGCTGTGGCCACCACTCCAGAGGTGCCGGCAGGCTCCGAAGGTCTGGGGTTCCCTGCTGTCAGAGAAAGTGAACTCCTGACTGCTCCCTAGCCTGTTTTGGACCGCTTTGGAAAGAGAATGGGGTCCCGAAGAGACCTTTGGTGGCTGGGGCCGCTGGGAAGGGAAGCAGGAAGGACCCGGGGCTCTCAGGGGAGGGGCTAGTGGTGTAGAGCGGAGGTCCAAGTGCTGGACTCTCGGGCGCTGAGCTGAATGCATCGTTTTCCTCTGGCAAGGGAGGGCCCAGGAGAGCCATCTGGGAGGGACATGGGTGTGGGGCTGGGCCCCACGGTCTCCTGTAACGTGTTGTTGGGTTCCTGTCTTGTGGGGTGTCAGGAGGAACTGTCTGGCCCCCATCCCGCGGAGGAGGAGGTGTTCATCGAAGAGGAAGTGCCCGGAGTGGGGCAGGAGTATGAATATGGCCAGGCTCATTATGGCGAGGGGGCAGAGCCGTCTGAGCTGGGCCCAGTGCTCTCGGCCGAGACCCCACACAGCGGAGGCGTAAGTGGGGCGCTGAGCCCCTTTTGGCGGGCTCTGGGGGCTCTTCTAAGTCTTCCTGTCTTGAGGATCTGCTTCCTGTTTGTTGCAGTTGTTGTTGAGTGCTGTGATGTCACTTCCTCTTGCTGTTGGCTGCCATCCTGATTGGCTGTTGGCTTGTGACATGTACAACCGATGTCCTTTATCTGTTTGTTACCGGTTTCCCCTAATTCAGTTGGTCTTGTTGGCTGCTAAGTTGCAACGTCTCTTCCTGTTCAATTGTCTTGTTTGCAACATGCACTTCTTGTTGTTTGTTGTGTCTCAGTGATTTCCCCCATTTTGTTGTTGTGTGGCTGTTTTCGTTGCTTGTTTTTGTTGCTTCCTGTTCAATGTTGCCCATTTCTGGCTGATTCTGTGTCACTTCCTGTCAAAGGCTGTTGTTTCCTGCCACCTCTGCCATCACTCTGTGGGGGAGGGGCTGCTTCCTTTTCCGTGCGAGGTCACTTTCTGTTTGCAATCGGGACCTGGAGCTCTTCTTCTTCTGTCCTCATTTCCTGCTGTTGATGTTGGTTTATGCTTGCCGCATGCTGACTGTTATCCATTTCCAGCTGTTTCGTTTTGAGGGATTCCCGGTTATTTGCTTCCTGTTTCCCATGATGTCATCACTTTCCTTAATGATGTCATGATGTCACTTCCTGTGATGACACCACCCTCCATTCTTCGCCCCTTGATATTTTGAGCAGTCACCGTGTGGTTTGTGTTGAGAAGGGCTGCCATCTTGGCAACTGAATTTTTGAGTCCACCCAGTGCTCCCTTCCCATTTTGTGATGTCATCACATGCTTCAGGATGTCATCTCAATACAGGCCCATCTCTGTGACAGCCCCCTTTCTGAGGATGGTCCTAGTGCTGGCCTCAATTACCGATTTGGGGGATGGGCAGAAGCCCCCAAATGGGACACGGCAATTTGCACGCCACGCTACCACCTTGGAAGGGCGGCCCCCTCCCTCAGTGCCCTCCCCCCTCTAGGCCACATGCAGTTCAAGGGACTGCTGCTTGGTTTGGCTACAGAAATCCCAAAGATCTGGAACGGGGAGAGGGCTTTGCGGAGGTGGGAGGACACCATTTCGCTGCCTTGGGGGGGGGGGCACCTGTTTTACACTTCTGGTTCAGAAGGGAGACCTCCAAATGGGCCAGAACGTCTCAGATTTTTCCCTGTTTCAAACATCACAAAACCAACCCTGAAAATGTTTCTGTTGGTAGCTCTGAAGTGGCCTCTGTTCAGTTTTAGTGAGGCTGAAGGTTAGGGAATCGTTGTGCCCTGCACCCCATTTCCACACGTACCTCTCTCCTTAATGATTGCCCCAATCTAAGCCGAGCTGGGCTGGCTTCAGGGACCAAATGTCAAGGGCATTCACAATGCAAGGGTCACCCCCCCCTCCCCCCAGTATGCACATCCAGGATTTTCTGGTACACGCACTGGGGGGGGGGGGGGGATGGATGATCCAAAACTCTAGGAGTTGTCTCTGTGTATTTAGCAGAACAACAACTGGGATCAGGGCAGATATCACTCCCAGAGAGAGTAGTGAAAACCATGAACAAATAAATATAATAAATGATGAACTTTTAAATAATCTGTAAATACGTTGAAATACAGCAGTTTGTGAGTCTATTATTATCCGATTGCATACAAAGTTAATACACAATCCCGTGCAGAATGTGAACAATATCCAAAGTTGGCGTCATTTAATATTGCTGCATTTCACCTCATTTACAGCTTATTTTAAAGTTCATTATTCATGATATCCGTTGAACGGCCATGGGGTCCCGTGGATCAGCAGACTTCTCACTGCTAGTGATCGGCTCATCTTGATTTGTGATTTCAGCCAGAGCCAGTCCGCAGAACAGGTGTCAAATGCCCTGTCTAAATAGGATGCAGTTGCCTCACCCAAACACACCCCACTCCCAATGATAGGCTATTTACATAACATTACTGCTTGATTAGTTACTGCCAGAATCCTGGTGGGCTATTGTTCTTAGGCTTCAAGCTCAGCTAGTTTCTGGAGGCACAGTCCTGCAATGTTTCAGTCCCAATACATCACAATATTTATTTGTTCATGTTTTCACTACTCTCTCTTGTATCAGTGTATTTAGCAGCAGAGATTTAACCCAATTCTCTGTTGTGCAATTGCCATACTCTTTTAACTCGGCATTTAGTTTTGCACCTCCACTAGCCAGGGTTTGCCCTGGATGTCCCAGCCTAGTCCGATCTTATCAGATCTCCGAAGCTGAGTAGGGTCAGCCCTGGCAACTATTTGGATGGGAGACCTCCAAGGAAGTCCAGGGTCTTGACGCAGAGGCCAGCAATGGCAGACGTCTCTTATGGCAGGTTTGCCGGAAGTCAGATTTGCTTGGACTGAAGTTCTCATGACCAGGTTGGGAGAAGCATTTCAACTGGGGGGGGGGGGGGGCTGAGATGTGCTCATGGGGGGGGAGGGCATGCAAAGTGACGATTTGACACGCACAAGTCCGCAACAGGTCGGGGCCTTTTGCAGTGCACAAAAACTGCAGGCCGGCTCCCCAGCTGCGTGGAGAAGCCATCGCCTTGCCAGTTCCCTGCCAACCCAGATCAGCTGGAACTGGCAGGAGAGGGGCTTGTGTGAAGGGGCTCCCTCCCTTGGGAGCCCTGCAGGGCCCACCCCCCGAGGTCCAGAGAGTAGGCTTTGAGGTCCCCAGCCCTAACAAGAATTTCAAAAGTGACGCCCCTAAAAACAAATGGCAAAACTTACCAAATGCTTTGGTGCCCTAAAGGGGGAGGGGCCTGTGCGGGCAAGGGGGTGGGGGCAGGCCCGGGGTGTGGCTCTACTATACTGACCGGACCCCTCTTTCCGGTTACATGTGTGTTATCCACAGGCAGTCCGAGGAGCCCGCGGCTACAAAGGAGAGAAGGGGGAGCCGGCTGTCATCGAACCGGTAGGTCCCGGGGAGGGGTCTGGTCCTGGACTGGGGGCGAAGGGCAAAGGACACGGAGATTCCTCCAGTGGGGGGAGGGGGGACTATCAGTGGGGCTGTGTTCAGTTCAGTTGAAGGCGGGGCCTCGGTCTGTCCCCACTTTTCTCCACAGCCACCCTGTAGTTTCCCCTTCAGAGCCAATGTGATTTATATCTGGAGCTTGGCAGTCCCCACAAAGACGGAGCATGACACCCCCTGGATACTTCCCTTCACTGGGGGGTGGGGGTGGGATTCATACTTGGGGGGGGGTGGCTCTGGCTCAGTGGTAGAGCAACTGCTTGGCATGTAGAAGGTCCCAGGTTCAGTCCCTGGTAGAGGTTTGCCAGGTCTTACCTGGCTGCCAATGGGGGAGCTCCAGCCCAGGTTCCTAGATCTTCTGGCGGAAGTGACATCATCATGCCAGGCACATCGTGCAGGGGGTGCTCTAGCAAAAACTCTATGGTCACAATAGAGTTCTTTAATAATTTTTTTTATTGAGTTTTTAGAAAAGAAAAGAAAAGAAAAATGAAAAAACAAGAAAAAACATACAAAGATAAAAACATACTAACAGATATGGAGTCTGTACTATATATATCTATATTAACATTTCTACTAGAATCAATATCTAATTAACCAAATTAGCTTATCCCAGTTTTATAGGAGCATACGGTTAGAGTTAGTTCATTTTTTAAAATGTTCTTCCAACTATTTATAAAATCTTAACCAATTATTTTCAAAGATTTCCTCTCTTTTATCTGCTAATTTCAATGTTAAATTGTCAATTTCTGCAGTCTCCAAGAGTTTTTAGATTATTTCCTCCTTAGAAGGAACTTCTCCTTTCCAGTGTTTTGCATAAAGAATTCTACTAGCAGTTATTACATAAATAATCAGATATTTATCTAATTTGTTAAGTTTCTGGAATGATATTCAACAGAAAAAATTCTGGCACAAATGGTATAGTCAAATGCAACTTATTTTGCAATATCTCATGAATCCAGGTCCAATAGAGTTCTCAGCCAAATGCTAGAGCATCCCCCCCCCCCCCACGCGTCTCCTTTGGGTGATGTCATTGCACTGGGCAGGTTGTCCTGGGCCCATAACCTTTATGTTGGAATATTCCTGTTAGGGAATATGTTCAGCAGAGAAAAATAGTAAAGCATCAGCTTTGTAGAGCGTTAAGAGTCTGTGTCCATGTGTATTTAAAAGGTAAAATTTTACTATACGCCGATCATGGGAAAAAGGTAAACAGGACACAAAATAACAACAGAGCTAGATTCAACATCTTTACAACTAGAGATCCAAACAGCAAAGGAGATGGCGTCTTCCCCCGAAGCCAGAACAAAGGCAGAAAGAAAGAAACCATAAAATGCAAATACTTAGTACATGGTTTCCAATCCGGGAGTTAGGGTCCTAACAAAGTTTCCTGGGCAAACTGTTGTGTATACAGATTGGTTACAAACAAACATGTGATTTGCTGTGACCAATACAGAACAACAGCAACCCAGTAGATGCGCTGAAGTGTTTTAACTTGCTACACCCGACATGGGGGTGGCGCTTCCCCACCAGCCAGTTGGCTGGCGGTGAACTGGGGCCCCCGAAAGGGGGGGGGACCCTACCCCCATCGGGGGGAGGGGGATGACAACCCTACCCCGCTATCTCCAGTTAAAAAAGAGAGAGATCTGGCAGTAGGTGATGGGAAAGGTCTCAGCCTGAGACCCTGGAGAGCCACTGCCAGTCTGAGTAAGCAACACTGACCTTGATGGACCCCCAGGGTCTGGTTCAGTGGAAGGCAGCTTCATGCATCCATGTTGTTTCCATGTGGGGAAAGACGCCCATGGGGCAGCGGCCAGAGAGCCTGGGCAAATCAAGGGAGTTTTCACCTGGCTCTGGAAACTTCAGGGGCTGGGCTGCAGGGGGAGTGCCTGGCAGAACTGAGGTGTCACCACAGTGAAGCCCCTGTCTCTGTTTGCCAGCCCCCCATATATCGAAAGAAGGGGGGGGGGGACAATCAAAGCAGGATCTGAAATGCTGATCTCCGTTCGCAGCAATGCTCCCTCTAAGCGGTGGAGTCCTGCGAGCAAAAATTCTGCTTTGTGAGCTACCGGCAATCAAGCTGTGAGCGAGCTGTTTGGCTGCTGCATAAAGTAGTCTGCTCTGGAGCCATCTCTTCCCGAGCGGAGACAAAAATGTGTGAGCCGGCATCTAAAAAAACTGTGAGCTAGCTCATACTCACTCAGCTTAGAGGGAACACTGGTTGGCAGCCGGCTTGACTGGAAGAAGGTCATCTTCAAGTAGCGTCTTCTGTTCATACGGAACTGTTAAAAAAGCCCCCCCCCCCCCGACGGCTGGAAGGGCGTCTTCTTCCCTATTAAGAGAGCTCAAAACTTGTTCCCCCTCCCACCCTGGTCCGGATTCTTACTCCAAAGGAGCCATGTGGTGTATACACAGTCCGGTTCACCATTTCACCGGCGCACCGTGCAAATTCTGCCAATTGTTATTTATTTACTTCATTAATACCCCCCTTCCCCCCCCCCAGCAGGGCCCCAAAGGGGCTTACAGCATTCTCACCCCCCCCCCCCCGTTTATTTCCACAACAATCCTGAGAGATAGATTAGGCTGGGAGTCTGCAACTGGCCCACAGTGAGCTTCTCTGGTAGAGGGGGGTCTTGAACCTGGGTCTCCCATGTCCTAATGGGCTGCCCCTAACGCACGGCTCTCACACCGTTTCTGCCCCCTTTTTGCATCACCGAAGAGCCGGTTTGCACCGTCCGGCCTTGTCCTGGGATAACAGCCCCTTCTGGGCTTCACCTCCTGCTGCGCTCCCATATTCTCAAGAGTGGGGGGCTGAGATGGGGTTTTTTTTTGCTAACTCCTGTGCTGCCGCCTCTGCTGGGTGGCCATCAAAAGTTCTCTGGAGAGGTGTGGTGACCTGTGAATGGCCTCCGTGTGGCTCCAGCACTCTGGGATTCCTTGTTTAGATGCTGCTTGAAAGTGCTTATCTCGGAATAGCCCTGAAATCGCAGCCTCTTCCCTCTGGGGGGTACAAACAACAGTCTCTTTCATGGGACGTTACAGAGAGAGAAAATGTTCTTCTGGCCCAGAGCTGGAGGAGGAGGAGGAGGAGGTGGTGGCGGCGGCGGCTGTCTTGGCTTCCTAACACCCCCCCCCCCGTGTGTGCGTCTTTCTCCCTCTTTCTTTGCAGGGGATGTTGGTCGAAGGTCCCCCTGGCCCCGAAGGACCTCCGGTAAGAGTCTGGGGGCTGTGCCATGGCTGGGGTGGTGGTGGTAGAGGGCAAGGGGGCTAGTGAGACACACACTCCATCTCCTGTCCCCTTTTTCCAATCCGAGGACCACGACCAAGCGCTCTTCCTTTTTCTCCCCTGTAGGGTATCAGTGGTCCGCCAGGCACCCAGGGCCCACCCGGACCTCCCGGCGACCCTGGCGAGAGGGTGAGTAAGGCCAGCGGCAGGATATTTCCCCGAGAGAAGAGCTCAGCATTGGCACAAGCCGGGTGGGGAAAGGGGCCGCTGCCCACAGCTGAGGTCAGGAGAGGTGGAGGAGACTTCTGCTTCGGGAGGGGCCGTGGCTCCGTGGCAGAGTGTCTGCATGGCTTGCAGAAGGTCTCAGGATCAATCCCCAGCAGCCTGTCCCCTCAGAAGGATGGGGAAGGAAGTGGCAGGAAAGGATTTTCCGACTGCGACCCTGCGGAAGCCTCCTAGGCTGGCAGGACCAATGAATCATAGGCTGCCATCGCACGCGCCTTTAGATCCGACATAGCAGCAAATGCCTGATGGATCTAAATGGAACGATCAGACAGCAACATCGGGGAAGCGTCCCTCGGTTGTCAGCAACCTGTGCTGCTCCGCTGCAGAAGCGGAATTAAAAGGCACCGGAGGAAGTCCGGTAGTAAACAGTTTCCGACGGGCCACGGATGGACTTTCCCCTATTTGATCGCGCAAGCACGCACTCATGAGGTTGGGATGGTCTGATCAGGCCATCTCGGTTCAGTGTCATTCCCCCCCCCCCCCACTTTGCAGTATGCGCATCATTGCATACTCCGTAGGGGGCCCTCAGTGTGGCGGTGCGATTCCTTGTTTATGCGCATGGGAAACAAACAGCCAACCCCCCTCCCCCGACTCACCCGCAGTTGCGTCTGATCACACAGTGACAGGCTGCGCCCGCTGCTACAAAGGACTGTGTGATCTCGCAACGGTGGGTCAAATTCCTCTGGAGGAAATAGCCTCGCTTCCCCTCCACTTCAGCTGGCACGTGTGACCGTCTGCAACCATAGAATCATAGAGAGTTGGAAGGGACCTCCAGGGTCATCTAGTCCAACCCCCTGCACAGTACAGGAAATTCACAACTACCTCCCCCCCCACACACCCCCTCAGTGACCCCTGCTCCAGGCCCGGAAGAGGGCAGAAAGCCCTTCAGGATCCCTGGCTAAACTGGCCTGGAGAACCATGGCTTCCTGACCCCGAAAGTGGCTCTGTCCCAGGCAGTTCTGTGGAGCTCCACGTTCTCACACCCTGCTGGCTCCTGTGGCTTTGAACGCAGCCTTGAGTTCTGTGTGCCTGTCTTTCTTGAATATTGCGACGGGAACTTTGACTCTTGAAAGGTGATGCCGCCAAAACCTTCTTGGCCTCTGAGGCACTCCTGGACTTGAACCCGTCTCTTCCGTTCTCCGGCTTCCTCCTTACGTCTTCACTTTTGCACGCTTGCATTTGTGGCCCACGCCCTCTATTCCTTCATCTTCCTTTCTTCAACAGGGCGCCCCTGGCCGTTCCGGGCTCCCCGGCTCTGATGGAGCCCCTGGACCACCCGGCACCTCCATGATGCTTCCGGTGAGCCTGGGGCGGGGGGCGGTGGGGAGGTTGATGCTGGAGTGCGGAAAAAGAGGATGGGATTCCATGGAATGGTGTCGAGAAGAGATGGCTGAAAGTTTGGGATGACTTAGAGCTGGGGAGGGCAGAGGATTAGCATGATGCATTTAGCTGAGAGAGAGAGAGAGAGAGAGAGAGAGAGAGACTGAATTTATATCCCACCCGTCACTACCTAAAGGCGTCTCAGAGCGGCTTACAATCGCCTTTCCCTTTCCCTCCCTACAACAGACACCCTGTGAGGTAGGTGCGGCTGAGAGAGCTCTCTCGAGGACTGCTCTTGAGAGAACAGCTCTGAGTGAACTGTGACTGACCCAAGGTCACCTAGCTGGCTGCACATGGAGGAGTGGGGAATCAAACCCAGTTCTCCCAGATTAGAGTCCGTGCATTTAACCACTACACCAAAGTGGCTCTCAGAGCTCAGATGAAAACAAAGTCCGGTCAAAATAGTGAGTGGTCCACTCCCATCTGTGGATGGGGCGGCCGCACTGGGTGGATATGCAGAGAGTCGGCGGACCCGTAGGGCAGGGGCGCTTTCTCCCCGCAGAGAGCTATCTGCTCCCAGTCTCTATCGAGTCCGAGTCTGACAATATCAAAGCTGCCTCTGGATATTTCCAGTGCAGCTCTCTGGAACTCTTCTGCTGATGTCCGGCCACTTTTAAGCCCACCCCTTGGCTGCGCAGAGAAGTTGGAAGGTTCCCCCCCCCATACACACACACACTTGCAGGGTTTCTCAGTGGCTCCCTTTTAGAGGCATAATTTATTTATTTGTTTAAGTACCTTTGCATCCTGCCCGAGCACATTTCTCCCCTCCTCCGTTTTATCCTCACAACAACCCTGTGAGGGAGGTTCGGCTGAGAGAGAGTGCGGCTGGCCCGTGGTGACCCATTCAGCTTCCGTGGCAGGGTGGGAATTGGGAGCTGGTTCTACCAGATCCTGTACCGCCACTGGCTCTGATTTGTGTCTCTGATTTTATTCTCTTGCATAGAGACAGGCTGGGCTGGCCAGTCTTAACTGGTCCCCCTGTGACCGCCGCCAGGGCCTAAAAAACAGCTTCGCATGCGCGTGGAGCAGCACAAAGATGAAGATATAACCAAATCCAGAGGCCAGAAACAGACCATTGAAACTGCTAATAAAAACCCCTTTGTTAAAAGCCTCTTGTTGGGTACAGAGAAATACTTCAGAAAGGCTAGTGCCGGAAGGCAAGGAAGGTAGGGGCCACATGAGTCTCCTCGGGGAGGGTGTTCCAAAGGCAAGGAGCCACCACTGAGGAGGCCGTGTCTCTGGTCTGTACCTGCCTCGCCTGGTATTTTTGGCCCCGGTGTGACACAGAGTGTTGGATTGGGCTGGAGGGGCCACTGGCCTGATCCAACATGGCTTCTCTTATGCTCGTACATTGTGTTATGTTGACACTGAGGCCAGGGCTTCCGAAGAGGATCTCAGCAGTTGCTTTTCAGCATGACAGTCTCACCTAGGGGAAGTTTTGCCCCGGAGAGATCCCGGGCTCAGCCCAACGCAACAGCTCTAGTTGAAATGCCCTGGGGATGCCTCTCCAGTCAGAGGGGACAGCCTTGGGTTATGAGAAGGGCTGGACTGAAGGGGGAAGGCAGCTGTGGGAGGGCAGTGTGGCTCTGGAACGCCAGGCCTTTCACTCCGCATGGGGCCACGTCATAGCTTGGGATGTCTCCCGGCCACGGCAAAGGCCACCAGGGCTGCATGTCGCGGGAATGGGGTGGGGTGCGGGCATGGCCTGGAAGGGATGTTTCTCCCGATGACGCTTCCTCCTTCTCTCTCCAGTTCCGCTTTGGGAGCAGTGGAGGGGACAAGGGACCAGCGGTGTCCGCCCAGGAAGCCCAGGCTCAGGCCATCTTGCAGCAGGCCCGGGTGAGTCTGACGATGGGGGGCAGGGGGCAGGAGGGGAAGCTGGGGGGGGGGTGAAGTCCCCTCACCCATTCTGCCTCCCCCAGCAAGCTTTGATTTCCAACACAGAGGTTCACAGTGGAGAGGCTCGGCCGAAGTGGGGCCTTCTGGATCTCTCCCTGTGCCAGGGACAAGCTCCCCCCCCCCCCCCCCCGGTCGCCCTTTCCACATCTGTCTTGTGCCCAGGGAGTTCTAGAGGAGGAACATCCCTTGCCTAGATCAAGATGGGTCGCCGCCTTTGTCTGCAGCAGTAGAGAAGAGCCAGAGTCCAGGAGCCCCCTCAAGACCGAAAGGCAGAATTCCTGGTTGTGTTCCCCCAGCCCAGTTTGAGAAAGCCCCGGCACGGTCCTACCGAAGAGAAATGTCCCAAGGACTTTATTAATAAAGGGGGAAGCGCAGGCACCACAGGGCTTTGGACCCTCGGATACCCACCGGCTCTCCCGAAGTTACAATGGGGGGGACATAAGATTTTATACCCACTATGATCTCACACAAACCAGGGATAGCTATTGGTTCCATCAAACTTCAGTCATAACTTTCTGACTGGGCTCAGACCTGAGGGCTGGGCTTCCTCAAGTAAAGATGCTTCTTTTTTTTAGCTAAACGATGGGCCTTCTTCTCCCCAGGCTATGAAGCTCTAAAATGTATCTGTTGTAACAGATGTAGACACAGGGTGCTGATGTTCTTCGTTTAACGAGGCTAACTGACATCAGAAACATGTGCCATTGTAGATGGCCAGAACAAGACCACAGGCCTCGGCAGAATAGCAACTTTGTCAGCGTTTAGCCGTTTCCCAGAATGCATTTAAGCAATGAACCAAAGTTTACTTCTGAATATGTAGCCATGATTGGTTTCTGTTTCTGTGGTTAGGATCATCAGTGGCACTTATCATATATATGTATGCCTAGCTATTCCAGAAAGATGTCTAAGTGTGCTCACCAAGGTTAGTCATGTCAAGTCAGTGGCAGAGTATAGAGTGTATAAATACAGGGTTCCCTAAACGGTGCGTACAGCAAGACTAACAAGATTGGTGGCCGGGGAGGAGCTGGTGTGAGTCACTGCTCACCTTGTTCTGAAGGTTTCTGAAGGGGGGAACCGTGACTGACGAAAGCTCCTACCCTGCCACTGATCAGGTTAGTCTTGAGGGTGCTTTTAAACTCTGGCTCTATCCCTTGCCTAAGACGTGTGTCGATTCGGCCATGATGCAGAATAGTTTTCTTAGGACTTTTTTTTTTTAGTCTCCGTAAAGTTTTTTAAAAGCTACAGACATTGCCAAAAAAAAAAAGGCATGAACACTATCTGCAGTTTGGACACATAGAAACGTAGAGCTGGAAGTACCCTCAGGGGTCATCTAGTCCAGCCCCCTGCACCATTCAGGAAATTGACACCTCCCCCCCTGCAGTGATCCTTGCTCTGTGCCCAAAGGGAGGCAAAAGACCTCCAGGATCCCTGGGACAATCTGGCCTGGAGGAAAATTGAGAAGAAGAAGAGTTAGTTTTATAGCCCACCCTTCACTACCCGAAAGCGTCTTGGAGTGGCTTGCAGTCAGCTTCCCTTCCTCTCCCCCCCCACAGCACACACCCTGTGAGGGTAGGTGAGGCTGAGGGAGCTCTGAGAAAACCACTCTTGAGAGAGCAGCTCTGAGAGAACTGTGACTGACTCAAGGTCACCCAGCGGGCTTCATGTGGAGGAGTGGGGAATCGAACCCAGTTCTCTAGATTAGAGTCTGCCGCTCTTAACCACAACACCAAACTAACTCACCAAACTGTGACGGTTCTGCTCCCACTCTGATGATTTCCCCCACAATCAGCAGGGAAGAAGACGGCTGTGGCTTTAGCCTGTTCTCAGCAGTAGCAGTTACCTGCACACGCTCCCTCCCTGTGGCCGTGTGATTTCAGACACTCGTTCTTTCTTTCTTTCTTTCTTTCTTTTATTTATTTTTCAGTTTTATGCCCCGCCCTCCCTGCGAATGGGCTCAAGGCGGCTGTTTCTGGCCCTGTGCCCACCTTTCCCCATTCTTGCCAAAAGTGTTCTTGACCCTGTGAATAAATTACCTTCCACTCTCTTCGCTGTCTCTGTTCCCTCTCTGTGTCTTGGATCGTTCAACAAAATGACTCTGGTGTGAGACTCGCTTAGCGTCTGGTGGCGTCTCCTTGTTCATTCAGCTCTTTACAGAACGGGCAGAAATCTGAAACTCCCATCTGTAGTGCAGACATGACCCCCTTCATTTGAGACAAAACCCCCACAGGGATTCACTTCACAGTTCAGAGCCCTGAAGAAGGCGTGCCTTCTGTCCTCGCATAAAGGGGTGAGGGGTAGGGAAGCTGCCTTTGCAAGCCCCTCCAAGACCCCTCCTCAGATTCTCACTAGATCAAGACAGGTTATTGCAACTCATTGGGTGCAGAAAGGGCAGTTTTGGCCAGGGGTCACAGTCAGGTCATCCCAGGGGCTGTCTTCTGTTCATAAAGCAAGGAGCTGCTTGCAGAAGTGATCGCAGGAACTGATCACAAGATCTACTAGCTTTGTGGGCAGACACCAAAAGCACACGGTCACACCTAAGTAGTAAGTGTCACCTCAGAAATCTCAAGCCATTTCCCCCCTTCCTTTTTAAAAATATGTGTCTTTAAAAAATTTGAGGAGGCATCAGATGTGTGGTGGACAGACAGGGTCTGTGGGAAGGAGAAAGGGGACCTGAAGGGGGAAATTTTATGGGGTGCCGGTTAAAAGAGTGAAGGTTTTAGTAGGGAGGGAAGCTCTTCCTGCTCAGATGGAGGTTTCTTTTGATGACAGGCAGCTCAGAGAAATCCCCCTCTCCTGCTACAATCACAGGGTCCTCCCAGGGTCTCCATTTTATAACCTCATTCCTCCTCTTTCCCCCTGCAGCTCGCCTTGCGTGGCCCCCCGGGACCAATGGGATATACCGGCCGTTCTGGGCCTTTGGTAGGTATCAGCAGTGTGTGTTTGTGGGGTCTTTCCAGGAGGTCTGCTGGGGGTTATTTATTTATTTATTTGATTTATACCCCGCCCTCCCCGCCAAAGCAGGCACAGGTCAGCTTACAAAACAGGAGAAACATGCCTACGTGCAGCAGAAACTTTGACACGTGTGTTGGGGGGGGGGGGGAGTGGTTGTATGTGTGTCTGAACTCTTACCAGACAGGTTTCAGCCCTCTTAGAAATGACAGCCCTGAACAGCTGCCTTACTAACTGCAGCTCCTTCTGCACACCCGTGCAGCTGTACGGAATGTGCCAGGTTTGGCCCCCAAAGTGTTGCCTCTGGATTGTGGTGTGGAGCATGCCCAGATGTCTCCTGGTCCAGGCAGCCTGATTTCCCCTCCCCTGCCTCTGGGCGTCTTCAGTGCGGCTGCCTTGGGGTGCAGAAGGAGCGGAGCGTTCCTCAAGCAGCTCTCCTCACTGCTGGGCCTCCGAGGTGTTCCTGAGGGCACAGGATGGGCGTTAACCGGAGGATCCCTGTGCTGAATCTCTGCTGCACAGGCAAACTGCAGCCCCCCCATCCCTAAACCTGGACTGGGGGGAAGGAACCCTGCTAGGCGTGACTCTCCTCTGTCATGAGGGGAAAGCCAGGCTCCTTCCATTCCGTGGCTTTCTCCAAGGAATCACCAATTTGCCTGTGAAGGCAAAGGAAAAATGAGGCGAAAGGTGTATCACCAGCAAGACCGGAAGTGCCTGAGCCAGTTGGTGGGAATGTTGAGGCTCTCCCTGACCCTTATTGCCCTGGTGCCCCTGCTGACCGTGCCCCGGTGCCACGTTGGACCCAGGTTCTGCTGCCAGAACCGGGTTGGGGAGGGCCACAGAGGCTAACCATGATGTGTTTCTCTTCCAGGGGCAATCCGGCAACCCCGGTGTAAAGGGTGAGGCTGGAGACTTTGGGCCCCAGGTAAGAGGATCCTTGGCCCTGTTGAGGAACCTCCCGCCCCAGCCCCGCACCCTCTCTTTCCTGCCGTGGCCCTTGGCACGTCTCCCCAGCCCAGAACCTGCCCCTCCTGCTCCACCACTCCCTCCGGAGCCCGCTGCAGCCTCCAGGTGTGACTGGGATTGAGGGGCACGGCTCCTCAGCCCCGGCACCTCTCCCTTGGACAGCCGTGAGGCCTTCAGTCCTGGGCTCTGCCCTACGCGGCTGTCCTCACCCTGTGACCCCCTCCCTTCTTCTCCTGCGCCGCCACTTCAGTAGTGGGGGAATCTGGGCGGAGGCCCCCGAATAAGTCTCTGTTGTCTGTCTCCTCCTTTCTCTCTAGGGCCCGCGGGGCCCCTCGGGGCTGACTGGCCCCCCAGGGAAACCAGGCCGCCGGGTAAGTTCCTTGGTGGGGCTGAGGGCTGCTTGTGGAGAGCAGGGCTGAGGCCGAGGGGACGGGCGTCCGCTCATTCACTCTGTGCTGTCCCCTCCCCAGGGTCGAGCCGGAGCTGACGGAGGCCGGGGCATGCCTGGAGAACATGGCGTCAAGGTGAGGCAGCATCCCCTGACCGGAGGGCCCCGAGTCCCCCTCTGATCTCTGCTTTGCGAGGGCCCAGGGGGAGGTCCCGGACAAAGAAGTCGAGGGCAGAGAGTGTCACGAGGGCGGGGGGCACCTTTTCCCTTTCTGGGGAGGTCTCTGGTCCCAAGATCAGGGGCTTTACTGGAAGCCTCCTTGAGCGCCTCAAGGTAGAAAGGAGGCCAGTAACTATTTTAAATAAGGGAATAAATAAATCAAGTGGGCCTGGCCCCTTGTCTTTCTCTCCGCAGGGCGACCGCGGCTTTGATGGACTCCCGGGCCTGCCGGGGGAAAAGGGGCATCGGGTAAGTCTGGGAAACTGGGGGGGGGGGGGGGGGGGGAGGCCGCCCACCAGGCCCCCCCCCCAAATCCTCATAGCCCTTCTGTGAAATAAGTTGTGTGTGTGTTCGTGTGCACACTGCCTGTTCCCACAGCCTCAGTGACCACCGATCAGTGTCTTTTGCACACTGTGCTTACACCCTGGGAGTGGCTGTGCCGAGCCAACATGTTGCACCCGAGACTTTGCCCACGAAATGCCTCCTTTGCATTCCTGTGGGGTTGTGGGTGTGGGTGTGGGTGTCTGTCAACTAACCCACATCCAGGACTGGCTCTCTGCCTGCTGCCCCCTGCTGGCTTCCAGTTGCCACAACGCCTCACTCCAGCCACATCAACAGCCCCCCCCCGCCATTTCTGCAGAGCCTCCTCATCTTCCCTCCCCCCCCCCAAGACATATTTTCTATCTCTGCCTCCAGTTCAGACCCTGACTGGTTTTAAACTGGCTCCATTCTCATTGCTTCACCCCCACGAATCTTGGGAATTGTCCAGGACTGCCTTCCTCTCTGCCCCCCGCCCTGCTTGAACTCAGGCAGAAATTCAGCGGGTGAAGCATTCCCTCCTTATTGGAGGCACCTGCTGAGGTTTCCGCAGCTGCTCAGAGTCCCACAAGCCCCTGACAGAACTACAGTTCCCAGAATTCCTGGGAAAGGGGTGGCCAAGTTTGCAGTGGAGAGGTGGCCAGTTTGTGTCTCTTGCTAGCCAGCCCAGGCTCACGGCTTCTGTTTCTCTCCCCCCTCCACCCCAGGGTGACTCCGGTCCGCAAGGCCTCCCTGGCCCCCATGGCGAAGACGGCGAGAGGGTTAGTACTGGTGGCGATGGGTGGAATCGGGGTGGGATGAATCCAGCCCAGCTGAGCAAGTGTTGGCCATTCCTGTCCAGTGGCTCTGAGGCCCTTTGGAGGGCTCTGTCACCATCCTTAGAGCAGCCACTGTGAAGGTCGGCCGGCTGGCCTTCTCATCTCCAGGTGGCTGAGAGAGGGCAGCTGGCCTGAGACCAGGGGTTGCCAGCTCTGGGGCTGGGGAATTCCTGGAGAGTTGGGAAGGGGAGGGGCCTCAGCAGGGTGTGAGGCCACCCGGTCCACTCTCTGGAGCAGGCATTTTCTCCAGGAGAACTGACCTCTCTTGTCTGGAGGGCACTTCTGGGAGTCTCCAGGCCCAACCTGGAGGTTGGAAACTGTACCTGGGGGCCACCTATCCAGGCTGTGGCACAGGTGGCTTTAAGGCAGGGGCTTGCTGATGTCTGGTGGGCTGGGGGATAGCCCAGGCTGGCTTGATCTCGCTGGATCTCAGAAGCGAAGCAGGGTCAGCCCTGGTGGGTCCTTGGAGGGGAGACAAGCAAGGAAGTCCGGGGTCGCTACGCAGAGGCAGGCAATAGCCAACCACCTCTGTTGGTCTCTGTCCTCACCTGGATGTCCCAGTTGAGCCTGATTTTGTCAGATCTCTAAAGCCAAGCAGGGTTGGCCCTGGTTAGTACTTGGATGGGAGATCTCCAATGAATACCAGGGTTAGTTGTTGTAGATTTTCCGGTCTGTATGACCGTGGTCTTGGCATTGTAGGACCTGACCTTTTGCCAGCAACTGTGACTGGCATCCTCAGAGGTATAACACAGAAAGATGGGAGAACTCTCTGTGTCAAGGTGAGAAGAAGGAAAATGGTAGGCAGGTAATTTGTATCTACTCAGGAAGGTGGGGTAGGGCTGAGTCATTTTCTTGTAGGCGTTTCCCAGGCTGTGACATGCTGATGGAGGAGTTTTCCTGAGGAGGTTCTATTGCATATGTTGAAATTCTAATCTTATCTGTAGTGCTGTTGTAAGATGTGGAGCCTTTTGTGTTTTTTCAGGACTGGAAACCATGCCCTGTTTATTTTCAAACTCTCTTCTTCCCTGTTGAAATTGTGTTTGTGTTTATGAATTTCAATGGCTCTCCTGTGTAATCAACAAGATGTTGAATGCCAGGGTTGTGATGCGGAGGCAGGCCTTGAAAACCACACAGGGGTCGCCACAAGTTGGCTGCAACTTATGTGGGAAAGAGCTTCTCCCAGGGGTCAGGCAGAAAGGGGAATAGATCCAGCACCATCTCCGGAGCGACCCGCTTGCTCTGCGGTTTTGCTCTCTCTGCTCGGCGGCCAGCTTCCCCTCCCTCCCTGGCACGGGGTACACCGCTTCTGTGTTCTCTGGTGCCTCCGGAGGTGGATCTTTCACTGGGGGAACCCCAAGCCCTGTTCCGTTCCCTGGAATATGGTTTGGGGGCCACGTGATGGAACCGTGCCCAGAAGAGCCACATGTGGCAGGCCAAGGAGCCACTGAGTGTGGATCTCTGCTTTAGAGAGCCAGTTTGGTGTCGTGGTTAAGAGCGTGGTTTAATTTCCCACTCCTCCATTTGCACTTGCTGGATGACCTTGGGCAAGCCATAGCTCTGTATTTTATTTATTTATTTATTTATTTATTGGATTTATATCCCGCCCTCCCCGCGAACGGGCTCAGCTGTTCTCTCAAGGGCAGGTCTCGAAAGAGTTCTCTCAGCCCCACCTACCTCACAGGGTGTCTGTGGTGGGGAGGGGAGGGGAAAGGAGTTTGTAAGCCGCTCTGAGACTCCCAAGTGAGTGAAGAGCGGGGTATAAATCCAATCTCTTCTCTTCTTCTAACAATGGGAACACTTGATAGGGTATTGTTCTGTTATTATCTACTAAAAGCAGTATTTATTCCTAATATTAGAGCTGCGGGAACTTTGCCCGCCTGGCTCCATCCTGGGGGAACTCTCTGCCAACTTCCGCCAGGGTCCTGTGGGACTTCATGCCATTCCGCAGGGCCTGTAAGGCAGAGATGTTCCACCAGGCTTTTGGTTGAGGGCAGCAACGGTTTTCCATCGCAGCCGGCAGCCTCCTCTTTTCATTCCGTTCTGCCCGCTTCGGCCTCCTCTTTAACCTGCCTGCGAGATGGAGAAGCAGCCCAGAGTAGGTTTCGGACTAGAATTAAGGCTGCCGTCTGGAGACTATTAAATTAAGGATAACCGGGGTCATTTCGTAGAAAAAGAGGTGCAGGAGCTCATTAGCATAACTCATTTGCATAACTCATCTGCATATGCCACACCCCCTAACAAGGGCGTAGACTTTCTTAATCCCCGGGGGGGGCGGGGGCTGTCTTTCGTGCGCGCGCGCGAAGCGCGCACGCTCGGGACCATGTCCCGCTGCTCTACCCCCTGCCCCAGGGAGCCGCCGCCGCCGCTTCCCTCCCCCGGGCCGTGCCCGCCCGCCGCGCTCCCCGCCCCCTCCCTCCCCCCCGCTCACCTTGGGCGCCGGCGGGGGAGGATCGCTGCTGCTGCTGCCTGCAGCCGGGGGCCGGCGCGTCGCCCTTGCGGGCCCCCGGCTCCCGCTCCGCCTCGCATTTCCCGGGGGGGCTCAGCCTCCCCCGGCAAAATGAACACCCGCCGGTGGCCAGTCAGCCGGCCATCGCCGCCTCTCTCTCCCCCCCACCCCGCCCCAGGGAGGCAGGAGGGCAGGCCGGGGGTGGGGGGGAAGGAGAGGCGGCGACGGCCGGCTGACTGGCCACCGGCGGGTGTTCATTTTGCCGGGGGTGGCTGAGCCCCCCCCGGGAAATTTCGGGGGAGGCTCGAGCCCTCGAGCCCCCCCGTAGTTGACGCCCATGCCCCCTAACATACCAGAAGTGTGTCAGAAGGCAACACCCACCCCTCAGGCTCCCCTACAGAGGTGAGTGAAACTGACCTGCTCTTCCTCCATTCCCTTCCCCATCCAATACTTTGTGCAAGAAAAATAAGCATAAAGAACACACCCTCATTCTCTTCCTGCTCCCTTGAAACCACCAGGTTTCAAGTAGACTTGAGATACCCAGGACATGTGCACCACCCATCCCTTCCTCTTCCCCTCTCCACAGCAAGACACCCTGTGAGGTAGGTGGGGCTGAGAGAGGTCTTTTGAGAACTGCTCATGAGAGAAGAGCTCTGAGAAAACTTGTGACTGGCCCAAGGTCACACCAGCAGCTGCATGTGGAGGAGTGGGTAATCAAACCCAGTTCTCCCAGATTAGAGTCCAACTCCTGACCACTACACCAAACTGATGGGGTGGAAGCTGCTGAAGGGTTGGTGAAATTTTTCCAGTACTTATGTGCCATGTGCCCAGATAAAAATTGGTATACTTAGAAAATTTATATGCCACCTTGAGCAAGCCTCTGGAAAAGCAGCACACAGTCATAAAAGGAACAATGATAAAATTATCAATATTAAAACAAAACATTAAAAACAATAAAGACCCTAGCAGGGCTTTCCCCGGGGCGCTGCACCTCTGCACTGCTCGGGGAAGCCGAGGAGGGGGCGGGGCTTGTTCATGTGCCCGCCCCCTGGGCTCCTCACTCCCGGAGCTGCGCTCCTGTGCGCTCCCGCTCCAACGGACCCCTGAGGATAACTGATTAGTTGGTTTTAATTTGAATTTTTTGTGCCGTTATTAGCCTGTTGTAAATTGCCCAGAGCCTTGTGTACTCAGGGACTGGGTGATCTAGACATTTTAAGTTTAATAATAACAATAATAACAGTAATGAAACAACAACAACAACAATAATACTGCTTAGAGTGTTGGATCTGTGAGACCCGGGTTCAAATCCGCACCTGGCCACTTAAGTGTCAGCTAGCCACACACTCTCAGCCTAGCCCACCTCGCTGGGTTGTTGTGAGCATACAGTGGGGAAAGTTTCAGCAGGTGGCTGTGTTGGTCTTCAGCAGAGCAGCTGTGTTTGAGTCCACAAGCACCCTAGAGATGAGCAAGATTTTGGGGGGGGGGATATCAGGTTCTACTGGACAGAAATCTAAAATGGAGAAGTGGGGGGGCTGACCTGGATAGCCCAGCCCGTCTCATCACATCTCGGAAGCTAAGCAGGGCCGACTCTGGCAAGTACTCGGATGGGAGAGCTCCAAGGAATTCCAGGGCTGGGACGCAGAGGCAGGCAACAGCAAGCCACCCCTCTGAATGGCCAAGCCCCACTAGGGGCCTCCAGGAGCCAGCCGTGACTTCCAGACACGCTAACACGCACACACACCACTCCCCCCTCCCCCAAGTAAAATAAAATAAAATGAAGAAGGAGGAAATGTTGTAAGCCACTCTGGGTCCCCATTAGGTAGAAAAGTGAGGTACAAATGAGCTAAAATAAATAAGGTAAGAAATACTTTGTGCCAGAAAAGAGTGTCAAAATTCGGCAGCCCACCGCACTGTCACCAAGTTCTGCAAAGCATCAAGACTTCATTAGCTGATCTGCTGGCCTTGGCGGTTTATTCAGCTCGTCCTGTTCACAGATGGGAGCAAAGAGGGACCTGAAACCCAGACCCCCCCCCATCCCCCTCACCCACTTGGCCTGTGGAAACTGAGCCAAGCCTCACCTGGCCCCGTTCGTGATGCTTCCTAGTTAACTTCCACTGTCTTGAGAACGAGGAGCTCGGGTTTTCCCCTCAAAGCCCTGGAAAGGGAGGTCCTTGGGCTGAGAAGCGAGGTGTCTCGTCAGGGTCTCGGGCCCAGTTAAATAGTGCAGCTGTCGTGGTGGTGGGAGGGGCCCCTCTCTGGTTTATTTATGTATTTATTAGTTCCCGCCTTGCCCGCTCTGAGCTGAATCCCCCCCCCCCCCCCAGAGAGGACAAATGCCCGTGTGATGCTGAGATCCTTTCTTTCCTCTCAGGGAGACGATGGAGACGTGGGACCGCGTGGGCTTCCTGGAGAACCGGTAGGTGCCACCCTGCCCTCAGTGCCTGCAGGGGATTCTGGGAAAGATGGCACAGCTAAGGACTCAAAAAAGGCCTGGGTGCTGGGCGCCTGTACCGCAAGCTCCTGAAAATTCAAGAGATCGGGGCTGTGTTCTCCCAAACAGCACTCAAGGAGATAAACATTTGTCTCTGGACTGTGCCGTGCAATGGGGGCTCTCCTGATGAACTGCCCCCCCTCCCCCCGGTTGTTCTACAGGGGACCATTTTAGTCTTGTGAGCCCTGAGAGAGATGTGTCTTTTCAGGCCACAAGGAAGATTTACAGCCCTGGTTTCAATTTATTCAAGAAAGTCTACATGACGCATGGCACAGGCTTTTTGACAAAATACTGTTGCCCCAATTGACATACCCTCTCATTTCCTGCACGCCTGTACAAAGTGATGCACTCGGGGTCTGTGTAGGTAGAAGAACCCTTCCTTTCCGCCTCCCCACCCTGTGTACTGACAGCCTACTTTTCTTTGCCCTGCCTCTCCATAGGGACCCCGTGGTTTGCTCGGCCCCAAAGGACCCCCAGGAATCGCAGGCCCACCGGTAAGTCCTGGGGAGGGGATCCGTTGTCTCCCAGAGCTGCAACCCCCTAGTTCTGCCACTAACCGCCACGTCTGTCTGTCTGTCCGTGTCTTGGCAGGGTGTGCGTGGCGTGGACGGGCCACACGGGCCGAAGGGGAACCTGGCAAGTATCTGGGTCGTACGGGGGCGGGAAGGGGAAAGGTTTGGCTGCCAGACTTTGGATTTTCCACTATCTTTGTCAAAGAGATGTCTGCATTGTAGAAACAAAGCCATTGAAGGACCCCTGAAGCTCATCTGCCTTTTTAAAAAGGGGGATCGTGTTTGTATCTTCTTTTTGAAAAAGAAGAGCGTTGATAGCCCTGTCCTCTGCTTGAGGCCCGGCGATCTGGAACTGATCTGGTAACCCAAATCTTGGCTTCAAAACCTCCATAAGGAAAACGTTCTCGACCTCCCTGGGTAGGCCATTGTGGGGTCAGGGTGGCGTGGAGGACTCAGGAAAGGTCTCCCCCCCCTTCCCGCCCGACATTTCACGTGAAAACCTCTTCTGAGGGCTTGATCCGAGCTCAGTTCCTGAACTGTTGAGCAGGAATATATAAAAGACTCCCAAGCTGGCCGGATCTCCTCAGATCTTGGAAGCGAAGCAGGGTCACCTCTTGTGATTACTTGGAGGGGAGACCACCGAGGAAGTCCAGGGTCTCTGTGGAGACTCAGGCAATGGCAAACCGCCTCTGAACGTCGCTTGCCTGGAGAAGCCTACGGTATCATCATAAGTCGGCTGGGTCTTGACGGCACTTTCCACCACAAAAGGAGCAAACTTGCACATAACTCTGGGCATGGGCAGAGTGCCCTTCCGTCACTCCTCGGTAGCCACAGCCCTGAGCAAGGTTCCATCTAAGCTCCAGTGTTGTGAGCAGAAATTCTACCTCGTGAGCATAAAAAAGCTAGTAGCAATAAAGTTGTGAATTGACATCTGACTATGGCATAAATTAGTTTTTTTAGAAGATTACTTCCATAAACTTCTAAAAATCTCAGAATAAATCCTTTCCCCCCCGAATTTTAATGATGTTTATTAAATAAATACAAAACAATTGATACAGAGAATTCCAAACAATACAAACTGTTTAACATTAATAATATTCTTGATATTCTATTCAGTATATCTATCTAAAACTTAACTAATTAAAACTCTCATCTATATATCTAATAGCCAAGGTGTCCCCTGTATGTGCGGATATCTAAAGCCGCACATCGGGGGCACTTGGGGGGCAGAGAGATTTTCCTGCACACTTGGGGGGCTCCCCAGGTGTGCAGAAAAATCTGAAAACTATACAGGGGGATATTTAAATCCTCCCAAAAGTAAAAGAGCATTCCCTGCGCATGCACAGAGAACGCTCTGGGAACTGTGGCAGGCCGGGGGCCTCGCTGCCGGTGCCCGTGGGGGGGGGGGCGGGGGGGGGGGGAGAAGGCTCACCTGTGGGAGCTTCCTCTTCCTCCTCCTCGACGTGGAGCGCCTTCTCCCCCACCCCCCGGCGTGAGTATCGCGGGGCCTCCTGCTTGTGTTTTTTAATAATACAGTTGGGTTAGCGACCATCTTGTATAAATGTAAGAATTTGAGTTCAACTAGCTAATATTTATTGATCAAAATTAAAACATACTCTAAATCTGGGGTTCAAAGAATAAACATTTCAGATGAAACTATTCTGTGCCATGTAACTTATGACTGGAAACCATGTAAGTTATGACTGGAAACCTCCCCGTATGGCGGGGAGGGTGGGATATAAAAATCAATCAATCAATCAATCAGTTTTTCAACAGAAGTAGATTGATAGTTTTTATGTTCAAGTTGTAACAGTCTGTATGTAATTTCCCCCCTAAAATAGAGCAGTCCCATATCTTAGACATCCATAATGAAACTGAAGGTGCCGATTTGGTCTTCCCCTTTGAAGTGATCGCTGTCTTTGCGGCAGTTAATAGTGTGACAATCAAAGTCTTTCGTATTTGTGGAACTGGAATATCTTCCCATAGATGAAGCAGTTTTAGGTCAGGTCGTAAAGGGATAATAATATCCTGTTATTAATAGAATCAATTTCAATTTCTTTTAAATGATATATAAACTATATTTTAAGAATAATTTAAAACATTATAAGAGAAAACAGAATCAAGTCAAATTCCATCCACCCCTTTCCACTGTATTGGTAGACCTGGCCTCCGGAGAACGGGTCCACCCTCCCCTTTCCACTCTATTGGTAGACCTGGCCTCGGACTGTCACCCTGCAGAAAACATGCCAGCACTTGTGGGGGGGGGAGGGACTCTTGCAGTCTACTTTGGGTTTTTTTTTAGTGAAATAGGGCAACCAGCATTACAGGTCAAGTGTAACAGAGGAGGAACAATCACTGTCAGAACCCTGCCTAACCTAACAAACAGGAAGTTGCTTAAATATTACCAGCCTGCCCAAACAACCTATTTATTCAAAAATTGATATCCCACTTTTCCCTGTGACTCAAGACAGCTTACAAATCATACTGAAAAGCGTAATGGGGGTGTGCAAAAATCCCCCCCCCAGCTCCATTGTAGCCTTTGGGGACTATTTGGGGCTGCCCTGAGCCCGTTCGCGGGGAGGGCGGGATATAAATCCCAAAATAAATAAATAAAATAAAATTATAGTCCATGCCCCCCATAGGCTATAATGGAGAATCAATCCGGGGGTATCTGGGGCTCCGGGGGGGGGGCTTTTTTTGAGATAGAGGCACCAAATTTGCAGCATAGCTGCTGGCGCCTCTCCTCAAAAACTTCCCCAAGTTTCAAAAAGATTGGACCAGGGTCCAGGGGGTCCAGTTCTATGGGCCCCAGTAGGAGGTGCCCCCAACTTGTGAGCAGAGAACAGAAATTCGTGAGCAGCCTGTTGTGCGCCAGCGCCCCCTAGCACAGCTTAGAGGAAACTGTGCTCTAGGCATGGGCAAAGTGCCTTTCCGTCACTCCTCGGTAGGCACAATCTGACTTATGAGATTTGAGAGCATGGTTTCCAACCTGGAGACAGTTTGGTTGGCAACTTCCTAGTTGTGGGATGGGAGAAAAATATTTGTTTCCCCTGGAGGAACCGGGGAAGTTTTCCTGACAGAGAAAGCCAGCAGGGCCAGCGGTGTGGTGGCCCCAGGCCTCTGACTTTCACCGAAGCCCTGGCCTGGAGGCATTTGGGGAAACTGGAGGACGAAAGACTTCCCAGATCCCATTCTGCTGGCCTTGAAGGTCTCCTTTTAGGCTGTCTTGGCATTGTTTGGTTGTTTCGCCTTAACTGGTGCAGGGAGATACCCTCTGAGAAGGAGACCGCCGCTTGATGAGCTTACGCTTTTTTCTTTTCTTTTTCCAACCAGGGGCCACAAGGGGAGCCAGGCCCCCCCGGTCAGCAGGGAACCCCAGGGACTCAGGTAAGAGGGGACTTTGGATGCAGGTGAGCCCCGCTGGGTCAGAACAAAGGGGCCCCCGGCTAGATCAGTCTCCTGTTTTCTACAACGCCTGGCTAGATGTCTTCAAGAGGCCCCCCCCCCACTGCGGCATGACAGTAGCAGCCCCCACCTCCCTTTTCATGGTCCCTAACATCTGTTCTCGAGAGATAGACTGTCTCTGAACATGGAGGCTTCACTTCGTTTGAGTAATTGTGAGTGATAGATGCTCATTCCAGGAATTGGTCCTTCCTAACATCCAAAGAGATGCCAAGGATTGACCTGGGATCCTCGGCCATGCTAAGTTTGTGTGTGTGTCTCTGCTGTTAGGCAGGTGGCATTCCATTCTGCTTGTGCCTGACAGGGGTCTTTTAGGCTCCTTGGGGGTAAGGGGTCTAGGGGACTGGGGTACTGGAAAAGGGGATAGATCTAGGGGGTTAGGATACAGGAAGTCGTTGGGACTGTCTGATGTTGAGTCTTCCTCTGGGTTTCTTCCTAGGGTCTGCCAGGTCCGCAAGGCGCTATGGGGCCTCCAGGGGAAAAGGTGAGGTGTGCCCCCTCCTCCACTGCTATGGGAACGTCTGGGTTAGGGTGCCAAGCCACTGCTGACTTGACATGTTTGTCCTTCTCTCCCCCCCCCCAGGGCCCCAGAGGGAAACCTGGCCTGCCAGGGATGCCAGGCTTGGATGGACCCCCTGTAAGTACTTGCCCCCTCCCTGCAGTCTCTCATGCCCATCCCCTGCCCCACACGTCTGGAGTGTTTGAGAGGAAGGGAGTGGTTGTTTCTGGCCTAGCAGCCATTTTGAACAGGAAGTGCTCAGGCTTCCCCTGGCCTAGCAGCCATTTTGAACAGGAAGTGCTCAGGTTTTCTCTGGCCTAGCAGCCATTTTGAACAGGAAGTGCTCAGGCGTTCTCTGGCCTAGCAGCCACTTTGAACAGGAAGTGCTCAGGCTTCCCCTGGCCTAGCAGCCATTTTGAACAGGAAGTGCTCAGGTTTTCTCTGGCCTAGCAGCCATTTTGAACAGGAAGTGCTCAGGCGTTCTCTGGCCTAGCAGCCATTTTGAACAGGAAGTGCTCAGGCTTCCCCTGGCCTAGCAGCCATTTTGAACAGGAAGTGCTCAGGTTTTCTCTGGCCTAGCAGCCATTTTGAACAGGAAGTGCTCAGGCGTTCTCTGGCCTAGCAGCCACTTTGAACAGGAAGTGCTCAGGCTTCCCCTGGCCTAGCAGCCATTTTGAACAGGAAGTGCTCAGGTTTTCTCTGGCCTAGCAGCCATTTTGAACAGGAAGTGCTCAGGCGTTCTCTGGCCTAGCAGCCATTTTGAACAGGAAGTGCTCAGGCTTCCCCTGGCCTAGCAGCCATTTTGAACAGGAAGTGCTCAGGTTTTCTCTGGCCTAGCAGCCATTTTGAACAGGAAGTGCTCAGGCGTTCTCTGGCCTAGCAGCCACTTTGAACAGGAAGTGCTCAGGCATTCTCTGGCCTAGCAGCCATTTTGAACAGGAAGGGCTCTTGTCTCCTGTGCCTACAGATGCCATTTCCCAGACAAATTCAAATCCACGTTTAGTAAACCAATTTTCTGTCACTGATTCTCTTCGCTTAGGGCCACCCTGGAAAAGAGGGTCACGCTGGAAGCAAAGGAAACCAGGTAAGAACAAGCCTCGGAGGGCATCTTTTGAACACTTTCTTCTCCGGTGGGGTCCTTCTGGAATCCGAGGCTGTACGAAGAATGACTGCCAGAGTTCAGTGTGGCGAGGCCGTGCCCGGGCTGTTGCCCCCCGATGCCCCCACAGTCCCCACGCAGCCCCATTCCCCCCAAGCCAGCTAGAGAAGGGAAGGCACGTTTTGGAACAGTGTGGGGCGGTGCAAAATGTGATGTTCCTGACACACATGACCACAGACACGTGAAGCTGCGTTGTGCTGAACCACACCATCGGCCCGTCAGGGTTCGTCTTGTCTGCTCAGACTGGCAGTGGCTCTCCGGGGTCTCAGGCAGAGAGAGGTCTTTCGCACCAGGGACTGCCTGCTTCTTCCGCTGGAACATAAGGAGAGCCCTGATTCTGCCTCCTGGCTCTGGGATTCTGGGTTTGGGGAGGGGGGGGGGGGGAGACTTCAGTGGGGTCCGTCTTCTAGAGCAGCTATCCTCTCCGGGTGACCTGATCTCTGTTGCCTGGAGACCAGTTGTCACAGCAGGAAATCTCCAGCTACCACCTGGGGAATGGCAACCCTAATGGATGCACACCTTTCTTTAGGGCTTGTGCATCCGTTCTGAGGTTTATGCGCACTGAGGCACCACATGATGCATGGCCAGGCGTTTCTTGGGCCGCAGCAGCTGAGGTACCTTTTGAAAATCAGTCGCAGGACATTTCTGTCTTCCTTGGCTGCCTGCGGCCCCGAGAACAAACAGCCATCTGGCCTCAGGTTTCCAGCAGTGTTGCCGAGGAACAAAGAAGACACTTTGCAAGCAGAGCCTGGGCCCGTTCACACATTCTGTTTCCCCCCTGCCTTGAGGAGCTGTCCTTTGCAGCTGCCAGGGGGCGGGAGAAATGAACCCCAAAACATGCCAACCCAGCTCTCTTCTCTTACCCACCGACAGCCCACAGGCTGTTTGCACGCACGCACACACACATGCGTGCACACACACACACACACACACACACACACACACTCCCTGCAGGGAGCACACTGTGATGTGGAAGAAAACACGTTGTTTCAGTAGCAGAGAAAGATTCCAAGCAGCCTTGGGACAAGGATGGGAGGGCTGTCTAAGTGGTAGAGGTGGGGGCAAGGTTGCCACCTCTGTTTCCCGGGAAGGCTCCTGTGCCTTTCTTAACAGCTGCATAGCCAGCAGGAATCCGGTGCTTTATTTTTTGGCCCAGAGGCAAAGTGATGGAGGACAGCTACTCCATAGAATCACAGAATTATAGAGTTGGAAGGGACCTCCAGGGTCATCTAGTCAACCCCCTGCACAAGGCAGGAAATTCACAGATACCCCCCACACACACATCCAGAAGATGACAAAAAAACTCCAGGACCTTCGGCCAAACTGGCCTGGAGAAAAATCGCTTCCTGACCCCAGAGTGGCAGTCAGCATTTCCCTGGGCGTGTAAGAAAGGGCCACGAGAACTAAGCACTGAGGCAACCCTTCCTGCCCTCCGTTCTCGTGATCTGTCCCAGTTCACGGAATCCGCATTGCTGTCAGATGGCCATCTAGCCTCTGTTTGAAAACCTCCAGAGAAGGAGAGCCCACCACCTCCCGAGGAAGCCTGTTCCACTGAGGAACCGCTCTAACTGAGCAGTTCCACTGAGGAACCGCTTGCGGGGAGGGCGGGATATAAATGTGAAAAAAAAATAAAAATAAAATAAACTGCCAGGAAGTTCTTCCTAATGTTTAGCCAAAAACTCTTCCGATTTAATTTTAACCTGTTGATTCTGGTCTGACCTTCTGGGGCAACAGAAAACAACTCCTCACCATCCTCTCTGTATGAGAACCCTTCAAGTGCTTGAAGATGGCGATCATCTCACCTCTCAGTCGTCTCCTCTCCAGGCTAAACATGCCCAGAGCTCCTTCAGCCTTTCCTCGCAGGACTTGGTCCAGTTGGATTTCTGTCTGTCGTGTAGTATTTAAAAGGCCTAGGAGTCAGGTTGTAGGTGGGGTGAGGGGGAAAGTTCAGACTATTTTGTAGATAGATCCGGGTGGGCAGCTGCGCTGGTCTGAAGCAGCAGAACAAAGTCTGAGTCCAGCGGCGCCTTGACGACCAACACAGTTTTATTCACGGTATGAGCTTTTTTTTTGCAGGCGCACCTTCTTCAGGTACAGTCTGTAGCTGGAGCAGGGTGCATGCGCATGAAAGCTGGTGGGCGGTAACCCTAACCCTGAGCCCGCACGTGGGGGAGACTGGAATAGAAATCTAATACATACATACATACATACATACATACATACATACATATTCCTTGAATGAGACCCTTTTGTGTAAGTGTTCCGGGTGAGGGGACTGCTTCTTGTTGGGGAAAGGAGGGGGGTGGGGGAACCTTTTCACGCGCTCCCATCCAGTGGTCCCTCTAAGCTGAGTTAGTGTGAGCTAGCTCACAGTTCCTTAGCCTCCAGCTCACACATTTTTGTCTTAGCTCAAGGTGGATGTCTCCAGAGCAAACTAATTTCTGCAGTAGCCAAGTGGCTGGCTCACCACTTTCAAGCCAGGAGCTCATAAAGTAGAATTTTTGCTCACAAGACTCCACAGCTTGGAGGGAGCATTGCCCCCATCCCCGCTGTGTTCATTCTGAGGGGGGGGGGGGAGAGAAGCTGGCTTCCCAATTGCATCGGGGGGGGGGAGAGAGAGAAAGAGAGATGTTCCAAAACTCAGTTTATTCCATTAGGTAAAGGTAAAGGTTCCCCTTGCTCGAAAGCCAGTCGAATACAACTCTAGGGATGCGGTGCTCATCTCCATTTCCAGGCCAAAGAGCCAGCGCTGTCCAAAGACGTCTTCGTGGTCATGTGGCCGGCATGGCTGGACGCTGAGGCGTTACACACTCTTAAATCAGAAAGCATTTTTTGGTAGCATTTCAATATTCAGCATAGATTATCTCAACGCAACTCCAGGACATAAACAGGGCACTTGTGATTCTATAGAAGATATCCTTGGCTGTTCTGCCAAGACCCATAATGGCAGGGTGGTTGATCGGGACAACCAGGAACAAGGCTAAATCCAGACATGGGGTGCACTTTCCCACCCATGGAAGCGGCTGTAACTGTCAGCCAAGTCTGTGATGAGCATTCAACATACATCTCTGACGTACACAACAGAGTCAGCCCCTTCCTTTCTGTCTCTGGGGTCAGGAAAGTCAAGGAAAGCTGGGTTAAGTTAGGGTGACTCGGAGGGTCCCAGGAAGCCAGCTTCAGATACTTTATTTAGAATCTGATAATGCAGAAACATCCCCAGAGGGCAAAAGTCACGTGAGGCAGAAGTCCTGTACGGGGTCATCAGTACCCGAAGGCCACAGCACTTCCCCGAGTCCCGAAGCCGCCTGGGAAACAGAACCACGGAGTCACCGATAGAGGCTTATTGCTATAGAAATTAAGGTATCATGGGTGTACCAGAGTTTTAGCAAAGGACTGAGGCTCAATCCACCCCTGATTCTGCGACACTTCTAAATTGGTCTCCCTTCCTGCTTTTCTTTGTGTCTTCCAGGGCCCGTCTGGTCCTCAAGGTCCACTTGGCTACCCCGGCCCCCGTGGTGCGAAGGTAAGTACCTGATTGGCCAACAAGGCTAGATGTGACCATCATTCCTTGCTTGTGATCCACAGACGTGCCATGTCTCGCCAGCAAAGGACATCCTTGCCCCATTGGCAAGTAGAGTGAAAGGGGGTATTGAGGCCCATGAGAATTGGGGGGGGGGAGGACACTTTGGGAGGGGGAGAACCCAGATTTGGGAGCAGCGCAAACTTCACACCGCTCGGATCCCTGATTTGTGGAGCAGAAGAGGGTTAGACCAGGAAGGGGCTCTGTAGGTCATGGACGGGCACTGAAGTGTGGACTGAGGAAGCTGTCGGGCTCTTCTTTCCGGGGACAGCCCCTGCGCTCCCGTTCTTAGCGGCACAAAATCCAGAATTCAACGGGCAGCAGCATTCTCCCCATCAATGCACCTCTATGTTGGGGAAGTATCTCAGCAGTTGAATTTTGGCTTCCTGTGTGCAGTTTTTTGGAAAGCACAAGTGGGAAAGCGTCACCTTGGCCTAGGGTGAGAAATGGTTTTAATACATGTAGACCCTGGGGAAGACGGTTGCGTGTGTGTCTGTGAGGGTCCTCCACTTTGGACCCTCCCTCACCCAGGCCAAGATTTTGTCCCAGAGGTGGAGGCCAAGGGCTGAGCTGTTCCTTTCCTTTAGGACACACACTAACCCTCCCCGTACTTTTTTAACCCCTTCCCAGGGAGTTGACGGCATCCGTGGTTTGAAAGGGCACAAAGGCGAGAAGGTAAGCGTGGCGTCTTGGGGACCGAGACGGGGAGGGGAACTGGGGTGGGGGATACCCAGTTTCTTCTGAAAGAGGACACAAAAAACCCTGGGTGTCTCCCGCTTCCGAGAGGCAGATTTCCAGGGGCCAGTCAGAGGTTTCCTTTTCTAGGAGCCATGCCTGTCCGTGCAGGCCAGCTCAGCCCAGGGTGGGCCTCCATCGTGTTCTCTGCCATGCTGGATTTAAACATTTCAGCTGCAATTGTGAGTGGCTATGCCAATTACCAAACTGGCATATGCTTACAGTGAAGACCGAGATGGATTTGGGTGGGGCAGCCGTGTTGGTCTGAAGCGGCAGGACAACGTCTGAGTCCGGTGGCACCCTTAGGGCCAACAGAGTTTAATTCTGGTTATAAACTTTCGTGTGCACGCAGAATGAAACTTCGTTGGTCTCAAAGGTGCCGCTGGAATCAAACTTCGTTCAGTGAAGACAGAGGTGATAGACCTTGAAGAAGACAGACATAATTGTGAGGGGTGCAGTATCATAAAGGGACAGTCCTAAAATATATGTCTGAGACGAAGAAAACAGACATAATAAGGCAGTTTGGATGACTGACATACGTTGACAGAGGGATAGGCTGCCAATTGAGGGTTGATTCATTCGTGGTTCTTCCCTGCTGTCCTTCAGGTGGGATAAGAACAGAACGTAAGAGAAGCCATCAGGCCAGTGGCCCCTCCAGTCCAACACTCTGTGTCACCCAAAACCCTGGTGCCCTCAAGAGATCCACCAGCGGGGCCAGAAAACGCACTTGCGTTCGTGTTTCAAGATAATGCGTTCATTTGAACCTCATTTGTCACCTTGGTTTAAAAAAAATCACCTCACACACTTTTTAAAAAGATAGGTGCCAAATTATTCGTGGGGGTGGGGGGGCCTGTGCCCGTGTCCTCACCGGCCCCAGCCAATCAGTGGTGTTCGCCCCTGGCCCCTCCTGCAGACAGGTATTTCCATCCCTTGACCCCAAAGACGGGGAGATCAGCCGGCCTCTCTTCTGTCTCCGTGAGAGCAGGACGGTTTGGCCGAGGGCTCTGCCACTGATCCCACCTCCAGACAATGGGCCCTTGTGGCGGCTTCCTTGGAAGACGCTGCAAAGAGAGCCAAGCCCCCTTCCCGGGGGAGGCCTGGCTAATATGCTAAGTTATGTAAATGTAGCAGCTGTGAACCATAGCAAGCCAGACTGGCCTTTTTTGGAACAAATGGGTTGTCAGCCAGAGGGGGCTGCCTCCTTCCTTGACAGGGGAAATGAGGCTTCCGGCTTCCCGGGCTGTTGGGCCCAGCCCCACAGCGACCCTCACTTCTTCTGAGCTGCCCACCGTGTCCCACATTCTACCTTGCTTCTTCTCCTGTTGGCTGCTCTTGGGGGCCTGGCCGTGCAGATGGTGACCCACTTTATGAGCCTCGGCTTGACCTGCCCAGGAAGATGGGGGGCCCTTAAGAATTGTCCCTCTCCCAGAGGACTGAGCTCCGCACGGCAGGTGTTCCTAGAGCCTAACACCCCCCCCCCCCCCCCGGTCCTGACACCTCCAGATTTCCCAATTCCTGCAGAAATCTAGCAACTCCAAGCTGTGGAGTCTGCCCAGAGACCAAAGAACGGTTTCCCTTCCGTGTATTGCAAGGAAGTCAGTCAGTTGCTCCGATGTGTTGCGGGTGTGGGGTGTGTGCTTGTGACCCTTGAGTGTCCCTGAGCCCCTGGAGCCCTTTGCGGACTTTGCCAGAGCTGTCCATTTTCCTTTCCTGTTGTCTGGACTGAAGGAGCACGTGGCCAGAATTCACAATTAATTCCTTTGTAATATCAGAAATAAAACCAGACAGAAGACCTTCGGAAAGTTTTATCTTTTATTGAAAAAAGAATTTCTCTTTATTCAAAAAGACGTTAGAAATACAAGCAAGTGAAAATTAACCCTCTAGCTACTGGGGGGGGCGGGGCGGGGGAGGAAGGGCCAAAATTATCAAGCCTCCCTCCGTTTCTCAGCAATAGGAGGACAGGTGAGATTTAGAGCAAAACCAGCTTTCAGATGATTGTCTTAAAAACTCCTTTCAGGAAACTTTCCTATAAACCCAAGAGAGGGAGACACAAATCTCACTTAATCTCTGCTGAGAGTTCTGTCTAGAGAAATCCGATTCACTTCTCACATCAACAGATTTTTATAGAAAAACAGGAGTCTTATCTTTTGCTGTGCCTCTTCTGACTTGGAACAGGTGATCCCCACCTAGGTGAATGGCGGGTCCCTCACTATTGATGAGATAATCCGACAGGTGTATCTAAGAATACTTACAATATGTACTAATCATCTATTCAAAGCAAGTTTAGAAGGCCAAATGTATCTCTTAATCACTGTTAAAAGGCAATAAACTTAATAGTTCTGTAACTGTTTTAATTAGTGGTTAAAGATTAAAAAAAAGACCTTATGCACTCCTGAGTTTACCCCAAAATAGCTGAACCTGGTACAAGCTTCAACTACAGCCAGTTTGAGAGAGCCAGTTTGGTGTAGTGGTTAAGTGCGCGGACTTTAATCTGGGAGAACCGGGTTTGATTCCCCACTCCTCCACTTGCACCTGCTGGATGACCTTGGGCAAGCCATAGCTCTGGCACAGCTGTTCTTGGAAAAGCAGCAGTTTCTCTCATAGCTCTCTCAGCCCCACCTTCCTCACAGGGTGTCTGTTGTGTGGAGGGGAAGGGAAAGGAGTGTGTAAGCCACTCTGAGACTCTGAGTGAAGGGCGGGGTATAAATCCAATTTCCTCCTCCTCTGGGAAAACATGCATGATCAGCAAGAAAAGTGATAACATAGTCTAAATACTGCTGCAAGGGGCTCATGTCCCCAGTGCGCTCACACTATGTGTAGCTGGTCAGATTCGACTGCTCAATGGTCTAACAAAGCCAAGCAAGAGAGAGGGCAATGCTTCCTGCCCTCACTCAGAAAGGGAGAACTCCTTCGTGTTCCACAGAGCCCTAACATTGTTGCCACAATGTTTAGTGCATTTTGTAGGGTGTACATTCCCCCCCCCCAAATGTGCTCCTCCAATATTGTCTCTGGCTCAACACACCTGCACTCTTAGGCCTCACTTTGTGCAGACCATGAGTCCCCCTGCCAAATATTCTTTCCCTTGCCTTTGTAACCCTTCATGCCTCTGGCGAAGGAGGATCTGGCCCACAACAGCTGTGAAAGTGCCGCACGGTTCCCTTTCCTTGGCTTTGCAGGCTCTGATCAGACAGGCCCCAATCCGGGCGTTTGACCCTTAAGTCTGTGTGTGTCTCGTGAGAAGGGACTCCGACTCTTGATTTGTGTGAACTAGGCTAGGAAATAATGCCAGAGTCTTACTGGCAGATTATATTTGTAGTGTCCAACCCAATTGCAAACCACTGAGTCCTTGAGTTGGGGGGGGGGTCCTGGGGGTACTTTGGGGGTGAGGCTGCCTCCGACTCTGCTGGCCCCCCACCACCGCCACAAGTCCACCTTCCTTTCCTGTCAGTGGCCCACAACCAGACGTGGCTGGTCATAAGCGAGCAGCAGGGCATTCAGAGGGCTCCTCGTGAGCAGGCTGGCCATTGACACTCTTGGGTTCTGGACTTACTCACCCCACACCTGGGAGAAAGGGGCACCCCAGCCCCAGAGCAACGTTTGCCTTCTGAGAGAGATGGGGTGCTTGTTTGGTGTGGAGGGGGTGGAATCCTTGACTCTCCCCCTCCCTCTCCTGGCCTCATGGTTTCTGTTTCCTGCAGGGAGAAGAGGGATTTCCTGGCTTCAAGGGGGACATGGGGGTGAAAGGCGACCGGGTAAGTGTGCCCCGCCGCTCCTCCCTCCAGGAAGCCCCTCAGTCTTCTCCAGGGCTCCCCACACCCCGTTTGGGTAATCCTGCTTTCTGCGTCACCCACTCTGCCTTCTCTCCACGCTCAGGGGGAAGTTGGTGTCCCAGGATCCCGAGGTGAGGACGGCCCAGAGGGTCCCAAAGGTCGGACAGGCCCCTCCGGAGATCCAGGCCCCCTTGGGCTTCTTGGAGAGAAGGTGAGGAAGGGTCCCGGCTGGCTGGGGCTGCGGCCGTACTTCTGGGAAGGGGAGTGGGATGCTGGGTGTCCTCTGCAGTGTGTGGCTGGAGCTCCTCTCTTCCAGTCACCTCTCCACCTCTCTCTCTCTCTCTCTCTCTTTTTCCCCACAGGGAAAGCTGGGAGTTCCCGGCCTGCCTGGCTACCCGGGGAGACAGGGTCCCAAGGTCAGTAGTCCCCCAAGCCACCTAGAAGGGCCCTTGAGGAGTCTGATGGTTTGAAGGAAGGGAAACCAGAGGGGCTTGGGAAGCTGCCCACTCCCAGGGAAGCTGTCCCCTGAGGATGCTGCCCTTTTCAGTCCACCTTCTGTGTTATTCTTCGATGTCTAGAGAGCACTCTTGGGAGGGTTCCCAGATCACATCCTGTGGAACTCCGCTAGATTTAAGTCCAGTTGTACCTTAGAGACTGATGAAATTTGGGGTATAGATCAAGATGTTACTCTGTGTTACTCTGTCTGTAGTAGTAGAAAAGAGCAAGAGTCCAGCAGCATCTTAAAAGAGTAACAAAATTTGTGGCAGGGGAGGAGCCTTCGTGAGTCACTGCTCATTTCTTCAGATACAGCTAGAATGTGAGGCCGTCTGTCCTATATATTGGAAAGTGGGGTGATTTCAGATGCTGAATGGCACTAGCAGGCAAATGACAAGAGCAGATGTGATTGGATGAGGTGTGATATGCGGAGAGGTAGTAGGCGTGGAGAAATCAGCATTGGTAATGAGACAGGAAACCTAGGTCTTGATTCGGTCCAGGAGGGTGCATTGTCTTGAGTTGCAATTCAGCAGCCTCTTTTTCTCCCTTTGAAATACCTTTGTAAGAGAACCGCTACTTGTAAGTCAGCAGCGACTGACTGTCCTAGAAGGTTAAAATGCCCCCCCACTGGTTTTTGCATGTTGTGGTTTCTGATGTCAAATTTATGTCCATTAATTCTTTGCTGAAAGACATAGCCTGTTTTGATTGCGTAAGTCTTTTAGAGTCAAAGCCACCTTCGGAACGGAGATCCCTGTGCCCTGATCTCTCCCATCTGAGGCAGGGGGCGGGGGGGGGGGGGGCAGAGGTACAAAGTGGAATCCGGTCGATCAGAGCAGGGGAGAAATGCTCTGTGGCAGGAAATCAGCACCTGCTGAATGCTGCAAAAAACAACAATAACAGCCCAGTATATGTGGTGCCATGGTGAAGAGTGGAGGTCTCTAATCTGGAGAACTGGGTTTGATTCCCGACTGCTCCTCCACAGGAAGCCTGCTGGGTGACCTTGGGCCAGTCCCAGTTCTCCCCAAACAGGGCAGACAATCACAGCTCAGCTATGAACGGGTGCTAGACAGAGCCTGTGTACCACTCCCATTCTGCAGTCACTTCATTGGTTGCCCATCAATTACCGGATTCCATGGAGGGTACTGGCACAGTTTGGTATAGCGTTTAAGAGCGGCGGACTCTAATCTGGAGAAGCAGGTTCAATTCCCCACTTGAAGCCAGCTGGGTGACCTTGGGCAAGGCACCGCACTCTCAGCCTAAAAAGTAATGAGCACAGCTCGCCACCTAGTGGTGCCAAAAAAGAACTACAACTTCAGCAGCCACACAATCCCTCTGGGATCTCCTGGGTAGTCCACACACAATGCTGTGCGATAGTTTTACCGGATTCAATTGAAGATATTGGCTGTCACAGAGCCCTTCACAGCTTTGGCCCCACCATACCTGCAGGACCACTTCTCCTCCCATGCTGCACCACACCAGCTTTTGCTCTGAGCGGGGCGTTCTTCAAGTGCCAACCTGCAAAGGGACAAAATGGATAACTGCCCTTGCACGGGGCCTTCTCAGTTGTGTCCCCCATCCTGTGGAAGAGTTTGCCTGTGGAAAAGTCAGGGAGGCTCCCGCTGTCTTGGACTCCCCCAGACTGTGCAGCACAGAGTTGTTCCAGAGGGGTTTGGCCCAGGAAACAGGGCTGCACGGTAACAATACGGTTCATGCATTGTTCGTCCTATCTGTGGCTGCAGCCGTGCTCTGACTGTGCCATTTCTGCATCGTTTAACGGGTCACATTAATGCTTATGCTTTGTTTCAGCTTCCCCATTATCAGGATTTCTGCCGTCCAAATCTTACTGCTTTGTTTACTGGGCATCCCATCCTGTGGATTGTATTTGACCTGTCTTGTAGAATCCACTTTGAGACTCAGTGAGAAGGCAGAATATAAAATAACATAAACAAATACATAAAATGTATTTCTCCCCATGGGTATTTGGCCCCTTTTGCAGTTCTGCATTTCCGGAAGGATCCACCAAGCACTTTTCTTCCTGGCAGTTTTCCTCTTCCTTGCCCCCAGTCCGACTTCCTAATGGACTCTCTCTCTCTCTCTCTCACTCTCTCTCTCTCTCCCCCTTTTTTCTCAGGGCTCACAAGGTTTCCCTGGATTCCCTGGGACAAATGGCGAGAAAGGAGGACGGGTGAGCAGCCCCCTCCCCCAAGATCTTCCCTGTAGGAGGAGGTATCCCAGCCCTGGAGAGGATAGGAAGGGTTTTTTTTTGGAAGGGGGGAATCTAATTTTGAGATGCCCCAATCCGCAGAGCGGGGGAGTGGGGAGAGGAGAGGGCGTTCCAGGGGCCGGGCAAGGAGGTGCCCTGGAAGCTTCAGATGCCATTTGCGGGTGGAAAGGATCCCACACCATTGGGGATGAACTGAGGAGAGCCTTCCTGCGAGTCGCACCCTCTAGCCCAGAAGCCCCTTTTGGGTCCTGCATCCCGACTGCATGAGACTCTTTGGGGCGAGAGGGGATTGGGGTGGTCAGTGTTCCCGCTAAGCTGAGTCAGTGTGAGCAAGCTCACAGTTTTTTAGCCTCCGGCTCACACATTTTTGTCTCAGCTCAGGAAGGGATGGCTCCAGAGCAAACTAATTTATGCAGCAGCCGGATCGTTTGCTCACAACTTCAATGCCAGCAGCTCACGAAGTAGAATTTTTGCTCACAAGAAGACTCCGCAGCTTAAGAGGGAGCATTGGTGGTGGTGGTGGTGGAGAAAAAGGCACTCTGTCCATGCTCAGTGGTCCTTGGTTTACTTGCTTCTGTGCAGGATTAATTGGGGATTTTGCCCCTCCCCCACTTGCTGGGTAGGGTCAAGTACAAAGAGGGGGAGGGAGTTTTTCGCAGGATTCGGCTCTTGAGGCCTTTCCTAGTTCTCTTCCTCCTTTTCAGGGTCTCTCCGGGAAGGCCGGCCCCCGAGGCGAGCGCGGACCCACGGTGAGTACTTCAGGGGCTGGCTGGGGAAGAGGAGGAGGAGGAGTTGCCCCTTCATTTCCAGCAAGAGAGGCACTCTCTCTCCCCCCTCCCCTAGAAGCTGCTATTCCTCCCCCCATTCTGGATATTTAGGAAGGGGTTGTTCCAGGATGGTGCCCCTAGGGTTGACTGTGCGGGGTTGGGGCATAACCTGGAGATTTGGGGTGGTGGAGTCTGAAGAAGGTGGGGTTCGGGGAGGGGAGGGGCTTCAATGGGGCACAGTGCCCTAGAATTCACCTTCCAAAGTGGCCATTTTCTCCAGGTGAACTGATCTCTGTCGCCTGGAGACCAGCTGCAACAGCTGTAAGTTGGGAGATCTCCAGCCACTGCCTGGAGGTTGGTAACCCTAGGTGCACCAGACTCCCCCTTTGCATCCTGCCCCCTTTGCATCCTCCCCCCTGAGAAAATACTGCCTGTATGGTCAGTACGCTGAAGTGGGACCCTCCTACCGAAGACCTGGGGCAGGCAAACCTCGGCTCGGGGTGTCCCTTCAGAACGTACAGGTTGAGCAGGTATCCGAGGGCCAGTCAAAGCAAGCAGGTCCTGTTTGGGCTCAAGCCGGATCCATCTATTGGGATATTTGGCAAAGTTTGGCCAGTCTTAGAAGCACGATGTTGCCTGCAGTTAAAAAAAAAAAAAAGTCTCCCAGGAAGTATATTGCAAAAGTAAAGATTGCATTTATTCAAGTAAATCCAGGTGGGTCGCTGCGTTGGTCTGAAGCAGCAGAACGAAGTTTGAGTCCAGTCAGGCACCTTTAAGACCAACAAAGTTTAATTCTGGGTGCAAGCTTTTGTTTAATGCTGGATATAAGCTTTTCTGAAGAAGTGTGTCTGCACACGAAAGCTTATACCCAGAATTAAACTTGTTGGTCTTGAAGGTGCCTGACTGGACTCAAACTTTGCTCAGGTAGATTCAATCCATGTTCGGGTTGCAGTCAGGAGAGAGAGAGAGAGAGAGAGAGAGAGAGAGAGGCCTAATCTAAAGAATAGGAATTTGGGTTAAGGCAAAGAGAGAGGCATCCCATCCAAGGAGACAACTGCTGGGCCCATAACCTGTTGAGGTTAGCTGGTGTGCTTAGTCCAGTCACCATTAGTTAGCAGAGTGCTTAAATAAAGCTATAAACACCTAGACACACTTAGAGTGATATAGCGCCTCCCCCCGCCAATGTCCAGGCATGAGAAATCGCTCAATGCAGCACCATCATCCCGCCCCCCTCCCCACAGCAAATCCAAGTGGTTAGCAATCAGGGCCCATGGCAAAGGGAAAGGAAGGAAGCCCACGCCCAGAGTGGCAAGGGGGGCCCTCAGCACCCTGGGCTTCTGAAGACAGCAGAGGGGGAGGCTCTCCCCAAGTGCAGAGGTGGGAGGGGGCTGTGGGGAGAAGCCCCCGTTTTAATTCTGTGCCTCATCTCCACCTGCTTTCTCCTGCCTTTCTCTAGGGCCCCAGAGGTCAGCGTGGGCCACGAGGAGCCACGGGGAAGCTTGGAGCAAAGGTTGGCTTGTGGGGCCATGAGGGAACTGGGGGGGCGCTGGTCTACCCCCAAGGGGTTGCACGGGTGGGGGGAGCTGGTGGAGCTTCTGGGAGAGGGGTGGGGACGGGGCGTGGCCTGCACAAATGAATGTGTAAAAGTTACAGCCAGAGAAGCTGTAGCCGGCCTCAGAGCCCCAAGCCAAAAACCACAGGGCATTTGTAATGCCAATGAGCCTTCTGGCTGATGCGCTTTTAACATTTACAGGAAGATGCTTTTCGTAGGGCTTCTCTTCCACGTAACCATGGGCTGGTCATGAGACTGGCGGGGCCGAGTGGAGGTTTAAGCCTCCCTCCTGTGAAAATCGTGTGTGTGTGTGTGTGTGTATCTGTGCTGGCACGTACCCATGAACATGCACAGTTTTCTGTCGCAAGTTTCCCTGACCCTCGAGCGCCTCAGGACGTCTTGGTCCTAATCTCAGGAGCTGGCAACCAACTTTCCTGTGCTCACTTCTGAAAGAGGCAGTTAGAAATTGGAGGTGGGGGAGGTGGTGTTCGGCAGCCGGGCTTTGCAGGTGGGGCTGGGAAAAGACCCCGCGAGGTGCCCCCCATTGCACCCCCCTTCTGACACTTCAGATGTGGCAAAGCCCCCCTCCCTGCCATGTCCTTTCCCTTCTTCCCACCTGCGCCAGACGAGTCGGCCTGAAGACCACTGCTTGGGCCGCCACAGCCTCACACTCAGCTGTGGCGGAGTGCTCAATCCTCCCATTTGCCCCCTGGCCCTGGGTTCCGGGAGCTGCCTGACTCCCTCTGGATATGGAATCCCCCCTTTGGCCACTGGGGCAGGCGCGGGATGACCGCTGTGCACACAAACCCATTCCCACGGGAGACCTCCCTCCCCTCTTTCTTGACGTCTCTCCATGCAGGGCACCTCCGGCAGTGAAGGACCCGCGGGACCTCTCGGGGAGCGGGTGAGTGAGTGAACAGGCAGCCCTCGAACAGCCCCCCCCCCCGCACCTCCAGGATGAGCCGCCCTGGCACACCGGGTGCTCTGTGCCCCAGGACAGGTGGGTCTGATGGGCAGACCCACAAGCCTTCTTGCCTGCCTTCCTCACGAGTTGCTCTTTCTCCTCCTTCAGGGGCTGCCGGGACCACAAGGGCCAAACGGGTTCCCCGGGCCGAAAGGACCCCCGGTGAGTCAGCAGCTGCCCTCTGCCCCTCTCCTTCCCCCCCCCCTTCCCCTTCCGAGCCCACTGATGACTTTCCCACCCCCTGTCCGCAGGGCCCCCCCGGGAAGGACGGGCTGCCCGGCCACCCTGGACAGCGTGGAGAAGTGGTAAGTCCCCTCCGGATGGCTGCTTGCCCCGTTCCGCTTGCGGCTGCTGCTACTTAATGCTTCTGGTTGCTTCCAGGTCGCTCCGCCCCTGCTACTCTCTCCCGCTTCCTTCTGCTCTGCTTGTACTCCTTATTTCCGCACTACCAGGTAATGATTTATCTAAGATCGTTATATTTTCATCTTTCGGTATGGTCATGTGGAAATGTTCTATGGAAAATAAATTCTTGAAGTACTCAGAGGTTACTCTCTGCTTACTCCTTCTGTGTTTCCTTTACAGTAGCATTAGTCTCTACTCGAGAGTCAAAATTCTAACTACTTGCCACTAACTCCTCAAATGTACAATGCATTTTGGTTTCTCTCCTGTGCATTGTTAACTCCAGCATTACTCCAGGTTTACTCCTAGGTTACACACTAGCTGTAGGAACATTTTTGCAGACCCTTCTGTTACACTCTTGCCCCTAGTCTTAGCTCTTCAGTTATTTTGCCACTTTGGCTGTCTGTGGGCCTTTTCACTTGGGGGTCAACTTGAGGCCCGGTCCCCAGAGGGGTCCCATTTTGGAACACGGAGGCTGGGCTTGTGTATTCACTTTTGGGATCTCTGCAACTGTTCAGCTGAACTGAGGTTAGCAAAGTGTTTCTGAGTGTACCTCTTCCACTTACAAACAAGGCCCTCCTAGTCTGGCTTTCTTTGAAAGAATCCCAGCTGCCTCTGGGAGGAGCAGGCAGTCAGTGGTCGACCAGCAAAGGGCCGGGGGGCTTCCAGTGGATCCCCAACCCACCTTCTGCTCGCCCACGGACTAATAATGCCCATCGCCTTCCACAAATAATCCCATGAACCGTCCTCCGTTGTTTGGCTTGCCAACTAGTGCTCAAAGGTAGACTGCCCATGAATATGGAGGTTCCACTCCCTGCCCTGCTGCTAGGTATTTTTTAATGTATTTTTCTTATGTGTGTGTGTATGTGTGCATGCATGCACGTACCTGGAAGTCATGGCGGCTTCTGGGGGCCTGGAGGATATTCAGACAGGTGGCTGAGTAAAGCCTGCCCCCGCCTCCTGCCTCTGGGGTTTTAAGGAGGTCTCCAAATACTTGCCAGAGTCAGCCCAGCATCCTGGCATCCTCCCAGAAGGCACTGAACGGAGCCTCGGGGGATTGGCCCTCCTGCACTGCCCATCCTGCAACAGTGGGCACTTTGCACATGCTCAGGGGCACTGTTTCTTTTCTGCATGTCTCAGAACTGGCTCCAGGAACTGCCAAAACAGAGTGTCCGATTTGAGCCTGGCTACATGTTTCAATGCAAGACTTTTGAGCTCCTGCCTGCTTCCTCCTCTCCAAATATCCGAGAGGGAGGGCAGGAAGCCTGTCGGAAAACAGACACACGACCCCCCCTCTCTTTCCTCCCTCCAGGGCTTCCAAGGCAAGACTGGCACCACCGGACCACCAGGGGTGGTGGGACCCCAGGTAAGGAGCGGCTGACCTCTCTGCCCCTTCCCCTCGCAGATCTGGGGGGCAGGGGGCTCTCGGTGCTGAGTGGACTCCCTGGCTCTTACGGTAGTTAACGGGGTGGTGGTGGAGGGAGCCGGCCCAGGCCCAGAGTCTGGGCTGGGGGTCAAGACCAACTTCATCATCCCCAGTCCTGTGGCAGCCACCTTCCTCCTTCCTCTGACAGGGACCAGCAGGAGAAACAGGACAGATGGGGGAGAGGGGGCACCCAGGCCCACCCGGACCCCCCGGGGAGCAGGGCCTGCCTGGACCGTCTGGAAAAGAAGGCACGAAGGTCAGGAGCGTTTCGATTCCGGTGTTCCCTGTCGGGGCCGGGGCGGCAGAAAGGCGGTGGGAGGGGTGGAGACGCCCACTTTGCAACTGTAAACTGGTTTCAAACCATTAGCTGTTGTGGATGTTGGGGGCTGGGTGGCCGTGGTCTTGGCCTTGTGGGACCTGACCTTTTGCCAGCGGCATCCTCAGAGGTCAAACACAGAAGGATGGCGTACTCTCTGTGTCAGTGTAAGAAGCAAAATGGTAGGCAGGTAATTTGTATCCACTCAGGAAGGTGGGGTAGGGCCAGGGTTGCCAGCCTCCAGGCGGGGCCTGGGGATCTCCCGCTTTTACAACTGATGTCCAGCTGGCAGAGATCAGCTCCCCTGGAGGAAATGGCTGCTTTGAAGGGTGGGCTCAATGGCATTGGACCCTCCCCAAACCCCACCTTCTCCTGGCTCCACCCCCAAAGTCCCCAGGTATTTTCCAACCCGGACTTGGCAACCCTAGGTAGGGCTGAGTCATTATCTTGTAGGAGGCTGTAACATGCTGATGGAAGAGCTTTCCTGAGGAGGTTCTTTTGCATATGGATCGGCTGTGTGACGGGAAATTTTGTGACGGGAAAGCGAAGAGGAGCCTGGCTGGGTCAGAACAGTGAAGGTCCATCTGGTCCAGCGTCCTGTTTCCAGCATCCCTGGGAGGGCGAAGAAACTGGGCTTAGTGTGGGATGAATTATTTCATTCACACGCAATCTAGGGACTCACACCGAATTCAGCTCTTGGAGGGTTGGAGTCTTGTGAGCTGAACAGACAGCCGTGGAATCCCCCACTGGGGCCTATTCAGCAAGGCCAGGACCAGGAAATGTTAGCAGCCTCTCGACGTCAGGTCTTCGGCCAGCAGAACAAAACAGAGGACTTCTTAGAGATAATTGTTTTATTTAAAATACAGTATAGCTCTCTTTATTAGGCAAGAAGTTGATAAATGTAAACAGAAGCAAATTACCCCTAAGAATCCTAAGCCTGGAGATCAGCGGTAATGCCTAGAAACTGGCAACCGTATTTCCACTGCAGGGTCAATGTTCAGGAGTGGCGGGAAGCGCAGTGCCTTGGAGGACGTTTCAGGGTCTCTGGCAAAGAACGAGATCTTCAGGGAAGGCTGCTGCAGAGCACCCTGGTGGGAGAATTCAGGAGCGGGGCCTGCCTTCGCTGTGATTGCCCTGCAGGAGTTAGTCGAGGCCCACCTTCCCTTGAAGTGGGGGGGTCTGTTAGGGGCCAGGGCCCTCTTTGTGCTCATGGGTTGAGTGCGTTTGTGGAATGGCCAGGCTTTGCGTTTGTGTTTCAGGGGGATCCCGGCCCTCTCGGGGCCCCAGGAAAGGACGGCCCAGCGGGACTGCGAGGTTTTCCTGGAGAACGTGGCCTGCCGGGGACTCCCGTATGTATCCTTTCTCTCTTTCCGGGTTGATGCTCAGTTTCTGGAAATGTTGGAGGCGTGGGTGGTTCACCTTCCTGGAAGGAAGTGGGAGACATTTTGGAGGAAATCTGAGCTGTTTTGTGTTGGTAAGGGAGGTGGCCATGGCTCAGTGGTAGAACATCCGCCCTGCGTGCAGAAGGTCCCAGGCTCGGTCCCTGGCGGCATCTCCAGTTCAGAGGTCCGGGCAGGAGGTGATGGGGAAGGCCTTTCTCTGCCTGAGACCCTGGAGGGCCACTGCCGGTCTTGAGTAGACAACAAGACTGAACTTAATGGGCCACCAGTGGCCTGATTCAGTATGGAGCAGCTTCATGTGTCCATGCGACCTCAGTACGGTGGACTGGCTTCGGAGCCGCAGGCTTCAAATAGATTCAGGTGTGTGTGTGTGGGGGGGGGGGGGGTCGACATGTTGGTCTGAAGCAACAGAACGAAGTCTGAGTCCAGTGGGGGCACCTTTGAGACCGACCAAGTTTAATCCTGGGTAGAAGCATTCGTGTGCACACACTGGGATAGGGTCAGATCGGGCTAGCTAGGATGGAGTTAGAGGAGCAAGTGGGGATAGTTAAGTTGACCAACAAGACCTGCGGGAAGGATGCCAGAAGTGGGGGGGGGGAGGAGGAGATGATGATGATGGTGATTGCATTTCTACCCCACCCTTCACTCAGAGTCCCAGAGCAGTTTACCATCTCCTTTCCCTTCCCCTCCCCACAGCAGACACCCTGGGAGGTAGGTGGGGCTGAGAGAGCTCTTTCCAGGACTGCTCCTGAGAGAACAGCTCTGAGAGAACTTGTGACTGACCGAGGTCACACCAGGAGCTGCATGTGGAGGAGGAGTGGGGAATCAAACCCGGTCCTCCCAGATCAGAGTTTGCCGCTCTTAACCACTGGAATATGAAAACAGGACTGTTGATGAGATGAAGGCTGTGCTGCTGAGGGGTGCGTGCCCATGAAAGCTTGCAGCTGGGATTAAACTTCGTTGGCCTTAAAGGTGCCCCCACTGGACTCAGACTTTGTCCCGAGGCTTCCGATAAGAGGGACCTAAGTTAAGACAAAGGGCTCCCCGAGCGAGGGAGGGGTGTGTGTTGAGAGCCAGTTTGGTGGAGTGGATAAGTGCACGGACTCTAATCTGGGAGAACCGGGTTTGATTCCCCACTCCTCCACTTGCACCTGGCTGGATGGCCTTGGGCAAGCCATAGCTCTGTTCCCTCAAGGACAGCTTGGGAAAGAGCTCTCTCAGCCCCACCTACCTCACAGGGTGTCTGTCTGTTGTGGGGAGGGGAAGGGAAAAGGAGTTTGTAAGCCGCTCTGAGACTCCCAGTGAGTGAAGGGCGGGGTATAAATCCAGTCTCCTCTTCTTCTTCTTCTTCTTCTTCTTCTTCTTCTCCTGTTAGGTCTGCCCCATTTCCCTCTCTGTAGCTTCTCTTTGGTTTCATTATCCGTTCACAATATTCAGGATTCGTTCCGCTGCGAACAGGTCCCCGCCATCTGTCCAGAGCCTCCTGACTGTAGAGAGGGAGTCCTGTGGCCCAAATGCGGCCTTCCTGAATAGATGGGCCTCGCCCTGCTGCTTGCCTCGCACGGGGCTGCTTTTTCACTCCCCCAAACTGAGCCTTACCCCGGAAGGATCGCTGGGCTCCGTGCCCACTAGGCTGCCTGATCAGCAAGGGAGGCACACAGACAAGCTCTTGAGCGTCCCGTCCCCCCAACCGTGACCTTTGCTTCGACCCTGATATCAATCTGTCTGCTAGCAAAATTAGGGTAAAGGCAGACCCACAGAAAGAAAAGGGGCTCTCCTGGTATCCCAGCTCTGGAGGAAGCCCCACCCTCCAAATAAAATGATGGACGTGCCAGCCAATTAATCGAGCGTTGGCCTGGCTTGCCCTCCCCCTCCCGAAGTTCCTCTTGGGATTAGTTGGAGGGGGATATTTCTTGGAGACATCATGAGCGCTGACCAATCAGAGCTGTGCACAGCCAAGCTCCACTACAAACTGACTTCGCAGAGCCCAACTTTTGGCAAAAGAGGTCAGGGGGTTGGGCTGGACGCAGCGAAGGCACTTCCAGACCAGTTCTTTCTGAGAGCCAGCTTGGTGTAGTGGTTAGGAGCGCGGACTCTAATATGGGAGAACCAGGTTTGATTCCCCACTCCTCCTCCACATGCAGCTGCTGGTGTGACCCTGGGCCTCAGAGCTTTTCTCTCCAGAGCAGTCTTTGAAAGAGCTCTCTCAGCCCCACCTGCCTCACAGGCGATGCTCCCTCTAACCTATGGAGTCTTGTGAGCAAAAATTCTACTTTCTGAGTGACCGGCATTAAAGTTGTGAGCAAGCAATTTAACTACTGCATGAATTAGTTTGCTCTGAAGCCATCCTTCCTGAGCTAAGACAAAAATGGGTGAGCCAAAGGCTAAAAAAACTGTGAGCTAGCTCACACTGACTCAGCTTAGAGGGAACACTGCTCACAAGGGTGTCTGTTGTGGGGAGGGGGAGGGAAAGGAGAGTGTAAGCCGCTTTGAGACTCCTTCAAAGGTTCTGACAAGAGCTGTCCTTGAAAGGGCAGTTCTGGAAAGAGCTCTCCCAGCCCCACCTACCTCCCAGGGTGTCTGTGGTGGGGAGGGGAAGGGAAAGGAGTTGGTAAGTGAAGCTGCTCTGGGACTCCAAGTGAAGGGTGGGGTATCAATCCAATCCAATCCCTTCTCTTCTTCTTTTCCTCTTTCTTAAAAATGCCCTTTCTGTCCTCATTGCATCATGCCGTCCTTTAGAGAAGGACTAACTTCCTCCCAAGGCCCCCACCCTGTTCCACTGCTGCATCTACTCACGAGTAGGTGTGTCTCTTGTGTGAGCCTTGGTGCTGGGGGTGCCGCCCTCTGCGGGAGCCAAGAGCAGCTGGGGACCCTCCAGAGCAAGTGAGGAAATCCAGAGGGGGGGGGTTCTGACCGGGGGGGGGGCTCTGGTGTGTAAGGGGGTCCCCTTTGTGTCTCCCACGCTTGCCCTCTCCCCTCTGGTGAGCTGTGCCAGTCTGGCCAACAGGTTCTTTCTCTCTCTCTCTCTCCGCAGGGCGGGGGTGGCTTGAAAGGCAACGAGGGACCCGCCGGCCCCCCAGGACCTGCCGTGAGTACTTCTGCCCCCCCTCTGGCCCCAGAGATCCTTCGTTCCCAGCCTGGGCATGGCCGTGGCTTTGCTCCCCTTCCCCCTGGGTGTCAGGAGCTCGGATGCCCCCCCCATGGCACGTGGTTCAAGGCCTAGATGTCCTCCCTCTGTCCTGGGAATCCAGCGTGGGAGGGAAGGTAGAGGGGGAAATATCCCTCTCTGTATGGTGAGATCCAAAATGTCCTTGTGTGCCAGCCCCCCACCTGAAATCTCCGTGCAGCCGAGGAATGGGCCCCGGGCGTCATCAGATGCTCAGCACCCGGTCCTTTGGCACAGATGTGTCAATCAAACCGTTTAGAAGAACAGGAGAGTCCCGGGGCCGCTGCAGGGGATTGCCTTGGATGGAAATGGCCCGAAAAATCACCTTGTGGGATCAGATCTCCCCTCCCCCACCCTGGTCCCACCTTGCTGTCCCGCTTTCTGTCCATTGCCAGTGGCCAGCCAGAAACACAGCCATGGGAAGGTGGGTCTTCTGCTTTCTCCCCAGTGGCTGGTAGACTGCTTCTGAACAGAGAGGCTCCATTCTCAGCCCTCGCTAGACTCTTTCTCATTTATTTTTACAGCAGCTGTTTGTATGGATCCAGTTTCCCTGCACATTTTTTAAATATTTCTTGCAACGGTTCACACGTATATTCTCCTAATTCAGCCTTCTGGCCACTCACTGTGCATCCTGTGTTTGGCAAGAACCTGCATCAGCTTTGAGCATTGCACTGCACTGTGGTATCTGATGGTACCTCTGAGGCAAACGGGACAGAGTGATGCTGGTATGAATGCCTTTTCTCCTGAACTCAGCTTCCTCTAGGTTTTGACTCAAGGGTACTATTTTTCTTTCTTCTAGGGGTCTCCGGGGGAGAGGGGAGGACCTGGGTCTGGAGGCCCCATCGGACCCCCAGGAAGGCCCGGACCGCAAGGACCTCCTGGCCCTGCTGGGGAGAAGGGTGTGCCCGTGAGTAGGGGGTAGAACCAGGGGTCCTGGGCTCCCCCAGGAAGAGGGGAGGGGTGGAGAGTCATGCATGTTGTGGACTGCAGTCTCCAGGCAAAGGGAGCTGGGAATTTTATTTAGTTAGTTAGTTAGTTTGGGATTTTTATTCCGCCCTCCCCAAATGGGCTCGGGGAGGATCACAACAAATCGAGTCAAAGACTTGTTACAATGAAATCGCATTAAAAGCATAAAAACAATGAACAATAAAGTTGGTAGAATCATAGAATCACAGAGCTGGGACCTCCAGAGTCATCTAGTCCAACCCCCCCCTGCACAATGCAGGAAATTCAGAAATACACCCCCAGTGACCCCTGTTCCATGCCCAGAAGATGACAAAAAAACCCTCCAGGATCCCCGGCCAAACTGGCCTGGAGAAAAATGTCTTCCTGACCCCCAAGGTGGCGATCAGCCTTTCCCTGGGGGTGTCAGCAGGGTGAGAACTAAGCACTGAGGCTGCCCTTCCTGCCCTCCCTTCTCCTGATCTGCCCAAGTTCCCAGAATCTGCATCGCTGTCCGGTGGCCATCCAGCCTCTGCTTGAAAACCTCCCGAGAGGGAGAGCCCCCCACCTCCTCCCGAGGAAGCCTGTGCCACTGGGGAACTGCTCCAACTGTCAGGAAGTTCTTCCTAATATTTAGCCAAAAACTCTCCTGATTTAATTTCAACCCGTTGGTTCTGGTCTGACCTTCTGGGGCAACAGAAAACAACTCAGTACCATCCCCCATCTGACGGCCCTTCGAGTACCTGAAGACGGTCCTCATGCCACCTCTCAGCCGTCTCCTCTCCAGGCTAAACCTACCCAGCTCCTTCAGCCTTTCCTCATGGGGCTTCGTCTCCAGACCCCCCGCCATCTTTGTTGCCCTCCTCTGGTCACGTTCCAGCTTGTCTGTATCCTTCTTAAATTGTGGTGCCCAAAACTGAATACAGTACTCTAGGTGAGGTCTAATCTGTTAGGGCCTCAAGGTGGAATCAGATGGGCCCTTTTTCAGCAGGTTGGGAAACTAAAGCACGGGGGAGTGAAAACCGAGTGTGGAGGGCACAACCCCACCCCCTGCATCAGTGTGGGGAGTAGGTGGGCTTGCATCCAGGAGCCGTAGGCGTTTGGGCCTGACTGTGAGGCCCAGGGGGAGAGGCCTAGAGGTTCCGGAGGCCTGAGTCTCCCTCCAGAGCGGGTGGCCAGCCCTCACTGCCCCTCGGCCTCACTGCCCCTTTTCCTCCCCTCAGGGTGAGAAAGGTCCCCTCGGCCCCGCTGGCCGTGACGGAGTCCTGGGTCCCGTCGGGCTGCCTGGTCCAGCGGGAACCCCGGGGGGCCCAGGTGAGGACGGCGACAAGGTAAGCGCCCCTGGCTCTGCCCTTCGCGTGACCCGAACACCCATCCCTTTGGCCTCTGGAGGGAGCCTCCTCACGCGATCCTCCTTTCTTTTCTCCAGGGCGAAGTGGGCGATCCAGGGCAGAAGGGGGCCAAGGGCGGCAAAGGCGAGCATGTGAGTGTGGTCCGGCCGCGTTGGGAGGACACCCCTCACCTGGAGGAGGGAGGGGCAGGGTGTGTGTGTGTGTGGGGGGGGAGCTGTTGTTTCCACCTTCCGCATCAGAGTCACTCACGGCATCCTCTTCCCGTTCTTCTCCGCAGGGGCCACCCGGCCCACCCGGCCCAATGGGAGGCGTCGGGCAACCGGGAGCGGCAGTAAGTACCCCCCTGCAGTGCGGGCCGCCTCTGGCTTCCCTCAAGCCCCCTGTACACTCCAAGGGCACCACCCCTCCTCTCGGCCCTGGGGCGTAAATGGGAGACACCTCTTTGCCCAGTAGCTGGCAGTGCCATCGTCACAGAGGGAGATTCTCAGCCCCCCCCCCCCCCCCGCAACCTTCTGTCTCAGCTGGAGTCTCCCTGTACAGAATGCAGCGACGCAGGGCACAGATTCTGCAGTGCAGGTTGTGTTTCCCCAGCGGCGGCTCTGGGCATAGGAGAGTCAGTCCCCGCTCTCTCTCTCTCTCTCTCTCTCTCTCTCTCTCTCTCTCTTTTCCGCTGTAGGGAGCTGACGGGGAGCCCGGAGCGAGGGGACTCCAGGGCCACTTTGGGACCAAAGGGGATGAAGGGACACGCGGATTCAGTGGCCCCCCCGGGCCCATCGGTTTGCAGGTGAGCTTGCGAGAAGCTGCCCCCTCCCGACCCCCCCCCCCCCGGTGGGTGCACCAAAAATCTCGGGACTCTTTCTCTTTTCTTCTCTCCCTCCCTCCTTCTCTCTCTCTCTCCGGACAGGGTCTTCCTGGGCCAGCTGGGGAGAAGGGCGAAACGGGCGACGTGGGGCCGATGGTACGTAAACCCTGCCTGTCGAGCTCCTTTTTTCTTTCCCCAAATTAAACTCCTTAATTTTTCCCCCCGTTTTCAAACTTTATTAAATTCGAGATTGCGACGCAAATCAGAATAAAAACATCAGAGCAGAAGATGTTCTCAAATTAAACCCACTGGCCATCTAAGTTTAATTCTGGGTATCAGCAGGGCTCTTTTTGTAGAAAAAGCCCAGCAGGAACTCTTTAGCATAATAGGCCACACCCAACTGCAGAAACTCATTAGCATATTAGGCCACACCCTTGACAGCGCAGCTCCCTCCTGGGATCGGCTTCCCCAGGCGCCCCGCAGCTTGCGAGGCCCCTGGGGAACCCGGGGGGGGGGGGGAGGCTGTAGGCGTGGCCAGCTCGGAAGCCAGCCGGAGCTCCGTTCCTGTGCATTCCTGCCCCCAAAACAGCCCTGGGTACAAGCTTCCGTCTGGGTGCACGCAGAAGCGCATATCCCCAGAATAAAACTGTGTTGGTCATCAAGGTGCCCAGCTGGACTTGGACTCTGTTCTGCTGCTTCAGACCAACACAGCCGCCTACCTGGATTTATTGATCATCTGCTATTGCTGGACTTCTTAGCCAGGATCGGCTCCTGAGCTGGTCCAGAGGAATCAAGACCCAGGAAAGATTCCCATTCAAGTGCAGCACAAAAACACCCTTCTTTGTCTCCGCCTTCACCTTCTGCTCTCTCCCCACACAGGGACCCCCCGGACCCCCAGGGCCACGAGGCCCAGCCGGACCTTCTGGAGCCGACGTGAGTGTGTGCCCATCCCTTCCTCTCCCCCCCCCCCCATTGTCTTCACTTCCAGGGCTGACTCAGTTGTAATGCAACGGCAACTTTTTTCACCACAGGGTCCCCAAGGCCCCCCCGGAGGTGTGGGAAACCTGGGCCCCCCAGGGCAGAAGGTAAGTGGGGTCCTGAGACTTCTGAGTGGCGTTCCTGAGGCCCCGGCTGACAGACAGGACTCCGGGGTGCTCTGAAAGACAGGGGCACTCAGAAGACTAGTAGTGCCCCCCCCCCCCAAAACCCTGGGATAAGTTTTCCCCAACGAGAACTGTGTGTGTGGGTGGGTATGAAGGGGGTCTTAAAAGGGTAAAAGGTTCAAGTTCTGCTCCCCTTCCTTTTCCCAGTTCCCAGATATGTTCTGAATCTTACAGGGGGGTATATAGTTATAATAAAAACACCAGGAGAGCCCTGCTGGGTCAGACCAGCGAGGGTCCACCTAGTCCAGCCTCCTGTCTCACACAGGGGCCAGCCAGTCCCTCTGGAGGGCCAGCAACAGGGCAGAGAGGCCGAGGCCTTCCCCTGACAAGAACCTCAGAAGAGCCCTGCTGGGTCAGACCAGTGAGGGTCCCTCTAGTCCAGCATCCCGTCTCACACAGTGGCCAACCAGTTCCTCTGGAGGGCCAACAACAGGGCAGAGAGGCCGAGGCCTTCCCCTGAGAAGAACCCCAGAAGAGCCCTGCTGGGTCAGACCAGGGAGGGTCCCTCTAGTCCAGCATCCCGTCTCACACAGGGGCCAGCCAGTTCCTCTGGAGGGCCTGCAACAGGGCAGAGAGGCCGAGGCCTTCCCCTGAGAAGAACCTCAGAAGAGCCCTGCTGGGTCAGACCAGGGAGGGTCCATCTAGTCCAGCCTCCCGTCTCACACAGGGGCCAGCCAGTTCCTCTGGAGGGCCAACAACAGGGCAGAGAGGCCGAGGCCTTCCCCTGAGAAGAACCCCAGAAGAGCCCTGCTGGGTCAGACCAGGGAGGGTCCCTCTAGTCCAGCATCCCGTCTCACACAGGGGCCAGCCAGTTCCTCTGGAGGGCCTGCAACAGGGCAGAGAGGCCGAGGCCTTCCCCTGAGAAGAACCTCAGAAGAGCCCTGCTGGGTCAGACCAGGGTCCTTTATTTTATTTATTTATTTATTTTGTTAGACTTTTACCCCGCCCTTCCAGCAAAGTTGGCTCCTTCTAGTCCAGCCTCCTGTCTTACAGCCAGTTCCTCTGGAGGGCCAGCAAAGAGGGCAGAGAGGCCGAGGCCTTCCCCTGAGGTTGCTTCCTGGCTCTGGGATTCAGAGGTTTAGTGCCCCTGAATGTGGAGCTCAGTCACCATGGGCTGTAGCCACAGATGGACTTATCCCTCATGAATCTGCCTAATCCCGTTTTAAAGCTCTCTGTGCCTGTGGACATCACTCCATCCTTCCTCCTCTTTTCTTTTCAGGGGGAGCCGGGGGAGCAAGGCGGACCGGGAGTCCCTGGAGAGCCAGGTGGAAAGGTGAGGGCTTCCATTCCCCCTCCTTACGTGGGTCTGCAGACATCCCTGAATTCATAAAAACATAAGAAGAGCCCTGCTGGATCAGACCAGTGAGGGTCCATCCAGTCCAGCCTCCTATCTCACACAGCGGCCAGCCAGTCCCTCTGGAGGGCCAACAACAGGGCATGGTGGCTGAGGCCTTCCTCTGAGAAGAACTTCAGAAGAGCCCTGTCTCACACAGTGACCAACCAGTTCCTCTGGAGGTCCAAAAACACGGCATTGAGGTTGAGGCCTTCCAGAAGAGCCCTGCTGGATCAGACCAGGGAGAGTCCATCTAGCTCAGCCTCCTGTCTCACACAGTGGCCAGCCAGTCCCTCTGGAGGGCCAGCAACAGGGCAGAGAGGCTGAGGCCTTCCCCTGAGAAGAACCTCCGAAGAGCCCTGCTGGGTCAGACCAGGGAGGGTCCCTCTAGTCCCGCCTCCTGCCTCACACAGAGGCCAACCGGTTCCTCTGGAGGGCCAGCAACAGGGCAGAGAGGCCGAGGCCTTCCCCTGAGAAGAACCTCAGAAGAGCCCTGCTGGGTCAGACCAGTGAGGGTCCCTCCATTCCAGCCTCCTGTCTCACACAGTGGCCAGCCAGTCCCTCTGGAGGGCCAGCAACAGGGCAGAGAGGCTGAGGCCTTCCCCTGAGAAGAACATCAGCAGAGCCCTGCTGGGTCAGACCAGTGAGGGTCCATCCTGTCTCATGCAGTGGCCCACCGGTTCCTCCCTCTGGGACAACCAACAACAGGCCATAGAGGCGAAGGCCTTCCCCTGATAGTACCTCCTGGCTCTAGCATTCAAAGGCTTAGCACCACTGAATGTGGAGGTTCTCCTCAGTCACCATAACTAGTAGCCACTGAGAGACATCTTCCATGAATCTATCTAATCCCCTTTTAATGCTGTCTATTCCTGGGGACTGTGCGACAGAACAACAACAACAACAATTCCTGTGGCCATCACTACATCCTCTGGCAGCGAATTCCACATTTTAATCACTCTCTGCATAAAGTAGTCTTTCCTTTTGTCCATTGGGACCCTACTGCCCATCTGCTTCACTGGATGTCTTCGAATTCTATTATTTTAGGGGAGGGAGAGAAAACCAGCCTTTCTCTCCAAAGCTCGGCCCGTGGGCCTCACCTCCCATTTCCACATCCTAGGCAGGGGCAGCAACCCCCCCAACATCACTCGAAGCCCTCCCCCGTTTCTCTCTTTTCAGGGCCCGCGGGGTGAAAGAGGCGAGAAGGGAGAAGAAGGGGCAGCCGGCGTGGCTGGGCCTCCTGGTGGGAAAGGCCCGACTGGGGATGACGGACCAAAGGGGAACCCCGTAAGTGATGCCATGGAGACTGGGGGGTGGGGGTCCATAGAAGGGGTGAGCCTCGATCCGAAAAGGATTGCCAAGAGATGCCGTGGGAACCACCCTGCTGGAGGAGCTGCTGGGGTCTGCGCCGGGGGCCGACTGGGTGGGTCTTTCTAACAGAGAGCTTCCGGCTCATCCTGCCCCCCACAGGTGAATGCTGCCCCCTCAGACAAAAAATTCAAAAAGTGTTCCCAAATGACCCCAGGCACAGTCAGGGAAGCTTCAGCCTTGTTTTTTTTTTCCCTGGCTGAAAATAAATAAGTTTTTAAAAATGTTATATATATATATATATATATATATATATATATATATATATATATATATATATATATATATATATATATATATATATATATAAAAATAAAATTGCACAAAAATAAAATTGCAAAATGCAAAAGAGAGAGAGAGAGAGTCAGAGATCCCCCCCCCCCAGCTTACCCAGAAAAGCAGCCCGGAATCGAGTCTCTCCAATCGAGAGGACTAGAGGAGGACTGGAGGTCGCAGTGGAGCCAGAGATGCTGCTTCTGCTGGTGCAAGAGGAGCAGCAGGTGTGGCCGAGGCTCCCCCCCCCCCCAGATTTCCCCCCATGCCCCCCCAAACCAAGGTTTTCAGGCCACACCTCTGGTTGCCTCCAGTTAAGAAGGCTGGTGGCTTCAGGCCCCGTTCCTGCAAACTGCCGGACCTGTTTGGTTGGAAGCGAGCAGAAGAGAAACGTAAGAGAAACGAACGGCTTTGATGAAACGGGTGTAGCCGAGCTGAAGTGCCCCGGTTGTCCCTTTCCGCTTAAACAGAACAAGTCTGAATGGTTAGAATAATGAGAAGGAGCGACTCCATTTCCACAGCTGTGGACTGCGATATTTGGCCTTTGTTGGGCACTTTTAAAATTACTGTGTAGTATTCACTCTGAGACCAAGGGGCCGCAGTGGCTCAGAGGTTAAAACACTGAGCTGCAGACCTGAGTGCTGCATGCACCTTGGCGTCTAGTCATGCCGGCCACATGCCCACGGAGACATCTTCAGACAGCGCTGGCTCTTCGGCTTGGAAATGGAGAAGAGCGCCACCCCCTGGAGTCGGATTTGACTGGCTTTCGAGCAAAATTCACTCTGCAAACGAAGAGAGGTGGAATAGGTTGGGATGTGGAGAAGAGAGGCCTGGATCCGTTGTGTGAAGAGTGTTTTTTTTCAAGGGGGAGATGAAAAGTTGGGTTCCCCCCCCCCAAATTCCTGACGTCTCTCCGTGTCTGTCTCTGTCAGGGTCCAGTTGGCTTCCCCGGAGATCCAGGGCCCACAGGTGAAATGGGACCTCGGGTGAGTATGCGCCCTCTCTTCTTCCTCGGCTTCAAGCCCCCCCAGAGCCCCTGGGGAGATGCCAGGATCAGTGCCAAGGACCAACCGTGTCCCCTCCCTCCTCTTCCGACAGGGCCAAGATGGAGCCAAAGGCGAGCGGGGAGAAGATGGAGAGCCAGGGGAGGCGGTGAGTGGGGTGAGGGTGGGTTTTGAGTCAGATCACAAACGGCATGGAGACTGTTTCAGGGCCAGCTCTCTCGTGCTGGATTGAAGCCCCCGAATACCAGTCTCGGAAGAGACCCCCATTGTCTTTTATCCCCTGAGCTCCAGCTCAGAGTTGCCTCTTGCCTGCTCCTTCGGACCGGTCTTTCGGATTCTGTGTTCGCTCTGACCCACTCTCCTCTCCCTCCCTTCCAGGGTTCTCCAGGCCCAACCGGTGAGAATGGCCCTCCTGGCCCTCCAGGGAAGAGGGTAAGTGAGGAGGGTCTTTGGGAAGCCCACGCCCGGCCTTTGGGGTGGGGCTGGCCAGCTGCTTGGTTCTCCCCAGCTCCAGGCTTCTAACACAGCCCCTCAGGCTGCTCCCCACCCCTGCCCGGGGCAATGCAGCCCCCCTTCCCGTTTATTTATTCATTTACTTATATCCCACTTTTCTACCTCGCTGGAGACTCCAAGCAGCTTTTTGCATCGTTTCCTTCCCTCTCCACTACATCCTCACAACAACTCAGTGAGGCAGCAGAACAGAGTTTGAGTCCAGGGGCACCTTTAAGATCAACCAAAGTCTGTACGGTCAAAGCCATGGTATTCCCAGTAGTGATGTATGGCTGCAAGAGTTGGACCATAAGAAAGGCCGAGCGCCGAAGAATAGATGCTTTTGGATTATGGTGCTGGAGAAGACTCTTGAGAGTCCCTTGGACTGCAAGGAGATCAAATCAGTCAATCCTAAAAGAAATCAACCCTGACTGTTCCCTGGAAGGCCAGATCCTAAAGCTGGAGCTCAAAGACTTTGGCCACCCAATGAGAAGGGAGCACTCGCTGGAGAAGACCCTGATGCTGGGAAAGAGTGAAGGCCAAAGAAGAAGGGGACGGCAAAGGATGAGATGGCTAGACAGTGTCATCGATGCCACAAACGTGAAATTAGGCAAACTCCAGAGCATGACGGAAGACCGGAGGGCCTGGTGTGATGTGGTCCACGGAGTCACGAAGAGTCGGACTCGACTGTGCGACTGAACAACAACAAGGAATGAGCTTTCATGCGCATGTATTTGAAGAAGTGTGCCTGCACACGAAAGCTTACACCCAGAATTAAACTTTGTTGGTCTTAAAATTGCCCCTGGACTCCAGCTTTGTTCTGCTGCTTCAGACCAACACGGCCGCCCCCACCTGAATCCACCTGGGCGGCAGGTGAGGCTGGGAGTCTGTGATGGGCCCAAGATCCCCCTGGCAGGCTCCCGTGGTGGAGCAGGGGATTCGAACTCAGTTGTCCCTGGTCCTCGTCTGACACTCCCCCGCACTGAGCAGGGGGTCAGATTAGATGGCCTTTAGGGCCCCCTTCCGACTCTGCGATCCTGAGATTCTCTGACTCTCACCTTGATACCATGGCAGCCCTCAATGTAAGACTATTCTCTGCACTGCTTCCAGCAACCACCTCCTGTGGAACTCGACTTTGCATCTTTCTGTACGGACTGTTCCTCATCAGTATTGTTCCCCAGTTGAAGGAACCAGTGCCCGAACTTGTGCCTCTGAGCATGTAAAGAGGCCAGCTTTTGAAAAGAATCTCCCAAAGCAGGGAGATACGGATCGGGAGTTGATTGTCTTGAATGTCCCAGGCATGCACCCCCACATTCCAAGGTGCCCACACGCCCCAGAGGAGACAGGTAGAAAGGGCACATTTGAGGTGTTTTCACTCGAGATGCTCAGAGTCCCTCTGAGCCTCTCCTTTCCATCTGATTTGTGGGCATTTGTGAACACTGTTGCTGGGTCAGAGCGCGGGCTCCCCTGGCCCAGCCGTCTTCTACCCGGCTTGGGTCTCCAACGCAGAATGGGCTCCCCTGCCCCTTGAGGTCCTTTCCCTGGAGACACTAAGCCAAGCCTCTTCTGCATGCCCAGTAGAGGCTGTGCCCCATCAGCAAAGACCCCAGACCCAAAACCAACCTGGTTCAGGCTCTAGGGAATCCCAAGGAAACAATAATGCAAGATCCAGTTTGCTCACAAGGAGATTTTTAATAAAGCATCCAAATTCTCAAAAAACGCAGGCTAAGCTCCCATCCGCTGGCCCTTGAGGGCACGCGCACACACACACAGAGAATGAAGCATGCCAGGATCCAAGACCACATGCAGAACTAAAACTAGGCATTTTATACCCAAAATGCCGGCTACCAGTCAAGACATCATTAATTAAGCTGTGGATGAGCCAGGCCGTCTCGCACCTGGCAGCCAGTGCAGGCAAGACACAACCCAGGCTTTGAAGATAAAAATAATAACTATTATTTATTTGATTTCTATCCCACCCTCCTTGCAAGTGGGCTCAAATAAGCACTGCTAAGAAGCATGAGAGTGGGGAAAGCTCTCTTGGGAGCGGCCGAGTGCCATCCTCTCTCAAGATTCAGGGCAACTAAGCACCAGCCTGCAGCAAAGATGGAGTCATGCAGGCAGTCCTCCCTCTGAGCTGTGGAGTCCTGTGTGCAAAGATTCCACTTTGCGAGCTGCTGGCATTAAAGTTGTGAGCGAGCCATTTGGCCATGGCATAAATTAGTTTGCTCTGGAGCCATCCCTTCCTGAGTGAAGACAGAAATGTGTGAGCTGGACGCTAAAAAACTGTGAGCTACCTCACACTAACTCAGCTTAGAGGGAACACTGCACGCAGGCCATACATCCGGAGAGCGGGAAGACTTTCCCCTGGGGCCAGCTCTCCAGCGTTTGGGGCTATTTGCTGCTATCCGCCCCCTGAGCCCCCTTTCTCTCCTCTCATCTTTCCACAGGGTCCTGCTGGCACTCCAGGTCCAGAGGGGCGCCAGGGGGAGAAAGGTGCCAAGGTGAGGATTTTTTAGTTATTTATTTAATTCGATTTGTATCCCGCCCTCCCTGCGGAGGCAGGCTCCGTCTTGGAGATGGGTCTTCCACGACATGGATCACTGCGCAGGGGAGATCCTGGGACTGGTTTGGCCGGTGTTTTGTAAAATGGAGCCAGGAAGCTTCTGAGTCACACGGGCCTCCATTCTCCAGGGTGGAAGCATCAGCATTTTCGTTTTTTCTTGGCTCAGCTCAGCTCACATTTGCCTGGACCTGGGTGGCCCAGGGGAGCCCGATCTCGTCAGATCCCGGAAACTACGCAGGGTCGACCACAATTAGTCTTTGGATGGGAGACCACCCAGGAAGCCCAGGGTTGCCCTGCAGAGGCAAATGCCCTGCATGGCAAAACCACCTGTGGACACGCCTCTTGCCCTCCCCAGTGGGGGCCACAGGAGGGCCTGCTGTTCCCGGGGAAAGGAAGGCACGCCATTGGGCACGGGGAGGGGGTGGAGCTGTTTGGCATTGGACCTTCCCCCCCCCCCCCCCCCCCCGCCGCCAGAGGGACTTCCTCAAAATAAATTGTCGGGAGGTGCAGCTGCCATGTCAGAGCACAGCCGGAGAGGACACTGCGCTCTGCAGACTCCCCCCCCCCCCCCCCCACAGTTTGCCCCTCAAGGCCAGGTTCTCCTGTTTAACTTAAATCCATGCCTATCTGGGAAGAAATGTGTTCGGAGTAACACGTATTCACCAAGCGTTCTGTATGAGTCCAGGAACACCTGAGAGATGGACCAAATTGGGGGGGTGGGGGTGGTATATGCTCTGGGGAGCAATGCTCCCTCTAAGCTGTGGAGTCTTGTGAGCAAAAACTCTACTTTGTGAGCTACCGACATTAAAGTTGTGAACGAGTGATTTGGCCGCTGCATCAATGAGTTTGCTCTTCTGGAGCCATCCCTTCCTGAGCTAAGGTAGAAATCTGTGAGCCGGAGGCTTAAAAACTGTGAGCTAGCTCACACTAACTCATCTTAGAGGGGACACTGCTGGGGACGAGTCCCAGCTCTGGTATCTGTCCAAGGGAGCTTGGACTCGTTTCCAGGGTCTGAGCTTTCCAGAGTCAAATCTCCCCTGGGAAGATAAGAGAGCTGGGACTCTCCAGAGCTTACCGTGCCCCCCCCCCCCAAATCTTGTTGGTCTTAAAACTGGTACTGGACTCCCATCGAACTCTTCTGTTCCAGAGTGGGCCACCCTCTGAAACTATCAAGCGTTCACCGAGTTGGATGTGTGTGTGTCTGTGTGTGTGTGTGTGAGAGAGAGAGAGTGTGACAGAAAGTAGACCCACCGCTCACCTTAACTCTGCCCTTCCACAGGGAGGACCGGGGGCCCTGGGGCCTCCTGGGAAGACGGGGCCGGTGGGCCCTCAGGGGACACCTGGGAAACCCGGACTGGATGGGCTGAGAGGCATCCCCGGATCGGTGGTAAGGAAAGGCAGCCCGGATGCCTGGGTTCTCTGGGAGGATCGGGGTGGGGGGTGGGAGCCTGCCAAGTTGGACTGGGGGGGGGGTACGTCCTTCTGTTGGCCCCTCCCCCCCTTCCCTGCTGCCTGGAGAGCATGGCGGCCGGCAAAAAAGGAGGTTGATCGCCAGCTGGATTGGTTGTTTTATTAGTCCGTTGTAATAATGTTATTGTGTTGATTGTATTTTAGCTGCTTTAATGCTGTCAATCGCCCAGAGGCTGCTTGCAGGGTTGGGCAATTCAAAAATCTCAATAACAACAATAATAATAACAATAACAATAATAATAATTTGTATCCCACCCTCCCTGCAAGCGGGCTCAGGGTGGGTTCCATCGTAAAATGCACAATACAACAATCGATAATTAAAATATCTCTAAAAACCAATCTGAAACCAGCAGTCAATAGAAGACTGGTGCTTCAACAGATCCCCGCCAGGACCGCTCTTGGGAGGGGGGCAGATGCTGGTCCGGTGGAGTTCCATCCCAGGCAGATCGGGGAGGGCTCGGGGGGGGGGGGCAGGTGGAGGGAATGTGGGCGATGTGTGGGTGGCGGGGGTGTGTGTTCATTCGACCCCCTTTGTTCCTGTCTCCTCCAGGGCGCACAAGGCAAACCAGGGGCCACGGGCCAGGCGGGCCCCCCAGGACCAGTGGTGAGTGTGTGGGGTGCTCTGGCTCTCTTTGGGGGGTTGGGGGTGGGGTTGTGGGCTGAGGAGCAGGGCTCACAGTTCCCCTGGCGGTGTCTCTCCCTGCAGGGCCCCCCCGGCTTGCCTGGCCTGAGAGGCGACTCTGGACCCAAAGGAGAGAAGGTGAGCCCAGCTTTCCTGCCCCACAGAGCTTAGCCCCAGGGGCTGCCCTCAGGACTGTCGTTGGCCCTGAGCGAGAGTGGCACACTCCAGCCCCAAATGCTTGTTCACGTGTGTGCGTGCGGGGGGGCATGTGAGAGAGAGAGAGAGAGAGAGGGAGAGAGAGAGTTCCTCAGCGGCCGATGGCATGGAATGAACTTGATCCTCCTCACTTGTGCCCTGAGTTTGCTTTACGGGATTTAAGAAGGCAGGTCCCTGCCCCAGAGAGCTTGCTTGGCTTCAGGGGACAGGAATTGAGGAATGGCACTCCTTTTTTTGGTGGGGGGGAGAGCATCCTGCCAGTGTCCTGGGCAGCAGTTCTGGGCCTTGGGGGCCCCAAGGGAAGGCAGTGGGGGCAGGTTATGGCCGTGGAGGCAGTGAGAAGGGGAGGTCACGGAGGGGGTGAGGAGTTTGTGCCGCCAGGCCCAGGAGCAGGGGGGGAGCCCATCTGGGGGAGGGCTCCCTGATCTTTGCCCCCACTGCAGAGGGCACCCTCAGGGCCCCCGCCATCACGGTTCTTGTGTGGGGTGGCGTGCAGCAGTTGGGACTTGGGTGCAAAGGGCCAGGGCAGCTGGCCAAGAGGGGTGTGTGGGGGGGGTGTCATCGGTGGTCAGGGAAGGCACAGGCGCATCGGGGCTTGCTGTGTTTGCATCTCCACAGTTCAAGTGCTGCCCCCCCCCCCCCCACAGTCTTCGCAGTACGTTCAAGCTGGCTGATCAGTTGCTGACTCTGCCATCTGCCTCCCCCCATCGCCCCCTGCCCTGGCCCCCTTTTAAAGCAGGTTTTCCTGTATTTTTAAAAACAATGCTAATGCTCAAAATGTGTATTCGTCCCATTAAATGTATGGTTTTTCCTCCCCCTTAAAACCACTCAAGTTTGAAAATGTTGGGGGGGGGAGGAGAGGAAAGATGGGTTAGTGGTGGCCCGGTCTCCAGCCAATCAGGACTGTGCACAGCTGGCTTGTGCTGTGAACACACAACAGGCATGCTTCTTGAACTGGGAGTTGAGTATGTTTGTACGTTGGTACCTCAAGGGGGCAGGTCCTGTGCCCCATGGCATGGCCTTGCACTGGACACAGGAGTGGAGCCAGTCCTCGGCCCTAGTTGACCCCTCATCCCCTCCCGCATTGGCTTGGATCAGGAGCTCATTAGCATAACTTATTTGCATATGCCTCACCACCTGACATCACTGGAAGTATGTCAGAAGGCAAGAAAGAAAGGAGAGGGAGGGAGGGAGGGAGGGAGGGAGGGAGAGAGAGAGAGAGAGAGAGAGAGAGAGAGAGAAAGAAAAAGAAAGAAAGAAAGAAAGAAAGAAAGAAAGAAAGAAAGAAAGAAAGAAAGAAAGAAAGAGGGGACAGCTACTAATCCAAGCCTCAGAAATACCACTGTTCTGGGAGGATAGCTTCAGTGGTGGCTGAAGCCGTCAGAAGGCTGGTCGGAGGAACAAGGACCTTTCCGGGGCCAGGGGCAGACAGCCACAGGTCAGAGACCTTGTGGAGCCCCCCTTCGTGCCGGCTGTGTCCCTCCACAGAGGTCTGTGGCCAGAATGGCTGGCCGGAAGGGCTTTGCGGGCCTTCCAGGGGCATCATCTGAAAGCCAAAAAGAGACCCCCCCCCCCCAAAGGGGGACCAGCCCAGTGGCGAGTCCGACAAGCACCTATTGGACAGTGCCTGCCCAGAGCCGCACTCTTCCTCAGGGACCGGGATTTGAAACTATTTGAACGCTTCTCTTTAAACCCATAAAAACTTTTTTTTAAAAAAACCCTGAAAGAATTCCCAGGTCTGCCTTGGGGAAGAACTGACGGTTTCTGTTTTTGAAAGGAGCGAAATGGACTAGATTGGAAGCTGCCTGTGATCGGGTCTGGGCTGTTTTGTCCTGCTGCAAATACCCATGATGCTTCTCGTTATCATCCTGATAACACTGGTTTTAGACCCGGAAGGAGGATCTCTGCTGTTGCGCTGGGAAAGGGCCACCTGTTGAATCGGGGGGGGGGGGGGGGGGAGGTCCGTGGGCCACGGAGGGAATGCTGGGCCCATCGCTTGAGAGCCTTTGTCTGCCTGTCTGTCTGCCTGTCTTCCCGCAGGGGCATCCTGGCCTCATTGGCCTGATTGGACCCCCAGGGGAGCAGGGGGAGAAGGGAGACCGGGGGCTGCCCGGGCCGCAAGGCAGCAAGGGGCCCAAAGGAGAGACCGTGAGTACGGAGATGGGCGAGGGGCGAGGGGGGGGGGCGCTTGCCTGGAGGGTCTCCTGCCCGGCTGCCTGTGCCTGCCACCGTGCCTCTCCGGCCTTGGCCTTGGCCTTGCGCCCAGTCCCTTTTCTGCATCGTTTATGGGCTGTCGGGCCGTAGAACTTTGTCCCCTGGGTGGTCTTCTGATCTTGTAGCCCGAATCTTGTTGCGCGGCTGGACGGGGGGGTCCTGCGCTGTTTGATGCCATCATTCTTCTGTTTTGTGATCTGCCTGGAAACCCAGTGAGAAAAAGGGACTAGGAAGGAAACCAGTTAAGAACTGTAATGCCACCCCCATGTTTGGCACAGCCAGAAGGGAGACGATTCACTGGCCTGGAGAAGTCGAAGGAGGAGGAAGAGAGAGAGAATTTTGCCCAGTATAGTTAATGAGAAGACTGCGGACAAGCCACATTTCATTCCCAGCATATTTCACAAAATGTTTAAAAATCAAGCTGGTGAGCTTCTTATGAGCGCTGTCTTATAGGAGAGCCAGTTTGGTGTTGTGGTTAAGAGCGGCGGACTCGAATCTGGGAGAACCAGGTTTGATTCCCCACTCCTCCTCCACGTAAAGCCAGCTGGGTGGCCTTGGGTCAGTCCCAGTTGTCTCAGAGCTGTTCTCTCAAGGGCAGGTCTCGCAAGAGCTCTCTCAGCCCCACCTCCCTCCCAGGGAGTCTCCCCCCAGTGACCCCTGCTCTGTGCCCAGAAGATGGCAAAACCCCCTCCAGGATCCCTGGCCACACTGGCCTGGAGAAGTTTTGCTTCCTGACCCCGAAGTGGCGATCAGCCTTTCCCTGGGCGTGTGAGAAAGGGCCACGAGAACTCAGCCCTGAGGCAGCCCTTCCTGCCCTCCCTTCTCGTGATCTGCCTCAGTTCACAGGATCCGCACTGCTCTCAGAGGGCCACCTAGGCTCTGCTTGAAAACCTCCAGACAAGGAGAGCCCACCACCTCCTCCCGAGGAAGCCCAGTTCCACTGAGGAACCGCTTTAATGGTCAATAAGTCCTTCCTAACGTTTAGCCGAAAACTCTTCTGGTTTAATTTCAACCCGTTGGTTCTGGTCCGACCTTCTGGGGCCACAGGAAACAGCTCCGCCCCGTCCTCTGTCTGACAGCCCTTCGAGTACTGGAAGATGGTGATCCTGTCCCCTCTCAGTCGTCTCCTCGCCAGGCTAAACATGCCCCTTCCGGTGGGAGGGAGGTGTGAGGGGGGCTCGCTGGAGACGGGAACCGCTGAGAGGGCCTGGATTCCTGGGCCGCATTCCTATGGGTCGGGGAGGGGGCGCCCCCCCACAGCCCCCTCTGGCTCATCTTCTGTCTCTGCTTTTTTCCCCATAGGGCATTCCTGGCCCCACTGGCCCCCTCGGCCCCGCAGGGCCCCCCGGGCTTCCGGTGAGTGCCCCCCCAGCATCCTCTTTACCCCACTCCCCCCCCTTTCCCTGCCTCTGGTGTCTGACTCCCCACTGATGCTTCTTCTTCCCCTCCTCAGGGTCCAGGTGGCCCCCCAGGTCCCAAAGGAGCCACGGTAAGAGTGTTGGGGGGGGCTGGGAGACCCTGCCTCTCCTCCCCCCAGGGGGGCCACTCACATCTCGGGCTTCTCTTTCTAGGGTCAAGCAGGTCCCAAAGGTCAGCGTGGAGTTCCTGGACCCCCCGGACACCCGGTACGCCTCTCCCCCCTCCAACCCCCCCCCCCACCTGTTGCTTTCAACCGAAATGTGGGCTAGAGAAGAAATCATCTTCTCATCCTCTGGAAATGTTTCCGTTTTTATGCTGTAAATATATAACCGATAAACAGCAGTAATAAAGACTATTGGAGAACAAGCACTGCACTCAAACGCAAACAAAACTCTTATGTGAATATAACTACTGATATATTATAACATATCATATCATTATCACTCTTATTTTACAAGAAGCAATGAAAATTGTTAACAGAAGCTAATAAAGCCAAAAGTATAAATAACATAGCTGAATCCAGCTCAATTCCAATCCAACGAAGACTCCGGATTATATCTTCGTTTCGATTAATCTTTGTCAGAAGACTTGAAAATAGAAAGCACATTAATAAACAATTACACACTTACAAAAATATGAAACAAAAATTACAAAAATTATATGAATTTACAGGCATACCTTATATTAGAGTCATAGAATACTACATGTAAATTTCACCAGATTCACTAAGGTGAAGAAACTCCATGAGCATAAATATTACATATTCACTGAGCAGAAATTGCTTCATCCTATCATTTTAAGGGAACAAAATACCAAAAAACAGTGAGTCAGAAAACACCTAATACATTGCAAAATTTGCCATATTCTGCCCAGAAGCTGGATGAAGACTGCTGACCAGTGACAAGACAAAAGGAGTAAGGAGGGGCTACTGCTCCTACCGTGGAACTACTCTCCTATGGTCAGCAGGCCTTAAGGAAAGCCTCAAAGGAGTGGTGAATATAGCAGCTCACTGAGCCTGGCAATGATTGGAGGGGGACAACCCTAAAGAGATTTCCGAATGTCTTTAGAAAAAGCAGCTTAAGTCAAGAGACGGATTTAGCCCATGTGGCTGGAGAGTGTTTCAACGAAAACTCCAAAAGGCCTCCCTTTGTAAAAGCCTTTTCCGGATGTCCATGGCAATATAGGAGTGGCATTTAAGGACTTCTAGGATGACAAACCTAAAATCATTCGGATCATGTTGCTGACTCAGAAAGTGTTGTACCAAAGGTGATTCTAAGCGTGCATTTCTGATGCAACACCTATGTTCAATAATGCATCACAATAAACACATTAGAGATAATCTCCCCTATGGGCAGTATTTAAGGATTAAACGTAACTCTTCTTTGGATGAACATTACCACATGAATGCAGATGCTCTGAGTCAGCAATTTACCACTGGGGGATACCCTAACAGGGTCCGTACACATGCTAGACACAGAGCTGACAGCTTTCCTCGCTCTGAGCTTTTTAAAGAGACAGCACACCGTTCTGCAGAGAACAGGCTTGCCTGTGCTCTTGACTTCACACCTATGTCTTCCCAGATTCATACAATTATTAAACAACATTGGCACCTTATAGAACATATTCCTGGATGCCAACTTCCAGCCTTTATTGGCTTTAGAAGAACTAGGTCAATTCGTGATTCTTTAGTTCACACAGATGCCTTATCAAGGGAGACTCCAAGCACCTCAGTCCCTAATGGTCACTTCCCTTGTGGAAGATGTGTTGTTTGCCCATTGGTTTGGAAAACTAAGAGGATTACAATACCCAACAATAACTTTGTATGTGATCTGAACTTTGTTTCAACATGTTCAGCACGACGTGTAGTGTATTTATTAAGATGTTCCTGTGGTCTTTTGTATGTCGGGAATACTTCTAGAAGTGTTCGCACTCGCATTATTGAACATAGGTGTTGCATCAGAAATGCACGCTTAGAATCACCTTTGGTACAACACTTTCTGAGTCAGCAACATGATCCGAATGATTTTAGGTTTGTCATCCTAGAAGTCCTTAAATGCCGCTCCTATCTTGCCGTGGACATCCGGAAAAGGCTTTTACAAAGGGAGGCCTTTTGGAGTTTTCGTTGAAACACTCTCCAGCCACATGGGCTAAATCCGTCTCTTGACTTAAGCTGCTTTTTCTAAAGACATTCGGAAATCTCTTTAGGGTTGTCCCCCTCCAATCATTGCCAGGCTCAGTGAGCTGCTATATTCACCACTCCTTTGAGGCTTTCCTTAAGGCCTGCTGACCATAGGAGAGTAGTTCCACGGTAGGAGCAGTAGCCCCTCCTTACTCCTTTTGTCTTGTCACTGGTCAGCAGTCTTCATCCAGCTTCTGGGCAGAATATGGCAAATTTTGCAATGTATTAGGTGTTTTCTGACTCACTGTTTTTTGGTATTTTGTTCCCTTAAAATGATAGGATGAAGCAATTTCTGCTCAGTGAATATGTAATATTTATGCTCATGGAGTTTCTTCACCTTAGTGAATCTGGTGAAATTTACATGTAGTATTCTATGACTCTAATATAAGGTATGCCTGTAAATTCATATAATTTTTGTAATTTTTGTTTCATATTTTTGTAAGTGTGTAATTGTTTATTAATGTGCTTTCTATTTTCAAGTCTTCTGACAAAGATTAATCGAAACGAAGATATAATCCGGAGTCTTCATTGGATTGGAATTGAGCTGGATTCAGCTATGTTATTTATACTTTTGGCTTTATTAGCTTCTGTTAACAATTTCCGTTTTTATGCTCCCTGTTTAAATTATCATTTTTACATTCACTGGACTTCGAGCTTTAGAAGAGGATACATAGCTATAGATAAAATCAGGGAATAAATATTACAAGATCCACTTCAGTGCCATAGAAATTTGGAGGTGAGGCTTAGTTTTTCAGAAGGTGGCCACCCCAGAATTGAGTTTCCCAGCGATGTCCGTCTCAGGAGGGCAGCCATGTTGGTCTGTCGAAGAAGAGCAAGCATCGAGACCAGAAAGATTTGGACGGAGGGGGTGGGGGGGGGGGGCGGTTTGAGCTTTTAAGAGCCCACTCTGGACAGCTGATAGCCTGAAAATCTTGTTGCTCTCTTAAGTTGCTATTGGCCTCAGATCTAGCTCTTCTAATGAAGTCTGAAAATGGTGAGATTTTTCTTGGAAGCTAAGCAGGGCCGACCCTGGCACGTATTTGGATGGGAGATTTCCAAAGAATACCAGGGCCAGGAGGCAGAGGCAGGCTGTATCAAGCTACTCCTCTGGACGTCCTTCGTGGCCCAGTAGGAGTCGCCAGAGGTCGCCATGACTTCCAGGCACAGACACAGACACACACGCAAAATGCAAAACTACCAAAAAAAGAGAGAACAAATGTAGAGTCCAATGGCGCACCTTTAAGAACAAATGTGCCCCTGGGACTCTAAATTTGTTCTACTGCTTCAGACCAACACGGCTGATCACCTGGATCTATCGTCATTTAAAAAGAGAGAGAGAGAAGAAAATAATGGGATTGTTTTTGTTGTGAAATAGGATCCCAAATTTGTATCAATTAGTTTTTTGCTTAAACCTCACTGAAATTAGCTCTCGACCTGGGGTGAAACTGCCGGCAGCCACTGAGGTTGATTTAAATCCGGCACTTTGCTCGTGGAGGGGGAAGCGCTTTATAAAATGCTGCTTGCAGAGGACTCTTCTTTCAGCGCTATTATCTGAAATCACCCCATCGTTATGGACGGCGGTTCACAGAGCACCACAAAACAGGAAAGAAGGGTCTCTGCCCCAGGCAGCTTACAGCTGAAATCTTGACAGAGGGAGAGGGGCGAAAGGGGAAGGGAGAGGTTGGCCAACACATACCGGGGGGTGGGGGGGGGAGGGCAGTGTGAACAAACACAGTTTTGTGGCCTGGGTGGTGGGGGTGCCAACGCGCCATCCACTCCCCAGGTGACGGTTTACAGAAGGGAGAAGGGGACTCTCAGCAGCTCCGCTTTGACACCGGTGCTATCCCCCCCCACACTTCCCACAGGGACCCCCCGGCGAAGTGATCCAGCCGCTGCCCATCCAGAGGCCCAAGAAGAACAAGCGGTCCATAGACGGCAGCCAGCTCCTTCCGGAGGAGGAGATGGCGTCCGATACAGCCGGTCGCTCGCCCTCTGAGGGCATGGAGGAGATCTACGGCTCCCTCAACTCCCTGCGGCAGGAGATCGAGCAGATGAGGAAGCCGCTGGGCACCCCGGACAGCCCCGGCCGCACCTGCCAGGACCTGCAGCTCTGCCACCCGGACCTGCCTGATGGTGGGTGAGGCGGCGGGGAGGCCGGACTGGGGGACAATTCCAGGCGGCTGCTGTGGCAGATGTTGGATTCTCTAGTTTTAGTATGGCCAGGAATCACCATCGTAGAATCATAGAGTTGGAAGGGACCTCCAGGGTCAACTAGTCCAACTCCTTGCACAATGCAGGGAAATTACAAGTACCTCCCCCCCCCCCACCCCCAGTGACCCCTGTTCCACACCCAGAAGATGACAAAAACCCTCCAGGATCTCCAGCTCAAATGTAGCACAGTGCACGAGGCATTTCCATGCAGCAGAGCTTTGGTACTGAGTGTGCTAGCAGACTTCACACAGTTACACAGAGCCAGCAGTCAGATTTCAAGCTAATAAGACCTCTTTATTATATGGAACTCCATTCTAGGTAGTGTAGATGAGAGATAGAATCTGTCTAGTTATGGTGAGTGTAGATGCGGGGGAAATGTGCCCTGCATCCATTGTTCCAAAGATAAGAACATAAGAGAAGCCAATGTTGGATCAGGGCAGTGGCCCACCCAGTCCAATGCTCTGTGTCACACAGTGGCCAAAAACACCAGGTGCCCTCAGGAGGTCCAGCAGTGGGGCCAGGACACTAGAAGAAGCCCTCCCACTGTTGCCCCCCCCCCCGTCAAGTACCAAGAATACAAGAGCATCACTTGCCCCAGACTGAGAGTTCCTATCTACACCTTGTGGCTAACAGCCACTGATGGACTTCTGCTCCATATGTTTATCTAACTCCCTCTTGAAGCCGCCCATGCTTGTAGCCGCTGCCACCCCCTCCTGTGGCAGTGAATTCCACCTGTTGATCACTCTTTGGGTGAAGAAGGACTTCCTTTTCTCTGTTCTAACCCAACTGCTCAGCAATTTCATGGAGTGCCCCACGAGTTCTTGTATTGTGAGAAAGGGAGAAAAGGACTTCTTTCTCTACCTGCTCTGTCCCACGCATAATCTTACAAACCTCGATCACATCCCCCCTCAGATGGAGAGCACTGCTCTTCCTTTGTGTGACTGAGTAAGTGGGAGAGAGTTGTCCAACCAGGAGGAAGGAAGTCTCATCCCTAAGAATAGCATTCCACTTCAAAAGTAACAGGTAACAGGAGGGAAAAGGGGGCTCTGTGTGTCCTCCTGACCCCCTCTCTCTGGCCACATCTCTGGTGACCTCCTGAAGTCTGAGACAGGAGACAGCGCCCAGCCCTTCCCTTTTCTAAGGGACCCCGGCCTCCCAGGCCATGCTGCTCCAAAGGTGGTTTGTCCTCTTCAGTCTACCCCATGGCGTGGCACAGGCCGGGAGCAAGCATAGGAGGGATCCAGGTTCAAATCCTGCTCCCTGTGAGGCTGTGACACTCCCCCAGCCAGCGATCGTCTCTGAGCCTAGTTTCTGTGGACAGCCACGTTAATTTGCAGTGGGAGAGCTGCATTCAAGTCCAGGAGCACCTTAAAGACCAAAAAGGTTTTCCAGACTATGAGCTTTCGAGAGTCAGAGTCTCTGACAAAGGGCGGTTTGACCCTCGAAAACTCTTACACCAAAAATCTTGATTGATTGATTGATTGAACGAATTTATATCCCGCCCTCCCCGCCTCTCGGCAGGCTCAGGGCAGCTAACGATAGGAGGAATAAACATTAAAATCATAAAATACATTGAAAAACATATATCATACAAAACAAGAATTGATGGCCTCCCAGGTACTCCTGGATTCTAATCTCGCCATTTCTTACTTCCTGCCTTCTTCCTGTGTGGTTTGAGCAGCGTGTGTATGTGTGTGTGTTCAAGAGCTTGGCAAATATAATCTACTTTATTATGTAAAATAAAGCCAGTTTGGTGTAGTGGTTAAGTGTGCGGACTCTAATCTGAGAGAACCGGGTTTGATTCCCCACTCCTCCACTTGCACCTGGCTGGATGACCTTGGGCAAGCCATAGCTCTGTACCAGCTGTTCTCTCAAGGACAGTTTCTTTCAAGAGCTCTCTCAGCCCCACCTACCTCACAGGGTGTCAGTTGTGGGGAGGGGAAGGGAAAGGAGTGTGTAAGCCGCTCTGAGACTCTGAGTGAAGGTCAGGGTATAAATCCAATCTCTTCTTCTTCTAAAAAATCTAGAAGAACTAATTTGCCTTCAGCTAGATCTAATTCCTCATATGTCTTCTCCAGAGTTTGAGGGATTGAAAATGTCTGTGTGTCTAAAGTCTGAAAAGTCAGAGGGGGTAGAGTCTTCTCGGGTTTGCCAGGTCTTATCTCCTGTTTCGGAGGGGGTGCGAAACTGCCACGAACCTCTTCAGACACCTGGGAAGGGGGAGCAGGAACATCATTCTCCGGAATTCTGAGCAGGTTTCCCGGCTGCTGGCACGGTTTCCGTCTGCTGTATCTTTTGGCTGACAATGATTAAAAAAGCGACTCTGAAAAAGAGAAGAAGGGATTGGGGTTTCCGCCCTGCCCTTCACTCGGCGTCTCAGAGGGGCTGACGCTCCCCTTCCCCTCCCCACAGCAGACACCCTGTGAAGCAGGCAGGGCTGAGAAAACACTGAGAGAACTGTTCTTCAAAGGACAGCTCTGAGAGAACTTGTGAAAGACCCAAGGTCACACTAGCAGCTGCATGTGGAGAAGTGGGGAATCAAAGTTTATATCCCATCCCCTTAGAATCAGGCAGGCACACATCAAAAAATAGCAGCTTTGGGCCTAAGTACCAGGGGGACTGTAGACCCTTATTCGTTCCGCCAAGGTGCCTGGGGGCACGCAGGCATCCTAATGTTGGTACCGGAACAGGGATTTGGCTGTTCTCTGAGCGCAGCCTCCCTCACAGAGTGGCTGTGTGGATAAGGGGAAGGGCTGGAGGGTTGTGTCTGCCCCTCTGAGCTCCACGTGGGAGGGGTGGGGTGAAGATGAAATACTGAAAGAGGTGGAGAAGGGGGAGGGCAGAGGGCGAGAGCAAGAGGGAGGGGCGCTCTGGCCAGCCTGCGCCCAAGGCCTCCCTCTTCTGCCTTTGAGAGCCAGCTGTGGTGTCGTGGTTCAGAGCAGCAGACTCCAATCTGGAGAACCAGGTTTAATTCCCCACTCCTCCTCTACATGAAAGCCGGCTGGGTGACCTTGGGCCAGTCCCAGTTCTCTCAGAGCCCTCTCAGCCCCACCTACCTCAAAGGGTGTCAGTTGTGGGGAGAGGAAGGGAAGGAGATTGTAAGCCACCCCGAGACTCCCTCAGGTAGGGAAGAGCGGGGTATAAAGCCAACTCCTCTTCTTCTTCTTCTTGCTTGATGAGAGGCCAAAGTTTCTATAGCCGAAATGACATTTGGCAGCATTTCAAAGTCTGACAGAAGGTTCGCTGTCTGAAACACAGGCCAACATCAGGATTCAGCACTGTTTGCCAGGCTTTGGGGGGTTAAACGAAGTGATGCCTGCAAAACGTTATTTTCTACTCTCTTGTGAGATCGATTAGATGGCGGACGGCTCCTTTTTGGTCCTGGCTCTTTCTGCCCCCCTCCTGTTTTTTGTGGGCCCCTGTGGGCCAGAGGCCAGGAAAGACTGGCTGTGAGGGGGAAGCTCTTCCCCAGAGGCTGACTGCATCTCACGATCCGGAACAGGTTTGCGCCTAGCTGCAAAGCCTCCGGTGTGACGGACTCGTCCTGAGCGTCTGATTCTGGCGAATATTCACTGAGTCGCAGTCTCTGCGAATATTTCGCATCCAGACTGACCGAGGGGGAGCTTTTCGGAGCGAATTGCCTTGCCTGTGCTAGGCCAAGCCCCGTGTTCAGGTGTGCAGCGTGAAGCTGAGAAGAGCGTCCCTGGCCATTCAGTTGAGTCTTTGCTCTTTCCCTCCCTCCCCCAATCCAGGCGAATATTGGATCGACCCCAACCAGGGCTGCTCGAGGGACTCCTTCAAGGTCTACTGTAACTTCACTGCCGGGGGGGAGACCTGCATCTTCCCCAGCCAGGAAACTCAGGAGGTGAGAGCAGAGGGAGGGGGCTGGAATTAGGGTGGGGGGCAGGCTGCTCCTCATGGAGGTGGGGGTCCCTCGGAGCTGGCCGAAGCAGAGGAAGTCATAGAAGCCCATTTCTCTCGCTTGGGAAGGCACCTGGACTCATCATGGGGGGCTCAAAGGTCCAAGTGGGACATCTGTCCATCACAGCAGCACCCCATTCCTGGGGGGGGGGGCGTGAACCTGTTATGAGGGGACATGAGAGTGGTAACAGAGAGGTTTGGGGGCACAGGGCCATCAGCATCCCTTTCTGCTGGGTCTCCACCTGGGAAACAAGGGCCCTCTGCGCTCCAGTGGGTACTGGCAGGTGTGCCTCTGGGGCACATCATGCGAAAGCAATCTTAGCGGAATTGTGGCAGCCCCTGATTTATGAAATCAATATGCTGAGCGCAGTAAGAACATGAGAAGAGCTCTGATGGATCAGACCAACTGTCCATCTAGTCCAGCATCCCCTCTCACACAGTGGCCAACCAGTTCCTCTGGATGGCCAACAACCGCATAGAAGCCGAGGCCTTCCCCTGATGTTGCCTCCTGGCTCTGGGATTTGGAGGTTTAGTGCCTCTGAAGGTGGAGGTTCCCCTCAGTCACCAGGGCCAGTAGCCACTGATAGACTTTATCCTCCATGAATCTGTCCAATCCCCTTTGAATGCTGTTTACTCCTTTGGCCAGGACTACATCCTCTGGAAGTGAATTCCACTTTTTAATCACTCGCAGTGTAAAGTAGTAATTAATTATCGCATGGAAGTGTGCGTAGTAGTATAGCCAGGAGATCCTAAGATTGTCTGGCAGTCAGAAGTTGTAGCTCTTTTATTGTTATGCACCACTAGGTGGCGAGCTAGACTTGTTTTTAAGGCAAGAGACATTTCAGAGGTAGTTTGCTGTTGCTTGCCTCTGTGTCACAACACTGGTATTCGTTGGAGGTCACCCTTCTGAATAGGAGCCATGGCTGACACTGCTCAGCTCCTGAGATCTGACGGGATCGGGCCGGCCTGGGCTGTCCAGGTCAGGGTGTGTATGAAGTAGTATTCCCTTTTGTCCGTCCCGAACCTACTGCCCATCGGCTTCATTGGACGCCTCGAGTTCTTGTGTTTTAGGAGAGGGAGAAAAGGTTCTCTTTGTCAACTCTCTCCAGCCCGGGCATCATTTTTATAAACCTCTGTCATGTCCCCCTTTGGTGGTCTCTTTTCCAAATGATCCTTTTGAAGCAGATGAGCCTGCTATCCCCCCCCCCCCCCGCATCAGGTGGTGCCAGTTGGGGGTCTCAGGGCAGGCCTCCCTTCTGCACCTGGCGCGGGGGGGGGCGTGCTTTTGGGGGGGATAGCCCTCTTCTAAGAGGATGCCCACGGTCGCTGGCACCTTTCTGAAGTATTTTAATTGAAACAGCGGTTTTAAAAATCTGCTGCTGCTATTAATTGGATGTTTTCAGACAGCTGATTAGAAAAATTTAAATTGTATTGATTGAATTTTCCTGAGTGTTGAGGAATATAAATATTTTCAATGAATACAAATAAATTAACCAGTTGATATGTTATTTTATTATTTACCACACTTATATGTTGTTTATGTTTTTGTGGCAGCCCTGATCAGTTTCTCCCACGCCCTTGGCTGTCTCTCCGGGCCTTCGCCCTCTCATCCAGTTGCAAAGCAAGACCTCTTCTTAGCTCGCGTTTGTTTTTCTCTCCCCACCCCCCCCCCAGGTTAAGATGTCCACATGGGACCAGGAGACCCCCCAGAGTTGGTTCAGCCAGTTCCAGAAAGGCAGCAAGGTGAGCGGGGGAGGGGGGGTCTCTGGGCGCAAGTGAGCAAGCAAGGGGTCGTCCCTCTGGGGCCCCCCCATCCACCACCCTTCTCCCAAACAGCCTCCCTGGTACTGGTGACATTCTGTTAGATTGGAAAGCTGTTAAACTGTCCCCTGACCTTAGCAGCATCTACTTGGACCTCCCACAAAAGGGCACCCTCAAGACCCCCCGCCCCCGACACTGCTGTTAGAAGAACTCGGGTATTGCAGGATAAAGATGGGTGTGTGTGTGTGTGTGACAGAACTATGTTCATCACTGTGAAACCCCGGGAGAAAAATAGAGGCGAGGCCGAGAGAGATGCTCCCACATTGCCCTGGTGCTCCAGTGTTCCCTCTAAGCTGAGTTAGTGTGAGCTAGTTCACAGTTTTTTAGCCTCCAGCTCACACATTTTTATCTTTGCTCAGGAAGGGATGGCTCCAGAAAAGCAAACTGATCTATGCAGGAGCCCAATAGCTCGCTCACAGCTTTAATGCCAGGAGCTCAGAAAGTAGGATTTTTGCTCACAAGACTCCATGGCTTAGAGGGTGCATACCTGCAGCGTTCATGCGCAGAAGCGGGGGGGGGGGGGCAGGAGGTCTCATGTCTTTAGTGACGGATTGGAGAGGAGGGAGGCGGTCCCAAGCCCCCCGGGACTCTTCGACTTTCTCCCTCTCCTGCCCCCCGGCAGTAAGGGGGCCATTACCCCATATGTGGGGAAGGGGGCATTTATGCCTGAGGCGGCGCACACGGCTAGCTCAAGAAAACCTACTAGAAATCGAACAAGCAGGTTTTTCTCAAGGTTGTTCAACCATCGATCACTGCTTGGTACTGGATTATTTTATTCGCAAGCATGCATTATCTCCCAAGAAAAACTTGTACGCAGCCTTTATAGATCTTAGAGCTGCTTTTGGCACCATTTCTCGAGGCAGACTATGGGCAAAAATAGGTGATATATCCAGTGATAAAAGATGGTTATATCTGATTATTAAATCCCATGAGAACAATGAGCTCCAAATAAGGTATACAGACTGTCCAAGGAAATCTCTGTGTAGAAGGGTGTCAGACAAGGTTGCCTTTTAGCGCCTTTTTTATTTAACATATAGGTTAATACACTGATCCAGTGCCTGCAGACAATAGATGTCCATGCTCCCAGGCTTGCAGGGGAAAAGGTCCCAGTTATGATGTATGCTGATGATGCTGTTCTCTATCACAAACAAAAATTGGCCTAAAGTGTGCTATAAAAAAATTTAGTGACCAATGTGACAGTGAACTCCTCTCAATAAACTATTCCAAATCGAAAATCATACACTTCAATAGACATTTCAGGATACCAACTGGGAAATCAAGGGGAACACAATTGAACAAGTTAAGAACTATCAATATTTAGGAGTCATCTTTACACACAATGCCAACTTCAAGGCCAATGTGATTTCTTCAGCAAATGCTGCAGAGAAGAGTGCTAATGCCATCCTTAGGTTTTTTAGAAAAGAAGGTGCAGGACTTATACCTGCAGCCTTGAAACTCTTTCAAGCCAAATCCTTAACCCAACTTATACGGATCCCAAGTGGGCTTGACTTCTAATGTTAAGATCTTTGAATTAGTTCAATCTAAGTTTCTCAGATCCCTATTCAATGCACCTAGATGTACCTCTAACGTTATTCTCAGACAGGAAGCTGGTCTTCCCAAAGTGGAACTAAAAATCTGGGAACACGCAATATCTTATTGGTTAAAAATACATTTTGAACCAACGGGTTTAATTCCTTTGTTGTTAGCCTCTGACCCTTATCCAACCTGGTCTTCAAAGATTATTGATAAAATTAAACTGACCGGGCTGGAACCAGAAGCCCTGTTTGATATGGGGTTGAATAAAGCAAAAGCTTTAGTAACTCAAAGGCTAACTGATATAGAGTCCCAAAATGATGAGGCAATACTTCCGTTAAGTTATAGGAGCTTGAAAAAGGAGCTGAGTTACACAGTAGCTTCTTACCTTTTGGACATTACTTATGAGAGATACAGATGGGCATTTTCAAGAGCACGATGCGATGCGTTTCCCTCTGCTGTGTTACAAGGCAGATTTTCCCATCTGCCTGTGCAGCTGCGCTGCTGCCCCTGCTCGAGTAATGTGATTGAGTCTGTGACCCACATCCTTCTGCACTGTGGATTTTACCAAGAAGAAAGACTCCAAATACTTTTTCCTTTACTCTCCAGATTTAACCCGCTACAACATTATATTGATTTCAGCCCAGAAACTCTTCGGATCTTTCTGTTAGGAGATAGTCAGAACCGCATATCTTATGCCGTAGCAAAATTCTGTGTGTTAGCCTTCAGGAAACGAAACCGTTTGATTAAGGAAATATTAAGTGCTGGAAAATGAATTAGAATCTTATAATTACTGTTAACGCTATCCTGTGTTATGTATCAATTTTTAAAACTGTTTCCCCCCCCCCCACTTCTTTATCTTTGCTGGTCTTTTGACCGTAATAAAGCTATGTATGTATGTATATGTGGGGAAGGGGGCATGTGTGCCATAAAATGGGCAGTTTCGGGACCAAGATAAGAGGAGCTTTCAAAATGGGGACCAGAAGGGTGAGGCTGGTCCGTGGAGGGAGCGCCCAGGACAGTGTCTAGACTCTAAGCTGGGCCCGAGAAGCCCAAGAGCAGGGCAGTAAGACGGCAGCCTCTCTGCTGTGGTTGTGCATGAGGGATTCAGGGGTACACTGCCTCTGAACGTGGAGGATTCATTGAGGTATGACAGTTAGAGAGCCAGTCAGAGACCTCTCCTCCACATCCCAGCATCAGCGGGTGCCGTCACAGCCTAGGGAAGGAAGGGTGGATTTTGCTGAGGATTTGGAGCTAACTGGAGAGAGTCGGAGGGGGGGGGAGAGTGAAGCTAGGAGGGGACAGAAATCACCCGGCCCCTCCAATCCTCCTTTCCCCTCCCCAGTTCTCCTACATGGATGCCGACGGCAACCCCCTGGGCATTGTCCAGCTGACCTTCCTGCGGCTGCTCAGCGTTTCAGCCCGGCAGAACTTCACCTACCACTGCCAGCGCTCGGTAGCGTGGCACAGCCGTGGCCTGGCCCCCGGGGGCTACCAGCACGCCCTGCGCTTCCTGGGCGCCAACGAGGAGGACATGAGCTACGACAACAGCCCCTACATCAAGGCCCTGGCTGATGGCTGCGCGGTGAGGCCCAGAGCGGGGTGGGGGGGGAGGGATCAGCCTTGGGTCACTGTAAGGGGTGGGGGAGACACTTGGGCCCATGGTCAGCCCTCCAGAACCCCCAACCCAGGTCATCTCCAACATTAAATAATACCTTCTGTCTCTCCCCTCACAGCTGCGGAAAGGGTCGGACAAGACTGTGCTGGAGGTGAACACGCCTCGCGTGGAACAACTCCCCCTGCTGGATGTGCGGGTGATGGACTTTGGGGAGCCCAATCAGAGGTTTGGGTTTGAAGTGGGACCCGTGTGCTTCCTCGGCTAGAACTGAGTCCCTCGACCCACGGAGCTCCCCCCATGCATCCCGTCACCCTCCCCCCCACCCAGTTTCCGGTGGAACAGAGTCCATCTTTGTCCCGCCCCCACTCGCAGCACTAGAAGAGGATCCGTCCTACCTCCTCCTCTGCATCAGCAACAGAGACCGCTGCAGCCCCCCACCCAGCAAGCGGGCAATGCCCTGTCCTCTCCACATGCCCTTCAGGACCACCCATCTCCTCCTGCTTGCTCACACTGTTGCCATCCCTTTCCTGTGCCTGGCCAGAGGTCAGGAGGGCATAGCCCCAACTTGCCCCCCTGGAAGGTGCACCGACCAGGTCGGAGGTCGGATCCAGCCGTGCTCTCACAGGGAACCTCCTGCATTCCTCAACATGTCTCCAAGCCCAGGGGAGGCTCCCCAGCCCCTCTTGGCTTTCTAGCTCCCCCCCCCCCGTGCCCTACAGGAGGGACCGTTGTCCCACAGCTTTACTGCCGGTGAACTCTGCACACGAGTCCTTGGAGGGGAGGGTCTCTTGCAGTGCCTGATCCAGGCTGGTGGGGCTGAAGCCGCTATCGAAGCCCTCCCTCCATCAGGTCTTTGGGGGGGGTGTTCAGCCCCTTTGAGGGGATCCTATCTGGGGATCCTTTTGCACAAGGTCGGCCCACGGACGGAACCACGTGAAACCCAGCTCCCCCACCTTCCCTTCCCTCTGCTCTCGAGGCTTCCCATCTTCTTAAAAATCCTTTTGCCTGAACATCACTCCACGAGCCACCCAACACAAGAAAGGAAACTGTGTATTTTATTTTGTTTTTATAAAGTTTTAAATTAATTATATTATTTAAAGGAGGGGGTATAAAAGAAAAAAAAAAGACTATTTTCATCTCCTGCTGTCCATGTCCAGTCTTTAAAAAAAGAAAAGGAGGAAAAAATGAGTTTCACACCCCGTTTTGGTGCTTGGGAAATTAAAAAAAAAAAGTTTATTGTCTCTTGGCTGCCTGCAAATTCAAAGTTTTTTAAAAAAAATATTATTATTATTATTATTCTGGGTGCCCCTCCCCTTTGGCTTTTTTGTTTTCTAAAAAGCAACAAAGGGCACTCTCTGGTGCTGGAATACAGGCATGCCGCGGCTGTGTAATGTTTTGTAAAGTAATTGTGGGAATTGCATTGTGTAATAGATCATCTCTAATTTTGCTGCTTTCTTTGCGTCTCTTATTTTGGCTTCTCCTTTCCTCTCACACACTTTGAGCTGTCATGCAGAGCTGTCTGGGGCAATCAGAACCTCAGAAGAGCCCTGCACGGTCAGACCAGGGAGGGTCCATCCGGTCCAGCCTCCTGTCTCACACAGCAGCCAGCCAGTTCCTCTGGAGGGCCAGCAACAGGGCAGAAAGGCCGAGGCCTTCCCCTGAGAAGAACACCAGAGGAGCCCTGCTGGATCGGACCAGTGAGGGTCCCTCTAGTCCAGCATCCTGTCTCAAATGGGCCAAGCAGTTCCTCTGGAGGGCCAGCAACGGCAGGGAGGCCGAGGCCTTCCCCTGTGAGAGCATCAGAAGATCTCTTCTGGATCAGACCAGTGGTCCATCTGGTCCAGCATCCCGTCTCACACAGTGGCCAGCCAGTTCCTCTGGAGGCCTTCCCCTAAGGTTGCCTCCTGGCTCTGGGATTCAGAGGTTTATTGCCTCTGAATGTGGAGGTTCCCCTCAGTCTCCATGGCTATCAGCCACGGACAGATTTATCCTCCATGAATCTCTCTCATCCCCTTTGAAAGCTGTCTGTTCCCGTGGCCACCACTACATCCTCCGGCAGCAAATTCCAGGGAATTAAAAGCTGAAGATTCAGCCATACCAATGGCACAGCTGCCCATTTCCCTCCTGACAAGTGAGGCCTTTTACGTGTGAAGCGGGGGGGGGGGGGGGTGTCGCTACCCCCCTGTGTGCACCTGTCCTGCACGATTCCTCTGAAGAAAGCTCACCAACAGCTGGGGAGACTGAGGCTTTGCAGAACCGCAAGGAGGGGCTGCTCTGGACCAGTGTTCCCTCTTATGCTGAGTTAGTTAAATAAATAAATAAATAAATAATAATAAATAGTGTGAGCTAGCTCACCATTTTTTAGGCTCCAGCTCACACATTTTTGTCTTCGCTCAGGAAGGAGGGCTCCAGAGCAAACCAATTGATGCAGCAGCCAAATCGCTCGCTCACAGCTTTAATGCCGGTAGCTCACAAAATAGGATTTTTGCTCACCAGACTCCACAGCTTAGAGGGAGCATTGCTCTGGACCCCTATCATTACCCACAACAAGTGGGGCTAAGGGTGGGCAGCAAAGCCAGTGGCAGGGGAGAGTTTGGAAGCGTCAAAAAACTGCCCCCCCTGCAAGCCCAAAGTTGAAAATATCCTTCTTTCCCGCCCATCCCCAGTGAGAGGACGATTTCCAAACTGAACTGCAAGAGACTTTTATTGCGACTGTACAAAGCAAAGCGAAACAGACAGACAGAAGACCCTCTCACAGGGGAAACGTGGCACTGGCAGCGGAGGCATTCGTCCCCATCCCGGGAGAGGAGGGGGGACCCGCAGCCACTGCACAGCCTGCCCCGCTTCAGAAATTGGGCTTATGTTTCTTCACCTCGACCATGAGGTGGTGGATGTTGATGAGCTCCGAGCGGACGGGCAGGGCCTTGAGAGGGGGCAGCGCCATGACCTTGTGGAAGCGGTGGTAGTACTGGATCAGCTGCGTCAGGGCCCCCTGCAGGGAGAGACAGGGGGGGAGGGGGGGAGAGAGGGGAGGGGGAAGCAGAAAGGCTCCAGCTGCATGCATGCACACGCACATGCCCTCTGGCCCCGCCCCCCCCATGCTCCGCCCCCGACCTCTGCAGCCTGTCAACATCTGGGCGAGGAGCTGTTGATGGCCCCGGGGGGGGGGGGGGGGCAGAGACTCCTACCAGTTGGAGAAGAACAAGAAAGGAAGCGGGGGGGGGGGGGTCTACAAAGAAGGAGGCCAAACCCAGCATGCCTGCTCCTCTCAGGCTCCCACCTCACGGCAAAATGGAGTCAGGAAGGGGGACTGGCGGTGGCTCAGTGGCAGAGCCTCTGCTTGGAATGCAGAAGGTTCCAGGATCAATCCCCAGAGTCTCCGGTTAAAAGGGACCAGGCGGGAGGCGCTGGGAAAGACCCTTTCTCTGCCTGAGACCTTAGAGAGCCCTTGCTGGTCTGAGTAGGCAGTACTGGACTTGATGGACTCAGGGTGAAGTTCTGGATCATTTAGATTCCTGTGTGGGCTTGAGCTCAGCCGGAGGAGGAGGAGGGGACTGACAGTGAATCCCTCCCCCCCCCCCCCCCCCGAGAAAGCACCACTCGGCAGGAGAAAGGGCCAATCGCGTGGTGACCTTCCCCTCTGCCCCCCCGAGGCAGGCCAAGACAAGCCTCCCCTCTTGCAGACTTGGTTCGGACCCTCTCTGGCTAGCCTCCCTGCTCGTTCCACAGCCAGCCAGTCCAGCCGGGCCCTCGCTCAGCAGTGGCTTCCTGGCCCTAAGAGCAGTCTGGGGACAGAAGGGGTGCGCAGACAAGGCTTCCCCCAGAGCAGGCAGCATCTGCTGGGGAGGCTTCAGGGAGGGAGGGGCGGGGTCTGTGTGTGGGGGAACAATCCCGCTGCCTTCTGTCATCTGGGGGTGGGGAGGCAATCAGCAAAGGGACTGATGGGGGGAAGGGTGGCAAGAGAGAGCACGGCGAGGATGGCTTTGGGAGAGAGAAGGCGCAGGAAGCAGGAGAGCGGAAGGCGTTTCTCTGCCCTGCCGCCCGAGGAGGAGCTGCCATGAGTTTGCCCCCGGGAACTTCTGCCCGATGCAGGCCCCCCCCCCCGGCCATTTCAGTCTGAATGGATTATTTGCATTGGAAATAGTCATTGCCCTGGTGCATTAAGAACGTAAGAGAAGCCTTGTTGGATCAGGCCAGTGGCCCTTCTGGTCCGACACTCTGAGCTCCAGAAGCCCTCCCACTGATGCCCCCCCCCCAAGCACCAAGAAGACAGAGCATCACTTGGCCCAGACCGAGGGTTCCTATCTAGACCCTGTGGCTAAGAGCCACTGACGGAGCTTTGCTCTTAGGAACACGAGAGAAGCCCATGTCGGATCAGGCCAGTGGCCCCTCCAGTCCCACACTCTGTGTCACACTGTGGCCAAAAACACCCCAGGTGCCCTCAGAAGGTCCAGCAGTGGGGGCAGGACCCTAGAAGAAGCCCTCCCACTGTTGCCCCCCTCCCAAGCACCAAGAAGACCGAGCATTCCTTGCCCCAGACATAGTTGGCAGCACCTCCAACAGCACCCCCCCCTTAACAAAGCCCCCACTGCCAACACAAACCCAGCCCCGAATCTATCGAATGCCTCGGGGGAGGTGGGACAAGGGTCAGGAACCATGCCTGCATTGGGGGCCTTTTGGCCCTGGGGTGGCTGTCGTTCCGGGCCTCCCCCCCCTCCGGCCCACTTTCCCGCCTGTGCTGTGCCCCCCGGGGTCTGTGCCCCCCACCTGGATAATGGTGGTGCCGTTCTTGAAGTTGGTGAAGCAGCGCATCACGTCCTGGCTCAGGGACTCCACCGCCGCCTTCCACGTCCCGGCGAAGCCCCGCACCAGCTGCGTCACCCGGGCTGCGGAAGCAGGGCACAGAGCCATGGGGTTTTTTGGGGGGGGGGTCTGCTGAGTCAAATGTTTCCCTCCCTCCTTTCCTCTGGGCTCCAGGGTGGCTGGCAACAGGAGAGAGGAGCTCTGGGGTTCGGAAAGCCCCCCTCCTTCCCCCCAGGCCCAGCAGGTGACTCACCTTCCTCCCCCCGCAGGCGCTCCAGCTGGCCCCGCTCAGCCAGGGCCTCGGCCTCCTTCACAAAGGCAATCATCCCCCCAAAACCAGGGGCCAGGAGCTCTTCAATGAATTCCTGTGGGGAAGAGGGGGGGGGGGAGAGAACGGAGGAGAGGGAACCAACGGGTCGAAATTAAACCAGAAGAGTTTTCAGCTAAACATTAGGAAGAACTTCCTGACAGTTAAGAGTGGTTCCTCGGTGGAACAGGCTTCCTCAGGAGGTGGGGGGCTCTCCTCCGTCTTTGGAGGTTTTTAGGCAGAGGCTAGAGGGCCACCTGACAGCAATGCGGATCCTGTGAACTTGGGCAGATCATGAGAGGGAGGGCAGGAAGGGTGGCCTCAGGGCTCAGTTCTCGTGGCCGTTTCTGACACGCCAGGGAAATGCTGATCGCCACTTTGGGGTCAGGAAGCCATTTTCCTCCAGGCCAGTTTAGAGGCATTTGTGGGGGGGAGGTATTTGTGAATTTCCTGCATTGAGCAGGGGGTTGGACTAGATGACCCTGGAGGTCCCTTCCAGCTCTTAGGATTCTACGAACCTGCCCCCCCCTCCCATCAGCTGCTGCTTCTCGTGTCCCCTTCTGCACCCATCCGGCTCCCGTTCAAGCCTCTAGTCCTCCAGGGCATCTGAGCAGGAACCGAAGCCAGCGTGGCTGTTTCCCCCCATGCTCTGCCTGCAACTGGCCCTTTCTCGTTTCCCAGAAAGCCTCAGTTCACAGCCCAGGAGGCCTCTCGCTCAGTGGCCTGGCCCTGGAATCAGGTGCAGGGGGGCCACCTCTCCCCCCGCTGGGGCTCCGCTCACCTGGGTCCGGGCGTTCAGCAGCTGCTGGAAGCCTTCCACCTCTTTGCTCTCCTCCACGGCTCGCTCCTGGGGAGGGACCAGAGCAGGCTCAGAGGCAGACCCCCCCCCCACAGCCAGGGCCCACCGGGGGGGCGGGGGGGGCAAAGGAGGGCCCAGCCCAGCCCAGCCCCCGCAGCACTTACCATGAGGACCCCCAGCATCATGTCGTAGTTGTTGATCAGGAAGATGAGCTGCTCTCTGCGGGAGGAGAATTCCGCCGCCACCCGCAGGACAAAGTTCTCCACCTCGGCCTGTGCGTGGGGGGCGGGGGGGAGACAGAGAGAGGCTGTCCCGGGGAGAGAGAAAGCGGCACCCTGCAGCAGCCCCCAGGGGGAGGGGGGGTCTTAGCAGCTGCTTCTGCCTCCCCACCGGGCAGGACCCTGCAGCTCTCACCCGGGGGGGGACGGGGTTGGATCTGGGGGGGGGCCAGACTGGCCTCTGGGATCTCATGAACCCATGAAGCCGCCTTACACTGAACCAGGCCGCCAAGGTCCCTCAAAGTCAGTCTTGTCTACTCAGTCCGGCAGGGGCTCTCCAGGCTCTCTGGCAGAGGTTTTCCCCACCACCTCCTGCCTGGGCCTTTTCACCTGGAGATGCTGCTGGGGATTGAACCTGGGACCTTCTGCGCGCCAAGCAGAGGCTCTGCCACTGAGCCACAGGCCCTTCCCCATGGCTCTCCAGGGTCTACTAAGGCAGAGGTCTTTCCCATCACCAACTGCCAGATCTTTTGGATCTGGAGATGCCGGGGATGGACCCCTGGGCCCTACCAAGCAGAGGCCCTACCACTGAGCCAAGACCTCTTCCACCTCAACCTCCTCCTCCTCCATCTCCTGATGCTAAAGTCTCTTCTGTGCCATGGGAGTCAAAGGGGGGGGGGTGAATTCAAAGAAGGTTTACAGAGGCCAGGACAACCTTTGGAGACAGAGACAATTGAGGGGGGGGGAGGGAGAGGGACTTCTCTGCCACAGGACAGCCAGTTTGGTGAAGAAGATGAGCAGGTCTTTCTATCCCGCCTTTCTCTACCCAAAGGAGTCTCAGAGCATCTTACAATCGTCTCTCCCTTCCCCTCCCCACAACAGGCACCTTGTGAGGCAGGTGACAGAAAACTGGGACTGGCCCAAGGTCACCCAGCAGGCTTCAGGTGGAGGAGGAGGCGTGGGGAATCAAACCTGCTTCTCCAGATTAGAGTCTGCTGCTCTTAACCATGACACCAAACTGGCTTTCAGGAGGGAACTTCTGCTCTTCCGCCACTCCTCCCTCTTTCCCTGTGACCCAGTGAAGCCAGCTGTGGGTCGGGTGCTTGCCCCTTCTCACCCAGTCCTCTCTCCTCTGACCCACAGCTGCTCTCTAGGGCCTCTCTAGGCAAGCCAGCAGCCCTCCCGCCAAGACTTGCACACCTCCCCTGGTCCGGTCCAGTTCCGGCTCCCCTGCCTCATTCTCCAGAATGAGCCCCCTCAGCCCTTCCCCCTGCCGGTCCGCACCCTTCACACACACGGGGGGGGGGGGGTTGGCTTTTCTCCCGGGGGGGCCCTCCACCCCCCCCCCTTCACCTGGAGCTGCCCCAGCAGAGTCAACGTCCGGTCGTGGGGGAAGGTCTGGTTGATGCTGACGATGGCGGAGGAGAACTCTGCGTAGCGGCGGGTGATCTGAAGGAGGTGGAGGAGATCTGGATTTATACCCTCCCCTTCACTCAAGAGCGGCTTCTGACCGCCTTCCCTTCCTCTCCCCACCCCCCACCCCAAAAAAACAGGCACCCTGGGAGGTTGGTGGGGCTGAGAGAGCTGGGACTGGCCCAAGGTCACCCAGCTGGCTGCATGTGGAGGAGGAGGAGTGGGGAATCAAACCCAGTCCTCCAGATTAGAGTTTGCCACTTTTCACCACGACACCAAACTGGCTTGAGAGAACAGCTCTGAGAGAACTGTGACTGAACCAAGGCCACCCAGCAGCTGTATGTGGAGGAATGGGGAATCAAACCTGGTTCTCCCAGATCAGAGTCCTGCCGCGCTTAACCACGACACCAAATTGGCTCTCTGGGGAGGGGGGAGGAAGCGTGAGGGCCACCCCTGCAGGACACAGCCAGAGGAAACATCCCTCCCTCCTCAGTTCAAAGGGAACCCCAAGGCCCTTCTTTTTGGGGGGGGGGGCTCCTCTGGCTTCCCACACCCAGAGAGGAAGACAACCCCAAGAACAGGTGCTGAGCCCCCTCCTGCCCCTGCCCAACATGTCCTTCCTAACCCCATAGAGGCCATCCGCCATCTGTCCCCCTCACCTTGTGGCCAGGAGTTCCACAGGTCGGTGGCACAAAGGTGCACTCCCTGGCCAAAGGGAAGGGAAAGGATTTCTCCGCCTGGCCCCGGGCCCCTGGACTGCCCCGGACAAGGCCAGGGGGGGGGCTGCCCCCTTATGTGGTGAGGGCCCACGGCCTCCCTCCCCTCCCCTTCCCCCTGACTCACGTAGTGGGGGCGCGTGTCGAGGAAGCCCAGTCTCTGGGGATCCGTGTTCTGGATGCTCTGGGTGTTCAGCTCCAGGATGTGCTCGAAACGCGGCCAGAGCATCTCCAGGAGGGCGTCCCAGTACCTGCAGGGGAGGCGGCCCTGAGGGACAGGCCCGGAAGGGGGGACCCGCCGGGGGCCCGTGTGGCGGGGGAGGGGGGTCGCCTTCAGCCCAGGCAGAAGGAAGGGCAAGACCCCCAACGGGGGCGCTTAGCAGCAGGCTCCAGAGCAGACTTCTGTTTTCCGGGCCAGCCGCTGTGGCCAGGTGGGGACACAGCTAAGAAGGGATGTTGCATGGAGGAGGGGTGGGGGGGCTCGGGCTGGGGGGCTGGGCAGACAGCCGAGGGCCTTTGGGGCAGGGGGACCCTCCGGCTGTGCCGCAGAGAGCTTCAGGCACCCCTGCAAGAGAGTCGGCCAGGCGCTAGAGGGTCCCCTGAGCCCACCGGGGGGGGGGAGAGGCCGGGAGGGGCCGCTCACTTGTCGATGGCGGGGACGTTCCGCTTGGCCACGATGGCCTTGAAGCGCAGGACGATGTGGAGGCAGAGGAAGACGGCGATGCTGTCGTAGCAGTCGCTCACATAGGCGTCCATGTGCTTCTGCGGGAGAGGCGGGAAGGGTCAGGCGCGGACAGGGGGCTGCCTCTCCCTCTCGGAGAGCCGGCTTTTGAGAGGGGCCCCCCGCCTCCGCAAGGAGCCCCCCCGGGAGAGGGATCCAGAAGCCGAGCGCTCACCCCCTCCTGCGGCCGAGGGCAGGATGCCTTTAAAACGTTTCTCAGCCCCCTTTCTGCCTTGCAAGTCTCAAGGGGGATCGCGACGGAAACAAAACAAGGAATGTGTTTGTAAAAAGCAGAATACCAGAATTTGAACTATAGAATTAGGAGAGCCGAGAAAGGAAAATGAAATCAGTCAGGTATTTTTAAATGTTTTATGAGATTGTGAATCGCCCAGAGTCCGCTTGCAGGGAGGGCGATTCATAAGGCTAAATAAATAAATAAATAAATAAATAAGGGCGGTCCTAAACAAAACCACCTTCAACTGCCTCCTGAAGCCTGAAAGTGAGGGGGCCCCGCGGGAGCCCCTCCCTGGGGAAGCTGTTCCGTGATCGTAGGGGGAGGGGAGGGGAGGGGAGGGGAGGGGAGGGGAGGGGAGGGGGCCATGCAGCTGAACGGATATAAAACTGGCAGAGGTATTGGACAGCCTCTCTGAGCTTGTGGAAGAAGAGGAGGAGAAGGAGGAGGAGAAGATGATATTGGATTTATACCTTGTTCTTCACTACCCAAAGGGTGTCTCGAAGCGCCTTGCACTCTCCTCTCCCTTCCCCCTCCCCACAACAGACACCCTGTGAGGTCGGTGGGGCCGAGAGAGAGCTCTTTCCAGGACTGCCCTTGAGAGAACAGCTCTGAGAGAACTTGTGACTGACCCAAGGTCACACCAGCAGGCTGTGTGTGGAGGAGGAGGAGGAGGAGTGGGGAATCAAACCTAGTTCTCCCAGACCAGAGTCTGCGCTCCCACCTGCCACACCAAACTGGCCCTCAGCTGTCCGGCTGAGAATGACACATCTAGACAGGAACTTGTGGGGGGGGGGGGGAAGAGGGGAAAGGAAAAAGCCGTCTTCTGTAGAGAAGAAAATTAGGAGTGGGTCCCCCCGGGGGGGGGGGGGGCGGTTAAAGGTCTGAAATGAGGGTCAGCAAGTTGGACAGAAGAGGGAGGGGAAGAGGTGGGAAACCCCACAAATGGACCTGAGAGAGGCAGGCCTCTTCCCGGCTGCAGGGGGCAGAACCAGGCCAGCTGCTGACCCCCAAACAAAACATCCTGGTTTCCCCATAAACCACCCAGTGGAGGGGGGGGGCAGAGGAAAGAGGACTGTCCCACCCCCCCACCCCGCAGCCCCCACCCCCCACTCACGAGGAACATGGCCAGCGTCTTCCCCATGACGGCGTTGAAGAGGTCCAGGGCGGGGCCGCCCGTCACCAGGAAGAAGTCGCAGAGGAAGAGGTACTCCCGGCAGCTGTTGTCCAGCAGGGCGTAGTGCTGGCTCCGGAAGAGCGACTCAAAGGGGTACTTGGAAGGGAAAGCGGGGGGTCGGGGGGGGCGGACACAGTCACCCCCACCCCCACTCAAAGGAGCCTGGCGCCCAGCTCCCCAGCCGGCTCCCCACCCCACCCCACCTGGCCCTTAAACCCACGACTTACTCGGACATCGCTCTTCTGGGCGCTGTGGGGGACGATGATGGGGCCCTCCAGCTCGGCCCCCCCAATGACACTCCCGCGGTTCCCCAGGGTGAAGACCGTGTTGCGGTTCCGGAGGGACGGCTTCGAGAAGAAGCGTGGCAGGAGGGTCAAGGCCCACTTGGGAACAGCACGGGCAGGGGGGAGGCCCACAGTTTAGTCCCCCACCCTCAAGAAACAGAGCATGAAGCAGGGGGCTGGGCCCGGGGTTCGGCTCAAGTCCCATCTCCACTAAAGAAGCCGAGATCGGATCCATACCCCACCCTCCACTACCCAAAGGGGGAGTCTCGGAGCGCCTTGCAGTCTCCTTTCCCTCCCCCTCCCCACCACAGACACCCTGGGAGGCAGGCGGGGCTGAGAGAGCTCTTTCCAGGACTGCCCTTGAGAGAACAGCTCCGAGAGAACTTGTGACTGACCCAAAGTCACACCAGCAGCTGCATGTGGAGGAGGAGTGGGAAATCAAACCCGGTTCTCCCAGACTGGAGTCTGTGCACTCAACCACCACACAAACTGGCTGACCCACAAGGCCATCTCTCCCAGGGAGATCTCTGATGCAGAAGAAGACAGACCCCATCCTCCCTCCCTCCCTGCCTGCCTCCCCCAGGAAACACAAGGACATCAGAGAGAGAGGAGCCCACGTTGGATCAGGCCAGCGGCCCGTCCAGTCCAACACTCTCTGGGTCACACAGGGGCCGAAAAGGATATCTTTCTTGGCCGTGTCTTCCACCCCCATGAGATCGTCCTTCTCAGCCACCTCCTCGTACTGCAGAAGACAGACAGAGAGAGAGAGAGAGAAACCATAGGCACAACTCCCAGAATCCCAGGGTTTGGAGGGGGAAGGGGGGCGGTGTGTCCAAAGGGCACCCCCCCAAAAGGGACCGGAACAAGCCCCCCCCCCCCCGGCCCCCATTCCTCTCACCTGCACCTTCATCAGGCGGGTGGTGTAGGACTTGAAGTAGCTGAGGTAGATCTTGCTCATGGTCTCCAGGTACTCGTCCCGCACCTCCTTGGCCACTGACCGCTCGTGGCCCAGCAGGAACTGGTAGAAAAACCTGCCCCAGGAGCGGGGGGGGGGGGAGGTCTCAGGGTGGTGCCCCCCACCCCCACAGCACGAGAGCAGGGAGGCCCGGCCGGCCACACCCTCGGGCTGAGCAAGGCATGCTGGGAGGCCCAGAAGCCAACGCTAGGGGCCCTCTGCCAGTGGCAGGATGGAATCCCCAAAGGGACGGATCCAAGTCCAATGGAGCCCTCCCCCCCTCCCCCAAACACACAAGGGCCAGGGTCCCCACCTGTACTTGAGCAGGGCATTCTGGGGGATCTGGTAGTTGGTCATCGGCTTGCGGAAAGAGTAGATTTTCTGCAGGATGAATTCCCGGATCTTGGCCACCGCCTGGAAGAGGGGAGAGTGGGGGTGGGGGGGCACGTGAGGGCAGAGGATGGGACGCAGCTCTCTCACGACACCCACCCGGGGTGGGGGGAGATTCGGAGCAGCGGAGGGGAAAGAAACGGCTCCCGGCGGCTTGAGGGGTCTTCTCTGCTTTCCTCTGGGATCCGCGTCCCTCCATCAGGCAGGCAAGGAAAGGGGACGGAGGAGGAATGACCACGCCGGCCCCCCTCCCCCTTCCCAGGCCCTTTGCCTCTTCGGACCGGTTTTTTTTACTTAACGATGCTGTTCAGGGTTCTTTGCATGCGCACATGGATCAGGCCCCTCCCACGCCCCCAGGCCAAAAGACCCCCCCCAAAAAAGGGGTTACAGAGGAATGGGCTCCACGAGGGTCTCAATAAGAGGAGGAGGAGGAGATGGGAGTGATGGTTGTTTTTTTTTGACAAGATGAAGCCCGAGGTGGAGAGGGTGGAGGAGAAGGCCCTTTCCTCCCCTTCTGACAAGACAAGGACTCCTCGTGGAGCACTCCATGAAATGGCTGAGCAGTCGGGTTAGAACAGATAAAAGGAAGTACTTCTTTACCCAAAGAGTGATTAACTCGTGGAATTCACTGCCCCAGGAGGTGGTGGCGGCTACAAGCATGGACGGCTTCAAGTGGGAATTGGATAAACATATGGAGCAGAGGTCCATCAGTGGCTATGAGCCACAAGGGATAGATAGGAACTCTCAGTCTGGGGCAAGTGATGCTCTGTCTTCTTGGTGCTTGACGGGGGGGGGGGGGGGGAGAGGGGCAACAGTGGGAGACCTGGCTCAGACTTCCCCATGGCTCTGCCCCACAACTGCCCTCCTCAGTGAGGACGGCCCCACGAGACCTCTAGGGAGGGGGAAGGGCCAGAGGAGCACTAGAGGGGGCACCTGCACTCGGCACATCTCCCCCCCTCCACCCCGTGGAACTGCATAAGCCACCGGGGGGGGGGGCCTCCACTGCCGACCTGCCACTGCTTCCTTCCCCTCAGGAGCAACCAAGAGTGGGATCCTCCGCCATGGGCCTCTCCCCCAGGGAGCAATCGGCTGATCCAGGAGCAGCAGCGGGGCCTTTCTGGGGCTGCCCTCACCTTGGCCTTGAGTTTGTCCAGGACGTCGGCCACGTCGGCACAGGCCATGGTCTCGCGGAAGGCCTGCTCCTTCACGGCGTTGATCTTGTTGTTCAGCTCGTGCAGCTGCTCCAGGAAGCCCTGCTCCGTCACCGGCGTCTCCAGGATGGTGCTGAGGGGAGAAGGGGGGGGGCCAGCCTCAGGAGGAGTGGAGGCAAGGGGACAGGCACCACCCCTCCGGCCGGTCCCCAGGGAACCTGGGGCCGGTCCCGACTCCCTGGGACACTCAGGCGAGCTCCCTCCTGCTTGTTTTCCACAGGGAAGGGCCTCCACATGAAGAGGGGTTGCCTAATCCAGGCTGGGAAATTCCTGGAGATTTGGGAGTCAAGGAGACCGGGGACGGCAGGGCTTGGGGAGGGGACATAACGCCACAGCGTCCGCCCCCCTCCAGTGCAGCCATTGCCTCCAGGCAATCGGTTGGAAGCCACTTTGAGCCAGCTTGTCTGGCAAGTCGGGGTAGAAATGCTATAAATAAATAAATAAAGGAAAAGGAGATTGTAAACCGCTCTGAGACTCCTTCAGGTAGTGACGGGTGGGGTATAGAAGAAGAGGAGATTGGATTTATACCCCACCCTTCACTCCCCAAGGGAGTCTCGGAGCGGCTTACAAACTCTTTTCCCTTCCCCTCCCCACAACAGACACCCTGTGAGGCAGGTGGGGCTGAGAGAGCTCTGACAGAAACTGGTCTTTTTTCAAGAACAGCTCTTGTCAGAACTATGGCTTGCCCAAGGTCATCCGGCAGGTGCAACCAGAATCAAACCTGGTTCTCCCAGATTAGAGTCTGCGCACTTCACCACCACACCAAACTGGCTCTTGGTATCAAGCCAATCTCTTCTCTTCTTCTACATAGTGTCATATATTTTTCCACACCCACCTGGAGGATAGCAATTCTAACACAATGGACTCAGGTCTGGCCCTCAGCCAAGCCAAAATGCCACAGAGTCCCCCCTCCAAAGCACCCACTGTCTCCAGGGGAACTCATCTCTCCACTCTGGAGATCAGGTGTAATTCTCCAGGCCCTGCCTGGAGGTTGGCAACACTAACACAAGGGATTCTGGTCTGGCCCTCAGCCAAGCCAAACTCCCCTCCCTCTCTCAACTCCCCCCTTCCCCCCAATGAGACACGGGAGCCATTGCCGGCATTGCTACAACACTTCTGGGTTTTCAAAGCACATCAGGCAAGGAGTATAAAACCACAATGCACAACAGCCCTGTAAAGAAGGCCAGTGGCGGCCTCCCCGTCTATAGGACGGTGGGGGCGGAGGCGGAGAGAGAAGCATCCCCTCCTGGAGGCCCCTGGTGAGGTTTGGGCCAGTGGCTCCCCTTTAGTTTGCAGGCAGCTGGGAAGGAGGCCTGCCTGGAAGCGAGCGGCACCATCGACGCCCCCCTGGGCTCCCTCTGACAGGCCTGCCTCCCTTGCCTACCCCGCCCCCCCCCCGGGAAAACACCCACCTGATCATGACGTTGGGCACCACCAGCTCATCCACCAGCTGGGAGAGGCGGCCGCGGACGGCCTGGCGGTTGCGCAGCCGGACGTTCATGGCCACCGACTGCTCCTGCAGCGTCTGGATCTCGCAGCTGATGCTGCTCAGGTCCGACTGGAAGGAGCTCAGCATGGCCTCCATGCGCTGCCGGGAGTCAGAAAGAGACAGCTGGAGAACGGGAGGGCAGCCACAGGACCAAGCCAGCTGCCGGCCCGGAAAGTGTGACCCGGGCAGAAAAGATCGTGTGCCGAGCCCAGCGGTGCCGACTGACTCACCTCCAGGACGGCATCGCAGGCTGTGATCTGGGTGTGCAAAGAAGCAATGTTCTTGCTCTCCTTGATGTCTGGACGAGGCTGCTAAGGAGAAGCATCACTGGGTGGGAGGGCGGTGGGACACCCAGGCCCGTGGCTACAGGGGGGCATTTGGGGGCACCGCCCCCTTAACCAAAAGTCTTGCCCCACAAACAGCCATGCCAGAAATCTTGTTTTTGCATTTTCCTCAAAGGCTCATGGGAATGCTTCTGAAAGACTCCCCGTGACCTAGGTGGTCTCTAGCGGTCTACGTTTTGGAAGCTGGCAGAAAGGGGGATTGCTGGGAGATGTGTTGAAGATACCACTTTTGAGTCTTGTGAGCAAAAAATTCTACCTAGCATTTAAGTTGTGAGCGAGCAATGTGGCTGCTGCATCAATTAGTTTGCCTCTGGAGCCATCCCTTCCTGAGCGGAGACAAAAATCTCTGAGCCGGAGGCTGAAAAACTATGAGCTGGCTCACACCGACTCAGCTGAAAGGGAACACTGCTGTTGAGGGCCCCTCTGAGATTTCTTGCCTTGGGGAGAGGAACTCAAAAGGCACTTAAAGGTCTCCTGAAGGCAGTTAATTTCCCCCCCCCAAGGAACTGACAGGATCGCTACCTGTCCCTTGAAAGGAAGGGCAAGAGACAGGCTGGGAGCAGTGCTCCCTCTAAGCCGTGAAGTCTCGTGAGCAAAAATTCTACTTTGTGAGCTACTACTGGCATTAAAGTTGGGAGCCAGCAATTTGGCTGCTGCACAGAGCAGTTTGCTCTGGAGCCACCCTTCCTGCGCTAAGACAAAAAGGTGTGAGCCAGAGGCTAAAAAACTGTGAGCTAGCTCACACTGACCCAGCTGAGAGGGAACACTGGCTGGGAGCCTCTTCCTCTAAAGACGGGCATTCAGATTAATATAATTAACTGTCATTTAACTGCTGCCTGAAACATTTAAATGGCCCCCAAACAAAAAAAAGAAGGTCCTAGCTATGGGCCTGGGGGGCCTGGGGACCCCCCTCCCCCCGCGGACAGAGAGGACAGCCCCCCCCGGATCCCCCTCCCACCCAGAACACCCTCCGTGGGCAGATCTGGGCCAAGGCTGCCCTCGTGGGCAAACAAGTCCAGAAGCACCTTGTCAAGACCAATGAGATTGGGGGGGGGGGGTGTCTCCGCTTTCCAGAGTCAAAGCTTTCTCTGTCAGAGCCCTGAAGAAGGCCGCTTTGCCATCCCTTGGGGGCTCCCGGACTTGAAACTGACTGCTCTACAGGAGGAGGAGGAGGGGGAGGAGGAGGAGATGGGATTTATGCCCCGCCCTTCACTACCCGAAGGAGTCTCAGAGCGGCTTCCAAACTCCTTTCCCTTCCCCTCCCCACAACAACAGACACCCTGCGTGAGGGAGGTGGGGCTGAGAGAGCTCTCTCGAGGACTGCCCTTGAGAGAACAGCTCTGAGAGAACTTGCAATGGACCCTAGGTCACCCCAGCAGCTGCATGTGGAGGAGTGGGGAACCAAACCCGGTTCTCCCAGAGTAGAGTCCGCGCTCCTAAGTGCTACACCAAACTGGCTCTCCGGACCAACAGGGCTCCCCGTTGAAATGACCCTGTGGACAAAGCAGCCCTTGGGAGGGGAAAGGGTCACGGCTCGGCTCCGTGGGGGGGCATCCGGCTTTGCATGACAAGGGTCCGAAATTCGCCCTCCCCTGAGAAGGATCAGGGTGGAGGGGACGGGGAACACCTTCCTCTTCCCAAGCCAGAGGAGGCGAGATCGGCCTGGAGAGACCGTGGGGCGCGGGGGGGGGGGGGGTGTCTGGCTTGGCGGACAGTGACCCCCTCCAGCGTCGCTTCCAGGCCGAGAAGCCCCCCAAAGCCCAAAGCTCCCCCAGCTGCGGATACAGTCCTTGATGGAGGCGTTCTCGATCTGCTGCAGCTCCAGCTCCACCTGCTTGGAGTACTGCCTCAGGTCCACCCCCTGCAAGGCCAAAGGGAGGGCAAGGGGGGAGTGTCAGCGAGGCCCCAGCCCAGCACCCCCATCCCCCCCACCCCCTCCCAGGGCGCACCGTCTTCAAGGCCTCCTGCACCAGCGCGTCTTCCAGGTTGGCTTGGATGTGAACTGAAAGAGAGCAGCGGCACAGGTGAGCGACGGGGAAGCCGGGAAAGAACCCCCCCCACACACACACACACACATTCCCCCCCCACCCGCCCCCAGCCTCCCCACCTTTAACCCACAATCCCCACAGGCAGCGCTGCTGTGCCTGTGGGGGGGGCCTTTTTGGGGACACAGCAGGGGCAGTCCTCTCAGAACCAGTCCAGAGTGGGGAGCCTGGCGGGCCACGAGCAGCTTCTGGGGGCGAGTCAAATGCCTCGGAAGGGTGACGGGGAGCAGCGGGGGAGTGGCACCCCCAAGGACGGGGCGGGAGGCCCCCCAGCTGTTCCTGCCCTGGGAACAATGGGGCAGCGGGGAGATCCCTGGCCCTCTCTCTCTCTCGAGCCAAATCCGCCTTGCAACAGCTCCACATGGAGGGACACGAAAGGGAGGGGGGAGAACTCACTGTCCACTTCGTCCAGGATGAACTCCTCCGAGGTCAGGTCCAGATCCCCCAGGTTCAACTGCAGCGTCTCCTCACTGTGACCCTACAAGAGAGGGGTGGGCAGAGGGACAAGGAGATGAGTTGAGATTAAACCCTACCTTGCAGGGTGGCGGTGGAGGAGGCGGCACTACAAAGAGGGGGACATGACAGAAGCCTTGTTGGATGAGGCCAGTGGCCCCTCTAGTCCAACACTCTGGGTCACACAGTGGGCAAAACCCAGGGGCCCTCAGGAGGTCCAGCAGTGGGGCCAGGACACTAGAAGCCCTCCCACTGTTGCGCTCCCCTTGTCAAGCACCAAGAATACAGAGCATCACTTGCCCCAGACAGAGTGTTCCTATCTACACCTTGTGGCTCAGAGCCACTGAGGGACCTCTGCTCCTTATGTTTATCCAGTCCCCTCTTGAAGCCGTCCGTGCTTGTAGCCACCACCACTTCCTGTGGCAGTGACTTCCACGTGTTAATGACTCTTTGGGTGAAGAAATAAGAACATAAAAGAAGACTGGATCAGACCAATGGCCCATCCAGTCCAGCACGCTCTGTGTCACACAGTGGCCAAAAACCCAGGGGCCCTCAGGAGGTCCACCAGCAGGGCCAGAACTCTAGGAGCCCTCCCACTGTTCCCCCCCCCGCCCAGCACCAAGAAGACGGAGCATCACTGCCCCAGACAGAGTCTTCCCTCTATATCTTGTGGCTAATCGCTACTGAGGGATCTCTGCTCCCTGTGTTTATCCAATCCCTTCTCGAAGCTCTCTGTGCTTGTAGCTGCCACCAGTTCCTGTGGCAGTGAATTTCCCATGTGAATGACTCTTTGGCTGAAGAAGGACTTCTTGCGGTCTGTTCTAACCCTGCTGCTCATTAATTTCATTGAGCATCCATGAGTTCTTGTACTGTGAGAAAGGATTCAGAGGCGAGTCCCGAAGATGAGAAAGGGAGGTGCGGGCGGTCCTAACGGGACCTGGATGGCCCAGGCTAGCCCACTCTCGTACTTGGATGGGAGACCACCAAGGAAGTCCAGGGTCACTAATGAGAGGCAGGCAATGGCTAACCTGAACATATCCTGCCTGGGAACCCCACTGTGGTCACCAGAAGTTGGTGGCAAAGGATGTGGGTAAGAGTTGAGCCAGCCCACCCTGGCAGGTGCTGCTCAGAACAAGTTGGGATCTCCGTCCTCAGAGAAAAGCCTAGGCAAGGCCCGCTGAGGTCACCCTCTGTCATGGAAGAAGGCCCAAGGGCAGGAAGGGTGGGGGTCCCTTCTGCAGCCAGCCTTTCAGGAGGCCTCTTGTGACCACAGCTGGGCCATCCTGACCAACTAGATCTGAACTTTTGGCAGAACTTTTTGAACTTTTGGCAGAACTTTTTGAACAATTGCTCTTCCGATGAGCCATCCACTCATTCCCACACTCCCACCATTTCCCCCAACCCTTGCCCTTCCATTTAGAGAACAGGCATGTAAACATCTGGCTAGCATAAATCTATTTTCCATTGCAAATTACTTCCAGGCTCCAACTCTGGAGATTCCTGGAGATATTGGGGGGGGGGGGGGTCTGAGGAGGGGAGGGACCTCAGTGGGGTATAATGCCATAGATTCCACCCTCCAAAGCTGGCTTCTCCTCCAGCAGAAAAGAGCCAGAGTCCAGGAGCACCTTAAAGACTAACAAATCTTTTTACTTCTCTTGGGCCCCCCTTCAAGACAGCTCCTTATAGCTCCAGATCCAATAAGCTGCCCCACAGGTTTAAAAACCATGCCTTCGGCTACAGCTCACTTCCTCCACGGTCTCATAGGAAAAGCAGAGTAACCCTGGTCGGTCAGGCCAAGAAAAAAATCTCCTCTAGCACGGCAGACATTTCCCAGCGGAGGAAGGCAACAGCTCCACCCAGGTTTGAGATCCACAGATATGGTAGGATTCACAGATATGGTAGGATCACCACAACAATCCTGTGAGATTTTTTCTGACAGGCCCAAGGTCAGCCAGTGAACTTTCGCGACAGAAGTAGGATTTGGGTCTCCGAGGATCCTAGTCTGGCACTCTGTCCACCACATCACACCAGCCCTCCCGGGAAGTTATGTCCTGAAAACATGCTCCTGTCCTACGCATCAGGCGGTTGTCGTTCACACTGCATACAAGTTCTGTAGCTAAGGGGACAAGGCAGGTCTGCTGGCAACCGAAGAGCCTGAGGAGGGTGGGGCTTGGGAGGAGGAGGGACTTCTGTGGGGGTATAATGCCACCAAGCCCAGCTTCCAAAGCAGCCATTTCTCCAGGTGAACTGTCACCTAGAGATCAGGTGTAATCCCAGGAGATCTCTAGCCACCCCCTGGAGGTTGGCGACCCTAGCCTTTTCCTTCAAGCAGTGAGGTCATAGGAGCTAAGCTCTCTATGTTTGGGACAGCGCCTAGAATGGGGGGGGGGAGCCCGAGCAGGTCAAAGATCACACCAACAATGGGGCATCAGACTGGGCCTCAAAGGTCAGAAGGGATAGTTCACAAGACCACATAGCCCTAAACTGACCTCACCCCTTTGCTTGGCTGTAACCCCTCTTCGCGCTTGAGTCATAGACAGAGAGAATTCAGGATGGAAACCAGAGAATTCACTGAAGACAGGGTATGGTGGGGTCGCCGTCTTGGTCCGATGCAGCAGATAAAGTGTGCGTGCCCGTGAAAGCTCACAGCTTGAATAAACCTTTATCTTTCTTAAAGATGCCATCGGTCTCTAAATTTGCCGTACTGCTTCAGACCAACACGGCTGACCAACTGCAGCAGAACAAAGTTTGAGTCCAAGGGCACCTTGAAGATGGTTGGTCGCGCAAGAATGGGTTTAAATTAAAGGTTTAATGGGTTTAAATTAAATTAAATTAAAAGTACCAGCTGGATATTAGGGAAAAACTTTTTTGACAGTCAGAGTTGTGCAGCGGTGGAATTGGCTGCATTGGGAGGTGGTGAGCTCCCCCTCCCTGGCAGTCTTGAAGCAGCAGCTGGACAGACCCTTGTCAGGGATGCGTTAGGGCTGATCCCGTATTGAGCAGGGGGGTTGGACTGGATGGCCTCTAGGGCCCCTTCCAACTCTATGATTTTGTGGTTCTAAATTTTATTCTGGGTATAAGCTTTCGTGCGCATGCTCGCCTCAGGCTGGAATAAGTGGCTGCTAAGGGCAGACTCACACGCCCCCCTCCCATTTTGCAACAGCTCACCCGCCCCCCTCCCCTCTCCCCCTATTCTGCCGGGACAGGAAGTGGGGCCATCTCAGAGACCGGAAATGGGGGCAGGTAAGCGGCCCTCACCATTCCGCCCACCGCCACCTCCTCTTCCTCCATCTCGTTTGGACGCAGCGGCTGCTGCCTTCGCCGCTCCTCCTTGGGACCCACGACGGCGGCCATCACGGCGCCGTCACCGGCTCCTTCCTCTTCTCCCGCGACGACATCCGGGGACCTCCCGAAAAGGAACTTCCTGTTTCAGGCATAAACAAAGGATTGCGACTACATGTCCCAGAATGCCTCACGGTGCCAGTCAGGTCAGGACGGAAGTGGCTAGTAGAAACTGAGCTTTCTCAAGGGAGGGGAGGGTTGATGCTCCGTCCTGGCAGGAGCTCTAAAAAAAGGGGGGGGGGCACCGTAGGAAAGGTCAGGACTGGGTGCAGGTTCGCGTTGGCACCGGGTTGTAATCTTCCCGGAACTCTAAGCGAGGACGCTGGTTTCCGCACGGGCGTTCTAGAACAGAGCACCGAAGGTGAAAGTCTATTAGAAACATTGCACGAACACACACCGCCCCTTTCGCGACACCGGAAGCGCCAAAGAGTCTGACACAGAAGAGTCGAGGCTGGGTTCCAGATCGCCGGAAGTTGGCATTCAGTGGGAGGGGTGTATAACTACAGTGCGGCGCCGGCCGACTTCCTTTTCCAGCTACCGCGGGAGCGCGAGGGGAGGCCGCAGCCATGGTAGGTGGCGGCCCGGGGAGCGGGGGGGGCGGAGGGTATCCGTCGCCATCCGCCGCGGGCGTCGGTCGGAGAGGGGAGGCGGGGGCTCCGGCCGGGAGGGGGCCGCTGGTGCTCCGTATTGGCTTCCCCGACGGGCTCCCCCTGGGGTTGGGGGCGGCCCCCTTGCCCGCGCTGCTTCGGCCTTCCCTGGGGGGGGAGATTGCTGCCCGGGGGGATTTCTGCCTGCTTGGTAACTGTTGAAAGGGACAGCCGGGTTTTTTGTCCCTCGGTTGAAGCGCGCAACCCTTTTGGTTAGCAAACGGTGCAAGAGCCGTCTGTAGGCCCGGCCTTGGGAGCCCCACAACGACCCTGCAAGGGCGGGCGAGGTTTCAGCGCTGCCCCGCGAGGGGTGGAGAAAAGCGGCCAAAGGCGGCGGGGATGGATGCAGTCCAGCAGCCCCGGATGGCCGGAGGAGCTGTGCAGTGCCCGGGGGGGGGGGGGGTCCCTTTTGGTCCAGGAGGTGCCTCCTCAGCGCGGTCAGCCTTGCGGGGTGGTCGTGCGCGCGCAAGCCCTGCGCACTGATCCGGCTGGAGTTCAGTAAGGCAGCCCTTCCAGAGAAAGAGTTTCTCGGGCCTGCACAGGGGTGAGTTTCTCTCCCCCCCCCCAGGGAAACGGCTGCCTGGGTGGTGGGGGCCACTCTGACCTCTGCTGGGCGGGGGGGGGGGGGGGGGGTTATAGCTGCTTTCCCAGTCCGGATGTAGTTTCTCTGTCGCCTGGGATTTTAGAGGTTCCTGGGAATTCTGAAGCCAGGAGGGAAGACTGGCAGTTTGGGGTGTGTATGGTTTGATGTGTGAATCTCTACTGCTTGGTGGACTTCTGTGATCTAGGAGCCTAAATGGGCAAAACACTGTTTGAAGTGGGAAGCTGGCCAAGGTATTGCGTGCCCAGTATAAAGTCTTCTCTGATTGGGAGTCACCAAGGGAATGCCTGATCCTTACATGCAGGACCTGTTGTAGAGAAAGCGACAGCAGCAGAAATAAATCTTTCTGACTGTGGCAAGTGGTTGTCCTCTGAGGAGGTAGATTCATGGAGGAGAGAGAGGTCTGTTGGTGGCTACTCACTGGCCATAGGTGGCTGAGGGGAACCTCCACATTCAGAGGCACTCAGCCCCTGGACCCCAGAGTCAGGAGGGAATGTCTCCGCCTCTGTGTCCTCGGCCCTCCAGAGGAACTGGCTGGCCCCTGCGTGAGACGGGAGGCTGGACTAGAGGGACCATTGGCTTGATCCAGCAGGGCTCTTCTGGTGTTCTTATGAGTGAGACAAAAGCCTTTGTGCAGATGACTCAACAGGTGGACTCTGTCGGCATCTTGGTAACTCATAACATTCCCAGGGCAAGCTGAGAAGGCTAAAAGCTGTCCTTGTTTGCAATTAGAAAGGCAGCCAATCTGCCATGTCTGCAGCTACACTAACAAACTGCCAGGTTGAGAGGCGGTCATGAACTTTTGATACTGCTCTGGCAATTGAAGTTGACAAGAGGTTATGAAGCGACCTGTAATTAAAACCAGGAGGGAAACTAGATGCCCCCCCGGCAGTTCCTCCTGGGTCCCTGCGTCTCATAATGTAACCCTGTAGATTGCCTTACATTAAAATGTCCACATGACAGGTTGTGAATAAACCCTCGTCTTTCATTTCACTCCTTCCAGAAGGAGACCCGGAGCTTTCCCCAGCGTTCTCGGGGGGGGGGGGGTGTTGTTTTCCTGGGCCTTCACATCTCCATCTGGGATGCCGCTTGGTGTTGGAGGGGACTGCTCTGTTTTTTCACACACAAGACTGCAGAGGAGATGTTCCAGTACATTACTGCAGATATTCAAGGGGGGGCGGTCAGCCTCCACTTGCATGAGGCAGCTTCTGGACTCGCCTTCTGCTGTGCGCACTCCTTGGCATGGGGCGGTATCTGTTCCAACCCCTGCAGGGCTGAGTCGCTCCGGGGCCTCCAGTGCCCTCGTGGAGATGCTTTTCTGGGGAGCCAAGTCGTTCCCTTCCCCAGAGAGGGACTTCAGTGGGGGCCCTTTCGTCTTCCCGCCGTGTGCTGTGGTGAGCAAGTGCATCTGCTCCGCCAGAGCCAGCTTTCTGTCCTGTTGGGGAATCTGGATCAGGTGGCTCGAGCAAGTGAGCCCAGGGGCGCCGGGGGGAGGCGTGGTTTGCAAGCACTTGTGTCCTTTGGCAAGGGCAGCTGAGCAGTGCATGCGGTATTTTCGTGTGTTCTGATGCTGTTGCCTCCCTGTCTCCGTTCCTTTCCTTCCCGCAGTCTCTTGTGATCCCAGAGAAGTTCCAGCACATCCTCCGAGTCCTCAACACCAACATCGATGGGCGGCGGAAGATCGCCTTTGCCATCACAGCCATCAAGGTCAGGGAGGGAGGGGCTGGGAGGGCTGGTGCTGAGCGACCGGGGGGGGGGGGTCTCCTGCGTTCTGGTGACACCCTGTCACGACCAGTGCTCCCTCTAAGCTGTGGAGCCTTGCGAGCAAAAATTCTACCCTGTGAGCTGCCGGCATCAAAGCGGTGAGCAGGCGATTTGGCTGCTGCATCAGTTAGTTCACTCTGGAGCCACATCCTTCCTGAGCGAAGGCAAAAATGTGAGCCGGAGGCTAAAAACCTGTGGGCGAGTTCACCCTAACTCAGCTGAGAGGGGACCCTGGTCATGCCCACAGTCACAGCGGCTGCAGGGACCCTTTTTCAGCCCTTTCTGCATGGGAAGACCCAGCCCAAGAGCGTCGAGGAGGGAAGGAGTGCCGTTTGGGCATGACGGGGGGGAGGGGGGGGGCCAGGCTGCCCAAGCTCCCTCCCTGGCCGCAGCCGGGCTGCTCCACTCCGGAGTCCCCCCCATCCAAGCATTGTGCCTGCCTTGACCGCGCTCCCAGAGCCGTGGGGCCTGTCTCCGCCTTGCCAGCCTGTTGAGGCCAGGAGTTGGCATGGTGCCCTGGGCACACTCTTAGTTGGCAGACGCCCCGGGGCTCCCTGAGTGGCCTCACCCCAATGGCACGGTGAAGTCGCTGTGCTGCGGCAGCCACACTGGCTCCCTGTTCCTCTCGCTCGGACCCCCTCGGTATGCGGCGCTCTTCATGCACATCCTGTGGGCCCCCTGAAGTCTGCTTGGCTGCCGCCAGGACAAAGGCCTTTCCCACCTGGGCCCCATCCTGGTGGAAAGCCCTGCGGGGCCTTCCCAGCTTCTCCAGGCCTGGCCTTCGCCTGATCGTGTTCTGTTGGCCCTCCTGGAACTGACTCACTTCTCTCTATTGTATTGATTATTTATGAATATCTTAATATACATTATGTATTTTCATATCCAATTGTTTTATTGTCCTGATCCGCCCTGAGCCTTCAGGAAAGGGTGGAATAGAAATCCAGTACATAAATACTGAAGTTGAAGGGGTGGGGGGGAGCTGCCGGTGGCTTCTGCAGGTGGACGGGGGCTGGTGCAGAACCCTGTGGAGTTGGAGGGGATCTCCAGGGTCATCTAGTCCAACCCCCTGCACAAGGCAGGAAATTCACAAATACCCCCCTTCCGCACACCCTGCTCCATGCCCAGAAGATGACAAAAAAACTCCAGGATCTCTGGCCAAACTGGCCTGGAGAAAAATGGCTTCCTGACCCCAAAGTGGCAATCAGCGTTTCCCTGGGCGTGTCAGAAAGGGCCATGAGAACTAAGCACTGAGGCCACCCTTCCTGCCCCCCCCTTGTCATAATCTGCCTAAGAGTTCACAGGATCAGCATTGCTGTCAGATGGCCATCTAGCCTCTGGCTGGAATCCTCCAGAGAAGGAGAGCCCACCCCCTCCCCCAGGAAGCCTGTCCCACTGAGGAACCGCTCTGCCTGTTGGGAAGTTCTTCCTAATCGGCCTCCCCGCTCATCTTTTGCCTTCTCCTGTTCCCCGCAGGGTGTGGGCAGGCGTTACGCCCACGTGGTGCTGAGGAAAGCAGACATCGACTTGACCAAGAGAGCCGGGGAGCTCACGGAAGACGAGGTGAGCGCCTCCCCCCCCCCCGTCCTTTTAAGTAATTCTCCTCAAGGTGGGGATGGGGGGGGGGAACCCTGCTTTGCAGGGGAAGGGTTGTGTTTTGGGGCGGGTCCCCCGTTCAGTCTCCAGCGGCGTCTCCATTCCAGGGTCTCTGGGGAAGGCCTCTGTCTGCCTGAGACCCTGGAGGAGCCGCTGCCTGTCGGGGCGGGGGGGGGGCATTGGGCACCTCTCTCACAGATGTTCTGGGCACATGTCAGACGGTGTGTTCTGGAAGCCTGCCCGTGGCTTAAACAGCGCCAGAGGGCTGAGTCCTGGCGGGCGTCTCTGTCGCCTTGAAGGGGCGTGGAGAACGGCCAGGAAGGGCATGGTCAAAGGGATGGGTCCTCGGGGGGGGGGGGGGGAGTCAGAAGCCTGCCCGTGGCCGCCTGCCCTTGGAGTGGCCTCGCTGGTTCTAGCCCCTTCCCCCGCCTTGCTTCCCTTCTGGGGCCCGGCCTTCCTCCGTGGCTGTGGCTCAGGCCAGCTGGAGCCTCTCGCTCATGGGGAGGGGGTGTCTCTGCTGCCCCCTTGCAGGTGGAGCGCGTCATTACCATCATGCAGAACCCCCGGCAGTACAAGATCCCCGACTGGTTCCTCAACAGGCAGAAGGATGTCAAGGACGGGAAGTACAGCCAGGTGAGGGGTCCCAGGGCCGGCTCGGAGGCGGGGGCGTCCGGGGGAAGGCTGAGCAAGCTGGGGACATTCAGCTTTGGGGGGGGGGGTGTTGCTGGGGAGGGGGACACGCTGAGCCCAGGTGGGGAGTCGATTCATTGGGGAGGGGGCAATCCAAGGGCTCGGCCTGGCTGCCGGTGGCGTCCTGTCCTTGGAGGCCCCTGAGGGTGAGCAGTGGTCCCTCCCCTCCTCCGCTGAAGCACCCTCCCCCTTTTGCAGGTCTTGGCCAATGGCCTGGACAACAAGCTGCGCGAGGACTTGGAGCGTCTGAAGAAGATCCGGGCCCACCGAGGCCTGCGCCACTTCTGGGGGTGAGAACCGGGGCGGCAGGGAGGGCCGATGGTGCGGGGGGGGGCCCTGCCGTTCTCCTGCCCCTGCTGACCACCCCCCCCCCTTTCTGTCCTCCTTTTCCATGCAGCCTGCGAGTCAGGGGTCAGCACACCAAGACCACCGGCCGCCGCGGCAGAACTGTTGGTGTCTCCAAGAAGAAGTAGAGAAATCTTTCTGTACGAGTAAAAAAAAGTGACATTCTCGGCTCTGCGGCCTCGTCCTTGCTGGGATGGGAGGGGGGGGGGCTGCTTTCACCCCATCCTTGACGTGCGTGTGCACGGCTCAGAGCTAGAGAAAGAGCTCCGCAAGATTGTGCGTGTGTGCTTGTGTGTGCCTTGGAGGAGCGGTGTTGTGGTTTTGTGGCCCTGCAGCCTCCCTCTCCAGACCCAGTTTGGTGTGGTGGTTAAGAATGCGGCCTCCAATCTGGGAGGCACCAGGTTTGATTCCCCACTCCTCCACATGCAGCAGCTGGAGTGACCTTGGGTCAGTCACAAGTTCTCTCAGAGCTGTTTTCTCAACAGCAGTTCTGGAAAGAGCTCTCTCAGCCCCACCTGCCTCCCAGGGTGTCTGCTCTGGGGCTCTGGCTGATTGATGTGGGGATGCAGCCATCTGCTGGGGGCATTCTTATGCTGAGAGAGGAGGAATCTGTGGGGCAAGTTAGGCGAGACAGCTGCTGGAGATCTGCCCGCTCGGAGCTTCTTGAGGATTTGAGTCGGGCTCTCTCAGAGGCCAGACCCACACACACACTCGCCACTCTAGATGGCCGCCGCTGGCTGTGGAGCAATAAGAACCTCAGAAGAGCCCTGCTGGGTCAGCCCAGGGAGGGTCCATCCAGTCCAGCCTCCTGTCTCACACAGGGGCCAGCCAGTTCCTCTGGAGGGCCAGCAACAGGGCAGAGAGGCCGAGGCCTACATACGAAGAGCATACCGCTAACATAAATAAATGCAATAAATAAAGAGCCCTGCTGGATCAGACCACTGAGGGTCCACCTAGTCCAGCCTCCCGTCTCACACAGGGGCCAGCCAGTCCCTCTGGAGGGCCAGCAACAGGGCAGAGAGGCCGAGGCCTTCCCCTGAGGTTGCCTCCTGGCTCTGGGATTCAGAGGCACCACATCCTTTGGCAGCGAACTCCAGGGAATTAAAAGATGGAATTTCCGAGAGGGGCCATGTCAGAAAAGGGGGTGACCTCCCGGGGGAGAGCGGTGGCCAACTCGTTCCTCTGGAGGGCCAACAGCAGTGCAGAGAATGTGGAGGTTAGACACAGACTTATCCATGAATCTATCAAATCCCCCTTTAAAACTGTTGATTCCTTTGGCCGTCACAACATCCTCTGGCAGTGAATTCCACATGTTATCTGTGTTAAGAAGTATTTCTTTTTGTCTGTCCTGAACCTACTGCCCATCGGCATCGTCGGATGCTCTCCAGTCCTAGTATTTGGGGAGAGGGAGGGAAAGTTCTTGTCAACACTCCCCACCCCAGGCCTAACTGTATAAACCTCCCTCATGTGCCCCCGAAAAGTCCCAGACTCCTCGGCTTTTCCTTGGAGGGAAGGCGCTCCAATCCCCTCATCATCTTGGTTGCCCTCCTCTGACATCCATGTGGGGGGCTGTGTGCCCCCCCCCCCCGGTTCTTTGCCACCAGCCCTGTATGAAGCTGTATATTCCTCTTGAGATGGCATCCAGCAGTCTCTGGGTTTTGTGGCTGACCTTGTGGGGGGGGGGTGGATGCTTGGACTTCCAAGGGGGAGGCAAGCTGGGGGCAGGCGGGGGTGGCTGTGATCTGGGCATTTGTCCACCATCTTAGGGGGGGGCTGTTATTTATTCCCCCTACTTACAAGTTCTGACTTCAGGGACTTCTATCTGGTAGGGGTTTTAGCTAGTCCGGAAGCAGCCCTAGGGCCATTCCTTTTATAATGATTTTTACTTCCTACTATGAATCTGTCTCGACTTCTGGGGTTTCCAGCTAGCTTGGGACCTTTGATCCTCTCCATAAATTGAAGATTCGGGGTGTGAAGGCTTTCCTAGCGTAGGATACCTTGGCCCGGGTCTGGAATTTCGGGTGCATGGTGTCCAGCTGTGCTCCCCCCCCCCTCCAAAGGGGCTCTGCCTTGAGTAGCTGGCAGGACGGGCGGAAGATCACCAGGGGAAGCTCCAGGACCTTCTTTGATCCTAGGAGGAGCTGAACCGGTGCGACTTCTGAGCAGCATTTCAAGAGAGGGGCGGGTCCCGTGGCTCAGTGGCAGAGCCTCTGCTTGGCAAGCAGAAGGTCTCGGAGGTGAGGGGAAAGACCTCCTCCACCTGAGACCCTGGAGAGCTGCTGCCAGTCCGAGTAGACAAATACTGACCATGATGGACCAGAGTTCTGATTTCGTAGAGGGCGGCTTCATGTTGGCTGCCCCATGACGGGGCTGGAGAGTCCCAGGAGCCTGAGGGGCTTGGTTCAGGTGGGGTTAGCCACCTTGGAGCCAAGGGGTTAATGCGCAGGAGGAAGCCTCGGTGATTCAGTGGTGCTGAAGGCGACAGGCCCCTCCCTGGAGGCAGGAAACGGGGTTCCAGCCCCCCATTGTGCTCCTTCCTCCCCTGGGGGAGTGGGACCTCTGCTGGGGAAGGGAGGGGGAGGACAGGGCAGCCGGCAGCTCCAGGGGCTCGGATGCCCGTGTGGGTGTGGGTGGGTCTGCATTGTTCACGGTGGGGCTCTTGCCTAAAGCCGGGAGGGCAGAGTTCAGTTCCCCACTGTGGGGGGGTGGTTCGCAGGCAGAATGGTGCTGGGTTCGATCCCTGGCATCGCCAGCGACAAGGGTGTGCGCTGCACTTGGGGACTGCCCTGCCTTGGGCTCTCTCCAGCCCTGCTGAGCGAACCCAGTCCAGTGAAGCAGGTTGTGGCTTTCCACAGATTAAGAACATAAGAACAGACCAGCCCATGCTGGGTCAGGCCAGTGGCTCATCCAGTCCAACACTCTTCTGTGTCACACAGGGGCCAAAAACACCCCAGGTGCCCTCAGGAGGTCCAGCAGTGGGACCAGGACTCCAGAAGCCCTCCCACTCTTGCCCCCCCCCCCCCAAGCACCAAGAAGACAGAGCGTCACTTGCCCCAGACTGAGGGATCCTATCTATACCTTGTGGCTAATTGCCACTGATGGACCTCTGCTCCAGATGTTGATCCAATCCCCTCTTGAAGCTGTCCATGCCACCACCACCTCCTGTGGCAGTGAATTCCATGTGTTAATCAGTCTTTGGGTGAAGAAGGACTTCCTTGCAGAAGCACTGCCCGATTCTTCTGCATAATCCATGCCGCATTTTCCATTCCTCTTTGGTTTGGCTTTTGCCTCAGTCTCCACTCCAGCTCTTGTTTTTTTGGGGTTTTTTGCACAACTGGCCATTCCCAGTCCTCTGAATCCAGCCCCAGGTTTCCACTGGCAGCTCTGTTCCCAAGAACGAAGAAGCTAGGGTTGCCAGCTGGCCAGGAGAAAAATATCCCTTCAGATGGAGGCTTGAAGCGTGGAAATGGACAGCTGAAGATTTTCCTGGCACAGAGGAAAATCCCACCACCTGGCATTTGTTGTGGATTAAACTGATATCGAAGGGACAGGGTCTTGGACCTGTTTCAAAGTTGCGCTGTTGAGAAGGGGGTGAGTTAGATGATGACTTAAGAAACTGAAACTCAATCCGGACGCGACAGGTGCTGTTGATCAACTGAGAAGGTGCCTGGGGACTGTGGAGCCAGCCTGCCCTGGACTCCCCCTGACCGAGTGGGTGCAAAGCCTGGGTCCTGCTGCTGGACCCTGCCCGACCTTTGGAGACCCAGATCTCCCCTGTGGCACGTGGTTCCTTTTATCAGCTCCAGATGGTTGCCCAGTTACGGCCATTGCTTGGAAAGCACAATCTGGCCACAGTGATCGGTGCTCTGATCACATCCAAGTTAGGTTACTGTGAAGTGTTGTAGGTGGGGCTGCCCTTGGAGACAGCCTGGAAATTTAAGCTTATTAAGCACATAAGAACCTAAGAGAAGCCCATGTTGGATCAGGCCCTGTGTGGCCCCTCCAGTCCAAACACTCTGGGTCACACAGTGGCCAAAAACACACCAGGGGCCCTCAGGAGGGTCCAGCAGTGGGGCCAGGACACCAGAAGCCCTTCTCCCACTCTTTCCTCACCTCCCAAAAGCACCAAGAAGACAGAGCATCCCTTGCCCCAGACTGAGAGTTCCTATCTATGCCTTGTGGCTAAGAGCCACTGACGGACCTTGGCTCTGTATGTTGATCCAGTCCCCGCTTGAAGCCGCCCGTGCTTCTAGCAGCCGCCACCTCCTGTGATGAGCGTCACCAGTCGCTGCTGGGCTGCTGTTGAGCGTCACCCCAGCGCTGAAAGATCTGCCCTTGGTTACCCGTCTATTTCTGGGCGCATCTCAAATGCCTGGTTCTTCCCTCTCAGGCCTCGCCCTGGCCTCGGCCCAGACTATTTGAGGGTCTTTCCTCCCGCCGGCCCTTTGAGACCGGCCTCACCCGCTCATCTCTGGAAGCTCTTAAAATGTCCTGAGCGGTCCCTGTGGCCTGTTTTTTTATTATCTCCGTTTTCTCACTGAGAGGCCAGTGGGATTCTGGGGCGGTGCAATAAAAACCGGTATGACCCACGTGCCACAGACAATGCCACGAAAACGGGACCGCACAGTTGGAGACCCATAATAAGAGCTGTGGGGAGTTGCTAGAAACCAGCCCCATGAGGAGGGCAAGGGAAAGCGCTCGCCTGAATTGCTTCCCCGGCCCATCAAAACCGCAGCCCTCCTTCCCGTTCCGAGAAGGGCCTCCCGCCCTGTTCCCTTATCCCGGCTCTGCAGCTGGGGCGGGGGCGGGGGCGGGGGGGGGACTGCTCTCCCGGCCTCCAACTCCGAAGCGGGATCCAGCGCCGGGCTTTACGCTCTCTGTCTGGTGTATCCAGTTTCCTGGCTCCCTTCCCAGCCAATTCGGCTCCAGGTTTCCCGGCCGGTTTGCTCCCGGACGGCTCCACTTCCGGACTTTCCATCCCGCCCCCTCCTCCTCCCCTGGCGGCGCCCCCCTGCACTTGCCCGGGTGAAGGCTGGCATTAGCGGGGGAAGCCAGAGACCCCCGATGGCAGCCGACGGGACCCCCGCGAGCCCCCAGGTGAGAGCCAATGCGGGGGGGTGGGGGGGACGACCCCTGGGCATATAGATAGGGTGGGGTAGGGTAGGTTAGGGAGGAAATTAGGCCTGGGGAGTCGGGGGGGGGGCGTACAGTGCGGGAGGGACCGGTCAGGAGGGAGGGAAAAGTTGGCACGAGTTTGCAGGAAGGCCCAGAGGCTTCTGGGAGTATTGCCAAGGGGCAGCCGCGGCGGCGGCGTTTTGGAGCGAGCGAGCGAGCCCCCCTCGGATGGGTGACGGGGACTCCTGGGCGGTTGGGGGCTGCTCCAGGCGCTCGGCTGCCCGCCCCGTCTCGTCTCGTCTCTCCGCAGCGGCCCTAGGCAGGCAGGCAGGCAGGCAGGCAGGGGGAAGGAAGAGGAGGGGGCCGGATGCTGCCCCGCTCGCTGCGCCTCCTGCTGGACGGGGCCGGCGGCGACCCCGGGGTGACGCTCAGCGCCTTCCGCGCCCGGGACCCGGAGCCTGGCTGGGACCCTCCGACGGCTGGACGGGTGAGTGGCGAGTGGCGGCGGCAGACGCCCCCGGGGCCGGGGCTTGTTTTCGCGGCGCTCGCGTGGTGGCGCCCGCGGGCGGGAGCGGTGTGGGGCTGAGCCGCACGACGCGTGTCTGCCTGGCGCGTCTCGTGTGTGCGTCCCGGCGGCGCCCCTTCGAGGGAGGCCCCGCTCGCTCGCTCGCTCGCTGCTGCTTTTGCCGCCGCCGGGGCTCCGAGCGCCCCAAGCAGCCTGGGGACGGGAAGGGGGGGGACGGAATCCGGCCGGGCCGGTTTTGGGGAAGTGCCGGAGGGCGTGGAGGGGGCCGGGCGGCGGCGGCTCCTCCTCGCGAGGCGGAAGGAGAGGCCGAGAGAGAAACAGCGACGGGGCGGGAAGGGAAGGAGGCCGGCCGGGCGCCAGAAAGCTTCGGGGCGGAGGGGGTGGGGGAAGAGAGTCGAGTCCTGGCCCCAGTGGCGCCCCCCACCTCGGGGTCTTTCTCTCTCTCTCTCGCCGCTTCGCCTGCCTTCCCCAAGGGGGCGCCCTCCGGGGCGGGGCGGGGCGGCGGCGGGCTCATGAAGGTCTTCCTGCGCCTGGGGGGCTGCCTGGAAGCGGGGGGGTCGCCCGAGGGGGTGCTGCTCACCCGGACGCGCTGGTACTGCCTGCCCGCCAAGGTGAGGGGGCGGGGGGCGGGGGGGGGCACGGGGACGGCAGGGCTGGGGGGGCTCACCTTTCCGCTTCTCTCCCCCTCCCTGCTCCAGGCGCCGGTGACGCTGTGGGAAGAGGCCGGCGACGGGGTGGTCTACGCCGTGAGCTGCCGGTCGCCGGGGGGTGCCCGCTGCTCCGTCGGGGACTCCGAGGCTGGGGTGAGTGGCTGGGGGGCCCGGCGGCGGGTGTGGGCGCGGGAGGAGAGGTCTGGGTTCGAGAGCATCCTCCTCCTCTTCATCCTTCTCCTCGCCTGCCTCTTTCGGTGTCCGCAGGGCCAGGAGGCGTCGCAGTCGGAGTGCCCCCCTCCGGGCCAGTGCCGGGTGTTGAAGGCTGCCTCGCTGCCCGCCCTGGTGCAGCACCTCCTGGAGGCCCCGGCTCTGGGCGACCCCTGCTACGTGCCCGCCTTCCTGGCCACCTACCGCACCTTCGCCGCCCCCCACCTGGTCCTGGCACAGCTGCTGGAAAGGTGGGGCTCTGGAAGAAATGGGGGGGGGTTGTTGTCGGGCCGGGCTCCAAGAGGGGCCCTGCCAGAAAAGCGGGTCACCTCTGGGGGTGGGGGGAGAGCATCCTGCACAAGCCCTTTCAGCCCCCCCCCCTCTCCTGCCTCCTCAGGCTCCAGGAGCTAGAAGATTCCGGGGCTGAGGTCCCTCCAGAAAGGACGGAGCTGCAGCGGTGAGTGGGTGCCCCCCCCCCGATCCACCCCCCAAATCTATACCTGTGTGTTGTTCTGGAGGTTGTTTGCCTTCCCAGAAGCCCCCAGGTGCATGGGAAGGGCTAGTGAGAGTTACCAGGAGGTATGCTAAAGGCACTCCTCTGTCGAAGTTCGGACTGTCCCAGGTATCTTGGAGGATTTTCGCCTTCCTCTGGCCATAGAGCAGGAGGGTCGTGTGGGGGGGTGAATTTCCTGGACTGTGAAGGGAGTTGGACTAGATGACCCTCGGGGCCCCTTCCAGCTCGAGGTTTCAGCGCTTGCAGGCCTTGCGCTCCGATCCGTCCAGGTGGGCAGCCGTGGGGGTCTGAAGTAGCAGAACCAAGTCTGAGTCCAGGGGCGCCTTTAAGACCAACGAAGGTCTATCCGAGGCATGCGCTTGCGTGTGCGAGGCACGCACTCCCACGGGTTCGTCTTCTGCCCTTGTCCAGGTTTGTCTCCAGGCTGCTCAGTCTTCCCTCCCCAATTCTACCGGACCTGGTCGTGAGATTCCCAGCTCCTTCCCTTCCTGCTGGTGCCCGGCTCCTGGAGAGGGCGGAGGGATGCCCAGGGACTGAGCCAGGGGGCTTCAAGAGGGTAGGAGAGAGAGGAGGCGGCGGCAGCGGCTGCTGCTGCTGGATCCCAGGGTTTCTCAGCCAGGGGGGCGGTCTAGAAGGCGTGGGCTGCTGTGTTTGAGCTTGAGAGTGGCTTTTCTTCTGGGCCGGATCAGCAGGGAGACGCCCCCAGTTACGCCTCTCCCTGGACTTGGCTTGAGGCTCTTGGCTCCTCGGGTCCCTTTTCCCCACTGCCCCTGTTCTCGGGCTCTCTCGCTGTGCCCCGGCGTGGGCGGAGTAAGAGCCTCAGAATAGCTCATCTGGACCAGACCCAAGAGGGACTGCTGTTTCCCCAGAAAGCCCACAAGAGAGGCCAAAGGCTCCTCTCTTGTTTCGCCCGGCATCTAGTAATCAGAGGTGCACTGCCTCTGAACATGGAGGTTCCATGTCGGATCGCCACTGTTGGCTTTCTCCGCCGTGAATCTGTCCAGCCTTTCTTCAAAACCAGCCACGGTGACGGCTCTCAGTTCCTCGAGTGTCAGTGAGTTCCACCCGCTACTTATGCGCTGTGTGAAGAAAGGCCTTCTTTTGCGTGCCCCTTGCCCCGTCCTTGGTCTTTTGGAGGTGGGGGCAGGAGCTGTTTGGCTGTTTGATCCCGGGGCAGCGTTGGAGGCGTACCCCTGTGGGCCTCGCACCTGAGATGTGAACTTATGGCCGCCTTGAACCAAGAGGAAAGGCAGGGTAAAGATATTTTAATGAATGAATGAATAAATAAAGGGCTGGTTGTGGTGATTTTGTGGCAGAAGAAAGGTGAACTCTGAACATGCTCAGGAGTCCTACCACCATCACATATTCTGTGTTTGCGGTCTAGTCTTGCCCTTCTTCAGTGGTGCGAATCGAGCCCTGGGACCACCCCCTCTTCTCTCCTCTCCCCGCAGGGCGCTGGGATCGCTGCTCTGTTCCTGGCTGGATGGGTACCCGGAGGACTTTGTGGGCCTGGAACCCAGCCTGCGAGAGCGGATCCTGGACCGCCTGCGCTGGGCCCTTGGGAGTGGATCCGAGCACGAGAAGCGCCTGGCACCATCCCCAAAGGGAGGAGCCCCGGCGACACGGGAGGAGCCGGAGGGAGACGAGGCCGTCGTGGAGGACCGGGACGCCGACCCCCATTATATCCTGGGCCTGCAGGCAGACGAAGTGGCGGCCCACCTCACCGCGCAGGATGCCGTGAGTGCTGGGGGGGGGGGGGGCGGCAGAGCCCCAATGCCAGGCTGCGAGGCTGAGGGGGCAGCTGGTCTTGGCGGCATTTTCAGAGGGTCCCTACCCTTATGGGTGTGGTGTAGGAGTTCTTCGATACGGCATCACCACAAGGAGGATTAGAAACTTGGTTGAGTTTTTTAAAAAATTCAATGGAAATGAGGCCCTCTGGAGCTGGCACACTGCCAACTTCCAGGTGACACAGGAAGAGATTGCAGACGGCCTCTGGCGCTGCTTATGGGCGCGTCTTCTGCATCGAAATGTGCGGGCGGCATCGAGACTTGCATAAGTTACGCAACCCACGGCACGTTGTTGTGTGTCTGGGTAATGTCTTTGGCATGGCTGGTTCTGCTGACGCTGACGAGAGGCGGGGAAGCATCTGGGGCCCCCTTCCCTTCCGAACCCTGGGGAGCTCCACTGGGCGATGCTAGGCACTCTTGAGCACATATTTGCAGTCATGAGAACTAGGAACTTGGTTGTACACAAAATGCCCCATCCCGGTTATTCGACTTATTTTCCTGCCCTGGTGCTCCCTTTAGGCGGTATTGCCTGGGGTCCTAATCGATCTGTGGCCATCTCCAGCTTGGGAGATTCCTGGAGATATTTGGCGGGGGGGGGGGGGGCTGCCCCTCAGGAAGAAGAGAAGAAGAAGAGATTGGATTTATACCCCGCCCTTCACTCACTTAGAGTCTCAGAGCGGCTTACAATCTCCTTTCCCTTCCCCTCCCCACAACAGACACCCTGTGAGGCAGGTGGGGCTGAGAGAGCTCTTTCCCAAGCTGTCCTTGAGAGAACAGCTGGTCCAGAGCTTTGGCTTGCCCAAGGTCATCCAGCCAGGTGCAAGTGGAGGAGTGGGGAATCAAACCCGGTTCTCCCAGATTAGAGTCCGCGCACTTAACCACTACACCAAACTGGCTCTCCAAACAGGAGGGATCTGATGCCATAGGGCCCACCCTCTGAAGCCGCCTTTTCCTCCCGGGAAATGGATCTCTGTGGTCTGTGAATCCACTGCGGTTGTGGGAGTATTCCATCCCCCACCTGGAGGTTAATGCAAAAACTGAGGGCCCCAGTGTTAGGAAGATGTAGAAAAATATAAAACACTGTGTGTAATAAATGAATACTTAAGGTAAATCTATTATGTGCTTTTAAAAACTCTTCTGTTTTATAAATATTGGCGACAAGTATTTCAAAACATAGATTCATAGAATCATAGAGTTGGAAGGGACCTCCAGGGTCATCTAGTCCAACCCCCTGCACAAGGCAGGACATTCACAAAGACCTCCCCCTCCACACACACCCAGTGACCGCTGTTCCACGCCCAGAAAATGACAAAAAACCTCCAGGGTCCCTGGCCAAACCTGAAGAAAAATGGCTTCCTGACCCCAAAGTGGTGATCAGTGTTTTCCTGGGCGTGTCAGAAAAGGCCACAGCAATTCGCCGCAGCCATATGTCGACATGCAGGTTTACGCTGTGTACAAACAGCACCTTTGGCAGCTGCCTGATAGAACTTGAGAGATATGTTCTCGTAGATAAGTTATTATGTTTGCTGCAAGGGTTCTGATGGGGCCCTAGAAAAGTGCTACTATTTTAAGGTACTCACATAGAGGGGTTTTGCGCCTTATGTCTTGTATGTATATCACTGTCCTTGAAAAAGATTGTGTTCAGTACGGGCCGCCAGTTTGGTGTAGTGGTTAGGAGCGTGGACTCTAATCTGGGGGAACCAGGTTTCATTCCCCACTCTTCCATATGCAGCTGCTGGTGTGACCTTGGGTCAGTCACAAGTTCTCTCAGAGCAGTTCTCTCAAGAGCAGTACTTGAGAGAGCTCTCTCAGCCCCACCTACCTCCCAGGGTGTCTGTTGTGGGGAGGGGGAGGGAAAGGGGATTGTAAGCCGCCCTGAGTCTCCTTTCAAGTCGTGAAGGGCGGGGTATAAATCCAGTCTCTTCTCCTAAAATTTAGTAATTTATCCCCTTTGATCAGTGTTTGTGAAATTGAGAAGGAGCTGTTTGAATGTACATAGTGCAGTGGCTCAAGTGGTTAAGACGCTGAACTGCAGTTCGGAAAGTCAGTAGTTCAGCAGTTCGAGACCCGAGTGCTGCATGACGGAGTGAGCTCCCGTCTCTGGTCCCAGCTCCTGCCAGCCTAGCAGTTCAAAAGCAAGAAATTGTAAGTAGATAAATAGGTACCGCTTCAGTGGGAAGGTAACAGCGTTCTGTGCCCCTCAGCGTTTAGTCATGCCGGCCACATGACCATGGAAAAAGTCTTCGGACAGCGCTGGCTCTTCAGCTTGGAAACGGAGATGAGCACCGCATCCCTAGAGTCGTATTCGACTGGCTTTCGAGCAAGGGAAACCTTTACCCTCACACAGTGTAAACCTGCACTTTGACATATTGCGGTGAATCTGTGCTTTGAAATGCTTGACACCAGTATTTACAAAATAGTACAGAAAAATTAAAAAATGAAAAGCACCAAATAGATTTACGGTAAGTATACATTTATTACACACAGTGTTATATATTTTTTCTGTATCCTCCTGGAGGCCAGCCCAACTCCCCGTGCCCCCAAGGCCAGGCTGATCCCAGGGCTCCCTTTTCTGCCCCCTTCTGCAGGAGCTCTTCCTCCGCTTGGTGCCCCACGAGTGCCTGGGCTCCTTTTGGTCTCAGCGCGACAAGAAGGGCAACGAGGGGGCCTGCCCCACAGTGCGGGCCACAGTGGCCCAGTTCAACCGGGTGGCCAACGCCGTGGTGGCCTCCTGCCTGAGCGACACGGGGCTGCGTGCCACACAAAGGGCCCGCCTCCTGGAGAAGTGGATCCGCGTGGCCGAGGTGGGTGCCCAAGCGACTCTTCCGGGGCTGAGGTGGGGCCTCTTTCCAGGACCCCCTGGGTCTTTCTCCCCCAGCGTGGCCCCACCCGAGCATCTCCCTCTCCCCTCGGTTCCTTTCCAGGAATGCCTCTCCCTCCGGAACTTCTCCAGCCTCTACGCCGTGGTCTCTGCCCTCCAGTCCACTCCGTTGCACCGGCTCAAGCGGACCTGGGAAGAGACGTCCAGGTTGGGATGGGGGAAACAGTGGAAACCAAAGCACGACAAGCAGTATAAACATGCACTGAAAAGAATGCACTGCTTCCGCCACGCAACAGTGCAGCAAAAGATTCATGTGGCCCAGCACCTACTAGCCTGTGTGTACAGTCCAGTCAGTGCAGTCACAAAGCATGTATCCAATTCATTTTTATTAAACAAATGACTTATCTCAGATGACGTCATTAAAGATGGGTTCCAGTTTGAGAACGGCTTTGCCCGTCTGTAAAGACTTTGAGGATTGTTATCCTGCTTCCACTTCCTAGGGATTTCCTGTAACCGTAAAGAGCGTTGTTGGCTGCAAGACTGTCACCTGAGGCATCCGGAGATTTCATGATATATCGTGTTTCTATGGACTATTTGGCATTTTATGGTTCTATGGAGACTTTAGTCTACGCACATTACAGTTTTGTTTAATGAAAATGAATTGGATGCACACTTTCTGATTGCACTGATTGGACTGAATACACGTATAGTAGGCGCTGTGCCATGTGAATCTTTTGCTGTATGGTTGCGTGGCTGATGCATTGCATTCTTTTCAGGTCGTGGGGGAAACAGTCCTGGGGGGGTTTCATAAGAACATAAAAAAGAGCTCTATTAGATCAGACCAGCGAAGGTCCCATCTAAGTCCAGCCAGTCACCTTGAGAGGCCCCCCAAAAACCAAGGCATAGAGGCTGAGACCTTCCCCTGATGTTGCCTCCTGGTTTGGGCATCCCTCGTATGGGGTGGAGTCGGGGGGGGGGGCTGGGGCTGTTCTCTGTGGGGATGACTCTCTCTGGGTCTCGCTGCCCCCAGGGACTGTATCCACTGCTATGAGGAACTCAGCGCCATCTGCTCAGAGAAAGACAACTACCGCCAGAGCCGCCAGCTCCTCTTTCAGGTGGGCAGAACACTGTGCCCCCCCCCCGGACGCCTCACCCGGCCTCCTGCCCTGCTCTGGGGGGTGGGGGGTGGGGATCCCCACTGAAGTCCCAACGTCTGCCAGCGGGAATGCTCTTCAGACACTCTGGCTTCACGCTTTCCCTACCCCCTCCTCTCCCCCCGCCCCCACAGGATGGCTGCCCTGGTGCTGAGCCCGTCCAGCGGAGACACCAGCGGAAAACACCAGAGCAGCGCTCTACGGTGAGGTGTGGGGGTGGATTAAGAGCATCAGGAGAGCCCTGCTGGGTCAGACCAGTGAAGGTCCCTCCAGTCCAGCCTCCCATCTCACACAGGGGCCAGCCAGTTCCTCTGGAGGGCCAGCAACAGGGCAGAGAGGCCGAGGCCTTCCTGGGTCAGACCGATAGTCCCTCCAGGCCATCCTCCCATCTCACACCACAACCAACCAGTTCCTCTGGAGGCCCAGCAACAGGACGGAGAGGCCGAGGCCTTCCCCTGTTTTTGCCTCCTGGACATTGGTATTCAGTGGTTGACTGCCTCTGAATATGGAAGTTCCCTGTAGTCACCATGTCTTGTAGCCATTGATAGGTTTCTTCTCCATGAATCTCTCTAATCACCTTGTAAAGGTGTTTATTCCTGAGGCCCATCCCTACATCCTCTGGCAGCAACTGATGCGTTTTAATCACGCCCTGTGTAAAGTGGTGTTTCCTTTTTCCCATCCTGAACCTCCTGCCCATCAGCTTCATTGGATGCTCTCCAGTTCTGGTCTTTTGGGAGGGGGAGAGGAAAAGCTCTCTTTGCCAACTTTCTCCACCCTGTGCATAATTTTACAAACCTCTTATAATGTCCCCCTGTAGTCGTCTCTTTTCTCAGCTGAAAGAGTCCCAGAGACTCTTCATCCTTTCCTCATAGGGGCTCCAACCCCCTCATCATCTGGGTTGCCCGCCTCTGATTACGCTTCTACAGGGCAGGTCCTGGGTTCGGCACCTCCAGTCCAAAGGCTCTCTGGTTTGGGAGGGGCTGTGGCTCAGTGGAAGAGGCTCTGCTTGGCATGCAGAAGGTCCCAGGTTCGATCCCCGGCGGCATCTCCAGTTAAAAGGACCAGGCAGGAGGTGATGGGAAAGACCTTTCTCCGTCTGAGACCCTGCCAGCCAGAGTAGACAGTGCTGACCAGGACGGACTGATGGTCTGACTCAGCATGAGGCAGCTTCGTTCCAGGGTCCCCATGTAGGGAAGGACTCCCTTCTGCCTCAGACCCCGGCAAGCGGGCAGGCTGAGCCCAGCAGACTGGGCAGATGACTCTGCCGCTCTTTGTCTGCCCCAGCCTGACTTCCCTCTCCCCTCCCCGCTCCCCAGGGTGTGGTCCCCTACCTGGGCACTTTCCTCAAGGACTTGGTCATGCTGGATGCGGCCACACGGAACCGGCTGGCGGTAAGTGTGTCGGTGGGGGGCACAGGTCTGGCTCCCCACTGGGGAAAAGCAGAGTTGGAGGGCATTGTGGGAGGCAGGGCTGGTGGAGAGGGTCTTCAGGGGGCAGCACCGGCGTGGCATGGTGCCCAGAGAGGGAGAGAGAGAGAGGGTTGACGGCCATTGCCAGCCTGTTTGCACTGCTGGGCATGCCTTTAGCAGAGGATGGTAACAGTTGTGGAGGTTGGATGGGGGTCCATCCCATGACTGAGCCCTGTAGGATGCAAGAAAGGGGTGGACTCTGACCCCCCCCCCCCGGCAAGAGGACAAGAAGGGAAGCAGGTCTTATCTAACACACACACACACATTAACTGCCAATTCAGACACAAGCAAACTGGCCAGCCTCTTCCTGGCAAAGTTTGTGTCTTTTTCCCCCTGGTTCGTTTATTTTATTTATTTGTGTCCTGCATTTCCCCTCCCCACCCCCCAATGGGGACCCAAAGTGGCTCACACCCTTCTCTCCTCTGTAGTATTCTCACAACAACCTTGTGAGGTAGGTTAGGCTGAGAGAGTGTTACTGGCCCAAGGTCACTCAGTGAGTTTCCGTGGCGCAAGTGGGGACTGGATCCTTGTTCGGTGCTTTCGCCACTGTGCCACGCTAGCTCCGACTGGCTTTGCTGAAGAAGGAGGGGCTCCGGCGTTGGACTGGCCTTTTTTCTCCGTTGTGGTGGTCAAGGAAAAGCCTTTCTGGGGTAACTCTGCGTCTCTGTCTCTCTCTCTCTGCAGAACGGATACATCAACTTTGAGAAGCACCGCAAGGTATGTGGGTTGGCAGGAGATACAAGGAGTGGGCCGAGGGAACGAAGGGGGGCCCCCGACCCCCGAGGAGACAGGAGCCCTCCTTTCGCACTTCTCTTTCCTCCACCAGGAGTTCGAAATCTTGATGCAGCTGCGCCTCCTGCAGGCCGCCTGCCGCAACTACACCCTGAGGCCTGACCGCACCTTCCAGGGATGGCTGCAGCGTCTCCCCCGCCTCACTGAGGGCCAAAGGTGGGGGCACTTCTCTTTGTTGGCCCCCGACATCCCCCCCACCCCCACCCCCGTGTTCCTCTGTTAAAAAAAATAGGTGGGCACAATCTGAACCATGAAGAAAAATTCATCACGAATTTTGCTCGGTTCGTAAACTGAAGTTTGTGTGACCGGTCTACCATCGTGATCTCCCATGAACCTCTAGAGCCGTTTGTGGCCGGAGCAAGAAGCAGGGGTTTAAAGGGACTCCGAATCCCCTCTAAGCCCCTGCCTTCTGCTCCCCGCTGCTCAGCTGTCTTTGCTGCTTTTCTGCAAACTCCATTGAAACCTTGTCAGTGGGGTTCGCTGAGGCCACGAACCAGTTTGGTTCGCCAGTGAACCTCCCAATTCAGCTAGTGGCCACAAACTGAAAAAAAACGTGTTTTTGCAGTTCATGCCCATCCCTAGTTAAAAATCAGGAATTCTGCCTTGCTGTTTAGAGAGCTGTCTTTCCCATTTGGGTGGGTACCCAGAGGCCTGAGAAAACCTGCCTCCATGAGGTTGAGTCTCTTGCTGAAAGAATTTTGGAAACTTCCGATCTATAAGTGTCTACAACTAGTGCTGTATTTTGTTTCTGTTCTTCTGATTTGCCAGTTTAGTATAGTGGTCAGGAGTGGTGGACTCTAATCTGGAGAACTGGGTTTGATTCCCCACTCCTCCTCCACCTAGAGCCAGCTGGGTGACCTTGGGCAAGCCACAGTTCTCTCAGAGCTGTTCTCTCAAGGGCAGTTCTCTCAGAGCTCTCTGTGAGGCTTCTGCTCAAAGTAGTCAAGGATCAGATCTTTGTTGATGAAACACAGTTCTTTATTCCAATTTCTACATTGGTACAGGTCCTCGGATTATTGTCAGAGATAACGCATACAATAGAAGCAGGTCTAATATACCCTCCAGCACAATTTGAATTGCCCATAGGTAACCAATCAACAAGGGGGAAAAACCGCGGGCAAAAGGTTCTCTGGCCGTTTGCTTCCCACAGGAAAGAAAGTGAGGTGTGAAGCAGTAAATTTCCCTTCCCAAACCAGACCCCTCAGATGTAACCATCTTCACATAACAAATGCTTTCCCCAAGGCTTTCGCACGTTGATAAGAAATGGTCCCTGTCCTCCCCTGTCTTCCCAGCCTGGAGGAATGGAATGCGGAGGCAGGAGTGTGAGAGGCCCATTGTTCTCATGCTTTGAAGTTGTCATTCTCCCGGGCAACCAGATACATAGACCAGGCCTGGTCAGAGCCATAATCCTGGGGTCACAGAATATACATTCACAATTGTCAAGCTAATAGTAATAGGCATGGTTACATAGTTGGTACAGGAACAGGTTTGCACAGCATAGCAAAGTCAGGTTACAATATATAGCATGAGATCCCAGAAATCCTTGTCAGAATCTGCAGATTCTGACACTCTCTCAGCCCCGCCTACCTCACAGGGTGTCTGTTGTGGGTAGAGGAAGGGAAAGGAGACTGTAAGCCGCTCTGAGACTCCCAAGTGAAGGGTGGAGTTTAACTCCAATCTCTTCTCCTCCTCCTCAAGGTTGGATTCTCTTTTGCCGATTACATTAATATTTCATTTTGTTGGGTTCTGTGCGGCCTTTGGGTGCCACCCCCGCCGTCATAGTGGTTCTCAAAGAGGTTTGCAATCACCACGTCCGTTGTCAGCATGACTAAGTGGCTCAGACCCAGGAGGAGGGACCCTTTGAAGGTTACCATCCAAGCCCCGGGGAAAGAGACTTTCTGAGCATTGCGGGTCCGAAGGGGTTCTGGAGCTTCCCCTTTTGCCCACTGGCCAGCCAGGCTTCAGGGAGCCAGAAACTGCTTCTAGGGTCAGACGGGCTGAGCCGAGGTCCAAGAGCTGCAGCCGCTGGTGCTCTGTAAGCCAGGGAGTGGGGGGACAGATGTTCCCCTGAGTCCTCCCCGCCCCCCCAGGTGTTCCTGCCTCGGTTGCTCTCCTCCAGCGCCTCCCCTGAGCAGCCTCCGCAGGGCCCCCTTTCCGCAGTGGCTGCTGGATGCCAGATTCGCTGGCCAGCTGGCAGCCGGGAAGGTCGTGGCGCTCTTGGCACAGAATTCCGGAGGTGCCCTGGGGCTCTTTCCTGGGACTCTGTGTGTGCCGTGGGCATCTGCAGGGTGACGCTCCTGCTTGTGCATCGGATGGAGAGGGCTGGGCCTCCCCTCCAGCCAAAAAGGCTGGTCCCAATGACCATATTTCGGGGAACGGGAGATTTTGTTTTGGCTTTGGCTACAAGCAGGCTGATCCGGCTGCCCCTTCCAGAATGACGGAGGGGTGTTTCTAACACAGGGTCTCTCTCTCTCTCTCTCTCCCCCCCCCCCCCACAGCTACCAGCTTTCCTGTGCCATCGAGCCCCTCGGGGAGGCAGGGACCCCCACCAGACCTTCTGTGAAGCCTTCTGTGGTCATCACCCACTGCACAGAGTGAGAGAGGGGGGCAAGCGAGTGGGGGAAGGTTGCAAAGTATCCCCCCCACCCCCCCACCCCAGGCCACACACCCCGGCCTGACTGGTGTTTCTGGCCTCTTGGTGTACTGGTTTGGAGCACCAGTTTGGTGTAGTGGTTAGGAGCACAGTCTCTAATCTGGGAAAACCGAGTTCGAGTTCCCACTCCTCCACCTGCAGCCAGCTGGGTGACCATGGGCAAGCCACAGTTCTCTCCGAGCTGTTCTCTCTCAGCCCCACCGACCTCCCAGGGTGCCTGTTGTGGGGAGGGGAAGGGAAAGGAGTCTGTAAGCCGCTCTGAGACTCCGAGGGAGTGGAGGGCGGGGTATGAATCCAATCTCTCCTCCTCCTCCTCTTGGCAAGAGAGGGGCTGTGGGGGAGGGGGGAGAGGCAAAGGGTTTCTGCCAACTGGCTTCCTCCTCTCTGCCTTCCCTGCAGCATGCTCAGCTCCATCGGGATCGGCACGCCCGTGTCCTGGGACAAGCCCGGCTCCCCCCAGGCGCCCCCGGACCTGCTGCTCTCTGCGGCTCCTTCCCTGGCCCAGGTGACTGCTGCAAGGGGGGGCCCCTCTTAAGACATCCCCCCCCCCCAGTGCCCTGGGAACAAACTCACAAAGGCCCCAAACCATTGCCTGTGGACTGGCATTCGGAATCGGGCCATTTGCTTTGGCTCCGGGGATTCGGTCAGGAAGTTGGGAGCCGTTTTGCTGGCGAACGCTCCAGACCTCCACTTGGGTCAGACCACAGCCTCATGGCGCTCAGCGTTTTCTGCTCTGGGTGGTCGTGGGTGTCCAGAGTCTCCGAAGGGCCCTTCCCAGCACCTGCCCTCTGCCACCCTACAAGGAGGAGAGGCCAGGGACCGGGGCCCTTCTGCATGCATGGTGTGTACTGTGACCCACTCTGGAATGGGTGCCACGCACTCCTTCCCTGCATGGACCCTTTGGCTGTTCCTCCACACGCTGCCCTCACTAACCCTCACTTGCCCTCCCCCCCCAGCAAACAAAGTGGCCCTCGGTCTCCGTGCTTGACAGAGCCACAGGGGATGACGCACCCTTTTCACCCGGGGGCTTGGTCCCCCCACCACCCGCCACGGGGGGCAGCTTCATCCGCGGACATCGGCGCTCGGCTTCCTGTGGGTCGGCCTACCCCAAAGCCCCCACGCCAGGGAGCGCCTCCGCCTCAGAGTGCCGCTTCATCCGTGTGCGCATGGAGCTGCAGAATGGCACTCTCTACAAGAGTGTTGTGGTGAGTGTGACGCTGTGGCCCGTGACTGCCCTGGGGACCCTGGCAACCGATGGCGTGAGGAAGCATGGGGGAGGGAGGGAGGGAGGGTGTGGGCCCTTCTAGAGCTCCGAGTACGTGCCCATTTGGGACTCTCTGTGTGCAGCTCTGGTGACCTTCTTGCAAAGAGGATATAAGAGAAGCCGTGTTGGATCAGGCCAGCGGTCCATCCAGTCCAACACTGCGTCACACAGTGGCCCAGAAAGAGAAAAAAAAAATCAGCTGCCATCAGAAGATCCACCAGCAGGGCCAGAACTCCAGAAGCCCTCCCACTCTTGCCAACCAAGCACCAAGAAGACAGAGCGTCACTGCCCCAGACATAAGAACTTAAGAGAGGCCATGTTGGATCAGGCCAATGACCCATTGCACTTTGGGTGTGCTGACCCCTGCGATTTCCCCAAATGCAGGAAACTCGACTGCATAATTTGTGGTCCAACACTCTGTGTCTCCCGGTGGCCAAAACCCAGGGGCCATCAGGAGGTCTCATGTAGTGGCCAACCGATTACAACAGAAGGATGGTACAAAAGTCCAGAGGAGGGCCACCAAGATGGTTATAGGACTGGAGCCCCTTCCCTAGGAGGAAAGGCGGAAGAGTCTCTGGGACTTTTCAGTTTAGAAAAGAGACGACTAAAGGGGGGGGGACATGACAGAGGTTTATAAAATTATGCATAGGATGGGCAGGGGTCATTTGGGGCCGGAGCTAGGCGGAGCAGAGCTCCGCCAGCTCAAAAGTGGGCACTAGGGCAGCCACAGGCCAAATCAGATTCTCTGATCTGATTCGGCCCGCCACCAAATTGCCGCCAAAATTCGGTGGCGGCTTAAAAAGTGGCTGGAGGGGAGGGGGTTTGAGGGTGAGGCTCCAAACTTGCAGGGTAGCTGCTGGGGCCTCTCCCCGAAATACCCACCAAGATTCAAGATGATTGGACCAGGGGGCCCAATTCTACGGGCCTCCAAACAGGTTGCCCCCATTTCGTCCATTGTTCTCTATGGTGGGGAAAAAGTAAAGTTTTTTCCCACCATAGAGAGCAATGGAGGGGATGAGGCAATCTGTTTTGGGGCCTGTAGAATTGGATCCCCTGGTCCAATCATCTTGAAACTTGGTGGGTATTTCGGGGAGAGGCCCCAGCAGCTACCCTGCAAGTTTGGAGCCTCTCTCTCAAACCCCCTCCGCTCCAGCCCCTCATATACCCTGTGAGTTTTTGCCATTGACTTCAATGGCCCATGGGGGTGAAACTGACATTTGGCCGGTGATGTCAGGGGGCGTGGCATATGCTAATGAGCTCCTGCACCTCTTTTTCTACAAAATGACCCCTGGGGACGGGGAAGAGGGAACAAAGATGAATTATTCTCCCTCTCCCCAGATACTGGAACTTGAGGGCATCCGATGAAACTGGTGGGCAGTCTGTTCACCAGAAACAAAAGGAAATTATTCTATACACACAGAGAGTGATTAAAATGTGGAATTCGCTGCCAGAGGATGTCGTGATGGCCACAGGCATAGACAGCTTTGAAAGGGGGTTAGAGAGAGTCGTGGAGGAAGAGGGGTCTTTCAGTGGCCCTGGTGGCCGAGGGGAACCTCCACGACCAGAACTCTGTGCTGCTGCCTCAGGCCAACACAGCTGCCCACCTGAACCTATCTCCATGTTCAGAGGCAGTCAATCTCTGAATCCCCGAGCCAGGAGGCAGCATCAGGGGAAGGCCTCAGCCTCTCTGCCCTGTTGTTGGCCCTCCAGGGGAACTGGTTGGCCACTGTGTGAGAGAAGATGCTGGACTAGAGGGACCCCCGCTGGTCTGATCAAGGAGAGCTTTTATGTTCTTATGTTTCTGATACGCCAATTAAATCTAAATTGCTATTCATTATGGCCACCCGAGTTTGAAACTCTGTCAGAGCACAGGGTACAAGTGGTTGCACAGCTGGGCAAAGTAGTTTCTGAGCCTGTGGAACTCCCTGCTGGAAGAGGAAGAGACTCAAACTTGGTTCTCACATCTGTCGTTAACTCCTTTATTGGCTGTATGCCAGCTTCTATGGGTGTACAGGATGCCAAGGAGAGTTTGTTTTTATGCTTCTAGTATCTTGAGGAGTTTTTTCTTCAGGTACAGTAAGTAAAACAATTCTTGCTGGCATAAAATAGAACTGCCTACTTTAGGGAAAACAGAAAAATTAAGTAGGGTATCCCCATCAATAAAATGTATCGGTGTTTCTGTGTTGCATTTCTGTTAATGATCAAAGCACCTTTGCCAGTTTGGTGTAGTGGTTAAGTGCGCGGACTCTAATCTGGGAGAACCAGGTTTGATTCCCCACTCCTCCACTTGCACCTGCTGGATGACCTTGGGCAAGCCATAGTTCTGGCACAGCTGTCCTTGAAGAAAAAGAGCAGTTTGTGTCAGAGCTCTCTCAGCCCCACCTACCTCACAGGGTGTCTGTTGTGGGGAGGGGAAGGGAAAGGAGTTTGTAAGCCGCTCTGAGACTCCCTTGGGGAGTGAAGGGCGGGGTATAAATCCAGTCTCCTCCTCCTCTTCTTGTTGGCTGTTGTTGGCAGGTGACGAGTCAGGACAAGGCACCCGCAGTGATTGTGAAGGTGCTGGAGAAGCACAACCAGGATCGGGGCCTGGCCCCCAACTATGAGCTGGTGCAGCTCCTGGGCGAAGGCCGAGGTGAGAGCTCGGGAGGCAGGGCTGGTGGGGGGCGGGGGGGGGGACCGCTGGCTGTCGAGTGCCCCCTCTCCGGTTTCTCCTCCCCACACTTGAAGCCTGGTGGAATTAACGTCCGTGGTCTCTGCTTGTGCTCAGTCAGATCGTATTCCCGATGAAACGCTAAGAGTGGAAACAAGAAGGGCCTTTCTCATGTATCATAAAACCGTGAACACACGAGGCTGCCTTGTACTGAATCAGACCATCTGTCCATCAAAGTCAGAATGGTCTTCGCAGACCAGCAGGGGCTCTCCAGGGTCTCAGGCAGAGAAGGGTCTTTCCCATCACTTCCTGCCTGGTCCTTTTAACTGGAGATGCTGCTGGGGACTGAAACTGGGACCTCCTGCATGCCAAGCAGAGGCTCTACCACTGAGCCACAGCCCCTTTTTACATCACGCACGCACCAAGCGGAACTTAGCCAAACCTCAGATCCAAATACATAACTAAAACTAGGCATCTTATACCCTAAATTGCCGGCTGCAGTTCAAAGAATGATTAATTAAGCGGTCCCTAACACGTGGATGAGCCAGGCTGCCTTGCACCTGGCTCCCAGCAGGGAGAAGACACAAGACTTTGGAAGGTGGGCACTGCTAATAAGCGTGAGAGGCCAAAGATTCCCGAGGACAGCTGAACACCGCCCTCTCCCAAGACGCAGGACAACTAAGCACCAGCATATAGCAGAGATGGGGTCACCCCAGCCGATAGAGAAGGCTGCCCTTGTTCTGTTTGGGGAGTGCTTCCCGGGGGCCTCCGGCTCAGCTTGCTGGCAGAGGCCCAGTTGTCATCCAGACGAGGTCTGCGCTTTGGACGGAGGAGCAATCTGGGCAGCGGCCTTTGCAGAAACGCTACTCTCAAATGTGACCCACCCGATAAAACAGCACAAAGGGGAGAGATATGATACTGAGTCGAGCTGAGAGAGGGGGGAGGGGGGCCTGAGTGGCGGGCTTCTGCTTGACCAGGTGGCCCCCCCTTCTTGACGGCTTCCTTTTTGCCCTCACAGAACTGACCTTCCCGCCCACGGCCAACATCTTCTACGCCATGAACAGCTCGAGTCTGGACTTTGTGCTCCGCCGCAAGCGCCCGCTGGACTCAGCCCCACCACTGCCCCCTCCACGGACCCCGGCATCGTGGGGCACAGACGTCCACGCCACTTTCCCAAAGATCAAAGCTACCGGGCGCAAGATCGCCAAGGCCTTCTTCTGAGGCGGAGACTAGATTCTGTGCCTGTCGGCAGCCCTGCTGGCATGAACACGGCATCATCCGGCGACTGGAGCAGGGGCTTACGGGTGGCCACCTTCACTTTGCTGGCTTCCGCGGGGGGCGGAGCAGGCTGGCTTTTCGTGTCCTTTGTTGCAGCTGATGCACCCCTGGATGAACATGGGTTTTCCAGAGGCTTTATGGAACTCAGCAGACTTAGATGAGCTGGGGAAGGAAACGGGGGGCGCACGTAGGGGTTTGGCATTAGAGGGGGGGCACTTTCCTCATAAGCCTCTCCAGGTCCGTACTCTGCTATGTCACTGGGGTGTCTCTCTCCTGCTCTTCCACCGAGGGCCTGGCTTCTGCCTCCCACACTGGGTCCCGGCAGCCATGGCCCACCTCACTTCCTGCCCAGACAGGAAGTGGACTTGGCAGTCGCCTGTTCCTAGGGAGTTAGGGAGTATGTTTCTCCCTGGGGAGGGGGAGACAGTTGCTTAGTCTGTCCCACGTGTGCCAGGGCTGGGGGGGCTCTTCCTCTGTAATGCTTACGCACCGCCATGGGCTGGGTCTGACGGGAGCCATTTCTCAGGGAGTCTCAGCCAGGGGCCGAGATGCAAACTTGCTCTTTCCAACCTTACCCGCCCCACATATGTAGGGGGACGTGTGTGTGTGTGTGCGCCCTCTTCCTGGCTGCAGCTGGAATATCCCTGTGCTTGGCACAACTCTGGATTCTTAACACTAATGTAACAAAGACACTAGGGCCCCGGTGGGGGGGGGGGGGCTGCTTGACCCCTCCCCAGAAATGAGAGCTGCGGAGCCTCCCTCTCGGGAGAGACCGGTGGGTGTCTTGCCTCCTGTGGGTGATCCCCCGTCTCAGAGAGGACTGGGACATGAGGATGGAGCCGACGGCCCTTGGGCCGGCCACCTTGTGTCTGCAAAGGCCGGCTGGGGTAGAAATACTTTTAAGTGAATAAATCTCGCCTTTTCCAGGGGAAGTGTCTGGTCCCTGTCCATCTCGCCCTGGCAGACTGGGTTAGCTGTTCACATTTCTAAAACGTGGGTCTCTCTCTCTCTCACGCTGCCGCCTTGCCGAAAAGAACACCATGTTTTTTATGCAGCTGCTTTTCGGGGTCTTTTCAACAGCCACAGGACACAGAGAAAAGTTTGCTGGTCCCGCCCGGGGGGGGAAAAGCCGCAGAAGCCTTTAAGCCTGTCTAATCCCCCCACTACCACCCCAGCATTTTCTTGATGGCAAAACGGTACCCAGAGGCTGGGGGCGGGCAGAAGAACAAGGCCTCTTCTGTTTCTTAAAAAAAAGCTGTGTCCGGAGGGGGTAGTGGTGACATCCTCCTCTGATCGGAGTGTCTGAGCACGTGCAGAGTGCACCAACCAGCCAAGACCAGCCCACATCAGACTGTCTTTGGGCTAAGCAGCAGAAGTGGAGTTTCCTGTCTGGCCCTCTGCCTCCATCCCTGGCAGAGGCTGCCCTTTGCTGCTGAACGTCCACGGAGCTTCTGCAGACGGAGCCGGGCCTCCTTTAGATGGGCCACCATGTCCAGGGTCCAGGCCTCCCCAGCGACTGCTGCCTAAGCGCCTCCCGCAGGAGATTTTGGCAGGGTCTGGGGGGGGGGGGGGGGGGACTTGCCCTGAGCCACTTCCCTGCAGTCCGGGGGAAGCCATGCTGTCAGTCCCCCCCAGGGCGGCTTGTTATTGCCAGCAGACCGAGCAAGAAGGGGGCGGCCTGGGTCGCACTGACATGGCCAGAAGCAGCTGACCCTCTATGGTCCAGGGAAGCCAAGCAGCCCCCTGGCCCACCACAGGCAAGGACCTGGCCCCCCCTCCAAGTGGGGCAGAGGCTAGCGCCACTCCCGGCATTTCCTGACACCTCCAGCCACCTAAGACAACCTCCTTTCCTGGGGCGGGGACCCCGCCACGCCCAAATCGGGCCCAGGTCTTGTCACGTTCAGAGTGGGAGACTCGAGAGTGGAAGCCACCCACCTGGTGGAGCAGGGGCATGGGTGGGGGAAGCTAGGGGGCACCCAAGAAATACATATGAAGCTGCCTTCTACTGAGTCAGACCACCGGGGGTCCACCAAGGCCCGCCTTGCCGCCTCAGACTGGCCACAGCTTCCGAGGGTCTCAGGCAGAGGTCTTCCCCATCCCCTTCTCTGCAGCCCTTCCAACTGGAGAGGCTGCTGGAGAGCTGAAGAACCAGGGACCTTCTGCGTGCAAAGCTGATGCCCTCCCACTGAGCCACGGCCCCTCCCGTGCAGTGCAGGCTCTACCACAGCCCCCTTCCCCCCCCCCACACACACGCACTGCCACTTCCTCTCCCAAGTCCCTCATTCCAAGGGAGTCTGCTGCTTTAGGGAGCTTTCCCCCTCCCAAGGGGGAGGAGGGTCAGCGCAGAGTGGAGCCCATCTCCCGCCCCATCCCTGGTGGCGGCTAGGAGGCCTGCCGGAGAATTGACCCAACTTTTATTTCAGACAAACAGCAGTACTAACATCTACAGGGGAACGGACAGCCCTGTGCCCCCCCCCCGCCCCCCCACTTGGCACAGTCCCGGGGGGGGGGGGAATCCAGGCGAGCACTCAGGCCTTGACGGCCGCCTTGGCCTGGGACTTCTGGAACTCCTGCTGAAGCCGCGCCAGGCTCTCCCGCTGCTGCTCCGACTTCTTCTCGTACTCCTGCATCTGGCCCTCATACCGCTTGCTGCAAGAGAGAAGGGAACTGAATGAGCGTATGGAGCCAGAGGTCCCGTCAGTGGCTATGAGCCACAAGGTAGAGACAGGAACTCTCAGTCTGGGGGGCAAGGGATGCTCTGCATTCTTGGTGCTTGGGGAGGAGGGGAACAGCGGGAGGGCTTCCTGGCCCCACCGGTGGACCTCCAGAGGGCCCCTGGGGTGCTTTTGGCCACTGTGTGACCCAGAGTGTCGGACTGGAGAGGCCACTGGCCTGACCCAGCATGGGCTTCTCTGATGTTCTTATGCGGCTGCAGCTGTATTGGCACAAACATGAAGCGCAGGTGGGGGACCTACGAGAACATCGCAAGAACTGCACTGGCTAGTTCAGGCCGAGGGTCCGTCTGAGCTGGCATCTTGAGGCTGGCCAGCTGCTTCCAGGAAACCCACAGTCAGCAGCAAGGAAACGGCTTTCCTGCCCGCTGCTATCCTGTGATAGATGACCTCTGAACACAGAGGTGATTGTGTAGTTTGGGGGGGGGGGGGAATAGGGCCAATTCTGTTTTAAACAGGACCTCTTTACATCGTAAATTGACATCAGCCAGGAAGGTGGGAATCTCTGCTCTTTCATCCACTCTCCACTTAAGAAGAACAGAAGAAGATATTGGGTTTATGCCCCGGCCTTCACTACCCAAAGGAGCCTCAGAGCGGCTTACAGTCTCCTTTCCCCTCCCCACAACAGACACCTTGGGAGGGAGGTGGGCTGAGAGAGAGAGCTCTCGAGATCCAGAGAACTTGCACAGCTGATGCCCTGCCCCAGTTTGAGAGCCAGTTTGGTGTAGTGGTTAAGTGTGCGGACTCTAGTCTGGGAGAACCGGGTTTGATTCCCCACTCCTCCACTTGCACCTGCTGGATGACCTTGGGCAAGCCATAGCTCTGTACCAGCTGTTCTCTCAAGGACAGCTTGGGAAAGAGCTCTCTCAGCCCCACCAACCTCACAGGGTGTCTGTCTGTTGTGGGGAGGGGAAAGGAAAGGAGTTTGTAAGCCGCTCTGAGACTCCCGAGTGAGTGAAGGGCGGGATATAAATCCAGTCTCCTTCTCCTCCGCAGCCACTCTTTCCACCACCCACCCCAGCCTCCGGGGGAGGGCGATGCCATCAAGACCGTCTTCCTCGCCACACTGCCGGGTCAGGCTCTGCTGGACGGCCTGACCACTTTAGCTGGGCCTGGTCACTCACCCGAGTCAAAAAGCCCTCCCTAGCTTCAGTGTGGCTCGGAACAGCCAGTCGTCAGCGGAACCCCACCACAGTGGCCATCTCCCCCTCCGAGCCCCACACACACTCATGCCAATCGCCTGTCACCGCCCCCCATCCTTGAGCTGGGTGCCCAGGCTACGAAGAAGAGCCAGTTCTCATTCCTTGCTTTCCTCTACCTGAAGGAGTCCCAGAGTGGCTGACGACTGCCTTTCCCTTCCCCTCCCCACGACAGGCACCTCGCGAGGTCGGCAGGAGGGGCTGAGAGAGTCCCGAGAGGGAACTGGGACTGGCCCAAGGCCACACAGCAGGCTTCAGGTGGAGGAGAAAGAGTCAGGAAGCAAACCCGGCTCTCCAAATTAGAGTCTGCCACCCCTGACCACACTGGCAGGAAGCGTTCCTAGAGGTATGCTCATGGGGAAGAGATTAGTGGCTATTATCCGTGACGGCTGAACAGAACCTCCATGTTCAGTGGCAGGATACCTCCACCAGGGTCAGGCGTCAGCCTTCTGGCCTGGCTTGAATACAAGAAGCTGCTTTCTACTGAGTCAGACCTCCCCACCCACCCCGCTCCATCAGAGTCAGCGGCGTCTGCGCAGGCTGTCCGCGGCTCTCCAGGGTCTCGGGCCAAGGCCTTTCCCATCACCTCCCCAGTGCTCCCTCTGAGCCGTGGAGTCTTCTTGTGAGCAAAAACTCCTACTTTCTGAGCTCCTGGCATTAAAAGTTGTGAGCGAGCGATTTGACTACGGCATACATTAGTTTGCTCTGGAGCCATACCCTTCCAGAGCTGAGACAAAAATGTGTGAGCTGGAGGGTGAAAACCTGTGAGCGGGCTCACACCGATTCAGCTTAGAGGGAACACTGCGCGTGGCCTGCCCGGTCCTTTTCACCCGGGATGCTGCCGCCAGGGATGAGACCGGGGACTTCCTTTGGGCCGGCCGCACAGATCCTCTCCCACTGAGCCACCGCCCCTCCCTCGCTCATCCCCACTTCCCCTCCTGGTCAAGGCTCTGAGGTCGCACTTGAAGCTGGCCGCTCCTGAGCACAGAGACCTGGGTCACCCGGCTGGCCCCTCCAGGAGATGGGAGGCGCTGGACTAGGTGGGGCCCACCTGGGATCCAGGAGGGCTCTCCTAGAATCATAGAGTTGGAAGGGACCTCCAGGGTCATCCAGTCCTCTGGCCGGAGGACCGGCACAGCAGGCATTCCTAGACCGGCCCCTGAGCAAGCCCCCCTCCCCTTCACTGACTCACATTTCTCCTGCAATGTAGTCCAGCCGCTTCCCCACCGTGGCCTTCGCCTCTTCCGTGTCCTGCTTCACCAACACAGGCCCAATCAGCTTGTAGACAGAGTTGGACGAGTCCAGGAGGTCCAGCTCCTAGAGGAGACCAGAGGGGAGGAGGGCGCCATGAGGGGGAGGGCGCAAGGCAAGGGGCAGGGGGCCGCAGCAAGGGGGCAGTCTGGGCACTTACCTCCTTCACAATGTTGTTCTCCGTCAACTGAGCTTCCAGTTTTTGCCGGGAAGTCATGCACTTGCTGAGGTCTGAAACAGGGTAGGGGGGAAATAAATGAGAGAGGGTCTCACCAGCCCCAGGGAATGGCCATTTGCTCCCGAGCCTTAGACCCAGCGGGAAAGGGCAGGTGGGTGCCCCCCCCCCCAAAGGAGCATGGGAGACACCTGGAACCCCAGGAATGGCCCCTTGGGCTTTTGGGAGGCAGGTTCCATACTTTATTATTATTCTCACGGCCCATGGCCAGCACAGACCGAAGCAAACGAGTTTACATAAAACACAGAAAGTGCACACCCATTTGTATGGGAATATTATAATGAAATGTACAAAGACTTAAGAAAAAAGTATTTAAAAGAAAAAGGGAACTTGTAATATTCTTGAGGGGCAAAAGATGCAAAGCCCGGGGGGGGGGGGGGGGGGAGCGACACACACAACGTTCTGACATCCCTCCTTTATCTAAACTTTGCAGAATCTAGAGGCTGCAGCCAAAAACCTGGAGCCAGCGAGCATTAACTTGAGGGTCAGAATCCGCCAAAAGTATATGCCTTCATTCAGAGTCTGGGAGGCCCCTAAACTTCACTGGCACAGGTTGAATAAATTTGGCTCGTATTCCTTTGTAAAGACCCCACCCAAGCAAGGTATGTTTGGGGGAGGCAGGTTCAGGTAAAGCTGGCGCAAGCAGCACCTCTGATGACGGACCCCAAGGTCTTCTGGACCTGGCTCCAAAGGTGGCCCCCAAATGGCTAGAGGCCCTCTGGCCTTCCCAGTGACCCCAAGAGTGCAAGAGGGGGAGGGCTTCTTCTAGGGTCCGGACCTCCCTCCTGAGGGCACCCGGGGTGTTTTTGGCCACTGTGTGACACGGAGCGCGTTGGACTGGAGGGGCCACTGGCCTGAGATCCGCCACTGGCTTCTCTCTGATGTTCTCATGAGGAAGCAGCGGGGGGGGGGGCGGGGGGTGGGGGGGGGGCGGGGGTTACCTTTCTGCAGCTGCTGGTACTTCTCCAGCTCGCCCTGGAGCTTCTTCTGCAGAGCCTCCGCCATGGCGGCCCCCCCCGCGCGCCTGCCCCCGACGAGAGGGAGAGAAGAGACGCTCAGCAGCACGGGAGGACACCCGGGGGAGGGAGAAGGGGGGCTGGGGGAGAAGGCGGCGACCCCCACCCCCCACCCCCCACCCCATTGCAGGGAACTCAGGAGCTGTGCAGCCCCCCAAGTAGGCACAGCGCCCCTCTGCACGGGGGAAGGACGGGGTGGAAACAGGGGGTCACCCCACCCCACCCCCTCCCCTCTTCGACTGGGGGAGAGACACGTGGCTATCCCCACCCCACCCCCGGCCCACTCACGCTGCCCGCTCCAGGCCGGCCCCACGTGACATTCCCCCCCTCCGGCCCGTCGCCATGGAGACCCCCCCCCCCCCCCCGCCTACCGGTCGCCTCCCCGCCGCAGGCAAACGCCGCTCCGGCCACGAGAGACAGGACCGGAAGTGGATGGGGAGAAGAGCCTGGCCGTCACTTCCGCCCGGTTCCAAGATGGCGGCGGCGGCGAGAGGGCGGATGCCCGGGCGGAGCGGCGGCCTGGCTCCGGGTGCTGGGGGCGGGGCTGGAGGGGGCGGGGCGGGTCCTCTGAGAGAGACTCCCGTCTGTTTGCATGCGTGTGTGCGGGGTTGCCAATCCCCAGGTGTGGCCAGGAGATCCCCCTGAATTGCAGCTGATCTTCGGGTGAAAAGAGATCTGCTCCTCTGGAGGAAACGGCTGGGATTGTTCTTATTGATGTATGTACGTTTTTACTATTTTCAACCGCACTAGGCTTTGCATTCAAAGATGGTGATGAACACGTGGAATTCACTGCCCCAGGAGGTGGCGGCGGCTACAAGCACGGACGGCTTCAAGAGGGGACTGGATAAACATATGGAGCAGAGGTCCATCAGTGGCTATGAGCCACAAGGTATATAGATAGGAACTCTCTGTCTGGGGCAAGGGATGCTTTGTTTTCTTGGTGCTCGGGCGGGAGGGAAACACTGGGAGGGCTTCTAGGGTCCTGGCCCCCACTGCTGGACCTTCTGAGGGCACCTGGTATTTTTGGCCACTGTGTGACAGAGTGTTGGACTGGATGGGCCACTGGCCTGATCCAGCATTGGCTTCTCTTATGTTCTTAAGCCCTCCCTCTGTTGCCCCCTCCAAGCACCAAGAATAGAGAGCATCACTTGCCCCAGAGTTCCTACCTATACCTTGTGGCTAATAGCCACTGATGGACTTCTGCTCCAGATGTTTATCCATTTCTCTCTTGAAGCCACCCATGCTTGTAGCTGCCACCACCTTCCTTGACAGTGAATTTCATGTGTCAATCACTCTTTGAGTGAAGAAGTACTTCCTTTTATCTGTTCTAACCCGACTACTCAGCAATTTCATAGAGTGTCCATGAGTTCTTGTATTGTGAGAAAGGGAGAAAAGGACTTCTTTCTCTACCTGCTCTATCTCATGCACAATCTTACAAACCTCAATCATGTCACCCCTCAGCCATTGTTTCAAGCTAAAGAACTTTATCCTTTCTTCGTAGGGAAAGTGTTCCAAGCCTTTGATCATTCTAGTTGAGCTTTTCTGCACTTTTTCCAATGCTATAATATCTTTTCTGTGGTGTGGTGACCAGAATTGCACACAGTATTCCAAATGAGGTTACACCATTGAGTTGTACAGGGGTAAAACTTTCTGAGAGACTTATCTCTTCCAGTACAGTGAAATATGTTAGACCAGACTTCAGATCCTGTTGTTGGTAGAACAGTGAACTTCTTAGAGATAATGATTTTTTAAAAATAAATAAATAAATAAAGCATGCTCTTTGTATTAGGCAAGAATTGGATGAACAGGTGAAAGTTAATCATACAAGTACAGAAAAATGCACACAATAAAAATCAGGTCTACTAACACTTCTCAAACTTAGATAAATGCATAAGCATTACATTTCTCTAAGACTTAGGCAAGTCACTTCTTAAGTTGATAGGCAGAAGGCTATGTACAGTGCGAAGACCAACAGACATGATATGCTCACCCAATATAAAGTCTTTTTTGATCGGAAGCCAACAGTAGAAGGCCTGATTAGACCCTCACACGACACTTTTGATTGAGGTGACAGAGAAAGACAAAATAAAACTTTTCAACTTGATCATGTCATTGTCCTCCAAATAAAACAATTGGACCCTATAGTGATTGTGCAAACGAGTAACTATACTAGGTGGACTAGAATACATCTAGATAACTGCCATTAAATTCTAAAAGCAAGGTTATAAGACAGAAGACAGCTTTTCCTGAACAGAAATTGAACTTTACAGAGGTTTTGAAAATACATAGAATCATATAGTTGAAATGTACCTCCAGGGTCATCTAGTCTACCCCCTGCACAATGCAAGAAATTCACAAATACCTTTCCCCCCCAAACCCCAGTGACCCCTGCTCCATGCCCAGAAGATGGTAAAAAACTTTCAGGATCCCTAGCCAAACTGGCCCCCAAAAAATTGCTTCCTGACCCTAAAGTTGGTGATCAGCATTTCTCTGGGCAAGTAAGAAAGGGCCATGAGAACTAAGCACTGATGTAACACTTCCTGCCCTCCCTCTCATGATCTACCTAAGTAACAATGCATAAACATTCCTAAGTATAATAAAAATCATGAATATGTGACTTATTTGCTTCCCCCTGTGTGCGTCCTTTGGTGGGAAGTAAGGTTGTCACTTCGACAGAACCTTTTCCCACACTGCAGGCATTTGTATGGTTTCTCTCCTGCATGAATTCTTTGATGGGAAGTACAACTGTCACTCCGACTGAAGCATTTCCCACACTCCAGGCACTTATATGGTTTCTCTCCAGTGTGAATTCTTTGATGGGAAGTAAGAATGGAACTTTGACTGAAACTTTTCCCACATTCCAGGCATTTATATGGTTTCTCCCCTGTGTGAGTTCTTCGATGGGAAGTAAGACTGTTACTGCGATTGAAGCTTTTCCCACACTCCAGGCATTTATATGGTTTCTCCCCTGCATGAATTCTTTGATGGGAGGTAAGACTGGACCGCTGACTGAAGCTTTTTCCACATTCCAGGCATTTATATGGTTTCTCCCCTGTGTGAGTTCTTCGATGGGAAGTGAGAGTGTTACTCCGGCTAAAGCTTTTCCCACACTCCAGACATTTGTATGGTTTCTCCCCTGCATGAATTCTTTCGTGGGAAGTACAATTGTCACTCCGACTGAAGCATTTCCCACATTCTAGGCATTTATATGGTTTCTCTCCAGTGTGAATTCTTCGATGGGAAGTAAGACCAGAACTCAGACTGAAGCTTTTTCCACACTCCAGACATCTATATGCCTTCTCACCTCTGTGTATTTTTTGATGGACGTTAAGATTTGAACTCTGACTGAAGCTTTTCCCACACTCCTGGCATTCATATGGTTTCTCCTCCATGTGAACTCTTTGATGGCAAGTAAGACTGAAATTATGACTGAAACTTTTCCCACACTTCAGGCATTTATATATTTTCTTTCTGTTACACAGCCTTCCTTGAATATTAATTACTGTGGTTTCAGTGTAACTTTCCCTAGTTGCAGAGTGCTCATTCCTGTTGTCTCCTTGACATATGTTTTTCCATAGAGAGTCATCCCTCTGTAAAACACCAAAATTATTCCTCCCTTTAGATGGGTGTCTTCCCTCCTCCTTCCTTGGTGCATCCAAATATTCAAACTTCTCTTTCCGATCTGAATATGTATCCTCTTTTTCCATTAGTTCGTGTTCTTTTTGTTCTTTTGCTGACTGCCACATGCCTCCTGCTGAAAGAAAGGGATACCTGGTGTGATGATATGACACTTTCCACAAATCTGGAAAAACAGCCTAGAGGCCAGGTCTACCAATATAGTGGAAAAGGGTGGGTAGACCTGTCCTCCAGAGAACCGGTCTACCAATATAATGGAAAGGGGTAGGTGGACCGGCTCTCTGGAGGCCTGGTCTACCTCCACAGAGGATATTTTCTGTAATGAAATTTGACTTGACTCTGTTTTCTCTAATAATGTTTAGATTATTCTTAATATATAGTTTAAATATAGTTTAAAAGAATTCATTCTGACGTTTTTACAAGGTAATGGAAATAATGTTCTACAAAATTAATTTATGCAATTGTCAAATGCAGACTCACAACTTTAATGCTACCAGCTTTTTTCACTCACAAGGTGGAATTTTTGCTCGCAACACTGTTGAGCTTAGAGGGAACATGCTATGCCACAGGCCCTCCACAATCACAGGCAGCACTGCTCCAGGCTCAGAGGATGGGGGGAGGGGGTAAAACAGGGTCAATAAACGTAACAAATAGCTGTATGCCAAACGTACACCACAATATAGTTTTTCAAAAATCTCTCGGAAGTGACAGTTGTACAAATCATAAAGTCATACAGTAATTTTAACCAAACAATAATCTAATAATCCAGTAGTCTAATAGTCAACGAAGACTCCGGATTGTGTTCTCCATTTCAGTGGTTCTTCATCAGTGGACTGTTACTAGAGTCAAATAACACTAGAGAATTCAGAAAATAGTGTAGACAAGAACAGTTTCTTCCATATTATTCAAAGGGTCTAATGATGGGCTGCCATTCTCAAAAAGGAGCTACTCTCAAATGGCCGGCATGCCTTTTTGAGAATGGGGTTGCTTTGAATAATTTCTCTACCATAAGACACATGCTTTGCAGGTAGAGAGCCAATATCAAGGGCTGGCATCTCTAGCTAAAGGGACCTCTGGCAAAAAACTCTGCCTTCCAGAGTGGACACTACTGAGCCAGACTTGGCATAAGGGCCATAAGATTAGGGAGAAGGAAACTGCCTCTTGTCCTGGGTTGAAGATCTACAGGCACTATTTCAGCATCCACAATTCATCCAAGTTCTTTTCAGGGCGAACTGTGAGGATAAACGAGGCCACAGACATTCACCAGCCCTTGGAAGGAAGCGCAGGCAACACACAGTCCCGAGACAGACATCACAAGCCCCTACCTGCCAATCCCTCCTCTTCATCAGAGTCCAGAAGAAACAGCCCTTCCTCTTCTTCCAGATGGGATATGAGGTCAGGTTTGGCGATCAGAGGTCCTGTTTATCCGGGGGGGGGGGGGGGGAAGCCCACAAAATTAGACTTCTGAAGGGGACGGCAAAGGATGAGATGGTCAGGCAGTGTTACTGATGCAACAAACATGAAGTTGAGGACACTCAGGGGACAGCAGGAGACAGGAGGACCTGGCATGATGCGGTCCATGGGTCACAAAGAGTCGGGATGAAAGCAGGGGTCAGGGAGGCTTTCAGCTAACCCTGTTCCTGTCTCGTGGGGCAGACTGAGGGGAGCTGGCATAACACTGGCTCTTCCCTGCCAAGCGGAGATGGAAATGTCAGCTGAGAGGTAAAAGGACAGAAAAGACAGCTGAGTTCCTTCTCAGCCCAGGGAAGGCCAGGCCCAGGCTGGAGGGAAGCCCCTGCTTAGACTGCCCAGCGCCACCTCCAGACCTGGCACCCCCCGGCCCCTCTCCTGATGCCCTCTCCCTTGGCTCAGGCCCAGGACTGTCAGGCAGGGGCTCCCTCTCGGCACAGAGGGCACAGGACCCTGCCCACAACAGAGGGAGGGTCGCGGAGGGAGGCAGAGACCGGCCACAGGGACCAGGGCAGACAGCCCGCCCACCTCCCTCCTCCTGAAGGGCTTCCTTATTGACACTCCTCACAAAAGGAAGGGGAGACGGCTCCTCCTCACCCAGGGAGGCCACGTTCCCAAAGGTCTCCAGCATGACTTCCTTGTAGAGCGCTCTCTGGGCCGGGCACAGCAGGGTCCACTCCCCCTGGGTGAAACGCACGGCCACCTCCTCGAAGGACACCCCGGCCTGCAAGACGGAGAAGGAAGTGTTTGTTTACTCCCCAGGAAAGCTGGTCCATGGGGGGGGGGGGAGGCAGAAACAGGGAGAGTCAGTTCATAGCGGAAGAGCAGCAGGAAGAGGTGGGGAGAAGAGCCCCCCAGGGACGTCTCCCCCCACCCTCCACAGGAGCATCCTGGAAGGAGAGTGGCCATTCTCAGATACAATGGGTTGGTGTTTATTTATTTATTTATTTTTATTTGGAATTGTATCCTGCCTAGCCAGGACAAACCGGCTCTAGGCAGCTAACAACATATAAAATCGAAATGTGCACCATTAAAATTACCTCCATATATAACAAACAATATAGCATAAAAGCATAACAGATGGCAGCAAAAAATAGCAACAGAACAAAATCCAGCGCCGGACACGGCATCCCGCATATTCCTGGCCGGGGAGGCTTCCACCCTAGATGTATCAGGCCAGCGAGATGTACCAGGCCATACTAGTGGCCATTCCCCCCAGTGGGGGCTCCAAAAGCCTGGCGGAAGAGCTCCACTTTGCAGGCCCTGCGAAACTGCAAAAGGTTCTGCAGGGCCCTGATGTTCTCTGGGAGCTCGTTCCACCAGGAAGGAGCCGCCACCGAGAAGGCCCTATTCCTGGTGGTTGCCAACCTGGCCTTCCTAGGGCCAGGGAGGGTCAGGCGATGTTGCATGCCTGACCGCGGTGCTCTCTGGGGTGTATACGGGCAAAGGCGGTCCCTTAGGTAGGCAGGCCCCTGACCACATAGGGTTTAAAGGTTAATACCAGCACCTTGAACCGGATCCGGTACGCTATAGGCAGCCAGTGCAGCGCCCTCAGCACAGGCTGGATGTGGTCCCTCACCGAGAGGTCCATCAACAACCTGGCTGTGGCATTCTGCACTAGCTGCAGCCTCCGGAGCTGGGACAAGGGCAGCCCCATGTAGAGAGTGTTACAGTAGTCTAACCTCAAGGTGACCATTGCATGGATCACTGTAGCCAAATCATTGCGTTCAGGGTAGGGAACCAGCTGCCTAATCAGCCGCAGATGGTAAAAGGCTGCCTTGGCAGTGCCTGCTACCTGGGCCTCCATGGTTAAGGAGGCATCCAGGAGCACTCCCAAACTCTGGACCCTCGGCGCTGGCACCTATGGCGCCCCCCAAAGGACGCTAGTGGGGTTCCCACCCCTGGACCGCTCCGACACAGGCACAGGACCTCCATCTTTGTTGGATTCAATTTCAATCGGCTCAGCCTGAGCCAGCCTGCCACGTCCTGAAGCGCCCGCTCCAGGTCATCTGGGATGGCTTTGGACCGGCCACCCAACAACAGATACAGCTGGGTGTCATCAGCATACTGGTGACTACCCAACCTGTGCCTCCGGGCGAGAGGGCGCATATAGATGTTAAACAGCATTGGAGATAGCACCGCCCCTTGAGGCACACCGCATACCAGCGGGTGCCTCTGGGACGTCTGCTCCCCCAGCGCCACTCACTGTCCCCGACCTTGGAGGAAGGAGACAAGCCATTGTAGGGTAAGCCCCTGAACCCCCGTGTCGGCGAGGCGGTGGATCAGTAACTGGTAGTAGGAGTAGTAGGAGATTGGATTTATACCCTGCCCTTCACTCAGAGTCCCAGAGCGGCTTACAAACTCCTTTCCCTTCCCCTCCCTGCAACAGACACCCTGGGAGGCAGGTGGGGCTGAGAGAGAACAGCTCTGACAGAGCTGTGGCTTGCCCAAGGTAATCCAGCAGGTGCAGGTGGAAGAGTGGGGAATCAAACCCGGTTCTCCCAGATTAGAGTCCGCGCACTGAACCACTGAGCCAAGCATTTGAGGAAGGGGCCAGAGATGTATGATAAAGGACCAAGTATTTTTTAAAGGACATCTGCCCTCCCCCGGCACCCTCCTTGGGAGCATTTTGGAAGCGGAGTGGCTTTCCTCAGCCGCAGTGGGCTAGGAGCCTTGAGGGGAGGAGGCCGGAGATGTCTAGAGGATAAAGGACTTAAAAGATTTCAGTGGGAAATTCAGTATTGTTATCATAAACATTTGGAGCTGGGCCAGTTCAAAAGTCATGTCCTCATTGTCCTGCTTCTCCTTGGCAGGGCGTGACCCTTTTTCTGCCTTCCCAGCGGGGGACACGAGAATCAGTGGGAAGGGGCCCGATCCTCTGAGCATTACAACAGAGAAGAAAGCTTCCTTATTGTCTGCCGCACGTCTCCCCAAAGATGCCCCCTCCCCATACCTGAGCTGGCTGCATGGCGGCTCTTTCCCCTTCAGCGCACAGAGGAGGCGACGGAGGAGGGGGGTCCCTCCGCTCCTGCCTGGGGGAGAGAAAAAGAAAGAAAGAGGGTGGGAAACCCTTTTTGCTTCACGCACATTCTCCTTGTCGGTCCCTGGAGTGAACCTCTCTCCAGACTGGATTCAGGGCACAATTCAGGATACTGGATTTGATCCTTCAGGGTTCAGGAGCATTTGGCCCCACGTCTCTCCCCTCAACCGGCCATTCTTTATGAGGGGCGGTCCCACCTTCCTTATCCATCCTTCCCCCTCCTCTCCTTGAAATGCTTCCTCTGCCAGCCCATTCCTGGGGGACAAGTCCCTTTCCCTGACTGAAGCCACAACCCCTCCCTCCTCCCCTCTGAGGGATGCCAAGACACCCCCCCCCACCTGCCCTGCCCCCCCAACTCCTTTTAGGAGAAGGTGCTGGGAATGAGGTGGGAGAGACCTGAGCGGATAGGATGGAGTGCCTGACTCCAGGTGGCAGGTGAGAGACGCCGGTTTCGAATTAAATTCTCCCTGCACACAGAAAACTAGCTCTGCAGGGGAAAAGTTTTTGCCCTCTTTGCTTGGGCTGGCCATGATGGTTTTCTGTAGTGGGGAGATACCATCTCATCGAAAGGCCTTTTCTATGGCCCATTATAATATTTTCCTTTAGAGGCGGTAGTGGGCCGCTACAGAAAGACACCAATGGAGAAGGGGATACGATCACACATATTCTGCTTGGTTGTGGGTATTACAATCAAATACGAGCTAGATTTATTCAGCCTATGCAGGAAATAGCTTCAGGTTTCTCAAATACTGTAATAAGCAATGTGCTTCCATCAGATTCTAACTGAGAGATCACGTTGGCGTGTGCAAAAATTTTAACAGCAGCCTACCGAATTCATAAACAGTATGTAAAGGTGTGATATAGATACAGACCGTATGATATTTCATTCTAATTACTTGCAAATGCTTCAGTTTTGTTCTGTCTCTACATCAGTATCTAAATTTCATATTATTGTAGTTATATTTTGATATCTAGTTTTTTATATATCTGGACTGTTTCGTGGTGGTTACAAACTGTAATAAAGCGATGATGATAATGGTAGCAGGGAGATTTCAGCAGAGGGAAGCCCCCCCAAAAAAGTGTCCCTCTGCCTGCCGTCTGAAGGGAAGCTGCCTTGAATCCGTGCATGGAAAAAGCAGGAGAAAGGAGCACAAATCAGCCCTGCCCCCTCTGTCAGCTCAGGTCTCCACCATAGAGGGAAAGGTTTCCCTGCATTCGGCCTGCCCCAACCCCCTGCAGTCCCCCCCCCATCAGTGGACTCTGGCTCGCAGCTATGGTGGGGCTATTGGAGTCTCCGCCCTTCCTTAAAGGGCTCTCCCGCTTCTCAAAGCCCCTCCCCCAGCTTCTTCCCAAAAAGCATTTAAAAGGCCACGTGCTCCCCACTGATCAGCTGAAGGGCCCTTTAAATCTTGCAGCGGGGAGGGAGGGAGAGAACCAGTTTGGTGTAGTGGTTAAGTGCAGAGAGCCAGTTTGGTGTAGTGGTTAAGTGCGTGGACTCTAATCTGGGAGAACCGGGTTTGATTCCCCACTCCTCCACTTGCACCTGGCTGGATGACCCTGGGCAAGCCATAGCTCTGTCCCAGCTGTTCTCTCAAGGACAGTTGTCTCAGAGCTCTCTCAGCCCCACCTACCTCACAGGGTGTCTGTGGTGGGGAGGGGAAGGGAAAGGAGACTGTAAGCAGCTCTGAGACTCCAAGTGAGTGAAGGGCGGGGTATAAATCCAATCTCTTCTTCTTCCTCTTCTCTTCTCTTCATTATGGCAAATGATGGCAGCCCCACCAGGAAAAAAACAGCCCCACAACGCACAAAGTCCTGGCTACGAGCCTGAGTGGACTGTTCCAGTGTTTAAAAAACCATCCATTCTATAGTAATATATTGGTATAGCAGTGGTTAAGACGCTGAACTGCAGACCGGAAGGACACTAGTTCGGCAGTTTGAGACCCGAGTGTCGCCTGATGGAGGGAGCTCCCGTCTCTGGCCCCAGCTCCTGCCAACCTAGCCATTTGAAAGCAAGAAATTGCAAGTAGATAAATAGATACCGCTTCAGCGGGAAGGTAACAGGGTTCCATGCGCCTTGGGCATCGAGTCACGCTGGCCACATGACCTCGGAGAAGTCTTTGGACAGCGCTGGATCTTCGACTTGGAAACAGAGATGAGCACCGCCCCCTAGAGTCGGATTCGACTGGCTTTCAAGCAAGGGGAACCTTTACCTTTACCTGAAGCTCGATAGATGTGTGGTTATACCGACATGGTAGTCGACAGGCAAATTAAAAGCAAAAGCAAAAAACTGACCCACACACCCCATACCCTGAGTCTGCTTTGGCAGGGAGGTAAACATCAAATCAGGTCAATAAATAAAATTCCCCGGGGGAAGGAAAAACAGCTGCATTTGAAAGGGCAGCCCATCCCGCCTTGCTTGGGACATTCAACTCCACCCAAAAGCGACTTTGGGCAAGATCGCAGGAAAGCTCCTCTGCCAGGGGCCCCCGGCGCTGCAGGCAGCAGAGCGCTGCGTGGAAGCAGGAAAGGCGAATCCCCCAAAGCATCAGACCTGGAGCAAATCAGCTGTGGGGAGCAGAGCTGGCAGCCCCTGCCTCCACTTCCCCCAGACAAAGGGGCACAGCGCGGAGAAGGGTCTCCTCCGAAAACTGCCCTTTGCACTCTTCAGATTCTCTTCCGCTGAGGGTCCAGCGACACGGTCCCTGTGCGCTCCTCTTAACACCCATCTGTTCCCAGCCCCCCCCCCCCCCAGCCTTTCCTTCTCCCCCTCAGCCCCTGCGACACCCCCCTCCTTTCTCTCTGCTTTGGGTCTTGCATTGCAGCCCCCAACCCCCCCCCCGCAAAGACTCATTGAGCTCACCAGATGCCCTCTGAGCCCTCCAAGCAGAAGCCCCCAAGATTCACAGGCGCTTTCTTGCAAGGGGCAGGGGAGGGGGAGGAGGAAATGGCAGCCCCCCCTCGCAGCCCGCCCCCCCCCCCATGTGCCCCTCTAGGACTGCAGATCTCTCTCTCTCTCTCTCTCTCTGCCTCTCTCTTTAACCCTTTGAGACAATGCTCGTTTTGTAAAAGAAAAAAAAAAGAGGAAAGGAGACTCGTGTATAAAACGGCACTGATTTCTGCCAATTCCCCAGTCAGGAACCGGGAGCCCCCCCCCCCCCCCCAAGGTGCTGGTACACCACGCTGGTGAGAAATGCCACCCCAAAAAGGCCCCCAAACAATCCCTGCTTGGAGAGCCTTTCAGCCCTTCGAGGGACCCAGGAGGGAAACGGCAGGCAGAGGGTCTGAGAAAAGGGGGACCCCCCGGAACAACGACCGCTCCTCTCCAGGCTGCAGAGCTCGGTTTCTCTGGAGAAAAGGGCTGCTCTGGTTATGGCGCTGCACCTCCACTCCCCCATCCCCCCCCCCCCATGTGGGGGGCCTGCGAGTGACCTTTCCGGGCCGGACTCGGCTTTCTTTGTTTTTGTTTCTTTCCTCCTTTTTGAACATTGCCTTTGCCTTTCCATGGGAAGAAGGAGGAAGTAGAGATTGGCTTTCTACCCCGCCCTTCACTACCCGAAGGAGTCGCAGAGCGGCTGACAATCTCCTTTCCCTCCCTCTCCCCACAGCAGACACCCTGTGAGGTGGGCGGGGCTGAGAGAGCTCTCTTGATAACTGCCCCTGAGAGAACTTGTGACTGACCCAAGGTCACGCCAGCAGCTGCATGTGGAGGAGTGGGGAACCAAACCCGGCCCCAGATTAGAGTCGGCACTCCTAGCCACTACACCAAACTGGCTTTCTAGAAAGGGCCCCTGGAGACTTCTCCCGCCAAAGGAAAACATCCCGTTGACAAGAAGCAATCCTTGAGAGCAAATTAAAAAGCACATGTTGAAAAAACCTCACGTTTCCCCACTGAAAAGCCTTTCCCCTTCAGGCGCGCGCAGCACACAGTCCCCTCTGGAAGGCAGCCCGGCTCGAAGTCCCCTCCGGTTTCCGGGACTCCCGGAGGCATTGTTTCAGGGCGCTTTTACAGTCCTGATGAGGACTAGAACGTTCAAAGAAAAGCTTTGCGTTCTTGCCCTGGCGAACACAGCGAGACCTCAAGTCGGGCTGTCGACTCCAGGTCGGGAAATGTCTGGAGATTCGGGGGTGGGGACCAGGGAGGGCAGAGTATGGGGAGGGGGTTCGGAGCTCAGTGGGCTGTGACGCAACAGAGCCCATCCTCCGCGGGGTCTCTCTTCTCCAGAGGGAATGATCTCGATGTAATTCTGGGAGATCTCCGGGCCCCAGCTGGAAGATGGCAAACCTTCGTGCAGGCGGCAACCTACCGGGCGAGACAGGTCCCCAGCAGAAGAGACGGAGGCCGCAGTTGAGAAATCCAGCCAGCAGAGGTCGGGCTGACACCGGAGAGTCTCCCTTGCGGGGCTGAAGGCGTTTCTGGCGAAGCGGGGTCGCCCTCCTCGGGGCCTGCGCACCCGCCCCAAACCGCGGGATCCGGAGAGCGGGCAAGGCAGGCGGGGGGGGGGGGGGGAAACGAGCCAGGCTGCAGGAGGCGGAGGAAGAGGTCCAAAGAGACCCTGAGCCGCGCTTTCGGGCGCCGACTTTGCTTGGAGCGCAGCGCAGCGCGGGGGGATCCCGGGGGGTGGTGCGGGAGAGCCAGTGTTCCCTCAGAGCTGAGTTTAGTGTGAGCCAGCTCACAGTTCTTTAGCCTCCGGCTCGCACCTTTTCGTCTCAGCCCAGGGAGGGCGGCTGCAAAGCAAACCCATCGATGCAGCAGCCAAATGGCTCGCCCACACAACTCTCATTCTGCGCAGTGGCATCTTTGCTCGCCAGACTCCGCAGCTCCGGGGGGGGGGGGGGGGCATGGGGCCGGAGCCCGTCTTCCTGCTTGCTCCGATTGTTCTGCATATTAGTGCAAGTGGGGGCGGGGGGGGGCGGGGAAGGAAATAAAATTAAAGCAATCCATTCAAGAAACTGAATCGATGAATCCAAGTGGCTTCAGCCTCCGGGGACGGAGGAGGGCGACTTTTCCCTATCTCCACAAGCAGGCATATTTACCCCCCCCCCCCTTTCCGGGCTGGCTGGGATGGGCAAGTCTTCCTGCCGCTGCAGCCGAAACGGCGACGGAAGCAGGAAGAAGCCCCCCCCCCCGTCCCCTCCTCTCCAACAGCCACCGGGTGCGCACGGAGGAGCAGAGCTGCCGCCTTCCCAGGCGTCCGGGAGGGCAGGGCAGGGCAGGGCTGGGACCTCCGGGAGAGGAGCGGGGAGGGCAGATTTGGAAGGGGGACGGAACCTCCCCACCCCCGGCTCCCGGCCTGCGAGTCACTGAGACGTAGATAGGAATGTGGGGGGCGGGGGGGGGTGCATTGTGGTATGCAACAGAGGAGAATGCGAGGTGAAATTTGCTGGGGGACAGGGTAGAAGCTGGACGGGCATTAAACGAAAAAACAACCACAACAACTGTAGGATGCATTTTTAGACACTCGAGAACGATGTTTTAGAGACGAGGACGCGGGACTTTCGCGTCTTCATTGAGCCTTTCCATGTCAAAATGTCTCCGGAACGGGCAATGAACAAAATTTGAGTCCATAAGAATGTAAGAGAAGCCAGTGTTGGATCAGGCCAGTGGCCCATCCAGTTCAACACTCTTGTGTCATACAGTGGCCAAAAACACCAGGTGCCCTCAGGAGGTCCACCGGTGGGGCCAGGACACCAGAAGCCCTTCCACTGTTGCCCCTGTCCCCAAGCACCAAGAAGACAGAGCATCACTGCCCCAAACATAGAAACGTAAGAGAAGCCAATGTTGGATCAGGCCAATGGCCCATCCAGTCCAACGCTCTGTGTCACACAGTGGCCAAAACAAATGGTAGACTGAGGAAATAATACCTTTGGCAGACTGTACATTTGTCTTAATACACATTTCAAATTGGGTTAAAGGTCTATCCATAACTGAAATTATTTCAGGATTATAGAGAAAGTGTCGTATTTGAGTATATTGCATCCATGGGATATTAAATCAGAATTTTTGTTCCAGTTGTTGTTTAGAAAGCATGTGTTGTTTAGTGCAGAGGTCACCTAGACGAAATAAACCTTGTGCTATCCAGGCTGCAAAGGCTGATGTGTCCATACCTGGTTGAAACCAGGGTTGCCCTATAAAAACTGTCAGTTCAGGAGATAAAACGCACATTCATTAATCAGGAGTTCCTAATTCGTGGCTTGGCTTCATGGGTGAGTGTTGATTTGACTTCCCTCTTTATTCCAACAGGAGATGACAAGAAGTCAGTTGGGGAGTTTCTGGGCTTCTCATTGGAAAAAGCCCAGAATGAACAAGCCAAAGAAAACTTCAGGAATGGAGCTGAACCACAGAGGCAGGAAGGAAGCCATACAGTGAAGATGCGGGTGAAGCCCATTCCTCACCAAGGAGGGGGCTTCCATGAAATCCCAGTCCACAGCCATCTCCAATGGACTCATTCAGGAGGGAAGGCATTTATCTGCTCCAATAGTGGAACGACATTTTCCAGTGGAAGAAAGGGTAATGTTTGTTTACGAAACCACAGTATAATGAAGGCATGTAAATGCTGGTACTGTAGAAAGTACTTCAGATTACAGACCACAGCTTCTTTTACACCAAAGAATCTACACAGGGGAAAAACCTTTTGAATGCTCAGACTGTGGAATGCAATTCAGTCAGAGTAGCCATCTTCAGCTGCATCAAAGAATCCACACAGGGAAAAAACCTTTTGAATGCTCGGAGTGTGGGAAGAGATTTGTTAGGAGTTGCCTTCTTCAGCAGCATCAAAGAATCCACACAGGGGAGAAACCTTTTGAGTGCTCATTGTGTGGAAAGAAATTCAGTCAGAGTGGCAGTCTTCAAGAGCATAAAAGAACCCACAGAGGGGAGAAACCTTTTGAATGCTCAGAGTGTGGAAAGAGATTCAGTAGTAGCGGCCTTCTTCAACGGCATAAAAGAACCCACAGAGGGGAGAAACCTTTTGAATGTTCAGAACGTGGAAAGAGATTCATTGAGATAGGCAGTCTTCAAAAGCAGTGAAGAGTCCACAGATGGGAGAAACTTTGAATGCTCAGATCCAGGGTCCAGTGGGGTAAAGGAAGACCATGCTCCCTCGTTTGCTTCCATGCAGACTGAGCTCCATTCTTGCCACCCTAACAAGGCAAAAGGACTTCCCAAAGGAGACAGAAATGTGGAGAGGTAGCACCTGAAAAACCAAGCAAATTTCCCAGGGCTGAAGCTTTGATAGGTCAAAGCTCATTTGGTCAGGCAGAAATGAGAATGAAGATCCATCAGGCCTTATGGCACCTCTGCTTCCTGCTTCCCAATGGCCCTTCTGGGCAACCCCCCTCCTGCCTTCTGATATGGAAAGAATACCTTTGGATTAAGAAACAAATCTGTAAAAATAAAAGATAAGATAAAAGTCATATAATCAGAGATAGTCTACACAATACCTGGGAGACTACAAGAAGAATTAGCCCTACAATATCACCTGTAGTGTCACCAATCGATGCATATTATAATAGGTATGAGAATGACCTCATAATGTATAAAGGTAACTGTAACTGAAACACAGATATGCTGCCATGGCAGGTGTATGGGGAGGGCGAGGACTGCTGAAACATGCCATCTGCATCCCTTTGGAATGTTGCTTTCTGATTCTCACACAATGTCTTATCTTAGAGTTGCTGTAAGTGTCCTTGAAGCTCGGCCCGGCCCACTTTGCTGGGAACCTGCGCTCGTTATTCTAGGAGCGCTTTATTACTTTGCTCATTGGTCCATATGCATCAGGGCCCCCCTTTGAATTCTGTATATATCCCCGTTTTCCCGCCTGAACTCCAGTTCTGACACTAATGGTGTAACCAGATGACTTGCTCTTGACTGCTCTCAATAAACTCAAACCTACTTAAGGAATGTTGTTGAGGCTGATTGTTTCAGGACTCTGATACCAGCCAAGTAAATAAAGAATCGACTAAAGAATTTCAACAGCAGTGGAAGGCTTTCTACTCATATTATGGGTAGAGACTGAGAAGAAAAGATATAATTTACTAGAAATGTTATGGTTAATTGAGACTCATTCGATACAGGTAAACAAATAGGGAAGTGTGAGAGAATATATTCAATGTTAGTAGTTTTTTAACTTTATTCTTTTTTTATCTAAAAAAAATATTATTTCACTAATATTGACATATTTTCCCCTCTGATGTAAGTTACTGCTTAACTGAAATTAACTAATAGTTGAGGATTGTTTTGTTATCAATTCTAATGTACTATTATCTCCTTATATTCAAGGTGGAATTTATTTTCATATGTTTAATGCTTTTGTACCCCACCTCCCTTTTTTCTTCTCGACCCCCTTTAATTCCTTTTTTTAAGGGAGGGGGGCTATTTTAACATTTGTGTGTGTGTGTGTGTGCGTGTGTGTGTGCCTGGAAGTCATGATGTCCTCTAGGGACTCCTACTGGGCATGGACGACATTCAGAGAAGTGGCTTGATATCGCCTGCCTCTGCCTTCCTGGCCCTGGTATTCCTGGGAGGTCTCCAATGCAAATACTTGCCAGTTTTGGCACTGTTTCACCCAGACTATCCAGGTCAGAGCTGTATTTCCTTTTTAAGAATTAAATTTAAAAAGTAACACACACAAACGTCAATCTGAGCTGCTTGGGAGAAGTCTGGAATAGAAATGGGATCATTTCCCTCCACCAGATGGGACTCCAGTATTGAGGTACTACTGAGGGAGAAAAAGCTCTCCAGTTGAACCGGTTCATACACTGTGAGTCACTGGAGCGAGTGTCGTTCTCCATGCCAGGAAGGAAGGCCGAGGAGCTCTGTTGGATCAGACCAAGAGCCAGTTTGGTGTAGTAGTTATGTGTGCGGCCTCTAATCTGGGAGAACTGGGTTTGATTCCCTGCTTCTCCACGTGCAGCTGCTGGATGACCTTGGGCAAGCCATAGTTCTGTCAGAGCTGTTCTTGAAAGAGTTCTTCTTGAAAGAGCTCTCTCAGTTCCACCTCCTTCATGGGGGGTGTCTGTTGTGGGGAGGGGAAGGGAAAGGAGTTTGTAAGCCGCTCTGAGACTCCAAGTGAAGGGAAGAAGAAGAAGAGATTGGATTTATATCCTGTCCTTCACTCACTTGGAGTCTCAGAACGGCTTACAAACTCCTTTCCCTTCCCCTCCCCACAACAGACACCCTGTGAGTTAGGTGGGGTTGAGAGAGCTCTGAGACAACTGTCAATAAGAGAACAGCTGGTAAAGAGCTATGGCTTGCCCAAGGCCATCCAACCAGGTGCAAGTGGACGAGTGGGGAATCAAACCCGGTTCTCCCAGATTAGAGTCCGCGCACTTAAACACGGGCAGGGTATAAATCTAATCTCCTCCTCCTCCTCTTCTTCTGTAGCCCATCTAGTCCGACAACCTGTCTCACACAGAGGCCAACCAAGGCATAGAGGGCGAGGCCTTTCCCCGATGTAGCCTCCTGGCTCTGGGATTCAGAAATTTAGTGCCTCTGAGTGTGGAGGTTCCCCATAGTCCCCATGGCTAGTAGCCACTGATAGACGTATCCTCCATGAATCTTATCTAATCCCCTTTTCAAACTGTTTATTCCTGTGGCCAAGACTACATCCTCTGGCAGCAAATTCCACATTTTAATCACTTTGTCTGAAGTAGTATTTCTTTTTGTCTGTTCTGAATCTACTGCCCATCAACTCCATTGGAGGCCCTCAAGTTCTATTATTTTGGGAGGGAGAATGAGAAAAATTTCTCTTTGTCCACTCTCTCCACCCCAGGCATAATTTTATAAACCTCTCTCATGTCCCCCCCACCCTTTAGTCATCGCTTTTCTCCAATGAAAAGTCCCAGACTCTTCAGCCTTTCCTCCTAGGGAAGGTGCCCCAACCCCCTCCTATACTTTTTCCGGCTCTGCGATATCCTTTTGGAGATAAAGGGACCAGAACTGTACACAGTATTCCAAATGAGGCTGTATCATAGTTCTATACAGGAGCATTACAATATTGGCCGTTTTAATATCAATCCATTTCCTAATAATCCCTAACACAAGGTATGCCTCTTTCACTGCTGCAGCCCACTGGGTTGACACTTTCATTGAGCAATCCACTACGCTATGCTGGGGGTTATTAGGAAGAGAATTGAAAACCAATCAGCCAGTAACATAATACCCCTGTATAAATCGATGGTGTGACCTCATTTGGAATACTGTGTGCAGTTTGGTCGCCACACCTCAGAAAAGATATTATAGCACTGGAAAAAGTGCAGAAAAGGGCAACTAGAATGATAAAAGTGTCGGAACACTTTCCCTATGAAGAAAGGTTGAAGCGCTTGGGGCTCTTTAGCTTGGAGAAATGATGGCTGAGGGGTGACGTGATCGAGGTTTATAAGATTATGTGTGGGATAGAGCAGGTAGAGAAAGAATTACTTTTCTCCCTTTCTCACAATACAAGAACTCGCGGGCACTCCATGAAATTGCTGAGCAGTCGGGGTAGAACAGATAAAAGGAAGTCCTTCTTCACCCAAAGAGTGATTAACACGTGGAATTCACTGCCACAGGAGGTGGTGGTGGCTACAAGCATGGACAGCTTCAAGAGGGAATTAGATCAACACAAGAAGGGGGACCCGCAATACTCGTGGGGGGGAGTATTCCCCACAATTCCCGGCCTGCAGAAGCAGAAGGAGGAAGCGGCAGCAGGTAAGCCTTCCCCCCCCCCCCCGGCACCGGGGCTGTGCGGCTCACACCTGCTGGCCCACCAAGCCTTTTCCCACCCCCTCCCACTCCCCAGCAGTGGCAGCGAGACCCAAGGCCTGCCAAGCCTTCTCCCACCCCCTCTCCCTCCAAGCAGCTTCTCCCACCCCCCACAGGCATTGATGAGGCCTGAGCTGCTCTCACCAGGCCTGCTGATTCCCCCTCCCCCCCAGCTCTGGCAGCAAGGCCCAAGTGGCTGAGAGTTCCCCACCACCACCTCCCGGCTCCGATGGCGAGTCTCAAGTGGCTCTCAGCCACTCAGGCCTGCCGATTCCCCCACCCACCCCCAGGCTCTGGCGGCAAGGCCCAAGCGGCTCTCAGCCACTTGGGCCCGCCAATCTCCCCTCCTACCCCCACCCCCCCGGCACTGGCAGCGAGGCTTGGACACCTCACCTCCCAACCGCCGGGCTGCTGCAGTTCCCAGAGCGTTCACTGCGCATGCACCGTGGTAGATATTAGTATATAGCAGATATTAGTATATAATGGAGGGGGCACCTTGGCTATTAGTATATAGATATGGAGCAGAGGTGCCTCAATGGCTATTAGCCACAAGGTATAGATAGGAACTCTCAGTCTGAGGCAAGTGATGCTCTGTATTCTTGGTGCTTGGATGGGGGGAGGGCCCACAGTGGGAGGGCTTCTGGTGTCCTGCCCCCACTGCTGGACCTCCTGAGGGCACCTGGTGTTTTTGGCCACTGTGTGACCCAGAGTGTCGAACTGGATGGGCCACCGGCCTGATCCAACATTGGCTTCTCTTATGTTCTCTTATGACCTTTTCCGCTCTCAGTCTCAGCAAGTTCAGGCCCCATTATCTTCTCTACTTGAAGCTGGGTGTGTGTTTTTTCTCTCCCAATTGTTAGGCACAACACCTGGTCTCTGTTTGAATTACGATGGGGAAATGAGCTAAGAGACCATTTGTGTGATAGGTGCACAAGCTGGGGATTGAACTCCAGCTATACTAGAGTCAGCACCCAGCACCCAATCTGAGGCCATGTGCCTTGATGGATATAGACATCTGAAAACAATGCAGACCAATGGGAGGCCTTGAGGGGCTTGTCCCAGTTGAACACAAAAGATCACCTTGACCAATCAGGGGTCTCAGGAGGTGTGGCACCAGGAAGGGTGTTACCAATGAGCTTTCCGAGGGGCAGAGTCTGGATTCACATGATAGGTTTAACCTGGTGCTGGATGACTGCACAGGAGTTGGCTGAATGGGTTTGATGACCACTGATGCTTGGGCCAAGGCAAATTGAATAGCTTCCCAGATTTAGACAAAAGGTTGAAAATGGGTCTCTTATAGACCCCAGGAAGGATTATTAATAATTTGAATGTTTGATTAGTTATCTTGGTATCCTGAGGGATGGGGCAGGAAGACAAAGGAGTTTTCACATAGGTATATAGGGCTGCCAAGTCAGCCTGGGGGGCGGGGGATCCCCCGCTAAAGGGGTTCCCAATCCGCCAGCCAGCATTTGGCCGGCGGGGGGAACCCCGCCCCCGACGTCGTCCAGTGAGGATGACGTAATGATGGCCCCGGAAGTGACGCAGCACGTTGGGGGCGTTGTCAGGGCGATGCTCTGGCAATCACCCCAAAACGGTGAGTTTTCAAGACTTGGCAGCCCTATAGGTATAAGAGTCAAAAAAGGGACTACATGCAGAGTTGGAGACAGAAGGGCTGTTCACCGGGTGGCTACTGAATAGCTTATTTATTTATTGAACTTCTACCCCGCCCTACCAGCCAAAGCTGGCTCAGGGTGGCTTACATGAAAACAAATACTTACATTAAAACATAAATTACGATTAAAACAATTCTAAAACTATAATAAAGTGGTGATAGTCGTTGTCCATAAACAGTAGCAACCATCATTCACAGTTCTCACAGTGTTCATTTTGATTGTCCTTGCAGTGCTTGCAGATACAATGAAGATACAATACCTGGGGGAACCTGCTTATGCATATCTTGCTGGGTGGGGGAAGAAGACCGGAGATTTGCTATGAGGGCTGCCTTGTGCAAACCTGAAAATGGAGACCCTTTTTTCAGACCTTTGGCTTGCTCACTAGCTTAGGTGAGCAAGAGGTGCTAAAAACAACAAAAAGGGGTTCTTTTCTTATATTCAAAGTAAGAAAAAGAGCAAGAACATGGTAGGCCTATTGTGGAGACAGGAAAGTGAAATTGAAACAGGTGATGAAGAGAGGGCAAAACTACTCAATTCCTACTTTTCCTTAGCTTAGGATTGGCATAGGGGTAGTACAGAAACACCTAGTTTCTTTAAATGAAACTAAGTCCTTGGGGCCAGATGAGCTACATCCAAGGGTACTAAAAGAACTCACGGATTTAATTTCTGAGCCTCTGCCCATTATTTTTGAGAATTCTTGAAGAATAGGTGAGGTGCCAGAAGACTGCTGGCAGGCAAATGTTGTACCCATCTTCAAGAAGGGGAAAAAGGAAGATCTGGGTAACTACTGACCTCTCAGCTTGACGTCTAAACTTGGGAAAGTTTTAGAACAAATCATCTAACAGACAGTCCTTGAGCATTTAGAAAGGATGGCTATGATTACAAAGAGCCAACAAGTCATGTCAGACTAACCTTATCTCTCTTTTTTAGAAAGTTACTACCTTGCTGGATCAGAGGAATAATAATAATTATTAATTCATTTATTAATCGCAAGGACATAAGCTGGGATAGGGCATTTAATAAATACTACTTCAGACAAAGTGATTAAAATGTGGAATTTGCTGCCAGAGGATGTAGTCTTGGCCACAGGAATAAACAGTTTGAAAAGGGGATTAGATAAAATTCATGGAGGATACGTCTATCAGTGGCTACTAGCCATGGGGACTATGGGGAACCTCCACACTCAGAGGCACTAAATTTCTGAATCCCAGAGCCAGGAGGCTACATCGGGGAAAGGACTCGCCCTCTATGCCTTGGTTGGCCTCTGTGTGAGACAGGTTGTCGGACTAGATGGGCTACAGAAGAAGAGGAGGAGGAGGAGATTAGATTTATACCCTGCCCTTTACTCGGAGTCTCAGAGCAGTTTACAAACTCCTTTCCCTTCCCCTCCCCATAGCAGACACACCGTGAAGGAGGTGGAACTGAGAGAGCTCTTTCAAGAAGTGCTCTTTCAAGAACAGCTCTGACAGAACTATGGCTTGCCCAAGGTTATCCAGCAGCTGCACATGGAGAAGCAGGGAATCAAACCCAGTTCTCCCAGATTAGAGGCTGCACACTTAACCACTCTACCAAACTGGCTATTGGTCCGATCCAGCAGGGTTCCTCGGCCTTCCTTCCTGGCATGGAGAATTGTGGTTCAACACTCACTCCAGTGACTCACAGTGTATGAACCAGTTCAACAGGAGAGTTTTTTCTCCCTCAGTACTGCCTCGGAGCCCCATCTGGTGGAGGGAAATGATCCCATTTCTATTCCAGACTTCTTCCAAGCAGCTCAGATTGACGTTTGTATGTATTTCTTTTTAAATTTAATTCTTAAAAAGGAAATACAGCTGTGACCTGGATAGTCCGGGTTAAACAGTGCCAAAACTGGCAAGTTGTCATCTAATGCTGCCATCTCCTGCTCGGGAAGTGGGATGTCTGTCCCTTATGACATCAGGACTGTGGAATGTTATACTTCTCATGGCTTGCTTATTGCTCCCTGTGCCGTTCTGACCTTGGAAGACTGCTGGTGCCTGCCTATGTAATGTTTCTTTTGTCTGCCTCTGGTTCTTCCCGCGTTTTCCTTGGGAACCTTGGGCCAGTATTTGAGTGCTTTTTTATTCAGTTTTATGACTGGTTACAAGCCATCGCCACACCCCTTTTGAATTCTGTATAACTATCCTACTTGGGGTCGTGCTAGCCATTACTGACACAAGAAGTGCAGATGACCATAGCAGACCTTTCTCAATAAAGCATTCCTGTATAAGGACACTTGTTGATGACTGACTCTGTAGGACTGTCACACAAGTATTTGCATTGGAGACCTCCCAAGAATACCAGGGCCAGAAAATCAGAGGCAGGCAATATCAAGCCACTTCTCTGAATGTCGTCCATGCCCAGTAGGAGTCCCTAGAGGACATCATGACTTCCAGGCACACACAAACACACACACACAAATGTTAAAATAGCCCCCCTCCCTTAAAAAAAGGAATTAAAGGGGGTCGAGAAGAAAAAAGGGAGGTGGGGTACAAAAGCATTAAACATATGAAAATAAATTCCACCTTGAATATAAGGAGATAATAGTACATTAGAATTGATAACAAAACAGTCCTCAACTATTAGTTAATCTCAGTTAAGCAGTAACTTACATCAGAGGGGAAAATATGTCAATATTAGTGAAATAATATTTTTTTTAGATAAAAAAAGAATAAAGTTAAAAAACTACTAACATTGAATATATTCTCTCTCACTTACCTATTTGTTTAACTGTATCCAATGAGTCTCAATTAACCATAACATTTCTAGTAAATTATATCTTTTCTTCTCAGTTTCTACCCATGATATTAGTAAGCCTTCCACTGCTGTTGAAATTCTTTAGTCAGTTCTTTATTTACTTGGCTGGTATCAGAGTCCTGAAACAATCAGCCTCACTGGTATCAGAGTCCTGAAACAATCAGCCTCAACAACATTCCTTAAGTAGGTTTAAGTTTATTGAGAGCAGTCAAGAGCAAGTCATCTGATTACACCGTTAGTGTCAGAATGGGTTCAGGCAGGAAAACGAGAATATATACAGAATTCAAAGGGGGCCCCTGATGCATATGGACCAATGAGCAAAGCAATAAAGCGCTCCTAGAATAACGAGCGCAGGTTCCCAGCAAAGTGGGCCAGGCCGAGCTTCAAGGACACTTACAGCAACTCTAAGATAAGACACTGTGTGAGAATCAGAAAGCAACATTCCAAAGGGATGCAGATGGCATGTTTCAGCAGTCCTCGCCCCCTCCCCCCCACACACACCTGCCATGGCAGTGTAGCTGACAGCTGGTTAGTTAGTCTGCTAAGCTGTCTCTCCAAATCTCTTTATTAGGACACTCTTCTATTTTCGGTTACTAATATTACTCTAGCTGCAGTAGGAATGTATTTAAATAAGTCTTTGGAGATTTTTTCAACGTTGCCCATAATTATTCCCAATAACATAGTCTTTGATTTCATAGGGAATTTAATTCTTAAGATTGTCTGAACATCTACATGGATTTCTTTCCAGTATCTCCTCATCTTTTTGCAAGATGTAAGAAGTATCATCTACCTATTTACATTTCCAACAAATCCCTTTGTTGTTCTTATCCATCTTTTCAATGTCTTTTGGGGGTAATGTACCAATGATAAAGCATCTCATACCAGTTTTCTCTTAGTGCTTGACAAGCTGTGAACTTTATATATTTCATCCATACATTTTCCGATTGTTGAAAAGATACCTCTTCACAAAAATTCTACATCCGTTTTATCATACACATTTTGACTTGTTCCATCTCTGTATCAAACTGAAGTAATAATTTATAAATTCATCCAAGTAGGTGATCTTTTTGTTGTATAATTATCTTTTCAAATTCAGCCAGGTCTCTTATTCTACCTTTTTCTGAGTAAACATCTTTCTTAAGTCTAGAAATAGACTAGCCATTGTATCTTCTTCCCTTCTTCTTTGATGGCTGGCCAGAATTTGATTTTTCCTTCTGAAGTTATCATATCTTTATAGATTATGAAGACAATATTTCCCCCCTCATATCTATTATTGGTTAAAATACAGGTGATATTATAGGGCTAATTCTTCTTCTAGTGTCCCACATATTGATAATATGAGTTTTATCTTATCTTTTATTTTTCCAAGTTTGTTTCTTAATCCAAAGGGAACTGTGCAATCCGTCATCCAGATCTGATGCTTTTAGTTTTATTAATGTATCATTTGGATTTTTTTTCTTATTCATTCTACTCTTCCCTTTCCTCTCCTTTGCTGCTTCCTGTCCTTGGGGATTTTGATCCAATCCAATCCAATCCAATCCAAACCAGCTGCTTGGTGGTACAGTTTATTTGTTAGGTACTACTAAGCCTTCTCTTTTTTCCTCATCCTGTTGTATTTAAATCTAATTCTTGTTTTTTTCCATTCCATATTAACATATTTATTGATTTCTGGCCAGTCCACCAAAGCCTTTTCATGTATATTAATCAGTATCATCTGAAACAGAAAACTGAATTTTGGCAATACCTTCATTTTTATTGCAGAGATTCTTCCCAGTCACAATCAGTTGTGGATCTTCAATCTCATTTCTGCCTGACCAAATGAGCTTTGACCTATGAAAGTTTCTACCTTGGAAATTTCCTTCGTCTTTCAGGTACTACCTCTCTACCTTTCTGTTTCCTTTGGGAAGTCTTTTTGCCTTGTTATGGTGGCAAGAATGGAGCTGGGACCACTTGTAAAAAAATGACGGAGTGTGGCCATCCTCCACTCCACTGGGCCCCAGCTCTCAAATATTCTCCCCACTGTGGATTTTTTGATGCTTTTGAAGATGGCAACTCTCACTGAATATCTTTCTGCACTTTGAGCATTCTAAAGTTTTCTCCCCTGTGTGGGTTCTTTCATGCCTTTGAAGACTGTCACGCAGACTGAATTAATTTCCACACTCTTCAGCATTTATAAGGTTTCTCTGCTGTGTGGGTTTTTTTGGCAGAGTTGAAGATTGCCACTGGAATTAAATCTCTTTCCACACTCTGAGCATTCTTACGGTTTCTCCCCTGTGTGGGTTCTTTGATGGACCTGAAGAGTGCTACTCTGACTAAATCTCTTTCCACACTCTGAGCATTCAAAAGGTTTCTCCCCTGTGTGGGTTCTTTGATGGAGCTGAAGAGCGCTACTCTGACTAAATCTCTTTCCACACTCTGAGCATTCAAAAGGTTTCTCCCCTGTGTGGGTTCTTTGATGCAGCTGAAGATGGCCACTCCTATTAAATCTCTTTCCACACTCCGAGCATTCAAAAGGTTTCTCCCCTGTGTGAGTTCTTTGATGGACTTGCAGATTGCCACTCCTATTAAATCTCTTTCCACACTCTGAGCATTCAAAAGGTTTCTCCCCTGTGTGGGTTCTTTGATGGAGCTGAAGAGCACTACTCTGACTAAATTTCTTTCCACACTCTGAGCATTCAAAAGGTTTCTCCCCTGTGTGGGTTCTCTGATGCAGCTGAAGATGGCCACTCCTATTAAATCTCTTTCCACACTCTGAGCATTCAAAAGGTTTCTCCCCTGTGTGAGTTCTTTGATGGAGCTGAAGAGTGCTACTCCGACTGAATCTCTTTCCACACTCTGAGCATTCAAAAGGTTTCTCCCCTGTGTGGGCTCTTTGATGCCTTTGAAGACTGCCACTCTGACTGAATCTCTTTCCACACTCTGAGCATTCAAAAGGTTTCTCCCCTGTGTGGGTTTTTTCATGCTGTTGAAGAATCCTGTTAGTACTGAATCTCTTTCCACACTCTGAGCATTCACATGGTTTCTCCCCTGTGTGGGTTCTTTGATGGACCTGAAGAGTGCTAATCTGACAAAATCTTTTCCCGCACTCTGAGCATTCAAAAGGTTTCTCCCCTGTGTGGGTTCTTTGATGGGGTTGAAGAGTGCTACTCCGACTAAATCTCTTTCCACACTCTGAGGATTCAAAAGGTTTCTCCCCTGTGTGGGTTCTTTGATGGAGTTGCAGATTGCCACTCCTATTAAATCTCTTTCCACACTCTGAGCATTCAAAAGGTTTCTCCCCTGTGTGGGTTCTTTGATGGAGTTGCAGATTGTCACTCCTAATAAATCTCTTTCCACACTCTGAGCATTCAAAAGGTTTCTCCCCTGTGTGGGTTCTTTGATGGAGTTGCAGATTGTCACTCCTAATAAATCTCTTTCCACACTCTGAGCATTCAAAAGGTTTCTCCCCTGTGTGGGTTCTTTGATGGAGCTGAAGAGTGCTACTCCGACTGAATCTCTTTCCACACTCTGAGCATTCAAAAGGTTTTTCCTCTGTGTGGGTTCTTTGATGCCTTTGAAGACTGCCACTCTGACTGAATCTCTTTCCACACTCGGAACATTCAAGAGGTTTCTCCCCTCTGTGGGTTCTTTGATGGAGCTGAAGAGTGCTACTCTCACTGAATCTTTTCCCACACTCTGACCATTCAAAAGGTTTTTCCCCTGTGTGGATTCTTTGTTGTAAAAGAAGCTGTGGTCTGTATCTGAAGTACTTTTCACAGTACCAGCAGTTACATATCTTCAGTATACTGTGGTTTCGTAAATAAACATTACCCTCTCTTCCACTGGAAAATGTCATTCCACTCTTGGAGCAGATAAATGCCTTCCCTCCTGAATGATTCCATTGGAGATGGCTGCGGACTGGGATTTCATGGAAATCCCTCACCCTCCCCAAAACTCCTTGGTGAGAAATGGACTTAACCCGCGTCTTCACTGTATGGCTTCCTTCCTGCCTCTGTGGTTTAGCTCCATTCCTGAAGTTTTCTTCAGCCTGTTCATTCTGGGCTTTTTCCAGTGAGAAGCCCTGAAACTCCCCAACTGACTCCTCGTTATCTCCTGTTGGAATAAAGAGGGAAGTCAAATCAACATTCACATGTGAAGTCAAGCCTCCAATCAGGAACTCCTGATTAATGAGTGTGCATTTTATCTCCTGAGCTGCCAGGTACAACCTTTCGTTAGCCAGTCCCTCCAATAGAGCTTTTTCTATATTTTGACTATCCCTCCCCTCCCCAAATATGCCACAAAGGTAGCAAAGATCTGTTTCTTTGCCCTTCACATTTGCCTTGCAAAGAAGGTCTTTGGATGATGAAATACAAAAATTGATGATGAAATACAAAAATTGATTGTAATTTCTAGTCCTGTGATTGTTTCCTTCCAGGTGTGATGAGACAGAAGAGGAGCTGGTCTTTAGAGTCCAATAACACATATCTGCTGGGCTTGGGGGAGAAGTCAGGATCTCACCAAGCGAACCCTACTACCACACAACGGCTTCAAGAGGGAATTAGATAAACATATGGAGCAGAGGTCCATCAGTGTCTATTAGCCACAAAGTATACTCTCAGTCTGGAATAAGTGATGCACTGTATTCTTGGTGCTTGGGGGAAAACAGTGGGAGGGCTTCTAGTGTCTTGGCCCCACTGATGGACCTCCTGATGGCACAGTATTTTTGGCCACTGTGTGACAGAGTGTTGGAGTGGATGGGCCACTGGCCTGATCTAACATTGGCTTCTCTTATGTTCTAGGGGAACCCCCCCATAGGGATACTAGTTGTTGGGGAAGGGAGGGGAGGCCTGGAGACACATAACTGACCCCGGTAGGAAAAGGTTGATGGGTGTCTGACTCATCCAGCAAAGTTGTTCTTAAGTAAATACCTCACCTTTCCCTGGAATATCTGATATTTAAAGACACTGCAGCCCCTAACAGGACTAAAAGAGCCACAACTGAGCTCATCCCAGGAAGAATCCCCAACATCTCAGGCCCCAAAAGGCCTCCCTCCCTCCCTACTCAGAGGGTTTTATAATTCTACCTGATATGGGCTGCAGTCAGACATGCAGTTTGAACTGGTGCGGCCGCGTCTCTAACTGATCCAGATCTTTTTGTAACAGAGAACTGTGATCAGACTCACCCCCTTAAGACTCTTCAAAGCACTTTTACCCTGTCCTTATGCAATCAGACATAGCAGCTAGGCAAATGGGGCTGCTTTTTTTTAGTTTATCCTCTGAGCATGCGCATAAGTGTTGATGAGTGTGATGGGATATGTAGTTCCTGGGGCTGTTGGCCATTTTTTTCATTTGTCCTTGAGCATGCGCAAAAGTGCTGATGAGCATGCTTGGATACATAATTCACCACAATTCTCCCTCTCTAATCTTTTCAATTAACTCCTTCCCCGAAGCACAGAAAAAAGCTGAAGTACAGAGGTGTCTTTCTTTGAAAGTTTTTATAAAGAAAACAATTTTGAGAAGCCGCTGTGGGGGGTGGGGGAAAGAGGTGCAAATATGCAGTTATGGGTACATCACTAACTAGTAAAAGAACCTAATCAGTCAGACCTGCCTGATGGCTTGGGTGCACAACAGAGCAATCAGACAACAGAAAATCTGGTTTGAAACCAGCTCAGCCCAAAATAACCGGACTTTCACAAGTACCAGAAACATGCAGTAAAGGAAGGGGAAACGGGATGCAGAGGACTGGGGCATGACAGTCAGATGTTGCTGTCTGATCGTGCATTTTAAATCTGTAAGGGAACAGCAATGGCAACGGATCAAACTGCACGTCTGATCGCAGCCCATGAGTCCCTAAGAATTGAAGCAGAAATCTGCCATGGCTATTCTTTGCCCCTTCCCTTGACATAATAATGATGAAGTGCACACTCACTTGCTGTCGGTTCACTTGGAAAGGAAAAATTGTCTTGAGATGCTCTTGAGAAACTCTTCAGCCTTTCGTCTGTCTCCGCTGCAGTCTCTCGTACATCGGTGCCTTCTTTGGGAGAGAGAGAAAAAAGAGTAGGAAGAGGGACACAAGGCCTTTGTCTGTTTCCACCTCAGGCCATGACACCCACCCTGGCTCTCACGCTGGCCACAATATTGGCCGCAGTTGCCCCTGGACCAGCCAGGTGTGTTGGCTGCTTTCACTGCCACCTCAACTCCTGGAGTCCTCCAGAGGCCCACGCCTCGCAATGACATACTGCTGTTCAGTATTTTGATTCCCACATTATCATAATGGCAGCAATTCACACTTCTGGTAATGACGAAAGATCCTTACCCAGAGAGGCCACGCTCCCATAGTTTTCCAGCATGACTTCCCAGTAGAGAGCTCTTTGGCCTGGATCCAGCAGAGCCCATTCAGCCTTGGTGAAATAGATGGCCACGCCCTCAAAGGAAGGTGGAGACTGAAAGAAAAAGCAAATTTCCTCATCAGAGATTGTGCCAGGCAAGACTGCACTCTGGAAAGGGGCATTCTGGGAGTGTCCGGGATGGAGAGCTTGGCAGGGGTAAAGGGAGTGGTGTGCAGAGCTTCTCTTGCTTGGACACCTTAGAACCAACTGCAGGAGCAAAAGCCCGCCTGAGAAAGAAGGGGGGACTCAGGCGGTCCTCTGTTCATCTTCCTTACCTGGATGTCTGTGGCAACAGCCGTTTCCACTCCTCCACAAAGACGATGGCTTGATACTGTCTCTCCACTGCCTATAAAGGAGAGAGTGTTGGAAGAAAGGGTCTTAGCCCAGACATCGTATTTTGTTTGCTTGTCTGAACTCTGCTTTATGTACCCCTGTTCTCAAGGGGCTTGTAGACCATCTGCTGGTGATCTGATGTCACATCCTGGTGTTCAGCGGGAGTAGCCCCGCCTCCAAAGTTCCCAGGGTTGCCAGATCAACTTTTCTTTTTTGAGCCTCCTTGAGTCCCTCTAAAGGAAGGGATGTGAGATAAGATTACTTTAATTAAACAGTGGAATTCACTGATGCTGGAATTGCTGGTGGCAGCTACAAACCCAGACAGCTTCAAGAGGTATTGGCTAAATGCATGGAGCAGAAGTCCATGAGTGGCTTTTAGCCACAAGGTATAGATGGAACTCTATATCTGGGGCAGTGATTCTCTGTATTCTTGATGTTTGTGGGGGAACAGCAGGAGGAGTTTAGGAGTTGTGGCCCCATTGGTGGAGATCCTGATGGCACCTGGGTTTGGGCCACTGTGTGACAAAGGGTTTTGGACTGGATGGGCCATTGGCCAGATCCAACATGGCTTCTCTTATGTTCTCATGTTCTTGATGGGGATTTTAGCAGTAAAAAGTTTCTGGCTGGAATCCCCAAACTTATTAGGGTTCTTTTCTATGGGTTGATAGAGACTGGTTAGAGAACACAAGCTCAGAGAGAGAGAGAGAGAGAGAGAGAGAGAGAGAGAATCTGCTGTGAACAAAAGCTATTTGCTGATTCTTAATATCGTACACAAATAATAATCATATATTCAATTTTAATACTCATTAACATCCAGAAAATCCGAAAGCCTGATATAGTGTACACTTTAGAAAGAACAAGGAATATTCCTGGGCTGCAAGATCAAGATCAGCACAGAAACACAGCTGCGAGAATTTCGTTTGCAATGACATGGAGGACACTGAAGATTCCTATGCTACATGAGCTGATATTGAAGATTATGGAATGCGCTGAAATGGACAGGTTGACAAACATTTTTAAAGGAAAAATGGAAGAATTTATGAGACCTTGGAGGGTGTTTTGTGATTGGTTAAAACTCAAGTACTTAGAGAATAAGTTTAAGTGAAGAATAATAAGAATGATGGATGAAATAGTTGTGAAACTGTAAAAAGAAGATGTGCATACAGAACGATAAATTGAAACTTTATATCTCGGTCCTTCCCCCCCCTCTTTTATTTTCCCCTTTCCCCCTTTCTTCATATAAATTAATAAAATTTAAAAGACTGGCACAGACACAGGTGAGGTGTTGGCCAAGCAGCCCCAAACAAAACCAGAAGCCCCATATTTATATTCTTTTCAGCCTATAGGAACTAACGGAGGTGTCAGTCAAGAATGTATGAGACTTGATAAACACCAGACCAGCCCCTCTTAAGTTGATAATATGAACTTCTGCCTGTATGAACTTTGGCCCAGGTATATATTATTAGCTGCGATGTCAAAAAGGCCTGAACTGATATGTTACCTCCCGTACATCTGATTTATACGTTTAGGCTTTGGAGCCTGGCACTTGGACGGCCGGGGAATGTCGAGTATGAATTCGGGCACAGGTACATCTTCAAGGAAAGGTTGTAGTTTTTATGCCTAAGTTGCCAGCAAAAAGAGAAAAGGCTTATGGGACAAATAACCCAACAGAGAGGTATAAAATAATTCAGACTGATATACAAGAGTACAGAAAAACAGAAATGGCCTAGTCTCGTTTATAATCCTGCCATAGTTCTAATGAGAATGGAATTGCCCTCCAAGAGTCTGTATAATTTCCCCTTCAAGTGAGTGGCCACCATTACATCCTATGGCACTGAGTCCCAGAAGTCCACCCTGCGTGGTGTGCAGTATTCCCTGAACCTTCTATCCAACCACTTTGCAATGTGCCCCTGAAGCAGCGAACTGAGCCAGTTGGAAATAAATTATGAAAAAAACCAAAGTTATGGCCTTTGGTATGAAGCCCAAAGCAGGGGCATAGAGCAAAAAGGGCCACAGACTAGAACAAGCAATGACTTTTAAGCATCTAGGGGTTGTGTTTCAATCACTGGGGGCGAAGAGCACCCATCAGGAATATGTTGCAAATATTGGACGTAAATCCTCATTTGGAATTATTAAATTCATTTCTGCAAAAGGGGGGCATTTTGTACCGGCAGCCCTCAAATTATATTCATCAAAAACAGTACCACAACTTATGTATGGTACTATGTTGGGTCCACCTCCCTCAAGCATTGCCCCTATAGCGAAAATACCATCAAAATTTCTAAGAGCTCTCTTTTGATTCCTTAGAGGTGTTTAAGAACATAAGAGAAGCCAACATTGGATTGGGCCAAAGGCCCACCCAGTCCAACACTCTGTCATACAGCGGCCAAAAACACCAGGTGCCCCCAGGAGGTCCACCAGTGGGGCCAGGATACTAGAAGCCCTCCCACTGTTGCCCCCCCCCCCAAAAAACACCAAGAATACAGAGCATCACTTGCCCCAGACTGAGAGTTCCTATCTATAGTTTGTGGCCAATAGCCAATGATGGACCTCTGATCCATGTTTATCTAATTCCCTCTTGAAGCCGTCCATGCTTGTAGCCGCCACCACCTCCTGTGGCAGTGAATTCCACGTGTTAATCACTCTTTGGGTGAAGAAGGACTTCCTTTTATCTGTTCTAACCTGACTGCTCAGCAATTTCATGGAGTGCCCATGAGTTCTTGTATTGTGAGAAAGGGAGAAAAGGACTTCTTTCTCTACCTGCTCTATCCCATGCAGAATCTTATAAACCTCGATCACGTCACCCCTCAGCCATAATTTCTCCAAGCTAAAGAGCCGCAAGCGCTTCAACCTTTCTTCATGGGGAAAGTGTTCCAACTCTTTTATCATTCTAGTTGCCCTTTCTAATGCAAACTTACATCTGGAAACCGGTCTGATTAGACTAGAGGCGTTTAAGTAGGGGCTGCCTAATACATACATCTTGGCCCTGGCCCAATTTTATCCGCCAGTCTATGTGACCGTTTACAATGATTACATCTGCGTGCTGCTTTGATATGCCAAGCTGAAGATACGCCATCTGTATGATGTTTATGTTGTTTTATATGTTTTAATGTTTTTAAGATATTGCATTTGTTACTGCCAGTTTTGCTGTTAGCCGCCCTGAGCCTGTCGTATGACGGGGAGGGCGGGATATAAAATCGCAATAAATAAATAAAATCGAATAACCCTTGCCTCTATTAATACCTGGCTTAGGTTGAGTTACAGTCCCTCTGATGTCACTGCATCAGTTCTTAGGGATGGTCATCGTTCATCCTGGCTCAAGGCAGGTAGTCTACCAGAAATTACATTTGCTTGGGTTTTCTTCAGAGTGCCTTCAGATAATGCCTTTAGCCCAGGCAAAGGCCATAGTTAAACATAGAATATTTGATACTGAAAGGCAGAGTGATATCGCTGAGTTGTCGACCTTTCTGCCCCCCCCCTCCAGAAATAAGATATGTGTTCACCCCAGCAACTTATTTATCACTCCTAGAAATTCCATCTTATTGTAGGGCTTTTTCTATGGCCAGATGTAATATTTTTCCATCAGCAGTCGTAGAAGGCCGGCACAATAAGCAGGTATGTCCTTGTGGTTCAGGAAAAGTAGAGACAATGGAGCACACATTAGAAATTCGAGCAGAGTTTCTTCAACCCACATTAGAGAAGTTCTTTGGCTGCTCAGATACAGGGATAAGCAAGAAATTTCTATTTGATTCCAATCCTCAGCTCTCTCTAATTTGCGCCAGGTTTCTGGCTATAGCTTATAGAATTCATAAGGATCAAGTAAAGAACTGAAGCAGACAAAATTGGAAGCATACTGGATGAATTTCATTTTATTTGTTTATAATGTATTTTATAAGTATTTATACGTAGTTTTAACCAAAGGGTCTCAGATGAGACCGATATGAGTGCAGATTGGTCTATAAATGTTTTATGAATGTACCCTAGAGGTTTTAAACTGCTGTAACTGAATTGCACTGAATAAAAATTGACTGACTGACTTGCAATCTGCCCAAATCTGAGCGCAAAAAAAACCTTACTCCGTGAGAGGGCATCTTGGGCACGCTCCTGGGACTGCGCCTTCTGCTCTTTCTCCAGAGGAGACCCTTCCTCCTTAGAGAACTTCGCTTCCATCTCCACAGATGGTCCCCACTTCTGAAACAGCAGTAAGAGAGACAGGTGAGAGGTGGGATGCTAAAGGCCAGGGAGACAAATTTCGCCCCATTCCCATCCTCATCCTCACCCCTGCATCGATCAACAGAGCTGCTTCAACCACAGCAGCAAGAATCAGGGTTGGGGTTTGCTATCAACCCCGGTCAAGTGTCTGGAGGGATACGTATCGGGCAGGGAGGCCTCAGGCTAAGGTTGGAGATCGCACCTTGAATGGACCGCATGAAGCTCCCTCACCTGTTCTGCCTGCCTCTTCTCCTCTGCCTGACTCAGGAGGAAACCTTCCGCCAGGGCCACCGCCTGGGAACTGGTCTCCGGCCCACATCCTCTGACCCAGCCCTGCATTTCCTGGGGCAGGAGAGTCAGGAACTGCTCCAGGATCACCAGGTCCAGGATCTGCTTCTTGGAGTGCCACTCTGGCTCCAGCCAGAGGATGCAAAGTCCATGGAGCTGGCTGCAAACCTCTCGGGGCTCATCGGCCTCGCGGTAGCGGAACTGCCGGAACCTCTGGCGATGTTCGTCTGAGATCCCAGTCTCCTGATGCAGGACCTCTGGCACCGCTCCATCCCAGAATCCAACACCACTCCCCCCCTGGATGGGATGGGGGCCTTTCCTTGATTTCTTGCCAGTTCCTGGTCCTTCTGGGTCCTGCTCTGCCATCTCCTTCCCCTTCTCTTGGGCCGTCCCTGATTGCAAAACGATGCCTTGGAACATATCAAAAAGGGAGAAAGGAACCTATAAGAACATAAGAGAATATAAAGAAGCCAATGTTGGATCAAAAGAAGGAGTTACATTACCGACCCTGGTCAAGAAGACACACCCAGGTTGCCCTGCTGGATTAGAAGGAGCATCCTTGTTGTTGTTGTTTGCAGATCAGGATTCATGTCATTGTGCTATATTAACCATTGTAGACTGGTGTTAACTATTGTAGACAACTCCTAAGGAGGCCCAATGTCTCCAGGTCCTGATGGCATATACCAGTGAGTTCTTAAGGATGTGAGATACCTGAACCCGTATCATGAAATTCACGAGACTGGAGAGTAGAAAATGTTACCTCGTTTTTTAAAAAAGGGATCCAGAGGGGAACCAGGAAATGGCAGGCCAGTCAGCCTAACATCTGTCCCAGGCATATTAGTAGAATCTGTAATCAAAGTTAGAATTAATTGTTAGGCACATCGAAGGACAAAGCCTGCTGAGGGAAAATCAGCATGGCTTCTGCAAAGGGAAGTCCCAACACATCAGAGAGTGGAGGAATAAACAGCTTTCGAAAGGGGACTGGATCGATTCGTGGAGGGTAAGTCTAGCTACTAGCCCTGGTGACTGAGGGGACGCCTCTGAGCCCCAGGGCCAGGAAGGAACGTCAGGCGAAAGCCTCGGCCTCCATTTGCCACCCAGAGGTCCTGGCTGGCCACCGCATGTGACAAGACGTTGGACTAGGTGGACTGATCCAGCAGGGCTCTTCTTATGTTCTTCTTTCTACAAGGGGTCCTGTCACTGAGGCCACGATCCGCAGAGGGTCGTGTTCCCAGGGACCATTTGTCCCTCCTGGCCTTCTGGATGGGGGCAGGCTGATTTGGGGGGGGGGGGGGGCACGGCTCCCTGCCTGTCCCAGGGGAACTGGTGTTTCCATGGACCCCAGTGGCACTGCTAGGCTCTCTGTTCCTTGGCAACAGCTTTTTTTAAAAAATAAAATCTTTTTTCTCTGCTGGGGGGCCCCTTGGATACTCACTAGCAGCCCCAGCCCAAACACTGGCACAGGGTCTTAGGAGGGGGCTGCGGTTGATTCCCATACAGGCAGGAGTTACCCCCCCACCCACCCCACCCCTGCAATGACCTTTTCACTTATGGACCAAATTAAGGCCCTTGCCCCCCCCCCCCCCCAAAAAAGGCCACAAGGAACAGAACTCCACTTTCATAACTTAATTTCTTCCGCCGAAAAAATTCGGGCGCATAGCGGAGAAACCCCGATGCTGGCCGCCGCATCCCTCTCGTCTTCCAAGATCCTAGCACCTTCTCTCTCTCTCCCCCCCCCCCCCCCCCATATGACTTACTTGCGAGTAAACCTTCCCCGGACCCGGCTGCAAGGCTTTCCCCTGCTCTTGCGGGTCTGAAGCTCGTCCTTTCCTCGGCCAGTCAGAAACTTCCCCCGCCCGGGCTCGGCCTCTCTTGCAAAAACAGCTTCGTCCCTTTAACCCTCGCGGGGCTGGACGGGCAGGCAAACTAAAGGGAGGGCGCCCGAAGCAATCGGTAACGGGCCTGCCTTTAATCCTCCTCTTCACAGACTCATAAGAGTTCCATCGATCCACTCATTCCACTTTACTGTATGGATGACTGTGTACAGTTCTGGTCACCACAACTCAAGAAAGATATTATAGCATTGGAAAAAGTGCAGAAAAGGGCAACTAGAATGGTAAAAGGGTTGGAACACTTTCCCTATGAAGAAAGGTTGAAGCGCTTGGGGCTCTTTAGCTTGGAGAAACGATGCCTGAGGGGTGACGTGATCAAGGTTTATAAGATTATGCATGGTGCATAGAGCAGGTAGAGAAAGAAATCCTTTTCTCCCTTTCTCACAGTACACGAACTCGTGGGCACTCCATGAAATTGCTGAGCAGTCAGGTTACAACAGATGAAAGGAAGTCCTTCTTCACCCAAAGAGTGATTCACACCTGGAATTCACTGCCGCAGGAAGTGGTGGCAGCTACAAGCATGGGTGGCTTCAAGAGGGAATTAGATAAACATCTGGAGCAGAGGTCCATCAGTGGCTATTAGCCACAAAGTATAGATAGGAACTCTCAGTCTGGGGCAGGTGATGCTCTGTATTCTTGGTGCTTGGGGGGGGGGCAACAGTGGGAGGGCTTCTAGGGTCCTGGCCCCCACTGCTGGACCTCCCAAGGGCACCTGGTGTTTTTGGCCACTGTGTGACACAGAGTGTTGGACTGGGTGGGCCACTGGCCTGATCCAACACTGGCTTCTCTTATGTTCTTATGTTCTTATGACCTGCCCCAGGCTCTCTATCCAACACTCCCAAAACTTCCCTCACCTGCACCCCTCCATCCGACTGGGGAAGGCCAAAAAGGTCACAGCCCCGGTGTTAGCCGAATTGCTTTAATTTATGTTTAGCAATCAGCAAAATACAGGGGTTCTTGCCAACTATACCAGGGTCCCACCCCTCCCGGGAGTTCTCAAGGAAAGAGGCACGTGAGGCAGATAGCCAGTTCAATGTTGTTTACTGAATGATGTTGGTCAAGCACACCAAAAACGTAATCACACACACAATCACACAGGCCTAATGAAATAAAGGGAGAAAATAGCACATTCGCATGAGCAGGTTATCATTGGTGGGGAAAAGCACAGTACCTTAGATGTGTTGTCCGATGTCAGGTAGAATTGGATGGGGAGAAAAATATAAAGGCTATGGGGACACGAGGCTTGAACCTGCAAGACCACATGGTTCTCCTGGGTAGCTACTCCAGAGAGAGAGGACTAAAGATGGAGGCAAGGATTGGGTACAGTAAGCTGGACTGAAGGGGTAGTAAAGCTGATAGAGAGCGACGGCTCAAGAGGCCGAGTATTGGGGGTCTTGGGGCGGGCCATATGGACCACATCCCGCTAACACACCTACTAGGCGGTCCGTCCTTCCTGGACCCTTGGATAGGTTAAAGGTGGACAAAGGGAGGAGGGCCAGGCGACAGGGGCGTAGACTGTTTAAATCCCCGGGGGGGGGGCTCTCTCGTGCGTGCGTGCAAAGTGCGCGCGCTCGGGACCATGTCCCCGCCGCTCTCCCCCCCCCCCCGCCCCAGGGAGCCGCTGCCGCCGCTTCCCTCCCCCGGGCCGGGCCCGCCCGCCGCGCTCCTCCCCTCCCTCCCTCCCTCTCCCCGCTCACCTTGGGCGCCGGCGGCCTTGCGGGCCCCCAGCTCCCGCTCCGCCTCGCACTCGGGGCGTGCGGGGGTGGCGCAGATGGAGCGCCTGGTGGCCAGTCAGCCGACTGTCGCCGCCTCTCCTCCCCCCCCCGCCCCAGGGAGGCAGGAGGGCAGGCTGGGGGTGGGGGGGAAGGAGAGGCGGCGACGGCCGGCTGACTGGCCACCGGGCGCTCCATTTTGCCGGGGGTGGCTGAGCCCCCCCCGGGAAATTTCGGGGGGGGGCTCGAGCCCTCGAGCCCCCCCGTAGTTGACGCCCATGCCAGGGGATGGTCAATGTTGCAAGAGTATGATCTCATCAGGAAATAGACACTGAGTCTGGGGTCCGATGACTCACCTGGCCACATCTATTGTTAATCAATGACTTTGGCCTGTTGGTTAATGTCTGGCACATTAGTTGCTAGGCAGCTTAGTTAGCATAACTATCCAGATGTGTAGGAGAGGGGGCAGGAATTTGACCAGCGCGCTGAGACAGAGAGAGAAAAACCTCTTTGTCTCTGTCCCAGGTGAACTGTCTAGGGTGTCAACCTCCTGGCATGGGCTGGAGCTGGCTCCTATCATGAAGAAAGCGCATGGCCCTTCCATTAAAGGCAGCCCAAAGTTCAAGCTTATGAATATCACAATTCATAAGAGCACTAAAAGTGCCTTGCTGGCCAACACCGGGAAGAAAAAAGGTCACAGCCTCCTGAAAAAAGATCCTGGGCTGACCAGGTGGAGATCCCAACCTCCTCCTCCTCCTCTGATGAAGGGGGATGAATCACACTACGAAGTGGACCAAATTCTCGACTCTAAATTAAAACGGGGTCGTTTGTTTTATCTGGTGAAATGGAGGGATTTTGGTCCTGAGCATAATGAGTGGGTTGAGTCTAAGCATGTAGACGCTCCTGCAAAAATTCGTGCCTTCCATAAAATGTATCCCGTTAAACCGGGGGGTTGAGTAGGTTTTGGGGAGAGCAGGATGTCAGGATCTGAAATTTCCTGCTTGGGACTTGGGATGTAACTGTGTCATGACGTGTTATCTCACCCCTCCCTAGGGAATGTGTTATTTTCCCTCGCTTCGGCCTCTGCTGCTTTCCCTCGCTTGAGCCCTGTCTTATCTATGGCCTCGGCTCACTCTTCTCACAGACTATGTTGCTAATTGGAAATTTCCTTGCAGGTGCAATCTTTTTTCTTCTCCATGGGAATAAACGGGTCGGGATTTTGGGTGCATTTTCTCACTGGGTCATGATTGGTAGATAATTACATACTGCATAGTTTGAATACACTATATCTGTACCACAACCTGCTGCATATGGTTATTACTGACTCAACAAATGTAGAGAAGAAGAAGAGAAGAAGAGATTGGATTTATATCCCGCCCTTCACTCACTTAAGAGTCTCAGAGCGGTTTACAAACTCCTTTCCCCTCCCCTCCCCACAACAGACACCCTGTGAGGTAGGTGGGGCTGAGAGAGCTCTTTCCCAAGCTGTCCTTGAGGGAACAGCTGGTAAAGAGCTATGGCTTGCCCAAGGCCATCCAGCCAGGTGCAAGTGGAGGAGTGGGGAATCAAACCCGGTTCTCCCAGATTAGAGTCCGCGCACTTAACCACTACACCAAACTGGCTCTGATCAGTGCACCACTGATCTGCCAAATAAAAGAAGTTCTTGTTTAAGATCCTTTGCTTTGGTTTGAAATTTTTGGACTCTCACACCCGGCACTCCTCCTGGCCCTCTGAGTCCAGTATGCTCTTATGGACTTTTAACTTCCACTGCTTGTTGCTGTTGTTCAGTCACACAGACTCATGGTATCATTCTTAAAAACAAAAGGCTCAGAAAAGAATGCTACGTGCCTCAAAATCCAAGCGCCAAACACACAGCAAACCAGAACATTCTGGACCTGGCACTCCCCAGAAACCACCTACCCCTCCCATGTATTTTCTATTGGATGCTCTGTTTTCTACAGCAGGCATCACTCACCCATTGGCCTCTTGCTTCAGGATGTTGGCAGGGGTTGCTGTGTCCCAAACAAAGGGAATTGGACAATCCTGGTCCTGGTTATTTCCAGATACCCATTCCCCCATTAGCCCTGCAGCTATAGAAGGAGGAGAAGGAGATTGAATTTATATCCCGCCCTTCACTCAGAGGGGCTTACAAACTCCTTTCCCTTCCCCTCCCCACAACAGACATCCTTTGAGGTAGGTGGGGCTGAGAGAGCTCTTTTCAGAACTGTCCTTGAGAGAACTGCTGTGCCAGAGAAGTATGGCTTGCCCAAGGTCATCCAGCAGCTGCAAGTGGAGGAGTGGAGAATCAAACCCGGTTCTCCCAGATTAGAGTCCGCGCACTGAATAGCCAGGGACCTGCATACCTGAGGGACCGCCTTTCCTCATATGTACCCCAGAAGACACTGCGATTTGGGGCCCAGAAACGGCTGGCTCTCCCGAGCTTCAAGGAGGCCAGATTGGTGGCAACTGGGCTTTCTCGGTGGTGGTGCCATACTGGTAGAATGAGCTCCCAGAAGAGACCAGGGCCCTGCGAGACCTCTGACAGTTCAGCAGGGCCTGTAAAACGGAGCTCTTCCACCAGGCCTTTCGAGCTGCCACCACCTAATATCTCTACCACCACCAATTGACATCCATGTTGGTGGAACCCTGACCCGCTGGCCCCTTAGATACTGCCCAAACCAATCACCCTGGATGGCCGGAGAAGGACAAAGAGCTGACTGCAAGAGGAAGAAATGTTGCTAGCACTTTATTCTGTCTGAGTTTAACGTTATATTTATATTTATGTGATTTTATGCAATTGTATTTTTGTGATTTTACTCTGTCTGTAAGCCGCCCTGAGCCGGCCTAGGCCAAGAGGGCGAGATAAAAGTCAAATAAATAAATAAATAAACAAACAACTAATAATTAACCACTACACCAAACTGGCTATAGTTAATGGTGGCAAGCAGGGCTCCGTTGGGGCCAGGGCGCGCCGGAGCGCCGCTCCGGGAGAGACGAGGCGGGGGGGTGGGCACTTAACAAAGCCCCGCCCCCCGCCATCGTCCCCCGTCAATGCTTCCCGGGGCCGGCGCTCCGCCGGCTCCGGAAGGAGAAACCTCCCCCCTCCCACAGCTCCCGGGGCCGCGGTAGAGTGCCGCAGGCCCCGGGAAGCCTCTCCCCCCCACCACCTTCAATAGAGAAGCCTCCCCCCTCCCACTGCTCCCTCCCCCCTCTCACTGCTTCTTCCTTTCCCGTCCTTCCCCTCTCCCTTCCTTCCTTCCTCCCTCTCTCCCTCCTTCCTTCCTTCCTTCTCTCTCTCCCCCCCACCTACCTACCTACCTACCTTCCTGTTCCTTCCTTCCCCTCTCCCTTCCTTCCTATCTTCTCTCTCTCCCCCCACCTACCTACCTTCCTGTTCCCTCCTTTCCCCCTTCCTTTCTTCCTTCTCTCTCTCTCCCCCCACCTACCTACCTACCTTCCTGTTCCTTCCTTCCTTCTCTCTCTCTCTCTCCTCCCACCTACCTACCTACCTTCCTGTTCCTTCCTTTCCCCCTTCCTTCCTTCCTTCTCTCTCTCCCCCCCACCTACCTACCTACCTTACTGTTCCTTTCTTCCTTCCTTCCCCCCTTCCCCTCTCCTTCCTTCCTTCCTTCCTTCCTTCCTTCTCTCTCTCTCCCACCTACCTACCTACCTTCCTTCCTGTTCCTTTCCTTCCTTCCCCCTCCCTCCCTCCCTTCTTGCCTTCTGACACACTGCCGATGACGTAATCGCTTCCGGTAACGTCAGGGGGTGTGGCATATGCAAATTAGTTATGCTAATGAGCTCCTGCACCTCTTTTTTTACGAAAGGACCCCTGGTGGCAAGCATAACTCATCCACAAGCGCAGGGTCTCAAAACTGGCCACCCAGTTCAAGATGATAGTAGAACTTGCCTTGCCAGAAATGAAGGGAATCTGAGGATCCTGGCAGGGATCAGCTCCACAACACCCCTCTGTTGCTTGCAATGGAGGCAGTTCACATATGTTGACAGGCCCTTTCTTGAAAGTGAGGGGGCCTCCCCTGTTAATACACTCTCCACAACACTTTTGGCACTGATGCTTTATTAGAGATATGATTTCTACAGGAGCTTGATTTTTGTCAGGACTGAGGAAAGCACACAAAAACCTATAGGCTATAGGTAAAACCTGATGCACCCCACACCCCATGCGTACATCAGCATCCAGCCGCTAGTGTTTCTATGGCAACCCTGACAGATATACGGAGCCTTATCTATTCTAGCCCGGCAGAAGAGTCTCCAAGACCAAATCCCAGAAACTAGAGTACATATTACAGATATCTAGATATTACTTTTAAATGTTTAAAAATTACCTTTCTTTTTTTATTGTTGTAACCAAATTTGTTACCTGTAAAAGCTAATAACTTTAAATCTGTATAATTGCTATTATATATATAATGGTATAGGTGAAGCAGGAAGTCTCAAAGTTTCGGAATTATAATCGGAATACATAGCTATATAGAAAAATGGAAAGTGATGATAATATTTCAAAAGTGACTATGTGAAGTTTTTTAATGGAAAAATAAAAAATTTGTTAAAAAAAAAAAAAGCTAATTCATGATAAATGCTCCATGAGACGCGTCCTGATTTCACGTGTTGTGGGCCGAATGTATGTTTTTTCACATGGGAATTGTACATACACATAAGTGTGACTTACAGTTCATAAACTGTTCAATTTTATTATTTACTTTATGGATATAGGTTTTTGTTTCAATAGCCCATCTACTCACTGAACATGATCCACATTTAAAGAATCCTTTTGCCCCCTCATTCCTAATGCCCTGTTTCTTTAAATCAGAATACACTAACATATCTTGCAAGTTTCTAGTTCTTTGGAGCCCTATGACGGGTGGTAGTTGGCAACCAGGTATTTCTTCTAACAGATGCCGATGGGATTTGATTATTTTCTGGATTTCATAAGTCTTTGGGGTCTCCGTAAGAGCCCGTGTAATTCTATTTATCTGATCTACTTCTTTATTCTGTTGTTGTAATAAAGTTCTTCTCTCAATATTTTTAGCTCTTTGGCTGGCTGTTTCAACTACTATTTTAGGGTATCCTCTTTGAATTAATTGTTCTTTTAACTTCCAACTATCTATCAAATAATCCCCTTTTGAAGATGAATTTCGTTTCTTTTCTTAATAACTGGCTAAATGGAAGGTTATGTTTTAAATGTATAGGATGGTGTGGAGTATAATACAATAGTGCATTTTATCTGTTTCCTTTTTAAAAGTACTAAATGCCAAACTATTAATATTTTTATAAACTATTGTATCCCAAAAAGTTACTGTTACTAAATCCCATTTTACCTCATTCTTGATCAATCAGACCCAGCAGCCAAGGAGCATTGCCATCTGCCATTATAGTTTCTCCCTTTAGAGCTGCTAAGCCTCCTGAGATATGTAGTTCATGGGGTCATCTGCCTTTTTTTTTTTTTAAGTGTGTCTTCTGGTGCTGGATCAGCCTGCTGGGCCATGTAGGTTCCCTCTCTAAACTGGCCCTTCCCCAAAGCACAAGAAACAGCTGAAGTACAAGGGCATTTTTATTTGAAAGTTTTTATGAAGAAAGCAAAGCCTAGAGCAGCCCCTGTGGGAGAGGGGGGGGGAGAGAGAGAGGTGTGAAAGTGCAGTAGTTCGCACTTGCTAACCAGTAAAAAAAAATGGCACCTGAAAAACAAAAGGAAGTCAGACCTTCATGACAACTTGGGTAAGCAAAAAGTGATCAGACAACAGGAAATCCAGTTTGAAACCAGCTCAGCCCAACAGGACCATGCTTTCACAGGTATCAATTAAACATGCAGTAAAGGTGGGGGGGGGGGGGAGAACAGGACACAGATGGCTGGTGCTGTCAGATCATGCATTTTAAATCCATAAGGGAACAGCAACGGCAACGGATTAAATTGCATGTCTGATCACAGCCTATAGTGTCTTTAAACCTATGTTGCCTTTGTGTTCCACTTTTTGAGACTGTGTCTCCTTGTAATATTTTTTGTATGAAGAAAACTATGGAGAATGATATATTTTTTGAATAATAGTTCATGTTTTGTACAGCACTTGGACTGAGTCCTTTACAGTAAGCTATCATAGCTGCTTGTCTATTTGTGGTTGCAGTGTAAAAGTAAGCAAGGACACATTAAGCAAACTTTCTGAGAGACTTGTCTTACAATACAATGGAAGATTTGATGTCAGATTTCAGATCTTGTGTCAGCAGAACAAGCAATGAACTTTTTAGAGATAATGATTTTATTTAAAATAAAGCATACTCCTTGTATTAGGCAAGAATTTGATGAACAGCAGAAAGTTAATCATACAAGTACAGAAAAGTACAGAAAAATGCACACAATAAAAATCAAGTCTCAAACTGAGCTAAATACATAAGGATTACAATTCTCTAAAATTTAGGCAAGTCAGTTTTTAATTCGATAAGCAGAAGGCTGTGTACAATGGGAAATAAAACTTTAGAACTTCAACATGTGATTGTCCTCCAAATAAAACAACTGGACACTAAAGTGATCATGCAAACATCTATCACATGCAGACCCAACAGCCAAGGAGTGTTGCCGTCAGCCATTTTAAAAATAGTTTCTCCCTTGAGCATGCCCACAAGCGCTGCTATGCCTCCTGGGATATGTAGTTCATGGGGCCATCAGCCCTTTTTTAAACAGTTGTCTTCTGGGCATACACACAAACGCTGACTAGAAGACATTTTGGTAACTGCCATTAAATTATCAAAGAAAGGTTCTATGACAAAACACAGCAGTTATTTGTAATTCCAGAGAGATAAATCTCCTATTTCTTCATTATTCTAAGGAACTGTAAAGGTTGAGAGGTGGTTCTGAACTTTTGTTAATTTTCCTGAACAGGAATTGAGCTTTACAGAGGTTATGAAAATACATAATATATAAACATTCATGAATATAATTAAAATCATGAGTATGCAACACATTTCCTCTCCCCTGTATGCGTCCTTTGGTGTGAAGTAAGGTGTGCACTCCGAAGGAACCTTTTCCCACACTGCAAGCATTTGTATGGTTTCTCCCCTGCATGAATTCTTTGATGGGAAATACAGCTGTCACTCCGACTGAAGCTTTTCCCACACTCTAGGCATTTATACGGTTTCTCTCCTGTGTGAATTCTTTGATGGTAATTAAGAGTGTTACTCTGACTGAAGCATTTCCCACACTCCAGGCATTTATATGGTTTCTCCCCTGTGTGAATTCTTTGATGGGAAGTAAGTTTTCCACTCTCATAGAAGCTTTTCCCACACTCCAGGCATTTATATGGTTTCTCTCCTGTGTGAATTCTTTGATGAGAAGTAAGACTGGAACTCTGACTGAAGCTATTCCCACACTCCAAGCATTTATATGGTTTCTCCCTTGTGTGAATTCTTTGATGGGAAGTAAGACCGGAACTATAAGTGAAATTTTTCCCACACTCCAGGCATTTATATGGTTTCTCCCCTGTGTGAATTCTTTGATGGGAAGTAAGGCTGTCACCCCGATTGAAGCTTTTCCCACACTCCAGGCATTTGTATGGTTTCTCCCCTGCATGAATTCTTTGATGAGAAGTACGACTGGAACTCTGACTGAAGCTTTTCCCACACTCCAAGCATTTATATGGTTTCTCTCCTGTGTGAATTCTTTGATGGTAAGTAAGGTGTGCTTTCGTCCTGAAATTTTTTCCACACTCCAGACATTTATATATTTTCTTTCTGTTACACATTCTCTGTTGAATATTAGTAACCGATATTTGAATGAAATTTTCCCTGCTTGCCGTGCATTCATTCCTGTTGTCTCCTAGACATATGTTTTGCCATAGAGAGTCATCCCCTTGTAAAAGACTGGAATTATTCCTCTCTTTAGGTGGGTGTGTTCCCTGCTCCTTCCTTAGTGCACCCAAATATTCAACCATCTCTTTCACATCAGAACATATATCCATCAATCTGTGTCCTTCTGCTTCATTCACTGACTGCCACACGCCTCCTGCTGAAAGAAAGGGATACTTGGTGTGAGCTCTTTCCAGAACTGTCCTTGAGTGAACCGCTCTGAAAGAATTTATGACTGACCCAAGGCCACACCAGCAGCTGCAAGTGGAGGAGTGGGGAATCAAACCTGGTTCTCCCAGATTAGAGTCCACACACTTAACCACTAATTGGCCTAATTGCTTCAGAAACTGTGAAATCCTGGGGGTTTCCTGCCCTTGGATTTATAGGAAGGAGATACATGGGTATTAAGAAGGGGCCCAGCCAGTCTTTGGGTCAGCTGAGGGCTTTCATGGGTGCCATGTTTTGAGAATTCAGTCAGAAGTGTTATCTCAATAGAGACCTCATGTACCTGTTCTCTAATTAGGAGACACAAGGGGGCCAGAAACCTGGCAGGATACAAGCAGAGCTTTACTGCAATTGAAGCAGGAAGAACGGTGCAAGGTGTTTTCCCGAAGTCCACAAGGTTACATACACGCTTAATATACAGTTTTGACAAGCAGGGGCGTATTACTTATTCAGCTATTTCCTATAGCTACGTGTCCTAAAGTTTATTCTGAGGAACTTGACATTTCTACCGAGCCAAGTTCTGTCCTTTGACGTTATCAGAAATTAATGCAAGCTGCCCGATCTAGCCTACTGCCCCAGTGCCCCTGTAATCCCTAAATAACAGTGCTCTGAGGTAAATTGAACTTTACCTGTCTTACGGTTTTCCTCTTTTTCCGTTCAAGTAGGTGTTACACAGGTGTGTTCTGATTAATATGCGTAGTTGAGAGTTGGCTAAGCATGACAGCTAATCTCTGCTTCTTGTTAGCAAAAGTGAATGGGTTCGTTAAGGCCTCCGTCTAAGACCCTATGAAGCTTTTGGGGTCTTCGTGAGATGAAGCCGATGATTGCTTCCATCAGAAGCAATCATCAAGGGGAACAAAGATAAACCAGCACTTGAGCAGGTGAGACATGACCGGCCACTTGAAGGAAGGAACTGGGATCATTTTAATCTGAATAAAAAACTTGGATCCAGTAAGTCAAATTTGTCTCTCACAGAGGCAAGTGATGTGGGTTTTTTTTTACATTTTTACATATTTGATTTTCCTATACTCAGATGTTTTAGCCTCATGTTGTTCAACTGGAGAAGAAGAAAAGTTGGTTTTTACACCCTACCCTTCACTACCTGAAGGAGTTGCAGAGCGGCTTACAACGGCCTTCCCTTCCTCTCCCGACAACAGACACCCTGTGAGGCAGGTGGGGCTGAGAGAGCTCTGAGAGAGCTGTGACGCACTCAAGGTCACCCAGATGGCTTTATGTGGAGGAGCGGGGAATCAAACCTGCATCTCCAGATTAGAGTCTGCCACTCTTATCCACTGTATGCTACACTTTATATAATAAACAGTTAAACTGCTGGAGTTAGTGTCATTAAATCTCTCTCTGTAGTAAAAAACATACTCTAGTAAGGGTCAAGTAAGAGTGCAAGGCTTGGCACCTCTAGCTAAAGGGATCTGAGGCGAAACAGGGCTGGCAAACACCCTGGCCCGGAAAAACTCTGCCATCCAGAGTCGGCAATACCGGGCTAGACCGGGCATGAAGGCCACAAGACTAGGGAGGAGGAAACTGCCTCTTGTCCTGGGTTGAAGCTCTACGGGCACCGTTTTAGCACCCACGACTCATCCAAGCTCTTTTCAGGGAAAACTGTGAGGATAAAGAAGCCTACAGAAATCCACCAGCCCTTGGAAGGAAGCGCAGGCAACACGGCGTCCCGAGACAGACATCTTAAGCCCCTACCTGCCGATCCCGCCTCTTCATCAGAGCCCAGGAGAAACAGCCCTTCCTCTTCTTCCAGCTGAGATATGAGGTCAGGTTTGGCAGTCAGAGGTCCTGTTTGTTAGGAAAACACAGAAACATACAAAACTGAACCTCTTCTGTGTGCCGACAAATTCAACAATTCCAAGCCAGATTGAATGTCCCCCCAGAAACACACGACAGGTAAGTAATAGGGGTGGGATGGAGTACAGTATGAGGGGAAGACTCCTCCCCCTTTTGCTGTCCTGTGACTCTGCAGGAGCATGGGTATGTGGCCATGCACACAGGTACACCCACTCTGGGCCTCTTGGGACCTCAGCCTCTGAATGCACAGGCTGCAGGTGGGGGCCGCATTTCCTCCACAGAGCAGAACGAAGTCTGAGTCCAAACAAATGGATACCGTATAAACTAAGCTTGCTATTCCTGTATGGTCCTTGAATCTGTTAGGGTCAAGCTAACAAGTAAATTATTATAAAAAATACAAATATTTATTAGGGTGTGCACAAAAATAAAACATATATTGTTAGCTTGACCCTCTCAGATCGCAGCTACTTTTTGGGTTGGGTCCCCCCCCGCCCCCCGCTTTTTCTTCTCCTAGAATCTGTTAAACATCTTCATTATGCTGTATGCTGACTTACTGCTCACCTCCTACCTATCTGTATGGACTGCTAGTTTCCATTTTCCTGTACCTGGAGAAGTGTGCGTGCCCACGAAAGCTGACACCTTGGAATAAAACTTGGTTGTTCTTAAATGTGCCCTCGGAGGTCTTAAAGGTGGTTTTGAAGGAGCCCTTCAAATTTTGTGCTGCTGCTTCAGACCAACACGGCTTCCCACCTAAATCTAAATTCTTTTAAAATGGCTGACTTTTGTTAAGCATAAAGGGATAGACTGAAAGCAAGACAGAAAGGAGAATTGTAAAGGCAGCTGGCACTCGAATTCCAAATTCAACAATTACTAAAATCTTTGATGATTAAGATGCCCAGTTATTATGGCTCGTCCGTGGGGTGCTGGCATAGTGCTGGCAGTCCTGTGCCTGTTTCCTGCCAGGCTGAGATGGAAATGTCAGCTGAGAAGTAAAAGGGCAGAAAAGACCGCAGAGTTCCTTCCACAGCCGCTTCTCAGCCCAGGGAAGGCCAGGCCCAGGCTGGAAGGAAGCCCCTGCTTAGACCGCCCCCCCCCCACCTCCAGACCTGGCACCCCCTGGCCCCTCTCCTGATGCCCTCTCACTTGGCTCAGGCCCAGGACTGTCAGGCAGGGGCTCCCTCTCAGCAAGGAGGGCACAGGACCCTGCCCACAACAGAGGGAGGATCGCGGAGGGAGGCAGAGACCGGCCATTGGGACCAGGGCAGACAGGTTGGCCACGTCCGTCCTCCTTCAGGGCTTCCTTACGGTCACCCCTCACTGCAAGAAGGAGAGACGGCTCCTCCTCACCCAGGGAGGCCACGTTCCCAAAGGTCTCCAGCATGACTTCCTTGTAGAGCGCTCTCTGGGCCGGGCACAGCAGGGTCCACTCCCCCCGGGTGAAACGCACGGCCACCTCCTCGAAGGACACCCCGGCCTGCAAGAGGGAGAAGGAAGTGTTTGTTTACTCCCCAGGAAAGCTGGTCCATGGGGGGGGGGGGAGCCAGAAACAGGGAGAGTCAGTTCATAGCGGAAGAGCAGCAGGAAGAGGTGGGGAGAAGAGCCCCCCAGGGACGTCTTCCCCCCCCCCCCCCGCCTCGCCCTCCTTGGGGGCATCTGGGAACCAGAGGGGCTGGGGAAGAGGCCAGCGATGTCTGTATGATAAGGGACCAAATAGTTTTCTGCGGGAAATTCAGCATTGCTTCAGAGAGATTTGGGAGTTGGGCCAAATCAAAAGTAATGTCCTCATTTTCCCGCTTCATGGAAAAAACCAGCCCAGACGGGGGGTGGGGGGGTGGGCGATCTTCAGCCTTCCCAATGGGGGACACGAGAATCAGTGGGAAGGGGCCCGATCCTCTGAGCATTACAACAGAGAAGAAAGCTTCCTTATTGTCTGCCGCACGTCTCCCCAAAGATGCCCCCTCCCCCCATACCTGAGCTGGCTGCATGGCGGCCCTTTCCCCTTCGGCACACAGAGGAGACGACGGAGGAGGCATCCAGGGGTCCCTCTGCTCCTGCCTGGCGGGGGGGGGGGAGAATGAAAGAGAGAGAGAGAGAGAGAGAGGGTGGGAAACCCTTTTTGCTTCACGCACATTCTCCTCGCCAGTCCCTGGAGTGAACCTCTCTCCAGATTGGATTCAGGGCACAATTCAGGATACTGGATTTGATCTATGGAGGCTCAGGATAATTTGGCCCCACATCTCTCCCCTCAACTGGCCATTCCATCTCACAAACTCTGCTGACCCCTTCCTGGGGGGTGAGTCCCTTTCCCTGCCTGCAGCCACACCCCCTCCCTCCTCCCCTCTGTGGGGGGAAGAAGAAGAGGAAGAGGAAGAGGAGGAGGAGATTGGATTTATACCCCGCCCTTCACTCACTTGAAGTCTCAGAGCAGTTTACCAACTCCTTTCCCTTCTCCTCCCCACAACAGACACCCTGGGAGGCAGGTGGGGCTGAGAGAGCTCTGACAGAAACTGCTCTTTTTCAAGAACAGCTGTGCAGGAACCATGGCTTGCCCAAGGTCATCCAGCAGCTGCATGTGGAGGCGTGGGGAATCAAACCCGGCTCTCCCAGATGAGAGTCCGCACACTTCACCACTGCACCAGACTGGCTCTCTCACCAAGGCCTTCCTGACTGCCCCACCCAACTCCTTTGAGGAGCCTGTGCTCTGTCTTCTTGGTGCTTCGGGGGGGGGGGGGGGCAACAGTGGGAGAAGGGCCTCTAGTGTCCTGGCCCCATTGCTGGACCTCCTGAGGGCACCTGGAGTGTTGGACTGCATGGGCCACTGGCCTGATCCAACACTGGCTTCTCTCATGTTCTTATGGGCTGGGAACGTGGTGGGAGACCCCTGAGGGGAGGGGATGGAGTGTCTGACTTGAGACAGCAGGGGAGAGACGCCAGCTTGGGATGAAAACTAGCCCTGCAGGGAAAAAGGTTTTGCCCTCTCCACCTGGGCTGGCCATGATGCTTTTCAGTGGCAGGGAGAATTCAGCAGAGGGGAAGAAGCCCCCCCCCCAAAGTCTGTTCCTCCACCTGCAGTCTCAAGGGAAGCTGCCTTCAATCCATGTGTGGACAAATCCACCTGTGGACAACTGCAGCGCATTTCAAAAGCAAAAGAAGGCTTGTCTCACTCACCCCATGCCCGGGGGAAGGCAAAACAGCTGCCACTGGGGTGGAGGCGGGGGGGGCCGGGGGGGATTTGGAAGGGCAGCCCATCCCCCCTTGCTTGCGACACCCAACTTCACCCCGAAGCAGCTTCAGGCCTGGAGGTCTCAGAAAGGCCGGGGGAAAGTCCGCCAGGGGCCCAAGTGCTGCAGTAGGGCGCTGTGAAATAGCAGGGGAAATGCATCCCCCCAAAAGCATCGATCCCGGAGCCAATCACCCCACCTGTGGGGAGCAGAGCTTCCCCCCTGACAAAGAGGAGGAAGATCGCCCCAGCTCCCTCAGCCCTTCCTTCAGCTCCTCCCGCACCCCGAAACCTCCCCCTCAGCCCCCTCTCCTTCCCCCTCCATGGTTGGCTTCCTTCTTCTCCCCCAGCCCCAAACCTCACTCTCAGCGCCCCCCCCCCCCGGTTCCTAAATGTGCCCCTGGAACGGGAAGCCACTCGAACTTCCCCCAGTCTCTCCAAATGTGCCGGATTCAGACCCTGCACCAGAGTCCGCTGCAGGATCCCCGGGCCTCTGCGCAAAGGGGGCAAGCGCCTCTCCGTGGGGCAGGAGCGGGGGGGGCGGGATGCTCTCCTCCACCCCCCTCCTTTCTCTCGTGCATTGCAGCCCCCCCCCCCCCCCCCAAGCCACTTTGAGCTCACCAGAGTCCCTCCGAGCCCTTCAAGCGAAGCTCTCCCCAGGACAGAGGCGCTTTCTAGGACAGGCGGAGGAGGAGGAGGAGGAAATGCCAACAACCCCCCCCGCCCCCCTGCAATGCCACCCCCCCCCCATGTGCCCCTCTAGGACTGCGGAGCTCCCGCTTTCTCTCTGTCTTTAACCCTTCGAGACTGGGCTCATTTTGCAAATGGAAAAAAAGGTGGCGGGAGGCTTGCAGAAGGCGGCACCGCGCCGACCAGTGTTCCCTGGAAGCGGAGTCAGTGTGCGCGAGCTCCCAGTTTTCTAGCCTCCGGCTCACACGTGTTTGTCTCCGCTCGCTCACGAAGGAGGGCTCCAGGGCAAACTGGTATGTGCAGCAGCCAAATCGTCTCTCCCCTCTAGCCAGCCGTAGCCGGCTCAAGGCGGCTTGCAAAGGTTAAAACATCACCATGTAATATATATTAAAATAGACTTAAACAGCTGAAAACCCCCGCAGAAGTTGGCGGCCCACATTATTCCCAACGCCTAGTACAGCAATAGAAACCCAAGGCCAGGCAGATTCCCCACTTGATTGTCCCGCCTGAGACTTAACCCGGCATGCCATCAGCCCCTTCCCCCAGCGGCGGCTCCTAATTAAAAGCCTGGCAGAAGAGCTCCGCTTTGCAGGCGGAAGAGCTCCGCTTTGCAGGCCCTGATAGCATCTAGGAGCTTGTTCCACCAGGAAGGAGCCCCCACGGAGAAGGCCCTGGTGGTCGACAGCCTGGCCTCTCTAGGGCCGGGGAGGGCCAGGCAATGTTGAGTGGCTGACCGCAGTGCTCCCCAGGTAGGGCTGCCAAGTCCAACTTGGGAAATATCTGAGGACTTTGGGGGTGGAGCCAGGAGACTTTGGGGGTGGAGCCAGGAGAAAGGAAGTGACATCATTTTGTGATGTCACATCCTGTGATGTTGCTTCCACATGCTGACACATGAACTCATGAAGTTTCCTAATACTGAATCAGGCCATTGGTCCATCAAGGTCAGTATTGACTACTCAGACTGGTAGTGGCTCTCCAGGGTCTCAGGCTGAGATCTTTAATGTCACCTATTACCTGATCCTTTTTTAGCTGAAGAGGCTGATACCTCCTGCATGTCAAGCAGATGCTCTATCACTGAGCAACGGCCCTACTGAATCCTTCCTCATCTCGGCAGAATATGAAGCACTAAGTGCTACACAAGTGCTAAATATGATTTTCATATCATAAGAACAGGAGAGAAGTCACAGTGGATCGGCCCATCCAGTACAGCCCATCCAGTACAACACTCTGTGTCACAACAGTGGCCAAAAATACCAGGTGCCCTCAAGAGGTCCAGCAGCGGGGCCAGAACTCCAAAAGCCCTCCCACTGTTGCCCCCCAAGCACCAAGAATGCAGAGCATCACTGCCCCAGACAAAGGGTTCCATTTAAACCTTGTGGCTAATAATAGCCACTGATAGACCTCTGCTGGATGGGGACAGAGAGAGAGACAGACTGACAGACAGACAGAAAAAAGAAAGAAAGAGGGAGAGAGAGAGAAGGGGAAAAAACTGGCAGAGGCACTTACTTCCATTTAGACCTTGTGGCTATAATAGCCACTGATAGACCTCTGCTGGATGGGGACAGAGAGACAGACAGACAGACAGACAGAAAAAAGAAAGAAAGGGGGAGGGGGAGAGAGAGAGAAGGGAAAGAGCTGGCAGACCCCAGCAGCAGGCCACATGCAAAAGCAGGCCCTTCAGCAGAAAGAGCCTCTCTAGGCAGGGCTCTCTTGCTCTCTCTTAAAGGGGAAATGTCTGTTGAGGCTTTTTACTGCAGGGCAGGCTCTCTGCAGACATTTCCCTTTTAAGAGGCCAGGGCAGGCTCCGACGTTTCCCTGCTGGCAGCCATTGCCTCCCCCCAGTGGCCAATTCTGAAAAAGCGGGGGAAAGCTTTAAAAATCGGTGCTTCCCCCGCCCTACCCGGGGACTTGGCAGCCCTATCCCCAAGGTATATACGGGGAAAGGTGGTCCCTTAGGTAGGTAGGCCCCTGACCATATAGGGCTTTAAAGGTCAAAACCAGCACCTTGAACCGGATCTGTTATGCTTTAGGCAGCCAGTGCAGTGTCCTCAGCACAGGCTGGATGTGGTCTCACACCGAGAGACCCATCAACAGCCTGGCTGCGGCATTCTGCACTAGCTGCAGCCTCCGGAGCTGGGACAAGGGCAGCCCCATGTTGAGAGCGTTGCAGTAGTCCAATCTCGAGGCGTGGATCACTGTTGCCAGGTCATTGCGTTCAAGGTAGGGAACCAACTGCCTAAGCAGCCACAGGTGGTAAAAGGCTGCCTTGGCAGTGGCTGCTACCTGGGCCTCCATGGTTAAGGAGGCATCCAGGAACACTCCCAAACTCTGAACCCATGGCGCTGGCAGCCTTGGTCCATCAGTTCCTGGGTCCATCAAGGTCAGAACTGTATACTCAGACTGGCAGTGGCTCTCCAGGGTCTCAGGTACACCCCATCACCCAGGGCTCCTAACATGATGATGTCACTTTCGGATGACGTCATTACATGGGGGAAGTTGTCCTGGCTGGATGACTTCGGGGGTGGGATTTCCCCCGCCGGCCGACGGATCGGGAACCCCTGTAGTGGGGGATCCCCCGCTCCCCGGGCTGACTTGGCAGCCCTAGACACATATCAGACCCAGCAGCCAAGGAGCATTGCTATCTGCCATTTAAAAAAATAGTTTCTCCCTTTAGCGCTGCTATGCCTCCTGGGATATGTAGTTCATGGGGTCATCTGCCTTTTTTTTTTTTAAGTGTGTCTTCTGGTGCTGGATCAGCCTGCTGGGACATGTAGTTTCCCTCTCTAAACTGGCCCTTCCCCAAAGCACAAGAAACAGCTCAAATACAAGGGCATTTTTATTTGAAAGTTTTTATGAAGAAAGCAAAGCCTAGAGCAGCCCCTGTGGGAGGGGGGGGGGGAGAGAGAGGTGTGAAAGTGCAGTAGTTCGCACTTGCTAACCAGTAAAAAAAACATGGCAGCTGAAAAACAAAAGGAAGTCAGACCTTCATGACAACTTGGGTGCGCAAAAAGCGATCAGACAACAGGAAATCCAGTTTGAAACCAGCTCAGCCCAACAGGACCATGCTTTCACAGGTATCAATTAAACATGCAGTAAAGGTGGGGGGGGGGGGGGGAGAACAGGACACCAGCTGTCTCATCATGCATTTTAAATCCATAAGGGAACAGCAACGGCAACGGATTAAATTGCATGTCTGATCACAGCCTATAGTGTCTTTAAACCTATGTTGCCTTTGTGTTCCACTTTTTGAGACTGTGTCTCCTTGTAATATTTTTTGTATGAAGAAAACTATGGAGAATGATATATTTTTTGAATAATAGTTCATGTTTTGTACAGCACTTGGACTGAGTCCTTTACAGTAAGCTATCATAGCTGCTTGTCTATTTGTGGTTGCAGTGTAAAAGTAAGCAAGGACACATTAAGCAAACTTTCTGAGAGACTTGTCTTACAATACAATGGAAGATTTGATGTCAGATTTCAGATCTTGTGTCAGCAGAACAAGCAATGAACTTTTTAGAGATAATGATTTTATTTAAAATAAAGCATACTCCTTGTATTAGGCAAGAATTTGATGAACAGCAGAAAGTTAATCATACAAGTACAGAAAAGTACAGAAAAATGCACACAATAAAAATCAAGTCTCAAACTGAGCTAAATACATAAGGATTACAATTCTCTAAAATTTAGGCAAGTCAGTTTTTAATTCGATAAGCAGAAGGCTGTGTACAATGGGAAATAAAACTTTAGAACTTCAACATGTGATTGTCCTCCAAATAAAACAACTGGACACTAAAGTGATCATGCAAACATCTATCACATGCATATCAGACCCAACAGCCAAGGAGTGTTGCCGTCAGCCATTTTAAAAATAGTTTCTCCCTTGAGCATGCCCACAAGCGCTGCTATGCCTCCTGGGATATGTAGTTCATGGGGCCATCAGCCCTTTTTTAAACAGTTGTCTTCTGGGCATACACACAAACGCTGACTAGAAGACATTTTGGTAACTGCCATTAAATTATCAAAGAAAGGTTCTATGACAAAACACAGCAGTTATTTGTAATTCCAGAGAGATAAATCTCCTATTTCTTCATTATTCTAAGGAACTGTAAAGGTTGAGAGGTGGTTCTGAACTTTTGTTAATTTTCCTGAACAGGAATTGAGCTTTACAGAGGTTATGAAAATACATAATATATAAACATTCATGAATATAATTAAAATCATGAGTATGCAACACATTTCCTCTCCCCTGTATGCGTCCTTTGGTGTGAAGTAAGGTGTGCACTCCGAAGGAACCTTTTCCCACACTGCAAGCATTTGTATGGTTTCTCCCCTGCATGAATTCTTTGATGGGAAATACAGCTGTCACTCCGACTGAAGCTTTTCCCACACTCTAGGCATTTATACGGTTTCTCTCCTGTGTGAATTCTTTGATGGTAATTAAGAGTGTTACTCTGACTGAAGCTTTTCCCACACTCTAGGCATTTATATGGTTTCTCCCCTGTGTGAATTCTTTGATGGGAAGTAAGTTTTCCACTCTCATAGAAGCTTTTCCCACACTCCAGGCATTTATATGGTTTCTCCCCTGTGTGAATTCTTTGATGAGAAGTAAGACTGGAACTCTGACTGAAGCTATTCCCACACTCCAGGCATTTATATGGTTTCTCCCTTGTGTGAATTCTTTGATGGGAAGTAAGACTGAAACTATAAGTGAAATTTTTCCCACACTCCAGGCATTTATATGGTTTCTCCCCTGTGTGAATTCTTTGATGGGAAGTACGACTGGAACTCTGACTGAAGCTTTTCCCACACTCCAGGCATTTGTATGGTTTCTCCCCTGCATGAATTCTTTGGTGAGAAGTACGACTGGAACTCTGACTGAAGCTTTTCCCACACTCCAAGCATTTATATGGTTTCTCTCCTGTGTGAATTCTTTGATGGTAAGTAAGGTGTGCTTTCCTCCTGAAATTTTTTCCACACTCCAGACATTTATATATTTTCTCTCTGTTACACATTCTCTGTTGAATATTAGTAACCGATATTTGAATGAACTTTTCCCTGCTTGCCGTGCATTCATTCCTGTTGTCTCCCAGACATATGTTTTGCCATAGAGAGTCATCGCCTTGTAAAAGACTGGAATTATTCCTCTCTTTAGGTGGGTGTGTTCCCTGCTCCTTCCTTAGTGCACCCAAATATTCAACCATCTCTTTCACATCAGAACATATATCCATCAATCTGTGTCCTTCTGCTTCATTCACTGACTGCCACACGCCTCCTGCTGAAAGAAAGGGATACTTGGTGTGATGATATGACACTTTCCACAAACACCTAATTTTGAGTCCAGCAGCTCCTAAGGACTAATAAGGCTTTCTGGGTAGAACCTTTCAGAGTCAAGGTTCCCTTCATCATATTTAATTCAGAATGGATATCTCTCTGTCTTTATATCCCAGCCAGAGGGTGGGGAGGGTATTGCAAAAACAGAACTCAGGATGCAAAGGAGAAATGCTTAAGAGGAGAAGAGAAATGCTCAGCGGCAGAAAATTATCATCCATGAGATAAGAATCCCATGTCCCTGTTCAGCTAAGGGGGGGGGGGGGGTTTCCATTATTCTGAATTTGTGACTGGACTTAAGTTCATGCATTTTAATTTGTCCTTGAAGCTTTCTCTATTTAAGGACTGCCACTCTTACGGCCATTTATTCTTTTGTGTAGGGACTGACACGTTTGTCCAACAAATGTGGCGGAGGGTCTGAACAAACGTGCAGATGGAGAAGAAGGTAGTCTTAGGAGAACAAGAAAGCTGAAACTATGAAGTTCTTTCTCTTTAACATCACAGGGGTTAAGTTTTAGTTCTAGGGAAAGAGGGGTTTGTTTTTTTCCTTAATGAGTTTCCCTATGCTCCGATGTCCTGGTGGGTGGCCAGGTGGGGGACGGTGGCAGAGCTGAGTCTGGGAGGGTGATATAGTGGACTGGGACTCCTCCACAGCTGGCCTCTTAGGCCATTGCTTAGATGAATGCTAAGTGCGGGACCCGTTTGGCCCAGGCCAACACCGTCATCCAAACGGCCAGTAAAAAGTACACCTTCCCTGCATGGAAGGCACCCGGAGGGGAATCGACCCGTCCCACCCACGCCCACCCCCAGTTCTCATGAGTCCCCCTTCGGGGAGACCTGTGAGGTTCTGGCACCCCCTGGTGTCTGCCGTCTCCCTGCTTGCCGGACGGCGGAGTTTTGAAGGCGCCGCCGGAAGGACTGGGACTGGAGGACACTTTTGCAGATGGCGTGGACTGCCAAAAAGACAGATAAGTGGGATCTAGACCAAATCAAGCCCAAACTCTCCCTAGAAGCTAAAATGACTGAAGTGAGGCGATCGTGCTTTGGTCACATCGCAAGAAGACATGGTTCACTGGAAAAGACAAGAATGCCCCGAAAAGTGGCAGGCCAGAAGGAAAAGAGGAAGACCCAACATGAGGTGGATTGACAAGAACTGGCAATGGCTGTTAATCACAGGACATTTTGGAGAACATTAATTCATAGGATCCACATAAATCAGAAGAGACTTCACAGCACTTAACACACACACACACACACACGCAAGCCAGAGTGCAAGGGTTGGTGTCTGGAAAAAGAAGAAGAGATTGGATTTATATCCCACCCTTCACTCACTTGGAGTCGCAGAGTGGCTGACAAACTCCTTTCTCTTCCCCTCCCCACAACAGACTCCCTGTGAGGTAGGCGGGGCCGAGAGAGCTCTGACAGGAACTGCTCTTTTTCAAGAACAGCTGGGACAGAGCTATGGCTTGCCCAGGGTCATCCAGCCAGGTGCAAGTGGAGGAGGAGTGGAGAATCAAACCCGGCTCTCCCAGATTAGAGTCCACACACTTAACCACTACACCAAACTGGCTCACTGGGACAGTGATTGGCTGAGAGACAAAGGAGAGATGACCCTCTGGCCTAATTGCTTCAGAAACTGTGAAATCTTGGGGGTTTCCTGCCCTTGGATTTATAGGAAGGAGATACATGGGTATTAAGAAGGGGCCCAGCCAGTCTTTGGGTCGGCTGAGGGCTTCCATGGGTGCCATGTTTTGAGAATTCAGTCAGAAGTGTTATCTCAATAGAGACCTCATGTACCTGTTCTCTAATTAGGAGACACAAGGGGGCCAGAAACCTGGCAGGATACAAGCAGAGCTTTACTGCAATTGAAGCAGGAAGAACGGTGCAAGGTGTTTTCCCGAAGTCCACAAGGTTACATACACGCTTAATATACAGTTTTGACAAGCAGGGGCGTATTACTTATTCAGCTATTTCCTATAGCTACGTGTCCTAAAGTTTATTCTGAGGAACTTGACATTTCTACCGAGCCAAGTTCTGTCCTTTGACGTTATCAGAAATTAATGCAAGCTGCCCGATCTAGCCTACTGCCCCAGTGCCCCTGTAATCCCTAAATAACAGTGCTCTGAGGTAAATTGAACTTTACCTGTCTTACGGTTTTCCTCTTTTTCCGTTCAAGTAGGTGTTACACAGGTGTGTTCTGATTAATATGCGTAGTTGAGAGTTGGCTAAGCATGACAGCTAATCTCTGCTTCTTGTTAGCAAAAGTGAATGGGTTCGTTAAGGCCTCCGTCTAAGACCCTATGAAGCTTTTGGGGTCTTCGTGAGATGAAGCCGATGATTGCTTCCATCAGAAGCAATCATCAAGGGGAACAAAGATAAACCAGCACTTGAGCAGGTGAGACATGACCGGCCACTTGAAGGAAGGAACTGGGATCATTTTAATCTGAATAAAAAACTTGGATCCAGTAAGTCAAATTTGTCTCTCACAGAGGCAAGTGATGTGGGGTTTTTTTTACATTTTTACATATTTGATTTTCCTATACTCAGATGTTTTAGCCTCATGTTGTTCAACTGGAGAAGAAGAAAAGTTGGTTTTTACACCCTACCCTTCACTACCTGAAGGAGTTGCAGAGCGGCTTACAACGGCCTTCCCTTCCTCTCCCGACAACAGACACCCTGTGAGGCAGGTGGGGCTGAGAGAGCTCTGAGAGAGCTGTGACGCACTCAAGGTCACCCAGATGGCTTTATGTGGAGGAGCGGGGAATCAAACCTGCATCTCCAGATTAGAGTCTGCCACTCTTATCCACTGTATGCTACACTTTATATAATAAACAGTTAAACTGCTGGAGTTAGTGTCATTAAATCTCTCTCTGTAGTAAAAAACATACTCTAGTAAGGGTCAAGTAAGAGTGCAAGGCTTGGCACCTCTAGCTAAAGGGATCTGAGGCGAAACAGGGCTGGCAAACACCCTGGCCCGGAAAAACTCTGCCATCCAGAGTCGGCAATACCGGGCTAGACCGGGCATGAAGGCCACAAGACTAGGGAGGAGGAAACTGCCTCTTGTCCTGGGTTGAAGCTCTACGGGCACCGTTTTAGCACCCACGACTCATCCAAGCTCTTTTCAGGGAAAACTGTGAGGATAAAGAAGCCTACAGAAATCCACCAGCCCTTGGAAGGAAGCGCAGGCAACACAGCGTCCCGAGACAGACATCTTAAGCCCCTACCTGCCGATCCCGCCTCTTCATCAGAGCCCAGGAGAAACAGCCCTTCCTCTTCTTCCAGCTGAGATATGAGGTCAGGTTTGGCAGTCAGAGGTCCTGTTTGTTAGGAAAACACAGAAACATACAAAACTGAACCTCTTCTGTGTGCCGACAAATTCAACAATTCCAAGCCAGATTGAATGTCCCCCCAGAAACACACGACAGGTAAGTAATAGGGGTGGGATGGAGTACAGTATGAGGGGAAGACTCCTCCCCCTTTTGCTGTCCTGTGACTCTGCAGGAGCATGGGTATGTGGCCATGCACACAGGTACACCCACTCTGGGCCTCTTGGGACCTCAGCCTCTGAATGCACAGGCTGCAGGTGGGGGCCGCATTTCCTCCACAGAGCAGAACGAAGTCTGAGTCCAAACAAATGGATACCGTATAAACTAAGCTTGCTATTCCTGTATGGTCCTTGAATCTGTTAGGGTCAAGCTAACAAGTAAATTATTATAAAAAATACAAATATTTATTAGGGTGTGCACAAAAATAAAACATATATTGTTAGCTTGACCCTCTCAGATCGCAGCTACTTTTTGGGTTGGGTCCCCCCCCCCCCGCCCCCCGCTTTTTCTTCTCCTAGAATCTGTTAAACATCTTCATTATGCTGTATGCTGACTTACTGCTTACCTCCTACCTATCTGTATGGACTGCTAGTTTCCATTTTCCTGTACCTGGAGAAGTGTGCGTGCCCACGAAAGCTGACACCTTGGAATAAAACTTGGTTGTTCTTAAATGTGCCCTCGGAGGTCTTAAAGGTGGTTTTGAAGGAGCCCTTCAAATTTTGTGCTGCTGCTTCAGACCAACACGGCTTCCCACCTAAATCTAAATTCTTTTAAAATGGCTGACTTTTGTTAAGCATAAAGGGATAGACTGAAAGCAAGACAGAAAGGAGAATTGTAAAGGCAGCTGGCACTCGAATTCCAAATTCAACAATTACTAAAATCTTTGATGATTAAGATGCCCAGTTATTATGGCTCGTCCGTGGGGTGCTGGCATAGTGCTGGCAGTCCTGTGCCTGTTTCCTGCCAGGCTGAGATGGAAATGTCAGCTGAGAAGTAAAAGGGCAGAAAAGACCGCAGAGTTCCTTCCACAGCCGCTTCTCAGCCCAGGGAAGGCCAGGCCCAGGCTGGAAGGAAGCCCCTGCTTAGACCGCCCCCCCCCCCCACCTCCAGACCTGGCACCCCCTGGCCCCTCTCCTGATGCCCTCTCACTTGGCTCAGGCCCAGGACTGTCAGGCAGGGGCTCCCTCTCGGCAAGGAGGGCACAGGACCCTGCCCACAACAGAGGGAGGATCGCAGAGGGAGGCAGAGACCGGCCATTGGGACCAGGGCAGACAGGTTGGCCACGTCCGTCCTCCTTCAGGGCTTCCTTACGGTCACCCCTCACTGCAAGAAGGAGAGACGGCTCCTCCTCACCCAGGGAGGCCACGTTCCCAAAGGTCTCCAGCATGACTTCCTTGTAGAGCGCTCTCTGGGCCGGGCACAGCAGGGTCCACTCCCCCCGGGTGAAACGCACGGCCACCTCCTCGAAGGACACCCCGGCCTGCAAGAGGGAGAAGGAAGTGTTTGTTTACTCCCCAGGAAAGCTGGTCCATGGGGGGGGGGGGGGGGGAGCCAGAAACAGGGAGAGTCAGTTCATAGCGGAAGAGCAGCAGGAAGAGGTGGGGAGAAGAGCCCCCCAGGGACGTCTTCCCCCCCCCCCCCGCCTCGCCCTCCTTGGGGGCATCTGGGAACCAGAGGGGCTGGGGAAGAGGCCAGCGATGTCTGTATGATAAGGGACCAAATAGTTTTCTGCGGGAAATTCAGCATTGCTTCAGAGAGATTTGGGAGTTGGGCCAAATCAAAAGTAATGTCCTCATTTTCCCGCTTCATGGAAAAAACCAGCCCAGACGGGGGGTGGGGGGGTGGGCGATCTTCAGCCTTCCCAATGGGGGACACGAGAATCAGTGGGAAGGGGCCCGATCCTCTGAGCATTACAACAGAGAAGAAAGCTTCCTTATTGTCTGCCGCACGTCTCCCCAAAGATGCCCCCTCCCCCCATACCTGAGCTGGCTGCATGGCGGCCCTTTCCCCTTCGGCACACAGAGGAGACGACGGAGGAGGCATCCAGGGGTCCCTCTGCTCCTGCCTGGCGGGGGGGGGGGAGAAAGAGAGAGAGAGAGAGAGAGAGAGAGAGGGTGGGAAACCCTTTTTGCTTCACGCACATTCTCCTCGCCAGTCCCTGGAGTGAACCTCTCTCCAGATTGGATTCAGGGCACAATTCAGGATACTGGATTTGATCTATGGAGGCTCAGGATAATTTGGCCCCACATCTCTCCCCTCAACTGGCCATTCCATCTCACAAACTCTGCTGACCCCTTCCTGGGGGGTGAGTCCCTTTCCCTGCCTGCAGCCACACCCCCTCCCTCCTCCCCTCTGTGGGGGGAAGAAGAAGAGGAAGAGGAAGAGGAGGAGGAGATTGGATTTATACCCCGCCCTTCACTCACTTGAAGTCTCAGAGCAGTTTACCAACTCCTTTCCCTTCTCCTCCCCACAACAGACACCCTGGGAGGCAGGTGGGGCTGAGAGAGCTCTGACAGAAACTGCTCTTTTTCAAGAACAGCTGTGCAGGAACCATGGCTTGCCCAAGGTCATCCAGCAGCTGCATGTGGAGGCGTGGGGAATCAAACCCGGCTCTCCCAGATGAGAGTCCGCACACTTCACCACTGCACCAGACTGGCTCTCTCACCAAGGCCTTCCTGACTACCCCACCCAACTCCTTTGAGGAGCCTGTGCTCTGTCTTCTTGGTGCTTTGGGGGGGGGGGGCAACAGTGGGAGAAGGGCCTCTAGTGTCCTGGCCCCACTGCTGGACCTCCTGAGGGCACCTGGAGTGTTGGACTGCATGGGCCACTGGCCTGATCCAACACTGGCTTCTCTCATGTTCTTATGGGCTGGGAACGTGGTGGGAGACCCCTGAGGGGAGGGGATGGAGTGTCTGACTTGAGACAGCAGGGGAGAGACGCCAGCTTGGGATGAAAACTAGCCCTGCAGGGAAAAAGGTTTTGCCCTCTCCACCTGGGCTGGCCATGATGCTTTTCAGTGGCAGGGAGAATTCAGCAGAGGGGAAGAAGCCCCCCCCCCCAAAGTCTGTTCCTCCACCTGCAGTCTCAAGGGAAGCTGCCTTCAAACCATGTGTGGACAAATCCACCTGTGGACAACTGCAGCGCATTTCAAAAGCAAAAGAAGGCTTGTCTCACTCACCCCATGCCCGGGGGAAGGCAAAACAGCTGCCACTGGGGTGGAGGCGGGGGGGGCCGGGGGGGATTTGGAAGGGCAGCCCATCCCCCCTTGCTTGCGACACCCAACTTCACCCCGAAGCAGCTTCAGGCCTGGAGGTCTCAGAAAGGCCGGGGGAAAGTCCGCCAGGGGCCCAAGTGCTGCAGTAGGGCGCTGTGAAATAGCAGGGGAAATGCATCCCCCCAAAAGCATCGATCCCGGAGCCAATCGCCCCAGCTCCCTCAGCCCTTCCTTCAGCTCCTCCCGCACCCCGAAACCTCCCCCTCAGCCCCGTCTCCTTCCCCCTCCATGGTTGGCTTCCTTCTTCTCCCCCAGCCCCAAACCTCACTCTCAGCGCCCCCCCCCCCGTTCCTAAATGTGCCCCTGGAACGGGAAGCCACTCGAACTTCCCCCAGTCTCTCCAAAGGTGCCGGATTCAGACCCTGCACCAGAGTCCGCTGCAGGATCCCCGGGCCTCTGCGCAAAGGGGGCAAGCGCCTCTCCGTGGGGCAGGAGCGGGGGGGGGGGCGGGATGCTCTCCTCCACCCCCCTCCTTTCTCTCGTGCATTGCAGCCCCCCCCCCCGCACCGCCCCCCCCCCCCCCCAAGCCACTTTGAGCTCACCAGAGTCCCTCCGAGCCCTTCAAGCGAAGCTCTCCCCAGGACAGAGGCGCTTTCTAGGACAGGCGGAGGAGGAGGAGGAGGAAATGCCAACAACCCCCCCCGCCCCCCTGCAATGCCACCCCCCCCCCCCATGTGCCCCTCTAGGACTGCGGAGCTCCCGCTTTCTCTCTGTCTTTAACCCTTCGAGACTGGGCTCATTTTGCAAATGGAAAAAAAGGTGGCGGGAGGCTTGCAGAAGGCGGCACCGCGCCGACCAGTGTTCCCTGGAAGCGGCGTCAGTGTGCGCGAGCTCCCAGTTTTCTAGCCTCCGGCTCACACGTGTTTGTCTCCGCTGGCTCACGAAGGAGGGCTCCAGGGCAAACTGGTATGTGCAGCAGCCAAATCGTCTCTCCCCTCTAGCCAGCCGTAGCCGGCTCAAGGCGGCTTGCAAAGGTTAAAACATCACCATGTAATATATATTAAAATAGACTTAAACAGCTGAAAACCCCCGCAGAAGTTGGCGGCCCACATTATTCCCAACGCCTAGTACAGCAATAGAAACCCAAGGCCAGGCAGATTCCCCACTTGATTGTCCCGCCTGAGACTTAACCCGGCATGCCATCAGCCCCTTCCCCCAGCAGCGGCTCCTAATTAAAAGCCTGGCAGAAGAGCTCCGCTTTGCAGGCCCTGCAAAACTGCAAAAGGTCCCGCAGGGCCCTGATAGCATCTAGGAGCTTGTTCCACCAGGAAGGAGCTGCCACCGAGAAGGCCCTAGCGGTCGACAGCCTGGCCTCTCTAGGGCCGGGGAGGGCCAGGCAATGTTGAGTGGCTGACCGCAGTACTCCCCAGGTAGGGCTGCCAAGTCCAACTTGGGAAATATCTGAGGACTTTGGGGGTGGAGCCAGGAGACTTTGGGGGTGGAGCCAGGAGAAATCATTTTGTGATGTCACATCCTGTGATGTTGCTTCCACATGCTGACACATGAACTCATGAAGTTTCCTAATACTGAATCAGGCCATTGGTCCATCAAGGTCAGTATTGACTACTCAGACTGGTAGTGGCTCTCCAGGGTCTCAGGCTGAGATCTTTAATGTCACCTATTACCTGATCCTTTTTTAGCTGAAGAGGCTGATACCTCCTGCATGTCAAGCAGATGTTCTATCACTGAGCAACGGCCCTACTGAATCCTTCCTCATCTCGGCAGAATATGAAGCACTAAGTGCTGCACAAGTGCTAAATATGATTTTCATATCATAAGAACAGGAGAGAAGCCACAGTGGATCGGCCCATCCAGTACAGCCCATCCAGTACAACACTCTGTGTCACAACAGTGGCCAAAAATACCAGGTGCCCTCAGGAGGTCCAGCAGCGGGGCCAGAACTCCAGAAGCCCTCCCACTGTTGCCCCCCAAGCACCAAGAATGCAGAGCATCACTGCCCCAGACAAAGGGTTCCATTTAGACCTTGTGGCTAATAATAGCCACTGATAGACCTCTGCTGGATGGGGACAGAGAGCGAGACAGACAGACAGACAGACAGACAGACAGAAAAAAGAAAGAAAGGGGGAGGGGGAGAGAGAGAGAAGGGAAAGAGCTGGCAGACCCCAGCAGCAGGCCACATGCAAAAGCAGGCCCTTCAGCAGAAAGAGCCTCTCTAGGCAGGGCTCTCTTGCTCTCTCTTAAAGGGGAAATGTCTGTTGAGGCTTTTTACTGCAGGGCAGGCTCTCTGCAGACATTTCCCTTTTAAGAGGCCAGGGCAGGCTCCGACGTTTCCCTGCTGGCAGCCATTGCCTCCCCCCAGTGGCCAATTCTGAAAAAGCGGGGGAAAGCTTTAAAAATCGGTGCTTCCCCCGCCCTACCCGGGGACTTGGCAGCCCTATCCCCAAGGTATATACGGGGAAAGGTGGTCCCTTAGGTAGGTAGGCCCCTGACCATATAGGGCTTTAAAGGTCAAAAACAGCAACTTGAACCGGATCTGTTATGCTTTAGGCAGCCAGTGCAGTGTCCTCAGCACAGGCTGGATGTGGTCTCGCACCGAGAGACCCATCAACAGCCTGGCTGCGGCATTCTGCACTAGCTGCAGCCTCCGGAGCTGGGACAAGGGCAGCCCCATGTTGAGAGCGTTGCAGTAGTCCAATCTTGAGGTGACCATAGCGTGGATCACTGTTGCCAGGTCATTGCGTTCAAGGTAGGGAACCAACTGCCTAAGCAGCCACAGGTGGTAAAAGGCTGCCTTGGCATTGGCTGCTACCTGGGCCTCCATGGTTAAGGAGGCATCCAGGAGCACTCCCAAACTCTGAACCCACGGCGCTGGCACTAATGGCACACCCCGAAGGTCGGCAATGGGGTCCCCACCCCCGGACTACTCCGACTCAGGCACAGGACCTCCATCTTCGTTGGATTTAGTTTCAGTCGGCTCAGCCTGAGCCAGCCTGCCACGTCCTGAAGCACCCGGTCCAGGTCATCTGGGGTAGCCTCGGACTGGCCGCTCAACAGCAGATACAGCTGGGTGTCATCAGCGTACTGGTGACAGCCCACCCTGTGCCTCCGGGCAATCTGGGCGAGAGGGCGCATGTAGATGTCACATAACATCGGGGATAGCACCGCCCCTTGTGGCACCCCGCATACCAGCGGGTGCCTACAGGACATCTGCACCCCCAGCACCCTCTCTGTCCCCACCTTGGAAGAACGAGGCGAGCCACTGCAGGGCAAGCCCCTGAATCCCCGTGTCAGCGAGGAGGTGGATCAGTAACTGGTGGTCGACTGTGTCGAATGCGGCCGACGGATCTAACAACACCAGCAGTGCCGTACCGCCCCGATCCAGATGCCGTCGGAGGTCGTCCGTGAGGGCAACCAGTGCCGTTTCAGTCCCGTGACCTGGCCAGAAGCCGGACTGGAATGGGTCTAGCGCAGAAGTGTCATCCAGGAAGCTCTGCAACTGAATCGCCACCGCCCTCTCCAAAATCTTGCCCAAATAGGGCAAGTTGGACACTGTCCAATAGTTTGGCCAATTCAGCGGGGTCCAGTGGTTTTTTTTCTGGAGAGGGCGGACCACCGCTTCCTTGAGTGCCCCCAGGAACAGCCCCTCCTCAAAGGACTTCTTGATAATCTCCCGGAGGTCACCTCGCAACCCCTTGCGCCCAGCTTTTATAAGTCAGGAGGGGCATGGATCGAGGCTGCACGTGGTTGGGCGTACAGTAGAGAGCAACCTGTTGACTTCCTCTAGGCTGAGTGGACTGAAAAAATCCAGAATGGAACTGGATTAATGCCAGCAGCTCACAGAGTAGAATTTTTGCTCCCAAGACTCCACCGCTTAGATTCCACCGACTACCTGCAATTCCTCCCTCGGGAAATGGGAGGCCCCTCCCCCCCAAATAAGGTGCTGGTGTGCCACACTGGTGAATAATGCTACACACACACACAAACACAACACACACACAAAGGCTCCCAAACAATCCCTGCTAAGAGAGCACGGCAGTTCTTCCAAGGACCCAGGAGGAAAATGCCAGCAGAGCCTTCGAGAAAGGGGCAAATAAATGCAATAAAGCATGGTGTTCCTTCTTGGCAAAGGGTCAGGCCTATTTTAAATGGATGAAGATATATCTATATATCTATATCTATCTATATCTATCTCTCTATAAAAGATAATAATTGGGGGGGGGGGTTGTTGCTTCTCTTTCAACAGCTTTTGTGTTTTAGGGATGCCAGCCTCCAAGTGGGCCCTGGGGATACCTCGGAATTACAACTTATCTCCAAGCTACAGAGATCAGTTCCCCCCTGGAGAAAACGGATGCTTTGGAGGGAGGACTCTGTGGCATTTTGCCCCACTGAGGTCCCCCCCCCAGGCTCCACCTCCAAATCTCCAGGAGTTTCCCAACCTGGATAGGGCAACCTGACCCCCCCTCATCCCCCTCCGGCGACCAAGGTGGACCCTGGCCAGGCCGTTTTTGGAGCCTGTGACTGAAGAACCTCAAGTTTTCACATTGAAAAGCCTTCCGCTTACAGAGTCGGTCCTCTCCTGACCCAGCAAGGCTCTTCTGATGTTCTTCCCAGGGGAAGGCCTCGGCCTCTCTGCCCTGTTGTTGGCCCTCCAGAGGAACTGGCTGGCCCCTGTGTGAGGCAGGAGGCTGGACTAGGTGGACCATCCCTGGTCTGACCCAGCAGGGCTATTCTGATGTTCTCCTCAGGGGAAGGCCTCGGCCTCTCTGCCCTGCTGCTGGCCATTCAGAGGAACTGGCTGGTTGCTGTGTGAGAAGACAAGAGGCTGGACTAGATGGACCTTCACTGGACCGATCCAGCAGGGGGGCTCTCCTGATGTTTTTATCAGTCCTCTGTGAGATGGAGCAGCTTCACTTTTGGGACAGTTGAGTAAATTGCACATGCTCCATCCATGGTGTGTAAAAGGTGGCTTTCCTAGCAGCCCCTCTCACACTCTCAGTCATCAGCCAATCAATGCTCCCTCCAAGCTGTGGAGTCTTGTGAGCAAAAAATCTACTTTGTGAGCTACTGGCATTAACGTTGCGATTGAGCAATTTGGCTCTTGCATACATTAGTTTGCTCTGGAGCCAACCTTCCTGAGCGATGACAAAAATGTGTGAGCCAGAGGCTAAAAAACTGTGAGCTAGCTCACACTAGCTCAGCTTAGAGGGAACACTGCAGCCAATCAAAATCATACTTGTCTCCCTCTATCACACTCCTTACAGCACTGCAGCAGCTTACAAACTCCTTCCCCTTCTCCCCACAACAGACACCCTGGGAGGTGGGTGGGGCTGAGAGAGCTCTTTCCAGGACTGCCCTTGAGAGAACAGCTCCGAGAGAACCTGTGACTGACCCAAGGTCACACCAGCAGGTGCAAGTGGAGGAGCAGGGATATCAAACCCGGTTCTCCCAGAGTAGAGTCCGCTCCTAGCCACGACACCAAACTCCAGGGGAGCCCTGCTCCGGGTGCCTGAAGGGGAGCGGGGGCTCGACTTGGCCTTCTCCCCCCCTTCCGAGAGAGCCGAGCAGCCGGGGATCCCACGAGCAGCAGAGCGACTCGCCAGCAGCCGCCCCGTCGAGCAGCGTGAGAGGGCGTCGCCACCGCCGCTGCCGGCCGCCTGGCTGAAGACCCCGGCCCGGGGGGGGGGGGGAGGAGGAGGAGGCTTCCGCGGTTCCTCCGCAGCACGGAAAGGGTGGAAGCCAGCGAGCGAGCGGCGTTGGCCGGAGGGGCCGGGCGAGGCGGGGGGGGGGGAGGAAGGGGGGCTTGGCTGTTGCCTGGCCCCCAAAGCGGAGGGGAGGAGCGTCAGGGCAGGGGGAAGCCTGGCGGCCGGATCCCCGGCAGGTTTACTCGCGAGTAAGTCTTGGAGGCGCGCGGGGAGGGGTGGGGGGAGACAGAAGCTTCCCAGTCCTGCTGGAAGAGAGAAGCGCGGCAGTCCAGTCTTTTGCTGTCGACGGCGCGTTGGGACTGAACAGTGTGGGAATGCAAGAAGAGGTTTTTTAAAATCACGTCTCTGTTCCAGGCAGGCGAGGGTCGGGGGGAGGGGCTTCCAGTGGCGCCCGCCGGCTTCCTCTGCTGCCCTTCCTCGGCCCAGCGGACCCCCTGCCCTCCTGGGGGGCAGAAGGAGGCATCGGGGAGGCTGTGTGGGCCGGACCGGGGCAGACCCTTCCTTAGGGACACCTGACCCGAAGAGTGGCCGCTGGAGATCAGTCCGTTATCCGCCTGGGACCCTCAAGGCGCAACCCTCCCCTCGCCTCCTGCCTTTAGGGAAAGCCTTCCGGCCAGTTCAGGCGTGGGTTGGGGCGTGGCTGTCAGCATCCATATGCAGATGATACCCGGCTACCCATATCCCTGTTTAACTCTCCTGGTGATGGATGCGATAAAGCTCCTGAGCTGCTGCCTCGCTGCGCTGGTGGAATGGCTCAGAAAGAACAAGTTCAAATGAAATCCGGGGAAGATCAAAGTAACACAGGCTGGGACGGTGGAGGCCTTGAAGGATATTGACAAAACGTATCAAGATAAGAGACGCCAATGTTGGATCAGGCCAGTGGCCCCTCCAGTCCACTAGAAGCCCTCCCACTCCTCCCCCCCCCCCGTCAAGCACCCAGAAGACAGAGCATCCCTTGCCCCAGACCGAGAGCTCCTATCTATACCTTGTGGCTAAGAGCCACTGATGGACCTCTGCTCCAGATGTTGATCTAATCCCCTCTTGAAGCTGCCCATGCTTGTAGCCGCCGCCACCTCCTGTGGCAGTGAATTCCACGTGTTCATCACTCTTTGGGTGAAGAAGGACTTCCTTTTATCCATTCTGTCCCGACTGCTCAGCCATTTCATGGAGTGCCCCACGAGTTCTGCTGCCCGCTTTCCATGGGGAGTTCAGCTGACCCTTGTGGACTCCCTTCAGAGCCTCCGGGTTTTACTGGACCCAACAGGATTGCTGCAGAAGCCAGTTAAGGCAGTTGCAGGGAAGTCTGTCTTCCAGCTCAGCCTACCTCCCAAAAAGGGCCCTTTACCTTGATAAGAGCTGATCTGGTCACCTGGATCCATAGCATGATGACATCGAGACTAGACTACTGTAATGCACTGCACATGGGACTCCATTTGGTGCAGAATGCTGCAGTTGGATTATTAACGACAGCCATTGGTTAGCAGGCTGTATGCATAACCCATACAGAGCCCTTCATGGCCTTGGGGCCTCCTGCCTGCAAGACAGCCTCTCCCTTGATGCTCTGCCATGACAGCTGAGCAGGGACTTCTGTAGGTCCCCCCCTGCAAATGGGCAGAATCAGCCACTCCCCTGTCCAGCTGCCTTCTCCTTTGAGGCCCCCCCCCACTTTGTGGAAAGGCCTGCCTTTCCAGAAGAGGGTAGCACGGTCCAAAATGATTCACAAAGTCACTTGGAGGAATTCTTAGGGACGGTGGGGTACACTAATGCGCATTTTTTGTCGCCACCAGTTGACTTATGGCGACCCTGTAGGGTTTTCAAGGCGAGGGACGTTGCAGAGTTGATTTGTTGTTGTGGATTTTCCGGGCTGTGTGGCCGTGGTCTTGGCAGTGTAGGACCTGACATTTCGCCAGCAGCTGTGACTGGCATCCTCAGAGATATAACACAGAAAGATGGAGTACTCTCTGTGTCAAGGTGAGAAGAAGTAAAATGGTAGGCAGGTAATTTGCATAGGCGTAGAGTACGGGGGGGCTCAAGGGCTTGAGCCACCCCCGAAATTTCCCAGGGGGGCGCTCAGCCACTCCCGGGAAAATGGAGCGCGTGCCGCTGCGCCTCCCCGGGTCCTTCCGAGGCCCGGCGGCCCCTGCTGGAGAGGGAGAGGGAAGGGGGGGGGAGGGGAGAGAGGCACCGGCAGCAGCGGCTGGCGGGGCTTGGAAGTGCCCGGGGAGGCGGGGCGGTTTCCTGGAGGGGGGGGAGAACATCGTCCCAGCGAGCACGCGCACAAAGCGCGTGCACTAAGGAGCCCCTGCCCCCCCCCCGGATTTCCAAAACTCTACGCCCCTGGTAATTTGTATCTACTCAGGAAGGTGGGGTAGAGCCGAATCATTACCTTGTAGGAGTTCCCCAGGCTGTGAACATGCTAATGGAGGAGCTTTCCTGAGGAGGTTCTTTTGCATATGGATTGGCTGTTGGAATTCTAATCTTATCTGTAGTGTTATTGTAAGATGTGTTAGCCTCCAGGACAGACTGAGCCAATGTAATGAGAGGCTAAGTTTGTTAATATCCTTAGAGTGCCAGAGACACAACTTTCTAAAAAAAATCCATGGAGGCATATCTCAAATAGCTTGGCTTGTAATATTAAAAAATGATATTAAACCTGGTCTACAAGCCACAAGAAGCCCTTTTGTTCTGATCCACCAGGGCCATTCTCGTGTGTCTCCAGAGCATATGAAGGTTTGTGATGCTCAGTGGTGTATCTCCATTCTCTTTGATTTTCTGTGTTTCTGTCTGTGTCTCTCCTTCCCCCCAGGGAGAAGCCTCTCTTCATAGCCAAGGGACTGAAGGCATCTCTACACAGTCAGAGATGACACAAGAGAAGGGGAAGGAGATGGAAGAGCAGAACCCAGAAGGACCTGGAACTGGCAGGACAGCAAGGAAAGGCCCCCAATCCACCAAGGCTGACAGTGGTGTTGAATTCTGGGAAAGCCCAGGGCCAGAGATCCGTGATCAGCTCACTGATATCATAGGTGTACATTGCCAACGCTTCCGGCAGTTCCGCTACCGTGAGGCTGAGGGGCCCCGGGTGGTTTGCAGCCAACTCCATGGACTCTGCAGCCACTGGCTGAAGCCGGAGAGGCACACCAAGAAGCAGATCCTGGACCTGGTGATCCTGGAGCAGTTCCTGACTCTCCTGCCCCAGGAAATGCAGAGCTGGGTCGGAGGATGTGGGCCGGAGACTAGTTCCCAGGCGGTGGCCCTGGCCGAAGGTTTCCTCCTGAGTCAGGCAGAGGAGAAGAGGCAGGCAGGACAGGTGAGGGGATTTCCTTCGCTCAGCTTCAAATCTGAGTTGATGGCAAAATGGTACCCTTTCATAGATTATATTCACAGCCAGCACCCCAGTCAACATAGCCAAGTGCCAAAAAGGTACAAGGAAGTACTTACCTGTATTGTGTGATTGCTGCCTTCACCTGTATTTCTGACCCTGCACTTTTTCTTGGGTTCCTAGCTCTATGTTACTGCTTAGAACTGTGTAACTGAAACCTTTATACTTGTGATTTTAGGGTTAACCAATAGTTGTTGATATGTTAATGTAGTTATTGTTGCTCATGTTTGTATTGTTAACTGTTGGATTTTATATTTCTTTCCACTGTTAGTTTTTTTGTAAGATCTTTTCTCTATTAATAAAACCAAATAAAAATTTCTTTTTAAAAAAAGTAATGACCTTATTCTAAGTCTTCCTACCTGGATATTTCTGCCTTTAGAGAATTCACTTGGCTGGAAGGAAACCCCAACCCTGATTCTTGCCCCTGTGATTGAACCAGCTCTTGTGGTCAGTGCAGGGGTGAGGAGTCTGGGAGTGGGGCAGGACCCATCTCCTCTTTCTGTCCCACTCCTTTTCTTACCCATCTCCCTTGCTCCTGTTTCAGAAGTGGGGATCAGCAGCGAAGATGGAAGCAAAGCTCTCTAAGAAGGAAGGATCCCCATTGGAGGAATGGCGGAGGACTCAGGCCCAGGAGCATGCCCGAAATGCCCTTTCATGTGGTAAGGGTGTTTTGTGGCCAGATGTGATCGGGGCACATGGTAAAGTTCGGTAGAAGGTTTAGGACAGGAGAAAAAGGAAATACTTCTGCACACAACTCAGAGTTAGCAGCAGAGGATAGGACTCGTAATAATGGGTTTAACTGAAGGGCAGGAAGGTACTGGCTGGATCTTGGGAAAAACTTTTTGACAGTCAGAGTTGTGCAACAGTGGAATCAGCTGCCTGGGGAGGTGGTGAGCTCCCCCTCACTGGCCGTCTTGAAGCAGCGGCTGGACAAACCCTTGTCAGGGATGCTCTAGGCTGATCCTGCATTGAGCAGGGGGTTGGACTAGATGGCCTGTAAGACCCCTCCCAACTCCATGATTCTATGGGTGATCGGAAAAAAGCCCACCGTAAAAACCCCACGGTCATAACTGCTCACAGGAAAAAAGCCCGTGTGGAAATAAGCCCACATGGAATAAAACCCTACACGGAAAAAAGCCCATACACCAAAAAGCCCACATGGAAAAATACCATGTAAACTGCCATAGATATTTATAATTGTGGATTATGAGAATGAAGAGGTATTACCTATATTGTATATTGTTATTTTAGGATTAAAACATGTCGTATTCACATGCAACAATTTGTGTTGTGATTTTATCAAGTATAATCTTAATATAATAATTCCCTTGCGTATTGGCCATTTCCAGCTCTCCCACTGGCTGTGCAGTGCACTCCATCAGCCACTGGCCCATTAACCGCCACAAAAGCCATATAGTTGTTCCACAGCTGTGTATACTAGACAGTCTGTACATAATTTAATTTAACATCTTTCTGTCTTTACTTTAGAAATTACTTCATACCAACATTACAAAGGTTGACAAATGGTAAATTAATAAATCTAAAGTATTTAATTTTATTTAAAAATATTTCTATATAGAGTTTAACTTCTGTTGTTATTCTTTTCCATCTTAATAAGGTTTGTTGGCTTTTTTCTGTGTGGGCTTATTTCCATGTGGGTTTTTTTTCCTGTGAGCATTTATGACCGTGGGGTTTTTCCCGTGGGCGTTTTTCCTAGAACCAATTATATGATTTAGTTCTGGGATTCAGGGCTACCACATGTAGTGATGGCCACTCCCATGAAAGTCGATTAGACAGTCATAGAAGGCAATTCCATTCTTATTCACATTTACTAAAATATTTCTGTGTCACCTTCCTTTCATTAGCGGGACTCAAAGCATCTCAGGAAAGGAAAGGTAGGCCATTCTGGGAGCAGCAGTTAGCCATGGCAAATGAATGGAACCTCCATGTCCTGGGGTAGCATACCTCTGAAAAGGCATTGCAAGGGGCCAATATTTGCCCTTCTTTGCCCCTGGGGAAAGGCTTTTCAGGAGCAACTGATGGGCCACAGTCAGAAAGAGGAGAGTGGCCTATAGATGCCAGCCGGTAGCCCGGCACCCCTGTGATGTTTGTGGACTGGGTGTGATGTCAGAGCAACAGCGGACACTGAGGAAACCCATCAATAGTACCATGGAGAGTTCATATATGCTGAAATCACATCTTGGTTTTTGGAGGGATGTGACAGTGACGTATCTTGTGATGTCATTCCAGGACCCCTCTTTTTCTCCTGCCAGCCAGGACTGAAGGGCTTGTGGGAGGGCCCAGCTGGCAGGAGAATGGAGTCTGGTCCCAACAGACTTGGGTCCGATCCAGAAGTGATGCTGGCATGTTTCTGAACTCCAGATATCAGAGAGCACATTTCAGTTCTCACCGGAATTTCAAGCAATCAGCAGCATTTTGAAGCCCTGAAGGCTCATGGGTATCTGGTATGTTTTTTCCGCCCCTCCCACAAATTACTAAAAATCCTTACTAAGTGTGTCAAGTATGCTTTTGGCAAGGTCTCACAGGCCTGGGAAGGAGGTTGCATGAAGCAGGATTCAAACAAACGGATGAGGGACTCTAGGCGAACAATGTTTCTTCCTTCTTTGTCTCTGTCACAGGCAGTGGACAGGTGGTGTTCAGCCATTGTCTGGCCAAAGGTGTGGAAACTGCTGCTGCACCTCCAGTCCAGGTAGGAGAGATGAGGGTGGGGACAGCCTGGGTTCTCTCTCCTTTCTTGGTGGGGCTTTTACTCCTGCAGGTCTCTGGGTGAGTGACCATGCTGTTCCCTTTACCCATCCCAAGCCTGACATCCTGTACCTTCCCAGTCTACTCCCTTCCTGGGTGCCATCTCTGCCTGGCGTGATCTCTTATGAGGGAATCTGCTTTTCCTTTCAGGGCCCGTTTTCCTTTGAGGAGGTGGCCGTCTCTTTCACTGAGGCAGAATGGGCCCTGCTGGATCCGGGACAAAGAGCTCTGTACAGGGAAGTCATGCGGGAGAACTATGGGAACGTGGCCTTTCTGGGTAAGGGTCTTTCTTAAGAAACAAAAAGTGTGAATTTTGCTGCCACTGGTATGAGGTGTACATCATTTTCAGGACTGCCCCACTTCTTGTCCCCTACTGGGAGTCTTGAGGAGTTGGGGGTGGCAGTAAAAGTGAGCTTCAGCATGGTCTGAGAGAACCACCAAGGGAAACTGAGGCCAGTGTCGTGGCCATCACCCAAGCCAGAGAGGGTGTCCTGGCCTGGAGCCAAGAGGGGGTTGAGAGGCCCTCAGAAAGGGGTCTGTTCCCCAGGTCACTCATACACGTCCACTCCAGTAGCTAGAAAAAGCATATTTCTGCTAGCAAAGAGAAAACACGTGTATTGTGGGGTATTAATTCTTGAAATCCTAAACTTATGTCTACCTCAACACTCAGAAGAAACAAAGGGTATCAGTTTTGTTAACAAAAAAATAAATCCATTACATTAACATCAAGAGAACCAGGTTAGGTCAGGAAAATAAAAACACAGGCACTACAGAAAGGAAGTACAAGCACAATTTAAACCCTTCCTGTCACAATGTTCCTGCTAGGGCTGAGCATTTGGTTCAGACGAACCAGGGGGAAAAAAAGAATAACGCCTATTCGGAATTATTCGGCCCACCAAAAGCCAAATCAGATTCTCTAATCTGATTTGGCTTGCCGAACAGGGATTCCCCAAATGGATGCCCAGCAAAGGGATTCCCTGAATGGATGCCTTTTATTTTCTCCCCTAGTAGCAGGAAATAGAGGTGTGCAAAAAATAAATAAATTCAACCCATTCAGAGATGAAGAGATTGGATTTATACCCTGCCCTTCACTCAGAGTCTCAGAGCAGCTCACAATCTCCTTTCCCTTCCCCTCCTCACAACAGACACTTTGTGAGGTAGGTGGGGCTGAGAGATTTCTTTTCAGAACTGCCCATGAGAGAACAACTCTGACAGAGCTATGGCTTGCCCAAGATCATCCAGCAGCTGCAAGTGGAGAATCAAACCCAGTTCTCCCAGATTAGAGTCTGCGCACTTAACCACTACACCAAACTGGCTCTCCACAAACTGGGTGAGTGGGTGATAATGTGGCAAATGAAGTTCAGTGTTGGTAAGTGTCAGGTGATGCACATTGGGACAAAAAAATCCCAGTTTCAAGTATAGGCTAATGGGGTCTGAACTGCTGAGACAGAGAGGGAAAAAAATCTTGGGGTTGTAGTGGAGGAACTGCTCACGGAAAGTGTCTGCTGCAGCAGCAGCAGCGGTGGAAGAAGGTAAAGTCTATGTTAGGGATTATTAGAAAACGGATCGAGAATAAAAGGACTGAGATTTTAAGGACTCTGTATAGCTCTATGGTGCGGCCTCATTTGGAATACTGTGTACAGTTCTGGTCACCATTTCTTAAAAAGGACATTGCCGAGCTAGCAATGGTGACCAGAACTGCACACATTATTCCAAATGAGGCGGCACCAGAAATCTATGCAGGGGCCATGCAATATCAGGTGTTCTATTCTCAATCCCTTTTCTAATAATCCCTAACATAGACACGATAGGGGTTAATTAAATGATGCACGGGGTGGAGAGAGTTGACAAAGACCCTTTTCTCCCTCCCCCAAAATACTAGAACTCGAGGGCTGTGCTCTACATGATGGCGCAGAGGGAGAAATCTTCCTGTCCAGCACTTAAGATAAGGAAGAAACGATGGCCCGTAGTTCATTGTCTTGACTATTTGGGTCCTTATTCAGGCCCGATTATCAGGGAAGGAACCCCATAGGTCCTTGGGGAAAAGGCCCTTTGGTTGACTCCCACCAGAGATGGCTTTCATATGATTAATGGAGGAGTTGCATGATTAATGTGAAAAACAGGGAGAGGGGGTACTCAAGAACAGCCAGGCTGAACAAGGGGAAAGAGTCATCAACACTTGTCTTTAGTCGTTACCTAGATGCCTTAACCCCCCCCCCCAAACAACTGGTATCCTTTCCACAAACCAGAGGGGTACCATTTTAATTGTGGGGTTAACTTGGTGAGGTCTTGGATTCTCCCTCCCCCGCAGCAGACATATTTGGAGGGGAAAGGAGTTCTGCCAAAGGAAATGCACACTCCTCATGAATGAGGATTGCCTGATCGGTGGCCTGGCTTCTTGCTTGGGTGGAGAATGGATCTCTTTCTTGATTCCAGCCGCAGACATAGAGCAGACCCTTGGGGAATTCCAGGGGCTCTCACTGGAAAAAAGCCAAAAATGAAAGAGGCTGAAGGCAAGTTCAGAGATGGACCACACAGGTAGGTGGGGAGGCCACTTTTAACGTGTATATTATTGTACAATTCAGTGTACAGCAGAAACCAGCCCCTGAAACGCTTAAAGTGTGTATGAAATTTCAAGTGCAAATCAGACTTCCTTAAGTGGGTGCTAATGGAATCTCTCTCTTTATTCCAACAGAAGGCAATCAGAGGAATGAAGAGGATGAGGAACTGCATCATCTTTTGCCAGATGAAGTCAAGAATGAAGACTTGAGAGGAAACCTCAGGAATCAAGGCAGACGTAAGAGGCAGAAAGGAAGACATACAATCGAGAATATGGATCAACTTATTCCGTGCCAAAGGAGGGATTTCCATGAAGAAATTCATGTGGTGGAAGAAAGGTACAAGTTGGAGTGTGGAATGAACTTCTCAGATCAAATGCAATATAATATCCATTTGCAAATGCACGGTGGAAAGAAGACTCATCAATGCCTGGAGTGTGGAGGGAGCTTCCTTTGCAGAGCAGAGCTCCTTAAACATCAACAAACACATTCAGGAGAGAAGCATTATAGCTGCTCAAACCCTAATGAGAGTCCTTCACAGAAATCAGGCCTTAAACACCAAAGCATTCATTCAGGAGAGAGCCCATTTATCTGTTCAGAGAGTGGGATTACATACTCTGATGGAAGACATGGAAATCTGCATTTTCCAAGGAACATTATAACAAAGGCATGTAAATGCTTTCAGTGTGGAAAGTACTTTAAGTACAGATCACAGCTCCTTGTGCACCTAAGAAACCACACGGGGGAGAAACCTTTTGAATGCTTGGAGTGTGGAAAGAGATTCAGTCAGAGTAATAATCTTCTACAACATCAAAGAACTCACACTGGGGAGAAACCTTTTGAATGCTCAGAGTGTGGAAAGAAATTTAGCTTGGCTGGCAGTCTTCAGCTGCATCGAAGAACTCATACAGGAGAGAAACCTTTTGACTGCTCTGAGTGTGGAAAGCGATTTAGTTACAATAGCAATTTTCAACGGCATCTAAGAACCCACAAAAAGGAGAAACTGTTTGAATGCTCAGAGTGTGGGAAAAAATTCAATAAGAGAAGCCATCTTCAGGAACATCAAAGAACCCATACAGGGGCGAAACCACAACGGCACCTAAGAATCTACACGGGGGAGAAACCTTTTGAATGCTTAGAGTGTGGAAAGAGATTCAGGTTGACTGGTGATCTTCAAAAGCACCTAAGAATCCACACAGGGGAGAAACCTTTTGAATGCTCAGAGTGTGGAAAGAGATTCCGGTTGAGTGGCATTCTTCAACAGCATCTTAGAATCCACACAGGGGAGAAACCTTTTGAATGCTCAGAGTGTGGAAAGAGATTCAGTCAGAGAAGCCATCTGCAGCAGCACCTAAGAACTCACACAGGGGAGAAACCTTTTGAATGCTCAGAGTGTGGAAAGAGATTCAATCACAGATGTAGTCTTCACCAGCACCTAAGAATCCACACAGGGGAGAAACCTTTTGAATGCTTGGAGTGTGGAAAAAAATTCAGTAGCAGTGGCAATCTTCAGCTGCATCATAGAAACCACACAGAGGAGAAACCTTTTCAATGCTCAGAGTGTGGAAAGAAATTCAGTACTAGTAGCATTCTTCAACAGCATCAGAGAACCCACACAGGAGAGAAACCTTTTGAATGTTTGGAATGTGGAAAGCGATTCAGTCAGAATGGCAGTCTTCAACAGCATCTTAGAACCCACACAGGGGAGAAACCTTTTGAATGCTCAGAGTGTGGAAAGAGATTCTGGCTGAGTGGTGATCTTCAAAAGCACCTAAAAATCCACACAGGAGAGAAACCTTTTGAATGCTCAGAGTGTGGAAAGAGATTCCGGTTAAGTGGCAGTCTTCAACAGCATCTTAGAACCCACACAGGGGAGAAACCCTTTGAATGCTCAGAGTGTGGAAAGAGATTCCGGTTGAGTGGTGATCTTCAAAAGCATCTAAGAATCCATACAGGGGAGAAACCATTTGAATGCTCTGAGTGTGGAAAGCGATTGTGTGACAGTAGCAATTTTCGACGGCATCTAAGAACTCACACGAAGGAGAAACCATTTGAATGCTTAGAGTGTGGAAAGAAATTCAATCAGAACAGCCATCTGCAAAAGCACATAAGAACCCACACAGGGAAGAAACCTTTTGAATGCTTAGAGTGTGGAAAGAGATTCCGATTGAGTAGCCATCTTCACAAGCATTTGAGAACTCATACAGGGTAGAAACTTTTTAAGTGCTCAGAGTTTGGAAAGGGATTCAGTTGGAATGACAATCTTCAACTGCACCTAAGAACCCTCAGAGGTGAGAAACTTTTAAATGCTCAGAGTCTGGGAATGCCTTTAACTGGACCATCACTTTTCAACAGGATCTAAGAACTCACACCAAGGAAAAATCTTTTGAATGCAGAGTGTGAAAAGAAATCCATTCAGAGATGTGATCTTCAAAAGCATCTACAAACTCATATAGGGGAGAATCCTTCTGAATGCTCAGACTGTGGAAAGAGATTCAGTTAGCCTAGTATGACAGTCCTCTTCCTTCCCTCAGAAACTAGATGTGCCCTCCATTTTCTGTCCCTTCACTGACTGAACAGTCCAGGTAACATGTTTTCTTCTCCCCTGAAGAATGCTTGGCTGTCCCACCCTGTGAGAATGATCTATTTTAGCAATAGATTCAAGATGGTGTCCAGCGTGGATATCTGAGGTGGAGCTCCCATCCATTTTTTGTTTAACTAACTAATCTCTACATTGTCAACTGCAAAACGGGCTAGTGTATGTCAATTTTAAATTGGGGGGTGCTTGTGGCCCCAGCAGAATATTGGAGAGTTAGGAAGTTTGGGGAGACTCTCTATTAAGAATCCACCACGCGGCCTGAGTACCATGCAGCCTTCGCCACGGGGCCACTGACACTGGAGCCTCAATTCTGGTTACTGGTAGGTGGCTTTGGACAAGCTCAGATGGGCCTGAGAAGGGCCTTGGATGGACCGCATACCCTGGTGGCTTTGAGTGTCCTCTGGATGATTTTATACTGGTTTTGGAAATCAGAAACTCGGCCAGGTGCCCTGGAACAAACTCCAGTTGATCTCAGTTGGACTTGGGCCAGCCCTGAACAGTATTGAGGCATGACTGTGCACAGCCGTATGCCAAGGTGGATCCAAGAGGTGGTCCTGACTTACCATCATTGCCAGCCAGTGAGAAGCTTGTCCTTGTGGCTTTTTGGTGGAGCTCAAAGGAGCAGGCTGGGAGCTGATCTTGGCCAGCCTGACGTAGCTGGGATGACTGACTCAGCCATTTCTGGGCAACATCGCCTGGCTTTGGAGACTGACAGATGGCCCCAGTCGACAGGAGATGCCTCTGGTCTGGGCCTGAAGTGGCCTGGGTGCCTTAGGTGATTAGTGTGGCAGAAATACAAGTGAACCTGGGGTGTTTCTGTAAAGCGATCTGAACTATTCCTCTCTGGTTCTCTTCTCCGATAGAGTTTTGCAGTATAGCTGATGTGACATTCTTGTAAGCTAGGGATGACCACTTCCCCAGGGCCCTTGGCTTTCCTTTGTATAAAAAGATTAGTTAATGTTTTTCTGTGGTTATCATTTCTTTATCTGGCACCCATGGGTCTCCACAATGTGTTCTTGATGGGTGACAGTCTGTAGTATATGATAATGCTTGCTGACTCAGGGGTTACTGCTATATGCTTTGTTCCCATTTGGTCAACATAAAATCAAAACAATCTACTGAAGGCTCGTAGTTTCTTAGAATGATCATTAATATGATATCTATGACTCTTTATCACACTCCTCCATATGCAGCTGCTGGCGTGACCTTGGGTCAGTCATAAGTTCTTTCTGAGCTGTTCTCGCTAGGACTCTGTCAGCCCCACCTATGTCACAGGGTGTCTTTTGTGAGGTGGAGAAGAGAAAGGGATTGTAAACTGCCTTGAAACTCCGAGTGAAGGGCTGGGTAAAAATCTAATCTCCTCCTCCTCCTTTTCTTCATCTTCTTCTTTGTTGTTGTCATCTTCTCTGTTATCTGTTATCTCATTTTTGTTGCTTAGCTAATAAATTAGAACAAAGTGCAAGCTTTTGTCTTTGTCGTTTTACCCCTTGGGCTGGTCTCTCATCAGTTCATATCTGGCCCAAGAACCTGGGTTTTTTTAATCCCAACAATTATGTTTATTAGGACTAGTTAGGAGGAGTGGCAGACTTAATTGGTTGTTCTCGAATAATTGATTGTTAATTGATGAACTGTTAGTGTCTCCTGTGGTTATACTGTCTGTAAATGTTAGGTTGGATAATGCTGAGTGTGTAAGATCTAGCAGAGAAGGGCATAGTGGAGTCACTGTGGCAACCGGGGGCAGGAGGGGAGAGATCAGTGGGCCCGGGACTTACCGTCGTTGCCCAGGGGAGGGGAGGAAGCCTTACCTTTGGCTCCTGCTCCACGTGGAGCTCCTTCTCTCCCCCCCACAGGTCCCACCTCTCATACAACACCTAATTACATTTTTTTTCATTTTTGGGGGGATTATTTTCCTTTTTCCTTTTTTGCTTTCTTTTTTAGGTCCTTTGGAGATATACTTGGGCTTTATATGCAATTCCATCCATTATAATTTGGATAATTATTTGGCTTGAAGAAATATAAACTAACGTTGATTTAGTTGGTTCTCCTGTGGATTTTACTGGTTGAAGGCAGAGGACATTAAAATGGTTTCTTTTCCCTCCCCCCCTTGTTTAATTCTACTCTGGAAAAACATAGTTTATAAACTCTGTGGATGTGCTGGGAAAAGATTTCATTTTGGTAAACATAGATGGTTTCTGCCTTAAAAGTACTGTTTGTTCTGAACTTCTTCTAGCATTGATAATTACTGTTGACTTATAAGGCTGATTGTTTTGGGTTACCAGATAGTATACTGTACCCTGTTGTCTAAATACAAATAGAATTAAGGAAACTCTTAACATGGCTAGTGGAACAGACCCAAAGGATGTTAGGGAAAAGTCAGTAGGTACTTCTCAAGGCACAATTAGGTCTGCAAGCTCTAACTTAGGTCAATGTACTCTGAAAGACTTAGTGATAAGGATTCAATGCAAGGTATTGTCAAAACAGAAATCACATCAATGGTTGATCCATTTAAGACTAAGATTAATTCCTTCATGCAGAAGGTGTCATCCCAAATGGAGGAAATCCCCTCTCTGGAGGGAGCCCGGTTCAGATGCAGTTTTTAAACTGAATATTGGGGGAAGGCCGACAGGAGATGAAAAATCTCTGGTTCGGGATGGTTCATCTCAAAGAGATGAAGGGGTAGCTGTTACTTTCCTACAAGGAAATGGATTAGAATTGTCCACAGAGACTGTGGCAAATGATAGGGACTGCCTGGTAAGGTCTTGAGGCAGCAAGAGAAAGGTTGTGGGCTTAACATGTATGGGAAACTATAGATGTTTATATACTAATGCTAGAAGTGTCCAAGGTAAAATCGGGGAGTTGGAATGCTTAGTGATGGGAGAAAATATAGACATTGTGGGTATTTCAGAAACTTGGTGGGATGAGGAAAATCAGTGGGATACAGTGATTTCTGGTTATAAATTATATCGGAAGGATAGGGAGGGGAAAGTTGGAGGTGGGGTGGCTCTGTATGTCAGAGAGGGTATACAGTCCAGTAAGATTGAGAGGGTAGGAGAATTGGATTCGCTTCTGGAAATGCTGTGGATTGAATTAGTGGGCCCAAAAGGAAGCTTAACATTGGGAGTTTGTTATCGCCCACCAAAACAAAAGATAGAGGGGGATTATAAAATGATGAATGAATTAAAGATAGCGGCTAGACGAAATAACTGTTTTGTAATAGGTGACTTTAACTACCCACACATTGATTGGGTCAATGTGTGTTCAAGCTGGGAAAAAGAGATTGAGTTTCTAGACACTCTCAATGACTGTGCTACGGAACAGATGGTTATGGAACCTACCAGGGGAGAGGCAGTCCTGGATTTGGTCCTAAGTAACGCCCAAGACCTAGTGAGAGATGTTAAAGTGACTGCACCACTTGGGAACAGTGACCATAATGTTATTGAGTTCAACATTTGTGTAAATAGGGAGTTACCCCAAAAGACTGACACAACCAACTTTAAGTTTAAAAGGGGTAACTTCTCTGATATGAGGGGATATGTGAGGAGAAAACTGAAAGGAAAAGCAGAAAGGGTCAAAACCATTGGAGAAGCTTGGAGACTATTTAAAATTACAATCCTAGACGCTCAGAGAAAATATATACCGTGGGTTAGGAAAGGCACAAATAGGTATAGAAAAAAGCCTGCATGGTTAACAAACAAAGCACTGGAAGCTGTAAAAGGTAAGAAGGATTCCTTGGAAAGCTAGTCTCAGTGAAGCTGATAAAAGGGAACACAGGCTGTGGCAAATAAAATGCAGGTCTGTGATCAGGCAGGCAAAAGGGAATATGAGGAGCATATCGCAAAAAACATAAAGACCAACAATAAAACTTTCTTCAAATACATTAGAAGTAAGAAACCAGCCAGGGAGGATGTGAAGCCCTTGGATGACCATGGGGTAAAAGGTGTAGTGAAGGATGATAGGGAAATGGCTGAGAAGCTGAATTCATTTTTTGCCTGTCTTCACTGTGGAAGATGAGAAGTGCCTGCCCACTCCAGAACCACTGATTTTGGGAGGGGTGTTGAAAGACCTGAGTCAGATTGAGGTGACAAGAGAGGAGGTCCTGCGACTGATAGGCAATTTAAAAATGAATAAATCACCGGGCCCGGATGGCATACATCCGAGAGTTCTGAAAGAACTCAAATGTGAACTTGTGGATCTCCTGACAAAAATATGTAATCTTTCCTTAAAATCTGCCTCCATTCCTGAGGACTGGAAGGTAGCGAATGTCACTCCTATCTTTAAAAAGGGTTCCAGAGGAGATCTGGGAAATTACAGGTCGGTCAGTCTGACGTCAATACCAGGTAAGTTGGTGGAAACGGTTATTAAGGAAAAAACTAGTAGGCACATTGATGAACAAAATCTCATGAGGAAGACTCAGCATGGGTTCTGTAAGGGAAGATCTTGTCTCACTAACCTGTTAGTGTTCTTTGAGGGAGTAAATAAACATGTGGACAAGGGGGACCCAATATATGTTGTTTACCTTGACTTTCAGAAAGCTTTTGATAAAGTTCCTCATCAAAGGCTCCTAAGTAAGCTCAATAGTCATGGGATAAAAGGACACGTCCTTTTGTGGATCAAAAACTGGCTAATTAAAAGGAAATAGAGAGTGAGTATAAATGGGCAATTTTCTCAGTGGAGGGAGGTAAGCAGTGGGGTACTGCAGGGATCAGTACTCGGTCCGATGCTTTTTAACTTGTTTATTAATGATTTGGAGTTGGGAGTAAGCAGTGAAGTAGCTAAATTTGCAGATGACATGAAGTTGTTCAGGGTGGAGAGAACCTGGGAGGATTGTGAGGCACTCCAAAGGGATCTGTTGAGGATGGGTGAGTGGGCATCAATATGGCAAATGGGGTTTAATGTGGCCAAGTGCAAAGTGATGCACATTGGAGCCAAAAATCCTAACTATAAATACACGTTGATGGGGTCCCAGCTGGCGGAGACTGACCAAGAGAGAGATCTCGGAGGCGTAGTAGATAATGAAAATGTCGCAACAGTGTGCGACTGCAATGAAAAAGGCCAACGCTATACTTTGGGTTATTAGGAAGGGAATTGAAAATAAATCAGCCAGTATCATAATGCCCCTGTATAAATCGATGGTGCGACTAGGGTTGCCAGCCTCCAGGTGGGGCCTGGGGATCTCCCACTTTTATGACTGATCTCCAGCTGACAGAGATCAGCTCCCCTGGAGAAAATGGCTGCTTTGAAGGGTGGACTCTATGGCATTCTACCATGCTGAGGCCTCTCCCTTCCCCAAACCCCACCTTCTCCTGGCTCCACCCCCAAAGTCTCCAGGTATTTTCTAATCCGGACTTGGCAACCCTAGGTGCGACCTCATTTGGAGTACTGTGTACAGTTCTGGTCGCCACACCTCAAAAAAGATATTATAGCATTGGGGAAAGTGCAGAAAAGGGCAACTAGAATGATAGAAGGGTTGGAACACTTTCCCTATGAAGAAAGGTTGAAGCACTTGGGGCTCTTTAGCTTGGAGAAATGACGGCTGAGGGGTGACATGATCGAGGTTTATAAGATTATGCATGGGATAGAGCAGGTAGAGAAAGAAGTACTTTTCTCCCTTTCTCATAATACAAGAACTCGTGGGCACTCCGTGAAATTGCTGAGCAGTCAGGTTAGAACAGATAGAAGGAAGTCCTTCTTCACCCAAAGAGTGATCAACAGGTGGAATTCACTGCCACAGGACGTGGTGGTGGCTACAAGCATGGATGGCTTCAGGAGGGAATTAGATAAACATATGGAGCAGAGGTCCATCAGTGGCTCTTAGCCACAAGTTACAGAAAGGAACTCTCAGTCTGGGGGCAAGTGATGCACTGTATTCTTGGTGCTTGGGCGGGGGGAACAATGGGAGAGCTTCTTAGTGTCCTCCTGCCCCCACTGCTGGACCTCCTGAGGGCACCTGGTGTTTTTGGCCACTGTGTGACAAACTATTGGACTGGATGGGCCACTGGCCTGATCCAACGTTGGCTTCTCTCATGTTCTTATGTCCGATTTCCCAGTTCTCTTTTTTAAAAGAAAGAAATTATCTTGACACACTCCCCCCCCCCAACCCATCCTTTCAGAGCTGGGTGATCAAAGAGCGGGGCGGGGGGGGGGGAGTAGGTGCCTTTTCACCCACACCTTTTGCACTTGGCCTGGAGACAGAGGTCCCGTCCACTCGCTCCCCTTTCAGTTGGAAGATAGAGGTCAGGGCAGCTGGGCAGCGCTGACCACTGCAAGGTGTCTGTTCGCACGAGAGGCTTTGGGGTTTTGGGTTGTTGCTTTTTTGCAGCATTTGACTGTTAGGCAAGAAGAACGGGCTTCTGTGGAAGTTTTGTTTTCTGAAACTTTTGGCCGTGGGTGTGAGCTTTCTGCTGGGAGGCTGATGATCTGTGTTTGTACCCTCTCTCTCTTTATATCGTGAGACAAAACAAGTGCAAATAGGGGACTTCTGACATGCACAGTTAAAGCAAGCCATTCAGCTCCCGAGGATATGCGGAACAGTAACTGCTGTTGTTGCTGCTCCTATCGAATGTTTGCCCGGGACTTTAAAGTACTGCAGAGACAAATAAGGACTCCTCAGAAAATGCACAGTTCTAGCCTGCAAGCTGGCAAAGGTGGGATTTGGTCTGGGAGACTGCAGTGTTAGTGGATCCTGGAAGGTAGCAGAGCGTCCCAGCTTCTTTATCAAAGGCAACAATGTGGAACTGCCTGTACCTCTGTGTCCTTGGGAGTGGGAAGTGCGTGCTGCTGAAAATTTCCAGTTTGGTTCTGAATTATCTGTTGGCTACAAGCTTTGAAAGGCTTTTGGGAAACCGGTGTGCTTGGCAGCATGACTGCAATGAAGATTCACAACGAGAAATAATAACCAAACCAGGGGGTGTTAACATTTTCCACCGTTTGCCTTGCTGTGTCAGAAAGCAGTTGTAATTTCTAAAGAGAAACATGGTTTTTCAGGAAATTAACTTGACCTTTCTGTTTGAAAGTGCTGTCCAGAAGATTCTTAGTTGCTGACAGGAAATTTAATTCAGAATATATGTGTAGCAAGATGTGAGCATAATATATATTATAAACCTTAGTTTTAACTTCATTTTATAAAAATGAAAAAAGTGTATAAAGATAAGTTGCTGTGCAAACTGTAGCTCCAGGACATTTCCAACTACTGCTGTCAATTTTAAACTTCACAACTGATCAGCCCACATTGCAGAATACAGGTTTGCTCAGTGTTTGTTTCCTTCAGTCCTTGTGTGTGAACAGGCAGCTACCTTCCCGTGGAAAGCTAGTTCCCAAACTGTTTACCAAAATGTAAGGACAGAAAGAATCTACAGCAACTCAGTACCTAGAAGTGTGCATGTCCATTGGCAGAGACTGAAGCTGATTACTTTAGCTATAAATACTTTCTAAGCGATTTGCAGGATAAATACATTAAACTATAGTGTTCTGAGTTCTACAGTCTTACAGAGCTCTTGGCAAGAACTGAAGTGTATAAGACAGGTCGGATGCAATCTGCAAGTGTTCCTTGCAGTTCGGAGGTAATCCACTTACATCAGCAGTGTAGGAACTCATCCGCCACCCTGTGCTCTATCCTTTCTGAAATTCAAAGACACTGTGAGAAACCTGGAATAATGAAGCAAAGGAAGTGAAATGTATGTGAACCGGGATGGCAGTGGAATATTTGGCATTAAGTAGCTGCAGTGGCTCAAATGGTTAAGATGCTGAGCTGCCGATTGGCAGGTCGGTAGTTCAGTAGTCCGAGACCCAAGTGCCGCATGACAGAGTGAGCTCCCGTCTCTGGCCCCAGCTCCTGCCAACCTAGCAGTTTGAAAGCAAGAAATTGCAAGTAGATAAATAGGTACCGCTGCAGTGGGAAGGTAACAGCGTTCTCTGCGCCTCGTCTTTGGACAGTGCTGGCTCTTTGGCTTGGAAATGGGGATGAGCTCCATATCCCTAGAGTCGGGTTCGACTGGCTTTCGAGCAAGGGAAACCTTTACCTTCACCTAGATTGAAATCAGTGTTCTGTGTAAGTGTGGGGAGGTATACATATATTTCTTCAGGCCTTCGTAGGGTAATTTTCTTATCCTGGCTGTCATGTGTACGGCTAGCATAAGTGATTTTTAGTAGAACAATTCAAGTGACAACAGTTGGAAGGATTTAGTCTCTGTTTATTCTGCATATTTGATGAGAGAAGGCTGAGGGGAAAAGATTAGATAAGTAAACTGTAAGTAATTATTTCAAGGATGCTGCCAACATTAAAAAAAATATCACTTTTCTCAGTGCAGATTTTAAAGTGCCGTGCTTTAGGGCTTTGTGAGTTTACTGAAATCATGCTTTCCAGGGTTCCCTCTAAGCTGAGTTAGTGTGAGCTAGCTCACAGTTTTTTAGCCTCCAGCTCACACATTTCTGTCTCAGCTCAGGAAGGATGGGGCTCCAGCACAAACTAGTTTATGCGGCAGCCAAATCGCTGGGTCACAACTTTAATGCCAGTAGCTCACAAAGTAGAATTTTTGCTCACAAGTCTCTACAGCTTAGAGGGAGCATTGATGGTGTAATGTAGTACGTTCTGTGTAGCAACCAACCTGCCATGTGCTCCCAGGTAATGGCACCCGCCGCATGGCCAGAGCACATGGTCAGGCAGAGAGGGGAGCTTGAATCTGGAGGAACAATAGACATCCGGATTGAAAGCCTCCACCAATGTGGGACCTAGGTTCTCCCTGGGGAGCCAATGCAATCAAAGGCTCCTCCAGGGAACCTATGACAAACATGCGCATATGTTAAGCCCCTATCAGGTCTTTTGGGTGTGGCCGGAGGTGTGGCTCCGGCCAGCGTATAACGAGGGCCCTGGAGCCCTGGAAGCCTGCTTGTTCCGACCCTCTGCTGGGCATGCTGGGTCACTCCATCAAGGCTTCGTGATTCCACCGTTCCCGGTCTCCCGAGTCCAGTATGCTTCAGGTGCTTTCCTTACTACCTTTTCCTCATGTCATGTTTTTAGCTGTCGAAATAGAGTGGGATATGAGTATCTGGGAATATATTTAACCTGAGACAGACTTTCCCCCCCAAAAAACTTTTAAAGCTCACACCCTGTATAAAACTTTTGTTGGTCTTAAAGGTGCCCCTGGACTCTAACTTTGTTCCATTGCTTCAGACCAACACGTGTATTTTCCCCCGGCTGGTTTGTTAAAACCAATCCTGCAGTGCCCTCTACTGGCAGACAGTATGTTTGTCCTTGACAACCTTTTTAATTTTTACGTTTAGATCGCGATGGGTGGCCCTGTTACTGTCTGGACGGCGATAGAAAACGGCAGGAGTTCCGGAGCACCTTAAAAGAGGAAGACTCTGTCCTTTTCTGCCATTAGCAGAAGAGCAGACTCTTCCTTGGCTGTTCGCATCTTGTTTGAAGGGACACTTTAAATCTTCACCAAGGTCAAAGAAACAATCCACTTCCGAAGTCCCAGACCTTCCGGCGACGCCTTTAAAACTCCGCCGTCCGGCAAGCAGGGAAACGGCAGACACCAGGGGGCGCCAGAACCTCGGCGGTCTCCCCGAAGGGGGACTCGTGAGAACCGGGGGAGGGCGTGGGTGGGACGGGACGATTCCCCTCCGGGTGCCTTCCCTGCAGGGAAGGTGTACTTTTTACTGGCCGTTTGGATGACGGTGTTGCCCTGGGCCGAACGGGTCCCGCACTTAGCATTCATCTAGAGCGTCATGTGTATATTTATGTATGTATGTCTCAAATTTCTACTCCGCCCTCCTAGCCAAGGCTGGCTCAGGGTGGCTAACTTCAAACAACTTTTCCAACAGCCCTGTTAGGTAGGTGCGTATCATTATTCCTCTATGGAAGCGGGGGGGGGTGGGGCTGAGGGTCAGAATGGGTCCCCTGTCCGCCTAAGAGGCCTCTTGTTAGGGAGTTCATGGGAGAGGCAAGACTCGCACTTGGGGCTTTTGTTTTCTCTGCGACTAAACCAGGCTTGGGGGGTCTCCATTTGCCTCCTGCTGCAAGCCTCTTTGGAGAGCTGCTGTGCTTTGAAGGGCAGCCCAGAAATGCACGAACTGCAGGAGGAGCAGTGGTGCCCAGGGGGCCGCATCCTGCCCCCAGGGGCTGGGGGCCGGGCTCCCATCCTCCGGTGCTGGGGACCCCCCACACCCTGGAGGCTCCCCATTCCTGTTCAGTGGCCAGTTTGGTGTAGTGGTTAGGAGCGCAGACTCTGATCTGGGAGAACCGGGTTTGATTCCCCATTCCTCCACATGCAGCTGCTGGTGTGACCTTGGGTCAGTCACAAGTTCTCTCAGAGCTGTTCTCTTAGGAGCAGTTCTCAGTCAGAGCTCTCTCGGCCCTCCGCCTACCTCACAGGGTGTCTGTTGTGGGGAGAGGGAGGGAAAGGAGATTGTAAGCCGCTCTGAGACTCCTTTGGGTAGTGGAGGGCGGGGCATAAATCCAATCTCCTCCTCCTCTTCTTTTTCCTGAAGACCGAAATGGATTTTGCTGCGTGGGGACCACAGCCTCTTGGATCAGGGCCAGCTTCTTGCTTTCGTTTCCCCAAACACTAGGTTCTGCTTGGGGGGCAGAGGGGAAGCGAAACCCGAGCGCTTCTGCTGTTGCGTTCTGTTGGCTGCCAAATGTGGGGGAGGAGGGAGAGGTCCTGCCTCTTGGCCGAATGGCTCTGCTGGGAGGGCTCAGGAGGCAGCCGAGCTTCAGGGGTTTTTTGGGGGGGGGGGGGGAGGTCTCTCTCTGTGTGTGTCTCCACCACGCCGTTCAAGAGATTTCCAGATGGTTGTGGTGGGGAGGAGAAATAGGTGAAATCCCCCCCCCCCGCCGCCGCCTCTGATGTGTTCTGTTGATGGAATAGGAGGGCAACGGATCAGTCTGATCTTACCTGGGTGTGACCGGTGCATGGATTCTGGCAGCTAACTAATGCATTTTGCAGAAGGGCATTACTGTCATAAGAACACCAGAAGAGCCCTGCTGGGTCAGACCAGGGAGGGTCCATCCAGTCCAGCCTCCTGTCTCACCCAGTTGCCAGCCAGTTCCTCTGGAGGGCCAGCAACAGGGCAGAGAGGCCGAGGCCTTCCCCTGAGAAGAACCTCAGAAGAGCCCTGCTGGGTCAGACCAGGGAGGGTCCCTCTAGTCCAGCCTCCCGTCTCACACAGGGGCCAGCCAGTTCCTCTGGAGGGCCAGCAACAGGGCAGAGAGGCCGAGGCCTTCCCCTGAGGAGAACATTGAAAGAGCCCTGCTGGATCAGACCAGGGAGGGTCCATCTAGTCCAGCATCCCATCTCTCACAGTGGCCAGCCAGTTCCTCTGGAGGGCCAGCAACAGGGCAGAGAGGCCGAGGCCTTCCCCTGAGAAGAACCTCAGAAGAGCCCTGCTGGGTCAGACCAGGGAGGGTCCCTCTAGTCCAGCCTCCTGTCTCACACAGGGGCCCGCCAGTTCCTCTGGAGGGCCAGCAACAGGGCAGAGAGGCCGAGGCCTTCCCCTGAGAAGAACCTCAGAAGAGCCCTGCTGGGTCAGACCAGGGAGGGTCCCTCTAGTCCAGCCTCCTGTCTCACACAGGGGCCAACCAGTTCCTCTGCAGGGCCAGCAACAGGGCAGAGAGGCCGAGGCCTTCCCCTGAGAAGAACCTCAGAAGAGCCCTGCTGGGTCAGACCAGGGAGGGTCCCTCTAGTCCAGCCTCCTGTCTCACACAGGGGCCCGCCAGTTCCTCTGGAGGGCCAGCAACAGGGCAGAGAGGCCGAGGCCTTCCCCTGAGAAGAACCTCAGAAGAGCCCTGCTGGGTCAGACCAGGGAGGGTCCCTCTAGTCCAGCCTCCTGTCTCACACAGGGGCCCGCCAGTTCCTCTGGAAGGCCAGCAACAGGGCAGAGAGGCCGAGGCCTTCCCCTGAGAAGAACCTCAGAAGAGCCCTGCTGGGTCAGACCAGGGAGGGTCCCTCTAGTCCAGCCTCCTGTCTCACACAGGGGCCCGCCAGTTCCTCTGGAGGGCCAGCAACAGGGCAGAGAGGCCGAGGCCTTCCCCTGAGAAGAACCTCAGAAGAGCCCTGCTGGGTCAGACCAGGGAGGGTCCATCTAGTCCAGCATCCCATCTCACACAGTGGCCAGCCAGTTCCTCTGGAGGGCCAGCAACAGGGCAGAGAGGCCGAGGCCTTCCCCTGAGAAGAACCTCAGAAGAGCCCTGCTGGATCAGACCAGGAAGGGTCCATCTAGTCCAGCTTCCTGTCTCTCACACAGGGGCCAGCCAGTTCCTCTGGAGAGTCAACAACAGGGCAGAGAGGCCGAGGCCTTCCCCTGAGAAGAACCTCAGAAGAGCCCTGCTGGGTCAGACCAGTGAGGTCCATCTAGTCCAGCCTCCTGTCTCACACAGGGGCCCGCCAGTTCCTCTGGAGGGCCAGCAACAGGGCAGAGAGGCTGAGGCCTTCCCCTGAGAAGAACCCCAGAAGAGCCCTGCTGGGTCAGACCAGGGTCCTTTATTTTATTTATTTATTTATTTTGTTAGACTTTTACCCCGCCCTTCCAGCAAAGTTGGCTCCTTCTAGTCCAGCCTCCTGTCTTACAGCCAGTTCCTCTGGAGGGCCAGCAAAGAGGGCAGAGAGGCCGAGGCCTTCCCCTGAGGTTGCTTCCTGGCTCTGGGATTCAGAGGTTTAGTGCCCCTGAATGTGGAGCTCAGTCACCATGGGCTGTAGCCACAGATGGACTTATCCCTCATGAATCTGCCTAATCCCGTTTTAAAGCTCTCTGTGCCTGTGGACATCACTACATCCTTCCTCCTCTTTTCTTTTCAGGGGGAGCCGGGGGAGCAAGGCGGACCGGGAGTCCCTGGAGAGCCAGGTGGAAAGGTGAGGGCTTCCATTCCCCCTCCTTACGTGGGTCTGCAGACATCCCTGAATTCATAAAAACATAAGAAGAGCCCTGCTGGATCAGACCAGTGAGGGTCCATCCAGTCCAGCCTCCTATCTCACACAGTGACCAACCAGTTCCTCTGGAGGTCCAAAAACACGGCATTGAGGTTGAGGCCTTCCAGAAGAGCCCTGCTGGATCAGACCAGGGAGGGTCCATCTAGCCCAGCCTCCTGTCTCACACAGGGGCCAGCCAGTCCCTCTGGAGGGCCAGCAAAGGGCAGAGAGGCTGAGGCCTTCCCCTGAGAAGAACCTCCGAAGAGCCCTGCTGGGTCAGACCAGGGAGGGTCCCTCTAGTCCAGCCTCCCGTCTCACACAGGGGCCAGCCAGTTCCTCTGGAGGGCCTGCAACAGGGCAGAGAGGCCGAGGCCTTCCCCTGAGAAGAACCTCAGAAGAGCCCTGCTGGGTCAGACCAGGGAGGGTCCCTCTAGTCCAGCCTCCTGTCTCACACAGGGGCCCGCCAGTTCCTCTGGAGGGCCTGCAACAGGGCAGAGAGGCCGAGGCCTTCCCCTGAGAAGAACCTCAGAAGAGCCCTGCTGGGTCAGACCAGGGAGGGTCCCTCTAGTCCAGCCTCCCGTCTCACACAGGGGCCAGCCAGTTCCTCTGGAGGGCCAGCAACAGGGCAGAGAGGCCGAGGCCTTCCCCTGAGAAGAACCCCAGAAGAGCCCTGCTGGGTCAGACCAGGGAGGGTCCATCTAGTCCAGCCTCCCGTCTCACACAGGGGCCAGCCAGTTCCTCTGGAGGGCCAGCAACAGGGCAGAGAGGCCGAGGCCTTCCCCTGAGAAGAACCTCAGAAGAGCCCTGCTGGATCAGACCAGGGAGGGTCCCTCTAGTCCAGCATCCCGTCTCACACAGGGGCCAGCCAGTTCCTCTGGAGGGCCAGCAACAGGGCAGAGAGGCCGAGGCCTTCCCCTGAGAAGAACCCCAGAAGAGCCCTGCTGGGTCAGACCAGGGAGGGTCCATCTAGTCCAGCCTCCCGTCTCACACAGGGGCCAGCCAGTTCCTCTGGAGGGCCAGCAACAGGGCAGAGAGGCCGAGGCCTTCCCCTGAGAAGAACCTCAGAAGAGCCCTGCTGGGTCAGACCAGGGAGGGTCCCTCTAGTCCAGCATCCCGTCTCACACAGGGGCCAGCCAGTTCCTCTGGAGGGCCAGCAACAGGGCAGAGAGGCCGAGGCCTTCCCCTGAGAAGAACCCCAGAAGAGCCCTGCTGGGTCAGACCAGGGAGGGTCCCTCTAGTCCAGCCTCCCGTCTCACACAGGGGCCAGCCAGTTCCTCTGGGGGGCCAGCAACGGGGGGGGGGGCAGAGAGGCTGAGGACTCCCCCTGATGTTGCCTTCTGGCCCTGGGATTCAGAGGTTGATTGCCTCTGAATGTGGAGGTTCCCCTCAGTCACCATGCCTAGTAGCAACTGATAAGACTGATCCTCCATGAATCTATCTCATTCCCCTTTAAATCTGTTTACTCCTGTGGCCATCACTACCTCCTCCGGCAGCAAATTCCACATTTCAATCATTCTCTGTGTAAATAAGTATTTCCTTTTGTCTGTCCTGAACCTACTGCCCATCAGTTTCATTGGATGGCCTTGAGTTCAAGAGTTTTGGGAGAGGGAGAAACATTTCTCTTGGCCCACCCTCTCCGCCCTGTGCATAACTTTATAAACCTCTCTCACGCCCTCCCCTTAGTCGTCTCTTTTCTAAACTGAAAAGTTCCAGACTCTTCAGCTTTTCCTCACAGGAAAGAAGAAGAGGAGGAGATTGGATTTATACCCCGCCCTTCACTACCCAAGGGAGTCTCAGAACAAACTCCTTCCCCTTCCCCCCCCCCCAACAACAGACACCCTGGGGGGTAGGTGGGGTCGAGAGAGCTCTGACAGAAACGGCTCTTTTTCAAGGACAGCTCTGATAGGACTACGGCTTGCCCAAGGTCATCCAGCTGGCTTTTGTGGAGGCGTGGGGAATCAAACCCTGTTCTCCCAGATTCAACTCCGCACACCAAACTGGCTCCAGCCCCCTAAGCATCTAATGCTGAAGCTGGAAAAAGACTCTCTGTGCTACGGAAGAGTCCTGAACCTTTACCCCAGGGGTCAGGATCCCGGAGCAGCCCTCAAGTGACAAATCCACTCCTTTGGGGAGAGTTCAGAGGCCCCTCCATAACACAGGCACATTTCTCTTTGCAGGTGGGATACCTCTTCCAGATATTCCATCACCCCTCCGGTCTCTTCCATGCAGCCCAGAAGGAGGTCTTCTCCCTGGGCAGGATGTGCCCTCCCCACTTAAGTCTTGGAGTGGATCGTGCCATTTCAGAATGCCGAGGGGGAGGCTATTGGGAGGGGTTAGGAGCGTGGACTCTGATCTGGGAGAACTGGGTTTGATTCCCCACTCCTCCAACATGCAGCTGCTGGTGTGACCTTGGGTCAGTCACAAGTTCTTTCAGAGCTGTTCTCTCTAAGCCAGTTTGGTGTAGTGGTTAAGTGTACAGAGTTTAATCTGGGAGAACAGGGTTTGATTCCCCACTCCTCCAACATGCAGCTGCTGGTGTGACCTTGGGTCAGTCACAAGTTCTTTCAGAGCTGTTCTCTCTAAGCCAGTTTGGTGTAGTGGTTAAGTGTGCAGAGTTTAATCTGGGAGAACAGGGTTTGATTCCCCACTCCTCCACTTGCACCTGGCTGGATGACCTTGGGCAAGCCGTAGTCCTATCAGCGCTGTTCTTGAAAAAGAGCAGTTTCTGTCAGAGCTCTCTCGGCCCCACCTACCTCACAGGGTGTCTGTTGTGGGGAGGGGGAGGGAAAGGAGATATGTAAGCTGCTCTGAGACTCCCTTGGGTAGCAAAGGGTGGGGTATAAAGCCAATCTCTTCTCTTCTCTCCCAAGGGCACTTCTCTCAGAGCTCTCTCAGCCCCACCTACCTCACCCGGTTTCTGTTGTGGGGAGAGGAAGGGAAAGGAGATTGTTAGCCGGCCCACTCTGAGACTCCCAAGTGAAGGGTGGGGTATAAATCCAATCTCCTCCTCCTCCTCCTCTTCTTCGTCCTGACTCTGCAGGGAGCAACGATGACCAGAATGGGAGGGAGAGTTCAGGGAGAGTTCAGGTTGAACCTGGAGAGGAACGTCTGGAGCCACTTTCTCGCAAGCAGGATCAAACTCTGGATCCGCTCCATCCTCTCCCACTGAGCCATGGCCTCTCCGTGAGAAAGGGTTGCTAGCTCTGGGTTGGGAAATGCCTGGGGTGATGGGGGGGGGTGGAGCCTGGAGAGGGCAGAGTTTATGGATGGGGCCCTCAGCTCAGCTGGTATAATGCCACAGAGTCCACCCTCCAAAGCAGCCATTTTCTCCAGGGGAAGCCAAAAATGAGAGCATGGGAGGAAGTAGAAATCCAAAAACAACATCCGTGATAATGAAAAGTCAATAAAGATGCGTTTGCAAAAACATTTACTATAGTGATACTGTAGAAAATTCTCTTCTATTATCGCCAATGCTCCCTCTAAGCTGTGGAGTCTTGTGAACAAAAATTCTATTTTGTGAGCTACTAGCATTAAAGTTGTGAGCGAGCAATTTGGCTCCTGTGTACATCAGTTTGCTCTGGAGCCATCCTTTCTGAGCTGAGACAAAAAATGTGTGAGCTGGAGGCTAACAAACTGTGAGCTGGCTCACACTAACTCAGCTTAGAGGGAACACTGATTATCGCTCACACGCAACCAATACTGCGCAATGTAAACAATTTGTTTTATCTGAGCGTGTAGCAATGACAATTCTTAATAATTTCTACTTATCGACTCTTGAAGGGAACATTCCATGTTGACTCTCTAATAACAGAACCCGAGGGCTTCACAATGTGAAATGTTTCCTTCAAGAATTGATGAGTAGAAATTAATAAGAATTGTGATTGCTACATGCTCAGATAAAGCAATTATTGTGAAACGAATTGTTTACATTGCGCAGTATTTGTTGCGTGTGAGCGATAATAGAATTTTCTATAGTATCACTACAGTAAAATGTTTTTGCAAACACATCTTTATTGACTCTTCATTATTTTGTCATGGCTGTTGTTTTGGGATTTCTATTTTCTCCAGGGGAGCTGATCTCGGACACCTGGAGATTAATTGTAATAGTGGGAGAGCGCCAAGTGCCCCCTGGAGGTTGGCAACCCCTCAGTGAGAGTTAGGCCTGTGGGTACCTGAATCACGGCCACTGTGTCACGTTTTCTATGGCACGGGAGAGATTTTAGATCCCTAAAAGAGCAAACGTTGTAGCCTCAAATGTCCCGGGGCCATTGGCCCCAAAGGGCTTGCGGGAGGATGGAGCCCTCCAACCGGTGGATGGAATGGGGGAAGATCTCTCCGGTGGACAGAGGTCTGGTTCCTAAACCTTCCTGCTCCTCGGCTGAAAGTGCTGCTTTGCCATTTCTGGCGTGGCCCCTGCCGCTGGGGTCCTTGCCCCCTCGCTGCCCCCCCTCTGCCCCCTGGATCTGTCCGCTTGGCATCAGTGGATGGGGCTCAGTGGAGGGACTGAAGAGCCAGCATTGGTGCTTCATGGGCCCTCATCCCTGCCAGGAGCTGGGAACAGGGTTGCCAGGTCTGGGCTGGAAAATACCTGGGGACTTTGGGGGTGGAGCCAAGAGAAGGCAGGGTTTGGGGGAGGGGAGGGGAGGGGCCTCAGCATGGTAGAATGCCGTAGAGTCCACCCTCCAAAGCAGGCATTCTCTCCAGGGGAGCTGATCTCTGTCAGCTGGGGATCAGTTGTAAAAGCAGGAGATCCCCAGTCCCCACCTGGAGGCTGGCAACACTAGCTGGGAAAGGGGGCAGAGACGACTTTTCTGGTCTGGCCCTGCAGCCCGAGATTGCTGCCTGAGCATGTGCAGAGTGCCTCTCCCTGGCCAGCACTTCTGCTTGGGCCAAGAAGGCTGCTGGACTCCATTTTGTTTTATGGATTAGGGCCAGCCCGAGTCCTCTTTCCTCGCTTTCTTGAGCCAGAGCCTGCCGGCAACTGGTGATGCTGGCCTGGCTCTGGGAGCTGATTGGGCAGCTTAGAGTCTGGAGGGGGTGCTGTTCTAGAGGAAGCCTGGCTCTGGGAAACACCCCCCCCCCTTTTGCTGGATGGGGGAATTCCCCATAACCGGGAAGAGAGTGGCCTTGCCTGTTCTTTCCGTTCCCTTCAGAAAGAAGTCCAGGGCGGCTCAGGCAAGGCTTTATTTGTTGCAATCCAGCTCCACTCCGCTTCCCTGCAGCTGGATCATTTGCTGAGCAGCCAAACAGAATCGCGTCTAGTCAGCAGAAGCGGAGCAGGGAGACGCGCTTCAGGCAGAACAGCGGAACAGGGAGACGCTCTTTGCGGTTTTTCAGTCTTAATTCCAAGAACTGTCAAGGTCTTCAACGTTATTGCCAGGTTTTGGGGGACAAAGAGAAGATTCATGCCCATCCCACCTCTTAAGTTTGGTGTGGTGGTTAAGTGCGCGGACTCTAATCTGGGAGAACGGGGTTTGATTCCCCACTCCTCCACTTGCACTTGGCTGGATGACCTTGGGCAAGCCGTAGGTCTGTCATAGCTGTTCTCTCAAGGATAGTTGTCTCAGAGCTCTCTCAGCCCCACCTACCTCACAGGGTGTCTGTTGTGGGGAGGGGAAGGGAAAGGAGTTTGTAAGCCGCTCTGAGACTCCCTTGGGGAGTGGAGGGCGGGGTATAAATCTAATTTCTTCTTCTTCTTCAAAAGTGGATCCATCCCAACGGCCCCAGCAGCCGGTCTCTGCCTCCCAGGCCTCTGGCTTATCTGTGCCGTTACTGATCTGGCAGTTCTGCATCCGTTGCAGACGACAGAGTAATAAAAAGGTATCAACAAAACTATGTAAAAAAAAAAACCTGAGGAAAAAAGAGGGGGGGGGGACTCAACCCCAAAGATGGCTGTAGCCTAAGAGGGTCAAGCTAACAAAATAAGTTATTATAAAAATACAAATATTTATTATGGTGTACACATTGGTAAAATGTAAAATAGGTTAAAAGAAATGGTCCAAATATCCCACTCTTCAAACTTCTGACAAACAGAGTGGATAATTTTACATATACAATTGATGGGTATATCTTATGACCAGAAGACCATATGCGTTTCGGCCCCTTAGGGCCTTCCTCAGTCATCAATAATACTATTGTAAAATAACACACATCCAGAAATAAATATATGAAACAAAGCTTTCAATAGAGCCAGGTGTTGCTTTCTCATGTGATGTACAGTTGCTTTGTCCTGTTTGGTGTAGTGGTTAAGTGCGTGGACTCTAATCTGGGAGAACCGGGTTTGATTCCCCACTCCTCCACTTGCACCTGGCTGGATGGCCTTGGGCAAGCCATAGCTCTGTTCCCTCAAGGACAGCTTGGGAAAGAGCTCTCCCAGCCCCACCTGCCTCACAGGGTGTCTGTTGTGGGGAGGGGAAGGGAAAGGAGACTGTAAGCCGCTCTGAGACTCCCTTGGGGAGTGAAGGGCAGGGTATAAATCCAATCTCTTCTTCTTCTTCTTCTAAAAGTTTACACAGTGGGTCATGTAGAATCTCTCATGGTAACTGCACCGGCTCTCCAAATAGTTTTGGTAACAAATATCCAGTGTGTCTGGATTTGTGTCTCTTCCATGAAAGGTAGTAATCAAGTCAATAATCAAACCATGATGAAATACCAAGAACAGGCCCCACCAGATCAGGACAAAGTAACTTCTACATACGGTGCATAAAAACAATTAAAATAACAGCTAAATGCATAAATGATTTGTGCCCTTAAATGAAACTGCAGGGGAGAAGTAGCTTTATAAAACAACAACTGAAATCAGAAACAAGAAGGAGGGTCAGGAAGGGAAGGCCACACAAAACAAAGACGTCTTCTCCACCAGCTGGAAGAACGGGGAGGGGGGGCGGGCCACCCCCCCGCAGCTCTGAAAAAGCCAAACTCTGTGTTAGGGGTTATTAGGAAAGGGATTGAGAAGAAAATGGCCGATATTGTAATATCTACAGTGCAGCTTCATATGGAATACTGTGTACAGGCGGGTCCTGGGGCAGTCACAGCCGGTTCCAGGGAAGCATCCCGCTGTCTTCACACCCCTACGTGAAGTCCTTTGATGTTTCAGCAAAACAGGATGTTGGGGGGGGGGGGAATAGCCTGTGAATGTGTACGGAGTGAGTACCCTTATGGTGTGGTAGGTACGTACTCCTGGCCGGGGGAGACATTTTGTGCTTGTGAGTGTCCATAGCGTTCATTGACCGCCTCCCGCCTGGGAGATGACAACCGGACAGTATAATCCAGAAACCATGGTCACTTTTTGCTGTGTAAACAACAATAAAAGAGGTCTCCCTTTTTTTTTTTTAATCCAAGACTAATCTTTGGTAGGGGCATGAGAATTTCAGAGCTGGATCCGGACTAACATTTTTTTGCAGGGTCTAGGACTCAGCCTCCCCCCACCTCCCCCCTCTGTCCGCAGCCCAAAATGCTGTTCCTCCCCCCCCCCATCCTGTTCCTGCCACAGAAGAGGAAATCACACTCCGCATGCAGTTACCAATGCTTGTAATCTTAAAATTATGTAGTGGAAAAAAGGCTAATTTTGAATTAAACAGCATTTTGTGCATGTCCGACAATCCTAGGATATCAGCAAATAAAGTTCTGCGCCAACGATCCCAGTATCCACTTCACCAACTACGTTCCAATGCCACAAATCATAGTTTTCAGAATTGCAAATATTCAGATTTGTAGGTTTTATATAAAAGTATTCTTGAAATAAAGGTGACTGAAGCCAGACTAAGAGACAGCAATTGCCTTTCAATCATCAGGTGGGCTCCTAGATCTCCTCATGTGCACAGGAAACTTCTGGCAGTTCTCTTGTTGCATCATTCTTTGCTGCTTCACATCCGCACCTGGGGTCTTTTAAAACATGTCTTTTAAAATTATTTCACACTATAGTAAGTAGGTCAAGAAGAGTACCAATGGGCCACAGGATGAACAAGTAAAGGATATTCAACAGCCTTAGGCATTTCAAACTTTTCACAAGAATAATGTAGTGAAGAATCCTTTGCAGTGGTACCACTATGGAGTTCTTGCAGGACTGTCTCATTATCTAACTGGCACTGTATATAATATCAGAGGACTTTCTGCAGGAGCTACGTAAGAAGCCTTACATCTCTGAAGGGCTTGACTTTTTTACATGGCAGGTAGCTAACAGACAACACAGAATGTCCAAAAGAATCACTTATATTATTGCAAAAAAGACTGCTACCATGAACTATCATCCCCTGAAAAAATCTTTTTGAGAGGTCAAAACACACTGGCTTATTAAATAAATGTAGATGTACCATTATTAGATTTATTTCTCTTTAACCTTCAACTGTGTATTGTGTTATCATTTGTAGAATGAATCTCTAACAGTCTGCCTTGTGAACTTTAGGAAACCATCCATGAATTTGCTTAAAAAGTGTAGGGGGAATCTAATTATGCAACTGGAGCTCTTCCACCAGACATTTGATTAAGGAGCCATACCTAATAAGCTTAGACCTGTGCGCTAATGTCACCACTGACAGCCTGTGTTTCGCCAGCATGAAGCAGATTGAGACGACAGTCCCAGCACCAATGGGGACTGCACTCATTATGACTGACTGCTACCAACATTTCACCGTCGTTAACATAAAATCACCTGCTAGCACTTTATGACAAGTTTTATAAGTATGTTTATATACTTTTATCTGTTTTAAATTTTATGTAAGCCTTCCTGAGCCTGCTTCAGCAGGGAGGGTGGGGTATAAATCAAATAAATAAATAAACTGTTTTGTGTTTAATTCTTCAAGATTACGTGAAGAGAAATTGGAAGAACTGAAGAAAGCTCAGGAAGAAAGAGTGAAGCTTGCTCTGAAAAGAGCAATTGCAGCTCCAAAGAAAAGGGTTAGTTGTGGTGAATTTAAAAGATATTTAGCTACCCATTCTTAACCCCCCCCCAGCCCAATGTAGCTGTGGCCCTGCACATATTTTTGCAGATGTAAATCCAGTTGACTAATGCACACTATTTACATAGTCACATCATACGCCAGTTATTACGCATGCACGATCTTCCACTGTAATGACACAGCTCTTAGCACCGGTGTTTGCTGTTCTTTGACTACTGGACCATCTTGCCTGAGGCCCGGCTTGATAATAGTCTAGGATACATCAGCAGGGGGAAACTAGTTGTACCTTGAGTCTGATTTATCACTCAGAATTCATTCAAATGCTGATTAAAATAAGTTATAATTGTGTTTCATGAGGATTTAGCTAAAATATGTAGAATATCTTCCCTTCAGATGAGAAGTGGACACATGAAGGAGCACCGCTTTTACTCAAGAGTGCAGAAATATGTATGGGATTTCCCCCACATTCTAATAAGATTTACGCAAGCGGCTGTTTGTGTAACTTGTGCACTTTCTCCAACTGGAACAAACGCAGCGGAATCCTAGGCTCAAAACTTAGCTGAATGGAAACAAACTTACCCCAGAGTCCCTACAGACAAGACACAGAACCCATTCAGCAGCTTGTCAAACCCAAATCTACTGAACAAAAAACCCAAACCAGGTAGCCAGTAAAGAATAAGTAAAGAAAGCGTCTGGGGAGAACAGGGACCTCAGTGGGGTGCCGCGTCCCATAGTCCCCTCTCCGAGGCATCCATTTTCCAGGGGATTTCCAGGTCCCACCTGGAGGCTGGCATCCCGAGGCGCCTTCCCCATCTTTGCGGAAATGACCCTACCTGTCATTTCCTCTGCCTTCCAGGGGACAGGACATCTCAGGTTTCCACCCAACCTTCAGGCTTCTGCACAGAGACACATCTAGAAGGACGAGGAAGTGAAAAAGTATCTGCTGGGAACCATGCAAAAGCTCGGTCCACAGATGGGGGCGGGGAGGTTTTGGGGCTCCAGACAACATGAGCCATGTGGGACTTCGACTTGCTTGGGGGGGCTACAAAGCACTTTAGGGCTGGCTCTGCTGGAGAGGTGGGGGGGGTTACTTCACCCCCCAAAGTCTCATAGGAGGAGGGAGAGAATGGAGAATTTTCGCGGGGGTGGGGGGGTGGGGGGGTGTTGTTGTTGTTGCTCAGTTCAATTGTTCTCCTGCCTCTTTCTTTCATTCCCCCTGGCCTTGAAGGGAGATGGGACCTTGGGCTGCCAACTCTGGGCTAGGAAATTCCTCTAGATTTTGGGGATGGAGCCTGGGGGAGTTGGGGTCTTGGGAGGGGCCTTCAGAAGGGTATAACTCCATAGAGTCAGTCTTCCAAAGGAGCTAGATTCAGGTGTTGGTCTGAAGCAGCAGAACAAATTTTGAGTCCAGGGGCACCGTTAAAACCGACAAGGTTTTATTCCAGGTGCCAGGCTTGAAACTTTGTCGGTCTTAAACTAAGATTAGGGCATCCGGCCCCATCACTCCTTGGCAAACAGAAGGGGAAGTCGTGGAAGCAGGGACAGACTTCACCTTCCTGGGATCCAAGATCACTGCAGATGGTGAGGGGAGCCATGAAATCAAAAGACGCCTGCTCCTTGGAAGAAAAGCGATGGCAAACCTAGACAGCGTAACAAAAAGCAGAGACATCACCCTGCCAACAAAAGTCGGTATGGTCAAAGCGATGGTATTCCCAGCATGGCTGTGAGAGTTGGACTATAAAGAAGGCACCAAAGAATCGATGCTTTCAAATTATGGTGCTGGAGAAGACTCTTGAGAGCCCCTTGGATGGCAAGGAGATCAAATCAGTCAACCCTCAAAGAAATCAGCCCTGACCGTTCCCTGGAAGGCCAGATCCTGAAGCTGAAGCGCAAATGCATTGCCCACCCAATGAGAAGGGAGCACTCGCCGGAGGAGAAGACCCTGATGCTGGGAAAGATCGAAGGTCAAAGAAGAAGGGGACGGCAAAGGATGAGATGGCTAGACAGTGTCAGCAATGCCACAAACATGAATCTAAGCAAACTCCGGAGCAAGACGGAAGACAGGAGGGCCTGGCTAGATGTGGTCCATGGGGTCGCAAAGAGTCGGACTGGACTGGGTGACTGAACAACAAGGTCTTAAAGGAGCCACTGGATTCAAACCGTGTTCCAAACGAGCTGTTTTCTCCGTGGGAACTCATCCCTGTCAGCATAGGCGTAGACTATGGGGGGGGGGGCTCGAGGGCTCAAGCCGCCCCCAAACTTTTGGGTGGGACTGAGCCCCCCCCCCCCCGGGTAAACGTAGCGCCTGCCGCCCCGCCTCCCGGGGCCCTTCCGAGGCCGGCAGCTGCTGCCGCCAGTGCCTCTCCTTCCTCCCCCCCCCACTCCCGCGAAGGGAGAGGGAAGGAGTTTGGGGGGGGGGGCGGCGGAGAGAGAGGCCCCGGCAGCAGCGGCTGGCTGGCCTCCAAAGGGCCCGGAGGTTTCCCGGCAAGGGGGGGGCGGGGGGACATGGCCCCAGCCAGCGCTCGCGCTAAAGAGCCCCCGCCCCGCCCCCCCCCCGCCCCGAATTTACAAAACTCGAGGCCCCTGCCTGTCAGATGGAGCTCAGGGGTGCTTCTGGGAGAGCTCCAGGCCCCGCCTGGAGGCTGGCAGCCCCGGGAGCTTGCCATGAACGCGAGCGCTTAAAGGCCCTGGTGGGTTGGGGTTTCTTTGCCGCCTCTTTGGAGAGGCTGTTCCTTCTGGCCCAGCGAAGACGGCCTCTGGGGCACTGGAGAACTTGCAGGCTACCTCCAGGCTGGGGCTAAGAAAAGTGGGGGTTGCTCTTCGGGCCTCTTTCGCTCTTCGGGCCAGGAGGGCGATCAGCAACTTGTCTCCCCCCCTCCCCCCTCCCCCCGGCCTGGGGGCAGCGCGCCAGGGGCTTCCCGGGGCGGCCTTTGGCCGGGACTTTCCACGAGTCGGAAGGCGAGTTTCTTCAGCCAATCGCCGGCTCCGAGGGGGGTCGCGTCATCAGTTGCCGGGTAGGGGAACTGCTGCCCCTGGACGGGGCGGCTCTTGCGGTCTCGAGCTCCGCTCTCGGGACTTCCCGTCTGTCCTGCAGCAGCCGGGGAGATATAGAAGTTTCCTCCCCCGGGCCGTCCGGGGACTGGACGCCCCCCACACTCCCCCCCCCACCTTTCCTGGCCGGTGCGTCGCAAAATCGCTTGCTTTGGGGGGCTCTCAGTGCCCTAGAGATTTTTGTTCCTCTGTCGTGTTTCAGTTCCACATTTGACTGAGCTGCTGTGTCCTTTGTAGCCCCAGCAGAAAGTCGGAGTGCGCGGGGGGGCGGGTTGGGGGAGGCACCTTGAAAACCAGCAAAGTTTCATTCCTGGTATAAGGTATGGTGTGCACACGCGCACACTCCACACGAGAGCTTCTACCCAGAAACAAACTTTGTTGGCTTTAAGAGGTCCTCCTGGACTCAGTTTTTGCCCTGCTGCTTCAGACCGACAGGGCTGCCCCACTGAATCCATAGTCCCAGCCTCAGTGAGAGGGGATGGGGGTCACCCACGGTCAGCTCGGCTCCCTGCCTTCTCCAGCCAGCCCTGACCCGGGAATCAGACCCCGATGAAGGCTGCTGTCAGGTGGGGCTGCCCAGGGAGACATTCCCCCCTCCTCCCCCCCAATGTGACCTCTATGACTTCTCTTGACCCATGGACCCGGAGTTCTGCCCGCTGCGGGGGGGGGGGGACCTTTTCCTCTCTGGTGTGGGGGGGCTCCTCCTCAATTTACACGGACCTGATTGACAGCAGAACTTTATAACTATTATTAGGAACGACACTATTCCATTGATTCATATACAATATTTATTTATTTCTGCCCTGCCCTTCCCACCGTAGCAGGCTCAGATATTTTATACAACCCCCCCTGCCTGAAACAGACATTTTATACTTTTAGTGTGTGTCCTTATTTAGACCACTGAAGGAGGCCCTCAGGGCTGAAAACGCATTTGGTCATTGTGTGTGGAGCTTATCTTTGTGGCTGTAGGCAATGCCTTGATGGACGTGGTGTTAGGCCCGCGACCTCTTTCTTTTACATCCCACGAACGTTGTTACTGTAGTTGCTGCGCACTTTGCCATAAAGAGATATATTTTGTCCTGAGTTTCAGCTGCTCGGCCTTCTGGGCTCCTGACCTGTGGACCCACAATAATCGGCAGCGTCTTTCTGTCCCTCCTGTCTTTTAGCCTTGGCAACGCCCACGTCCAAAAACCAAGCAAAAATAACTCAGCACGGAATTCAGTAAAACTGGTCAGACCGTTTATTCCTCATGCAAAGAGAGCGTAACATGACGGTTCTGAGAGGTGTGGGGGGGGTTTCATACGCAGAGGCCCCACCCAGAGTGTCCTTAGATAGCAAAATTCATACTCCAAGCACGCCCCCCCCCCAACCCCATAATCTGCAGTGATCACGGAAGAGCATAACCCGACTGCGGGGATGGGGAATTTGCTCTTGAGGAGGGGAAGCACTGGCTTCGTGCTGAAGGGTCCCTTCCCGGGACCCAGGTCAAGTATTATGGGATGGGGGTTGCCAGGGTCCTGGCGGCTTCACTGCCGGTTCACACCCGAATGGATCGTGCCCACTGCCTCCCTCACCCTGATTTCCTGAGATCTCTCCGGGGCTGCTTCCTTCTCTCCAGGCCCCAGTCCTGAGCCTCTAACGGCAGAAGAACTGAGCAGACAGATGGGCTTCCCACCATCACTTTTCCTCCCCGTCAAAAAAAGAGTCCCCGGAATAGCTTCTCCCTGCCAGGCTGCCTAAGGTCACAGGAGAGGAGCCAGCCCAAAGGAGGCCCCGTCGGCGCTCCTTCCTCACCAAATGACTGCAGACAGGGAGATCCAAGGGCCACACACGCATAGGCGTTTAACAAGGTGGCCGGGGGGGGGGGGGGGCTGATCCTGACTGGGCCTGTGGTACGGTACTCTTCCCCCCTGCAACTTTTCAAGCCCTGAAACAGCCGGGGGGGGGGGGGGGACCCAGAGAGCCTCTCCTTTCCACCCTGGCAGCCTTGTAAGATGACTTTAAGGTGGCTGGGATTGTCTTTGTGGCAGCTACAGGGATGCCCTAAGATGTCCTAATAGTGTAATGCCCAGAACCACAGCAGGCTCTCTCCCAAACCCAGAGATGGTATGAATAAAATGGCCGCCATGTTCCACTCCTAAGCCAAAGCAGGTTCTTCCCCGAGATTCTCAGGATCCAGATATAAGGCAACAGATCTCCCCCAAAGGCAAGCGGGGAGAGACAGCACCTCAGCCAGTCCCCACGGGCACCCCTGGACTGGAGGGTCTCGGGGACTGGAGGGGAGTCACTCTCTTGGGAAGAGATGCTGGAGCATCGGGAAGGGTAAGGCGAGAGAAGAGGGTCATACTTATAGGGAAAACTGCTATGGGCCCATTGGGAGGCTGGAGCAAGCAGCACTTGTGGGGGGAGCTCTCTTGGGGGGCCCTGCTGAGGGGGAGACCTGCTCTTGCCTCCTCCTGGATGGGTACCCGGCTGGACCTTTGCAGGGCCATTTCAGTGTGGGTCCCATATTGGCGGGAGGGGGCACATTAAAGGCTTCTGGGGATCAGGAAGGTTCCCCCCCCCCCTGGAATTTTCCTCCCTAGGAAAAAAGGCTTTGCCAAGAAAGGAGCAGTGAAGGATGCGGGTGGGGAAAGAGGCAGGCACGGATCTCGACACGAAGGGAGCGGCACCTCGATTACCTGGGAGGGAAGGAGAACAGGGCGGATGAAGGAATGCACTTGGCCAAAGACGTTCCCCAAAGAGGAGCTCCAGGAGCGTCTCAGACCCACAGCCCACCCCCACCCCCCATTTCCAGCGTGTCTTTGGAAGCCCTTTCCCCCCTCCCCCCCCACTCACAAGGCAGAGCTCTTCTTTCCAGCTCCTTCCCTTCTGTCCACATTCCTCACCCACCTCTGGCCCCCCCTCCCTCACAGGGAGACATGCCCCCCACCCCAGACTAAGCAGCATTAACCCCTTCCATTTTCGGGCCTGGCAGCTGCTGGCGGGACTCACATGGGCCTCCGGCGGAAGTTGCCCTCGTCCTTCTGCCGGCTCTTGATGATGAGGGCGGTGCCCACGATGATGCCCACGATGCCCACGGCCAGGCCGAGGCCGCACGCCACGTTCTCCGCCGTCTCCGGGAGGGGCTCGGGCATGTTGGTATCTGAGGGAGGGAGGGGGCTCAGCAGAAGCAGGAGGAGGAGGAGGGCCCTGATCCAGCGCCTCCCCTGGGATTTCTGCCCCTCAGATCCTGCCTCCTCCCGTAACCCCAAGCCCCTTCCTGGAGACATCCGAGAGCAGCAGACCCAAGAGCAGCCAGCACCCTTTCACCTTTCACCTGCCCCCCAAAAGCCAAGGATCCCCGGCTGGACTCTTCCGCCTTCAAGGGAAGATGCTCCTGGCACCCCTGGATGACTCTGCGGATGGAGTGTGTGGATTGCCTCCCCTGGACAGTCCCGAATTGGAGGGCTGCTCCCGTAATGCGACTGCCCTTGTCTGTGGCACCTGATCCCCGTTTCAGGCATGGGAGTCTCCAAGCGAGGGTGCCGTGGTCTACTACTAAGGAACTCCCCCCCCCGTGCGCACTGGCCCTGATTCCCCACCCACCCCCAGTCCCGATCCTTACTCCACTCCTTGGTGAGGGGCTGGGCCAGGCCCCAGTGCTCCACCCGGCAGTAGTAGATGTCCTCGGCGTTGGGGACGAAGGTCAGGTAGGAGAACTTGCGGAAGGAGTGGTCCGTGTTGGGGTAGAAGTCGGTCTCCTGCACGCGCTCCTTCACCTCCTGCCCGTTCTTCAGCCAGGTCAGACTGATCACCGGGGGCGAGAACTCGTTGGCCAGGCAGATGAGCACATTCGGCTCCCCCAGCTCCACCGGCTTCTCCGGATACACCGTCACCTTGGGGGGGACTATATGCATGGGGGCGAGACAGAGAGAGGGTGGCAGTCAGGGCTCAGAGCAAAAGCCAGGGGGGCGACAGGCAGACTCCTCTGGGGAGCCTCTCTCAGGAGGTTGGGAGTAAGGGTTAGGGGGATCCTCTGGGGCAGGTGGGGTCCTGTCTGTGCCCCCATCCCTCCCACGGTGCCCCGCATCAGTACCGTTCTGGGCGGGGGTGTTGTTGGAGCGGCGCATGAGGATGTCCAGGTTGGAGCGGAGCACAGCGATGTTGCCCTGGGCGCCCTCGGCCTGGAAGCTGGTGAACTTCTCGAACTGGGGCAGCCGCCAGATGGTCACCTTGCGATCCAGGTCCACGTGGAAGATCTCGTCCCCATCAAAGTCGAACATGAACTCGCCGGGCCCCTTCTCTGAGGTCAGGCTCCGCTGCACAAAGGCCACCTGCGAGAGCACTTCCTCAGCTTCAGGGAGGGGGAAAGAGAGAGAGAGAGAGAGAGAGAGAGAGAAGTGCAGAATGAGCTGGAGAGATGGGACCCTGCTCTGGGTCTGCCCACCATTCACACGTGCAAGAATTGGGAGAAACCAGGCCAGAAAAGGGAGCAGTTCCAGAGACTCAGGGCCAGGCCTCTCTCAGCAGCCAAGCCAGTGGCGGGACAAGGCAGGACCAGGCAGGAGAAGCTACAATCATTGCCAGGGTGCAGCCTCCCCGTAAGGTCGCTATTTTCCATGGTCTGTGGTTTCCTTATTCCTTGAGTTCCACCCAGCTCCATATTTTTGTCTGCGCAGCCAGATCTTGCAAAGGGGCAGCCCTTTTAGTGTGTGGTAGCAAAATATATTTAAAAAACCCTCCTTGTCTTTTCCTACATTTCTCTAACTCTTTCCCACACCCCCTTCCTTTTGCTCTATTAATCGATCTCCACTTCTGATTTTTCTTGCCCCCTCCCTTCTTTTTTGTCTCAGCTCCTCCTCACCCACCCTGGGTTGGCAGCTTAGAATGTCTTCAATAGCCGTGTAGCAGCAAACCTTAGTTGATAGTAGGAACAGAAGGGGGAGTTAATAGTTAACCCTAATCTTTATGCTTCCCCTCTCTCTACATGCATGATAATAGATGTTCACCTGCCCCAGTGCTAATGAATGAGGAACAGAAGTGAGAATTTGTTTGTCTTTTTCCCGCCTTTCTCCACAAGAGGGACTCAGAACAGCTTACACAGTTTCCCTCCATTTTATCCTGACAAGAACCCTGCAAGGTGGGTGAGGCTGAAAGCGGGTGAGGGGTCCAAGGACACCCAGTAGGCTTCCATTGCACTAATGGGGATTTGAACTTCTAAAATATAGCATATGGGTGTGTGTGTGTGTGTGTGTGGGTGTGTGGAGGTAACCTGGGCCAGGATATTCCAGTTCCCGTCATTTCCCAGAACTCTCCTGAAGCTGGCGGCCAGTTTTGAGATCCTTACTTTTATTTTCTGCTGAGTGACGCCTCCCACAAACGGACCGAGGGATCGACCTGGGGATCCTTTTACTCTTCTAGAGGGGTGGTAACAGCCAGCCAAGTGATTTGTTTTCCTCACATTATTTGATTTGGATCAGGGTCCGAGTGGCTCTTGGAAGCCCGGCCCCGATCCTCAAGAAGGGCTACGAGAAGAAGGGTTCGATTCCGGAAGAGTGAGTCTGCTCTGCTTTGCCCCGTTGGAAGGCTTCTTCCAGAGGAAGAGGAGGGTGAGGAAGGCAACAGGCCTCTCCTCCGGGGCAAAGGATCGTGTCCACCACCCCCACCGCAGCCTTTGCAGCCAGCAGCCAGGCAGGGATCCCCTTCGGTTGCGGGGGGGGGGGCACCTCCTTTGCCTGTCCCAAGCTGGAGGAGAAATGGCCCTGGGCAAGTTCTCCAAACTGGCAGAACTTGCACCCGGGGCTCATGTCCCAGAAGGAGAGAGTGCCTCCCCCCCCCCCCACAACCTGGCAGGCCAAGGGCTTGGGGGGCTGGGGCCCGGAGTGCGGGGGGGGGCTGCAGCTGGCAAGGGCTGGACTCTCCCTCCTCAGACAGTACTCTGAGTCTCCCCCCTGCCAGACACGGCGCAAAAAGGCAGACCTTCAGGCAGACGGACCTCTGGGGCTGGCATCGTCAGGGGGCAGGTGGGGAGCCCTCCGGACTGAGGCTGAGGAGCCCCGGCGCCAGAATGAGTGCCGAGGAGGAGGAGGAGGAGGAGGAGGAGGGGGAGGAGAAGCGCCAGCCCCCCAGTTGTTCCGAGCAGAGAATCCAGTTCCGTCCCCCCTCCGGGTGGGGCCCTTCTCTGCTGTTTTCTTGGGGGGGGGGGGGTTGAATTGTGGATCGCACGGGCTTGGCCACTTCGCGGAAAGGCGAAGCGAAAGACCGAGGAAACATTCCAGCCTGCAGGTACCCTCCAAGGGAAGGCGATTCTGAGCCCCCAGCTCCTCCACCCTTCCTTCTCCCTGCCCCACCATCCATTTCCCTGCCAGGGCCCCCCCCCCATTTCCCCCCCCCAAAAAAACCCCGCACTTTTGCTGGGACCCAGGGGGTGTGGCTCTTACCTGCCCCCAGGGGGCCCCCCAGGAGGAGCAGCAGCGGCAGCCACAGGTACCCGGCCAAACCCCGCATTCCTTTGGCCATCGCAGACACCAAACGTGTGTCCAGTGCGGAGGGAGCGCCGGGCAGCAATGGGGCAAGCAATGGGGCGGTGGCGCAGCACTGAGCCCGCTCGTGGCCCCGGGAGGGCGGAGGGGGAGAGGCAGCCAATGAGAAAAAGGCCCGGGCGCTGACCTCGCTGTTGCCGGGTGGAGGAGCCCCAGAACTCGGCCCGAGCGGCAGATAGACGGAGACGCCTGAAGCGGCCCTCTGTGGCACCGGGCGGGCCGTCCCCCGAGTCAGCCGCCTTGCCCGCTCAGGCCGGCAGCTGCTCTGCGGGGAGTCCTCCCTCCCTCCCTCCCCCCCTCCCCGCCTGCCGGAGGAGCCCTTCAGCTGGAGACCCCCCACCAGAAGAGTCAAACTTTGCGTGCCAGGCAGAGAGGCGCCGTCACGGAGCCACGACCCCTCCGGCGGAACTCCCGGCCACTGGAACCCTGGGCCAAGGCGGGAAAGGCCAAGCCTCCTGGGGGGGGGGGCGTGCCTCCTGGGGCTTTGTACGAGGGTTGAAAGTGAGAACCTCCCCCCCCCCACCCCGCACCTGCAGTGTCTCTTCTGGGGAGCCCCAAGAGGCACAGGCCCCTCCCTCCCGGACTCTTAGAAATAGCACCCCCCCCCCCCAAAAAACCCCTTCCAACGCTTCTTGTTCCTTGTGCTGCTCCCAAGAACCCCTCTCCCAGCTGGGGGCTCCTGAGGGCCGTGCTCCAGACCCCGCCCCGCAGGCCCCACTTGTGCTCCAGAAACCCCGAGGGAGGGTGGGTGGGTGGGTGGGAGCCCCCATGGAAACGCGCCTCCCGCCCCGTCTAGACCTGGGCAGCGCTGGCTGGAGAGGGCTCCTCGTGCCTGCCTCTGTGTGGGTGAATGTTTCTCCGCCCCCCCCCCCCCCCCCGGGCCTGGCACTGCCACCCGGAGGCCTTCTGCAGGTCTCCAGAGAGGCCCTCTGGCGCTCCGGGGAGGAAGATGTCCGCTGTCCGAGGGTCTGTGGATCCAGCCCCGGGGGCGGCGGCTCTACCCTGCGGGGAGGGACGCGGGGGAGGGGGCACCATCAGCTCCGCGGGCCCTCCTGGGGCTTTGAGGGCCAGCCCTTGCCGGCCTGCCTGGGGCGGCCTCCGTGGACCCCACTGTGCTCCGCCTGGTCGCCCAACAGCCAGCCAGACGGGCTCCCGCCCCTCCTCCCGGGACCAGCCGCCAGCCTTTTCTCCTCCTGGGCTTCTGGGTGGGGTCCAAAGCGCCCCGGGGCCCGGGAGGAGGCGGAGGAGGCGGCGGGCGTCTGGGGGTGGGGGACCTCCGGGCCGAAAGGGCCGCGGAGATAATCAAGGGAGGCCCCCGCCCGGACCGAGAGGGAAAGTTTCTTGGCCCCTCCCGAAAAAGAAAGAGGTCCGGAGATCGAAGCAGATCAGAGCAGCCGAGATGCTCGATTGGAACAAAAGGGGCTGGCGTTTTTTGTGGGGGGGGACCCCACTGCAGGAGTGGCCCAGGAGAGAGGGGGGGAAGAGAGCTCTTCAGCCGACCCCCTGCGAGCACATATCCTGGGGGGGGGGGGGCAGGGATGTCTTCTTATTTTGGTGTCCCTCCTCTTTGGGGCTGTTTTTTATTTTTTAAACCTGATGAAAATGACCTTTAGGGAAGCTGGGAATGCTCCCAGTTAGTAGCAGTTATCACCGCTTAAACTGGAGGTGTTCAAGGAGTCAGTCCCCGAAGGTGCCCTCTTTTTTGCTTCTCAAAATATGGGAGCCCTTAAAGGAGCCACTCTCCGCGGGCTTCAGTTGACTAGGTAAAGGTTTCCCTTGCTCGAAAGCCAGTCGGATACGATATGGTGTTCATTTCCGTTTTCAAGCCGAAGACCCAACGCTGTCCAAAGACGTTTCCGTGATCATGTGAACGACTAGACGCCAAGGCACAGAGAGAACGCGGTTACCTTCCCATCGAACCGTCATACAGCACTCGGAGCCGGGTCTCGAACTACTGAACGGCAGAACTACCGACCTTCCGTCGTCTTAACCACTTGAGCCAGTGCAACCCCTTCAGTTGACTGCCGTCGGTAAAAAGACTATCTTCCCAAACAGGACGGGTTGCTGAGGCTTCTGCCCGGAGACTGATGACGCTGCCTCAAAGAGAATTCTCACTGGTTCCCCTCCGTGCCTGGCTCCGCCCACTCCCCGAGGTGTAAGAGGCAAAAGCTCTCCCGCCCCTCCCCTGCAGACTCAGTGCCCGCCCGGACGAGCGCGCCGAGCCAAGGCGGCAGACGCGGGCAGACAGTCTCCGTTTACCTACCGCGGGGGGGGGGGGGGGGGCGGGGGGGGAGAGAAAGTCCCAGAGGTGAATTGAAGGAGGTGGGCTGCCTTTCCCCCCCTTCTCTCCCAGGGCGCCTCTGGCTCTTCCGATCTGTATCCAGCTTTCCCGGCTCCCCCTCCTTGGCGCCCTTTGCCCCCCCCCCCCCCCCAGGCCCGAAATGCCAAGCTGATTTATAGAAATGAAATGTTAAAAATGTAAATGACAAGGGGTGGGGGGAAGGGTTACCTCTGCAACCTTAAGGGGGTCGATTCAAGAGCTCCCTTTCCCTCCTAGGGAGGGGTGCCAGCCTCCAGGTGGGGCCTGGGGATCCCCCGGAATGGCAGCCCATCTCCAGACTGCAGAGCTCAGTCCCCCGGGAGAAAAGGGCTGCTTTGGCGGGGTGTGTGGGCGTGTCTCTCTCTGACACTGTACCCCGCTGAGGAGGTCCCTGCCCTCCCCAGGCTCCACCCCCACATCTCGAAGCGCTTCCCTGCCGGGATCTGGCCAGCCTGTCCCCCGGTCTCCCACGGTGGCCAGGGGGGTCCTGGCAACCCGACTTTCCCCCTCCTACCGCCCCCTTCTCCTGGGCAGCTCCCCCCCTACTGTGGAGTTAGTCAGAAAGGTCCTTCTGAAGAGAGACTCCTCCGATTTGGTGTCATCTGCAAGTTTAAGAATCCCCTCCCCCCTCCCATCCAGATAATTTGTAAAAATATTGAAAAATACTGGGCCGGAACTGAGCCCTGTGGCACTCCCCTGGATATCCTTCCAATCAGGCAAAATGCACTGGTGATTACTCTTCCTGGCAGAGCCTCCCCCCCCCCACGATGGCTGCCAGTCCCCCCCTGCCCCCCCTGCCCCCCCCCCCCGCCGCCACGTGTGTGAGATGGGGGAAGGGGTATCAGATCCAGGTGGGGAAACTCCGGGAGATTTGGGGGCGGGGGGTTGAACCTGGGAGGAGAGGGACCTCCGTCTGTCCGTGGGGTACCATGCCATAGAGATTCCACCCTCCAGAGCAGCCATTTTCTCCAGGGGAACTGACCTCTGAGGTCTGTAGGATAAGATGCCATTCCAGAGGACCCCCCAGGTCCTACCCGGAGGCCAGCATCCCTACCTCTCAGCATAATAATAATAATAATATCAATATTAAAAATTATTTTAATATAACTTTAAATATTCCAACATTTTATTTCATTTTATTTTATTTCTGTTTTAGGCAACGTTCAATAGATTTTCCTGGGGCCTAACATTTCGTTTTGTTTCTGATGTGTGTGTGGGGGAAACACATCTTCTTTGGCTCCAAGAGTTCATTTTTTTCCTTCTGATTTTAAAATAAATTAAAACATTTTTGTGGTCCCCTAAAAGTCTGGTGGGCCCTAGGTGCTGTGCCCCCTGGGCCTACTGCACGAGTCGGCCCTGGTGAGGGGGAGACCAGTACCCATTCCAGGACCAGCCCCTCTGGCACAAAGCAGAGATCCACCAATGGGCAGATCCTTCCAGCAGGCAGCCTCACAGAGGAGTGGAAGCTTCGGAAGGGGCACCTTCGCCTTCCCGGGAGCCAGCCAAGGACCCCCGCCCCAGCACACTGCCTCTTGCCCCCAACGTCTCTGGCCAGCCGCATGTGGTTGTCAGCTCCCCTGAGCTGAAGAACTGGGGTGGCTGAGCCTAGGCCCGGAGGGGGTTTGGGAGGAGTGGGACCTCCCATGGGGAGTAAGGCCATGGAGTCCACCCTGCCAAGGAGCCGTTTTCTGCAGGGGGGAACAGATGAAGGTTCTGATTCTGAGAGGTCTCCGGGGCCCCCACTGGGAGGCTGAGAATCCCCTGTGAGCCCCCCCCCTCCAGCATCAGCCCCATAGCTAACAACTTTTTGCTTGGGTGGCCAATGTTTTTCTCAGGGGGCCTGCCACTATATGTCTGTGTGGTACTGCCATGCCGTGCTCATAAAGGTAAAGGTTTCCCTTGAGCTGAATTCGACTCTAGGGATGCGGTGCTCATCTCTGTTTCCAAGCCGAAGAGCCAGCACTATCCAAAGACTTCTCCATGGTCATGTGGCAGGCATGACTAGATGCCGAGGTGTATGGAATACTGTTCCCTTCCCACCGAAGTGGTACCTATTTATCTACTTGCAATTTCTTGCTTTCGAACTGCTAGGTTGGCAGGAGTTGGAGCCAGAGACAGGAGCTCACTCCGTCATGCGGCACGCATACTTCTAAATAATAACCACAAGTGGTTTATTGCACAAAAATGTTTCAGGTTTATTATTTATTATAGCAGTAACAGTCGATGTGATTGGGAGCAAAATTTTTCTAAAAATGTATCCATATCGATTTGTGTTAAGGGGTTCTCAACACAAGACCAGAAAAAAATCAAGGCAGTACTCAACACCTATACCTAAAGCCAGTACCAAGCACCATTATACGCAATGCAAACCACATAATCAATCACACACTAATTGATCTATATTCCTCACATATTATAGTCCTCATATATGTATTCTCAACAAGAAGGACTATAAATCCTCTATTTTAATGGATTTTAAGGCACAAATCCCCCCTCCTCCCAGCCCCACCAAAGAGCAGGCTGCAGTTTCAGATACCCCCCCCCCACAGACAGACAGACACACACACACACACACACACCAAAGAGCAGGCTGCAGTTTCAGATACCCCCCCCCCACAGACAGACAGACAGACAGACACACACACACACACACACACACACACACGTACGAAACTGTGAAAAGTACAGGAGTCCGAGATACATTTCAGTGAAATCGGCGCATGTAGTTTATTGGAAGGATCAGATCATTCAGATGGCATGTCTGAGCTGGGCTTGGGGGTCTGCTTATATGCGCAACTAAACTGCACTCCTGGCCTCGCCCACACACTCTGATAGGATTACAATTAATACAATTAAGTCTCCCCAAGTCATTGGCTGCTGTTTGCATCCTGGCTGACCGATAGGTCTAAATTACAATCTGGCCAGTCTACTGTGTTCTGGAGCAAATCTCTGACTGCGCCTGGCCATGTGCTTGCCCTGGACCGCATGGTCTGACTGCATGGCGGTCGCCATAGAACACAACAAACTGCAAGATACTGAATCAGACTATCCGTCCATTAAGGTCAGTTCCTAGATAAGGGGGGGAGCCTCTCTCTCCCCCCTCCCCATGGTGCTGTTTTACATCACACACACACATACACCCGCCTTCCACCCTGAATGGGACTGTGGGTCCATCGAGGTCAGTTGCTAGAGAGTCGTCCCCCCATCTCTGGGGACAGAGCAAGCCCGTGAACAACAAGAACAGGCATGATTGGATTCATTCATTAATTAGATTTATATCCCGCCCATTCCTGATATGCAGAGAGGTAGTAGGCCTGGAGGAATCAGCCTTGGTAATGAGTCAGGAAACCTAGGTCTCAATTCAGTCCTGGTGGACGCACCGTCCTGAGCTTCCTTATCATTATCAGCTGCAATCCAGCAGTCTCTCTCTTAAAAACTCCCAGCTGGGCGCTTTCTGGTAGCATTTGAGTTCCCGCGTTGGTTTATCTATACGAGGCAACAGAAAGGTAGCACACGACACTCGTCTATTTAAAGACTAGCGTCAGCTAATAACAAGGTCTAACCCCCTCCGCCAAGTGAGTTCTACGGTTCTTATGAGGAGCTGGGAGCCAGCTCCAGCTTCCTTTTCCTGAGACGGCTGAACAGGACGGGATCCTCTGGAACCCAGTGCAGCAAACTCACTCCAGAGGAGCCGCGTTGACCAGCACTGGGCGTCGCTGAGGCGGGGGCCGCCTGGCTGAAGCTCCACACGGGGAGGACAGGAGGACGCCTTTCGCAGTTGTCTGCAGCACTGAAAGGGTCAAGCCCACCGATGCGTTTGCTGGAGAGGCCGAGAGAGCGGGGTGGGGGGGAGGAGGGTTTGCATTTGCACGGGGGGGGGGGGTTGTAGCTGTGCAACAGCAGGAGGGAAGAGCCGTGCTGCCGGATCCCCCCCTGGGAAGGTCTCCTTGGAAGTAAGGCGTCGTGGGGGACGAGGGGGGCGCTCTGACTAGATCTTGCAAAGGGGAGGAGGCCGGGATCGCCATTCTCAGCACAGGGTGTTTGCAGAAGGCTCCCAAACTCCCGGATGGCAAATCCCTGCAGATTTTGGAGGGAGGATTCTGGGGAAAGGACGGGGGGCGGGGGGGGGGGGCAAGGCCTCCATAGAGTTCTCCCCTCCCAGTGCAGCCCTTTTCTCCAGGGGGGCTGATCTCTGTCAGACGGAGGCGGAGAATTCCGGGAGAACTTCAGGCCCCACCTGGAGGTTGACAACCCTGTTAGGCACCAGTTCTGCACGCCACTGGAATCGGAGTGGTGGTGGGGGCGTTGAGGGGGAGTGATAATCAACGTCTTTCAGTACAAGAAAGGACAAAACTGATCTTCTGTGCCTGGCCATTTCAGTCTCCATACAAAAAGCTGGTCTTTTTTCAGTTGGATGAGTAAGAAAGGGCTTGGGGGGGGGGGCGACCTCTGGCCTGCCCTGGAGAAAGCTTGTAGCTTGAATAAAACTCAGTTCATAGATCATGGAAACACCATCCAACGCCCACCCATCACAGCAGGAGGGGACTCCCTTCTGACAGGCGGAGAGAGGCGGGGCATGCTGGTATGGCCACGCCCCCCCTGGCATCAGCCTCCCACAGACACACATCCAGGAGGAAGAAATGGCACATGGGCATCCATCCTGGTGAGGATTGTGGCGTGAGCTACATAAACACACCAGGGAGCGCCAAGGATGTGGGTTCAAGTACCCACCAGTGTTCCCTCTAAACTGAGTTAGTTTGGCTCACAGTTTTCTAGCCCCGGCCTCAGACATTTTTGTCTCTGCTTGGGAAGGATGGCTCCAGAGAGCAAACTAACTGATGCAGCAGCCAAATCGCTCGCTTGCAACTTTAATGCCAGCAGCTCACAAAGTAGGATTTTTACTGACAAGACTCCAACAGCTTAGAGGGAGCATTGATAGCCACCCACAGCGGTGTTTTGCAAAGTGGACTCACAGGGAGAGAACACAGCTGTTCCAGCCGCATTGCCCCTGCCCCATCTCCACAGCTCACTTGGCGGAGGCAGCCGTAACACAGTGCCAGATTCTCCTCCTTCTTGCCACTGGGGTTTGGGTGGGAGGAAGGGCATCCTTTTGCCAGGGGAGAGAGGGAGAGACAACACTCCCCCGTCCCCCGGGCAACACAAAAGAGAGAAACACCAGGGCACAATCACAGTAGTGGGGGTTTTTCCCCCCCAGCAAGAATACATAGCTCAACTTTTTGCAATCAGGAGGCCCAGAAAGGAGTCCGACATGGCATCATATATGTGATGAATCATTCGTCCTGATTGGCTGGCCCGAATGTCAAGCATTTTGGCTGGTCACCCATCTACCGTCTCCCGCAGGGCACCAGGGAGAGGAGGAGGTTGGATTTATACCCCGCCCTTCACTCACTCGGAGTCTCAGAGTGGCTTACAAATTCCTTTCCCTTCCCCTCCCCACAACAGGCACCCTGGGAGGCAGGTGGGGCTGAGAGAGCTCTTTCCAGAACTGCCCTTGGGAGAACAGCTCTGACCGAACTATGGCTTGCCAGAGGTCATCCAGCAGGTGCAAGTGGAGGAGTGGGGTATCAAACCCGGTCCTCCCAGATTAGAGTCTGCGCACACTTAATAGCCACCCAGAGGTGTTCAGGGGGTGGGCGCAAGCTTGTTCCCGCAATAGACTGGACTCCTTCTGTCAGGGTGAGTTGGAATACAGGGTCCAGGAGAAATCTGTGGTTCTTCTCTGAATGAAAGACTTGTTATATCCACCCTGCTTCTTGAATTGGTAGGAAGCTCCAAGGGATGCTGTTTCCCGGGGCTGGTTCCCCGTGGAAGGAGAGAGCCCCGGAGGCTTCTGGTGTCTTCTTATTCTTTGCTTTAATGACAGATATCCTGGCAGAGCTGAGCACAGGTGGAAGCCGGAGGAATTCCCACAGAGTAGGAGGTCCCCTACCCCACGACAGATACCCCAGAGGGAGCGTTCCTGTGCCACAGGATTCTTGAGCCAAATCTCAGCCGAAGCCTGCCTCCCTTCCTCTCCCGATCTCAGCTGCGCACTTTCCCCACGGACACGTTCCTGCCCTTTCCCCTCAGCTGGGTGCTCGGACAGACCTCTTGCCTCACGCTTCAGGCCTGTCGGAGATGGTCAAGGGGTCACCAGTCCCTCTTCTTCTTTTGGGGTTCGCTTAAGAATTAGCCACAAGGACAGACTACTAAGCCAATGTCAGGAGAGGCTAAGCTTGCTGACATCCTTAAAGAGCCAAACTTTCCCAAAGGACCATGGAGGCATATCTAAAATAGCTTGGCTCGTAACACAGATATTAAACCTGGTCTGCAAACTACACAAAACCTTTTCCTTCCACCAGGGCCCTTCTTGTGTGTCTCCTGAGCATATGGAGGTTTGGGATGTTCAGTGCTGTATCTCCACTCTCTTTGATTTTCCATGTGACCCTCTCTGTCTCTTCTTCTCTCCCCCCCCCCCCCCCCCCCAGAGAGAAGCCTCTCTTCATAGCCAAGTGACTGAAGGCATCTTTACACAGTCAGAGGTGACCCGAGAGAAGGGGAAAGGGATGGAAGAGCAGAACCCAGAAGGACCTGGAACTGGCAACTCAAGTAGGAAAGGACCCTATTCCCAAGCTGGGAGTGGTGTTGAATCATGGGAAATCCCAGTGCCAGAAATCTGTTCTCAGTTCACTGCAATCTCAGATGTACATTGCCGACGCTTTCGGCAGTTCCGCTACCATGAGGCCGAGGGGCCCCGGGAGGTTTGCAGCCAGCTCCATGGACTTTGCAGTGATTGGCTGAAGCCGGAGAGGCACTCCAAGAAGCAGATCCTGGACCTGGTGACCCTGGAGCAGTTCCTGACTCTCCTGCCCCAGGAAATGCAGGGCTGGGTCAGAGGATGTGGGCCAGAGACCAGTTCCCAGGCGGTGGCCCTGGCTGAAGGTTTCCTCCTGAGTCAGGCAGAGGAGAAGAGGCAGGCAGGACAGGTATGGGGGGGTTCCCTCCAGATATGTCCAATCCATGTATGTTATCCTAAAGGTTCCCTGCCAGACATCTGTCCAAGTATTAATAATCTAAATGGGAGATTTCATGGGTTCCTTCAGCAGCCTCTTCTACCAGAGAATTTCTGATCCCTCCAGAGAACTCAGCAGGTCTGCTGCTGGAAGGGTGCAGAGTTTGGGAGTGGGGGCAGGATCCATTCCTTGGTCTCTTTCCCATTCCAGTCTCTTACCCCTCTCCCTCGCTGCTGTTTCAGATGTGGGGACCATGCGTGAAGACCGAAGCGACATTCCCTGAGGCAGAAGGAGCTTCCTTGGAGCAAGGGCAGAGTGCGCAGGCTGTGGACCATGCCCCAGGCGCCTCCTCCGGTGGTAAGGACTCACCATGTGTGGATACAGTTTGGGCACCCAGTGAATTTGATGGGTAGAGAGGTCAGGTCAGGAAACGAATTAAATACTTCTTCACACAACACAGCGGTAATTTGCAGCACTCAGTTTCCACTAACTGTGATGCCTCTAAGAGGAGATTAGACATTCATGGAGGGCAATTTTTCCTTTTAACTGAAATATTCATATCTCACCAGGGGTCCTTTCGTAGAAAAAGAGGTGCAGGAGCTCATTAGCATACTAATTTGCATATGCCACACCCCCTGACATCACCGGAAGTGTGTCAGAAGGCAACGCCCACTGCTCAGGCTCCACCCCAAAAATCTCCAGGTATTTCTGGTACAGACCGATTGCCTATAGCCCCGTTTCCTGTTTCCAACAGTGGCTAGTCAGATGCCACAGGGAAGCATGAAAGCAGGGCCGTCAGATGGCCTCGCCTGCTGACCGCTCCTCAGCAGCTGTCAATCAGTGGAATGCTGCCTCTGAATTGGCTATTGTGATGACAGACCTACCCTCTATAATCTGTCCAACCCCCCATTCAAATCTATCTAAACCAGCAGCCATCACTGCACCTCGTGGCACTGAGTTCCATGAGTCAGCTGTCCATCACAAGAGAAAGCTCTCTGCTCATACCACCATCATGCTTAAATATGAACATAAGAGGAGCCATGTTGGATCAGGCCAGTGGCCCATCCAGTCCAACACTCTGTGTCACACAGTGGCCAAAATCCAGGTATGATCGGCAAGTCCACCAGCAGGGCCAAAACTCTAGAAGTCCTCCCACTGTTGCCCCCCCCCCCAGCACCACAAATGCAGAGCATCCCTGCCCCAGACAGAGTGCTCCATCTATACCTTGCGGCTAATAGCCACTGATGGACCTCTGCTCCATATGTTTATCCAGTCCTCTCCTGAAGCTATCTACACTTGTAGCCACCACCACTTCCTGCAGCAGCAGAAGGAAGCTTTGACTCTTAAAAGCTTAAAGCCCAAAAAAACTTGTTGGTCTCTAACACATTACGGGGCTCAAGACTAACAGGTTTCATCATGATATGACGAAATTAAAATCTGGTACTGCTCCAAACAAAAAATTAGGTAACAATCTCAGGCCAGCTGTACCCCAGATTCAAGCAGGGCTGCATCAAGCAAGGGGAGGCAAGATGGAACCAAGTCTCCTGGAGTCTCAGCCACCACTGAGGTGTTCATGCCAGTGTTCCCTCTAAGCTGAGTTAGTGTGAGTTAGCTCACAGTTTTTTACCCTTTGGCTCACATGTTTTTGTCTCAGCTCAGGAAGGATGGCTCCAGAGCATACTAATTTATGCAGCAGCCAAATTGCTCGCTCACAACTTTAATGCCAGTAGCTCACAAGACTCCACCGCTTAGAGGGAGCGCCGGGAAAAGTGGGGGGGGGGGAGTCTTTCCTCAGGAAGGAGGGCTCCAGAGCAAACTAATTTCTGCAGCAGCCAAATCGCTCGCTCACAACTTTAATGCCAGGAGCTCACAAGACTCCAGAGCTTAGAGGGAGCGCTGGCTGGGAAAAGTGAGGGGGGGGAGGCTTTCCTCAGGAGGGATGGCTCCAGAGCAAACTGATTTCTGCAGCAGCCAAATCACTCGCTCGCAACTTTCATACCAGTAGATCCCAAAGTAGAAGTTTTTGCTCACAAGACTCCGCAGTTTAGAGGGTGCATTGCTCCCCACGCCCACTGCCCCAGCCACCCCAGAAACGGGCGGCTGGGGAAAGAAAAGTAAAAACTAGGGCTCCAGAGCAAACTAATTTCTGCAGCAGCCAAATCGCTCGCTCACAACTTTAATGCCAGGAGCTCACAAGACTCCAGAGCTTATAGGGAGCGCTGGCTGGGAAAAGTGTGTGGGGGGGAGGCTTTCCTCAGGAGGGATGGCTCGAGAGCAAACTGATTTCTGCAGCAGCCAAATCGCTCGCTCGCAACTTTCATACCAGTAGCTCCCAAAGTAGAAGTTTTTGTTCACAAGACTCCGCAGTTTAGAGGGCGCATTGCTCCCCACGCCCACTGCCCCGGCCACCCCAGAAACGGGCGGCTGGGGAAAGAAAAGTAAAAGCAGTCCCCACGCCCGCTGCCCTGGCCACCCCAGAAGCGGGCGGCTGGGGAAAGAAAACTAAAAACTAGGGCTCCACAGCAAACTGATTTCTGAAGCAGCCAAACCGCTCACTCGCAACTTTCATACCAGTAGCTCCCAAAGTAGAAGTTTTTGCTCACAAGACTCCACAGTTTAGAGGGCGCATTGCTCCCCACGCCCACTTCCCCGGCCACCCCAAAAATGGGCGGCTGGGGAAAGAAAACTAAAAACTAGGGCTCCACAGCAAACTGATTTCTGAAGCAGCCAAATCGCTCGCTCGCAACTTTCATACCAGTAGCTCCCAAAGTAGAAGTTTTTGCTCACAAGACTCCACAGTTTAGAGGGTGCATTGCTCCCCACGCCCACTGCCCCGGCCACCCCAGAAACGGGCGGCTGGGGAAAGAAAACTAAAAACTAGGGCTCCACAGCAAACTGATTTCTGCAGCAGCCAAATCGCTCGCTCGCAACTTTCATACCAGTAGCTCCCAAAGTAGACGTTTTTGCTCACAAGATTCCACAGTTTAGAGGGCGCATTGCTCCCCATGCCCGCCGCCCCGGCCACTCCAGAAACGGGCAGCTGGGGAAAGAAAAAGAAAAGCTCTCCCCACTCTCGCCGCCCTGGCCATCCCAGAAACGGGCGGCCGGGAAGGGAAAACCCCCCCAAAAGCCAGCCCTTACCTCCTCTTCACCACACTGACTCAGCCGCTGGGTGAAGGGGGCGGGGCTTATGTACCCGCCCCCTGCTGTCTTCACTGGCGGAGCATCGCTCCGGCGCGCTCCCCCTCCAACGGAGCCCTGTATCTCACCTTCCTTCCATAAGAGGAACTGAAGGTGTCTTAAAAGACAAAAGGTTGTCAGAGCTCAGCTGAGCTATTCAGCCTGGTGAATAAAGGGAGCCTCTACCTACTGGGACAGCAGAGCTCTGAAAACCAGTTCCTGGGGGGCCAATAATCAGGGGGGAAATTGTCTTCATGATTGAGGTTTATAAGATTATGCATGGGATAGAGCAGGAAGAGGTACTTTCCTCCCTTTCTTACAATACAGGAACCCCTTGTGGGCACTCAATGAAATTGCTGAGTGGTCGGGTTAGAACGGATAAAAGGAAGTCCTTCTTCACCCAAAGAGTGATTAACATGTGGAATTCACTGCCACAGGAGGTGGTGGCGGCTACAAGCATGGACAGCTTCAAGAGGGAATTAGATAAACATATGGAGCAGAAGTCAATCAGTGGCTATTAGCCACAAGTTATAAATAGGAACTCTCAGTCTGGAATAAGTGATGCACTATATTCTTGGTGCTTGGGGAGAAACAGTGGGAGGACTTCTCAAGAACAAGTCATGTCAGACTGACATCTCTTTTTTTGAGAAAGTTAGTACCTTGCTGGATGAGGGGAATGCTGTAGACATAGTTTATCTTGATTTCAGTAAGGCTTTTGATAAGGTTACACATAATATACTTGTTGACAAATTGGAAAAATGTGGTTTGAACCCTATGACTGTTAGGTGGATTTGTAACTGGTTGACAGATCGCACCCAATGAGTGCTTGTGAATGGTTCCTCATCTTTTTGGAGAGGAGTGACAAGTGGGAATGCTTCAAGGATCTGTCCTGGGACCAGTTTTGTTCACCATCTTTATCAATGATATGGATGAAGAGATAGAGGGAATATTTGTTAAATTTGCAGATGATACTAAATTGGGAGGGGTAGCAAATAAGGTAGAAGACAGAGTCAGGATACAGGATGATCTTGACAGGCTGGAAAACTGGTCTAAAACAAATAAAATGAATTTCAGTGGGGATAAATGTAAAGTTCTGCATTTAGGTAGGAAAATCAAATGCATAATTATAGGTTGGGGGAGACTTGTCTTGGCAGGAGTATGTGTGAAAAGGATCTAGGGGTCTTAGTAGACCATATACTGAACATGAGTCAGCAGTGTGATGCGGTAGCTAAAAAGGCAAATGCGATTTTGGGCTGTATCAACAGCAGTATAGTGTCCAGATCATGTGAAGTGATGGTATCACTTTACTCTGCTCTGGTTAGACCTCACCTAGAGTATTGTGTTCAGTTTTGGGCACCACGATTTAAGAAGGATATAGACAAGCTGGAACGTGTCCAGAGGAGAGCAACAAAGATGGTGAGGGGTCTGGAGATGAAGCCCCATGAGAAAAGGCTGAAGGAGCTGGGTGTGTTTAGCCTGGAGAGGAGACGACTGAGAGGTGGTATGAGAACCGTCTTCAAGTACTTCAAGGGCTGTCATATACAGGATGGTGTGGTGTTGATTTCTGTTGCCCCAGAAGGTCGGACCAGAACCAACAGGTTGAAATTAAATCAGAAGAGTAAACAGTAGGAAGATCTTCCTGACAGTCAGAGCGGTTCCTCAGTGGCACAGGCTTCCTCGGGAGGAGGTGGGGGGCTCTCCTTCTCTGGAGGTTTTCAAACAGAGGCTGGATGGCCATCTGACAGCAGTGCTGATCCTGTGAACTTAGGCAGACCATGAGAGGGAGGGCAGGAAGGGTTGCCTCAGTGCTTAGTTCTTGTGGCCCTTTCTTTATATGCCCAGGGAAAATGCTGATAGCTACTTTGGGGTCAAGAAGCAATTTTTCTCCAGGCTGGTTTGGCCAGGGATCCGGATGGTTTTTTGTTATCTTCTGGGCGTGGAACAGCGGTCACTGCGGGTGTGGCGGGGGAGGTATTTGTGAATTTCCTGCATTGTGCCTGGAGGCCCCTTTCAGCTCTATGATTCTGTGTTGGCAGCATTTGTAATCCCAGAGGCACATAGGTACTTGGTGCTTCCCCTCTGCCTCTCCCAGAATTCAGTAAAGTCCTTAACAGTGTGTTGAGTGTACACAGGGAAGGGGTTGTGTGAAGCAGGGAACAAGCAAGGAAACACCCTTCCTTCCTCCTTTGTCGCATTAACAGGCAGTGAAGAGCTGTTGTTGAGCCACCATGTTTTCAGAGATGTGGAAACAGCTGCTGCACCTCCAGTCCAGGTAGGAGAGATGGGGCGGGTGGGGGGGCAGCCTGGGTCCCTCCTCCTTTCTCAGGGGGGCAGTTGCTCCTGCAGTTTCTATAAGGTGTCTGGGCGAGAGATCCTCTGAACGCTGTGCCCTTTACCCATCCCAAGCCATACATCCCTGTACCGTTCCAGTCTACTCCCTTCCAGTGTCCAATCTCTGCCTGGTGTGATCTCTGAGGAGGGAATCTCCTTTTTCTTTCAGGGTCCCTTTTCCTTTGAGGAGGTGTCCATCGATTTCACTGAGGCAGAATGGGCCCTGCTGGATCCGGGGCAAATTGCTCTGTACAGGGAAGTCATGCTGGAGAACTGTGGGAATGTGGCCTTTCTGGGTAAGGCTCTTTCAAAGGTGCCAGAGGTGCAATTTGCTGCCTTTGTTAGGAGTGTGTAAATGGGCATCTGAAGAGCTAAAAGCATCCCATAATGCCTCTATTAAGAAGAAGAATAGTATCCTTGAGATCAAGGAAGGGGAGGAGTTCATTAACAGAAGCTTTGATGTCCTGCATAGGGAAGGAGAGACCACTCAAAGACAACAGAGTAGTTGAGTGTCCTAACGAGACTCATCAAAGCACTACAGCACGGCCCCAGAGGCATCGAGCGAGAGAAATCGATTCCTGGTCCTTGCGGTGGAGGCAGAGATGGAAACACTGCCAGTGGAAGTATCACAAACACAAGAAAGACAGGAGAAGGAGGACAGGGAGATACGAAGAAATGGAACTGGAAAGAAAAAGGTGTTGGTCATACGTGACTCCCTGGTGAGGGGGATGGAACGTCATGTGTCCAGGCCTGACCCCCCTGGCCCGAGAGGTGTGTTGCTTGCCAGGGGCAAAAATTAAAGATATAGGTGGGATCCCTAAACTCATCAAAACTACGGAGCATTTCCTGTTTGTGATTGTCCACGTGGGAACCAACGACATGGCTGTTAACAACATCAAAAACATTAAGGCTAACTATGAAGCTCTTGGGAAGAAGCTGAAGAGAATGGGGGCACAGGTGGGGTTCTCTTCAGTCCTTCCTGTCATCAGAAGAAGAATGTGACAGGAACAGACAATAATGGAGGTGAACCACTGGCTGCATAGGTGGTGCCAGCAGGAGCTGTTTGGATTCTGGGACCACGGGCTAGGTTTTCTGGACAACAATCTACCAGCATGCAATGGACTTCTCCTGTCAAGGTCAGGGAAGAATGTGTTTGGCGGAAACCTGGGGAGATTCATCAAGAGGGCCTTAAACTCACAGCACAAAGGGAAGGAAACAACCAACATAGGGATTTAAATGAAGGAGAGCAAATAACAGAGACCCACCTGGGGGGAGTGTGTCTAGTGGAGCCAAAAGTGCGGGGCTTCAGGTATCTATGTCCCAATGCTCAAAGCTTGGGTAATAAGAAGGAAGAGCTTGAACTTCTAATGCAGAAAGAGAGATATGATTTAATAGGCATTACAGAGACTTGGTGGGATGATTCCCATGAATGGAGTGTAATAGTGGATGGATAAGAGTTCTTCAAGAAAAAACGAAAATGTCACGGAGGAGGTGGAGTAGCGCTGTATGTGAAGAGAGGGTTTGTTTGTCAAGATATACTGCAGGAGGAGGGCGACAGCCCAGTGGAAAATATCTGGGTGAGGATAAGGGAAGGAAGGACAAACAGTGTTGTGGTAGGAGTCTGCCACAGACCTCCTGACCAGGATGAAGAGTTTCCCTAATATTTGGGGTTAAAACAGTAAAGGTTTCCCTTGCTCAAAAGCCAGTCAAATCTGACTCTAGGGGGAGGTGCTCATCTCCGTTTCCAAGCTGAAGAGCCAGCGCTATCCAAAGACGTTTCCATGGTCATGTAGCTGGCATGACTAAATGCCGAGGCACACGGAATGCTGTTACCTTCTCCCTAAAGCAGTACCTATTTATCTATTTGCTTTCGGACTGCTAGGTTGGCAGGAGCTGGGGCCAGAGATGGGAGCTCACTCCATCACACGGCACTCGGGTCTCGAACTGCTGAGCCACCGACCTTCCGGTCAGCAGCTCATCATCTTAACCTCTGAGCCACCTTCCAGCCCTAATACCCTGGCAGGTAATCTCAGAATGACAAATAAATATAGGAAAGCGAAGGGGCTTACTTTATATGCAGCTTTTTTAGATCTCAAGGGTGCCTTCAACTCTGTTTCTAGGGATATCCTGTGGAGGAAGCTAAGGGACCTGGGGATTGACGAGAGATTGCGCTTTTTGATTAAAAAGCTTCTTTCTGAGACTATTTAGAAGTGGAATCACATTCCAGTTATAGAGGACTGCATGCTTATCATGAAATGAATTTGATGTCGAGGCAATGGCAGTTCCCATAACTCAGCATAAGTCTTGCTTTTCTTCAATAACTGCCCACTGCTGGACCTCCTGAGGGCACCTGGTGTTTTTGGCCACTGTGTGACACAGAGTGTTGGACTGGAGGGGCCACTGGCCTGATCCAACACTGGCTTCTCTTATGTATGTTCTTAAGAAAAAAAACATTAACTTCCTAAGTTTACCTAAATCAAGTTTCTTTAAAATTCAGAGACAGTGTCGTAACAAAAGAAAGAATTCACTGAGATGCGCTTAAGGGGAAGACACAATTAAAGAAAACACGCTGGAATCTCTTGTCCCTGAAAGCAAAGTTACAACAGCTCATTAGAGTTAAGTCACAGAAGGCAGTGCCAGACCAAATAAATGCCAAAGCCTTAAAATGATTCTAAACAGGAATCAATGTCTGGCGGTGATATGGTTCCAGATTAATCAATATGTGTAATAAAGAAAAAAATAAAGCCAAATAACCAATTAAATGTGCTTTTATCGCCTTCCTAATAAGTGAGCAGGGTTTCTGCGCTGATAGTTACAGACATGACTCCAAAAAGTTGTTTGTTTCAGAAACCAAGCCACAGGATAACACATCTAGCTCTCTACACAGCAATACAAAACACCTGGGCTATCAAGCCAATTTAGATGAAGGATGGTTTCGTTAGGGCTGCTGGTGAACATAAGAACAAAAGGGAAGCCAATGTTGGATCAGGCCAGTGGCCCATCCGGTCCAACACTCTGTCACAAAGTGGCTAAAAACACCAGGTGCCCTCAGAAGGTCCAGCCGTGGGGGCAGGAAGCCCTCCCACTGTTGCCCCCCTCCCCCGCACCAAGAATACAGAGCATCACTTGCCCCAGACTGAGAGTCCCTCTCTATACTTTGTGGCTAATAGCCACTGATGGACTTCTGCTCCATATGTTGATCCAATCCCCTCTTGAAGCCATCCATGCTTGTAACTGCCGCCACCTCCTGTGGCAGTGAATTCTATGTGTTAATCACTCTTTGGGTGAAGAAGTACTTCCTTTAATCAGATGGTGTAATCAGATGTATTAGATCTCTCTCTCTTACACTCTCTCACACACACAGACACATAGGAAGACCATCATTACAATTGCACTGCACCCCTGTCTAGACAGAGTATATCTATGGAAGTGTATTGCCATCCTGAATACTGCCATACAGTATGGTCTTTTGTCCATGGCATTTCCTAAACTGTGAAGCAACGAGAATCAAAATTATCCTTGTGAGCTGATGTGATGTTTTACAGACTGCTTGCTTCCACTCCACTTCTTGCTTCCACTCCACTTCTTAACCGTTTACTATATAAGCTTGTTATCTGACTTTTTTTAACCAAAATAAAGAATATTGCAATATTAAAAATCCCTGTAAAAATACAACAAAGCATACCATCGAAAGCAGAATCCTGCTCTCTGATTTATTCTGATTCTCACACTGATGCTTCACTGAACGGTTCAAATTTGCCTGTACGTCGCAGCTTTAGCTACAAAGAACTTTTTGCCAGGCTAGTTTGCGGTGCCAGTGATTAATGGTAACCTAATTTTAAAATTTTTTACAGTTTCTACAGCTCAGCAACAGCAAAGCAAGAAAAGCAAATTGTTATATCTATTGCATGACAGACTTGGTGTTAGATGGCATATGTTCTTGTAACACAAGTATTCCAGCTGCAGTCTTATTCTAAATAAGCAAGAAAGACGCAAGAAAATATCAAGGTAGCCTGGCTTCCCTCTGGTCTGTACCCACATTTTATACCTTTCCAGGATCAGGTGGATCCCAAGAGCATATTTCCTTCCCAAATGGCCTGGCTGAGGCTATCTTTCATGGTTATGTCAAGGAATCGCCATGGGGGATTTCTGATTCGCTTCTGCGCAACATTTGGTCTGGTAGAATCATACAACCACTGTGTATGGAGGGAGGAAGGCCTACTGGGGACTGAAATCTGGAGGCTCCGAAGTTGCTTCTGTGGAAGGGCTCAGCTGTGGCTCTCGAGGGGGTGAGGTAGCTTTAAATATTAGATATTCTTGTGGCCCTTTCATACATCACCAGGGTAATCCTGATCACCACTTTGGGGTCAGGAAGCAATTTTTCTCCAGGCCAGTTTGGCTGGAGATTCTGGAGGGTTGGGGTTTTTTTTGTCATCATCTGTATTTGTGAAGTTCCTGAACTGTGCAGGGGGTTGGACTAGATGACCCTTGGAGGTGCCTTCCAACTCTATGATTCTATGATATTCTGGAGAAAGATGGAGTGGTAGTTAAGATCAGCCATGCTTGATGAAGCAAAAGGGCCATCAATCCTTTCCTAACGCAGCCACATAGATGCCTTTGGACCTTGTCAGCCCTCCCAAATGCTAACAAAATCTCTCTCTTTATTCCAGCAGAGGATGATCAGAACAATGAGGAGGGTGAGAAAATTCATCAGCAAATGCAAGACAGTGTTAAAAATGGAGACTTGAAAGAAAATGTCACGAACCGAGGCAGACCTAAGAGAAAGAAAGGTAGCCGTACGGTTGAAAAAAAAGGTGGAAGAAAGCATACTGTACATTTTCCAAAGCACAGGATAATGAAGGCAAGTAAATCCATACAATATGGAAAGTACTTCAGAAATAGGTCACAGCTCCACGTGCACCAAAGAATACACAGAGGGGAGAAACCTTTTGAAAGCTCCAAGTGCAGAAATAGATTTAGTGAGAGGGAAGATCTTCAACAGCATCAAGGAACCCTCATAAGGGAGAAATCTTTTGAATGTTTAGTGTGTGGAAAGAGATTCAGTCACAGTGGCAGTCTTCAAAAGCATCTAAGAATAAACACAGGGGAGAAATCTTTTGAATGCTCAGTGTGTGGAAAGAGATTTAGTCGGAGTGACAACCTTCAACAGCATCAGAGAACCCACAGAGGCGAGAAATCATTTGAATGCTCACTATGTGGAAAGAGATTTAGTCGGAGTGGAACTCTTCAACTCCACCAAAGAACCCACACAGGGGAGAAACCTTTTAAATGCTCAGAGTGTGGAAAGAGATTTAGTCGGAGTAGCAGTCTTCGACTGCACCAAAGAACTCACACGGGGGAGAAACCTTTTGGATGTTCAATGTGCGGAAAGAGATTCATTGACAGTTCTACTCTTCAGCGACATCAGAGAACCCATACAGGGGAGAAACCTTTTGGATGTTCAGTGTGTGGAAAGAGATTCATTGACAGTTCTACTCTTCAACGGCATCAGAGAATACACACAGGAGAGAAACCTTTTGAATGCTCCGAGTGCAGAAATAGATTTAATGAGAGGGAGGATCTTCAACAGCATCAAAAAACCCACACAGGGGAGAAACCTTTTGAATGTGCAGAGTGTGGAAAGAGATTCAGTAGGAGTGGCAATCTTCAAGTGCACCATAGAACCCACACAGGGGAGAAACCTTTTGAATGCTCAGAGTGTGGAAAGAGATTCAGTCAGAGTAGCACCCTTCAAGTGCACCAAAGAACCCACACAGGGGAGAAACCTTTTGAATGTTCAGTGTGTGGAAAGCGATTCAGTGTGAGGGGGAATCTTTACAAACATCAAAAAATCCACATGGGAGAAACTGTTTGAATGTGCAGAGTATAGAAAAAGATTTGGTAGGATTTGCACTCTTCAGCTGCATCAAAGAACCCACATAGGGGGAAAGTCTTTTGAATGCTTAGAGTGTGGAAAGAGATTCAGTGACAGTAGCACTCTTCAGAAGCACCGAAGAACCCACACAGGGGAGAAACCTTTTGAATGCTCAGTGTGTGGAAAGAGATTCAGTCAGAGTGGGTTTCCCATGTTCTTTTAAATTGTCTATTTTATACTAAGATTCGAGAACAATTTCTGGACACCCTCCTTTTTACATGGCGTGGGTCTTCCTGAGAGTGTCAAGGTCCAGTAGCTTCTCTCTGGGCAAAACCCTTCTATAACTTTTAATGATACTTGTTTTCTTCAATTTGTAATTCGAACCAGGGAAACTATTAATTGTTCAGTTCTTTTTTGTTGGCTGTCTGACAGCCATACATTTGATGTCTTCTTAAATTTTAATGTATTCTTATCTCTGCTATGCCAATAAAGGTTGTCTGTCTGTCAGTTACAGTGGCACTTTTCATCTCCACTGAAAAACCCACACAGGGGAGAAAGCCTTTTGAATGCTCAGAGTGTGGAAAGAGATTTAATAGGAGTGGCAATCTGCAACTCCATCAAAGAACCCACACAGGGGAGAAACCTTTTAAATGTTCAGTGTGTGGAAAGAAATTCAGTGACAAGGGGAATCTTCAACAGCATCAGAGAACCCACACAGGGGAGAAACCTTTGGAATATTCAAAGTTTGGAAAGGGATTCAATAATAGCGGCAGTGTTCAACAGCATCAAAGAACCCACTCAGGGAAAAACCTTTTGAATGCTCAGAGTGTTTAAACATAAGAACCCACAAGGATGAAACATTTTGAATTATCTGAGTGTGGGAAGAGATTAACCGTAGCAGTCTTCAGTTGCATTAGAGAACCCACACAGAGAAAAACCCTTGGAATAAACAGCTTTGAAACGGGATTAGATAGATTCACGAAGTATAGATCTGTCAGGGGCTACTAGCCATGGTGACTTAGGGGAACCTCCGTGTTCAGAGGCACTAAGCCTCTGAATCCCAGAGCCAGGAGGCAACATCTGGGAAAGGCCTTGGCCTCTCTGCCCTGCTGTTGGCCCTTGAGAGGAACTGGTTGGCCATGTGTGAGACGGGATGCTGGATTAGATGGACTATTGGTCTGATCTAGCCAGGTTCTTCTTATGTTCTTGTGACTTGATGGCAATAATAATAATAGTAACAAAGATGCAGCATGTATATTATTCTCATTATACAGTCCCTCCACTGGCTGCCCATCAGTTACTGGACTCAATTTAAAGTATTGGGTATTAAATACAGAGCCCTTCCTGGCCTTGGACACTTATATTGGCAAGACCACCTCTCTCCACTATGTGCCACTATGACCGCTTTGCTCATCTGAGTGAGGTCTTCTGTGTTGGAAGTTCAAGATGTGATGTCCCCTGACTCAGACCTCCAGACTGAGTGGCAAGAGATACTAGACAGAATCATCGAATCATAAGAGTTGCAAGGGACCTCCAGGGTCATCTAGTCAACCCCCTGCACAATGCAGGAAATTCACAATTATCTCCCCCCCAAAACACCCAGTGACCCCTGTTCCACACCCAGAAGATGACCAAAAACCTCCAGGATCCCTTGCCAAACCAGCCTGGAGAAAAATGGCTTCCTGACCCCAAAATAGCAATCAGCATTTTTCTGGGTGTGTAAGAAAGGGCCACAAGAACCAAGCACTGAGGCAACCCTTCCTGCCCTCCCTCTCATGATCTGCCTAAGTTCACAGAATCCGCATTGCTGTCAGATGGCCATCTAGCCCCTGTTTGAAAACCTCCAAAGGAGAGCCCACCACCTCCTGAGGAAGCCTGTTCCACCGAGGAACCGCTCTGTCAGGAAGTTCTTCCTCATGTTTAGCTGAAAACTCTTCTGATTTAAAATCTGGTCTGACCTTCTGGGGCAACAGAAAACAACTCCGCACCATTCCCTATATGACAGCCTTTCAAGTACTTGAAGATGGTTCACCTCTCACTTGTCTCCTCTCCAGGCTAAACATACCCAGCTCCTTCAACCTTTCCTCATAGGACTTGGTCTCCAGACCCCTCACCATCTTGGTTGCCCTCCCCTGGACACATTCTAGCTTGTCTGTATCCTTCTTAAATCATGGTACCCAAAACTGAACACAATACTCTAGGTGAGGTCTAACCAGAGCAGAGTAAAGTGGTACCATCACTTCACACTGACCTTTCTTCCTGTATCTACTCTTCTGCCACCGTCCTCTTCGAAATGCAGATTGTGTTCTCCCGGGCTGGGAGAAGGGGCTTCCTGAACTGGGCCCTGCACAGCTGCAGAATTCATGGTCCCATTATGGAAACATACCTGACTGGTTACGTTGCATCATTCCCTATAAAATTTGATTGGTCAACTAGAATCCTTACAGTGTGGATTGTTGGGCATAAAAATCCCTTCATTCTTGTCTCAGGCTATCCTGGATTACATCAGTCACCTCTTAATTCTGGGTCAGTCAGGTTGACAGGAACATCTGTTTTGGACTCTGGACTTTGAAACTCTGATTCGGCTTCGTCTAGTCAGGTAACATCTGGACTGAGAGAACCAATGCTTGTGCTTCAGTTAGTTGTTAAGCTTTTTATTAGTTTCTCCTTCCTCTTCACTGAACATAAGAACGTAAGAAAAGCCAGTGTTGGATCAGGCCAGTGGCCCATCCAGTCCAACACTCTGTCACACAGTGGCTAAAAACACCAGGTGCCCTCAGGAGGTCCAGCAGTGGGGGCATGAAGCCCTCCCACTGTTGCCCCCCCCAAACACCAAGAATACAGAGCATCACTTGCCCCAGGCTGAGAGTTCCTACCTATACTTTGTGGCTAATAGCCACTGATGGACTTCTGCTCCATATGTTTATCTAATTCCCTCTTGAAGCCATCCATGCTTGTAGCCGCCACCAACCTCCTGTGGCATTGCTCTTGTATTCTAATAGCAGAGCCAGGATATCTATGGATACATAAAGCTGGTGACTGGAGCAGTAATGAATGGGCAAGACAAATGGTTTCTACAAACCTGAAAAGAACTGTTGGTTTGCTGAAAAATGGGAAATCTAAAAAAAAAAAAGCACTGGGCAGCTTAAAAACTCTGAAAATGTTCAAAGTAACTATAAATACACGTTGATGGGGTCCGAACTGGCAGAGACTGACAAAGAGAGAGATCTTGGAGTCGTAGTGGATAGCTCAATGAAAATGTCGAGACAGTGTGCGACTGCAATGAAAAAGTCCAACGCTATGCTGGGGCTTATTAGGAAGGGAACTGAAAACAAATCAGACAGTATCATAATCCCCCTGAAAAAATCAATGGTGTGACCTCATTTGGAGTACTGTGTACAGTTTTGGTCGCCACACCTCAAAAAAAAAATTATAGCATTGGAAAAAGTGCAGAAAAGGGCAACCAGAATGATAGAAGGATTGGAACACTTTCCCTATGAAGAAAGGTTTAAAGTGCTTGGGGCTCTTTCGCTTGGCGAAACAACAGCTGAGGGGTGACATGATTGAGGCTTACAAGATTATGCATGGGATAGAGCAGGTAGAGAAAGAGGTACTTTTCTCCCTTTCTCACAATACAAGAACTCGTGGGCACTCCATGATATTGCTGAGCAGTCAGGTTAGAACAGATAAAAGGAAGTACTTCTTCACCCAAAGAGTGATTAACACGTGGAATTCACTGCCACAGGAGGTGGTAGCGGCTACAAGCATGGATGGCTTCAAGAGGGAATTAGATAAACATATGGAGCAGAGATCCATCAGTGGCTATTAGCCACAAAGTATAGATAGGAACTCTCAGTCTGGGGCAAGTGATGCTCTGTATTCTTGGTGCTTGGGGGGGGGGGGGCAACAGTGGGAGGGCATCTAGTGTCCTGGCCCCACTGCTGGACCTCCTGAGAGCACCTGGTGTTTTTAGCCACTGTGTGACAGCGTGTTGGACTGGATGGGCCACTGGCCTGATCCAACATTGGCTTCTCTTATGTTCTTATGTTCTTACAAAGGAAGGTTCTCTCCTGCATACCATTGTATGCCCAGGCTTTGAGGGGGTAAAGTTTAGGTGCTGGGAAAGGCATAGTTGGGGGAGAGAGAGAGATGGATACAGAGTCCAGCTTTTACTTTTGGATCTATGTTAATTCTCCAGCTTCTGGAAGAATATCTAAGGCAGCGGCTGTCGCGTCAAACAAAATGCTGTTTTCCAAACCATGCATGGTAGCCCACCAGGGCCTTCAAAAGATTCCTGTTCTTACATTCCCCAACTTGGCTCTCAAAAGTGAAATCCAAGCAGCCAGAACTCAGTGCACATAATACTGAAAAGGGGGCTGTGGCTCAGTGGAATATCATCTGCTTTGCATGCAGAAGGTCCCAAGTTCAATCCCCAGCATCTCCAGTTAAAAAGGATATGGTAGTAGGTGATGGGAAAGACCTCTTCTGGAAACCCTGGGGAGCCCCTGTCGCTCTGAGCAGAGAATGCCAACCTTGATGGACTGGTGGTCTGATTCAGTAGAAGTTAGTTTCACACCTTTTTATTAGGACTAGCCACAAAACAGTGTGAGCTTTTGGAGTTAACCAGAACTCTTCATCAGGCTGGACGTCACCTCCCAAAAACATTTTAAAATAGAAAAATTCTGTAGGACAAGATTATGTCAGGGATGCTCTAGGCTGATCCTGCACTGAGCAGGGGGTTGGACTAGATGGCCTGTATGGCCCCTTCCAGCTCTGAGATTCTATGATTCTGTGATTCATTAAGCCTATGAAATGTACACAATTCCTTCCTGGCCAATAAGGCTCCTAATTCAGAAATCCTTCTTGCAGAAGTTATCTACGCAAGAAAAAAGGGTAATCTTCCGAGGAGACTTTAGATTCTGACGATTTGAAAGGATCAAATGGAGGTTTGCTCAAGGCCTGTATCACTTTGGAAAGTTTCCCAGGAAGCAACCTGTGCCCACTGGGAGGCGCCAACTGCATGGTTCCTTTGAGGTAAGCTTAATGTGCCTATGAGAAGGCAGTCTTATGCAGTCCTACATATCAGCCAGTGCTGCAACCTGTCTTTTACGGAATCCATTCTAGAACCTGATTCCAACTTTCATGTAGAAAGGGAATGATATCTTTGTAAGAAAGTTTCAGTGGATCTAGCTTTTTTGGTACTGGTCCATTTCTGAATGTCTGCTATGTACAATTACGGAGATGAATGGAAGTGGGTATTCTGGACCGCAACATGGTGTCAACTGCTTAACTTGGAAGGCACAATCCTACTAAGTCCGCCAGTTCAATCTCGAAGCTGTCAGCTATGAGTCAGGGTTCAGTTGGTGAGTGGGTTCTTGCACAAGGGGAACCCATCACTTGGCACTCTCCACAGTGGAGATACTGACATCCTCAATAACTTTGAGACCCAAAAACTTCTGTGCCAGGAGGGAGATATGGAAATCCCCTCTGCTGCCTCCTTTGACACTTTGTTCAGGCCCCAGCTGATCGGTGTAGTCAGAGGGAAAGCGTACAGGAGACCACTGGGTCAACCACAAGGGCGTGGGCCCTGGCCCTCTGCCATGTAATTGTAGACACTGACTTGGAGACCTGGCAACTTGGTTATTGGGTGACGTTGCAAAGAGGGTCCAAGACAGGGCTCCTGAAACAAAGTGTGATTTGGCCAGAAGACCTTTTTGGGCAGACTCCATTCTCCTGGGTCTAAATCAGGGGTGGCCAACCTTGCTTAACGTAAGAGCCACATAGAATAAACGTAAGAGCCACATAGAGATGTCTGAGAGCCGCAAGACAGGAACAAATATCACACACACGTTTTTATTTTTAAAAATATGCAAATTTGCTTTTTATTAACGTTAAATGGGACTGCCAAAAATAAAAACAAACGAGGAAAACCAGTTATAAGAAAGAGAGAGAGAGAAACTAGGAAAGCAAATAGATGGGAGGGAGGAGGGAAGGAAGGAAGGGAGAAAGAGAGAAAAAGCATGCCTCTCCTTTGCTTCCCCAGCCGCCCTGCCAAGAGCCGCACAATATGTGTGAAAGAGCCACATGTGGCTCCCGAGCCACAGGTTGGCCACCCCTGGTCTAAATCCTTCCTGCTCAGCCAGCTGGCGTGGCGGTTTGCAAGTCCGCAAAGGTGGTCTGCTTTTAGAACTACCAGAGATCATGTCGTAGAAAAGGAGGTGCAGGAGATCATTAGCATAACTTATTAGCATAACTTATTTGCATATGCCACACCCCCTGACCTCACCGGAAGTGTGTCAGAAGGCACTGAAACATCCCCCCTCCCAGTTTTCATCCCCTCTCCGAGGTTTCTACTCCGCAGTAGCAGAGAGGAGGAGCAGGAGGAGGAGGAGGAGGAGGCATACAACCATGCCTGCCCTTCCCTTCTCCGGCACCTGGAGGTCAGGCAGGGAACCCAGGCATGCTTAAAATGCCTTTCTTTCCCTCCCCATAAGAAGAAGAGCCCTGCTGGATCAGCCCAGTGAGGGTCAATCTAGCCCAGCCTCCTGTTTCACACAGTGGCCAACCAGGTCCTCTGGAGGGCCAGCAACGGGGCATAGAGGCCGAGGCCTTCCCCTGATGTTCCCTCCTGGCTCTGGGATTCAGAGATTTACGGCAGGGTCCCTTTGCTGCAGCAACAATACAGAGACATCCTGGTGCATCCGAGGACAATATTTTATTCTGGAATAAGCCATCACAGACTACAGCCTGCTTTGTCAGATGCATGGAGCAGGGTATTGACCCCCCCCACTCCGCCACGGAAGTTCGCTGGGTGACCTTGGGCCCATCCCACCCTCTCCGCCTAACCTACCTCGCCGGGTTGTTGTGAGGCTAAAGCGGAGGAGAAGATAACAATGCCAGCTGCCATCCAGGACCAACAAATTTTGATTCAAGGTATAAGCTTTCGTGTGCAAGCATACTTCTTCAGATAAAGTGAAAAGGAATTTCCTCAACCATTACATATAGGAAGGGGGGGTTAGTTGCCAGGAAGGGCCAACTAGAGTCAGCTTTAGAGGAAACACTGCTTTCAGTGTGCCTTACAAAAATCGTTTTATTGAATGCTGAAATCAACCCTGTAAGGGAGACCAGTGTTATAGATCCCATCCTGCAGACAGGAGGCAGCAGTGAGAGAGGGTGGCTTGGCTCAAAGCCACTTGCTCCGTCTGTAGTATAGAAAGAACTGAAAAGAAGACTTCACATGACCCTCTCCCCACCTGTTTGCACAACGCCAGCGGAGCTCCCGCTCATTCGCTTGTCGTTAGAAAGAACCGCAGTTGGAAGCTGCGGGGTCATGAAGGGCGGGGGGAGCTTATCGGTCCGGCCACTGCACCCTGTTTTGCACTGACTTCCAGGTTGCACTCCCAAGCTCAGGATGCAAGTTGCAATTTAGCCAGTGTTGTAGTATCCAAAGGGGGTAACGCGGAAAAGAAACGCCAGGAGCGAAAGCGGAAAGGAGCCTCGCCCTGCTAGTCAGTGTTAATCCGCCGGAAAATGCCTTATTTAGGCTGCGACACCTCCATAGAGACCTCGGCCACCGCCTAGGGTTGCCAGCCTCCAGGTGGGGCCTGGGGATCTCCTGCTTTGGCACCTGATCCTCAGCGGACAGAGATCAGCTCACCTGGAGAAAATGGCTGCCTTGGAGAGGTGGACTCTATGGCATTCTACCATGCTGAGGCCCCTCCCCTCCCCAAACCCCTCCTCCTCCTGGCTCCACCCCCAAAGTCCCCAGGTATTTTCCAACCCAGACTTGGCAACCCTACCACTGCCAGCATAGGCTTAGACTGGGGGAGGGCTCGAGCCACCGCCGAAATTTCCCGGGGGGGACTGAGCCCCCCCCTCGGGGAAAAGTTAGCGCCTGCCGCTGCCCCCCCCCCCGCCCTTCCGAGGCCCCGCAGCTGCTGCTGCCGCCGGTGCCCCCTCCCCCCGCCTGGCCACTCCTCCGTCGGGAAGGAGGGGGGAGAGGGGGAGGCACCGGCAGCAGCGGCTGGCGGGCCTCCGAAGGGCCGGGGGAGGCGCGGGGGTTTCCTGGCACGGGGGGGGGGGACTAAAGAGCCCCCCCGCCCCGCCCCCCGAATTCACAAAACTCGAGGCCCCTGACCGCCAGAGTAAATGGAACGAGATTTGGATTCGGGCAGATTCGCCCAGCAGGGAGAGAGTTCGTTCTCAAAGGCAACTAATTTCTAAGTTTAACAACATGTACTGTAGTCGGTGAGCATCAGCTGTTCGGGCAGTCTACAGTTCCTGACATCGCGCAAGAAGTCTCCGCGTCCTCCTGACTCAAGACGAGTGTGAGTGGGCGCCATTCCCGCGCAGGCTTCCTTTGGAGAAAGGGGAGGGGAGCGCCCGGAGTATTGCTCCTGAGTATTTCATACGAGGGCTTTGCAAGAGTTAGCGGCAGCTCCTCCTCGGTAGTTCTAACGCTGCGCGGCGTAGCTTTTGCAATCGCCGGGGTGAGGAGCGGCCTCGCCTTCCGTCTCGTCCCTCCTCCCACCTGGCTCTCGGTTTCCCAAGGCACTGGCCAACAGTCGCGCTCCTTTGACAACACCCAATGGCTATTCTAGTCGCCCCGGTCTGATTTGTTCCCCCACCTGCCCATGTTCCGCCCGCCATGCTGGCTAGGCGGGATATAAATCTAAATAAACAAATAAGGTGACCAGCAAAGGGGCTCCATGGCGGCTCTGCTCAGAAGTGGGAAGCCAGCAGGGGCGGCCTCTGCTCCTCCCCAGAGCGATCTGCAAGCAGCCCTCTCGCCAGGACCGCCCCCCTCAGCACACCACGTTCCCAGCCGGGGACCCCCTCCGCTCTCTCTCCAGTTTGAGAGCCAGTCTGGTGTAGTGGTTAAGTGCGCAGACTCTAATCTGGGAGAACCGGGTCTGATTCCCCATTCCTCCACTTGCACCTGGCTGGATGACCTTGGGCAAGCCGTGGTTCTGGCACAGCTGTTCTGGAAGAGGAGCAGTTTCTATCAGAGCTCTCTCAGCCCCACCTACCTCACAGGGTGTCTGTTGTGGGCAGGGAAAGGAGTTTGTAAACCGCTCTTGAGACTCCAAGTGAGTGAAGGGCGGGATATAAATCCAATCTCTCCTTCAGCCGGGCTGTGCTTTCAGCCCCGGAACGCAGGAGGCTTGTCTCCACCGGGCTCCGCCTGGCTGCTACTCTCCATATAGCCTGGTCCCTTTGCAGGAGGGCCCCGCCAAGGACCACCGACGGAAGGAGAACTGGAGCGGCCGCTGCGCCCCTCCGCACATCTAGCGCAAGAAAGGCGGCTCCGGATCTTGCGGAGGCTGGGAGGGAGGGCGGCAGGAGCCCCGCTGGCCCGCTCTGGAGAGAGGGGTCGACGACCCGGCGGGGCCGCTTTTCCCCCACAAGACCCGTGATGCGCTGCTCCGAAGAAGCGACCCTCCACACGCTCCAACCTGGGCTGGCCTGCAGGAGAGGAGGACATGGATGGCGGATCGGGCTGCTGCGCTCTGCGCACACCCCTCCTAGGTCAGCCCCCCCCCCCTCCGCTGAACTCCTGCGGCTGCCGGACACATCGGGCAGGGAACCCAGACATTTAAATCCCCCCCCCCCCACTCCCCTGGGTTTTCCCGTAAAAGCGGAGAGGTTCAAGGGAAGCATGTCTGTCCGCTCCCCCTCCCCAGGGAGCCCGCCAGGCTGAAAGTTCCCTGCCCTATCTTCTCCAGGTGCCCTGCGGCTGCGGTCGGGCAGGGAACCCGGGCATTTAACCCCCCCCCCACACACACACACTTCACTGCAAAAACGGAGAGGTTCGGGGGGAGAGGGGGCATGTCTGGGTGGCCGGCTCGCTGGAGTAGGGGAGGGCAAGGAGGCCCCATAGAATAAAATTGAAAGATCCCGCGGCCACTGCGGCACAACTCTAGACAGAAGGGGTTTAAACCCTTCTAGCTTCACTCTCCCCCCCCCCCCCCTTGGCAGGACGACTGGGGAAGGAAAGGGGAGGGGAGGCTTGCACTCCACCAGCCCAGGAGCAGGCACAAATGGCGGCGGTGGTGGCAAGCCCCGCCCTCAGCCGGCCTGCGGAGGAAGCGAAGTGGGAAGGGGTGGCCTTTCCGTGCGATTTTAGAGAGAAGGGGTTTAACCCCTTTGCTTCCTCCACAGGCCGGCTGGGACCTAGGAACAGGGCTTGCTGCCACTGCCATTTGTGCCTGCTCCTAGGCTGGCGGAGTGCTGCTCCACCTGGCTCGGGCCCCAAATGACCCCTGAGCACTACCATTTCCCACCCTGCCCAAGCCAACAGGATTTTGGAATCATGGAGGAGCACTATCAATCTGGTGCCTCCTTGCTGATTGCTGTGCACCTCAGCCGTAGTACTGACTGCGTGCCCTACCATACACTTGTTCCCCGCTAGGATTTGGAAAGCATTCAGTGCTAGTCTGATTGCCCCAAGTTCCAAAAAAAAGGAGAAAGACCTCACAGTAAATAAGGACCAGAATACAAACTGTGAATAGCAGATGCTAAAGATGACAATATGTCTAGATATGTGAAATAAAATGTAATATACTTGTATGCAACACTACAAAATACAATACAGTAATGCTCAATACGTAATGCACAACCAAGCAATGAATTCAAATAAAGTCCTACAGTAAAATTCTCAACAAAGATTCTGCATATGAGCTTCGTTTCAATTGCTTTCTTCAGAAATGCATGTTTGCTAACATCAAAAAATAAAAAGTAAATATGATGTAATAAAGTTGGACTTCAGTATTTTCAATACATGTATATTCTATAATAAATATAAACAAAATAAGTACCTATTAAAGTTTTCATTTATATCTGGAATCAATTTTGTATCTTCAATTTTTAAAAGTTCTATTGAGAATAATAATGCCTCAGTACTACCATCATGAAATTATTCATTTGAAGACATCAGAAAAGAAATACAAGGCTTACCAATACAGTTCCATAATATTTGCAAAAATATTTGCAAAAAATTACGACTTTCAAATGGGTAACCAGTCACAATCTTCAGACAGGCAACTCTATAACATTATTAAGCTGGTACTGCTTCCTAGTAATAAGTAGAATGCTAAAGAATATATGGGAAGGCAACAGGAAGTATCCCAGGGAGTTAAAAAGACAACCATATGTTAAAGAAAACATGACAACTCTAGTGTTTGGTTGAGACCATATGGATAGTATGTCCTTAATCAGTGTATCCAGAATGCTTCATGTTGGTACAGGGTTTTCTGTATATTTACTCTGTTATATTTATTAGTAAGTACTATTTCCAGGACAAGAAATTTCAAATAATTATTATCATGACCTGCATCCGTGAAATGTTGGACAAAAGGAGAATCTAAATCTTGATGTCTTGTGCATGACTTATGCTCAATGATGTGACTACGTACAGAGCTGGTAGATATCCCTACATATGATAATTCACAAGCACATTTTATAAGATAAACCACCTGTTTGGATGAGCTGGTGGAAAAAAACCTTAAGATCGCTTTCAAAGTTGATCTCAGGAACAGTCAATCTTTTGATTTCCCAAGCTTGCGAGCATATGGAACATCTTCCATACTTTTGATGGCCAACACTTGCAGGTAATGATTGAGTGTGTGTAAGTATGTCAGCCCTGGCTAGAGTGCTGCGGAGGCTTTTGGTTTTTCTAAAGCACATGAATGTTTTTTCTAAGCAACCCAGGACATCATGAAAAATATGCCAGTGTTTTAAAATTATTATTTAAATAGAAACAGCCAATGGGGTGTGATTAAAGGCACAAAAATATTGGATTTTTGTTTTTGTTAAGTAACTTCAAATAAACCCTTGGTATTCCTTAGCCTGTGCTCTTAAAGAATTAGTTGTTGTGGATAACCATGAGCACTGAATTGTCTGTTTAATTTGGGGCATTCCTGCTTATAATGTTCAATAAAGGTTGAATTCCTTTTTGCATGTAAATACTGTCCATAAGGAAGATTATGTCTCAAATGTTTAACGTGATGAGCTCTAAAATGTAGATAGGAGTTTTTGTCAGTTGCTTTGGTAAAGGACCTGACTGCCAATTTTCTAGTGTAAGTTACAAAAACCGAGGTGTCAATGAAATTAATATCTGTATGGCTATACTTAAAGTAAATTTTGTAGTAGAATGCCTACCATTTGTCCAATCAACAAACTAATTAAATTTAGCTTTATCATCATTAAAGAGAAAAAACAAATTGTCTATAAATCTTTTATAAAATATTATATTGTTAAAGAAGAGATTAGTGGTGGCATGACAGATCCATTCCTGTTTAAAATTAGCCATAAATCAACCCTAGCATGGCTAAGTTAAAATGCTACCCATCACCATCCCCCTGGTTTGTAAACAGAAATTTCCCCCAAAACAAAAAAAAACCTTTTTATCAAACATATCAGCTAGGTCTAAGAGGAAGTGTGTAGGAGGCAAGAGTGAGGTTCTCTGATCTAATATATTTTTGGATAAAGATAAAGGTTTCCCTTGCTCAAAAGCCAGTTGAATCTGACTCTAGGGATGCAGTGCTCATTTCCATTTCCAAGCTGAAGACCCAGCGCTGTCCAAAGAAATTTCCATGGTCATGTGGCCAGCATGACTAGATGCTGAGGTGCACGGAACACTGTTACCTTCCCACCAAAGCGGTACCTATTTATCTACTTGCAATTTCTTGCTTTCAAATTGCTAGGTTGGCAGGAGCTGGGACCAGAGACGGGAGCTCATTCCATCATGCAGCACTCTGTGAACTGCTGAACGTAGCCCTCACATTTTGGATACAATGTCTCAAGCTCTTGCAACAGAGTGAGTACTTATGAGGTTCTTCCCCCTGTGTGGATTCTTCAATGATTAAGGAGATATGGTTTGGTCGTCAATCACCTTCCACTCTCAGAACACATCCTTTCCTTCTTGCCTCTGAAACCTATCTTAGTTTTGTCCTCAGTCCAAATATTTCTATCATTCCTTCCAGGTCAGGGTCAGGATTCTGGGCAAATACAAGCACTTTACAAGAGTTTATGTCGTTCGAATCCTTTCTATGCTTGTCTTTTTCATGTGAAATAAGAGAAAAAATCTTTTTCACAAGCTAAGCAGTTATATGGTTTTTCTTTCTGAGGGGTCTTTGATGATGTTGAAGACTGTCATTCAGACTGAATCTCTTTTCACACTCTGAGCATTCAGAAGGTTTCTCCCCTGTGTGGATTTTTTCATGCTGGGGAAGATTGCTACTCTGAACTGAATTTCTTTCCACACTTTGAGGATTCAAAAGGTTTCTCTTGTGTGGGTACTCTGATGCTGATGAAGAGAGGCACTCCGACTGAATCTCTTTCCACACTTTGAGCATTCAAAAGGTTTCTCCCCTGTGTGGGTTCTTAGATGCTGTTGTAGATGGACACCCTGACTGAACGTTTTTCCACACACTGAGCAGTCAAAAGGTTTCTCCTTTGTGTGGGTTCTTAGATGTCGCTGAAAATTGCCACTGTGACTGAATCTCGTTCCACACTCTGAGCATTCAAAAGGTTTCTCCCCCGTGTGGACTCGTAGGTGCTTTCGAAGGACACCTGTGTCACTGAATCTCTTTCCACACTCTGAACATTCAAAAGGTTTTTCCCCTGAATGGACTCTTAGGTGACTTCGAAGGCTACCTTTCACATTGAATCTCTTTCCACACACTGAGCATTCAAAAGGTTTCTCCCCTGTGTGGATTCTTTGATGCAACCGAAGATGGGCTTTCTGAGTGAATCTCTTTCCACACTCTGAGCATTCAAAAGGTTTCTCCCCTGTATGGGTTCTTTGACGGTCTTGAAGATAGCTGCCCTGATTTAATTCATTTCCCCACTCTGAGCATTCAAATGTTTTCTCCTTTGTGTGGGTTCTTAGATGCCGCTGAAAATTGCTACTGTCACACATTTGCTTTCCACACTGAGAGCATTCAAAAGGTTTCTCTCCTGTGTGGACTCGTAGGTGCTTTCGAAGCCTACTAATGTCACTGAATCTCTTTTTACATTCTGAGCATTCAAAAAGTTTCTCTCCAGTGTGGACTTGTAGGTGCTTTCGAAGGCTACCTGGGTCAATGAATCTTTTTCCACACTCTAAGCATTCAAAAGGTTTCTCTCCTGTGTGGGTTCTTTGATGCAGCTGAAGATGGCCTTTCTGATTGAATCTCTTTCCACACTCTGAGCATTCAAAAGGTTTCTCCCCTGTATGGGTTCTTTGATGATGCTGAAGACTGTCACTCAACCTGAATCTCTTTCCACACTCCAAGCATTCAAAACGTTTCTCCCCTGTGTGAGTTCCCAAATGTTTGCGAAGATTGCTACTCAAGCTGAATCTCTTCCCACACTCTGAGCATTCAAAAGGTTTCTCCCCTGAATGGGTTCTTAGGTGCTTTGTAAGATTATGTCTCAGACTGAAACTCTTTTCACACACTGAGCACTCAAAAGGTTTCTCCCCTGTGTGGATTCTTAGGTGCTCTTGAAGAATACATCTGTGTTTGAATCTCTTCCCACACTCTAAGCACTGAAAAGGTTTCTCCCCAGTTTGGGCTGTTAGATACTTTAGAAGTTCGCCACTCTCTCTGAATCTGTTCACACACTCTGAGCATTCAAAAGGTTTCTCCCCTGTGTGTATACCTTGGTACACAAAATCCTGTGATCTGTGTTTAAAGTACTTTCCACACCGAAAGCATTTACATGCCTTCATTATAATGTGCCTTGGGAAATGCAGATTTCCATCAGAGTATGTCATTCCAGTCTCTGAACAGATAAGCGGATTCTCTCCTGAATTAATGCTTTGGTGTTTACTATTCTCTGATTTCTCAGAGGAACTCTCGCCACAGTCTGATAAACTGTAATGTTTCTCTCCTGCATGTGTCTCTTGATGTTTAAGGAGCTCTGCTCTGCAAAGGAAGCTCTTTCCATACTCCAGGAATTGATGGGCCTTCTTTCCACATTGCAGTTGCAAATGGACATTATATTGGGTTTCATCTGAGAAGATCATTCCACATCCCAAGCACTTGTACATTTCCTCTGCCATGTGAATTGCTTCACAGAAATCCCCCCCTTGGAAAGGAATGGGTTCATCCCTCTTCTCGGCCAGGTGCCTCTTGGGTCCGCCTTGAGTCCTGAAGTTTCCACTCAGGTCTTCATTCTTGACTTCAGCTGGTGATAGATCATGCAGTTCCTCATCCTCCTCTTTTCCCCGATCGTCCCCTGTTGGTAATAAATAGAGAGAACCTGTTAGCACCCACCGGAGGAGGTCTGATTTGCAATTGAAACTCCATCCACACTCAAAGCATGTCAGGGCCTCCTGCCTTCCTGCCTGTGGTCCATCTCCAGCTCTGGATTTTCCTTGGCTTTTACCAAAGAGAACCTCTGGATTTTCCCAAGTGTATCCTCTGCATCTGATGCTGGAATAGGGCAGGGAGATGCCATGACCTCACCAAGTGGACCCTAGAGTTCGAGGGATCTCTCCCATGGTTTTGAAAGGGATACCAGTTGTTGTTGGGGATTACGGCATCTAGGTGATAACTGAAAAGAATCACTGATGACCCTTTTGCCTAGTTCAGCCTGACTGTTCTTACGTAATCTCTCTTGCATTCCTGGCTTCTTTGGCACAGAGAGAGAGAGAGAGAGAGATCATGAGAGAGAGAGAGATATCATTCTTATATGGGAAAGAAATCCAAGGAAGAGTAAAAATTCTTCTGGAAGGGTGGAAACATGGTCAGGATCAAAGCCCACAATCCTAACCAGTTTAAGGTGGACTAATCCATACCGGATCAAAGACAGAGTGGATGGCTTTAATCCCATTCAGGGAAAGGGTGTGTTTTGAGGTTCAAAACTGAGAAATCAGGATCTGACCAGATCATGGACTCCTCCTCACTGGGGACCTCCATTCTGGATCCCTGTCCGCTTGCACATTTTAGCATGGGGGGCCTAGCAATGGAAAATGGAGTCTGGATCAAACAGATATCAAAACGATAGTAAGTCATTCAGAGAGTCTGCAAGAAATGTGAAGCAACTCCTCCAACTCATTACATAAAAGCCATATCTGGTGGGAGTCCACTGAACGGCCTTTTCCCCAAGGACCTAAGAGGTTCCCTCTCTGGTAATCTGGCCTTAATAACAATCCATATAATCAAAGACAATGAGCAATCGGGCCAACCCCAGCCATTTCTTCCATATCTTAAGTACTGGGCAGGAAGATTTCTCCATCTGCTCCACCACAGAGCGGCGGACTCTAATCTGGAGAACCGGATTTGATTCCCCACTCCTTCATGTAACCCAGCTGGGTAACCTTGGGTCAGTCACAGTTCTCTCAGAGCTGTTCCCTTAAGAGCAGTTTCTGCCAGAGCTCTCTCAGCCCCACCTACCTCACAGGGTGTCTGCTATGAGGAGAGGAAGGGAAGGAGATTGTAAGCTGCTCTGAGTCTCCGAGTGGAGGGGGGGTATAAATTAAATCTCTTCTTCTACTTAATGTAAACTCAGCCACCTACTTGCCTATCTAAACTCTTGGTTTCCCTAAAGAAACACATCTCCTTGAGACTTTTCCCTGTAATGCAAAAGAAGAAAAACTCCCCTCCACAATGCACATCAAAAAAACCTTTTCATATTAGCTCATCTGTAGCCACCTAGGATGGACAGGCCACAGCGGAGAACATAGGAGAAGCCAATGTTGGATCAGGCCAGTGACCCACCCAATCCAACACTCTGTCACACAGTGGCTCAAAACACCAGGTGCCCATAGAAGATCCAGCAGTGGGGCCAGGACACTAGAAGCCCTCCCATTGTTGCCTCCCCCAAGCACCAAGAATCACTTGCCCCAGACCGAGAGTTCCTATCTGTACCTTGTGGCTAACAGCCACTGATGGACCTCTGCTCCATATGTTTATCTAGTTCCCTCTTGAAGCAGTCCATGCTTGTAGCCGCCACCCCCTCCTGAACTGCACATTAATCACTCTTTGGGTGAAGAAGTACTTCCTTTTATCTGTTCTAACCCGACTGCTCAGAAATTTCATGGAGTGCCCATGAGTTCTTGTATTGTGAGAAAGGGAGAAAAGTACTTCTTTCTCTACCTACTCTATCCCATGCATAATCTTATACACCTTGATCATGTCACCCCTCAGCTGTCATTTCCCCAAGCTAAAGAGCCACCAAGTGCTTCAACCTTTCTTCATGGGGAAAGTGTTCCGACCCATATATCATTCTAGTTGCTCTCCTCTGCACTTTTTTCCAGTACTATTATCTTTTTTGAGGTGTGGTGACCAGAACTGTACACAGTACTCCAAATGAGGTAGCACCATTAATTTATACAGGGGGATTATGATACTGGCTGATTTGTTTTCAATTCCCTTCCTAATAAGCCCCAGCATAGCATTGGCCTTTTTCATTGCAGTCGCACACTGTCTCAACATTTTCATTGAGTTACCTACTATGACTCCAAGATCTCTCTCTTGGTCAGTCTCTGCCCATTCAGAACCCATCAACGTGTATTTATAGTTAGGATTTTTGGCTCCAATGTGCATCACTTTGCACTTGGCCACATTAAACCCCATTTGCCACGTTGATGCCCACTCGCCCATCCTCGATAGATCCCTTTGGAGTGCCTCACAATCCTCCCTGGTTCTCACCACCCTGAACAAGTTCGTGTCATCTGCAAATTTAGCCACTTCACTGCTTACTCCCAACTCTAAATCATTAATAAACAAGTTAAAAAGCATCGGACCCAGTACTGATCCCTGCGGGACCCCACTGCTTACCTCCCTCCACTGAGAAAATTGCCCATTTATACTCACTCTCTGTTTCCTTTTAATTAGCCAGTTTTTGATCCACAAAAGGACTTGTCCTCTTATCCCATGACGATTGAGCTTACTTAGGAGCCTTTGATGAGGAACTTTATCAAAAGCTTTCTGGAAGTCAAGGTAAACAACATCTATTGGGTCCCCCTTGTCCACATGTTTGTTTACTCCCTCAAAGAACACTAGCAGGTTAGTGAGACAAGATCTTCCTTTACAGAACCCGTGCTGAGTCTTCCTCAATAGATTTTGTTCATCAGTGTGCCTACTAATTTTTAATAACAGTTTCCACCAGCTTACCCATATTGGCGTCAGACTGACTGGCCTGTAATTTCCTGGATATCTCCTGGAACCCTTTTTAAAGATAGGAGTAACATTCGCTACCTTCCAGTCCTCAGGAATGGAGGCAGATTTTAAGGAAAGATTACATATTTTTGTCAGGAGATCCACAAGTTCACATTTGAGCTCTTTCAGAATTCTCGGATGTATGCCATCTGGACCTGGTGATTTATTAGTTTTTAAGTCGTCTGTCAGTCGTAGGACCTCCTCTCTCATCACCTCAGTCTGACTCAGGTCTTTCAACATCCCTCCCGAAATCAGCGGTTCTGGAGTGGGCAAGCACTTTTCATCTTCCATAGTGAAGACAGAGGCAAAAAATGCATTCAGCTTCTCAGCCATTTCCCTATCATCCTTCAGTATTTCTTTTACCCCTTGGTCATCCACTGCTTTCCTGGCTGGTTTCCTACTTCTAATGTATTTGAAGAAAATTTTATTGTTGGTCTTTATGTTTTTTGCGATATGCTCCTCACATTCCCTTTTTACCTGGCTGATCAGTCTTGCATTTTATTTGCCACAGCCTGTGTTCCCTTTTATCAGCCTCAATGAGACTAGCTTTCTACCGCTTAAAGGAATCCTTCTTACCTTTTACAGCTTCCAGTGCTTTGTTTGTTAACGTGAAGGCTTTTTTCTATACCTATTTGTGCCTTTCCTAACCTGTGGTATATATTTTTTCTGAGCTTCTAGGATTGTAATTTTAAACAGTCTCCAAGCTTCCCCAATGGTTTTGACCCTTTCTACTTTTTTTTTCAGTTTTCTCCTCACATATCCCCTCATATCAGAGAAGTTACCCCTTTTAAAGTTAAAAGTGGTTGTGTCAGTTTTTTTGGGCAACTCCCTATTTATTCAGATGTTGAACTCAATAACATTATGGTCACTGTTCCCAAGTGGTGCAATCACTTTTAAATCTCTTACCAGGTCTTGGGCAAAACATGACAAAACATGATCCACTGGAGAAGGAAATGGCAACCCACTCCAGTATCTTTTCCAAGAAAACCCCATGGACAATAACAAAAGGCTAAAAGATATGATGCCAGAAGATGAGCCCCTCAGGTCAGAAGGTGTCCAATATACTACTGGGGAAGAGCAGGGGGCAAGTACAAGTAACCACAGAAAGAATGAAGCGGCCGGGCCAAAGCCAAAAGGACGCTCAGCTGTGGATATGTCTGATGGTAAAAGGAAAGTCTGATGCTGCAAAAAACAATACTGCTTAGGAACCTGGAATGTAAGATCTGTGAATCAAGGTAAGTTGGATGTGGTCACAAATGAGATGGCAAGACTGAACATCAACATCATGGAAATCTGTGAACTGAAGTGGACAGGAATGGGCAAATTTAACTCAGAAGACCATTATCTCTACTACTGTAGCCAAGAATCCTATAGAAAAAATGGTGTGGCCTTTATAGTCTTTATAGTCAACAAGAGAGTGAAAAATGCAGTAATGGGATACAACCTCAAATACGACAGAATGATCTCGGTCCAAATCCAAGGCAAACCATTCAGCAACACAGTAATCCAAGTCTATGCCCCAACCACTGATGTGGAGGAGGCTGAAATGGACTGGTTCTATGAAGACCTACAACACCTCCTAAAACTAACACCAAAAAACGATGTTCTTATCATCATAAGGGACTGGAATGCTAAAGGAGGATGTCAAAAGGTAACCGGAATAATGGACAAGTTTGGCCTTGGAGAACAAAATGAAGCCGGGCAAAGGCTAAGAGTTTTGTCAAGAGAACACGCTGGTCATAGCAAACATCCTCTTCCAACAACCTAAGAGGCGACTCTGCACATGGACATCACCAGATGGGCAACAGTGAAATCAGACTGATTATGTCATTTGCAACCAAAGATGGAAAAGCTCTATACAGTCAGTAAAAACAAGACCTGGAGCTGACTGCGGCTCACATCACGAGCTCCTCATTGCGAAATTCAGACTTAAACTGAAGAAAGCTGGGAAAACCCACTAGGCCATTCAGGTTTGACCTAGATCACATCCCTGATGAATATACAGTGGAGGTGAAGAATAGGTTTAAGGGACTAGATTTAGAATCATAGAGTTGGAAGGGACCAATGTTCCAGCTTGTCTGTATCCTTCTTAAATCGTGGTGCCCAAAACTGAATACAATACTCTAGGTGAGGTCTAACCAGAGCAGAATAAAGTGGTACCCTCACTTCGCGTGATCTAGACACTATATTTCTGTTGATGCAGCCCAAAATGGCATTTGCCTTTTTAACTATGGCATCACACTGCTGACTCATGTTCAGTGTATGGTCTACTAAGACCCCTAGATCCTTTTTGCACATATTCCTGCCAAGACAAGTCTCCCCCAACCTATAATTATGCATTTGATTTTTCCTACCTAAATAAAGAACTTTACATTTATCCCCACTGAAATTCATTTTGTTTGTTTTAGACCAGTTTTCCAGCCTGTCAAGATCATCCTGTATCCTGACTCTGTCTTCTACCTTATTTGCTACCCCTCCCAATTTAGTATCATCTGCAAATTTAACAACTATTCCCTCTATCCCTTCATCGAAATCATTGATAAAGATGGTGAACAAAACCGGTCCCAGGACAGATCCTTGAAGCACTCCCACTTGTCACTCCTCTCCAAGAAGATGAGGAACCATTCACAAGCACTCTTTGGGTGCAACTGTCAACCAGTTACGGATCCACCTAACAGTCATAGGGTCCAAACCACATTTTCCCAATTTGTCAACAAGTATATGATGTGGAACCTTATCAAGATCCTTACTGTAATCAAGATAAACTATGTCTACAGCATTCCCCTGATCCAGCAAGGTAGTAACTTTCTCAAAAAAAGAGATAAGGAAAGTCTGACATTACTTGTTCTTGAGAAACTCATGCTGGCTCTTAGTAATTACAGCCGTCCTTTCTAAATGCTCAAGGACTTTCTGTTTGATGATTTGTTCTAAAACTTTCCCAGGTATAGATGTCAAGCTGACGGGTCGGTAGTTACCCAGATCTTCCTTTTCCCCTTCTTGACGATGGGTTCAATTTTTGTCTGCCTCCAATCTTCTGGCACCTCACCTGTTCTCCAAAAAGTCTCAAAAATAATGGATAGAGGCCCAGAAATTACACCTGCAAGCTCTTTTAGTACCCTTGGATGCAGTTCATCTGGCCCCAAGGACTTAGTTTCATTTAAAGAAACTAGGTGTTTATGTACCAATCCTAGGCTGCAACTCCCTTCCCTCATCATGTGTTCTGTTTTTGCCATACTGAGCACCATTTCCCTCTCAAGAGAAGATTTGATAGACAGAGTGCCTAAAGAACTATGGACAGAGGTTCATGACATTGTACAGGAGACAGCAATCAGCACCATCCCAACAAAAAAGGAAGTGCAAGAAAGTGGCTGTCTAATGAGGCTTTACAAATAGCTGAGGAAAGAAGGAAAGCAAAAGGCAAAGGTGAAAAGGAACTGAATGCAGATTACTAGAGAACAGCGAGGACAGATAAGGAGACTTTCCCGAATGAACAATGCAAAGTAATAGAGGAAAACAATAGAATGGGAAGGACTAGAGATCTCTTCAAGAAAATTGGAGAAATCAAGGGAATATTCCATGCAAAGCTGGCCATGATAAAGGACAAAAATGGTAGGGACCCAACAGAAGCAGAAGAGATTAGGAAGAGATGGCAAGAATACACAGAACTATACAAGAAGGATCACAATGTCCTTGAAAACCACGACTGACCTCAAGCCAGATATCCTGGAGTCTGAAGTCAAATGGGCCTTAGAAAGCATTACTAAGAACAAAGTTAGCAAAGGTGATGGTATCCCAGCTGAGCTATTCAAAGTCTTAAAAGATAATGCTGTTAAAATGCTGCACTCAATATGCTAGCAAATTTGGAAAACGCAACAGTGGCCGCAGGTTTGGAAAGGTCAGTTTACATTCTAATCCCAAAGAAGGACAATGCCAAGGAATGTTCAAACTATCGCACAATTGCACTCATTTCACACGCTAGCAAGGTCATGGTCAAGATCCTACAAGCTAGGCTTCAGCAGTACAGGGATAGAGAACTGTCAGGAATACAAGCTGGGTTTTAAAGAGGTAGAGAAATTAGAGATCAAATTGCCAATATTTGGTGGATTATGAAGAAAGAAAGGGAGTACCAGAAAAACATCTACTTCTCCTCACTGACTACGCTAAAGCCTTTGATTGAGTGGATCAAAACAAACTATGGCAAGTTCTTAAAGAAATGGGAGTACCAGACCACCTCACCTGTCTCTTGAGAAACCTGTATAAGGGTCAAGAAGAAGAGAAGAAGAAGAGACTGGATTTATACCCCACCCTCCACTCCCCAAGGGAATCTCAGAGCGGCTTACAAACTCCCTTCCCCTCCCCTCCCCACAACAGACACCCTGTGAGGTAGGTGGGGCTGAGAGAGCTCTTTCCCAAGCTGTCCTTGAGGGAACAGCTGGTACAGAGCTATGGCTTGCCCAAGGTCATCCAGCCAGGTGCAAGTGGAGGAGTGGGGAATCAAACCCGGTTCTCCCCGATTAGAGTCCGCGCACTTAACCACTACACCAAACTGGCTCTGATTCGTTTAGCATAGGAAAAGGAGTACAAGGATGTATATTGTCATGTTGCTTATTTAATTTATATGCAGAGTACATCATGCGAAATGCCAGCCTGGATGAATCACAAGCCAGAATTAAGATTGCTGGGAAAAACATCAATAACCTCAGATATGCAGACGATACCACTCTAATGGCAGAAAGGGAAGAGGACTTCAAGGGGCTCTTGCTAAGGGTAAAAGAGGAGAGTGCAAAAGTTGGCTTGAAACTCAACATCAAAAAAACAAAGATCATGGCATCTGGCCCCATCACTCCTCGGCAAATCGAAGGGGAAGTCATGGAAGCACTGACAGACTTCACCTTCCTGGGATCCAAGATCACTGCACATGGTGACTGCAGCCATGAAATTAAAAGACACCTGCTCCTTAGGGAGGAAAGTGATGGCAAACCTAGACAGCATAATAAAAAGTAGAGACATCACCCTGCCAACAAAAGTCTTTATGATCAAAGTAATCATATTCCCAGTAGTTATGTATGCCTGCCAGAGCTGGACCGTAAGGAAGGCCGAGCACCAAAGAATAGATGCTTTGAATTACGGTGCTGGAGAAGACTCTTGAGAGTCCCTTGGACTGCAAGGAGATCAAATCAGTCAGTCCTTAAAAGAAATCAACCCTGACTGTTCCCTGGAAGGCCAGATCCTTAATCTGCAGCTCAAATACTTTGACCACCAAATGAGAAGGGAGCACTCACTGGAGAAGACCCTGATGCTGGGAAAGAGTGAAGGTCAAAGAAGAAGGAGACGGCAAAGGATGAGACGGTTAGACAATGTCATTGATGCAACAAACATAAATTAAGCAAACTCCAGAGGACAGTGGAAGACAAGAGAGCCTGGTGTGATGTGGTCCATGGGGTTGCAAAGAGTTGGACTCAACTGTGCAACTGAACAACAAAGACAGTTGGACTTCTCATCACTCCCACACTGCAATGCAGACACCTTTTCTCCTCCTTCATCTTAGCAGAAATGTATAAAAAGCGATCCCCCCAGTCCACCCACTTTATAGCAGGCTTCAGATCCCAGCCTGTTCCCCAACTGTACAGTAGGTTTGTCCACTTTTCCATCCTATTTTGCTGTTAACTTAATGGATTTATTTTCTTGTTTAACAAGCTGACGCCCTTCATTTCTTTTGACTGTGGGTCTGTATCTCCACCCAGGGAGACATAGGTTTAGGATTTTGGGAATTAATACTCCACAATACACCTGTTTCCTCTTTGCTAGCAGAAAAATGCTTTTGCTAGCTACAGGAGTGGATGTGTGCGAGAGATCTAGGATGTGTGCGAGACCCCTTCCCGAGAGCCTCTCGACCAGACCACAACACCCTCTGGCTCGGGTGATGGCCACGACACTCTGGCATCAGTTGCCCTTGGGTCAGCCAGGTGCCTTTGGGCTGTTCTGAGACCATGCTGAAGTTCACTTTCACTGCCAGCCCAAACCCTCAAGACTCCCAGTAAGGGACAAGTAGTGAGGCGAGCTGAAAACTATGTATTTGTGTTCAATATTTTGATTCCTGTCTCATCCCAGTGGCAACAATTCACATCTTTGGCACTTGAGAAAGATCCTTACCCAGAAAGGCCACGCTCCCGCAGTCCTCCAGCATGACTTCCCTGTAGAGAGCTCTTTGGCCCAGAGCCAGGAGTGCCTACTCTGCCTTGGTGAAACACACGGCCACCTCCTCAAGAGACAAGAGACCCTGGAAGAAAAAGCAGATTCCCTCGTCAGAGATCGTGCCAGGCAGAGAAGGCAGACTGGGAGGGGACAGTGGGGGGGGGGGGGTGCAGGATGTAGAGCTTGGCAGGGGCAAAGGTGTCATCCCAATGGGAGTTTCCAAATTAACTGGAGGAATTAGCAAAATTGGAGACTTAGGAAGAGGGGGTAACTAGGGATCTCCACCAATGTTTATGGGTATTATATTCCCTGAGAACTCTCAAAATAAACAGGCTGAAGGACCACAACTGTGTTTTTATTATAAGAAGAATAAAGAGCAAACGAACCCCTGTATCTCTCCAACTGTCTGGCAAATGTTTCCTACCGAATCTTCAGTTCTCCTCACTGTCTGAGTTGTCCTACAGTAGCTTGTATATATTCCTTGTCATAAAAGTCTTAACTGTCCCACACTATGCTTAGATATTTAGTTTAGGCTTTGTCTCAGCTCAGGAACGCTACTGAAAATACAGGAGCTGTCCAGTTTTCTTTAAAGAAGACTCACTTAGAGTCTCAGAGCGGCTTACAATCTCCTTTCCCTTCCCCTCCCCACAACAGACACCCTGTGAGGTAGGTGGGGCTGAGAGAGCTCTGAGACAACTGTCCTTGAGAGAACAGCTGGTACAGAGCTATGGCTTGCCCAAGGTCATCCAGCCAGGTGCAAGTGGAGGAGTGGGGAATCAAACTGATGTGCGCTCCATCAGCTATTGGCCTGTCAACCACCACGCAAGAGTACTTGCATGCCATTGGCTGGGTGCTGAGTCCGCTCCTCTCCTGAGCCCACTGCCAGCTTGGCCACTCTTCCATGTACGAATAGACTGCCCAAACAGCTGTCTCTCCTGGTGAAGATCCATCTACTGTCACTGTTTTGCTCCTCTGCATCTGGCTGGCTACTGAAACAGCTGTTCCCTGCTCAGGAAGAGGCTTCTACTGCTGCTGCTTTCCCTGCTTGGCTCCTCCACAGCTGGCTGGCTACTAAGGTGAGCCACCAGCCGTCAAACCATTCTCTTCTCCTCCGGCTGTGAGGTTCACTTTCCCCTGAGTGGTTGTTGCTAGGTAACCAAGCTTGGTTCTTTCAGTAAAAAGGCAGGAGCAGGAGTCCCTTTCCAGGCCTACTTTGGCCTTTGTTGGGTACTCATTGGGGCCAGTCCTGACTAGGGTTGCCAGCTCCAGTTTGGGAAATTCCTGGAGATTTTGTGGTGGAGTCTACAGAAGCCAGAGACTGGGGAGGGGACAGGCCTCAGGTGAATATAGTGCCACAGAGTAGTCCACCCACTGAAGCAGTTATTTTCTCCAGGGAAAGAGAGATCTGTTGTCTGCAGTTCAGTAGTGATACCAAGTCATCTTCAGGTTCCACCTGGAAGTTGGCTACCCTAGGCCTGGAAGCACCCTCTGGGTGACTTGATGACACCTGTGTTGCCAAATGGCCACCTTAGAAAGCATCTATAAAGATTATGGACTATAAAGCTGTACTGTGCAAATAGTGTGCCAGGGAAATGGACTGAATGGTGACCACGAGACTGTGCCAACCTGCTGGAAACAGGCATGTGCCCACACAAGGGAAACCTTGTTCTGAAGCAATGTGTCTAACCAGATGTGGACCCATGGAAGACCCCCGATGCCTCTCACCCCCTCTGCAGCCAGGTGCTAGAGGGAAAGCCAGCCTCCCTGATCCTGCTAACACAGAGAACTAGCAGCAGTTCACTGAAGAGAAGACTTGCTCTGCAAAGGGAACCTGGACATTCCTTCCCAGACACCATAGAAAGGTGTCTTCTCCATCACGCTGGCACCTTCCCTCCCCCACCTCTGCATACTGACATCTCCAGGTGAAGCACGTAGGGCGACTTCAGCCTCAACAAAAGAACTCCTTCCATGACTGAGTTAAGGAAGCAGTCACGTCTTCCAGTCAACACAGCTATTTACCATCAGATTTAACAGCAAGTACCGGCAATAGAGTTGGGACATTAGTATTCTTTCCTCTCGTCTCTCCCCTTCCCCCTTAAGACCACTGTTTCAATCGCCCAACAATTAATCCCTTTTTCCTGGCCCATTAACAGTTGTGATGCTTCGTGAGCATCAGCTCCCAAGTCATTTTAAGGTATAAGAGAGAGCATCGCCCCACTGCTCTCCTCTCTCACTTCTGCCCTCCTGAACCCCACCCTCTCTGGCTGGTTCCATTCCTTGCGCAGTTTGGAGCCTTCCCACATGTGTTGCTGGCAACTCAGGATCCCCCTCCCCTGGTCATTTCCTTTTTCACTGCAGATTCAACTTACCGCGTTGGACAGGTAAAGTATTGCCTACCAGTGATATTACCTGCTCATGCAAACGTCTCTGTACCTTTCTACCTGAATTCCTAGATCTGTATTGTGTGTGTATGCTTGATTTTATATTGTGTGTTTGAGAATCCTTTTAGTAAAAGAAATCACTGCTTTTTAAGATCTAGTCTCAGCATCTATTTCTGGGATCTGGCCAAAGTTGGACTTTCGTATACACAGGTCCGATCTTATATTTAATGCCTATTGCAATTTAATATTCACATTCCCCCCATTTATTAATAAATCAATTTGGCTAACACCTGACTGACATGACTTGAGTAAGCCTGGCTGCTTGCTCCTGTTCACCAGCAGCAGTCCCCCACCCCCACCCCAGGACAGCCAGTGTGATGTAGCAGTTAGCGCTTCAGAGCAGGATCTGCCAAACCCAGGTTCTTGCTGTGGAAGCTGAGTGGCTGATTTCGTACCTGTCGCAGACTTTCAGTCTAACCTACCTCACAGGGCTGTTGCGCAGATCAAAAGGGGGAGAGAATGATGTAAGCTGCTTTTGTCCCTACTGCGGAGAAAGACTGTACTTTTCCTAGGAAGAAGCTGTAGGGAGGGGGAAGGAGATGGAAAGCTGAAGTCAGAGGGGAAGATAAAGGAAGATGGATGGTTGGCTTGGATGGAGATAGGGTTGCCAAGTCCAGGTTGGGAAATTCCTGGAGATTTGAGGGGTGGATCCTGGAGATGGTGGGGTTAGAGGAGCGGTGGGACCTCAGACAGGTACAATGCCATAGTCGCCACCCTCTAAACCAGACTTTTCCTCCTGGGGAACCATTGCTACCAATCTCCAGATGAGGGCTGGAGATCACTCAGAATTACAACTGCTCTTCAGATGGCAGAGGTCAGTTCCCCTGGAGAAAACGGTGGACTCTGTGTCATTATACCCTGCTGAGGCTGGCACTGCAAATTGATGCTGAGTGCCCAAGACTGGAGCACCCACCCAGAGACTCTTTCTAAAGGCTGCTGTATTTATTTCCATAACAGGCCTTATCCCTAGTATACGTATAACAGGAAAAGTCAAGGTTCTGAGATCGCTGAGGTAAAGAACTTTCTAATATATACAGAGTTGAATTCTCAGAACAATCAAGAGAGTGTATTTGTAGTTTTGTTTCAAGGTTTTTTATTTTTTTTTCTTTGAGAGGTACTTTGTTTAGTTTAATTCAGCACTAACACAGTTCTTATTGATGTTTCTCAATTTCTTCCTTCAGAGTTCTAGGTTTTCCTTTAGATATACAGCTTTTCATTAACTCCTGAGCAATGCTCCCTCAAAGCTGTGGAGTCCTGTGAGCAAAAATTCTACTTTGTGAGCTACTGGCATTAAAGTTGTGAGCGAGCGATTTGGCTTCTACATAAATTAGTTTGATCTGGAGCTATCCTTCCTGAGCTAAGACAAAAATGTGTGAGCCAAAGGCTAAAAAATTGTGAGCTAGCTCACACTAATTCAGCTTAGAGGGAACACTGCTCCTGAGTTGTCTCTCCCCTTTATCACAGAACAGGGTTCTCTTCCCAACCCCTTTCACTGGCAAGTTATTTTCCTTGTCCCAAAGAAGCAATACCTCCTTTTACTATTTGGCTTGTTTGGGAGTTCTCTCTAACTACCCAGACTGTCTATCAAATCATTCTCCAGTATTCGTTGTCTGTAACAAGGGCGAAATACACAAACTCTCTAAAAGGAAAATAAAAGGAAGTAGTGGGGAAAGTGAATCAAGGAGGGTGATATTTACCAGGTCTCAAGGTCAACGTCTGCAGAAGGCGGTGAAAGAGAACAGCCAGCGTTTCTCTGGAGAGAAGGAATAAGGACCTACACACAAGAAAGGGTGCGATGTTTGGCGCTGAAAGATCACATACACAATCTGTGGAGTGGAGAATGTTCAGTTATAGGAAATATTTACCCTTGGGTGGTCTGATGTGTGTCCCCCTAACACAATACCTTGATCAGATTTCCCAGGGTGGACAAAGACTGAGGGAAACTTGTGATAGTTTGCATTAGAGTAGCTACTAGCGCTTAATGAGATGGTCTGATTGTCAAACTCTGCTTAGTTTGCCATGAGGGAAAGGGGGGAGGGACATTCCTGAGGGGGGAGTGAATGGCCCAGTGTGTGAACCGCACGATCATAGGCTGTAACTTTTCCTTAAGACACCTTCCTCCCTGAGGAACGACCTTGAGCCAAGTCTCTGCCAGCTTGCTATGTAGATAACGACTGTATATTCCCAGGTGGGGGGCAGGGGGTAGTGAATGCAAGAGCTAGATGGGATGGTTGTGAAGTGCAATTGGTTGCTGGGGAGGGGCCTTGTTTGAATTGCCTATTATCTTTGGATTTTCCTGCTTAAACCTTAGTTCCGAAGTGGTACTGTTCTGGCCTGGAACATGTCTATATCTCAATAAACAAATCACTGACAAAGAGACTGTTGTTGAAAGTAACTTGTCCAGGAGTCTGACAATGGTGTAAACTAAAATTGTTAATGTTTTCTGATGAACCTAGAGTACAGGATGTTATATGAACAGCCTATCCATCAGGGTGAATGGGAAAGGGGAGACGTGACCAGGTGTGGTAATGATCACATCAAGATGCCTTTCCTGAGAAACCCATTGATGAGATTAAGTGTCTCTTTTGGGGATGGGGAGAAGAGCAATTAGCAAGTCAGTTACCCTGGGTCACTTCCCCAAAATAGTTTTCCAGGCTTGTCTCCTGGCCAGCGTCCATTTTGCTTGTTCCAACTCCATCTTGGTTTCACTTCTAGGCCAGACTGTGCAGTGCATAAAATGATTTGGGAGGTGATATTAAAAGAGGAGTATTTTGTTTGAAACTACCTTCTGGAGAAGAGGTCTGGCTGCTAACAAAGGGACACCTGAGCAGCCACTGCAGGAGCAAAAGCCCCTCTGTGAAAGGGCGGCGGGGGGGGGGGAACCAGGCTGTCCCCTGCATATCAAAACAGAGGCTACTCTCAACATAAACTGGAGCCCAGGAAAACAACTAGTGAGGGCTTAGCTATTGCAGACACCTCCTCCATAGGCTGGATGTGTTTGGCAACAACTCTTTCCAAGTACTTATCTAGGGCAGGGCAGGGCAGGGCGGGGCGGGGGGGGGCGGGGGGGGCAGAGGAGCGTAATGTCTCTCCCAGTCAGAGCACAGGGACTGCCTGGAAGAACAGGGGGAGGCAATGTGCCCCCAGGAAAACGGCAGCTGGAATTTCAAGCACTGCCCAAAATAATTTTCATGTAGAGCAGCCCACGGGCTTGTATGCTTCATCCCAAGTGATCACGCCTGGGAGTCCTTTCTGGGCCTCCCTACAGCCACCGTGGGTGAGAATTTATTTTCAGTTATTTTAATTGGCAAAATTCAGATCCCACTTTTCTGTTGCAACCAAGGTGGCTAAGAAATGAAAACACTTGTGCATGTATTATGTGTTTCATTCTGTTATCCAAGTCTGCCTCTCTCACGGGGACTCAGAGGAGATGGCCCAGAGAGTGACCCAACGCAGTCAACAGGATGGCACAGTGAATGGACCATGGAACGGATTTTGGGTTGTAGAACCAACCAGGAATCTAAAAATCTGTCCTGAATGAAAGCAGAAATGCCAACATGAAGCACTAAAAGGTACAAAATGACACAGGGTAGTGGTTAAGTGCCGGGTGCACTTAAGAGCCAGTTTGGTGTAGTGGTTAAATGCGCAGACTCTAATCTGGGAGAACCGGGTTTGATTCCCCATGCCTCCACTTGCACCTGGCTGGATGACCTTGGGCAAGCCGTAGTTCTGATAAGAACCATCCTTGAAAAACAGCAGTTCTCAGTCGGAGCTCTCTCAGCCCCGCCTACCTCCCCCGGGTGTCTCTTATGGGGAGGGGAAGGAGTTTGTAAACCGCTCTGAGACTCCCGCTCTTCTCTCTTCTTCTTAACACAGACCACCGTCCCAGTAATTTCTCCCAGCGACTCAGTGCGTCACTCTGTACAGGGCCACCCTATTGCGGACAGCTGGGAGCCTTCCCGACCTCCTCGGGCCGGCTGTTGGACAAGGAGAAGGCTTCCAAGGAGAAGGCACCCCTGGACGGGGCGGGGGTGATTCTGCCCACTGGCGGCGGAGGGGGCCCCTGGAGGAGGCCCGGCTGCTCGGCTGAGTGAAGCCATCATGAGGACAGAGCAGAAGGGTTGGAAAGAGTCCAACTCCTCCTGCCGCCCCCGAGAGAGGCACAAAGTCATTCGCGGCCGGGGAGGAGGAGGCGGAGCTCTCCTAAGTCATGGCTCCCTTCTTCGGATACTGCTGGATAGCGGCTCCCCGTCGAAAAGCGCACGACGGTCGCATTCCTCTCTCCCTCCCAGCAGGACTGGAAAGGCTTATCTCCCCCGCCCCCCCCCCATGACTTACTTGCGAGTAAACCTGCCCGGGGTCCGGCTGCCAGGCTTTCCCCCTCCCGTCCAGCTGCAGACCTGAAGGCCCCCCTGCTCTCTTTGGCAGTGATGCAAGAGGGAAGCCAGCGGACGCCCCCGGAAACAACTCCCCCCCGCTCGGCTTCTCCAGGGAATGCACCTCGCTCACTTCAACCCTTTCCGTGCTGCAGATTGCTCCCCCCCCCCCCCCGGCCTCGTGCAGAGTGACTCGCGAGCAGCCCCGTTCAGCTCCCTTCGAGGGCGTCGCCGCTGAAGGCCCCGGTCCGGGCGCGGCGCCTCGTGGGGAGGGCGGTCGGGACGGAGGAAGCTTTTGTCCTTTCTCTGCAGCACGGAAAGGGTTAAAGAGAGCGAGCTGAACTGGCTGGAGAGGCCGAGAGGCGGGGGGGGGGGAGCGGGTGCAAAGCTCGGGGGGGGGGGCTTTCCTCTTGAATCCTAACCAGAGGGGCCAGGGAGGCTTCGGATCTGCAACGGGAGGGGAGAGGAGGCTTGCAGTCGGACCCCGGGCAGGTTTACTCGCAAGTAAGTGGTAGTGGTGGTGGGCGGGCGAGATGAGCTTTCCAGTCCTGGGAGGGAGAAGCGCGGCCAGCCTGTGCTTTTGGTAGGCTATTGGTACTTTCAAAATGCACTAAATAGGTCTCTGTTACCGAAAAGGCCCTCCGCGCAGAGAGATGCCAAGTGGACGGCGCCTGCTCGGGGGGCTTCAGTGGTCGGCCTTCCTCGAAGGGTAAGTCAAGGCCGGGCCTCCCTGGCAGCTCCTCCTCCTCTCCCTCCCGGGGGCAGGAGGTGGTGTGTGTGTGTGGGGGGGTCCAACTCCTTCCTCCCGGGCCGTGCCCAAAGAGTGGTCCCCGCCGGAGACCAGGCACCCATCTGGGGCGCGCAGAGCCCGAGCCTTCCTCCCCCTCCTAAAACTCCTAGGCCGAATCTCTGGCAGTCGGGGGCTTGGCTGTCATCCCTATTCCCGGGGAAGGAGGATGAATTCGAACCCCGCACCCCCCGCCCCCGTTCAGGCGAGCTCCCCCCCCCCCCCCCCGCCGCGCACCCTGCTGCAACTCACCCGACCCGACGCCGCCTGCACCCAAGAGACCCCGCCCCGCCGCGGGGGGGGTAGAGGCCGTGGACGGAAGTGACGCGCTGCCACCGCCCTCCTCTCGAGGAGCGCCGCCTCGCCGCCCCCTGGACACCCCCCCCCCCGCAAGAAGGCGCCCGAGCCGGGGGGACGTGAATGGGCGGCGAGGCGCCTCCCGGGCTGACCCCTCCACCCCTGCCCTGCAGGTTCCCCGTTTGCAAAAGCCGGGCTGGGACTCTCGGGGTGCAAAGGCCGCCGGCCGGGGAGGAGGAGGAGGAGGAGGAGGAGCGGGCAATGCACCGCGGGGGGGACGGGCGGAGAAAGTCGGGAAGGGGGGGGCTAGTCTGGGGGCGACCGGAGGGGCTCGGCCGAAGGGAGGCAGGCAGGAAGGGGACCCCCGAGCCTCGGAGGGCCTTCTTGCAAATGGGGTGGAGACGAAGTCCCCTGCCTCTCCCTCGGGGCCCCGGTTGCAGCCGCCCCGTCCACCACCCGGGAGGGCGGGGGTGGGATCTCCCTCGCGCCTCTCTGGAAAGCCAGGAGGAGGATCCCTGCAACAGCAGCAACGCCTTCTTCGGGGCGGGGACCTCGGGCGCCTTCCCTTTGCCTGTGGAGGCGGCGAGGCACTGGAAGGAGCTCCCTTTCTTTCTCCCTCCCTCCAAGGGAGGGGGGCTTTGGGTCTTCCTGGAAAAGTTTTCTCAAAAAAAATCATCACCTTCCCCCCCCGGAGTTATGACAACTCCCCCCCCGCCCAGTCTTTCTCAACAAGGGCTGCCATAACTTGGAACTTGTCCTGCCTTATCTTGTGAAGGGAGCTTGGCCTGTAGTGAAATGGGCAGGTGGGGAGCGGGGTTAATCTGTCTGTAGCAGGAGAACAGAGCCCAGGAGTTCAGGAGCACCTGAAAGGCTAAGGAAGAGGAGGATGTGACTGAGGGAACCTCATCCTCTGCCACAATGGTTGTTAGATTTTAAGGTGCGCCTGAACTCTTCCTCTTTTTTTCCTGAAAAACTTGTTCGTCTCCAAGCTGCTACCAGGACTCACCTTGCGCTCTTCTGCAGACAGACATAGCCGCCCTCTGAAACTGTCATGACTTGCAGCTTTTACCGCCTGATTGGAGCGAGTGAACTTGGACTCTCAGAATCATAGAATCATAAGAGTTGGAAGGGGCCTCCAGGGTCGTCTAGTCCAACCCCTGCACAATGCAGGAAATTCATAAATATCTCCCCAGCCCTCCAACACCCAGTGATCCCTGTTCCATGCCCAAAAGATGACCAAAAACCTCCTGGATCCCTGGCCAAACCGGCCTGGATAAAAATCGCTTCCTGACCCCAAAGTGGCAATCCACATTTCCCTGGGCGTGTAAGAAAGGGCCACGAGAACTAAGCACTGAGGCAACCCTTCCTGCCCTCCCTCTCATGATCTGCCTCAGTTCACAGAATCCGCATGGCTGTCAGATGGCCATCTAGCTTCTGTTTGAAAACCTCGGGGGAAGGAGAGCCCACCACCTCCTGAGGAAGCCTGTTCCACTGAGGAACCACCCTAACTGCCAGGAAGTTCTTCCTAATGTTTAGCCGAAAACTCTTCTGATCTAATTTCAACTTATTGGTTCTGGTCTGACCTTCTGGGGCAACAGAAAACAACTTGGCTCCATCCTCCTATATGACAGCCCTTCAAGTACTGGAAGATGGTGATCATATCACCTTTCTGTCTCCTCTCCAGGCTAAACATACCCAGCCAGCTCCTTCAACCTTTCCTCATAGGACTTGGTCTCCAGACCCCTCCCCATCTTCCTTGCCCTCCTCTGGACGCGTTTCAGCTTGCTTACATCCTTCTGAAACTGTGGTGCCCAAACTGAACACAATACTCTAGGTGAGATCTAACCAGAGTAGAGTAAAGTGATACCATCACTTTACATGATCATTCTAGACACTATACTTCTGTTGATACAGCCCAAAATCACATTTGCCTTTTTCACAGCCGCATCACACTGTTGACTCATGTTCAGTCCATGGTCTACTAAGACCCCTAGATCCTTTTTGCACACACTATTGCTAAGACAAGTCTCCCCGTCCTATAATTATGCATTTGATTTTTCCTACCTAAATGCCAAACTTTACAATTATTCCCACTGAAATTCATTTTATTTGTTTTAGCCCAGTTTTCCAGCCTGTCAAGATCATCCTGTATCCTGACTCTGTCTTCTGCTGTATTTGCTACCCCTCGTAATTTAGTGTCCAGATATGTCCAATTTATGCAACCATCCGACCTTATCCCAAAGGTACCTTGCCAGACACCTGTTCAAGAATTAGTCATCCAAATGGGAGATTTCATGGCCTCCTTCAGCAGCCTCTTCTGCTAGAGAATTTCTGATCCCTCCAGATAACAAACCAGGTCTGCTGAGGGAAGGGTGCAGAGTCTGGGAGCGGGGCAGGATCCTTTCCTTGGTCTCTTTCCCATTCCATCTCTCACCTCTCTCCCTTGCTGCTGTTTCAGATGTGGGCACCATCCCTGAAGATGGAAGTGACATTCCCTGAGGTGGAGGGAGTTTCCTAGGAGCAAGGGCAGAGGGCGCAGGCCGTGGAGCGTGCCCAAGATGCCCTCTCCGCTGGTAAGGACTCATCGTGCCTGGGGCACCCAGTGAATTTGATGGGTAGAGAGTTCAGTTCAGGAAAGAAATTAAATACTTCTTGACACAACACAGAGTTAATTTGCAGCACTCAGTATTCACTAAATGTGGTGCCTCTAAAAGGAGATTAGGTAGATTCACGGAGGGCAGTTCCTCCCATTTATTAGAATAATCACATCCCACCTTCCTTCCATAAGAGGGACTGAAGGTGGCTCAAAAGAGAAAAGGTCGACAAACCTGGGCAGAGCCATTCAGCCTGGTGAATGAAGGGAGCCTCCACCTTCTGGGGCTGCAGAGCTCTGAAAACCATTTCCCAAGGGCCAATAATCGTGGGAAAATTTGGCTTCTCTGCCCGTCCTTAAAACAGCATCTGGCAGGCCGCTGGGGGAAACAGGATGCTGGCGTAGGGATGGCGGGGTATGGATGGCCCGGCACCTCCAAATGCTTTGGGAGGGGATTTGGGAGGAGCTTGGGGCAGATGTGGTGTCATGTTGATATTGCATCTGCCTGAAAACCGTGGTGGTGAAGTTCATATGCCATGAGGTACTCTGGAAACACATTCATAGGGCCCTCTATTCTCCAGGGGAGCCCAAGTCACGTCTCGGCCGAAGGTGATGGCAGTGTGTCCTGTGACATCGTATCCACCCCACTCTTTCCCTCCCCCCCCCAGGCCAGACACAGGTCTCATAGCCTCATAGAGTTGGAAGGGGTCCTGCAGGCCATCTAGTCCAACCCCCCTGCTCAGTGCAGGATCAGCCTAGAGAGCATCCCTGACCAGTGTTTGTCCAGCCACTCACCACCTCCCCAGGCAGCTGATTCCAGAGTTGCACAACTCTTTCTGTAAAACAGCTTTTCCTAAGATCCAGCTGGTGCCTTCCCACCCTTCATTTAAACCCATTCTTGCGAGTCCTCTCCTCTGCCGCCAACAGAAACAGCTCCCTGCCCTCCTCTAAGTGACAGCCATCGAAATACTTCAAAAAAGCAATCATGTCCCCCCTCAACCTCCTCTTCTCCAGACTAAACATTCCCAAGTCCCTCAGCCTTTCCTGATAGCGCTACTTGGTCTCCAGGCCCCCAATCGTCCTTGTCACTCTCCTCTGCACCCGCTCCATTCTGTACACATCCTTCTTGAAGTGAGGCCTCCAGAACTGCACACAAGACTCCAGGTGCAGCCTGACCAATGCAGTGTACAGCGGGACTATGACATCTTGTGATTTGGATGTTATGCCTCTGATGATACACCCCAAGATCGCATTAGCTTTTTTTGTTACTGCATCACACTGGCTGCTCATATTTAACTTACGGTCCACTCTCACCCCAAGATCTTGTTCACACACTCACTTCTACTCAGAAGTGTATCCCCATCCAGTGTGTGTGTTCCTCATTTTTGTTACCCAGACTGTGGACGCTTTGCTGAGTTTGTCTCTCGGCACACACCAGGGAAGCTGGAGTCACCCTTAACTACCAGGTCCTGTTGTTTGGATACCCTGTCAAGCTGTTCCAAGAGGGCAGCATTCACCTCCTCATCCTGGTCAGGAGGTCTGTGGCAGACTCCAGCCACAATACTGTTTGTCCTTCCTTCCCTTATCCACACCCAGATACTTTCCAGTGGGCTGTCGCCCTCCCCCTCCAGTATCTCCTGACAGACAAACCCTCTCCTCACATACGGCGCCACTCTGCCTCCTCTTCGACCCTTTCGGTTTTTCTTGAACAACTCATGTCCATCCACTATTGCATTCCAGTCCCAGGAATCATCCCACCAAGTCTCTGTAACGTCTACTACATCATATCCCTCTGTCTGCATTAGAAGCTCCAGCTCTTCCTTCTTATTACCCAAGCTTTGGGCATTCGTACATCGACACCTGAAGCCCCACACCTTTGGCTTTATTAGACCCGGTCCTCCCAGGTGGGCCTCTGATGTTTGCACTCCTTTGTTTAAATTCCTGTATTGGTCATCTCCTTTGGTTTGTGGTGTCAGTTTAAAGCCCTCTTGATGAATCTCTCCAGGTTAAGATATATGTTATTACATATTTATCTTCACCATAACTATCTGGTATCGTATTCAATAGAAGAAATGCTGGTAACATAGGCATGTTTACATCAAAGATTTCGCTTGTTAAGTTACAAACTTTTTGCCAATATTTTTGTACTCTGTGACAACTCCACCACATATGATGAAAGGTGCCCACATTACTTTTATATCTCCAACAGTTATTTTAAGTGCCAGGGAAGCATTTCGCAATTTTATCTGGTGTAAAGTGCCACCTATAAAACATTTTATACACATTTTCTTTATAAGTCGTAGATCTCAAATACTTTATATACTTCCAAATTTTTGACCAACTCTCTACATCAATAGTATGGCCTATATCTCTCATCCAAGAAATCATTGGTGTTTTTATTTCTTCATCTTTCATATAGTCGTCTAACAGCCAGGTATATAACTTCTTTATTAATTTAATATCTGATGGTAACCATATCTTGTCTAGTTCATTGGGGTTATTGTAAAAACCATTTTTTTAATCTTTACTGAATCTGGATTTTAATTGAATTTTTTCTGACCAGGATAACTCTATTTTTTGTTCTATCATCTCATTTTCTGATTTTAATTCATTATTTTTATCCAACAATTTTTCATAACATCCTTTATTTTTTCCCATTAACAGTCGGTCCGATAAATGCCTCTAATGGCGATGACCATTAATGGTATTTTAAAATACCATTTATCTTTTAAATCAATCCAAATTTTCATGAGAGCATTCCTTAGAATATGAGTATGGAAGTTACCATGTACTTGTTCTTTATTGTACCAGACATACGCATGCCACCCCATTCTTAGATCAAACCCTTCCAGTTTCAAATTTCTTGTATTTTCCAAAAGTATCCACTCTCAAATCCAACTTAGCCCTGCGGCTGTATAATATAATTTCAAATTTGGAACTGAAAATTTTCCTTTCTCTTTTTTCTCTTGAAGTAGTTTCCATTTTATTCTTGCCTTATTATGTTGCCAAACAAAGTGTCTTATTTCCTTATCCAATTCTGTCAAAAAGTGAAATCTTTTAAGTATAGGAAGGTTTTGAGCCAAAAACAGGAATCTGGGCAATATATTCATTTTTATTATAGCTATCCTTCCCATCAATGATAATTGAAATTTTTTCTATTTTCCAAGATCTTTAATTTTTAAAAATAATATTTTATAATTGTCTTTAAAAAGGGTGGATGTTTTACTGGTCAACGTTATCCCTAGATATTTTATTTTCTTGACCACTTCCATTTTAGAATTTTCTTGAATTTTCTGTGCTAGCAGTTTCGAACATTTTTTTGTTATTATTTTGGTCTTTTGAATGTTAATTTTTAAACCAGCTACTCTGCCATAGTGCCTCTGAATGTTGAGGTTCCCCCTCAGCCACCACAGCTAGTAGCCATTGATAGAGTTATGCTCCATGAATCTATCTAATCCCCTTTGAAAGCTGTTTATTCCTGTAACCATTACTACGTCACCTGCCAGCAAATTCCACATTTGAATCACTCTCTGTGGAAAGTAGTCTTTCCTTTATTCCATCTTGAACCTACTGCCCATCACCTTCATTGGATGTCCTCGAGTTCTAGTCTTTTGGGAGAGGAAGAAAAAGTTCTCTTTGGGAGCAATCCTAAACAGGCCTACTTTAAAAGTCAGTCCCATTTTATTCCTTGAGGCTTACTCCCAGGAAAGTGTGCTTGAGATTGCAGTCTTTGTCAACTCTCTCCACCCCATGCCTAATTTTATGAACCTCTACCATGCCTCTCCCCTTAGTTGTCTCTTTTCTAAACTAAAAAATCTCAGAGTCTACAGCCGTTCCTATAAGGGAAGGTGCTCCAGGCCCCTCATCATCTTGGCTGCCCACCTTGGTAGTTCTTCTTCCGACTCTGGAATCTTTGGCCCAACGTCTCCCTCTCTGTCATTCTTTATGGGGGAACACCCCCCTCCCCTCCTAACCATGTTTCCTCCCAAGACTAGCCACATCCATCCCTGGGCATTGAGTCCCTGACTCTGCCAGAAGCTACCCCACTCCCCTTCGACAGATGCCAAGACCCCCCAGCCTGATCCACATATTGAGGAGAGATCAGGAGCTGGGAAGGCCCTGAGGTGCTCAAACTGGACTGCCTGCCTCAGGAAGGCAGGTGGGAGATTGCAGCCCTGATCTGGGAAACAATCAGTGTTCCTTTGAATAATGGAAGAACTACCTGCATGTAGAAAACTAGCACCTCAGGGACAAAGTTTCTGCCCACTGTCTCTTCTTGTGTGAATCAGGTCAGAGGCACATGTCTTCAAGGCCTTGTGTCCATTCTTCTGTCCAACAACTGGCACAGCTGACCCTGAAAAGATATTGTAAGTCTCATGCATACCCTCTGGTAGCCTTGGAGGGAAGCCCTCCCCCTTCCAGTTTGGTGTAGTGGTTAAGTGTGTGGAGATCTGGGAGAACCGGGTTTGATTCCCCACTCCTCCACTTGCACCTGCTGGGTGACCTTGGGTAAGCCATAGTTCTGGCACAGCTGTCCTTGAAAAAGAGCAGTTTCTCTCTCAGCCCCACCTACCTCCCAGGGTGTCTTTTGTGGGGAGGGGAAGGGAAAGGAGTTTGTAAGCCGTAAAGGGCGGGGTATAAATCCAATCTCTTGTCTTCTCTTCCTCCACACACCCAGGGGAGTCACAAAGCTGCCTACTCACAGGCAGACCCCTGCCCCATTTCTTCCCCCTCCCTGAGCTCCTTTCAGCTCCCCAAATCCTTCCCAGGCATTCAAGCAGAAAAAGCCTGGGGAAATTCCAGCGAGGCTTCTGCACAGGAGGAAGCCGGAAATGCTCCCCCCCCACAGTGCCTCTCTAGGATGGAGGACTCTCTTGCTTTGTCCCTTGGAGAGGACCTCATTGGTTCAAAAGCAACCCTGGAATGTCCCATGACATCAAACCAGAAACAGTCGGTTGAAATCAAATCAGAAGCGTTTCTGGCTAAACATTAGGAAGAACTTCCTGACAGAGTGGTTCCTCAGTGGCACAGGCTTCCTCGGGAGGGGGTGGGCTCTCCTTCTATGGAGGTTTTCAAGCAGAGGCTAGGTGGCCATCTGACAGCAGTGCTGATTCTGTGAACTTAGGCAGATCATGAGAGGGACGGCAGGAAGGGTGGCCTCAAAGCATGGGAAGAAGATACAGAGAAACAAAAAGGACCTAAAAGTATTTAGAGGTCCATAATAACTGTGATAATGACAGACACAACAGCGTAACTGCAGAAGCAGAGGCTGAAACTGATAATTACAGCTCAGAAAATGATTCTGATTAAATTTCATGCCCATTCCCTACAACTTAGTCCCACACTCCCTTCTATACACTTCCCCCCCCCTTCAATTCTTTTTATGAGAATGGGTTTTTTAATTTTTATTTAATACTGTGGACAGGAAATATTAATAATTGTTACTTCTGTATTTTTAAGAATTGTTTTGTGGAGGTTTTTTGTCTGTTTCACATAAACCAGTAAACAGTTCAGGAGATTGTTGCTCCATTTGTTACAATTACAAATAAATATAATTTAAAAAATAAAATCTGTTTGTAATAATTGTTTGGATACACTATTTTTTTAATATGCTAGTTGTGATAATTTCATGCCAAGTAAAATAGTCCATAGTCATATTTTATGTTCCTGTAGTAACAGAATGACTTTCAATCTGGAAAAGAAAAAAGAAGTGCTAATATTGCCTTTTTTTCAATTTTCCCCAAAAAATCAATTTTTTTCTTCAAAATTTCCAGAAATCCTACATCTCTAATCTGAAGAAATGTGCTTGCTTGCTTGGTCTCAAACTTTGTTGTGCTGCTTTAGACCCACACGGCCAGCCTCCTGGAAACAATTTCAGATGCTTTCTTTTCTTCATAAGACACAGAATATGGAACAATTAAGTATATCTAACTATAACTGACATGTTTGGCAACTCTAGACATGTAACTGCTCAGGCTTGTTAGCTTTGGGGAGACCAGTGTCTCAAGTCTTTTCTGACTTCTGTTGAGCCAGCCCCTTAGAGACGGATCAACTTGCAGCTCTGCTCTGCATCAGTGTGCTGTCTGTTTTTTCTCCCCCCTGCCCCCCCATCCCCAGGAGTTTCTTGTAACCCTAGAATATCAGTGTGTAGTTTTATAGAAAAGCTGTGGAGTCATTCTGAGGTAAGCTATTGGCTGCTACAGGCCCTTCAGTCACTCTGAGAATATTATATCCTCCCCCCCCATATGGAATCTCCATCTCTTCAGCCCTACCCCGTTGGACTCATTGTATTGAAATAAAATAAAACCAGACGGGCCTCCTGACTCTGTCTCCTGCCGTATTTGTTACCCCTCCCAGTGTAGTATCACCTGCAAATTTAATAAACATTCCCTCTTTTCCTTCATCCAAGTAATTTGTAAAGCTGTTTGCTGGCTAGGCGGGATATAAGTCAAAATAAATAAATAAATAATAAATGTTGAATGAAACCGGTCCCAGGACAGATCTCTAAGGCTCTCCACTTGTCACTCCTTTCCAAGAGGTTATCAGTTGATTTATGTGAACATTCAGGATTATTCATCCAGGACCCCGTGTAAAGTGTTGCATGCCACAGGAGGTGGCGGCAGCTACAAGCATGGACAGCTTCAAGAGGGAATTAGATAACCATCTGGAGCAGAGGTCCATCAGTGGCTATTAGCCACAAGGGATAGATAGGAACTCTCAGTCTGGGGCAAGGGATGCACATTGCACTGTATTCTTGGTGCTGGGGGGGCAATAGTGGGAGGGCTTCCAATGTCCTGGCCCCACTGTTGGACCTCCCAATGGCACCTGGTACTTTTGGCTACTGTGACAGAGTGTTGGACTGGATGGGCCATTGGCCTGATCCAACATTGGCTTCTCTTATGTGCTTATGTCCTTGAGAGGACAGGTGTGCCAGAGCTATGGCTTGCCCAAGGTCATCCAGCAGCTGCAAGCAGAGGAGTGGGGAATCAAACCCGGTTCTCCCAGATTAGAGTCCACGCACTTAACCGCTACACCAAACTGCTACCAAACTGGAGGCAACGAACCCCCACTAAAATGGCAGCTGGGATGTCACGCACTGCCCAAAATGGCAGCACTAGCTGACAGCGACCCACAGAGTGACCCAACGCAGTCAATAGGAGGGCACACTGACCGAACCATGAAATGGAATTTGGGTTGTAGAACAAACCAGGAATCTGTACGGAATGAAAGTACAAATGCTAACATGAACCACTAATGGTGCACGATTACACAGAAGGATCCAACCTCCAGCAGTACAAAACTTACAAAACAGGATCCTGCTTGCAATGAGATGTACACAGTAGTTCTCTGTAGTTCTCTGACCTGGACAGCCCGGCTGGCCTGACCTCGTCAGATCTTGGATGCTAAGCAGGGTCAGCCCCGGCTACTTGTCAGGTTCTGACTTTATCCCGGGTGGGAGGTGGTTCCTCTACCCCTGTACACGTCACCTGCTCCCCCCTCTCTCCTCCCGGGAACTCATTGTAGCTTCTGCCATTCTTATCTGTCTGGATGAGCTCATGGCCTTGGGCAGGTGCTGCTGTAGCCTGGGAATTGCTGGGGAGGTTTCAGAGGGATGTGGGAAAAGATTACTGCCTGAACAGTCACACATTTGGGTGCCTTTTTCCTGAGAACTCAACGGATGTGTGTTTTGCCCTTCTGTTTGCCTACACTGATTGGTGCCCCACCTTTGTCCCTGCTTTTGAATTCTGTATAATTTACCTGCTGACCTATACTGTGTATCACTAACACAGCAAGTGTAACCTACTTCAGACCATTAAGAATAGAAAGACTTTTAGTTCCAGAAGGTCTGGCTTATTGGATCTATAGGATTCTCACACTACTATTTGGATGGGAGACCCCCCCCCCCCCCAAGGAATACCAGGGTCATGATGCAGAGGCAGGCCATGGCAAACCACCAAAGAACGTCTCTTGCCTTGAACACCCTAGTCAGCGGTCACTTGACAGCGGCAGCAGCAACAAATTGTCACAGACCAGAGTCCCCGATCCTTTCTCCCAGGGGGACCTTGTGCATCATTCCGGAGAGGGCCACCCAGCTGCGGAAAGCTGGGAGCCCCCCTGACCAGGACTGCCGCATTTCTCCCTTTCCAGCAGGACTGAGAGTCTTATATCCCTCCCCGGCTTACTTGCAAAGTTGCGAATAAACCTACCCTGGATCCGGGTGCAACTCCTCCCCCCCCCCCCCCGCCGCCCTTTCAGATCTGGTCCCTTTGGCCGTTCAAATTGCAACCCCCCCTCCACCCACACCCCGGAAGCAACTTTCTCCTTCCCCCCGGCGCTCCCCCCCCCCGGCGCTCCTTACTCGGCTTTTCCAGCAATGCAGCTCGCTCACTTTAACCCTTCCCGTGCTGCAGATTGCCTCCCAGCCCCCGCCCCGTGCAGAGTGACTCGGGAGCCGCCCCGTCCAGCTGCATTAGAGGGCGTCGCCGCTGTCTCGGGCTGAAGTCCCCGGCCCCTCCGGCGCCTCGTGGAGAGGGCGGGAGGGGGAGGAAAGCCTTCTTAGAAGGCTTAGAAGCGAGCGAGCTGCACTGGCTGGAGAGGCCGGGGAGGGGGGGGGGGGCTTTGCTCTTGCATCGTGGTTGGAGGGGCCAGGGAGGCTTCGGATCTGCAGCGGGAGGGGGGGAAAGGCCTGGCAGGCGGATCCCGGGCAGGTTTACTCGCAAGTAAGTCGTGGGGGGGAGGGGAACAAGCCTTTCAGTCTTGCTGGGAGGGAGAAGTGCTGCCATCCTGTGCTTTGCTCGAAGGGGAGTTTCAAGATGCAAGCAATTTGGGGGGGGGGGGGGAGGCGCGGTTAAAACTGTCTGTTACCAAAAAGATAGCCTGACCGCATGGCAGTCGCCATTAGAACGCAACAAAGACCCTCCCCCGCCGAGAGATCTCCCGTGATGGCGAGGGAGGGAGACACTCGCAGCAGCGGATCCTCTCCCGCATTTCTTGATTCCCTCCTCCGCTCCCGCCCCTTTGCGGGCTGTTTGCAGCCCCCGCCGGGACGGCGCCTGCTCGGGGGGCGTGAGCGGTCGACCTTCCTCGAAGGGTAGGCAAAGGCCGGGCCTCCCTGGCAGCTCCTCCTCCGGGCTTCCTCTCCTGTCCTCTTGCGGAGGCGCCCGCCCGGGAGCAGAGGGAGGCATGGGGGGGGGGGGGGGGCTGGGGGCGAGGCTGCGGCGGGGAGTGTCGCCCTGCCCCCCCCCGCCTCCCTCCTCTCCTCTCGAGGAGCGCAGGCTCGACGCCCCCTCCAGCCCCCCCTCTGCAAGTCGGCGCCCCAGCTGAGCAGGCGGGAGGGGGGGGGCGTGCATGGGCCACAAGGCACCTTCCGGGCTGACCCCCCGCGCCCACTGCTAGTTCCCCGTTTGCAGAAGCCGGGCTTGGACTCGGTGCAAAGTCCGGGAGGGGAAGGGGGGGGGGGACCGCTGGGTGCAACCAGAGGGGCTCCGCCGAAGGAAGGCGACCCCCGAGCGCCTTTCCAAGATGGAGGGTGGGCCAGGACGCTTGCTTCCTTGCTTGCTTTCTCTCTCTCTCCCCTCCCTCCCTCGAAGGGAAGGGGGGGGCGTTTCACTCTTCCTAGGGAAGTTTCTCCAGAAACATCATCCCGGCCCCGCAGCCACAGGGACAACACCTCCCTCCCCTTCTCCATGTGTTTCTCCACAAGGGCTGCCCTGACTAGGGACTTTTCCTCACTTCCCTGGTGAAGGCAGCTTGGATTGTCCCGAAAGATTGAGATGGGGAGCTGGGAGAACTTGGAGCTTTTGCCCCCTTATTGGACCGCGTGAGCTTGGAACTCTCAGAATCAGAGATCCATAGAGTCGGGAAAGACCTCCATGGTCATCCAGTCCAACCCCCTGCACAATGCGGAAGATTCACAATTGCCTCCCCCCACACCCCCAGTGACCCTATGCCCAAAAGATGCCAAAACACCTCCAGGATCTTAGGCCAAAACAGTTGCCTGGAGAAAAATGGCTTCCTGACCCCAAAGTGGCAATCCGCATTTCCCTGAGCATGTCAGAAAGGGCCACTGAGAACTTAACACTGAGGCAGCCCTTCCTGCCCTCCCTCTTATGATTTGCCTAATTTCCCAGAATCAGCATTACTGTCAGGTGGCCTTCCAGCCTCTGCTTGAAAACCTCCAAAGAAGGAGAGCCCACCACCTCTCGAGGAAGCCTGTTCCACTGAGGGACCGCTCTAACTGTCAGGAAGTTCCTCCTAATGTTTAGCCGAAAACTCTTCTGGTTTAATTTTAACCTGTTGGTTCTGGTCCAACCTTCTGCGACAACAGAAAACAACCCCTCACCATCCTCTATCTGACAGCCCTTCAAGTACTGGAAGATGGTGATCCTATCGCCTCTCAGTTGTCTCCTCTCCAGGCTAAACATACCCAGCCAGCTCCTTCAACTTTTCCTCATAAGAATTGGTCTCCAGATCCCTCACCATCTTTGTTGCTCTCCTGGGGACACGTCCCAGCTTGCCTACTTCCTTCTGAAACTGTGGTGCCCAAAAATGAACACAATACTCTAGGTGAGGTCTAACCAGAGCAGAGTCAAGCGATGCCATCACTTCACGTGACCTGGACACGACACTTCTGATCGAGCCCAAAGTCTCGTTTGCCTTTTTAGCAGCCGCATCACCCTGCTGACTCATGTTCAGGGTAGGGTCTACCAAGACCCCTGGATCCTTTTCGCACGCAGTGCTGCCATCCTATAAGCCTCCCCCATCCTATAATTATGCATTTGGTTTTCCCTACCTAAATACAGAACTTTACACTTATCCCCATTGAAATTCATTCTATTTGTTTTAGCCCAGTTTTCCAGCCTGTTAAGATCATCCGGTATCCTGACTCTGTCTTCTACCGCATTTGCTACCCCTCCCAATTTAGTGTCATCTTCAAATTTAATAAGCATTCCCTCTATCCCTTCATCGAAATCACCGATAAAGATGTCGAACAAAACAGGTCCTTTTCAGGACAGATCCTTGAGGCACTCCAACTTGTCACTCCTCTCCGGGAGGATGAGGAACCATTCAGAGGCACAAGGGAACTCCTGCCTGCCCTGGAATCAGCCACAGCCCCATCCCGAGACCCAGATGCCTTCCCAGTGTGGGGCTGGGGCTGCCAGCTGTTGTCCAAAGCCCACCCAGCAAAGGGGAAGAAAACCTTTAAAAGGGGCAGACATCAATGCCACCAAAAGCAATCGGAAACTCCACCAATGCCCCTGATTGGGCACTAATACATTTGGAAAATTCAGCCCCGAATTCTTTTTCAGAAATAATATGGCAAGATAAAAAAGAGCGACACTTTTCAGTTTATGAGCATCCTTTTTTTTAGCAGCACCCTTAGAAGTCTGGGATACGGCAAGAAAAACCCTTTTACCCCCTTACTCGAGACTTATGACATTCTCAGGCCAGCAATGGTACCGGCCAGGCTTAACAAACAAGGATTACAAATTTATAGAGGCAGGCGAAAGTGGCAAAGTTATTAGATCTTATAAAAACCTCCATAATTATAAGCAAAATGGACGTAGAAGTCAACTTGGGGTTTAGTATATCTTGGTTATCAATATAATCAAATATATCACATGTGTACCACTAATTCACCTGGAAACACTGCTAAAGCAGCCAATTACCTGTTTTGAAATGTTATTAAAATCTGTAGATGTTAGCAAAAAAGGAAATATATCAAAATTAGTTCAAATGTTATGACAACAGGAGGAAACCACTAGTCTGACGTATCAGTCTAGATGGAACAAAATATTAAATAAAAATATTGACCAAGTATCATGGGAAAGAGTATGGCCACTCTTTTGAACTTACTACTTCTCCTGTAAACCTTAGATTGCAGGCGTTCAAGGTAATGACGCTAGGGTATCCGACTCCTGAACAACTTTCCCATATTACACACTCTAATCCCACTTGTTGGAGGCAATGTAATAATAAAGGGACGTATTTACATTGTTGGATGTATTGCCCCGTTGTTGAGACCTTTTGGGAACAAGTATTAAAAGAGATTTCAAATCTTACTGAGGTTGTTACACCATTTCAACCTGAAGCCTTATTGTTAAATGATAGACAAGATTTACACTTAGGATATACTGATACAATTTGTATAGCTTTTTTAATTTACGCAGCTAGAAATACCGTAGCCTCTTCTTTGAAGTCTGTGAAACCGTTGTGTTTAAAGGTTAGGTATAAGGAGCTGTGGTATATTTATTTAATGGAAAATATCATATGGTTTGTAAAAACTGAAAATATACAAAAAAGTGAATTATTTATAGCCATTTGGCTACCTATTTTAGAACATTTAAAAAGAAAAGGAGTTAGGTTTTGCAAATATGTTATAATTTTATACGTGAATATATAAGGTTAAAGTTCTTACCTTTGTATGATTAGCTAATTTACTTCTTGTATTATCATTGATGTATTTTTTCTTATTGGTATTTTTGTATAGTATATGATAATAAAAAGTGTTTAAACAAAAAAAAGGAAACTCCACCAATCACAGCAGGAGGCAACTCCCCTCTGACAGGCAGAGGGGGGCGGAGCATGCTGATGTGGCCACACCCCCTGGTATCAGCCTCCCACAGACACAAGGCCAGGAGGGAGAAATGGGACACTGGCCTCCATCGTGGTGAGGGTCATGGACTGAGCCACAGGACCCCTGGAGTAAACAGAGCAAGGAGATACGGATACAGGTTTGAGTTTGAGTTTCCACCTGCCGCAGTGTTTTGCCAAGCAGATGCACAGGGACGGAACACGGCTGTTCCAACTGCATCACCCTGCCCCATAACTCCACAACTCACTTGGCAGAGGCAGTCATATCACAGATGCCAAATTCTCCCTCCTGCACTGGGGTTTGGGTGGGAAGAAGGGCATCCTTTTGCCATGCGAGAGAGGCACAGACCCCTGGGAAACACAAGAGGGAGAACCCCAAGGGCGCAGTCCCAGGAGGCGTGGGCTCAGGCCTTGCTAAGGGGGGGGGTGCCAGGAAGAATACAGAATTCATCGTTTGGTGGTTACAAATTACAACTGACCTCCAGACTACAGAGATGAGTTTGTGTTCAGCAAATGGCTGCTTTGGAGGGTGGACTCTAGGCCATTATGCCCTCCCCTCCCCAGACTCCAGCCCCAAATTTCCAGGAATATCCCAACCTGGAGTTGGCAACCTTGTGCATTCAGCAGACTTTGTTGCCTCCTCCGGCTCCTCTTCATCCCAGCAGCCCTTGGGTGGGCACATCTCCTGACTCACCTAGTTGCCACCCAAAGGTGTTCAAGGGCTGAGCTCAGGCTTGTTCCTCAAGGGAGGCCGGACTCGGGAAAACGGCCCTTCTGTCCGAGTGAGTCTGAATACGGGGCCAGGAGGAAACTGTGGTTCTTCTCTGGGTGAAAGCCTTGTTATATCTGCCCTGCTTCTTCAAGGGGAAAGAAGTTTACTTGGGTTGGTTCCCCTTGGAAGAAGAAAGCCCTGGAGGTTTCCGGGAGAGCCAGTTTGATGTAGTGGTTAATCGCACGGACTCTAATCTGGGAGAACCGGGTTTGATTCCCCACTTCTCCACTCGCACCTGGCTGGATGACCTTGGGCAAGCCATAGCTCTGTACCAGCTGTTCTCTCAAGGACAGCTTGGGAAAGAGCTCTCTCAGCCCCACCTATCTCACAGGGTGTCTGTTTTGGGGAGGGGAAGGTAAAAGAAGTTTGTAAGCCGCTCTGAGACTCCAAGTGAGTGAAGGGCGGGGTATAAATCCAATCTCTTCTCTTCATCTTCCAGTGTCTTGGTACTCTTAGCTTTCGTGACAGATATCCTGGCAGAGCTGAGCAAGGGCAGAAGGCAGAGGAATTTCCCCACAGGAGCAGGTTCGCTGCCCCACATCAGAGGCCACTGTGTGACACAGAGAGTGTTGGACTGGATGGGCCATTGGCCCGATCCAACATTGGCTTCTCTTATGTTCTTATGTTCATTCTGTATTATTTTCCTTGCTTTGTATCTCCCGGTCTTTCTCCTTCCCTTGGGTTTGTGATGCTTCCATGAGCACTTCCATGAGTGTTGTTTTCCATGTGACTCTCTGTGTCTCTCCCCCCCTCCCAGACAGAAGCCTCTCTTCATAGCCAAGTGACTGAAGGCATCTTTACACAGTCAGAGGTGGCCCAAGAGAAAAAGAAAGAGATGGAAGAGCAGAACCCAGAAGGACCTGGAACTGCCAGGACAGCAAGGAAAGGCCCCCGATTCACCAAGGCTGGGAGTGGTGTTGAATTCTGGGATTTCCCAGGGCCAGAGATCCATTCTCAGCTCACTGATATCTCAGATGTACATCGCCGACGCTTCCAGCAGTTCCGCTACCATGAAACCACTGGGCCCCGAGAGGTTTGCAGCCAGCTCCATGGACTTTGCAGCCACTGGCTGAAGCCGGAGAGGCACCCCAAGAAGCAGATCCTGGACCTGGTGATCCTGGAGCAGTTCCTGACTCTCCTGCCCCAGGAAATGCAGGGCTGGGTCAGAGGATGTGGGCCGGAGACCAGTTCTCAGGCGGTGGCCCTGGCCGAAGGTTTCCTCCTGAGTCAGGCAGAGGAGAAGAGGCTGGCAGGACAGGTGAGGGGATTCCCTCCAGGTGTGTCCAATTCATGCAACAATATCTGGCTTTATCCTGAAGTGTCCCTGGGAGATATTTTTCCAAGTGTTAATCATCCAAGTGGGAGATTTAAAGGCCTCCTTCAACATCCTCTTGTACCAGAGAATTTCTGATCCCTCTAGATAACTCACCAGGTCTGCTGAGGGAAGGGTGCAGAGTCTGGGAGTGGGGCAGGATCCATTCCTTGGTCTCTTTCCCATTCCATCTCTCACCCCTCTCCCTTACTGTAGTTTCAGATGTGGGCACCATCTGTGAAGAAAGAAGCTACAGTCCCTGAGGCGGAAGGAGCTTCCTGGGAGCAAGGGCAGAGTTTGCAGGCCGTGGAGTGTGCCCAAGATGCCCTCTCCTGTGGTAAGGACTCATCGTGCCTGGATATGATTGGGGCACCCAGTGAATTTGATGGGTAGAGAGTTCAGTTCAGGAAAGAAAATATTTCTTCACAGAACACAGTTAATTTGCAGCACTCAATATTCACTAAATGTGATGCCTCTAAAAGGAGATTAGGTAGATTCATGGATGGCAGTTCCTCCCATTTATTAGAATAATCACATCCCACCTTCCTTCCATAAGAGGAACTGAAGGTGGCTCAAAAGAGAAAAGGTCGACAAACCTGGGCAGAGCCATTCAGCCTGGTGACTAAAGGGAGCCTCCACCTTCTGGGGCAGCAGAGCCCTGAAAACCATTTCCCGGGGGCCAATAATCGTGGGAAAATTTGGCTTCTCTGCCTGTCCTTAAAACGGCATCTGGCAGGCCGCTGGGGGAAACAGGCTGCTGGAGTAGGGATGGCAGGCCATGGATGGCCCGGCAACTCCAAATGCTTCCAGGAGGGGATTTGGGAGGGGCTTGAGGCAGATGTGGTGTCATGTTGATGTTGCATCTGCCTGAAAACCGTGGTGGTGAAGTTCATATGCCATGAGGCACTCTGGAAACACATTCATAGGGCCCTCTATTCTCCAGGGGAGCCCAAGTCACGTCTCGGCCGAAGGTGATGGCAGTGTGTCCTGTGACATCGTATCCACCCCACTCTTTCCCTCCCCCCCCCCCCAGGCCAGACACAGGTCTCATAGCCTCATAGAGTTGGAAGGGGTCCTGCAGGCCATCTAGTCCAACCCCCCCTGCTCAGTGCAGGATCAGCCTAGAGAGCATCCCTGACAAGTGTTTGTCCAGCCACCTACCTCCCAGGGTGTCTGTTGTGGGGAGGGGAAGGGAAAGGAGTTTGTAAGCCGCTCTGAGACTCTTAAGTGAGTGAAGGGCGGGATATAAATCCAATCTCTTCTTCTTCTTCTACTTACCACCTCCCCAGGCAGCTGATTCCAGTGTTGCACAACTCTTTCTGTAAAACAGCTTTTCCTAAGATCCAGCCGGTGCCTTCCCGCCCTTAATTTAAACCCATTCTTGCGAGTCCTCTCCTCTGCCGCCAACAGGAACAGCTCCCTGCCCTCCTCTAAGTGACAGCCGTTGAAATACTTCAAAAAAGCAATCATGTCCCCCCTCAACCTCCTCTCCTTCAGACTAAACATTCCCAGGTCCCTCAGCTCTTCCTCCTGGCGCTTCTTGGTCTCCAGGCCCCCAATCGTCCTTGTCGCTCTCCCCTGCACCCGCTCCATTCTGTCCACGTCCTTCCTGAAGTGAGGCCTCCAGAACTGCACACAAGACTCCAGGTGCAGCCTGACCAATGCCGTGTATAGCGGGACTATGACATCTTGTGATTTGGATGTTATGCCTCTGCTGACACACCCCAAGATCACACTGGCTGCTCATATCTAACTTATGGTCCCCCCTTACCCCAAGATCTTCTTCAAACACACTGCTACTCAGAAGTGTACCCCCCATCCAGTATGCGTGTTCCTCATTTTTGTTACCCAGATGTAGAACTCAGCACCTCTCCTTGTTAAATTGCATCTTGTTCACATCCGCCCACTTTTCCAGTGTGTTCAGGTCTTGCTGAATTCTAACTTTTATCTACTGGTATGCTCACTACTCCTCCCAGTCTGGTGTCAAAATATGGAAGAGTACCGGTCCCAGAACCGAGCCCTGTGGCAGCCCCCTGGACACCTCCCGCCATTCAGGTGAAATGCTACCGACAATTACTCCCTGAGTGCGGTTCTCCAACCAGTTCCCTATCCATCTAACTATCCTAGAGTCCCATCCACAGTCCTCTAGTTTACCCATCCGAACATTATGGGGGACCCTGCCAAATGCTTTCCTGAAATCCAGGTAAACAACATTAACAGCATTCCCTTGATCCAGGAAGCTCGTCACTCGATCAAAGAAGGAAATGAAGTTGGCCTGGCAGGACTTGTTGGAGACAAATCTGTGCTGACTTCCCCGGATCACCAAGTTACCCTTTAGATGCTTGTGGATTGATCCCTTTAAAACCTGCTCCGGCATCTTCCCTGGAACAAAGTTCAGACTGAGTAGCTGACAGACCCCTGGGCAATTTACTCTCAACCACACTCTCCTGGGCTGTGAGATGCTTCACTGAGATAGAATCACGTTCCAGGCATTAACAATACTGTGTCGGTTCTGAGGATTTGGGCGGGTACAGACAAAGATATATATGATTCAGAAGTAACCCCTGCTAAAGCTTTCTCATACCTGACTTCAGACTGCCCAGCTCCAGTGGTCCTAGCCCCATTTCTCATGGGGAATATATGGCTCCATTATCTACTGAGCAAGCTGGCACCAAAAGCTTCAAGGACATTCTCTGTGAGCCAGAGAAAGGTTTCGTCTTCAGAATAGTTACGCTTCTAAGACAGAGCAGTCACACACTCCGCACTCACTCCCCCCCCCCTGAAAAATTCCCCTTCCCTCAGCATCTGTGGCAAACTAAGTGAAGCAAGGGTTAACACTGGCCTGTAGTTTCCTGGGTAATCCCTTCTCCATTTTTTGAAAACTGGGATAACATCTGCCCTTCTCCAGTCTTGCGGCCTCGAAGAGGTCTGGAAGATGATGGGCAAAGGCTCTGCAAGCTCTCCCTAGAAAGTTCTTTGAGCACTCCTGGGTGCATCCCATCCAGCGCTGGGGATTTGTACTCATTCAGTGCAGCCAGGTGGTTCTCAGCTACCTCTCTGTCCCTGTCAACCAGCAGCCCAGATGCTGTGACTTGCCTAGATGAGTCTCTTCTCTTCTTCATGGAAAAAAACTGAGGCAAAATACGCATATTAAGCCTTTCTGCTTTCTCTCTGTCCTCTGCCAGAGTTTCTCAATTTCCACCCAACTGTGGGCCCATCGTCTCTCTTTGTCTTCGGTTTGTTCCTCACATATCTGAAGAAGATTTTCTTGCAGTGTTTCCCTTAGCACCTCACACAGTTCTCTGTTCATCCACATTGGCTTCTTGGATCCCCTTCCATGTTTCCTTCTTATTGGAATAGTGGCAGCTTGAGCTTGCAAGACCTCTTGTTTTCAAAGAGCCCACCCTTCACTTGATTCTTTCCCTTCCAGTCTTGCCCATGGAATGATTCTCATTATGCCTCTGGGTTTATTAAAGTTTGCCTTACTGAAATCTAGCTTACATGTGTGGTTATGAACTTCCTTGGTCCCCCACAGCAAAAGGAATTTGAGGAGGACATGGTCACTTCCCCCTAAGGTCCCCACCACTTTCACCCCATCTACCATCTCTTGCCTGTTGGTCAATATGAAGTCAAGTATGGCCGAGCCCCTCGTAGCTTCCTTCACCATTTGATGAAGAAAGTTGTTGTCCAGACAGGTCAGGAACATGAGTGACTGTGGACGCTTTTTGCAGACTGTGTCTCCCGGCACACACCAGGGAAGCTGAAGTCACCCATAACTACCAGGTCATGTTGTTTGGATACCCTATCAAGCTGTTCCAAGAGGGCAGCATCCACCTCCTCATCCTGGTCAGGAGGTCTGTGGCAGACTCCAGCCACAATACTGTTTGTCCTTCCTTCCCTTATCCACACCCAGATACTTTCCACTGGGCTCTCCCCCTCCCCCCCCAGGATCTCCTGACAGACAAACCCTCTCCTCACATACGGCGCCACTCCGCCTCCTCTTCGACCCTTTTGGTTTTCCTTGAACAACTCGTATCCATCCACTATTGCATTTCAGTCCCAGGAATCATCCCACCAAGTCTCTGTAACACCTACTGTATCGTACCCCTCTTTCTGCATTAGAAGCTCAAGCTCTTCCTTCTTATTGCCCAAGCTTTGGGCATTCGTACATCGTACACCTGAAGCCCCGTACCTTTGGCTCCATTAGACCCGGCCCTCCTAGGTGGGCCTCTGATGTTTGCTCTCCTTTATTGAAATCTCTGTATTGGTCATCTCCTTCCGTTTGTGGTGTCAGTAGTGGTTAAGTGCGCGGACTCTAATCTGGGAGAACCAGGTTTGATTCCCCACTCCTCCACTTGCACCTGGCTGGATGACCTTGGGCAAGCCATAGTTCTGTACCAGCTGTTCTCTCAAGGACAGTTGTCTCAGAGCTCTCTCAGCCCCACCTACCTCACAGGGTGCCTGTTGTGGGGAGGGGAAGGGAAAGGAGTTTGTAAGCTGCTCCTCTGAGACTCCAAGTGAGTGAAGGGCGGGATATAAATCCAATCTCTTCTTCTTCAGTTTAAAGCCCTCCTGATGAATCTCTCCAGGTTTCTGCCAAACACATTCTTCCCCAACCTTGATTGTGTGCTAGTAAGTTGCCTTGCAGAAAACATAGCCTGTGGTCCCAGACTCCAAATCGCTCCTGCCAGCACCACCAATGCAGCCAGTGGTTCACCTCCATTATCGTCTGTTCCTGTCGTATTCCCCTTCCGATGCCAGAAAGGGTGGAAGAGAACACCCCCTCTGCTCCCATTCCCTTCAGCTTCCTCCCAAGAGCTTCATAGTCAGCCTTAATGGTGTTCACGGCCATGTGGTTAGTTCCCACATGGACCACCACAATTGGGTAATGCTCTGAAGGTTTGAGGAGTTTAGGGATCCGCTCTGTCATATCTTTAATTTTCGCCCCTGGCAAGCAACACACCTCTCGGGCCAGGGGGGTCAGGCCTGGGCACGTGACGTTCCATCCCCCTCAGCAGGGAGCCACCTACGACCAACACCTTCCTTTTCCTTCCTGTGCCCTTACTTTGCATCTCCTGGTCCTTCTTCCCTTGGGTTTGTGATGCTTCCATGAGCACCGATTCCATCTCTGCCTCCATCGCAAGGGCCTGGAATCGATTCTTTAGTTCTAATGGCACGGAATTCTGTCTTGACGCCTGTGGGGTCTTGCTGTAGCGCTCTGAGGAGTCTTATTAAGGCAGAACCACACCCTTGCCGCTTTGACTGGTTTCTTCTTCCCTATGGAGGACGTCAAGGCTTCTGTTAATGAACTCCTCCCCTTCCTTGATCTCATGGAGAGTAGTAATCGTTTCCTCCAGGCTCTGAACCTTCTCCTCTAAGAGTCCTGTCAACTTGCACTTCTGACACATGTAGTCCGTCTTGTCCACAAGGAGGAAGACGAACATGGCACGATCCCCACAGGTGACTGGAAATGGTCCGTGAGCATTAATTATCACTTCCCCAAGTGGATTCTCACCCTGAAACTTAGAGAACTGACCAAAGGGCTACCTGAGCCTAAAGGGGAAACAAGCACAACCATGTACAATTTTCTTAACTACTTATGGGGTCCCCAGGCCTGGTCTTCAGGCTGAGAGCCCTTTAGCTATCGCCCTCCTGCTTGTGCCTGTGGCCAGGAGGAGCCTTATACAATTAAAGGCTAATCCAGCAGAGGGCGGGGCCAAGCAGTCAGCTGCAGGCAAAACTGCTGAAGGCTGCAATCAGTTACATCCAGGCAAAAGAGACAAACAGAACCCACGCTTCCTCAAACAGGCACCACTCTCCAACAGGCTATGCACACCCACACAGAAGTCTGAAATACATTGGCAGCATTTATAACCCCTGAAGCTCATATGTACCGGTGCTTCTCTTCTGCCTTTCCCAGAATTCATTAAAAAGTGTTTAGAAAAATTGGTTGAGTGTTCACAGGGCAAGGTTTCACAACCCTGGGAGGGGCGTGTGTGAAGCAGGGGACAAACAAATAAACACCCTTCCTTTCTCCTTTGTCTCAGTAACAGGCAGTGAAGAGATGCTTTTGAGCCAACATCTTTTCAGAGGTGTGGAAAGGGCTGCTGCCCCTCCAGTGCCGGTAGGAGACATGAGCCTGGGAGGGGGGGGGAGCCTGGGTCCCTCCTCCTTTCTCAGGGGGGCTTCTGCTCCTGCAGTTTCTACAAGGTGTTGGGGTGAGAGATCCTCTTAGCACCGTTCCCTTTACCCATCCCAAGCCATACATCTTGTACCTTCCCAGACTACTCCCTTCCAGGGTGCAATCGCTGCCTGGCGTGATCTCTGACGAGGGAATCTGCTTTTTCCTTCAGGGTCCCTATTCCTTTGAGGAAGTGTCCATCGATTTCACTGAGGCAGAATGGGCCCTGCTGGATCCGGGACAAAGAGCTCTGTACAGGGAAGTCATGCTGGAGAACTATGAGAACGTGGCCTTTCTGGGTAAGGATCTCTCCTTGGTGCCAAAGATCCAAATTGCAGCCTTTGGGATGAGGCATGAATCAAAATATTGAATAGCAATACAGCATTTTGAGACCTTTCCCGCTTCTTCGGGAGGGGCTGTGGCTCTCTGGCAGGGCATCTGCTTGGCATGCAGAAGGTCCCAGGTTCGATCCCCAGCATATGCAATTAAAAGGATTGGGTAGGAGGTGATGTGAAAGACCTCTGCCTGACACCCTGGAGAACCACCAGTGGACTGAATAGAGAAGAGTGACTTCAGTGGCCCAAGGGTCTGATTCAGCATAAGTCAGTTTCCTGTGTTGTTCACGTGTGTGCTTGCCCAGGGGCAACTGAAGCTACTGTGCCTGTGATCTGGAAATGATCCTATCAAGATCCAAAGCCTGGGTCTCCCTGGGTCACTACTCTTTGTACCTGAGAGCAGCACCCAGTTCAGTGCATTCATGAGGAGCGTGCACACAAGTAAAGCAGACCCCTTTTATATATACAATACCTGTAAACAGCACCTTTTCTGCAACTCAGCAACCGAAAAACAAGAAATGCTAACTCTTCTATCTAATACATGAAATACCTGGCATTAGATGGAACCGCTTGTTGCAGCATAGGTATTCCAGCTGTAGCCTAAGTTACTCTACAGAAAACTATTCATCATGATGAAGCAAGAAAATATCATGATGAAGCAAGTGCAGTAGCTTGGCATGAGCCTAAAGTTAGCATGGGTTCCCTCTGCTCTAGACCCGTATTATACTTTCTGCCTCTCTAGGGTCAGGTGGTCCTAATGACCCAGTCAGAGGTCCTACTTGATGGAATTTTCTCTGCCCTTGGAAAAGATAAGGATGTAAGCTGCAGGAAGACTCAAATACCGAACATCCGCATATCGGACCAGACCACTTAATAATCACCTTAACCCCTTGGAGGAACTAGGATGCTTTGCCTCACAGATCCATTCCCTTTATACTGGTTGGGATTGACAGCTTTAATCTTGACCATGGTTCCTTCCTTTCAGAAGAATTTTCACTCTTGAATTTCTTTTCTTCTCCATATAAGAATTATTCTCTCCCTCCCTCCTTCTCCCTCTCTTGGGAAAGGGCAAGGAATAGCCATGGGGGATTTCTGATTCACTTCTGAGCAACATTTGATTTGGTGCAATCATAGAGCCTGCTGGGTAAGGAGGGAGGGAGGCCTTCTGGGGGCCTGAAATGTGGAGGCTCAGAAGCTCCTTCTTGGGAACAGCTCAGCTGTGGCTCTGGGTAGGGGTTGCTGTATCCTTAATTATTAGATATTCTTTGGAAAGGTGCGGAGCATTGGTTAAGCTCAGCAAAGCTTTTTGAGAGCAAAGGGCTGTCATCCCTTTCCTACTACAGTCACATAGATGCCTTTGGACCTTACAAGCCATTCCAGGTGCTAACCGGATCTCTCTCTTTATTCCACCAGAGGATGATCAGAAATATGAGGAGGCTGAAGAACTTCATCAGGAAAGGCCAGATAGAGTTAAAAATGAAGACCTGAAAGAAAACATCAGGAATCGAGGCAGACTTGAGAGAAAGAAAGGTGGCCATATGGTTGAGAAGAGAGATGGAAGAAAGTGTAATGTACATTTTCCAAAGCAGAGGATAAGGAAGGCAAGTAAAGCCATGCCGTGTAGAAAGTACTTCAGAAATAGATCACAGCTCCTTGTGCACCAAAGTATACACAGAGGGGAGAAGTTTTCTGATTCCTTATTGTGTGGAAAGAGATTCATTCACAACGGCCATCTTCAAGAACACGGAAGAACACCCAGAGGGGAGAAACATTTTCAACGCTCAGAGAGTGGAAAGAGATTCAGTCAGAGTGGCAATCTTCAAGATCATCAGAGAACCCACACAATAAAGAAACTTTTTGAATGTTCAGAGTGTGGAAAGAGATTTGCTCAGAGTGGCGGTCTTCAACGGCATCAGGGAACCCACACAGGGGAGAAACCTTTTGAATGCTCAGAGTGTGGAAAGAGATTCAGTCGGAGAAGCACTCTTCAAGGGCACCAAAGAATCCACACAGGGGAGAAACCTTTTGAATGCTCAGAGTGTGGAAAGAGATTCAGATACAGGGGCACTCTTCAACTGCACCAAAGAACCCACACAGGGGAGAAACCTTTGGAATGCGCAGAGTGTGGAAAGAGATTCAGTCACAGTGCTACTCTTCATCAGCATCAAAGAACCCACACAGGTGAGAAACCTTTTGAATGCTCAGAGTGTGGAAAGACATTCAGTAGCAGTAGCAGTCTTCAGCTGCATCAAAGAACCCACACAGGGGAGAAACCTTTTGAATGCTCAGAATGTGGAAAGAGATTCAGTCACAGTGGCGCCCTTCAAGGGCACCAAAGAATCCACACAGGGGAGAAACCTTTTGAATGCTTAGAGTGTGGAAAGAGATTCAGTCACAGTGGCGCTCTTCAAGGGCACCAAAGAATCCACACAGGGGAGAAACCTTTTGAATGCTCAGAGTGTGGAAAGAGATTTACTCAGAGTGGCAGTCTTCAAGTGCACCGAAGAACCCACACAGGGGAGAAACCTTTTGAATGCTCAGAGTGTGGAAAGAGATTCAGTCACAGTGCCACTCTTCAACAGCATCAGAGAACCCACACAGGGAAGAAACCTTTTGAATGCTCAGAGTGTGGAAAGAGATTCAGTCGGAGTGGCACTCTTCAAAGGCACCAAAGAATCCACACAGGGGAGAAACCTTTTGAATGCTCAAATTGTGGAAAGAGATTCAGTTACAGTGGCACTCTTCAACTGCACCAAAGAACCCACACAGGGGAGAAACCTTTGGAATGCGCAGAGTGTGGAAAGAGATTCAGTCACAGTGGCACTCTTCAAAAGCATCAGAGAACTCACACAGGGGAGAAACCTTTTGGATGCTCAGTGTGTGGAAAGAGATTCAGTCAGAGTGGCACTTTTCAGTGGCATCAGAGAACGCACACAGGGGAGAAACCTTTTGAATGCTCACAGTGTGGAAAGAGATTCAGTCGGAGTGGCAATCTTCAATTGCATCGGAGAAGCCACACAGGGGAGAAACCTTTTGAATGCTCAGAGTGTGGAAGGAGATTCAGTCAGAGTTGCAATCTTCAACTGCACCAAAGAACCCACACAGGGGAGAAACCTTTTGAATGCACAGAGTGTGGAAAGAGATTCAGTAGGAGTAGCTATCTTCAAGAGCATCAGAAAACCCACACAGGGGAGAAACCTTTTGAATGCTCAGAGTGTGGAAAGAGATTCAGTCAGAGTGGCACTCTTCAACAGCATCAGAGAACCCACACAGGAGAGAAACCTTTTGAATGCTCAGAGTGTGGAAAGAGATTCAGTCGGAGTGGCGCTCTTCAAGTGCACCAAAGAACCCACACAGGGGAAAAACCTTTTGAATGCTCAGAGTGTGGAAAGAGATTCAGTGACAGTGGCGCTCTTCAAGGGCACCAAAGAATCCACACAGGGGAGAAACCTTTTGAATGTTCAGAGTGTGGAAAGAGATTCAGTCACAGTGGCGCTCTTCAAGGGCACCAAAGAATCCACACAGGGGAGAAACCTTTTGAATGCTCAGAGTGTGGAAGGAGATTCAGTCAGAGTTGCAATCTTCAACAGCATCTGAGAATCCACACTAGGGAGAAACCTTTTGAATGCGCAGAGTGTAGAAAGAGATTCAGTCACAGTGGCGGCCTGCAACAGCATCAGAGAACCCACACAGGGGAGAAACCTTTTGAATGCTCAGAGTGTGGAAAGAGATTCAGTCGGAGTGGCACTCTTCAACTCCACCAAAGAACCCACACAGGGGAGAAACCTTTTGAATGTTCAGAGTGTGGAAAGAGATTCAGTACAAGTGGCGATCTTCAAGTGCACCAAAGAACCCACACAGGGGAGAAACCTTTTGAATGTGCAGAGTGCGGAAAGAGATTCAGTTGCAGTGGCACTCTTAAACTGCACCAAAGAACCCACACAGGGGAGAAACCTTTTGAATGTTCAGAGTGTGGAAAGAGATTCAGTCACAGTGGCAATCTTAAACTGCATCAAAGAACCCACACAGGGGAGAAACCCTTTGAATGCTCCGAGTGTGGAAAGAGATTCAGTACGATTTTCACTCTTCATCAGCATCAGAGAACCCACACAGGGGTGAAACCTTTTGAATGCTCAGAGTGTAGAAAGAGATTCAGTAAAAGTGATGATCTTAAACGGCACCAAAGAACCCACACAGGGGAGAAACCTTTTGAATGTTTGGTTTGTGGAAAGAGATTCAGTGAGAGGGGGAATCTTCACAAGCATCAAAAAGCCCACACAGGAGAAACCTTTTAAATGCTCAGAGTGTGGAAAGAGATTCAGAGTTGCAATCTTTAACAGCATCAAAGAAGCCATACAGGATAGAAACCTTTTGAATGCTTAGCGTGTGTTAAGACATTTAGTGAGAGTGGCAGTCTCTAACAGCATCAGCTAACCCACATGGGGGGGGGGGAAAGCCTTTTGTACCCTTAGGAGGTGGTGTGCTCCCCTTTGGAAGTTTTTAAACAGAGGCTAGATGGTCATCTGACAGCAATGCTTAGGCAGATCATGAGAAGGAGAGCAAAAAGGGCTGCATGAATGCTTAGTTCTTGTGCCCCTTCCTTACATGCTTGGGAAATGCTGGTCACCGCTTTGGGACAGGAAGCAATTTTTACCTTTGCTGGTTTGGCCAGGGATCTTGGAGGGTTTTTTGCCATCTTCTGGGAATGGAGCAGGGGTCAGTGGCTGTGCGTTTGGGGGAGATAGTTGTGAATTTCCTGCCTTGTGCAGGGGATTGGACTAGATGATTCTGGAGGTACCCTCCAACACTATGACTCTATTCTGTGATTCTGTAATCCCAGACAGGCTTTGAGCAGGACCAAGGGCAAACAGCCTGATTCTGTGAGCCCTATGATAGAGAAGAAACCATTCCTGTCTCCCCAGGGTTCACGCTCCCCCCCCCACTAGAGCAGGCTTTGTTGTGGCTCTTCCCCCCACACACACATGCAGATAGTGCAGAGAAGGCATCAAGGGTTTCTTTCCATTGCTGCCAAGAAGGGTGAAAAAGACAAATGGTGGGAAACCGGGTTTTTTTTTTTGCCACACATAGAATTTCTGTTGCAGTTCCCAGAGTCACTCTCCAGGTTTGCTTCAGAGCACAATTTGAGATCCTGCAGTTAAGAACATAAGAAGAGTTCTGCTGAATCATACCAATGGTCCATCCAGTCCAGCATCCCATACTACTCAGTAGCCAACCAGGTCCTCTGGAGGGCCAAGAACAGTGAACAGAGGCTGAGGGCTCCACTGATAAGAACATTAAAAGAGTCCTGCTGGATCAGACCAGTGAGGGTCCATCCAGTCCTGCATCCTGTCTCACACAGTGGCCAACCAGTTCCTCGGAAGGGCCTACAACAGGGCAGAGATACCAAGAACTTCCCATGATGTTGCCTCCTGGCTCTGGGATTCAGAGGATTAGTGTCTCCGAAGGTGGAGGTTCCCCTCAGCCACCATGGCTAGTAGCCATTGATGGACCTATCCTCCACAAATCTATCTCATCCCCTTTTAAAGTTGCTTATTCCTGTAGCCATCACTATATCACCTGCCAGCAAACTCCACATTTGAATCACTCTCTGTGGAAAGTAGTCTTTCCTTTTTTCCGTCTTGAACCTACTGCCCATCACCTTCATTGGATGCCCTCGAGTTCTAGTGTTTTGGGAGAGGAAGGAAAAGTTCTCTTTGGGAGCAAACCTAAACAGGCCTACTTTGGAAGTCAGTCCCGTTTTATTCCTTGAGGCTTACTCTCAGGAAAGTGTGCTTGAGATTGCAGCCTTTGTCAACTCCACCCTACGCCTAATTTTATGAACCTCTACCATGCCTCTCCCCTTAGTTGTCTCTTTTCTAAACTGAAAAGTCTTAGAGTCTACACTCATTCCTACAAGGGAAGGTGCTCCAGACCCCTCATCATCTTGGTTGCCCTCCTTGATAGTTTGTTTTCCTGCTCTGCAGTGGCCTTTTTCAGATACGGTGATCAAGGAAGACTCTGGAATCTTTGGCCCAACCTCTCCCTCTCCCAGTCATTCTTTATAATGGTACAGCCCCCTCCCCTCCTAACCATGTTTCCTCCCAAGACTAGCCACATCCATCCCTGGGCGTTGAGTCCCTAACTCTGCCAGAAGCCACCCCGCTTGCCTCCAACAGATGCCAAGACCCCCCAGCCTGATCCACATATTGAGGAGAGATCAGGAGCTGGGAAGGCCCTGAGGTGCTCAAACTGGACTGCCTGCCTCAGGAAGGCCGGTGGGAGATTGCAGCCCTGATCTGGGAAACAATCAATGTTCCTTTGAATAATGGAAGAACTCCCTGCATGTAGAAAACTAGCACCGCAGGGACAAAGTTTCTGCCCACTGTCTCTTCTTGTGTGAATCAGGTCAGAGGCACATGTCTTCAAGGCCTTGTCTCCATTCTTCTGTCCAAGAACTGGCACAGCTGACCCTGAAAAGATATTGTAAGTCTCATGCATACCCTCTGGTAGCCTTGGAGGGAAGCCCTCCCCCTTCCAGTTTGGTGTAGTGATTAAGTGCGTGGAGATCTGGGAGAACTGGGTTTGATTCCCCACTGCTCCACCTGGGTTTGATTCCCCACCTGCTGGGTGACCTTGGGTAAGCCATAGTTCTGGCACAGCTGTCCTTGAAAAAGAGCAGTTTCTCAGCCCCACCTACCTCCCAGGGTGTCTTTTGTGGGAGGGGAAGGAAAAGGGAAAGTAAGCCGTGAAGGGCGGGGTATAAATCCAATCTTGTCTTCTCTTCTTCCACACACCCAGGGGAGTCACAAAGCTGCCTACTCACAGGCAGACCCCTGCCCCATTTCTTCCTCCTCCCTCAGCCCCTTTCAGCTCCCCAAATCCTTCCCAGGCATTCAAGCAGAAAAAGCCTGGGGAAATTCCAGCGAGGCTTCTGCACGGGAGGAAGCCGGAAATGGTTCCCCCCCCCCCCCGTGCCTCTCTAGGATGGAGGACTCTCTTGCTTTGTCCCTTGGAGAGGACCTCAGTGGTTCAAAAGCAACCCTGGAATGTCCCATGACATCAAATCAGAACTAATGGGTTGAAATCAAATCAGAAGCGTTTCTGGCTAAACATTAGGAAGAACTTCCTGACAGAGTGGTTCCTCAGTGGCACAGGCTTCCTCGGGAGGGGGTAGGCTCTCCTTCTATGGAGGTTTTCAAGCAGAGGCTAGGTGGCCATCTGACAGCAGTGCTGATTCTGTGAACTGAGGCAGATCATGAGAGGGAGGGCAGGAAGGGTGGCCTCAGTGCTTAGTTCTCCTGGCCCTTTCTTACACGCCCAGGGAAATGCTGATTGCCACTTCGGGGTCACGAAGCAATCTTGGAGGTTTTCTGTCATCTTCTGGGCGTGGAACAGTGGTCACTGTGGAGGGGGAGGTATTTGAATTTCCTGCATTGTGCAGGGGGTCAGACTAGATGACTCTGGAGGGACCTTCCAAGTCTATGATTCCATAAATGGAGATTCCCTCCCACATCCAATGCTCAGGACATTCATTATTCTGCTGCCCCAGACAGGAAATAAACTGCCATTGATGCCAGTTGGCTCTAAGATACTTTTTGGCATCTCTTCTGAAGGGATAAATGTTTACACTCCATGAAACTGCTGAGCAGTCGGGTTAGAACAGATAAAAGGAAGTCCTTCTCCACCCAAAGAGTGATGAACACCTGGAATTCACTGCCACAGGTAGTGATGGCGGCTACAAGCATGGGCGGCTTCAAGAGGGGATTAGATAAACATATGGAGCAGAAGTCCATCAGTGGCTATTAGCCATGAAGTAGAGATAGGAACTCTCAGTCTGGGGCAAGTAATGATCTGTATTCTTGGTGTTTTGGGGGGGGGGCAACAGTGGGAGGGCTTCTAGTGTCCTGGCCCCACCGGTGGACCTCCTGAGGGCACCTGGTGTTTTTGGCCACTGTGTGACAGAGTGTTGGACTGGATGGGCCACTGGCCTGATCCAACATTGGCTTCTCTTATGTTCTTATGTTATGTTCTTATGTACAATGAAAGTGGAAGAAGAAGAAGTTTTTGGCACCTGGGGGTGGGGTGGGTGGGAATAAAAGATGGATCTTCATGGATCCTCTAGTTTTTTAAGGGAACGCGTGCGCCCCAATCCAGTGTCCAGGCCAGGAGCAGAGACTCATCCTGGAAACCATGGGAAACCCTTTGCAGCACTGCAGTGATGGAAATGTAACATCTGTTTCATTCAAAGAGGGAGAGCAAATACTTTTCCCAACTAAAGAACTGAGTGAGTTCACATCTTTGACAGCGAGATGCTACCTTGTGACACATTTATGAAAACACAGCAACAACAACCGTATCTGAAGTAGAGATGTGAAGGCCCAGAAAAAAACGGGAAAAATTGGGGGGGAAACTAGTTTTTTCTCCTGAAGCCTTTTTTTGTTGTTTTTTCCAAAAAATTGGAAAAATTTGAAAAAAGAATTTTTTTTGGTTATGGAACGTTTTATTTTAACATTATGAATAAAGTATTTTAGGACAAGGTGTTCAAATATTTTCCAGATCATTTCTAAAAAATATGTGTGGTATCAGATTAATCTGATTTCTGTGCACTGAGAACAAGCAAGTCCTAGGTTAGAAACTGAACTCTCCAATGTAAGAACAAGATGCATTTTTTTCTTTTGAAGGTGCTATTGTCACAAGAAAAGAAAAAGGTTTCAGTTTTGTTTTTGGATGTGGGTGGGGATACTGGCATCACTATATCAGGCTTCACTAGGCCTCAAAGCATTGGAAAAAAATACAGAGCAACAAAAAGGACCTGAAAGTATCATTTTTAGAGGTCCATAATAACTGATAATGACAGACACAACAGAGTAGCTGCAGAAGCAGAGACAAACTGATAATCACAGCTCAGAAAATGATTCTGATTAAATTTCATGCCGGTTCATTGAAACTTCGTCCCATACTCCCTTCTACATACACTTCCTCCCCTTTTCAATTCTTTTTATGAGAATGGGTTTTTAATTTTTATTTAATACTGTGGAGAGGAAATATGAATAATTGTTACTTCTGGATTTAAAAAAAATTGTTTTGTGGAGGATTTTTTGTCTGTTCCACATAAACTACTAAACAGTTCAGGAGATTGTTGCTCCATTTGTTACAATTACAAATAAATATTATTTTAAAAAGTAAAATCTGTTTGTAATAATTGTTTGGATACACTATATTTTTAATATGCTAGTTGTGATAATTTCATGCCAAGTAAAATAGTCCATAGTCATATTTATGTTCCTATAGTAACAATGATTTTCAATCTGGAAAAGAAAAAAGAAGTGCTAATGTAGCTTTTTTTTCAATTTCCCCCCCAAAAATTGTTTTTTTCCCGGGAAAAAACGGAAAAAACAGGGTTTTTTACAAACTTCAAAATTTCCAGAAATCTTACATCTTTAATCTGAAGAAATGTGCTTGCACATGAAACCTTATTCCTTGAATTTTTTTTTTTCAAAGGTGCCCGGCTGGTCTCAAACTTTGTTGTGCTGCTTTAGACCAACACGGCCAGCCTCCTGGAAACAACTTCGGATGCTTTCTTTTCTTCATAAGACACAGAATATGGAACAATTAAGTATATCTAACTATAACTGACATGTTTGGCAACTCTAGACATGTAACTGCTCAGGCTTTGGGGAGACCAGTGTCTCAAGTCTTTTCTGACTTCTGTTGAGCCAGCCCCTTAGAGATGGATCAACTTGCAGCTCTGCTCTGCATCGGTGGGCTGTCTGTTTTTCTCCCCCCTGCCCCCCCCCCGGGAGTTTCTTGTAACCCTAGAATATCAGTGTGTAGTTTTATAGAAAAGCTGTGGAGTCCTTCTGAGGTAAACTACAGGCTGCTTCAGGCCCTTCAGTCACTCTGGGAATATTGTATCCTCCCCCCCCCCCATATGGAATCTCCATCTCTTTAGCTCCACCCCGTTGGACTCATTGTATTGAAATGAAATAAAACCACACGGGCCTCCTGACTCTGTCTCCTACCGTATTTGTTACCCCTCCCAGTGTAGTATCGCCTGCAAATTTAATAAACATTCCCTCTTTTCCTTCATCCAAGTAATTTGTAAAGATGTTGAATGAAACCAGTCCCAGGACAAATCTCTAAGGCTCTCCACTTGTCACTCCTTTCCAAGAGGATGTCAGTTGATTTATGTGAACATTCAGGATTATTCATCCAGGACCCTGGGTAACCTGTTGCATGCCACAGGAGGTGGCGGCGGCTACAAGTATGGACAGCTTCAAGAGGGAATTAGATAACCATCTGGAGCAGAGGTCCATCAGTGGCTATTAGCCACAAGGGATAGATAGGAACTCTCAGTCTGGAGCAAGGGATGCACATTGCACTGTATTCTTGGTGCTGGGGGGAGCAACAGTGGGAGGGCTTCCAGTGTCCTGGCCCCACTGGTGGACCTCCTGATGGGACCTGGTACTTTTGGCTACTGTGTGACAGACTGTTCGACTGGATGGGCCTCTGTCCTGATCCAACATTGGCTTCTCTTATGTGCTTATGTCCTTGAGAGAACAGCTGTGCCAGAACAATGGCTTGCCCAAGGTCATCCAGCAGCTGCAAGCAGAAGAGGGGGGAATCAAACCCGGTTCTCCCAGATTAGAGTCCACGCACTTCACCACTACACCAAACTGGAGGCAATGAACCCCCACAAAAAATGGCAGCTGGGATGTCAAGCACTGCCCAAAATAATTTGCATGTGGAGCAGCCAATGGGCTTGTATGCTTCATCCCATGTGATCACGCCTGGGAGTCCTTTCTGGTCCTCCCTACAACCACCGTGGGTGAGAATTTATTTTCAGTTATTTTAATTGGCAAAATTCAGATCCCACCTTTCTGTCCCTACAAGGGCCACCAAGGCAGCTAAGAAATTAAAACACTTATGTACGTATTATGTGTTTATGTTATCCATAAGTGTTTAAATCCACTCTCTCATGGGGACTCAGGGCAGATGACTGTGAGGTTGTCCCAAAAGAGTCAGACAGCAACAGGGATCCTTAAACAGAATGTCCTTTATGGCTTAATCAGGTCTTGTAGGTCACTTGCACTTGTTGTGTTAGTAATGCCCTACAAGCGGGCATTCAGAGTTGATATACAATATTCAAAGCATGAGTACAGAATTGGCTACCAATCATAGTGAGCTAAAAACAGCGCCTAAATTTACTGGGCATTTGTTCCCAGACTAAAAGTGGGAAACATTACATTTTGCACCTGAAGGAGGAAACCAGCTGGGAACCTGGCGCTTGACGCGAGGGAGGCGATAAGCTAGCCTGAGAGCAGTGAACACATTCGGGGGGGGGGGGGGGGGCTAGCTAAGGGGGAACCAACTCCCGTCCGGGGTATGGCAGCACTAGCTGACGATGACCCACAGAGTGGCCCAATGGCACACTGAACGAACCATGAAATGGAATTTGGGTTGTAGAACAAACCAGGAATCTGTACAGGTGTCAGTTATCAGACACTGTTAAATAAACAAAATATTGCAAGAGTTTTAATCTTTGAAGCATGTTATTTTAAGTTTTTTAAATCTTTAATTGTGTTCCTGTCTTTTATAAAATTTGTATCTCTGCTACCTGGCATTGCATCTTATGGCATATGGCCCAGCCCAACACGGTATTGTTTATGTCAGATACGGCCCTCATAACAAATGAGTTTGACACCCCTGCACTAAAAGGTGGCCCATTACACAGGAGGATCCAACCTACAGCAGTGCAAAAATTACATAACAGGATCCTCCTTGCAATAAGCTCCAGGCATCAGTACCCTAAGCTGGATAGCCCCAGCTGGCCTGACCTCGTCAGATCTTGGAAGCTAATCAGGGTCAGCCCCGGCTACTGTTTGGATGGGAGACCTCCAAGGAATGCCAGGGTCGTGATGCGGAGGCAGGCCATGGCAAACCGCCTCCGAACGTCTCTTGCCTTGAAGACCCTCGCCAGCTGTCACTTGACACCACCAACAAATACAGAGACCACCGTCCCCGATGGTTTTTCCAAATGACTTTGTGAATCATTCTGTTCAGGGCCACCCAGCTGCAGAAAGGTGGGAGCCTTCCTGCCCCCCTGAGGCCGGCTGGGGGGCGAGCTGGGGGGCCTCGAAGGAGAAATTCTGCCCATTGGCCGGGGGGGGGGGGGGTGTCCCTGCAGGCGTCCCTGCTGCTCTGCGGAGTGGAGCCGTCAGATCAGAGGACAAGGGGAGGAAAGCGTGGGGGGAGGACGGGAGGCGGCGGCAGCCTTTTTCCTCCGCCTGCAGCACGGAGAGGGTTACAGCGAGCGAGCGGCCTGGCTGGAGAGGCGGAGCCGGGGGGGGGGGGGGGGTTGCTCTTGCATCCTGGCCGGAGAGACCCGGGAGGGGCTTCAGAGCTGCGCCGGAGACGGGGGAAAGCCTTGCAGCCGGACGGTCTCCGGGCGGGTTGACTCGCAGGTAAGACGCTGCGGGAGGGGAGGGGAGGGGAGGGGAGGGGAGGGGAGAATGAGCTTTCCAGTCTCGCGGGGGGGGGGGGGGGGAGAGCGCAGTGCTGCCATCGCGTGCTTTTGGGGGGATGGGGAGTCTGGTATGGATCCCTTCCAAAAGGCAATCAAAAAAGGGCTTGCTTCTTTAAATTGTCTGTGTCCCAAAAGCCCCTCCCCCACAGAGAGAGGCCAAGGGATGTGGAGAGAGTCGCCCCAGTAGATCTCCTCCGGGATTCCCGTCTCGCTCCTCCGCTCCGGGCCCTTTGCGGGCTGTTCTCAGCCCCCCCCTCCCCTCCCCTCCCCCCCCCCCCGCCACGGGACGGCGCCTGCTCGCGGGGCTTGAGTGGTCGACCTTCCTCCTCGAAGGGTAGGCGAAGGCCGGGCCTCCCTGGGGCTCCCTCTCCGCTGCCCTCACACATTTCTGTCTTCCCTCGGGAAGGATGGCTCCAGAGCAAACTAATTGGTGCAGCAGCCAAATGGCTCGCTCACAGCTTTGATGCCAGTAGCTCACAAAGTGGCATTTTTGCTCCCAAGACTCCCAACAGCTTAGAGGGGTCACTGGTTCCAACCACATCGCCCCTGCCCCCTCACCCCACAGCTCACTTGGCAGAGGCAGCCATAACACTGTGCCAAATTCTCCCTCCTGCCCTGAGGTCCGGCTGGGAAGAAGGGCATCTTTTTGCCAGGCGAGAGAGGTACAGACCCCCCCCCCCCCCTCGCAACACAACAGGGAGAACCCCAAGGGCACACTCCCAGGAGGCGCGGGTTCAAGTCTTGCTTGGGGGGGGGGGGGGGTGCCAGGAAGAATACAAAGTTCACTGTTTGGTGGTTTGGAGGCCCACAAAAGAGGCCCAGATGGGATCAGATGGGAAGACTGTTGATTCAGTGGCCCGAACCTATGATCTCCCTGATGTCGGGATGCCAATGTCCAGGAAGAGTCTGGAGATTTTCTGGAATTGCAACTGATTTCCAGACTACAGAGATGAGTTTGTGTTCAGGAAATGGCTGCTTTGGAGGGTGGACTCTAGGCCATTATGCCCTGCCCTCCCCAGGCTCCAGCCCCAGATTTCCAGGAATTTCCCAACCCAGAGTTGGCAACCTTGTGCACTCGGCAGAGTTTGTTGCCTCCTCTGGCTCCTCTTCATCCCAGCAGGACTTGGGTGGGCAAATCTCCCGACGCACTTAGTAGCCATCCAGAGTTGTTCAAGGGCTGGGTTTAGGCTTGTTCCCCAAGAGAGGCTGGACTCAGGAAAACGGCCCTTCCGTCCAGGTGAGTTCGCATACAAGGCCAGGAGAAAACTGTGATTCTTCTCTCTCTGAAAGACTTGTTACCTCCGCCCTGTTTCTTCAAGGGGAAAGAAGTCCCAACAAGGGATCCTGTTTATTTGGGTTGGTTCCCCTTGTTACTGTTTGCCTTCATGACAAATATCCCTGCAGAGCTGAGCAAGTGCAGAAGGCAGAGGAATTCCTCCAGAGTAGCAGGTCCCCTACCCCACGTCAGAGGCCCAGAGGGAGCATTCCTGCACATCACCATTCTTGAGCCAAATCTCAGCCTGTCTCCCTTTCTCTCCCGATCTCAGCTGCTTCCCACAGACACATTCCTGCCCCTTCTCCTCAACTGGGTGTGGACAGAGCTCTTGCCTAAGGCTTCAGGCCTGTCGAAGAGATGCCTACAATGGTCGAGGGGTCACCAGTCCCTCTTGTCCTTTTGGGGTTTACCTGAAGAATTAGCCCCGAGGACAGACTGAGCCAATGTGCCAATGTAAAGAGAGGCTAAGCTTGTCCTTAAAGAGCCAAACACAGACACTTAAATTTCCCAAAGAACCATGGAGGCATATCTCAAATAACTTAGTTTGTAATATAAAAAATGAGAATAAACCTGGTCTACAAACCACAAGAAGCCCTTTTGTTCTGATCCACCAGGACCATTCTCACATGTTTTCTGAGCATATGGAGGTTTGTGTGAAGGACTTGCACACGAGACAAGTGGAGCTAATCCCTGAGGCCAGGGGCCCTGTGATCTCTGGCAAATGGATGTCATACAGGTCCCTGAATTCTCCCCTTGGAAGTATTTGCATGTTTCCATTGACACCTATTCTGGAGTTCTCTGTGCAACCCCTCAGAGGGGTCAAACAGCAAATTGCTCTGGCTGACTTTGTGGGGGAAACTGCTTATCATCCCCCCCTCCTCACTTTACTCTCATGCAATCTGTACCCTGTAGCCTGATCTAAACAAATAAAAACAGGGGAACTTCCCCCTCCTTATCTTGCTAACATTCAGAGGGCCATGGCCTGAGTTTTATTTACTGTTAATCAGCTTAATGTTACCTCTGGAGCTGATCATGCTCCAAATACTGTTTTTGACCGACAATTTCGGTCTGGTCCACCTTTGCCCCATCCTCTGGTGATGTATCGGGCTCCGCCAAATCGAACCTGGCTGGGTCTAGTCCCTTTGATAACCTGGGGGAGAGGGGAGAAGCATGGACTTTGACCTGGCTAGCATCCCAGTCTCAGATCTTCCCTACATTTGTGATACTCAGTGGTGTATCTCTGTTCTTTTTATTTTCCACGTGACTCTCTGTGTCTCTCCTTCCCCGCCCAGAGAGAAGCTTCTCTTCATAGCCAAGTGACTAAACACATCTTTGCATAGTCAGAGGTGACCCAAAAGAAAAGAGATGGAAGAGCAGAACCCAGAAGAACCTGGAACGGGCAGGACAGCAAGGAAAGGCCCCCATCCCATCCCAGCTGGGAGTGGTGTTGAATTTTGGGATTGCCCTGTGCCAGAGATCTGTTCTCAGCTCACTTATATCTCAGATGAACATCGCCAGCGTTTCCGGCAGTTCCGCTACCATGAGGCCGATGGGCCCCGAGAGGTTTGCAGCCAGCTCCACGGACTCTGCAGCCACTGGCTGAAGCCAGAGAGGCACACCAAGAAGCAGATCCTGGACCTGGTGACCCTGGAGCAGTTCCTGACTCTCCTGCCCCAGGAAATGCAGGGCTGGGTCAGAGGATGCAGGCCGGAGACCAGTTCCCAGGCGGTGGCCCTGGCCGAAGGCTTCCTCCTGAGTCAGGCAGACGAGAAGAGGCAGGCAGAACAGGTGAGGGGGGATTCCCTCCTGGGGTGTCCGATTCAAGGAACGATATCTGGCCTTATCCTAAAGGTTCCCTGCCAGACATCTGTCCAAATGTTAATCATCCGAGTAGGAGATTTCATGGGTTCCTTCAGCAGCCTCTTCTACTAGAGAATTTCTGATCCCTCCAGATAACTCACCAGGTCTGCTGATGGAAGGGTGCAGAGTCTGGGAGTGGGGCAGGATCCATTCCTCGGTCTCTTTCCCATTCCATCTCTTACCCCTCTCCCTCACTGCTGTTTCAGATGTGGGCACCATCCGTGGAGAAAGAAACTTCCTTTGAGCAAGGGCAGAGTTCGCAGGCCGTGGAGCGTGCCCAAGATGCCCTCTCCTGTGGTAAGGACTCGTCGTGCCTGGATACCATTGGGGCACCAAGTGTATTTGGTGGGTAGAGTGTTCAGTTCAGGAAAGAAACTAAATACTTCTTCACCGAACACAGTTAATTTCTAGCACTCAATTTGGATGTTATGCCTCTGTTGATACACCCCAAGATCGCCTTAGCCTTTTTTGTTACCGCATCACACTGGCTGTTCATATTTAACTTATGGTCCACCCGTGCCCCAAGATCTTGTTCACACACGCACTTCTACTCAGAAGTGTATCCCCATCTGGTGTGCTTGTTCCTCATTTTTGTTGCCCAGGCTTTGGACGCTTTGCAGAGTTTTCTCCCAGCACACATCAGGGAATTTGAAGTCACCCGTAACTACCAGGTCATGTTAAGAACATAAGAACATAAGAGAAGCCAATGTTGGATCAGGCCAGTAGCCCCTCCAGTCCAACACTCTGTGTCACACAGTGGCCAAAAACACCCCAGATGCCCTCAGGAGGTCCAGCAGTGGGGCCAGGAAGCCCTCCCACTGTTGCCCCCCCCAAACACCAAGAATACAGAGCATCACTTGCCCCAGACTGAGAGTTCCTATCTATACCTTGTGGCTAATAGCCACTGATGGACCTCTGTTGTTTGGATACCCTGTCAAGCCGTTCCAAGAGGGCAGCATTCACCTCCTCTTCCTGGTCAGGAGGTCTGTGGCAGACTCCAGCCACAATCCTGTTTGTCCTTCCTTCCCTTATCCTCACCCAGATACTTTCCACTGGGCTCTCGCCCTCCGGTATTTCCTGACAGACAAACCCTCTCCTCACATACGGCGCCACTCCACCTCCTCTTCGACCTTTTTGGTTTTTCTTGAATAACTCATATCCATCCAACTACTACATTCCAGTCCTGGGAATCATCCCACCATAGGGTTACCAGCCTCCAGGTGGGGCCTGGGGATCTCCCGCTTTTACGACTGATCTCCAGCTGACAGAGATCAGCTCCCCTGGAGAAAATGGCTGTTTGAAGGGTGGACTCTGGCATTGGACCATGCTGAGGCCCCTCCCCTCCCCAAACCCCGCCCTCTCCTGGATCCACCCCCAAAGTCTCCAGGTATTTTCCAACCCAGACTTGGCAACCCTATCCCACCAAGTCTCTGTAACGCCTACTAAATCGTACCCCTCTGTCTGCATTAGAAGCTCAAGCTCTTCCTTCTTATTACCCAAGCCTTGGGCATTTGTACATCGACACCTGAAGCCCCGCACCTTTGGCTTCATTAGACCCGGCCCTCCCAGGTGGGCCTCTGATGTTTGCTCTCCTTTACTGAAATCTCTGTATTGGTCGTCTCCTTCCCCTTGTGGTGTCAGTTTAAAGCAAGAGTGTCTAAGATCCAGACTGGGGGCTGGATCAGGCCTGTGCAGGACTGCAATCAGGCCCAAGAGCAACTGACTCTATGCTACTTCCTGGTTCCTGTTTGCAGCATTGCAGCTCCATTTCCCCCAGTCTCTCCTAGTTCCTGCTTCAAGAGGCAAGAAAGAAACCCTTCCCTCCATGGGCTGAGGGCTCCTCCCCATCCTCCTCTGGGGAAGGAGGTGCAGGAAAAGAGACACAGAGAGGGGAAAAAATAGCATATCATGGAACTTTTCAGAAGACCTGCAACATTTGATTCCAGGTATAAGCACACTTTTTCTACAAAGGGAGGGAACGAGCCAGCCAGCCAGAAAGACAGAGAAAGCGAGAGGCAAAGAGCTGCAATCAGTTACACTCAGGCAAAAGAGACAAACAGAACCCACGCTTCCTCAAACAGGCACCACTCTCCAAAAGGCTATACACACCCACACAGAAGTCTGAAATACATTGGCAGCATTTATAACCCCTGAGGCTCATAGGTACGTGGTGCTTGTCTTCTGAATCTCCCAGAATTTGGTAAAAAAAAACTGTAACAAATTTCTTGAGTGTACACAGGGCAAGGTTTCACAACACTGGGAAGGGTGTGTGTGAAGCAGGGAACAAACGAGCAAACACCCTTCTTTCTCCTTTGTTTCAGTAACTGGCAGTGAAGAGATGCTGTTGAGCCGACATCTTTTCAGAGGCGTGGAAATGCCTGCTGCCCCTCCAGTCCAGGTAGGGGAGATAACAGGGGGGACAGCCTGGGCCCCTCCTCCTTTCTCAGGGGGGCTTCTGTTCCTGCAGTTTCTACAAGGTGTCCTGGCAAGAGATCCTCCAAACGCCGTTCCCTTTACCCATCTTGTCCCTTCCCAGACTGCTCCCTTCCAGTGTGCGTTCTCTGCCTGGCCTGACCTCTGACAAGGGAATCTGCTTTTTCTTTCAGGGTCTCTTTTCGTTTGAGGAGGTGTTTGTCTATTTCACTGAGGCAGAATGGGCCCTGCTGGATCCGGGACAAAGAGCTCTGTACAGGGAAGTCATGCAGGAGAACCGTGGGAATGTGGCCTTTCTGGGTAAGGATCTTTCAAAGGTGCTAAAGGTTCAAATTGCAGCATCAAAATATTGAATCGCAGTACAGCATTTTGAGACCTCTCCTGCTTCTTCGGGAGGGGCTGTGGCTCTCTGGAAGAGTATCTGCTTGGCCTGCAGAAGGTCCCAGGTTCGATCCCCAGCATCTACAATTAAAAGGATCGGGTAGGAGGTGATGTGAAAGACCTCTGCCTGAGGCCCTGGAGAACCACCAGTGGGCTGAGTAGAGAAGAGTGACTTCAGTGGCCCAAGGGTCCGATTCAGCACAAGTCAGTTTCCTGTGTTGTTCATGTGTGTGTGCTTGCCCAGGGGCAACTGAGGCCGCTGTGCCTGTGATCTGGAAGTGATCCTGTCGAGATCCAAAGCCTGGGTCCCCCTGGGTCACTACTCTTTCTACTTGAGAGCAGCATCCAGTTCAGTGCAATCAGAGCCAGTTTGGTGTGGTGGTTAAGTGCATAGACTCTAATCTGGGAGAACCAGGTAGGATTCCCTACTCTTCCACTTGCAGCTGCTGGATGACCTTGGGCAAGCCATAGTTCTGGCACAGCTGTTCTTGAAAAAGAGCAGTTCTCAGTCAGAGCTCTCTCAGCTCCGCCTACCTCCCGGGGTGTCTCTTATGGGGAGGGGAAGGAGTTTGTAAGCCGCTCTGAGACTCCCTTGGGTAGCGAAGGGCGGGGTATAAATACAATCTCTTCTTCTTCTTCTCCTTCATGCAGTGAGTGCACACAAGTAAAGTTATTTTATATTTTATTTATTCCTCACATTTCCACCCCATCCTCCCAGCCAGAGCCGGCTCAGGGCAGCTTACATAAAATCAGCATACAATTACAATACAACAATTGAATCATGTAAAACAATGCTAAAACCAGTTAACAATAACCTAATAAGTGCTAGTATTGTTGTTACTGGATCAGCGATGGCTACCATATCAGCTCTCTCTTCCCATAACTGGCTCATGGGTCTTCTGCAGGTATCTTTCAGGTGGCTGGCACAGGCTGTTAGTACGAATTCCAGCGGCAACAGGGCTTCCTATCCTAGTTGTTAGTTATGGTGGTGATGGCTCCAAAGGCCTGGTGGAAGAGCTCTGTTTTACAGGTCCTGCAGAACTGTAAGAGGTTCTGCAGGGCCCTGATCTCTTCTGGGAGCTTGTTCCACGAGGATGGAGCTGCCACTGACAAAGCCCTGGCCCTGGTTATCGACAGCCTGGCCTCCTTATGACTCGAGAGGGCCGATCGGTTCTGGGCCCCTGAACGCAGTGCTCTCCAGGGAGTATGTGGGGAAAGCTATGTAGGCCCCTGACCATAGGGCTTTAAAGGTAAGAAACAGCACCTTGAAATGAATTTGGTATGCTATCAGCAGCCAGTGCAGTTCCTTCAGCGCAGGCTGGATGTGCTCCCGGATTGGGAGTCCCATCAACAGCCTGGGTGCAGCATTTTGCACCAGCTGCAGCTTCCAGATTTGAGACAAGGGCAGCCCCATGTAGCGAGCATTACAGTAGTCCAGGCTCGAGGTGACCATCGCATGGATCACTGTTGCCAAGTTGTTGCGTTTGAGGATGGGAACCAGCTGCCTGATCAGCCGCCCTGAGCCCGCTTGCGGGGAGGGTGGGATATAAATCCCAAAATAAATAAAATAAATAAATAAGATGATAAAAGGCTGACTTGGAAGTGGCTGCTACCTGGGCCTCCATTGTTAAGGAGACATCCAGGAGCACTCCCAGGCTCCTAACCTCTGACGCTGGCACCAGGGGTGCCCCATCGAAGGTTGGAAGCGGGATCCCTACCTTCGGACCACCCCGACTCAGGCACAGGACCTCCGTCTTCGTCGGATTCAATTTCAGCCGACACAGCCTAAGCCAACAGTACTGCCACCCTGATACAAATGCCTTCGTCTCTGTCCCAGGTGAAAGCCGGATGGAAAGGGGTCTAAAATGGCAGCAAAATCTAAGAAGTCCTGTAGCTGTATGGCCACAGCCCTCTCTATTATCTTGCTCAAGTAGGGCAAGTTGGAGACCAGCTGGTAATTAGTCAGTTCAGCCAGGTCCAAGGATGGCTTTTTCAAGAGAGGGTGGACCACTTTCCTTAACCAGTTTGGTGTAGTGGTTAAGTGCGCGGACTCTAATCTGGGAGAACCGGGTTTGATTCCCCACTCCTCCACTTGCACCTGGTTGGATGACCTTGGGCAAGCCATAGCTCTGTACCAGCTGTCCCCTCAAGGACAGCTTGGGAAAGCGCTCTCTCAGCCCCACCTACCTCACAGGGTGTCTGTTGTGGGGAGGGGAAGGGAAAAGGAGTTTGTAAGCCGCTCTGAGACTCCCTTGGGGAGTGGAGGGCGGGGTATAAATCCAATCTCTTCTTCTTCTTCTTCTTCTTCCTTAAGTGCCCCGGGGAACCGCCCCTCTAAGAGGGACTTCTTGATGATCTCCCGTAGGGCATCTCTGAACACCTCATGGCCAACTTTAATTAGCCATGAAGGGCGCGGGTCAAGGGAGCAAGTAGTAGGGCGTACAGTTAGGAGCAGCTTGTCGACTTCCTCTAGGCTGAGCGGACTGAAATAATCCATGACCAGACTAAAAGACGTGCATGGAGCCTTGAGTTCATTCACTGTATCAACTGTGGTGGAAAGAAAATAAATAAATAAAATAAATAAAAATACATTTAACGTAAAGAACGTTAACAATACTAATATTCTGGTGGTATATTTCTAATAACTTATTAAATGTGTTTTGAATCGTTCTAAATAATTGGGCTGGACATGAGCTTGCAGACGCAATTGTGGCCATAGAATATTCTCTCATGGTGGCTTTTATTGCCATCTCATAGGATCTCATAAATGCCCTATAAGATGTTCTGGTAGCTTCATCGTGGGCGCGCCATCACTGTCTCTCTAGCCGTCTTAGCCCTCGCTTCATTAGCATCAGCTCCTGGGTACACCACGGTGCGAGCCTAGAGTGAGGGCGCAGAGGGCGTCGGGGAGCGATCTCGTCGATGGCTGTTGAGCGTCGGCTGTGCCAGTCCTCTAAAAGCTCATCAAACAAGCCACCAGGGGGCATTGGATCCCCGAGAGCCATCTGAAGATGCGTAGGGTCCATTTGACTCCATGAGCAAGCCGAAATAGGCTCACTGCCCAAACACAGTTGGAATGAGACATTCAGATGGGCCATTATAGATACACATACACACACACACACACACACACGGAATAAGGCCCATTGTGGAAATAAATACAATGGGCTCTAGAAAGAGGCTCTGGGAGAGTGCCTTGGGCACTCAGTGTCAATTTGCTGTGGCAACCTCAGCACAGTATAATGACACTGAGTCCACCATTTTCTCCATGGGAACTGATCAATGCCATCTGTAGAGCAGTTGTAATTCTGAGTGATCGCCAGCCCTCACCTGGAGATTGGCAACAGTGGTTCTCGAAGAGGGAATAGCTGGTTTGGAGGGCAGAGTCCATGGCATTGTACCTGTCACCTCTCCTCAAACCTCACCCTCTCCATCCCTCAAATCTCCAGGAATTCCCCACCTGGAGTTGGCAACTTTATCTCCTTCGCAGCCAAGCATCAACCTACCTTTATTTCCCCCTCACTGTTCAGTTTTCCATCTCTCCCCCCCCACTTGCAGCCTCTACCGTGCTCTGAAGCCCTGACTATCACATCACATTGGCTGTCATGGGGGGGGGGGGTGGATCTCAGCAACATATAAGGACACAATGAGTTTTCTCCCAAAGGCCAAAATAGGCCTTTACTGACAGAAACTAAGCTTGGTTGCCTTCCCTGAGCCTGTTTGTGGGGAGGGTGGATTATAAATGGAATTAATAAATATAAATAAAATACCAGCAGCCACTGAGGGAAAAGTTAGAGAAGTTGTCTTCTGAGGTGAGTTTTGGCACCTGCTGGTTCTGTGGGCGGGACTCAGACAATGCAGTCAGTGGGCAGGGACCGCTTTCTGAGTGGCAGTTCTTGCAGCCAACTGATTTTGGCAAGCATAGAACTTTGCCACTCGAAATGGACTGGAGTCTATATCAATGGTGCCCCACCCCTTGGGAGGGTCCCTCTTTTCCTGCATTTTTGGCCTTGGGGTGGCTGGAAACTGTGGGCTAGCAGATGAGGAAGCCCCATTCAACCCAGGGAGTGATACCCCTGCAGCCCCTCTGTGGGTCTCAATTCAACCTTATGGGGGAACATTTTAAACAAACAACCACAGACAGCAGCCATCTTTCAAACACAGGCAACTGCCATTTCATTACACCTACCAACAGCCACTGAGGGAATAGTTAGTCCCACACAGGAGGCAAGCAGGCGAAGTGTCTTTGTCAAGAGAGAAAGCCATCTGCCAGGAATTCTGACAGGGCTGAAGAAGTGGGCAGGGAAGAGGAGCAGATCCAGCACCCAGCCAATGGCACATGAGTACTCACAGCCAGTGGATACGGACAGCTTCTGAGTGACACATCAGGGAGCAAACTGATTTTGGAGTGTGTGGAATGTTCAGGAGAGTCTATGGTGAAAACAGAATTATATATAAGTGGAGGATATCTATTTTTCTTTCTTTCTATCATCTATCTATCATCTATCTATCTATCTGTGTTAATTAAGGATTTAAAAATACTGTACCACTAAACAGCATCTTTTCTGCAGCTCAGCAACCAAAAAACAAGAAGAACTAACTCTTCTATCTAATACATTAAAATATCTGGTATTCGATAGCACCTCTTGCAGCATAGGTATTCCAGCTGTAGCCTAAGTTACTCTACCTAAAACCATTCATCATGATAGAGCAAGAAAATATTAAAGTGCAGTAGCTTGGAATGAGCATAAAGTTAGCATGGCTTCCCTCTGCTCTATACCCGTATTATACTTTCTGCCTCTCTAGGGTCAGGTGGTCCTATTGACCCAACCAAGGCTCATACTTGATGGAATTTTCTCTGGCCTTGAAAAAGATAAAGATGTAAACTACAGGAAGACTCAAATACCATACACTCACAAGTCTGACTAGGCCACTTAAAAATTACCTTAACCCCTTGGAGGAACGAGGGTGCTTTGCGTCAGAGATCTATTACCTTTATACTGGTAGGAATTGAGGTCTTTGATCTTGACCGTGGTTTTGTCCTTCCATAAGAATAAGTACTCTTGAATTTCTTTTCTTACCTATATAAGAATGATTCTGTCTGTTTGTCTGTCTGTCTGTCTGTCTGTCTGTCTGTCTGTCTGTTTCTCTCTCGGGAAAGAGCAAGGAATGACCATGGGGGATTTCTGATTCACTTCTGAGCAACATTTGATTTGGTACAGTCATAGAGCCTGCTGGGTAAGGAGGGAGGGAGGCCTTTTGGGGGATTGAAATGTGGAGGCTCAGAACCTCCTTCTTGGGAAGAGCTCAGATGTGGCTCTTGGGGGGGTGCTGTATCTTTAACTACTAGATATTCTGGGGGAAAGTGTGGAGGGATCGTTAAGATCAGTGAAGCTTTTCAAGACCAAAGGGCTGTCAGTCCTTTCCTAATGTAGTTACATAGATGGCTGTTGGACCTTAAAAGCCCTTCCAGGAGCTAACAGCATCCCTCTCTTTATTCCACCAGAGGATGATCAGAAAAATGAGGAGGCTGAGGAACTTCATCAGGAAAGGCAAGATAGAGTTAAAAATGAAAACATGAAAGAAAATGTCAGGAATCGAGGCAGATCTAAGAGAAAGAAAGGTGGCCATATGGTTAAGAAGAGAGATGGAAGAAAGTGTAATGTACATTTTCCAAAGCAGAGGATAAGTAAGGCAAGTAAATCCATTCAGTGTGGAAAGTACTTCAGAAATATTTCACAGCTCTGTGTGCATCAAATAATACAAAGAGGGGAGAAATCTTTTGATTGCTCAGTGTGTGGGAAGAGATTCAGTGAGAGGAGGAATCTTTACAAGCATCAAAAAACCCACACAGGGGAGAAACCTTTTGAATGTGCAGAGTGTGGAAAGAGATTCAGTCGCAGTGACCGTCTTAAAGCTCATCAAAGAACCCATACAGGAGAGAAACCTTTTGAATGCTCAGAGTGTGGAAAGAGATTTAGTCGGAGTCACACTCTTCAAGGGCACCAAAGAACCCACACAGGGGAGAAACCTTTTGATTGTTCACTGTGTGGAAAGAGATTCAGTCGGAGTGACACTCTTCAAGGGCACCAAAGAACCCACACAGGGGAGAAACCTTTTGAATGTTCACTGTGTGGAAAGAGATTTAGTCACAGTGGCACTCTTCAAGGGCACCAAAAAACCCACACAGGGGAGAAGCCTTTTGAATGCTCAGTGTGTGGAAAGAAGTTCAGTTGGATTCGCACTCTTCAAGGGCACCAAAGAACCCACACAGGGGAGAAACCTTTTGACTGTTCACTGTGTGGAAAGCGATTCAGTCTGAGGGAGAATCTTTACAAGCATCAAAGAACCCACACAGGGGAGAAACCTTTTGAATGTGCAGAGTGTGGAAAGCGATTCAGTGTGAGGGGGAATCTTTACAGGCACCAAAGAACCCACACAGGAGAGAAGCTTTTAAATGTGCAAAGTGTGGAAGGAGAGTCAGTAGGATTTGGACTCTTCAACAGCATCACAGTGTTGGCATGTAAAACAGTGGATGCATCAGTCTAGAGGAGGAGCTCAATGGCTCAGCATCTCTGTACTGATTGGACACTGAAATGTATATATTCTGTTCAGTATCTAGCTGTATATACCAGTGTGTGCATCCAGTTGCCTTGCGAAGCATTTTGTCAGTCTGAAGGGCAAATGCTATACCCTGAAGGACTGTGTATATATCTTGTAAATAAACTGTAAATATCTCTGCACAAAGCTTTGGTGTGTCAGGACATCATTATTATCACACCGTCAGGGTTATGGGCCCAGTGTGACTTGCTGCGCAGATGCCAGAGTGGAGACAGCTGTGCTGAGCTGTGGAATCTCTACTCGAGTTGGCAGGGTGAGCTTTGCAGACTGCAGTTGTGTGGATGTCTGCAGCTACACTGAGCAACACAGAGGATTCTGATACACAGTCCGGTGGTGGAGGCAACTTTTCTCCTACTGACCACGAGGAGTTGGAGGGACAGGAGGTGAGTGACCAGGATTTGTCTGAGAGTGAGTACATCATGGCACAGGCAGGAGCAGCCTTGCTGGTTGATAAGCTTAACTCTGACAATTATGCTGTTTGGTCATTCTGGATGGAGCATTATCTGAAGAGGGAGTCATTGTCACTCCCCCGCAAGCTCCGATGGCTGATGATACTGTCAAGGCCCAAAAGGCCTTGGCAACAATTATTCTCAGCATTGCCGATGACCAATTAGTTCATGTGTCAGGCAGAGAAACTGCAAAAGCTGCATGGGACAGTCTCAGGTTGGTCTATGTCTTGCAGGCAGGCTTTAATATGCTTGATGAGATGCCTTTACAGAACTGTTATGCAGCCTGGGCAGTCGGTGAGGTCTCATCTAAACTTGCTGACTACCTGTTTCCAGCTTCTTGCGCAGAGAGGCAAACAGATTTCTGATCAGGATCAAGTCTTGATCATCTTAAGCTCTCTGTCGGAGAGATATGATCCTGTAATCACTGCCTTCGAGTCTGTCGGGGAGGCAAAATTAGCGCTCAATTATGTGTTCGGCCGTTTGTTAGATGAAGAGGCGCATCATCACCAGAGGGAATTGGCTGCTGACCAGTCCGGGAACTGTGCCAGGCTGCAGTGAAGGACGAGTGCTGATAACGAAGACAAGCTAAGCTGTAATAAAGGAGCAGTTGCTTTGAAAGTCAAGAAATGTTTTCTTTGTGGGTCTTCCAGCCACTTAAAGAAGCAATGTTCTACTTTACGATGGAGTGGAGATGGAAAAGAGTCTCACTTCATACCCAATCAGCAAGCCACTTTGGTCATGGCAAACAAGTCTTCAGAGGGAGCCACTTGGATTATAGATTCCGGTGCTTCTCAATTGTTTATAAGGGTCAAGAGTTTGTTGCAAGATGCACATTCTTCCACCCTGGATCACGTGAGTTTGGCTGATGGACGCTCTGCAGATGTAACATGTGAAGGCAATATGTTTTTCCCAGCATTAAATCATTGCTTTAAAAATGTACTGTGTGTTCCTACCCTTGAAAATAATTTGCTAAGTATATGTGCCTTGGATAAGGCTGGGTTCAGTGTTGTGTATAAAAACCAGTACAATAACATTCTCAAGGGGAACAAGATATTAGCTGTGGGCAAACTGACAAATAACGTATATGTGCTACAAAATGGGTCTGTGCAGGCACAGTCAGTGGTAAATAAAAGCCCACACAGCAATTGCATTCATTTACTGCACAGAAGATTAGGGCATGTGGATTTTGGCGTGATAAACAAAACACTTGCCCTACTTGGCAAGGAGACAGTAAAACCTTGCAAAATGTACCTAAATGTGATATCTGCAAACAATGCAAATCACAAGCATACCCTGTGGCCAAACAGAGTGAAAGGGTGACTGAAGAGCCTTTGGCTCTGGTTCACGCTGATGTTGTGGGACCATTTCCCAATAGTCTTTCTGGGAGGCAGTTTGTACTCATTCTGGTGGACAACTATTCTCGTTTCATGTGAGTTTAGCCGCTCCAGAAGAAGTCAGAGGTTTGTATCACAATAAAGATGTGGGCTAAACACTTACAAAAACAGTTGAAGCATGAAATCCGCATGTTCCAATCCAACATGGGAGGGGAATTCATGTCTGATGAGTTGGCCCATTGGCTAAAATCTCATGGGATAAAGCACAGAGTTGCAAACTTGGCCAGTCCACAGGAGAATGGCATTGTGGAAAGAAAAGGAGGGATTCTCCAAACCATGATGCATTCTATGCTGACAGACACCAATCTGCCGGTCACATTTTGGGCTGAAGCCATAAAAGCTTCCTGCTATGTTCTAAACAGGGTGTGGTCTCGTGCCATAGACAATATCCCCTGTAGGGTGTTATATGGCAAGAACCCCAGTTTGGGTCATCTAAGAATCTTTGGCACAAAAACATGGGTGAATATCCTTCTTGCACAGAGACAGAAAGGGAGGGCTAAGGCAAAGAAGCTTACATTTTTGGGATATCAAACAGGGATGAAGTCTTACCGCTTCTCAAACCCTAACAACATGTTAAGTTTCAGCAGGTCTGCCAATTTTTGCGAAGATGCTAATTGGTCTAAGATCCATGCCAACAAATTACCTTCCCCGGTCTTGTTGCCTCTGGCAGATGATGTTGGCGATACATCAGAAGTAAAACAGGAGGCACGGTCTCCAGCACCCTTGGCTCCTGAGAGTGTGCAAAGTACAGAACCACTACCTAGGGTGTCTTCCAGGGCGACAAAAGGAATACCTCCAGAACAGTATGGTGTGACTGCAAATTGTGTGTGTGTTAAGGTGCCAAAAGATTACAGTGAGATACTATCTCTGAGCATGGAGGAACAAAATGCTTGGCTACAAGCCATGGAAAAGGAGTATACATCATTAGTATCTCAAAATGTGTTTTCGTTAGCTGAACTGCCTGGGGAAAAAAAGGCATTGGGCTGCCGTTGGTTATTTAAGTTAAAAGATATGCCAAACGGGAAACAGCAATGCAAAGCTCGCTTAGTTGCGAGGGGCTTTTCACAAATAGAGGGGCAAGACTTTGATGAATGCCTTGCACCCACAGTCAGAGCTGAAACAATTAGAGCAGCTGTCACTAAGGCAGGGGAATAGAAAATGTGTGTAAACCATTTTGACACTGCTTATCTAAATGCACTGATTCAAGAGGAACTCTATTTAGAGCAGATTCCTGAGTTCATCTCTCAGAACAAGCACTTAGTATTAAGATTACATAAGGCATTTAGTGACTGTATCGTATAACTGGAATAGTTTTTCCAAATATGTAAAGATCTTAATGTCTCTTGCAAACTGCCTATAACTGTGTTTTGTGATAGTCTTGCAGCTCTACAGTTGGCAGGAAACCAAGGAATCCGGACAAGTAGCAAACACATTAACATTCATTACAGAAAGTGTGGTCGGCTGTGTCTGATGGGTTTATATCTCTGCAGCACTGTGCATCTGAGCTAAATATTGCTGACCTATTTACAAAGTGTTTGCCAGGAAACAATTTTGAGTATCTGAAGCAAAAGTTATGTCTGACCAGCTGTATCTTGGGAGGCGTTTCGGCATGTAAAACAGTGGATGCTGGCAAGATGACAGCAAGTCAGACTGATCACTGTGATCTAAGTGACAGCTAGAGGTCATATGACTGGGCAGGTTGCATCAGTCTAGAGGAGGAGCTCAATGACTCAGCATCTCTGTACTGATTGGACACTGAAATGTATATATTCTGTTCAGTACCTAGCTGTATATGCCAGTGTGTGCATCCAGTTGCCTTGCGAAGCATTTTGTCAGTCGGAAGGGCAAATGCTATACTCTGAAGGACTGTGTATATATCTTGTAAATATCTCTGCACAAAACTTTGGTGTGTGCAGGACATCATTATTATCACACTGTGACACAGAACCCACACAGAGGAGAAACCATTTAAATGCTCAGAGTGTGGAAAGAGATTCAGTAAAAGTTGCAATCTTAAACTGCACCAAAGAACCCACACAGGGGAGAAACCTTTTGAATGTTCGGTTTGTGGAAAGAGATTCGGTGAGAGGTGGAATCTTCACAAGCATCAAAAAGCCCACGGGGAGAAACCTTTTGAATGCCCAGAGTTTGGAAAGAGATTTAGAGAGTGGCAGTCTCCAACAGCATCAGATGACTCACATGTGGGGAAACCCTTTGTATCCTTAGGAGATGGTGCGCTTCCCTTCTTTGGAAGTTTTTAAACAGAGGCTAGATGGTCATCTGACAGCAATGCTTAGGCAGATCATGAGAAGGAGAGCAGGAAGGGCTGCATCAATGCTTAGTTCTTGTGCCCCTTCCTTACATGCTTGGGGAAATGCTGGTCACCACTTTGGGACAGGAAGCAACTTTTATCTTTGCTGGTTTGGTCAGGGATCTTGTAGGGGTTTTTGCCATCTTCTGGGAATGGAGCAGGGGTCAGTGGGTGTGTATTGGGGGAGATAGTTCTGAATTTCGTGCATTGTGCAGGGGACTGAACTAGATGGTCCTGGAAGTACCTTCCAACACTATGACTCTATTCTATGATTCTATAATCCCAGACAGGCTTTGAGCAGGAACAAGGGCAAACCTTTTTTTGCCACACATAGAATTTCTGTTGCAGTCCCCAGAGTCACTCTCCAGGTTTGCTTCAGAGCACAATTTGAGATCCTGCAGTTAAGAACATAAGAAGAGCTCTGCTGAATCATACCAATGGTCCATCCAGTCCAGCCTCCCATACCATTCAGTAGCCAACCAGTTCCTCTGGAGGGCCAAGAACAGGGCCCAGAGGCTGAGGGCTTTCCCTGATAAGAGCCTCAGAAGAGCCCTGCTGGATCAGACCAGTGAGGGTCCATCCAGTCCTGCATCCTGTCTCACACAGTGGCCAACCAGTTCCTCTGAAGGGCCAACAACAAGGCACCTCTTGGCTCTGGGATTCAGAGGATGTCTCCAAAGGTGGAAATTCCCCTCAGCCACCATGGCCAGTAGGCATTGATGGACCTATCCTCCACAAATCTATCTCATCCCCTTTTAAAGCTGCTTATTCCTGTAGCCATCAGGAATCTGCCTGCAAATTTCACATTTGAATCACTCTCTGTGGAAAGTAGTCTTTCCTTTTGTCCGTCTTGAACCTACTGCCCATCACCTTCATTGGATGCCCTTGAGTTCTAGTCTTTTGGGAGAGGAAGAAAAAGTTCTATTTGGGAGCAACCTAAACAGGCCTACTCGGAAGTCAGTCCCATTTTATTCCCTGAGTCTTACTCCCAGGAAAGTGTGCTTGAGATTGCAGCCTTTGTCAACTCTCTCCACCCTACGCCTAATTTTATGAACCTCTACCATGCCTCTCCCCTTAGTTGTCGCTTTTCTAAACTGAAAAGTCTCAGAGTCTACAGCCATTCCTACAAGGGAAGGTGCTCCAGACCCCTCACCATCTTGGTTGCCCTCCTCGGTACTTCTTCCTGCTCTGCAATATCCTTTTACAGATACAGTGATCGAGGAAGACTGGAATTTTTGGCCCAACCTCTCCCTCTCCCAGTCATTCTTTATGGGGGAACAGCCCCCTCCCCTCCTAACCATGTTTCCTCCCAAGACTAGCCACATCCATCCCTGGGCATTGAGTCCCTAACTCTGCCAGAAGCCACCCCGCTCCCCTCCAACAGATGCCAAAATCCCCCAGCCTGATCCACATATTGAGGAGAGATCAGGAGCTGGGAAGGCCCTGAGGTGCTCGAACTGGACTGCCTGCCTCAGGAAGGCAGGTGGGAGATTTCAGCCCTGTTCTGGGAAACAATCAATGTTCCTTTGAATAATGGAAGAACTCCCTGCATGTAGAAAACTAGCACTGCAGGGACAAAGTTTCTGCCCACTGTCTCTTCTTCTGTGAATCAGGTCAGAGGCACATGTCTTCAAGGCCTTGTCTCCTTTCTTCTGCCCAACAACTAGCACAGCTGATCCTGAAAAGTTATTGCAACTCTCGTGCATAATCTCTGGTAGCCATGGAGGGAAGCCCTCCCCCTTCCAGTTTGGTGTAGTGGTTAAGTGCACTGACTCTAATCTGGGAGAACCAGGGTTGATTCCCCACTCATCCACTTGCACCTGCTGGATGACCTTGGGCAAGCCATAGTTCTGGCACAGCTGTTCTTGAAAAAGAGCAGTTTCTGTTAGAGCTCAGCCCCACCTGCCTCACAGGGTGTCTGTTGTGGGGAGGGGAAGGGAAAGGAGTTTGTAAGCCACTCTTAGACTCCTCTGGGTAGTGAAGGGTGGGGTATAAATCCAATCTCTTGTCTTCTCTTCTTCTTTCACACTGCCAGGGGAGTCACAAAGCTGCCTACTCAAGGGCAGACCGCCAAAAAACTTAGTCCCACACTCCCTTCTATACACTCCCCCCCTTCTTCAATCCTTTTTATGAGAATGGGTTTTTTATTTTCATTTAATACTCTGGAGAGGAAATATGAATAATTGTTACTTCTGGATTTTTAAAAATTGTTTTGTGGAGGGTTTTTTGTCTTTTTCACATAAAGTAGGGAACTGTTCGGGAGATTGTTGCTCCATTTGTTACAATTACAAATAAATATGATTTAAAAAGTAAATTCTGTTTGTAATAATTGTTTGGATACACTATATTTTTAATATGCTAGTTGTGATAATTTCGTGCCAAGTAAAATAGTCCATAGTCATATTTTATGTTCCTAAAGTAACAGAATGACTTTCAATCTAGAAAAAAAAAGTGCTAATGTAGCAAAAAAAAAATTCAATTTTCTCAAAAAATCCCAATTTTTCCCAAAAAAATCCAGGAAAAAATGTTTTTTTTCAACAAAATTTCAAAATTTCCAGAAATTCTATATTTCTAATCTGAAGAAATCTGCTTGCACATGAAACCTTTAATATATATATATATATAATTTTTTATTGATAGAAAAAGATAAACATGCATATTATAACTTTTTGAGCATAATAACAAAGTTCATCAACCAAACATGAACGCATGAAAATGAGAATAGGAATGATTTGTAGGTAATATTCGTACTTTAGCATGTACCATGAACTAAGCCAACTGTTATATTAATGGTGTGTTTTTGGAGATGCCGCTGAGAAGTGGAAAGTGTGGTGATTAGAAATGGAGCCAAGAAGCATAACTGGGATTCTGGGGTAATAGGCCCCATATTCAACATATATTCCAAGAATGAATACCAGGTGCATACAAAACGGGAGAATGTCGCGTCAGATGAAGCGTTATGGGGTTCCAAAGAGTACGTGATTTTGTCCATTATAAATTGCTGCCAGACCTTCTCTCTCCATTGATCTAGCAATGGGGGTGAGCTTGTGTCAGAGTCTGCAAATTCAGCCAATGTATTAGCCAGATATAGTGTTAACTTCTTGCATGTATGTCTTTGACTATCCTATGTACCTAAAGTGTATTTGAACCTATGTAACCATAATGCACTGTTTCTGTCTTGGCCGGGAGGGTGACAACCATGATTTGCGAGAACAAGGAGGCCTCACATCCCTGCCTCCGCATTCCAGCTGCTCCGGCAGTAACTTCAAGGGGAGGATGCTTCTCATCTCTTATCAAATGCAAAAGAACCTTGGAGCCATTGATTGTTATGTGAACTCGAAACATCTGAGGGGTCTGGTTTGGGAGAGGAAATTTACTGCTTAACACCTCACTTTTTTCCTGTGAGAACCAAACGGTCAAGACGCCTTTTAGCCCGCCAATTTTCCCTTAAGGGGATTGGCTACCTATGGGTAATTCAAACTCCTTGGAATGGTATAATAGACCCGCTTGTATTATTTGTCTCATCTCTGACAATAATCCGAGATGCTGTACTAATGTAGGAATAGGTAATAAAGAACTGTGGTTAACCAACCAAGATCTGATCCTTGACTACTTTGAGCAGAACTCTCACAGATTGTCAGAGATCTGTGATTGGGACTCAGCCGTTCCTGACCATGTCAGACGACGACGCGGTCCCCCTCAAACCTACTACTCCCGAGGAGACTCCCGTTACCCCGAAGGATCCGGGGAACGGGGGCGGTGGCGGCGGCGGAGGTCCCGAAGTGCCGGTGACCACGAGCCAAGGGGCTCACTACATCCCGCGCCTGATTCCTCATCAGAGCGTGACCCCCAAGTACGCCTGGAGCAAATTCGGTCGTCGGACCGTGGATTCGTGGGTACACGATCGGAAAGGGGTACGGGTTTCGCTGACCGGAGACCAGCTCGATCGAGGGAGACCGAGCTACCTTGGGGACGACCGCGAGCCGATCTACCGTGGAGAGCCGCGTCGCCCGCCTTTCGAAGGAGAGGGGACAGGTCCGTATGGGCCCGATCCGTATGGAGAAGAGCCGATAGTCCCCTTGGAGCAGATGATGGGAGAGTTGCGGCTTCAACTCACCGCCGAGCTCCGCGAGTTGGCCCTCGATCTCCAGCACCAATTTCGAGACGCCATGAGGGCAGTGCAAGGAGCTCTCCCCGGTCAGGGGGTAGGAGCCCCACAACAGCCAGCGGCGCCCGGAGGGGTTCCGGTTCAGCCGCAGGTGCCTGCTCTGCCAGCACAACCAGTCCAGCCGGTCGTTCCGGTTCCGGTGCCAGGGCCCGTTCCAGCACCCGCCCCGGCCCCGGCCGCTCCGGTCGCCCGCCCAGCCCCCTCCGACCCTTTGACGACCACCTTCGATGGGGACCCGGAGAAGCTGCGTTTCTTCATGCTGGAGATAGAGAGATTCCTGGACAGCTGGGGCCACCTCTATCCCACCGAGAAAGAACGGATTGGTTACATCGGATCCAAGCTGAAAGACACCGCCAGCGACTGGTATGTGAGCCTGCACGACACCCCAGGACCTGAGTTGCGTTCCCTGAACAACTTCATGTGGGCCCTCCGCCATCAGTTCGAAGACCCCCTGGGTGAAGAAAAGGCCCGTAACCAACTAAGAAAGCTGTTCCAGGGGAGGTCGACGGTGAGGGATTACACCGACAAGTTCCGTCGCATCGCGGCCAAGATCCACGGATGGCCGGAGGAGTTATTCATGGAGAAGTATTGGGAGGGCCTGAATCCGGAGATCTACGAAACCGTGCTGTTGGGGGGACGCCCGGGCACCTTGGCCACCTGGATGAGAGCCGCCATCGACATGGAGGAGCGATTCGCCTTGATCAAGATGGGAGCTTCGGTGACGGCATCCAGCAAAGCAGCCCCCAGAGCGAAGCCCCGATCCAGCGTGCAAGACGTCTGGGATGCTAGGTTTCGGCAAGGGCTGTGCATGAAGTGCGGGGAGAGTGGCCATTTCGCCTCCGCCTGCCCAAGAGGGGGGGGGAAAGGCCCGAAGACCTCGACACCCGTAGGGGGGAGCACCCCTAGCCGGGGAAAAACACCAATGAAACCCCGGGCGTTGCAGCTGGAGGGAACTGCCAGTGACCAGGGGGAGCTGGAGCTGATGGAGACGCAGATGTCGGGAAACTCCAACGGCCTGCAGTGAGCGGCGCAGAGCTGCAGGTCCCCCGCCAAGAAGCGCCATCTCCGGTGAGCATCCCCGGCCCCCTATTATATATGGTAGTGACTGTGGTGACCCCTGGATCAGGCACCCACATGAGGGTACGCGCGTTAATTGACTCTGGGTGTGCGCGAGACCTGATCAGCCCCCTGGTAGTGGAAGGGCTAGGTCCAAAAGTCACCCCATTGGTGGAACCCCTAAAGTTCACTCAAATGGATGGGTCGGAGATGAAAGAGGAATGCATAGCAGAGACTGAGAGCCTGATTTTGGGGACGGGGGAACACTGGGAGAAGCGGGCTTTTGTCATCACCCCAAACGCCCAGTTCCCTATGGTGTTGGGCAGCCCTTGGCTCGGGGCGCACGACCCTTATATTAAATGGAGCGAAGGGAAGATCTCGTGGGTGGACGAACGCTGCCTTACCCATAAATGGGACCCGGAGTGGGGACCCGGACCCCCGACCCCTCCTTCCCCGGTCCCTGCGCTCGCGCTCACCCCCACCATGGTGCCCAAGGAGTATAGAGATTTGCTGGAAGTGTTCAGCGAGACTGAGGTGGACGAGCTGCCCCCCCACCGACTGTCAGACTGTGCCATAGAACTGCTCCCAGGAGAAAAACTCCCAAAAGGGAAATTGTACTCCATGAGCCCGTTGGAGCGGGAAGAGTTGCGAAAGTTCTTGGACAAAAATCTAGCGCGCGGATTCATCCGCCCAGCCAAATCCCCCTTTGCCGCGCCGGTGCTCTTCAGGAAAAAAAAGGATGGGGGTTTGCGATTATGCACTGACTATAGAGGACTGAATGCGGTCTCCACTACCAACGCTTACCCCCTCCCTTTAATAAAAGACCTCTTGGCGGAAGCTGCTAAGGGGAAGATTTTTACCAAGCTGGATTTACGAGATGCCTATTTCAGGGTGCGCATCAGGGAAGGGGATGAATCCAAGACTGCTTTTAATACCCCCCTGGGACAATTCGAATATCTAGTGATGCCGTTCGGCTTAAGTGGCGCGCCCGGGGTCTTTATGAGTTTAATCAACGAAGTGTTGCACAAGCACCTATTTAAAGGCATGTTATGTTACATAGATGATATCTTGATCTATTCTACTGATAAGAAAGCACATGTGAAATTAGTCAGGGAAGTCCTCGCTACCTTACTAAAAAACCAGCTATATGTGAAACTATCCAAGTGTGAATTCCACCGTGAGTCCGTGGACTTCCTGGGCTATCGCATTTCTCAGAAGGGTTTGGAAATGGACCCGGGGAAGGTGGAGGCGGTGGTGCAATGGGAGGCTCCGCGAACGAGAAAACAGTTGCAGAGCCTTTTAGGATTTTGTAATTTTTACCGAACCTTCATCAAGGACTTTGCCAAGGTTACTCTCCCCTTAACGGACTTACTAAAAACTAAGGGGAGAGGGCCCGAGGCAGGGAAGCCAGGAGAGAAAATAGCTTGGAACGGGGAGTGTCAGAGGGCGTTTGAGACTTTAAAGACTCTTTTTACTTCGGAGCCCATTCTAGCGCACCCTGACGAAACCAAAGAATTTGTAATCCATGTAGACGCGTCTGATGTAGCCATGGGGGGGGCCATATTACAAAGTGGTCCGGAAGGGAAATTGCACCCGCTGGCTTATATTTCGAAAAAGTTTAACGAAACGGAAAGGAATTGGTCGGTCTGGGACAAAGAAGCCGCAGCCATTAGGTTGGCGCTCACTACGTGGCGGCATTGGTTGGAGGGTGCGCAGACTCCGTTTGAAATATGGACTGATCATAAGAATCTGGAGGCGCTGCGCACTCAGAGATCCCTCAACGCCAAACAGCTGCGATGGGCCGATTTCTTCTCCAAGTTTAATTTTGTGCTTAAGCATTTTCCTGGGAAAGCTAACTCCTTAGCAGACGCACTGTCCAGGTTGCCCCAACATGAGAGTGTCAAGGAAGAGGTGTTTGACTCTATGTTCTCCCCCCAGCAGTTAGGGGGGGCAGTGGTTACCAGGAGCCAAGTTAAGAAGGCCCAGTTGGACATTGGAAAATGTGATTGGGGGGGGGATTACGCTCCTGAGGAGGTAGAGGAATTGGAAGCTCTGGAAGAATGCTCTAAGAGAGAGGATCAGTGTTGGCTGCATGGGGACAAACTAGTGGTGCCGAAGGTCAAACGTAAAGAGATATTGTTAACCTGCCACTCGTCTAAGCTTGCCGGGCACTTTGGCTTTCTAAAAACACTTAATTTGATCCAGCGTCAATTCTGGTGGCCGCGCATGCGCCGAGACGTTTCAGACTTCGTCTCGGCTTGCCAGACCTGTTTAATGTGCAAAAAGCGGGGGGGGAAAGTCCCGGGATTGTTGCACCCCCTCCCCACCCCCTCAAGACCCTGGGAGGCCATAGCCATGGACTTTATCACCAATTTGCCCCCTTCTAAGGGAAAAACGGTTATTTGGGTGGTGGTAGACACCTTCTCGAAACAAGCGCATTTCACCCCTTTCAAGCAATTGCCCACAGCTAAAGGGATGGCCAAAGCCTTTTTCAATCACGTGATTAAATTACACGCTTTTCCGAAGAGAGTGGTATCCGACAGGGGAAGTCAGTTCGTTGCCAGCTTCTGGCGGGAGCTCCTGAAAATGATGGACATAGAACCAGCCTTGAGTTCGGGTTACCACCCAGAGACCGATGGCCAATCCGAACGAACTAATCAAATATTGGAGCAGTTTCTGAGATGTTACACTAACTATCACCAAGACAATTGGGTGGAGTTGCTGCCGTTTGCAGAATATAGTTACAACAATGCAGTGCACTCTTCCACGGGAGTCTCTCCCTTCATGGCAGTAGGAGGTTTCGAGGGGAAACCATTGCCTATCATTGAGAATGTCCCCAATGCTTCCCCGTCGGATTTTAAGAGTTGGTGGTCTAGTCTCCAGGACTCATGGCCATTAATAGGCAAAGCATTGGATCATGCCAAAGAGGATTACAAAAAATATGCTGATCGTGGGCGAGCACCAGGATGGGATCTCCAACCCGGGGACTCTGTCTATCTCTCCACCAAAAATATTCATGGGTTGCAGCCCAGCAGAAAACTAGGATGGAAATATGTTGGACCATATAAAGTACTACGCAAAATATCGGATGTGTCTTTTGAACTGGAACTGCCTAAATCACTGAGTTCTGTGCACCCTGTGTTTCATTTCAGCCTACTGAAGAAGGATCCTGGGCCGAATGCTTGGCATCCAGCTCCTCCAGTTCCTCCTCCACTGATGAAGGAGGGGGCCCCTCATTTCGAGATAACTGAAATCCTTGATTCCAAGATGCGAAGAGGCCGATTATATTACTTAGTTAGATGGTTAGATTTCGGTCCAGAACACAATGAATGGATTCGCTCTGAAAATGTTCATGCTCCTAAACTGACCAAACTGTTTCATAAAATGTTTCCTGATAAAGCTAGGTGAAGTGAATTATGAGGAGGGCAGGGTGTCAGAATCTGCAAATTCAGCCAATGTATTAGCCAGATATAGTGTTAACTTCTTGCATGTATGTCTTTGACTATCCTATGTACCTAAAGTGTATTTGAACCTATGTAACCATAATGCACTGTTTCTGTCTTGGCCGGGAGGGTGACAACCATGATTTGCGAGAACAAGGAGGCCTCACATCCCTGCCTCCGCATTCCAGCTGCTCCGGCAGTAACTTCAAGGGGAGGATGCTTCTCATCTCTTATCAAATGCAAAAGAACCTTGGAGCCATTGATTGTTATGTGAACTCGAAACATCTGAGGGGTCTGGTTTGGGAGAGGAAATTTACTGCTTAACACCTCACTTTTTTCCTGTGAGAACCAAACGGTCAAGACGCCTTTTAGCCCGCCAATTTTCCCTTAAGGGGATTGGCTACCTATGGGTAATTCAAACTCCTTGGAATGGTATAATAGACCCGCTTGTATTATTTGTCTCATCTCTGACAATAATCCGAGATGCTGTACTAATGTAGGAATAGGTAATAAAGAACTGTGGTTAACCAACCAAGATCTGATCCTTGACTACTTTGAGCAGAACTCTCACAGCTTGGCTTCCAGGATGCTGCAATGGTGGTTTTAGCCGCTGTAAGTAGGAAGGTAGTCAGAGGAAAAAGTGGTTCTTCACCTATAGAGGGGTCCCTTAAATGTAGAAGAAGGATTAAAGGGTCCATTGGGAGTGCTTGTGACGTGATATTTGTAATTTCCCTGACTACTGATGACCAGAATTTTTGAATTAGGGGACAAGTCCACCAACAGTGGATATAATCACCCAGTTCCCCGCAGTTTTTCCAACAGAATGGAGAGTGGTTGGTATTGATTCTGTGAAGACGAGCAGGAGTATAGTACCATCTTGAGAAGAGTTTAAAAAATTGAATTTTGACATTGAAGATACTGGATTTGTTAGCAGAGGAGGACCAGATCAAATTCGACTGTTGGTCTGTTATGTTGAGATCAAGATCTTTGTTCCATGACTTCTGACAATTGAGTTGCTGAGGGCTGTCTAGATCCGAGAGAATTTTGTATGTATTCGAGAGAAGGTGCTTGGTATGCTCATTATAAGCAAGTAGAAGAATTCAAAGTTTGTTTTAGGGCATGTGAACGTCGGTGATCTCCCTGTATAGGTGACCAGGCTCCCCAGCTGGTAGTATTTTAACCAGGAAATGGGCTTGTTGAGTTGTTCCTCAAAGTGCGATTTTTGTAAAAGTTTTTTATGTTTAATTAGATCATATAGGCTGGAGATGCCTGCAGGGGACCAGTCTTGAAAAGCGTCTGGGTCTTTGCACATGAAACCTTATACCTTGAATAAAATTTTGTCAGTGCCCAGCTGGACTCAAACTTTATTCTGCTGCTTTAGACCAACACGGCCAGCCTCCTGGAAACAACTTCGAATGCTTTCTTTTCTTCATAAGACACAGAATATGGAACAATTAAGTATATCTAACAATAACTGACATGTTTGGCAACTCTAGACATGTAACTGCTCAGGCTTTGGGGTGACCAGTGTCTCAAGTCTTTTCTGACTTCTGTTGAGCCAGCCCCTTAGAGATGGATCAACTTGCAGCTCTGCTCTGCATCGGTGGGCTGTCTGTTTTTCTCTCCCCCCCCCCCCGGGAGTTTCTTGTAACCCTAGAATATCAGTGTGTAGTTTTATAAAAAAGCTGTGGAGTCCTTCTGAGGTAAGCTACTGGCTGCTTCAGGCCCTTCGATCACTCTGGGAATATTGTACCCTCTCCCCATTCCCATATGAAATCTCCATCTCTTCAGCCCTACCCCGTTGGACTCATTATATTGAAATAAAATAAAACCACATAGACCTCCTGACTCTGTCTTCTGCCGTATTTGTTACCCCTCCCAGTTCAGTATCGCCTGTAAATTTAATAAGCATTCCCTCTTTTCCTTCATCCAAGTAATTTGTAAACATGTTGAATGAAACAAATCCCAGGACAGATCTCTAAGCCACTCCACTTGTCACTCCTCTGCAAGAGGATATCAGTTGATTTATCTGAACACTCAGGATTATTTCTCCAGGACCCTGGGTAACCTGTTACATGTTAATTGAATTAATAATCCAGTCTTTCATATAACTCTCACCATAACCTACCTCACAAGCTTATTGTTGCGAGGATGAAATAAAGGACAGGAGAATGATGTAAGCCACTCTGGGTCCCCCATTAGGGAGAAAAGTTAGGAAGACATTTGTTGTGAATCTTAATTTTTGTCTACAGTTCACACACACACAAAAGAGATGATCTCTATTCATCAGGTACTGTTGCAGCATTTTTGGCAGGAGGTAGAAGTATGGATTCAGTACACAAGCTGTATATAGGATTCAGTACACAAGCTAGATATACATCTTATATACATAAAATTCCCAAAGCACACATGTTGTTTTCATTAGTGGTATGCTGGATGTAGACCTGCAAAGTCCGGGGAAACACGATGCTGTGTGGAAAATCAGAGGGGACCTCTTGTGTTCATCATTAGATGCTCCTTGGTATTCAGGGTGACCTCAGTAGAATAATGCAGCATTTAGGAAGGAAGATGCAGCCCAGCAACCCAGTGCTGGAGACCAAGATGAAGAAGCCCTGCATGGTGACCATGTATTTCCCCTTTGTGCTCATGTGAGTGGGAGCAAAAAGGACACCCCACACACTGCAAAACACCAACATGCTGAAGGTGATTAGATTGGCTTCATTGAAGGCCCCAGGCAGTTTCCTGGTTAAAATGCCATCGTAAATGACATATCAATCAGAAAATAAAAATATTACTGTGAAATAAGATGCTAAGAAAATCAATAAGGACTTATAAGGAAATCAATCGTGTCGTTATTATTTCTAAATACCTATAACAAGACACACCAAATCATTATTCACAAAAAGAAGTCATAAATCAAAACAGGGCTGAGAGTAGTTCCGTTTGAAATCGTGGAATGGCGCCCAACTTAGAGAGTACGTTTTAGACTTGCATGGGGCCAATAATAAAAGATTACACCATCATGAGAAAACTGTGCATGTTAACCCTTGGAAGGAAATTGTTCTGAATCTAGAGAATTTCTGTACAGAGTTTGTCTTTTTCTGAAGAAGATACCAGAATGAGAAATCTATATCTGGAATTCTTGTCCTAAAATAAAGACTTCTCCCATATGAATCTTTGACATGAACCAATATATGGACTTGCATACATTCTAACTGTATACTCTATGCTGAATTGTATATTTTTGAGCCTTTTGGCATGGGTTTTGCTTTATGATATTTTTTGTGAATAATAATTTAGTATGTCTTGTTATAGAGGGCCGTGGTGGCTCAGTGGTTAAGACGCTTAGCTGCAGACCGGAAGGACGGTAGTTCGGCAGTTAGAGACCCGAGTGCCGCATGACAGAGTGAGCTCCTATCTCTGGCCCTAGCTCCTGCCAGCCTAGCAGTTTGAAAGCAAGTAGATAAATAGCTACCACTTCAGTGGGAAGGTAACAGCATTCCCTGCGCCTTGGCATTTAGTCATGCTGGCCACATGTCCATGGAGAAGTCTTGGGACAGCGCTGGCTCTACCGCTTGGAAATGGCGATGAGCACCGCCCCCTTGAGTCGGATTCAACTGGTGTTCAAGCATGGGAAACCTCTACCTTTATGTCATGTTATAAGTATTTAGAAATAATAATGGCATGATTAATTTCTTTATTGATTTTCTTAGCGTCTTGTTTCAAAATAATCTTTTTCTTTTTTGACTAATATTTGTATAATGTGAAAGAGATGGCAGCTACCATTACAATGATTGTTTCCGCTAACACAGAAAAGGTGGTAACTGAAAAGAGGTTGCTGAAGGCCGTTTGTCAGAAAAGGCAGGTTGATTCAACTATTCTCCATAAAAATAATATTTAGGGTGATACTGGCAGTGGCTCTCGGGGGTCTCAGGTGGGGGTCTTTCACATCACTTGTTGTACAGCCCTTTTCAGTGGAGATGCCAGGGACTGAACTTGGAACTTTACAAATGCTCTTACCTTGGAGCCACAACCACCACCCTCCAAGCTGAGTTAGTGTGAGCCAGCTCACGGTTTTTTAGCCTCCGGCTCACGCATGCCTGTCTTAGCTCAGGAAGGGTGGCTCCCAAGCAAACTGATTTCAGCAGTGGCCAAATCGCTCGCTCACAACTTTTGTGCCAGCAGCTCACAAAGTGGAATTTCCGCTCACAAGATTCCACGGCTTAGAGGGAGCATTGACACCCCCCCATTGTATGAAATCCATGGATGCCCCCATTCAAAGCCTGAATTGCATTCAAACCAACAGCTTTTATTTAAAGGCAGAAAAGACAAGGGATATAGAACTGTGGTTGTTGAACATGGCTGGGCTAACTTCAGACAGCAACAGGTTTTGTGGAGGTGGGGAGGTGATATTCCGCTCTGCACAACACAGTCTCAGTTCCTGCACCACATGAGATGCGGTGATGGTGGTGATGGAAAGTGCTCGTGCTGCTTTGTAGTGCCTCCAAGATCTGCCTGCAGATTTGGATACACTAGATGATGCCATTCAGTTGAGGCATTTGGAGGCAGGAGGAGGTACCAGCTGATGTACCTTGGCCTTTTCTGAATCATTCTTCAAGGACCAGACTCTAAGGGTTGCCAAAGGAAACCATGTTCAGGGGGGGAGCTGACGTGTGGGGTCCCACACATGCAATCTTATCCCCCATGTATATTTACGCAGTTCCTTTTGAATGCTAAGCAGAGAAAGGTACACTCTAGAATTCTCAGATATCTCTATATTGAAAGGTGTGGGGAGAAAATAAGAATGTAAGAGAATCCATGTTGGATCAGGCCAATCCGGTCCAATACTCTGTGTCACACAGTGGCCAAAACCCAGGTGCCATCAGATGGAGAAATCCTAGTCAATCCCGGTGACTCGGTGTCTCTTTTAGCCTCAATGGGCCATGCTGAACCACTAACAAAGATTCAATTATTTAACTAAGTATGCAGTTTATTGAAGCACAACACCTGATTCTCCTTGGAATACAGGGAATATTAAGAGGCACGAATGCTCAGAACAGAATCAGTACACACAATGAAAATCAAAGCCACAGTAACCAAGCAGCCAGTCTACCATCATGCACTCTGCATGGGTCCACTCTTGAAGCCAGAATCTCCAGCTGGTACAGAATGTCACAGCTTGATTACTATTCAGGATGAGGCACAGAACACATCTGAGAAATTTCTGATCTGCTTCTTTGGAGATTTAGTTTTTCAGTTTAGGTCAAGGTGCTGGCTATAATACAGTCCAACTCATTAAAAAAAACCCACACCACAAGCAGAAAACACAAAGCCTGGTTTACCTGGTACAAATAACAATACTTTTAATGAGCTGTGACTCTTCCTTAGCTGAGTTTTGTTTTCTCTGATTCAGAAGGAAACACATAATCCAGGGTTGCCAACTGCCTGGAGGAAAAATGTGGGCTGTCCCTTTAACAGAGTCATTATGGAATTTTATTGATCTTTTCAGGTACCCATTTCCACACACGGAGCTGCTGGGAATGAGGCAGAATATTTCCCCCCTTCAGGCCTGTTACCAACCCTAATGCTATATACCTCTCCAAAATGAAGTAGGGAGCTGGGAAAGAGAATTTTCTTGTTAGACTAGATGCACTTTTCATATACGGCCTAAATCTACCTTTCTATACCAGTAGAGTTTGGTGTTTCACAGAGAAAGAGAATGGTTTGTGTGTCTCAAAAAAGTACTGTCTAAGAGTGCCCTTTTACTCTGCCAAAACCCAACAGCTGGAAAGGGATGGACAAGATTTTTGGCTGGTCATTGTGGCCTCTGTTTATATCAGGTCTAAGAAATTATTGTCCAGAATCTAGAGAATTTATGCAAAATTTTGAAATATAAACAAGATGAGTGTCTTTATTAGGAATTTAGGACCATAATATCGTAACCAACAGAATCACTGCAAAATTGGGGAATCAACAGAAACTGCTGCCTGAGGTTTCTGGCAAGACTAACTGGAAGAGGACTGGGCGTAGGAGAATAAGATTTGATGTACCTTAAGACCCTTGCAAAATACCCTATAGGTGAACACGGGGGTCGTAGGAGGAAATGGAAGCATCCCTGAAAGCTATATGGTATTGATCTGCTTTAGCTTAATGGTCCAAATGCGCCTCTCTGCACCTCTCCTTGAATCCGGAAGGGAACATTTGTGTTAAGTACATTAGTAGTTTTATACTATAAACATTTTTATCAGGAAGAGGAACCAGGAATAGATAGAGATTGGAATACTTGTTACAAAGGGATATATGGCCATTAACTGGGAATGTGTTTTGAAGCTAACATACCTATCAGAAGCCAACGTAACTGTTATAAAGGCCTGGTCTCTAAATGGATTGTTATAGGGATCTGGTCCCAATGTGGATGTTGTCAGGAGCTAGTGTTAAGAGAATGGCTAAGTCCAGGAAACCCCCAACTTGACCCAGAGGAGGCTGGAAGAATCTGACTGGATTAGAGAGGTGGTCAGACATGCCAAAAAGGTTATAGAGGGAGAACCCAATAGAGGTCAGGCTGGGGGGATTATACCCTCTCTCCCTCACTTCTGTTTTGGAGGTATTCTTTAAGGAAGGCCATGTGAAGACGAAACCTTCTCCTACCACGGTTTCACTGGGATTGGTGAAATATATACTGGTGAGATATATATATTTAATGTGACCTATGCTTCCTGCTGTCTTAAATAAAGCAATGGTTCACTATGAACAGGATTTGGGATAATTGTTCAAAATGATGATGGGCTGTGGTGGCTCAAGTGGTTAAGACGCTGAACTGCAGACCAGAAGGTTGGTAGTTCAGCAGTTTGAGACCCAAGTGCTGCATGATGGAGTGAGCTCCCATCTCTGGTCCCAACTCCTGCCCACCTAGCAGTTCGAAATCAAGAAATTGCAAGTAGATAAACAGGTACTGCTTCGGTGGAAAGGTAACAGTGTTCCGTGCGCCTTGGTGTCTAGTCACGCTGGCCACATGACCACGGAAATGTCTTTGGACAGCGCTGGCTCTTTGGCTTGGAAACGGAGATGAGCACCGCACCCCTAGAGTCGGATTCAACTGGCTTTCGAGCAAGGGAAACCTTTACCTACAAAATTATGAACCCGGTGTTCAGTTCTTTCCTTTCACTGAAGGCATTTTTCCCAGAGTAAAATTCAAAAGATCCCCTCTCACAAGCAAGGGCTTAGCCTATTAACCACACAGGTTAACAACATCAGTACTGGTCCATTTTCACAATACTGGGTGTTAGGGGGGGTTTGACCCCTTAGAGCAGGGGTGGCCAACCTGTGGCTCGGGAGCCACATGCGGCTCTTTCACACATATTGTGCGGCTCCTGGCAGGGCGGCTGGGGAAGCAAAGGGGAGGCATGCTTTTTCTCTCTTTCTCCCTTCCTTCCTTCCCTCCTCCCTCCCATCTATTTGCTTTCCTAGTTTCTCTCTCTCTCTTTCTTATAACTGGTTTTCCTCGTTTGTTTTTATTTTTGGCAGTCCCATTTAACGTTAATAAAAAGCAAATTTGCATATTTTTAAAAATAAAAACGTGTGTGTGATATTTGTTCCTGTCTTGCGGCTCTCAGACATCTCTATGTGGCTCTTACGTTTATTCTATGTGGCTCTTACGTTAAGCAAGATTGGCCACCCCTGCCTTAGAGTGCTTAGTGAGTTGTTGTGTTAGGGGAAACAAGCTTTTCCTTCCAACCCAAATTAATCCTGCTGCCAGAATGCTTTTCCTTTCAAAGTGGTGAGACCCCCCAAAAAGCTCGCAGCAGGCTGGACTGGGGTGGGATTAGTCTTCAGAAATGCCTCTCTAGAACTGCTTGTCAGATAAAAACATTTGTGAATTAAGGATGCTGGCTGATCACACTAGGTTTACACCAGTAGCAGAGAGGCTGTGGGTATCTGTTACCCTTGTCTACTCCTTCATAGGATTTGGGAAAGGAACAGCTTTTGCCAGTTTTGAGGATGACAGACTTAGACTGGAAGATAACCTGAAGTAGCGAGTTTCGCAGAGGAGGGCAAACACTAAAAAGGCCCTCCATTGTGTGACTATGTTCTCAGCCTTTCTGAATCTCATCAGAACCAGACACAGGGAAGTTTCACCCTTGGATGGATTCCCCGCGGAACACGAAAGTCAGATCTGTGCCTCAGGCTCTTGCCGCACACTGAGGATTGATAGGGTTCCTTCCCGGGGGGGACTTCTCGATACTAAAAAAGAGATCAGTGGATCCTTCGACCAGCAGAGCCCATGGCCCACCCTTGTTTTCTTCCCTGTGGGATCTTTTTGAGGTTTTGAACATAGCCAAAGCTTTTTCCACAGTCCGAGCATTTATAACATTTCTTCCCGGTTAGGGTAAGGTTTCTGTGTTGAGTTAAGCTTTTCACAACAGTTAATATCTTTTCAGTGCTTTGTATGGCCTGTGGTTGTCTTTTAGGTGTGAAATAGGAGAAAAGCTCTTTTCAGGGGCTAAGCAGTTACATGGGTTCTGCCCTATGTGAGTTTCTCTGACTGAATCTCTTTCCATGCACTGTCACACCTAACCTGCACGTTTAAGATTTCAGCGCCTTCTACCATGGCACCCAGTATCCCCAGGGAGTCTCCTTGGACTCAGACTGGGGAGGGAAGAGGTCTTCTCTCACCCGTGTCCTCTTCCCCTTCAACCAATGTGCTGCCATCCTGGCTCTCTGTTGCTGGCTGTCTTCCCTGGCCTGATGTCAGAGCTCCCCCTTTTATCTCTCCCTGCTGTCCTTTCTGCACTGCCCATCATCTGCCCATCTATTGGCTCCTACCTCTGTCCTTCATGACCTCATCCACAGCAGACTATTCCCTTGGAGCCACAGCATGCCACTCTCAGACGCTCCCAGCCATCAGCATGGTGCTTGCTGCCTGGACCCAGATACCCCCAGAGCCCAGCAGGGGAGTTGTCCACCCCCATGCTTCCATCTTCTCTGCCAGATCCTGAGGGATCCAGCTAGACAACGTACCCTGGGAAATGCCTCTCTGAGACAGGGGGGCATGCCCTACCACCAGGCCGGGTGTTTCCCAGGTACCCAAATCTACTCTAGTTTCATGCTGCCTCCCAGGGCTCTGGTTGCTTCCTGCTGACCCCCACCCCTGCTGTCTCCCTGCTCGGCCACCATCCACTGAAAAGTGCTCTCAACCCTGCTGTGGCCCATGCCACTCCCTGCTCACCTTGCCCTCATTTGGCCATCTGGGACAACAGCTACCTTTGCAGTAAGGGAAGCAGATGGGCTGATGACATGTCAGTGAGCTTGGCAAGAGGGTTGTTGGCCTCCTTTGTTAGGGTGGTATTGCCATGCCATGAGAGCTGCTTTTATGGCAGCTCCTGAGCGCAGGTATGGTGATGCCGGACCTGGACACTGAGCAAAAGTTTCCCCCTTGTGTGGATTTTTTGATGCTGTTCAAGATGGCTACTCTGACTGAATCTTTTTCCACACACTGAGCAGTCAAAATGTTTTTCCCGTGTGGGTTCTTTGATGATATTGAAGACCGCCACTCTGACTGAATCTCTTTCCACACTCTGAGCACTCAAAAGGTTTCTCCCCTGTATGGGTTCTTCGGTGCTTCTGAAGAGTGCCATTCTCACTGAATCTCTTTCCACACACTGAGCATTCAAAAGGCTTCTCCCCTGTGTGGGTTCTTTGATGATATTGAAGACTGCCACTCCGACTGAATCTCTTTCCACACTCTGAGCATTCAAAAGGTTTCTCCCCTGTGTGCGTTCTTTGATGATATTGAAGACTGCCACTCTGACTGAATCTCTTTCCACACTCTGAGCACTCAAAAGGTTTCTCCCCTGTGTGGGTTCTTTGATGATATTGAAGACTGCCACTCCGACTGAATCTCTTTCCACACTCCGAGCACTCAAAAGGTTTCTCCCCTGTGTGGGTTCTTTGATGATATTGAAGACTGCCGCTCCGACTGAATCTCTTTCCACACTCTGAGCATTCAAAAGGTTTCTCCCCTGTGTGGGTTCTTTGATGATATTGAAGACTGCCACTCCGACTGAATCTCTTTCCACACTCTGAGCATTCAAAAGGTTTCTCCCCTGTGTGGGTTGTCTGATGCATCTGAAGAGTGCTACTGTCACTGAATCTCTTTCTACACTCTGAGCATTCAAAAGGTTTTTCTCCTGTGTGGGTTCTTTGATGATATTGAAGACTGCCATTCCAACGGAATCTCTTTCCGCACTCTAAACATTCAAATGGTTTCTCCCCTGTGTGGGTTCTTTGGTGCTCCTGAAGATTGCCACTGTGACTGAATCTCTTTCCGCACTCTGAGCATTCAAAAGGTTTCTCCCCTGTGTGGGTTCTTTGGTGCATCCAAAGAGTACCACTCTGACTGAATCTCTTTCCACAGACTAAGCATTCAAAAGGTTTCTCCTCTGTGTGGGTTCTCTGATGCTGCTGAAGATTGCTACTCTGACTGAATGTCTTTCCACACTCTGAGCATTCAAAAGGTTTCTCTCCTGTGTGGGTTCTTTGGTGCTTCTGAAGAGTGCTACTGTCACTGAATCTCTTTCCACACACTGAGCATTCAAAAGGTTTCTCCCCTGTGTGAGTTCTTTGATGATATTGAAGATTTCCTTTGTGACTGAATCTCTTTCTACACTCTGAACATTCAAAAGGTTTCTCCCCCGTGTGGCTTCTTTGGTGCAGTTGAAGACTGCAACTCCGACTGAATCTCTTTCCACACTCTGAGCATTCAAAAGGTTTCTCCCCTGTGTGGGTTCTTTGGTGCTTCTGAAGAGTACCACTCTGACTGAACCTCTTTCCACACACTGAGCATTTAAAAGGTTTCTCCCCTGTGTGGGTTCTTTGATGATATAGAACACTGCTACTTCGACTGAATCTCTTTCCACACTCTGAGCATTCAAAAGGTTTCTCCCCTGTGTGGCTTCTTTGGTGCTTCTGAAGAGTGCTACTATCACTGAATCTCTTTCCACACTCTGAGCACTCAAAAGGTTCCTCACCTCTAAGTATTTTTCTGTACATCAGGAGCTGTGATCTATTTCTAAAGTACTTTCTGCATTTAATGGATTCACATGCCTTCATTATTCTCCGCTTTGCAAAACGTACATTACACTGTCTGCCATCTCTCTTCTCAATCATATTGCTGCCATTTTTTCTCTTAATTCTCCCTCGATTCCTGGCTTTTTCTTTCAAGTCTTCATTTTTAACTCTATCTGGCCTTTCCTGATGAAGTTCCTCAGCCTCCTCATTCCTCTGATCATCCTCTGCTGGAATAAACAGAGAGATCCAGTTAGTATCTAGGAAGGCTGGGAAGGTCCAAAGGTATGTAATGTGACTGCAGGAGGAAAAGATTGATGCACCTTTGGCCTCATCCAGCTTGGCTGATCTTTACCACTCCTCCACCTTTCTCCAAAATATTTAGTATTTAAGGATGTCTCACCTCTCATGAACTACAGCTCAGCTCTTGCCAAAGAGGAGTTTCCGAGACCCCAGATTTCAGTCCCCCAGAAGGCCTCCCTCCCTCCTTACCCAGTGGGCTATATGATTGTACCAAACCAAATGTTGCTCAGAAGAGAATCAGGAATCCCCCCTGGCTATTCCTTGTCTGTTCCCTTGACATAACCGTGAAGGATACTCACTCTCAGCCAGCTCCTCTGGGAAGGAAATATGCTCTTGAGATCCTCCTGAGAAACACTCCACCCTTTCTTCAGGAAGAAGGCTGTTGTCTGTCTGCACCATAGTCTCTCTTATACTTCTGGCTTCTTTCACAGGGAGGGGGGGAGAGAGAGAGAGAGAGAGAGATCATTCTTATATGGGGAAGGAAAGACATTCAAAAGTAAAAATTCTTCTGGAAGGACAGAACTATGGTCAAGATCAAAGCCCACCATCCAAATCAGTACAAGTGGAATGAAACTCTGAGGCAAAGCACCCTAGTTCCCCCAAGGGGTTATTAAGTGGCCTGGTTTTACTTAAGCAATTATTAAGTGGCCTGGTTTGACTTGCAGGTGTTCATTATTTGAGACTTCATGCAGCTAACATCCTTATCTTTTTCAAGGCCAGACTCCAGAATGTGGTCATTGGTTAATCTCGAGTCCCTATACCCAGTTGTGTAACCAGGAGGGAGGGGGGATTAGGAGGGTGCTGACAGCCTCAGGAAAGTTCCGTCAAGCAGGACATTTGATTGGATCATTAGGACCACCTGACCCTAGAGAGGCAGAAAGTATAATACGGATATAGACCAGAAGGAAGCCGGGCTAACTTTATGCTCATGCCAAGCTAGTGTGCCTTGATACTTCCTTGCTTCATCATGATGAATAGTTTTCTGTAGAGTAACTGATGCTTCAGCTGGAATACTTGTGCTGCAACAGGAGGTGCCATCGAATACCAAGTGTTTCACGTACTAGACAGGAGAGTTGGTTTTCTTGGTTTTCTGTTGCTGAGCTGCAGAAGCTGTGCTCTTTAGAGATGTCTTACTTTTAAATCCTTAATAAACCTTTATATCTGCTTTACTTGTCTGCATTCTCCTCATGAACCCACTGAACTGGGTGCTGCCTTCAGGTACAAAGAGAAGTGACCCAGGAGGATCCAGGCTTCAGTTCTTGATAGGATCATTTCCAGATCACAGGCAGACCGGATGTTGGTAATCACATCCAGGGGGAAGGGTATGTGGTAGAGGTTGGCAGCAGAGGGATCTGGCCCCTTCCAGAGTCCTTTTGAGGGCCTCGCATCCCCACCTTTGCCTCAGGCCAGGACACACCTTCTCCAGATTGGGTGATGGCCACAACTCCGGCCTCAGCTGCCCCAGGCAAGAACCCACACATGAGCAGCACAGGAAGCTGCCTTCTACTGAATCCGATCCTTGGTCCCTTGAAGTCAGTATTTTCTGTCCAGTTCGGGAGGGTCTGCGGCAGAGTTATTTCACAACACCTCGTACCTGATCCTTTTCACTGGAGATGCTGCCAGGGTTTGAACCTGGGACCTTCTGCATGCCAAGCAGATGCTCTGCCCCTCCCCAAGTACCAGAAGAGGCCTCAAAAGAGTGTATCACTATTCAATAGCTTGATTCATGCCTCATCACAATGGCAGCAAATCACACCTTTGGCACCAAGGAAAGATCCTCACCCAGAAAGGCCACATTCCCACGGTTCTCCAGCATGACTTCCCTGTACAGAGCTCTTTGTCCCGGATCCAGCAGGGCCCATTCTGCCTCGGTGAAAAGGACGGCCACCTCCTCAAAGGAAAAGGGATTCTGAAAAAAACCCAGATTCCCTCGTCAGAGATCATGCCAGGCTGAGATTGTACCCTGGAAGGGAGCAGTCTGGGAAGGTACAGTCTGTAAGGCTTGGGATGGGTAAATGGAACAGCGTTTAGAGGATCTCTCTCACCCAGACACTTTGTAGAAACTGCAGGAGCAAAAGCCCCCCTGAGAAGGGAGGAGGGACCCAGGCTGTCCCCCCTGCTCATCTCTCCTACCTGGACTGGAGGGGCAGCAGCTGTTTCCACACCTCTGAAAAGACGTTGGCTCAAAAGTATCTCTTCACTGCCTGTTAATGAGACAAAGAAAAAGGAAGGGTGTTTGCTTGTTTTGTCCTTCATTTCCATATTGTTTAATAATGTTATGTTTAATTGTGCCTTCTAATGGCTTTAAATTTTATTGTTATTATTAACTTTGTTACCTTTGCACATATTGTTACTTGGTTTATGATTGTTGGGGTTGCTTTATATTTGGGATGCTAATTTTCATTTCTTGTGTGACTCCACCACCACAGTCTCTTGGCCATGTCGATGGGGAGCGGGGGAGGTTGTAAGGATCAGAACTTGCAGATCTTGAGGCTTCCATTGAGTGGGATCAAGCTGTAAGTTTTCACAGGTTAGCTATAGCCTGTTTGGGCCGAGCATTAATTAAAAGCACCCGGTGGCCTTGACCAGCTGGCATAAGACGCTTTTTGTCTGGTTGCCAGCTAACAACGGAGATTAATCTAACTATGCCCTGGTTGGCTGGTGGCCGCCACACCAGGGAGGAAAGAGGTTGAGGCCTCTATGACTTCAAGTGGGCTCTCTTTCTTAAGCCCTCGGGTGAGAAAGCCAGGTCACAAGATTACCCCAGAGAAGGAAACCAGCAGGAAGTTAATGTTTCAGCCTCTGCCCAGCGCAAATACAGTGTTGTTGTTTTTTGCCGTTGCTGTAATTTGTGAGTGGTTTCTGCCAAGCAAACACTCTTCGTTACTGGAAAGATTTGAATAAATGCAGAGGGGTTTTTTTAATCTGCTGTGTTAGGAGTATCTGCTTTTCACTTTTACTCCTAGGAACAAAGTCCTTAAAAGTACTTCATAACTGAGCTGAAAACAATCTGTCTTCTCACTGGGAAGTCATCATGTTTCCCCCAAAATGCAGAAATGAAAACAAAACACAAACTGCATTCACAAAAATCAAAGAAATACTGACTTTACTGACCAGTTCTTTAAAAAACAGACAAATTACTGACCAGGATGAAAAAACTGACTTTTACTCATTTTACTGACCATTTTCCACCCCTGCACATTTGGCTCAGACGTATCTTGAATGCATCTGGAGACTTGAGGGTCCAATGAATGAGTTTCCAGAGTGTCTCATGGCATGCCAACTTCACAACCAGGCTTGCAGCCAGATGCAACATCAACATGACATCACATCTGTCCCAAAGCCCCTCCCCAACGCTCCTGCGGGTGCCAAGCCACAGCCTGCCAGCCGTACCCCAGCGCTGCATCTCCCACAGCGGCCTTCCAGATGCCTTTATAAACATGGGCACAGAAGCCAATTTCCCCCATGATGATTGACCCCCCGGTCAATGCTCCCTCTAAGCTGTGGCATCCTGTGAGTAAAAGTTCTACACTGTGAGCTGCTGGCATTAAAGTTGTGAGCGGGCGATTTGGCGACTGCATAAATTAGTTTGCTCTGGAGCTATCCTTCCTGAGCTAAGACAAAAATCTGTGAGCCGGAGGCTAAAAAACTGTGAGCTAGCTCACACTAACTCAGCTTAGAGGGAACAATGCCCCCCCGTACTGGTTTTCAGAGCTCTGCTGCCCTAGATGGTGGAGGCTCCCCTCATTCACCAGACTGGATAGCTCTGCCCAGGTTTGTCTACCTTTTCTCTTTTGAGGCACCCTCAGTTTCTCTTAGGGAAGGAAGATGAGATATGGATATTTTAATTAATGGGAGGAATTGCCCTCCAGAAATTCCTGTAATCTCCTTTTAGAGGCATAAAAGCTAATGGACATTGAGTGCCACAAATTATCTCTGTGTTGTGTGAAGAAGTATTTAAGTATTTTCCTGATCAGCACTCTCTACCCATCAAATTCTCTGCGTGCCCCAATCGCATCCAACTACAATGAGTCCTTACCACAGGAGAAGATATCTTGGGCACACTCCATAGCCTGCGCCCTCTGCCCTTGCTCCAAGGAAGCTCCTTCTGCCTCAGGGAATGTCGCTTCTTTCTTCACGGATGGTGCCCTCATCTGAAACAGCAGCGAGGGAGAGGGGTAAGAGATGGAATGGGAAAGAGACCGAGGAATGGATCCTGCCCCCACTCCCAGACTCTGCACCCTTCCCTCAGCAGACCTGCTGAGTTATCTGGAGGGATCAGAAATTCTCTCACAGAAGAAGAGGAAGAAGAAGAGGAGGAGAGTGGATTTATACCCTGCCCTTCACTACCCAAAGGATCCTCAGAGCAGCTTACAATCTCATTTCCCTTTTCCTCCCCACAACAGACACCCTGTGAGGTAGGTGGGGCTGAGAGAGCTCTGCAGCTGCACCAAGAGTTGCAAATCAAACCCGGTCCTCCCAGATTAGAGTCCACGCTCCTAACCACTACACCAAACTGGCTCTCGTAGAAGATGCTGCTGAAGGAGGCCGTTAAATCTCCTACTTGGATGATTAACACTTGGACAAATATCTCTCAGGGACACTCTAGGATAAGCCCAGATATCGTTACTTGAATTGGAGATACCTGGAGGGAATCCCCTCACCTGCCTCTTCTCCTCTGCCTGACTCAGGAGGAAACCTTCAGCCACGGCCACTGCCTGGGAACTGGTCTCTGGCCCACATCCTCTGACCCAGCCCTGCATTTCCTGGGGCAGGAGAGTCAGGAACTGCTCCAGGATCACCAGGTCCAGGATCTGCTTCTTGTAGTGCCTCTCCGGCGTCAGCCAGTGGCTGCAAAGTCCATGGAGCTGGCTGCAAACCTCTCGGGGCCCCTCAGCCTCATGGTAGCGGAACTGCCGGAAGTGTCGGCAATGTACATCTGCGATTGCAGTGAGCTGAGAACAGATTTCTGGCACTGGCCTTCCCCAGAATTCAGCCTTGGTGGATTGGGGGCCTTTCCTTGCTGTCTTGTCAGTTTCAGATCCTTCTGGGTTCTGCTCTGCCATCTCTTTCCCCTTCTCTCGGGTCACCTCTGACTGTGCAAAGATGCCTTCAGTCACTTGGCTATGAAGAGAGGCTTCTCTCGGGGGGGGGGGGGGGGGAGGCAGACAGTCACAGGGGGGGAAAAGGGAACGGAGATACACCACCGAGCACCACAAACCTTCATATGCTCAGGAAACACATGATGATTGCCCTGGTGGATCAGAATAAAAGGGCTTTATTGGTTTGTAGACCAGGGTTAACATCATTTTTCTGTATTACAAGCCAAGCTATTTGAGATATGCCTCCATGGTCCTTTGGGAAAGTTAAGTGTTTCTGTTTGGCTCTCTAAGGATGTCAACAAGCTTAGCCTCCCCTGACATTGACTCAGTCTGTCCTCCGGGCTAATTCTTAAGGTAGACCCCAAAAGGACAAGAGGGACTGGTGACCCCTTGACCATTGTAGGCATCTCTTTCGACAGGCCTGAAGCCTTAGGCAAGAGCTCTGTCCGAGCACCCAGCTGAAGGGAAGGGGCAGGAATGTGTCTGTGGGAAGAACAAGCAGGTGAGATTGGGAGAGAAAGGAAAACAGGCTATTTATTTTCCTATTTATTATTTATGGACTCTAATACACAATAAGAACATACACAGAAGGAGTATTAGAAGGAAGAACCATGCTTTGTTGTTTTTGAGAACATTACATGTGACACAGAACTTTTGTTCAAATTCTACTGTTATATTTTGGTTATATAATCTATATGAGTATTTGTTGTGATTGTTTATTCTATTGTTGTTGTCCTGCTATTGTAACCACAGGCTATACTGTTGTTACTTTGTTGTTACTGTGGCTGGTCGAGTTGAATTTGAATCTGAGCCTGCAGGAAAACCGCATCTGGAGTCGAAGGACGTCCATAATGGATGAAACAGTAATAAAAATACTTTCAACCAATATCAACAATTTAAATTTACCAGAGAAGAGGAGGGAAATTTTTAAGTAACTTAAGAAATTAAACGCAGATGTTACTTGTTTCCAAGAAACACATTTAAGGCTGAAGGACCAACACTACCTGTAATGCAAGAAACTTGGACTAATTTTTGTTTCATCAGATGTTGTTAAAAAAAGAGGTACAGCAGCATTTATAAAAGAAGAACTGAAACCTACCTTGATTTTTTCATCAGAAGATGGGAGACTCTTGTTGGTCGAAATTGCCATTGGGGACAAGAGGATCTTATTTGTAATAATATATGCCCCAAATGATCATCAAGGAAAGTTTTTAATTTTCAAAAGATATTTTAGCAAGATTTGACTATACGGATATATGTTTGCTGGGAGATTTCTATGCAGTGTTAAGACCACGATTTGAATAGGAAGACCAATGAGAAGGTCAGAACCACCAAAGGACTTCTTCCAAGACCTTTTCTTGAAGTTGCTGAAGAATATAAATTGGTTCTTGGGGAAGAGAATACACCATCTATTTAGATAGACATAAATCCTGGTCTAGAATTGATACGTCTTGGACTTCAGCAAGCTTTTTGCAGGATATTAAAGATGTTGATGTTCTGCCCAGGTCATATGCAGATCACAACCCTTTTGTTAGTCAAAATTAAGAATGTCCCAAGAAAAGGTAGATGGAGATTAAATGTTCAACTGTTGAAAAATGTACGATTTTTTAAGTATATAAAAAAGGAAATGAGGTTGTACTTTCAGAAAAATATAAATATGGAAACATCAATGAGAATTGTCTGGGATGCGAGTAAAACTTACTTTAGAGGACTGACAATTAGATTTGCGGCCAGATGAAGGCCAGAAAAGAGGCAACATTATCCAGATATTTTGGACGCACTGAAGGAAAATGAGGGAGATCTGAAAATAGACCCTTCAAGTGAAAATTTAAAATCTAAAATTAAAGTTTTTCAGCATCAGCTTAATCTGTTGCTATCAGAAGAAATGGCTAAAATGTTAAATTTGCTAAACAGAACTATTTTGAACATGCAAATAAATCGGGATGATGGCTAGTCTAAAAACTTAGAAAGAAAAGAGAAAAGAGATTGATCCACTCCTTGTATGAGGGTGACAAGAAAGAGAATTCCAAAAGGAAGAACTAAAGAAAATTGTGCAGTCTTTAGGGAAGTGGAAACACCAAGGGAAAACTAAAAACAGTATTTACACATTAGTTGTTCTCCAAGCTGTATGGCCATGGTCTTGGCATAGTTTCACCAGCAGCTGTGACTGGCATCCTCAGAAAGAACTTTACTTTTTCCCCACCATAGAGAACAATGGGGGGAGTGGGGGCCTGTGGAATTGGACCCCCTGGTCCAATCTTCTTGAAACTTGGTGGGTATTTGAGGGAGAGGCTCCAGCAGCTACCCTGTAAGTTTGGAGCCTCTCCCTCAAACCACCTCCCCTCCAGCCATTTTTTAAGCCACCACCAAATTTTGGCAGCAATTTGGCCTGTGGCTGCCCTAGTGCCCACTCCTGGGCTGGCGGAGCGCCACTCCACCTCACTCCAGCCCCAAATGACCCCTGATGTTAGAATGGTTTTAAATATACTAAAATATTATGAAGCCCATCCTGAGAAACAGAGGGCTCTGCTGTTCTTGGATGCTGAAAAAGCATCTGATAATGTTAGTTGGCAATTTCTTATTGAACAGATGAAAGAAATGAAATTTACTGATGTTATAGAGTAATTGAAGTGATTTATACTCAACAGAAAGCGAGGATAGTGGTAAATGGTGATTCGACAGATACTATTTTGATTGAAAAGGGGACAAGACAAGGGTGTCCTCTATCGCCACTTTTATTTATTTTAACTTTGGAAGTTTTGACAAGAGCTATTAGAACAGATCCTACAATCAAAGGAGCCTCAATAAAGGGTCATAAGTATATAAGTTACAAGCTTTTGCTGACGACTTAGTATTTATCTTGGAGGACCCAGCAGACTCTATAGAACTCCTGCTGAACAATATTAAAGAGAATGGGAAAATGGGCGGGATGAAAATAAATTATCAGAAGACAAAGCTCATAACAAAGAATATGACTTCTACTCCAACAATGGAGTTAGTTAATTTACCAGGATTTCAGTTGGAGAAAAGAGTTAAGTATTTGGGAATATATTTTACTCAGAAGTGTAGTTCTTTGGTGAAGGATAACTATATGTGTAAAGAAAAAGGGTTCCTCGCTCTCTTCTGTAAAATCTTTGGTTCAGGCTGCACAAGGGCCTGCAAGAACTTTCCAACAGACGGTTAGAGATAGCACAGTGACCTTGCCAGAGCTAAATTGTTTTCAGCTGAGGGTGGTACCAACCAGTGTTCCCTCTAAGCTGAGTTAGTGTGAGCTAGCTCACAGTTTTTTAGCCTCTGGCTCACGCATTTTTGTCTTCGCTCAGGAAGGATGACTCCAGAGCAAACTAATTTATGCAGTAGCCAAATCACTCACTCACAGCTTTAATGCCAGTAGCTCACAAAGCAGAAGTTTTGCTCACCAGACTCCACAGCTTAGAGGGAACATTGGTACCAACCACCCTTGAAGCTCCCAATTAGCATATTCCAAGCAACTGAACTCTTGACACCTGTGTGGGGGCAGGGATGGGGCCTACCTGCAGTATGGTTTCGCTACATTTCCCTCTTGCCCTTGTCCATCCAAGGATGTCTCAGGCCCAGCAACTCAGGGAGTGACATCACAGTTTATCCTTTTGTAATTTGAAATGTTAGGCCAAGAACATTTATTTGCAGAAGACTTATTTTTCTTTCCTTGTCTTCCCCTATCCCTGTATACCCCCAAAATTTAATAAAGTGTATTATAAAAACAAAAGAAGAGGTCAAGGAATGGGATCCTGCCCCGCTCCCAGACTCTGCACCCTTCCATCTGCAGACCTGGTGAGTTATCTGGAGGGATCAGAAACTTTCTGGTAGAAGAGGATGCTGAAGGAGACCATGAAATCTCCCACTTGGATGATTAATTCTTGAACAGATGTCTGGCAGGGAACCTTTGGGATAAGGTCAGATAGTTGCATGAATTGGAGATTTCTGGAGGGAACCCCCTCACCTGTCCTGCCTGCCTCTTCTCCTCCGCCTGACTCAGGAGGAAACCTTCAGCCAGGGCCACCGCCTGGGAACTGGTCTCCGGCCCGCATCCTCTGACCCAGCCCTGCATTTCCTGGGGCAGGAGAGTCAGGAACTGCTCCAGGATCACCAGGTCCAGGATCTGCTTCTTGGTGTGCCTCTCCGGCTTCAGCCAGTGGCTGCAGAGTCCATGGAGCTGGCTGCAAACCTCTCGGGGCCCATCGGCCTCACGGTAGCCGAACTGCCGGAAGCGTTGGCAATTTATGTTCGAGATATCAGTGAGCTGATCATGTATATCTGGCAGTGGGCAATCCCAGTATTCAACACCACTGTCAGCCTTGGTGGATTGGGGGCCTTTCCTTGCTGTCTTGCGAGTTCCAGGTCCTTCTGGGTTCTGCTCTTCCATCCCTTTCCCCTTCTCTTGGGTCACCTCTGACTGTGTAAAGATGCCTTCAATCTTTTGGCTATGAAGAGAGGCTTCTTCCTGGGGGGAAGGAGAGACACAAACAGTAACATGGAAAATAAAAGAGAATGGAGAAAACTATGTCGGACCGTGGTCCAGTTATACTGAAAAACTCTCACTTTGGCAGTGATCAGTTTATTGGCACATATGCCAGAGCCAAGAGTCACCATGTTAGAACTCAAGTCTTTTGGCAGGTACAAACATATTATAGAAAATCAAACAGGTCCCATCCAATCCCCGAGCATACGTCACATCCACACTTTGCCTAATTGCCATGCCAACCAGGGGAGATATATGTCCTGGTAACCTAGAGTCCGAGATGGTACAAGAATGTGCTCACGGTCACTTCTCCTGGGAAAGCAGAAAGGGGAGGAAAAGGACACGACTGGTGGGAAAGTTACATCTCCTAAAAGCAAAGGTCACATTCACTCCCGCACACACTCACCCCCACCCGCAGGAATGCCCTCCCCCCAACCATTATGGCAACCAAAGCAAGCAAAGCAAGGTTTGACATTCACCACTGAGTATCATCACACCCTCATGTGTTCAGTAAACACGGGAGAATGGCCCTGGTGGATGAGAACAGAAGGGCTTCTTGTGGTTTGTAGACCAGGCCTAATCTCGTTTTTCTATATTACAAGCCAAGCTGTTTGAGATATGCCTCCTTGGTTCTTTGGGAAAGTTAAGTGTCTCTGTTTGGCTCTTCAAGGATGTCAACAAGCTTAGCCTCTCCTGACACTGACGCACTCTGTCCTCAGGGCTAATTCTTAAGAGAAACCCCAAAAGGAGAAGAGGGACTGGTGACCCCTTGACCATTGTAGGCATCTCTTCGACAGGCCTGAAGTGTCCCAGCCGAGGGTAAGGGGCAGGAATGTGTCTGTGTGAAGAATGACCAGATAAGATCAGGAGAAAAAGGAAGAGAGGCTGAGTTCTTGCTCAGGAATCTTGCGGTGCAGAAACGCTCCCTCTGGGCATCTGACATGGGGTAGTGGGACCTGCTATTCTGGGGGAATCCCTCTGGCTTCTGCCCTTGCTCAGCTCTGCCCAGATATCTGTCATGGAAGCTAAGAGTACCAAGACACCAGAAGCCTCCACCAGAAGGGCTTTCTTCTTCGTCTTCCAACAATCCCAACTGATCTCCAGGTGACAGAGAACGGTTCCCCTGGAGAGAACGGGTGCTGCAGAGGGTGGGCTCTATGACATTATCCCCCCCTGAGGTTGCATCCCTCCCCAACCCCCCCCTCCCAAGGCTCCACCCCCCCCCCCAGTCTCCAGGGATTTCCCAACCTGGAGCTGGCAACCCTCAGGGGGAACTGATCTCTGCAGCTGGGAGACCCCTTGCGATTCCAGGGAATCACCAGGCCACACCTGGAGGTTGGCAACCCCAGAAGGGGAGAAGGAGACAGGAAAAGGGGGAGAGGCTATGGGGGCTTTCAGGAAAGAGTGGGGGAGGGGAAAAGGAGATGCCCCCCCACAAGTCCTTGCAGGTTCCCGCTTGGAATGTTCTAGACCAGGGGTGTCAAACATGCAGCCCAGGGGCCAGATCGGGCCCACGGAGGGCTTCTCTCAGGCCCGCACTGGAACCGGCCATCTCCTGTTTCCAGTTCTATTGCTGCTGCTGCACCATAGCTTGTTTTGTCAGACTCTCTCAATCACTCAGCCATTTCACGTTTTCCCCTGGGTCCTAGACTCAGAACTCTGAGCATGAGATTTCTGTGGTGAATGTCAATAAATCAAAAGTAGGGCTGCAGCTTACAGATACACACCTGAACAGCATACTCAGGATTGCAAAAGCACAGACATTTTGATGCAATAATTCAGAGCAAGAGGTTTCAGTTATCAGACCCTCTTAAATAAAGAAAATATTGCAAGAGTGCTAATGTTTTAAGCATGTTTTTATTTTGAGTAAAAGAAAAATCTTTGCGTTTATGTCCTTTATAAAGTTTATATCTCTGCAACTGGGCATTACATTTTATGACACATATGGTCCGGTCCAACAAGGTCTCATTTGTGTCAGATCCGGCCCTCATGACAGATGAGTTCGACACCCCTGTTCTAGACCTTTGCCACGACTCCCTTTCCTGGCCTCTTTTCTCAGCGTAACAGTCCTGAACTTTTTAACCGATCCTCACTGGACAGCTGCTCGGGCCCCCTGATCATTTCCGTTGCTCTTTTCTCTCGGCCTCCCCACCTCCCAGAGTGAACTTCGCTGCTTGGCTCCCAAACTCGCTTCTCCCGGGGTGCTCTCCGAACAAAAAGGGACCAAGCACGGTCCAGGAGGCCCTGGACTCTGAGAGTCGGCAGGTAACGAGGTGAGTTCACGGACAAGGGAGGGGGAAATTCGGGTTTTTTGCAGCTTCTGGTATTCCAGGACTGGAGGGCGGGTGAGGGGTCCTTTAAATCAGATCTTGGGCCATATCAGGCCTCAGGAAGACACCTCCAAGGCCGTTTTCAGAAGGCGGCTGTGTCAGTCTGCACTGGAAGAGTTGGATTCGAGTCCTGGTAGCACTACGGAGACCAACCAGATTTTGAAGGGGAGAAGAGCCAGAGACCGGAAGCACCTTAAAGACTAACAACATCTATGGGAGGGGGGAGCTTTCACAAGTCCCATCCGAAGAAGTGAGCCCTGACTCACTAAAGCTCCTCCCCTTTGTAGGTCTTCCAGGTGCTTCTGGACTCTTGGATAAACATCTGGAGCAGAGGTCCATCAGTGGCCCCTGTTAGCCAACAAGGTATAGGTAGGAACTCTCAGTCTGGGGGGCAAGTGGTGCTCTGTATTCTTGGTGCTTGGGTGTCAGTGAGACTGTCCTTATGAAGAGCGTCTCCCCCACTCCCCCTCCTTGGCATTGGAATGCGCTATTCTCCCCACGCGGCCCCTGCTTTGCCTCCTGCTTATCTGCGACCTTGGTCGCTTGTAGCTCCTCACCAGCTTTGTTTTTAATGGGACTTTCCTCCAGGTGCGAGAACTCTCCTCTCCCGCCTTTAGCCTGGGAACCACTCTAACGGGTCTAGTGTCTTGGGCGCCTTCTTCTTAACCTGTTGACTGGGAGTTCTTTTATGACAACATTGTTTGAATATACTAAAAGAGTTCTACTACCACCCTTAGCTTTCATTGCTGACTCAACAAGTGTGCCCCGATTGAGCCCTTCAATAAAAGACGCTCTTGTTTAAGAACCTTTGTTTGGAGCTGAAATCTCGGCAGACTCTCACATGGGGGGGGGCCACAGTGGGAGGGCTTCTAGTGTCCTGGCCCCACTGCTGGACCCTCCTGAGGGCACCTGGTGTTTTTGGCCACTGTGTGGCACAGAGTGTTGGACTGGAGGGGCCACTGGCCTGATCCAACATTTGGCTTCTCTGTCATGTTCTTATGGAAGGAGCTCCTGGACCCTTGCTCTTCTCTCACGAAAGCTCCTCCCCTGCCCCAAATGTTGTTAGTCTTCCAGGTGCTCTTGGACGCTAGCTCTTTTTCTACTGCTGCAGACAGAGGCTAACACAGGGACCCCCATCTCGGTCTTTCAGGGCAGTCCAAGGTCCCTTCACAAGAGAAGGCAGGAAAAGTCCCAATTCCTGGCAGCCCTTGTGCAGAAACACCTGGTGTGTGAGTGGGGGGGGGGGGGGGGCTGTTTTCCTTCTAACTGCGAGGTTGGGGGGGGACTTTTCTTGGAAGAGACATAGGCCCCCCTCCCCTTCGAGAGAGAAAGAAACGGAGGCTCCTGGTCCACTCCCCCACCATGGGAAGGTGTCCCTCCACACACACAGGGAAAGCGCCTGAGGTCTCCGCCCCGAGGAAAGCACAGCGGTTGCACGGACCCCCCTGGCTTTGCAGAGAGGGAGGAGACCCCCCCCCCACCTTCCGGGCCCCGAAAGAGGGGGAGGGGCTTTCCCCGCCTCCCCCCCTTCGCTTGCGAGCACGCCTTCCGGTCGCCACCAGCAGTCCCCCCACCCTTAATACTGCAAGTCCGGCAAAATTCTGCAAATGGGAAATCAGGGTGGGCGGGGAGGGGGCGGGTGCGTCAGCCCGGAAGGCGCCTTGTCGCCCATGCACGCCCCCCTTGACCTCCTTTTGCAACCTGGCACATCCCCCTCCCCCACCGCTGCCCCTGCTGCTCGCCCGGTTCTGGGCTCTGGGGCTGATGCCTGCACACAAGAGAGTGGGGAGAGCGGTTCGGGGTTGCATCCCAGGGGAAAGCTCTTTTCCCGCTTCCTAAGATCGTTTTGGGATCCGCCTTTCCCGCGTGGAGGAGTCCCCCCCCCCCGTAGGCGACAGCTGCTTCCAGTCTTTGGGTCCGGTCCCAGAGGAAGGATTTGGACCCCTTCCCCCCCCCCCCCACCCCCATGCCTCCTCCTGCCCCCGGGCCGGCGCCCCAGCAAAAGAGCAGGCGAGGGAGCCCGGAGGAGGAGGAGCCCCCGGTGGAGGGGGCGGCCTTGGCCTACCCTTCGGGGAAGGTCGTCCCCTCAACCCCCCGAACAGGCGCCGTCCCGTCGGGGAACCGGAGCAGAGGAGCGAGACGAGCCATCCCGGAGGGGATCCGCTCCTGCGAGTCCCTCTCGGTCCGGGAGGGGCTTTTGGGGAACAGACCCATGAATGTCATTTTGAAACCACTGAATACCAAACTCCCGATCAAACGGGCACGCCGTGGCAGCGCTTCCCTCTCTCCCAGCAAGACTGAAAAGCTCGCACCCGCCCCCCCACCCCGCTGCAAATGACTTACTTGCCAGAAAAGCGGCCCCCGGGTGGGGAGGGGGGTTCCGGCTGCCAGGCCTCTCCCCCCAGAGCTGCAGCCCCCCCCCGGTCCCCCTGGCCAGCACAGCCCCCCCCTCCCCCGCGCCCCGGCCTCTCCGGCCAATGCCGCTCGCTCGCTTTAACTCTTTCCGTGCTGCAGAGGCAGGAGAAAGGCTGCCTCCTCCTCCTCCCGACCGTCCTCCCCACGAGGCGCCGCGCCCGGACCACGGACGGGGGGACGGGGGACTTCAGCCAGGCGGCCCGGGACAGCGACGCCGCCCTCTGATGCAGCTGGACGGAGCTGCTGCTCGCGAGTCGCTCTGCACGGGGCGGCGCTGCGGGGAGGGTGGGGGAGGCAACCTGCAGCAAGGAAAGGGTTGAAGTGAGCCGGCGGCATTTGCTGGAGAGGCCGAGCAGGGTGGGGGTGGGGTTCTTTCCGAGCTTGGGCGGGGGGGGGGGGGTGTTGCTCTAGCATCAGGGCCAAAGGGGGGGGGGGTTCCGATCTGCAACCGGAGGAGGAAAAAAGCCCTTCAGCCGGATTGCGGGCGGGTTTACTCGTCACAAGTAAATCGGGGGGGGGGGGGGGCGGCGGGGGAGGGATAAGTCTCTCAGTCCTGCTGGAGGAGGGGGATGCGGCTGTCCTGCGCTCTTTTTATTTTTGATGGGGAGTTCGTATTAAATAGCTTTGAAATGTAATTTTTGTTGTTCAGTCCAGTCCGAAGTCTTTGCAGCCCCATGGACCCCCATCACGCCCGGCCCCCTTGTCTTCCGCCATCCTCCAGAGTTTGCTCAATTTCATGTTCTTTGCATGGACAACACTGTCTAGCCGTCTCCTCCTTTGCCGTCCCCTTCTTCTTTGACCTTCACTCTTTCCCAGCGGCAGGGTCTTCTTCTCCAGGGAGTGCTCCTTTCTCATTGGGTGGCCAAAGCACTCCCGCTTCAGCTTCAGGATCTGGCCTTCCAGGGAACAGCCAGGGCTGATATCTCTTAGGGTTGACTGATATGATCTCCATGCAGCCCATGTTGTGTGTGAGTGGTAGTTTGTGCTAAACAGCACCAGCAGAGCTTATAGACTCCACAAAGGAGAGACACAAACTATGTACAGTGTATGTAAATTTATTTACAGAATATTGTTTTCACCGTCAAAGTGCTACGCCAGTCACCAGTACAGAGGAGAAGAAAAAGTATATCACAACATGAATACATATATACATTTTACAGACACTCAGTAACCAATCAGGTTAGTGCTGAGTCACTCTCAAGTCATTGCACAGTGTACAGGACTGAACTTGCTCCATCCAGTTCTACCTGGACATGTCATATGACTTGCACCTAATATGGCTTCAGTGATCTAACTGACAGCTCACTGACAGCTTCACTGTTTCAGTGTCTCTAATATCAACAGGCCAAGGGATTCTAAAGAGTCTTCTCCAACACCATAATTCGAAAGCATCTATTCTTCGGCTCTCGGCCTTCCTTATGGTCCAACCCTCGCAGCCATACATTGTTATTGAAACGTAATACACGGAATACACTTTTTAAAACTCTATTTTTTGAAATGTAATACATAGTTTTGATTAGGAAGAAATTCAAAAAGCCATCTTAACATGAACCATTGTTCAGCTTAGTCAGTAGGCTACAGAAACCGCAAGGCCATGCACGCACGCACACGCACATAATTCTCTGCTATGAGAGCTTGTGTAGAAAATACAAACTGCTATTGTTCTGGTTGCAACTGTATTTCAAATTAGCTTAGTCATGAGAAGGAGGCTGTGAGAATCTTAGCCCTTTCCTTACATTGCTTGAAGAAGACATTCCTATTGTTCTGACTGTAACTGACATGCGCAAGATTGTAACTGAATCTTTTGCTTAGGAGAATGACTGTGAGGCTTCTGTACTATCAGCAAATGATCAGGCCTTTGTTGATTAAAACATAGTCCTTTATTCAGATACTGGAACAGGTCTCGATGTTTGTTAGAGATACCATACAAAGGAGGCTTGGGGTTAATATACCTACAAACATGCATGATTAAACTTTTGCCACCAATCAGCATATAAGGAAAAGTGCGGGAAAACAAAAGGGCCCGTTTGTTCCCACCGTAGGTGCGAAAGGCATAAACATTCCCCTTTTGGCCTGTGTGACCCAGATGTGCTAAGTCCTAGGCAAAACATTCAAACCACGACAATAAAATAACCTTCAAGGCTAGAAGCCTGTAGATAGTGTCCTGGGAGCCTGGAGCGAAAAGGGGGAGGGAACAGGAACAAGATAGCTGGTGTTTATATGACGCGATGGAATGCATGAACCCACCTCCCGCCTGAAGAAGTAACATTAAGCAGACAGGCCATTGACACAAAGGAGGCAATAAAACATATGGTAGATAACAACTACAAAGAAAACGAAAGTAGACACTAGAGCATTCTTCAGTAACATACATCTATGTCAGATTCAAAGAGAGAAAGAAACATTCAGTAATAAACCATTGTGCATAAAAAAGCAGAATCTGACAATGATGTGTAATTTACTAAAATGACATTAGTCCCCTTTCTTCTGTAACCCCCTCCCGCTTAGTTTAAAAGACTGAGCCCTGATGAAAACGGGGCTTGGCAATTTTATTCTGAAGGATTTTTTATTCAGGCCGAGCCTGGTACCAATAAATTGGCTTTTTATGTTCCTGGTGTCTGAGTGCCTCCTTCTTGGTTGGTTCAGATTTTGGTTTTTTGCTACAGTTTTAAAAAGTCTGTTCCATGTAGGCTTGCCAGGGCTGCTTGCCAGCAACTTTGCATGGGGTGGCGCTGCTGGGGGGGTGTATATGCACATCTGAAAGTGTAAAATGGAGGCAGCTGCCTTGCGGGAGGGGCCAAACAAGGGGGGGGGACTTATTTCCGGGGTGGAGGGGGGTTGCTATTTCAGTGGCCAAGGAGATCAGGGAGACAACTCTAAATGGAAGGACAGGATTGCTCATTGGAAACAAGTGGAGAGACTTGAAGGCCCTTTGGAAATAGTGGGAACTAGGGACGGCAGCTGACTTGCAATGGGCTCCTTTGAAATAACATTACAACACAAGATGAGTGACAAAGAAAATGTGGAATGGATTTTCCATTAAGGTCTCTGGGCCCAGATCGACTACTCTAGGACTGGATTGAGCCCCCCCCCCCCCCCGAGTGGAATGACAGCTGCTGGGGGTAGCAGATCTGTTCTGGGACTGGAATGAGAGACCACAAAGTGGAATGACAGCCCCAGGGTGTAGCAGGAGTGTTCAGGGACTGGAATGACAGGCCAGAGTGGAATGGCAACCCCTGGGGGTAGGAGTGTCCTGGGACTGGAAAGACAGGCCCCAGAGTGGAATGACACCCACTCAGGGTAATAGGAGTCTTCTGGGACTGGAATGAGATACCACAAAGTGGAATGACAGCCCCTGGAGGGTAGCAGGAGTGTCCTGGGACTGGAATGACAGCCCCCAAATAGGACCCAAATAATTAAAATATTGTGGATTTCATGGAGCAAAATTTACCTCCTTTGCCTCTCTGGCTGCAGAGGGACAGTGGATACTCAGGAATTGTGCAGGGGGCAAAGTGGGGGTCTGCAAGGGGAGGCAGAATTGGTGGCTATTGCTGCCCTCTTCCTTGCAGTCCTTCTCAGACAGTTAATGCAAGAAAACTATCAAGTACTGCCATATTCTGTTGGCGGGCTGCAGTTGGTCTGGGGGTTCTTAGTTCTAGTTGACCTGCAAAAAGGAGTGTCCCAAAGGTAATTTGAAAGGAAGAAGAAAACCTTACCATTTTTACCTGTTGCTTATCCATCCTGGGACCTGTTTTGTTCAACATCTTTATCAGTGATTTGGATGAAGGAATAGAGGGAATGCTTATTAAATTTGCAGATAATACTAAATTAAGAGTCGTAGCAAATACAAGTAGAAGACAGAATCAGGATACAGGATGATCTTGACAAGCTGGAAAACTGGGCTTTGTCAGAGTTTAGTTTATCAACCAGCAAGGCTTTCCTGCCTGTGCCATGATATACTCACTCTCTGACAAATCCTGGTCACTCGCCTCCTGTCCTTCTGACTCCTCGTGGTCAGCAGGAGAAAAATTGCCTCCACCCAAGGACTGTGCATCAGAATCCTCTGCATCGCTTGGCACACCTTCAGACATCAACACAACTGCAGTCTGCAATGCTCACCCTGCCAGCTCCACAGCTCAGCACAACAGCATCCACTCTGGCGTCCGTGCAGCGATTCACACTGGGCCCATAACCCTGACAGTGCAGAGAAAATAATGCAGCTGTGCACGCCCAAGCTTTGTGCAGAAGTATTTACAATTTATTTACAATATTTACACAGTCCCTTCAGGTAAAGCATTTCACTGTTCAGACTGTCAAAATGCTTCGCAGGCAACCAATGCACACAATGGCATGAACAGCTAGGTATCTTACAGAATAAATACAGACATTGTCCAATCAGTGTAGATGCTGAATCATTGTGCTCCTCCTCTAGGCTGATGCAACCTGTACAGTCATATGTCCAGTCATGTGATCACTAGCTGTCACTTTAGATCACAGTGATCTGTCTGCCATGCTGTCATCTTGCTGGCATCCTCAATTTTATATGCTGACAAGGCTGGCTCCTTGAGGCATTAGACAGGATCTATTTCCAGTGATCTGAGCAGGAGCAGAGTGCCTTGCTGTCAGCCCCACTTGTTGTGTACTGTGTCTTTATGACGCTCACCCAGAAGACCTCAGTGCAGGAGAGACGCAGTCCACTTCCCAGCCAGGAAGCTGCAGGACTGCTCGGCCTATACAAACCATTTTGAGAACAGGCCAGGACAATCCTGGGCCTAACGGACAAAGAAGAGCTTTAGTCAAGTACCGTTGTGCTCCTTTCTATTCAAACCAAGCTATCTGCCCTGAGGTTCAGTGTTAAATGATATGACATTAAGCTAAGGCAACTGGGTGTTTTTTGTTGTTCCACTATACAGTATTTGGAAACAGGTTATCCACCCGCTGCTAAAACACCCAGAAGCTGCCAGGAAAAAAAATCATCCCAGAGCAGTTCTGCTGACTATGCCTGCAGCCGTGAAAGTGTGTGAAAAAGATGCTTGGATCCAAAGTTCAAGAGTGGTGCTTCTTTTCTGACTTTTAGAGGTTCAGTCCTTTAATCATGGTTTGTTGGTGGTTTCGAACCTGTTTTCTCCTCACGCAAGGGGAGCAAGGATTCAGGAGAGTCAGTAATACCTTTCTGTCCCTTGCAGAAGGAATTGCCAATCAAGTGCTGGTTCTGTGTCCATACTCCAAGAGATTCAGAGTCTGTCCTCTTCCTCAGGGAATGGCTCTTTCTGGCAGAACCCCCAAGGAGCCCCAGTGCACAGTTATGAGCACTACTTCTTTGATCAATATGTGAATGAGTCATGGGCCCCATCAGCCTTGAAATGGGTTCCTTGGAAGCCACAGGTTACCCCAGCAACAAAACCACTCTTTTGCCTCCAGTTTTGCATTGACCCATTATATAGTTGTCATGCCACCACTGTGGTTTATGAACCTGGTGGCAACCTGAAGTATTCTGGCCATGTGACTCAGTCATCATGAAAGGGCTACCCTCTTAATTATACAGGTCTTTGCACCCTTGTATATGCAGACTCTGCAAGGACAATCCACTGATCCCTCAATGACTTCATCTCTGGAACTACGGGACTGCTGTCTCATGAAAAACAGGTCTGAGAAAGTTCTTTCTCTTTTACAGGACTACAGCCAATCAAATCGCCAACATTCGCTGGATTATGGAGAAATCAAGGGAGTACCAGAAAAACATCTGCTTCATTGACTATACTAAAGCCTTTGATCATGTGGATCACAACCAACTGTGGCAAGTCCTTAAAGAGATGGGAGTACCAGACCACTTCACATGTCTCCTGAGACATCTGTATAAGGTCAAGAAGCGACAATTAGAACTGGACATGGATCAACTGATTGGTTTAGAATAGGAAAAGGAGTATGGCAATGTATATTGTCACCCTGCTAATTTAATTTATATGTAGAGTTCATCATGCAAAATGCTGACCTGGATGAATCACAAGCTGGAATTAAGATTGCCGGGGAAAACATCAACAACCTCAGATATACAGACAATACCACTCTCATGGCAGAAAGTGAAGAGGACCTAAAAAGTCTCTTGCTAAGGATGAAAGAGGAGAGCGCAAAAGTTGGCTTAAAACGCAATACCAAAAAAACTAAGATTATGGCATCTGGCCCCATCACTCCTTGGCGAATAGAAGGGGAAGTCATGGTAGCAGTGACAGACTTCACATTCCTGGGATCCAAGATCATTGCAAACAGTGACTGCAGCCATGTAATTAAAAGACGCCTGCTCCTTGGGAGGAAAGCTATGGCAAACCTAGACAGCATAATAAAAAGTAGAGACATCACCCTGCCAACAAAAGTCCGTATGGTCAAAGTCATGGTATTCCCAGTAGTGATGTATGGCTGTGAGAGTTGGACTATAAGAAAGTCTGAGCGCTGAAGAATAGATGCTTTTGAATTATGGTGCTGGAGAAGACTCTTGAGAGTCCCTTGGACGGCAAGGAGATCACAACAGTCAGTCCTAAAGGAAATCAACCCTGACTGTCCCCTGGAAGGACAGATACTGAAGCTGAAGCTCAAATGCTTTGGCCACCAAATGAGAAGGGAGCACTCGCTGGAGAAGACCCTGATGCTGGGAAAGACTGAAGATAAGAGAAGAAGGGGACAGCAAAGGATGAGATGGTTAGACAGCATTATGGATGCAACACGCATGAAGTTGAACACACTCCTGGGGGATGGCAGAGGACAGGAGGGCCTGGCGTGATCTAGTCCATGGGGTTGTGAAGAATCGGATTTGGCTGTGCGACTGAACAACAACAAAAAGCCAATCACATGGATATCTTACACACATCCATGGGCCTAGAAAAATTGAGAAATACAATCTTTAATGCCTGGCATACACTGAGCCATAATGTTAGTCAGGGAAGGATACTGGCCCTGCAACCCAGAAATGCTACAGAGGATACCTATCGTTAGGTAAGCTATAGTTAAACTGTAGTTTGTGTTCTTTTATTCCCTGTGCAAGCGCCACCCGGGTGCCAGAAAAGTCCATCATTCACCTTCAGGAGATGGAAGACAGAAGACTTGTCTTACAGTAGAGATCTGGGAAGAAAAACTAGATGAGGATGCAACACTGGCAAAATTAACCAATTTTATAAACAAAAGACCACTGAATGAATTTCGCCAGAAATGGCAACCTTATTACTTGTATTATGGGAACAATTAACTTTTTTTTCTTTTTTAGCTCTGGAATTCTTTGAATATCACATTAAAGATGAAGATATTGATTATAATTCCAATATTGTATTTTGTATTCCATTAGTATTTAAATAGTAAGGATAAAATTCAGATTTAGATAAACAATTAAGATAATATTTAGGTTTTTAGTATAGAAATCCATTCAACTGTTAAAGATGTATTCTCTTTTATAGTTAATATATTATTGCTACTTTTAGGAGTTCTTGTTTATTCCTTAACACAAGATTTTGTAACAGTGATACTTTCTTGTCTTTATATTTGAATTCTGTAATACATTTGGTAATACATTTGATCTTACTTGTACATAACAATTCATAATATTTAACAGTGAGCCTATATTTTCCCCCTTCCCTTCTTTCCTTCTGTATCCCACCTTTTTTTCCCCTTGAGAAAATACTAAAAAATACTTTTTAAAACAGGAGATCCTAGAGAGAATGGCGAATGAAAATGCTCAGAATATTATCTCAATAGTCCAAGAACAGTGTGAGATTAGGCAGCTGGCTCTTTAGAATTGCCTGGCTCTCGACTTTATCCCAGCCTCAAAGGGAGGAACTTGTGCCTTAATTGGTCAGGAGTGCAGCGTGCATGTCAATGAGACCAACAGAGATACTTTTGATAAGACACAGCATGAAGCTAGCTCATTCTGAGTCCAGAATCCCTCAGATGGGTTCTTGGGTGGGTTCAACCTGCAGTCATGGATAATGGGTGGGTTACTTGATTTTGGGTGCATCAGGAAAATTTGTGTGGCCCTTGTAGGTTTAGTGGGCTTTGAAATTGCCCTCTGCCACCTTGCAGAATATTATATGCTGCTTTGCCCTACTGTTCTGTCCCTGTTTCACTGTCCCCACAGACGATTGGTAGATAAGGAGTACATTCAGCTAAGGATGCTCCCTTGGACTCAGTGGGTCCTTCAGGACCAAACAGGAGAACTGAAATATGAACTTACATCTGAGCATTAGGGAAGCCATATTTGTCCCCCATATAATCTGTATTCACTTGCAGGACAGACTACTGAGATCAACAGAAGTACATCTGTAAGCCAGTTTTGCAAGAAGCGAACTTCAGTAACAACAAAAAATCACAAGATGGTCTGGGTAAGCTATTCGGAGAGAAGTGTGGTTTCCACAAACAGATCATAGAATGTACATATGCAAGCAGAGGAAAGTTATTAATTTAACATCTTAGTGTGCATGTCTAAAACTGTATAACTATGCAATCCCCCTGAAAATGTGTGTGATCACCTATCTGCCTGGCAAATAAATCTTTAAACTTGTTATACAGTTGTCTGTCTATACTGGAACTTCAGCTAGACAACAAACTGTGATTTCCATGACAACCTGTAGCTTTAAGAAACAGATTCCCTCAATGACTGTTGCTGGGCAACCACAGCATTCCATATTGGATTTCTGTGCGTAAAAGGCAGGGGGAGGGGGCAGGATCCTTTTCAAGGCTGTTTTGACCTTTGAGGAAGGACTCATGGGGGGCCAGACCTTCCTATCATTGGCAGTTTCAGACTGAAGGATTCCTGGAGATTTGGGGGTTGAGCCATTGAAAAGGTAGGGTTTGGGGAGATGAGGAGACTCAGCTAGACATTATTTATTTATGTCATTTATAGTCCGCCATTCTCAGTTGGATTCAAGGCAGATTACACAAATCCATGTTACTCAGAGACACAGTGCTGCCTGTGTTCCCACCATTTATCTGTTAACCTAAGGGGGGGTGTTTCCCAATTTGGGAGGGGATTAGCTCTGAGGAGACCTTTTTGCTGAGTGGAAGGAAGATAACTTGCTGAGATCTCCACCCATTGTATACCAGGATTTTTCCCTTACAGAAATTCTCAGGAATAAATTAGGCTTTAGTTTAACCAGGAAGGTTGTTTTATTGAAAGATGAAATGCTAATAAAAGAGTACACTCATACAGAAATAAATGCGCACTGTAAAGCAAACACACAAGGTTACTACAAACACAGGAAGCAGCAAGAATAAAAGGAGGGTGTTTGGGGAATTATAGTTACCATTCAAGAAGATCAAAAGTGCATGGAGTGTCGTGTTGTCTGTTATGTGCTATACCGCAATGCGCCAACGTTTAGAGACCCAAGTCCTCCAGACCCCTCTGCACATTAAACTGCACCACACCAGTGGTAGTGTATTTACAGTTTATTTTACAGTGCAATTATTAATCAAAGAAACAAAGTGCTTCATACACCAAGAAGAGAGAATAGTTCTGTACATCAATTACATTTATACAAACAGTAACCAATCAGGTTAGTGCTGAGTCATGCAGTTCCCATCCATCACTGTCACACAGAGAGAACAAGTCTGAACCAGTTTGTACAAGTTCTACTGAGCCTCTGTCTCAGTCACATGACCCCTGCTGGCTGTCATCTAGATCCTGCAGATCTGCCAGCTCAGTGCATGGAGACTAAGAGTCTTAAATACCAACATGGAGAAGAAGCTGCAAAGATGGAAAAGGACATAAATGAATTTGGGGGTGTGCTGTACATAGGCGCCCAAGACACACACAGCAATGGGGCTGCATCTGTCCAGTTAAATGGCAAAATGCTCCGGGGGGGGGGGTGGCATGGTGATGCGATTGCCTCTAGAACAAGATGAGATTAACTGGAAGTAAAACAATGGTTGCTTGATGACCCTCTGTAGTTGGAAGAGGAAGCTACTGGGGATGGCTGAAAGGTGTGAAGTGGTATCATTATGGTAAACAGGTCAGGAAAGGTCAAGCCAGGTAAGGAAATGCTTAGTTTATGTCTTTCCGGAAGACCCATTACTGCCATTTTGTACGGTTTCAAGGTGGGGACTTTTCACCTTTGGAATCTCATCTCAGACTAGCTGGCATCCATTTTATGTGACATCAGAGCCACTCAGGCTGTATTTTAAGACCAGGCTGAGCACAAAGAATGTGATTTTGGGGTGCTGTTAAAGTGAAGGGTGCTTGGATTTATGTCTGTCTGGGTGCCAAGCTGTCCATTCAGCAAGAAGAGGGGTTTGGGCCTTGCATTTAACTCTTTCCTTCTATTGGTTCCTGTCCCTGTCCTTCATGGCCACACCTGGGCCCGGGACAGACCATTCTCTTGGAGCCTGCAGAACCCTCAGAAACTTCCCAGCCCTCAGCTTGGGGCATGCCCACCTGGACCCATCTACGCCTGGAACCCTGCGGGGTGAAGTTGCTAATCTCTGTGCTTTCACTTTCCTCACCAGACCTTGTGGAACCCAGCTGGAAAACAGCCTGTGAAGGTCGGAGGAGAGGGGGCATGCCCTATTAACTGGCCTGAAATCTCCTGGGCTCCCATCTACATCCTGGCTTCCCGTACTACTTGGGGCTCTGTCCACTTCCTGCTGCTCTTCCCCCACCTGTTGCCCCCTGGCGGGCCTCTGTCCACTGCGGTACATCCTTGGTTCTTCTAGGGCCTCTGTCATCGCCTGCTCAACCTGGACCCACTGCCGCTGCAGTACAGGAAGCTGATGGCCAACGGCTCATCAGTGATCTCGGTGCAGGGGGGGGGGGTTGGCCTCCTTCATTGGGATTGCATATCCATGCCACAGCAGCCTCTCTTGGGATGGCTCCCAAGTCTGGGTCTGGCAGTGCTGGACCTAAACACTGAGAACTCAAAACGGTTATTCCCTGAGTGGGTTCTCTGATGCTGATGAAGATGACCACTCTGATTGAATCTCTTTCCACAATCCAAACATTCAAAAGGTTTCTCCCCTGTGTGGGTTCTTTGATGTGCTTGAAGACTGCCATTCTGACTGAATCTCATTCCACACTCTGAGCACTGAAAAGGTTTCTCGCCTGTGTGGGTTCTTTGGTGCAGTTGAAGATTATCACTCCGACTGAATCTCTTCCCACACTCTGAGCATTCAAAAGGTTTCTCCCCTGTGTGAGTTCTCTGATGCTTTTGAAGATGTCCACTCAGACTGAATCTCTTTCCACACACTGAGCATTCAAAAGGTTTCTCCCCTGTGTGGGTTCTCTGATGCTGTTGAAGATTGCCAGCCTCACTGAATCTCTTTCCACACTCTGGGCATTCAAAAGGTTTCTCCCCGGTGTGGGTTCTCAGATGCTGTTGAAGACAGCGACTCAGACTGAATCTCTTTCCACACTCAGAGCACCCAAAAGGTTTCTCCCCCGTGTGGGTTCTTTGATGCTTCTGAAGATTACCACTCTGACTGAATCTCTTTCCGCACTCTGAGCATTCAAAAGGTTTCTCTCCTGTGTGGGATCTTTGGTGCTTCTGAAGACTACCGTTATCACTAAACCTTTTTTCACACTCTGAGCATTCAAAAGGTTTCTCCCCTGTGTGAGTTCTTTGATGCAGTTGAAGATTGCCACTCTGACTGAATCTCTTTCCACACTCTGAGCATTCAAAAGGTTTCTCCCCTGTGTGGGTTCTCTGATGCTGTTGAAGACAGCCACTATGATTGAATCTCTTTCCACACTCAGAGCATTCAAAAGGTTTCTCCCCTGTGTGGGTTCTTTCGTGCTTCTGAAGAGTGCCACTCTGACTGAATCTCTTTCCACAGTCTGAGCATTCAAAAGGTTTCTCCCCTGTGTGGGTTCTCTGATGCCGTTGAAGACACCCACTCAGACCGAATCTCTTTCCACACTCAGAGCATTCAAAAGGTTTCTCCCTTGTGTGGGTTTTCTGATGCTGTTGAAGATTCCACTTCGCACTGAATCTCTTTCCACACTCTGAGCATTCAAAAGGTTTCTCCCCTGTGTGGGTTCTTTGATGCAGTTGAAGACTGCCACTGCGACTGAAACTCTTTCCACACTCTGGACATTCAAAAGGTTTCTCCCCTGTGTGGGATCTTTGGTGCTTCTGAAGACTGCCACTGTCTCTGAATCTCTTTCCACACTCTGAGCATTCAAAAGGTTTCTCCCCTTTGTGGGTTCTCTGATGCTGTGAAAGATAGCCTCTCCGACTGAATCTCTTTCCACACTCTGAGCATTCAAAAGGTTTCTCCCCTGTGTGAGTTCTCTGATGCTGTTGAAGATAGCGACTCTGACTGAATCTCTTTCCACACTCTGAGCATTCAAAAGGCTTCTCCCCTGTGTGGGTTCTTTGATGCAGTTGAAGAGTGCTACTATAAGTGAATCTCTTTCCACACTCTGAGCATTCAAGAGGTTTCTCCCCTGAGTGGGTTCTCTGATGGCATTTAAGATTCCCCCTCACACTGAATCTCCTTCCACACTCTGAGCATTCAAAAGGCTTCACGACTCTGGATATTCTTTTGTGTCCAAAGAGCTGTGATCTATTTCTGAAGTACTTTCCACACCGAATGGATTTACTTGCCTTCTTTATCCTGTACTTTGAAATATGTACATTATGCTGTCTTCCATCTCTCTTCTCAACCAAAGGACCAACTTTCTTTCTCATCGGTCTGCCTCGACTCCTGATGTTTTCTTTCAAGTCTTCATTTTTAACTTTATCTGCCATTTGTTGATGAAGTTTCTTGTCCTCTTCATTCCTTTGATCATTCTCTGCTGGAAAAACATAAGAGAGATCCTGTTACCATCTGGGGGGCTGATCAGGTCCAAAGGTATCTATGTGACTGCAGTAGATAAGGATTGATGGCACTTTGTGATTGTCTACCTTGGCTGATCTTAACCACCCCTCCACTTTTCGCCACAATACCTAGTATTCAAGGATACCTCACCCCAAGTGCCACAGCTGAGCTCTTAACCAGAAGGACCTTCTGAGCCTCCAGATTTCAGCCCCTCCCTCCTTCCCCAACGGGCTGTATGACTGTAGGAAACGTTGCTCAAAAGTGAACCAGAAATCTCCCATGGCACTTCCTTGACTTTTCCATTGACATAACCATAACGGATACTCACTCTCAGCCAGCTCATTTGGGACAGAAATATATTCTTGGGGTCCTTTTAAGGGAATCTTCAGCCTTTATTTAGATGCAAGGCTGTTGTCTATAAAGGATGTGGGCAAAATAGAGAGGGTGCTGAAGAGAACAATGAGGATGATCAGGGGTCTGGAGACTGAGCCCTACAAGGAAAGGCGAAGGGCCTTGGAAATGTTTAGTTTGGAGAAGAGGAGATCGAGGGGGAAATGATTACTCTCTTTAAATATTTGAAAGGATATCATTTGGAGGAGGGCAAGAAGCTGTTCCAGTTGACAGTAGAGCAACAGGTTTAAATCACATGCAGAAAGGTATCGGCTGGAAATTAGGAAAAACTTTTTCATGGTCAGAGTGGTTCAATGGTGGAATCAGCTGCCTAGGGTGGTGGTGAGCTCCCCTTCACTGGCAGTTTTCAAGAAGAGGCTGGACGAATATTTGTCAGGGATGCTTTAGGCGGGTCCTGCATTGGGCAGGCGGTTGGACTAGATGGTCTGTGTGGCCCCTTCCAATTCTGTGATTTTATTATTCTATGTTTGTCCACATCGCATTCTCTATTATACGCCTGCCTTCATTCGCAGAGAGAAAGTGAGCATTCTTATTTGGGGAAGGAAAGAAATTCAAGAGTAAAAATTTTTCTGGAAGGATGAAAACATGGTCTACATCAAAGCCCACAATCCCAACCAGTATAAGGGGAATAGATCTGTGTGGCAAAGCATCCTAGTTTCCCCAAGGGTTTACATGATTATTAAGTGGCCTACTCTAAGTTGCAGGTGTTCGTGACTTGAGTCTTCCTGCAACTAACATTCTTTTCTTTTTCAAGAATGCAGTAATTGGTTAATAGTAATTGGTTAATCATGAGAACCTGTATCCAGTTGTGTAGCCAGGGGGGAGGGGGATTAGGAGGGTGCTGACTGCCTCTAGAAAATTCCATCAAGGAGGACCCTTGATTGGGTTGTTAGGACCACGAGACCCTAGGAGTTAGAAAGTATAATACATGTATAGACAACAGGAAAGAGAGGCTAAATTGATGCTCATGCCATGCTAGTATCTCTCTCTATAATAATCCTGATTTGGCAATGGCACTCTCCAGAACATTCCACATGCTCCAAAATCAGTTGGCTCCCTGATGTGTCACTCAGAAGCTATCCCTATCCACTGGCTGTGAGTACTCACATGCCATTGGCTGGGTGCTGGGTCTGCTCCTCTTCCCCACCCACTCCTTCAGCCTCTGTGCCCTGTCAGAATTTCTGGCAGACGGCTTTCTCTCTTGACGAAGATGCTTCTCCTGCTTGCCTCCTGTGTGGGACCAACTGTTCCCTCAGTGGCTGTTGGTAAGTGTAACGGAATGGCAGTTACCTGTGTTTGTAAGATGGTTGCTGTCTGTGATTGTTTGTTTAAAATGTTCCCCCATAAGGTTCAATAGAGCTGTAGTTCCAGAGAGGGGCCTGCAGGGGTATCACTCACTGGGTTGAATAGGGCTTCCTCATCTGCTTGCCCACAGTTCCCAGCTGCCCCAAGGCCAAAAAGTGCGGGAAAAGAGGGTGACGTGGCAGTTCGGGCTGCAGAGCACGGTAGAGGCTGCAGGTGGGGGGGAATAGAAAGCTGAAGAGTGAGGGGGAGATAAAGGTAGGGTAATGCTTGGCTGGGAAGGAGAATGGGTTGCCAACTCCAGGTGGGGAATTCCTGGAGGTTTGACAGATGGAGCCTGGGAAAGGTGAGGTTTGAGGAGGGGTGGAGCCTCAGACAGGTAGAATGCCATGGACTCTGCCCTCCAAACCAGCTATTCCCTCTTGGGGAACCACTGTTACCAATCTCAAGGTGTGGGCTTAGAATTACAACTGCTCTTCAGGTAGCAGAGATCAGTTCCCCTGGAGAAAATGGTGGACTCTGTGTCATTATACCCTGCTGAGGTTGCCGCAGCAAATTGACGCTGAGTGCCCAAGGCCTTGGCTCTCTCTCCCAGAGCCTTTTTCTAGAGCCCGTGGTATTTATTTCCACAACGGGCCTTATTCCTAGTGTTTTGGTATTTTCTTGCTGCATCATGATGAATAGTTTTCAGCCGCAGCTGGAATACTTGTGCTGCATATCTAAAACCAGGTGCCATCTAATACCAAGTACTGCATATATTAGATAGAACAGGTGTCACTTTGCTGTTTAGTGATGTTTGATTTTAAAATCCTTAATAAACCTTAATATATATATTTAAAATGGGTCTGCTTTACTTGTGTGCACACTCCTTGTGAACCCACTGGGTACCACTCAGGTACAAAGGGTAGTGACCCAGGGAGACCCAGTCTTTGCTTTTTGACAGGATCATTTCCAGATCACAGGCAGAGTAGATGTCTGGAATCCCATTCAGGGGGAAGGATGTCTTGTAAAGCCTGGCAACAGAGAAATGAGGATCTGGCCCCTTCCAGAGTCTTTCTGAGGGCCTCTCATCCCTCCCTTTGCCTCAAGACAGGAGGCACCTTGATGGGCTTGGGTGATGGCCACAACACTGGCCTCTGTTGCCTCTGGGCAAGAACACACACATGAACCTGCCTCAGGGGCTGTCCAGGATCTCGAGCAGAAGTCTTTCACATCACTTCCTACCTGATCCTTTTTACTGGGAATACTAATGATTCAACTTGGGACTTCCTGCAAGCCAAGCAGATGCTCTGCCAGGGAGCCACAGCCCCTACCCAAGTAGCAGGACAGGCCTCAAAACGGTGAACAGCTCTTCAATATTTTGATTCACACCTCCTCACAATGGCTGCAATTTGCACCTCTGGCACCTATGAAAGAGCCTTACCCAGAAAGGTCACATTCTCGTAATTCTCCAGCATGACTTCCCTGTACAGAGCTCTTTGTCCCAGATCCAGCAGGGCCCATTCTGCCTCAGTGAAAGAGACGGACACCTCCTCAAAGGAAAAGGGGCCCTGAAAGAAAAAGCAGATTCCCTCGTCAGAGATCACGCCAGGCACCCTGGAAGGGAGTGGTCTGGGAAGCTACAGGATTTCAGGCTTGGGATGAGTAAAGAAAGCACAGATTGTGAATAAACTGGTTTTGTTTGAGAACTATGGTCTCTCTCTCTATTGATCCAATCACTCCCTTGCCAGTCTCCACCCAACCAATAAAAGAACGAATCCCATAACACTCATCTCTCCTACCTGCACTGCAGGTATGGCAGCCGTTTCCACACCTCTGAAAAGATGACGGCTCAACAGCATCTCTTCACTGCCTGTCACTGAGAAAAAGAAGGAAGGAAGGGTGTTTGCCTGTTTGTTCCCGGCTTCACACACACACACCCTTTTCCAAGGTTGTGAAGCCTCGCTCTGTATACACTCAACACATTTTTAAACACCTTTTATTGTATTCTAGGAAAGGGGGAAGAGAAGCATATGGTACCCACGAGTCTCAGAGATTATAAATGTGGCCAACATATTTCAGACTTCTGTGAGATCTTTGTTTGTTCTGCAGGGAGAGAAAATGTTGCAAGACACGTCACCATCACGTTTGGACAAGACATGACTTGAATGCATCTGGAGACTCGAGGGTAATAGGAGTGAGTTATCAGAGTGTCTCTTGGCATGCTCACTTCCCAACCAGGTTTTCATCCAGACGCAACATCAACACGACATCACATCATATCTGCCAAAACCCCCACCTCAGAGCTCCTGGGGATGCCATGAGGCAGCCTGCCATCCCTTCTCCAGCATCCTATTTCCCACAGGGGCCTGCCAGATGCACCTTTAAGCAGGGTGGGCAGGGGTCCCCGTAATGCACAGGAGTCAGATTTTCCCAATATTATTGGGCCCCAGAAACTGGTTTTTAGAGCTCTGCTGTCCCAGAAGGTGGAGGCTCCCTTAATCCACCAGTCTGAATAGTTCTGGTGCTAGTTTGGTGTAGTGGTTAAGTGTGCGAACTCTAATCTGGGAGAACCGGGTTTGATTCCCCACTCCTCCACTTGCACCTGGCTGGATGACCTTGGGCAAGCCATAGCTCTGTACCAGCTGATCTCTCAAGGACCGCTTGGGAAAGAGCTCTCTCAGCCCCACCTACCTCACAGGGTGTCTGTCTGTTGTGGGGAGGGGAAGGGAAAGGAGACTGTAAGCCGCTCTGAGACTCCGAGTGAGTGAAGGGCGGGGTACAAATCCAATCTCCTCTTCTTCTACTGCTGTGGTTTGTCTACCTTCCTTCTCCCCACCCCCGGCAACTTGATTTCTTTTTATAGAAGGAAGGTGAGATAAGAACTTTTTAATTAATGGGAGAAATTGCCCTTCAGGAATTTGTCTAATCTCCTTTTGGAGGCATCAGAGTTAGTGGACATTGAGTGCCGCAAATTAATTGTTTGTTGTGTGTAGAACAAATTATTTTTATCCTGCCCTGAACTCTTCACCCATCACATTCACGGGGTGCCCCAACTGCATTCAGGAACACTGGGTCCTTACCAAAGGAGAGGGGATCTTGGGCACGCTCCATGGCCTGCGCCCTCTGCCCTTGCTCCCAGGAAGCGCGTTCTGCCTCAGGGACTGTAGCTTCCATCTTCAGGGATGGCCCCCACATCTGAAACAGCAGCCAGGGAGAGGGATAAGAGAAGGAATGAAAGAGAGACCAAGGAATGGATCCCAATATAAATGGATAGACCAAAAACTCCTGTCATGGCTTCTTTTCTAGCACATATGCATGGTATTTGTTCATAAAACCATGGGCGACTCCTTCTTTACTATTAATATTGTGAGCCACACAGACACTGTTTTACATTATCATTCTTGTTATTAATGTAAAATGTATGCACTTTTTAATAGAACCATCTATGATCCTCACAGATCACTGCCTTGACGTGGCGAGGGGGCTTGCGTGGTTCAATGAGGCTGTGGGCTATGCCATGGAGGGCCACCCAGGACGGACAGGCCACAGCAGAGAACTCAGCCAAAGTGTGATCCACTGGAGAAGGAAATGGCAACCCACTCCAGTATCTTTGCCAAGAAAACCCCATGGACAGTAGCAAAGGCGAAAAGATATGACGCCGGAAGATGGTCCCCCCAGTTCGGAAGGTGTCCAGTATGCTACTGGGGAAGAGCAGAGGGCAAGTACAAGTAACCCCAGTAAGAGTGAAGCGGCTGGGACAAAGCCGAAAGGACGCTCAGCTGTGGATGTGTCTGACGGTGAAAGGAAAGTCCGATGCTGCAAAGAACAATGCTGCTTAGGAACCTAGAATGTAAGATCTATGAATCAAGGTAAGCTTGACGTGGTCAAAAATGAGATGGCAACACTGAAATCGACATCTTAGGAATCTGTGAACTAAAATGAAAGGGAATGGGCGAATTTAACTCAGAAGACCATTATATCTACTATTGTGGCCAAAAAATCCTGTAGAAAAAATGGTGTGGCCTTCATAGTCAACAAGAGAGTGCAAAAGGCAGTAATGGGATACAATCTCAAAAACAACAGAGTGATCTCGGTCCAAATCCAAGGCAAACCATTCAACATCACAGTAATCCAAGTCTATGCCCCAACCACTAATGCAGAGGAGGCTGAAGTAGACCGGTTCTAGGAAGACCTACAACACCTCCCAGAACGAACACCAAAAAAAGGCATCCTCCTCATCATAGGGGACTGGAATGCTAAAGTAGGAAGCCAAAAGGTAACCAGAATAACAGACAAGTTTGGCCTTCGAGAACAAAATGTAGCCGGGCAAAGGCTAACAGAGTTTTGTCAAGAGAACACGCTGGTCATAAAGAACACCCTCTTCCAACAACCTAAGAGGCGACTCTGCACATGGACATCACCTGATGGGCAACACCAAAATCAGACTGATGATGTCATTTGCAGTCAAAGATGGAAAAGCTCTATACAGTCAGTAAAAACAAGACCAGAAGCTGACTGTGGCTCAGATCATGAGCTCCTCATTGCAAAATTCAGGCTTAAACTGAAGAAAGTTGGGGAAACCGCTACGCCATTCAGGCTTGTCCTAGATCACATCCCTGATGAATGTACAGTGGAGGTGAAGAATAGGTTTAAGGGTCTAGATTTGATAGACAGAGTGCCTGAAGAACTATGGATGGAGGTTTGTGACATTGCACAGGAGGCAAAATCACTACCATCCCAAAGATAAATAAATGCAAGAAAGCAAAATGGCTGTCTGATGAGGCTTTACAAACAGCAGAGGAAAGCGAAAGGCAAAGGTGAAAAGGAAAGATTTACCCAACTGAATGCAGATTTCCAGAGAACACTTCCTGCCCCCACTGGTGGACCTCCTGAGGGCACCTGATGTTTTTGGCCACTGTGTGACATACTGTTGGACTGGATGGGCCACTGGCCTGATCCAACATTGGCTTCTCTGATGTTCTTATGTTCTTAACAGCAAAGAGAGATAAAGAGGCTTTCCTGAATAAACAATGCAAAGTAAAAGAGGAAAACAATAGAATGGGAAGGACTAGAGATCTCTTCAAGAAAATTGGAGAAATCAGGGGAACATTCCATGGAAAGCTGGCCATGATAAAGGACAAAAACGGTAGGGACCTAACAGAAGCAGAAGAGATTAGGAAAAGATGACAAGAATACACAGAAGAACTATGCAAGATGGACCTCAATGTCCTTGACAACCATGACGGTGTAATCACTGACCTTGAGCCAGGAATGTGAAGTCAAATGGGTCTTAGAAAGCATTACAAAAAACAAAGCTAGCGGAGGTGATGGTATCCCAGCTGAGCTATTCAAAGTCTTAAAAGATGATGTTGTTAATGCTGCACTCAAATTGCCAGCAAATTTGGAAAACACAGCAGTGGCCACAGGATTGGAAAAGGTCAGTTTACATTCCAATCCCAAAGAAGGGCAATGCCAAGGAATGTTCAAACTATCGCACAACTGCACTCATTTCACACGCTAGCAAGGTCATGCTCAAGATCCTACAAGTTAGGCTTCAGCTGTATGTGGATAAAGAACTGCCAGAAGTACAAGCTGGGTTTCGAAGAGGTAGAGGAACTAGAGATCAAATTGCCAACATTCGCTGGATTATGGAGAAAGCAAGAGAGTATCAGAAAAACATCTACTTCTGCTTCATTGACTATGCTAAAGCCTCTGACTGTGTGGATCACAACAAACTATCGAAGGTCCTTAAAGAGATGGGAGTACCAGACCACCTCACCTGTCTCTTGAGAAACCTGTATAAGGGTCAAGAAGCGACAGTTAGAACTGGATATGGAACAACTGATTGGTTTAACATAGGAAAAGGAGTACGACAAGGATGTATATTGTCATCCTGCTTATTTAATTTATATGCAGAGTATATCGTGCGCAATGCCAGTTTGGATACATCACAAGCCGGAATTAAGATTGCTGGGGGAAAATTCAATAACCTCAGATACGCAGACGATACCACTCTAATGGCAGAAAGTGAAGAGGACCTCAAGAGCCTCTTGCTACGCATGAAAGAGAAGAGTGCAAAAGTTGGCTTGAAACTCATCATCAAAAAAACTAAGATCATGGCATCTGGCCCCATCCCTCCTTGGCGAACAGAAGGGGAAGTCATGGAAGCAGTGGCAGACTTCACCTTCCTGGGATCCAAGATCACTGCAGACAGTGACTGCAGCCATGAAATTAAAAGATGCCTGCTCCCTGGAAGAAAAGCTATGGCAAACCTAGACAGCATAATAAAAAGTAGAGACATCAACCAGCCAACAAAAGTCTGTATAGTCAAAGTCATGGTATTCCCAGTAGTGATGTATGGCTGTGAGAGTTGGACTATAAGGAAGGCTGAGAGCCGAAGAATAGATGCTTTTGGATTATGGTGCTGGAGAAGACTCTTGAGAGTCCCTTGGACTGCAAGGAGATCAAATCAGTCACTCCTAAAAGAAATCAACCCTGACTGTTCCCTGGAAGGCCAGATCCTGAAGCTGGAGCTCAAAGACTTTGGCCACCCAATGAGAAGGGAGCACTCGCTGGAGAAGACCCTGATGCTGGGAAAGATGGAAGGCCAAAGAAGAAGGGGAAGGCAAAGGATGAGATGGTGATGGTTAGACAGTGTCATCGATGCAACAAACATGAAAGTAAGCAAACTCGGGAGCATGAGGGAAGACAGGCGGGCCTGGTGTGATGTGGTCCACGGGGTCAGGAAGAATCGGACTCAACTGTGCGACTGAACAACAACAACAACACACCCCCACCCCAGAAATAACTTTTCCACTGCCCCCCACCCGCTCGGCCTCTCCCGCAATGCGGCTCCCTCCCTTTCAGATCTGCAGACCCCCACCACCCCGGCAGCGCCCCCCCCCCATGCAAAGTTACTCGCGAGCAGCCGCATCGAGCCTACATGGAACAGACATCTTTTAAGAGTATTAATTACATTTCAAAACTATGTAATACGAACTCCCTATCCAAAGGAAAAAAGAGCGCAGGACAGCCGCATTTCTCTATTCCAGCAGGACTGAGAGGCTTATTTCCACCACCCCTCTTAACTCGCGACAACTAACCCTGCCCGATTACGGCTGAAAGAAATCCCCCCCAAGGTCCTGTTGCAGATCTGCAGCCCCCCCCCCCCCGTCTCTCCGGCACTGATGCAAGAGCCACCGCCCCCCCAGCCCCGGAAAGAACTTTTCCTCCCCCCCCCCCCCCAGCCCTTGCTCGGCCTCTCCAGCAACGCAACTCGTTCACTGCAACCCCTTCTATGCGGCAGATCCCCCCCCCCCCCCGTCCGCAGCGCTGCTCCGTGCAGTATTACTCGCGGGCAGCCCCGTCCAGCTGCATTAGAGGGCTCATATTCGCTGTCTCGGGCCCTCAGGCTGAAGTCCCCGGCCCCTCCGGCCCCGGTCAGGACGCGGCGCCTTGTCGGGAGGAAGCGCTTCGCCTTCCTCTGCGGCGCGGAAAGGGTTCAAGCGAGCGAGCTGCATTGGCTGGAGAGGGGCACGCGGGGGGGGGGGGGGGCTCTGCTATTGGAACGGCCAGAGGGAGCAGGGAGGGTTGCAGTTCTGCAACAGGAGGAGGAAAAGCCTTGCACCCGGGTCGCGAGCAGGTTTACTCGCAAGTAGGTGGCCGCTGTGTGTGTGTGAGAGAGAGAGAGAACTTTTCAGTCTTGTTGGGAGAGAGAGAAGCGCTGCTATCCTGTGCTTCTCTGATGCGGAGTTCGGTATTGAACAGTTTCAAGATGCAATTAATAGCCGGGGGGGGGGCGGTTGTCTGTTACCGAAAAGCCACCGAGAGCTGCCCCGGACCGAGAGAGCCTCGCAAGAGCGGATCCCCGGGGTTTCTCGTCTCGCTCCTCCTCCTCCAGGCTCCCTCGCCTGCCCTCTTGCGGAGGCGGCTGCCCGGGGGCGCCCCCCCCCCCTTCCCCCAGCGCTGCCCTATGGAAAAAACAAACAAACCCAATGCACTTGCTGCTGGCCCGACCCTGCGGTTGGAGGACTGATGCCTGCACCCGGGAGACCCCTTCCCTCGAGGAGGACAGCCTCGCCGCCCTCTGGACCCCCCCCCCCCCCCGGAGCTGGTGCCCAAGCGGAGGGGGTGGGAAGAAGGGGGAGGAGGTGCATGGGCGGCGGGGCGCCTTCCGGGCTGACCTCCCCCCCCCCCGTCGCCGCTCCGCAGATTCCTCGTTTGCAGGGGGGAGGGGACTGCTGGGGGCGACCGGAGGGGTTGATGGGGGAAGCCCCAAACCTCCGAAGTGCTCCTTGCAAGGGAATGGGGGCGGAAGGAAGCCCCTCCCCCTCCTTCGGTGCCCTGCAGCCGCCCCGTCCACCACCCCGGAGTGTGTGTGTGTGTGGGGGGGGGTCTCCTCCGCCCCTCTCTGCAAAGCCAGGAGAGTCCCTGCAGCAGCGCCTTCCTGGGGCGGCGACCTCAGACGCCTTCCTGTGCTTGTGGAGGCCGCGAGGCATTGAAAGCGGGCTCCTTCCCAGGGAGGTGGGGTGGGCGGGCCAGGAGGTTCCCTTTCTCTCTCTCTCTCTCAGGGGAGGGGGCCTTTGGCGCCTCCCGGAAAAGACCCCCCCCACTCCTCGCAGTTAGGACAACGCCCCCCCCCCCCCGCCCCATACCAGGTGTCTCTGCACAAGGGCTGCCGGGAATTGGGTTTTTTCCTGCCTTCTCTTGTAAAGGGACCTTGGACTGCCCTGAAAAAGCGAGATGGGGGTCCCTGTGTTAGCCTCTGTCTGCAGCAGTAGAAAAAGAGCTAGAGTCCAAGAGCACCTGGAAGACTAACAACATTTGGGGCAGGGGAGTGAAGCAATAAGAAAAATTAATCAATAATTATGCTGAATAGAACTCTGCATATTGCTTAGTAAGTTAGAAGCTTTGAAACGCAAGGTCAATGAAACAAGATTCTTTGCTGTTACATGGAACACTAACAACATCTAGCTAACAGTCTTACATTGTTTAGTGTGCAACATTATTGCTCTTAGGCTGGGCTAAAGAACCATGGGAACGGCAAGCAATTAGCAACATTTAGATAGAAACATTCCTAACACTTGAGCAGCTAGTTAGGCGGAGTTATATCGTATGATTTGTTAACAAATATGATGCTGTATGACACTGTCCCCTTCCTTTCTGTGCGTCCCCACCCCCTGGTATAAAACGCCAAGCCTCAGTAAAATCTGGGCTCGGTATCTTTAATGCAGGGGTGGCCAACCTTGCTTAACGTAAGAGCCACATAGAATAAACGTCAGATGTCTGAGAGCCGCAAGACAGGAACAAATATCACACACACGTTTTTATTTTTAAAAATATGCAAATTTGCTTTTTATTAACATTAAATGGGACTGCCAAAAATAAAAACAAACGAGGAAAACCGGTTATTGATAGTGATATTACTTGTTTGCTAATGATATTGAGAGAGAGAGAGAGAAAGAGAGAGAGATGGAAAGAAAGAATTAAAGAAGTGGAAAGAAGAGAGAGAGAAACTAGGAAAGCAAATAGATGGGAGGGAGGAGGGAAGGAAGGGAGAAAGAGAGAAAAAGCATGCCTCCCCTTTGCTTCCCCAGCCGCCCTGCCAGGAGCCGCACAATATGTGTGAAAGAGCCGCATGTGGCTCGCGAGCCACAGGTTGGCCACCCCTGCTTTACTGGATTACCATTGCCGAGACTGACGTCATAAAAATAAAGGCTTTCTTCTCTACCTGATGTTCGGGCCTTAGGATCATTGGGAAATCTCTATTCTTGGTTTATAGTGCTTCAGGAGGAGCTTTGGTGAGAGAAGAGCAAGGGTCCAGGAGCACCTTACAATAAGAACATAACAGAGAAGCCAGTGTTGGATCAGGCCAGTGGCCCATCCGGCCCAACATTCTGCGTCACACAGTGACCAAAAACACCCCAGGTGCCCTCAGGAGGTCCAGCAAGTGGGGCCAGGACACTAGAAGCCCTCCCACTGTTGGCGCCCCCCCCCCAAAAAAACACCAAGAACACGGAGCATCACTTGCCTCAGACTGAGAGTTCCTATCTACACCTTGTGGCTAATAGCCACTGATGGACTGTTGATTGTATTAAGAGATTTTAATTGTACTGATTTTAACTTTTTATGAATGTTGGCACTTTGTGGCCAGCTATGTGCTTGCAGGGAGAGCGGCCTATAAATGCTATAAACAAACAAACAAAGTTATCCTTCCACTACTTAAACCTTGTTCAGTCTCCCCTGAATCTGGGATTATTAATATGCTTCTCTGATGCAAATACAGAGACTACCTGGAAAGATCTTACTTGTAATTGAATTGTTTTAGATGATTTTATGTGGATTTTAATGGTTATTTATGTACCAACCAATGTAAGCCGCCCTGACCCTGCTTGTGGAGAGGGCGGAGTACAAATTAAATACAGACAGACAAAATTCAAATCCAGAAGTGCCTTAAAGGCCAACCAAATTTTGGAGGGTGTAAGTTTTTATTGGCCAGCGTTCAGGCAAAATTCATGCAAATGAGAATGAAGGCTCATCAGTCTTTATGAAATTGCTGCCTCCTAACACCAAATGGCCCTTCTTGTCAATGCTCTTCCTATCTCATTACCTGGCTAGAAGGCCTGATGGATCTTCATTCTCCTTTCTATTTGTCAGATTCCTGGTCAAATCTGCTCCCAACAACACTCTCTTTAGAAGAAGTATGTTTATTGAGATTTAGATAAGTTCCAGGCTGGACACTGTGTGCCAGAACTGAGGCTAAAGGCACGAAGGTTACAGATATAAACAATTCAAGCTGGACCCCTGAGGGGTCGCAACCAATCAGTCACTGGCATTCCACCCACCAAAAGCAACGGCTCCCCTCCCCCCCAGTTATGCAGCTATGCTGTCCCCCCTAAATGTAACAGTAAGCCAGGCTAGGCCAGGATGGGTACCACGGTACTTCACTTCCCAGAAGGAAGTAATACTTACGCGGTTCAAAAGCAAAGTGCAGCAAAAGTGAAAGCATCTCACTCACTCACACCCCCTTCCTTCTCTCCAAGATGACAAACACCCAGAGTTTGACACCATCTTAGCTTTGGCTCACAAAAGCTTATACCCTGGGAATTTTGGCTGGTCTTTAAGAGGCTACTAGACACGGATTTTGTTCTCTGACTAAAGACTAACACAGCTACCCATCTGAAACTATAGTCACATGAAGACAAATAATAAAGTACAGAAAGCACGCACAATTTCCTGACGATGGTGGAATCTTTTATTACTGGCTCCATGCAAGTCTAAAATATATCCTCTAAGTCTGGCACCATTCCAGTGTTTCAAACAGAACTAAACCCTGTTTTGCTTTATGATTTTTTTGTGAATAATAATTTGGTGTGTCTTGATATAAGTATTTTGAAATAATAACATGATTGATTTATAAGTCTTTATTGATTTTCTTAGCGCCTTATTTCACAGTAATTTTTTTTTCTTTTTTGACTGATCTCTCTTTCACAGTGGCTTTCCTGACTAGGGGACTGCCGGGGGCCTTCAGCGAAGCCAAGCTGATCACCTTCAGCATGCTGGTGTTCTGCAGTGTGCGGGGGTGTCCTTTTAGCCCCCACTTACCTGAGCTCGAAAGGGAAATACATGGTCGCCGTGCAGGTCTTCCCCATCTTGGTCTCCAGCGCTGGCTTGCTGGGCTGCATCTTCCTTCCTAAGCGCAACATGATTGTACTGAGGTCTGAATACCAAAGAGGATCTAATGATCCCCTATGATTTTCCATACAGGGTTCCCCCCCCCCACACACACATTTTGCAAGTGTACACCCAGCATACCACTAATGAAAACAACAGCGTGCCCTGAAGACGTGTGCCTTTGACCTGATTCAGACAAGCAGAGACAATGGGCAGAAACTTTGTCCCTGCAGTGCTAATTTTCTATACACAGGGAGTACTTCCATTATTCAAAGGAACATGGATGGTTTCCCAGATCAGGGCTGCAATTTGCCACCTGCCTTCCTGAGGCAGGAAGTCCAGTTCTAGTACCTCAGGGCCTTCCCACCTCCCGATCTCTCCTCAGTATTCAGATCATGCTGGGGGTCTTGGCATCCATCGGAGGAGAGTGGGGTGGCTTCTGGCAGAGTCAGGGACTCAACGTCCAGGGAGGGTTTTGGCTAGTCTTGGGAGGAAACATGGTTAGGAGGGGAGGGGGATGTTCCCCCATAAAGAATGACTGGGAGAGGGAGAGGTTGGGCCAAAAATTCCAGACTTCCTTGATCACCATATCTGAAAAAGGACATTGCAGAGCAGGAAGAAGAACTACCAAGGAGGGCAGCCAAGATGATGAGGGGGTTGAAGCACTTTCCCTTGGAGAAACGGCTACAGACCCCGAGACTTTTCAGTTTAGAAAAGAGACAACTAAGGGGGGAGTCACGGTAGGGGTTTGTAAAATTAGGCATAGGTTGAAGAGAGTTGACAAAGGTTGCAATTTCAAGCACACTTTCCTGGGAGTAAGCCTCAGGGAATAAAATGGGACTGACTTCCGAGTAGGCCTGTTTAGGATTGCTCCCAAACAGAACTTTTTCTTTCTCTCCCAATTGAGGACATCCAATGAAGGTGATGGGCAGTAGGTTCAAGATGGACAAAAGGGAAGACTACTTTCCACAGAGAGTGATTCAAATGTGGAATTTGCTGGCAGGTGACGTAGTGATGGCTACAGGAATAAACAGCTTTATAGGGGGATGGGATAGATTTGTGGAGGATAGGTCTATCAGTGGCTACTAGCCATGGTGGCTGAGGGGAACCTCCACCTTCAGAGGCACTAATCCTCTGAATGCAAGAGCCAGGACGCAACATCAAGGGAAGGCCTCGGCTTCTCTGCCCTGTTGTTGGCCCTCCAGAGGAACTGGTTGGCCACTGTGTGACGCGGGACACTGGACTAGATGGACCCTCACTGATCTGATCCAGCAGGGCTCTTCTTATGTTCTTAACTGCAGGATCTCAAATTGTGCTCTGAAGCAAACCTGGAGAGTGACTCTGGGGACGGCAACAGAAATTCTATGTGTGGTAAAAAAAACGGTTTTCCACCATTTGTCTTTTTCACCCTTCTTGGCAGCAATGGAAAGAAACCCTCGATGCCTTCTCTGTGCTATCTCCATGTGGTGGTGGTGGTGGGGAAAAGCCCCCATGAAGCCTGCTCAAGTGGGGGGGGGCATGAACCCTGGGGAGACGGGAATGGTTTCTCCTCTATCATAGGGCTCAAAGAATCAGACTTTTTGCCCTTGGTCCTTCTCAAAGCCTGTCTGGGATTATAGAATCACAGAATAGAGTCATAGAGTTGGAAGGTACCTCCAGGGTCATCTAGTCCAATCCCCTGCACAATGCAGGAAATTCACAAATACACACAGCTGTAGTGACCTCTGCTCCATGCCCAGAAGATGACAAAAAATCTTCAGGATCTCCAGCCAAACTGGCCCAGAGAACAGTTGCTCCCTGCCCCCAAAGTGGTGATTTGGCATTTCCCCGAGCACATAAGGAAGGGTCACAAGAACTAAGCACTGAGGCAACCCTTCCTGCCCTCCCTCTCATGGTCTGCCTAAGTTCACAGAACCAGCACTGCTGTCAGATGGCCACCTAGCCTCTGTTTAAAAACTTCCAAAGAAGGAGAGTGCACCACCTCCTAAGGGAACAAAGGGTTTTTCCCCTGTGTGGGTTCTCTGATGCTGTTGAAGAGTGCCACTCTGACTGAATCTCTTTCCACACTGAGCATTCATAAAGTTTCTCCCCTGTGTGGGTTCTCTGATGCCGTTGAAGAGTGATACTCTGACTGAATCTCTTTTCACACACTGAGCAGTCAAAAAATTTCTCCCCTCTGTGTTTTCTTCGTTGCAGAAGAAGCTGTGATCTATTTCTGAAGTACTTTCCACACTGATTGGATCTACTTGCCTTCTTTATCCTTTGCTTTGGAAAATGTAGTTTTTACACTTTCTTCCATCTCTTTTCTCAACCATATGGCCGCCTTTCTTTCTTTTAGGTCTGCCTCGATTCCTGATGTTTTCTTTCAGGTCTTCATTTTTAACTCTATCTGGCCTTTCCTGATGAAGTCCCTCAGCCTCCTCATTCCTCTGATCATCTTCTGGTGGAATCAAGAGCGATAACAAGTTAGCACCTGGAAGGGCTTATAAGGTCCAATGGATTACTTGCAGCTTATAAAGTCCAATGGATTACTTTGTATCTAGATTCAGATGGGCAGCCATGTTGGTCTGAAGCAGCAGAACAAAGTTAGCAAAGATCCTGAGTAGAATAAAACAATCCAGTTGAGCTGGAAGGGTGGAGCAGCGGAGAAAAGAAAGAGAACTACTCAAGCAAAAGGTATTTGTTTCAGGCAGCAAGATACAAAATGTGTAGGAAAGAATTTGTCCTTTGAGAAAGTCCCCTCCAGAGCTGAACACCATCACACTGCAGTGTTACCCTCCCCCCCCCCCCCCGGGAAGATCTCCTGAGCAATTCTGTTCAACACATAATAGAAAGACAAATAAATAGGATCACAGTGTGAATTACATACTAAATACAAAACCCAATCACTTTGATAAACAGGCTACTGTACTTTATTTGGTAATACTACGTACAGATTTTGCAATTATCACTAACATGAAAAAACCAACAATAACAACCATTGAGATAATCTAATATCAACATGTTCAAAAGGGCTCATCCTTGTGCAATTACACAAGATGAGAAAAAGTTCCAGTTGTCAACTCTCTCCACTCCATGCATCATTTTATAAACTTCTTATTGTGCCCCCCCCCCCAGTTGTCTCTTTTCTAAACTGAAATTTCCATACATTTCACCCATTCCTCATGGGTAAGGTGCTCTAATCGCTTAATCATCTTGGTTGCCCTCTTCGGTACTTTTTCCAGCTCTGTGATGCCCTCTTCAAGATATGGTGACCAGAACTGTACACAGTGCTCCAAATGAGGCCGCACCATAGATCTATACAGGGACATTATATTAGCAGCCGTTTCCTTTTTCAATAATCCCTAACATGGAGTTTGCCTTTTCTCACTGCTGCGGCACACCGGGTGGATGAGCCATCCACTATGACCCCAAGATTTTCCCCTCTCAGTCTCAGCAAGTTCAGATCCCCCATTCTTGTCCCAATGTGCATCACCCTACATACTAACAGACATCTAAGTTCATTTGCCATAATACTTCTAAATAATTAATTCAGCCAAGTGGTATATCACACAAAAAATATTTCATGTATGTTCTTTCTTTCTCATCATTTACAGTCTGCTTTTCTTGTGTGGACTCAAGGCAAATTGTGCAGAGAAAGTCAATACAATCGACTGAAGGGGCTACTCAGTTGACAATGCAGTATATTGTAGAACCAAGCAGAAGTCTAAAAACAGAGCAGAAGCAAAGCCCATGGATTAACACAACGTGTGGCATAGTGCTAAAATTACCAGTAGGATCCTTGCCAGGCAGACCCGTTTGCAGGGTGGCATTCAAAAGGCTCTGTTTGGGAGAGTGAATCTGCTGCGGCATAGATCCAGGTGGCCATCTTGGGCTGTGGTCACACACACTAATTAATCCACTTGTGATCCACTTTCAGGGCACTTTCCAACTGGATTTTACTGTGTGAACTGGCAAAATCCAGTTGGAAAGGGCATTGAAAGTGGATTATTTAGGGTATGTGACCGCAGCCTCACACACCAGACCGAGTTGGAAGAAAGTTTTTCTGCAGTGGCATTAACTCCTCCAGCAACAATGCTGGATCCAGTATAACCCAGAAGCGCTTAAACCCCAACAAAAATGGGAAGCACAATACAGGTCCTCAGGCCTCCCCAACCGACATCATGCCTGGGTAAAGCTCCCCTTTGTTCACTTTCAGCCTTTTGACCACACTAGTCTGGCTCTAGCCCTTTGAGAGAGGTTTAATGGGACATTATCTACCAGGGCTTGTGATTGACTTCCATGCTATGTGTGAAGAAATGCATGTTTTCCCAGGAGGTCTGAAAGCAACAAAACCTCCACGTTGCATTTTAAGGGTTCCCCCTCCCTGGCAGAGAACAGGCTAGGAAGGAGAAAGTCAATCAATAGCTTTTCAGGCTCACCTCAGCTACCTCTTCAGAAATGCTAATAGGTCTAGCTAGGGACAACGGGATGGCCAAGCTCCCCCCTTCAAGCAAGGAACAGAGATTTGGAGGACTTTAGACTAGAATGGGTCCAGGAATAATCTCCAGGAAGAAGTAACAGGAAACGCTTCTTTGACCTTTGGGTGGAGATACCTGAAGAAATTAAAAACTGTAATTTTTCCTGTATCCAAGTGCACAGACCCCCTGAAATCTATCCATAGTTAGGTGCTATCCTTGACATGTCTATTCCATCACAGGATTTGGGAAATAGGTTTTTGCCAGTTTTACAAATGTCAGAAAGAGCTTAGTAGAGAGATTGAAGGAAGGCAACCACTAAAAAGGCCCTTCTTTGCATAACCACTTCCGGAGTATTACTGAGCCTCCAACACCTGGGCATTCAAAGAAGAGCCTCATCAGAACACATTATAAAAAAGGTTGACCCTTGTGCGGATTACCTGAGAAGAAGGAAGGCTGGACCTCTGCCTCATGCTCTTGCTACAGAGTAAGTATTTATGAGGTTCCTCCCCTGTATGATTCTTCAATAGTTAAGGAAATATGGGCTGGTATTCAATCTCCTTCCACTCTTAGAACACATCCTTTCTTTCTTGTCACTTTTGTCCTCAGTCCAAATATTTCCATCATTATTCCAGGTCAGGGTCAGGATTCTGGGCAGATACAAACACTTTACAAGAGTTTATGTGGTTTCAACCCTTTCTATTGTTTTTTAACAGGCCAAGCATTATATGGTTTCTCTTACTGTGAGTTCTTTGATGCTGTAGAAGACTGCTACTCTGACTGAATTTCTTTCTGCACTTTGAGGATTCAAAATGTTTCTCCTGTGTGTGTTCTTTGATGCTGTTGAAGAGAGGCACTCCGACTAAATCTCTTTCCACACTTTAAGCACTCAAAAGGTTTATCCCCTGTGTGGGTTCTTAGATGCTGTTGCAGATGGCCACTCTGACTGAATCTTTTCCCACACTCTGAGCAGTCAAAGGGTTTCTCCTTTGTGTGGGTTCTCTGATGCCGTTGAAAATTGCCACTATGACTGAATCTCATTCCACATTCTGAGCATTCAAAAGGTTTCTCCCCCGTGTGGACTCGTAGGTGTTTTCGAAGGCTACCTGTGTCACTGAATCTCTTCCCACACTCTGAGCATCCAAAAGGTTTCTCCCCTGTGTGGGTTCTTTGATGCAGCTGAAGATGGCCTTTGTGATTGAATCTCTTTCCACACTCTGAGCATTCAAAAGGTTTCTCCCCTGTGTGAGATCTTTGATGCAGCTGAAGCTGGCCTTTCTCAGTGAATCTCTTTCCACACTCTGAGCATTCAAAAGGTTTCTCCCCTGTGTGAGATCTTTGATCTTTTTGAAGATAGCAGCTCTGACTTAATTCCTTTCCCCACTCTGAGCATTCAGATATTTTCTCCTTTGTGTGGGTTCTTAGATGCCGCTGAAAATTGCTACTGTCACACATTTGCTTTCCACACTGAAAGCATTCAAAAGGCTTCTCCCCTGTGTGGACTCGTAGGTGCTTTCGAAGGCTACCTGTGTCACTGAATCGCTTTCCACACTCTGAGCATTCAAAAGGTTTCTCCCCTGTGTGGGATCTTTGATGATGCTGAAGACTGTCACTCAACCTGAATCTCTTTCCACACAGAAAGCATTCAAAAGGTTTCTCTCCTGTGTGAGTTCCCAAATGTTTTTGAAGATTGCCATTCAAGCTGAATTTCTTTCCGCACTGAGAGCATTCGAAAGGTTTCTCCCCTGTATGGACTTGTAGGTGCTTGCGAAGGCTACCTGAGTCAATGAATCTCTTTCCACACTCTGAGCATTCAAAGAGTTTCTCTCCAGTGTGGGCTTTTAGGTGATTTCGAAGGCTACCTTTCACATTGAATCTCTTTCCACACTCTGAGCATTCAAAAGGTTTCTCCCCTGTATGGGTTCTTTGATGCAGCTGAAGATGGCCTTTCTGATTGAATCTCTTTCCACACTCTGGGCATTCAAAAGGTTTCTCCCCTGTATGGGCTCTTTGATGATGCTGAAGACTGTCATTCAACCTGAATCTCTTTCCACACTCCAAGCATTCAAAAGGTTTCTCCCCTGTGTGAGTTCCCAAATGTTTGCGAAGATTGCTACTCAAGCTGAATCTCTTTCCACACTCTGAGCATTCAAAAGGTTTCTCCCCTGAGTGGGTCCTTAGATGGCTTGTAAGATTATGTCTGAGACTGAATCTCTTTCCACACACTAAGCATTCAAAAGGTTTCTCCCCTGTGTGGATTCTTAGGTGTTGTTGAAGGCTACATCTCTGTTTGAATCTTTTCCCACACTCTAAGCATTCAAAAGGTTTTTCCCCTGTTTGGGTTGTTAGATACTTTAGAAGTTGGCTGCTCCCTCTGAATCTGTTCACACACTCCAAGCATTCAAAATGTTTCTCCCCTGTGTGTATTTGTTGGTGCACAAAGTCCTGTGATCTGTATTTAAAGTACCTTCCACACCGAAAGCATTTACATGCCTTCATTATAATGTGCCTTGGGAAATGTAGATTTCCATGTCTTTCATCAGAGTATGTCACTCCAGTCTCTGAACAGATAAGCGGCTTTTCTCCTGAAATAATGCTTTGGTGTTTAATAAGGTCTGATATCTCTGAGAAACTCTCACCGCAGTCTGATAAGCTGTAATGTTTCTCTCCTGCATGTGTCTCTTGATGTTTAAGGAGCTCTGCTCGGCAAAGGAAGCTCTTTCCATACTCCAGGATATGATGGGTCTTCTTTCCACATTGCAGTTGCAAATGGGCATTATACTGGGTTTCATCTGAGAAGATCACTCCACACTCCAAGCACTTGTACATTTCCTCTGCCATGTGAATTGCTTCACAGAAATCCCCCCCTTGGAATGGAATGGGTTGATCCCTCTTCTCGACTAGGTGGCTTCCATTCTGCCTCTTAGGTTTGCCTTGAGTCCTGAAGTTTCCACTCAGGTCTTCATTCTTGACTTCATCTGGTGATAGAAGATGCAGTTCGTCATCCACATTTCCTTGATCGTCCCCTGTGGGTAATAAATAGAGAGAACCTGTTAGCACCCACCGGAGGAGGTCTGATTTGCACTTGAAATTCCATTCATGCTCCAGGCATGTCAAGGCCTTGTTCCTGTTGTACACTGAAATATACAATAATATACACATTAAAAGTGGCCTCCTGCCTGCCTGCCTGCGGTCCATCTCCATCTCTGAAGGTTCCTTGGCTTTTACCAAAGAGAACCGCTGGATTTCCCCAAGTGTCTCCTCTACATCTGATGCTGGAATAGGGCAGGGAGATGCCAGGACCTCACCAAGTGAACCCCAGAGTTCAAGGGACCTCCCCCATGGTTTACAAAAAGGGTATCAGTTGTTGGAGATTACAACATCTAGGTGATGACTGAAAAGAATCGCTGATGACCCTTTTGCCTTGTTCAGCCGGACTTTTTTTACGTAGTCTCGCTTGCATTCCCGGCTCCTTTGGCGTGCACATACACAACACAGAGAGAGAGAGAGAGAGAGAGAGAGAGAGAGATCATTCTTATACGGGAAAGAAATCCAAGGAAGAGGAAAAATTCTTTGGTCAAGATCCTAATCAGTTTATACAATCCTAACCCACAATCTTAACCAGTTTAAGGGGGACAAAACCATATTGGACCAAAGTCAGAGTGGATGGCCTTAATTCCATTCAGGGGGAAGGATATGTTTTAAGGTGGGCAACTGAGAAATCTTGATCTGACCAGATGCCATGGGACTCCTTACTCACTGAGGACCTCCATTTTGGATCCCTGTCCAGTTGCACATCTTAGCATGGGGGGCCTAGCAATGGAAAAGGGGCCACCATGGCTCAGTGGTTAAGACGCTGAACTGCAGACTGGAAGACCGGTAGTTCAGCAGTTCGAGATCCTAGTGCTGTGTGATGGAGTGGGCTCCTGTTGCTTATATAAATTTCCAAGCCAAAATAAAATCGAAGTGAGGAGGAAGGTTCATTTAGTATTTAATGCAGGAAATACTAGGAAAATGCAACCATACATTCATTGGTCAGTTACAGAAAAAGGTGTGACTACATGATATCTCAAATGTTTACTTAATCTAACCTCAGTAATAGTAATCAGGGATTCTTCTTACCCAAACAAAAGTTGTTGTTTTCTGATATGAGACTTAAAAGCCCTTCTTGACCCCAGACACTGCAGAGTTTCACCCCAAACAACTAAACCCATGAACTCTGTACTTTAAGCGAATACTTCTATGTTGTAACAACATCACTACACCGAAAACCTGTTAAATAAAACTAAAAAAAGACACCAGACAGCTAGATAGCCACCCCATCCAAATAACTTGAAGAGGGAAAAAGAATGTTGTTTCTTGTCTGCTGGCATCAGCTAGAAAAGCACTTTAGCCTACAAAGGAGAGGCTTTTCCATTTAATAGGCCTATACTAAACTCTTAAAAATTAAGTAAGAATTTAAAAATAAGAACATTCCATTCAGCTTCATGTTGCCTTTTATTTTAAATACCATGGATTTCTTCCAGGTTAAAATGCAGAAAGTAAAGAAGAAGTTTAAGCATTGGTTTGCTTTTAACAAACATTGAACTGCATCAAGAGTCTGATACCTTTCCACACAATAGGACTACTCCTGAGGAAGATGTGGATGAAATAAGCTTATATCCGGGTGTTCATTGAGTATGGACTTTCCTTGTAGTAAACTTTTATTGAGAGTATATTCTTGTAATTTTGTAAGTTTGATAAAAAATAATATTGATAAAAATAATATAAATATAAATATTGATAAAAATAATATAAATATTTATGTCACAGTGGTTCGTTTGCTGTATTGTCTTATGGATACCTGTGACCCCCCTCTTGGTTTTTTTACAAAGAACAATACTGCATAGGAACCTGGAATGTAAGATATATGAATCAAGGTAAGCTTGACGTGGTCAAAAATGAGATGCCAAGACTGAACATCGACATCTTGGGAATCAGTGAATGGGTGAATTTAACTCAGAAAACCTTTATATCTACTACTGTGGCCAAGAATCCCGTAGGAGAAATGCCTTTATAGTCAACAAGAGAGTGCGAAAGGCAGTAATGGGATATAGTCTCAAAAACAACAGAATGATCTTGGTCTGAGAATCCAAGGCAAACCATTCAGCACCACAGTAATCCAAGTCTATGCCCCAACCACTGACGAAGAAGAGGCTGAAGTGGTACAACACCTCCTAGAACGAACACCAAAAAAGATGTCCTCATCATCATAGGGGACTGGAATGCTAAAGTAGGAAGTCAAAAGTAACAAACAAGTTTGGCCTTGGAGAAGAAAATGAAGCCGGGCAAAGCCTAACAGAGTTTTGTCAAGAGAACACGCTGGTCATAGCGAACACCCTCTTCCAACAACCTAGGAGGTGACTCTACACATGGACATCACCAGATGGGCAACACCGAAATCAGATTGATTATATCATTTGCAGTCAGAGATGGAGAAGCTCTATACAGTCAGTAAAAACAAGAACAGGGGCTGACTGTGGCTCAGATCATGAGTTACTCATTGCAAAATTCAGACTTAAACTGAAGAAAGTTGGGAAAACCACTAGGCCATTCAGGTTTGACCTAGATCACATCCCTTATGAATATACAATGGAGGTGAAGAATAGGTTTAAGGGACTAGATTTGATAGACAGAGTGCCTGAAGAACTATGGACGGAGGTTCGTGAGATTGTACAGGAGGCAGCAATCAGCACCATCCCAAAGAAAAAGAAATGCAAGAGAGCAAAGTGGCTGTCTGATGAGGCTTTACAAATAGCAGAGGAAAGAAGGAAAGTGAAAGGCAAAGGTGAAAAGGAAAGATTGACCCAACTGAATACAGATTTCCAGAAAACAGCAAGGAGAGATAAGAAGGCTTTCCTGAATCAACAATGCAAAGCAATAGAGGAAAACACCAGAATGGGAAGGACTAGAGATCTCTTCAAGAAAATTGGAGAAATCAAGGGAACATTCCGTGCAAAGCTGGCCATGATAAAGGACAAAAACGGTAGGGAAGAAGAAGAAGAAGAAGAAGAAGAAGAGATTGGATTTATACCCCGCCATTCACTACCAGAAGGAGTCTCAAAGCGGCTTACAAACTCCTTTCCCTTCCCCTCCCCACAGCAGATACCCTGTGAGGTAGATGGGGCTGAGAGAGCCCTGACAGAAACTGCTCTTTTTCAAGAATAGCTGTGCCAGAACTTGCCCAAGGTCATCCAGCAGGTGCAAGTGGAGGAGTGGGGAATTAAACCCGGTTCTCCCAGATTAGAGTCTGCGCACTTAACCACTGCACCAAACTGGCTCTCAACTGGCTTCCTAACAAGCAGAAGGCATTAGGAAAAGATGGCAAGAATACACAGAAGAACTATAAGAAGGACCTCAATGTCCTTGACAACCACAATGGTGTAATCACTGACCTCGAGCCAGACATCCTGGAATGTGAAGTCAAATGGGCCAAGAAAGCATTACTAACAACAAAGCTAGTGGAGGTGATGGTATCACAGTTGAGCTATTCAAAGATGATGCTGTTAAAGTGCTGCACTCCATATGCCAGCAAATTAGGAAAACGCAACAGTGGCCACAAGATTGGAAAAGGTCAGTTTACATTCCAGTCCCAAAGAAGGGCAATGCCAAGGAATGTTCAAACTATCTCACAGTTGCGCTCATTTCACACACTAGCAAGGTCATGCTCAAGATTCTACAAGCTAGGCTTCAGCAGTACATGGATAAAGAACTGCCAGAAGTACGAGCTGGGTTTCAAAGAGGTAGAGGAACTAGAGATCGAATTGCCAACATTCACTGGTTTATGAAGAAAGCAAGGGAGTACCAGAAAAACATCTACTTCTGCTTCACCGACTACACTAAAGCCTTTGACTGTGTGGATCACAACAAACTATGGCAAGTCCTTAAAGAGATGGGAGTACCAGACCAGCTCTTGAGAAATCTGTATAAGTGTCAAGAAGTGGCAGTTAGAACTGGGTATGGAACAAGTGATTAGTTTCACATAGGAAAAGGAGTACGACAAGGATGTATATTGTCACCCTGCTTATTTAATTTATATGGAGAGTAGATCATGTGAAATGCCGGCCTGGATGAATCACAAGCCGGAATTAAGATTGCTGGGAAAAACATCAACAACCTCAGATATGCAGATCGATATCACTCTAATGGCAGAAAGTGAAGAGGACCTCAAGATCCTCTTGCCGAGTGAAAGAGGACAGCGCAAAAGTTGGCTTGAAACTCAACATCAAAAAAACTAAGATCATGGCATTCGGACCCATCAATTCTTGGCAAAGAGAGGAGAAGTCATGAAAGCAGTGACAGACTTCATGTTCCTGGGATCCAAGATCACTGCAGACGGTGACTGCAGCCATAGAATTAAAAGTTGCCTGCTCCTTGAGAAGAAAGCTATGGCAAACCTAGACAGCATAATAAAAAGTAGAGACATCACCCTGCCAACAAAAAACCGTCTGGTCAAAGCAATAGTATTCCCAGTAATAATGTATGGCTGAGAGAGATGAACTATAAGGAAAGCTGAGAACCGAAGATTAGATGCTTTTGAATTGTGGTGCTGGAGAACTCTTGAGAGTTCCTTGGACTGCAAGGAGATCAAATCAGTCAATCTTAAAAGAAATCAACCCTAACTGTTTCCCACAAGGTCAGCTACTGAAGCTGAAGCTCAAATGCTTTGGCCACCAAATGAGAAGGGAGCACTCACTGGAGAAGACCCTGATGCTGGGAAAGACTGAAGTTCAAAGAAGAAGGGGACGGCAAAGGATGATTAGACAGTGTCATCGATGCAATGAACATGAAATTAAGCAAACTCCAGAGCGTGATGGAAGACAGGAGGGCCTGGCGTGATGTGGTCCATGGTCATAAAGAGTCGGACTTGACTGTGCAACTGAACAACAACAAAACCTAGTGGTTTTCTTCCCACTTAATTTTTCCAGTTTGTTAGTCAAGCTACTTTTAACTCCAAAACTTCCAAAAAATATGTAGTATATCATACAGTAGAATATATTATGTGTGTGTGTATATATATTCATGCACAGTATATCGCTTGGTGTTTAAGGCTAAGTTTCATTTGTTCCTGGTCCTGGATGGGATATGGCCTGCTCATTTATTATTGAATAAAAACAAAAAAACACTCTAAAAAGTATGATTAGGATTTTTTTAATTAAATGGAATGCTAATTGAAATAAAAAATAAATCAAGAAGTTTTAGGGTTTTAGCCAAAGCAAGCAGCGATTAAACTATTTTTTCTTTTCTCTGCAGCTTTTTGAAGAGTTTCCACTTCTTTAAGTTTTTGCTGCTCAGTTCCACACATAGCAACATAGCCTTCCAACATACCCTGTGGAACACTAACTTCCTGCAAATTTCCTTTCTGTCTTGCTCTCTTCAGTAGTTCACTGGCTTTTTTGAACAGACCATCAGATGCGTCAGAAGTTGCCTCATGGTCCTTTATTGTCAGTGATATCTTACTTTCGATCTCAGCAATTTTTTCCTAGACTCTTCTGCTTGTTTAACCTTTTTTTTTCATCTCTTTAGCTAAATGTATCTCCTCCTCTTTCTTTTTTTCTTCCTCCTCTTTCAATCTTTTTTGTTCCTCTAAGTACATTATGTATTGCTTATGAGCACTTTGTCCCATAGCAATGTTTTGATGTCATGGGAACCATTTCAGGTTTATTTCCATAGGTTTTCAATGTATCTGATCATCAAAATTGCATTCAATGTCCGTTCACAAGTGGAAGCCTTGTCCTCAGTCAAAGCCCATCTTGACACAGAAAAACATCTCTCAGTGTCTGATTTCCATGTGCTAGAGACAATACAGTCTGGATAACTTTTGCCAACTCTTGATTCCCCCCCCCCCCCCCCAGCTACATTAGATTTCTTGAAAATTTTATCCCCAAAAACGATCAATTCTTCCATCAAAAGCTGGGTGGTCTGTCTCCATCTGCAACATTTTCCATTAATTAATGAGAACACCTTCTTTTGTATCAATAAGGAGTTCTCTGGCATACTTTTATTGCATTTGAAGAATAGCACATCAAACAATCCTGTTCCACAATTTAAATTTCTTGAGCACTTAAAGGCACAAAAAAGGAGAGAAAAGAGACTAATTCTAAAAAAAAGAGACTTTAAGAGACTAACCCAGAAATAAGAGACTAAAAGCTAAAAAAGAGACCTGCTCCTAGGCCTGGTTTTATGACCTCCACAAATCTTGTCTTGTCTTTTGCATATTTTTGCACCTAAATAAAACAAAATATATTTTACTCTGTCGTGATAATGGTATTCAATTAACCTCAAAGACTTAATCCAATTGCCTAAGACTCTTGACCACTACCAAGAAAGTAATTGTTCTGTCTTTGGAAACTCAGGCTGTAGTCCCACTCTGCAGGGCTGACCTTTCTTGTGTAATTCCCTGAGAAGTTGGGAGGCTTCGGTATTTTTTTCTCCTGGACTGTTGGGATAGATTCAAAAGACCTGGTGGCAGATTACCTAAGGCTTGGGTGAGTGCTAAACACTCTCAGGTATTTTGTAACTTTGTTGTGCTTGGACTCCTTGAACCAAAATTCTGACCCAGGCAAGGGTTGGCACTTTTGACACCCCCACGCAACTCTTCAAGACTCCCAGCAGGGGACAAGTAGTGGGACTGGTCTGAAAACTATGCATTTGTGTTCAATATTTTGATTCATGCCTCATCCTAATGGCAGCAGTTCGCACCTTTGGTTTCTTAAGAAAGATCCTTACCCAGAGAGGCCACCATCCCATAGTCGTCCAGCATGACTTCCAGTAGAGAGCTCTTTGGCCTGGATCCAAGAGCGTCCACTTTGCCTTGGTGAAACACACGGGACACCTCCTCAAAGGAAACGGGACCCTGGAAGAAGAAGCAGATTCCCTCGTCAGAGATCACGCCAGGCAGAGAAGGCAGACTGGGAATGGACAGTCAGGAAGGGCGCAGGATGTAGAGCTTGGCATGGGCAAAGGTGTGACGTGTGACCTCAATGGGAGTCTCCAAATTAACTGGGGTCTTAGCAAGAGGGGTAACGAGGGGATTTCCACCCATGTTTATGGGTATTATTCCCTGACTACAAGAAAGGTGTGTTTATTGTAAGAAGAATGAAGAGCAAATATATATACAGAGCACATGGGGGAAACAAACAAATTCTCTAAGGGGAAAACAAAAGGAAGCAGCAGGGAAAGTGATTCAGGAAGGGCAATATTTACCAGGTCTCAAGGTCAACGTCTGTGGAAGGCGGTGAAAGAGAACAGCCAGCGTTTCTCTGGAGAGAAGGAATAAGGACCCACACATGAGAAAGGGTGCGATGTTTGGCATTGAAAGACCACACACACAATCTGTGGAGTGGAGCATGTACAGTTATAGGGAACATTGACCCTGGGGCGGTTTGATGCATGTGCCCCTAACAGAATACCTTGATCAGATTTCCCAGGGTGGACACAAACCGAGGGAAACTCATGACAGTTTACACGAGTGTAGCTAATGGCACTTGATGAGATTGCCTGATGTAAACTAAAATTGTTAATTTTTTCTGATGACCCTAGAGTACAGGATGGGAGAGGCTATCATGTTATATGAACAGCCTATCAATCAGGGTGAATGGGAAAGGGGAGAGGTGACCAGGTCTGGCGACGATCACATCAAGGTGAGTAGTGCCTTTCCTGAGAAACTAATTGATGAGATTAAGTATCTCTTTTGGGGATGGGGAGGAGAGCAATTAGCAAGTCAAGTCACGCTGGGTCACCTACCTAAAATAGGTTCCCAGGCTTGTCTCCTGGCCAGCGTCCATTTTGTTTGTTCCAGCTCCATTTTGGTTTCAGTTCTAGGCCAGACTGTACGGTGCACAAATGATTTTTTTTGGGGGGGGGGGGGTGATATTAAAAGAGGAGCATTTTGTTTGAAACTTCCTTTCAGCGAAGAGGTCTGGCTGCTAACAAAGGGACACCTGAGCAGCAACTGCAGGACAAAAAGCCCCTCTGTGAAAGGATGGAGGGAACCAGGCTGTCCCCTGCGTATCAAAACAGAGGCTACTCTCACCATAAACTGGAGCCCAGGACAAAGCCACCAGTAAGGGCTTAACCATTGCAGATACCTCCTCCACAGGCTGGATGTGTCTGGCAACAGCTCTGTCCGAGTACCTGTCAGGGTGGAAGGGACAGAGGAGCGTAATGCCTCTCCAGGTCAGAGCACAGCGGCTGCCTGGATGAACAGGGGGAGGCCCCGAGCCCCCAGGAAAACGGCAGCTGGGACTGCAAGCACTGCTCAAAATAATTTGCATGTGGAGCAGCCAATGGGCTTGTATGATGCATCCCGTGTGATCACGCCTGGGAGTCCTTTCTGGGCCTCCCTACAGCCACCGTGGGTGAGAATTTATTTTCAATTAACTGGCAAAATTCAGATCCTACTTTTCTGTTGTAACCAAGGTGGCTAAGAAATGAAAACACTTGTACATGTATTATGCATTTCTTTATGTTATCAGACTCCACCTCTCCCGTGGGGACTCAAGGCAGATGACCCACAGAGTGACCCAAGGAAGTCAATAGGATGGCACAGTGAACGAACTACGACATGGAATTTGGGTTGTAGAATCTGCACAGAATGAAAGTAGAAATGCTAAGATGAACCACTTAATGGTGCAGAATTACACAGAAGGATCCAACCTCCGGCAGTACAAAAATTACAAAACAGGATCCTGCTTGCAATGAGATGTACGCAGCAGTTCCTTGACCTGGGCAGCCCCGGCTGGCCTGATCTCCTCAGGTCTTGGAAGCCAATCAGGGTCAGGCTACTATTTGGATGGGAGGCCTCCAAGGAATACCGGGGTCATGATGCAGAGGCAGGCCATGACAAACCACCTCTGAACCTCTCTTGCCTTGAAGACCCTAGCCAGGTGGGACTTGACAGCAACAACAACACCACACTAATGCAGACCACAGTCCCAGATAATTTCTCCAAGTGACCTTGTGAAGCTTTCTCTAAATGGCTGTCCAGTTGCAGAAAGCTGGGAGAGGCCGGCTGTTGCACAAGGCGGCGGCGGGGGGGGGGGGCTGGAGTGGCTGATTCTGCCCATCTGCCGGGGGGGGGGCCCTGCAGGAGTCGCTGCTGCTGCTGCTGCTGCTGCTGGGGTGAGCGGAGCCGTCAGAGCGGAGCAGACGGGGAGGAAAGCGCCGAAGAGTCCAGCAGCCGCACCCGAGAGAGGCGCAGGATCATTTGTGGCCGGGGACGAGGAGGAGGAGGAGGAGGAGGAGGAGGGGCTCTCCCGGGTCGCCAGCCCCCCCCCCCCCGCGGATACTGCTTGAATAGCAGCAGCAGCCATTCATCCCCCCCCCCCCCCCCCCGCAGGACTGCGATGAAAGGCAATAAGCGCCCCCGCGAAAGACCGACCTACGAGTGGGAACCCGCCCGACGGTGTCCGGCTGCCGGGCTTCCTCCTCCTCCTCCCCCTCCCCCTCCCCCCCCCCGGCTGCAGATCCGGAACCCTCCAGGCCACGCCCCCCGGAAATGACTGCTTTCCCTCCTCCCCCCCCGCCCGGCCCCCCCGGCGAGTGCCGCTCGCTCGCGTTAACCCTTCCTCCCCTGCTGCAGATCCCTCGCCCCGCCGAGCGCGACCGGCTGCCCGAGAGGGGGCGTCCCCGCCGACTCGTGCTGAAGTCCCCGGCCCGAGCGCGGCGCCGCGTGGGGAGGGAACGGTCCGGGCGGGGATCAGGACCTTGAGCGGTCCGCGGTCGTCCTCCTGAGTTACAATGCGGCCTCCCGCGGCGGGAGAGGGCGAGGGCGAGGGGGCGTCAGGACGGGGGAGGGGTTGTGCGGCGTGCCGGGGATGGGAGCGGCACCTTCCAAGCGGGATGCTCTTTCAGGACGGGGAAGGGGCTGCTTGCACGCCGTCCGCTCTGGCATCACCTGCCCGGTGTTTCCCCGGGGCCCACCTTGCCTCCGAGTCCTGACCTCTGCGGTCTGAGTGATCCCGGGGTGTGAAGGGGGTCTGGTCTTTTCATCTCTCGGAGACGGAGGTGGGAACCAGGCCGTGGAGAGCGAGAACTGGGCGGCCCGGCTCAAGGCGGCAGGTGGGAGGGTCCGGCCCCGAACTCGGAAACTATGAATACACCAACATGCACCCGGCTGCCTTGTCCTGAATCCGACTGTTGTGTAGCAATATCGCGGTCGCCTGTGCTGGCCTAATGGCGAGCGCCCCTGTGGACATTCGCACATGGCCTGAATCTACCTGAGCTTTGGGCGGGTAGAACAATAGCCGGTCGGATCCCAAACGACCGCCAATCATGAGCCTAGGTTTTCCCCAGGGGACCTATGAGCTGTAACCACTATCTTAAGGTCCTATCAGGAGATTGGGGCGAGGTCAGGGGATTATCTCTGACTGGCATAAAAGAGGGCTCTGAGCCCGGGGTTGTTCATGTTCCATTTTGACCCACAAAAAACTACAATGCTGTTTCCACTGTTACCGGCCTCCCGACACCAGTACTTTTCACTGACCCTTGGTCCGTAAAGGTCCATATGGTCTATCCTTAGGGGCAGCGGCTCTCCAGTGCCTGAGGCCTACTCACCGACTATCTGGTCCTTTTAGCTGGAGATGCCAGGCATTGAACCTGGGGCCTTCTGCATGCCAAGCAGAGGCTCTTCCTCTGAGCCACAGCCCCTCCTTAATGCTTCTTTGAATAATGGGAAAACTCCCTGCTTACAGAAAACTAGCACTGCAAGGAGGAAGTGTCTGCCCACAGCATCCAGCAGCCCGGGAAAATTCAAGGGAGACTTCTGCAAGGGCCAGGCCCAGAAATGCCCCCCCCCATGCCTCTCTAAGGTGGAGGAGGGCTCTCTCGCTGTATCTTGGTGTTTGGGGGAGGGCAACAGTGGGAAGGCTTCCTGCCCCCACTGCTGGACCTCCTGAGGGCACCTGGTGTTTTTGGCCACTGTGTTACAGAGTATTGGACTGGATGGGCCACTGGCCTGATCCAACATTGGCTTCTCTTATGTTCTTATGTTATGTTCTTATCCCTTGGAGAGGGTCTCATTGAGGGGGAGAGAAAGGAAAGGCAGGGAAATGCGCTCCCCCTGATGTCAGATCCCATCAGTGGAGATTTCTTCCCCAGGCAGACACACACTATGCTGTTCCCAGCAGCTGGAGCTGGCCCTAAGAACGGCTAAGTATTCAATGCACAATCACCACTCATTTAGAATCAACTTTTTATTCAACTCTTTAGCATCCAAAGGTTCAGTTTTACTCACATGCCCTTTTTCAATAGCTGTTAGGAGCCTTAAAGCCCTGAGTCTTTTGAGTAATCCATGTGGGAAAAGGAGCTGAGTTTCTCCGGTCTTGTTAGCTACGAGATTACAAATATACTGGGAGGAGGAGGTAAAGGCAAATGTATCAAAGGAAAAGGAGGCTCTATAGAGCCAATCAGGAAGGCTACTTCTAACCAGTGGACTTTAAGATTACTAGAACTACATTTCCCAGAACCCTTTATAAATTTAAAGCTACAGTACAACTTGCTATGCTTTACTATTCTGATCTCTGCTGGGGCAGCACACACACCCAAGGCTCAGGCTATTATTCTAATTACTCATTATTCTGAGTAATGCAGAACAGGGAAGGGGTCATACAACCTCCCTCCACACTGCCTGAGAGGGGTGCCAATCACCAGCCCCCTCCCCAAATGTTGAACCCTTGGGAGGGGGTGATGGGCTACACAGGGAGCCCCCCAGGCGAGCTTCTATGACTGGGGCCCTGATGGAGCAGCCCCCTCCTCACTCCAGGAAGTTTTGCAGAAGGTCACAAGTTCAATCCCCAGCATCTCCAGGTGAAAGGTCCGGGCAGGAGGTGATGCGAAAGACCTCAGCCTGAGACCCTGGAGAGCTGCTGCCGGCCTGAGTAGACAACACTGAGCTTCATCAACCAGTTCTTCCCTGTTGGTCAGGATTAAATCCAGGATAGCAGATTCTCTGATTCCCACCTCCACCTTCTGAGACATGAAGTTGTCTGCAAGACTATTCAAGAATATGCGGGATTCCTCTATCCTCTGCTGCCAAAAGGAACAGCTCCTTGCCCTCCTCTAACTGACAGACCTTCGAATACTTAGAGAGAGCCATCATGTCCCCCCTCAGCCTCCTTTTCTCCAGACTGAACATTTCCAAGTCCCTTGGCCTTTCCTCGAAGAGTTAAGTGTGTGACTCTAATCTGGGAGAATTGGGTTTGATTCCCCACTCCTCCACTTGCAGCTGCTGGATGACCTTGGGCAAGCCATAGTTCTGTCAGAGCTGTTCTCTCAAGGACAGTTCTCTCAGAGCTCTCTCAGCCCCACCTACCTCACAGCGTATCTGTTGTGGGGAGGGGAAGGGAAAGGAGAATGTAAGGTGCTCTGAGATTCCAAGTGAAGGGCGGGGTATAAATCCAATCTCTTTTTCTTCTTCCTTACTGCTCTCCTCAGCACCTACTTCATTCTATCCACATGCTTTTTGAAGTAAGGCCTCTAGAACTGCACCCAATACGCCAGGTGTGGCCTAACCAATGTAGTGTACAGTGGGATTCTGATATCCTTCAATTTGGAAGTTATGCCTCTGTTGATAACACCTCAAGATCACATTAGCCTTTTTTGCCACTGTGTCACACTGGCTGCTCATGTTTAACTTACAGTCTATCCGTACTAAGAACTTGTTCACACACACTGCTACCCAAAAGTGTATCCCCCATCCAGTATGCGTGTTCCTCATTTTTGTTACCCAGATGTAGAACTCGACACTTATCCTTGTTAAACTGCATCTTGTTCATGTCCTCCCATTTTTCCAGCACATTCAGATCTTGTTTAATTCTTTCTCTGTCTTCTGATGTGTTTGCTGCTCCTCCCAATTTGGTGTCATCTGCAAATTTAATGAGTAGCCCCTTCACACACTCTTCCAGAACACTTATAAAAATATTGAAAAGTACCCGGCCCAAAACTTGTTGGCATTAAGCCACTTTAGATGGCATATTAAAGACTCTTTTAATATCACTGCCTTGCTGGGCTGTGAAGAGTGCGTGCCAGGGCAATGGACATAGCTGTGGTCCTAAGAGACGTGCCCTGTGCTGGACTATGGAGTGTACACTGTGGCCAAGGGGAGCCTTGTGCCTAAGGAGTATGCCAAGCCAGGTGAGGACCTCCACACAAGTACTGAGAGGCAGACCAACAGCCCTGGTCTCCATGGAAGCAGAGACAGCAGCAGACTAGAGAAGAAGCCATGCTCTGACAGAGGATAGATGTTCCTGAACCATGAGGTCACGCAGCATCCTTCCCCCCCTCCTTTGTGTTAGCTTCTACTCTAAAGTATCACATTCCTCTTCTTCCTGAGTCAACCTCAGACAAAAGATTGTGCCCAGCTAAAGGCAAAAGGAGCCATTAAGCCTTCCTGCCGCCCATCCAGAGAATGCCGCTGACAAGCATCAGATCATTAATACAAACATCAGACCTGCTAAGCGATTGGATCTCTTCGCTCTCGTCTCAGCCCCTTCCCCCAGAGGTGTCACTCCCTGCCAACCATAAAATTTCAATTGCCCAGCTATTAATCTCTTCATGCCCCATCCAGAGTTTGTTTTTTTTAGTACTCCCTGGGAACCAGGTGACCACATGAGCCATAACCTTATGTCACAATCCGGCTATTTAAGGTTGGCTCTTCCTGAGCTCGCTCTCTTGCTTCTTCCTCTCCTGACCATACCCTGTCTTATTGGTTCCATTATCGGCCAGTTTGGAATCAGTCCATGTGTGCTGCTGGTCAACTCACGACCCCTTCCCCTTAGTGTGTTTATTTTTCACTGTATGAGCATCTCATGGGACAGGTAACGTATTACCCACCAACAATATTGCCATTTAAGACTCATAATTCCCCCAAGCTTATTAATAAAATAAGGCAATTTGGCTAACAGAGCCCTGTGGCACCCCACTGGACACCTCCCTCCATTCAGATGAAATGCCACTGACAACTACTCTCTGAGTGCGGTTCTCTGACCAGTTCCCTATCCACCTTATCCTACCGTCCAGTCCACAGTCCTTTAGTTTACCCATCAGAACATCATGGGGAACCCTATCAAAAGCTTTACAGAAATCCAGGTGCCAAAAGCTTTATTGAAATCCAGCCCGACCCAGATGCCTCACCCGGCCCCCTTCCCATCTGGAGCCTTTCATTCTCAAAAAAAACAAAATCCCACAGCACTTTTTGTCCGTTATTCTTGGTAAGAATATATTTAAGCAGAGTAAAATTGTTAAACATTGGCAGAGTACAGATTGAGAGACTGAATCCATGTGTATTAAAAAGGTAAAAGTTTACTATAAACCTAACATGGGAAAAGGTGAACGGGATGTAAAATAACAACAGAGCTAGATTGCTACATCTTCACAGCTAGAGAGATGAACTGGAAACTGGAATGGCGTCTCCTTTTCCAAGCAAGAACAACAGCAGGAAAAGGAGAAACCATAAAATGCTAAATAGCTGATATATGGTTTCCAATTAGAGAGCGAAGGATCTAACAAAGTTACCGGGCTAACTACTGTGTAGACAGATTGGTTACAAACCAGGATAACAACAACCTTTAAATCTAGATTCAGATGGGCAGCCATGTTGGTCTGAAGCAGCAGAACAAAGTCAGCAAGATCCACCAAAGAACAAAACAATCCAGTTGGGCTGGAAGGGTGGAGCAGGGGAGAAAAGAAAGAGGACAATTCAAGCAAGAGGCATCTCTTTCAGGCAGCAAGATACAAAAAGTGTAGGAAATACTTTGTTGTTCGTGAAAGTCCCCTCCAGACCCTAACACCATCACACTGCAGTGTTCCCCTCCCCCCGAGGAAGATCTCCTGAGCAATTCTGTTCTGCACGTAATAGAAAAACAAATAAATAGGATCACAATATGAATTACACACTAAATACAAAAAACAATCACTTTGATATATAGGCTACTGTACTTTATTTGGTAAAACTACATACAGATTTCACAATTATCATTAACATGAAAAAACCAACAATAACAACCATTAAAATAATCTTATATCACAATTTTTTTTCTTTTTTTAATGTTTTTTTTTCTTTTCCAAACATAAAGAACATAACCAAACCCATATCTTACACACAAACAATTAAACGTAAAATGAATGGAGGATAGTGTAGCTAGAAATACATGTATGTATCTCTAGGTCTAAAACTTATATTGTCTAATTATGAGTGTCTATATTAAATAGGCAAAGTGACCTAATAGGGTAAAATAGCCCAAATTATCTATAGTTCACTTAGTATATTTGCATGACTTAGGTTGTAAATAGAGAGTATATTACATTTCAGTTCATATATTCTTCTAACCATGTATAGAAATTAGACCATGTCTTGTAAAATTTCTCTTCCTGTAATCCTTTTAAAAATAAAGTCAGTTTGTCCATTTCCGCGGTTTCCCATGTTTTGCTTAAAACTTCTTTTGTGGGTATTTCATGTTTTCTCCAGCGTTCTGCATACAATATTCTAGCAGTTGTTAATATATGAATGATCAAATAAAAATCCTCATTTCTACAATGTTCTGCTCTTATGTTAAGTAAAAACAACTCAGGTGTAAAAGGTAAGGTAACTTTCAATTTTTTTGGTAACATTTCATGAATCCAAGCTCAGTATTTTTTAACTCTGTCACATGTCCACCACATATGATAAAAAGAGCCAGCCACTTTTTTACATTTCTAACAAGTATTTGACAAATTAGAGTAACATTTGCTAACAAGTCTGGCGTCCTATACAATCTATAGAACATTTTATACATATTTTCTTTCTATGAAACTGCTTTTGTAATCTTTACATTTGTTTTCCATACCTGGGTCCACTGGTCTAAATGAATATTGTGACCAACATTCTGTGCCCATTTAACCATAAAATTTTTAACTATTTCATCTTGAGTTTTATCTTGCAACGTTAATATACACCGTTTTTTAATCAGTTTTTCTTCAGAGTAATGCAATATCTTACCAATTTCAGACATTTCGGAACAAAACCCTAACATTTTATCTTTAGCATACCTAGATTGGATTTGTACCAATTCCCACTGAGCTCAGGATTTGTATTTTTAATATCATCAGTTGCTTTTAGCTCATTTTTATTATCTAAGAGATCAGCATATTTCAATAAGTAAATCTTTGAAGTCACATTTGGGTTTGTAAAAGCATCTAATGGTGCAACCTATTTTGGTATTTTACTATAAAACAGCTTTTTGATATCTTCCCAGAACCTTAACAGTGCCTTTCTAACCGGGTGTTGCTTAAAATATTTATGAGATTCAGCTTTCTCATACCAAGTAAAAGCATGCCATCCCAACAATAAATCATGGACCTCCAATGTTAGTATTCTAGTATTCTCTAAGGTAATCCAGTCCTTTAACCATGTCATTGCTGCTGCTTTAAAGTAAAGGTTTCAGTCTGGGAGAGCAAAGCCAGCTCTCTCTCTCTTACATCTTGTAAGACTTTCATTTTTATTCTAAGTTTCTTGCCTTGCCATAAGAATTGTTTCATCAGTTTGTCTAGTTCTAAGAAGTATTTCTGATTTTGAAGTACAGATTTTTTTTGAAACAGGAAGATCAGTCTGCTGGGTAGCACATTCGTTTTTATTGTTGCAATTCTACCCATACAGGATATGTGAAAGTTTTTCCATTTTTCTAAGTCTTTCTTAATTTCTAAAATGAGTTGAGAGTAATTATTTTCAATCAGTGAGCTATATCTATTTATTATATTTATTCCAAGGTATTTTAATTTTTTTCTAAATTTCCAAGCATCATAGTTGTTGAAGTTTTGTTTTTGCTCTGTGGTCATATTTTTTGTTAAGATTTTGGTTTTATTAAAGTTTATTTTCATTCCTGCCACTTGCCCATATTCCTGCAAGGAATTTAAGAGGTGTGTAATAGATTCCATTGGACTTTCCAATATAAAAACAAAATCACCTGCAAAAGCTTGTAGTTTATACTCCTCTCCTCTAATTATAAGGCCACTGATATCAGTGTTGTGTCTAATCATGTCATTCAACATTTCAAGTGCAAAAATAAATAGTAGAGGCGAGAGTGGACAACCTTGTTTGGTTCCTTTCTGTATATCAATGTATCTTGTCAATTATCCATTAACAAGGATCTTCACTTGCTGTTTGGGAAATGGTATGTGACACCCCTCAAGCATAAAGTTCCAGTTTCAGCATCCAGAAACACCAATGCCTTCTGTTTCTCTGGGTGTGCTTCAAAAAACTCAATTACATTTAATATTGTTCTCACATTGTTTCTAAGTTGCCTTTTAGGTAAGAAACCTTCTTGATCTTGATGTATAACTTTTATCAACACTTTTTTGAATCTAGTAGCTAAAATAGAGGCGTAGATTTTATATTCTACATTGAGTAATGAAATAGGTCTATAGTTCTTAATTTCTTTCTGATCGGTATTCTCTTTATGAATCAAAGTTATCAAAGCCTCATTCCAAGTAGCTGGGACCTTACCTTCAGTAAGTATTTCTTGTAATACCAATTTGAAAGGTAACATCAATTGATCTTTAAAAGTTCGGTAAAATTCTGCTGGGAGTCCATCTGGACATGGCATCTTGCCTTTCTTCTGTTTTTTGAGGGCTTCAGTAACTTCAGCTAATGTTATTGAATCATTTAAAATTTTTATTTGTTCTTCTGAAAAAATCATCAAGTTGTGCTTAAATAGGAAACTTTGTACCTCAGTTATGTCAGCTTCTCCTCTTTGATATAATCTTTGATAGAAGGCCTTTACGATATATTTTATATCTTGAGGAAGCGTTTTCTCAATTCCAGAAGAATCTTTCAAAGATAAAACAGACCGTTTTTCTTTTTCTTTCCTTAACTTGTAGGCCAGCCATCTTGTTGGTTTATTAGCATTCTCAAATTATGTTTTGCATATCTAATCGTTTGAGCAATTTCTTGAGTTAGCAGACAATTCATTTTGTGTTGTGAAAGTTTCAATTTCATTTTCAAATTTTGAGTCACAGGTTCTTTTTTCATTTGCTGTTTACATTGTTGAATTTGATTTTTGATTTGAAAGAACTTCTGGTTCTTCTGTTTGTTAAGGCGGGAAGCTGCACTTATAGCAAGAGGACGGGTCTCTTTTCTAAACTGAAAAGTCCCAGACTCTTCAACCATTCCTCATGGGTAAGGTGCTCCAATCCCTTAATCATCTGGGGTGTCCTCTTCTGTACTTTTTCCAGCTCTGTGAGGCCATTTTTGATAGATGGTGACCAGAACTGTACACAGTATTCCAAATGAGGCCACACCATAGGTCTGTACAGGGACATTACATTAGCAGCCATTTCCTCTTTTAGTAATCCCTAACATAGAGTTTGCAGCAGCACACGTGGTGGACACTTTCATTGAGCTATCCACTACGACCCCAAGATCTTTTTCCCTCTCAGTCTCAGTCAGCAAGTGTGGTGCAGAACCAAACAGAAGTCTAAAAACAGAGCAGAAACAAAGCTCAGGGATTAACATGACGCATGAAATGGTGCAAAAACTACTCAGTAGGATCCGTGCCAGACAGCCCCATCTGCAGGGTGGCATTCAGAAGGCCCTGCTTGGGTGAGTGAAGCTGCTGCAGCAGATCACAGAGGGAGAGGCTGTCTCGCAGACAGGAGGGACCCGGCCTGTGAAGGGTGTTGTGTGGGATAGCTAGCTAGTACTTTAAGCTGAGCCTGGGAACTGATGGGCAACCAGCAGAAGGATGGCACCCGGGAGTACCAGGCCATCTCCTTTTAGCTCTCAGTAAAAGTCTTGGTGTGGCATTCTGCACCAACTGGAGTCTCCAAATTAATTTTGAGGGGAGACCTATGTAGAGCACATTGCAGTAGTCTAGCCTTGAAGTTAGTGTGGCATGGATCCAGGTGGCCAGATAGGCCCACTCAAGGCCATCTTGGGCTGTCGTTACACACATGAAATAATCCACTTGCAATCCACTTTCAGGACACTTTCCAACTGGATTTTACTGTTTGAACTGGCAAAATCCAGTTGCAAAGTGCATTAAAAGTGGATGGCAAGTGGATTATTTAGAGTATGTGACCACAGCCTTGCAGACCAGATCAAGGTGTAAAAAAGTGTTTTTCTGCAGTGGCATTAACTTCACCAGCAATAATGCTGGATCCAGTATAACCCAAAAGCTCTTGAACCTCACCAAAAAAAAAAAGAGGGAAAGCACAATACTGGTCCTCAGGTCTCCCCAACCAATACTGTGCCTGAGCAAAATGCCCCTTTGCATTTTAAGGTTTTTCCCCCATCTGGACAGAGACCAGGTTGGGAAGGAGGAAGACACTTAATGGCTTTCCAGGCTCACCTCAGCTACCTCTTAAGAAATGCTAACAGGCCTAGCTAGAGACAATGGGATGGCCAAGCTCCCCCCTTCAAGCAGGAAACAGAGATTTAGAAGATTTAAGATTAGAATGGGCCCAGGAATAATCTCCAGGAAGAAGCAACAGGAAACCTTTAATCTTTGGGTGGAGATAACTGAAGACATTAAAAAATAAAGATTTAATTTTTTCCATATCCAAGTACACAGACCCTCTGAAATCTATCCACAAATATCAACTGTCCTTGTCTTGTCTATTTCATCACAGGTTTGGGAAAAAAGGTTCTTGACAGTTTTGCAAATGTCTGAAGAAGTTATCTTGGCAGACAGAATGAAGGAGGGCAACCACTAAAATGGTCCTTCTTTGCATAACTACTTTTGAGTTTCCTCCCCTGTATGGATTCTTCAATGGTCAAAGAGATATGGGCTGGCCTTCAATCTCCTTCCACTCTCAGGACACATCCTTTCCTTCTTGCCTGTGAAACCTATCTCAGTTTTGTCCTCAGTCCAAATATTTCCATCATTTCTTCCAGGTTAGGGTGAGGATTCTAGGCAGATACAAGCATTTTTGCATGGTTTCAACCCTTTCTATAATCTTTTCACAAGCTAAGTGATTATATCGTATCTCTTTCTCTGGGTTCTTTGATAGTGTTGAAGGTTGTCATTCAGACAATCTCTTTTCACACTCTGAGCTTTCAAAACATTTCTTCCCATGTGTATTCTTTCATGCTGTAGAAGATTAAAACTCTGACTGAATTTCTTTCCACTCATTGAGTATTCAAAAGGTTTCTCTTGTGTGGGTTCTTTGATGCTGTTGAAGAGAGGCACTCCGACTGAATCTCTTTCCACAGTTTGAGCACTCAAAAGGTTTATCCCCTGTGTGGGTTCTTACATGCTGTTGCAGATGGACACTCTGACTGAATCTTTTCCCACACACTGAGCAGTCAAAAGGTTTCTCCTTTGTGTGGGTTCTAAGATGCCGTTGAAAATTGCCACTGTGACTGAATTTCGTTCCACATTCTGAGCATTCAAAAGGTTTCTCCCCTGTGTGGGTTCTTTGATGCTTTCGAAGGCTACCTGTGTCACAGAATCTCTTTCCACACTCTGAGCATTCAAAAGGTTTCTCCCCTGTGTGGGTTCTTTGATGCAGCTGAAGATGGCCTTTCTGATTGAATCTCTTTCCACACTCTGAGCATTCAAAAGGTTTCTCCCCTGTATGGGTTCTTTGATGATGCTGAAGACTTTCACTCAACCTGAATCTCTTTCCACACTCTGAGCATTCAAAAGGTTTCTCCCCTGTGTGGGTTCTTATATGCAGTTGAAGAGTGCAACTTCGACTGAATCTCTTTCCACAGTCTGAGCATTCAAAATGTTTCTCCCCTGTGTGGGTTCTTTGATGTAGCTGAAGATGACCTTTGTGATTGAATCTCTTTCCACACTCTGAGCATTCAAAAGGTTTCTCCACTGTGTGGGATCTTTGATGATGCTGAAGACTGTCACTCAACCTGAATCTCTTTCCACACTCTGAGCATTCAAAAGGTTTCTCCCCTGTATGAATTCCCAAATGCCTGTGAAGATTGCTACTCAAGCTGAATCTCTTTCCACACTCCAAGCATTCAAAAGGTTTCTCCCCTGTGTGGACTCGTAGATGATTTTGAAGGCTACCTGTGTCGCTGAATCTCTTTCTACACACTGAGCATTCAACAAGTTTCTCTCCTGTGTGGACTTGTAGGTGCTTTCGAAGGCTACCTGGGTTAATGAATCTCTTTCCACACTCTAAGCATTCAAAAGGTTTCTCCCCTGTGTGGGTTCTTTGATGCAGCTGAAGATGGCTTTTGTGATTGAATTTCTTTCCACACTCTGAGCATTCAAAAGGTTTCTCCCCTGTGTGGGTTCTTTGATGATGCTGAAGACTGTCATTCAACCTGAATCTCTTTCCACACTCCAAGCATTTAAAAGGTTTTTCCCCTGTGTGAGTTCCCAAATGTCTCCGAAGATTGCTACTCAAGCTGAATCTCTTTCCACACTCTGAGCATTCAAAAGGTTTCTCCCCTGAGTGGGTTCTTATATGGCTTGTAAGATTATGTCTGAGACTGAATCTCTTTCCACAAACTAAGCATTCAAAAGGTTTCTCCCCTGTGTGGATTCTTAGGTGTTGTTGAAGGCTACATCTCTGTTTGAATTTCTTCCCACACTCTAAGCATGCAAAAGGTTTTCCCCCTGTTTGGGTTGTTAGATACTTTAGAAGTTGGCCACTCTCTCTGAATTTGTTCATACACTCCGAGCATTCAAAAGGTTTCTCCCCTGTGTGCATTTGTTGGTGCACAAAGTCCTGTGATCTGTATTTACAGTACCTTCCACACCGAAAGCATTTACATGCCTTTATTATAATGTGCCTTGGGAAATGCAGATTTCCATCAGTGTATGTCACTCCAGTCTCTGAACAGATAAGTGGCTTCTCTCCTGAATTAATGCTTTGGTGTTTAATAAGCTCTGATGTATCTGAGAAACTCTCACCGCAGTCTGATAAGCTGTAATGTTTCTCTCCTGCATGTGTCTCTTGATGTTTAAGGAGCTCTGCTCCATACTCCAGGAATTGATGGGTTTTCTTTCCACATTGCAGTTGCAAATGGGCATTATACTGGGTTTCATCTGAGAAGATCACTCCACACCCCAGGCACTTGTACATTTCCTCCATCATGTGAATTGCTTCACAGAAATCCCCCTCTTGGAATGGAATGGGTTGATCCCTCTTCTCGACTAGGTGGCTTCCATTCTGCCTCTTAGGTTTGCCTTGAGTCCTGAAGTTTCCACTCAGGTCTTCATTCTTGACTTCATCTGGTGATAGAAGATGCAGTTCGTCATCCTCCTCATTTCCCTTATCGTCCCCTGTGGGTAATAAATAGAGAGAACCTGTTAGCACCCACTGGAGAAGGTTTGATTTGCACTTGAAATTCCATCCATGCTCCAAGCATGTCAGGGCCTTGTTCCTGTTGTACTGAAATACACAACAATATACACATTAAAAGTGGCCTCCTGCCTGCCTGCCTGTGGTCCATCTCCATCTCTGAAGTTTCCTTGGCTTTTTCCAAAGAGAAACTCTGGATTTCCCCAAGTGTCTCCTCTAGATCTGATGCTGGAATAGGACAGGGAGATGACAGGACCTCACCAAGTGAACCCCAGAGTTCAAGGGACCTCCCCCATGCTTTACAAAAAGGGTATCAGTTGTTGGGCGATTACGGCATCTAGGTGATAACTGAAAAGAATTATTGATGACCCTTTTGCCTTGTTCAGCCAGTCTGTCTCTCTTGCATTCCTGGCTCCTTTGGCGTGCACACACACAACACATACACACAGAGAACATTCTTATATGGGAAAGAAATCCAAGGAAAAGGAAAAATTCTTCTGGAATGGTGGAAACATGGTCAAGATCCTAACCAGTTTACACAATCCTAACCAGTTTAAGAGGGACAAACCCATACCAGACTAAAGTTAGAGTGGATGGCCTCAATTCCATTCAGGGGGAAGGATATGTTCTAAGGTAGGAAACAGAAATCTGGATCTGACCAGATGCCATGGGACCTCCATTTTGGATCCCTGTCCACTTGCACATCTTAGCATGGGAGGCCTAGCAATGGAAAAGTGGCCACAGTGGTTCAATGGTTAAGACGCTGAACTGCAGACTGGAAGACCGGTAGTTCAGCAGTTCGAGACCCGAGTGCCGTGTGATGGAGTGAGCTCCTGCTGCATAAATAAATTTCCAAGCCAACATAAAATCGAAGTCACAGTGAGGAGGAAGGTTCATTTAGTATTTAATGCAGGAAATACTAGGAAAACAGGTAGGCCAAATTAGCCTTTCAAAAATTGACTGCTTTCTGAGCAATATCAGGAAGTACATGAAGTTTTATACCCAGAATGACACACTCAGAGAGATAAGGGGCAGAGATCATAATTGGTTACAATGGCAGAGCATCACTTGAGCAACCATACATTCATTGGTCAGTTACAGAAAAAGGTGTGACTAAGAAGAGGAAATTAAAGATTTAAAGGATATCCCGTTTGAAATCAGGAAGAGAAGAAAAGCCTACAGGAGCTTGACTTTATGGTTGCAGACAGAGACTATTTCCTATTGTTGGGACATCCCGGAGGGCTTGATGTTCAGCTATAAAGATAAGAAATATAAAATTGACTCTATTGAAAAGGCGAAAATATTCCTGGAAAAGCACAAGAAGAAGAAGGTAGAGACTGATCCGGAAGATTCACTAGCACAGCAGGAGAGTATGTATGGATTTGATGGCTCAGAAAGTGGAGAGACTGAAGGAGAGGACTCGGACCCAGAGAAAGGGGCAGTCGCCCCTAAATACCAGGAAGAAGGCAAGAAGAAAAGAAAAGAACCAAAGAAAAAATAATGTTATAAATGTTGATGTTGTTATAACACACTATATCCTGTAATTCTCAAGTTTATGTTTTATGTTGCTTCATCTTCTGTATGTGATTCAGGTGTCTAGCCTTTAAAATTAATTGTAAACAGCAGGAAGGATTTAACAGCTAATACCAAGAAGTAATATTGCTTTTCAGTTATTAATAATGTTGGCATTTTCAATATTAATGACCGCATTTTCTGTATACCTTAGGGTAGTTTAATTTGTAGCTTTTAGTTTAGGTGTAGGGTTAAAAATCAATAAAATCTTTTTTTAAAAAAAAGAAAAAGGTGTGACTACATGATATCTCAAATGTTTACTTAACCTTATCTCAATAATAATAGTTCTATGCTGTACCAACATCACCACACTGAAAACCTGTTAAAAAGAAAACTGAAAGAGACACCAGATAGCTAGATAGCCACCCCATCCAAATAACTTGAAGAGGGAAAAGGAATGTTGTTTCTTGTCTGCTGGCATCAGCTAGAAAGGCACTTTAGCCTACAAAGGAGAGGCTTTTCCATTTAATAGGCCTTTACTACATCCTAATAGAATCTGAATATAAAAATACATAAGAAAACCAGCAAAATATAAGAATATGAGTAATCTGAATTGCAAAAATCATTATGTATTCTCATCCATGCTACACTCCCATCTCTGGCCCCATCTCCTGTCAACCTAACAGTTCGAAAGAAGAAATTGCAAGTAGATAAATAGGTACCACTTCGGTGGGTAGGTAATAGCGTTAAGAACATAAGAACATAAGAAAAGCCAATGTTGGGTCAGGCCAATGGCCCATCCAGTCCAACACTCTGTCATACAGTGGCCAAAAATACCAGGTGCCATCAGGAGGTCCACCGGTGGGGCCGGACACTAGAAGTCCTCCCACTGTTGCCCCCTCACCCCCATACACCAAGAATACAGAGCATCACTTGCCCCAGACTGAGAGCTCCTATCTATACTTTGTGTCTAATAGCCACTGATTGACCTCTGCTCAATATCTATACACTAATTCCCAAGGCGCCCCCTCCGTGCGGATATCTAAATCCGCACATCGGGGGCACTTGGGGGGCAGAGGGATTTTTCTGCGGTGGGAAGGTAACAGCGTTCCGTGTGCATCGGCGTCTAGTTATGCCGGCCACATGACCATGGAAAAAGTCTTCAGACAGCACTGGCTCTTCGGCTTGGAAACGATGAGCATCGCTCCCTGGAGTCGAATTCGACTGACTTTTGAGCAAGGGAGGTATTTACCTTTATTTTAGCAATGGAAAATGAAGTCTGGATCAAACAGATATCAAAACGAAAGTGAGTCATCATGAGAACATGCAAGGAATATGAAGCAACTCCTGCAATTCATCATGTGAAAGCCATATCTGGTGGGAGTCCACTGAACGGCCTTTTCCCTAAGGACCTATGGGGCCCCCTGACAATCTGGCCTTAATAACAACCCATATGGGCCGGCCCCAGCCATTTCTTCTTTATCTTAAGTACTGGACAGGAAGATTTCTCCTCCTGCTCCACCATGAGAGCCAGTTTGGTGTAGTGGATAAGAGCAGCAGATTCTAATCTGGAGATCCGAGTTTGATTCCCCATTCCTTCACATAAACCAGCTGGGTGACCTTGGGTCAGTCACAAGTTCTCTCAGAGCTGTTCTCTCAAGAGCAGTTTCTGTCAAAGATATCTCAGCCCCACCTACCTCACAGGATGTCTGCTGTGGGGAGAGGAAGGGAAGGAGATTGTAAGCCGCTCTGAGACTGCGAGTGAAGGGCAGGGTATAAATCTAAACTCTCAGTCTCCCTAAAGGAACTTTTCTCCTTGAGACTTTTCCCTGTAATGCAGAAGAAGATCTCCCCTCCACAACACACACAAAAAACCCCTTTTCATATTAGCTCATGATCCCCAAAGAGATGGACTTTTCATTACTCCCACATTGCAATGCCAACGCCTTTTCTTCTCCTTCATATTAGCAGAAACATATAAAAAGCCAGTCCTCAGGCCTACTTTGTAGCAGGCTCTGGACCCCCGCCTGCTCCCCCAACTGTATGCTTGGCTTCTCTGCTTTTCCATCCTGTCCTGCAGTGTTCCTCCCTTTTATTTTCTCCCCTAGTAGCAGGAACTTTGTGAGGGGAAGGGTTTAAATTGTGCTTGTATTTCACAGGTGCATTTATTTCCTTTTTTGTGTGCCTGTATTTTTATTTTCCTGGCCTTACCTAGTTCTCTTTAATAAGAACATAAGAGAAGCCAATGTTGGAGCAGACCAATGCCCCATCCTGTCCAACACTCTGTCACACTGTGGCCAAAAATAGCAAGTGCCCTCAGAAGGTCCAGCAGTGGGGCCAGGACACGGGAAGCCCTCCCACTGTTGCTCCCCCCCGGCACCAAGCATACAGAGCATCACTTGCCCCAGACTGAGAGTTTCTATCTATACTTTGTGGCTAATAGCCACTGATGGACCTCTGCTCCATATGTTTATCTAATTCCCTGTTGAAGCTGTCCATGCTTGTAGCCGCCGCCACCTCCTGTGGCAGTGAATTCCATGTGTTAATCACGCTTTGAGTGAAGAAGTACTTCCTTTTATCTGTTCAAACCAACTACGCAGCAATTTCATGGAGTGCCCACGAATTCTTGTATTATGAGAAAGGGAGAAAAGTACTTCTTTCTCTACCTGCTCTATCCCATGCATAATCTTATAAACCTCAATCATGTCACTCCTCAGCCGTCATTTCTCCAAAGTTAAAGAGCCCCAAGCGCTTTAACCTTTCTTCATAGGGAAAGTGTTCCAACCCTTTTATCATTCTAGTTGTCCTCCTCTGCACTTTTTCCAATGCTATAATATCTTTCTTGAGGTGTGGTGACTAGAACTGTACACAGTACTCCAAATGAGGTTGCACCATCGATTTATACATGGGCATTACGATACCGGCTGATTTGTTTCCAGTTCCCTTCCTAATAACCCCCAGCATAGCGTTGGATGTCTTTATTGCAGTCACACTTTCTCAACATTTTCAGTGAGTAAATAGATTTACTTTCTAGTTTAAGAAGCTGATACTGTTTATTTCTTTTGAGTGTTGGTCTGTATCATGATCCAGGTAGACACAGGTTTAGGATGTCGGGAATCTATACCACACAATACACATTTTCTTTTTGTTAGTGTCAGACTCGTGGACAAAGTTACTCCCAACAACACACTCTGGCAGTGATTTGTTTATTGAGAAATAAAACTGTTCTGAGCTCAGACCAGTACTGTGTCAGAACTGAGATTCTGTTGCGAAAACCCCCAATTATAGACAGTTCCAATAAGGCCCCCTTTAGTTCCCTCCAATCACAGACAGTCCACCTAGCTTTGCGCACCTTCCACCTCACCTGCAGATTTTCCATTGTGGTTATCTATAACAGTGTAGCAAAAACAGACTCTACCCAAGGTCATCCCTGAGAAGGGAGGCTCGCTTCAGAAGTTACAGCAGCCTACAGAAGAGCCATTCTCACACTTTCACATACCCCCCCCCAGGAATATCCCTCCCTCAGCAGGCCCCAAATTTATGGCAAATGAGAGTCCGAGTTCGACAGCAGAAAAATGCTTTTGCTAGCTACAAGAGTGGACATGTATGAGTGACCGGGGGAGCAGACCCCCTCCTGAGGGTGTCTCAACCCCTCCTTGGCTCCAGGCCAGGACACCCTCTCTGGCTTGGGTGATGGCCACGACACTGGCCTCAGTTGTCCGTGGGCCCGTCTGGTGGCTTGGGTTGTTCTCTGGGACCATGCTGAAGATCACTTTTACTGCCACCCCAAGTTTTCAAGACCCCCAGTCAGGGACAAGTAATGTGGCATGTCCGAAAACTTTGTGTGCATTATTTTGATTCATGCCTCATCCTCATGGCAGCAATTTGTACCTTTGACACCTATTAAAGATCCTTACCCAGAGAGGCCACAGTCCCACAGTCCTCCAGCATGACTTCACCGTGGAAAGCTCTTTGGCCCGGATCCAGGAGCGCCCCTCTGCCTTGGTGAAACACACGGACACCTCCTCAAAGGAAAGGGGACCCTGGAAGAAGAAGCAGATTCCCTCGTCAGAGATCACACCAGGCAGAGAAGGTACACTGGGAGTGGACAGTCCGGGAGGGTGCAGGATGTAGAGCTTGGCAGGGGCAAAGGTGTGACCCAAATGGGAGTCTTCAAATTAACTGGGGCCTTAGCAAGAGGGGGTAACTAGGGGATTTCCACCGATGTTTACGGGTATTATTCCCTGAGGCTGAAGTACCAGAAAGGTGTGTTTACTGTAAGAAGAATAAAGAGCAAACATAGGTACAGAGCACATGGGGGAAACACACAAACTCTCTCAGAGGAAAACAAAAGGAAGCAGCAGGGGAAGTGATTCAGGAAGGGCAATATATACCAGGTCTCAAGGTCAATGCCTGCAGAAGGCGATGAAAGAGAACAGCCAGCATTTCTCTGGAAAAGGAATAAGGACCTACACACGAGAAAGGGTGCGATGTTTGGCTTTGATAGAGCACACAGTCTGTGGAGCGGAGCATGTTCAGTTATAGGAAAAATTGACCCTGGGGCAGTCTGATACAGATTTCCCAGGGTGGACAAAGGTTACACATCTCTGCTCCCTGCCATTACATGTTATGACACACGTGGCCTGGCCCAACAAGGTCTCATTTATGTCAGATCTGGCCCTCATAACAAATGAGTTCGACACCCCTGATATAGACCAGAGTCCCCGATAATTTCTCCCAGTGACTTTGTGCATCATTCCCCACAGGGCCACCCAGTTGCAGAAAGGTGGGAGCCTCCCTGACCTCCTCGGGCGGGCTGTTGGACGAGGGGGGGGGGCCCTCCAAGAAGAAGGCACCCCTGGACGGGGGGGGGGGGGGGGCTGGAGTGGCCGGTTCTGCCCATTGACCGGCGCGGGGGGGGGGGAGGGGGACCCTGCAGGAGTCCCCGTCGCTGCTGCTGCTCGGGTGAGCGGAGCAGAAGGAAAGAGCCGGAGGGAAACAGCCGCACCCGAGGGAGGCACAGAATCATCCGTGCCCGAGGGGGGGAGGGGGGCCTCTCCTGGGTCATCAGGCCCCCCTCCTTCGGGTACTGCTGAACGGCAGCCCCCCCCCCCAAAAAAGAGCGCAGGACGGCCGCCATTCCTCTCCCTCTCCCAGCAGGACTCTGATGAAGGGCTTACCCCCTCTCCCCCCCCTCGGTGACTTACCTGCGAGTGGGAACCTGCCCGACGGGGTCCGGCTACCGGGCTTCCCCCCCGCCCCCTGCAGATCTGGAGCCCTCTCCCCCCCCCCCCCCCCGGGTGTCTCTCTGGCCGCGATGCAAGAGCGAAGCCTCCCTCCCCACTCACCCACCCCGCAAACCCGGAAAGAACCCTCCCCTCCCCTCCCCTCCCCCCGCCCCTCCTCCCGGCCAACGCAGCTCTCTCGCTTTTAACCCTTTCAGTGCTGCAGACGGAGGAGAGGAGAGGAGGAGAGGAGGAGAGGAGGGGAGGCCGCCCCCCCTCCCCCCCCCACCACCACGAGGCGCCGCGCCCGGAGGGACGGGGGACTTCAGCCGGGCTGCCCGAGTCCGCGACGCCGCCCTCGAAAGCAGCTGAACGGGGCTGCTACTCGCGAGTCCCTCTGCACCAGGACGGCGCTGCCCGGGGGGGGGGGGGGGATCAGCAGCAGGGGAAGGGTTAAAGCGAGCGAGCGGCAGTCGCCGGAGAGGAACTGGGGGGGGGAGGAAAAACAGTCATTTCCGGGGGGCGTGTCCTGGAGGCTCCCCTCTTGCATCGCGGCCAGAGAGACCCCCGGGGGGGGAGGGGGCTCCAGATATGCAGCTGGAGGGGGGCGGGAGCCTGGCAGCCGGACACCGTCGGGGGGGAGGTTCCCACTCGCAGGTAAGTCGCTCGCGGGGGGGGGGGCGGGGGGAGGCGCCTCGTGGGGGGGGGAGGAAGAACCCTTCTCTCCTCCGTCTGCAGCACGGACAGGGTTAAAGCGAGCGAGCTGCGTTGGCCGCGGGGGGGGGGGCGGGGGGGGCAGGCGAAAAGTTCCTTGCCCGGCGTGGCGTGGGGTGGGGTGGGGGGGGAGGGAGGGAGGGAGGGAGGCTTTGTTCTCGCCTCGTGGCCGGCGGGACCCGGGAGGACTTTCGGAGTTGCACCGGCGGCGCGGCGGGGGTAAGGGGGAGGGAGCCTGGGCAGCCGGTCCCCGACGGGCAGGTTTCCTCGCAGGTAAGTCGTTGTCCCGGAGGTGGGGGCGGGGGGAGCATTTCAGTCCGGAGGAAGGAGAGAAGTGCCGCCACCCCGTCTGCATTTTTGGGTACCTCTGCGCGGGAAAGGCGGATCGAAAACGACCTTCGGGAGCAGGAAAAGGGCGGGGGCGACCAGAATCCCTCCTCCACCCCCCCCCCCCGACTCAAGGCAAAGGCGGCGCCCAAAAGTGCTGCTTCTGCTCACCCCCCGCCCCCCCTCTGCCATGTGGCCCCACCTCACTGTCCCTGGCATTCCCCCTCCCTCTCTCCCCCCCCCCACAGGATTTCCCCTCTTTCCCTCCACCGGGCAGCCCCCAGATCCTCTCCCCTTTCCCTGTCTCCTTCTCTCCTTCTCAGCCGTTCTCCGTCCTTCCTTTTCTCTGCCTCCCATCTTCAGCCGCATTTATTCTTCATTTGATTCATTTATACCCCACCTTTCTCCACAGTGGGGACGGAAGCAGCCAACATTATTCTCCCCCCACCCTTTTTATCCACACCACAGCCCTGTGAGGAAGGTTTGGTGACTGGACCTAGTGAGCGTCACATTCTGGATCGTGTCCTCTTTAGCATAGTCTGGAAGCAGCCACTACTCACCCTCCTCAGGTAAGGGAAGGTTTGTCTCAGAGATATTCAGGTAACTGGTTTTTCGCTGGGGGGGGTCCTTCTTTGCTGCAAGGCTGAGTTGAATTTTGCTCTGCCCAATTCCTCTCTGGCCCTGACCTTGCCACAGCGATCCATGCAATGGTCACCTCATGGCTGGATTACTGTAACTTGCTGTACTCAGGGCTACCCCTGAAGCTGACTCGAAAACTCCAGCTTGTCCAGAATGCAGCGGCACGGGTACTACTCACAGGTACCCCGACGACAGTGCACATCCAATTAGTGCTTCGCCAGCTGCACTGGCTCCGAGTCAAGTACTGGATCCACCTCAAGATTTTGGTGCTAAACTTTAAGGCCCTTACCAGTCGGGACCAGCATACCTGCGGGGACCACCTTTCCCGTTATGTTCCCCGAAGAGCCTTGTGCTCGGAAGATCAGAATTTATTGGTCGTCCCCCGCCCAAAAGGAGTCCTGCTGTCCTTGACCACAGCTAGGCCATTTCGGCCCTGGCCCCCGGCCGGCTGGAACTCTCCACCGGGTGATGTCCGCGCCCTGTGACTCCCCCCTTGGCCTCCTTCATGACCAGCCCTTGATCCACCCAAGAGCCGGAGGGAACGAAGAGCAATTTTATGCCATCGACTAGTGCTCCTGATTTCATTGTGAATGGAAATTTATTTATTTGAATTTTAACTTGTGCACCACCCTTTGTCCTTCAGGGACGGGCAGTCTAAAGGGACACCAAGAAACAGATCCTGGACCTGGCGAACCTGGAGCAGTTCCTGACACTCCTGCCCCTGGAAATGCAGAGCTGGGTCAGAGGATGTGGGCCGGAGACCAGTTCCCAGGCGGTGGCTCTGGCCGAAGATTTCCTCCAAGTATGTCCAATTCATGCAACGATATCTGGCCTTATCCTGGTGTCCCTGAGATATATTTGTCTACATGTTAATGCATACAAATGGGAGATTTAATGGTCTCCTTCAGCAGCCTCTTCTACTAGCCAATATCTTAGCCCTCCAGATAACTTGACAGGTCTGCTGATGGAAGGCTGCAGAGTCTGGGAGTGGGGCAAGATCCATTCCTTGATCTCTTTTCCATTCCATCTCTTACCCCCTCCCTTGCTGCTGTTTCAGGTGTGGGCACCATCTGTGGAGAAAGACGCCGCGGCTACCGTCCCTGAGGCGGAAGGAGCTTCCTCAGGTCACGGGCAGAGTTCACAGGCCATGGAGCGTGGCCAAGATGCCATCTCTTGTAGTAAGTACTCTTTGTCCCAGGATATGATTGGGGCACCCAGTGAATTTGATGGGTAGAGCATTCAGTTCAGGAAAGAAATTAAATACCTCTTGACACAATTTGCAGCACTCAATGTCCACTAACTGTGATGCCTTTAGACAAATTCATGGAAGGTAATTTCTCCCATTTATTAAAATAATCACATCTCACCTTCCTTCCATAAGAGGAACTCAGAGTGGCTCAAAAGAGAAAAGGGAGACAAAGCTCTTCAACCTGGTGAATAAAGGGAGCCGCCACCTTCTGGGGCAGCAGAGCTCTGAAAACCAGTTCCTGATAAAATTTGGCTTCCCTGCCCATCCTTTTAAAGGACATCTGGCCAGCTGCTGGAAAAAAGGGATGCTGGAGTATGGATGGCCCACCACCTCCAGATGCTTTGGGGAGGGTCTCTGGGAGGGGCTTGGGGCAGATGTGGTGTCATGTTGATGTTGCATCTGGCTGAAAACCCCGTTTGTGAAGTCAGCATGCCATGAGACATACAGTCAATGAATTCAATTTGTTCCAATCCAAGAATGTTACATATAGTTAACAACGAAATACAGCCAGACAATTAGTACAGGTAAAAATTTTAATTAAGACAAGGTAGATTTTAAAGTTTCCTATGAATTAATAATCTTCTGTCTGGTTAGGATAGCCATAGCACAAAATCTTGCTACCTTAGCAGTAGTTTCATTCTTGCTACCTTAGCAGTAGCCGCCCTGAGGTCATTCGCGGGGAGGGCGGGGTATAAATCGAAGAAATAAATAAATAAATTCATTGCAAATATCAGGTAAAAGAAGAGTAGAATAAAATTGATTAGGCCTGAGTAGGTGACCATTATTGGCGTAATATATTTAAAATGAATCTCATGATAAAATCGACAAGATAAAAGAACGTGCTCAATTGTCTCGACCTGCCCAGAATTACAAGAACAGAGTCAGCTTGCATATGGGGTATGAGCATATCTCCCTTGCAGGAGGGCAGATGAGAGAACATTTAATCGTGGTAAAGTGAAAGCTCTGTGGTGCTTTCGGAGTTCTAACGAATAAAGGGAACTGGATGGGGCAAAATTTAGGTTTTTGTTCCTTACCACTAAGAAGTGTGAGACCCATGCTCTGTCCCATAATCTTTGTTTGACAACAGCTTTGGATCCTTGAAGTCTGAGGTGTAAAAGGTCAGTACTAGAGAAGCTAAGGAGTGCCAGTTTGTGTTCTGTTGTGGAAACCCAGCTTGAGCAGAAATTACCTGAAAAACTTAAGGGGTCAGCCCTGATTAAATGAGTTTTAATTTAAGCCAAAAACATATGGCATAAAACCAGGCCCGGGTTTCTAATTAACTAGGCCAGCCTCAAGCCTAAGCAGAGACATACCCGAAACTCATTCAAAGGACCCCTCTGTTCTCCAGATGAGCTCAAGTCACGTCTGGGCCGACGGTGATGGCGATGTGTCCTGTAACGTCGTTTCCACCCCCCCTCTTTCCCATCCCCCCCCAGGCCAGACACAGGTCTCACAGAAGTCTGAAATATGCAGGCAGTATTTATAACCCCTGAGGCTCATAGGGACCTGGTGCTTCACTTCTGCCTCTCCCAGAATTTAGTATAAAATGTGTTTTAAAATGGGTCACGTGTACACAGAGCAAGGTTTCACAACACTGGGAAGGGTGTGTGTGAAGCAGGGAACAAACAAGCAAACACCCTTCCTTCCTCCTTTGTCTCAGGAACAGGCAATGAAGAGATGCTTCTGAGATGTTGTCTTTTCAGAGGTGTGGAAACGGCTGCTGCCCCTCCAGTCCAGGTAGGAGAGATGAGTGGGGGGGGAGGGGGCGGAAACCTGGGTCCCTCCTCCTTTCTCGGTGGGGCTTCTGCTCCTGCAGTTTCTAGAAGGTGTTGGGGTGAGAGATCTTCTTAATACCTTTTGCTCATTCCAATCCAGGGGTGGGCAAACTTGTTCAGCGTAAGAGCCACCTAGAACAGGGGTGGCCAAACTTGCTTAACGTAAGAGCCGCATAGAATAAACATCAGATGTTTGAGAGCCACAAGACATGAACAAATATTACCTGCTTTTATTGGAAAATAAGCAAATTTGCTTTATATTAACATTAAATGAGACTGCCAAAAATAATAACAAAAGGGATAAAAGCAGATATTGATAATGATATTAATTTGTCCAATGATATTTGTTTGCTAATGATATTTAGCTTCCCCAGCTGCCCTGCTGGGAGCCACATAATATATGTGAAAGAGCCGCATGCGGCTCTCGAGCCACAGTTTGCCCACCCCTGTCCCAATCCATACATCCTGTACCTTCCCCACCTACTCCCTTCCAGGGTGCAATCTCTGCCTGTCCTTATCTCTGACGAGGGAATCTACTTTTTCTTCCAGGGTCCCATTTCCTTTGAGGAGGTGGCCGTGTATTTCACTGTGGCAGAATGGGCCCTGCTGGATCCGGGACAAAGAACTCTGTACTGGGAAGTCATGTTGGAAAACTATAGGAATGTGGCCTTTCTGGGTAAGGCTCTTTCATAGGTGCCAAAGGTGCGATTTGCAGCCATTGGGATGAGGCATGAATCAAAATATTGAATAGCAATACTCAGTTCTTCTACTTGGGGATGGGTTGTGGCTCACTTGCAGAACATCTGCTTTGGCAGGCAGAAGGTCTTGGTTCAAACCCTGGCAGCACCTCCAGTTAAAAGGATCAGGTAGGAGGTGATGTGGAAGAGCTCTGCCTGAGATCCTGGAGAGCCACTGCCGGACTGAGTAGAAAATACTGACTTCAGTGGACCAAGGGTCTGATTCAGTTGAAGGCAGTTTCATGTTCTGCTCGTGTCTGTACCAGAGAAGGTGTGCTGGCCTAAGGCAAAGGGGGGATGAGAGGCCCTCAGAAGGACTCTGGAAGGGGCCAGATCCTAACTTCTCTGCTGCCAACCTTTACAACACATCTTCCCCCTGGATGGGATTGGAAACATCCACTCTGCCGGTGATTTGGAGGTGATCCTATCAAGATCTGAAGCCTGGGTCCTCCTGGGTCACTTCTCTTTGTACCTGAGAGCAGCACCCACTTCAGTGGGTTCATGAGGAGAATGCAGACAAGTAAAGCAGATATAAAGGTTTATTAAGGATTTAAAAGTAAGACATCTCTAAAGAGCACAGCTTCTGCAGCTCAGCAACAGAAAACCAAGAAAACCAACTCTCCTGTCTAGTACATGAAACACTTGGTATTCGATGGCACCCCTTGTTGCAGCATAGGTATTCCAGCTGAAGCCTCAGTTACTCTACAGAAAACTATTCATCGTGATGAAGCAAGAAAATATCAAGGCACACTAGCTTGGCATGAGCATAAAGTTAGCATGGCTTCCTTGTGGCCTATATCCGTATTACACTTTCTGCCTCTCTGTGGCCTGGTGGTCCTAATGACCCAATCAACAAGGGTCCTCCTTGATGGAATTTTCCAGACACTGTCAGCACCCTCCTAATCCCCCCTCCTTCCTGGTTACAGAACTGGACACAGGGACTTATGATTAACCCAGGGCTGTTTACACCTGCAAGTCAGACCAGGCAACTTAATAATCATGTTAACCCCTCGGGGGAACTAGGGTGCTTTGCCTCAGAGTTCCATTCCCCTTGTTCTGATTGGGATGGTGGGCTTTGATCTTGACCATAGTTCCGTCCTTCCAGAAGAATTTTTACTTTTGAATATCTTTCCTTTCCCATATAAGAATGATCACTTTCTCTCTCTCTCTCTCTCTCTCTCTCTCTCTCTCTCTCTCTCTGTGAAAGACGCCAGAAGTATAAGAGAGATTATGGTGCAGAAAGACAATGGCCATGAATCCAAAGAAAGACTGGAGAATTCCTTAAGAGGATCCAAAGAGCATATTTCCTTCCCAGAGGAGCTGGCAGAAAGTGAGTATCCTTCACGGTTATGTCAAGGGATCAGGCAAGGAATAGCCAGGGGGGATTCCTGATTCTCTTCTGAGCAACATTTGCTTTGGTACAATCATACAGCCCGCTGGGTAAGGAGGGAGGGAGGCCTTCTGGGGGACTGAAATTAGGAGCCTCAGAAACTCCTTTTTGGAAAGAGCTCAACTGTAGTTCTTGAGGGGGTGAGGCTTCCTTAAACACTAGCTATTTTGGAGGAGTGGTAAAGATCAGCCAAGCTGGATGAGGCCAAAGGACCATCAATCTTTTTCTCCTGCAATTACATATTATACTTTTGGACCTTACCAGCCCTCCGGGATGCTAACAGGATCTCTGTATTTATTCCAGCAGAGGATGATCAGATGAATAAGGAGGGTGCGGAGCTTCATCAACAAATGCCAGATAGAGTTAAAAATGAAGACATGAAAGAAAACACCAGGAATAGAGGGAGATCTAAGAGAAAGAAAGGCAGCAATATGATTGAGAAGAGAGATGGCAGACAGCGTAATGTACATTTTGCAAAGCAGAGGATAAGGAAGGCATGTAAATCCATTAAATGCAGAAAGTACTTCAGAAATAGATCACAGCTCCTTGTGCATCAAAGAATACATAGAGATGAGGAACCTTTTGAATGCTCATTGTGTGGAAAGACATTCAGTCAGAGTTGCAATCTTCAACGGCATCAGATAATCCACACAGGGGAGAAACCTTTTGAATGCTCAGTATGTGGAAAGACATTCAGTCAGAGTGCCAATCTTCAGAAGCACCAAAGAACCCACACAGGGGAGAAACCTTTTGAATGCTCAGAGTGTGGAAAGAGATTCAGTCAGAGCGGCCATCTTCAGTATCATCAAAGCACCCACACAGGGGAGAAACCTTTTGAATGTTCAGAGTGTGAAAAGCGATTCAGTCACAGATGGACTCTTCAGAAGCACCAAAGAACCCACACAGGGGAGAAACCTTTTGAATGCTCAGAGTGTGGAAAGAGATTCAGTCAGAGTGGTACTCTACAATATCATCAAAGAACCCACACAGGGGAAAAACCTTTTGAATGCTCAGTGTGTGGAAAGACATTCCGAGCGAGTGGTACTCTTCGGAATCACCAAAGAACCCACACAGGGGAGAAGCCTTTTAAATGCTCAGTGTGTGGAAAGACATTCAGTCAGAGGGGGAAATTTTACAAGCATGAAAAAACCCACACAGGGGAGAAGCCTTTTGAATGCTCAGTGTGTGGAAAGAGATTCAGTCAGAGTGGCAGTCTTCAGCAGCATCAGAGAACCCACACAGGGGAGAAACCTTTTGAATGCTCAGTGTGTGGAAAGAGATTCAGTCAAAGTGGCAATCTTCAGCAGCATCAGAGAACCCACACAGGGGAGAAACCTTTTGAATGCTCAGTGTGTGGAAAGAGATTCAGTGAGAGGGGGAAGCTTTACAAGCATGAAAAAATCCACACAGGGGAGAAACCTTTTGAATGCTCAGTGTGTGGAAAGAGATTCAATCAGAGTGGCAATCTTCAGCAGCATCAGAGAACCCACACAGGGGAGAAGGCTTTTGAATGCTCAGTGTGTGGAAAGAGATTCAGAGCAAGTGGTACTCTTCGGAATCACCAAAGAACCCACACAGGGGAGAATCCTTTTGAATCGTCAGTGTGTTGAAAGCGATTCAGTGAGAGGGGGAAATTTTACAAGCATGAAAAAACCCACACAGGGGAGAAACCTTTTGAATGCTCCATGTGTAGAAAGAGATTCAGTCACAGTGGCCATCTTGAATGGCATCAAAGAACCCACACAGGAGAAACCTTTTGAATGTTCAGAGTGTGGAAAGAGATTCAGTCAGAGTAGCCATCTTAAACGGCATCAAAGAACCCACATGGGAGAAACCTTTTGAATGCTCAGTGTCCAGGTCCAGCATCACCATGCCTGCGCTCAGGAGCTGCCACAAGAGAGGCTTTCATGGCATGGCAATGCAACCCTAACGAAGGAGGCCAACCCCCTCTTGCCAAGCTTGCTGATATGTCATCTGCCCATCTGCTTCTCCTACTGCAAAGGTAGCTGTTGTCCCAGATATCTAAATGAGGGCAAGTTGAGCAGGCAATGTCTCAGGCCACGGAATAGCTGAGAACAAACTTCAGTGGATGGTGGCCGAGCTGGGAGACAGCATGGAGGAGAGCAGCAGGAAACGGCCAGAGCCCCACGTGGCTGCAGGAAGCCAGAGTGGATCCGGGTTCCTGGGAGATGCTACACCTGGTGGTAGGGCATGCCCCCTTGCCTTGGAGAGGCACTCCCCAGGCTATATTGTCCAGGTAGATCCCTCAGGGTCTGGCAGAGAAGGTGGAAGCAAGGGGGGCAGACATCTCCACCCTGCTGGGCTCTTGGGGTATCTGGGTCCAGGCAGCATGCACCATGCTGAGGGCTGGGAGAGTCTGAGGGTGGCAATCTGTGGGCTCCAAGGGAACAGCTGTGAAAGACAGAGGGAGGAGCCAATAGAAGGGCAGATGATGGGCAATGCAGAAAGGAGAGCAAGGAGGGATAAGAGGGGAGCTTCGTCATCAGGCCAGGGAAGACAGCCAGCAACAGACAACCAACATTAGTTGAAGGGGAAGAGAACATGGGTGAGAGAAGACTCCTCTCCTCCCCCGTCTGAGGCTATGGAGACTCCTCAAGGACTCCAGGTGCCACAGTAGAAGGCGCTGCAATCTCAAGCGTGCAGATTGGACGTGACACTCAGTCTGTGGAAAGAGATTCAGTCAGAGTGGCCATCCTCAGCTTCACCCGCGTCCTTAATTCACAAACACTTTTATCTGACAAGCAGTTCTGGAGAGGCATTTCTGAAGCCTAATCCCTCCCCAGTCCATCCTGATGTGAGCTTTTGGAGGTCTCAACACTTTGAAGGCCAAAGCATTCTGGCAATAGGCTTAATTTGGGTTGAAAGGAAAAGGTTGTGTCCCCTAACACAACACAAGTTTGGCCAGAGATCCTGGAGGTTTTTTGTCATCTTTTGGGCATAGAACGGGGGTCACTGGGGGTGTGGGGGGGAGTACTTGTGAATTTTCTGCACTGTGCTGGGTTTTGGACTAGATGACAATGGAGGTCCCTTCCAACTCTATGATTCTAAGTTTTAAGGGGTCTACAACCCCCCGCCCCCACAACACCCAGTTTTATGGAAATGTACCTACATCTGTGGTGTTAACCTGTGTTGTGTCTAGGCTAAGCCCTTGCTTGTGAGAGGGGGTCTTTCAAATTTTACTCTGGGAAAGATACCTCCAGGGAAAAGAGAGAACTAAACACTGGGTTCATAACTTTGTAAGATTTTATTAGTACAAAAGTGCTAACTCCCATAGGGCAGAAACCATGGGACTGCTTAGCACACGAAAAGAGCCTTTTCTCCTATTTCACACCTATGAAAGAGTAGACAAGTTGACAAAGATACCTCCAGGGAAAAGAGAGAACTAAACACGGGGTTCATAGTTTTATAAGATTGTCCCAAATCCTGTTCTATTGCAGACATGTTTACTAAGAGCTTGGATGAAACAAAGTTCTTAACCCCTAGGGGGAGTCTTAACATGATCTTGTGTGCTGAATCTTAAGGGGGAGTGTTGACAGTTAATCTCCAGCACTAAGATCAGCAAGATCTAGTATGACAGCTATCTGTCAATTGGTAGCTGTGTAGAACTAGTCTAAACCGGTTATGGCTGGCACTGCTGAAGGATCAGTCATAATGACTCAGCATGAAGCTGATTGGTCACAACATGTATTTAAGAAATTGTACAGTACTAATGTGTGTCCATTCTCTGATGTCATGGTGCTGACGAAGCGGTTTGTTCCTGTAAATAAAATCCTGTATATAGTTCACCACATAACGGTGTTAGTATGGTTGCTGTGAGGAGTTCCAGGAGTGAAGTGCTGGTGAGAACTGGGAAAGCTGGGGTCCTGAAAGTGGCAGGAGTGGCTGAAGGGGTGTTGCAGACGCGCTGCGCAGTGAAGAGTCCCAGTGGTCATTTGGGCCCGGGGCGCGGCCAAGCTTCGGTAGCTCAGGAGCCGGCATAAATGGTGGTGGCGGCAACAAGCCCCGCCTCCAGCTCCCCGCCTCCGTCCCAAGAGCCTTCTCGAGAGAGAGTGCCCTGCTTCCCCCCACAGCCCGCCTTGGCAAGCCAGCTGGGGAAGCAAATGTGGGGGGGGAGGCATCTCCAAAAGGTTTCTGTTCGCCCCGGTTGCAAAGAGCGGCGCTAGCAACAGCCCATGTTCCATGTAAGCTGAGTGCATGTGAGCCAGCACAGTTTTTTAGCCTCTGGCTCACACATTTTCGTCTCCGCTCATGGCTCCAGAGCAAACTAACTTATGCAGCTGCCAAATTGCTCGCTCACAACTTTATTGCTAGTAGTTCCCAAAGTAGGCTTTTGGCTCCCAAGACCCCGCAGCTTGCTTGCTTGCTTGCTTATTTATTTATTCATTCATTCATTTATTTATTTATTTCGATTTATATCCCGCCTAGCCAGCGAACCGGCTTAGAGGGAGCATCGGTTGCAGCCTGAGAAAGTACATGTGCAATTGCCGGTGCGCATCACCTCGGAAGGGGACGCGTACTGGAAGCAACTCCTGTTGGGGCTGAGTTGGACCAGCCGTACACGGGCAGCGGACAGATCAAGATGGGCAAGCCGTGGGCTTCTCGGGGCGCGGTCCCAGGGGCGGAATCTGTGCCTGGCCGGCCAGCCCTCCCTCCCCAGCCTTCCCCCCCCAGCCTTCCCCCCCCAGCCTTCCCCCCCCCCCCAGCCTTCCCCCCGCAGTGCAACTGCAACACTGCTTGGCTTGCGTGGCTCGGGGCAACCAGACTCATGCACAACTTGCTCCACGGCCAGCAGCAGGAGCAAAAACCCTGCGACGGCGCCACGGCGGATCCTCCACACCCGCTCAGCGGCACCACTTGGCGCACAAGCCCAGAGAGGGCAGATGCCCCCCTGACCCGCTCCCTGGGCTACCTCCCTGCTTGCTCCGCCTCTTAAAGGGGCAACCGGAGCGCTGCCCCTTGCAGGGGCTTTCTCCCTCTCCATCCTATCTCCACCGCTGCATCTGTTGCAAGAAGGGGTGGGGTGGGGGAGTGGGGGTGGGGGTGGGCCGATTCCCAGGCCTGAATTTTCAAGGGTCTGGCTCAGGTTGCCAACTCTGGATTGGGAAATCCCTGGAGATTTGGGGCTGGGGGAGGCAGGGTTTGAGGAGGGGAGGGACCTCAGCAGGGTATAATGCCAGAGAGTCCACCTTCCAAAGCAGCTGTTTCCTCCAGGGGAACTGATATTTGTAGTCTGGGGATCAGTTGTAATTCAAGGAGGTATCCATAGGCCCTCCCTGGAGGTTGGCAATGCTAGCTGAGTCCTAGCAAGCATGTACAACAGGAGCCCAGGGTCATGTTAGAAGAAGAAGAGGAGATTGGATTTATACCTGAAGGAGTCTTAGAGCAGCTTACCATCTCCTCACCACAACAGACACCCTTTGAGGTAGGTGGGGCTGAGAGAGCTCTCTGGAGAACTGCTCTTGAGAACAGCTCTGAGAGAACTTGTGACTGACCCAAGGTCACACCAGCAGCTGCACATGGAGTCCGGAATCAAATCCAGTTCTCCCAGGTAAGAGTCCATGCTCTTAACCACTATACCAAACTGGTGTTCCGGCATAAGCATTTCTGAGTTATGAGTTCTCTTCATCAGTTCTCTTCATCAATTCACGAAAATTTATGCTGGATTAAATTGGGTTTCTCTCCAAAGCCTATCTTGGCAGGCTGGCTGGGGAAGCAAAGGGGGCGGGGGGGGGGAGGCATCTCCAAAAGCCTCCCCTTCCCTTCCTCAGCTGGCCTTCCAAGGCAGGCTGTGGGGGAGGGGAAAGCGAAGAGAGAAGGGGTTTTTAAACCTCTTCTCTCTGGAGTCGATCTTCCCATTGTATTTTACGGCCCCTGGACTGGAAAAGAAAGACACTAGGGAGAGAGAACAACAACAAAGCATGGGTTCTGCAACCCTCCTCTTTGGAAATAAAGCAATGATATTTTCCCCTCCTTTGCTCCCAGCAGTGAGGCTTCTGAGCTCTGGAAGGTTGTAAAAACAAGCCTGTGTCTGGATCTCTAGTTGCAAAAAGCTTGAAAAAGGGAGAAAAAAACCCCCACCCGCGCTCCCTCCCCCCTCCTCTGCTCCGGGCTTTTGAAGGGAGGGTTCTTCTCTTTCCCCCCCATTGGAGGCAGGGTTTGGAAACAGCAAAACAAACCTCCCTCTCTCCCAGCTCCAGAACAAAGTTAGAGTCCAGGAGCACCTTTAAGACCAACAAAGTTTTACTCAAGGGTGTGAGCTTTTGTGTGCAGGCACACTTCGTCAGACAGTGAAACGGAATTACAGATCATACCCAGAGGAAGCATTTTTAAAGAGCTATAACTGTTCATGCCTTCCACTGATGGACTACTGGGTCTAACGGGGTCTTCAGAGGCTTGTGTGGGTGTACAATGACCGACCATCTGGTTTGAGCTGCTTTGGGCAAGTTGGAGCAAATGATAAATATTGTTACTGAATTTATATACAGACAATGAGTGCTATTATTTGTAAGCCGCCCTGAGCCCGCTTGCAGGGAGGGCCGGATATAAATCCCAAAATAAATAAAAAAATAAATAAAAATAAATTAAGTGAAATTTATCAGTTTATTAGATAAACATATGGAGCAGAGGTCCATCAGTGGCTACTAGCCACAAAGTATAGATAGGAACCCTTGGTCTGGGGTAAGTGATGCTCTGTATTCTTGGTGCTTGATGGTGGGGGGGGGCAACAGTGGGAGGGCTTCTTCTAGGGTCCTTGCCCCACTGCTGGACCTCCTGAGGGAACCTGGTGTTTTTGGCCACTGTGTGACGCAGAGGGTTGGCCTGGATGGGCCATTGGCCTGATCCAACACTGGCTTCTCTTATGTTCTTATGTTGTGCTTAGCATTTGCTCATGGTGCCCTTTTAAATCCTTTTACTGCTGCAGAAAGATCTTTCTTGGTCAAGGGGCCAATTTCATGGCATGGCCTTCTGGAGGAGGTTCAGCAGATACCCTTCTTAGCTATTTTTAGCATGATGTGCAAGGCCATTTTCTTTCCATGGGCTTTTTGGCCATTCTTTGTGTCTGGTGTTGAGGGCTGCATTGTAAAGAAAATGAACTTATAATTGGCTGGCTATACCTGTCTTGATGTTGGTTATATTTTTTATTATTCTTCTTTTTTTCCATATTGTTAATTACTTTGCCTCTCTGGAGGAGAAAGGGATATAAATAACTTTAATAGATTTGATAGGTGCTTCATAAAAACAGGGTATTAATATCCAGATAAATAGGAAATATAAATACCAAGTGCTGTTATTCCATTACAGAAAGATGGCCAATTTAAGTGCAGATATCCTTAATCAGATGTGTAACAGATAAATAGCTTGTTGAGTTCCAAAGAGATGCCAGGACTACTTGCTATTGAATGAAAGGTTCTTGGATTTAAAATATTCAGTGTTCAGTCATACTCATATGTTGAAAGCAAAGTTGGATCCTTCCTATGATGTCCAGGCCCTCGATCCTCCTCCTCGCTCTCTTCTGCACCCACTCCACATCCTTTTTGAAGTGAGACCTCCAATGCAGTGTACAGTGGGACTATATCTTGCAATTTGGATGCTGTGCCTCTGTTGATACACCCCAAGATTGCATTAGCCTTTTTTATCGCTGTACCACACTGGCTGCTCATATTTAACTTATGGTACCCCAAGGTCTTGTTTACACACACTGCTACCCAGAAGCGTATCCCCCATCCAATATGCATATCCCTCATTTTTGTTACCCAGATGTAGGACTTGGGCTTTATCGAATGTTAAATTGCATCTTGTTCATATCCACCCACTTTCCTAATGTGCTCAGATCTCATTGAATATTATCTCTATTTTCTGGTGAGTTCGCTGCTCCTCCCAATTTAATGTCATCTGGAAATCTAATGAGTAGCCCCTCCACACCCTTGTCCAGATCATTTACAAAAATACTGAAAAGTACCAGGCCCAGAACTGAGCCCTGTGGCACCCCACTGGACACCTCCTCCATTCAGATGAAATGCCACTGACAAAACTACTCTCTGAGTGCGGTTCTCCAACCAGCTCCCTAAGTACCTCAATTCTGAATATTTAAAAACTCTCAATCTGATACCTTAAGGAGTAAAAGAAGGGCAGGAAACGTTCCGGAACTGTTGCAACCCCTGGAAACCCCCGACAGACCTTGAGCAGTGATCTCTATGGATGTTATCACCGACCTACCACTCGGCCAGGGGAAAACCACAATATGGGTGGTTGTGGACTTATTTTCTAAACAAGCTAATTTTGTTCCATGTAAACAGGTGCCTACTGCAAAGCAACTGGCACATATGTTCATGCAGCATGTTATCAGGCTCCATGCTGTACCCCGCAAGATAATTTCCGACAGGAGGACTCAGTACATTGCCAAGTTCTGGCGAGAGCTAATGAAAATATTGGGGGTTGAACAAGGACTCACAGACAAACGGAAAGAACAAATCAGATACTGGAACAGTTCCTCAGGTGTTTTATTGATCACCAACAGGATGACTGGGTGGACTTGCTCTCTTTGCAGAGTATAGCTACAGTAATTCAATACACAGCTCTATAGCCATGTCTCCCTTCAAGGCAGTTCATGGATATGAAGGGAGCCCATTGCCTACTCTGCCTACACCCGATGGTGGAGCAGGGGATGCCCACACCTGTTGATCCACCATAACTCAAGGGTGGGTTACCTTGCAAAAAAAACTCTGGAAAAAGCCAAAGAGGATTAGAAACATGCTGACAAAACTAGAGGCCCAGAGTGGGGCTTGAAAACCGGAGATTCGGTGTATATTTCCACCAAGCATTTAAAGGGTATGCAGCCAGGGGAAAAGTTGGGGTGGAGGTATATTGGTCCCTTCAAAGTAGTAAGGGTGATCAACAAAGTGACTGTGGAGGTAGAATGGCCTAAAATCCTGTCACATACATCCTCGTGTTTCATCTTAGTTCATTGAAGAGAGATCCTGGACCCTCGAAATGAAAACCTCGTCCTCCAGCTCCTCCGTCTTTGATGATCAATGGGGAGGCCCACCATGAAGTAGAAAAAATTCTCAATTCTAAAATAAAGAGCGGGCGTATCTTTTATCTAAACAAATGGAGGGACTTTGACCCCTCCCATAATGAATAGGTTCAATCTCAACATGTAAAAGCTGCAAAATTAATTTGCTCTGTCCATTAAAATAACCCTCTCAAACCAGGAGGGTGTGGTGTGGCTTGAGGGGGGCAGAATGTCAAACCTTGTTGTGCTTGCTTCGATTGCCATAATGGTTGGAGGGAGGGCATTCCGGAGGGTGGGGTGAGTGTGACCTTTGCTTTTAGAAGATGTAATTTTTCTATAATATGGTTGTAACCACCAAAAGGCTTCAGTTCTAACACGGGGACTTTTGGATCTTGCATCTGCTCCAATTAACTCATCACTGCCAAAGTGAGAGTTATTGAGTGCAACTGGACTGGGGTCTGACAGAAATGGCCACAAGAACTACGTACTGACACAACCCATCCTGCCCTCCCTTCTCGTGATCTCCCAAAATTCACAGAATCAGCATTACTGTCAGATGGTCATCTAGCCTCTGTTTTTTTCAACAATTTAGTTGGTTAAGGTTCTAATAAATTGGACAGACGGCTTTGGATGTATGTTTTCTATTGCTTGATAATCTGTCGGAATGGACATGGTAATTTCTCTTAATAATTTTAGTAAAAAAATCTAGCCTTTGTTTAAAAATCTCCAAAGAAGGAGAGCATACCACCTCCCAAAGGTTCAAAGGGTTTCTCCCCTCTGTGGGTATTTTGATGCAGTTGAAGAGTGCGACTCTGACTGAATCTCTTTTCAAACACTGAGCATTCAAAACGTTGTTCCACTCTGTGGGTTCTTTGATGCCGTTGAAGAGTGCCACTGCTACTGTATCTCTTTCCACACTCTGAGCATTCAAAAGGTTTCTCCCCTGTGTGGGTTCTTCGATGCCGTTGAAGAGCACCACTCTCACTGAATCGTTTTCCACATTCTGAGCATTCAAAAGGTTTCTCCCCTGTGTGTGTTCTCTGATGCCGCTGAAAACTGCCACTCTCACTGAATCTCTTTCCACACACTGAGCATTCAAAGGGTTTCTCTCCTGTGTGGGTTCTTTGGTGCGGTTGAAGATGGCCACTCTGACTGAATCTCTTTCCACACACTAAGCATTCAAAAGGTTTCTCCCCTGTGTGGGTTCTTTGGTGCACTTGAAGATCGCCACTCCTAGTGAATCTCTTTCTACACACTGAGCATTCAAAAGGTTTCTCCCCTGTGTGAGTTCTTCGGTGTACTCGAAGAGTGCCATTCTCACTGAATCTCTTTCCACACTCTGAGCATTCAAAAGGTTTCTCCCCTGTGTGGGTTCTCTGATGCTGCTGAAGACTGCCACTATTCCTGAATCTTTTCCCACACTCTGAGCATTCAAAAGGTTTCTCCCCTGTGTGGGTTCTCTGATGCTTGTGAAGATTTCCTCTCTCAGCAAGTCTCTTTCCACAGTCTGAGCATTCAAAAGGTTTCTCTCCTGTGTGGGTTCTTTGATGCCGTAAAAGATGGCTACTCCGACTGAATTTATTACCACACTCTGAGCATTCAAAAGGCTTCTCCCCTGTGTGGGTACTTTGATGCAGTTGAAGAGTGCCACTCCGAATGAATCTCTTTCCACACTCTGAGCATTCAAAAGGTTTATTTCCTGTGTGGGTTCTCTGATGCTCTTGAAGATTGCAACTCTGACTGAATCTCTTTCCACACACTGAGCATTCAAAAGGTTTCTCCCCTGTGTGGGTTCTCTGATGCCGCTGAAGATCGCCACTCCCACTAAATCTCTTTCCACATTCTGGGCATTCAAAAGGTTTCTCCCCTGTGTGAGTTCTTTGGTGCACTTGAAGAGTGCCACTCTCACTGAATTTCTTTCCACACTCTGAGCATTCAAAAGGTTTCTCCCCTGTGTGAGTTCTTTGGTGCAGTTGAAGATGGCCACTTCTATTGAATCTCTTTCCACACTCTGAGCATTCAAAGGGTTTCTCTCCTGTGTGGGTTCTTTGATGCTGTTGAAGAGTGCCAGTGTTACTGAATGTTTTGTCACACTCTGAGCATTTAAAAGGTTTCTCCCCTGTGTGGGTTCTCTGATGCCGTTGAAGAGCACCACTCTCACTGAATCTCTTTCCACACACTGAGCATTCAAAGGGTTTCTCTCCTGTGTGGGTTCTTTTGTGCGGTTGAAGATGGCCACTCTGACTGAATCTCTTTCCACACTCTGAGCATTCAAAGGGTTTCTCTCCTGTGTGGGTTCTCTGGTGCACTTGAAGATCGCCACTCCTACTGAATCTCTTTCCACACTCTGAGCATTCATAAGGCTTCTCCCCTGTATGGGATCTTTGATGGAGTTGGAGAGTCCTACGCCGACTGAATATCTTCCCGCATTCTGAGCACTCAAAAGGTTTCTCCCCTGTGTGGGTTCTCTGATGCCACTGAAGAGTGGCAGTGTGAGTGAATTTCTTTCCACACACTGAGCATTCAAAATATTTCTCCCCTCTGTGTATTATTTGGTGCACAAGGAGCTGTGATCTATTTCTGAAGTACTTTCCACACTGAATGGATTTACTTGCCTTCATTATTCTGTGCACTGGAAAATGTATATTAAGATTTCTTCCATCTTGCTTCTCAACCAAATGGCTGTCTTTTATTCGTTTAGGTCTGCCTTGATTCCTGACATTTTCTTTCAGGTCTTCATTTTTAACTCTATCTAGAGTTTGCTGATGAAGTTCCTGGCCCTCCTTATTCCTCTGATCATCCTCTGCTGGAATAAAGAGAGAGAGGCTGTTAGCACCTGGAAGGGCTTGTAGGTTCCAAAGGCATCTATCTGACCGCAGTAGGAAAGGACTGATGGCCCTTTAGCCTCAATCAGCTTTACTCCCTCCCCCACAAGAGCCACAGCTGAGCTCTTGCCCAAAAGTAGTTTTGGAGCCTCCAGATTTCAGGCCCCCAGAAGACCTCCCTCCCTCCTTACCCAGTGAACTCTATGATCATACCAAACCAAATGTTGCTCAGAAGTGAATCAGAAATCCCCCATGGCCATTCCTTGCCCTTTGACATAACTGTGCAGAATACTCACTGTCAAGAACACCTATAGGCTTTAGAAGAGCACTTAAATTATTCTCTGAATTTTACCATGACAACAGTTGAGAGATAAATTACTCCAAAACCAAGATAATGGTTTTTGCTAAAAGGTTACCAAAATCTTATCACTGGACTCTAAATTCCTCCTCTATAGAACAGGTTTCCAGTTTCAACTGCCTGGGGGGTTTGTTCCAGGAAAATCTAACAATATAAGCATGATAACACTAAAGGCCAGCAGGAGTGCTGGGACTATCCAGAATTTTTATTGGCACTAAGGGGGTAAATGCATAATATCAGCCCTCTATTTGTTCAAGGCAAAATCTCTTAGCCCACTCACTTTTGGAGCCCCTTTTAATATCATTTCACATTTTTAAAAAACTGGAGGCTGTTCAATCTAAGTTTCTAAGAACAGTCCTCTAAGTATATGTCCCTGCTGCAATGATGGAATTGAAACTTTAATGCACGTTATATATGACTGTAGGACATATAGCCACTTTCGTGATATTTTCCCACTCTACAATTACTGTATCCTCAACTAGTCAAAAGATGCATTTGCTGAAGAACCTCCTAGAAAGTAGGCGCCCTGAGGTTACAGTTAACTTGCCAAATTTGGCTAGTAAGCTGTAAGGACTAGAAAGCTGCTAGTGAAAGGTGAACAGATGTAATTTGTTATAGGATTTATTTGCATGCACTATTTGATATTTTCATTTTATATATTTCATTTATGCTTGTGGTTTTATGAATTCTGACAAATTTAGTTCGACTATTTTATTAGAGTGCTGGCTTTTTGCTGTGAATAAATTTGTTGTTGTTGTTATACTCACTGTCAGCCAGCTCATTTGGGAAGGAAATATGCTCTTGGGATCCTCTTGAGAAACTCTCCAGCCTTTCTTTGGATTCAAGGCCATTGTCCGTTTCCACCATAGCCTCTACTATACTTCTGGCTTAGATAAAGAGAGAGAGAGAGAGAGAGAGAGATCATTCTTATATGGGGAAGGAAAGATATTCAAAAGTAAAAATTCTTCTGGGAGGTTGGAACCATAGTCAAGATCAAAGCCCACCATCCCAATCAGAACAAGGGGAATGGACCTGTGAGGCAAAGCACCCTATTTCCTTTAAGGGTAAAAGTGATTATTAAGTGGCCTGGTCTGACTTGCAGGTGTTCAAGATTTGATTCTCTCTGCAGCTGACATCCTTATCTTTTTCAATGCCAGATTCCAGAATGTGATCATTGGTTAACTGTGAGAACCCGTATCCAGTAGGTGGGTGCTGACAGCCTCTGGAAAATTCCGTCAAGCAGGACCCTTGATTGGGTCATTAGGACCACCTGACCCTAAAGTGGCGGAAAGTGTAATACGGGTATAGAGCTAGCTTTATCCTCATGCTATGCTAGTATGCCTTAATATTTTTTGCTTCATCACAATGAATAGATTTACATAGAATAAATTAGGCTACAGCTGGAATACTTAATATCTTATTTTTAAATCTTTAATAAACTTTGATATATTTTTAAAGGGGGCCTACTTTACTTGTGTGCTCTCTCCTCATGAACCCACTGAACTGGGTGCTGCTCAGGTATAAAGAGTAGTGACCTGGGGGGGACCCAATATTCCGCTTCTTGACAGGATCATTTCAAGATCACGGGCAGGGTGGATGTTTGTAATCCCATTTAGGGGGAATGGTGTGTTGCAAAGGTTGGTAACAGAGAAGTGAGAATCTGGCTCCTTCCAGAGCCTGAGGGCCTTTCACCCCATCTTTGCCCCAGGCCAGGACACCTTCTCCGGCTTGTGTGATGGCCACAACATTGGCCGCAGTGGCCCCTGGGCAAGTACACACACGTGGACGACACAGGAAGCTGCCTATTGAATCATACCCATGGTCCATTGAAGTCATTACTGTCTTCTCATTCTGGCAGCAGCTCTTTCACATTACCTCCTATCACAGCCTTTTCAGTGGACATGCTGGGGATTAGGGATGGGCACAGACATGAACACCGAACCAAGATCCGGGCCGAATATTGCCTTTTGGGGGAATCGGACAGATCAGATCGAAGGACACGTGTCCAGAAGCTCGAGTGCACAAGCTTTGCACTCTCAGCTCGGAAGCATTCAGGTACTTTTGCCAGAGAAACCCCACCCCCACCATTTCATGCCGAAAAGAGGGTGTGGGTGGGATTTTTAGGCCGTTGAGGGACCAGTGCCGGGCACCCGAGGCTGACAGGCCTCCAATTTCCAATCAGAGACGTCCATCCTTCGCTCTTGGAGTGAGAGTGGTCTGAGTATATATTCCCAGGTGGCATGTGACCATCCTTTGTTCTGCGTCACGGTTTCTTGCTGTGCAGTGTTCCTTTTGCGTGTGGAAAAAATCTCATGGGGGGGAAATTTCCAAGGGTCGCTGGCTGGCTGGAGAAATTTATTTCTTTATTTTATAAGCTCAAACTTTTTTCCTGCCCTCCTGGCCAAAGCCAGCTTAGGGTGGGTTACAACAATAAAATCCCAATACATATAAATAATGAATACAACATTGCTGCCCTTCGTCTGCTTTAGATGACAAGAAGATACATCAGATGTGGGGGGGGGGGGGACCGGCTTGGGCAGTTATTGTTGGGACCCTGTGGCTCAGGGCTCCGATTCGCCACACGCTGTCAATTGGCATTCCCGGTGGTAATACCAGTGGGAGTCGTGGTGGCAGCTCCAAAAGCCTGGCGGAACAGCTCTGTTTTACAGGCCCTGTGGCCACCTGGATACCAATCGTCGGATGAAAAACGTCCTCCCCTTCCCTTTTCTATCAGTTTCCCCCCCCCTTTCTGAGTTTCTCTGCTGCAATGCCTGATTGCCGCCTGCCTTTTCTCTCTTCCCTGCAAGGGGTGGGAAACTGGGCTTGAATTCTTTTGCTTTCACAATGCGCTTTCGGTTTGACTCCGGGGTTGCCTGTTTCCTTGGCAAGCCAAGCAGTGGAGTCACCCTACCCCTTCTGTGGGTTCCGCAAGCGGCTGTTTTCTCTGCCTGCTGGCAGTGGCATCTGACTTTTCTGCTCATCCTGCTCTCCCCTGGCCAATTGGCAACCAACCATCCAACCACTCTCGGGGAAAACTGGTGACTGCCCTTAGCACTGGCTGTGGGTCTTTTCCTCTTTCTGCACCCGGCCTTCCTGGGTTGGTGAAGTCTCTCACCTCAGAGTTCCTTTTCTCTCCCCCCCCCCACCTTTGCCCCTCGGCGATCAAGTCTTAAACCACCTTCTGGGGCAGGGAGCTGACACTGGCTGGGCACAGGCTGTGGGCAATGTTCCCTCTAAGCTATGGAGTCTTGTGAGCAAAAATTCAACGTTGTGAGCTACTGGCATTAAAGTTGTGAACGAGCAATTTGGCTAACAGAAATGTGTGAGCCAGAGGCTAAAAAACTGTGAGCTAGCTCACACTAACTCAGCTTAGAGGGAACACTGGCTGTGGGTCTTCTCCCCTTCTGCACCCTGCAACCTGGGTGGCTGCAGTCCCTCATCTCAGAGTTCCTTTTCTCCCCCCCCCTTCACCCCTCAGCAACCAAGTCTCCAACCACCTTCTGGGGTGGGGAGGTGGCAAAGTCCCCTGGGCACGGGCCCCTTTCTTCACCCTGCCTCTCCCCTCAGAGTTCCTTCTCTCTCTCCCTCCCAGCCCTTGGCGACCAAGTCTCCAACCACCTTCTGGAATGGGAGGTTCCGCCCTGGTCAGTGACCCCATTGCCATTTAAGGGTAAATGGGCCCAGGGAAAGAGCACCTGCCATCCCTGTCCCCTTCCCGGGCAGGGTGGGAGGCTGGGCCCCAACCAGTCCTCCTGTCCCAAGGGCTGGGTGGTTGGCCCCAGGAAGACAGAGGCACCCACAACCATGCGGGTGGTCCCCAGGGAGGTCCTCTGGGAGTTGGGTGCCTCTAGCTGAACCAGTTCTGCGCCAGACTGTGTGAAACAATCACTGGACATGTCCTCCAGAAGCAGCTTCCAGGGGGGCGCTGGTCTTCGGGGTCTGCTACTTGTACCCCCCAGGCCGACAGGCACGTGACTTGTGGAGCATGTGGAGGGCCACCTCAGGGACGGGCTATGCGAGATGGAGGCCTCTAGTTCACCCAGGTCAGTTTTGATCACTCCCTAACAGGTGGGAGGGACGTCTCCTTGGAAAGCATTGTCTCTTTGGGGACCTCTAGCTCGGACCCCCGAGTCCGAGAGGGATCGGACTTGGTGGGCATATCGAGGAGAGTAAGCTGGAATTATGGTGAGAATTTGGGACCCCCCGGGGGCCTTTCCTACATCTGGACCGGTCCGCGAACTGGTTTGCAAACCGTTTGCCGTTCAGTTCGTGAACCGGTCCGGGAATGGGGGTCAGTTCAGTCCAGGGCAAAATTTGGAAAGTGCCCATTCCTACTGGGGATTGAACCTGGGACCTTCTGCATGCCAAGCAGATGCTTTGCCAGTGAGCCACAGCCCCTCTCCAAGGAATAAGACAGGCCCCTAAACAGTGTATTGCTATTCAACATTTTGATTCATGCCTCATCTCAAAGGCAGAAAATCGCACCTTTGGCACCTATGAAAGATCCTTACCCAGAAAGGCTACATTCCCAAAGTTCTCCTGCATAACTTCCCTGTACAGAGCTCTTTGTCCCGGATCCAGCAGGGCCCATTCTGCCTCAGTGAAATACACGGCCACCTCCTCAAAGGAAAAGGGACCCTGAAAGAAAAAGCAGATTCCCTCGTCAGAGATCACGCCAGGCAGAGATTGCACCCTGGAAGGGAGCAGTCTGGGAGGGGACAGTACGTGTGGCTTGGAGCAAAAGCCCCCCTGAGAAAGAAGAAGGGACCCAGGCTGTCCCCCCTTGCTCATCTCTCCTACCTGGACTGGAGGGGCAGCAGACATTTCCACACCTCTGAGGGGACGATGGCACAAAAGCATCTCTTCACTGCCTGTTACTGAGACAGAAGGGGAAAGAAGGATGTTTGCTTGTTTGTTCACGCATCCCCTTCCCAGGGTTGTGAAACTTTGTCCTGTGGACACTCAAGGTATTTTTTAACACATTTTATACTAAAGTCTGGGAGAGGCAGAAGAGAAGCGCCAGGTCCCTATGAGCCTCAGGGGTTATAAATGCTGCCTGCATATTTCAGACTTCTGTGAGACCTGTGTCTGGCCTCGGGGGGGAGGGAAAGAGGGCGGAAATGATGTCGCAGGACACGTCACCATCACCTTCGGCCCAGACATGTCTTGAGCTCATCTGGAGAACAGAGGACCCTAGGGATGAGTTCCCAGAGGGCCTCTTGGCATGCCGACTTCACAACTGGGGTTTTCAGCCAGATGAAACATCAACATGACACCACATCTGTCCCAAAGCCCCTCCTCAGTGCTCTTGGGGGGTGCTGGGCCCTCTCTCCCCACTCCAGCACCCTGTTTCCCCCAGCAGCCCGCCAGATGCCCTTTTAAGGACAGGCACAGAAGCCAAATCTTCCTTTGACTCTTGGCCCCCCGGGAACTGGTTTTCAGGGCGCTGCTGCCCCAGAAGCTGGAGGCTCCCTTTATTCACCAGGCTGAATAGCTCTGCCGAGACTTGTCTAACCTTTCCTCTTTTCAGCCACCTCGAGTTCCTCTTATGGAAGGAAGGTGAGATGTGAATATTTAAATTAATGGAATTGCCCTCCATGATGGGCAATCACAGTTAGTGGACACTGAGTGCTGCAAATTAACTCTGTGTTGTGTGAAAAAGTATTTAATTCTTTTCCTGACCTAAACTCTCTACCCATCAAATTCACTGGGCGCCCCAATTGCATCCATGCACGAGGAGTCCTTACCACAGGAGAGGGCACCTTGGGCATGCTGCACGGCCTGTGCCCTCTGCCCTTGCTCCAAGGAAGTTCCTTCCGCCTCAGGGAATGTAGTTTCTGTCTTCACAGATGGTGCCCACATCTGAAACAGCAGCGAGGGAGAGAGGGAAGAAGAAGAAGAAGAGGAAGAGGAAGAAGAGGAATTATACCCCGCCCTCCACTCCCCAAGGGAGTCTCAGAGCGGCTTACAATCTCCTTTCCTTTCCCCTCCCCACAACAGACACCCTGGGAGGTGGGTGGGGCTGAGAGAGCTCTTTTGAGGACTGCCCCTTGAGGGAACAGCTCCGAAAGAATTTAATTATTTGTTTAATTTGTATCCTGCCCTCCCTGCCAGGCAGGCTCAGGGTGGCTTACAGAGTATATATAAATATATTAAAACAGCAAGATAAATTAAAACAATAACTAAGTTAAAACCGCAACATATACAAACAAGTGCTTGCAAACATAGTACCAATTTGTGACTGACCCAAGGTCACACCAGCAGCCTCATATGGAGGAGTGGGGAATCAAACCCAGTCATCCCAGATTAGAGTCTGTGCTCCAGTTTGGTGTAGTGGAATTGGGGGGGGGGGGGGGGGGAGAACCCACTGAATGGATCTTGCCCCCACTCCCAGACTCTGCGCCTTTCCAGCACCAGACCTGGTGAGTTATCTGGAGGGATCAGAAATTCTCCCTCTGAGAGGAGGACATCTCTGTGGGTGTTTCCAACCCTACCTGTAGGGAGGCAGGAACCAGTTTCTTCACTTCCTGTCCTCTCGGTGGGACACGCCCAACAACTCACTCCTGTTCCTGCCTCAGAAGGGAGAGCAGCCCGGTTTAGGCGCACATGCCTATCTACTACTTACTATTTTTTCCCTTCCCACCGGAGCCTCCTTCTCCTTCCAAACAGCACTCCTTTCCCCATTCCTCTCCCTCCAGACTGCCGGATTCACTCCCACCACCTTTCCTCATTCTTTTTCTCCTCGCCAAAGCTCTGGCCAGAGCAGGTCAGATCAGGAGGGTGCCGCCAGTGGACTTTTCTCCACTACAGCCACCTCTTCCAACAAAGCGGTTGGAGGACGGCCCGGGACTGCCCGCCCCGCCCCCCAAGCTGGGACCAAAGGTGCGCAGAAGGAACAAGTGGCAATACTCTTTGCCCTGGGCTGGTGGTGCAGCTGCCATTTTGGAACGACCTGAAACCCGGAGGACTGGCGAAAGGGCAGAAGGAGGCTGCAGAGCGGCTCTGTCCATGTCCACGCCAGACTATGGAGACAAAAGACGAGCAGGACATTCCGAATGCTGAGGTCTCGGCGGCAGACACCCCCGGAACCACAGAGACCCAAGCAGGTCTACTCATGAGTAGTCTCGACAGGGGAGGAGAGGAGATTGGATTTATACCCTGCCTTTCACTACCCAAGGGAGTCTCAGAGCCGCTGACAAACTCCTTTCCCTTCCCCTCCCCACAACAGACAGGAGGTAGGTAGGGGCTGAGAGAGCTCTAACTGAGGACTGCTCTTTGTCAAGAACAGCTGTGACAGAACTATGGCTTGCCCAAGGTCATGCCAGCAGGTGCAAGTGGAGGAGTGGGGAATCAAACCCTGTTCTCCCAGATTAGAGTTCGCGCACTTCACCACGACACCAAACTGGCTCTCTTACGTTGTCCTCAGAAATTCTTATGTTGTCCTCAGAACCTATGCAATTCCTAAGACAAGCCATGAGGGAGGAAATTTCCCCAATTCTGCCAGGCTGGCTACATGGGGAGCAGATTTCAATTGACCTCTTCTCTAACCCTGGTGGACCACAGACAGGGGGAACTAGACAGGAACCCTGAAGAAGAAGAAGTACAGCCCCCCCCCCCCATTTGGATTTCTTCCCTGATGATGGAAGACAAGGAGGAAGGGGAGTTACTACCTGATCGGGAGGAGGAGTTAGAGTTTCTGAAACAATCTGTCCATTTCTTTAAACCTGATGACTACCAGTGCCTTCTTGCAAAAAACCCTTGGCTGCCTTAGAACTACAGCAAAGGCCCCGACTCCAATCGTAGCTCCATCACAGCAGAATAATTTCGTCTGCAGTGGTCAAGCAGTGTGCCCACCGCTGCACCGCTGGCTCTCACGTCTGCCCATGTCTGTTTCCCTCGACACCCCCTCCCAGCTCGTGCAGCCTTGCGGTGAGGAGACACACACTTGGAGCTTACCAGCTGCTGTCACTTATACGGTTTATATGTCTGGTACCCGGCATTACGTTTTACGGCACACATGGGCCGGCCCAGCAAAGTGACATTTATGTCAGATCCGGCTCATGAAACAAATGAGTTTGACTGCTCTGGTTTAAGGTTTATACTTAATACTGCTTCTGGGAGTTCCCAAACTGAGTTGATGGACATGTCCCACCGAGAGGACAGGAAGTAAAGTAACTGGTTCCTGCCTCCCTACAGACAGGGTGAGAAAACCCGTCAAGATGTCCTCCTTATCTCAGAAAAGAAGGACCCTTCACAGTAAGTACCAATGGCCCTTTCTCTTGCAGAAAAGGCTGCTGAAGGTGACCATTAAATCTCCCATTTAGATTATTAACACGTGGATAGGTTTCTGGGAGTCCACCTTTAAGATAAGGCCAGGTATCCTTGCTTGAATTGGACATACCTGCAGGGGATCCTCTCACCTGTTCTGCCTGCCTCTTCTCCTCTGCCTGACTCAGGAGGAAGCCTTCGGCCAGGGCCACCGCCTGGGAACTGGTCTCCGGCCCACATCCTCTGACCCAGCACTGCATTTCCTGGGGCAGGAGAGTCAGGAACTGCTCCAGGATCACCAGGTCCAGGATCTGCTTCTTGGAGTGCCTCTCCGGCTTCAGCCAGTGGCTGCAAAGTCCATGGAGCTGGCTGCAAACCTCTCGGGGCCCATCGGCCTCATGGTAGCGGAACTGCCGGAAGTGTCGGCAATGTACGTCTGAGATTGCAGTGAACTGAGAACGGATATTTGGCACTGGGCATTCCCAGAATTCAACACCACTCCCAGCTTGGGTAGGATGGGGGCTTTTCCTTCCTGTCTTGCCAGTGCCGCGTTCTTCTGGGTTCTGCTCTTCCATCTCTTTCCCCTTCTCTCGGGTCACCTCTGACTGTGTAAAGACGCCTTCAGTCACTTGGCTATGAAGAGAGGCTTCTCCCTGGGGGGGGGGGGGGGAGGAGAGACACAGACAATAACACAGAAAATAAAAGAGAATGGAGATACACCACTGAACATCACAAACCTTCATACACTTAGGAGGCACATGAGAATTGCCCTGGTGGATCTGAACAAGAGAGCTTCTTGTGGTTTGTAGACCAAGCCTAATATCATTTTTCTATATTACAAGCCAAGTTATTTGAGATATGCCTCCTGGGTTCTTTGGGAAAGTTAAGTGTCTCTGTTTGGCTCTTTAAGGATGTCAAAAAGCTTAGCCTCTCTTCACATTGGCTCAGTCTGTCCTAATTCTTAAGGTAGACCCCAAAAGGAGAAGAGGGACTGGTGATGCCTTGACAGGCCTGCAGTGTGAGGCAAGAGCTCTGTCTGAGCACCCAGCCGAGGGGAAGGGGCAGGATTGTCTCTGTGGGAAGAACAAGCAGCTGAGATCGGGAGAGAAAGGGAGACAGGCTGGGATTTGGCTCAAGAATGTGGAGGCACAGGAACTCTCCCTCTGGGCCTCTGACGTGGGGTAGGGGACCTGCTACTCTGGGGGAGTTCCTCTGGCTTCCACCCTTGCTCAGCTCCGCCAGGATGTCTGTCGTGAAAGCTAAGAGTACCAAGACACCAGAAACCTTCAGGGCTTTCTTCCAAGGGGAACCAACCCAAACAGACAGTACCCCTTGGGACTTCTTTCCCCTTGAAGAGTAGGGGGTAGGTAACAAATCTTCCATCCAGAGAAGAATCACAGTTTTCTCCTGGCCCCATATTTGAACTCACCCCGACGGAAGGGCCGTTTCCCAGAGTCCAGCCTCTTTGGGGAACAAACCTAAGCCTAGTCCTTGGACAACTCCGGAGTGCATCAGGAGATATGCCCACCCAAGTCCTGCTGGGATGAAGAGGAGCCGGAGGAGACAACAAATTCTACCAAGTGCACAAGGTTGCCAACTCTGGGTTGGGAAATTCCTGGAAATGTGGGGCTGGAGCCTGGGGAGGGCAGAGCATAATGGCATAGAGTCCATCCTCCAAAGCAGCCATTTTTTTGAACACAAACTCATCTCTGTAGTCCGGAGGTCAGTTGTAATTTGAGAAAATCTCCCTACATCAGGGAGATAGGGGGGACAGCCCAAATGCTTGCCATTTGGGCCATCCAATCAGCATGAATGAGTCATCCCATCTGACCCCAGCCGGGACTCCTTTCTGGGCCTCCTAACCACCAAAAGGCGAGCTTTTTAGTCTTGCTGGCATCTGACCTGAGCCCACACCTCCTGGGTCTGTGCCCTTGGGTATCTCCCTGTTGTGTTGCCCTGGGGGGGGGGGTCTGTGCCTCTCCCGCCTGGCAAAAGGATGCCCTTCCCCCCACCGAAACCTCAGTGCAGGAGGGAGAATCTGGCATTGTGTTACGGCTGCCTCCGCCAAGTGAGCTGTGGGGGGACGGGGCAGGGGCGATGTGGTTGGAACAGCCATGTTCTCTCCCTGTGCATCCACTTTGCAAAACGCAGCTGTGAGTGGGTACTTGACCCCACCATCTGTGGCACTCACTGTTTTGTTTACACCAGAGGTCCTGTCGGTCCTCATGGTGATGGATACCCATGTGTGCCATTTGTTCCCTGTGGTCCTGTGTCTGTGGGAGGCTGAGACCAGCGGGTGTGGCCACATCAGCATGCTCCGCCCCTCTCCGCCTGTCAGAGGGGAGTCGCCCTGTGCTGTGATGGGTGGGTATTGGATGGTGTTTCCATTATTTTTGGTGGCATTGCTGTCTGCATCTTCACAACCGATATTTTAAAGGTTTTGTTCTCCTTTGCCGGGTGGGCTTTGGACACCAGCTGGCAGCCCCGGCCCCACACTAGGAAGGCATCTGGGTCTCAGGACGGGGCTGTGGTTGATTCCAGTGCAGGCAGGAGCTCTCTTCCCCCAAAGCCCCCTTTTTACTCATCCAATTGGAAAAGGCCTGCTTCTTGCGGGTTTGGGGTTTTTTTTGTAGATTAAAGTGACCAGCAACAGAATGCCAAATTTATACATTAGACAAGAGCAAGAGTCCAGTAGCACCTTGAAGAATAACATAATTTGTGGCGGGGGATGAGATTTCATAAGTCACTGCTCACTTTTTCAGATTCCAAAATATCTGGAGAAGTGAGCGGTGACTCACGAAAGCTCCTACCCCATCACAAATTTTATTAGTCTTTAATTTGCTACTGAACTCGTATTCATTTCTCCTGCTACAGTCAGACTAACATAACTATCCATCTTGATCTAGATTTCATATCAAACAAAACCACAAATTCTGCTTCCGGGAATATTAGGCCATATATGACCAGCTCTGAGTCGCAGGTGACGAATTGACAGTAACTGACTGGTCAACAGAGGAGCGTCGCAACTATCTCTTCCTGCCAGAAGACTGCAGGATTTCACAGCCCCTTGAATGTTCTGCAGGATCGAAGGCAACAGGGCAGAGAGAAACTCATTCCAGCCTTGCAGCAAAGAAGGATCCCCCCCCCCCCCTACAAACTACCCCCAGAATCTCTCCAAGACAAACCTTCCCTTACCTGAGGAATATGCATAATGGCTGTTTCCATTTTATGCTAAAAAGGACACGATCCAGAATGTGACGCCGGTGCTGTCCCATGGCCTGTGAAGGAGGGAAACAGATGGAAGAACTTGGATCCTTTGTGCTAGCTTTGACCGGGACGTCTTCCCTTCTCCTCAACAAAAGACATAAAATTTCCAGAAATGTACTGGCCACATGAAACACCCACCCCCTTCTTTCCCCAGATTAATGAAAATTGGGGCAGGGAAGGGAATTGAAATATGTGCAATGCTCACTTTTCTTATCAAGCACAAATTTCTCTCACAGATTTAACAATATGAAATGCATCATTCATACCTTAGCATGTACATTTCTACTACCTGGCATATATATGAAATTTTAAATATCTTTATTTTCTATAAGTGTACCTAACATTGAAAAATAATTGCTAACTACTGTATCCTATGATACAACAGCGCAAATAAAATAAAACTTGAAAGGTAGAAAAACAAACTCTGCAGTAAACAAAATCAACTGTATTACTGAAAACAGAAAAAACTCTCACAGTTGCACTAGATGCAACCATCAGCCATGTCTGATATTAAACTTTATAAAACTGAAAACACTGAACTCTGCAATAATGTATTATTAAACTCATCAAATGTTAGTCATTTTTGGCAATAATTAATATACGATGAACAAAAATATCCTTGGAAATATAAAAAGAGCAAAAGTTTAGCTCTACCTTAAAAACGAACAAAATTTGTGGCAGGGGTAGAGAAGAAGAAGAAGAGATTGGATTTATACCCCACCCTTCACTTGGAGTCTCAGAGTGGCTTACAAATTCCTTTCCCTCCCCCTCCCCACAACAGACACCCTGTGAGGTAGGTGGGGCTGAGAGAGCTCTGAGACAACTGGCCTTGAGAGAACAGCTGGCACAGAGCTATGGCTTGCCCAAGGTCATCCAGCAGGTGCAAGTGGAGGAGTGGGGAATCAAACCCGGTTCTCCCAGGTAAGAGTCCGCGCACTTAACCACTACACCAAACTGGCTAGAGTTGTTGTAAGTCACTCGCTGCTCACTTCAGATACAGCTAGGATGTGAGTTCATCTGTCCTTATATCTTAGTGGAGTGATTTCTGATGCTGAATGACAATAGCAGGCAAATGACAATAGCAGGCATGATTGGATTAGATGTGATATGCAGAGGGGACAAAGCCGGAAAATGCTGCCACACTCAGTGTTGTAATTAGGCAACAATGTGGCAATAGTGTAACATAAAAGAATCACACAGCTACAATCATATAACTTGCAAAGAACTTTACAAAAAAAATTTTTGGAGTTCCTTGCTGCCACACACAGTGCTGTAATAAGCAACAATGCAGCAATAGTGTAACACAAAAAAATCACACAGTTATAATCATTGGTGTAACATCCACAGAAGTTTTCCAAGCAGTCTTCAGAGGTTTCCAAGTTTCCAACAAAGGATCTAAATACGAACTGCATTTTGATGTTCTTTTTCAGGGAAACTAATCCAGCTACTGTTTAGTACAGAACCTCGTCCACTTAGTCCACAGACTTCACAAGAATATACTCATTGCCGGGCCACCTTAAACTAATTCTAAGACGGGAACTTCTCCTCACTACAATACACATCAGGTATTAGTCCACAGACTTCACAAGAATATTCCTAGATGGAAATACACAGTAAATATCAACCCCAAATTTTGCCATGAATCTAGGCCAAAACTGGAAACATCATTGAAAACCCACCATAGTCAAACCTACTTACGCATTGCTGGCCCACCTTAAACTAATTCTAAGACGGGAGCTTCTCCTCACTACAATACACATCAGGTATGCCTCAGTGTTTTACATCTCAATAAAAGGTTATATACTACACAGCTGAGCCCCAATCCACATATCTTCCAATCCCCTTAAAGATACACTACTCTAAGAAGCTAGAGTATTCTAAATCCTGGTTGAGATCAAATGGATGCTGAGACAGGGTGCGAAAGATCCAATAACTTTCACGTTGGAGCAGCCATTTCTGAATATTGACCCTATTATATCTGTGAGCACTAAATGATTCCAACACTAAGAGATTTAAAGTCGTGAGGTGTATAATTTCTGGCGATAAAATGCTGCATCAAAGGTGAATCTACATATTTATGTTTTATGCGGGAGCGGCGTTCCACTATTCTTGTCCTAACCGTCAGCTTAGACATACCGATATAGTTCAAAGAACATACACACCTGACCAAATATATTACTTGTTTTGTAGAGCAGGTATAAACACCTTTCAGTTTATGACAAAAAATTGATCTGCTTCATTGAGTTAGCCAAGGGTGTGTATTCTAATGCACAATGTATTCTCTTGCTGCTCTCCGTTGCCTAATTACAACACTGAGTGTGGCAGGATTTTCCGGCTTTGTTCATGCTTTGGCATCTTGTTGCACAGCTCTTTTTGTATGTTTATTGTTATTACTGTGCAATCCACTTGTTATATGCAGAGGGGAAACAGGCATGGAGAAATTGGCATTCATCAGGAGACAAGAAACCTAGGTCTTGATTCAGTCCTGGAGGGTGCATTGTCTTGAGCTTTAACAGTTGCAATTCAGCAGTCTCTCTTTCCAGTCTCCCTTTCAAATTCCTTTGTAAGAGAACTGAAAAAGGAGGCATCTGTCTACATAAGTATTCATAAGATTAATCACTAGCTAATACTGTAGATTGTCTTACATAAAATGTTCACTGGAAAAATAGGGAAAGTCTCTATATTTACACTCTGTATTGTGAGTGTGATAAACCTTCTCCTAAGAAGCATTTTCTAAAAAAGATAATATTTTAGCCAGCTGTGAGGTGGGGATAAAAATCTAATTAATTAATTTATTAATTAATTATTTCACAGGCGTGCTTTTCAAGACTTCCCAATTTTTTTCATCTGAAAAGTTTTTTTTTAAGTGCTGAGAAATGAACAAACCCCAACCTTTTCTCCGATAATTCCTTTTTTCTTTTTTCTGCCCTGAATCTCCCACCCTTCAGTTTCAGATGATGGTCCTGGGTTCCAGCATTATGGAAGAGGGAGAAAAGTTTCTCGCTGCCCATTCTCTCCATGCCAGATTTCTATATATCTATAGCCAAGCCAGCCAAATCTGTGGATACTTAAATCCGGTGACTGGAGTTATGGATGGGCAAGACAGATCTTTCCAGAAACCTGAAAAGGGCCCCAGGTGTGGAAAAACCATGCCATCTAAAAATACCCCAAAACACACTGGTAGGATAAAAGGAGCACCTGTAGCTTTAAGCAATGGATCCCCGCAGTGGCTGTTGCTAGGCAACCAGTGTTCCAGGCTGGGTTTCCCTGAGTAAAAAAGCCAGGGGAGAGGGCAGGATCCTTTCCAGGCCTATTTTTGGCCTTTGAGGGAGGACTCATTGGAGCCAGGCCTGACGAGGGTTGCCAGGTCCAGGCTGGGAAATTCCTGGAGATTTTCTGGTGGAGTCTGAGGAGGGCAGGGTTTGAGGAGCGGACAGACCTCAGCGAAATTGAACGCCATAGAGTTCCCTCTCCAAAGCAGTCATTTTCTCCAGAGGGACAGATGTCTGGAGCGCAGTTGAAATTCTGGGAGATCTCCAGTTCATACCTGGAGGCTGGCAACACCAGACCTGGAAGCTCCCTCTGGGGGACTTGATACAATTTGACTTCCATGACTGGACTAGGCCCGGCTGCTTGCCACGCTTCACTTTATATTTATTTTTATTTATTTATCAGAGTTATATCCCGCCCTCCCAGCCAAAGCCGACTCAGGGCGGCTTCCATAAAATAATAAAACACACACAAGCAGTTTAAATAATCCTAAAATCATATAAAACATTGCAACACTAAAAAGTGCTAGACATTAAAGAATACTAATAGATAGCTACTTAATGAAAGCCAGTGTGGTGTAGCCGTTAAGAGCTTCAAAGTAGGGCCTGGGAGACCCAAGTTCAAATCCCGATCTGCTGTGGAAGCTCACTGGGTGATTTTGAACCAGTTGGATCGTTTTACCTAAACCTACATCACAAGGTTGTTGTGTGAGATGTCCCGCCAGGCCCACGGTTGAGGACAGCAAGGCTCCTCACTCAGGGTGCGATCACACGGGCATTTAAACCCGGGTTCTCCCGCGCTGCTCTTTCAAGCGCGATAGGTACTTGTTTTTCCGGGTGGTTGGAAAAGCGAGTGCGGCGGCGGCGGTGGGGGGGGGGGGGCGGCTTCGAGACGGGAGACAGATGCGGCCCGTCTAGTCAGCCCCTTTAATTGCGATGGGGAACAGCCGCGAGGCCCGCAATAAACGTCCGTGTGATCGCACCCTCAGCCTGGCCTCCCTTCCTTCCACTCTCCCTTGGGGGAAGGATAAATCTGGTCTTGGACGCCATCTGAATAGGTATTGTGTGTGTCCTACTGCTTTTCACTTGTTCATTCTCTTTATGATTGTTTCTCAAACCTACACCACCCTGAGCCCCAAGGATGGGGAAGAGCGGTTTAGCAACTGAATTTCCAGATAAATACAGCTGAAGACAGGAGGCAGATAAATGGTAGGTTGCTGAATGGCTGTGAAGGAGAAAATGAGGCAGGGGAAGGGGAGAGGCTATGGGGGCTGCCCCTGGGAGAGAAAGGAGGAAATCCTGTGGGGGGGGGGGAGGCAAGGGAAAGCGAGGCGGCGGGGCCATCCTGCAGGGATGGAGAGGGGCAGTCTGGCACTTCAAAAAGAGACCCAAACAACACCCCCTGGACTCCTGCTCTTTTCTCCCGGAAGCTCCTTCCCTGCCACGAGTTTCGTTGGGTCTTCCAGGGGCTCCTGGACTCGGGCTCTTTCCGGCTGCTGCAGACAGACTGACCCGGCTCGCCCCTTCGGGGCAGGCAGGAAAAGCCCACATTGACGGCAGCCCTCGTGGAGAAACACCTTGGGGAAGGGGGGCGGGGGAGGTGTTGTCCTTCTGACTGCGAGGCGAAGGGGCGAGGTCTCCGGGAAAACTTTCCTGGGGAGAGCCGAAGGCCCCCTCCCCTTCGAGGGAGACAGACAGACAGACAGAGAGGGAGCCTCCTGGACACCCCCCCCCCTTCCTTGGGAAGGAACCCCCTTTCCGTGCATTGCATCCCCCACCGGCCCAGGGAAGGCGCTGCTGCTGGCTGGGACCCTCCCTCCCTCCGGGGTGCTGGACGGGCCGGCTGCAGGGGCCGCCCGAAGGAGGGGGAGGAGCTCCCCCCGCCCTCCCCCCGTGCAGTTTTACCTCCGAGCGTTTGCAGCGAGAGTCCAAGTCGGGCTTCTGCAAACAGGGGAACCTGCGGGTGGGGGGTGGGGGGGCGGCTAGGAAAGCGCAGGGCCCGTGCACGCGCCCCTCCCCGTTCGGCTTCTTGCAGAGGAAGGCTCGAGGGGGCGGAAGAGGCCGCGCATCCCGAGAGAAGGGGGGGGCGGCAGCGGCGGCGCGTCACTTCCTCCCAGAGCCCCACCCCCCCTCCCACCGCCCCACCGCCCCACCCACAGTGGGGAAGGCGGTTCAACACACCCCCCCGCCGGGGGGGGGGGGGAGGCGTCAGTCGCCGACCTCAGGACCGAGCAAACTGCAAATACTTATGGGGGGGGGGGGGCTGAATGCTGCAAATGCTGGGGGGAAAGGGGGGGGGGCAATGTGCCGGGGGGCAAAACAAGAAAAATCAGAAGACCCCGGGGGGGGGGCGACTTTGCCTGGTTTTCAGTCGAGTGGGATGGCAGCAATGCTCCCTCTAAGCTGTGGCCTCTTGTGAGCAGGAATTCTGCCTTGCGAGCTCCCGGCATCAAAGGTGTGAGCGAGCGATTGGGGCTGCTGCACAAATTAGTTTGCTCTGGAGCCCTCCTTCCTGAGCTGAGACAAAAATCAGCGAGCCAGAGGCTAAAAAGACTGAGCTACCTCACACTAACTCAGCTTAGAGGGAACACTGGTGTTTTGCAGCGCGGTGGTGCTTGTTCCCTGCCCCTTCCGGCTCCCCCCCCCACTCCTCTCCCCCAGCCTCCGCCCCCTCCTCCTCTTGGGGGGGGGGCTGCAGAGAGGCGGAGCAACAAGCCCTGGGGGAGGGGGAGGGGTCCCACTTTCAGCCTTATTTTCCGGCCCTTCCGGCCCTGGAATATTGTCTAAACCTCCCGGACAGGGCTCATTTGGTGTGGTGGTTAAGGACTCTTACCTGGGAGAACTGGGTTTGAGTCCCCGCTCCTCCTCCACATGCAGCCAGCTGGGTGACTTCGGGTCAGTCACAAGTTCTCTCAGCTGTTCTCTCAAGAGCAGTCCTGGAAAGAGCTCTCTCAGTGCTGCGGGGAGGGGAAGGGAAAGGAGTTTGTAAGCCGCTCTGAGGGAAGGGAGGGGTAAAAATCCAATCTCTTCTTCTTCTCTTTCTGCCGGCCCTCGAGGTCCGGTTTTTGTCCCCAGGGGGCCACGTAGAAAGTGATTAATCTGACCCTCGTCTATGGAAAAAGGGGGGTCACCTAACTACGCCTAACCCCCCTCCCTCCCATGGAGTTTAAGGGTCCTTATGCCAGGTGGGTGGATAAAGGGCCTGGGACCCAGCACCAGCCTCCTTTCCCTGAGCTGGCTGGACAGCCCTGGATCCGCTGTGAGTGCAGCTGTGTGCGGCAGAGTTACTCCCGAGCAGCCCCACGGAGATGCGTTATAGGGTGTAGCAGACGGCAGCTGGGCTGGAGCTCAGGTAGAGAGGACAAGAGGACACCTCCCGATGGCCCTGGGTTTTGGCCATGGTGCAACACGGACTGGAGGGGCCACTGGCCTGTGTTAGCCACATTTTAAATGGCAATAGGCTTAATTATGGGACCAATGACTTGTGTATACCAGAGCCTAATTAACCAGATCCCCAGAAATACAAGGAGATTAGATCTTGGAATTGGGAGTAGAGCAGTGAAGTGGATAAATTTGCAGATGACACGAAGTTGTTCAGGGTGGTGAGAACCAGGGAGGATTGTGAGGCACTCCAAAGGGATCTGTCGAGGACAGGCGAGTGGGCATCAACGTGGCAAATGGGGTTCAATGCGGCCAAGTGCAAAGTGATGCACGTTGGGGCCAAAAATCCTAACTATAAATACACGTTGATGGGGTCCGAACTGGCGGAGACTGACCAAGAGAGAGATCTTGGAGTCGTAGTAGATAACTCAATGAAAATGTTGAGACAGTGTGTGACTGCAATGAAACTTCACTGACAGGATAAAACTCTTCCCTTTGGTCCTCCCTGAGGCCCCTCTCTGATTTTGCAGTTTCCCCACCTGTCAGGTGCCACCCCCCTCCCTTCCTGTCCTCCCCCCATCCTTTTTAGAGCTGCCAGCTTCACTAATGTTCACTCTGGTCCCTCAGGCTGGAACCTGAGGGAACAGAAAGGCGTTAGGGTTAGAGCTAAAGGGAGGTGTGGAGGGAGATCTTGTCTGGGAAAGGGACGCTACACTTTTCTTGGAAAACGCTGTGTGTGGTAAAGAGCTTTGTTTACACAAATAAGCCTCAATACAGTTGTATGTTTTAAATAACAAAGTGAACTTCGACTTCGAGCTGCACGAGTTGTGCCCCCATCACCACACGGAGCTCACCACCCGTTTATTATAGTGGGTCAGGTGCCTAAACGACACTCTTTGCCCATTTCCACGGGGGCAGTAAAAAACAGGAAGGGGGGGTTAGAGAAGCCCTATTGCACTGTTTATGAACGGTAGGAGATCATGAGTCAGAAAGGGCCAAAGCCACTTTAAAATCTCTCCCCTCCATTTTAGCTCAGGTGTCTAGCCCAGGGAGTCTCAGCACATGAAACCAACCGCAACACTTTATTGAGGAGGAAGGATTGGCCCTAGAGCCCGGTTTCCATTCCAAGCCTTCTACCAGAGTAAATCTGTGCAGAGTATGTCTCTCATTTCAGCCCATCTTCCACACTTCTTTGGTTAGGAGCTAGAGACCTTAAAACCGCTCTGAAACTCTGAGTCAAGGGTGGGGTACGAATCCAATCTCCTCTTCCCCCTCCTCTTCTTCTTCTTGTAGGGCCAAACAAAAGGCTTTTTGGGGGGATTCATGTGCCATGTAGAAAGGTGCTTGCATGAAGGAGGATAATAACCTCCCCACGCTGTGGTATTCTGTTTTTCATTGCATTGCGTTGCATTTAAAATACCCACAGTGCATGCATGAAGCTTCCCTTATTGTAAGGAGGAGTGAAAAAGCAGCTACTGCAAACAGAAATTTGCAGTGCAGCCTTGAACATGTTTACATGGAAATAAGTCCCATTACATAATGAGGCTTGATCTCAGGTAAGTGTGCATGGAATTGCAACCATTAGCAAATAATGACAAGCGCTGCATTGCAAAGATGAAGTCTGCATTTTTAAAACAGAGGATGGAATAGAAAAAGGAAAGTTTAATTAACTCATCTAAAACCCAAGTGACTTAGTCTCTGGATTTTTATTTCCTCTCTCTCGCTCTCTTTTTGCCATCAAGTCACAGCTGACTTATGGCAACACCGTAGGGTTTTCAAGGCAAGAGACATTCAGAGACTATTTCAATTGAACATGCTGAAGCATCAGCGCTTGACCTGAAGGAATGGGTGACAACATTTGCTAAAGAAAAGGCACGCAAAATGAGATTCTGATGTGCCTGAAATGCAAACATTAAAGAGACTTAAATTTCAACCAACGAACAGGATTTTTCAAAATGCTTGGTGATTTGTGTTTTTCTGTTTCAGAGAGAAAACCAGAGATTGTATTACTTGTTCTCACAATAAAAAAGAAAGAAATTTAGCAATTTCAAATTGTGTGTTTTTCATTCTTCCTAAAATGCATTTATGTTTGAAAATTGGTGGGTGCATGGGGGGGGGGGGTTACCAGAAGGTGCCCAGATTTCCACCAAAGCCCCTTTATTGACCCATTCAATTGGGGGGGGAAACCATTTTCTGTTCGTTTGGAGATTAAAATGACCGACCACAGAACATCTGTTTTGTCCTTTCTTGTACTGAAAGACGCTGATTATCACTCCCCCGCCCCCACCCCGAAGCTCTGATTCCCTAGTGGAGCAAAAACTGGTGCCTAACAGAGGTGTCAACCTCCAGGTGAGGCCTGGAGTTCTGTTCTCCCAGGATTACAACCAGAAATCAGGCCCCCCTGGAGAAAAGGGCTGCGTTGGGAGGGGAGGACTCTATGGCCTTCTCCCCCCTGAGGTTCCCCCCCCCCTCCACAAACCAGGCCTTTCCCACAATCCACCCCCCAAAATCTGCAGGAATTTGCCATCCGGAAGTTTACCCCCGCCTTACTTGCAAGGAGACCTTCCCCGGGGGATCCGGCTGCAGGGCTCGTCCCTCCTGCTGTTGCACGGCTGCCGGCCCTCCCAGTCCTTTCTCTCGCTCGCTCGCCCCCCCCCCTTGCAAATGCAAACCCCGCCCCCTCCCGGGAAAGGAGCCTCTCCTCTTTGACGCCCCCCCCCCTTGCTCGGCCTCTCTAGCAACCGGCTCTGTGGGCTTGACCCTTTCAGTGCTGCAGACAAATGCTGAACGCGTCGTCCTGCCCTCGCCACGGGGAGCTTCAGCCACGCTGCCCTCAGCGATGCCCTATGCTGCTCAATGGGGTTCCTCTGGAGTAGGTCTGCATAGGGCTCCAGACTAACCCATCCTGTTCAGCCGTCTCAGAAAAAAGGTGTCTGAAGCTGGCGCCCAGCTCCTTATTCATCCCCCTCGTATAAGAACCGTAAAACTCAGTTGGCGTAGGGGGTTAGACCTTGTTATTAGTTGATACTAGTCTTTAAATAAACGAGTGTAGTTTACTACCTTTCTGCTGCCCCCTATCGATAAACCAACGCGGGACCTCAAGTGCCACCAGAAAGCACCCAGCTGGGAGTTTTAAGAGCGAGACTGCTGGATTGCAACTGATAATGAAGCTCAAGCCCATGCACCCACCTGGACTGAATCGAGAGCTAGGTTTCCTGTCTCATTACCAAGGCTTATTTCGCCACACCTACTACCTCTCTGAATATCTCACTTTATCCAATCATACCTGTTCATGTCGTTTGCCTACTAGTGTCATTTGGCATCAGAAATGACTCCACTCTCTAATACATAGGTCTGATGGACTCACATTCTAGCTGTATCTGAAGAACTGACTCCTGAAAGCTCATGCCCTGTGACAAATTTTGTTAGTCTTTAAGTTGCTACTGGACTCCTAGTCTTTTCTAAGGATACTTCTGGGAGGGAAGGGACAGAGCCCAAATTCCAAAAAAAGGAGACTGGATTTGGATTACACTCCCCCCTCCAGTGCTTGCTCTGTCCCGGGGGGGGGGGGGGGACTCTCCTCTTGCAGCCCCAGAAGGAGAAGGAGAAGGAGGGAGATCCCCACCCTGCCTGGGAAGGGGGAAAGCGGCTGGCAGAAAAGAGGAGGTGGGGAGGGGAGGAAGAGAGATCCTCCGTTTTCGAGGCTGGACTCCCGATGGGTCTCTAAGAGGCGCTGTCAGACTCGAACCTGGTTCCTTCCACAAAAGACGGGTTTTCGGAGCATCCACACACGACCTCCTCCTCACGAAATTTTATACTGGAATAAATTGGGTTTCTCTCTAAAACCCATCTTGGCAGGCTGGCTGGGGAAACAAAGGGGGCGGGGGGGGGGAGGCATCTCCAAAAGCCCCCCTTCCCTTCCTCAGCTGGCCTTCCAAGGCAGGCTGTGGGGGACGGGGAAGGGAAGAGAGAAGGGGTTTTTAAACCCCTTCTCTCTGGAGTCGATCTTTTCATGGTATTCTACGGCCCCTGGAGTGGAAAAAAAAGACACTTGGGAGCGAGAACAACAACAAAGCATGGGTTCTGCAACCCTCCTCTTTGGAAACAAAGCAATGCTATTTTCCTCTCCTTTGCTCCCAGCAATGAGGCTTCTGAGCTCTGGAAGGTTGTAAAAACAAGCCTGTGTCTGGATCTCTAGTTGCAAAAAGCTTGAAAAAGAAAAAAAAAACCCACCCGCTCCCTCCCCCCTCCTCTGCTCCGGGCTTTTGAAGGGAGGGTTCTTCTCTTTTCCCCCCATTAGAGGCAGGGTTTGGAAACAGAGCAAAACAAACCTCCCTCCTTCCCAGCTCCAGAAGAAAGTTAGAGTCCAGGAGCACCTTTAAGACCAACAGTTTTACTCAAGGGTGTGAGCTTTTGTGTGCAGGCACGCTTCGTCAGACAGTGAAACGGAATTACAGATCATATCCAGAGGAAGCATTTTTAAAGACGTGCAAAGAGCTATGACAGTTCATGCCTTCCACTGATGGACTACTGGGTCTAATGGGGTCTTCAGAGGCCTGTGTGGGTGTACAATGACCGACCATCTGGTTTGAGCTGCTTTGGGCAAGTTGGAGCAAATGATAAATATTGTTACTGAATTTATATACAGACAATGAGTGCTATTATTTGCTTTGCAATCTCTTAAGTGAAATTTATCAGTTTATTAGATAAACATATGGAGCAGAGGTCCATCAGTGGCTACTAGCCACAAAGTATAGATATGAACCCTTGGTCTGGGGTAAATGATGCTCTGTATTCTTGGTGCTTGATGGTGGGGGGGGCAACAGTGGGAGGGCTTCTTCTAGGGTCCTTGCCCCACTGCTGGACCTCCTGAGGGAACCTGGTGTTTTTGGCCACTGTGTGACGCAGAGGGTTGGCCTGGATGGGCCATTGGCCTGATCCAACACTGGCTTCTCTTATGTTCTTATGTTGTGCTTAGCATTTGCTCATGGTGCCCTTTTAAATCCTTTTACTGCTGCAGAAAGATCTTTCTTGGTCAAGGGGCCAATTTCATGGCATGGCCTTCTGGAGGAGGTTCAGCAGATACCCTTCTTAGCTATTCTTAGCATGATGTGCAAGGCCATTTTCTTTCCATGGGCTTTTTGGCCATTCTTTGTGCCTGATGTTGAGGGCTGCATTGTAAAGAAAATGAACTTATAATTGGCTGGCTATACCTGTCTTGATGTTGGTTATATTTTTTATTATTCTTCTTTTTTCCATATTGTTAATTACTTTGCCTCTCTGGAGGAGAAAGGGATATAAATAACTTTAATAGATTTGATAGGTGCTTCATAAAAACAGGGTATTAATATCCAGATAAATAGGAAATATAAATACCAAGTGCTGTTATTCCATTACAGAAAGATGGCCAACTTAAGTGCAGATATCCTTAATCAGATGTGTAACAGATAAATAGCTTGTTGAGTTCCAAAGAGATGCCAGGACTACTTGCTATTGAATGAAAGGTTCTTGGATTTAAAATATTTCTATAAGTAGGTGTTCTGTCATACTCATATGTTGAAAGCAAAGTTGGGTCCTTCTTATGATGTCACTGGGCCTCGGTTGTTTTAAGGACCTAGCCTAGCAATGCCTCTGGCCCAGCCCCCGCCCCCCCGGCCCCCCGGAATTGGAAAGTCTATGCCCTTGAGCATCCCTGACAAGTGTTTGTCCAGCCGCCGCTTAAAGACGGTCAGTGAGAGGGACTTCACCACCTCCCTAGGCAGCTGATTCCACTGTTGCAGGACTCTTACTGTAAAAAACGTTTTACCCAAGTTCCAGCTGGTACCTTCCCGCCCTTAATTTAAACGCATCATTGCGTGTCCTCTCCTCTGCTGCCAACAGGAACAGCTCCCTGCCCTCCTCTAAGTGACACAGCCCTTCAGATACTTCAAGAGAGCAACCATGTTCCCCCTCAGCCTCCTGTTCTCCAGACTAAACATTCCCAGATCCCTCAGCCTTTCTTCATAGGGTTTGGTCTCCAGGCCCTCGATCCTCCTCCTCGCTCTCTTCTGCACCCACTCCACATCCTTTTTGAAGTGAGACCTCCAATGCAGTGTACAGCGGGACTATGATATCTTGCAATTTGGATGCTGTGCCTCTGTTGATACACCCCAAGATTCCATTAGCCTTTTTTATCGCTGTACCACACTGGCTGCTCATATTTAACTTATGGTCCACCAGTACCCCAAGGTCTTGTTTACACACACTGCTACCCAGAAGCATATCCCCCATCCAATATGCATGTCCCTCATTTTTGTTATCCAGATGTAGGACTTGGGCTTTATCGAATGTTAAATTGCATCTTGTTCATATCCACCCACTTTCCTAATGTGCTCAGATCTCATTGAATATTATCTCTATCTTCTGGTGAGTTCACTGCTCCTCCCAATTTAATGTCATCTGGAAATCTAATGAGTAGCCCCTCCACACCCTTGTCCAGATCATTTACAAAAATACTGAAAAGTACCAGGCCCAGAACTGAGCCCTGTGGCACCCCACTGGACACCTCCTCCATTCAGATGAAATGCCACTGACAAAACTACTCTCTGAGTGCGGTTCTCCAACCAGCTCCCTAAGTACCTCAATTCTGAATATTTAAAAACTCTCAATCTGATACCCTAAGGAGTAAAAGAAGGGCAGGAAAAGTTCCGGGACTGTTGCAACCCCTGGAAACCCCCGACAAACCTTGAGCAGTGATCTCTATGGATGTTATCACCGACCTACCACTCGGCCAGGGGAAAACCGCAATATGGGTGGTTGTGGACTTATTTTCTAAACAAGCTAATTTTGTTCCATGTAAACAGGTGCCTACTGCAAAGCAACTGGCACATATGTTCAAGCAGCATGTTATCTGGCTCCATGCTGTACCCCGCAAGATAATTTCCGACAAGAGGACTCAGTACATTGCCAAGTTCTGGCGAGAGCTAATGAAAATATTGGGGGTTGAACAATGACTCACAGACAAATGGAAAGAACAAATCAGATACTGGAACAGTTCCTCAGGTGTTTTATTGATCACCAACAGGATGACTGGGTGGACTTGCTCTCTTTGCAGAGTATAGCTACAGTAATTCAATACACAGCTCTATAGCTATGTCTCCCTTCAAGGCAATTCATGGATATGAAGGGAACCCATTGCCTACTCTGCCTACACCCGATGGTGGAGCAGGGGATGCCCACACCTGTTGATCCACAATAACTCAAGGGTGGGCTACCTTGCAAAAAAACTCTGGAAAAAGCCAGAGGACTAGAAACATTATGCTGACAAAACTAGAGGCCCAGAGTGGGGCTTGAAACCTGGAGATTCGGTGTATATTTCCACCAAGCATTTAAAGGGTATGCAGCCAGGGGAAAAGTTGGGGTGGAGGTATATTGGTCCCTTCAAAGTAGTAAGGGTGATCAACAAAGTGACTGTGGAGGTAGAATGGCCTAAAATCCTGTCACATACATCCTCGTGTTTCATTTTAGTTCATTGAAGAGAGATCCTGGACCCTCGAAATGAAAACCTCGTTCTCCAGCTCCTCCGTCTTTGATGATCAATGGGGAGGCCCACCATGAAGTAGAAAAAATTCTCAATTCTAAAATAAAGAGCGGGCGTATCTTTTATCTAAACAAATGGAGGGACTTTGACCCCTCCCATAATGAATAGGTTCAATCTCAACATGTAAAAGCTGCAAAATTAATTTGCTCTTTCCATTAAAATAACCCTCTCAAACCAGGAGGGTGTGGTGGGGCTTGAGGGGGGGCAGAATGTCAAACCTTGTTATGCTTGCTTTGGTTGCCATAATGGTTGGAGGGAGGGCATACCGTGTGTGTGAGTGGTTGTTTGTGCTAAACAGCACCAGCAGAGTTTATAGACTCCACAAACGAGAGACACAAACTATGTGCAGTGTATGTACATTTATTTACAGAATATTGTTTTCACCGTCAAAGTGCTACGCCAGTCACCAGTACAGAGGAGAAGAAAAAGTATAGCACAACATAAATACATATATACATTTTACAGACACTCAGTAACCAATCAGGTTAGTGCTGAGTCACTCTCAAGTCATTGCACAGTGTACTCGACTGAACTTGCTCCATCCAGTTCTACCTGGACATGTCATATGACTTGCACCTAATATGGCTTCAGTGATCTAACTGACAGCTCACTGACAGCTTCACTGTTTCAGTGTCTCTAATATCAACACTCCTCCTAGACACTAAACAGTGACACCCAACACTTCCTTGCATTTCAAAAACTTTTCAATGGGTAAACATTTTGTAAAACAGTCAGCGACATTTTCCTCAGAGCTGCAGTGTTCTATTTTTACTAATTTCCTTTCCACTGCGTCCTTAACATTCTGATACCTTATCAGTATGTGTTTGCTCCTGAGTTTTACCATTTGTTCATTTGCTGCTATGTTGTCCCAAAAATAGATATTGGAAGTGTACAGTGTAAATGTAAATCTTTAGTAAGTTGGTTTATCCACTCTAGTTGCGAAACACAATCACTGAGCGCTGAAAACTCAGCCTCACATGTACTACTGGATACTAGATGCTGCTTCACTGATTTCCACATGATTAAACCACCATGTAAATAAATAGCGAGACCAGTAGTAGACCTTCCGTCTTCCCTGTCTCCCCAGCTGGCATCCCCATAAGCCTCCAACTGTGTGTTGTTTTGACTACCCAACACTAGCTTTTGTGATGCTGTAACCTTCAAAAACCTTAAAACTCGTTTTGTAGCTTTCCAATCTTTTTCCTTTGGACTTGCACACTTCTGACTTAGCAAATGTACAGGATAACATATATCTGGTCTTGACCAACAAGATATATATATATAATAAGGATCCTACTAAGGACTGGTATCTGGCCTTCTGAGTAAACAATCCATCATCAGGATCTTTCAGATAACTCATTGTTACTGGTAAACACCTCATTTTCCTTTAAAGAATTGCACTCGTTTCATAGCTTCTAGCCAATGCTCTTTTTCGTCTTTTTTCCAATTGCAAAACATCATTGTAACAAGTAGGCACTTTTACAAAAACATGGTTGACATCAGTGTTATTTTCAAAACCATAGCGAACAGGCAGCACCCCCTTTGTGGTTCTCTCAGACCTCCTAGGTACCTCTTGCATACTCTGTTCACTTTCTGCAACACTTTGTGAACTGCTGGGCACTACCTCCTCCTTTTTAATCACAGCTTTAGGAGTTTCTGTTAACGGTAACTCCACTGTAGGTAAATTAGCCCCTTGTATTTGTTTCCAATTGGCATCCTCATTGAAGCCTGCTGACCTGCTGAAACTAACAGCTAAATTCTTATCTGTGAACCGATAAGCTTTCATATTTGGCTGGTATCCCAGAAATAACAACTTCTTTGACCTGTTTCCTCCCTTCCTCCGCTGCTTTAGAGGAATGTTGACCCATGCCTGTGAACCAAAAATTCTCAAATAGCTTAAACTGGGATTTCTGTTGTAAATCACCCTATATGGAATATCATCTACTGCTTTAGTCCATACTCTGTTCAGGACATAGCATGCTGTAGAGAGAGCTTCAGCCCAATAGGGGATAGGAAGATTTGCATCAGCTAACATAGCATGCATAACATTCTGCAACATACCTGCATGGCACTCCGCAACCCCATTCTCCTGCGGAGTAGCAACGTTAGAAATTCTATGAGTCACTCCCCGGGACTGTAGCCAGTTCTCAAACTCATTTGAAACAAATTTGCCTCCCATATCGGTTTGCAGTGCACATAAGTCAAAACCCAACTGCTTTTGCAACTTTTTCAGCCAATATTTAAATGTTTGAAACACTTGAGACTTGTGTCAAAGAGTATATGCCCGCATAAATCTTGAGTGGTAGTCCACTAGAACCAAACAAAACCGATTTTTGGAATGACTTTTAGGATATGGCCCAATTACATCTGTATGCACCAGAGCTAATGGCCTTTCTGACACACGGTCACTTTTCTTAGCCACTGGAAAACCATGCGACTTTACTTTTTTGCACACTTGGCAATCTAAATATTCACTACAATCATTTACTGTTTCTTTGCCTAGTAGTGCTAGGGTTTTATTTATGGCATTATACCCCATGTGCCCCAGCCTCCTGTGTAACAAGTGAACACACCGGCTATGTGGTTGTTTGTTTAAGACAGATCTTGCCTCACCTGAACTACTGTTCAAAACATAAACATTGTTTAACAACTCACCCTTTGTCAGAACTTTACCATCCTTGGCGATTTCACAAACATTATCCACAAAAACTACAGAAAAACCCGCTTTAGTCAACGCTGACACACTTAGCAAATTGTTCTCTAGCTCAGGAATGCACAGCACATTTTCAAAAGACTAGTGCAGAGCAGGAAACGTGACACAGCCTTCACAAATCACTGCAGAGTTACTCCCGTCTGCCAAAGTGACGTACTCCAGACTGGAAGAACATTGGTTACTCAGCAAACCGTTGTCCCAGCAAAAGTTCTGCGACGCACCAGAGTCCAAAATCCACACATCCATCTCGGGGGCAGATGCAGCAACCACCAGCTTCGCATTCGGGCTTGTAGTTGGTCTCAGGAACGCTGCTTCTTTATGTTTCTTTACCTCTGGGCAGGAAGACTTCAGATGTTTTGTCGAGTTGCAAACGAAACATCTCCTTTGCACTTTCAAGACGAGCGGCCGCTTTTCTTCACGTTGTTGGCAGTCAGCCTGCGTCTGATTAGGCTCCCGGAAGCTAGCCTCTCCGCTCTGTCTCTCTCTGGAATGGACCCAAGACTGCGAAGAAGTGTTCTTCAGAGCCAGAAACTTCTGTTCCTCCTCAATTAAACGACCGGTAACATAAGCCATGGAAAGTTTATCAGCGTCCATAGATTCCAAAGCTGTCACAAACACACCAAACTGTTCTGTAATAGAGCTGAGGATTTTATAAACACGATCCTCCTCCGGCAGTTTTTCCTCTCTGTTCAAGCTGTTGAAAGCATTCATTCAGCATGTTTAAATGCTTTTGAACAGAATCACCCGGCCTCATCACAGTTCTGTATAGCTTCCGGGTGAGGGCAATTAAAGAGCCTGCTGTTTGTCTCACATAAACAGTTTTCAAACTATCCCATGCAAGTTTGGCACTAGCCCTTCCAGCGACATGCACGAGCTGATCATCAGATACGCTCAATACAATAGCCGCTAAAGCCTTTTGATCATTTTCACTGTCCTGGGATTAGGGGGAGCGTTAACATATGTCCACAGCCCTTCCCTCTTCAAGTAATGCTCCATTCGCAGAGCCCACACGCTGTAATTAGAAGTGTTGAGCTTCTCCACAAACAGCGACAAATTCGACATGCCTCCCTGTGCCATGTTGCCACCGATATTAGCTACCTGAATTTCTGCAAGTTCCTCATCCTTCTCCTTGGAGCTGCTTCCAGGAACCAAATTCAGCACGGCCTCGGTCTCTCCAGCAACTGCAACAGGTGCCTCCTCCTCATATGAGCAGCTATCAAAAACTCCTCCTGGCAAAGCCATGGTAACGGCAGCCTTTCCAACTCCTCTGTCCAGAAGAGTTGTCTCTAGTAGAGCCTCCACAGCACAGCACAGCACTCTGGGCCCATAACCCTATTGTGTGTGAGTGGTAGCTTGTGCTAAACAGCACCAGCAGAGCTTATAGACTCCACAAATGAGACACAAACTATGTACAGTGTATGTACATTTATTTACAGAATATTGTTTTCACCGTCAAAGTGCTACACCAGTCACCAGTACAGAGGAGAAGTATAGCACAACATGAATACATATATACATTTTACAGACACTCAGTAACCAATCAGGTTAGTGCTGAGTCACTCTCAAGTCATTGCACAGTGTACTCGACTGAACTTGCTCCATCCAGTTCTACCTGGACATGTCATATGACTTGCACCTAATATGGCTTCAGTGATCTAACTGACAGCTCACTGACAGCTTCACTGTTTCAGTGTTTCTAATACCAACATTCTGGAGGGTGGGGTGAATGTGTGTGGGGGTGAATGAGACCTTTGCTTTTAGAAGATGTAATTTTTCTATAATATGGTTGTAACCACCAAAAGGCTTCAGTTCTAACATGGTGACTTTTGGATCTTGCATCTGCTCCAATTAACTCATCACTGCCAAAGTGAGAGTTATTGAGTGTAACTGGACTGGGGTCTGACAGAAATGGCCACAAGAACTACGTACTGACACAACCCATCCTGCCCTCCCTTCTCGTGATCTCCCTAAATTCACAGAACCAGCATTACTGTCAGATGGTCATCTAGCCTCTGTTTTTTTCAACAATTTAGTTGGTTAAGGTCCTAAGAAATGGGATCCCATGCTCTTGGACTTATTTGATAGACGGCTTTGGATGTATGTTTTCTATTGCTTGATAATCTGTCGGAATGGACATGGTAATTTCTTTTAATAATTTTTGTAAAAAAATCTAGCCTTTGTTTAAAAATCTCCAAAGAAGGAGAGCACACCACCTCCCAAAGGTTCAAAGGGGTATTGAACCTCTGTGGGTATTTTGATGCAGTTGAAGAGTGCAACTCTGACTGAATCACTTTTCAAACACTGAGCATTCAAAAGGTTGTTCCACTGTGTGGGTTCTTTGATGCCGTTGAAGAGTGCCACTGCTACTGTATCTCTTTCCACACTCTGAGCATTCAAAAGGTTTCTCCCCTGTGTGGGTTCTTCGATGCCGTTGAAGAGCACCACTCTCACTGAATCGTTTTCCACATTCTGAGCATTCAAAAGATTTCTCCCCTGTGTGCGTTCTCTGATGCCGCTGAAAACTGCCACTCTCACTGAATCTCTTTCCACACACTGAGCATTCAAAGGGTTTCTCTCCTGTGTGGGTTCTTTGGTGCGGTTGAAGATGGCTACTATGACTGAATCTCTTTCCACACACTAAGCATTCAAAAGGTTTCTCCCCTGTGTGGGTTCTTTGGTGCACTTGAAGATCGCCACTCCTAGTGAATCTCTTTTTACACACTGAGCATTCAAAAGGTTTCTCCCCTGTGTGAGTTCTTTGGTGTACTCGAAGAGTGCCATTCTCATTGAATCTCTTTCCACACTCTGAGCATTCAAAAGGTTTCTTCCCTGCATGGGTTCTCTGATGCTGTTGAAGATTGCTACTATTCCTGAATCTCTTTCCACACTCTGAGCATTCAAAAGGTTTCTCTCCTGTGTGGGTTCTTTGATGCCGTAAAAGATGGCTACTCCGACTGAATTTATTACCACACTCTGAGCATTCAAAAGGCTTCTCCCCTGTGTGGGTAATTTGATGCAGTTGAAGATGGCCACTTGAACTGAATCTCTTTCCACACTCTGAGCATTCAAAAGGTTTCTTCCCTGTATGGGTTCTCTGATGCTGTTGAAGATTGCTACTATTCCTGAATCTCTTTCCACACTCTGAGCATTCAAAAGGTTTCTCTCCTGTGTGGGTTGTCTGATGCCGCTGAAGATCGCCACTCCCACTAAATCTCTTTCCACATTCTGGGCATTCAAAAGGTTTCTCCCCTGTGTGCGTTCTCTGATGCCGCTGAAAACTGCCACTCTCACTGAATTTCTTTCCACACTCTGAGCATTCAAAAGGTTTATCCCCGGTGTGGGTTCTTTGGTGGCGCTGAAGACTAACACTCCAACTGAATCTTTTTCCACACTCTGAGCATTCAAAGGGTTTCTCTCCTGTGTGGGTTCTTTGATGCTGTTGAAGAGTGCCAGTGTTACTGAATGTTTTGCCACACTCTGAGCATTTAAAAGGTTTCTCCCCTGTGTGGGTTCTCTGATGCTGCTGAAGATCGCCACTCCCACTAAATCTCTTTCCACATTCTGGGCATTCAAAAGGTTTCTCCCCTGTGTGGGTTCTTCGATGCCGTTGAAGAGCACCACTCTCACTGAATCGTTTTCCACATTCTGAGCATTCAAAAGATTTCTCCCCTGTGTGCGTTCTCTGATGCCGCTGAAAACTGCCACTCTCACTGAATCTCTTTCCACACACTGAGCATTCAAAGGGTTTCTCTCCTGTGTGGGTTCTTTGGTGCGGTTGAAGACGGCTACTATGACTGAATCTCTTTCCACAAACTAAGCATTCAAAAGGTTTCTCCCCTGTGTGGGTTCTTTGGTGCACTTGAAGATCGCCACTCCTAGAGAATCTCTTTCTACACACTGAGCATTCAAAAGGTTTCTCCCCTGTGTGAATTCTTTGGTGTACTCGAAGAGTGCCATTCTCACTGAATCTCTTTCCACACTCTGAGCATTCAAAAGGTTTCTCCCCAGTGTGGGTTCTTTGGTGGCGCCGAAGAGTAACACTCCAACTGAATCTCTTTCCACACTCTGAGCATTCAAAGGGTTTCTCTCCTGTGTGGGTTCTTTGATGCTGTTGAAGAGTGCCAGTGCTACTGAATGTTTTGCCACACTCTGAGCATTTAAAAGGTTTCTCCCCTGAGTGGGTTCTCTGATGCCATTGAAGAGCACCACTCTCACTGAATCTCTTTCCACACTCTGAGCATTCAAAGGGTTTCTCTCCTGTGTGGGTTCTTTGGTGCACTTGAAGATCGCCACTCCTACTGAATCTCTTTCCACACTCTGAGCATTCATAAGGCTTCTCCCCTGTATGGGATCTTTGATGGAGTTGAAGAGTCCTACGCCGACTGAATATCTTCCCGCATTCTGAGCACTCAAAAGGTTTCTCCCCTGTGTGGGTTCTCTGATGCCACTGAAGAGTGGCAGTGTGAGTGAATTTCTTTCTACACACTGAGCATTCAAAAAATTTCTCCCCTCTGTGTATTATTTGGTGCACAAGGAGCTGTGATCTATTTCTGAAGTACTTTCCACACTGAATGGATTTACTTGCCTTCATTATTCTGTGCACTGGAAAATGTATATTAAGATTTCTTCCATCTTGCTTCTCAACCAAATGGCTGTCTTTTATTCGTTTAGGTCTGCCTTGATTCCTGACATTTTCTTTCAGGTCTTCATTTTTAACTCTATCTAGACTTTGCTGATGAAGTTCCTGGCCCTCCTTATTCCTCTGATCATTTTCTGCTGGAATAAAGAGAGAGAGGCTGTTAGCACCTGGAAGGGCTTGTAGGTTCCAAAGGCATCTATCTGACCGCAGTAGGAAAGGACTGATGGCCCTTTAGCCTCAATCAGCTTTACTCCCTCCCCCACAAGAGCCACAGCTGAGCTCTTGCCCAAAAGTAGTTTTGGAGCCTCCAGATTTCAGGCCCCCAGAAGACCTCCCTCCCTCCTTACCCAGTGAACTCTATGATCATACCAAACCAAATGTTGCTCAGAAGTGAATCAGAAATCCCCCATGGCCATCCCTTGGCCTTTGACATAACTGTGCAGAATACTCACTGTCAAGAACACCTATAGGCTTTAGAAGAGCACTTAAATTATTCTCTGAATTTTACCATGACAACAGTTGAGAGATAAATTACTCCAAAACCGAGGTAATGGTTTTTGCTAAAAGGTTACCAAAATCTTATCACTGGACTCTAAATTCCTCCTCTATAGAACAGGTTTCTAGTTTCAACTGCCTGGGGGGTTTGTTCCAGGAAAATATAACAATATAAGCATGATAACACTAAAGGCCAGCAGGAGTGCTGGGACTATCCAGAATTTTTATTGGCACTAAGGGGGTAAATGCATAACATCAGCCCTCCATTTGTTCAAGGCAAAATCTCTTAGCCCACTCACTTTTGGAGCCCCTTTTAATATCATTTCACATTTTTAAAAAACTGGAGGCTGTTCAATCTAAGTTTCTAAGAACAGTCCTCTAAGTATATGTCCCTGCTGCAATGATGGAATTGAAACTTTAATGCATGTTATATATGACTGCAGGACATATAGCCACTTTCGTGATATTCTCCCACTCTACAATTACTGTATCCTCAACTAGTCAAAAGATGCATTTGCTGAAGAACCTCCTAGAAAGTAGGCGCCCTGAGGTTACAGTTAACTTGCCAAATTTGGCTAGTAAGCTGTAAGGAGTAGAAAGCTGCTAGTGAAAGGTGAACAGATGTAATTTGTTACAGGATTTATTTGCATGCACTATTTGATATTTTCATTTTATATATTTCATTTATGCTTGTGGTTTTATGAATTCTGACAAATTTAGTTCGACTATTTTATTAGAGTGCTGGCTTTTTGCTGTGAATAAATTTGTTGTTGTTGTTATACTCACTGTCAGCCAGCTCATTTGGGAAGGAAATATGCTCTTGGGATCCTCTTGAGAAACTCTCCAGCCTTTCTTTGGATTCAAGGCCATTGTCCGTTTCCACCATAGCCTCTACTATACTTCTGGCTTAGATAAAGAGAGAGAGAGAGAGAGAGAGAGATCATTCTTATATGGGGAAGGAAAGATATTCAAAAGTAAAAATTCTTCTGGGAGGTTGGAACCATAGTCAAGATCAAAGCCCACCATCCCAATCAGAACAAGGGGAATGGACCTGTGAGGCAAAGCACCCTATTTCCTTTAAGGGTAAAAGTGATTATTAAGTGGCCTGGTCTGACTTGCAGGTGTTCAAGATTTGATTCTCTCTGCAGCTGACATCCTTATCTTTTTCAATGCCAGATTCCAGAATGTGATCATTGGTTAACTGTGAGAACCCGTATCCAGTAGGTGGGTGCTGACAGCCTCTGGAAAATTCCGTCAAGCAGGACCCTTGATTGGGTCATTAGGACCACCTGACCCTAAAGTGGCGGAAAGTGTAATACGGGTATAGAGCTAGCTTTATCCTCATGCTATGCTAGTATGCCTTAATATTTTTTGCTTCATCACAATGAATAGATTTACATAGAATAAATTAGGCTACAGCTGGAATACTTAATATCTTATTTTTAAATCTTTAATAAACTTTGATATATTTTTAAAGGGGGCCTACTTTACTTGTGTGCTCTCTCCTCATGAACCCACTGAACTGGGTGCTGCTCAGGTATAAAGAGTAGTGACCTGGGGGGGACCCAATATTCCGCTTCTTGACAGGATCATTTCAAGATCACGGGCAGGGTGGATGTTTGTAATCCCATTTAGGGGGAATGGTGTGTTGCAAAGGTTGGTAACAGAGAAGTGAGAATCTGGCTCCTTCCAGAGCCTGAGGGCCTTTCACCCCATCTTTGCCCCAGGCCAGGACACCTTCTCCGGCTTGTGTGATGGCCACAACATTGGCCGCAGTGGCCCCTGGGCAAGTACACACACGTGGACGACACAGGAAGCTGCCTCCTATTGAATCATACCCATGGTCCATTGAAGTCATTACTGTCTTCTCATTCTGGCAGCAGCTCTTTCACATTACCTCCTATCACAGCCTTTTCAGTGGACATGCTGGGGATTAGGGATGGGCACAGACATGAACACCGAACCAAGATCCGGGCCGAATATTGCCTTTTGGGGGAATCGGACAGATCAGATCGAAGGACACGTGTCCAGAAGCTCGAGTGCACAAGCTTTGCACTCTCAGCTCGGAAGCATTCAGGTACTTTTGCCAGAGAAACCCCACCCCCACCATTTCATGCCGAAAAGAGGGTGTGGGTGGGATTTTTAGGCCGTTGAGGGACCAGTGCCGGGCACCCGAGGCTGACAGGCCTCCAATTTCCAATCAGAGACGTCCATCCTTCGCTCTTGGAGTGAGAGTGGTCTGAGTATATATTCCCAGGTGGCATGTGACCATCCTTTGTTCTGCGTCACGGTTTCTTGCTGTGCAGTGTTCCTTTTGCGTGTGGAAAAAATCTCATGGGGGGGAAATTTCCAAGGGTCGCTGGCTGGCTGGAGAAATTTATTTCTTTATTTTATAAGCTCAAACTTTTTTCCTGCCCTCCTGGCCAAAGCCAGCTTAGGGTGGGTTACAACAATAAAATCCCAATACATATAAATAATGAATACAACATTGCTGCCCTTCGTCTGCTTTAGATGACAAGAAGATACATCAGATGTGGGGGGGGGGGGGGGGAACCGGCTTGGGCAGTTATTGTTGGGACCCTGTGGCTCAGGGCTCCGATTCGCCACACGCTGTCAATTGGCATTCCCGGTGGTAATACCAGTGGGAGTCGTGGTGGCAGCTCCAAAAGCCTGGCGGAACAGCTCTGTTTTACAGGCCCTGTGGCCACCTGGATACCAATCGTCGGATGAAAAACGTCCTCCCCTTCCCTTTTCTATCAGTTTCCCCCCCCCTTTCTGAGTTTCTCTGCTGCAATGCCTGATTGCCGCCTGCCTTTTCTCTCTTCCCTGCAAGGGGTGGGAAACTGGGCTTGAATTCTTTTGCTTTCACAATGCGCTTTCGGTTTGACTCCGGGGTTGCCTGTTTCCTTGGCAAGCCAAGCAGTGGAGTCACCCTACCCCTTCTGTGGGTTCCGCAAGCGGCTGTTTTCTCTGCCTGCTGGCAGTGGCATCTGACTTTTCTGCTCATCCTGCTCTCCCCTGGCCAATTGGCAACCAACCATCCAACCACTCTCGGGGAAAACTGGTGACTGCCCTTAGCACTGGCTGTGGGTCTTTTCCTCTTTCTGCACCCGGCCTTCCTGGGTTGGTGAAGTCTCTCACCTCAGAGTTCCTTTTCTCTCCCCCCCCCCCACCTTTGCCCCTCGGCGATCAAGTCTTAAACCACCTTCTGGGGCAGGGAGCTGACACTGGCTGGGCACAGGCTGTGGGCAATGTTCCCTCTAAGCTATGGAGTCTTGTGAGCAAAAATTCAACGTTGTGAGCTATTGGCATTAAAGTTGTGAACGAGCAATTTGGCTAACAGAAATGTGTGAGCCAGAGGCTAAAAAACTGTGAGCTAGCTCACACTAACTCAGCTTAGAGGGAACACTGGCTGTGGATCTTCTCCCCTTCTGCACCCTGCAACCTGGGTGGCTGCAGTCCCTCATCTCAGAGTTCCTTTTCTCCCCCCCCTTCACCCCTCAGCAACCAAGTCTCAAACCACCTTCTGGGGTGGGGAGGTGGCAAAGTCCCCTGGGCACGGGCCGTGGGTCTTCTCCCCTTTCTTCACCCTGCCTCTCCCCTCAGAGTTCCTTCTCTCTCTCCCTCCCAGCCCTTGGCGACCAAGTCTCCAACCACCTTCTGGAATGGGAGGTTCTGTCCTGGTCAGTGACCCCATTGCCATTTAAGGGTCAATGGGCCCAGGGAAAGAGCACCTGCCATCCCTGTCCCCTTCCCGGGCAGGGTGGGAGGCTGGGCCCCAACCAGTCCTCCTGTCCCAAGGGCTGGGTGGTTGGCCCCAGGAAGACAGAGGCACCCACAACCATGCGGGTGGTCCCCAGGGAGGTCCTCTGAGAGATGGGTGCCTCTAGCTGAACCAGTTCTGCTCCAGACTGTGTGAAACAATCACTGGACATGTCCTCCAGAAGCAGCTTCCGGGGGGGCGCTGATCTTCGGGGTCTGCTACTTGTACCCCCCAGGCCGACAGGCACGTGACTTGTGGAGCATGTGGAGGGCCACCTCAGGGACGGGCTATGCGAGATGGAGGCCTCTAGTTCACCCAGGTCAGTTTTGATCACTCCCTAACAGGTGGGAGGGACGTCTCCTTGGAAAGCATTGTCTCTTTGGGGACCTCTAGCTCGGACCCCCGAAGTCCAAGAGGGATCGGACTTGGTGGGCATATCGAGGAGAGTAAGCTGGAATTATGGTGAGAATTTGGGACCCCCCGGGGGCCTTTCCTACATCTGGACCGGTCCGCGAACTGGTTTGCAAACCGTTTGCCGTTCAGTTCGTGAACCGGTCCGGGAATGGGGGTCAGTTCAGTCCAGGGCAAAATTTGGAAAGTGCCCATTCCTACTGGGGATTGAACCTGGGACCTTCTGCATGCCAAGCAGATGCTTTGCCAGTGAGCCACAGCCCCTCTCCAAGGAATAAGACAGGCCCCAAAACAGTGTATTGCTATTCAACATTTTGATTCATGCCTCATCTCAAAGGCAGAAAATCGCACCTTTGGCACCTATGAAAGATCCTTACCCAGAAAGGCTACATTCCCAAAGTTCTCCTGCATAACTTCCCTGTACAGAGCTCTTTGTCCCGGATCCAGCAGGGCCCATTCTGCCTCAGTGAAATACACGGCCACCTCCTCAAAGGAAAAGGGACCCTGAAAGAAAAAGCAGATTCCCTCGTCAGAGATCACGCCAGGCAGAGATTGCACCCTGGAAGGGAGCAGTCTGGGAGGGGACAGTACGTGTGGCTTGGAGCAAAAGCCCCCCTGAGAAAGAAGAAGGGACCCAGGCTGTCCCCCCTTGCTCATCTCTCCTACCTGGACTGGAGGGGCAGCAGACATTTCCACACCTCTGAGGGGACGATGGCACAAAAGCATCTCTTCACTGCCTGTTACTGAGACAGAAGGGGAAAGAAGGATGTTTGCTTGTTTGTTCACGCATCCCCTTCCCAGGGTTGTGAAACTTTGTCCTGTGGACACTCAAGGTATTTTTTAACACATTTTATACTAAAGTCTGGGAGAGGCAGAAGAGAAGCGCCAGGTCCCTATGAGCCTCAGGGGTTATAAATGCTGCCTGCATATTTCAGACTTCTGTGAGACCTGTGTCTGGCCTCGGGGGGGAGGGAAAGAGGGCGGAAATGATGTCGCAGGACACGTCACCATCACCTTCGGCCCAGACATGTCTTGAGCTCATCTGGAGAACAGAGGACCCTAGGGATGAGTTCCCAGAGGGCCTCTTGGCATGCCGACTTCACAACTGGGGTTTTCAGCCAGATGAAACATCAACATGACACCACATCTGTCCCAAAGCCCCTCCTCAGTGCTCTTGGGGGGTGCTGGGCCCTCTCTCCCCACTCCAGCACCCTGTTTCCCCCAGCAGCCCGCCAGATGCCCTTTTAAGGACAGGCACAGAAGCCAAATCTTCCTTTGACTCTTGGCCCCCCGGGAACTGGTTTTCAGGGCGCTGCTGCCCCAGAAGCTGGAGGCTCCCTTTATTCACCAGGCTGAATAGCTCTGCCGAGACTTGTCTAACCTTTCCTCTTTTCAGCCACCTCGAGTTCCTCTTATGGAAGGAAGGTGAGATGTGAATATTTAAATTAATGGAATTGCCCTCCATGATGGGCAATCACAGTTAGTGGACACTGAGTGCTGCAAATTAACTCTGTGTTGTGTGAAAAAGTATTTAATTCTTTTCCTGACCTAAACTCTCTACCCATCAAATTCACTGGGCGCCCCAATTGCATCCATGCACGAGGAGTCCTTACCACAGGAGAGGGCACCTTGGGCATGCTGCACGGCCTGTGCCCTCTGCCCTTGCTCCAAGGAAGTTCCTTCCGCCTCAGGGAATGTAGTTTCTGTCTTCACAGATGGTGCCCACATCTGAAACAGCAGCGAGGGAGAGAGGGAAGAAGAAGAAGAAGAAGAGGAAGAGCAAGAAGAGGAATTATACCCCGCCCTCCACTCCCCAAGGGAGTCTCAGAGCGGCTTACAATCTCCTTTCCTTTCCCCTCCCCACAACAGACACCCTGGGAGGTAGGTGGGGCTGAGAGAGCTCTTTTGAGGACTGCCCCTTGAGGGAACAGCTCCGAAAGAATTTAATTATTTGTTTAATTTGTATCCTGCCCTCCCTGCCAGGCAGGCTCAGGGTGGCTTACAGAGTATATATAAATATATTAAAACAGCAAGATAAATTAAAACAATAATTAAGTTAAAACCGCAACATATACAAACAAGTGCTTGCAAACATAGTACCAATTTGTGACTGACCCAAGGTCACACCAGCAGCCTCATATGGAGGAGTGGGGAATCAAACCCAGTCATCCCAGATTAGAGTCTGTGCTCCAGTTTGGTGTAGTGGAATGGGGGGGGGGGGGGGAGAACCCACTGAATGGATCTTGCCCCCACTCCCAGACTCTGCGCCTTTCCAGCAGCAGACCTGGTGAGTTATCTGGAGGGATCAGAAATTCTCCCTCTGAGAGGAGGACATCTCTGTGGGTGTTTCCCACCCTACCTGTAGGGAGGCAGGAACCAGTTTCTTCACTTCCTGTCCTCTCGGTGGGACACGCCCAACAACTCACTCCTGTTCCTGCCTCAGAAGGGAGAGCAGCCCGGTTTAGGCGCACGTGCCTATCTACTACTTACTATTTTTTCCCTTTCTACCGGAGCTTCCTTCTCCTTCCAAACGGCACTCCTTTCCCCATCCCTCTCCCTCCAGACTGCCCTATTCACTCCCACTGTAAGCCAGCAAGGCATACTATATGCTCTCATGAACTGTCATGATAATAAGTTTGGACTTTGGGTTATTCTGCAAAGGGCGAAATGCACTCTTTATTGCAGTAAGAGGCTCCAGTCCACAGCAGGAGACCAGGACTCCATTTCAAAGGGTCCTCCTGTCTCCTTACGCTGGTCAATTCACACCTTCCCCCAAAGTTCCTGCAGAGATTATGTTAAGTGACGTTACCTGGCAACTAATCGTCCTGCCATCCCGTGACCTGGCCAGAGCCATCAAGAGACAATGGAATGGCGCCATGAATCCTAGCAGCTTGCCCAGGTGTCAGTTCCTGCTTAGCACCTAGATTTGCAATACTGACCACTCCTCCTCCTTGTTACACTGACCAATGGTAGGGTTAGTGGGGATGGACCAACTAGTAGGTGTATCAATGGGATGTAGTCAGCGCAGCCCGCCCCAATGCCACCTGATAAAAGATCTTGCACAACAGACAATCGTTGCTAGCCACCTCGACCCCTATCTTCTTTACCATCCTCTCACATCCAGCTTTCTATTCCATTACCTTGCCTCCATCTTTAATCCCTGGTTTGCGCAGCCAGGAAGAAGCGTGTACCTGCAGGTTTAGATCGCGCTCCCCATTTTTCCTTTCTACCTCCCCTCAATCTTCTTTTGGAATCGGACCACCCATCTCCAGGACAGGTAACGTATCACCCCTCAACGAAACTCCTGCTCATGCAACAGTGCTGTTTTCTATCTAAGTTTCCTAGATCTTGTGTGTATGCGTGTATGATTCAGTTTTGTATGCTTGAACAACATTTTATAGTAAACATCATTCAAACGAACCACTCAGCCTCATTGCCTATTTTCTGAGAACTCCTGGAGGGGGCGGGACCTTGGTATAGCTGGCAAAGAAACCCGGTATTTCGCCAATTGCTAATCTTAAATTAAAGCAATTCGGCTAACACCACCACCTTTCCTCATTCTTTTTCTCCTCTCCAAAGATCTGGCCAGAGCAGGTCGGATCAGGAGGGTGCCGCCAGTGGACTTCTCTCCTTGTTGCCACTACAGCCACCTCTTCCAGCAAAGCGGTTGGAGGACGGCCCGGGACTGCCCCCCCCCCCCAAGCTGGAACCAAAGGTGCGCAGAAGGAACAAGGGAGACTACTCATGAGTAGGGTATAAATCCAATCTCCTCTCCTCCCTGGGGAACAAACCTAAGCCCAGTCCTTGGACAACTCCAGAGTGCATGAGGAGATGTGCCCACCCAAGTCCTGCTGGGATGAAGAGGAGCCGGAGGAGACAACAAATTCTACCAAGTGCACAAGGTTGCCAACTCTGGGTTGGGAAATTCCTGGAAATGTGGGGCTGGAGCCTGGGGAGGGCAGAGCATAATGGCATAGAGTCCACCCTCCAAAGCAGCCATTTTTTTGAACACAAACTCATCTCTGTAGTCTGGAGGTCAGTTGTAATTTGAGAAAATCTCCCTACATCAGGGAGATAGGGGGGACAGCCCAAATGCTTGCCATTTGGGCCATCCAATCAGCATGAATGAGTCATCCCATCTGACCTCAGCCAGGACTCCTTTCTGGGCCTCCTAACCACCAAAAGGCGAGCTTTTTAGTCTTGCTGGCATCTGACCTGAGCCCACGCCTCCTGGGTCTGTGCCCTTGGGTATCTCCCTGTTGTGTTGCCCTGGGGGGGGGGGGTCTGTGCCTCTCCCGCCTGGCAAAAGGATGCCCTTCCCCCCACCGAAACCTCAGTGCAGGAGGGAGAATCTGGCATTGTGTTACGGCTGCCTCCGCCAAGTGAGCTGTGGGGGGACGGGGCAGGGGCGATGTGGTTGGAACAGCCATGTTCTCTCCCTGTGCATCCACTTTGCAAAACGCAGCTGTGAGTGGGTACTTGACCCCACCATCTGTGGCACTCACTGTTTTGTTTACACCAGAGGTCCTGTCGGTCCTCATGGTGATGGATACCCATGTGTGCCATTTGTTCCCTGTGGTCCTGTGTCTGTGGGAGGCTGAGACCAGCGGGTGTGGCCACATCAGCATGCTCCGCCCCTCTCCGCCTGTCAGAGGGGAGTCGCCCTGTGCTGTGATGGGTGGGTATTGGATGGTGTTTCCATTATTTTTGGTGGCATTGCTGTCTGCATCTTCACAACCGATATTTTAAAGGTTTTGTTCTCCTTTGCCGGGTGGGCTTTGGACACCAGCTGGCAGCCCCGGCCCCACACTAGGAAGGCATCTGGGTCTCAGGACGGGGCTGTGGTTGATTCCAGTGCAGGCAGGAGCTCTCTTCCCCCAAAGCCCCCTTTTTACTCATCCAATTGGAAAAGGCCTGCTTCTTGCGGGTTTGGGGTTTTTTTTGTAGATTAAAGTGACCAGCAACAGAATGCCAAATTTATACATTAGACAAGAGCAAGAGTCCAGTAGCACCTTGAAGAATAACATAATTTGTGGCGGGGGATGAGATTTCATAAGTCACTGCTCACTTTTTCAGATTCCAAAATATCTGGAGAAGTGAGCGGTGACTCACGAAAGCTCCTACCCCATCACAAATTTTATTAGTCTTTAATTTGCTACTGAACTCGTATTCATTTCTCCTGCTACAGTCAGACTAACATCTTGATCTAGATTTCATATCAAACAAAACCACAAATTCTGCTTCCGGGAATATTAGGCCATATATGACCAGCTCTGAGTTGCAGGTGGCGAATTGACAGTAACTGACTGGTCAACAGAGGAGCGTCGCAACTATCTCTTCCTGCCAGAAGACTGCAGGATTTCACAGCCCCTTGAATGTTCTGCAGGATCGAAGGCAACAGGGCAGAGAGAAACTCATTCCAGCCTTGCAGCAAAGAAGGATCCCCCCCCTACAAACTACCCCCAGAATCTCTCCAAGACAAACCTTCCCTTACCTGAGGAATATGCATAATGGCTGTTTCCATTTTATGCTAAAAAGGACTCAATCCAGAATGTGACGCCGGTGCTGTCCCATGGCCTGTGAAGGAGGGAAACAGATGGAAGAACTTGGATCCTTTGTGCTAGCTTTGACCGGGACGTCTTCCCTTCTCCTCAACAAAAGACATAAAATTTCCAGAAATGTACTGGCCACATGAAACACCCACCCCCTTCTTTCCCCAGATTAATGAAAATTGGGGCAGGGAAGGGAATTGAAATATGTGCAACGCTCACTTTTCTTATCAAGCACAAATTTCTCTCACAGATTTAACAATATGAAATGTATCATTCATACCTTAGCATGTACATTTCTACTACCTGGCATATATATGAAATTTTAAATATCTTTATTTTCTATAAGTGTACCTAACATTGAAAAATAATTGCTAACTACTGTACCCTATGATACAACAGCGCAAATAAAATAAAACTTGAAAGGTAGAAAAACAAACTCTGCAGTAAACAAAATCAACTGTATTACTGAAAACAGAAAAAACTCTCACAGTTGCACTAGATGCAACCATCAGCCATGTCTGATATTAAACTTTATAAAACTGAAAACACTGAACTCTGCAATAATGTATTATTAAACTCATCAAATGTTAGTCATTTTTGGCAATAATTAATATATGATGAACAAAAATATCCTTGGAAAAATAAAAAGAGCAAGAGTTTAGCTCTACCTTAAAAACGAACAAAATTTGTGGCAGGGGTAGAGAAGAAGAGGAGATTGGATTTATACCCCACCCTTCACTTGGAGTCTCAGAGCGGCTTACAAATTCCTTTCCCTTCCCCTCCCCACAACAGACACCCTGTGAGGTAGGTGGGGCTGAGAGAGCTCTGAGACAACTGGCCTTGAGAGAACAGCTGGCACAGAGCTATGGCTTGCCCAAGGTCATCCAGCCAGGTGCAAGTGGAGGAGACGGGAATCAAACCCGGTTCTCCCAGGTAAGAGTCTGTGCACTTAACCACTACACCAAACTGGCTAGAGTTGTTGTAAGTCACTCGCTGCTCACTTCAGATACAGCTAGGATGTGAGTTCATCTGTCCTTATATCTTAGTGGAGTGATTTCTGATGCTGAATGACAATAGCAGGCAAATGACAATAGCAGGCATGATTGGATTAGATGTGATATGCAGAGGGGACAAAGCCAGAAAATGCTGCCACACTCAGTGTTGTAATTAGGCAACAACAAGGGGAGGGGCCGCGATATTCTCCATGCCAGATTTCTATATATCTATAGCCAAGCCAGCCAAATCTGTGGATACTTAAATCCGGTGACTGGAGTTATAGACGGGCAAGACAGATCTTTCTAGAAACCTGAAAAGGGCCCCAGGTGTGGAAAAACCATGCCATCTAAAAATACCCCAAAACACACTGGTAGGATAAAAGGAGCACCTGTAGCTTTAAGCAATGGATCCCCCCAGTGGCTGTTGCTAGGCAACCAGTGTTCCAGGCTGGGTTTCCCTGAGTAAAAAAGCCAGGGGAGAGGGCAGGATCCTTTCCAGGCCTATTTTTGGCCTTTGAGGGAGGACTCATTGGAGCCAGGCCTGACGAGGGTTGCCAGGTCCAGGTTGGGAAATTCCTGGAGATTTTCTGGTGGAGTCTGAGGAGGGCAGGGTTTGGGGGGCGGACAGACCTCAGCGAAATTGAACGCCATAGAGTTCCCCCTCCAAAGCAGTCATTTTCTCCAGAGGGACAGATGTCTGGAGCGCAGTTGAAATTCTGGGAGATCTCCAGTTCATACCTGGAGGCTGGCAACACCAGACCTGGAAGCTCCCTCTGGGGGACTTGATACAATTTGACTTCCATGACTGGACTAGGCCCCGCTGCTTGCCACGCTTCACTTTATATTTATTTTTATTTATTTATCAGAGTTATATCCCGCCCTCCCAGCCAAAGCCGACTCAGGGCGGCTTCCATAAAATAATAAAACACACACAAGCAGTTTAAATAATCCTAAAATCATATAAAACATTGCAACACTAAAAAGTGCTAGACATTAAAGAATACTAATAGATAGCTACTTAATGAAAGCCAGTGTGGTGTAGCCGTTAAGAGCTTCAAAGTAGGGCCTGGGAGACCCAAGTTCAAATCCCGATCTGCTGTGGAAGCTCACTGGGTGATTTTGGACCAGTTGGATCGTTTTACCTAAACCTACATCACAAGGTTGTTGTGTGAGATGTCCCGCCAGGCCCACGGTTGAGGACAGCAAGGCTCCTCACTCAGGGTGCGATCACACAGGCATTTTAACCCGGGTTCTCCCGCGTTGCTCTTTCAAGCGCGATAGGTACTTGTTTTTCCGGGTGGTTGGAAAAGCGAGTGCGGCGGTGGGGGGGGGGGGGCGGCTTCGAGACGGGAGACAGATGCGGCCCGTCTAGTCAGCCCCTTTAATTGCGATGGGGAACAGCCGCGAGGCCCGCAATAAACGTCCGTGTGATCGCACCCTCAGCCTGGCCTCCCTTCCTTCCACTCTCCCTTGGGGGAAGGATAAATCTGGTCTTGGACGCCATCTGAATAGGTATTGTGTGTGTCCTACTGCTTTTCACTTGTTCATTCTCTTTATGATTGTTTCTCAAACCTACACCACCCTGAGCCCCAAGGATGGGGAAGAGCGGTTTAGCAACTGAATTTCCAGATAAATACAGCTGAAGACAGGAGGCAGATAAATGGTAGGTTGCTGAATGGCTGTGAAGGAGAAAATGAGGCAGGGGAAGGGGAGAGGCTATGGGGGCTGCCCCTGGGAGAGAAAGGAGGAAATCCTGTGGGGGGGGGGGAGGCAAGGGAAAGCGAGGCGGCGGGGCCATCCTGCAGGGATGGAGAGGGGCAGTCTGGCACTTCAAAAAGAGACCCAAACAACACCCCCTGGACTCCTGCTCTTTTCTCCCGGAAGCTCCTTCCCTGCCACGAGTTTCGTTGGGTCTTCCAGGGGCTCCTGGACTCGGGCTCTTTCCGGCTGCTGCAGACAGACTGACCCGGCTCGCCCCTTCGGGGCAGGCAGGAAAAGCCCACATTGACGGCAGCCCTCGTGGAGAAACACCTTGGGGAAGGGGGGCGGGGGAGGTGTTGTCCTTCTGACTGCGAGGCGAAGGGGCGAGGTCTCCGGGAAAACTTTCCTGGGGAGAGCCGAAGGCCCCCTCCCCTTCGAGGGAGACAGACAGACAGACAGAGAGGGAGCCTCCTGGACACCCCCCCCCCTTCCTTGGGAAGGAACCCCCTTTCCGTGCATTGCATCCCCCACCGGCCCAGGGAAGGCGCTGCTGCTGGCTGGGACCCTCCCTCCCTCCGGGGTGCTGGACGGGCCGGCTGCAGGGGCCGCCCGAAGGAGGGGGAGGAGCTCCCCCCGCCCTCCCCCCGTGCAGTTTTACCTCCGAGCGTTTGCAGCGAGAGTCCAAGTCGGGCTTCTGCAAACAGGGGAACCTGCGGGTGGGGGGTGGGGGGGCGGCTAGGAAAGCGCAGGGCCCGTGCACGCGCCCCTCCCCGTTCGGCTTCTTGCAGAGGAAGGCTCGAGGGGGCGGAAGAGGCCGCGCATCCCGAGAGAAGGGGGGGGCGGCAGCGGCGGCGCGTCACTTCCTCCCAGAGCCCCACCCCCCCTCCCACCGCCCCACCGCCCCACCCACAGTGGGGAAGGCGGTTCAACACACCCCCCCGCCGGGGGGGGGGGGAGGCGTCAGTCCCCGACCTCAGGACCGAGCAAACTGCAAATACTTATGGGGGGGGGGCTGAATGCTGCAAATGCTGGGGGGAAAGGGGGGGGCAATGTGCCGGGGGGCAAAACAAGAAAAATCAGAAGACCCCGGGGGGGGGGGCGACTTTGCCTGGTTTTCAGTCGAGTGGGATGGCAGCAATGCTCCCTCTAAGCTGTGGCCTCTTGTGAGCAGGAATTCTGCCTTGCGAGCTCCCGGCATCAAAGGTGTGAGCGAGCGATTGGGGCTGCTGCACAAATTAGTTTGCTCTGGAGCCCTCCTTCCTGAGCTGAGACAAAAATCAGCGAGCCAGAGGCTAAAAAGACTGAGCTACCTCACACTAACTCAGCTTAGAGGGAACACTGGTGTTTTGCAGCGCGGTGGTGCTTGTTCCCTGCCCCTTCCGGCTCCCCCCCCCACTCCTCTCCCCCAGCCTCCGCCCCCTCCTCCTCTTGGGGGGGGGGCTGCAGAGAGGCGGAGCAACAAGCCCTGGGGGAGGGGGAGGGGTCCCACTTTCAGCCTTATTTTCCGGCCCTTCCGGCCCTGGAATATTGTCTAAACCTCCCGGACAGGGCTCATTTGGTGTGGTGGTTAAGGACTCTTACCTGGGAGAACTGGGTTTAAGTCCCCGCTCCTCCTCCACATGCAGCCAGCTGGGTGACCTCGGGTCAGTCACAAGTTCTCTCAGAGCTGTTCTCTCAAGAGCAGTCCTGGAAAGAGCTCTCTCAGTGCTGCGGGGAGGGGAAGGGAAAGGAGTTTGTAAGCCGCTCTGAGGGAAGGGAGGGGTAAAAATCCAATCTCTTCTTCTTCTCTTTCTGCCGGCCCTCGAGGTCCTGTTTTTTCTCCCCAGGGGGCCACGTAGAAAGTGATTAATCTGACCCTCGTCTATGGAAAAAGGGGGGTCACCTAACTACGCCTAACCCCCCTCCCTCCCATGGAGTTTAAGGGTCCTTATGCCAGGTGGGTGGATAAAGGGCCTGGGACCCAGCACCAGCCTCCTTTCCCTGAGCTGGCTGGACAGCCCTGGATCCGCTGTGAGTGCAGCTGTGTGCGGCAGAGTTACTCCCGAGCAGCCCCACGGAGATGCGTTATAGGGTGTAGCAGACGGCAGCTGGGCTGGAGCTCAGGTAGAGAGGACAAGAGGACACCTCCCGATGGCCCTGGGTTTTGGCCATGGTGCAACACGGACTGGAGGGGCCACTGGCCTGTGTTAGCCACATTTTAAATGGCAACAGGCTTAATTATGGGACCAATGACTTGTGTATACCAGAGCCTAATTAACCAGATCCCCAGAAATACAAGGAGAATAGATCTTGGAATTGGGAGTAGAGCAGTGAAGTGGCTAAATTTGCAGATGACACGAAGTTGTTCAGGGTGGCGAGAACCAGGGAGGATTGTGAGGCACTCCAAAGGGATCTGTCGCGGATGGGCGAGTGGGCTTCTATGTGGCAAATGGGGTTCAGTGTGGCAAAGTGATGCATGTTGGGGCCAAAAATCCTTACTATAAATACACGTTGATGGGGTCCGAACGGGCGGAGACTGACCAAGAGAGAGATCTTGGAGTCGTAGTAGATAACTCAATGAAAATGTCGATACTGTGTGTGACTGCAATGAAAAAGGCCAATGCTATGCCTGGGGTTATTAGGAAGAGAACTGAAAACAAATCAGCCAGTATCATAATGCCTCTGTATAAATCGATGGTGCGACCTCATTTGGGGTACTGTGTACAGTTCTGGTCATCACACCTCAAGAAAGATATTATAGCATTGGGAAAAGTGCAGTGGAGGACAACTAGAATGATAGAAGGGTTGGAACACTTTCCCTATGAAGAAAGGTTAAAGTGCTTGGAGCTCTTTAGCTTGGAGAAACGACGGCTGAGGGATGACATGATTGAGGTTTATAAGATTATGCATGGGATAGAGCAGGTAGAGAAAGAAGTACTTTTCTCCCTTTCTCACAATACAAGAACTCATGGGCACTCTATGAAATTGCTGAGCAGTCGGGTTAGAACAGATAAACGGAAGTACGTCTTCACTCAAAGAGTGATTAACACGTGGAATTCACTGCCACAGGAGGTGGTGGCAGCTACAAGCATGGACAGCTTCAAAAGGGAATTGGATAAACATATGGAGCAGAAGTCCGTCAGTGGCTATTAGCCACAAGGTATAGCTAGGAACTCTCAGTCTGGGGCAAGTGATGCTCTGTATTCTTGATGCTTGGGGGGGGGGCAACAGTGGGAGGGCTTCTAGTGTCCTGGTCCCACTGCTGGACCTCCTGAGGGCACCTGGTGTTTTTGGCCACTGTGTGACACAGAGTGTTGGACTGCATGGGCCATTGGCCTGATCCAGGATTGGCTTTTCTTATGTTCTTGAGTTCTTAATCATACACTCAAACATTACAGAGCGAGGAATTTAAATAGAGAGGTAGAGAGACTGTCGCATTAGCAGGAAAATATCAATGAGAGGTGATACTTTACCAATCTGACGTGGCAAGTTCATTCTGCAGTGGAAAATGGGCAAAATACTAGGGGAAAGGGCCGTGTGTGGCCAGCAGCACACGTGGGGACTCTAGACAGCACTAAGACTGGAGTCAGCAAGGTAGGGTGGAGTCAGGTAGGTGGAAGGCAAGAGAGAGAACAATGGGCAGATGTTCTTCTTATATACCCTAGATGTGGCTTGGGGCGTGTGCCACCAAGTCACATGGTCCCCAGGAGGGTGCTAGAAGCTGCCAGTTCCTTAACAAGGTCAAATTAATGAAATTAAGTCTTGGGCAATTGATTTAATGTTTACTAACAATGACACCTTTCAGAGTAAGGGGCTGAAGACAAAGGAGAAGAAAAGACAGTCATTCAAGGTGCTTGGCCAGTAGTGGGTGTGCCTGGCTGCTCTGTTCATCTCATCATGGTCAAGTTCTACTGTTTCACTGGAGGATGAGTTTCAGGTGATGCTGCTAAAAGGGGGTGGTGGGGAAATGCCTGCATGATGGAGAAGAGGCTTGTCCATGGCAGTTGTGCAGAAATGTCCAGACTGCCTCTATAAAGCATGGCTTCTCTGGAACTGTGATGTCAGGGAGGCTGGCTTGTGGTCTACCTGGGTTTGCAGTATCCTTGGAGATGCAGGGATGGATGGCATCGGGTGTTCCATGGGTCCACATCGGGTTTGACATGCTGCTTCCGTGCAAGGCTTCCCTGGGCTGGGCATATGTCTTCTGTCCAGTAAGTTGGCTCTGTCTCATGGTCACGGTTCAGTCCATTTTTCCTGGCACACTCATTGTACAGTTCAGCTTAAGAGTCATATTTCGTGTCCAATCCAGTTTATAAGATGCTTGCAGGGCAATACTTGATCCAAGATGGCTTCTTTTATGCTCTTATGAAACGAAGCTGAAAAGATGCCCTATTAAATACAGCCTCCTTGGCCAGCCAAGGTGCTGCTGGCGCTTCCTCTTCTCCTTCCGACGGACCCTGAGGCGGCAGAGAGGGCAGGGGGAGAAGGGTGAAGGAAGGCATGGTGCCAGAGAACGCCCGGCGGCCAAGGGGGGAAAACAGGGTTTTCCTTGGATGGTTTCCTGAACTGTCTCAGCTGCTCCTCCCACTTCACCTGCTCTGCCTGGCTCAGGAGGGAGCCTTCTGTCTGGCCTGGGAACTGGGCTCCAGCCCACGTTCTCCAGCCCAGTGCTCTATCTCTGGGGACTCAGCAGCCAGGAGCGGCTCCTCCTCCTGCCTGCCTCCAGAGCAAAATGGGTGGGGCTGAAAAGTCAGAGAAAATGGTCTGTGGCCCGCGTGTGACCTTCTCCGGTCAGATGAGGCAGAAAGAGAAGAAAGACGACTAGAAGCTGAGACTTCTCTCTGTATGGAAAAGCGAATCTTGCAAGAGGAGGAAATTAAACCTACCATGATAAAATGGATGAAGGATTTTGGGCATAATATAGATATAGATAGATGGCCAAAAATCTGGAATTCACTCAAATATTTAAAAGTGGTTAGTTATAAAGAGAACATATACAAAATGTTCCACCGCTGGTATTGGTCCCCCGTCAGGCTTAATAAATGTTTTAAAAATGTATCGGATGTTTGTTGGTTATGTGGATCCAAAATAGGATCTTTGTTTCATATGTGGTGGACGTGTGAGGAGATGAAGAAATTTTGGGAAATGGTAAATAAGTTGGTCTCGGAAGTTTTGATGTATGAAATAGATTTAGAACCAGAATTTTTTTTATTAAATATGCTACCGGAGAAGATGACGAAATCAGACCAGAAGTTGTTGGCATATATATTAACAGCAGCACGCATTCTAAGGGCCAAATGTTGGAAAAATGCTGTGTTACCGGGTAAATTAGATTTAGCTGGTAAATTGTTGGACTGGGCGGAAATGGACAAGTTGAGTTATTTGGTGAATATGGACAACAAGATCGATCCAACTCCGACATGGTCCAAATTGTATGTGTGGTTGAAACTGTAGGGTTCTTTGAGGGTATATTAATGTCAGTATGTGTTAACCTGTTAAATTGTTTAAAATTTAATAAAATATTTAAAAAAAAAGGAAAAGAAAAGAGAATGTTGCTTTCTATGATCCTCACTGTCCCCCACGAAAATGTTTGGCTCCCCCTTATTAATTTTGATCTGTCTGAAGAACTTCCCTCTCTCTCTGTTTTTAATCTACTACAGTAGGTGATGTCAAATTCTGGCACTGCAGAAGGAAAAGGGGGTGCATTTTTAATAACCTCTTCCATGTCCCCCCCCCCCCCCCCGTCCCTTCACATTAGCACTTTTCTTCCTTAAACCCAAAGACCCAATTTACAGAATCGTGGAATTAAAAAGTTGGAGGGGGCCTAAAGAACTCGCACCCCCCCCCCCCCGGCATCATGCAGAATGACCGCCCACCACTTAAATATCTCCAAGGACGGAGACGCCACAGCATCCGTGGGCAGCGGATTCAGCTGCTGAACTGCCCAAATTGTCAAAAGGTTTTTCCTCATATCCTGCTGATATTTCCCCACCTGTCATTTAATTGGAGTCCACGATCATGAGTCCTGTCACCTCCACTACCAACTGAAACACTGCCCTTGTCAAACCTCGCAAGGCTTTTGCTTGCAGTTTGCCAAATGCATTCACAGCTCCTCCGGTCCTGCGGTTGGGGGCTGACGCCTGCCCCCTGGGGGGGGACCGCCTTCCCCCTCTGTGTGTGGGGGGGAGGCTCTGGGAGGAAGTGACGTGCTGCCTAGGGTTGCCAGGTATTGCTTGGAAAATACCTGGAGACTTTGGGGGTGGATCCAGGAGAGGGTGTGGTTTGGGGAGGGGAGGGGAGGAACCTCAGCATGGTACAATGCCATAGAGTCCACTCCTCCAAGGCAGCCATTTTCTCCAGGGGAGCTGATCTCTATCAGCTGGGGATCAGTTGTAAAAGCGGGAGATCCCCAGGCCCCACCTGGAGGCTGGCAACCCTAGCGCTGCCACCTCCGGCTGCAAGGCTCTTCCCCCTCCTGTTGCAGCTCTGAAGCCCTCCATAGTCTCTACCAATTCAAATAGCAAAGCTCCCCCCACCCCCGAAAAAACTCCCTTCCCCCGCCCCGCCAGCAACGCAGCCGCTTGCTTTAACCCTTTCCCTGCTGCAGGCGCTTGAGAAAAGCCTCCTCCTCCCATTCTCCCCACGAGGCCAAAGAGAGCTAGTCGAATCCAACTCTAGGGGCCAGTGCTGGTCTCCATTTCCAAGCCGAAGAGCCAACCAGAAATTGTGCTGGTCTATAAGGTGTGGCTGTTATTTTTTATTCTTTTTGCTAGCTCTTTTTCTGCTTCTCTACTGCACCCTTAAGACCAAGAAAGTGTAATTCTGAGTATAAGTTGAAAAAGTGTACAGTATAAGCTGAAGAAGTGTGCATGCAACAAAAGTTTTATACCGAGAATTAAACTTTGGGGTGCCGCTGGATTCAGCCTAAGAAAGGGTGAATTTCCACTGGGCAAACTTCTCTGAGGTGGTTTCCAATGGTAGCCGTCTTGGTCTTCAGTAGAGCAGCCACATTTGAGGCCGGACTCCTACTTGGTTTCTAAGGCGCTGCTGGACTTGAATCTTGCTGCTCTGCGGCTGCTTCCACAAAGAGGGTTCTGGGAGCATTGACATGACCTTGTTAGCCGAATTGCTTTAATTTAAGATCAGCAATTGGCAGAATAACGGGTTCTTGCCAACTATACCAAGGTCCCGCTCCCTCCGGGAGTTCCCAGAAAATAGGCAATGAGGCTGAGTGATTTCTTTGAATGGTGTTTACTATAAAATGTTGTTCAAGCATACAAGAAGTAATAAAAACGGCATACACACAAGATCTAAGGAAATCAGACAGAAAATAGCACTGTTGCATTAGCAGGAGTTTCATTGAGGGGGAATACGTTACCTATCTTGGTGATGAGTGCCCCACGTCCACAAGAAGATTGAGGGGAGATGAAAAGGAAAAATGGGGGAGATGAGATCTGAACCTGCAGATACACGCCTTGTCCTGGCTGCGCAAACCAGGGATTCAAGATGGAGGCAAGGTGTTGGGTACAGAAAGCTGGACTTGAGAGGTTGGTAAGAAGACAGGGGTCGAAGAGGGCTAGCTATGTGTTTCTGTTGTGTAAGATCTTTTATCAGGTAGCATTGGGGCGGGCTGTGCTGATCACATCCCCTTGACACACCTACTAGTTGTTCCGTCCCCACTAGTCTTACTATTGGTCAGTGTCATAAGGAGGAGGAGGTAGGAGGGCGTGGGCAATATTGCAAATCTAGGTGCTAATCAGGATCTAACACCTGGGCAGATCGTCAGGATTCTTGGCGCCAATCCTTGGTCTCGTGATGGCTTCGGCCAGGTTACTTGATGGCCGACGATTAGTTGCTAAGCGACCTAATCTCTTACAGGAACTTTGGGGGAAGGTGTGAAGAGCCAGCGGGAAGGAGATGAGGCCTCTTTGAAATGGGGTCCTGGTCTCCCTGTTAATGTGAATGCATAAAAGAGATGGAAGGACTCTTTGAAATGGAGTTCTGGTCTTCATGTAGGTGTGGACTCTGAAGGAAGTCTCCCGCTGTGGGCTGGAGCCTCTCACTGCAATAGAGAGTGCATTTTGCCCTCAGCAAGATGACAGCCTAAAGGTCAAACTTATGACTTCTAACAGTGCATAAGAGCATATGCTATGTCTTAAGGTTAGCAGTTGACTATCCGTATTAACATGATCAGGAGATGTTTGTCAGATTTTGGAAATGTTTGAAAACAGGCCCTGCAGCCCCTTGTTAGATACCATGGAACACGTGCAATTTACTTAACAAAACTGAAGCTGCATGATCTCACAGAGAACGCGTAAGAATGTAAGAGCCCTGCTGGATCAGACCAGCGGTCCATCTTGTTAAAGGAGCAATTTGGCCTGGTAGAGAGCATCCCTTTCTATGTCTCTACCAAACTGCTGTGGTTATACTTCTTAAGTCTTAATACTGAACCAAAATAGGCTTGTTTTGTTCTTTGAAAGAAGTTGACAGAGGCCAAATGCAACCTGCCCTGCTTCAGACACTTTTCACCCTCAGCTTCTAGCCTTGGCCTCTGACTTTCCTTGGGTGTCCATTTTGTTCCGGCCATCTGCACCCTCTTCTCTCCCCCTTCCCACCTGCCATTGTGCTGCTCCCAAGGCAAAAGAACACCCAACTCTTCCCTGGGAAGCTCCATTCCACCCAGTCAGCACCAAGCTCCATTCTGATTGGCACTCATCACCCAACAGAAAGCAGGGCTCTTGGGTCCCTTCTGCTCAGGCTTCCTCTCCTCTACCCCCCCCCCCAAATCAACCACTGAGCACTTTTTGGAAGGCTTTTCTACCACAGCCGGTGTGGAGCCTTGGGGGGCACAGTGTGGTGAAGGGCTCAGAGGGCTGGGAGAGGACCCGGGAGGGCCACTTTCAAATCCCTGACTGTGCTATGAGGCTTGTGGGTGACAGGAGAGGAAACCAAGATACACCCCCACCCCAAGCTCTTTGGATGGGGAGGTAGTGTCTTTTGGTACAAGAAAAGTTATGCTCCTTCATGCTGATTGGATGGCCAGAATGCCAAACATTTTGTCTGGTCCCCACCCCCCACCCCCAATCTCCCTGAGGCAGAGATGCCAGTGTCAAGGAAGAGCCTGGAGGTCATCTGGAATTACAACCAATCTCCAGAATACAGAAATAAGTTTGTGTTCAGAAAATGTCTGCTTTGGAGGGTGGACTCTAGGCCATTATACCCTCATCCAGCCTCCAGTTTTCAGGAAGTTTCCAACTATTGCCCACCCAGTCACCAAGAAGACAGAGCATCACTGCCCCAGATGTAGGAACATAAGAGAAGCCATGTTGGATCAGGCCAATGGCCCCTGCAGTCCAACACTCTGTGTCACACCTGGCCAAAACCCAGGGGCCACCAGGAGGTCCATCAGTGGGGCCAGAACCCCAGAAGACCCTCCCACTGTTGCCCCCCCCAGCATGATCCTCAGACTAAGACTGTGGCCCTCAAGAAGGCCTCTGAAGCCTGGTGTAAAGATTACAAGAGGCCTACATTTCTTAGGTACCCTCTGAGCCCTGTTATTGGACTGGGGTGAAACTGGAGGGGAGATAGGATATATAAGGCCTCCCCCCAAGGAGCTGAGTCAGTCAGTCATGGGGGGGGGGGGCTGCAGCCAGCAGGAGAGGGACTCCCCATCAATCCATCGGGGGGGGGCTGGGGCCAGGGAGGGCCAGGGACAGCACAAGCCAGGGGGGCCGCTGCTGTGTCAGGGAGTTTTACTGTTCCCTTGCCGGCTCCTTCCTGTGTTCATTTTGCCCTCTTGGCTGAAAATGTCTCCCTGTTCAGGATGTTCCATGTTTTGTCTCCTCTGTCTGTTGGTTTTACTACTCACCTTGTTTCACATATCACACAAATCACAAACCTTTATTGGCACAACAACAACAGCCTTAGCCCAGGGATACAGAAAAGGAAAGGGGACAAAACAGTTAAGTAACCAATCTCACAGAAAAAAAACTTCTCCTCCTATACACACTGTAAAGGAAGTTTGCCACCGCTTCAATGGTACCAGCAGCCCTATTTGAGGCTGGGATGTTCATTATTTTTGTTTCCTCAGATTTGCCCTCCAAGGATCGCAGTATAGGGACGAGGCGATAAGCACGTAAATCCTGGTAAAATCTACGTCCGTACCTTCAATCTCCTTTAGCCCACAGGGGCATAACCTATCCGAAAATGGTATTTTTAAACAATCTCCCATATAGCACAGCTGAGGGGAGCACGTTGAAACGGGCCAGCGTAAACACCCTTCTAATGTGTGGATCAATCAAACAGGAAAAATACAAGTGGCCCATTAAAAGAAATCCCCCAATAAATGGGAGAACAGTGCCCAGAAGCAAGACTTCTAAGTTCTTGCATTTCTGTGTCAATTAATCTCTGCTTAATCATGCCAAAATCCTGCTTCTCCGAAAGAAGGGTTAAATTATCCATGCTAAACCCTATCACTGTAATTTTGTTTTCATCCAAAAGACCATCAATCCCCATATTATACAGTTTCCACCCCAAGATATCCCTGTACACTGTCAAAAGCTCCTTTGAGATCTAAGAAAGCTATGTATAATTTGAGACCTTTCCCTTTCCTATATTTATTTACTAGATGACTAAGAACTATGCAGTGATCCAGGGTTGACTTACCCTGACAAAAGCCAATTTGCTCCAGTCCCAGAATTTGCTGGTCTAGTATCCAAGATTTAAGTTCATCAGCCAAATGATTGGTATATAGCTTCCCCATGACGGATAGGAGGCTGATCGTTCTATATTTGGTGGTTGAGGATTACCTTTTTTAAAAAACAGGGACTAAGATGCCATTCTTCTCATTGTCTGGTATTACACCAAACCTATCTAAGGCTGTAAAAAAAGGCTGCTAGGAAGGGGGCCCACTACTGTGGAAAAGCCTTGATAGCCTCACGTGGAATGGCATCAGGCCCAGGGGATTTTCCCAATTTAAGGGCTGCAATTAAAGATACGGCCTCCTCAATCTGCATGGGGGTCCACCCTGGACAATTGTCCAAACAGACATCGAGATCCTCTTCAGGTTTCTGCCTAGTCTCCTGGAAAATCATGGTGAAATAATTATACCAACCGACAGCTGTGACTAAACTGTTGCTGACCCCTTTCTTTCCATGGACTCGGCTATCGGGACGCAAAATTTTCTTGAGTCATTGTTGGTTGTGGCTTGCAGGAGGGATTTCCAACTTTTGATCAGAATTTTTTTCTGTTTATTCTTATAAAGTTGGCGTAGAGCCTTTTTAGATTCAAAATATTCTAAAGGGGAGTGCGCTAAATTTGACATCCTATAACATTGGTAAATAACACATAAGTGGCTCTTCATCACCAGACACTCATTGTCAAACCACCCATGCGTAGAAGCTTTAATTTGCCTGGGTCACCTGTCAGTGCTGAAGGGGGAAGGTGGAATGGGAGGGGCTAGAGGGCTCCTAGAAGGGGATGATGCCTATCTTAGGTAAGCCCCCTTGCACCTGTGATACATCCCCAGAGAAGACCTTGCCTCCAGGAAAGATCTGTTTGCCAATTGCGGATGCTGGCTTGCCACACTGTTTGAGAGCCTACCTTCTCAAAGCGCAGAAGTGTTTTTACCAGTTAGAGCATTGGCAAAAAGGAACGGCTCACAAACTTTCGTTATCTAATTTTTAATTTGTTTAATTCTATGCCCAGAAGATAACAAAAAACCTCCAGGATCTTCAGCCAAATTGGCCTGGAGAAAAATTGCTTCCTGACCCCAAACTGGCAATCAGCATTTCCCTGGGTGTGAAACGAAAGGCCACAAGAACTAAACACTGAAGCAACCCTTTCGGCCCTCCCTTCTTGTGATCGGCCTAAGTTCACAGAATCAGCACTGCTGTCAGATGGCCATCTAGCCTCTGTTTAAAAACCTCCAAAGAAGGAGAGCCCACCATCTCCTGAAGGTTCAAAGGGTTTCTCCACTGTGTGGGTTCTTTGGTGCCATTGAAGAGTGCCACTGCTATTGAATCTGTTTCCACACTCCAAGCATTCAAAAGGTTTCTGTCCTGTGTGGGTTCTTTAATGCTGTTGAACAGCACCACTGTCACTGAACCTTTTTCACATTTTGCGCATTCAAAAGGTTTCTCCCCTGTGCGCATTCTCTGATGCCGTTGAAGAGTGCTACTCTCACTTAATCTCTTTCCACACTCCAAGCATTCAAAAGTTTTCTCCTGTGTGGGTTCTCTGATGCTTGTGAAGATTACCTTTCTCAGCAAGTCTCTTTCCACACTCTGAGCATTCGAACGGTTTCTCCCCAGTGTGCGTTCTCTGATGCCGCTGAAGAGCGCCACGCTCACTGAATCTCTTTCCACACACTGAGCATTCAAAAGGTTTCTCCCCTGTGTGGGTTCTTTGGTGCTGTTTAAGATTGCCACTCATACTGAATCTCTTTCCACACACTGAGCATTCAAAGGGTTTCTCTCCTGTGTGGGTTCTATGGTGCGATTGAAGATGGCCACTCTGACTGAATCTTTTTCCACACATTGAGCATTCAAAAGGTTTCTTCCCTGTGTGGGTTCTTTTGTGCACTTGAAGATCACCACTCCTACTGAATCTCTTTCCACACTCTGAGCATTCAAAAGGTTTCTCCCCTGTGTGCATTCTTTGGTGCACTTGAAGATCACCACTCCTACTGAATCTTTTTCCACACTCTGAGCATGCAAAAGGTTCCTCTCCTGTGTGGGTTCTTTGATGCCGTTGAAGAATGCCGCGGTCACTGAATCTTTTTCCACACTCTGAGCATTCATAAGGTTTCTCCCCTGTGTGCGTTCTCTGATGCCGCTGCAGAGCGCCACTCTCACTGAACCTCTTTCCACACACTGAGCATTCAAAAGGTTTCTCTCCTGTGTGGGTTCTTCGGTGTGGTTGAAGATGGCTACTCTGACTGAATCTCTTTCCACACACTGAGCATTCAAAAGGTTTCTCTCCTGTGTGGATTCTTTGGTGCACTTGAAGATCGCCACTCCTAATGAATCTCTTTCTACATTCTGAGCATTCAAAACGTTTCTCCCCTGTGTGGGTTCTCTGATGCCACTGAAGAGTGGCACTTTGAGTGAATCTCTTTCCACACACTAAGCATATAAAAAATTTCTCCCCTCTGTATTTTTTTTGGTGCACAAGGAGCTGTGATCTTTTTCTGAAGTACTTTCCACAGTGAATGGATTTACTTGCTTTCATTATTCTGCGCACTGGAAAATATACATTACGCTTCCTTCCATCTCGCTTCTCAACCAAATGGTTGTCTTTTATTTGTTTAGGTCTTCCTTGATTCCTGACATTGTCTTTCAGATCTTCATTTTTAACTCTATCTGGTCTTTGCTGATGAAGTTCCTCACCCTCCTCATTCCTCTGAACATCCTCTGCTAGAATAAAGAGAGACATCCTGTTAGAACCTGGGGGGGCAAGGGATTGTAAAGTCCAAAGGCATCTATCTGACTGCAGTAGGAAAGGATTGATCACCCTTTGACCTTGTCCAGCATGGCTGATCTTAACCACCTTTGAAAAAATGTTCACCTTTCACTGTTTGTGGTTATGCTACTTTCCCCCTTCCCCCTCCTCCACCTCCAGTTCTCTCTTTTATCTTTACCCCTCCCAACTTGTAATCCCTTCCTTGGCTAAGAGCATTGTGCAATGCATGGGGGTGATTGCATCATCCCTGGGTCCACTATGTAGGACTGTAATGTCAGCAGTTTGTGACTTGACTATTTCACTTGATGGAAATGACACACATCCTGATGAATGGGACATTTGATACCAGGTCTGTTGCCTATTTAAATATCCTTTGGGATAATACTTCTAGGCTAAATTAATTTTGCATTCGATTAACTTTTAACTCTAATAATTATGATTATTTCATTTTTATCTAGACTAATTTTGAGAATCTGTACAGCTACCACAGGCTATTTTTACTAGTTGTAGCAAATACATAGCGTTCATGGTAATCCCAGCATAAATTTATTTCTATTTCTTATCAAATCTATTATTATATATATTTATTATTTATACAAAAGTAATCTGGCTTTTTTCCCTCCCCCCCCCTACAGTTTCAGAAAGCAACACCTGGTCTCATTTATATATGTATATACAAAATTCTGAATGCATGTATTTTTGGATGTCTGTCATTGTATAATAAGGAATATTGACCACCGAGGAAGGCCCATAGGGGCCGAAACGCGTATGGTCCTTAGGTCAAAGGTTTTATCCATCAGTTTGATATGTACTGCAATTAGTTCCTAATGAACCAAGTTTTAAATGTCTGATACTTGGACTGTCTCTTTTGATTTTATTATGTTTTATTTATGTGTACACCCTAATAAATGTCTATATTTTTCATAATAATTCTTTTGTTAGCTTGACCCTTTTGGTTCGCAGCTAATTTTTGGGATGAGCCCCCCTCCCTCTTTTTTTCACCTTTTGATCTTAACCACCGTCCACCTTTCCCCAGAATATCTAGTAATTCAAGAGTGCCTCACACCCCCAAGAGCCGCAGCTGAGCTTTTGCCCAGAAATAGTTTTGGAGCCTCCTGATTTGAGTCCCCCAGAAGGCCTCCCTCCCTCCTTACCCAGCAGGCTGTATGATTGTACCAAATCAAATGTTGCTCAGAAGTGAAGCCGAAATCCCCCATGGCCATTCCTTGTCTTTTCCCTTGACATGACGGTGAAAGATACTCACTCTTAGCCAGCTCACTTGGGAAGGAAATGTGCTCTTGGGATCCTCCTGAGGAACTCTCCACCATTTCTTTGGATGAAAGGCCGTTGTCTGTTTCCACCGTAGTCTCTCTTATACTTCTGGCTTCTTTCGCAGAGAGAGACAGAGAAAGAAAGAGAAAGTTATCATTCTTATATGGGGAAGGAAAGAAACTGAAGAGCAGATATTCTTCCGAAAGGACAGAACCACGGCCAAGATCAAAGCCCACCATCCCAACCAGAACTGGGAATGGATTTGAGAGGCAAAGCATCCTAGTTCCTTTAAGGGTAAACATGATTATTAAGTGGCCTGGTCTGACTTGCAGCCAACATCCTTATCTTTTTCAAGACCAGACTTCAAAAAGTGGTCATTGGTTAATTATGAGAACCTGTATCCAGTTGTGTAACCAGGAGGGGGGGATTAGGAGGGTGCTGACAGCCTCTGGAAAATTCTGTCAAGGAGGACCCTCAATTGGGTCATTACGGCCACCTGACCCTAGAGAGGCAGAAAGTGTAATACGGGTCTAGAGCAGAGGGAAGCCATGACAGCCTACTGCAGTTTGATATTTTCTTGCTTCATCATGATGAATAGTTTTATGTAGAGTAAATTAGGCTACAGCTGGAATACTTAATATCTTATTTTTAAATCTTCAATAAACCTTTATATATTTTTACTTGTGGGCACTCTCCTCGTGAACCCACTGAACTGCGTGCCACTCAGGTACAAATAGTAGTGACTGAGGGGGCTCAGGCTTCGGGTCTTGACAGGATCACTTTCAGATCACAGACAGAGTGGATGTTTGTAATCCCATCCAGGGGGAACAGTGTGTTGTAAAAGCTAGTAACAGAAAAATGAGGATCTGGCCCCTATCCCCACCTTTGCCTCAGGCCAGGAGACACCTTCTCTGGATTGGGTGATGGCCACAATACTGGCCTCAGTAGCCCCTGGGCAAGTGCACACACATGAACAACACATGAAGCTGTCTCCTACTGAATCAGACCCTTGATCCACTGAAGTCAGTATTGTCTACTAGTCTGGCAGCAGCTCTCCAGGGTCTCAGGCAGAGCTCCAAGAAGCAGCAGGAGATAGAGCTACTAGAAAGGTGAGTGTTTTTATTTGCTTTCAGCTGAGAAGATTTAGCTGAGGGTACTGTGTGGGGGGACTGTATTTGGGAGTGTGTGGGTGAGTTTTGAGTTGTCACAGAGTCCTGGTTGCCTGAGATAGGGTGAGAAAGGGTGATTGTTTTGACTGTAATTGAGTGCCTGGGTGAATCTGTATAGCTGCTGGCCACACTATCTGCTGGGGGAGGCTTCTATTTAAGGTGGCACCTCACCAGAGGCATGAGCCAAAGGCCTAGAACTTAGGGGTACTTTAATGTGCCAGCATCCTGTGTTGTCCTGGCTTGGATGGCCCTGGCTAGCCAGATCTTGTCAGATTCTCTGAAGCTAAGCAGGGACAGCCCTTGTTAGTACTTGGATGGGAGACCACCAAGGAAGCCCAGGGTTGTGACACAGAGGAAGGCAATGGCAAACCACCTCTGAACATCTCAGGTGGCTTGATGGCACTTTCCACTAACGATTTTGTTGCTGCGTAAGAAAAGGCCTGACAAAACCCTTGGGGCTGTGTACTTTGCACCTCTTGGGAATCTTCAGTCCTGTTGCCCTCATTCAGCCTCAGCTAAGACTGCAACCACATGGCCCCAGCCACAGAAAGTCACTTAAATCCACACAAAAAGGTCTGCATTTTACTTCATCAAGTTCAAATATTTCGCACCACGGGAAGACAGATGGAGAAAATAATACTGTCTGCCTGTCTAACAAAGTTTGAGTCCAGTGGCACATTTAAACCCAACTAAGTTTTATTTGAGGTATGAGTGTGAAACCTCCTGAAAATACTGACCTTTATAGGCTAAGAAAGACAGAGAGAGAGAGAAATAAAGAGGGTCCGAGACAGAAGGGGCAACCCTAACCCAGTGGCAGGAAGAAAACTGCCAGGAGCTGACAGGGGGATCAAAAAGAAAAGCACAAGCGAATCCTAAGGAAAGAAGGAAGCTGTTGGAGGGGGAAGGGGGAGATTTGAATGCGGCATTTGATTTGAGGTTGGCTACTGTGAGAGACAGGATGTTGGACTAGGATGGAGCACTAGTCTGATTCAGCAGGGCTCTTCAGATGCTCTTACTGTCAGCCAGCCAGCCAACCAGTGAGAAACGGGGCAGCCTTTTCGTCCAGGATTTTTTTTATTTGTGGGGCATATTTTTTCTTGTGGGGCAGCCATTATGTGTCTGTGTGTACACAACTATACAAGACTGTCATGGTTATAAAATAATAAATCATAAGTAACATACATCAAATTAAAAATAAAGTTTTAAAGCAAAAATGGTTGCTTTAAAAATGTTGTGAATGGTTTGCAGCAGCTCTTCATTCACAAATTGTATTTTAAGCTTCCCCCCCCATCCCGTTTTGACCCACCTTCAAATGAGAACTGGACTTTTTGGCTGCTTTAAAAAAAACATGACTTGTTAACCGCAGCTCTTCATTCATGAATTATATTTTAAGCTCCCCCCCCTGTTTTGACCCACCTTCAAATGAGAACTGGACTTTTTGGCTGCTTAAAAAAAATCATGACTTGTTTACAGCAGCTTTTAATTCATGAATTGTATTTTAAGCCCCCCTCCCCCCCCCCATTTTGACCCACCTTCAAAGGAGAACTGGACTTTTTGATTGCTTCAAAAAAAATCATGGTTTGCAGCAGCTCATCATACATGAATTGTAGCTCTTCCCCATCCCCCATCCCTTCCTCCAGCCATCTCTCCAAGCTGCCTGCAAAACTGCTGGGTGTAGCAGAGAAGCACCTGTGCTCACTTTCTCCCTAGGACTGTCAGTGTCTGGTTGAGATCCCCCCCCCCCCCCGCTTTGTTTCCACTGCAAAGAAAACCATGCAGACTACATTGTCCAGCATGCCCTTGTGGCTCCTTACTGAGTGGACGGGACTGCCTGAGCTGGAGTAGCTGGGACTGGATCGCTCCTTCCCTCCCCTCTTTTACAGCCGGTTGAAATTTTTACCAACCTTTCCAAACCAGCTGGGGAGAAGGGAAAGCATGAGAGAAGCCTTGCCTTGGGCTTCAGGGAACTCGCTATTTATTTATTTATGTATTTATTTGATTTCTAGGCCACTCTTCCCGCAATTTAAAGGGGTCATGTGCTGCTGCTGCTTCTGAATCCAGGCTGGGCAGCAGCTGCAGCAGCAAAACTTTCTATCTCTCCCCCCATTTGCAAAGGCCGGATGGCAGCCAGGCTCCTGCAGCCCCGGATTGACACTCCCATCTGGGTGTTACAGGCCAGCCAGCTTGAGGAGGCTGCGGGTAAGCTGAGCACGCTCTGAACACGCCCCCCCCCCCCCCAACCACCCAAACCCAACCACCCACCCCAGAGCGGCTTGGTCACCCATGGTGGTGGCAAGAAGATGCTGCACATGCAGCCCCCCCCCCCAGCTTTTCCTGACCCAACTGAGGGCTCCTGGAAGCTGGGTGCGGAGCTTCTGCCAACTTGTTTTAAAAATAACTTTCAAAGTAAAAAAAGAGGAACAAAGTATGAATCCAGTAACACCTTTAAGACTCACTCTTGGCCCCCACCCCACCCCACCCCACCCCAAGAGTCCTTGCCACCCACTACACTGGAGCATGCTGAGACCCACCCCACCCCCAAAACAAGCCAACTTACCCTTGTGGTGGCTAGAAGACGCTGTACACACAGCCCCCGCCCAGCTTGTCCTGGCCTGACTGAGGGCTCCTGGAAGCTGGGGGCGGGGCTTCTGCCAGTGTGAAGGCCCCCCGCCTGCCCAACTAGTTTTTTTAAAAAAAGTTTTTAAAAGAAAAAAACCTTCTCTGCTTTCAAAGTGGGGGGGACATGGGGGGGGGGGGTTGGCAAGGCTCGGGAGCTGCAAGGGAGGGCTCCGTAAGCCACATATGGCTCGGGAGTCACAGTGGCGTAGATAGTCTTTCACGTATGTTACTAACACTCTTTTTTTCTTTTCCTTGTCTGAAGAGATAAAAACTTTTCCAAATTTTTTCATTTCCAAATACATTTGATCTGAAGATTTGATGTGTGGTTCTTACAAACATATCACATCTAATTGCATCTTTTTCAGTTGCAAAAATATCAGTCTTCTTTTTTGAGGTGCATTCAATCCATTAACATTTATTGAAATTATTTTAATTTTCTTTCTATCCACCCTTTGTTTGCTTTTCCGTATCTTCTCTGGTCCACTGTTGAAATCTCGTGACTATTTGCGATGGTACAGCCACCTATATGTAATTCCATTCTTTCTTAGTGTGCTTGCAAGACCCATATAATCCTTTCTTTCCTCTCACACTCTCCAAGGAACTTCTTTTAGTATTTTTATCTCTGTATTTTCTATGTGAAGAGATGTATCATTGGCAGCTTTTAAGAATCTTATCTCTCATAGTTCTTTTGTAAAATCTCACATGTACCTCTCTAGGTAGCTTTTTTCTCTTGCATAAGCTGAGGGCATTCTGTATGTCACATTAATTTCTGGGGTTTTGTGCCTATATATTTTGCAAGAGTGAAGGCCATGTCTATTTTTAAATCTTCCTCCTTTTCTGGAATGTTCTGGAATCTTAATATAAAGGCAGCTTTATCAATTTCCAATTTTATAAGCATATCTTCTATAGTATCCTGTTTGGATCTCATATCCTGGATCTAAAGGTCTACTTCTTCTGATTTAGTTTCCAGCTTACTTGTTGTTTTCACCAGAGCAGAGATTTCTTGTTTGTTCTCATCAATCTGTTTCCTGATCTCTTCAGTTTGCATAGTGACTTGCTGGGCAAGTGAATCTAGTTTGACTTGGATGGGGTCAACTGCTGCTGCCACCGCCTCCTGAATCAAACTTTGCAGATCCTTTATTGAAATTTGAGCTAAATTGGTGGACACAGATTTCACTTGCCTTTCCTCGACCCACTAAATATGTTTGAGAGTTCTATTAACAACAAAAAATCACTCACCCCCTCTTCCAAAGGCAAACTTCTTATTTTGTTTAAACTCACTTATCACAATATTACTATAGCCTTTCTCAAGCTACACAGCCAAGAATCTTATCAAATTATTTACATTAGGAAAAGAACAGTTTATACGTTGTGGTTACAACATGCATAGACCCAACAATACCAAAATTCTTCTGACTCTCAGAACTGATGTTTGTAAAATAGTTTCCTCCTCTTTTCTTCTAGTGGGACTTACATGCCCCCATTTATAATCCACAAGCCTCAAAAACAAGCCATCATTGTAATACAATAAGGGATCTACACAAATCCAAAGCAACTCCAAATAATCCCAATAAGAAGATAAAGCCACTTATAAATCCACAATATGGGGAAAAAAGAAGTTCTTAGTTGTAATCCTGCCAGGTATATCCCAAGTGAACAAGATACAGAAGAAAAAGAAATATAATCCAAATGTGGTGCATAAATATGGTCCAATAAAAATTCTTAAAAGACCAAAGATAAATCCACAAATAATCCATAGAAATTGAGTTGTTTCCCCAATTATAACAATAAACAAAAGAGAGTTGTAGAAAGATTCTTGTATCCAAGTTATTTGTCCATACCAAACAAAAAGTTCAGTTTTTAAAGTTATTTAAATTATATTCCAAACTATGGTTAAGCATTTAAAAAGTTCTGTTAATAGGTTTATTTTCAAACATTAACCAAGTCTCTTGGTAGCTCCTAATATGTTCCTCTTGCTATCCCAAGTCTCTTCCAAGACACAAAAGTAAGAAGGGGGGGGAATGCCCACCTCTCCTTTTTCTTTCAGTGTGGTTTTTAAAGTTTAAAAGAGCCCTTAGCCAGTAATGGTTTTTCAAAAGTTGTGCTCTTCCTTTACTCACGGTGTAAAGGTCCTTTTCTTTCCAAGGAGTATGGAATATCAGGTCTCCTACTCATTCTGAAATTGCTGAGCAGTCGGGTTAGAATGGATAAAAGGAAGTACTTCTTCACCCAAAGAGTAATTAACACATGGAATTCACTGCCACAAGCATGGACGGCTTCAAGAGGGAACTGGATAAACATATGGAGCAGAGGTCCATCAGTGGCTATTAGCCACAAGGTATAGATAGGAGCTCTCAGTCTGGGGCAAGTGATGCTCTGTATTCCTGGTGCTTGGAGGGGGGCAACAGTGGGTGGCTTCTAGGGTCCTGGCCCCACTGGTGGACCTCCTGAGGGCACCTGTTGTTTTTGGCCACTGTGTGACTGAGTTTTGGACTGGATGGGCCACTGGCCTGATCCAACATTACCTTCTCTTATATTCTTACATTCTTATGTCTTTCACATCACCTGCTACATGATCCTTTTAACTAGATAAGCTGGGGATTGAACCTGGGACCTTCTGCAAGCCAAGCAGGTGCTCTGCCAGTGAGCCACAGCCCCTCTCCAAGGAGTGGGATAGCCCTCAAAACAGTGTATTGTTATTTAATATTATGATTCATGTCCCATCACAATGATAGCCAATTTGTACCTTTGACATCTATGAAAGAGCCTTACCCAGAAAGGCCACGCTCCCATAGTTCTCCAGCATGACTTCCCTGTACAGAGCTCTTTGTCCCGGATCCAGCAGGGCCCATTCTGCCTCAGTGAAAGAGACGGACACCTCCTCAAAGGAAAAGGGAACCTGAAAGAAAAAGCAGATCCCCTCGTCAGAGGTCAGGCCAGGCAGAGATTGCACCCTGGAAGGGAGTAGTCTGGGAAGGTGCAGGATGTATGGCTTGGGATTCGTAAAGGGAACGGTGTTCAGATGATCTCTCGCCCGGACACCTTGTAGAAACTGCAGGAGCAAAAGCCCCCCTGAGAAAGGAGGAGGGATCCAGGCTGTGTGTGTCCCCGCTCATCTCTCCTACCTGGACTGGAGGGGCAGCAGCTGTTTCCACATCTCTGAAAAGACGACGGCTCAACAGCATCTCTTCCCTGCCTGTTACTGAGACAAAGGAGGAAAGAAGGAGATTTGCTTGCTTCTTCCCACTTCACACCCCCCCCCTTCCCAGGGTTGTGAAACTTTGTCCTGGGTACACTTGACATATTTTTTAACACATTTTTACTAAACTCTGGGAGAGGCAGAAGAGAAGCACCAGGTACCTATGAGCCTCAGGTGTTATAAATGCTGCCTGCATATTTCAGACTTCTGTGAGACCTGTGTCTGGCCTGGGGGCGGAGGGAGGGAAAGAGCGGGGTGGAAATGACATCACATGACCCTTCACCGTCACATTCAGCCCAGGGATGACTTGAGCTCATTTGGAGACTCGAGGGTCCTATGAATGAGTTTTCAGAGTGTCTCATAACATCCTAACTTCACAGCCAGCTTTTCAGCCAGATGCAACATCAACATGATACCACATAAGAGAAGCCAAATGTTGGAGCAGGCCAGTGGCCCATCCAGCCCAACACTTTGTCACACTGTGGCCAACAACACCAGGTGCCCTCAGGAGGTCCAGCAGTGGGGCCAGGACACCAGAAGCTCTTGCACCATCAATTTATACAGAGGCATTATGATACTGGCTGATTTGTTTTCAATTCCCTTCCTAATAATCCCCAACATAGTGCTGGCCTTTTGTTATTGCAGTCGCACACTGTCTCGACATTTTCAGTGAGTTATCTACTATGACTCCAAGATCTCTCTCTTGGTCAGTCTCCACCAGTTCAGACCCCATCAACATGTACTTATAGTTAGGATTTTTGGCCCCAATGTGCATTGCACTTGGCCACATTGAGCCCCATTTGCCACGTTGATGCCCACTCGCCCATCCTCGACAGATCCCTTTGGAGTGCCTCACAATGCATCCTGGTTCTCACTGACCTGAACAATTTTGTGTCATCCACAAATTTAGTCACTTCACTGCTTACTTCCAACTCCAAATCATTAATGAACAAGTTAAAAAGCATCAGACCCAGTGAGCAGTACCCCACTGCTTACCACCCTCCACTGAGAAAATGGCCCATTTATACTCCCTTTGTTTCCTACCTGCCCCAAGTCCCTCCCAAAGCCCCTCCCCAATGTTCCTGGGGAGTGCTGGGCTGTAGCCTGCCCCCCAGCAGCCTGTTTCCCCCAGCAGCCTGCCAGATGCCCTTTTAAGGATGGGCACAGAAGCTAAATCTTCCCATGACTATTGGCCCCCAGGAACTGGTTTTCTGCTGCCCCAGAAGGTGGAGGCTCCCTTTATTCACCAGGCTGAATAGCTCTGTTGAGGTTTGTCCACCTTTTCTTTTTGAGCTACCTTGAGTTCCTCTTATGGAAGGAAGATGAGATGTGAATATTTAAGTTAATGGAGTTGCCTTCGATGAATCTGTCTAACCTCTTTTGAGAGGCATCACAGTTAATAGACAATGAGGGCCTCAAATTAACTCTGTGTTGTGTGAAGAAATATTTAATTATTTTCCTGACCTGAATGCTCAGCCCATCAAATTCACTGGGTGCCCCAATTGCATCCAGGCACGAGGAGTCCTTACCACCGGAGAGGGCATCTTGGGCACGCTCCTGGGCCTGCACTCTCTGCCCTTGCTCCCAGGAAGCTCCCTCCACCTCAGGGAATGTCGCTTCTGTCTTCACGGATGGTGCCCATATCTGAAACAAAAGTGAGGGGGAGGGGTAAAAGAAAGAAGAGAAGAGATTGGATTTATACGCCAGCCTTCACTACCCAAAGGAGTCTCAGAGTGATTTGTAATCTTCTTTCCCTTCCCCTCCCCACAACAGACACCCTGTGTGGTAGGAGGACTGAGAGAGCTCTCTTGAGAACTGCCCTTGAGAGAACAGCTCTAAAAGAACTTGTGATGGACCAAAGGTCACACCAGCAGCTGCATGCAGAGGAGTGGGGAATCAAACCTGTTTCCCCCAGATTAAAGTCTGTGGGAAAAAAACCATTGAATGGATCCTGCCCACTCCCAGACTCTGCACCCTTCCATCAGGAGACCTGGTGAGTTATCTGGAGGGATCAGCAGTTCTCTAGCAGAAGAGGCTGCTGAAGGAGACCATGAAATCTCCCACTTGGATGGTTAAAAGTTGGGCAGTTATCTGGCCGGGAACGTTTAGGATAAGGTCAGATATCATTGCTTGAATTGGACATACCTGGAGGGAACCCCCTCACCTGTTCTGCCTCCTTCTTGTCTTCTGCCTGACTCAGGAGGAAACCTTCGGCCAGGGCCACCGCCTGGGAACTGGTCTCCGGCCCACATCCTCTGACCCAGCCCTGCATTTCCTGGGGCAGGAGAGTCAGGAACTGCTCCAGGATCACCAGGTCCAGGATCTGCTTCTTGGTGTGCTTCTCCGGCTTCAGCCAGTGGTTGCAAAGTCCATGGAGCTGGCTGCAAACCTCTCGGGGCCCCTCGGCCTCATGGTAGCGGAACTGCCGGAAGTGTCGGCAATGTACGTCTGAGATTGTGGTGAACTGAGAACAGCTATCTGGCACTGGGCATTCCCAGAATTCAACACCACTCCCAGCTTGGGTGGGAGGCGGGCCTTTCCTTGCTGTCCTGCCAGTTCCAGGTCCTTCTGGGTTCTGCTCTTCCATCTCCTTCCCCTTCTCTTGAGTCCTCTCTGACTGTGTAAAGACTCCTTCAGTCACTTGGCTATGAAGAGAAGCTTCTCTCAGGGAGGGGGGGAGAGACACAGACAGTAATATCAGAAACAAAAGAGAATGGAGATACACCACTGAACATCACAAACCTTCATTATCTTCAGGAGAGACATAATAATTGGCCTGGTGGATCAGAATGAAAGGGCTTCGTATGGTTTACAGACCAGGTTTAATATCATTTTTCAACATTACAAGCCAAGCTATTTGAGATATGCCTCCATGGTTCTTTGGGAAAGTTAAGTGTCTCTGTTTGGCTCTTTAAGGATGTCAAAAAGCTTAGCCTTTCATTACATTGGCTCCGTCTGTCACAGGGGCTGATTCTGAAGGTAAACCCCACAAGGACAAGAGGGACTGGACTGGTGACCCCTGTACTATTGCAGGCGTCTCTTCGACAGGCCTGAAGCGTGAGGCAAGAGCTCTGTCCAAGCAGCCAGCTGAGGGGAAGGGGCAGGAATGTGTCCGTGGGAAGAAGGAGCAGCTCAGATGCGGAGAGGAAGGGAGGCAGGCTTTGGCAGGGGGTGTGTGGCCACATCAGCATGCTCCGCCCCTCTCTGCCTGCCTGAGGGGAGTCCCCCTCCTGCTGTGATGGGTGGGCACTGGTGATATTTCCATGAGTTTTGAACAAAGTTTTACTCAGGGTGTAAGCTTTTGTGTTCACGTACACTTCTTCAGATAGCACTTGTCATAAACGTTCCTCCCCTCTGCTGGGGGGCCCCCAGCCCCAGCCTGGGAAGGCATCCGGGTCTTACGATGGGGCTGTGGCTGATTCCAGGGCAGGCAGGAATTCCCTTCCCCCAGGGCCAGCTCTTCCATAAGGTGGGGTTAGGCAGTTTCCTAGGGCGCCACCTGAGAAGGACACGGTGCTGGCCTCCCGCCCCTCCCGAAAAGAGTCACACCAGTCGCCACCAGCTCCCTGCTTCCCCAGCTCTGGCTTGGTCCTTCTGAGCATGGAGACAGCCTCATGCGATTGCATGTGAACGCATCCATATTCATCACTGCATGAAGGGAAACTTTTGCTGGCCAAGCACTTGGCTAAGCGGAACAGCCAAATGTGCACAGAGGGAGAAAAGAGCGAGGGCTGCGCATGCCCCCAGTGTGTGTGTGTGTGGGGGTGGGGACTGAGGTGAAAAGAGAAGGAGAGGTCAGCTCCCCGGGAATAGCTAAACTTTTCCAAATGCCTCAGCACAAACAGGGAGTGGTGCTCGAGTCAGCACCACACGAGCCTCTCAGACACAATGCTGCAGAAAACAACAACTCAGAGGAAGGGGCAGTTCCCTTGCAGGCGATTCCCTCCTGTGCCTTTTCCTCTCTGAGGTGCAGAGGGATTAGCTGTGTGTAGACCCCTCTGGGACACTCAGTCTGAAGGGAAACGGAGGGCGGGGTGACAGGATAAAACTCTTCCCTTCGGTCCTCCCTGAGGCCCCTCTCTGATTTTGCAGTTTCCCCACCTGTCACGTGCCACCCCCCCTCCCTTCCTGTCCTCCCCCCATCCTTTTTAGAGCTGCCAGCTTCACTCATGTTCACTCTGGTCCCTCAGGCTGGAACCTGAGGGAACAGAAAGGCGTTAGGGTTAGAGCTAAAGGGAGGTGTGGAGGGAGATCTTGTCTGGGAAAGGGACGCTACACTTTTCTTGGAAAACGCTGTGTGTGGTAAAGAGCTTTGTTTACACAAATAAGCCTCAATACAGTTGTATGTTTTAAATAACAAAGTGAACTTCGACTTCCAAAAGTGTGGTCACTGTAGAGCTGCACGAGTTGTGCCCCCACCACCACACGGAGCTCACCACCCATTTATTATAGTGGGTCAGGTGCCTAAACGACACTCTTTGCCCATTTCCACGGGGGCAGTAAAAAAACAGGAAGGGGGGGTTAGAGAAGCCCTATTGCACTGTTTATGAACGGTAGGAGATCATGAGTCAGAAAGGGCCAAAGCCACTTTAAAATCTCTCCCCTCCATTTTAGCTCAGGTGTCTAGCCCAGGGAGTCTCAGCACATGAAACCACCCGCAACACTTTATTTGGAAGGAAGGATTGGCCCTGGAGCCCGGTTTCCATGCCAAGCCTCCTACCAGAGTAAATCTGTGCAGAGTATGTTTCTCACTTCACCCCATCTTCCACACTTCTTTGGTTAAGAGCGAGAGACCTTAAAATAAGGCCTACGTTTTTCAGGTGGACTGGCAGGCTACTTGCTCAACATGCTGGACTAGGGGAGCTTCATGTGTAGGGGTTAAGTGCGCGGATTCTAATCTGGGAGAACCGGGTTTGATTCCCCCACTCCTCCACTTGCACCGGCTTGATGACCTTGGGCAAAGCCATGGTTCTGGCACAGCTGTTCTTCAAAAAGAGCAGTTTCTGTCAGAGCTCTCTCAGCCCCACCCACCTCACAGGGTGTCTGTTGTGGGGTGGGGAGTTTGTAAACTGCTCTGAGACTCTGAGCGAAGGGTGGGGTACGAATCCAATCTCCTCTTCCCCCTCCTCCTCTTCTTCTTGTAGGGCCAAACAAAAGGCTTTTGGGGGGATTCATGTGCCATGTAGAAAGGTGCTTTCATAAAGGAGGATAATAACCTCCCCACGCTGTGGTATTCTGTTTTTCATTGCATTGCGTTGCATTTAAAATACCCACAGTGCATGCATGAAGCTTCCCTTATTGTAAGGAGGAGTGAAAAAGCAGCTACTGCAAACAGAAATTTGCAGTGCAGCCTTGAACATGTTTACATGGAAATAAGTCCCATTACATAATGAGGCTTGATCTCAGGTAAGTGTGCATGGGATTGCAACCATTAGCAAATAATGGCAAGCGCTGCATTGCAAAGATGAAGTCTGCATTTTTAAAACAGAGGATGGAGAAGAAAAAGGAAAGTTTAATTAACTCATCTAAAACCCAAGTGACTTAGTCTCTGGATTTTTATTTCCTCTCTCTCGCTCTCTTTTTGCCATCAAGTCACAGCTGACTTATGGCAACACCGTAGGGTTTTCAAGGCAAGAGACATTCAGAGACTATTTCAATTGAACATGCTGAAGCATCAGCGCTTGACCTGAAGGAATGGGTGACATTTGCTAAAGAAAAGGCACACAAAATGAGATTCTGATGTGCCTGAAATGCAAACATTAAAGAGACTTAAATTTCAACCAACGAACAGGATTTTTCAAAATGCTTGGTGATTTGTGTTTTTCTGTTTCAGAGAGAAAACCAGAGATTGTATTACTTGTTCTCACAATAAAAAAGAAACAAATTTAGCAATTTCAAATTGTGTGTTTTTCATTCTTCCTAAAATGCATTTATGTTTGAAAATTGGTGGGTGCACGGGAGGGGGGGGGGGTTACCAGAAGGTGCCCAGATTTCCACCAAAGCCCCTTTATTGACCCATTCAATTGGGGGGGGGGGAACCATTTTCTGTTCGTTTGGAGATTAAAATGACCGACCACAGAACATCTGTTTTGTCCTTCCTTGTACTGAAAGACGCTGATTATCACTCCCCCGCCCCCACCCCGAAGCTCTGATTCCCTAGTGGAGCAAAAACTGGTGCCTAACAGAGGTGTCAACCTCCAGGTGAGGCCTGGAGTTCTGTTCTCCCAGGATTACAACCAGAAATCAGGCCCCCCTGGAGAAAAGGGCTGCGTTGGGAGGGGAGGACTCTATGGCCTTCTCCCCCCTGAGGTTCCCCCCCCCCTCCACAAACCAGGCCTTTCCCACAATCCACCCCCCAAAATCTGCAGGAATTTGCCATCCGGAAGTTTACCCCCGCCTTACTTGCAAGGAGACCTTCCCCGGGGGATCCGGCTGCAGGGCTCGTCCCTCCTGCTGTTGCACGGCTGCCGGCCCTCCCAGTCCTTTCTCTCGCTCGCTCGCCCCCCCCCCTTGCAAATGCAAACCCCGCCCCCTCCCGGGAAAGGAGCCTCTCCTCTTTGACGCCCCCCCCCTTGCTCGGCCTCTCTAGCAACCGGCTCTGTGGGCTTGACCCTTTCAGTGCTGCAGACAAATGCTGAACGCGTCGTCCTGCCCTCGCCACGGGGAGCTTCAGCCACGCTGCCCTCAGCGATGCCCTATGCTGCCCAATGGGGTTCCTCTGGAGTAGGTCTGCACAGGGCTCCAGACTAAGCCATCCTGTTCAGCCGTCTCAGAAAAAAGGTGTCTGAAGCTGGCGCCCAGCTCCTTATTCATCCCCCTCGTATAAGAACCGTAAAACTCAGTTGGCGTAGGGGGTTAGACCTTGTTATTAGTTGATACTAGTCTTTAAATAGACGAGTGTAGTTTACTACCTTTCTGCTGCCCCCTATCGATAAACCAACGCGGGACCTCAAGTGCCACCAGAAAGCACCCAGCTGGGAGTTTTAAGAGCGAGACTGCTGGATTGCAACTGATAATGAAGCTCAAGCCCATGCACCCACCTGGACTGAATCGAGAGCTAGGTTTCCTGTCTCGTTACCAGGGCTGATTTCGCTACACCTACTACCTCTCTGAATATCTCACCTTATCCAATCATACCTGTTCATGTCGTTTGCCTACTAGTGTCATTTGGCATCGGAAATGACTCCACTCTCTAATACATAGGTCAGATGGACTCACATTCTAGCTGTATCTGAAGAACTGACTCCTGAAAGCTCATGCTTTCAGGAGAAGGAGAGAAGGAGGGAGATCCCCACCCTGCCTGGGAAGGGGGAAAGTGGCTGGCAGAAAAGAAAAGGTGGGGAGGGGAGGAAGAGAGATCCGCTGCTTTCGAGGCTGGACTCCCGATGGGTCTCTAAGAGGCGCTGTCAGACTCAAACCTGGTTCCTTCCACAAAAGCGGGTTTTCGGAGCATCCACACATGACCTCCTCCTCAACTTGCAGACCCTCTGTGCCGCCGCCAGCCCCCCCTCCACTGGATCGGGCCCTTTGGCCTTGATTCTGGTCATGCGGCTCACATGTGCAGAAAGACAAGACGACACTGGTTACCAGTCTCGGGGGGGGGGGGGGGCGGCTGGAGTTCTCCCGGAACCACCAATGGCCTCTCCAAAACAGAGACTGGGGCTGGCATTTCTTTGCTCGCTCCCCCCCCCCCCCCCACTTCCAGCAATGTTACAGAGAAATGGGTCCTTCTCCTCCTGCTGTCATGGGAAGAAGCAGGTGAGGACAGCCCCTGTGGCCCTGAAGAACACCCTGCCACAGCCTGGTGGGACCCCCCCTCTAGAAGAGCCTCCTGGTCAATGCTCCCTCTAAGCCAGGGGTCCTCAAACTTTTTAAACAGGGGGTCAGTTCACTGTCCCTCAGACCGTTGGAGGGCCGGACTATAGTTTTAAAAAAACCCTATGAACAAATTCCCATGCACACTGCACATATCTTACTTTGAAGTAAAAAAACAAAATGGGAACAAATACAATATTTAAAACGAAGAACAAGTAAAGTTATATCAACAATCTTACCAGTATTTCAATGGGAACTATGGGCCCATTGGCTAATGAGATGGTCAATGTCCGGTTCCATATTTGTCACATTTCCAAAGAGCAGTTACAGCCGTATTAACTGTAAATCGGGGGGGGGGGGGGGGGGAGGTGGACTCCAAAGCTACAGGAATATAACCTGAACAAAACACGAAATCAGAAAGACCTCAAAACAGCAACTCGATGGTTTCCCAGTGGCCATGCCCCCTGCCAAAAAGGGGGGCGCGGGGGGGGGGGGGGGCGCGTGGCACTTCTCTTTTTTTGGACACAAAAGGGACCAGGACGCCTGGAGGATCCTCACACCAGCGAGAAGGGCTTCTTCTTTGGTTATTTTGCAGGTAGGGAAGGCGCACCGGGGGGGGGGCTGCGCGCAATCAAGGCACCCTTGACGGGGCTGTTTTCTTTCCCTCTCCGAAGAAACAAAGAACTCGGCATCCTCACAAACTTTTTAAGGCAGCAAGCCCCCAGCTGCTTCTCCCTGAAACTCCACTACTGCAGGCATCATGATGGGAAAGAGAAACCTCTCTCTCCCCCTCCGATTCCCAGCAGCACAAAAAGCCTCGAAAAAGACCCCCGCCCGGCTCTTGGGACTGGCGCAGGTCTCTCAGAGGCCTCTCAGCCGGCTAGGAGACTTGGGGCCAGCCGGAGCGCCTGCCCCCCCCACACTTACCCTCTTCCGGTCTTCCTTTTGCCTCCTCCTGGCTGACTGGAAGCAGGGGGGGCGGGGCTTTGTCATGTGGCCCGGGACGAGTCGGGTGCAATTTTTCCGCTGCTTTGTGTGCTGCTGGGAATTGGAGGACAGGCAGTGGCACACCCGGCGGGCCAGAAAAATGCCCTCGGCGGGCCGCATGTGGCCCGCGGGCCGTAGTTTGAGGACCCCTGCACTACACCAAACTGGCTACCATGAAACCAGAAAATGTGGGGGTGGGGTAGGCGGTCTCCAGGGTAGTGCCAGGTCCAGGATGTTCTGATCCGTTATGTGTGGCACTTGAATTTTGAGGTACTTGGTATTATTTTCTGAGGTGTCACATCTACCATAGGGCGATGGAGCCTTTTGTTGTTCAGAATAATATGATGAGTCCTAGGATACATACTGATAGTAAGTTCTTGTCCTTGCTTTTAGTAAAGACCTAAATGCTAACTAAGAACAGTTCCATTTAATAAAGAGCCCTGGCTCCCCATCTCAACAGTGGCTTTATTCCATCAGGACTCAGGAAGACCATTGGAATTGGTAACTGTCTGCCTGCTGTGGATTTTAGGATACCAACTTAAGCAATTTAACCCCATCTCAAGGGACACTAACAGCATTAGCATCTTATGATTTTATGATTTTAGCGTACTGAATTGTATTGAGAGCTTTTATCTGTTTTATACATTTTAAGGGTATTTATACCAATTGTATAAGCTGCCCTGAGCCTGCTTGCAGGGAGGGCAGGGTACAAATTGAAGTAATAAATAATAAATAAATAAATAAAATAAAGTGATAAATTAGATGGAAAGATAATCAATTAAACAAACTACCTTGTTAAGAATGGCTCTTACTTTCCATTACCCAATTCCAATTCCAATAACTTTTATTGGCATAACAATAGCTTTAAAAAGGAAAAATAGCAATACAAATCAGCCGATATGCCAACAAAAAGAAACAGCGTACAGTGACTTGTAACATTGTCTACTGTAATAATAATAATAGGGCAAAGTGATAAAACTTCGGAACAGTAATCTTGAGTATCACAATAATTTAAAAAGTTGCAATAAGAAACTAAACTATTCTAAAAGGATAGATATACCTTATCTCTCTTGCTCTCTATCCGCCTCCTTTCCTTGGCCCCAAGGACATTCGCCAGGAACTCTGCCACCTGCTCAGTAACTTCAGGGGTTTTGTCTGCTAGCAAGAATTCAATACCTCTATTGGTTACGGCCTTAGACAGTTGAAGGAGAGGGCTAATTAACTGTAAACGTAACTGAGTAAACAGTGGGCAGTTTAAAAGGATATGCTGAACTGAGTCAGGTTCTTTGCAGAGCCATCTGCAGAATCTTGCCTTATAGGGGAGACCCTTGTATCTGCCCATGACCACAGCCGAAGGAAATATATTGAGTCTGGCCAGCATGAATCCTCTGCATTGAGAAGGGATTGTTAATCTTGAAAAATACTGAGCCACAGTTTTGCGGGAAAGTAAGACCCAGGAAATGGGGGGAATAAGTCCCCTTTGCTCCAGCTTTTATTAGCTGTAAATCAATATCCTGAATTCTCCTTTGAATTATTTGGAATATATAGGTTTCATTGGAATTGGCCAGGGAGTCTAAATCAATACCTAAAGAATTAATTTTCTTCCATATTGATTGGGACCATTTGGAAACATATGGATGAGCAGTTAAAAACCAATAAGACTATTTGGAGGAGGCTGAAAATAAAGATTGATGGTAGCAATCCAAGCTCTAGATTCTATGGTATAGAGACGCAACTCAGCACACAAAGTAAAATAACTAACCGAGTTGGGAATGCCAAGAATGCGACGCAGAAAGATTGCATTAACTCATTCAACTTTTTTTATTAAGGTCTTGAATCCACACAGGAACCCCATTCAGTAATTGGGGAATCACTGTAGCCCAACAAATCCGTAGGGCGGCCGGGACAAATAGGTTACCTTTTTGGTAGTGAAAATGGGTTACAGCGGCCACCTTGTTCTTAGCCAGGCTAAGAGAGTGTTCCCGATGCATGGACCATTTTAGATTATCATGAAAGAGAATACCCAAGTATCTAAAAGATTTAACTTGTTCAATTTCTCTTCCGTCAATCTTCCAGACAGAACGCCTCCATGATTTAGAAAATACCAAAATTTTATTCTTATCAAAATTAATAAGTAACGAGTTCTGGTTACAGAATGAGATAAATGCTGATAGGGAGCACTTTAATCCTACTTTAGTAAAAGAAAAAACTGCTGCATCGTCCGCATATAATAAGACAGGAACTGGGGTTGAATTTAATTTGGGAACATGTCCATCAATTTTAGCCAAATAGGGAGATGTGAAAGGAACAAATTAAATAAAGAGGGGGCTAAAACGCAACCCTGCTTTACACCCTTGGTTACAGGGATTTTTTGTGTTAAGGAACCTCTGTAATCAAATCTAACCTGACAAGTGTTAGAGAAATGAAATTTACGCAACAAAAACAGAAGGCGTTGGTCAAGCTCCAATTTATGTAATCCCCCCCCCCCGAATCTGTCTATCAACTGAGTCAAAGGCTCTATGAAGATCAATAAATGCAACGTATAACTTGCTTCTAGGGTGCTGAAGATATTTTTCAGCTAAAAAAAGATAATGCTACACAGTGGTCTAAAGTAGTGTGGTTTCTCACAAATCCAATTTGCTCTCTCCCTGGTAAATTATGAGAAGTCATCCACTCAGATAATTTCTTAAGAAGGTGTTTAGCATAAATTTTCTCTAGAATAGACAGGAGACTGATGGGTCTATAGTTCTCATTACCCTCTCCCATAGAAAAAAACTTTACATAGATTATGAAAACAGTTTCAGTTGGGCAGCTGTATTAGCCTGTAGTAAAATATAAGTCTGGAAAAACCGTAAAGACCAATAAACTTTTCCAGGGTATAGGATTTTACGAGTCAAATGTCACTTAAGATCCATTTGTCCTTTTATCCCATTCAGAAGATGGGAGGTGCGTTATAAAGAAGGGCCAGCAGGCGTCAGGATGCAGAGCTACAGTGCAAAATATGATTACTTCCTGCTTGAAGCCAGCTGGGTGACCTTTGACAAGTCACAACAATCGCAGCCTAACAATAAGCATAGCTTGCCACCTAGTGGTGCCAAAAAGAGCTACAGCTTCAGGCAGCCGAAAAGAGCTACAGCTTCAGGCAGCTCTCCTGGCTATTCTACACACAATGCTATACGATACATTTTTTTAAGCTGGATCAGAGATGGGAAGACATGCATCAAGGTGGGAAACACAAAATTAGCATTTTTAGCTAAGAAACAACTTGAGAATACATAGAGGTGATTTTTATCTGACGTTCCTCCTCCTCCAAGACTGGAGATATTACTTGAGAACAGGTATAACATAATGAAAGGCAATACAAACAAACAAACAAACAGAGCAAACCATTCATGAACCCGTTAGCAGGACAATGTTTTGTCTTCAAGTAGCCTTCCAGCAAATTTTAGTAGTCTCAGCTAACACTTCTAAATCTTCCACAGTCTTTTCCCAGCTGCAAAGAGAAGACTTAAGCCGGCTGGAATCTATCAGGGAACTGATATTCATCTTTACACTGTGCCTTAATATCAACTTTTCCCATCAGAGCAGAAGATTTTCTCAGACTGGATTGATTTATTGGTCCTGCTAAGCCAGAAGAGCTGGATTTTTTACCTTTGATTTCTTTAGAGAGGGGAACAAAATTTTCCAGACACTCCTGCCACAATGATAGAAACCTGCATTTTGATTTACATGCCCCAGTCTGAGCCTTCTTAGCCACAGGAAGAAATAGAACTAAGATCTGATACCCAGGTGCTCTCATACCTCACCAAGGATTATCACCCTTCCACCTCCACTTCCATGTAGGTCAGCGATGGGAAACAGAAGTCCTGCATCACAGTCACTGCATTGAAAAGTAGTGATCACCTTTCCATGACTTTGAGAAAAATAAAATGTATATAGAATATAAAATATTCTAAAGAAGAGTGATGAACTGTTTCTTTGTCATCTGTTAAAATTTTAAATTAATAAAGCAAGAGGGGAAATAATGAGGGAAAGGGAACAGAAAGGGGGAGAGGAAAAGGGGAAGGAGAAAAACAGAAAATAGGGAAAAAAATAATTTGAATAAAAACAAAAAATTAAAATTAAACATTTCCCTATTTAAATTTAATTTTTTTGTTTTTACTGTGTGTGTGTGTGTGTGTGTTAAAAGTGTATACTAGTCTCCTATAATTCAGCCAAAGGAAGCAGAAGTGAAAAATAATAAGAAAGGGGGATCAGCCCAGTGTCTTTGCTTCTGTTTCCCCAAATGCTGATTTGTCTGAGGTCTTTAGAAAGGGGAAAAGTGGCAAAAATCAATCCAGAATCTTGTTGCGTTTTGTTCTATGGGATATCAAAGAGTATGCTTAGGTAAATAATTATGTAAGAGGGGGGAAATAAATCTTGTCTTTCCACTGAGCAGTCTTTTGGTGAATCAGTAATTTTATCTGTTGCTTTCTTTAGTACATCATGGCATAGCCAAGGCACTGGCCCTTTTAAATAAACATTTTTTGTCTAGGGAAAAAAGAAAGAGAAGTAACCAATTGTATAATCCACAGAGAGAATAATCCACAATTATATAGAATAGGTTTCATCCAGAAGAGAAATTGGAAAGGCAAAATAAACTTGCTGTACTTGATACACTTTGGTATGGTTCAATTGATATTTCTGATCTGCTCTGGAATGGCTTTCTTGAAACACAATCACATGGAGTTCAGTCATTTATCTCTACACTGTTCACATAAATCTTTTGTTAAATAATTAAAAAGCCATAAATTTTCAAGATGTCTCCTCCTACTGCTGTAGTCAGGTGCCACTGGCAGTCTGCTAATCTTTTGTGTTAGGGTTGTAATCCAGTTAAATGTAAAGAACACATATATTATAGGCTGGTAGGAAAAAAAGAGAGAATATACCAAAAATTGAGGCGGTCGACTTTAGCGGTAGAAGCCCACCTTTTCTCCACTGCCCCTACTGGAATGAGAACCCAGTGGAACTGTATATATCAGGCCCCCCGGGGGTTCACCTGTCAGGTCTCCCCCATGGGAGAGAGGTAAGGATGGAGAAATAAATTCTCTCCTTTCCTGATGTGGTACCTCCAACAGCAAGACAGGCTTGGAGCCTTTGAAAAGTGCTCTCTTCAAGTCGCCATTTTCCCCAGAAGTCTACCCTGTATGAATCTTCTGATGGGCAGTCAGGGTGCCATTCTAAGTAAACCACTTTCCACACTCTGAGCATTTATATGGCTTCTCCCGTGTGAACCTTTTGATGTCTTCTTAGGTGGAAACAATGAGAGAAGCACCTTCCACACTCCAAGCATTTATATGGCTTCTCCCCAGTATGAACCTTTTGATGTGAAGTTAGGCCACCATTCAGAGAAAAGGACTTTCCACACTCCAAGCATTTATATGGCTTCTCCCCTGTGTGAACCCTTTCATGTGTCCTTAGGTGGCTACTCTGAGAGAAGCACTTTCCACACTCCAAGCATTTATATTGTTTTTCCCCTGTGTGAAGCTTTTGATGTCTCTTTAGGTGGCTACTCTGAGAGAAGGACTTTCCACACTCTAAGCATTTATATGGCTTCTCCCCAGTATGAATCTTTTGATGTGTACTTAGGTGGTAATTCCTAGAGAAGCACGTTCCACATTCCAAGCATTCATATGGCTTCTCCCCAGAATGAATCTTTTGATTTGCATTTTGGTGGTCACTTTGAGAGAAGCACTTTTCACACACCAAGCATTTATATGGTTTCTCCCCTGAGTGAAACCTTTGATGTAAAGCTAGTGTAGTATTCCAGTGGATGCACTTTCCACATTCCACACATCTATGCCTTTTCAAGAATGTTGGAGCATTGTGATATATTTTATCACTGAATTTGTAGTTGAGCCTTTTTTTGTTCATAGCACCATAAGGGCTTCTCTTTCTCTTCCCTGTTTCATCTTGGGCTGGGACCTCAGGCTGATTTCTGCTCTGGCAGGCCACCAATGCCTTCCTTTGCTTCTGTTTTGGCTCCCGTTCCCTTCTGCAATGTCTCTTTGGTACCACTTGATCCCCAGATTTTGCTTTCACCTGTAGATTGTTGTCCTTTTCCACAACTCTCCTTCCTGGTTCCTTCTCACTCTCTGTCTCCCTCACATCTGAAAGTGCAAAAGAGGGACCAAAATCATATAAGAAATACAAATAATTGGGGATGGAGCCTAGGAGGGGAGGGCACAGAGCATGGAGGGACCTCAGCCAAGTATAATGGTTTAGAGACACCCTCAACAAATTGTAAGCCAGAGTGATGCTCTTTTGCACTCTTATGGGGACCTATAAGAGCAATGAATGGACTATGTTGCTGACTGTGTGGGATAGACTGTTGGATGGGGTAACCAGAGGGAAAATGACTGCAAACGCTTCCAGCAGAGGTTTAAGTACCATTTTCTGAGGTTGCCACCTCCAGGCCAGGAGGTTTCTCCCAACACAAAGAGACTTACACAGGAAATAGCCATCTTGGTATTTTAACCAGAGACTTGTCTTCACAAGACACCATCACAGTATGTGCTCTCTACACGTAGCAGGCCAACCCCCCCCCCCCCCCACACACACAGAACATCCTCTCTGTTTGGCACATCAAAAGATCTTCTCACAGGGATGCGAAGACAACAGCAGGACATTTCCTGGCAGAACCGGTTTTGGCTGCCCAAGGCCCTCCCTTCACCTAAAAGACAATGCTCCTAGCCGATGATGTCAGCTTCCAGCCCTAGGTATCTCTCTGACCATCAGGTAGAATCAAATGCTGACCACTCCTCCTAGCCTCTCTTCCACTGGACAAGAGCTAGTGGGTGGACTCTCTAAGGGGTGGTCTCAGGACAGGCGTCTGGCCAAGCCTACCCCCAGAGACCACCTCCCACCCCCCAAATAAAGAAGAGCTCCCAGCACACATTTCTCTCTCTTGCATCACGCTTTTGCTTCTCTCTCTCCCCCCCTTTCCCTCACCACGCTCTGACCCTAACATGGCTCATGGCTCACAACCGCCCCCCAGTTCCCTATGAACCCCCCTTGTTTCTCCAGCAGGCCCACACCAACTCTCTCTGCACAGGTAAATATAAAATGCCAGTAATTTCCTAATAATGCAACTGTCCCTTTTATTCTATCTGACTTCCTAGAACTATATGAATATGTGAATGTTTCTGTAACACTTGAATAAGCTACCTTTTATTCTTTAAGTAAAAGAAAACTTTTTTATACTGATAACAGTCTCCTTGTCAATTCCTTGGTTTGTCTGGGAGAGGCGCAACCTCTGTATATACAGGTGCTGATCCTTAACGCCTACTGCTGATTATTAAGAGCTAATATTCCCCCTATATTGATAATATAATAGAGCAGTCAAGCTAACACATGAGCCATTTTATCCTGCGGAACTGATCTGCGCAGTATTGAAATCATCTGTAATCCAGAGAAAGCTCTAGGCACCACCTGGAGGATTAAATAATATGGAAGGGATAGACAGTGTGTAAACAACAGAAGAAAATACTGTGCAAGTGGCTTGCCAAACATACAATCTCAATCTTATTTGTATACTGTAATAAATACTGTTTTCTTGACATTTGTATTTGTATTACTGAATCACCATAAACAATATGCAACAGAATTCCATGCACTTTACAACATAATACAACAAAAATATGATAACCACCTTAAGTTCTAAAAGGGCTGTCATGTCGAAGATGGTATGGAGTTGTTTTCTGTTGCCCCAGAAGGTTGGACCAGAACCAATGGACTGGAATTAAATCAAAAGAGTTTTCGGCTAAACATTAGGAAGACCTTCCTGACAGAGCGGTTCCTCAGTGGCACAGGCTTCCTCCTCGGGAGGTGGTGGGCTCTCCTTCTTTGGAGGTTTTCAAACAGAGAGTAGATGGCCATCTGACAGCAATGCGGATTCTGCAAACTTAGGCAGATCAGGAGAGGGAGGGCAGGAAGGGTTGCCTCAGTGCTTAGTTCTTGTGGTCCTTTCTGACACGCCCAGGGAAATGCCGATCACCACTTTGGGGTCAGGAAGCCATTTTTCTCCAGGCTGGTTTGGCTGGAGATCCTGGAGGGTTTTTGCCATCTTCTAGGCGTGGAACAGTGGTCACTGTGGGTGTGGAAGGGGAGGTATTTGTGAATTTCCTGCCGAGTGCAGGGGTTTGGACTAGATGACCCTGGAAGTCCCTTCCAACTCTATGATTCAAGCATAATAGTTAAGGTCCTAAATCTTGAAGAAGTTCTGATGTCACCGAAGAATGTGTCCTCCAGTCCTGACCCAAGGATGCAGCCCTCCAATACGCTGCCGGAGGTAAAGGCGCTGAAGGACTCTGCGTGTCCAGGGAAATGTTTCAGTGTTTATCTACTCGTTCTGTGAAAGGATTTAAGAAGCACTGGGAAATGTACTGTGCTTTATGAAGCATTTTTTGTGCTTGCTGAAGAGTTTATGGCTTTGAGACAGGCTTTGCTGAACTGAGGAGCCACCATGGGGTCCCATAGGATGAAGTGAGAAGTGGAGAAATGGGAACTTCAAGATTTAGGACCTTAACTATTACGTTTGGCATTTGCATAGATTGTTGTATTGTTATGTTATAAAGTGCACGGAATTCTGTTGCATATTGTTAATGTGGTGATTCAATAATACAAATTTGAGGTTGGGAAGTGGAGTGAGAAGGGGCGGACTGAGTTGGGAGGGGCTCCCATCTATAGCTACTGAAAACAGGGAAAGGAGTATGGGCTCCCCAGGGGGGGTCACCTGGGCCAGGAGATGCACCTGTCTGCCCATCTTCCTGTGGGAGGCACACTTTATCAGGAATCGAACCCAGGCAGTGGAAAACTGGCCACCGGCTTCAGGAGGATCGTGGGAGTGCAGCAGTGTAAAAAACAAAGGGAATCACAACACCCTGGCCCAGAATATCCCTGAGGCATGTCAAACAGAAGCAAAAGTTTACTCGCGAGAAGCCAGGACGCATCACAGACAACAAGGGTGGAAAATATCCCTTCCTGTACAAGACAAAGAGGATTCAGTGTCTTCCCTGAGCAATCTGATCCAGGGTGTAGTAGTGGCTAGAGGGTCCCACCAAGTTCTCAAGAGACCCAGCTTTAAGTGTCCAGGACTCTTCCACTGATGCTTCCTCAGTGACCTCAGGCCAGACACACTGTCTCAGCAAGACCTTCCTCAGAGGGTTGTGGCCAAGATAAAATGAAGGAGAAAGAACGACGTAAGCTGCTTTGAGTCCCCATTGGGGCAGAAATGAACCAAATACCTCTGGTATTTGCAATGGAAGTGACAGCTGCCCGTTTGTGATAGAGGCAGAAATCATCAGAAAATATGAGTCCTGGAAGCCACAGGGCTGGAGAACAGAGAAAACAGTTCCAACCTGGAGGAAATCACCTAATGGCTGTAATCATGGTGACTGAAGGGAACCTCCATATTCAGAGGCAGTAAACCCCGGAATCCTAGTGCCAGGAGGTCACATCTGGGGAATGCCTGGGCCTCCATGCCCTCTTTGTTTGACTCTCCAGGGCAGCCAGTTGGCAACTGTATGAAGTAGGATGCTGGGCTAGCTACACTGATCCAGCACGCCTCCTGTGTCCTTTTGTTTTGTTTTTTTTAAAGACAAATGGCAGGGGGTGGGAATTGATTTTTCACAAAGTGGCTCAATTTATTTATTTATATTTATTTACTGGATTTGTATCCCACCCTCCCCACAAAGCAGGGTCAGGGTGGCTCACAGTGATTAATGCACAAATACCAATAAAATCCACATAAAATCTAAAAACAATTCAGTTATTCATTAAATGATCATAAGGCGCTGACGATGTTTCCTTAATTACTCAAGATAGGGTACAACAAGTGTGAACAACAGTCTGAAATCATTCAGAAATCACCAGATGTCAAAGCCAAGGGCCAAACTCTATAGTAGAGTTTATTGGTGGTAGTGGTGGCGGCGGCTTCTGGTAGAAGAGCTCCGTCTTGCAGGCCCTGCAGAACTGTAGAAGATCCCACAGGGCCCTGATCTCTTCTGGGAGCCCATTCCACCAGTATAGAGACTGGGACACTGAGAAGGCCCTGGCGGTGGTGAGCCTGGCATCCTTGGGGCCCGGAAGGGTCAGTCGGTTCTGGGACCATGACCTCAGTGCTCTCTGGGGTATATATGGGGAAAGGCGGTCCCTCAGGTATGTCCAACCCTGACCATATAGGGCTTTAAAGGTAAGTACCAGCACCTTGAAGCGAATTCGGTATGCTATCGGCAGCCAGTGCAGTGTCTTCAACACAGGCTGAATGTGCTCCTATCTGGGAAGGCCCATCAGCAGCTTGACCGCAGCATTCTGCACCAGCTGCAGCTTCCAAATTTGCAACAAGGGCAGCCCCAAGTAGAGAGCGTTACAGTAGCCTAATCTCGAGGTGACCATCACATGGATCACTGTAGCCAGCTCAATAAGCAGAAGCTGCATTTTCTGGTTTTTCAGGGGAAGGAAGGGAAGAGGGTTCCTGTTGGGGGGGGGGGGGGATAAAGGAGGACAAAATTCACCTCCTTCTCCTTCCAACTAGCGTTCCCTGAACTATAGAACGCAGAGGAGAGAAGCAACCCCCCCACACGCCCGATTCATCTGGTTTCCATTAATGCCCTCAGATTATCTGAGGAGAAAGAGGATATGGAACAGAAGATGCGGGCCTGGTCCGTGCCTGGCTTGGCTCCCACTGGGACCTGCTCTGAACCAGCCAAGGAGGAGCAGAACGTCATGAGGAAAAGCAGTTCCGCCTCCCAAGTCCTTATTCCTCACCTGGAAGGCAGCTGCAGCATCTCTTGCCTGGCTTCTCGACCCCTGCCTACCACCTTCTTCACAGTCGACTCTCATGTTCTCCCCCACCAAGATTTTGCCTACAACTTTCCATCAAGCCCAGCACATTCCACTCCAAGGGGTGGTGCTCAGGAGGGCCCCAGAGATGGGGGGACGACCTTTCTCTACCCTACAAATGAAAATTCGCCTCTCTAAACTCCTTTTCCAAAAGCCATTGACTGACTCCCTCTCCCCATATGAGTCCGGAACGAACTTACGATCTATTAATCAACACCTTGTGTTGGTTCCCAGCCCCAGGGATGTCCGACTTGCCTCAACGAGGGCCAGGGCTTTTTCGGCCCTGGCCACTACCTGGTGGAATGAGCTCCCATTAGAAATCAGGGCCCTGTGGGACCTATTACAGATCCGCAGGGCCTGCAAGACAGAGCACTTCCGCCAGGCTTTCAGTTGACACAGCGGGCGCCCACCCACACACGATTGGCCTCCCCTCCAGTGACCTCAGATCCAAATGGCCACCTGAGAATCAACCGCTTCTTGCTGAAATCTGTTGAGGCACCGGTCTTTCATTGGCTACTTTTAGATAGGTTTTTAGAACTGCTGATCTGTTGTACTGTGAATTTTATGATGGAGCGCACCCTGAGCCTGCTTGTGGGGAGGGCGGGATGCAAAACAAATAAATAAATAAAATTATGGACTTTAGAGACGCAGGTCAGAAGCTCCGCCACAGAGCGAGGGCCCCTTCTCTGGCCTAGTCAAATCAGTGATGTCTTTCCTCCCCTTCTCCCATCAGCCTCACTCACTCTTAGGATGTACTGTGGGAGAGCCACTCTGTGTCAAAATGGAAGGGGTGAAGAAGAAAACAGGAGCAGTGGGAGGTTCTTAGCAGGAATCTAACTGGATATTGTCCATCTCTCCCGATCAGAGCCTGCTTCACCAACGGTTTTCTCTTTACAACATGAAAGTATTTTGTGCTTCCTTTTTTAGGCTCAGTAAGATCTTAAAGGAAATCAACCCTGACTGTTCCCTGGAAGGCCAGACCCTGAAGCTGAAGCTCAAATACTTTGGCCACCAAATGAGAAGGGAGCACTCGCTGGAGAGGACCCTGATGCTGGGAAAGACTAAAGGTCAAAGAAGAAGGGGACGGCAAAGGATGAGATGGTTAGACAGTGTCAGCGATGCAACAAAAATGAAATTAAGCAAACTCCAGAACACAACGGAAGACAGGATGGCCTGGTGTGATGTTTCATTGAGGGGCATAACTTATTTAAAAGGGATAGACAAAGAAGGAAGGGAGAAGGAGTCGCATTATATGTAATGGTGGTATCTATATACTTGTGAGGAAATACGTGAATCTGAGCACAAAACTCCAGTAGAGCGCCTCTGGGTAAAAATAAAAGGAGTAAGAAATAATACTGATATCATGGTGGGGATCTGCTATAGACCACCAAGCCAGGCAGAGGATTTGGATGAGACACTCCTAGAACAGATTACAGATTCTCTAAGAGATGGGACATGGTGGCCATGGGAGATTTCAATTACCCAGATATCTGTTGGATGTCCAACTCTGCTAAGAATGAAAGGTCCAATAAATTCCTGACTTGTCTTGCTGACAACTTCATTTTCCAGAAGGATGAGAGGGAAACAAGGGGATCTGCTATCTTGGACTTGATTCTTTCCAACAGGGAAGGACTGGTTGACAAGGTTAAAGTAGTGGGCACTCTGGGTAATGATGACCATGCAATTTTGGAATTTACAGTAATGGGGAAGGGAAAAGCTGTACATAGTAAAACATATAGGTTGGACTTCAGGAAAGCATATTTTGAAAAACTTAAAGTTATGCTGGGTAGAATCCCATGATCAGAAATACTTAAGGAGAAGGGAGTTCAAGAGGGATGGGAGTTTCTTAAAAGTGAAATACTGAAGGCACAACCACAAACAATTCCTATGAGAAGGAAAAATGGGAGGAACCTAAAGAAGCCAAGGTGGCTCCATAAACAGCTTTCTAAAGACTTGAGAAACATAAAAGACTCATTCAGGAAGTGGAAGGAGGGCCTTGTAACCAAGGATGGATATAAACAACCAGTGTTTGTAGAGAGAGAGAGAGTTAGGAAAGCTAAAAGCTCAGTATGTGCTTAGGCTAGTGAGAGATGCTAAAAACAACAAAAAAGGGTTCTTTTCTTATGTTCAAAGTAAGAGAAAAGAGCAACGACATGGTAGGCCCATTGTGGAGACAGGAAAGTGAAACTGCAACAGATGATGAAGAGAGGGCAAAACTGCTCAATTCCTACTTTTCCTCAGTCTGCTCTTGCAAGGGAAATGGTGCTCAACATGGTACAAAAAGAACTTGTGGATGTAATTTCTGAGTCTCTGTCCATTATTTCTGAAAATTCTTGGAGAAGAGGTGAGGTGCCAGTAGATTGGAGGCAGGCAAATGTTGTCCCCATCTCCAAGAAGGGAAAAGAGTAGGATCCAGGAAACTACCGACCCGTTAGCTTGACATCTATACCTGGGAAAGTTTTAGAACAAATCATCAGTCAGTCCTTGAGCATTTAGAAAGGATGGCTGTAATTATTAAGAGCCATCATGGGTTTCCCAAGAACAAGTCATGTCAGACTAACCTTATCTCTTTTTTTTTTTTTGAGAAAGTTTCTACCTGGCTGGATCAGGGGAATGCTGTAGACGTAGTTTATCTTGATTTCAGTAAGGCTTTTGATAAGGTTCCACATAATATACTTGATGACAAATTGGAAAAAATTGGTTTGGATCCTATGACTGTTAGGTGGATCTGTAACTGGTTGAAGGGATAGAGGGAACACTTATTAAATTTGCAGATGATACTAAATTGGGAGGGGTAGCAAATACAGTAGAAGACAGAGTCAGGATACCGGATGATCTTGACAGGCTGCAAAACTGGGCTAAAACAAAATGAATTTCAATAGGGATAAATGTAAAGTTCTGCATTTAGGCAGGAAAAATCAAATGCATAATTATAGATTGGGGGAGACTTGTCTTGGCAGCAGTATGTGTGAAAAGGATCTGGGGTCTTAGTAGACCATAAACTGAACATGAGTCAGCAGTGGGATGTGGCTGCTAAGAAGGCTAATGCAATTTTGGGCTGTATCAACAGAAGGATAGTGTCCAGACCACGTGAAGTAATGGTATCGCTTTACTCTGCTCTGGTTAGACCTCACCTAGAGTATTGTGTTCAGTTTTGGGCACTACAATTTAAGAAAAATATAGACAAGCTGGAACGTGTCCAGAGGAGAGCAACAAAGATGGTGAGGGGTCTGGAGACGAAGCCCCATGAGGAAAGGCTGAAGGAGCTGGGTGTGTTTAGCCTGGAGAGGAGACGACTGAGGGGTGATATGATCCCCATCTTCAAGTAATTGAAGGCCTGTCATATAGAGGATGGTACAGCATTGTTTTCTGTTGCCCCAGAAGGTCGGACCAGAACCAATAGACTGAAAATAAATCAGAAGAGTTTTCAGCTAAACATTAGGAAGGACTTCCTGACAGTTGGAGCAGTTCCTCAGTGGAACAGGCTTTCTCGGGAGGTGGTGGGCTCTCCTTCTTTGGAGGTTTTCAAGCAGAGGCTAGATGGCCCTCTGACAGCAATGCGGATTCTGTGAACTTAGGCAGATCATGAGAGGGAGGGCAAGAAGGGTGGCCTCAGTGCTTAGTTCTTCTGGCCCTTTCTTACACACCCGGGGAAATGCTGATTGCCACTTTGGGGTCAGGAAGCCATTTTTTTCCAGGCCAATTTGGCCAGGGATCCTGGAGGGGTTTTTGGTCATCTTCTGGGCGTGGAACAGTGGTCACTGTGGGCGTGTGTGGGGGGAGATATTGTGAATTTCCTGCACTGTGCAAGGGGTTGGACTAGATGACCCTGGAGTTCCCTTCCAACTCTATGATTCTACGATGGGGTCGCGAAGAGTCAAACTCGACTGTGCGACTGAACAACAACAACAACAAAAATCCCCAATTATGGGAGCTCCGTTCTTTCCACTACAGCAAATTAAAGTGTGCACTGAAATTAAAGACTGGCAAAGGAAGTTACCACTCCCTATTTTCTCTTCCGTGATCATAACAGGAGAGAAAAGATCCTTACCCAGACAGGCCACGGTCTCAGAATTTTCCTCTATAACATTCCAGTAGATTTTTTTTTGGCCTGAATTGAGAACAGCCCCTTCCTCTTCTGTGAAGAACACGGCTACCTCCTGAAAGCACACCAGGGATCTCTGAAAGAGGAAAATATTGCCCAGTTGATTACCTATTTCTGTCCCTGACCATTCAAGAAAGAAAGAAGAATCCATCAATCAGTCAACTGATTAAAGAATGCAATATATCAAACCAATGGCAAGGAAAATAGCGTTAGTTTCTTTTTCAGACTCTGAAAGGTATTATATACAGAATATCTCCAAGAAATATAAACTAAGACAATTGCAAACTATCTTGTACATTTAATTTCCAAAATAAACAGAAGTAGTATTCAAGAGATTTCTGCTTTAAACATTTTGCCGGCAGAGACGTTTTCTGTTACTCTAAGGGTTGCATCCAGCTGTGTAAACATAAACTGCCCTAATTAAAGTCAAGCTGTCTTTCATTCTCTTTTTTCCCTAACAAACCAAAGGTCCCTTCACCCCAGGCCGTGTGATCTTTGCGGCTTGGTGGGTGAAAGACGCAGAGGAACAAAACATCCAGCACAAACCTGCTGCCTCAGAGATCTTTCCAGATGTTTGTGCATTGTGAAATACTGGCATTTTGTACCTTGTGTGCTTAAACTGCATGTAAGCTGATGCATCATCTGAACAGTTTTTGGACTTTTGTAATAGAAATGCCTTAAGGCAAAGATAAATGTGTGTGTGTCAGTCTCAGAGAATCCTGCTTTGGCACTTCCTGCTTTAATCTTTGTCAGGAGTCGTTTCACGTCTTCCCTGTTTTCTACCAGCAATGTAGTGTCATCAGCATATCTCAAAACTGTTAATGCCCTTCCATCCATTTTCACTCCACCTTCATCTAAATCTAATCCATCTTTCCTTAAGGTATGTTCTGCATATAGATGAAACAGACAAGGAGATAAAGAGCATCCTTGTCTGACATCTTGACCAACTGGAAACCCTTCTGGTTCTCCATATTCTGTTCTAACAATAGCCTCTTGTCTGGAGCACAGGATGTGTATCAAAACAAAGAGAAAAATGCTGCAGAAAAATTACTAAGCTGGGGGACGGAAATTATTTTTGTCTATAATAACAACATGAAAGCAAAGAGCCTCAAAACTGGCCAAAGAGGGAGCAACAGTAGGTATTTGAAATACGTCCACTAAAGGAGCAAAACATGGCCAAACAAATCTTTTGGGGTTAACCCGTAGAGCAAGGGTGTCAAACTCATTTGTTATGAGGGCTGGAACTGATATAAACGGGACTGTGTTGGCCCAGGCCATGTGTGTCATAAAATGTAATGCCAGCTAGTGGAGATATAATCTTTATGAAGGACACAGACAAACACAATTAAAGATATTATTTTTTTGCTTAAAATACAAACATGCTTAAAACAGTAACACTCTTGCAATATTTTGTTTATTTAACAGTCTTTGATATCTGACACCTCCCAAAACTTCCCCTCCACCCATAAAAGATTCTTGCCTCAAATGGAAAGATGGGGGAATAGTGGGATTTGGCAATGCAGTTTTTTAAATAAAACATCAAGAAAAAGCACAAGGATCACAGCAGAAACTACAAATACAAAATGCTCTGAGCCTAGGAAAACATGAAATGACCGTGCACTGCAAGCTCCCCCCGCCCCCGGTCTACTCAGACTGGCATTGACTTGCATGAGCTCCGTTAAGGTCTCTGGGCCCAGACAGACTACTCCAGGAATGGAAAACCCATTCTGCATTTTCTTTGCCAATTATTTTGTGCTGAAGTGTATTTCCACGGAGCCGAGAGCAGCTGGAGGAGAAGCCAGTAAAGATGAAGTTCAGCAGCTTCCCGCTCTGCTCCCAGCACTCAGCAGCAGCTTGAGCTCACGAGGGTGAGGACAGGCAGGGGAAGGGGAGAGGGAAGGTGGGAGGAGAGAGGCCTTGTCCAGATTAAAGCTCTAGGCAGGCTGGTTCTGGCCTGTGGGCCGCAGGTTTGACACCTCTGCTATATAGCATTAAAAACCAAATCCACAACTTCAGGAAGCTACAGCACAAACAGACAATGAACCCTGCAGGGGTCCATCTAGGTGTTAAGAACAAAAACAGCCCAAGGCTGGCTGTTGGGAAAGTATTCAAGAGGGCGAAAACACAAGTAACCCACCACTCAACCCCCACGCCCTACCCAGCCCGTGCACAGATCTTGCCCAGGAAGCCCCCCTCTCTTGATGCTCCATCCAGCCACCTCTCCCTCTTTCACTCTTGTTCGTACATATTTTCTCTCCCTTCCCCTATCCTTGCCCAAGAGCTGCAGATGAAATCCCAAACTCACCTTTCCTGCAGACAAGCAAAGGCCAAATTCTCCCTCCAGCCAGGGGGAACAAGAAAGAAGAGAGGCCCTGGGGAATGGCATGTTCCATAAATGTTCGTCTCCATCTTGGGGAAAAACTGCGTCCTGGACACCTGGAAAAGGCAGGGTTGTTTTCTCCGCTGCTCGCAAGTCCTTCTGGGAAATGTAGTCTCCTGCAACAGCAACACCCAAACAGAATTTTAAAAGGGAAGTCTTTCAGAGTGTGGAAAGAAGGCTTTGTTGCTCATTTGTTGTTTTGCGGGGGCGGCTTCCTGTGTGTATGAATAAACATCATCCTTCTTGCTTTATCAAACCCCCAGCCTCCGTGATCTCTGTTCTCTTCAGGCTCAACAGAAAACCCACCTCACAGCAGCGACCCGAGGTCTTTACACTTGGCCACCCTATGAACACCTTGTCACTGAGGGGAAGCCTTATACCACAAGAACAGAAAGGAAACAGTGTGGAAGTGGGTTCGAAACTCCAAGAGGATCAAAGGAAGATGCCGCCCCCTCCCTTCTCTGCTGTGTTCATAACAGGAGGGGGGAAGCCTTACCCAGAAAGGCCACAGTCTCATAATTTTCCTCCATCACTTCCCAGAAGAGTTTTCTTTGGCCTGGATTCAGGAGAGCCCATTCCTCCTCGGTGAAGAACACGGCTACGTCCTCAAAAGACACCGGGGATCTCTGAAAAAGGAAGATATGGCCCAGTGGATCTTCTGTTCCTGAGCTTTGAAGAAGAAAGGATCCCATCGCTCACTCAGTTGAGTAAAAGAATGCCATACTCAAAACCGATGGACAAGAAAAATTGCATTAGTTCCTTCTAGCCTCTAGCCTCTCTCCCCTAGGAGGCCTGTGGAAGCTGAATCCCCCCCCCCCCCCCCCCCGGCCATCTTGGAATGTGTACTGTTTTATTGTTGACATGTTTTGGGTATTCTGAAAGTTTATTTTAAATGAAATGAATTTATTTATTTTATCTACTTTTCTTGTAAGCACCCCCTGAACCCTGCTAGCAGGGAAAGGCAGCCTAATGAATCCAATTCAATACATACAAGTTTTTAAAAAATACAGTTATAATAGACTGAAAGTCTCCAAAAACTACGGATTCAGATAACTGCACAAAACTGGGCTTTTCTTGGTCCAATCCAATTAAATGGGGGGAAGGAACCCTAATTGATTGTAAAAAGACTTTCTGCTAAACTAACTTGCATGCTTAACCCCAGAAATATATCTGCGTTGTGTTTTCAGAGAAGATTTCCAATTTAAACTTTTTTTTTTTCTGCAGAGGCTTTCTGTGTCACTGCGTAATTAAGGTCACCATACATTCAGGTCTGCTTCCCCCCCCCCCCCCAACAAACCCAAGCAAGGCCTGCTCACTCCAGGCTCCTTTGCCAAAGAGGGATGGATGCAGGGCTCAGGCCGGGGCCCCTCAGAGGTCTTGCCGGCATTTGCACCTCATCATGGGACGATGGCAGTTCGCACAGCAGGCCCCTGAACGGCCAGGAAGCTACCACATCGTCTCAACTGATTTTAAATTTCATAGAACAGAAATGCTTAAACACAAAGAGAAAGGCCTTGCAGAAAAGTTACTAAATTTTTTGGGGGTGGGGGGTGGGATTATTTATCTAGCATAAAATGAAGGGAAGGGGCTCCTCCTGGCCGAGAGGCACAGCAGACAATTCCTCTGGTGGCATTTTGCAAAGCCAGTGATGGCTGACTCCCGAGAAGCCAGGCAGGCGCAAGCAGGGAGCGTGGAGCGGATCCCCTCCTTCCCCAAACACACCTCCTTCAGACCCGTCTCCAGTTCAGAGACCTCCTCGAGGACGATGCTCATCGGGAGCAGAGAAAGCAACAGCATTTGATTGGAAATGCAACTCCGGGAGCGAAAGGCGGCCAAACGCCTCTGCGGCGGCGGCGGTGGGGAGGGGGGGGGGGACCACAATCCTGCCAGGACAGCCGGCCAAGGGGGGGGCCAGCGAGGGCAGACAGACAGACCCCGAACCCTTCTGGATCAGACCCACGTTCTGAGAATACAGTAGATGCCTTTCTTTCCTCTCCCCTCCCCTGTTCTTTCTTGCCCAAAACCTCCCGCTCACCTTTTCTGCTGCAGACGTGCAAAAGCCAAATTCTCCCCCCAGCCCGGGGAAAGGGGGAGAAGGAGAGGCGCTGCGGTACTCCATGCTCTCTCCTGAATCCCACCCCCCCCCGGACGCCTGGGAAAGGTGGGGTTGACCTCACTGGTGCTTGCAAGGTCTTCTGGGAAATGTAGTTCCCTGCCGCAACCAGCCCCAGGTGGAAGAAGAGAAGGGTTTGGAAAGGGGCTGCCTCTCGTTGGCTCCTCCCCTTTGGCTCCACCCTTTCTCCTTTAACAAATCCCTTTTCCATTCCAATTGGTTTCCTCTACTAAAGAGAGATACAAAATTTCGCTTTCCTGATCACTTTTTGTTGCCTTGTATAAAACACTATAACTTAGATGTAAGATTGATATGAGGAATATATTTCTTTTCTATAACAGATTTCTTTAAACATGAATTATGTTTGATGCTTCCAGACAAAAACTAATCGAAAGCCAAATCCTGTTGAGTGTTCTGTGTAGAGATGTGAAGGCCTTGGCGATTTTCTAGAAAGTTGCATCTCTAGGCGCATGGACTCAAAATGCAGACCACCTTGTTTTTAGCCACTGACCGGTGACTCGCAGTATCAAAATCTATATATTCTGCTTCAAGGGATTCAGTTGCCAGGACTCCTAAAGCATTCAGAGGATCTTGGGACATTTGTGAGCTGAGATAGTTCCTAATTAACTAACTTTAGCCAGCTGAAGCACCTTTCAGCTGATGCAACTCAAACAGGCATGGTCAGCCACAACATCAAAGCCAGAACTGTATTTGGGAATGTGGGGCTCAGTGAATGAGATATGACGTACTGCAAAGTCTCTACAAGGGATCATTCAACAAAGAAGGATAAATGATGAATCATTTCGTTCAAACTTAGTATCCACTTCCTTTATCTGGGTTGGGTGTGCCAAATGGGAATTCCCCCCCTCCAAAGCATATCACCATAAAAGCATCTGTTTCTTCCTATGAGCATGAAATGAGGCCTTTTATTCACAACACCGTCTTCCAGTGAAAGCACCCATGGCCAAAACCCGCTCCGGTTTGGCTCTACTTAACTTGCTATAGCAAGACTTAAGGCTAGTGACAGACACTCAGGCAGGAATGCAGTGGGATCGCCAACCTCCAGGTGGGGCCTGGAGAGCCCCCAGAATTACAAGTGGTTACCAGACTAGAGAGAGTATATGGCTCCCATTTTCATGTATTTATTTCTGGATCTATAGTAATATTGACCACTGAGGAAGGCCTTAAGGGGCTGAAACGGAGCACCATTTTTTTGCTTTTGTGGCACCAGAAAGCGGTGGATATGTGATTTTTGCTTTACAATCTGTGGCTATAGTTATTATAGGAGATCTGATTGGGAGTTTGGGATGACCTACTGCAAAAATTATGAGGATCCATGAAGATCCGTGCTTTGAAAGCATGTTTTTCCGCTGTTGTGCCTCCATGAATCCAAGGAGGTGTGATTTTTGTGGTGCTGCCTATAGTCTAAGACATGCTCTACAGCCTGATGATGGTGTTTTAATTTCGTTTCAATGTAAAAATCATATGAACTCATGAGGATCCGGGCTGTGGCACCATGTTTTTTGTACTGTTGTGGTGCCACATATCCGTGGATGTGTGATTTTTGTGCTGCTGCCTATAGCGCTTTTATTTTGTTTCAATGTAAAAATCATACATGAATTCATGAGGACCCATTTAAAATCATCTAGATTTTTTTTTTACCCAGACCTGTTGCTTTGCAGCTCCCTTGCACAAATCCTGCCCCCCCTGCTGTTTCAGATACCCCCCCCCCCCCATTTCCACACGTTGTGAAGCTGCCTGAGACGGAATCAAACCGCTGGTCCATCAAGGTCAGTTCCTAGATGTGTGTGGAGAGGAGGTGCCTACTTATCTAAGGGACCGCCTTCCCCCATATGTTCCCCAGAGAGCACTAAGATTGGGATCCCAAAACTGCCTGGCTTTCCCAGGCCCTAAAGAAGCCAAGTTGGCCATGATGAGGGCAAGGGCCTTTTCTGTGGCAGCCCCTTACTGGTGGAATGAGCTCCCGGATGACATCAGGGCCCTGCGGGACCTTTTACAGTTCCACAGGGCCTGTAAAACGGAGCTCTTCCACCAGCCTTTCAATTAGAGTGCTGCCTTTTAATACTATGGCTCTGGCTCTAACACCAGCACCAGCTCAACGACCAACAGCCTGGCAGGAACCTGGACTGTGGTGGTAGGCCACCTTCCAATGTTGAGAGAATGCCGCCATCTTGTACTGGCATCTATGTTCTTCGCACTCATGCTGTGATTTTAATTGTGTTTTGTGTTTTAACATATTTTGGTGTTTTAACATACATACACACACACACACACACACACACACACACTGTAAGCCACCCTGAGCCTGCCACAGTGGGGAGGGCAGGATACAAATTTAACAAATAATTTTTTTTTAAAAAAAAATTTCTCTCCCCCCCCCCCTTTCCTGCCAGTCACTTTTCTCCATCCCAGGTGGGGGCCTCCCTCTTTCTCTCTCCCAGGTGCTGCAAGAGAAGAGTTTACTCCCCCGGGACAGAGCAGGCTCTTGAAACGGGGGTGGGGGAACCACCATACTAGATGGAGGCTGAATAAGGGTCTGGGAGCCAGCTTCAGCTGCCTAACATAAGAGAAGCCAATGTTGGATCAGGCCAGTGGCCCATCCAGTCCAACACTCTCTGTTACACAGTGGCCAAAAACACCCCAGGTGCCCTCAGGAGGTCCAGCAGCGGGGCCAGGACACTAGAAGCCCTTCTCCCACTCCTGCTCCCCCCCCCCGTCAAGCACCAAGAATACAAGAGCATCACTTGCCCCAGACTGAGAGTTCCTATCTACCAGTTCCTATCTACCTATCTACCAGTGGCTAATAGCCACTGGTGGACCTCTGCTCCATATGTTTATCCAATTCCCTCTTGAAGCCGTCCATGCTTGTAGCCGCCGCCACCTCCTGTGGCAGTGAATTCCACGTGTGAATCACTCTTTGGGTGAAGAAGGACTTCCTTTTATCCGTCCTAGCCAGACTGCTCAGCAATTTCATGGAGTGCCCCACGAGTTCTTGTATGGTGAGATGGCCTTCTGAGATGGTTGAACAGGACTGGGATACTCTGGAACCCCGTGCAGCAGAGTTACTCCCGAGCAGCCCCACTGAGCAGCATGGGGCGTCGCTAAGGGCGAGCCCGGCTGAAGCTCCCCATGTGGAGGACAGGAGGACGCGTTTTGGATTTGTCTGCAGCACTGAATGGGTTAAGCCCAGAGAGCCGGTTGCTGGAGAGGCCAAGCAAGGGGGGGGGGGGGGTCAAAGAGGAGAGGCTCCTTTCCGGGGGAGGGGTTTGCTTTTGAACTGGTGGGGGCCAAGGGAGAGGACTGGGCGGGGACTGCAGCTGTGCAACAGCAGGAAACAGCTGTGCAGCCGGATCCCCCCTGGGAAGGTCTCCTTGGAAGTAAGGCGCCCGGGGGGGGGGGGGGGAGATTTGACTAGATCTTGGAAGTGGGGGAAGGCTGGACTCGCCAGTCTCAGCACAGGGTTTGCAGAGGGTTCCCAACTCCCGGGAGGCAAATCCCTGCAGATTTTGGAGGGAGGATTCTGGGAGGGACCCGCGGAGGGGACCTCAAGGCCGCCATAGAGTCTCCCCCCCCCCCCCGGCCATGCAGCCCTTTTCTCCGGTGTCACTGATCTAGAGGATCTCCGGGGCGGAGACCCCAACTGGAGGCTGACACCCCTCCCAGGCACCAGTTCTGCGCCGCTCTGGAATCAGAGGTTGGGGGGGGGGGTGAGGGTGAGATAATCTACGTCTTTCAGTACAGGAAAGGACGGAGGTGATCTTCTGTGGCTGGCCATTTTAATTTTCAAACCAACAAAAAGCTGGTCTTTTTTTCAGTTGGAGGAGTAAGAAAGGGCTTGGGGGTGGGGGGAAGGGAACTCCCGCCTGCCCTGGAATCAGCCGCAGCCCCCTCCTGAGACCTTGGTGCCTTCCCAGTGTGGGGCGGGGCAGCCAGCGGGTGTCCAAAGCACGGAACATTTCTGAGAAGTGGTCTCTGAAGAAGGGTGCATGCACCTGAAAGCTGGTAGCTTGAATAAAACTTTGTTCATAGATGATGGAAACATCACCAGTGCCCACCCATTGCAGCAGGAGGGGACTCCCCTGGGGCAGGCAGAGAGGGGCGGGGCCTGCTGATGGACAAACGCAAGGTGAGGATCCTGGCGTCAGCTACCTGAAAACACCAGGGAGCGCCATGTATGTGGGTTCCAGTACCCACCCGTAGCAGTGTATTGCAAAGGATGCCCAGGGAAGGAACACAACTGCTCCAACCACATCGCCACTGCCGCATCACCCCACAGCTCACTTGGCAGAGGGAGCCGTAACACAATGCCCAATTCTCCCTCCTGCACTGGGGTTTGGGTGGGAGGAAGGGCATCCTTTTGCCAGGTGAGAGAGGTACACCCCCTTCCCTGGGCAACACAATGGGGGGAAATGCTAGGGCCCAGTCCCAAGAGGTGTGGGTCCAGGTCCCTCGAAGGGAGACGCCAGCAAGGATACCAAGCTCGCCTTCTGGCAGCTAGGAAGCCCAGAAAGGAGTCCCAGATGGAATCAGATATGTGAGGAATCATTCATCCTGATTGGGTGGTCAAACCCCCCCCCCCCCCCCCCCCCATAACTACAATCTCCAGCAGGGCATCCATGAGACACAAAGTCACCATCTGAAGCTGCTCAAGGGCTGGGCTTAGGCTTTTTCCCAAAAGAGGCTGGACTCTGGAAAATGGTCCACCTCTAGGTGAGTTTGAATATGTAGCCAGGAGAAAACTGTGGTTCTTCTCTGGATGACAGACTTGTCATATCCACCACGCATCTTGAATTGGTAAGAAGGTCCAAGGGATGCTGTTTCCCAGGGCTGGTTCCCAGCAGAGACCCCCGGAGCCTTCTAGTGTCTTCTTCTTATTTGCTCTAGTGACAAATCTACTGGCAGAGCTGAGCAAGGGCTGAAGCAGGAGAAATTCCCACAGAGGAGGAGGGTCGGCTACCCCACAACAGATGCCCAGGGTTCCTGCGCCTCGAGATTCTCGAGCCAAATCTCAGCCAAAGCCTCTCTTCCTTTTTCTCCCGATCTCATCTGCTCATTCTTCCTGCCCCGTCCCCTCGGCTGGGTGCTCAGACAGAGCTCTTGCCTAAGGCTTCAGGCCTGTCGAAGAGATGCCTACAATGGTCAAGGGGTCACCAGTCCCGCTGGTCCTTTTGGGGTCTACCTTAAGAATTAGCCCCGAGGACAGACTGAGCCAATGTAAGGAGAGGCTAAGCTTGTTAACATCCTTGAAGTGCCGAGCAGAGACGCTTAACTTCTCCTTCAGCAGAGGAAGTCATCCAAGTTTGTTATTCCGCGCCCCTCTGGATCCAGGCTGTCTCGTAAAGATATTCTCACCTTCTGGCATGTTGGCTGGAAGAAGGGCCTCAGACCAAAGCCATCTGAAGCGCCAGGTGGCTGCAATGGCAGCGATGTTGGGGGGCAGGGGGGTGGCAAAGGTTGTGTCAGACAAGTACATCAGAAGGTACTTTAAGGGTGTGGCACAACTAGCACCCCCAGTTAGGCACAGGTTTCCCACCTGGAATCTGTCTAAGGGGCTTCAGGGTCTGGTGAAAATCCTCTTTGAGCCCTTGGAGTCCGTCAGGCTAAAGTTACTGTCTTGGAAGATCGCCTTCCTAGTCGCTATAACATCTGTAAGATGGGTCTCAGAGTTAGCTGCTCTGTCTGTCAGAAAGAAGCTGTGTATATTTCATAAAGATTCTGTGGTTTTGTGTACAGATCCATTGTTCATAGTAAAGGTAAAGGTTTCCCTTGCTCGAAAGCCAGTTGAATACAACTCTAGGAATGCGGTGCTCATCTCCGTTTCCAAGCCGAAGAGCCAGCGCTGTCTGAAGTCGTTCCCGTGGTCATGTGGCTGGCATGACTGGACGCCGAGGTGCACAAAAGGCTGTTACCTTCCCACCGAAGTGGTACCTATTTATCTACTTGCATATTCTTGCTTTCAAACTGTTAGGTTGGCAGGAGCTGGGACCAGAGACGGGAGCTCACTCCGTCACACAGCACTTGGGCCTCGAACTGCTGAACTACTGACCTTCCAGTTTGCAGTTCAGTGTCTTAACCACTTGAGCCACTGCAGCCCCTTGTTCATACCAAAATTCAATTCCTCTTTTCATGTAAACCAAATTTTACCACCTCTCTGCCCCAGGCCCACCCATCATGGAGAGTGGCCGTGGCACAAGCAAGATGTGTGGAGAGCCCTCCAGGTCTACATACATGGAACGGCCAGATTCAGTCTCTCAGGGTCTTTCTTTGTTTCTCATGGGACTTTGAATCTGGGAGAAAGAGTTCGCAGAGTGGCTGTTTACTGATTACTCCCCCCCCCCCCCCGAAGGAGAACGAAACATTGGACCTACCTGAAGGTTTCTTCGAAGTCATCCAGTATATATTCCCACCCATTTGGCGTTAATGTTCCTCGTGCTGATATGTTCTGAATGTGTTCAATAAATGTTACTCGGCTGGGAGCTAGGCTGTTACATGTCTGGAAGGACATTCCCTCTAGGTCCTGGAAGGCATTCAAAAATTTGCATAGCCGTGCCTTGAGCGGGAGGGGTGGGGCCTTACCAACATGGATGACTTCGCCCTGCCGAAAAGAAGAAACCTTCAGGTAGGTCCAGTGTTTCATTACCCAAAGGACTAAAACAGCTTGGTTTGTGATTTAGAAAAATGATGTTAAACTTGGTCTGCAAACCACAAGAAGCCCTTTTGTTCTGATCCACCAGGGCCGTTCTCCTCTGTATTCTGAGCATATGAAGGTTTGTGATGTTCAGTCGTGTATCTCCATTCTCTTTTGTTTCCCATGTGACTCTCTGTGTCTCTCCCCCCCCCCCCCCCCGAGAGAAGCCTCTCTTCATAGCCAAGTGACTGAAGGCATCTTTATACAGTCAGAGGTGACCCGAGAGAAGGGGAAAGAGATGGCAGAGCAGAACCCAGAAGGACCTGGAACTGGCAAGACAGCAAGGAAAAGCCCGCATCCCACCCAAGCTGGGAGTGGTGTTGAATTCTGGGAAATCCCAGTGCCAAATACCCATTATCAGCTCATTGCAATCTCGGACATACATTGCCGATGCTTCCAGCAGTTCTGCTACCATGAGGCCGATGGGCCCCGAGAGGTTTGCAGCCAGCTCCATGGACTTTGCAGCCACTGGCTGGAGCCAGAGAAGCACCCCAAGAAGCAGATCCTGGACCTGGTGATCCTGGAGCAGTTCCTGACTCTCCTGCCCCAGGAAATGCAGTGCAGCATCCGAGGATGTGGGCCGGAGACCAGTTCCCAGGTGGTGGCCCTGGCCGAAGGTTTCCTCCTGAGTCAGGCAGGGGGAAGAGGCAGGCAGAACAGGTGAGGGGAGTTCCCTCCAGATAGTCCAATTCATACAACTATATCAGGCCTTATCCTAACGGTTCCCTGCCAGACGCCTATCCAGTTGTTAATCATCCAAGTGGGAGATTGAAGGGCCTCCTTCAGCAGCCTCTTCTACTAGAGAATTTCTGATCCCTCCAGATAACTCGCCAGGTCTGCTGATAGAAGGGTGCAGATTCTGGGAGTGGGGGCAGGATTCATTCCTTGACGTCTTTTCCATTCCATCTCTTACCCCTCTCCCTCGCTGCTGTTTCAGATGTGGGCTCCATCCATGAAGAAAGAAGCAACATTCCCTGAGGCGGAAGGAGCTTCCTCGGATCAAGGTCAGAGTGCGCAGGTGGTGGAGCGTGCCCAAGATGCCCTCTCCGGTGGTAAGGACTCGTCATGCCGGAATGCGATTGGGGCAGACTCTCCTACTGAAGACATCTTTACACAGTCAGAGGTGACGCAAGAGAAGGGTAAGGAGATGGAAGAGCAGAACCCAGAAGGACCTGGAACTGGCAAGACAGCAAGGAAAGACCCGCAATTCACCAATCCTGGGAGTGGTGTTGAAGTCTGGGAAAGCCCAGGGCCAGAGATCCGTGATCAGCTCACTGATATCTCAGACGTACATTGCAGATGCTTCCGGCAGTTCCGCTACCATGAGGCTGCTGGGCCTCGAGAGGTTTGCAGCCAGCTCCATGGACTTTGCAGCCACTGGCTGAAGCCGGAGAGGCACACCAAGAAGCAGATCCTGGACCTGGTGATCCTGGAGCAGTTCCTGACTCTCCTGCCCCAGGAAATGCAGGGCTGGGTCAGAGGATGCGGGCCGGAGACCAGTTCCCAGGCGGTGGCCCTGGCCGAAGGTTTCCTCCTGAGTCAGGCAGAGGAGAAGAGGCAGGCAGAACAGGTGAGGAGATCCCCTACAGGTATGTCCAGTTCAAGCAACAATATTGGGCTTTATCTTAAAGTGTCCCTGAGAAATATTTTTCCACGTGTTAATCATCCAAATGGGAGATTTCATGGGTTCCTTAAGCAGCCTCTTCTACTGGAGAATTTCTGATCCCTCCAGAGAACTCACCAGGTCCGCTGATGGAAGGGTGCAGAGTCTGGGAGTGGGGCAGGATCCATTCCTTGGTCTCTTTCCATCCCTTACCCCTCTCCCTCACTGCTGTTTCAGATGTGGGCTCCATCCGTGAAGAAAGAAGCTACATTCCCTGTGGTGGTAGGAGCTTCCTTGGAGCAAGGGCAGACAGTGCAAGCTGTGGAGCATGCCCAAAATACCCTCTGCTGTGGTAAGGTCTCTTTGTGCCTGGATAGGATTGGGGCACCCAGTGAATTTGATGGATGAGAGTTCAGTTCGGGGGAAAAATTAAATACTTCTTCACACAACACAGAGTTAATTTGCAGCATTCAATACCCCCTTCACTTTTATGCCTCTAAAAGGAGATTAGAGGAATTTCTGGAGGGCAATTTCTCCCATTAATTGAAACATTCATATCTCAGCTTCTTTCCATAAGAGGAACTTGAGAGGCCTCAAAAGAGAATAGGTAAGAACATAAGAGAAGCCAGTGTTGGTTCAGGCCAATGGCCTATCCAGTCCAACACTCTGTCACACTGTGGCCAAAAATGCCAGGTAGACAAACCATGATAGAGCTATTCAACTTGGTGAATACAGGGAGCCTCCACCTTCTGGGACAGGAGAGCTCTGAAACCAGTCCCTAGGGAACAATAAATAATGGAATAAATTGCCTTCTGTGCCTGTGCTTAAAGGGGCATCTGGCAGGCTGCTGTGGGAAACAGGATGCTGGAGAAGGGATGGCAGGCTGTGGACTGGCACCCTTCCCCCCAGAGCATTGGGGAGGAGCTTGTGGGTGCGGCTTGGGACAGATATGGTGTCATGTTGATGTTGCATCTGGCTGCAAACATGGTTGTGAAGTTAGCATGCCAGGAGACACTCTGGAAACTCATTCATAGGACCCTTGAGTCTCCAAATGCACTCAAGTCACATCTGGGCCGAAGGTGACTGTGATGTTGCCTGTGATATAATTTCCACCCCCTCTTTCCCTCCCCCCAGGCCAGACACAGGTCTCACAGAAGTCTGAAATATGTTGGCAGCATTTAGACTCCCTGGGGCTCATAGGGACCTTGTTCTTCTCTTCTGCCTCTTCCAGAGTTTAGTAAAAAGTGTTAAAAATTTGTTCAGTGTACACAGGGCAAGGTTTCACAATCCTGGGAAGGGGGTTCATGAAACAGGGAACAAACAAACAAACACCCTTCCTTCCTCCTTTGTCTCAGGAACAGGCAGTGAAGAGATGTTGTTGAGCAATCGTCTTTTCATAGGTGTGGAAACGGCTGCTGCTTCTCCAGTCCAGGTAGGAGAGATGAGGGGACAACCTGGGTCCCTCCTCCTTTCTCAGGGGGGATTTTGCTCCTGCAGTTTCTACAAGGTGTCCTGGCGAGAGATCCTCTGAATGCCATTTGCTTTACCCATCCTGTACTTTTCTAGATTACTCCCTTCCAGTGTGCAATCTCTGCCTGGCGTGATCTCTGACAAGGGACTTTGCTTTTTCTTTCAGGGTCCCTTTTCCTTTGAGGAGGTGTCTGTCTATTTCACTGTGGAAGAGTGGGCACTGCTGGATCAGGGACAAAGAGCTCTGTACAGGGAAGTCATGCTGGAGAACTATGGGAGCGTGGTCTTTCTGGGTAAGGATCTTTCATAGGTGCCAAAGGTGTGAATTGCTGCCACTGAGATGAGGTTTGAATCAGAATACTGAATACAGTTTTGAGACCTCTCCTACTAGTTGGGGAGGGGCTGTGGTTCCCTGGCAGAGCATCTGCTTGGCATGCAGAAGGTCCCAGGTTCAAACCCTGGCAGCATCTCCAGTGCAAAGGCTTAGGTAACAGGTGATTTGAAAGACTTCTGCCTGAGACCCTGTAGAGCCATTGCTGGACTGAGTAGACAGTACTGTCTTCAGTGGATCAAGGATCTGATTCAGTAGAAGGCAGCTTCCTGTGTTGTTCGTGTGTGTGTACTTGCCCAGGGGCAACTGAGGCCAGCGTTGTGGCCATCACCCAATCCAGAGAAGGTGTGTCCTGGTCTGGGGCAAAGGTGGGGATGGGAGGCCCTCAAAAGGACTCTGAAAGGGGCCAGATCCTCATTTCTCTGCTTCCATCCATTACAACACAGTCTTTCCCCTTGATGGGATTGCAGACATCTGTTCTGTCTGTGACCTGGAAATGATCCTATCAAGAACCAAAGTCTGGGTCCCCCTGAGTCACTTTGCACTTGAGCAGCACCCAATTCAGTGGGTTCACGAGGAGAGTGCACACAAATAAAGCAGACCCGTTTAAAATATATATATAAAGGTTTATTAAGAATTTAAAAATGCAACATCACTAATGTCAAACTCTGGCCGAGGACAGACTGGCAATCTAAAGCGGAGGCAAAGCGGAGGGAACTGGTGCGGGGGAAAAACTCCACGGAGCTGGCCGTTCATACTGGCCAGAGCAATGCGGACCAGTGGCGATACGGAGTGTTCAGACTGCCATGGAGCGTTCAGACTGCTGCGGAGCCGGTGCGCGCGGCTTGCGCGTGCGGCTGCACTTTTTTTTGTTTTCCTTTGATGTGTTTCGCATGTGCACACATGCGCACATGCGCATAACTTTGCGCGGCGCGTTCACACTGCCGCCTCCGGATGCCTCCCGCTTCTTCCGGTTCACACTGTTTGGAAGCGGGAGGCATGCGGAGGACGGCCCCTGAACACCGGTTTTACCCGGTGTCCTGGTAAAGCGGATGGAAAGCGACTGGGAGACGGGTAAGTACGAAATGGAGCCGACGGACAGATGCGCATGTCTGAATGTGCTCCTTTCTTCCGTTTCCGAAGTGTGCCTGCCCCGCTTTACATTGCCAGTCTGTCCTCGGCCTCTGTTTCTAGTTTGCCATGATTTGTAAGGGGAGGGAAATTCCTGAGGTGAGTGTGTGAACTGCTCTATCGTAGGTGACGCAACTCTTCTCAAGATGCCTCCCTTCACCAGAGACAACCCTGAAGCCAAAGCTATGCCTGCTTTGCTGGTTTAGATAAGGACTTCATAGTCACCACAGGTGGGGGGGGTGTAGGAAGCACAAAAAGCTAGGCAGGACATTTGCAGAGTATGACTGGATGTACTGGGGGGGGGGCGTTTGATAACAAAACTAAAGGCTAATAAAACTCCTGGCCCGGATGGTTTTGGGTCAGAGATATACAAAAAATATAAGGAGATATTAGTTCAACCTTTAACCCTAGCATGCAATTATGCAACATGGAATTTTACCACCCTCTTGGAAACAGGCATTAATAATAGTACTACCTAAACCAGGTAAAGATGCAACTGATGTAGCTTCATATAGACCAATTTCTTTGTTAAATAGAGATTTCAAAATCTTTTCTACTGTGTTGGCATCACATCTAAATTCATTCATCACACAGTATGTACCGCAAGACCAGGTAGGCTTTATGCCACAAAGAGACCTAACTGACAGTACATACAAAACATTAAGTTTAATACATCATTGTAAAAAACAGAAGCAACACTCAATTTGTGTTGCTTTGGATGTACAAAAAGCTTTTGACTCTGTGGATTTTGAATATTTAAAACAGGTGCTAAAATATTTAGGATTAGGTGATAACTTTATGCACATAATAAATACAATGTACCATCAACCAACTGTGCAACTATGAATAAATAGCACCTTATCTGAGCATTTTACCTTGAAACGTAGTACAAGGCAGGGATGTCCATTATCCCTTTTACTTTTTGCTTTAATAATGGAACCTCTAGCCGCGAAAATTAGAATGCACCCAAGAATTTTTGGAATACAAATTGCAGGTAAGGAATATCGTCTTTCATTGTTTGTGGATGATATTTTATTGTTTTTAACACGTCCTAAAATCTTATTGCTAGCACTTCAACAACTCTTAGAAGAGTTTAGTGAAATTTCTGTTTTAAAAATAAATATATCTAACTCCTCTATACTTCCTGTATATTTAGATGAAGATACTATGCAACATCTCCAAAGCATTACATCATATAAATGGACAACTAATGCATTAACTTATTTAGGCATCCAAATCTCCATAAATTTTGAAGATATTTGTAAGCTTAATTATGACCCATTGATAGAGAGTCTAAAAAATCAGTTTTATCAATGGCATAAATGAAATCTTTTGTGGCACGATAGATTGAACATTATTAAAACTTGCGTTTTACCTAAGTTTCTTTTTTTATTTAGAGCACTTCCACTAGCTGTAGATAAAAAACAAATAGATGGCTGGCAAAAAAGCACATTAAACTTCTTTTGGGCATATAAGCGTCACGGAATTAGTATGACAACTTTATGTAGACTTTAATCCCGAGGAGGCCTAGGTTTTCCAGACCTATATAAGTAGTACCAAGCAATACATTTAACAGGTATTCTTAAAATGTTACACGATTATCAAAGTAGTGACTGGATTATGATTCAACGCCAATATAAATACTCATATGACATTCTGGATGTGGTATGGCAGGTGCCTTCTGAACGTCCAGTTTTAGATAGTTAAGTTCTTAAAACATTCTTAGACACCTGGGAAAATAGAAGAAAACAATTAATTCCGGGTATTTCAAAATTTCAAACTCTCTTCAGTCAAAAAAAAATTATTACCAATAAACTTTCCTATAAACCAAAATAAATGAAAAAAAGCAAATGTTATGAAATTTGAGGATCTTATTAAAAATAATATATTAATGAATCAAACACAATTGGAAGCAAAATTAGGTTTCAGCATAATGTGGATGCAATTTTTACAAATCTCTCATTTAAGCGCTCAAATACAAATTACTAAAATTATTCAGCGACCTCTATCTAGTTTTGAAAATATGTATGATATGATGTTAAAAACTAGAAAACATAGCGAAAACGTACCTGTCATTACAGGAAATAGAGGGGCACACTCTTTTGAGTTATCAAAATAAGTGGCGTATTATGTAATACTATCATACCAGAAGAAGAATGACATCGAATGTGTCAAATGTTCCCTTTTAACACTAGTATCACTGAAATAAAATTACAGACATTCAAAATACTTACCTTCTGGTATCTAACGCCACAAAAATCAGCACATATGTCATCGAAACCCTTATGTTGGAAACAGTGTGGGGATATTGGAAGTTATGTACACTGTGGGCTTGAGTGTCCTAAATTAGAGCATTTTTGGAGGGATGTAACAATGCAAATTAAAAATATAACTGGTGAAACAATAAACTCTACTCCAGAACATATTTGATTGAATAGATGGCAGCTAAATGCCCAATCTCTTACTATTAATATGACAATAGCTATACTATTAGTTGCAGTTAAAATGCCATTGCATTATTCTGGAAAAATACCAAAGAACCAACATTACAACACTGGCATACAAAAATTTGGAATATATATATTATGTCTAAAGTTACTGAGAAAATAAAAAAGGGTGATAACTATGATTTGGCTTTAAAATTTGCTGCAACCTGGTCCCCAATTTTAGAATATTTGATATTTTAGGATGAAATACCAGCAACTGTTAATGACCTAAGTCTTTGGTGAAACGTTAGTTAGATATATTTGTATACATCTTTTCTGTTAAATATCATTGGAAGTTGTAAAATTGAATTAATGTATGCTAAAACAAGTTGTCATATCTGTTTTGATTTCCTATTCAGCACTAACTTACCTGTTCTGTAATTGTTTATGTTATATGATAATGAAATGTTATTATTTAAAAAAAAGGAACAGGCAAGGATTGTCATTGGGGGATTTCTGATTCATGTCTGAGCAACACTTTTTTGGTACAATCATACAGCCCGCTGGGTAAGGAGGGAGGGAGGCCTTCTGGGAACCTGAAATCTGGAGTCTCAGAAACTCCTTCTGGGCAAGAGCTAAGCTGTGGCTCTTGAGGGAGTGAGTTATCCTTAAAGACTAGATATTCTGGGGAAAGGTGGAGGGTGGTTTAGATCAGCTAAGCTTGATGAGGCCAAAGGGCCATCAATGCTTTCCTACTGCAGTCACATAAATGCCTTTGGACCTCACAAGCCCTTCCAGGTGCTAACAGGCTCTCTTTATTCCAGCAGAGGATGATCAGAAGAATGAGGAGAGTGAGGAACTTCATCAGCAAATGCCAGATAGAGTTAAAAATGAAGACTTGAAAGAAAACATCAAGAACCAAGGTAGACCTAAGAGAAAGAAGGATGGCTGTGTAGTTGTGAAGCGAGATAGAAGAAAGCGTACTGTACATTTTCCAAAGCACAAGATAACGAAGGCAAATAAATCCATTCAATATGTAAAGTACTTCAGAAATAGATCACATCTTCTTATGCATCAGAGAATACCCAGAAGGGAGAAACCTTTTGAATGTTCAGTGTGTGGAAAGAGATTTAATCAGAGTCGCAGTCTTCAGCGGCATCAGAGAACACATACAGGGGATAAACCTTTTGAATGTTTTGTGTGTGGAAATAGATTCAGTGAGAGGGGAAAACTTAAAAAGCATCAGAGAACCCACACAGGGGAAAAACATTTTAAATGTTCAGTGTGCGGAAAGAGATTCAGTCAGAGTAGCCATCTACAACAGCATCAGAGAACCCACACAGGGGAGAAGCCTTTTGGATGCTCAGAGTGTGGAAAGACATTTAGTCAGAGTCACAGTCTTCAGCGGCATCAGAGAACCCACACAGGGGAGAAACCTTTTGAATGTTCAGTGTGTGGAAAGAGATTCAGTCAAAGTGGCCATCTTCAAAAGCATCAGAGAACCCACATAGTGGAGAAGCCTTTTGAATGCTCAGTGTGTGGAAAGAGATTCAGTCAGAGTAGCAGTCTTCAGCAGCATCAGAGAACCCACACAGGGGAGAAACCTTTTGAATGCTCAGAGTGTGGAAAGAGATTCAGTAAAAGTGGCGCTCTCCAACGGCATCAGACAACCCACACAGGGGAAAAACCTTTTGAATGTTCAGAGTGTGGAAAGAGATTCAGTCATAGTGGTGCTCTACAACTGCATCAGACAATCCACACAGGGGAGAAACCTTTTGAATGTTCAGTGTGTGGAAAGAGATTTAATCAGAGTCGCAGTCTTCAGCGGCATCAGAGAACCCACACAGGGGAGAAACCTTTTGAATGTTCAGTGTGTGGAAGGAGATTCAGTCAAAGTGGCCATCTTCAAAAGCATCAGAGAACGCACACAGGGGAGAAACCTTTTGAATGTTCAGTGTGTGGAAGGAGATTCAGTTGGAGTAGCCATCTTCATCGGCATCAGAGAACCCACACAGGGGAAAAACCTTTTGAATGTTCAGTGTGTGGAAAGGGATTCAGTCGGAGTAGCCATCTTCAACAGCATCAGAGAACCCACACAGGGGAGAAACCTTTTGAATGCTCAGAGAGTTTAAAGAGGTTCAGTCACAGTAGCACTCTGCAGCAGCATCAGAGAAGCCACACGGCAGGAACTGAACTCTTCAGTGGCATGAGAGAACCCACACAGGAGAGAAACCTTTTGAATGTTCAGTGTATGGAAAGATATTCAGTCGAGTGGCCATCTTCAACAGCAACAGAGAACCTACACAGCAGAGAAACCTTTGAAATATTCAGAGTCTGGAAAGAGTTTCAGTAAAAGTGGCAGTGTTCAACAACATCAAAGAACCCATACAGGGGAAAACCTTTTGAATGCTCAGAGTGTTTAAAGAGATTCAGTTTGAGTTGCCATCTTGAGCAGGACCTAAGAACCCACATGAGTGAAACATTTTGAGTTCTCAAAGAGTGGAAAGAGACTAAGTAACACTAGCAGTCTTCAGTGGTGTTAGAGAACCCACAGAGAGGAAAATTCTTTTGTATGCTCACAGTATGGAGGTCCACTCTGCATGGAAATCTTCTACAGCATCTAAGAACCCACACAAGGAGAAACCATGTATCTTCTTAGCCCATGAAAAACATTTTTCTCTTATTCCACACCTAAAAGACAACCACAGAACATATAAAACAGTGAGACTATATAAACCCTTGGAGAAAGCTTGAATCTACACAGAAACCTTACCCTAATCAGGAAGAAATGTTTAAAATGCTTGGGACTGTGGAAAGAGCTTTAGCCATTTTTGAAACCCTCAAAAAGATCTTACAGAGAGAAACCAAGGATGGGCTCTGCCAATCAAAGGTGATTCAAGATCAGCTCATGTCTGCTTTGGCCTGGAGAAGTCCATACAAAGGAGAAACCTCATAAATGCTCAGCGTGTGGCAAAAGCTTGAGGAACAGATCCCATTTTCATGTTCTTCAGTGAATTCATATGAGAGTGAAACATTCTTATAGCTGTTTTGATGTGGGTCTTCTTCAGATGCCCAGGTCCTGGAGGTTCAGAAAGGCTCAGAAAGTACTAACACAAAGAAGGGCCTTTTTAGTGGTTGCTCTCCTCTGTGAACGCCACTACTTCAGCTTATCTGACAATTTAACTCTTTCTGGCATAAATAAAACTGGCAAAAACCTTTCCTTTCCCACTTTTTAATATTTTTATCAGTGATCTGGATGAAGGGGTAGAAGGGCTACTCATTAAATTTGCTGATGATACCAAGCTGGGAGGAGTAGCAAACACCCAAGAAGATAGTGTTAAAATTCAACAAGACCTGAATACTCCAGAGAAGTGGGCAGTTGCAAACAGGATGCAGTTCAACAAAGATAAATGCACGGTATTACATCTGGGCCACAAAAATGTCAAGCACAAATACTGGATGGGGCATACGTTTCTGGGGAGTAGTGTATGCGAAAGAGATCTTGGGGTAAGAGTGGACTGTAAACTAAAGATGAGTAGTCAGTGTGATGCAGTGGCAAAAAAGGCAAATTCAGTCTTGGGTTGTATTAAAAGGGCCACAGCATTGAACTCGCAGGTGGTCATAGCCCCTCTATATACAGCTTTGGTCAGGCCACACCTGGAGTACTGCATGCAGTTCTGGAGGCCGCACTTCAAAAAGGATGTGGACAAAATGGAGAGGGTGCAGAGGAGAGCAACGAGGATGATCAGGGGTCTGGAGACTGAGCCCTATGAGGAAAGGCTAAGGGCCTTGGGAATGCTTAGTTTGGAGAAGAGGAAATTGAGAGGGAAACATGATTGCTCTCTTTAAATATTTGAAAGGCTGTCATTTGGAGGAGGGCAAGGAGCTGTTTCAGTCAGCAGCAGAGGATAGCACATGGCCTTCCTTAAAGAATGTGCTGCGATCTAAGAGGGTCAAGCTAACTAGTAAATTAATATAAAAAATAAAAATATTTATTAGGTTGTACACGTAAATAAAACATAATAAGGTTAAAAGAAACAGTCAGACTCTTAAAGCTTCTTTCATTCAGAATTGATTGTGATACATATCCAATTGATGTGTAAAACTTTTGACCTAAGGACCATACGCGTTTCGGCTCCTATGGGCCTTCCTCAGTGGTTAATATTCCTTATTTTACAATGACACACATCCAGAAATACATGCATAAAGAATTTGTTTGTGTGTGTATATGTGTGTGTGTGTGTGTGTGTGACCAGATGTTGCTTTCTGAAATTGTTGGGGGAAAAAGGAAAGAAAAAAGGCCAGATTATTATATATCAACTGTATATAGTAAATATATGTAATAATGGAATTTTTAAAAATAATAAGAAATTTTTACTGGGGTTACCTTAAATGCTATGCAGTTGCTACAAATTTGTATAACAGGCCTGAAAAGTAGCTGTACAAATTCTCCAAATTATTCTAGATAAAAATAGAAATATAATTATTAAAGTCTAAAACTAGTCTAATTCTGGAATAATTTAGCCTAAAAATATTTTTTGCCTGAAAAATATTCAAATTAGCCCACAGACCTGGTACAAAATGTCCCACTTTCATCAAAGTCAAGTCACAAACTGCTAACATTACATCCTTATATAGTAGAACCCAGGGATGATGCAGTCACCCACATGCATTGCACAATGCTCTTAGCCAAGGAAGGGATTACAAGGTGGGGGGGGGGTGAAGAGGAGAGAGAGAGAGAACTAGAAGGGGTGGGGGAATACAAAGGTCAGTATTACCAAAAACAGAATGAAACATATACATTTTTTCAAAGGCAGCAAGTCTAATCCACTTCTTCAGTCCTTGAGGAGTTAATGTCTGTAGATGATGTATCCAAAATAACTCTCATCTTTGGAGAAGTTTGAATTTGTAGTCTGAATTGTTTCTATAATCCAGAATTTTAGCTGCTTTTCAGTATGTCCCAAGTCCAGACAAGTGGAGCATTCCTTTTCTTTAATCTGATACAACTCCTGTGTTCACCAATTCTTACTTTCACTGGCCTTTTTTCTTTCCTTTTTTTCAACAATTTCAGAAAGCAACACCGTCACATAGACAGACAGACAGACAGACAGATATACAAAATTCTTTATGCATGTATTTCTGGATGTGTGTCATTGTAAAATAAGAAATATTGACCACTGACGAAGGCCCATAGGGGCCGAAATGCATATGGTCCTTAAGTCAAAAGTTTTATCCTTCAATAGGATATGTATAACAATTAGTTCTGAATTAAATAAGCTTTAAGAGTCTGATATTTAGAATATTTCTTTTTACCTTATAATGTTTTATTTATGTGTACAACCTAATAAATATTTTTAATTTTTATATTGTTTTACTTGTTAGCTTGACCCTCTTAGACCACAGCTACTTTTCAGGTTGAGTCCCCCCCCGCCCCTTTTTCTTCATTTTTTGTCTTCCTTAAATAATACCTGCAGAATAGAAGTAGGAGAGAGGATATAATCCTCTCAGCCTGACCTCTGTTGGATTCTCCCTCTAGAACCCTTTCAGCATGTCTGACCACCTCACTAATCCAATCAGATTCGTCCAACCTCCTTGGATTTTTACCAACCTGATAACACGTCATCTTTGGCAGAAAAAGTTCATTAGTAAACAGCATTTCCGTAAGATAATCATGCATGTCCCGTTTGGACTTTCCCCTCGCCGAGAGCATTTGCATGGGACGACCATATGTGTCTCATCTGGATTTTCCCCTTGCCAAGGACATCTCTGCTCTCTAGGTCAAGTTAGGGGGTTTCCTGAACTTGGCCGTTCTCTTAACACTAGCTCCTGACAACATCCACCCTGGGACCAGATCCCTGTAACAGTGCATTTACAGACCAGACTTTTATAACAGTTGCGTTAACTTTTAATAGTTATGTTAGCTTGCAACCCATTCCCAGTGAATGCCCATATACAGTTATCCCTGTGTAACAATTATTCCATTCTCTATTCCTAGTTCCTCTTCCTGATAAAATGTTCATAGTATAAAACTATTAATGTTCTTAACATGAATGTTCCCAGTATAATTTATTTTTTTGTTAGATTTGTTAGTTTACCCTGCCCTTCCAGTATAGCCAGCTCAGGCTTAGTGTGTTTATAAATACTGCATAGTGTGTTTATCGTATAACTATGATTACTGCATAGTGTGCTTGTCATATAATATTAATCTGCATGTGCTTAAATGATAAAACATACTCTCAGTTTGTATCTATATGTGAATAAACTATTGAATCATATCAGTAAGCAAAGAGACTGGAGATTTCTGTGTCCGTGGCTGCAGTCAGATGAGCAGTTTTTGCCATGCCATTGCGATTCCCTCGTGGGTTTAAAGAGCACAATCAGACAGCAACATGTTCCTCCTGGTCTCCAGTTGTTGCCACCCCATTCTGACCCGCCTCCACATCGGAGTTATTAGGCATCGTGGGAAGTCTGATCTTCACAGATGTCAGCGCTACAATTCCCACATTTCCAGATGTCTGAACTTCACTGGTCCGAAGCAAATGAAGCCTGCGGAGAACCAAGTCAATAAATGATATACATTTATTGATATATATTTGTACATTAGTAATGTTGTTGTCATCATTTTACCATTTCATTATAAATAGCCATTGAAGAAGTTTCTGAAAACGAAACAAAGAGTATTAAATTGGAGTCTTCGTTAGCTTTCTTCAGGCTTGACTTGGTTCTCCGCAGGCTTCATTTACTTCAGACCAGTGAAGCTTTTTGCTCCTGGAACATAAAAGATATTGTATATCTAGTATACTTTATTGTATATTGTACTGTGTATTGTTATTGTTTCCTAAATATATTATTGTGTTTAGTGTCTTACTCCCAGCCATTTTCTATTACTTATATTGGATTTTTTGGTAGCCATTTTCTCAGAATTTTTTCTCTGGCTACATCATGCTTTGGACAGTCAAAGAGGGTGTGAGACAAGGAGTCATCTTACTGTCAGTGAATCTTTGCGGTGGAACTGTCTGCAAAGAGATGTGTTTGATAGGTGCAGAAATCCCAAATATATTTATGTGCTAGTGTTAACCCACTAGAACTTATGGGATGCATCTCATTTCTCCCTCCCTGATTCCAGAAGCCCTCCCACCCCAAGCACCAAGAAGACAGAGCATCACTGTCCTTTTTTCTGTCATTTAGTGCCCATGAGTTCTTGTATTGTGAAAAAGGGAGAAAAGTACTTTTTCTGCCGTTTCTACCCTGTACATAACTTTTTAAACATCTATCATGTCACCTTTCAGTCATCGTTTCTCCAAGCTAAAGAGCCCCAAGTGCCTTATCCTTTCTTCACAGGGAAAGTGTTCCATCCCCTTAATCATTTTTACCCTTTTTGTATCTTCTCTGGGTTTTATCTTTTTTGTGGTGTGATGACCAGAATTGTACACAGTATTTCAAATGAGTTAAGATTTTCGGCTCCAATGTGCATCACTTTGCACTTGCCCGCGCTGAACCTCATTTGCCATGTTGATGCCCACTCGCCCAGCCTTGACAGATCTCTCTGGAGCACCTCACGGTCCTCCCTTGGTGCAGTGCCCGGAACAACTTTGTGTAATCTACAACCTTAGTCATTTCACTGCTTATTCCCAAATCCAAATCATTAAACAGTTTTGAAAGTCTAGTAAGGAGCCCTGCAGTACCCCACTTGTCTTTTTATCCCATGACTGTTGAGTTTACTTAGGAGCCTTTGATGAGGAACTTTTCTGGAAGTCTAAGTATCAAAACCTTTCTGGAAGTCTAGGTAAACAACATCAACTGGATCACCCTTGTCCACCTGTTTGTTTGCCCCCTCAAGGAAATCTAAAATGTTCGTGAGACAAGGTCCACGTGTATTTCGAGGGTATATCCTTGATTGTATCATGAGTCCCCCTCACCTGCTGGTCCTGATTTTTGGTCCCTGCCTGGCTCAGCAGGAAGCCTTCTGCCAGGGCCACCGCCTGAGCATTGGTCTCTGGCCCGCATTCCCTGACCCAGCTCTCCATCTCCAAGGGCAGGAGGGCCAGGAACTGCCATTTTGGGGTTGCAGAGACATCCATGCCTAAGTTACCAAGTGTTCACTGTTATTTTCTGGACAGCTTATTCTTTTCTACACAATGGGTGAATGTTCCCTGACTTTACTGGGCTAATTTTTAAAATTATTTTTTGGGATTTCTATTCCGCCCTCCCCAAAGCGGGCTTGGGGCGGATCACAAGAAGCCGAGTCCCAGGCTCGTTACAGTAAAATTACATTAAAATCAGTTCAGACAATAAATAAAGTTCGTACAGGTAGCAAGAATTACTGCCTTGTATTTTCTGCCTAGCTTCCCATTGGCTGAAAGTGCATCTGAGGATGAACAGAGTGCCTTACCGGCACTGAGCAGCTGCAGGGAGGCTTTATACCCCTGGAACTGGCAGTTCAAAGGCACCCATAATCTCATCCTTATTTTGAAAAAAAAGTCGTTAAAAGAATTTTTTTATTTCCTTCTCTGCACAACAGCTAGTAAAGGGCTAAGAAGCAGGCAGCGCTGCAGTTCCTAGAGAGGCTACAAAAAGGAGGAGAGAAATACTGAAGTCCTCCAACTTCCTCCTTTGGGGATCTGGCTTTGCTTGCAGGAGAGCTGGGGAGGACTGAGGCTTGAGAAGCCGGACTGCAGGATGCCTGGATGGGTTGAGGGCAGCAGTGGGGGGGGGGGGGGGGAGGAAAAGCTGGGCAGCCCTGCAAGGGGGTCTCTCTGGGCCCCACATGCACAGCGAGGCCAGGGAGGAGGAGGTCAGGCTGGCCTGCAGTGGGGAATGATTCAGTTTTCCATCATCTGAGGAAAGCCTGGAGAGGGGGAGCCTTTCTGATTTCCCCAGCAGGCCACTCCATGAGGTGGGGTCCGCAACGGAGAAGGCATGTGTGCGGGCAGTTGTGGATTTCCCCATCTGCAGGGTGGCACTGGCCAGAGGCCTGGCTCAGATGAACTAAAATGTCACGGCGGAGGCATAGGGGGAGAGGCAGTCCGACAGGCACGAGAGACCAAGTCCATGAAGGGCTTTGTATGTAAACGCCAATAGCTTAAAATGCCCCTGGTGGCTGATGGGTACCCAGCAGTGGCTGCCAGTGGGCATCATACGCCTCCCCCCTTTACCCCCCCTCCCCGCTGATAGCTGAGCTGTGGTGTTCTGAACCAACAGGGCATTACGGTAGTCTAGTCTGAATGTCACCCTGGCATGGATCTGGGCAGGACATGTCTTATTACGCCACACAATAGCCACATCAGGCCTCCCTCCATTCAGTGCTCTTGGTCTTGGCATTTCTGACAGGTGGAAGATTTAAAAGATCTCTGATGGGAGCGTGAGGACCTTGAGACCACTGTTGTTCGGGCATCCATTCAGCCAAGTGTTTCTTAACACGGGTAAAGAAATAACCCTGTTTTAGCCACTGGATGCAGGGTTTCCCTAAGGAATAAGCAGTGACTTTTTTTCCCTGACAAAACTTGAAAAAAGCTTCACTGACCTGTATGAGTCCCATACATATATTGTTACATATATTTCTCTGAGCATCCCATTCAACTCTCTCACCACTTTTAAAATGTGACTTTAAGGTGTCGTTTGCCAAGAGGTGTTTTTTTCAAGATTTCATTTACCCCAGTGGATTGCCGTGTAAAATTAGCTTCATAACTATTTCCCATCCATGTTACTTGCAGTATCCCGTTTGGCAGGGAGGACAGGATATAAATCTCAAAAATAAATAAAGTCTCACAGAAAAATGACACTATTTCTGGATACCAGCATGCTAATTGCGTAGATTCTCTATTTCTAAACTTCCATCTATTATTTACACCTTGTTCTCCGTCCTCCACATGGGACAGAGAGATAAATATTCCTGGTCCCTGCACTTAAACCAGGATCGCCTCCAGAAAGAGCTTTGGCCCACCAGTGAGAACTGGACAGGGATGTGTCCTCCACTACCAACAAAGTTTTAGGTGGAATAGTAGCAAAATTACAAGCTCCAGAATCATTTCTGAAAGACCATGTAGGGTATCTTTCTTGCCTGTAAAGACAATCCTCTGGGACAGGCACTGAGCAGTGCTCCCAGTGGACATGGTCAGGATATGGTGTGGCTTTCTCTAACATAACCATATATAAATGGTCAAAACTCACAGAATAGGTCTGAGCCTGCCGGAGAAATGAGGAGACAGGATTCTTGAATGAGGCAGTGAGGGAAGTCAGGGGCAGAGAAGCAGCAAAAAAATCCAGCTATTCTCTTAGCTGCTGCCTGCACTGCAGGGATATTTTGGTGAAAAATATCAGGAGGAAATAGCGTTTGTGTAGGACAATCAAAAAACAAATGAACAGGAGTGAGGGGGAAAGTCCTATGCTGCAAAAAAAAAGAAAGAAAATCAAATGGGGTAAAAAGAATAAAATGGAAGCCAATAGGTAACACAAAGAAGACAGAGTCAGGATTCAAAATGATCTAGATAGGCTGGAACAGTGGGCTGAGACAAATAAAATGAATTTCAATAGAGATAAGTACGAAGTCCTACACTTAGGTACAAAAAATCAGAGGCACAGATGACAAGCTCAACGTGTGTCCAGAAGAGGGCAACCAGGATGGTGAGAGGGTTGGAATCCAAGTCTTATGAGGAAAGGCTGAAAGAGTTGGGTATGTTTAGCCTGGGAAAGAGAAGGCTGAGAGGGGACATGATTGCAGTCTTCAAGTATTCAAGGGGCTGTATTTGCAAGTATTGGTTGTTGATAAAAAAACTTCAAGACATAATCCTGATTAAGCTCCAGCTGAAGCCTGAAATGTTTCTTCTAAACATTATCCCAGATACATACACGAAGGAAGATCGTTATTTTCTTGTACATGGCTTAACGGCGGCCAGAATTGTCTATCCTAAACACTGGAAATTGGGAACTGCACCTGATAAACAAGAAGTTATCTGTAAAATTTTTGATGTTGAAGAAATGGATCTTATGACAAATAGACTTAAAGACAGAGAGGATGAGAAATTTTATGCAAATTGGAACAAATGGTATGAATGGTTGAATTTATGGGTGAATCAGTGACTTTTGGATGTATTAATCGGTTTTGTCACTAAATGTTAATCTTGTGGGTTGAGGCGGTGTCTTGTATATAAGCTACTAACTTTGGCTTGTTGCTGGTTATTATGTTAAACCTTATAAATAAACGTGTTAAAAATAAATAAATAAATAAATAAAAGTATTCAAGGGGCTGTCATGTAGAAGATGCAGCAGATCTATTCTCTCTTGCTTTGGATTGCAAGACTAGATCTAATGGGTGGAAATTACAAGGGAGTCGTTATCGGCTAAATATCAAGAGAAACTTCCTAACTGTAAGAGTGGTTGAGGAGTGGAACAGAGTGCCTTGGGAGGTGGTAGATGCTCCTTCACTGGACGTTTCCAAGCGGAGGCTGGACGATTATCTTTTGGGTATGTTGTAGTGCTATCTTTCGGCTACGCTCCTGCAGAGTGCAGGGGGGTTGAACTAGATGACCTGCAAAGTCCCTTCCAACTCTAGCAGTCTATGATTCTATGAAAAGAGAGAGGCATCTATAAGGACCCAGAGAGCCCTTGCTCCAACTCCCAGGCGCTGAAACGCCAGGCAGTTGAGGCCCCAAGGAACCTCACAGAGCTCTGGACAATCACTTGAGGCTTTTCAACCTCTGGATTCATTTCTTTTTCTTTTTTTAAAGATTTTATTGATTAAAAGTTTTTGCATTAATACAACAATACAACAGTGTAACAAAACATTCGTATTAAATATCTTGAAAGTGAGTCATATGGTATCTATAGACCATTAACATTTGTACAGATAACTATAACAGTTGCTAAAAAGCCAGTACATTTCAAACTGTGTGATTATATCCTTTATTAAAATGACAAAATATAAAAGGTGAAAAATCAATTTGTACATTAACACGCATTAACTTTAAACAAGAGATGTATTATTGGAAGCCAAAAATATCAACTACTGCTACCAGGGTAAGTTATAACCAGTCTAGATAACGTTCCCAGGCTGGAGATATGAAATCTTTTTTTTGAAAGGAAGTTAAGTATCAGGAACTACTTTGCATTAAACTGAGATGAGATGGGGGTTGTGGATGTAGTATTAATTTTATCAGTGATGCTCTCCATAATGTATAAGTCCAACAATTTCCTGAACCAAGTTTGTAGGTTTGGAACTTTAAGGTCCTTCCAATAGGAAGCAATTGCTGTTCTAGCTGCATAAAGCATTGTTTCTAGCGTGTGTTTGTGATGATGGTGTGCAATCTGTATAGGCCAGTACTCTAAAAGTATTTGTTCTGCTGTTAGTGAGATCTCAATATCAAGGATCTGTTTGATGTATTTTTTAATTTCTTGCCAAAAAAGATTAATTTTTTCGCACTGCCACCAACAATGGGCAAACGTTCCCTCTTGTTTGCATCCCTTCCAACACAAGGGTGAGAATTTGGATGACATTTGCGATAAGGCTTGAGGATATAAATACCATTGTGACCTGATTTTAAATTTGTGTAACTCTATAGATAAAGATCGAGGTAAACCTCCAACTGATGACCAGACTACTGACCATACCTCATCGGTCAAAGAGAGCTCACAGTTCTTCTGCCAAGCTACCTGGTACAGTAAGTGTTTTGAGTTATTCTCTGATAGCAGTAGGTTATCAATGGCGGAGATCATGTTTTGATTGGTATAGAGTTTAATTATAATTTCCAAATCCGTATGGGGCTGCAAAACTAGAAACTGGATGTGTTGTTGAGAGACTATATGTTGAATTTTCAGGTACAGGAACCATTGTACAGGGGAGCCTAATTTGTCTTCTATTTTGGCTTTGGATAGTAAGCCTTCTCAAGTGACAATGTCACAAAATCGGGTTAGGTATGCCTCCTTCCAGAGATTAATGGTTTCTGAGCTTATACTGTCCGTAAACCAGGATTGAGAGATAAATGTTGCCTATCTAGATACTGTTGGTAAGAATTTCTTGCTGATACCTCAAGTCCAGAGATTACTTTGAAGGAATCAAGGAGAGACAACAATGGGGGAATAGATTTGGAAGGGTTGGTTAAATATAAGAGTGTGTCATCTGCAAACATTGATATTTTATATTCATTATCCTTTATTTTAATGCCTTTAATAGCTCTGCAAGATCTTATTACATTTCCTAGGGTTCAAACGTTTAGCCAATAATGATGTAACTATTTTCTGGTCCTGATTCAATAAGGAAATTGGTCTATACAAGCTTGTTTGCAGGGGGTCCCTACCCTTTTTAGGTATAACTACAGTCTGAGCTTGTTGCCAAGAGGGTGGGATAGAACCTGTCTCAAGTATGTGGTTGAAGGCTGTAGTCAGCGGGTGTACCAGGACGGGTGCGAATGTTTTGTAAAATACTGATGGATAACCATCTGGTCCGGGAGATTTGTTCAGTTTCAGAGATTTGATCGTATTCAGTACTTCTTGTTCTGTAATGGGGTTATCCAAATAGGATTTATGGCATTTTTTCAGTTTTGTATGAGTGGAAAATTTAAGAATTCTTTCTCAAATGCTTCCTTTGAAGTCGAGGATGCTGTGTATGATTATGTGTAATATTCTTCAAACTGGTGAAGAATTTTTTAGGTACTAGTAACAATGTCCCCTTTTGGTGTGGCAATAGCCTTGATTTGTTTGGAGAGTTGTTGCTCTTTAATTTTGTATGCTATTAGTTGCAGCGTGCGAGGTAATTTTATCCAGTATTTCTGTCTAGTGAAAAGTAATTGTTTTCTGATTTTAGTGGTTCCAAATAAAGCTAGATTCCTTCATTCTATATTAAGCAGTTTTAGGGTATGTGCATTTCCATCTGTTTTATGCTATTGGTCTAATGATTTAATCTTGTTGATGGTCTCTGTCACTAACTGTTGTTTTTGATTTTTCAGGTAAGAGGACTTGGCAATCAGAAAGCCCCTCATGACCGGTTTCAATGCATCCCATACCATTACTGGAGCGATGACTTCAGAAGGATTGTCTTCAAAATAGTGCTTTATATTTTGTTCAGTCTCTTCTCTAATGTGTTGATTGTTTAAAAAAGATGAGTTAAGAACCCATTGTCTGTGTGGTGGATTAGGGTCCATAGGAGAGAATAAGCAATCCAACCAAGTGTGGTCTGACTATATAAAAGGTTCGATAGAAGACAGGTTCGTTAGTAGTGAAGGTAGTGAAAGCAAAATAAGACCTATCCTAGTGTGCACTATGTGGCGAGCAGAAAAATAGGTATAGTCTTTCGCATCATTATGGAGCAAACACCATATGTCTACAGAGTCATTGTCTTTTACTAATGTTTCTGAGTGAAACATTTTTTGGGTATTTTTGAGGTTGAAGTATGATGCAATCTATCTAGAATATTGTCTACAATAAAATTGAAGTCACCCCCGAGGTTGATGTCCCCATCTGCAAAATGTTTGAGTTTGGTCAGTGTGGATGATAGAAAGGCTGTCCATTATTGGGTGCGTAGTGTCACAATCATTATTTTTTGATTTTTCAATTGTCGTTTAATAAACAAAAATCTACCCAATGGGTCTTTCATTTGGGCTGTTAAAGTAAAGTGGATATTTTGTGACAGCAAAATGGCTACTCCCCGTGAGCTGGAAGAGCCAGGAGCGAAGTATTGAGTTTGAAAATTCTTGGAGTGGAATACCAGTTTTTCTGTCTTTTTAAGATGAGTCTCCTGTAAAAGTACAATGTCTGGTTTTAGCTTTGTAAAATTGCTGAGGATATGTTTTCGTTTGATAGGGTTATTCAAACCATGAACATTAGAAGAAATGAGTTTTATGTTCAATGTCATGGTGTTATGGTCTAGTGCAATAGCTTCCTGACCGTGCCTAGTAATAAACTTGTAAGCCCTAACTACGTCAACCAATATGAGGTTGGCTGTTGGTTTCTTAGCAAAAAAGTATTGGATTTTGAGTATAGAGTCCTGGAGTGGTCCCCCTAGTGCTCTTTTATGGAAAGCACATTTTTGAAGGTGTGTGTGTGTGTAAGATCCTCAATAAAAAAATTCACTTGAATCTGTAAGATCTTAATTGGTAACAAGTGTTCCTATAGAGTGAATGAGTATGTATGCTGTTTTTGACATAGAGTTTCTTCAATATACCTTACCCCTTTAACATACAACGTTGAAGTATAAATTCTTGAATTTATCTACACTATATCTTATATGGTTCCTATGACCTGGAAAGAAGCAATGCCTGGTAATAAACCTCTAAATCAGTCCAGAAAAAATCCAGTTGATTAAGATCAAAATGTACTTCACTTAAAAATAGGTTAAAAATTGGTTAGTCAAACAGAATAATATTGATACTGCAATAATTAATCAATGTAATCCTGGATAATGATTATATTTCTATCTATATTTTGTTTTGTTTTTTTAAAGTACGATAAATTTAATCACAACAAATTGATTGTATAAACAGTGGAATCAATAGTATAATTAATTAGGAAGTGAGCAAAGTGTTAAAAAATTAAGAACTACTGTCCTCTTCCCAACTTGTGTGACTCTCTAATCTCCTGCCAACAGCAAGAGTCAGTGGAAGGCTGGGTTGATCTCCTGATCACTATTTCCCCCAGCGCTCTCAGTCTAGAGAGCCTTGAAATCTTAATTTAATAACAATGAATTTTGAACTTCTCCCTCCCCCCTGCCTTTATAAACTGATGAAGAAAACAGAGAACAGCCATTAAAATTGTCATGAAAAATGCGTCTACAATGCTTTGACCGAAGAAAAACTCATACGACTGAAAGGCACGTATTCTTAACATCATGTAAAATCTAAACTGTTAGCAACTGATCTGTCTTTACCTAATGCGGAAGCTGTACCCATGCCCCTCTTCATACTCGGTTAGCTAACCATCAGTCATTGGAATTAAATAATCACATAAATTCAAAGCTATAACAAGCCACAATACAATAAGATGGAGACATTTATAACAGTGTGCCGGCATTTCAGGCATGCTGAGACAGCCAAGATGAAGTACTTATCTCTCTTCAGAGGATTGTCCCGATGCTTGCTATCTGTGTGGCGGTGGTGGGGATGGTGAAGATAGACGCTGCTTGTTTGATTGCCGAGAGAGTTCCATAGGGATTTCTATGTCTAGGGTGCGCAGTAGAGAGCCCTTCTTCTGGAGTTGAGAGCTTGTGGTACTTGCCTCGATGTGAGACCTGTAGACTTATAGGAGTGATCCATGAGTACCTTATATCCGCTTCAAGAAGGCTGGTTGTTATAGGCTTCATCTCCCTTCTCTTCTGCATGGCTTCCTTAGGTAGGTCGGGGAACACTTCTATTTCCCGACTTTGATAGAGTAGGTGCCCTTTTTGTCTTACTGCATTGAGGATCCTTTTCTTGTATCTGATGTCAAGAAATGTTATAATGTCTCTCATCGGCTTCGTCCTGAGAATGGAAGTGGGACCTAACCTAGTAATAATTCTCGATTGGTTCCCCTGTCCCCACTTCTTGCGCTAACCAGTATGAAATATGAAATGCCAAATCACCTTGTTCCTCCATTCCCCCCCCCCCCCCCCCGCCTCGTAGTTTAAGATTATTTTGCCTCAGGAGGGTTTTTTCAGCCAGAACGTCCTCCATTTGCTGCATGTTTGCATGGTTCGCCAGGCTATTTTGCATCACCCCTTCTGCCACTTTTTTAGTGTATTGTAGATTAGATTGTGATACATCAAGCTACACGTACAGTGGCTTGAACATTGCTGACACATTATCTAAGAATGTCTTTTCCATGTTAGTCAGCGCCGTTGTCAAAACTTTTGTGGTGACTGGGGCTGACTCATTATCCGATCCGCCATTTCCCATTGCCATTTTACCTTCCGGCGCTCATGAGAGGCCCGATTTTGCCTCCTTCGTCTGAGAGGTAAGTAAAGCTTAAATCTTCTTTTGTTTCTTTTAGTTCGGTTGCATTGGAGTTTTCAAATCTTTCCCCATAAATATGGAGTTTCAGGATGCCTGTAAGATTGATTTAAAGGCTGAAGAGGGGGGTTGGGTGATGGAGCTAAGGGATCAGGCAGCCATTACACCTTTCCCGCCACCAGAAGTCCCTCTGGATCCATTTCTAAGGATATATGCATGCATCCAACCAGTATCTCCTGACACACAATATATATATAGGTTTATACAATTAAAGCAGGACTAATTTAAGCACACTAATTTAAGCACACTAATTAAAATTTGAGCACACTAATTCTGGCTAGAGGTTGACTTACTAAAAAAATTAAATGCTTGCTAACAAAGTGGGCAGCCATGTTGGTCTGAAGCAACAGAACAAAGCTAAGAGTCCAGTGGCATCTTTAAGACCAACGTTTCATTCAAGGTGTGAGCTTTCATGTGCACGCACACTTCATCAGACGATGAAACAGGATTACAGATCATACTTGTATATATACTTGGAGAGGAGTGACAAGTGGAGTGCCTCAAAGATCTGTCCTGGGACCTGTTTTGTTATGGATGAAGGGATTGAGGGAATGCTTATTAAATCTGCAGATGATACTAAATTGGGAGGGGTAGCAAAAATTCTATTTTGTGAGCAACTGCCATTAAAGTTGTGAGGAAGCGATTTGTGTACTGCATTAAATAGTTTGCTCTGAAGCCATCCTTCCTGATCTAAGACAAAAATGTGTGAGCCAGAGACTAAAAAACCATGAGCTAGTTCATACTAACTCAGCTTAGAGGGAATTTTGGTAACAAATATGGTAGAAGACAGAATCAGGATACAGGATGATCTTGACAGGCTGCAAAACTGGGCTAAAACAAAATGAATCTCAATGGGGATAAATGTCAAATTCTGCACTTAGGTAGGAAAAATCAAATGCATGATTATAGGTTGGGGGAGACTTGTCTTGGAAGTAGTATGTGTGAAAAGGATCTAGGGATCTTAGTAGACCATACATAGAACATGAGTCAGCAGTGTGATGTGGTTGCTAAAAAGGCAAATGCCATTTTGGGCTGTATCAACAGAAGTGTAGCATCCAGATGACGAGATTAGATGGTACCACTTCACTCTGCTCTGGTTAGACCTCACCTAGAGTATTGTGTTCAGTTTTGGGCACCACAGTTTAAAAAGGATAAAGACAAGCTGGAATATGTCCAGAGAGCAATGAAGATTGTGAGGGGTCTGGAGATCAATTCTTATGTGGAAAGGTTGAAGGAGCAGGGTGTGTTTAGCCTGGAGAGGAGACAACGGAGAGGTGATATGATCACCATCTTCAAGTACTTAAAGGGTTATCATATAGAGGATGGTACGGAGTTGTTTTCTGTTGCCCCAGAAGACTGGACCAGAACCAACGTGTTGAAACAAAATCAGAAGAGTTTTCGGCTAAACATTAGGAAGAACTTCCTGACAGTTAGAGTGGTCCCTCAGTAGAACAGGCTTCCTTGGGAGGTGGTGGGCTCACCTTCATTGGAAGTTTTCAAACAGAGGCTAGGTAGCCATCTGACAGCAATGTGGATTCTGTGAAGTTAGGCAGATCATGAGAGAGAGGGCAGGAAGGATTGCCTCAGTGCTTAGTACTTGTGTCCCTCTCTTACACGCCCAAGGAAATGCTGCTTGCCACTTTGGGGTCAGGAAGAAATTTTTCTCTGGGCTGGTTTGGCCAGGGATCCTGGATGTTTTTGGTTATCTTATGGGTGTGGAACAGCAGTCACTGCAGGCATGGAGGGGGAGATATTTGTGAATCTCCTGCATTGTGCGGATGGTTGGAATAGAAGACCCTAGAGGTCCTTCCAACCCTATGATTCTATGATTCAAGGTGTGGTCCACTGAGGTGTACAGCAGAACTATTCCATCCTGTGATTTGGATGTTATGCCTCCATTGGTACATCCCAAGACCTCATTAGCCTTCAAAAGGTTGCTTCCCTGTGAGTGTTTTGATGCCGTTGAAGAGTGAAACTCTGACTGAATCTCTTTCCACATTCTAAGCATTTAAAAGGTTTCTCCCCTGTGTGGGTTCTTTCATGCTTCCGAAGAGTACCACTCTCACTGAATCTCTTTCCACACACTGAGCATTCGAAGGGTTTCTCCCCTGTGTGAGTTCTCTTATGCTTTTGAATATTCCCCCTCACACTGAATCTCTTTCCACACACTGAGCATTCAAAAGGTTTCTCCCCTGTGTGGGTTCTTTGGTGCTTCTGAAGAGCACCACTGCAACTGAATCTCTTTTCACACTCTGAGCATTCAAAAGGTTTTTCCCCTGTGTGGGTTCTTTGATGATATTGAAGACTGACACTCTGACTAAATCTCTTTCCACACACTGAGCATTCAAAAGGTTTCTCCCCTGTGTGGGTTCTTTGGTGCAGCTGAAGATTGCTACTCTTACTGAATCTCTTTCCACACTCTGAGCATTCAAATGGTTTCTCCCCTGTGTGGGTTCTTTGATGCATTTGAAGACTGCCATTGATACTGAATTTCTTTCCACACTCTGAACATTCAAAAGGCTTCTCCCCTGTGTGAGATCTTTGATGCAGTAGAAGACTGCCACTGATGCTGAATTTCTTTCCACACTCTAAGCATTTAAAAGGCTTTTCCCCTGTGTGAGTTCTCTGATGCAGTTGAAGACTGCCACTCTGACTGAATCTCTTTCCACACTCTGAGCATTCAAAAGGTTTCTCCCCTGTATGGGTTCTCTGATGCTTTTGCAGATTCCCCCCCACACTGAATTTTTTCCCACACTCTGAACATTCGAAAGGTTTCTCCCCAGTGTGGGTTCTTTGATGCAGTTTAAGACTGCCACTGCTACTGAATTTCTTTCCACACTCTGAGCACTCCAAAGGTTTCTCCCCTCTGTGAGTTGTCAGATGCTTTTGAAGAAGGCCACTCAACCTGAATCTCTTTCCACACTTTGAGCATTCAAAAGGTTTCTCCTCTTTGTGGCTTCTCTGATGCTTTTGAAGAATGCCACTCTGACTGAATCTCTTTCCACACTCTGAGCATTCAAACGGTTTCTTGCCTCTGTGTATTCTTGGGTACACAAGGACCTGTGATCTGAAGGATTTTCCACACTGAATGGATTTACTTTGCGTCATTATCTTGTCCTTTGGAAAATATACATTACACTGTTTTCTATCTCTCTTCTCAACCATACGGCCACCTTGCTTTCTCTTAGGTCTGCCTCGATTCCTGATGGTTTCTTTCAGGTCTTCCTTTTTAACTGTATCTGGCATTTGTTGATGAAGTTCCTCACTGTCCTCATTCTTCTGATCATCCTCTGCTGGAATAAATAGAGAGATCCTATTAGCACCTGGGAGGTCTGGTAAAGGTCCAAAGGCATCTATGTGACTGCAGAAGGAAAGGATTGACAGACCTTTGGCTTCATCCAGCTTGGCTGATCTTCACCACCTTTCTACCCTTTCACAGAACATCTAGTATTTAAGGATACCTCAACCCATCAAGAGCCACAGCTGAACTCTTGCCCTGGAGGAACTTCAGAGGCTCCAGATTTCAGGACCCCAGAAGGCCTCCCTCCCTCCCTCCTTACCTAGTGTGTTATATGATTGTCCCAAACCAAATGTTGCTCAGAAGTGAATCAGAAATCCCCTATGGCCATTCATTGCCTGTTCCCTTGACATAACTGTGAAGGATACTCACTCTCAGCCAGTCCATTTGGGAAGGAAATATGCTCTTGGGATCTTCTTGAGGAACTCTCCAGCCTTTCTTTGGATGCAAGGCCGTTGCTTATCTCCACGAAAGTCTCTCTTGTATTTCTATCATCTTTTGCAGAGAGAGAAAGAAAGAAAGTTTTTATTCTTAAATAGGGAAGGAAAGCAATTGAAAAATAAAAATTCTTATCAATTTTTTGATTTAGTCTGTTAATTTATCTTTTTGTCTCCTTTTTAAATTTTTGTTTCAAAATCATATGTTGTAACATTTTAAGGTATTTGCTGAGCTTTGATAATAATAAATCAAATCGAATTAAATTGTATATTTAAAAAGTTAAAAAACAATAAAAATACTTCTGGAAGGACAGAACCATGGTCAAGATCAAAGGCCACAATTCCAACCATGGGAATGCAAAGGAAAGCATGCTAGTTCCCACAAGGGTTAACATGATTATTAAATGGCGTGGTTCGACTTGTGGGTGTTTGTGATTTGAGTCTCCCTGCAACTAGAGGAGAAGAAGAAGAGATTGGATTTATATCCCACCCTTCACTACCTGAAGGAGTCTCATAGTGGCTTACAATCTCCTTTCCCTTCCCACAACAGAAACCCTGTAAGGTAGGTTTCGACACGGTCGACCACCGGCTACTGTGCTGTCACCTCGCTGATATTGGAATTCAGGGGTTAGCCTTACAGTGGCTTTCCTTGTTTCTCCAGGATCGGGGACAAAGAGTGGCGGTAGGGGATCAACTCTCCCAAAGACACCCGCTGAAGTGCGGTGTTCCGCAGGGAGCAGTTCTTTCCCCTATGTTATTTAACATCTTTATGCACCCCCTTGCCCAGATTGCACGGAGGTTTGGGCTGGGTTGTCATCAATATGCAGATGATACCCAGCTCTATCTGTTATTGGGTGGTCAGTCCGCCTCTAGTCCGGGTGATCTGGATCTGGCACTGTCGGCTGTGGCTGGATGGTTCAGACAGAGCCGAATGAAGTTGAATCCGACGAAGACGGAGATCCTATGCCTGAGTCGGAGCGGTCAAGGGTTGGGGATCCCTCTCCTGACCTTCGGGGGGGTGCCGTTGGCGGAGGTTAGGAGTTTGGGAGTGCTTCTGGACTCCGCGTTAACGATGGAGGCCCAGGTAGCAGCCACTGCGAGGTCAGCCTTCTACCATCTGCGGCTGATCAAGCAGTTGGTCCCCTTCCTTAAACGCAAAGAACTGGCGACAGTGATCCATGCATTGGTCACCTCAAGGTTGGACTACTGTAACGCCCTCTACATGGGGCTGCCCTTGTGCCAAATCCGGAAGCTGCAGCTAGTGCAGAATGCTGCGGCGCGGCTGTTGTTGGGTCTCCCTATGTGGGAACATATACAGCCTGCCTTAAAGGCACTGCACTGGCTGCCAATAGCATACCGGATAAGGTTCAAGGTGCTGGTGCTTACCTATAAAGCCCTATATGGCCTGGGACCTGCTTACCTGAAGGACCGTCTCTCTCCATATGTTCCCCAGCGAGCACTACGGTCTGGATCCCAAAATCGGCTGGTCCTGCCTGGACTGAAAGAGGAGCGGCTGGCAACAACACGGGCCAGGGCTTTTTCAGTGGCGGCCCCGCACTGGTGGAATGAGCTCCCGGAGAACATCAGGGCCCTGCGGGATTTGATGCAGTTCCGCAGGGCCTGTAAAACGGAGCTCTTCCACCAGGCTTTTAAGTAGGGGCCGCCTAAGGTAAACATCTCAGCCCTGGCCTGGCTCCATCTGCCAGTCCCGTTCTGTCCGTAATTACATCTACCAACCTGTTACACAGGAAATATATATGATTCACCTGCTTGGACCCACCTGTGGGTAGAATCGGAATGCCGCCAATGGAGAATGTGAAGAATGTACTGGATGTTTTAATGTCTGATCGTTTATTTTAAACTGACTGTAATTTTAACCTCTGTTGTGAGCCGCTCTGAGCCTGCCTTTGGGTGGAGAGAGCGGGATATAAGTTTAATTAATAAATAAATAAAAATAAATAGGTGGGGCTGAGAGAGCTCTTTTGAGAACTGCTCTTGTGAGAAGAGCTCTGAAAGAACTTGTAACCGAACCAAGGTCAGACCAGCAGCTGCATGTGAAGGAGCAGGGAATCAAACCCAGTTCTTCCAGATTAGAGTCCGTGCTCATAACCCCTTCACCAAACTGGCTCTCATCCTTACATCCTTATCCTTTTCAAGGCCAGACTCCAGAATGTGGTCAGTGGTTAATCATGAGAACCTGTTCCCAGTTGTGTAACCAGGAGGGAGGGGGGGATTAGGAGGGTGCTGACAGCCTCTGGAAAATTCCATCAAGGAGTACCCTTGTTGACTGGGGCACCTGACCCAAGAGAGGCAGAAAGTATAATACGGGTATAGACCAGAGGGAAGCCATGCTAAATTGATGCAGAGGTCTTTCACATCACCTCCTACCTGGTCCTTTTCACTGGAGATGCTGCCAGGGTTTGAACTTGGAACCTTCTACATGCCAAGTAGATGCTCTGTTTGGTGAGAACCAGTTTGGTGTAGTAGTTAAGTGTGTGGACTCTGATCTAGGAGAACCGGGTTTGATTCCCCACTCCTCCACTTGCACCTGCTGGATGACCTTGGGCAAGCCATAGCTCTGTACCAGCTGTTCTCTCAAGGACGGTTGTCTCAGAGCTCTCTCAGCCCCACCTACCTCACAGGGTGTCTGTTGTGGGGAGGGGAAGGGAAAGGAGTTTGTAAGCCGCTCTGAGACTCCAAGTGAGTGAAGGGTGGGATATAAATCCAATCTCTTCTTCTTCTTCTTCTGCCAGTGGGCCACAGCCCCACCCAAGTAATGAGACAAGCCTCAAAATGATGTATTGCAATTCAGTATTTTGATTCATGTCCCATCCAAATGGCAGCAATTTGCACCTTTGACACTGATGAAAGATACTTACCCAGAAAGGCCACATTCCCATAGTTCTCCAGCATGACTTCCCTGTGGAGAGCTCTTTGTCCCGGATCCAGCAGGGCCCATTCTGCCTCAGTGAAAGAAATGGACACCTCTTCAAAGGAAAAGGGACACTGAAAGAAAATGTAGATTCCCTCGTCAGAGATCAGGACAGGCAGAGATTGCACACTGAAAGGGAGCAGTCTGGGAGGGGACAGGATGTATGGCTTGGGATGGGTAAAGGGAACGGCGTTTAGAGGATCTCTTGCCAGGACATCTTATAGAAAGTGCAGAAGCAAAACCCCCTGAGAAAGGAAGAGGGACCAAGGCTGTCCCCCCTGCTCATCTCTCCTACCTGGACTGGAGGGGCAGCAGCCATTTCTACACCTCTGAAAAGACGACGGATCAACAGCATCTCTTCACTGCCTGTTACTGAGACAAAGAAGGAAGGAAGGCTGTTTGCTTGCTTGTTCTCTGCTTTACACACCCCATTCCCGGGGTTGTGATACCTTGCCCCATGTACACGCAAGAAATCTGTTACACTTTTTACTAAATTCTGGGAGAGTGTCAAACCGGGTGTCAAACTTGGACCTCATTTGCCATGGTTTTCCTGCACTGTCTGTGATTCTGCACTTTGCATCCTCTTTGTTCTGGCTAGGAAGGAGGGGGAACACATGTGTGTGTGAGGACTGCTTAGATGGAAATAGCACTCACTGTAACTGCAAGTGGCGTCCCTTTCACTAGGGAAGAATGCTTGCTTTGACCTTGGGCCTGAAATACTGTTTATTAATGTAATGTACTGCTTCAGGTGTTGGGTGGGATTAACGGTGCACAGTAGGTTTTGGTGGGTGGAATGGGCGAAAAAGGGTCACAAAGGTTGATTATATGAATTCTGTATAATAGCAGAACTGGCACCAAAGGAGTCAGTTCTGACACAGTTTGTCTTAGCTTGAAACATGTTTATCTCTCAATAAACAAATCACTGCCAAGAGAGTGTTGTTGGTAATGTTTGTTCAAGAGTCTCACATAATCTCACAAAACTGCCTCCGCCTCTTGACCTGATGCCCACTGACGCAATGAGCAAAGGAGATGAGGGCACTGGAATTGGGACCCAGATGGAAGGCCTGAACCACAAACTCCCCAAACCTACTGGTGATGGCAAATCAGGGGACCTTGAGGCGAAACCCAGGGACCTGCGGTCGGAGCAACTGAGATGGGATGTCCCTGACTGGATGTTAACCCCCTTCCAGAAGGCCTGGCAAAGATGGTGAGAAGTTGACCAAAGACGGACCTTGGGACTGTTCCACGACGACCTCAACTGACTGAGGGTGGCCGACCAGTATCGGGAAGAGACTGACCTCAAAAATTGTCAGGCAGGAGCTGAAAGATGAGATGGCTGAAATACGGCAGGACACCTGAGCTGTACTGGATAACTTGCTGGCTGCCATTCGCCTGATCCTGCAGGAAGAGCACCAACGGCAAGGAGGCGGAGGTCCCCCATCCAGCGGGTTGAGAAGGTCCCACCAACTGGACCGGCTCCACAACAGGCACCTCCCCCTCAGCAGGTGCCACAGCCTAGAGAGGCCCTGGAAGCCATGTTTGATGGGATACCAGAGAAGTTGGCCTTCTTTGTGTTGCAGGTGCGCAAATCCCTGAGAGAGTGGGGGCACACTTTCGCCTCAGACAAGCACCGGGTAGACTACATGGGATCTCGGCTGCGAGATCACGCAGTGGATTGGTCTGTGGGATTGTACAATGTGGGGGGCCCAGAGCTACAAGATGTGGACGCCTTCATGAGAGCCCTCCGGCGCTACTATGAAGATCCCCTGGAGATGGAGCATGCCTGGACCCACCTCTGGGGGTTTGAAACAGGGCAGCTGGTCCATCTGGGAGTTCTCAGATGAATTCAAGACGCATGCCGCTAAAGCTGCAGGGGTGGCTGGAGTTCTATCGAGAGGGCCTGAACCACTCTATCCTTGACAAGGTGTTAATACAAGACAAATCCTGACCCTGAATGGTTGGATTCGGGTGGTCTGCAAGCCAGAGAACCACTGTAACTTGCTGAAGATGTATCACCCGAAACCCTCAACAAAAGTGCTGGGGAGTGAGGTGAACAGTCAACGAGGCCGAGGCCATGGCTCAGGGAGCAGCTGGGACCAACGACTTCAGCAAGGGTTGTGCCTGAAGTGCAGGGCCCCTGGGCACTTTGCTGCCAACTGTCTGGAGGTGAGAAGCCCCAGTGGAGGAAAGAAGAAGGACCGCCGAGGCCCGGAGAAAAAGATCAAGCTGCTGGGGAGTCGCCCCAAAACATCCAAAGCCCTCCAGTCCGGAGGTGACAAGTTGAGAGGATCTCGTCCAGCAAGGAAGAGCTACCATGGCCAGCAGGAAAAGGCCGGGACCCGCTGTGAAGGATGCTAAGCGGCAGGTCCAAGAGTCTCCCCACCAGAATCGGTGAGATCCTCTTTCCCCCTTTTTTACATGACTGTGACTGTGGCCAATCCCTCCCTCTGCACCTACATAAGGGTGTGCAGTCTCATTGACTCAGGGTGTACCTAAGACCTGATTAGTCCAGCACACGTGACAGTCCTGGGAGCTAAATTGTGAGAACTGGAAGAGCCCCTGGTCTTCTCTCAGATGGACGGAACACCTATGAAAGGGGAGCCTTGCGTGTACCGCACAGCCCATTTGCCCGTAGGTGTGGGCTTTCATTGGGAACCAAGATCCTTCATTGTAAACCCCTCGGCAAAATTCCCCATGGCGTTGGGAAGCCCCTGGCTCCAGGCCCATGATCCTTTCATTCAGTGAAGCATAGGGGCCCTGCGGTTCCTGGACCTTCATTGTGAAGCACACAGATGGAACTGAGACTTGCTTCGTTGTGCTCGCTTTGGTTGCCGTGGTTTTTGGGGGGGAGTTCCTATGGGGAGGGGGGTTGAGTGAATGAGAGAGTGGGACCTTTGCTTGTAGAAGTCATAATTTTTCTTGCAAGTTGTACCTCCTTTCCTTTTCCCAGGGCGAGGTGTCCTTGATAAACTTTTGGTGCCAGCTTGAGCAGTAGATAACCAAGACATATCTTTTCTTTGGTTGAGATGGCAACACTCGGCATGGTGTGAATGTGTGATGTATGCTTGGGGAAGGAAGGGGCTTTTATTCGAATTACCTATATTAAGCTTATATCCAACAAAAGTGTTTAGTTCTAACACAGTGACTTTATTTATTTATTTATTTATTTATTTATTTTCATCCTTTATATCCCGGCCATCCTGCAGATGGGCTCAGGGCGGGTAACGTCATTATAATAAATACAATTTCAGCTTAAAACACAATAAAACATTCTAATAATTAAAACAATGGGTACAACTTGAAACAGCATCAGTTGGCTATAAAGTTCTAGCCTGATGATGCAGTGAGTTAAAGGCCAGTTGTCGGTGGTCAGTAAATAGACGGGAGACAGCAACCTCAGGGAAGCCCTATATGGGCGCCCATTGCCTCAACCAAAGGCATGGCAGAACAGCTCCATCTTGTAGATCCTGCAGAACTGAAGAAGATCCTGCAGGGCCCATGTTCCACCAGGCTGGGGCCAGGACAGAGAAAGCCTTGGCCCTGGTTGAGGCAAGATGGGCATCCTTCGGCCAGGGACCACCAGGAGGTGTTGATCTTTTGAGCGTAACATTCTTCAAGGCATATATGGGAATAGGTGGTCCCTTAGATATGTTGGTCCCAGGCCATATAAGGCTTTAAAGATCAAAACAGCATCTTGAAGCGAACCCAATACTCAACTGGCAACTAATGCAGTTGGCGGAGCACATGCCTAACGTGAGCCTGCACAGGTATTGACGTCAGCAGGTGCACTGCCTCATTCTGCACCAGTTTCTACATCATGCATATATCTCAATAAACTTATCACTACCAAGAGAGAGTTGTTGACAGTAACTTGACTGGGAGTCTGACAAATACCCCCCTGGGCCAATTCAAGTACTTGGTCATACCGTTTGGACTTGTGGGAGCCCCCAGAGAATTCATGAAATTAATCAAAGAAGTGTTGCACAAGCATTTGTTCAAGGCAGTTCTGGTTTATCTGGATGATATCTTGATTTACACCCCAGATAAGAACTCACACGTGCCTCTGGTGAGAGATGTGCTGAAAGCCCTCTACAAAAATCATTTATTTGCAAAGCTGTTCAAGTGTGAGTTGCACAGAGAGGGGCTGGACTTTCTGGGGTACTGTCATGGATCCCCACAAAATCTAGGATGTGTTGGGATGGGACCCCCCTCAAATGAGAAGGCAACTACAGGCTTTCCTGAGGTTCGCCAATTTCTATCGCACCTTCATTGCCAATTTTGCCCAGGTCGCCTTGCCCCTCACGGACTTACTGGAAACAAAGGGGAGGGGCTCAGAATGTAAAAAGCCGGGCAGTAGATTACAGTGGACTTCTGAGTGCCAGCAGGCTTTTGACCTGCTAAAAATATTGTTCACCTCAGAGCCAGTCCACAGACTGCCATATCCATTCCAGCATCCGGTTTCCCACAGTGGCCCACCAGATGCCCCATAAGCATGGGCAACGAAGCCAAATTTTTCCATGATTATTAGCCCCTAGGAACTGGTTTTCAGAGCTCTGCTGCCCCAGAAGGTGGAGGCTCCCTTTATTCACCAGGTTGAAGAGCTTTGTCTACTTTTTCTCTTTTGAGCTACCTTGAGTTCCTCTTATGGGAGGAAGGTGAGACGTAGATATTTTAACTAATGGAAGGAATTGCCTCCAATGATTTTGTCTAATCCCCTTTTGAGAAGAATCACAGTTAGTGGGACACTAAGTGCTGCAAATTAACTCTGTGTTGTGGGAAGAAATGTTTAATTCTTTTCCTGACCCGAGCTCTCTACCCATCCAACTCACGGGGGTGCCTTAAACACATCCAGGCACAAAGAGACCTTACCACAGGAGAAGGTATCTTGGGCATGCTCTACAGCCTGCACACTCTGCCCTTGCTCCAAGGAAGCTCCTTCCACCTCAGGGAATGTAGTTTCTTTCTTCACGGATGGTGCCCACATCTGAAAGAACAGCGAGGGAGAGGGGTAAGAGGTGGAATGGGGAAGAGACCAAGGAATGGATCCTATGTAAGCAGTCATACCCCTCAGCAGGCAGGAGCAGTTGGCAACTAGACAGAGAGAAGCTAAAGTGCCGTTAATATTAATTTTACCCCACAATCACAAGCACCGTGCTGTCTGTCCTAAAACAGAAAATGGATGCCAGCCCGAAAAATAAAAATGTAATGTAAAGGTGTCTCATCGGCTCATGAACTTCCCTCCACCCTAAAGTAAATGCAGAATTCATAACAATGGGTTTCTCAGGAAATCAGCTCCTCTCCTTGAATTAACCTCTCACCCACAATCCTGCTTCCTCTCCATTTGACCTTCTTAGCATATCCATAACATTTGGAAGTCTCTCCCACCCTGTAATTCAGGAGGTCAGCAATAACTTGTCCCTGGGAGAGCCATTCAGCTCTGCCCAAGCCTCTGATTCCCCTCCAGGAGAACCATCAAGCATCTGTTCAACATACCAGTAAGCACATCACGCTATCTGAAGCACCCACCTCCATTGAGTGTGTGTGTGTTCTCGGCTCATATCACACCTCCACTTGCGTGTGGGGTCACCTCTCTCCTGTGGAACGTGGGCCATTCCAAAAGCCTTCTTTGTGGACCACCCGTCTTCGAGATCGGTAAATGTAGCCACTCCCAAAACCAATTCCCCGCTCATTCCTATTCTTATTTAGCTTTGCACATATTTGTTTTTCAATGAAACCTTATTGCCTGAACATCTGCCTGGTTTATTTGACAGTTTTTCTAAGGAAACAATCCCTGTATGCAAAGGTGTGTATTCCAGTTGCTCCCTCACTGTCTCTAATATGGCTGATTCCCCCAATTAAATAAGGGACAGCTGTCCGTGTCACAGCGGCCCCCACTCCCAGACTCTCCACGCTTCCATCAGCAGACCTGGTAAGTTATCTGGAGGGATAAGAAATTCTGTACTAGAAAAAGCTACTTAAGGAGGCCGTGAAATCTCCCACTTGGATGATTAGCACTTGGACAGAAGTCTGGCAGGAAACCTTCAGGATAAGCCCAGATATAGTTGCTTGAATTGGACATACCTGGAAGGAACCCCCTCACCTGTTCTGCCTGCCTCTTCTCCTCTGCCTGACTCAGGAGGAAACCTTCGGCCAGGGCCACCGCCTGGGAACTGGTCTCCGGCCCACATCCTCTGACCCAGCCCTGCATTTCCTGGGGCAGGAGAGTCAGGAACTGCTCCAGGATCACCAGGTCCAGGATCTGCTTCTTGGAGTGCCTCTCCGGCTTCAGCCAGTGGCTGCAAAGTCCATGGAGCTGGTTGCAAACCTCCCGGGGCCCATGAGCCTCATGGTAGCAGAACTGCCGGAAGTGTTGGCAATGTACATTCGAGACTGCAGTGAGCTGATCACGGATCTCTGGCCCTGGGCTTTCCCAGAATTCAACAACACTATTAGCATTGGTGGACTTGGGGCTTTTCCTTGCTGTCCTGCCAGTTCCAGGTCCTTCTGAGTTCTGCTCTTCCATCTCTTTCCCCTTCTCTCGGGTCACCTCTGACTGTGTAAAGACGCCTTCAGTCACTTGGTTATGAAGAGAGGCTTCTCTCTGGGGGGGAAGGAGAGACACAGGCAGTCACACCACCAGATACACCACTGAACAACACAAACCATCATATGCTCTGGAGACACACGAGAATGGCCCTGGTGGATCAGAACAAAAGGGCTTCTTGTTGTTTGTAGACCAGGCCTAATATCATTTTTCCATATTACAAGCCAAGCTGTTTGAGATATGCCTCCATGAGGGTTTTTTAGAAAGTTAAGTGTCTCTGGCAATCTAAGGATGTCAACAAACTTAACTTCTTACACTGGCTCAGTCTGTCCTTGGGGCTAATTCTTAAGGTAAACCCAAAAAGTATCAAAAGAACTGGTGACCCCCCTTTACCATTGTAGGCATCTCTTCAACAGGCCTGTACAGTTTAGGTCCTAAGAATGCAATATTGATGTCATATTGTCCCCGAAAAGGACAAAAACCGAAAACTGAAAGGTACATATTGGTACTGATACTATTTCCAGTATGTACAGCTATTTCTGACACAGGACCAGATATATTTGTGGCCCCAAATAGAAATCTTTTGGTGTTTCATTCCATTCCATATTGGAACATTCCATTTTTGGTCCTATATTATTGTTTATTGCCTTACATGTGTTACAGGGACTCTGTTGCTTGGTGTATTTTCTGCTTTATACTATTGGACCTCTGAAGGCGGCTCTTGTGAGCCGAAACACATCAGGTCCTACAGTCTGTCCTTTTTGTGCATTTGTCACTTTTAACATTTTATGAGGCTTCACTTGGGCTCCTACAAGGTTTTTATACATCTTTGAAATAAACACTTTTTGTCTGTACTTACTAATGTTTTTAAACTTTTAGCCCTCAATAAGTTTTCTAAACTTACTTTGGAGGTTCAAGAAGAAGAACCAGAAGAGATTGGATTTATACCCCGCTCTTCACAACTCAAAGGCGTCTCAGAGCAGCTTACAATCTCCTCCCGCTCCCCACAACAGACACCCTGTAAGGTAGGTGGGACTGAGAGAGCTCTCCAGAGAACTGCCCTTGAGAGAACAGCTCTGAAAGAACTTGTGACTGACCCAAGGTAATACCAGCAGCTGCATGTGGGGGGAGTGGGAAATCAAACCCGGTTCTCCCAAATCAGAGTCTGTGCTCTTAACCACTACACCAAACTGGCTCTTGAAGTGAATCTTGAGGTGCAAGCCTAACTCCTCCTCAGTGCAGGACCAGCCTAAAGCATCCCTTACGAGAAGTGTTTCTCCAGCTGCTGCTTAAAGACTGCCAGTGAGGGGGGAGCTCACCACCTCCCTCGGCAGCTGATTCCACTGTTGCACAAACAGCTTTTCCTAAGATCCAGCCGGTAGCCTCCTGCCCTTAATTTAAACCAATTATTCCAAATCGTATCCTCTGCTGCCAACAAGAATAGCTCCTTGCCCTCCTCTACATGACAGCCCTTCAAATGCTTCAAGAGAGCAATCATGCCTCCCCTCAACCTCCTCCAGACTGAACCTTCCCAAATCCCTCTGCCTTTCCTCATAGGGCTGCTTGGTCTCCAGGCCCCCAATCATCCTCGTCGCTCTCCTCTGCCCACGCTCCGTTCCGTCCACATCCTTTTTGAAGTGAGGCCTCCAGAACTGCACACAATACCCCAAGTGTGGCCTGACCAATGCCGTGTACAGCTGGACTATGATCAATGCTCTCTCTAAGATGTGTAGTCTTGTGAGCAAAAATTCTACTTTGTGAGCTGCAGGCATTAAAGTTGTAAGCGAGCGATTTGGCTACTGCAGAAATTAGTCTGCTCTGGAGCCATCCTTCCTGAGCTAAGATAAAAATGTGTGCACCAGAGGCTAAAAAAACTGTGAGCTAGCTCACAGTAGCTCAGTTTAGAGGAAACGCTGACTATGATAGCCTTCGATTTGGAAGCTATGCCTCTGATGATATACCCCAAGACCGCATTAGCCTTCTTGCTGCCGCATCACACTGGCTGCCCATATTTAACTTTCGGTCCACTCTTACCCCAAAATCTTGTTCACACACACACTGCTACCCAGAAGTGTACCCCCCATCCAGTATGCGTGTTCCTCATTTTTGTTACCCAGATGTAGAACTCAACACTTATCCTTGTTAAATTGCACCTTGTTCACATCCACCCACTTTTCCAGTGTGCTCAGGTCTTGCTGAATTCTATCTCTATTTTCTGGTGTGTCCGCTGCTCCTCCCAATTTGGTGTCATCTGCAAATTTAATGTGTAGTCCCTCCACACCCTCATCCAGATCATTTATAAAAATGTGGGAAAGTACTGGTCCCAGAACTGAGCACTGTGGCACCCCACCAGACACCTCCCCCCAGGTGGAATGCCACTGACCACTACTCTGAGTGTGGTTCTCCAACCAGTTCCCTATCCACCTGACCATCCCACAGTCCAGTCCACAGTCCTTTAGTTTACCCATCAGAACATCATAGGGAGCCTGTCAAAGCCTTTACTGAAATCCAGGTAAACAACATCAACAGCATTCCCTCAATCCAGTGAGCTCATCACTCGACCAAAGAAGGAAATGAGGTTGGTCTGGCAGGACCTGTCGGGGCCAAATCCATGCTGACTTCCCCAGATCACCAAGTTGTCCCTTGAGGGGTCTGAGACCAACGTATCTATGGGACCATCTTCTCCTGTATGTCTCTGAGAGAACTTTACGCTCTTCGAACAACAACTTTCTGGTGATCCCTAGCCCCAGAGATGTCCGGCTGTCCTGGACCAGGGCCAGGGCCTTTTCAGCCCTGGCCCCGACCTGGTGGAACTCTCTGCCAAACGGCATCGGGGCCCTCCCTGAGGGATCTCGTGCAATTCCGCAGGTCCCGTGAGGCAGAGATGTTCCGCCAGGCTTTTGGTTGAGGGCAGCAGTGGTTACCCACTGGCTGGCACCCTTCTTTCCTCTCCCCTCCATATTCTGAGTTCCCTTCCCCCCGCCCGGAAGAAAAAGGGGCAGAATGAACTCCTCTTTGAGGTCTAGCAGCTTAAGACCCAGGGCGGTTAAGTAAAGCGTTGCTCCCAGTGGTGTGAAAAGGGTGGCTTCAGGGCCAGTTTCCAAATATTTCCAAAATCTGTGACAGACACTGAATCATAGAACGTTAGAGTTGGAAGGGATCTTGCAGGTCATCTAATCCAACCCCCTGCACTCTGCAGGAGCACAGCCGAAAGAGAACCCTACAACATACCCGAAAGATGGTTGTCCAGCCTCCGCTTGAAAACGTCCAGTGAAGGAGCATCCACCACCTCCTGAGGCAGTCTGTTCCACTGCTCAACCACTCTTACAGTTAGGAAGTTTCTCCTGATATTTAGCTGGTATCGACTCCCTTGTAATTTCCACCCATTAGATCTAGCTTTGCAATCCGGAGCAAGAGAGAACAGATCCGCTATTCAGCCCTTCAGATGTTTGAGGACTGCAATCATGTCCCCTCTAAGCCTTCTCTTTCCCAGGCTAAACAGACCCAACTCTTTCAGCCTTTCGTCGTAAGACTTGGATTCCAGCCCTCTCACCATCCTGGCTGCCCTCTTCTGGACACACTCGAGCTTGCCAGCGTCCTTCCTAAAATGGGGTGCCCAAAACTGTACACAGTATTCCAGGTGAGGCCTGACCATAGCAGAATAGAGCGGAACCACCACCTCCCATGAGCTGGACCCAATGCTTCTGCTCATGCATCCTAAGAGTGTGTTAGCTTTCTTTGCAGTCACATCGCACTGCAGGCTCATGTTAAGCTTGCGATCAACCAGAACACCTAGTTCCCTTTCACATGTGCTGCTGTCAAGCCAAGTCCCTCCCATTCTATATCTGTGCCTTTGATTTTTTTGTCCCTAAGTGTAGGACTTTGCACTTATCTCTATTGAAATTCATTTTATTTGTCTCAGCCCACTGTTCCAGCCTATCTAGATCAGGGGTGGGCAAACTGTGGCTCGGGAGCCACATGCGGCTCTTTCACATATATTATGTGGCTCCCGGCAGGGCGGCTGGGGAAGCTAAATATCATTAGCAAACAAATATCACTGGACAAATTAATATCATTATCAATATCTGCTTTTACCCCTTTTGTTATTATTTTTGGCAGTCTCATTTAATGTTAATAAAAAGCAAATTTGCTTATTTTCCAATGAAAGCAGGTAATATTTGTTCACGTCTTGTGGCTCTCAAACATCTGATGTTTATTCTATGCGGCTCTTACGCTGAGCAAGTTTGCCCACCCCTGATCTAGATCATTTTGAATCCTGACTCTGTCTTCTTCAGAATTAGCAATCCCACCCAGCTTTGTGTCATCTGCAAATCTGATAAGCATCCCCTCTATGTCTTCCTTCAGGTCATTTATAAACACACTGAACAACACCAGGCCCAGGGCCGAGCCCTGCGGCACTCCCCTCGAGACTTCTCTCAGCCCCACCCACCTCCCAGGGTGTCTGTCTGTTGTGGGGAGGGGAAGGGAAAGGAGTTTGTAAGCCGCTCTGAGACTCCAAGTGAGTGAAGGGCGGGGTATAAATCTAATCTCTTCTTCTTCTTCTTCTTCTTCCCTCCACGTAGACGCAGAGCCATTTACAAGCACTCTTTGGGTACGATTTTTCAACCAGCCATGAATCCATCCAGCGGTTGCACCATCCAGCCCACACTTAACCAGCTTATCCTCAAGGATATCATGAGAAACTCTGCCAAATGATTTACTGAAATTTCGATACGCAATGTCCACAGCATTGCCAGAGTCAACCATTTTAGTAACTCTTGTCAAAAAAGGAGACATACTCTGATCATGTTGTTAATATCGATAATCAACTGCTGAACAAGTTCTACCAATATTTCAATGAATTATTATGGTTTTTAAAAGCCTTCATGTAATTGGGCGGGGGGGGGGGGAATGGCAGAATGGCAGCTGTGGGGAGGCTGAGGCAAGGAAAATGACCCAGATGTGGGCTCAAGCTGCAAAAGTGTACATTTTCTTGCCCACACAGTAAGCAGTCATGTTTTCCTGGATTTAGAAATCATTGCTGAGAGCTGATGGTTGTGAGTGTCACCATGAGAGAAAAACGTGGCTCGAGGCAGGGGGGACAGGCCATTTGAGGGAAGAAAAGGGAACTGAAATTTGCTTCTTCCAGAACCTCTTTCGCCTGTACGGGTCCACGGGAGCCTCCCTGTCTCCCAGCGGTCAGTTCTGATGAAGGCCAGCCTGGTCTCCCAGAAGACAACAATCGTCCAAGACTCAAACTCCTTCCTGAGCAAGTTTTGAAAGAGACGGTGGACTGATCCAGTCGATCACTCAAAATAACTTGGAATTCATAACCAGACCTGATTGGGTCAGCTGTTCCCAGCAGGGCCTCCTTTATGGTGGTTCCCCTAACAGGCCCTATATTCCCCCAAACTGCATTCTCTACATTAATAGTACATAAGCATGTGCTGATCTGGAGGGGAGGGACAACTCTTTTTTCTCCGAGGAAATGGGAGTCCAATATACTCCGTGTACATGAAAACTACCGTGACTCTCCAAGGGCCGCTGCAGACCCCCGAACTTTTCTTTCGGCCTGCAGCCCAAACTGCATTCAGCTTTTTGAGAAACACAATATCCAAACCTTCGGGGGAACCGCCTTGATGCTGCACCTCTCTCTCCCCCCACCCCTTTTTTGGTTGGCGTGTACCGCCTCAGTCAATGTTTAGATCAGCAGCATAGGCCAGAAAACAACTAAGAAGTCCAACAAAAGGTTGCTGTATGAACATCCAGAAACACTGAAAACAGACTCACCTCCTGGATGCTGTTGACCAAAAGTCCTTGGAGCCATTTTGATTCCTTCCCACCCCCCCCCACCCCCCGGGGAGGACTTCTGGACTGGGCAACACCTGGATTCCAGTTCCTGGGGAGGAAACTGTCAAGGACGACCATGTCCCAGTAGTGGCTCCCAGGTGTCCCACAGAGCCTGAATTTCCCACCACCACTTCCTTCTCTGCTAAGAACCAGGGTCTTAGGGGATGACAGAAGCGTCATTTGGTCCACCTGGAAAAGATTTCACCCCACAGCCAGTTCTGGATCTTCTGGCCTTTCCCTTTTCTGGGGGAAAGAGGGGGCCATCGCACAACCACTGTGTCAACCACATGTTTCATAACCAGGACTGCCCCTCATCACCCGAAAAATGAGACTACCCCCCCCCCCCATTACCTGTTTGCCGCCACTTCGGTGTGAAACCTGTTCAGGGGGCTGGAACAACTTTTTACGTTTTATGATTGGTGTAGATGCAGTGAGGGCGATTCTGGTTGCTTAGTATAATACTAACTGTTTGTTTACAATAAAGTCATTACTAACAAGAAAAGTGTAAGCATTCCAATAAGAACCTCTTTGCAAATAAAGGACTTTCTGGTTAAGAAGACCTGTTGCAGACTGCATCTTTTGGGACAACCTCACAGACTGCCCCCACCATCACCTGAAAAGTGGGAGGGGGAAACCATTACCTGAAAGGGCTTCAGGGCAGCTCCTTCCCCTTCCCCACAACAGAAGAGACGGGGGAGGGGGCATCAGGCGTGTCTTCTTCCCGCTGCTTCCTGGGAGGGAGAGAGAGAGAGAAAGATGGAGGGAAACCCTTCGTGCTATGCAGACTTTTTCCATGCCAGTCCTCTAAAGTGACCCTGTCTGCGGACTGGTGTCAGGACACAATTCTAGATCCTGGGATTTATCCAGGAAAGCTCAGGATGGGTTGACCGGACATCTCTCCCCCCCCCCCCCCCGCCAGTTGTTATTGGGGGGGAGGTTGCACATTCCTTGACCATCCAGCCCCCCCCCCCCCTTTCTGGCTATGCTTCCTCTGAGCCTTGCCAAATCTGTTCCTGTGTGCTCAGTCCCTGACCCTCCCAGAAGCCACAGCACTCCCTCCTCCCCTCTGAGGGATGCCAAAACCCTCCGGCCTGCCCCACTCACTGAGGAGAGGGCATGGGGTGGGAAGGCCCTAAGGAACTGGAATTGAACTGCTGGCTCAAGGGGACAGGTGGGAGATTGTAGCCCTGAACTCAGCAACAAGAAACGCCCCGCACATATAAAGCTAGCCCTGCAAGGAGAAGGGCTGTGCCTACTGTCTCAGAGACAGGGGTCTTCCAAGGCATGCTGGATGCAGGGGGCCCTGTCTCTCTTCTTCCATCCAGCACTGGCCACCCTGGAGAAGTCCTGCCATTCCGGTTCATCATCCCGGGGAGCCTACAGGGACCCCCTCCCCCTTCTCCACACACCCAGGGGAGCAGAAAGGCAGCCCCCCCCCCATACAGCAGAGCAGCATTTGGAGAGGGGGACCAAGAGGGTTGGCTGCAGAGGGGCTCTCCCGCCCCCGCTTCCCATACAGCAAAGGACAGGGATGCACCGCTTGGGAGGGGGGGGGAGGGCTCGCCGGGGCCAGAAGCGGAGGAGGTGGAAGGAGCGGGCCTCTTTTCTCCCCTCTCCAAATCTCCCGCCCCCTCCCCCGCCTTGACCCATCCTTCCCCCTCCCCGCCTCCTCCAGCTGCCGGTCTCCACCCCCGGGCTCTTCTTCTGTTTGGGGGGGGGGGAAGGGGGCGGCTTCCTTCTGCGCAGAGCGGCGCCTTCTGAGGCTGGGGGGGGGTGCTCACTGCGGGGGGGGGGCTCCTCCTCCCAGTAGTTACCTGCAGACCCCGCCCGTCCATTCCTCCCCCCAAGAGCCCTCCTGAGCGCCGCGCCAGAATCCCCCCCCCCCGAGCAGCCGCGGGCGCAGAACCCGGGAAAGACGAGCGAGGCTGCTGCAAGAGGCTGCTGCAAGCCGGTGGGGGGGGGAGTGCGGGGGGGGGGGGGAATGGTGGAGAAGGAAACGCCCCCCCCCCGGCCCGGCGCCTCTCTAGGACGCTGCGGCGGACTCCCTCCCCTTAACCCCTTCTGCGCTCTGCTGTCTCTCGCCGCCCCCCCCCCCGGCCCCCAAGCCAGCCAAGGGGCCGCGCCTCCTTCTTCCCGAGGGGAGGGGCGGCGGCGCAGAGATCCAAGGACACACAGGACATTGCTCTCTTTGCAGGAGGGGCGAATGCGAGCCACCTACCCATCCATCCCCCCTCTTCTCTCCCCCGGGAGCAAATTGCACTCTCCTCGGGGCTAGGGCTGCCAAGTCCAACTTGGGAAATATCTGGGGTCTTTGGGGGTGGAGCCAGGAGACTTTGGGGGTGGAGCCAGGAGAAAGGAAGTGACATCATTTTGTGATGTCACATCCTGTGATGTTGCTTCCACATGCTGACACATGAACTCATGAAGTTTCCTAATACTGAATCAGGCCATTGGTCCATCAAGGTCAGTATTGACTACTCAGACTGGTAGTGGCTCTCCAGGGTCTCAGGCTGAGATCTTTAATGTCACCTATGACCTGATCCTTTTTTAGCTGAAGAGGCTGATACCTCCTGCATGTCAAGCAGATGCTCTATCACTGAGCAACGGCCCTACTGAATCCTTCCTCATCTCGGCAGAATATGAAGCCCTAAGTGCTACACAAGTGCTAAATATGATTTTCATATCATAAGAACAGGAGAGAAGCCACAGTGGATCGGCCCATCCAGTACAGCCCATCCAGTACAACACTCTGTGTCACACAGTGGCCAAAAATACCAAGTGCCCTCAGGAGGTCCAGCAGCGGGGCCAGAACTCCAGAAGCCCTCCCACTGTTGCCCCCCAAGCACCAAGAATGCAGAGCCTCACTGCCCCAGACAAAGGGTTCCATTTAGACCTTGTGGCTAATAATAGCCACTGATAGACCTCTGCTGGATGGGGACAGAGACAGACAGACAGACAGACAGAAAAAAGAAAGAAAGGGGGAGAGAAGGAAAAAAAACTGGCAGAGGCACTTACTTCCATTTAGACCTTGTGGCTATAATAGCCACTGATAGACCTCTGCTGGATGGGGACAGAGAGAGAGAGAGACAGACAGACAGACAGACAGAAAAAAGAAAGGGAGAGAGAATGAAAAGAGCTGGAAGAGAAACTCACCTTGCCAGCCACATGCAAAAGCAGCTCCTTCAGTCCCTCCTTAATCTCTGGGCGGGGCTCTCTTGCTGTGGAAGAAGCTCTCTTGCTGACTTCTTAAAGGGGAAATGTCTGGCGAGGCTTTTTACTGCAGGGCAGGCTCTCTGCAGACATTTCCCTTTTAAGGCAGCCATTTAGTCCCCCCGGTGGCCATCTTTGGAAAAGCGGGAGGTAAGCTCTAAAAATCGGTGTTTCCCCCGCCCAAGCGGGGGACTTGGCAGGCCTACTCGGGGCTCTGCCCTCCGGGAGGGTTCCCCGGCCCTCTTCAGCAAACTCGGCCGTCGGTTCCAGACCCACCCACCCACTCCGCCTGGGACTTGGGGCCCCCACTGCCGCCGGCTCCGCTCCCTGGAAAGAGGGGGCGGGTGGGCATCCATTCCTCCTCCTGGACCAGCCCCTCGCCCGGGAGAGAAGACGTGTCCGGGGGGCCCAAACCCTCCCCTCTTCCCCCATCCTCTCCCCGCCTTTCCTTGACACACACAGCCGCGCCCCCTCCAGGACCCATCCGGACTCTCCACTCCCCCCCCCCAAAAAAAATCCCCGGCCAGGCGCCCCCACCCCCACAGTGCAGGGAAGGGGCGGGATCTGACCCCCCCCCCTCCCCAGCCAGGTGCAGAGAAGCGGGGGAGACGAGGGGGAGGGCGCAAAGGAGAAGGCCCCTCCTCTCCGAGGCTCTGCGATGGGGCGACTCTCCCCCCCCCCCACCTTTCCCTTCCACCCACCCCAGCTGTCTCCCAGCCCCGCCTCCCCCAGCCAGCGCCGGTAGGGAAGGAAGGACCCCCACCACTCACCCGGGAGGGAGGGAGGGAGGCGCTGGTGCCGCTTTGCACGCATGAAAACAACCGAGGAGGAGGAGGAGATTGGAATTCGTCCCCGCCCTTCATTACCTGAAGGCGTCTCAGAGCAGCCTACAAACTCCTTTCCCTTCCCTTCCGCTCCCCTCCCCACAACAGACACCCGGGGAGGTAGGTGGGGCTGAGAGAGCGCTTTCAAGGACTGCTCCTGAGAGAAGAGCTCTGAGAGAAGTATGGCTTGCCCAAGGAAAGTGGAGGAGTGGGGAATCAAACCCTGCTCTCCCAGATTAGCGTCAGTACTTGCTTCCCCACGTGCAAACTCCGGGAGGAGGGGGGGGGGAACCCGTCCTCCAAAGTGTCCCTCCCGTTCTCTCCCTGGTTTACCTGGTACTACTACTACTACTACTACTACCACCACCACCACCTTTAATGAGCTGTGACTCTTCCTTAGCTGAGTTTTGTTTTCTCTGATTCAAAAAGAAGAAGAAAAAGAGATTGGATTTATACCCCACCCTCCACTCCCCAAGGGAGTCTCAGAGCAGCTTACAAACTCCTTTTCCCTTCCCCTCCCCACAACAGACAGACACCCAGTGAGGTAGGTGGGGCTGAGAGAGCTCTTTCCCAAGATGTCCTTGAGGGAACAGCTGGTACAGAGCTATGGTTTGCCCAAGGTCATCCAGCCAGGTGCAAGTGGAGGAGGAGTGGGGAATCAAACCTGGTTCTCCCAGATTAGAGTCCACGCACTGAACCACTACACCAAACTGGCTCTCAAAAGAAACACTTAATCCAGGGTTGCCAACTAGCTGGAGGAAAAATGTATGTTGTCCCTTTAGCAGAGGCATTATGGGATGTTATTTATCTCTTCAGGTACCCATTTCCACACACCAAGCATCTGGGAATGAGGCCGGGTATCCCCCCCCCCCCCCCCCGATGCTATATACCCCTCCAAAATAAAGCAGGGAAACAAGAAAGAATTTTCTCATTAGACTAGATGCAGCTTTCATATAAGGCCTAAACCTAACTTTCTGTAACTTTTCGCACATGCCATTAGCCACAAAGTATAGATAGGAACTCTGCTGGACCTCCTGAGGGCACCTGGTGTTTTGGGCCACTGTGTGACGCAGAGTATTGGACCGGATGGGCCACTGGCCTGATCCCAACATGGCCTCTCTTACTTTCTTATGTTGGGGGCAGGGGTGCTCTGTATTCTTTGTGCCTGGGGGTGGGGGGCAACAGTGGGAGGGCTTCTGGTGTCCCGGCCCCGCTGGAGGACCTCCTGAGGGCACCTGGTGTTTCTAGCCACTGTGTGACTCAGAGTATTGGACTGGAGGGGCCACTGGCCTGATCCAACATTGGCTTCTCTTCTGTGCTGATGTCTGGGGCAAGTGATGCCCGGTATTCTTGGTGCTGGGGGGGGGCAACAGTGGGAGGGCTTCTGGTGTCCTGGCCCCACTGCTGGACCTCCTGGTGGCACCTGGTGTTTTTGGCCACTGTGTGACAGAGTGTTGGATTGGATGGGCCACTGGCCTGATCCAACATTGGCTTCTCTTATGTTCTTATGTGGAGCAGAGGTCCATCAGTGGCTATTAGCCACAAGGTACAGAAAGGAACTCCCAGTCTGGGGCAAGTGATGCTCTGTATTCTTGGTGCTTGAGGTGGGGGGCAACAGTGGGAGAGCTTCTAGTGTCCTGGCCCCACTGCTGGACCTCCTGATGGCACCTGGTCTTTTTGGCCACTGGGTGACAGAGTGTTGGACTGGATGGGCCACTGGCCTGACCCAACACTGGCTTCATAAGAACATAAAAACATAAGAGCAGCCAATCAGGTGGAAGATTTTAAAGACCTCTGATGGGATCGTGAGGACCTTGAGACCACTGTTGTTCAGGCATCCATTTAGCCAAGTGTTTCTTAATACATGTAAAGAAATAACCCTGTTTTAGCCACTGGATGCAGGGTTTTCCTAAGGAATAAGCAGTGACTTTTCCCTGACAAAACTTGAAAAAAGCTTCACTGACCTGTATGAGTCCCATACATATGTTACATATATTTCTCTGAACATCCCATTCAACTCTCACCGGTTTTTAAACGTGACTTCAAGGTGTCGTTTGCCATGAGGTATTTTTTTCAAGATTTCATTTACCCCTGTGGATTGCCGTGTAAAATTAGCTTCATAAATATTTCCCATCCATGTTACTTGCAATACAGTCTCATAGAAAAACAACACTATTTCTGGATACCAGCATGCTAATTGCGTAGATTCTCTATTTCTAAACTTCCATCTATTATTTACACCTTGTTCTCTGTCCCCCCCATGGGGCAGAGAGACAAATATCCCTGGTCCCTGCACTTACACCAAGGATCGCCTCCAGAAAGAGCTTTGGCCCACCAGTGAGCACTGGACAAGGATGTGCTTCCAGTGGACGTCGTCAGGATATGGTGTGGCTTTCTCTAATGTAACCATATATAAATGGCCAAAACTCACAGAATAGGTCTGAGCCTGTCAGAGAAATGAGGAGACAGGATTCTCGAGCGAGGCAGTAAGGGAAGTCAAAGGCAGAGAAGCTGCAAAAAAATCCAGCTATTCTATTTTGGTGAAAAATATCAGGAGGAAACAGCATTTGTGTAGGACAATCAAAAAACAAATGAACAGGAGTGAGGGGAAAAGTCCTATGCTGCAAAAAATAAATAAAAGAAAAATAAAACAGGGTAAAAAGAATAAAATGGAAGCCGATTGGTAACACAAATTTTCCAAGCGTGTATAAAAGGCCCCATAATACACGTTCCTGGGATCCAAGATCACTGCAGATGGCGACTGCAGCCATGAAATTAAGAGATGCCTGCTCCTTGGGAGGAAAGATATGGTAAACTTAGACAGCATAATAAAAAGTAGAGACATCACCCTGCCAACAAAAGTCCGTATGGTCAAAGCGATGTTATTCCCAGTAGTAATGTATGGCTGTGAGAGTTGGACCATAAGAAAGGCCAAGCACCAAAAAATAGATGCTTTCGTATTATGATGCTGGAGAAGAGAGTCCCTTGGGCTGGAAGGAGATCTAGTCAGTTAATCCTAAAGGAAATCAACCCTGACTGTTCCCTGGAAGGCCAGATACTGAAGCTCAAATACTTTGGCCACCAAATGAGAAGGGCGCAGTCACTGGAGAAGACCCTGATGCTGGGAACGATATGGGTGGCAAAGGATGAGATGGATAGACAGAATTATCCATGCAACAAACATGAAAGCAAAATTGACACGGGAAATGTAGTATTTAACCTTGTCAGTTCAATTGCTGTCTCCTGCCAAGGATGGGATGATGGGAAAGGATTTCTGCTCTGCAGGAACATGATACCGTTTAGAAACTGGTTTGATGTTATCTACTGAGACAAATCGAGTTTCAGAACTATGTTGTAAAACTGGAAGTTCCAATACTCTGCTGGGTGGGACTGACAGAATCGGTACCAGTTCCATGCATTGTGGGCTGAGAGAAGCAGGATCTGGCTGCCATCCCAGAACGTAATCTCCCATGGGGGGGGGGGGGGGGCGTGTTTTCAGTCAGAGGAGATTTCTGAGGAGGGAAGGTCAGTCAGAGACTAATTTGAGGCACATAGCTTGTGTAAGCTTCAAGGCGCTGTTTTAGCGGACTTATGAATGATAATTTCATAAGTGTAAGATCATGGACAATAATGATAAGTGTATGAGAGGACTTGTGTTGCTGAGTGTACAACAACAGATGCCAACTGCAGACAAACGCCATCGTATGCCAGGAGACAACAGTCCAGCAGAAGCCATTGTTCCAGTTCCCAGAAGCCTCTCTGAGTACAGAAGCCAGTTTGTGACTCTGGTTCATCCCTGAGTGCAAAGAGATGTCCAAACATTGTCAAATCCAAGTCTCCGCATATCATGCTCCTTCCCCCCCAACAGACATTGTTGCAGCTAAATAAAGGCTTAATTGCCCACTTCACACGGATTATGGAAGCAGTTAACGGACAATTGACTTGGCCAGGCCAAGAGGTTAATCCCTCTTGGGTAGAACAATGGTCTCACCTATGAGTCATCTTTCCTCCAGACCAGGTGTCTCTAGATGTGATTAGGTCATCCTTAAACATTATCCACTCCCATCCTATGCCCTATTGGTTAGAACTTTAGAGGTGGATCAGCCCAGAGGAGGTCACTTGGCAAGCCAGCCCCCAGTGACGCCCTCCCCAAAGAGCAATCTCCCAAGCTCCAGACAGTCAGATCTCACTTCTCTTGCTATCTCCTTCCCAACCTCCCTCCTGGACCCTTGTGTGCACGCTAGGGCCCTCCATGTGCTTCTGCTGGTTCAAGCATGTGATCCTCCCCCCCCCTTTTCAAATACCCTCTATTCTTCTAGCAGGATGGAAACCAGGCTTCTGGAAGGTAAATATTTCCCTCTACAGGATACCATCACTTTCCTGCTAATGCAACCATCTCTTTAATTCTATCTTACTTCTTAGACCTGTATGATGGTATGCATGATTTTTGCAACAGCTGAATGAATCACTTTTATGATCATTAAGTAAACTAAAAACTCTTTTTAACTTCATTTGAGTTTCTGTGTCTCTTTTTGGGAGGTCTGAGAGAAGCCCAGCCTCTGTATACAAAGGTGCTAGGTCCATTAATGCCTACTGCTGATTATTAAGAGCTAATATTCCCCCAATTTTGATAACAGAATAAAGCACTCAGGCTAACAGCTTGTAAATGAGCTAAAACTCCTTCTCAAGAAGAATCATTACAAAAAAACATCCAATTCACTGGGCATTTGGATCCCAAGTACTTCATAAGGAGACGTTTGCAGTGGGCCCTTTTAACATATTATTAATGCTTCTCTGCACAAAAGGAGGAGTGTAGCAGGAGTTGACAGTTTTTGGAGAGGTCCTGCTTTATTGCCAATATCAAATGCTCCACAAGAGTATTAGATTGCACATGGAATGAACAGCTGTGTTACACCATTAAGTCAATCATTGCAGCAACTGCCATAAATTCTGCTGAAGTAAAACCAGGACCCCAGTCTGTCTGGACCATCTGTGGTGCATGTGATATGAGGCGTTAAAGCTATTGCCAAAACCTTCTGGAAAATGACCCAGACAAGAGACAAAGACTAGACAAGACCCACAGCGATGTGCTGGAGGCAGTAACCCCATGTGATCCGTATCAAGAATCTAAAAAGGCTAAGTGTCCTTGGGAAGGGAGCCTGCATGAGGGTTTGTCTGTGTTTCAGGGATTGGCCAACAAGCCTGATTTGCAGTTAGTTATGTAGTGGGCAACACATTTAGCCAGATTGGGCAATCAATATTTAGTCTGGAGCGCAAGGACAGTACCTTTGCTTCCCACATGGACAGCAAAGGTGACAAACTTTCAGACTCCTGGTCAAGAGACTCCCAACAACACTCTCTTTGGCAGTGATTTGTTTATTGAGAGATCAGCATGATCCAGGTTAGAAAGCACCATGTCAGAACTGAAGTTCTGGCGTGAAAGTGCAAAGATATAGACAATTTGAACAGGGCGCCCTTTGGAAGAACCAATCACACTTCACAGCCATCCCACCTAGCTATTGCGCTCATTGCCCCCCCCCCCCCCCCCAAAAAACTCTGGGACTATATGGTCCCGTTATCTACAATAGCAAGCTGGCACATCTTTGGTCTCAAGGTCGTTCCCTTAGGAGGAAGGTATCTGAAGGAAGAGTTACGATGCCTATGATAGAGTGGTTTACACACACACAGCCATTCACACACACCCCCATAGGGATTTCCCTCCCCCCTGCAACTACGGCAAATTAAAGCAGAGTTTGACACAATCAAGCAAGTATTGGAGAGCATAAAACCAGACATGTCATTGGAAGGGAAAAACCATAGAACTGCGACTGACTTATTTCAGCCATGTCATCTGGAAGAACTCACTAGAAAAATCAATTAGGCTTGGATTGGTTCATGGCAAAAGGAAACTGGGCTGCCAAAGAACACGGTGGCTAGACACTATAAAAGTCAACAACAGCCTGATCATGGAACAACTCAAAGAAACAGTACAAGATTGGAAAACGTGGAGAGAGCTGGCCCATAGAATCGCCAAGTCAGACATGACTGAATGGCTAACAACAACAATATGGAAAACTATGTTTGGAGCAGTAATGCTCGATATTCTCGGTGCCGGGGGGGGGGTGACATTGGAAGGGCTTTTGGGGTTCTGGCACTGCTGGTGGACCTCCTGATGATACCTAGGGTTTGGCCACTGTGTGAAACAGAGTATTGGATTGGATGGGCCACTGGTCTGATCCAACATGGCTTCTCTTATGTTCTTAAACTGCCTGATACCAACCATCCTTTAAGACACAGGATAATTAAAGGCTCCCAATGGAAAGGAGACCGGAGGGTGCAGCATCGTCTGGGTTAGGGGCTGCTCCAGGCCTGTACCCTGGAGCTGGATGGCTGGGGTGGGAAGCTGGAGAACACTGTGCGCAGGTGTGGGGGGACATCTCTTTGTGCTGGAGAGAGGTCAGCCGGAGCATTTGTGGAGGAAGCAAAACTCATACGAGTTTCCAGGCCTCCTTGGTTCGGTGGTGGGAAAGGATCTTTCTGAATCTGCCTTCTACTGAATCAGATAAATGGTCCATCAAAGTCAGTGCTGTCTACTCAGATTGGCAGTGGCTCTCCAGGGTCTCAGGCTGAGGTCATCTCCTGCCCAGATCATTCACCTAGAGATGCCAGGGACTGAACCAGAGCAAAGCTTCCTGGAGTGGGGAGGGGACTGCTCCATCAGGTCCCCAGTCATAGAAGCTTGCCTGGGGGCTCCCTATATAGTCCATCACCCCCTTCTGAGGGTGCAACATTTGGGGAGGGAGCTGGCAATTGGCACACCTCTCAGGTGGTGTGATGCAGGGAGGCTGCATGACCCCCTCCCAGTTCTGGGTCATTAAGTGTACTCACTTGTATTCTCCATTCATCCTTTCCCCCTAATCAAGGGGAATAGGACTGAAGAGCAGCCCTACAGGATCAGACTGGAGGCTCTACTAGTCCAGCTTCCTCTGCCCCTGGGCAGCCAGCCAAATGCCTCTGGGAAGCCCATTTGCTGGGCATGAAGGAAGCATGAAGGCCTACCCCTGCTCCAGCCCAGCATTCAGAGGTACACTCCTCCCGAGGATGGAGGTTCCATTGAGCAATCATAACTCCCCTCGACGGAACGCTCCTCCCCCACTGTTTTTTTTGTGACCCCTTTTCAAACCATCTAAGCCAGGGTCTATCCCATTTGTGGCAGTGAAGCCTGCAGGCTAATTGTGTTGGAGAGATGGGTGTCTCCTTCTGTCAGTCCTGAATCTATTGCCCATTGATTTCACTGAGTACCTCCGAGTCCTGCATTTCTGGGAGAGGGAGGAAAAGTTTTCTCTCTGACTTCTGCAGGCTCTGCTATGTCTCCTCTCCCTTTAGTATCTTTCCTCACCCTCAGCGCTCCAACATCTTAGCTCTCCACTCCCACACCAAATGCAGGACTGAACCTCAGACCCTCTCTTCGGAGCCCACCTTCCAGTTCCAGATGCCCTTCCTCTGCTGCTCTTTTCCAGTGAGGGAGGGGGACAGTGTATTTCACCCCACGTGTTTTTATGCATGGCACACCTTGTGCCCGAGATGGGCCGGCTCCAGACTGGTTTTTGCGGAAGGAAGCCCAAATCACACATCCGGTTTTGGAAGTGTTTTCCCTCCCTGTTTTTCTCCTGCAGCATATCTATTAAAGCCTGACCGCCACATGTACTATCTGCCACGAGTAAACAGGGGCTCCGGAGCGATTAGGATGCCACCATTTAGGACTGAGAACTGAGCACTTTAGATTGTTAATTGTAATTTGTATTTTAATGTTTTATATTGTTTTAATGTTTTAGTATGTTTTGAATCCTGGAGTACCAGGTCTTGTACGCTGCTCTGAGCCTGCAATCGCAGGGAGAGCAGCTTAGAAATAAAATAAATAAATAAATAAAATAATTAAACAGGCTGTGTGAATGAAATAACCCGGGTGTTCGGAAACATGGACGTCCTCTCTAGAACTTGGTGGGTGGCTCTGAAGGGCAGGGCCTTCTGTGTTGTGGCACCCTAACTGTGGAACTTCCAACCCAGACACATCCAGTAGAACAAAGTTAGACTCCAGTGGCACCTTTAAGACCAACAAAGTTTTATAGCTTTGTTCTCTTGCTTCAGACCAACACGGCTGCCCACCTGATTCAGCAGAAGGCAGCTTCGTGTGTGTCTTCATGTGAATCTCTGCAGGCACCACCCTGGCAGAAAGATGCTTTCCCACCACCAGGAACCAAGGTGGCCTAGAAACATGCCCTGTGAGATTTGATCTTAAAGCTCAAGAAGGCTGATGTGGGGGAAGGACCCCTTCAGGTGCCCCTTGGACCAGCCCCTTGGAATTGGGCCCAGAAACAAATGGGAAGCGTGTGCAGTTGATGAAACCCTCTTGGTCTTGTGTGTCAAGATAAATCCCAGTGAAGGCTCCAGCAGTTACATTTCAAATCAGCTGAAAGTTTGGGCATGTCTTCTTGGGTAGGCCTTTGTGCAGTAATTACAGCAGTCTAGTCAGTGTGTTACCTAGACATGTATAATGGCTGGCTAGAGAGCACAGGAAGCAGAGCTGAGTGCTTTGGGATCCATCCCCTCACGGAGGCTCGAATCTGGAATTGATATATGGCAGGAAAAAGATGTAAAGAATATTGCACAAAGACGAGGAAGTGCAAGAAACTTTGAAAAGCAGTGGCTATAAAAATACAGAGAGGGGAAAGAGGACTGCTTTGCACAGTCCCTGGATCGCCCAAAGCAATGGTCCCCAGCCTTTTGGGATATGGGCCTGATGAGGGCATTGTTTCAGAAGGAGAGACCTGTGGAGACGCCTGACTCAATGAGGAACCATGTGGAGAAAGGAGGACAAAGCAGCACACACAGAGAGGAGGGGTCAGAGGGCAGTTCTCAGGTGAAGGAAAAGAGACATCTATAAGGACCCAGAAAGCCCCTGCTCCGACTCCCAGGCACTGAAACAGCAGGCAGACGAAGCCCCAAGGAGCCTCACAGGGCTCTGGACCTTTATTTGAGGATTTTCAACCCCTGGGTTCATTTCTGAGGGTATCTGCATGTATCCAACCAGTAACTCCTGACACACAAAAGTAAAAAAAAATTGGGGGAGGAGTTTATATAATTAAAGCAGGAACCATTCTTTAAGCACAGCAGTGGCAATAAGAAAAAGATAAATTAATTCTGGCTAGAGGCTAACTGACTAAAAAAATTAAATGCTTGCTAACAAAGTGGGCAGCCATGTTGGTCTGAAGCAACAGAACAAAGTTAGAGTCCAGTGGCACCTTTAAGACCAACAAAGTTTTATTCAAGGTGTGAGCTTTTGTATGCAAGGACACTTCATCAGACGATGAAACGGAATTACAGCTCATAGTTGTATATATGCTTGGAGAGGAATGACAACTAGAGTGCCTCAAGGATCTGTCCTGGGCCCTCTTTTGTTCAACATATTTATCAATGATTTGGATGAAGGGACAGAAGGAATGCTTATTAAATTTGCACATGATACTATATGGGGGGGAGGGCCCCTAGCAAAAACGGTAGAAGAGAGAGTCAGGATAACCCTGACATGCTGCAAAGCTGGCCTAAAACAAATAAAATTAATTTTAATGGGGATAAATGTCAAGTTCTGCATTTAGGTAGGAAAAATCAAATGCATAATTTAAGGTTGGGAGGGGGACTTGTCTTGGCAGTAGTATGTGCAAAAACTATCTAGGGGTCTTAGTGTGATGTGGTTGCTAAAAAGGCAAATGTCATTTTGGGCTGTATCAATAGTAGTGTCCAGATCATGTGAAGTGATGGTACCAATTTACTCTGCTCTGGTTAGACCTCACCTAGAGTATTGTGTTCAGTTTTGGGCACCACACTTTGGTTTCTGGAGACCATCCTATGAGGAAAGGTTGAAGGAGTTGGGTATGGTTAGCCTGGAAAGGAGATGACTGAGAGGTGGCATGATCACCATCTTCAAGGGCTTGAAGGGCTACCATATACAGAATGATAAGGAGTTGTTTTCTGTTGCCCCAGAAGGTCAGACCAGACCCAATGGGTTGAAATAAAATCAGAAGAGTTTTCAGCTAAACATTAGGAAGAACTTCCTGACAGTTAAGAGCAGTTCCTCAGTGGAACAGGCTTCCTTGGAAGGGTTCCACTGAGGAACTGCTCTTATCTGATTGCCACTTTGGGGTCAGGAAGCAATTTTTCTCCAGGCTGATTTGGCCAGGGATCCTGGAGGATTTTGGTCATCTTCTGGGCATGGAACAGTGGTCACTGTGGGTGTGAAGGGAGAGGTATTTGTGAATTTCTTGCATTGTGCAGGGGGTTGGACTAGAAGACTCTAAAGGTCCCTTACAACTCTATGATTCTATGATTCCAGGTGTAGCCCACTGAGATATACAGCAGGACTATGCCATCTGGTGATTTGGATGTTATACCTCTATTGGTACATCCCATGACTGCATTAGTCTTCAAAAGGTTTCTCCCCAGTGTGGATTCTCTGATGCTGTTGAAGTTTGCCACTCTGATTGAATCTCTTTCCACATTCTGAGCATTCAAAAGGTTTCTCCCCTGTGTGTGTTCTTAGATGCCGTTGAAGGGTAGAACTGACCCTAAATCTCTTTCCACACTCTGAGCATTTAAAAGGTTTCTCCCCTGTGTGAGTTCTTTCGTGCTTTCGAAGAGTACCACTCTCAGTGAATCTCTTTCCACACACTGAGCATTCAAAGGGCTTCTCCCCTGTGTGAGTTCTCTGATGCTTTTGAAGATTCCCCCTCACACTGAATCTCTTTCCACACTCTGAGCATTCAAAAGGTTTCTCCCCTGTATGGGTTTTTATATGTTCCAGAAGACTGCAGCTCTGACTGAATTTCTTTCCACACTCTGAGCATTCAAAAGGTTTTTCCCCTGTGTGGGTTCTCTGATGTAATTGAAGATTGCCACTGATACTGAATTTCTTTCCACATTCTGAGCATTCAAAAGGTTTTTCCCCTGTGTGGATTCTTTGATGTAGTTGAAGATAGCCACTGCTACTGAATTTCTTTCCACACTCTGAACATTCAAAATTTTTCTCCCCTGTGTGGGTTATTTGGTGCTTCTGAAGAGTACCGCTCTCACTGAATCTCTTTCCACACACTGGACATGCAAAAGGTTTCTCCCCTGTGTGGGTTCTTTGATGTCGTTGAAGAGTGCCACTCTGACTGAATCTCTTTCCACACACTGAACATTCAAAAGGTTTCTCCCCCGTGTGGGTTTTCTGATGGCTACTGCTACTGAATTTCTTTCCACACTCTGAGCATTCAAAATGCTTCTCCCCTGTATGGGTTCTTTGATGGCGCTGAAGAGTGCCACTCTGCCTGAATCTCTTTCCACACTCTGAGCATTCAAAAGGTTTCTCCCCTGTGTGTGTTCTTTGGTGCGGCTGAAGAGCAGCACTGCTACTGAATTTCTTTCCACACTCTAAGCATTCAAAAGGTTTCTCTCCTGTGTGAGTTCTTTGGTGCAGCTGAAGATTGCCACTGCTAGTGAATTTCTTTCCACACTCTGAACATTCAAAAGGTTTCTCCCCTGTGTGGGTTCTTTGATGCAGTTGAAGGCTGCCACTGCTACTGAATTTCTTTCCACACTCTAAGCATTCAAAAGGTTTCTCTCCTGTGTGAGTTCTTTGGTGCAGTTGAAGACTGCCACTCTGACTGAATCTCTTTCCACACTCTGAGCATTCGAAAGGTTTCTCCCCTGTGTGGGTTCTCTGATGCTTTTGCAGATTCCCCCTCACACTGAATCTCTTTCCACACACTGAACATTCAAAAGGTTTCTCCCCCGTGTGGGTTCTTCGGTGCAGTTGAAGATGGCCACTCTGATTGAATCTCTTTCCACACTCTGAGCATTCCAAAGGTTTCTCCCCTGTGTGGGTTGTCAGATGCTTTTGAAGTTGGCCACTCAACCTGAATCTATTTCCACACTCTAAGCATTCAAAAGGTTTCTCCTCTTTGTGGGTTCTCTGATGCTTTTGAAGACTGCTATTCATACTGAATCTCCTTCTGCACACTGAGCATTCAAAAGGTTGTTCTCCTGTGTGGGTTCTTTGATGCCTTTGAAGAGTGCCACTCTGACTGAATCTCTTTCCACACTCTGAGCATTCAAAAGGTTTCTCCCCTGTGTGGGTTCTTAGGTGCAACTGAAGAGCGGAACTCCAGCTGAATTTCTTTCCACACACTGAGCATTCAAAAGGTTTCTCGCCTCTGTGTATTTTTTGTGATCTATTTCTGATGTATTTTCCGCACTGAATGGATTTACTTGGCTTCATTATCCTGTCCTTTGGAAAATGTACATGATGTTGTTTTCTATCTCTCTTCTCAACCATACAGCCGCCTTTCTTTCTCTTAGGTCTGCCTCGATTCCTGACGTTTTCTTTCACGTCTTCCTTTTTAATTCTATCTGGCATTTCCCAATGAAGTTCCTCACTCTCCTCATTCCTCTGATTATCCTCTGCTGGAATAAAGAGAGAAATTCTTTTAGCACCTGGGAGGGCTGGTAAGGTCCAAAGGCATCTATGTGACTGCAGAAGGAAAGGACTGACGGACCTTTGGCTTTATCCAGCTTGACTGATCTTCACTACCTTTCTACCCTTCCACAGTATATGTAGTATTTAAGGATACTTCACCCCCTCAAGAGCTACAACTGAGCACTTGCCCTGGAGGAACTTTGGAGATTTCAGGCCCCCAGAAGGCCTCCCTCCCTACCCAGTGTGTTATATGATTGTCCCAAACCAAATGTTGCTCAGAAGTGAATCAGAAATCCCCTATGGCCATTCCTTGCATGTATCAAACTCTGTCTTACTTTGCCATGATGAAGGGGGAATTCTTAAGGGGGGGGAGTGTGTGTAGGAGTTTGTGAACTGCGGGACTGTGGCAGCTATAACCATAATTCTTCTTCCTGCAAGATACCTCCGTAAACGCCAGGGACGACCTTGAAGACAACGCTGTGCTTTTCTCGCTTTCATAGATAAGGGAGCCATATATTCTCATGGGGAGGGGGGATTAGGCATGCAAAGTTTAGGCAGGAGGATGGCGTTATGTGTACAAATAGGGGGTTTCATTTTGAACAGTCTATATCTGTAGAGGTCCCCGTTTGGGCCTCAGTTCTGACACAGTACCACTCTGACCGGAATCATGCAGATATCTCAATAAACAAATCACTGCCAAAGAGAGTGTTGTTGGGAGTCTTTGGACCGGGGATCTGACAGCCTGTTCCCTTGACATAACCGTGAAGGATACTCACTCTCAGCCAGCTCATTTGGGAAAGAAATATGCTCTTGGGATCCTCTTGAGGAACTTTCCAGCCTGCCTTTGGATGCAAGGCAGTTGTTTGTCTCCACCAAAGTCTCTCTTGTACTTCTAGCATCTTTTGCAGAGAGACAGGGAGAGAGAAAGAAAGAAAGAAAGGGAAAGTTTTCATTCTCAAATGGGCAAGGAAAGAAATTCAAGAATAAAAATCCTTATCCATTTATTGATCTAGTCTGTTAATTTATCTTTTGGTCTCCTTTTTATATTTTTGTTTTTAAAAATCATATATTTAAAAAGTTTAAAAACAATAAAAATACTTCTGGAAGGACAGAACCATGGTCAAGGTCAAAGCCCACAATTCCAACCAGTATCGGGAATGGATCTGAGAGGCGAAGCATGCTAGTTTCCACAAGGGTTAAAATGAGTATAAAGTGGTCTGCTCCAACTTGTGGGTGTTTGTGATTTGAGTCTCCCTGCAACTAGAGAAGCAGAGGAACAGATTGGATTTATACCCCACCCTTCACTAACCGAAGGAGTCTCAGAGCGGCTTACAATTTCTTTTCCCTTTCCCTCCCCAGAACAGACACCCTGCAAGGTAGGTGGGGCTGAGAGAGCTCTTTTGAGAACTGCTCTTGAGAGAACAGCTCTGAAAGAACTTGTAACTGACCCAAGGTCACACCAGCAGCTGCACATGGAGGAGTGGAGAATCAAACCCATTTCTTCCAGATCAGAGTCCATGCTCATAACCACTTCACCAAACTGGCTCTCATCCTTACATCTGTTTCTTTTTCAAGGCCAGACTCCAGAATGTGGTCAGTGGTATCTGTATCCAGTTGTGTAACCAGGAGGGAGGGGGGATTAAGAGGTTGCTGACAGCCTCTGGAAAATTCCATCAAGGAATACCCTTGTTGATTGGGGCATTAGGACCACCTGACCCTAGAGAGGCAGAAAATATAATACGGGTACAGGCTAGAGGAAAGCCATGCTTACTTGACGCAGAGGTCTGGAGATGCCGTCAGGGTTTGAACCTGGGACCTTCTGCATGCCAAGCAGATGCTCTGCCAGTGAGCCACAGCCCCTCCCCAAGTAGTGGGACAGGCCTCAAAATGACATATTATAATTCAATATTTGGATTCATGCCTCCTCCCAATGGCAGCAATTTGCACCTTTGGCCCCTTGGAAAGATCCTTACCCAGAAAGGCCACATTCCCACAGTTCTCCCGCATGACTTCCCTGTACAGAGCTCTTTGTCCCGGATCCAGCAGGGCCCATTCTGCCTCAGTGAAATCGATGGACACCTCCTCAAAGGAAAAGGGACACTGGAAAAAAGAAAAAGCAGATTCCCTCATCAGTCATCAGGACAGGCAGAGTAGTCTGGGAGGGGACAGGATGTATGGCTTGGGATGGGTAAAGGGAACAGCGTTCAGAGGATATCTCGCCAGGACACCTCATAGAATGTGCAGGAGCAAAAATCCCCCAGAAAGGAGGAGGGACCAAGGCTGTCTCCCCTGCTCATCTCTCCTACCTGGACTGGAGGTGCAGCAGACGTTTCTACACCCCTGAAAAGACAACAGCTCAGCAGCATCTCTTCACTGCCTGTTCCTGAGACAAAGAAGGAAGGAAGGCTGTTTGCTTGCTTGTTCCCTGCTTTAGACACCCCATTCCCAGTGTTGTGAAACCTTGCCCTGTGTACACTCAAGGAATCTGTTACACTTTTTACTAAATTCTAGGAGAGGCAGAACTGGGTGTCAAACTAGGATCTCATTTGCCATGGTTTTCCTGCACTTGTTGTGATTCTGCACTTTGCCTCCTCTTTGTTCTGGCTGGGAAGGAAGGGGGGACGCATGAGGGTGTAAGGACTGCTTAGATGGAAATAGCACTCGCTGTAACTGCAAGAGGCCTCCCTTTCACTGGGGAAGAATGCTTGCTTTGGACGTGGGCCTGAGACACTGCTTGATAATGTAATGTACTGCTTCCGGTGTTATGTGTGTGGGGGGGGATTAACGGTGCACAGTAGGTTTTGGTGGGCTGGATAGGCAGAATGACTAGATGGGTCACGGGGGGGGGGGGGGGTTGTATGAATTCTGTATAATAGCAGAAGTGGCAGCAGAGGAGTCAATCCTGACACAGATCATCTTCGCTAGAAACATCTTTATCCTTCAAGAAACAAATCACTGCCAAGACACCAAGTCCGTATGAGCCTCTGGGTTTAGAAATGCTATTAACATCACTTGACATGTCAGAATCACATTAGACCCGAAACCCATAAGTGACTGGAGCGCATCTGGAACCTCTAGGGCAGGGGTGTCAAACATGCCTGATCAGGCCCCCAGAGGGCTTTTGTCAGGCCCACACTGGAACTGGCCATCTCCTGCTTCCAGTTCTGTTGCTGCTGCTGCATCATAGCTTACTTCGCCAGAGTCTTTCACTCACTCAGCCATTTCATGTTTTTCTGCTGGGCAGAACTCTGAGCATGAAATTTCTGTGGTGAATGTCAGTATATCAAAAGTAGGGTAGCAGCTTACAGATACACACTTGAACAGCATACTCAAGATTGCAACAGCACAGACATTTTAATGCCGTAATTCAGAGCAAGAGGAGTCAGTTATCAAAATATTGCAAGAGTGCTAATGATTTAAGCATGTCTTTATTTTGAGTAAAAAAAATCTTTGTGTTTGTGTCCTTTATAAAGTTTATATCTCCACTACCTGGCATTACATTTTATGACACACGTGGCTAGGCTCAACGAGGTCTCGTTTATGTCAGATTCGGCCCTCATTTATGTCAGTTTGACACCCCTGCTCTAGGATAATATCAATGAGTTTTCAGAGTGTCTCTTGGCATGCTGACTTCACAACCGGGGTTTTCAGGGAGATGCGACATCAACATTGCATCACATCTTCCCCAGGCCCTTCCAAAGCCCCTTGGGGTGCCAGTCCACAGACTGCCATATCCATTCCAGCCTCCGGTATGCCATAGTGGCCCACCAGATGCCCCTATAAGAATGGGCATCGAAGCCAAATTTTTCCATGATTATTGGCCCCTAGGAACTGGATTTCAGAGCTCTGCTGCCCCAGAAGGTGGAGGCTCCCTTTAGTCACCAGGTTGAAGAGTTTTGTCTACCTTTTCTCTTTTGAGCCACTTTGAGTTCCTCTTATGGGAGGAAGGTGAGACATGGATATTTTAACTAATGGAAGGAATTGCCTTCAATGGTTTTGTCTAATCCCCTTTTGAGAAGAATCACAGTTAGTGGGACACTGAGTGCTGCAAATTAACTCTGTGTTGTGTGAAACAAATGTTTAATTCTTTTCCTGACCTGAGCTCTCTACCCATCCAACTCATGGGGGTGCCCCAAACACATCCACGCACAAAGAGTCCTTACCACCGGAGAGGGCATCCTGGGCACGCTCCACAGCCTGCGCACTCTGCCCTTGCTCCCAGGAAGCTCCTTCCGCCTCAGGGAATGTACCTCCTTTCTTCACGGATGGTGCCCACATCTGAAAGAACAGCGAGGGAGAGGGGTAAGAGGTGGAATGGGGAAGAGACCAAGGAATGGATCCTATGTAAGCAGTCATACCCCTCAGCAGGCAGGAGCAGTTGGCAACTAGACAGAGAAAGGCTGAAGTGCCCTTAATATTATTACCCCCGAATCAAAAGAGCCATGCTGTCTGACATAAAATGCGATGCCAGCCAGAAAGACAAAAAAGTAATGTAAAGGTGTCTCACCGGCACATGAACTTCCCTCCACCCTAAAGTAATGCATAGTTTATGATAAGAGGTTTCTCGGGAAATCAGCTCCTCTCCTCAAATTAACCTCTCATCCACAATCCTGCTTCCTCCCTATTTGCCCCTCCTAGCACATCCATAACATCTGGAAGTCTCTCCCATCCTGTAATTTGGGGGTCACCAATGAATACTAGTATCCATAACTTGTCCCTGGGAGAGACATTCGGCTCTGCCCAAGCCTCTGATCTCCCTCCAGGAGAACCATCAAGCATCTGTTCAACATACCAGTAAGCACATCACGCTATCTGAAGCACCCACCTCCGTTTTGTGTGTGTGTGTTTGTGTGTTCTTGGCTCCTATATCACCCTCCCACTTACGTATGGGATCACCTCTCTCCTGTGGAACGTGGGCCGTTCCAAAAGCCTTCTTCATGGACCACGCTTCTTCACGATTGGTAAACATAGCTTCTCCCAAAACCTATTCACTGCTCATTCCTATTTTTTTTATTTAGCTTTGCACGTGTGCTTAAGGAGTGTTTTTGTGTGTTTGTTTGCTCATTTCATTTATTTTCATATTGTTTTTCAATGAAACCTTACTGGTTGAACATCTGTCTGCTTATTTCAGTGTTTTTCTAAGGGTACTATCCCTGTATGCAAAGGTGGAAACTCCTGTTGCTCCCTCTCACGCAATCTCTAATAAGGCTAATTCCCCCAATTAAATAAGAGACAGCTATTTGGGTAACAGCTGCCCCCCTCCCAGATGCTACACCCTTCCATCAGCTGACCTGGTGAGCTATCTGGAAGGATAATTAAGTCTCTACTAGAAGAGGCTATTTACCATTAAATCTCCCACTTGGATGATTAACACTTGGGACAGATGACTGGCAGGGAACCTTTAGGATAAGGCCAGATATCATTGCTTGAATTGGACATACCTGGAAGGAACCCCCTCACCTGTTCTGCCTGCCTCTTCTCCTCTGCCTGACTCAGGAGGAAACCTTCGGCCAGGGCCACCGCCTGGGAACTGGTCTCCGGCCCACATTCTCTGACCCAGCCCTGCATTTCCTGGGGCAGGAGAGTCAGGAACTGCTCCAGGATCACCAGGTCCAGGATCTGCTTCTTGGTGTGCCTCTCCGGCTTCAGCCAGTGGCTGCAAAGTCCATGGAGCTGGCTGCAAACCTCTCGGGGCCCATCGGCCTCATGGTAGCGGAACTGCCGGAAGGGTTGGCAATGTACGTCTGAGACTGCAATGAGCGGATCAAGGGTATCTAGCACTGGGCTTTCCCAGGATTCAACACCACTCCCAGCTGGGGTGGGACGGGGGCCTTTCCTTGCTGTCTTGCCAGTTCCAGGTCCTTCTGGGTCCTGTTCTTCCATCTCTTGCCCCTTCTATTGAGTCTCTTTCATCATGAAAAGATACCTTTAGTCCCTTGGCTATGAAGAGAGGCTTCTCTCTGGCAGGAAGGAGAGACACAGAGAGAAACACAGAAAATCAAAGAGAACCAAGATACACCACTGAGCATCACAAACCTTCATATGCTCAGGAGAAACACGAGAATGGCCCTGGTGGATCAGAACAAAAGGGCTTCTTGTTGGTTTCTAGACCAGGCTTAATCTCATTTTTCTATCTTACAAATCAAGCTATTTGAGATATGCCTCCTTGGTTCTTTGGGAAAGTTAAGTATCTCTGTTTGGCTCTTTAAGGGTGTCAACAAGCTTAGCCTCTCCTTACATTGGCTCAGTCTGTCCTAGGGGCTGATTCTTAAAGTAAACCCTAAAAGGACAAGAGGGATTGGTGTCCCCTTGACCATTGTAGGCATCTCTTCGACAGGCCTGAAGCGTGAGGCAAGAGCTCTGTCCGAGCACCTGGCTGAGGGGCAGGGGCAGGAATGTGTCTGTGGGAAGAACAAGCAGGTGAGATTAGGAGACGAAGGGAAACAGGCTTCGGCTGAGATTTGGCTCAAGAAGAAGGCCACAGACACCCAAAAAAGCGGAGGGGAAAAAAATCTAAACCAACCAAGCAAAAACCTCCAAAGGAAGTTTAGAAAACTCACTGAGGGCCAAAAGTTAAAAACATAAGTAAGTATAGACAAAAGAGTGTTTATTTCAAAGACATATGAAAACCTTGAGGAGGCCCAAGTGAAGCCTCATAAAATGTTAAAAGTAACAAATGCACCAAAAAGAACAGTGTATTTTACCTGATGTGTTTCGGCTCACAAGAGTACAAAGTACAAAATACACCAAGCAACAAAGTCCCTGTAACACATGTCAGGCAATCAACAATTAATAATATAGGACCAAAAATGGAATGTTCCAATATGGAATGGAATGAAACGCCAAAAGATTTCTATTTGGGGCCACAAATATATCTGGCCTTGCGTCAGAAGTAGTTGTATATACTGGAAATAGTATCAGTACCAATATGTACCTTTCAGTTTAGGTCCTTAGGACCTAAACCCGGAGTAGTCTCAGAGCAGCTTACAATTTCCTCCCCCTCCCCACAACAGACACCCTGGGAGGTAGGTGGGGCCGAGAGAGCTCTCTCAAGAACTACCCTTGAGAGAACAGCTCTGAAAGAACTTATGACTGACCCAAGGTCACACCAGCAGCTGCATGTGGAGGAGTGGGGAATCAAACCCGGTTCTTAACCACTACACCAAACTCCAACCCCCTCCTCCTCAATGCAGGATCAGCCTACAGTATCCCCGACAACTGTTTGTCCAGCTGCTGCTTAAAGACTGCCAGGGAGAGGGAGCTCACCACCTCCCGAGGCAGCTGATTCCACTCTGGCACAACTCCGACTGTAAAAAAGTTTTTCCTAATATCCGGCCAGAACCTTCCTGCCCTTAATTTAAATGCATCATTGAGAGTCCTCTCCTCTCCTGCCAACAGAAACAGCTCCCTGCCCTCCTCTAAGTGACAGCCCTTCAAATGCTTCAAGAGAGCAATCATATCCCCCCCTCAACCTCTTGTTCTCCAGACTAAACATTCCCAAGAAGTCCCTCGGTCATCCTCATCACTCTCCTCTGCACATGCTCCATTTTGTCCATATCCTTTTTGAAGTGAGGCCTCAAGAACTGCTCACAATACTTAAAGCGCGGCCTGACCAACACAGTGTACAGCTGGACTATGATAACCTTTGATTTGGAAGTTATGCCTCTGCTGATACACCCCAAGACTGCATTCGCCTTTTTTGTTGCTGCATCACACTGGCTGCTCATATTTAACTTTCAATCCACCCTTTGAAAACTTATCCCAAAAGCTTGTTCACAGGCACTGCTACCCAGAAATGTATCCCCCATCCAGTATGTGTGTTCCTCATTTTTGTTACCCAGATGTAGAACTCAACACTTATCCTTGTTGAATTGCATCTTGTTCACATCCATCCACTTTTCCAGTGTGCTCAGGTCTTGCTGAATCCTATCTCTGTCTTCTGGTGTGTCCGCTGCTCCTCCCAATTTGGTGTCATCTGCAAATTTAATGAGTAGTCCCTCCACACCTTCATCCAGATCATTTATAAAGATATTGAAAAGTACCGAGCCCTGTGGCACCCCACTGGACAACCCCCTCCATTCAGATGAAATGCCACTGACAACTACTCTCTGAGTGCGGTTCTCCAGCCAGTTCCCTATCCACCTAACTATAGTCCAGTCCACTGCCCTCTGGTTTACCCATCAGAACATTATGGGGAACCTTGTCAATAGCTTTACTAAGGTTGAGGGCAGCAATGGTTGAGAGCCAGTTTGGTGTAGTGGTTAAATGCGCGGACTCTAACCTGGGAGAACCGGGTTTGATTCCCCATTCCTCCACTTGCACCTGCTGGATGACCTTGGGCAAGCCATAGTTCTGGCACAGCTGTTCTCAAAAAAGAGCAGTTTCTGTCAGAGCTCTCTCAGTCCCAACTACCTCCCACGGTGTCTGTTGTAGGGAGGGGAAGGAAAAGGAGTCTGTAAGCCGCTCTGAGACTACAAGTGAAGGGCGGGGTATAAATCCAATCTCCTCTTCTTCTTCTTCCCCACTGGCTGGCACCCTTCTTTCCTCTCCCCTCCATATTCTGAGTTCCCTTCCCCCCACCCAGAAGAAAAAGGGACAGGAAGTCCAGAATCAGGATCTGTAATAATATAGAAAAATCACCAACTTGGATTTTTTTAATCTATGCTTATATTTTTACCAATGTTATATACAAATGTTAATGTTTTGTGTGCCGTATTTTATGACACTATGTCCTGTACATCGCCCAGAGCCCGGCACAAGCCGGGATGGGGTGATTAATAAATAATAACAATAATAACAATAACAACAACAACAACAACAGTGACGTACTGCGCCCAATTTCAGGTACTCGGTATCACATACAAAACCCTTCACAGGCCGGGTCCCTCAACCACTTCTCCCTACGGCCCTGGGTGTGAGTGTGTTTGCATCTATGCACGCACATATAAAGGAGAAACTTGGGTCATGCTTACTTTGAGGAGGGTGTGTGATTTTTAATTTGGAGTAAAGTTTCTTCAAGGCCTGCAGTAGAGCCTCTGGAGCGCAGGAGACTACCAGACAGACGCAGCTCTCACTCTGGCCAGTTGGTGCCTGGGAAGGCTGGGATCCAGCTGAGGACATGAACTCCTCTGTGAGGTCTAGCAGCTTGAGACCCAGGACAGTTAAGTAAAGCGCAGGTCCCAGTGGTACGAAAGGGGTGGCTTCGGGGCTGGTTTTCAAACATTTCCAAAATCTGTGACAGACATATCCTGATCATGTTGTTGATATTGATAGTCAACTGGTGGTGTTAAGTTCTTCCAATATTTCAGTGAATTACGGTTTTAAAAAGCCTGAGTGTAATGGGGGGAAGGGAGAATGGCAGAACGGCAGCTGTGAGGAGGCTGAGGCAGGGAAAATGGCCCAGATGTGGGCTCAAGCTGCAAAAATTTGCATTTTTTTGCCCACACAGTAAGCAGTCATGTTTCCCCAAATTTAGAAACCATTGCTGAGAGCTGACGGTTGCGAGTTAGCACATACCATGGGTGCAGATCTGGAGGGGAGGGGCGACTCTTTCCCCTGAAAAACAGGAGTTCGATATACTCTGTGTACATGAAAACTACCAATGTGACTCTCCAAGGGCCGCTGCAGACCCTCAAACTTTTCTTTTGGCCAAGCGCCCAAACTGCATACAGCTTCCTGAGAAACACAGTATCCAAACCTTCGGGGAACTGCCTCCCCCTGGGACCTGGCAGGCCCTCTGCTCCCCGGAGTCCCACGCTGCTACACCTGTCTCTCTCTCCCCACCCCTTCTTTCTTGGTTTACATATACCTCCTCAATCGATGTTTAGATCAGCAGCATAGGCCAGAAAACAACTAAGAAGTCCAACAAAGGGTCACTGTATGAACATCCAGAAATACTGAAAACAGATTCATGTCCTGGGTGCTGACCAAAGGTCCTTGGAGCCATTTTGACTCCTTCCCACCCCCCACCCCACGGGGAGGACTTCTGGGCTGGGAAACACCTGGATTCCAGTTCCTGGGGAGGAAACTGTCAAGAATGATCATGTCCCAATATTGGTGCCCAGCTGCCCCACAGAGCCTGAATTTCCCACCACCACTTCCCTCTCCGCTAAGAACCAGGGTCTTAGGGGATGACAAAAGCATCATTTGGTCCACCTGGAAAAGATTTCATCCCACAGCCAGTTCTGGATTGTCTGGCCTTTCCCTTTTCTGGGGGAAAGAGGGGGCCATCGCACAACTGTGTAAACCACATGTTTCATAACCAGGACTGTGTTACCTATGCTGCCATCTCCCGGCTGGGGGGTTGGGACTCGACCAGTGACCCCACCCGCTGGAATGTGCTCATGTGCTGTTTAGCTGTCTGGCTTCCTTATCACACCCCGCTTTTGTCTGCTTCGCTCCCAGCTTGCTCATGGTCTGCGATAAATCCTGCCCTACCATGTTATTCTTTTTGCAGGTGCTCTCAAAAACATTTAGCAGAAGTTCCTTGGGAACAAGAGCACAGTAACCTGTTTGCCGCCACTTCGGTGTGAAACCTGTTCAGGGGGCTGGAACAACTTTTTACGTTTTATGATTGGTGTAGATGCAGTGAGGGCGATTCTGGTTGCTTAGTATAATACTAACTGTTTGTTTACAATAAAGTCATTACTAACAAGAAAAGTGTAAGCATTCCAATAAGAACCTCTTTGCAAATAAAGGACTTTCTGGTTAAGAAGACCTGTTGCAGACTGCATCTTTTGGGACAACCTCACAGACTGCCCCCACCATCACCTGAAAAGTGGGAGGGGGAAACCATTACCTGAAAGGGCTTCAGGGCAGCTCCTTCCCCTTCCCCACAACAGAAGAGACGGGGGAGGGGGCATCAGGCGTGTCTTCTTCCCGCTGCTTCCTGGGAGGGAGAGAGAGAGAGAAAGATGGAGGGAAACCCTTCATGCTATGCAGACATTTTCTATGCCAGCCCTTAGAAAGTGACCCTGTCTCTGGACTGATGTTGGGACACAATTCAAGATTTTGGGATTTATCCAGGAAAGCTCAGGACAGATTGACCTGACATTTTCTCCCCCCACCCAGCCAGTTGTTATGGGGGGGGGGGGCAGAGGTCGCACATTCCTTGACCATTCAGCTCCCTCCCCTTCTGGCCATGGGTCCTCTGAGCCTTGCCAAATCAGTTTCTGGGCGCTCAGTCCCTGAACCTACCAGAAGCCACGGCACTCCCTCCTCCCCTCTGAGGGATGCCAAAACCCTCCGGCCTGCCCCATATATTGAGGAGAGGTCCACACGAACTAGAATTGAACTGCTGGGCTCAAGGGGGTGGGTGGAAAATTGCAGCCCTGAACTCTGCAACTGCAAATGTTTCTTTGCATCATGGAAAACGCCCTGCACACAGAAAGCTAGCACTGCAAGAAGAGAGGCTGGGCCCACTTTTTATCTGCTGGTATGGATCAGGCCAGAGACTGTGGTCTTCCAAGGCATGACGGATGGGGGCCTCAATCCCTCTTCTTCTGTCCAGCACCTGGCACTGGCCACCTTGGAGAGATCCCACCACTTCAATTCATCATCCAGGGGAGACTGGAGGGGAACCCCCCCTTTTCCACACACCCAGCAGGGCAGAAAAGCAGCCCCCAATTCAGAGGAGCAGGATTTCGAGGGAGGGAAATAGGGTTGACTGCGGGGGGGGGGGGGAGGCCCTCCCTCCCTCCCTCCCTCCTCATTTTCCCAAACAGCAAAGGACATGGATACATTTTGCATGGGGGCCGGATAAGGGAGGGAGGGATCGCTGGGGCCAGAAGCAGAAGGAAGCGGAGGAGGGGCCCCTCCTCTCCCCCCTCCCCATCTCCCGCCCCCTCCCCAGTCTAGGCGGGGCGAAGAAGGCTCCTTCCCCCTCCCTGCCTCCCGCTGCTTGTCTCCCCTCCCGGGCTCTTCTTCTATTGGGGGGGGGAAGGAGGGGGGGGGCGCCTTCTGAGGCTGGGGGGGTGTTGGCTGGGGGGGGGCCCTCCTCCTCCTCCTCCTCCCAGTAGCTACCTGCAGACCCCCGCCCGTCCACTCCCCCCCCCAAGAGCCCTCTTGAGCTCCTCACCAGATCCCGCCCCCCCGTCCCCCCAGCCGCTGCCGCCGAACCCGGGAAATGCAAAGGCCGCTTCTGCAAGCTCGGGGGTGGGGAGGCAACAGGAAATGCCCCCCCCCTCCCCCGGCCCGGCACCTCTCTAGGACTCTGCGGCGGACTCCCTCCCTTTAACCATTCTCGGCTCGTGGGTCTCCCCGCCCAAGCCAGGCAACCAGCTGGGTCTCCTTCTTCCCGCGGCGGAGGGGGGGGGGAGAGAGGTTCAAGGGCACGCCCCCCCCCCGTCTCTCTCTCTCTCTCTCTCTCTCTCTGTGCAGTTGGGAGTGTGCGTGTGCGTGTGTGCGTGTGAAGGCGCGCCACCCATTCCTTCCCCCTCCTCCCTCTCTCCCCCGGGGGGGGGGGGCTCTTTGCGCTCCGCTCAGCTCCCGTTCTCTGCAAACGCGGCGCTGTCTGTTCGCTGCATCCCGGGACTGGGGGCCCCACCGCTGACTCCTCTCCCTGGAAGGATGGGGGGGGGGAGGCTTATCCCTCCCCCACCGGAGCCCCGGAGCGAAGAGCTTTTTGGTGCGGGGGCCCCAATGTTTTGCTTGTGGGGCCTGCCATGATATGTCCGTGTGGAGCTGCCACGCCATGCTCACCCTTCTAAATAATACATAAATAAATAACAAATGCAACTGTAGTAAATACAGTCCAGTCCCAGCGCACAGATTCTGCTCCCAGGGGCTGTCCTTCTATAACACTCCTGCTACTACCCACCAGGGGCTGTCATCCCACTCTGGGGGCTGTCTTTCCAGAGACCTTAATGGAAGATCCATTCCACATTTTCTTTGCAACCCTTCTTGTGATGTAATGTATTTCAATGGAGCCCATGCAGGTGAATTGGCATTCCTGGCCTTCATTCTTGGAGTATGCAGGTGGGGGGCGGGATGCTCATGGACTGCCCCAGCCAGCGAAGAAGAGTTGCCGCCCGCTGTCGCCCCCCTCTCTTTGCAGCGGCGCACGTTTGGCGGCTGCTCCGGGCGTGCTCCAGGACGAGGAGAGCCCATTGCCTGGCCTCAAGTCTGCTGCGAGCGCGGAGGTGATGGGGGGGAGCCGAGGCTGGGGAGGGGCCCTGTAAAAATCACAAAGGGCCTGCCCCCCCCCCCGTGGGCCCACTGCTAGCTACGGGCCTGCCCCTCCCCCCCCCATTCCTCCTCCTGGACCAGCCCCTCGCCCTGGAGAGAAGCCCGCGGGTGTCTCTAACTCCTCCCCCACCTCCTCTCCCCATCTTTCAGGCAACCCCCCCCCATAGTTGATGCCTATGCCTGTCCTGCATACCACCTAGGTAGTGTGAGGTTGTCCCAAAACATGCAGTCTGCAAGAGGTCGTCTTCACCAGAAAGTCCTTTATTTGCAAAGAGGTTCTTATTGGTACAGTTGCACTTTCTCTGTTAGTAATGACTTTTTTGTATATAAACAGTTAGTATTATACTAGGCAACCTGAATCCCCCCTCATTACATCTACGCCAGTCATAGAGTCTTAGAAGTGGCTCCAGCCCCCTGAACAAGTTTCTCACAGAAATGGCCGCAAGTATGTTATTGTGCCTTTTGTTCCCAGGGAACTTCTGCTAAATGTCTTCGAAGGCAGCTGCAAAAGGAACAACACAGTGGGGAGGATTTATCCCAAGACCTTGAGCAAGCTGGGAGTGAAGCAAGCAAAAGCGGGGTGTGATAAGAAAGCCAGACAGCTCAACAGCACAAACAGCACATGAGCACATTCCCGCGGGGTGGGCTCCCAGGCTGAGTCCCAGCCCCCAGCCGGGAAATGGCGGCGTAGCTGACAGGTAGGGCATGAGTGTAGAGGAGGGAAAGAGAGGAAACACTTTTGTGAACGTTCTTTTATTTCTTCCGTTCACTCCTGAGGTGCCAGTGTATATAGTTGAGAGTTTTTAATCTTTGATTGTTGAAGGGGCAAAGTCCCTCTGCATCACATACATTTTTTTTTAGGTTCAATTTTTATTTTCTAACTACAAACATAAATACAATATTCCAAAACATCTTTAAAAAAACACTTATCCAAAAAAACAAATTCAGTTTATAACTATGAAGCATTACAACAGTAATTCAAACTTCAAAGCTTTTCAAAAATATAATGTCTCAGTAATATGGATTTATGGGGATTATTTCCATATCTGTTAAATACTGTACTACAGGAAACAAAAAAGTTTGAAATGCTTTTTGGTGATTGTGTGTGATATCATCTGTAGGTTGATTCATAATTTTGCTTAATATAAAATATTCCCAGACCTTATTTTGCCAGATTTGGAGAGTAGGGTTTGTTGATTCTCTCCTTTTTTTGCGATTATATTCTTGTGGTTGCTAAAAGATAAGAGACTAATTTTATTCTATTTGTGTTTTCTTCAGAGTTTAGACCACATGAAAGGAAAACTGCTCCGGACTTCTCACTGTACCAAATACATTTCATTTCTTCAATTTATACTCCGCCCTATGTCACACTGGGCTCAGGGCAGCTTACAACATGTTACAAAACAATAAAATAGTAAAAGCAATAAAACAATCAATGGCACAATAAACAATATCATCAGACCTCATGCCTCATTTCCGGTGAATATAGGTGTTCCAATGCCAAATAATATTTTCTGTCAACTGGCACTGGGAGAGGGGCCATAAATAGGGGAAGCCAGAACATACGCCATCTCAATCAAAAGCCTGGTGGAACAGCTCAATTTTACAGCCCTGTGGAACTGTAATAGGTCCCACAGGACCCTGATCCCAAGTGGGAGCATGTTCCACCAGGTTGGGTCAAGGGCCGAAAAAGCCCTTGCCCTGGTTGAGGCTAAGTGAATGTCCCTGGGGCCACGGATCACCAGATGATGTTGATCAGAAGATTGTAAAGCTCTCCGTGACTCATATAGGGAGAGGCGGTCCTGTAGGTATGATGGTCCCAGGCCACATAGGGCTTTAAAGGTCAAAACTGTAACCTTGAAACAGATCTGGTATTCAATGAGAGCCAGTTTGGTTAAGTGCGTGGACTCTAATCTGGGAGAACCAGGTTTGATACCCCACTCCTCCACTTGCAGCTGCTGGATGACCTTGGGCAAGCCATAGTTCTCTCAGAGCTATTCTCTCAAGGACAGCTTGGGAAAGAGCTCTCTCAGCCCCCCCCCCCCCTCACAGGGTGTCTGTTGTGGGGAGAAGGGAAAGGAGTTTGTAAGCTGCTCTGAGACTCCTTTGGGTAGTGAAGGGCGGGGTATAAATCCAATCTCCTCCTCTCCTCCTCGATCGGCAGCCAATGCAGTTGGTGCAACGCCAGCTGAATATGCACCCACAGAGGCATCACTGTCAGCAGACATGCTACTGTGTCCTGCACCAGCTGCAATTTCCGGATCAGGCCCAAGGGTGGCCCTGCAAAGAGTGAGTTGCAGTAATCCAGTGTGGAGGTGACCATTGCATGGATCACTGCAGCTAAGTCCCAAGGAGTGAGACAAGGAACCAACTGCCTGACTAGCTGAAGATGGGAAAAGGCCGATCTGGCAGCCAAAGTGGCCTGGGCCTCCATGGTGAGCGAGGGATCCAGCATCACCCCCAAAAGAGACTCCTCTTACCTTCGCAGGCTCAGAGTGGCGTACAAGACCTGGTGCACCAGGATTCAATAAACATAATAAATATTTAAAATAATATAAAACATTTCATTAAAAACAATTTAACAGTCTAAAGTGCTCAACAGTCAAAACACAAAAACTCAGATGGCGACAATCTGATCACACCGGTGCCCTTTCCTAGCAGCAGCTGACACAATTGGCGGTCAGGTATTAATAGATGTACACTGGAGATGGGGGGGAGGGGGAGGCAGGAGTAGTGGCCCTTACTCATATGCCTGGCGGAAGAGCTCCATCTTACAGGCCCTGCAGAACTGCACCAAGTCCTGCAGGGCCCTGATCTCCTCCGGGAGCTCATTCCACCAGGTCAGGGCCGCCACTGAAAAAGCCCTCCCCCTTGTGATAGCGAGCCTGGTTTCTCTGGGGCCAGGTACAGTCAACTGATGTTGGGCCCCAGACCATAGTGCTCTCCGGGGTACATACGGGGAAAGGCGGTCCCTCAGGTAGGTTGGAACCAGGCTATTTAGGGCTTTAAAGGCAAGCACCGGTACCTTGAAGCAGATTCGGTACGCTATTGGCAGCCAGTGCAGCACCGCCAGCGCAGGCCGGATGTGCTCCCATCTCGGAAGACCCATCAGCAGCCTCACTGCGGCATTCTGCACCAGCTGCAGCCTCCGGATCAGTGACAAGGGCAGCCCCATGAAGAGAGTGTTGCAATAGTCTAGCCTCGAGGTGACCATTGCATGGATCACTGTAGCCAGGTGAGCGTAGTCCAGGAAGGGAACCAACTGCCGCACCAGCCTCAGATGAAAAAAGGCCGACTTGGCAGCGGCTGCTACCTGGGCCTCCATATTTAAGGAGGGATCCAGGAGCACTCCCAAGCTCACCATCGGCACAGGCACCAATGGCGCCCCATCAAATGCCGGGAGCGGGAGCCCCGAACAAAGAACTGCCCTTGCCCAGGCACAGGACCTCCGTCTTCGCCGGGTTCAGCTTCAGCCTTCTCAGCCTAAGCCATCCAGCCATAGCGTGCAATGCCCAGTCAAGATCATCCGGTCCAGAGCCAGACTGGCCGCCTAACATTAAGTAGAGTTGAGTGTCATCAGCGTATCAGTGGCATCCCAACCCCTCCCTCCGTACCAGCTGGGCAAAGGGGCGCATATAGATGTTAAAAAGCATCGGAGACAAGACAGCCCCGAGGCACCCCGCATTCTAGTGGATGCCTCCGGGACTGCTGATCCCTGAGCACCATCCTCTGTCCCTGACCCTGGAGAAAAAAAACGAGCCACTGTAAAGCAAGCCCCTGTACCCCCATGTCGGTGAGGTGATGGGTCAGCAGCTGATGATCGACCGTGTCGAACACTGCCGACAGGTCAAGCAGCAGCAAAACCGCCCCGCCGCCCCGATCCAGGTGTCTCCAGAGGTCATCCGTCAGAGCGACAGAGTAGTCTCCGTTCTGAACCGCGGGCGAAAGCCAGACTGGAAGGGATCTACACCGAAGCATCATCCAAGAAGCCCTGTAACTGTACCGCCACCGCCCCCTCAATTAATTTGCCCAAATATGGCAAATTGGACACCGGCCGATAGTTGGCCAATTCAGCCGGGTCTAAAGATGGTTTTTTTAAGAGAGGGCGGACCATCACCTCAAGCGCACTCGGGAACCGTCCCTGCGAGAGGGACAGATTGATAATCTCCCTCAGTGTACCTCGTAACCCCTCGTGGCCCGCTTTCACAAGCCAGGAAGGGCACGGATCCAGGATGCATGTGGTTGGGTGTACAGTCAAGAGTAAACTGTCAACTTCTTCAAGGCTGAGTGGGCCGAAGGAATCCAAACCCGTACTCGCCGACATGCAAGGGGCCTCGAGTTCGCTCATTGTCTCAATTGTGGCGGGGAGGTCACGGCAGAGCGCCAAGACTTTATCTGCGAAATAGCTCGCAAAAGCCTCACAGCCAATCTCCAATTCCCTACTGTTTGGTTTGCCCTGTGGCAATGCAGTTATAGACCGAATCGTTCTAAATAACTGTGCCGGGTGTGAGCTAGCGGATACAACCTCAGCCGTAAAGTAAATCTTCTTAGCGGCCTTGGTTGCCATCTCATAGGCTTTATAATCGTCCTGTAGGATGCTCTTGTTTCTTCGTCACGAGCGCGACGCCACCGTCTCTAACCGTCTGAGCTTCTGTTTCATAAGCTGGAGCTCATGGGTGTACCATGGTGCCAGCCTGCTACGGGGGCGCAGAGGGTGCCTGGGAGCGATCTCATCGATGGCCGTGGAGAGTCGGTCATGCCAGTCCTCCACCAGTTCATCCAACAAGTCGCCAGGGGGCATCGGATCCCTCAGGGCCGCCAGGAACCATCCAGGGTCCATCAGGCTCCGAGGGCAAGCTAAAATGTGCTCACCGCCTAAACAGGGTTGGGGTGGAGTGTCCAGACGAGCCCTCAGAGCATAGTGGTCCAACCATGGTACTGCCGAAGCAGTAATCCGGTCCACTGTCACCCCCACCACGAAGATCAGATTTAGCGTGTGTCCAGCCTGGTGCATCGGGGTTGTCACAAACTAGGTGAGTCCCAGCACCGCCATGGATGACGTCAGGTTCGACACCTGAACCGAAGCCGCGTCATCAGCATGGACATTGAAATCACCCAGGACTATCAGCCGCGGGTGTTCCAACGCCCAGCCTGTTACGGCCTCCATCAGGGCCGGCAGGCATACAGCCGGCGCATTAGGCGGTTGGTACACCAGCCAAATAGCCACACTCACCCCAACCTCCAGCACCGGCCGACACACTCTAAGCCCATAATCTCCTGCGGTGGGAGCGCTCTGAAGGAGTAAGCCTCTCGAATGAGCATCGCCAACCCTCCCCTCCGCCCCCAAGTCCATGATTGGTGAAGGACCGCAAACCCGGGAGGGGCAAGCTGGGAGATACTGTTTCCCCCTCCCTCACCCAGGTCTCGGTCACACAAGCCAGATCCACTTGCTGTTCTGCCATGAAGTCCCTAAGGGCCATGGATTTATTATTTATGGATCTGGCATTGCACAACACCAATGACGGAGGGGAGTTTACAATCCTAGCCCCACTGCCAATCACCTTTGGGATGGGTCTCAGGCTGGAAGGGTGCCGAGCTCACCTTCTTCTCCGCATCCTTCCCTTCTGTTCATGCCTGGACCCACCGCTAAACTTCCCGCTCCCCAGGAGCACCGGAATCTGCTGGCCAGGCATCACTACCCTCTGATCTCCACTTACGCCTCAGATCACCAGGCAGTCACTCACTGCACAGCCCTAGCCGCGGATCCCCAGTGGATCCTACCCACTATCCTGTACCCCACTGGTGCTCCTAAATTTCCCTCACTGGCCAGTGAAACAGAAAAGGCCAGTGCTAACCCCTCCCCCACCCATTAACTAATTAGGTTCCCAACCACGCCCTCCCACAATCAGGATCCCAATTCAGCCCCACTTAAAACTAATAATAACTAATGCAGGATAGCTCATTCCACTGGGAATTAGTTCCAAGCACCATCCAAGCATCCAGTCTCTCTCTCCTGGCCACTCTTCACCCCCTAAACACAGGGGGGGGGCACCCCTCAGTTCACTTGGAGATCCGAACAGCAGGGGCTGCAGTAGTGAAGTTGGACTGTACAACGCTGAGAGCGTGTTGTTACAACCCCGTGGTAGTTGTTGCAACCCCTGCCAGAGGCCTCGTCACCCAAACACCTACAGGGGGACTCAGCAAGCACAGCAAGCGCAGGCGGCCCTCAAAGGACCCCCCCATTGTCACTCAGCCATCCGCTGTGGCAATGTTTGACAAGAAGCACCCCTCTGCTGCTCCTCCAGCTGGCCCAAGCCTAGTTGATGTCCCGAATGGACTCTCCGTGCCACACGTCCTCCACTTCTCTCCACTTGCGATGATCTCCGCCACCAGGAGGTCTAGGCGTGGCTCCACCTGGCTGGCTGGCCCCAACTCCGGGTCCTGCAGCACCCGAGGAACTGGCTCTCTGCTCCACAATGCCTGGCTGCCCGCCGCCCCACAGCTGCAGCGACCAGCGTCCCAGCTGACCGTGCCTCCTCTCCTCGACACCCGGCTGACTGGCTCCACTTGGTGGCTTAGCCCTGATCTTGGCCCCGGTTCCCACGGCTTCCAGCAGACCAGCCCTCGGCTCCATGGCGCCCGGCAGGCCAGCTCCGCCTGTGGAACTTACTCCGGCACCGGCTCCCACCGGACCGACTCTTGGCTCTTCAGAGCCTGGTGACTCTCCACCTGGCGACTCTCCACCCGGCAGCAGCACCATCAGGGCCTCCTCTCCTCGCCGCTGCTCTCCTTGCCACTGCCTTCTCTCCTCTTCACCAGCAGCACCGCCATGCCCTTCACTTGAGTCCACGGCATCAGCCAGCGGGCCCCGCAACAGGCCGGACCCCGTCGTCTCTCCACGCCACCCACTCCCGTCCCAAAGGAAGGAAGGGGCGCAACCGTAAGTACCCCCTCTCAGCTCTTGCATACCTAGGAGAGGCTAGAGGGGAGGCTAGAGGGGAGGCTAGAGGGACCGGGCGAATTTTTGCGGCGGTGCAGAAGAAGTTTAACACTTCTGGTCATGAAGCCTTGAGCACTAGGCTCCGAACCCGGCCACCATCTTGGATTTCTACTTTGGTAGTTTTATACTATGAACATTTACAAAGGGATAACTGTATATGGCCATTAACTGGGAATGGGTTAGAAGCTAACATAACTATCAGAAGCTAATATAACTGTTACAAAGATCTGGTCTCTAAATGGTCTGTTATAGGGATCTGGTCCCAAGGTGGATATTGTCAAGAGCTAGTTTTAAGAGAACAGAAAAGTTCATAAAATCCCCCAACTTGACCCAGAGAGCTGAGATGTTCTTGGCAAGGGGAAAATCCATGGTGGTCCCATGCAAATGCTCTTGGCAAGGGGAAAGTCCAAACAGAACACGCATGATTAACTTATGCAGCTACTGTTTATCAATGAACTTTTTCAGATGTGTTATTAGGTTGCTAGAAATCCAAGGGGGTTGGCAGAATCTGATTGGATTAGAGAGGTGGTCAGGCATGCTGAAAGGGTTATAGAGGGAGAATCCAACAGAGGTCAGGTTGAGAGGATTATACCCTTGCTATGCTACTATATTATTTTTATGTTACCTATGCTTCCTGCTGTCTTAAATAAAGCAATGGTTAACCATTGAGAGTACTTGGGACGAGCCATGTTACAATGCCTTTCTTCTGTTGAGGAATGTGTTTGAGAATCCTGAATGTGATTACAGAGAGAGAATCTTTGTTAGAGCTTATGTGCTAACAAAAATCTTATAAAACTATGAACCTGGTGTTCCATTCCCTCTTTTCCCTGGAGGTATTTTTCCCAGAGTAAAATTTCAAAGCTCCCTTCTTGCAAGCAAGAGCTGATCCTAGGCACAACATAGGTTAACATGGATACTGGTCCATTTCCACAATACTGGGTGTTGTGAGAAGGGGGTTGACCCCCTTAGAGCTTACATAGTTCTTGGGTCCAGAGGGGTGTTGAAAGACCTGAGTCAGATTGAGGTGATGAGAGAGAAGGTCCTATGACTGATAGACAACTTGAAAACTAATAAATCACCAGGCCCGGATGGCATACATCTGAGAGTTCTGAAAGAACTCTAATGTGAACTTGCAGATCTCCTGACAAAAATATGTAATCTTTCCTTAAAATCTGCCTCCATTCTTGAGGACTGGAAGGTAGCGAATGTTATTCCCATCTTTATTTATTATTTACTATTTATTATTATTATTATTTATTAATTCACATTTTTACCATGCCCTCCCCATGGACAAGCTCAGGGAGGCTTACAAATGGCACACATTGCCAATCAGATAAAACAGTTTAAAACAAGGTTAATATATAATAGTAACAATAACAATACAAATAAAGTGCTCACAAAGGTGTTAGTACTAAACATTCCTACTAATACCTGGGTGTCAACCTCAAGGTCATGTTCAGCTCTTCGCCTGGCCCAGGCTGCATTCAGGACCAGCCCACATCACCGGTATTACTTGCAATGGTAGATGGTACATGATGGTAGCAGTGGCGGCTCCTAATCGAAAGCCTGGTGGAAGAGCTCCGTCTTGCAGGCATTGCGGAACTACATAAACTCATTCCACCAGAGAGAAGCCGCCACTGAAAAGGCCCAGGCCCTGGTTCCAGGGAGCCTGGCCTCCTCAGGGCCCAGGACCTGAAGACGATGTTGTGACCCGGACCGAAGTGCTCTCTGGGGTATATGTGGGGAAAGGCGGTCCCTCAGATATGTTGGATCCTGGCCATATAGGGCTTTAAAGGTAAGCACCAGCACCTTGAAACGAATTCGGTATGCTATAGGCAGCCAGTGCAGCGCTGCTAGCACAGGCTGGATGTGGTCCCATTTAGAGAGACCCATCAACAGCCTGGCCGTGGTGTTCTGCACTAGCTGTAGCTTCCGGATTTGCACCAAGGGAAGCCCCATGTAGAGAGCGTTACAGTAGTCTAGCCTCGAGGTGACCATTGCATGGATCACTGTAGCCAGGTTCTCACAGCTGAGGAAGGGAACTAACTGCCGAACCAGCCGAAGATGGTAAAAGGTGGATTTGGCAGTGGCTGCTACCTGGGCACTTGCAAACTCCTAACCCTCAACGTAGGCACCAATGGCACCCCGTCAAAGACCGGGAGTGGGACCCCCCTCCCCAGTCTGCCTCGACTCAGGCACAGGACCTCCATCTTTGCTGGGTTCAATTTCAGCCGGCTCAGCCTAAGCCAACCAGCCACGGTGTGCAGTGCCCGGTCCAGATCTTCTGGGCTGGAGTCCGACCAGCTGCCCAACATCAGATAGAGCTGGGTATCATCAGCGTACTGGTGACATCCCAGCCCATACTTCCGGACAATCTGGGCAAGGGGGCGCATAAAGATGTTGAACAGCTTCGGGGACAGCACCGCCCCCTGAGGCACACCACATTCCAGTGGGTGTCTCACAGATTGCTGCTCCCCTAGCACCACCCTTTGTCCCTGACCCTGGAGAAAGGAAGCGAGCCATTGCAGGGCCTGCCCCTGTATCCCTACGTCGGTGAGGCAGCGGGTCAGCAGCTGATGATCGACTGTGTCGAACGCCACCAACAGGTCTAACAGCAGCAACACCGCCACACCGCCTCGATCCAGAGGTCTCTGGAGATCATCCGTAAGAGCGACCAGTGCTGTCTCCATCCCATGTCCCAGACAAAAGCCGGACTGGAAGGGGTCTAAGACCGAAGCATCATCCAGATACCCTGCAACTGTATCGCCACCGCCCTCTCTATTAACTTGCCCAAATATGGCAAGTTGGAAACTGGCCGTTAGCCAAATTCAGCCGGATCCAGAGATGGTTTCTTCAGGAGAGGGCAGACCATCGCCTCCTTGAGTGCCCCCGGGAACTGCCCTTCGAGGAGGTACTTGTTGATAATCCCCCGGACGGCACCTCAAAACCCCTCGTTTAAAATCCCTTTAAAAAGGATTCCAGAGGAGATCTGGGAAATTACAGGCCAGTCAGTCTGACGTTGATACTGGGTAAGTTAGTAGAAACTATTATTAAGGAAAGAATTAGTAGGAACATTGATAAAAAAACCAATGAGGAAAACTCAGCATGGGTTCTGTAAGGAAAGATCATGTCTAACTAACCTGTTAGTGTTCTTTGTTTTCCTGATTGATTTTCCACAAACGTGTGGAACAAACATGTTTGTGTTCCACAAAAATGTGGACAAGGGGGACCTAATAGATGTTGTTTGCCTTGACTTCCAGAACGCTTTTGATAAAGTTCCTCTTCAAAGGCTCCTAAGTAAGCTCAACAGTCATGGGATAAAAGGATAACTATAAATACACGATGATGAGGTTCTAGCTGGCAGAGATTGACCAAGAAACAGATCTTGGAGTCGTAGCAGATAACTCAGTGAAAATGTCAAGATAGTATGCAATAAAAAAAGGCCAATGCTATGCTGGGAATTAAAAACAAATCAGCCAGTATCATAATGCCCCTGTATAAATCAATGGTACAACCTCATTCGGAGTACCGTGTACAGCTCTGGTCAAAGACATCAAAAAAGATATTATAGCACTGGAAAAAGTGCAGAAAGGGGCAACTAGAATGATAAAAGGGTTGGAACACTTTCCCTATGAAGAAAGGTTAAAGTGCTTGGGGCTCTTTAGCTTGGAGAAACGACTGTTGAGGAGTGACATGATCAAGGTTTATAAGATTAGGTATGAAATAGAGCAGGTAGAGAAAGAAGTACTATTCTCCCTTTCTCACAATATAAGAACTCGGGGGCACGTGATGAAATTGCTGAGCAGTTGGGTTAGAATGTCCTTCTTCACCCAAAGAGTGATTAACATTTGGAATTCACTGCCACAGGAGGTGGTGGCGGCTACAAGCATGAACGGCTTCAAGAGGGAATTAGATAAATATATGGAGCAAAGGTCCATCAGTGGCTATTAGCCAAAAAGTATAGATAGGAACTCTCAGTCTGGGGTAAGTGAGGCTCTATATTCTTGGTGCTTGGGGGGAGGGGGGGAACAGTGGGAGGGCTTCTAGTGTCCTGGCTCCACTGCTGGGCCTTTTGAGGGCACCTAATATTTTTGGCCACTGTGTGACAGAGTGTTGGACTGGAGGGGCCATTGGCCTGATCCAACATTGGCTTCTCTTATGTTCTTATGTGTTAGGGGACACCTTTTCCTTGCAACCCAAATTAATACTACTACCAGAATGCTTTGGTTTTCGAAGTGGTGAGACCCCGAAAAGCTCACAGCAGGCTGGACTGGGGAGGGATTAGGATTCAGAAATGCCTCTCTAGAATTGCTTGTCAGATAAAAATGTTTGTGAATTAAGGATGCAAGCTGGTCTCACTAGGTTTGTGCCAAGAGAAGAGAGGTTGTAGATATCAGTTACCTTCAACTTCTCTATTCCTTCTTAGGATTTGGGAAAGGAACTGCTTTTGCCAGTTTTGAAGATGTCAGAGTTAGACTGGAAGATAATCTGAAGTAGCAAGTTTCACAAGGGAAGGCAAAAACTAAACAAACCCCTCCTTTGTGTAACTACATTCCAGTCTTTCTGAACCTCATCAGAACCAGCTACAGGAAAGTTTCACCCTCTTATGGATTCTCTGGGGCACATGAAAATCAGATCTGTGCCTCAGGCTCTTCATACATTCTGATCATTGATGACATTCCTCCCCTGGATGGATCCCTTGATGCTAAAGAAGAGATCAGCTGATCCTTCGACCAGCAGAGCCCATTCCCCAACCTTGTTTTCTAAAGCTCATTCCACAGTCCGGGCATTTATAACATTTCTTTCCGGTTAGGGTAAGGTTTTTGTGTAGATTCAGGCTTTTTAGAACAGTTTACATCTTTTCAATGCTTTGTATGGTCTGTGGTTGTTTTTTAGGTGTGAAACAGGAGAAAAGGCTCTTTTCACAGGCTAAGCAGATACATGGGTTCTCCTTGTGCGGGTTCACTAATGAAGTTGAGGATGACCACTCTGAGTGAATCTCTTTCTACACACTGAGTGTCATGCCCGACCTGCATGCTTGAGATTGCAGCGCCTTCTGTCATGGCACCTGGTGCCCCTGAGGAGTCTCCTTGACCTCAGACTGGGGAGGGGAGGGGTCTCCTCTCACCTGGGTCCTCTTCCAGTTTGGTGTGAGAGCCAGTTTGGTGTAGTGGTTAAGTGCGCGGACTCTAATCTGGGAGAACCAGGTTTGATTCCCCACTCCTCCACTTGCACCTGGCTGGATGACCTTGGGCAAGCCATAGCTGTGTGCCAGCTGTTCCCTCAAGGACAGCTTCGGAAAGAGTTCTCTCAGCCCCACCTACCTCACAGGGTGTCTGTTGTGGGGAGGGGAAGGGAAAAGGAGTTTGTAAGCCGCTCTGAGACTCCCTTGGGGAGTGGAGGGCGGGGTATAAATCCAATCTCTTCTTCTCTTCTTCCCCTTTAACCAATGTGCTCCTGTCTTGGCTCTCCATTGCTGGCTGTCATTCCCGGCCTGCTGACAGAGCTCCCATCTTATCCCTCCCGGCTTTCCTTTCTGAACCACCCTTCCTCTGTCCTTACATTAGCTCCTGCCGCTGTCCTTCATGGCCATGCCTGGACCTGGGGCAGAACATTCCAATGGACCCCACAGGACCCCACCCACAGACTCTCCCAGCCCTGACCATAGTGCTTGCCCACCCAGGCCAGGTTTCTCCACATGTGGGTTCCTTGATGCTGTTGAAGAGTGCCACTCTGACTGAATCTCCTTCCACATACTGAGCATTCAAAAGATTTCTCCCCTGTGTTGAGTTCTTTGGTGCTTCCGAAGAGTACCACCATCACTGAATGTATTACCACACTCTGAGCATTCAAACGGTTTCTTCCCCTTTGTGGGTTCTTTGGTGCCTTTGAAGATTTCCATTCTCAATGAATCTCTTTCCACACTCTGAGCATTCAAAAGGTTTCTCCCCCGTGTGGGTTCTTTGATGTTGTAGAAAATGGCCACTCTGACTGAATCTCTTTCCACACTCTAAGCATTCAAAAGGTTTCTCCCCTGTGTGGGTTCTTTGGTGCTTTTGAAGATTGCCATTTTCAATGAATCTCTTTCCACACTCTGAGCATTCAAACGGTTTCTCTCCTGTGTGGGTTCTTTGGTGCCTTTGAAGATTGCCATTCTCAGTGAATCTCTTTCCACACTCTGAGCATTCAAAAGGTTTCTCCCCCGAGTGGGTTCTTTGATGCTGTTGAAGATGGCCACTCTGACTGAATTTCTTTCCACACTCTGAACATTCAAAAGGTTTCTCCCCTGTGTGGGTTCTTTGATGCCGCTGAAGGTGGCCACTCTCACTAAATCTCTTTCCACACACTGAGCATTCAAGAGGTTTCTCCCCTATGTGAGCTCTTTGGTGCTTCCGAAAAGTATCACTAACACTGAATCTCTTTCCACACTCTGAGCACTGAAATGGTTTCTCCCCTGTGTGGATTCCTTGGTGTTTCTGAAGAGTGCTACTGTCACTGAACCTCTTTCCACAGACTGAGCATTCAAAAGGTTTCTCCCCTGTGTGGGCTCTTTGATGCTGTCGAAGATGGCCACTCTGACTGAATCTCTTTCCACACTCTGAGCATTCAAATGGTTTCTCCCCTGAATGGGTTCTTTGGTGTTTTTGAAGACTGCCACTCTCAATGAATCTCTTTCCACACTCTGAGCATTCAAAAGGTTTCTCCCCTGTGTGTGTTCTTTGATGCTGTTGAAGATGGCCACTCTGACTGAATCTCTTCCCACACTCTGAGCATTGAAAAGGTTTCTCCCCTGAATGGGTTCTTTGGTGCTTTTGAAGATTGCCACTGTGACTGAATCTTTTTCCGCACTCTGTGCATTGAAATGGTTTCTCCCCTGTGTGGGTTCTTTGATGATATTGAAGATGGCCATTCTGGCTGAATCTCTTTCCACACTCTAAGCATTCAAAAGGTTTTTCCCCTGTGTGGGTTCTTTGATGGTATTGAAGATGGCCATTCTGACTGAATCTCTTTCCGCATTCTAAGCATTCAAAAGGTTTCTTCCCTGTGTGGGTTCTTTGATGATACTGAAGACTGCCACTCTGACTAAATGTCTTTCTCCACTCTGTGCATTCATAAGGTTTCTCCCCTCTGTGTATTCTTTGGTGCACAAGGAGCTGTGATCTATTTCTGAAGTACTTTCCACATTGAATGGATTTACTTGCCTTCATTATCCTGTGCTTTGCAAAATGTACATTACACTGTCTGCCATCCATCTTCTCAATCATATTGCTGCCTTTCTTTTTGTTAGGTATGACTTGCTTCCTGACTTCTTCTTGCCAGTCTTCAGTTTTAACTGTATCTGGCATTTGCAATTGAAGTTCTGCACCCTCTTCATTCCTCTGATCATCCTCTGCTGAAATAAATAGAGAGATCCTATTAGCATTTGAGAGGGCTGGTAAGGTCCAAAGACATGTTACGTGACTGCAGAAGGAAATGACTGACGGCCCTTTGGCCTCGTCTAGCTTGGCTGAACTTTATCACTCCTCCACCTTTCTCCAAAATATCTAGTATTTAAGAATGCCTCACACCTTCAAGAATTACAGCTGAGCTCTTGCTCAGAAGGATTTTCTGAGACTCCAAATTTCAGGCCCCCAGAAAGCTTCCCTTCCTCCTTCCCCAGCGGGCTGTATGATTGTAGGAAACAAAACATTGCTCAGAAGAGAATCGGAAATCCCCCATGGCTATTCCTTGCCTGTTCCCTTGACATAACCTTGAAGGATACTCACTCGTAGAAAGCTCATTTGGGAAGGAAATATATTCTTGGGATCCTCCTGAGAAACTCTCCACCCTTTCTTTGGATGGAAGGCTGTTGTCTGTCTGGAACATATTCTCTTTTATACTTCTGCCTTCTTTTGCAGAGAGAGAGATAAAGAAAGAGAGAGAAAATTATCATTCTTATATGGAGAAGGAAACATTATTGCCTGGTCTGACTTGCAGGTGTTTGTTATTTGAGTCTTCCTGCAGCTAAGATCCTTATATTGTTCAACACCAGAGAAAATTCTGTCAAGGAGGACCCTTGATTGGGTCCTTAGGACCACGTGACCCTAGAGAGGCAGAAAGTATAATGCAGTAATAGACCAGAAGAAAGCCTGTTCGCGGGGAGGGTGGGATATAAATTTGAAGAATAAATAAAATAAAATAAAAATAAGCCATGCTAACTTTATGGTCATTATGGCTAGTACATCTTGATATTTTTTTTGCTTCATCATGATTAATGGGATTCTGCAGAGCAAGTTAGGCTATAGCTGGAATACTTATGCTGCAACAAGAGGTGCCATCGAATACAAAGTATTTCATGTATTAGATAGAAGAGTTAGCTTTTCTTGGTTTCCTTTTGCTGAGCTGCAAAAACTGTGCTGTTTAGATATCTTATTTTTCAAACATTAACAAACCTTTTTATATTTTTAAAGGGGGTCTGCTTTACTTGTCTGAGCTCTGAGAAGCAGCAGGGGACAGAACTGCTGGAGGGGTGAGCGCTTTTTATTTTCAGCTGAGGAGATTTAGCTGTGGGTACTGTGTGGGAAGACAGTGTTTGGGAGTGTATAGGAGAATTTTAAGTTGTTGCAGAGTCCTGGCCGTGTGAGGAAGAATGATTTGTTTGACTGTAATTGGATTGCCTGGGTATAATTTGAAAACCTGTTGGCCCTGCCCTCTGCTGGGTGAGGCTTGCCTTATTAGGAACACAAGAAGATTAGGACCCTGGCTTCCTGGTCCTTCTGGGCTTCTCTCCAGAACTGTTGATTTCGGGAGGGGTGTTGAAAGACCTGAGTAAGATTGATATGATGAGAGAGGAGGTCCTACAACTGATAGACAACTTAAAAAGTGATAAATCACCAGGCCTGGGTGGCATACATCCAAGAGTTTTGAAAGAACTCAAATGTGAACTTGTGGATCTCCTCACAAAAATATATATTCTTTCCTTAAAATCTGCCTATAAGTTCATGTTGATGGGGTCCGAACTGGCAGAGACTAACCAAGAGAGAGATCTTGTAGTAGATAACTCAATGAAAATGTCGAGACAGTGTGCGACTGCAATAAAAAAGATCAACATTATGCCTGGGATTATTAGGAAGGGAACTGAAAACAAATCAGCCAGTATCATAATGCCCCTGTATAAATTGATGGTGCAACCTCATTTGGAATACTGTATACAATTCTGGTCACCACACCTCAGAAAGGGTATTATGGCACTGGAAAAAGTGCAGAGGAGGGCAACTAGAATGATAAAAGGCTTGGAACACTTTCCCTATGAAGAAAGGTTAAAGTGCTTGGGACTTGAAGAAATGATGACCGAAGTGTGACATGATAGAGGTTTACAAGATTATGCATGGATAGAGCAGGCAGAGAAAGAAGTACTTTTCTGCCTTTCTCACAGTACAAGAGCACATGGGCATTCAATGAAATTGCTGAGCAGTCGTGTTAGTACTTCTACACCCAAAGAGTGATTAATACGTGGAATTCACTACCACAGGAGGTGGTGGTGGCTACATGCACAGACAGCTTCAAAAGGGTATTGGATAAACAATTGGTGCTTGAGGGGGGCAACAGTGGGAGGGCTTCTAGTGTCCTGGCCCCACTGCTGGACCTCCTGATGGCACCTGGTATTTTTGACCACTGTGTGACAGAGTGTTGAACTGGGTGGGCCATTGGCCTGATCCAACATTGGCTTCTTTTATGTTCTTATGTCTGCACTTTCCTGGTGAACCCATTGAACTGGGTAAAAGAGTAGTGAGCCAGGGGATGGAAGGACTGAACTATATTCAAGATCAAAGCCCACTATCCCAATCAGTACAAGGGGAGTGGAACTATGAGGCAAAGCATGCTAGTTCCCCCAAGGGTTAACATGATTAATAAGTGGCCTGGTTTGACCTGCAGGTGTTTGTTATTTGAGTCTCCCTACAGCTAACATCCTTATCTTTCTCAGGGCCAGAGTCCGGAATGTGGTCACTGGTTAATCGTGAGAACCCGTATCCAGTCATGTAACCAGGAGGGAGGGGGGATTAGGAGGGTGCTGACAGCCTCTGGAAAATTCCATCAAGGAGGACCCTTGTTGATTGGGTCATGAGGACCACCTGACCCTAGGAGGTATAAAATATAATGCAGATATAGACCAGAGGGAAGCCAGGCGAACTTTATACTCATGCCAAGCTAGTATGCTTTGATTTTTTCTTCCTTCATCACCATGAATAGTGTTCTGTAGAGTAACTTAGGCTTCAGATGGAATACTTATGCTGCAACCGGAAGTGACATTGAATACCAAGTATTTAATGTACTAGATAGAAGAGTTGACTTCTATGGCAGCTTGATGGCGGATGCGCTCCAACGGAGCTCTGTATGGAGCGACCCACAAACCTGGCGATTGGGAGGGGTACCGGCTGGATTCCGGTCCCCCCCTCCCGGAGCCCTTGTAGGGGGCTCCTAGCCTGGGACGCGAGAGGTGCCTCTTTGTCCTGAGAGGTCCCGATGCCGGGGAGCCTTCGGGCATGAAAAAGCGGCAAACTGGACAGCGGCAGAGAAATAAGCTTTAAATGAAAGAAACCTACCAGCAGTGTTCAAACAAAGAAGCGTGAGTCGGCAGGTCCACTCATTTGGACATTTAAGTGCTCCGGTCGGGCAGGAAAAAAAAAGGAGGGGGAGGGAAAGGTTTGACCCCTCCCTGGATATTCTAAGAAAAAATGTTTTAAAGCGAAGGGCTGGGGTTGTTGGCATGGTATCAGCTCTTCAAGGGAGGTGGGAGTTTGTTAAAGCCTCTTAAATTAAAGAACTTTGGTTGAATTGAGTTTCCCACCACCCCTCGGGAAGGAAGAATGGCTGGCAGGGGAGAAAAAATGGCGGCTAGAAGGAAGCCCTCTCCAAAGGCTACAAACCCTTCTCTTCCTGCTCTTAGGCAGGAAGCTACCATAGACTTGTCAAACATGTTGTCAGCAGCACTGCGCCCTCTGCTGAACCAGATGACTACCATGAATCAAAATATTGATGCTCTACAGAAAGAGATTAAAGAATCCAACTTGAAAGTAGAAGAAGTGATCAAATCAACTAAATTAACTGAAACCAGAACAAAAGCATTGACTCACAGACTACAAGTGGTGGAGAAAGATCGTGCAGCTGACAAAGATCAAATTCTGAAACTGCAAATGGAACGTGCATCTTATATTCTGTGGTTTCAAGGTGTCCCAGAACAAAAAATGGAGAATTTAAAGGAAATCTTAAGTGAAGCATTGGCTCCAGCAACAGGTTTACAAGCGGAATATCTACAAAGCGATATGGATATTGGCTATAGGACATATCCGGATTACGTGAAGAAGAATAACCTGCCTGGAGAAATTGTGGTGAAATTTTCTAAGAGATCAACAAGAGACGTGGTGCTCAAGGCCACAAATGCGACAACCTTAAAAATCAAAGAAGTAGAAATCAAGATACTAAAAGACATTCCATTTGAGATAAGGAAAAAAAGAAAGCAGGATAAGAATTTGGTAAAATTTTTGCAAAAGAACACCACCCCTTATAGATGGCTTTTTCCGGAAGGTCTGGCTTTCAGCTACAAGGGAAAGAAAGAGATCACCTCTCTCAAAAGTGCAGAGACTTTTTTGGACTTTCATCAAAATTTATTAATAGAGAAGAAGGCAGCAGAGGAAGAGGAAGAAGATGGAGAAGAAGACATCATAAATGATTTGGGAAGTTCACCGAGTAGCTCTTCAGAGGACTCTGACTCAACAAAGGGGGCTCCAGCCCCCAAACAACTGGCAGCTCCAAGAGAACCGCCTAAAACAAGAAGAAGAGGGAGAAAGGGGAAATAGTTTTTTATTGTTGTTTTAAGCTAAAAATTCTAAATAAATATACCACTTGCTTGAATTGGCCCGTGCATACCCAATACTGGTCTAAATATATTATCATGTTTCTGTTTATTTTGAATTAAAGGAAACTTCATTTATACATGTACTTGGAAAGCGATTTATTATTCTTTGCTTCAAGTAGGGATAGCTTTGTAGTGTTGGGGATAGTTTTTTATAGATGTAGAAAATAAATTTTAAAAATTAAAAAAAAAAGAAGAGTTGGTTTTTTTGGTTTGTTGTTGCTGAGCTGCAGAAACTGTGATGTTTAGAGATGTCTTATTTTTTAAACCTTTATATATATTTTAAATGGGTCTGCTTTACCTGTGTGCACTCCCCTCGTGAACCCGCTGAACTGGGTGCTGTTCTCAGGTATAAAGAGTGGTGACCTGGGGGGGACCCAGTCTTCAGTTCTTGGCAGGACCACCTCCAGATCACTGGCTTGGGTGATGGCCACAACACTGGCCTCAGTTGCCCCTGGGCAAGTACACACACATGACAGCCACAGCGTCATACTGAACCAGACCCTTGGTCCATCAAAATCACTCTTGTCTACTCTGTCTGGCTGCAGCTCTCCAGGATCTCAGGCCGAAGAGGTCTTTCACATCACCTCCTACCTGGGCCTTTTAACTGGAGATGCTGGGGAGGGAAACTTGGACCTTCTGTATGCCATGCAGATACTCTGAGAGTGAGCCACAGCCCCTACCAAAGTAATGGGAGAGGCCTCCAAATCTCTATTCAATATTTTGATTCACACCTCATCCCAATGGCAGCAATTCACACCTTTGACACTGATGAAAGATCCTTACCCAGAAAGGCCACATTCCCATAGTTCTCCCGCATGACTTCCCTGTGGAGAGCTCTTTGCCCCAGATCCAGCAGGGCCCACTCTGCCTCAGTGAAATTGATGGACACCTCCTCAAAGGAAAAGGGGCCCTGGAAGGAAAAGCAGATTCCCTCCTCAGAGATCACGCCAGGCAGAGATTGCACACTGGAAGGAAGTAGTCTGGGAAGGGACAGGGTGTCAGGCTTCGGATGGGTGAAGGGTGTTAAGAAGATCTCTCAGCCGGAGACCTTGTAGAAACTGCAGGAGGAAAAGCCCCCCCCCCCCGGGCCAAGAAAGGAGGAGGGACCCAGGCTGTGTTCCCCACCCCCCACTCGTCTCTCTTACCTGGACTGGAGGGGCAGCAGCCGTTTCCACACGATGGCTCAAAAACGCCACTTCACTGCCTGTTCCTGAGACAAAGGAGGAAGGAAGGGTGTTTGCTTCTTTGTTCCCTGATTCACACACACCCCTCCCAGCGCTGTGAAACCTTACCCTATGTACACTCAACCTATTTTTTAACACATTTTACAACTAAATTCTGGGAGAGGCAGAAGAGAAGCACCAGGTCCCTATGAGCCTCAGGGGTTATTTCAGATGTCTGTGAGGTCATCCAGCCACACCCACCTTTTGCTTCTTATTCTGTTTACCTTGTTTGTTGTCAAAACAGTTTTGACAAAACCAATAAAAACATAATTTTCTGTCCAATCTATACAAAATCTTGCCTGAACCAATATCTTATGTCCAACAATTATTCCCACACTGGATTGGAATCAATTCCTAAAGGTTAGGTTCCCATGGAAATCAGCTTTCCTTCCTGCAGAACTAGTATGCTGAATATGAATTTTTAGGGTTGCCAACCTACAGGTGGGGTCTGGAGATCTCCTGGAATTACAACTGAGCTCCAAACTACAGAGATCAGGTCAATGGCTGCTTTGGAAAGTGGAGTTCATGGCATTATGCCTTGCTTAGGTCCCTCCTTCCCCCAAACCCCACCCTCAACAGGCTCCACTCCCAAATCTCCAGGGGTTTCCCCAACCTGGAACTGGCAACCCTAGTTCACTGGCAGAGCAACCCTAGGTTTGTGGATGCACTGTATGGGAGTAGTTTATGGACTGTGCACCAAAGGAGCCAGTCTAACAAAATTTTATTCAGGGTATAAGATTTCATGTGCCACCCACACTTCTTCAGATGGAAGAAGTCTGCATGCACACAAAAGCTTATACCTTGGATGAAACTTTGAATTCCAACTTTATTCTGCTGCTTCAGCCCAACACAGCTACCCACCTGAATTATTACACTATAATATTTTATACAAGCAATTTTATGTACCAGTGGAGTGGTTACCATGCAGAGTCTGTCCCACAGGTAAAATGATCCTGTGAACAGGTGGGCTTTACCACATCAAAGTATCACTATCATCACAAGATCACCAATCGCTGGAAGTGAACTTTTCAGAAGCAGAAATCTCTCTTATTAGGAGGTTTAAGAACATCAGCTTTGCTGGCCCATTATAGGCAGATGTCAGCCCAGTGGCAGGAGAAGAGGGACAATCATCTTCTTCAGAAACTCTGCCCACTTTTTAAATTTCACAAAACAGGCCATCTCCAAAGTGCTGCTGACCATGCTCATTTTTAGTTACAACTCTGTTTCTCTGCAGATGTCCCCCATGCAACAGTCAAGTGTTCTGCCATCACACACAACAATGAAGCTACTTTTTCTCTTGCATGGCAGTTAGCACTAAATGACTTTAATACAGACTTTAGACACACATATATTTGCAAGCCATTCCTAACAAGACACACCGCCTAGGCTCGGTTCGCGAGTTCCAGTCACGCATTTCCCCTCCCTTCACCAGTCTCCCCCCCAAAGCCATCAACTGTGCAATTCGAAATAGAGTTACACCCTTCTGCATCAGTGAGGATGTGACTGTGTTTAGGACTACAGTGTAAAACTGCAAGAATAAAACTTTTCTAGTTCAGTGCAATTTTGATTCTCAGGACCAAAGTCCTCCTATACATTATTTCAGAAACCTTTTAATATTTTGTAAAGGCAGGTCAAAAGCTGCTCAGTGTTCCTTCTGAGCTGTGGAGTCTTGGGAGCAAAAATTCTATTTTGTGAGCTACTGGCATTAAAGTTGTGAGTGAGTGATTTGGTTACTGCATAAATTAGTCTGCTCTGGAGCCATCCCCTTCCTGAGCCAAGACTCACCCAGTCTCCATGGCACGAGTGGGGATTCAAATCCAAATCTCCCAGATACTGGCCTGATACTCTTCACCACTATCCCACACTGGCTGAGAAAGACCTACTGATACCAGTGGTTCTCAGTGAGGATAAAATAATTATTTGGTCTAGTCAGCTTGGCACATGCTTAGGGTGGAAGGCTAATTCAACCTTTTGGTGTCAAGTATGGTGAGAAGATACCCCAAAGTAACAGGGCTGAACTCAGGCCCCACCTGACTGGCCCTGCTTTCCGCACTGGAATCTTCTATCTACCCTCTTCAACTTTGACTCCAGACCCCTTCCTTGGAAGGTCCAGCCCCCAAAGGGACCAAGTACGCAAGCCAGGATATTCTTTTGCTTTTGCAGGCAGATGCAGGAACAGCATTTCAGCTGCTGAGGAAGAGAGTGGGGATGGAGAAGCGCTGGTGCCACCTCAGCCTCCTCCCACGGTCAGCTGAACAAGCCCTCCTAACAGCTGCTGCTGCTTCATGCACGCTACTACCTTGAGAGAGCCAGGGTGGGATATGATGGAGTCAGTGATTCATCTCAAGTCCTGAGAAAGAAAGAAACAGAGAGAGAGAGAGAGAGAGAGAGAGAGAGAGGAAGGAAGGGAGGGAGGGAGAGAGAGGGGGAAAGAAAGAGAGAAAGAAAGAGAGAAAGAAAGAGAGAGAGAAAGAAAGAAAGAAAGAAAGAAAGAAAGTAAGTAAGAGAGAGGGGGGAAGAAAGTAAGAGAGAGGGGGGAAAAGAAAAAGTAAGAGGGGGGGAAAGAAAGAAACAGAGAGAGGGGAAAAAGAAGGAAGGAAGGAAGGAAGGAAGGAAGGAAGGAAGGAAGGAAGGAAGGAAGGAAGGAAGGAAGGGGCAAAGAGATGGGGGGAGGGGGAGGCTCTCCCACCCCCAATCAAGGCTCTGCCACACACCCCGTGCCCCCTCGGATCAAGCCCCCACTGCCACTACCCTGCACCAGCACTTACCGGGAGCAGGAAGAGCGTAGGGAAGGTGAACCGCGTAGGGAAGGTGAACCGTGAAGCCAGATGGAAAGAGAGCTGCGACAGCCAGGGCTGCTTCTCACCAGCTCTTTACCAGACCGCACATCCCCATCTCTGTGTGGAGATCCCATGCCCGGGACCGCTTCCCGCCAGCTCTTTGCACTTAAAGGGAACGCTCCCTTTAAGTGCAAGGAGCTGGGAGGCCAGACCTTGCGCCTGGTCTCCGCGTGGTGATTGGGTGCGCGGGGCCTTTCACTGCTGGCAGGGAGGGGAGGGGTCAGACACCAGCCAGAATGCCATTTCAGTGTGTTCTGGCCCAAAAAGAGCCCTGGAGGGTCCTATGAATGGGTTTCAAGAGTCTCATGGCATGCTGACTTCACAACTAGGATTTTCAGGCAGATGCAACATCAACAGGACACCATATCTGCCCCAAGACCCTCCCCAAAGCATTTGGTGGTGCTGGGCCATCCATACCCTGCCCTCCCTACTCCAACATCCTGTTTCCCCCAGCAGCCTGCAAGATGCCTTTTTAAAGATGGGCACAGAAGCCAAATTTCCCGATGATTATTGCCCCCACCCCCCCGGAGAACTGGTTTTCAGGGCTCTGCTGCTCCAGAAGGTTGAGGCTTCCTTTATTCACCAGACTGAATAGCTCTGCCCAGATTTGTCTATCTTTTTTCTTTTCAGCCACCTTGAGTTTCCCTTATGGAAGGAAGGTGAGATGTGATTATTTTAATAAATGGGAGGAACTGCCCTCCATGAATTTGTCTAATCTCCTTTTACAGGCATCACAGTTAGTGGACACTGAGTGCTGCAAATTAACTCTGTGTTGTGTATTTAATTATTTTCCTTAACTGAACTCTCTATCCATCAAATTCACTTGATGCCCCAATCATATCCAGGCAGACGAGTCCTTACCAGAGGAGAGGTCATCTTGGGCACACTCCACGGTCTGTGAACTCTGCCCTTGATCCAAGGAAGCTCCTTCCCACTCAGGGACTGTAGCTTCTTTCTTCAAGGATGGTGCCCACATCTGAAACAGCAGCGAGGGAGAGGGGTAAGAGGTGGAATGGAAAAGAGACCAAGGAATGGATCCTGCCCCACTCCCAGAATCTGCACCCTTCCATCAGCAGACCTGGTGAGTTATCTGGAGGGATCAGAAATTCCCTAGCAGAAGAGGCTGCTGAAGGAACCCATGAAATCTCCCATTTGGATTATTAATACTTGGACAGATGTCTGGCCGGGAACGTTTAGGATAAGGCCAGATATAGCTGCATGAACTGGACATACCTGGAGGGAATCCCCTCACCTGTCCTGCCTGCCTCATCTCCTCTGCCTGACTCAGGAGGAAACCTTCAGCCAGGGCCACCGCCTGGGAACTGGTCTCCGGCCCACATCCTCTGACCCAGCCCTGCATTTCCTCAGGCAGGAGTGTCAGGAACTGCTCCAGGATCACCAGGTCCAGGATCTGCTTCTTGGTGTGCCTCTCTGGCTTCAGCCATTGGCTGCAAAGTCCATGGAGCTGATTACAGACCTCTCGGGGCCCATCGGCTTCATGGCAGCGGAACTGCTGGAAGCATTGGCAATGTATATATGAGACTGTAGTGAGCTGATGACAGGTATCTGGTACTGGGCTTTCCCAGAATTCAACACCACTCCCAGCTTGGGTGAGATGGGGGCTTTTCCTTGCTGTCTTGCCAATTCCAGGTTCTTCTGGGTTCTGCTCTTCCATTTTTTTCTCCTTCTCTTGGGTCACCTCTGACTGTGCAAAGATGCCTTCAGTCACTTGGCTATGAAGAGAGGCTTCTCTCTGGGGGAACAGAGAGAAACTAACAGTAACATGGAAAATAAAACAGAACCGAGATACACCACTGAGCATCACGAACCTTCATATGCTCAGAATACAGATGAGAATTGCCCTAGTGGATCAGAACAAAAGGGCTTTTTGTGGCTTGTAGACCAGGTTTATTCTCAATTTTTCTGTATTACAAACGAAGCCATTTGAGATATGCCTCCATGGTTCTGTGGGAAAGTTAAGTGTCTCTGTTTGGCTCTCTAAGGATGTCAACAAGCTAAGCCTCTCCTGACACTGGCTCAATCTGTCCTCCGGGCTGATTCTAAAGGGAAACCCCAAAAGGACAAGAGGGACTGGTGACCCCTTGACCATGGTAGGCATCTCTTCGACAGGCCTGAAGCATGAGGCAAGAGCTCTGTCTGAGCATCCAGCTGAGGGGAAGGGGCAGGGATGCATCTTGAAGAACGAGCAGCTGAAATTGGGAGAGAAAGGGAGACAGGCTTTGGCTGAGATTTGGCTCAAGAATCTTGAGGTGTGGGAACCCTCCCTCTGGACACCTGTTGCCAACTTCCTACTTGGTGGGAATTTCTCCTGCTTCGACCCGTGCTCAGCTCTGCCAGTATATTTGTCATTAAAGCAAAGAATAAGAACACCAGAAAGCTCCGGGGCTCTCTCCTTCCAAGAGGAACCAGCCCTGGTATACAGCATCCCTTGGAGCTTCTTACCAATTCAAGAAGCAGGGCAGAGGTAACAAGTCTGTCATTCAGAGAAGAACCACAGTTCTGAAGGAGTCCCACCTGCTGTGGGAACAAGCCTAAGCCCAGCCCTTGAACTGCTTTGGGCGGTGACCAAGAGTCTCCATGGTGCCCTGCTGGAGACCGTAGATGGAGAAAGGGAGGACCAGCCAAAATGCTTGATGTTCCAGCCAGCCAATCAGCATGAATGATTCATCACCTATTTGATTCCATCTGGGCCTCTTTTCTGGGCCTCCTAGGTACCAAAAGGTGGGCTTGGTATTTTTGCCACCATTTGTGAGATTGTGCCAATAGATGTAATCCACAACAGGTCTCCTTAAACAGAAAGTCCTTTATTTGCAGAAAAGAACTTGTTGGTCAAATACACTTCTTCTGTTAGTAATGCCCAAGCATAGGAATACAACTACAATTATACTTGATATGAAATAAGCCCCTCCTCGACTCCCACCAATCAATTGGGAGAATTATTGGCGCCCAAATATACTGGCCCACTGTTCCCAAGGAAAGCGCGGTAAAGTAAGTTCCCAGGCAAAACACTGTTGGGGTTTGTGGGGCGGATGTTCCCAAGGAAAATCAAGCAAAGGATCACATAGCACCTGTGAATAATATAACACATAGCAGGAGGCTTTCAGCTGAAGGCCACGAGCTAGGGAGAAGCGAAAGACAGATAAGAGTAAGGGAAAGTTAATGAGCAGCAAGCACGCACAGAGCGAGCAAGAAACGCATTCCCGCGGTGGGAGTCACTCCACCGATGCCAGCTCCCGTCCGGGACCTAGAGGAGTCGGTATGTAACTTGAAACAAAGGCAATGTTAATTGACCATCAGAATAGACGATAGAAACCTTAGGCATTGGTGAGTGACACAATTGCAACTGGATCACTGAGATTAAAATTCATCAAGAGACATTGGCAGTGCTAACTGACAACAGGTACCTTGGCAATGCAACAGTATCATTGAGAATAACAATCCCGAGGAAACTATGGCAGTGTTAACTGACAGCACCCCCCTTTGTGGGACCTGAACCCACCCCTCCTGGGACTGTGTGCCCTGGTGTTTCCCCCTGCTCTGTTGCCCGGGGGTTTGTGCCTCTCTCGCCTGGCAAAAAAAATGCTCTTTTCTCACCCAAACCCCAGGGCAGGAGGGAGAATTTGGCATCTGCATTACGGCTGCCTCTGCCAGGTGAGCTGTGGGGGGATGGGGCAGGAGCGATGCAGTTGGAACAGCCCTGTCCTTCCTCTGGGCATCCACTCTGCAAAACACTGCTGCGGGGGGGGGGGGGGGGGTACCTGAACCGGCTCCCTGGTGTGTTTCCATTTCTCATGCCACAAGCCATACAGTGATGGATGCCCGCCTGCCGTCTGTTTCCCCTGGCCTTGTGTCTGAGGGAGGATGAGACTAGGGGGTGTGGCCACATCAGCATGCTCCGCCCCTCTCTTCCTGTATGAGGGGAGTCACCTCCTGCTGTGATGGGTGGGCACTGGGGGTGTTTCCATGATCTTTGAACAGAGTTTTATTCAAGCTATAAGCCTTTGTGTTTACGCACCCTTCTTCAGATACCACTTGTCTTCATCCCCCTGCTGGGCAGGCCTTGGACTCCAGAGGGCAGCCCCGGCCCCACCCTGGGAGGGCATCTGGGTCTGAGAATAAGGATGGGGCTGATTCCAGGACAGGCGGGAGTTCCCTTCCCCCCTAAGCCCTTTTTTTAAGTCATCTAATTGAAAAAGACGAGTTTTCTGTTTGTTTGGAGATTAGAATGACCAGCAACAGAACACCAGTTTTGTTCATTTAATCTTTCCTGTACTGAAAGACATTACTAACAGCCCCCCCCCCAAAAAACCAAACTCTGATTCCAGAGCGGTGCAGAACTGGTGCCTAACTGGGTTGTTAACCTCCAGGAGGGGCCTGGAGTTCTCCCAGGATTACAACCCACCTCCAGCAGACAGAGATGAGTCTCCCTGGAGAAAATGGCTGTCCTGGGAAGAGGACTATGGCCTTCTTCCCCTCTGAGGTCCCTCACCACCCCCAAACCAGGCCCTTTCCAGAATCCACACACACACCAAATCTGCAGGAATTTGTCATCCGGGAGTTGACAGCCCTGTGCAAACCCTGGCTTTAAACAAAGAAGGCAAACAAACCTAACACTGAAAACTAGGATCAAGAACCTGAAAAAGTAAGTTAAACTGAGTAAAGGGCCAATAATTGAAACTTAATGTATAAATAATGCGTAGAATCATAGAATCATCGAGTTGAAGGGACCTACAGGGTCATCTAGTCCAAACCCCTGCACAATGCAAGAAATTCACAAATACCTCCCCCTTCACACCTGCAATGAACACTGTTCCACACCAGTGTTCCCTCTAAGCTGAGTTAGTGTGAGCTAGCTCACAATTTTTTAGCCTCCAGCTCACACATTTTCCCTTTTAGCTCAGGAAGGATGGCTCCAGAGCAAACTAATTTATGCAGTAGCCAAATCACTCACTCACATCTTTAAGGCCAGTAGCTCACAAAGTAGAGTTTTTGCTCACAAGACTCTCACACAGCTGAGAGGGAGCACTGTTCCACACCCAGAAGATGACCAAAAACCTCCTGGATCCCTGGCCAAACCGGCCTGGAGAAAAATTGCTTCCTGACCCCAAAGTGGCAACCAGCATTTCCCTGGGCATGTAAGAAAGGGCCAGGAGAACTAAGCACTGAGGCAACCCTTCCTGCCCTCCGTCTCATGATCTGCCTAAATTCACAGAATCCGCATTGCTGTCAGATGGCCATCCAGCCTCTGTTGGAAAACCTCCCAAGAAGGAGAGCCCACCACCTCCTCCCGAGGAGGAAGCCTGTGCCACTGAGGAACCGCTCTAACTGTCAGGAAGTTCTTCCTCATGTTTGGCCGAAAACTCTTCTGATTTAATTTCAACCCGTTGGTTCTGGTCCAACCTTCTGGGGCAACAGAAAACAACTCCGTACCATCCTGTATATGACAGCCCTTCAGGTACTTGAAGATGGTTCTCATATCACCTCTCCGTTGTCTCCTCTCCAGGATCAACATACCTCCAGGCTAAACAAGCCCCTTCAGCCTTTCCTCATAGACTTCAAGAGGGAATGGGATAAACATCTGGAGCAGAGGTCCATCAGTGGCTGTTAGCCACAAGGTACAGATAGGAACTCTCAGTCTGGGGCAAGTGACGCTCTGTATTCTTGGTGCTTGGGTGGGGGGAGCAGCAGTGGCGGGGCTTCTAGTGTCCTGGCCCCACTGCTGGACCTCCTGGGGGCACCTGGTGTTTTTGATCACTGTGTGACACAGAGTGTTGGCCTGATCCTGTAGGGAGACTGCAGTCCTGAACTCAGCAACAAGAAACGTTTCTTTGCATCACGGAAAACGCCCTGCAAAGCTAGCCCTGCAAGGAGAAGGGCTGTGCCTACTGTCTCAGAGACAGGGGTCTTCCAAGGCATGCTGGATGCAGGGGGCCCTGTCTCTCTTCTTCCATCCAGCACTGGCCACCCTGGAGAGATCCTGCCACGCTGGTCCATCACCAGGTGGAAGCCTGGAGGGAACCCCCCCCCCCTCTCCACACACCCATTGGAGCAGAAAAGCAGCCCCCAAGTCGGAGGAGCAGGATTTCGAGAGGGAAAGGACAAAGAGGGTTGATTTTCTTTGGGGGGGGGGAGGTTTCCTTCTCATTCTCCCAAACAGCAGAGGACGGATGGGGAAGGGAGGGAGGGCTTGCCGGGACCAGAAGCAGAGGAGGCTGGAGGAGCGGCGGAGGGGCCTCTCTTCTCCCCTCTCCAAATCTCCCGACCCCTCCCCAGCCTTGGCCCATCCTTCCCCCTCCCCAGCCTAAAGGGGGGGGGGGAAGCAAACTCCTTCCCCCTCCCCGTCTCCTGCTGCTGGTCTTCCCTCCCGGGCTCTTGTTCTTTGGGGGGGGGCGGAGGAAGGGGCCGGCTTCCTTTTGCACAGAGCGGCTCTGCAGGGAGGCGACCCTCCCTCCCTCTCCTGGACGGGGGCCTGCCTCTGCCCCCCCCCTCCTTTCCCTTCCACCCACCCCAGATGTCCCCGCACCAGGTAGGATGCAGGCATGCATGCATGCACGGACACCCCCCCCTCCCCCCCCCCCCCCCGTTTGCACTCACCCGGGAAGGAGGGACGGCGGGAGGCGCAGAGGCCGCGTTGCGCGCCAGACAACAGCCGAGGGCGGCGGCGGCGGACTCCGGGCAGGAAGGGCTTCCCGGGAAGTCGCTCTAGGACCGTGGCCTCGCCGGCCTCCCCTTCCGTGGGGCTGGGGGCGAGGGGAGTGTGCCTCTCCTCCCTCTCCTCCGCAGCCCCCTCCCTCCTGTCCCAGCCCTGCCGAAAGGGCTGCGCGCGACCTCCCCCCCCCCCCCCCCCGCGGGAGAAGAGGCGGAGAAAAATGCGGATTCCGGCGGCGGGAGTTGCCTTGGTGTCAGGCGAGTGGAGGCTGGGGAGGGCTTACTCCTGGGAGCCTCAGATTGTGTGTAGACCCTCTGTGCCAACCCAGAAATGTTTTCCAAATCTAGGAAAGCGTGTTTGCTGACTGTGTGTAGGGGGGGAGAGGTGCACAGTGTTGCAGGTTGGGCCCACATCAGGGCCATTTTCCTTGCCTCAGCCTCCCCACAGCTGCTGTTCTGCCTCCCCCCCCCCCCCCATTACACTAAGGCTTTTAAACATAATTCGTTGAAATATTGGTTGGGCTTAACATCAGTAGTCGGGTATCAATGTAAACAACATGATCAGGATATGACTGTTACACATTTTGGACATTTTTGGAAACTGGGCCTGAAGCCACCTCTTTTGTACCACTGGGACCTGCGATTTACTTAACCGCCCCAGGGCCTTGAGCTGCTCAACCTCACAGAGGCTGCTTGACCCCAGCCTTCCCCCGCAACAGGCCGGGTGGCATACACCTGGGAGTTCTGAAAGAACTCAAATGTGAACTTGTGGACCTCCTGACAAAAATATGTATTCTTTTGGAGTTGGGAGTAAGCAGTGAAGTGGCTAAATTTGCAGATGACACAAAGTTATTCAGGGTGGTGAGAACCAGGGAGGATTGTGAGGCACTCCAAAGGGATCTGTCAAAGATGGGCGAGTGGGAATCAACCTGGCAAATGGGGTTCAGTGTGGCCAAGTGCAAAGTGATGCACATTGGAACCAAAAATCCTAACAAGAAATATACATTGATGGGATCCGAACTGGCAGAGATTGACAAAGAGAGAGATCTTGGAGTCATAGTAGATAACTCAATGAAAATGTTGAGACAGTGTGCGACTGCAGTGAAAAAGGCCAACGCTCTGCTGGGGGTTATTAGGAAAACAAATCAGCCAGTATCATAACGCCTCTGTATAAATCGATGGTGCAACCTCATTTGAAGTACTGTGTACAGTTCTGGTCGCCACACCTCAGAAAGGATATTACAGTGTTGGGAAAAGTGCAGAAAAGGGCATCTAGAATGATAAAAGGGTTGGAACTCTTTCCGTATGAAGAAAGGTTGAAGCGCTTGGGGCTCTTTAGCTTGGAAAAACGAGGGCTGAGGGGTGACATGATCGGGGTTTATAAGATTATGCATGGGATAGAGCAGGCAGAGAAAGAAGTCCTTTTCTCCCTTTCTCACAATACAAGAACTCGTGGGCACTCCATGAAATTGCTGGGCAGTCGGGTTAGAAGAGATAAAAGGAAGTCCTTCACCCAAAGAGTGATAAACACATGGAATTCACTGCCACAGGAGGTGGTGGCGGCTACAAGCATGAACGGCTTCAAAAGGGAATTAGACAAACATATGGAGCAGAGGTCCATCAGTGGCTATTACCCACAAGGTATAGATAGGAACTCTCAGTCTGGGGCAAGTGAGGTTCTATAGTCTTGATGCTGTGGGTGGGAGGTAACAGTGGGAGGGCTTCTAGTGTCCTGGCCCCACTGTTAGCCGAATTGCTTTAATTTAAGATCAGCAATTGGCAGAATACCGGGTTCTTGCCAGCTATACCAAGGTCCCGCCCCTTCCAGGAGTTCCCTGGAAATAGGCAATGAGGGTGAGTGGTTTCTTTGAATGATGTTTACTATAAGATGTTGTTCAAGCATACAAAAACGTAATCAAACACACATACACACAAGATCTAGGAAAATTAGACAGAAAATAGCACTGTTGCATTAGCAGGAGTTTCGTTGAGGGGTGATACGTTACCTGTCCTGAAGATAGGTGGTCCACTTCCACAAGAAGATTGAGGGGAGGTGAAAAGGAAAAAGGGGAGCGCGATCCAAACCTGCAGATACACGCTTCGTCCTGGCTGCACAAACCAGGGATTAAAGATGGAGGCAAGGAGTTGGGATAGAAAGCTGGACGTCAGAGGTTGGTAAAGAAGATAGGGGTCAAAGGCGGCTAGCACTGGGTTACTGTTGTGCAAGATCTTTTATCAGGTAGCATTGGGGCGGGCTGCGCTGACCACATCCCCTTGACACACCTACTAGTTGGTCCGTCCCCACTAGCCCTACCATTGGTCAGAGTCATAAGGAGGAGTAGGTAGGAAGGAGTGGTCAATATTGCATATCTGGGTGCTAAGCAGGAACTAACACCTGGGCCAGCTGGTAGGATTCTTGGCGCCAATCCTTTGTCTCGTGATGGCTTCGGCCAGGTCACTCAATGGTCGATAGTCTACGATTTGTTGCTAAGTAACATCACTTAACATAATCTCTTACAGGAACTTTGGGGGAAGGTGTGAATTGACCAGCGTAAAGGAGAGAAGGTCTCTTTGAAATGGGAGTCCTGGTCTCCATGTTAGTGTGAACTCTGGAGGAAGTTTCCTGCTGTGGGCTGGAACCTCTCACTGCAATAGAGAGTGCATTTCACCCCTTGCAAGATAACAACCCCAAAGTTCAAACTTATGTTTTTAACAGTTCATAAGAGCATATAATATGCCTTGCTGGCTTACACCACTGCTGGACCTTCTGAGGGCACCTGGTATTTTTGGCCACTGTGTGACAGAGTGTTGGACTAGATGGGCCACTGGCCTGATCCAACACTGGCTTCTCTTATGTTGTTATGTTCCTTGGGTACCTTGAGCCCAGAAAAACCTGCCCCAATCCCTCTCCAATCAGGTCTGGTCATTAATGTCGTTTGGACTGATTGACATGATCAGTCCAGTGTCTCTTCAGAAAAAAAGGTCAGGAAAATTACTTCCTTCTGGGAGACGAAGCTGGCTTTCAGTAGCACTGAGCACCAGGAAAGAGGCAGACCCCCAAAACCAGAAGAACTTCTGGAAGAAGTGGGTGTTGGTTCCCTCTTCTTTCCTTCACTTGGCCAGCCCTCGGCTTTCACACACCCACTGAGTAACGCACTTTCAATCTGCTTTCAATACACTTTAGCAACTGTCTGCGAGCAGATTTTGCCATTGCACTCAGTAAATTCCAGTGGCCAAGTGCACTGCAGGTGGGTTGAAGGTGCATTACTCAGCATGTGTGAAAACAGTTTCAGCCACGCCCACAAGAGCTGGCCCTCCCACAGCCCCCTACAGCCTCCCTGTTCCCTCTTCCCAGCACAAGCCAAGAAAGAAGCCTCCGCTGGTCTGCTCCTCTCCCTGCTTGGAAGCAGCTCTGCAGACTGACTCCTGTTCTTCCCAGGAGGGCATTGGCCACTCTTGCCCCCACCCAGTTAGCAATTTGGTTGGAAAGGGCATTAAAAAAAATCTGTCTCTCTTTCGGCACCCCAGAGAAGACAAGCCCTGGCCCTCCTGCCAGCCAAAGATCACTTTGCTTCCCGCACACTCAGATCCACTGAGGAAAGCCTGAGGCTGAAACGTTTATGGTCATTTCGAGTTGGTCATTTGATGTGTTCATCAACTTAATTTGGAAAATATTACAGCTGATGTAAAGCTTACTTTGGCCCTTGGTGCAGCCTGATATTCAGGCCCTGTGTTTTCAATCCTACTATTGTGTACACCATATAATAAATATTTCTTTTGATAATATTTTATCGGCTGTAGCTTGACCCTTCCAGCATTCTAGTAGCTACTGAGAACATGTCCTCCATGAAATTTAATCCAACATATGAAGAATCAAGGTTCTTCTAACTGGAAAATTACAGCACTCTTCATTTTGTAAGGGGTAATATGAGGCATTAATCGCTCTCACCGCTGTGGTGAATCATCTGTGAACATGAGATGCTTTCAGAGAGTACAGAGAAAAATATATATTTTGGTGACTAGACTGTGCTTGTTTGAGGCTGGGGGGGGGGGAAGAGGGGAGGATGGACACAGTGGAGAGAAATAGGAACAGAGAGGGTCCTCAATAAGGGCAGGTACCATTACACAGTTCATCCCCACAACGGAGCAGTCAGACATTTTAAAAGGTTTCCTACATACCAACTTGAGATGGGAAGGTAAGGCTTCAATTCTGATTGAACCTCTTTCCACACTCCAGACATTCATACGGCTTATCCTGTGGGAACCCTTTGATGTCTCCTTAGGTTGACATTCTGAGAGAAGGATGTTCCAAGCATTTATATGGCTTTTCCCTTATTTGAACATTTTGATGTTTAGTTAGGTCATCATTCTGAGAGAAGCACTTTCTACACTCCAAACGTCTATATGGCTTCTCCCCAGGATATTTTGAGGTGCTTTTTGGGTGTCATTCTGAGAGAAGCACTTTCCACACTTCAAGCATGGGTTAAACCCACAGAGCCATTTGCTTGGAGGCTGAGTGAGGACTCGGAGAGGGGTGGAAAAGAGAAGAGGCTCCTTTTTTTGGGGGGGGGGGGTGTTTGCTTCTGAATGAAGTAGAGAAGGGGAAGGACTTCAGGTATACAACAGCAGGAAAAAACTGGGGAGCTGGATCCCAGGAAGGTCTCCTTAGTAGGGCATCGGGCAGGGCTGATTTCATAGCAGGAGCTCCTCTGCATATTAGGCCACACACCCCGGATGAAGCCAATCCTCCAAGGGTGTTGTGTACTAGTCACGAAATGGCGACCGCCATGCGGTCAGAGCACATGGCTGAAGCTCAGGTAGAACAATAGACAGTCGGATCCAAAACGACCACCAATAGCCAGCCTAGGTCTTCCGCGGGGGACCTATGAACTACAACTTAAGACCTAAGGCCCTATCAGAACTATGCGCATATGCTAAGCCCCTATCAGGTATTTTGGGTGCGGCCAGAGGTGTGGCTCCGGCCGGCATATGAGCAGGGCCCTGGAGCCCTGGCAGCATGCTTGATCTGACCATCTCCTGAACATGCTGATTCACTTAATAAAGTCTTTGCTATGATCATCCTACAACTCGCCTCCCGACTCCAGTACTTTCCAAAGAGTTTACAGAAGCCCCTGTAAGAAGAGCTCTGTAAGCTCTTGGAGGATTGACTATATTAGGGGGTGCGGCCTAATATGCAAAGGAGCTCCTGCTACAAAATGAGCCCAGGCATCAGGGGATAATCTTTGAATATATCTTGAAAGAGAGGAAGGCTGGGATCATCATTCTTAGCCAGGATTTGCACAGGGTTGGCAACTCCTGGATGGCGATTCCTGCAGATTTTCGGGAGTGGATTCTGGGAAAGGCCCGGGTTGGGGACGGCTGGGGGACCTCAGATGGGAACAAGACCATAGAACCCTCCCCTTAGGACAGCCATTTTTTCCAAGGGAACTGATCTCTGTCAGCTGCTGGTCGGTTGTAATTCTGGGAGAACTTCAGGTCCCACCTGGAGGTTGGCAACCCCGTTAGGCACCAGTTCTGCACCACTCTGGAATCAGAGTTATTGGGGGGGGGGGATATAATCAATGTCTTTCAGTACAAGAAAGGACAAAACTGACGTTCTGTTGCTGGTCATTTTAATCTCCAGACAAACAAAAAGCTGGTCTTTTTTTCAGTTGGATGAGTAAGAGGGGGCAACTGGAATCTCCACCTATGTGTATGTACACAGGGAGAGAGAGAGAGGGGGGGGGGATTGTTCCCTTAGAAAAACTGTCAAACTAGGCAGATGTTCAACCAGTAAGGTTTTTTGAAAAACAATATGAAAATAAATAGAATATGCAAACATACACACAAAAACACTCTTTAAGCCCACGAATAGGAATGAGTGGTGAACAGATTTTGGGAGAGGCTACATTTACCAATCCTGAAGAAGCATTGTCCACAAAGAATAGCCCGCATTCTGTGGAAGAGAGGTGAGCCCACTCCAACTGAATTTCTCTCCACATTCTAAGCATTCAAAACATTTCTCCCCTTACACTGATCCAGACACTAATAATTCAAAACTCCCTGTGTGAGTTCTCTGATGCTGTTGAAGATAGCCACTCTGACTCAATTTCTTTCTACATTCTGAGCTTTCGAAAGGTTTCTCCCCTGTGTGGGTTCTCTGATGTATTTACAGATGGCCACTCTAGCTGAATTTCTTTCCACACTGAGCATTCAAAGGGTTTCTCACCTGTGTGGGTTCAAGACATGTATAGTGATCAGCTCATAGTTTATTAATGATTTCAGCTTAACTCTTAGACAACTCTAGCAGGGCAGGAGCCCTGCTTATATGCATGCAAAACACCGTACCCCCCCAATCACACACTCCCTGTGATAGGCTATGTACAAAACATTACTACTTGGTTTATTCCAGAGTCCTGGTTGGCTATTGTTCTTTTGTTCCAAGCTCAGCCAGCCTCTAGGGTGATTCAATCAGGATGATTCAATCAGCCAGTCTCTAGAGTGATTGAATCAGGGATGATTTAATCCCAATACCTAACACCCCTCCCTCCTAAATTCCAAAGCACCTAACAGACATAGTCTCTTAAGTCAGCTGGTCTGTGTCACTCCCTGGTTGAGCATCACGGTTCTGGCAGGGGGGGTCATGATTACAGGGCTTGGGTTCGATGTTACTAATGGGGTGGCAAAAGGCAGTAGCGGGCTTGGTGAGTCCTCGGGGCCATCCATAGTTGCCCAATCTGGGGCTTCTCCTGCTGGTCCAGCTGACCGTTTGTTGCCCACTGGGAGGTTCTTCACAGGCTCGGGTTCCTGCGGCTGAGGCAGCTGCATCTCGCCATCTTAAGAGACTGCTGGTGGGAGATGTGATTGAACTTGAGTAGACTGCTGTGGAATTGGTCGATGTGCCTCCGCAACACCTGGCCATCCTCAGTAGAAACTTTGTATGACAGGGGCCCAGTAACTCAGATCACCCTGGCCGAGATCCAGGCTGGGCCACTGGAGAAGTTCTGGGCAAAGACAGGGTCACCTGGGAAGAATCCACAGGGTGCTACTTGGCTCTCGGGGACCAGGCACTGTTTCGGAGCGTGGTCTGGGTGCAGCTGGTCTAAACGTGTGGTTAGTCACCTCCCCATGAGGAGTTCTGCGGGGCTGTGGCTGGTGGAGGTACTCAGGGTCACATGATGGCTGAAAAGGAAAGCTGCAAGTCAGTGATTCCAATCTCCATGGATGATCTACTGGACGAACTTCTTTGTGGTCCTCACCATCCTTTCGGCTTTGCCCTTGGTGGCTGGGTGGAAGGAAGCGGATCGAATGTGCCTGATTAAGTAGTGGCCCATGAACGCATGGAACTCACTCGAGGTGAAGGCCATTCCATTGTCCGTCACAACGGTCTTGGGTAGGCCAAAGGTGCAGAAGATCTGTCCGAGGGCCCGAATTGCTGCCTTGGAAGAGACCGGTGGAGGAGACCAGTACCACTTCTAGCCATTTAGTGTAGGAATCCACCAGAATGAAGAAAATCTGTCCTCAGAAGGGCTCCGTAAAGTCCAGATGTAACCAGTAGCATGGTTTGTGGGTGGATTCCGACCGTTGCACTGGTGCCCTGGGAGGCTCCGGTCAAGTTTCTTGGCATGCCTGGCACTTGACACAATCCTTGATTTCACTGTCCATGCCAGGCTACCATACCTAGCTGCGGGCCAGCATCTTCATCCTCACAATCCCCGGGTGTGTTTCATGCAGCACTGCTAGTACTTGCTGGGGCAGTGGTTCTGGCACCACCACCCAGCTCCCCCACAGCAGGCAACCCTTGTGGGCTGAAAGTTCATCTCGGCGGGAGGAGAATGCTGCAAATTTCAGGCCCACCCAGCTGGTGGGCCAGCCCCTCCCCACCCAGTCCAAAACACAGGAGAGGACACGGTCCCTGGCAGTGTGGCAGGACACTTTGGACACCTGAAGAGGACAGTTGGGAAGGTCCTTGAGGAACAGGATTTGATGTGCCAGAGCAGGGTCCGGGTCGCAGGAGGGAAGTGGCAAGCAGCTGAGGGTGTTGGCGTGACCCATCGCCTTTCCAGGGCATTGACGATGGCATGGACCTTTTTGGGGGCAGGATGATGCCGAGTGTTGACAGAGAACACCAGGAACTCAACTCGCGGAACCCCCAGGGGGGTTCTCGCTTTATTTCTCTCGCTTTATTTTGAGACTGACAGCTTGAAATCTCTGCACGACAGTGCACAGTTTGTCGGCGAAGTCTTCATCTGTAGGTGTAGCAATTAGAACATTATCAAAGAAGGGCTGTACCCCGGGAATTCCTTTCAGGAGAGAGTCCATTAGATTCTGGAAAATTCCTGGGGCTACACTGATCCTGAACTGCACCCGAAACGCACCCCTGAGCATCACTATCATCTGGGCCTCTGCAGTCGCATCGTCAACTGGAAGCTGTTGGTAGGCATGAGCTGAGTCCAGTCACAGAAGATCTTTGCACCCGCTAGAGATGTCAGGACATGGCTTACCACCGGGACCGGATAGGCGTGGTCTTGCAGGGTCTTGTTTATTGTGCATTTGTAGTCCGTGCAAATGCGGAAGTCTTCGTTGGGCTTTACTGGGATCACAATAGGGGCTTCCCATAGAGCATGTGGCTCCATAAACCCTTGGGCCACTAGCTGCTTCAGCTCCCCAATCTATTTTAGGCTTTAGAGTGAATGGGACGCGTACCTCCGAATTGAGTTGTAAGGAGACTTGAGGTCCGGTGTAGCAACCGAGCGTCCCATCAAAGACCGCCGGGAACTCATTGCACGCCCTCTGAAAGTCTCTGGTGGCCATGTGGCTCACCTCAGTCACTCTGAACTCCAGGGGCGTGAACCAAGCAAGTCCTATAAGGCTCATGTGACTGCCTCTCACCACCAGTAAGTCCAAAAGTCTGTCAAAGATCCGGTACTGCACTTGGAACTTGCCCTCCCCTATGATGGACACCTCATTTTTTGAAAGTCTCATAGTCTGCAGGAGAGGGCCCCCCTTAGGACAGAGTCCTCGAAAATTATAGAGATGGAGGATCCATAAGAACATAAGAGAAGCCAATGTTGGATCAGGCCAGTGGCCCATCCAGTCCAAAACTCTGTCACACAGTGGCCAAAAACACCAGCTGCCCTCAGAAGGTCCAGCAGTGGGGTAGGACACTGTTTCTCCCCTCCCCAAGCACCAAGAATACAGAGCATCACTTGCCCCAGACTGAGAGTTCCTATCTATACCTTGTGGCTAATAGCCACTGATGGACCTCTGCTCCAGACGTTTATCTAATTCCCTCTTGAAGCCGTCCATGCTTGTAGCCACCACCACCTCCTGTGGCAATGAATTCCACATGTTAATCACTCTTTGGGTGAAGAAGTACTTCCTTTTATCTGTTCTAACCCGACTGCCCAGCAATTTCATCGAGTGCCCACGAGTTCTTGTATTGTGAGAAAGGGAGAAAAGGACTTCTTTCTCTACCTGCTCTATCCCATGCATAGTCTTATAAACCTCGATCATGTCACCCCTCAGCCGTCATTTCTCCAAGCTAAATAGCCCCAAGCGCTTCAACCTTTCTTCACAGGGAAAGTGTTCCAACCCTTTTATAATTCTAGTTGTCCTTTTCTGCACTTTTTCCAATGCTATAATATCTTGAGGTGTGGTGACCAGAACTGTACACAGTAGTCTAAATGAGGTTGCACCATCAATTTATACAGGGGCATTATGATACTGGCTGATCTGTTTTCAATTCCCTTCCTAATAACTCCCAGCAGAGCGTTGGCCTTTTTCATTGCACTCGCACACTGTCTCGACATTTTCATTGAGTTATCTACTATGACTCCAAGATCTCTCTCTTGGTCAGTCTCCGCCAGTTCGGACCCCATCAACATGTATTTATAGTTAGGATTTTTGGTTCCAATGTGCATCACTTGCACTTGGCCACATTAAACCCCATTTGCCACACTGATGCCCACTCACCCATCCTTGACAGATCCCTTTGGAGTGCCTCATAATCCTCCCTGGTTCTCACCACCCTGAACAACTTCATGTCATCTGCAAATTTAGCTACTTCACTGCTTACTCCCAACTCCAGATCATTAATAAACAAGTTAAAAAGCATCGGACCGAGTACTGATCCCTGCAGTACCCCACTGCTTACCTCCCTCCACTGAGAAAATTGCCTATTTATATTCACCCTCTGTTTCCTTTTAATTAGCCAGTTTTTGATCCACATAAGGACTTGTCTTTTTATCCTGCGACTGTTGAGCTTGCTTAGGAGCCTTTGATGAGGAACTTTTATCAAAAGCTTTCTGGAAGTCAAGGTAAACACAAAAGCTTTCTGGAAGTCAAGGTAAAAAATCCGGTGTCGAGCTCCATCATGCAGGGGCTCTCCTCAATCAGCACAGTTACAGTAATTTTGTCAAGGGATGTCCTGGGGCAAGTTTAGTACCTGCTGCTGCTGCAGGCTTTCTAGTGTCCTGCCCCGACAGCTGGACCTTCTGATGGCACCTGGTGTTTTCGGCCACTGTGTGACAGAGTGTTGGACTGGATGGGCCACTGACCTGATCCAATATTGGCTTTTCTTATGTTCTTATGTTATGTTCTTATGATGGAGGGTGTGTGTAGCTCTGCAGAATGCGTCGATGTTGGGGTTGCCGTTGGTTGCCTCTGGTTTCCCTTGGCATGACAGGCTCAGGCAGTGTGGCCACCTTTATTTATTTATTTATTTGTTTGTTTGTTCTATTTATATCCCGCCTAGCCAGCGGACCGGCTCAAGGCGGCTAACAAAACTCAGTACCATTAAAGGTTTACAATAAAATCATTAAAAATACAATAAAATTCCCATAAAAAAAACAAAAACAGTTCCTGCACATGGCATCCCGGAACTGGCAGGACCTTTGCTCATGGGGCTCTCCACAGCTGTCAATGTGGCTGTGTCGAAAGCGTGTAGCAGTGTGGATGGGCATTGCGGTGTAGGTGGCATGTAGGGCGCTGGAACTGTAGAATATCATTGACTTCATCCTCGGAGGTGTCTACGTGGTGGGCAGCTGTGGTAGGCCTCCACAAAGATGGTGGGCTTCTCGCATTCTGGACCCTAGAAGTGAACTGCTCTGCAGCTTCTGCAGCAAGGGCCACCTCCATGGACACCTTGAAGCTGCGGTCATCTTTTGCGAGGAATTTCCTCTGGATCCTGTCATTCCTAGGGCCGCAGACCAGACAACTCTAGCAGGGCTGGAGCCCTGCTTATATGTATGAAAAACACCCCACCCCACCCACACACACTCACCGTGATAGGCTATTTACAAAACATTACTACCTGACTGGTTTATTCCAGAGTCCTGGTTGGCTATTGTTCTTTTGCTCCAAGCTCAGCCAGTCTCTAGGCTGAGTCAATCAGGGTGATTCAATCAGCCAGTCTCCAGAATCATTCAATCATAAGAATATAACAGAAGCCAATGTTGGATCAGGCCAATGGCCCATCCAGTCCAACACTCTGTCACACAATGGCCAAAAACACCAGGTGCCATCAGGAGGTCTAGCAGTGGGGCCAGGACACTAGATCAGGGATGATTCAATCCCAATACATAACACTGAGCATTGAAAAGGTTTCTCCCCTCTGTGAGCTCTTTGGTGCTTCTGAAGAGTACCACTGTCACTGAATCTCTTTCAACACTCTAAGCATTGAAAAGGTTTCTCGCCCCTGTGGATTCTTTGATGATACTGAAGACTGCTACTCTGAATGAATCTCTTCCCACACTCTGAACATTCAAAAGGTTTCTCCCCTGTGTGGGTTCTTTGGTGTTTCCGAAGAGTACCACTCTCACGGAATCTCTTCCCACACTCTGAGCATTCAAAAGGTTTCTCCCCTGTGTGGGTTCTTTGGTGCTTCTGAAGAGTGCTACTGTCACTGAATCTCTTTCCACACTCTGAGCATTGAAAAGGTTTCTCGCCCCTGTGGGTTCTTTGATGATATTGAAGACCGCCACTCTGAGTGAATCTCTTCCCACACTCTGAGCACTCGAAAGGTTTCTCCCCTGTGTGGGTTCTTTGGTGCACTTGAAGAGTGCCACTCTCACTGAATCTCTTTCCACACTCTGAGCATTCAAAAGGTTTCTCCCCTGTGTGGGTTCTTTGGTGCTTCTGAAGTCTGCCACTCAGACTGAATCTTTTTCCACACTCTGAGCATTGAAAAGGTTTCTCACCCCTGTGGGTTCTTTGATGATATTGAAGACCACAACTCTGACTGAATCTCTTCCCACACTCTGAGCATTCAAAAGGTTTCTCCCCTGTGTGGATTCTTTGGTGCACTTGAAGAGTGCCACTCTCACTGAATCTCTTTCCACACTCTGAGCATTCAAAAGGTTTCTCGCCCCTGTGGATTCTTTGGTGCTTCTGAAGATTGCCACTCAGACTGAATCTCTTACCACACTCTGAACATTCAAAAGGTTTCTCCCCTGTGTGGGTTCTTTGGTGCACTTGAAGAGTGCCACTCTCACTGAATCTCTTTCCACACTCTGAGCATTCAAAAGGTTTCTCCCCTGTGTGGTTTCTTTGGTGCTTCTGAAGACCGCCATTTTGACTGTATCTCTTTCCACACTCTGAGCATTCAAAAGGTTTCTCCCTTGTGTGGGTTCTTTGATGGTTTAGTAGATGGTCACTCCGACTGAACCTCTTTCCACACACTGAGCATTCAAAAGGTTTCTCCCTTGTGTGGGTTCTTTGATGGTTTAGCAGATGGTCACTCCGACTGAATCTCTTTCCACACACTGAGCATTCAAAAGGTTTCTCTTCTGTGTGGGTTCTTTGATGGTTTAGCAGATGGTCACTCCGACTGAATCTCTTTCCACACTCTGAGCATTCAAAAGGTTTCTCGCCTCTACGTGTTATTTGGTGTACAAGGAGCTCTGATCTATTTCTGAAGTCCTTTCCACACTGAATGGATTTACTTGACTTCATTATCATGTACTTTGGAGAATGTACAATACACTGTTTGACATATCTCTTCTCAATTGTATTGCTGCCTTTGTTTGTATTAGATCTGAGTTGATTCCTAACTTTTCCTTTCAAGTCTTCCGTTTTAACTTTATCTGGCCTTTGTGGATGAAGTTCCACATCCTCCTCATTCCTCTGATCATCCTCTGCTGAAATAAACAGAGAGATCCTGTTAGAATCTGGGAGGGCTGGTAAGGTCCAAAGGCATATTATGTGACTGCAGGAGGAAAGGATTGACAGTCCTAAGCCCTCATCCAGTTTGGCTGACTTTAACCACCCCTCTACCTTTCTCCAAAATATCTAGTATTTAAGGGTTCTTTGCCCCATCAAGAACTACAGCTGAGCTCTTGCCCAGAAGGTTCTTGCCCAGAAGGCATGGCCAGAGAGAAGCCAGGCTAACTTTATGCTCATGCCAAACTAGTACGCCTTGATATTTTCTTGCTTCATCATGATGAATAGTTTTACGTAGAGTAACTAAGGCTACAGCTGGAATACCTGTGCTGCCACAAGAGGTGCCATCGAATACCAAGTGTTTCACGTATTAGATAAAACAGTTAGCTTTTCTTTTTTTTCTGTTGCTGAACTGCAGAAAAGGTGCTGTTTAGCTGTATCTTATTTTTAAATCCTTAATAAATCCTGATATATTTTTAAAGGGGGTCTGCTTTACTTGTGTGCACTCTCCTCATGAACTGAGTGCTGCTCAGTTATAAAGAGTAGTGACTCGGGGGGGGGGGCAGGCTTCAGTTCACACTTCCAGATCATAGGCAGAGCAGATATTGGTAATCCCATCCAGGGGGAAGGGTGTGTTCTAAAGTTGGGGAACAGAGAAATGAAGATCAGGCCCCTTCCAGAGTCTTTCTGAGTGAGTGATGGCCACAACACTGGCCTCAGTTGCCCCTGGGCAAGTACACACACATGAACAACACAGGAAGCTGCCTTCTGCTGAATCAGACCCTTGGTCCATTGAAGTCATTCTTGTCTACTCAGTCTGGCAGCGACTCTCCAGGGTCTCAGGCAGAGGTCTTTAACATCACTTCCTACCTGAGCCTTTTAACTGGGGATGCTGGAAATCAAACCTGGGACCCTCTGCATGCCAAGCAGATGCTTTGCCAGTGAGAGACAGCCCCTCCCCAAGTAGAGGGGCAGGCCTCAAAACAGTGTATTGCTATTCAGTATTTTAATTCATGCCTCATCCCAGAGGCAGCAGCAAATCACACCTTTGGCACCTGTGAAAAATCCTTACCCAGAAAGGCCACACTCCCATAGTTTTCCAGCATGACTTCCCTGTACAGAGCTCTTTGTCCTGGATCCAGCAGGGCCCATTCTGCCTCAGTGAAATAGACAAACACCTCCTCAAACGAAAAGAGACCCTGAAAGAAAAAGCAGATTCCCTTGTCAGAGATAAGGACAGGCAGAGAACGCACACTGGAAGGGAGTAGTCTGGGAAGGGACAAGATGTGTGGCTTGGGATGGGTAAAGGGAACGGCGTTTGGAAGATCTCTTGCCCAGACACCTTGTAGAAACTGCAGGAACAGAAGCCCCCCTGAGAAAGGAGGAGGGACCCAGGCTATCCCCCCTGCTCGTCTCTCCTACCTGGACTGGAGGGGCAGCAGCCGTTTCCACACCTCTGAGAAGACGACAGCTCAACAGCATCTCTTCACTGCCTGTTCCTGAGACAAAGGAGGAAGGAAGGGAGTTTGCTTGTTTTGTCCTTGCTGCACACACACACCCTTCCCAGGGTTGTGAAACCCTGCCCAGTGTATACTCAACACATTTTTAAACACATTTTATACTAAATTCAGGGAGAGGAAGAAGAGAAGCACCAGGTCCCTATGAGCCTCAGGGGTTATAAATGCTGCCAACACATTTCAGACTTCTATGAGACTTGTGTCTGGCCTGGGGGGATGGGAAAGAGGGTGGAAATGATGTCACAGGATACGTCAGCATCACCTTCGGCCCAGATATGATTTGAGCGCCTCTGGAGAATAGAGGGTCCTATGAATGAGTTTCCAGAGTGTCTCATGGCATGCTAACTTCACAACCGGGGTTTTCAGGCAGATGCAACATCAACATGTCACCACATCTTCCCCAAGCCCCTCCGAAAGCCTCTCCCTAAAGCATCTGGGGGTGCTGGGCCATCCATAGCCTGCCCTCCCTACTCCAGCATCCTGTTTCTCCCAGCAGCCTGCCAGATGCTGTTAAAGGACGGGCAGAGAAGCGGAATCTTTCCATTATTATTGGCCCCCAGGAACTGGTTTTCAGAACTCTGCTGCCCCTGAAGGTGGAGACTTCCCTTCATTCACCAGGCTGAATGGCTCTGCCCAGGTTTGTTGACCTTTTCTCTTTTGAGCCACCTTCAGTTCCTCTTATGGAAGGAAGGTGGGATGTGATTATTTCAATAAATGGGAGGAATTGCCCTCCATGAATTTGTCTAATCTCCTTTTAGAGATAATGGTTGTGGTTCTGGTCTCGATGACAGCAGACAGTAGCGGGAACGCTTCTGTCCGAACTGCTGACTCCCAGGCCCCCAGTGGAGGTAGTTACACATGAGACCCCAGTGAGTCCTCTTGAAGGAAGACTTATAGCAAGGAGCTCGTCCCGGGAGGGAAAGACGAGCGGCAGCTAGCACCTGAGCTTGGGAATCTCTCTGAGGCGGGTGGCTACGGATGGGACTCTCAATGGTTCCCATGAAGAATTAGCTGAGACAAGCGGGTCGGTTTCCGGTTGGGAGAATGGAGGTCTGACACGCTTTGCAAATGCGCAAGGTGGACAGCGGCTCTTCCTGACAGCTTGGGTGGGTTAATCCACCCGACGCAACCTCACACAGGTAGTGTGAGGACCAGCAAGCAATATAATCCAGGTTTGAGCAACCTCGGTGAAGGGAAAGCCTCGGAGGAGACTTTTCCGACACCTTGAGCACTGCAGCCGAAGAGGATTTTTGCGAGTATCTCTAAGAAGCCGAGCTGAGCTGATAAATTCAGCATAAAACCTCCAATTCCCCTGATTCCTTGGTAAAGAAGACAAAGTTTAAACGTTGGGACCACATCTGAAGCGAAGTAACAACAAAAGGTAACGGAAAAAAAGTTTTTTGCCTTACCACTACCACGTTTTGAAAGACGAAAAGCAGATCGGGTGAAGCAATAGACTGTGGTAGACTGGATGAGAGCAGATTTGAAGCGCTAAAATGCCGAATTTGAACTTTAAAAGCCAAAAAAACAAGTTGTTTAACATTCCTGCGGTTAAGAAGAGTCGGGAGGGGGAGCCAAGCATCGCGAGACAAAGAGGGAGAAGGGAACCAGACATCGCGAGATTAAGACGTAAGGACTGAGTTAGGAAGTGACGGCTAGAAGAGCAGACAAGAAGGGAAAAGGAGAAGAACCGGAAGAAGGTAAAGAGGACTTTAAATATTGCCGGACCAGAAAGACCACAACAGGAAGTGACGTGCAGAGAGCAGACAAGTAAATAAAAGGAAGGGACAAAAAGAAACTACGGCAAGCCAGAAGTAAGGTAAAAAGACTATAACCTTTGACATTAACCATAGAGAAGTCGCGCCCGCCATTTTGGATTTACAAAATTTTTAAACTGCAATATCTCAAAGATTATATAACTTAGAAGGCTGAAACCAACATAATTTGACTTGGCAAGAAGAGCTTGTTTGAATGCACTAATCGGTGTTCGACTTGGAAAACAAGATAAAATCGATCTTTTTTAAAGAAACAAGACGGACCACGGATTAAGATCGAGAGCAGCTACATGGTCCTCTCCTACAATGGCAGCAAAAAAAGAAAAAGAACTACTAGCCGTTATGGAAGCAATGGAAAAGAAAATGTTAGACGCTATAGGAGAGGTAAATGTTAAAATGAATAATATAGCGGCTCAAGCAGATAAAAATTTCATGGAATTAAAAGCAGAATTTCAAAAATTATCCACAAGAACACAAGATATAGAAACTAAAGTAAAAGAACTGGAAGAAAGCACCCATAAGACAATGAGAGAGAGTGAGAGGATGGAAAAGATGATGCATTATAAAGATATGCAAAACCATCTGAGATTTCGAGGGATTGAGGAAAAATTGAGTGAAGACGTTTTTACAAGAATGCAAGAAGCAATAGCAGATTTTCTACAAGAGCAGGAAGAAGTTGTTAAAGAGCACATGGATCTTGTTTATAGAGTTAATTCTACATACGCAAGAGACAAAAACATACCAAGAGATGTGGTTGTCCAATTTACAATGAAAAGAACAAAAGAACAAATCTACAAGAAGTGCTTCACTGATCCTTTTGTAATAGATGGAAAGAAAGTTATAGTAATGAAAGAATTGCCTAGAGCAATGCTGCAAGAAAGGAAAAAATTCAAGCGTCTGACGGATAAATTGAAGGAGAAAAAACTCAGATTTCATTGGGAAATACCTCAAGGACTAAGCTTCTATTATGGCAACTCCAGAGTAGTGATTAAAAATACAGAAGAAATGTACGCATTCCTGGGAGAGAATAAAGATGACTTTGGCGATATTTAAGAATACATCAAGATGGATTACAAAGTACTTACATGGAATGTAAATGGGCTAAACTCACCTCAAAAACGTAGAATGGTAGGTCATTGGCTAGAAAAACAAAAATGTAATATAATTTGCATACAAGAAGCTCATCTTAAAAAAAAGACCATAAATATTTAATAAGGAAAAAATTGGGAGAAGAATTTTATTCTTTAGCAAGTAATAAAAAGAATGGTGTTGTAACATATGTCAAAAAAGATTTGGAACCTAAAGTAATATTTAAAGACAAAGATGGAAGGTATTTAGCTACTGAAATTTTACTGCAAGGACTGAAAACTTTGATTGTGAACATTTATGCTCCGAATGGAGCCAAAGAAATTTTTTTTAAAGAACTTCAAATGGAATTGGACAATGTAAACTATGATCAAATTATGATGTTAGGAGACTTCAACGGAACTGTAGATAATAAATTAGACAGGCGCTCTAAAAGAAAGGATGAGACATTAGGGAAGCTTCCAAAAAATTTTTTTGAACTGATAAAACAAGAGAAGCTGGAAGATATTTGGAGGAAAGCTAACCCACAAGGAAAAGATTTTACTTTTTATTCTAATAGACATGACTCACACTCAAGAATTGACATGATTTGGATGACTACTAATTTAACCTTTAAGACAAGAAAAGTGGAAATTCTACCCAGAATAATCTCAGATCATAATCCGTGTTTATGGACAACTGGGCAGGTAAAAAAACAAAAAAGATGGAGAATAAACGAGGACTTACTAGACAATCAAGAAATAACTAAAAAATTACTTGAAGAAACAGACCTATACTTCCAAGTAAACATGCAGAAAGAAGTGAAAATCCAAACCGTATGGGATGCATATAAAGCAGTGATGAGAGGACTATTGATATCGCTAAAGACAATAAAAAGAAGAGAGAGCAATACGAAAATATTCTACAAGCCATTAAAACAAAGGAAGAAGAACTGAAGAATAAACCAGGGAAAAAGAAACTGCAAAAGGAAATCTGGATGCTACAAGATCAAGCAAAAGCTATTCTGAACCAAGAGATATACTGGAACTTTAAAAAACTTCAACAAAAAGCATTTGAAGGTGCAAATAAACCCGGAAAATACTTAGCATGGCAAATAAAGAAAAAACGTGAAAATAAATTTATCACTAAAGTGATAAGAGATAACATTGAGATAATAGATAACAAAGGAATAAAAAGAGAATTTTTTAAATACTATGCAAAACTTTTTAAGAAGGAAAATAAAGACAGAAGAAAGATTAAAGAATACCTGCAAACATTAAAGTTACCAAAACCAACAGAAAAAATTAAAGAACTATTCAATAACCCAGTATCATTACAAGAGATTAAAAATGCAATAAAAGACTCAAAATTAGGAAAAGCGCCTGGACCGGATGAATTTACAGCGAAGTTTTATAAAACGTTACAGGAGTCAATTTCACCGGTGTTATTGCTACTGGTGAACGATATAGGAGTTACTGGCGAGGTACCAGAAACCTGGAAAGATGCATCCATCTCACTGATCCCGAAAGAAAATCAAGATTTGACTAATGTTAAGAATTATAGACCGATTTCTTTACTGAACAATGACTATAAGATTTTTGCTAAAATTATAGCGGATAGATTAAAAGAGCACCTTAAAGAGACTATACAAACAGAACAAGCAGGATTTTTACCTAATCGACACATAAGAGACAATCTAAGAGTAGTAGTGGATGCCATAGAATACTACGACAAACATCCTGAAAAGGAAGTGGGCTTTTTCTTTTTAGATGCAGAGAAAGCATTTGATAATTTAAACTGGGATTTTATGTTTGAAGTTTTAGAACAATTTGAGATTGGTGAATATATGCTTAACCTCATTAAAGCAATATATAAAGAGCAGAAATCCTCTTTAATAATTAATAATGAAAAGACTGACGATTTTAAAGTTGAAAAAGGAACAAGACAAGGTTGCCCACTTTCGCCGCTGTTATTTATTTGGATCTTAGAAGTTCTACTGTTAAACGTGAAAGAAGACAAAGAGATTAAAGGCTTAACAACTAAAGGTTTTTCTTTTAAATATAGGGCCTTTGCAGATGATGTGATGTTTATAGTGGAAGACCCCTTGTCCACATTACCATATTTGTTACAGAGAGTAAAAGAGTTTGGTGACTTAGCAGGATTTTATGTAAATAAGAACAAATCGAAAGTAATATGCAAAAATATGTCAAACAAGAAACAAAATGAGTTACAAAAACTTATAGAATGTGAGGTGGTGAAAAAGACAAAATATTTAGGTGTAAACCTAACAATGAAAAATATTGATCTTTATAAAAATAATTATGAAAAATTATGGTTGCAAATTATGCAGGATATTAAAAAGTGGAATGTATTGAATTTGTCATTGCTGGGTAGAATTGCGGTGGTTAAGATGAATGTGTTACCACGATTAATATTTTTGTTTCAAACTATTCCAATTGTGAAAGATGTAAAAACATTCAAATGTTGGCAGAAGGAATTGTCCAAGTTTGTGTGGGGAGGGAAAAAACCAAGAATTAAGATGAAAATAATGTGTGATGCTAAAGAAAGAGGAGGGTTTCAATTACTAAACCTAAGGTTATACCATGATGCAATATGTTTGACCTGGGTAGGGACATGGACTATGTTACAAGATAGAAAGTTACTGTCCCTGGAAGGTCATGATTGTAGATTTGGGTGGCATGCATATCTATATTATGGTAAAACAAAAATGGACAATATGTTTAAACATCATTATTTGAGAAGAACACTAATGGATACGTGGACAAGATATAAAAACTTTTTCTCAGAAGAGATACCTATGTGGATTGTACCCGCAGAAGTTTTACATCCAACATCATGGTACAAAGGACAAGACTGGTTGAAGTATAGAGACTTATTAACAAGACATGGTAAAGACTGTAAATTGAAGGAGCAGCATCAGATGGACTTTGATTATGGTTGGCTGAGATATAGACAAATATATGATATGTATAGAAGTGATAAAAAACACGGTTTTAGGGAAAAAAACAATGAAATAGAACAAGTTTGGGAGGAAGGTGGAAAAAAATGATTTCTAAAATGTATAAGGTCTTGCTAAAATGGTTTAATGCTGATGAAACAGTAAAAGAACAAATGGTAAAATGGGCGATAAACTTTAACAAAGACATTGAAATGGAATCTTGGGAATTTTTATGGAAAAATGCTATGAGTATATCTACGTGTTATAACTTAAAAGAAAACTGTTTTAAAATGATGTATAGATGGTATATGACACCAAAAAAAATTGCAAATATTGGTCAGAATATGTCTAACAAATGTTGGAAGTGTAAAAAGAAAGAAGGTTCTTTTTATTATATGTGGTGGACTTGTGATAAAGCAAAGACTTATTGGTCAAAAATACATGCAGAAATGGAAAAAATCTTGAAATGTACATTTAAGAAGTTGCCTGAAATATTATTGCTTGGACTTAAATTAGAAGAGATAAATGTTAAGAAAAGGACAATAATATGGTATATGATAACAACAGCAAGAATGGTGTATGCACAAAATTGGAAAAATGAAAAAATACCAGAGGTGTGGGAATGGTTGAAAAAATTGTTACATATGGCTGAAATGGATAAATGGACTAGAAAATTGAATGATCTGTACTCAGAGACCTTTTTAGAAGATTGGAAAGATTTGAAAGAATATGTTGAAAAATACTGGGATATGAAAAATTGCATTTATACATGGTTACAATAATATAAAGTAATAGAATTAGAGTATATGAATATATTAAGATAATTGGACAAAGAAGTTGTTTTTTATTTTTAGAATTATATGAGAATATAGAAAGTAAGAATTAATGTATAAGTATTTTTAAGAAATATGACCGTTACCAGAAATGTAAACATAGATATAAGTATTACTATTTTGGATAGAGTGGAAAATGTGTCATGCTTCAGACGTGGTGGGAAACCATTAATACAAGATCAAAACAAGATTATACAAACAGAACAAAACGTTATATAATATGGAAAAATGGATTTGTATAAGATAAATGTATTATTTTTAATGTTGGGAAAAAATAAAAAAAAAATTTACAAAAAAAAAAAAGAATCAGCTGAGACAAGCGGACTTGAGAGTCGTCCAATCTTTCTTTTTGTTTGATTGAACATCAGTGTTGGAGGTTTAATATTTGATATTTTGGCTTTCTGTTCCTCTCATTGGTGGATGAAAGGGGAAGTAACAAAGAAGGATCGTCCTTAAAACTAATCATCCAGCACTGAGCATCTGAAGAGGCAGGAAGAGGTCTGCTCCCTTAAAGCGGCCAAGAAAGGTGGTGCGAACTAATAACATTGCGGACTGTTATTATATTTCTTTTTTTCTTCTCTCTCTACCATGGACAGTATTAGAGAAATGGAGCTATATTAGGAGTTAAAGGGGATCTGTGAAAACAACTACTGACTGCCTGTAAGTGATATAGTCTGACTCTTTTTCACTTTGCGATTATAACTCTGGAGACTTGGAGGGGAAGGGCTGTAAAGTGTATTTGAGGATTCTTTGCTTTCTCTATTTAATGAAAGAGTCTAATATTACTTGCATGTCTTCTACCTTGTGGATTCGTTTGTTTACTCTTGGGTTGGTTTTTTTTAAACAAACATGCTTGGAACTGAGTAGTGACAGTGGTGACGTTCAAATTTGACAGTGTGTTGGTTTGGTTGACAAGAAAAGAGGGAAGAAAAAAGAAGCATGGAGTGGGAGAACAGAACAGAACAGAACAGAAAGGCTGATAAAAGATTACTCTGCATTGTTAGATTAATAATAGCTATTTGTTTGTGATGTTAGCTTTTGCCTAATTTTCTCTTAACATCTTTTTGATTTGTTGTAGGAATACCAACTGTTTGTAGTTAGGAGGGTTTAGTAAAGTGGTCAGGTATAGGAACTATAGGTAGTAGTTAGATAGATAAATGCCAATTTAATAATTAATGGTATTGAGACTACAGAGAAGAAGAAGAGATTGGATTTATACCCCGCCCTTCACTTCCCAAGGGAGTCTCAGAGTGGCTTACAAACTCCTTTCCCTTCACCTCCCCACAACAGACACCCTGTGAGGTAGGTGAGGCTGAGAGAGCTCTGACAGAAACTGCTCTTTTTCAAGGACAGCTCTTATCAGAGCTATGGCTTGCCCAAGGTCATCCAGCAGGTGCAAATAGAGGAGTGGGGAATCAAACCCGGTTCTCCCAGATTAGAGTCAGCGCACTTAACCATTACACCAAACTGGCACTTATAGATTAACCATTATAGATAGGATATTATAGATAGGATAAGTTAGGTAGAGAGTAGTGGAATAGGGTGTGAGCTAAATAATAGTAAGAATATTAAGAGGTAAGAACTAAGAGGGATATCAGCAGATTTCTTGGAATTCGAGGCTGAGTGTTAATGCTGTGAATAAGAAGTAAATTCATATTAGTGTGGTGAAACGGGGATCCGCCCTCAACCCTGGGAGACTAAGCCAGGGTTCATTTCATAGCAGGAGCTCCTTTGCATATTAGGCCACACACCCCTAATGTAGCCAATTCTCCAAGAGCTTACAGAGCTCTTCTTACAGGGGCTACTGTAAGCTCTTGGAGGATTAGCTACATCAGGGGTGTATGGCCTAATATGTAAAGGAGCTCCTGCTACAAAATGAGCCCTGGACTAAGCAGCCGTTCTGTGGCTTGCAAGTCCCAGTTTTTGCCTTAGTTTGAGGAGCAAAAAATACTACCTTTAAAGTGTATGATGCAAAACATTATACAAAAGAAGAATGTACCAAATACATGGAATGAAGCTTTAATTACACTAATTTACAAGCAAGATACGGATGAGAAGGAAATAAGAAATTATAGACCAATCTCTCTGTTAAATGCAGTTTATAAAATCTATGCAACCATATTGGCTACTAAATTTTAAAAAGTGCTTGTTCAGATAATACACCAAGACCAAGCAGGTTTCCTGCCTAAAAGACAAATGAGAAATAATGTAAGAATTATTCTGAATGTGCTTGAATATTATGAAGCACACCCAGAGAAACAGTTGGCTTTGGTATTCCTAGATGCAGAGAAAGCATTCGACAATATTAGCTGGAATTTCATATTAGAACAATTAAATATGTGGGACAGTGGAAAGGATTCCTGTACAATGATCAGAACGATATATGCAAATCAATGTGCTAGATACCACACAATTTATTGAAATACAAAAGGGGCTATGCAGGGGTGCCCACTTTCTCCTTTATTAATTATTTTTGTACTTGAAACACTGAACAATATAGTTAGAGAAGATAGCCTAATTAAAGGACTTAAGGTAAAAGGGGAAGAATTTAAGTTGCAAGCTTTTGCGGATGACTTAGTCTTTATTTTGGAGGAACCACTAGCATTGATTTCACAACTTTTGAATGGATTACAAGAATGCGGACAAGTTGCTGGCTTGAAAATTAATTTTAAGAAGACAAAGATACTTACTAAAAATTGCTCTAAGGATCAGATACAACATTTACAAGAAATTTCAGCTATTGAAGTACAGAAGAAAGTAAAATATCTAGGCATAGTTCTGTCAAATAGATGCAGTTCACTATTTGAGGACTATAAGAAACTCTTCCTAGAAATCAAGAAGAATCTAGAAAAATGGAAAGGCTTGCAAGTTTCATTCATGGGGAAAACAGCAACATGAAAATGAATATTTTACCACAAATTTTATTTATTTTCCAAAATATTCTGATTTTGGAAAATCAGCAATATTTTAAGGATTTAGATAAAATTATAAGTCAATTTATTTGGCAAGCTAAAAGAGGATACAAATGAAAGCCTTGCAAGATAGAAAAGAAAGAGGAGGCTTTGCATTACCTAACTGCTTTCTATATTATAAAGCAGTATCTCTGGTTTGGATAAAAGATTGGGTGACTCTGGAAAATTTAAGGCTTTAAAAAGTAGAAGGCCATGATCTATTAATGGGGTGGCACACTTACCTGTGGTATAATAAGTACAGAGTACATAAATATTTCAATCAGCATTTTATCAGAGGATCACTGTTAAAAACATGAGAAAAAATTTAAAAATTCCATTTTGTGAAAATTCTAAAATGAATCTCCCTGTTGGAAGCATTTATAAAGCCTACATTATTTATGAAACATGAAATGTGGAGATATGAAGACTTGCTAGATAGTAATGATAACTTAAAATCAGCCTCTAAGTTAAAAGAACAATATACAAACTTGACATGGTGGAAAAGATTACAATTGGAATCAAGGTATAAAAAGGATTTTAAAAATGGTTTCTATGAGAAATTAACAAATCTGGATAAAATTTGGCTATATTCAGAGGAAGAACTAATGAAAAATTGGTATGCTTTTTTGTCAGAAATAAAGATGCTGGATGAGGTAGTTAAGCCTTCAATGGTGACCTGGGCACAAAATATAGGATATAATATAGATATAGATCAATGGTCAAAAGTCTAGAAAACTAACATAAAAATTACTAGAGCTACCTCATTCAAGGAAAATACATATAAATGTTTTACAGATAGTATATGTCACCAGATAGATTAGCTAAACATTACGCAAATAGTTCAAGTAGTTGTTGGAAATGTAAGCAGAATGTGGAGACTTATTTCCATATGTGGTGGATGTGTACTAAAACTAAAAAATACTGGCTATGGATCCAGGGGATACTACGAGAAATAAGAGACAAAAAAGTACCGCTTAAGCCAGAATTATTTTTATTAAATATAATTCCAGGTATGTACAAAAAAACAGATGTACACATGACTATGCATACTGTAACTACAGCTAGAATATTATTTGCCAAGTATTGGAAAACTGATAAAATTCCATCAAGGGAGGAATTTATATGTAAGTTGCTGGATATAGCAGAAATTGATAAGTTAACATTAACACTACAGGGGAAAAGTAAAGAAGTATTTGAGAAATTATGGTCGAGACTGTATAAGTGGATTGGAAAGGTAACTAATGGAAGCATCAACAATTAGGATAACAGACGTATTAGTAGATTGGTTCTGTGAATGGAGGACTCTCTCGATCAAGATATACTGACAGCATTCTATGTATGTTATTTGAAATATAATAAAAATATTTTAAAAAATAATCTCCTTTTGGAGACATTACAGTTAATGGACACTGAGTGCTGCAAATTAAGTCTGCATTCTGTGAAAAAGTATTTCATTCTTTTCCTGAACTGCACGCTCTACCCATCAAATTCACTGGGTGCCCCAATCATATCCAGGCACAAAGAGTACTTACCACAGGAGAGGGCATCTTGGGCACGCTCCATGGCCTGCAAACTCTGCCCTTGCTCCCAGGAAGTTTCTTCCGCCTCGGGGACTGTAGCTCCTTTCTTCACGGATGGTGCCCACATCTGAAACAGCAGCGAGAGAGAGGGGTAAGAGATGGAATGGGAAAGAGACCAATGAATGGCTCTTGCCCCCACTCCCAGATTCTGCACCCTTCCATCAGCAGACCTGCTGAGTTATCCAGAAGAATAAAAAATTATCTTGTAGAAGAGGCTGCTGAAGGAGTCTGTAAAATCTCCCATTTGATTGCATTAATACTTGGACAAATATCTCTCAGGGACACTTTAAGATAAGGTCAGATACAGCTGCTTGAATTGGACATACCTGGAGGGAATCCCCTCACCTGTTCTGCCTGCCTCTTCTCTGCCTGACTCAGGAGGAAACCTTCGGCCAGGGCCACCGCCTGGGAACTGGTCTCTGGCCCACATCCTCTGACCCAGCACTGCATTTTCTGGGGCAGAATAATCAGGAACTGCTCCAGGATCACCAAGTCCAGGATCTGCTTCTTGGTCTGCCTCTCCGGCTTCAGCCAGTGGCTGCAAAGTCCATGGAGCTGGCTGCAAACCTCTCGGGGCCCAGCAGCCTCATGGTAGCGGAACTGCCGGAAGCGTTGGGAATATAGATCTGGGATTGCAGTGAGCTGATCACGGATATCTGGCCCTGGGCTTTCCCAGAATTCAACACCACTCCCAGCTTGGGAATAGGGTCCTTTCCTACTCGAGTTGCCAGTTCCAGGTCCTTCTGGGTTCTGCTCTTCCATCTCCTTCCCCTTCTCTTGGGTCACCTCTGACTGTGTAAAGATGCCTTCAGTCACTTGGCTATGAGGAGAGGCTTCTGCCTGGAATGAAGGAGAGACACAGGCAGTCACATGGAAAATGAAAGAGAATCGAGATACACCACTAAACCTTCATATGCTCAGGAGACACACGGGAATTGCCCTGGTGGATCAGAATGAAAGGGCTTCTTGTGGCTTGTAGACCAGGTTTAATATCATTTTTAAAAATATTAAATGCAAGCTATCTGAGATATGCCTCCATGGTTCTTTGGGAAAGTTAAGCATCTGTTTGGCTGTTTAGGAATGTCAACAAGCTTAGCCTCTCCTTACTTTGGCTCAGTCTGTCCTAGGGGCTGATTCTTAAGGTAAACCCCAAAAGGAGAAGAGGGACTGGTGACCCCTTTACCTATGTAGGCATCTCTTCGACAGGCCTGAAGTGTTAGGCAAGAGCTCTGTCCAATAAGGGGCAGGAATGCTTCTGGGTGAAGGAGGAGCAGCTGAGATTGGGGGAGACAGGGAGACAGGCTTTGGCTGAGATTTGGCTCAAGAATGTGGAGGTACAGGAACCCTCCCTCTGGGCCTCTGATGTAGTGGACCTGGTACTCTGGGGAAATTCCTCTGGCTTCCACCCTTGCTCAGCTCTGCCAGGATATCTGTCATGAAAGTAAACAATAACAAGAAACCAGAAGCCCTCAGGGCTTTCTTCTTCTTCCAAGGGGAAACAACCCAAATAAACAGGATCCCTTGAAACTTCTTTCCCCTTGAAGAAGCAGGACAGATGTAACAAGTCTTTCATCCAGAAAAGAATCACAGTTTTCTCCTTGCCCCGTATTCAAACTCACCCTGACAGAAGGGCCATTTTTCAGAGTCCAGCCTCTTTGGGGGACCAGCCTAAGCCCAGTCTTTGAAAAACTCTGGATGTGCGTCAGGAGATCTCTCCCGCCCCCAGTGCTTGCCAAGTCTTGGATGCAGTCACTCCCACAGCACTCTTGCAGCAGCGAGACTTGTTTACTGAGAGGTGGAGCGATTCCAACAAGCACAGACGGGATCTGTGTCAGGACTGACACCCAGGTGCCAGGATCAACTCTACACTACAAGCAAGACTCCCCCCACCCATGCGAAGCCCACCCAATCACTATTCCCACTCTGCCTGCCAAACCTGCTCCTGTGGCGGCCCCCAGCACCTGCAACAAGCGGTTACATTACCTAGACGTTCCCCCTGCATACAAGGTCGTGGTGGACACTGAGATCATGCGTTTCCCAGGGTCTCGCAGACTGCTCCAAGCTGGCGCTATCCAAGCATAAGCAGACATTCACACACACATCCACTCTCCCCCCCTTTCCTGGCAAAGAAGATAAACAGCATGTAGACAAAACCAGTGGAATGAGCACTTCAGAGGAAGTAGTTGGCCCCTAATGCAACAGAGCCTGAGTTTGGTTAGACGACATTCTATGACAAGCGAGGCCTGAAACTTGACAGAGCTGCTTGGCTTTCGGGCCATCAAATCAACAATGGCCACCTTTAATCCCATCTTGACCTCTTTTCTGGGCCTCCTAAACACCAAAAGCTTTGTATCCTTCCTAGCACCCTCCTTAGCAAGCCCTTGGTGCTGGGGGGTGGGGCAACAGTGGGAGGGCTTCTCGTGTCCTGGCCCCAGTGCTGGACCTCCTGAGGGCACCTGGTGTTTTTGGCCACCGTGTGACACAGAGTGTTGGACTGGATGGACCACCGGCCTGATCCAGCACTGGCTTCTCTTATGTCCTGAACCCACACCTCCTGGGACTGTGCCCTTGGGTTTCTTCCTCTTGTGTTTTCCAGGGTTCTGTACCTCTCTCACCTGGCAAAAGGATACCGTTTCTCCCACCCAAACCCCAGTGCAGAAGGGAGAATTTGGCATTTGTGTTAAGGCTGCCTCTGCCAAGGGAATTGTGGAGTGCTGGGGCAGGGGAGATGTTGTTGGAACAGCTGTGTTCCTTCCCTGTGAATCCAAAACACTGCAGTGGGAGGGCACTCAAACCCACATCTGTGGCGCTCCCTGCATTGTTTTCTCCAGAGGTCCTGTCGGTCATGCCATGATCCTCACAGTGACGGATGCCCGTGTGCCATTTCTCCCTCCTGGCCTTGTGTCTGTGGAAGGCTGATGCCAGGGGGTGTGGCCCCATTAGCATGCTCCGCCCCCCTCTGCCTGTCAGAGGGCAGTCGCTTCATGTTGTAATGGGTGGGCATTGGATGGTGTTTCCATTAGTTTTGGTTCCTCATCCTCTTGGAGAGGAGTGACAAGTGGGAGTGCCTCAAGGATCTGTTCTGGGAGGACCTGTTTTGATCAACATCTTTATCAATGATTTGGATGATGGGATAGAGGGAGTGCTTGTTAAATTTGTACATGACACTAAATTGGAAAATGTAACAAATACAGTTGCTAAAACCAAAAAACCCCAATGAATTCCATTGGGGATAACTGTAAAGTTCTGCATTTAGTTAGGAAAAATCAGATGCATAATTATAAGATGGGGGAGACTTGTCTTGGCAGCAGTATGTGCGAAAAGGATCTAGGGGTCTTGGTAGACCATGGACTGAACATGAGTCAGCAGTGTGATGTGGCTGCGAAAAAGGCAAATGCGATTTTGGGCTGTATCAAAAGAAGTGTAGTGTCCCAATCACGAAGTGATGGTACCATTTTACTCTGCTCTGGTTAGACCTCACCTAGAGTATTGTGTTCAGTTTTGGGCACCACAATTTAAGAAGGATAGAGACAAGTTGGAATGTTTCCATAGGAGGGCAACGAAGGCGGTGAGGAGTCTGGAGACCAAGTCCTGTGAGGAAAGGCTGAAGGAGCTGGTATGTTTAGCCTGGAGAGGAGACGACTGAGAGGTGATAGGATGACCATCTTCAAGTACTTGAAGGGCTCCCATCTAGACGATGGTGCGGAGTTGTTTTCTGCTGCCCCAGAAGGTCGGAACAGAAACAATGGGTTGAAATTAAATCAGAAGAGTTTTCGGCTGAATATAAGGAAGAACTCCCTGACAGTTAGAGCAGTTCCTCAGTGGAACAGGCTTCCTCGGGAGGAGGTGGTGGGCTCTCCTTCTCTGGAGGTTTTCAAACAGAGGCTGGATGGCCACCTGACAGGCTGGCTGATTCTGTGAATTTAGGCAGATCATGAGAGGGAGGGCAGGAAGGGTTGCCTCAGTGCTTAGTTCTCGTGGCCCTTTCTTACACGCCCGTGGAATACTGATCCCCACTTTGGAGTCTGGAAGCAATTTTCTCCAAGCCGGTCTGGCTAGGGATCCTGGAGGTTTTCTCCATCTTCTGGGAATGGAGCAAGGGTCACTGGGGGTGTGGGAGCTGGTTGTGAATTTCCTGCATTGTGCAGGGGTTGGACTAGATGACCCTCGAGGTCTCTTCCAACTGTATGGTTCCCTCTGCCCCTTTTTTACACTGAAAAAAGGCCTGCTTTTTGTTTGTTTTGGGGTTTTGTAGATTAAAATGATCAACAACAGAACTTCAGATTCATACATTAGGAAAGAGTCAGAGTCCAGTAGCACCTTAGAGACTGACAAAATTTGTGGCAGGGGATGAGCTTCCATAAGCCACTGCTCACTGCTTCAGATACCAAAATATCTGAACACAAATTTTGTTAGTCTTCAGTGTGCTACTGGACTGTGACTCTTTTGTACTGCTGCAGTCAGACTAACACAGCTACCCATCCTGATCTAGATGGATAAATTTAACCTTTCTTGTACTGAAAGACATTATCGCCTCCCCAAACAAACACAAATTTGACTTCCTGGAATATTAGGCCACATCTGACCAGCCCTGGATCACAGGCGGCCAACTCATAGTAACTGACTGGTCAACAGAGAAGCATTGCAACCGTCTCTTCAGGCCACAAGACAAAAGTATTTCACAGCCTGAAGGGCTCAGGGTGGTGAACAAGTTAAAATACAAATAAATAAATTTCCATTCACAATAAATCAGCAGCACTAGTCGATGGCATAAAATTGCGCTTCGCTCCCTCCGGCTCTCGGGCAGATCAAGGGCTAGTCATGGAGGAGGCCTCTCTCCCCAAACCCCGTCCTCCCAAGGCTCCACCCCCAAATCTCCAGGCATTTCCCAGCCTGGAGCTGGCAACCCTCCGGGGGAACTGATCTCTGGAGCTGGGAGACCCCTTGTGATTCCAGGGGATCGCCAGGTCCCACCTGGAGGTTAACGTGGAAATGATTGCTCTAAATGTTGTATTATTAAAATTTCAAATCAGATTAAAAGAACCTCAAACAACAGTGCTCAGAAATAACAATCTGTAGGCACCTCCGAGCTACTGGGGAATATCTCAAAGCACAAGGAAAAGTGCTTTGAGTCCCTTATGCATAAAGAGTAACAGCATTTGGGGCACAGATCAGCTTTTGTGAGAGAAGAGCAAGAGTCCAGGAACACCGTAAAGACAGTCAACGTTTGGGGCAGGGGACGGGGAGGAGCTTTCACAGACCACCTCTGAAGAAGCCAGCCCTGACTCAGGAAAGCTCCTTCCCCCGCCGTAAATTCTCTTCCTCTTTCTGGTGCTCTTGGGCTCTTGCTCTTCTTTGCTGCTCCTGACAAACTAACATGGCTGCCCATCTTGATATCTGGGAGACAGTCTGTTAAATACTGGGCTCTGGACACATTGCAGTGAATCAGCTCTAGTTTATTCAGTGATTTCAGGAACACCACAAGATGCCCAGCAAGGTTTGCGCCTTGGTTATATGCATGCAAAACACTACTGTTCTATTGGCCAATTCCAGGATCCTGGCCAGCTACTGTTCTTGGGGAGCAAGCTCACCCCACTCAAGGTCCACCTTCAAGGATGGTTCGGGCTCAATGCATAACACAGTCCAAGCTCCCATCACCAGAGAAGGCAGGAAAAGCCTCAGTTCGCATCAGCCCTTCGGGAGAAATGCTTTGGGGAGGGGGGGGGGTGTTGTCCTTATAAGGGCGAGGGGGGGAGGGGGGTTGATGTTTCTGGGAAAGCTTTTCCCAAGGCCCCCTCCCCTTCGAGGGAGAACGAAAGGGAGCCTCCTGCCCCCCCCCCCAGGAATGAAGGAGCCCCCCTTCCAAGTGCCCCGCCGCCCCCACCGGCCAAGGGAAGGCGTCGGAGCTGTCTGCCCCGAGGAAGGCGCCGCAGGAGCCCCTCTGAGGCTCGGGGGTCCTCCTCCTTCCTTCCGCCGAGACCCTCCAGTCGCCCCCAGCAGTCCCTCCGCCCCTCCCCTCCTGCATTTCCGCCTCTTTGACTTAGCAGCGAGAACCCCAGCCCGGCCAAGTTACGCAAACGGGGAATCTGCGGAGGGGGCGGGCGACACCCATGCACGCCCCCCTCTTCCCCGCCCCCTCCGCTAGGGCTCCTGCTTGCAGCGGGGCGGGGGGGCGAGTCTGCGCTCCTCGAGGGAAAGGAGGCGGGAGGTGTCGCGCCCCTTCCTCGGAGAGCCTCTCCTGGGTGCAAGCGGCACCAGCCCCAGAGCGCAGGGTCGGGCCGGCCAGCTGCGGGGGCAGGGGAGGGGAGGGGAGGAGAGGGGAGGGGAGGAGAGGGGAGGGGGGGCTCCCCACAGGGCAGCGGAGGGGGGAGGCGCCAGGCTGCAAAAGGAGAGGTCGGCGCGGGGGGGGGGGGGGTGAGCAGCCGCACTTTTGGGCGCCGCCTTTGCCTTGAGTCGGAGTGGGGGGGGGGGGGGGACTGAGAAGCTCCCTACCTCCCCCCCCCCCCGCGGCCAATGCCTTACTGGCGAGTAAACCTTCCCGGGGTCCGGCTGCCAGGCGTTTCCCCCCGCCTCCTCCGGTGCAACTCTGCGGCTCCTCCCTGGTCCCTCCGGCCGCGATGCAAGGAGCAAAGCCTCCGTCTCCCCGCAAGGAACTTTTCGTCCCCGTCCCCGTCGCCCCCCCCCCCCGGCTCGGCCTCTCCCGCCAACGCAGCTCGCTGGCTTTAACCCTTTCCGTGCTGCAGGCGGAGGAGAGCAGGCTTCTTTCTCCCCCCCCCCCTCACCCCCACCCCCCAGGAGGGGCCTGGGCCGGAGGGATGGGGGACTTCAGCCGGGCTGCCCGTGTCAGCGACGCCGCCCGCCCTCTAATGCAGCTGGACAGGGCTGCCCGCGAGTCACTCTGCAGGGGGTGGGGGGAGAAATCTGCAGCACGGAAAGGGGTAAAGCGAGCGAGCTGCATTCGCTGGAGAGGCCGAACGGGGGTGGGGGGAGGCTTGGCTCTTGCACGACGGGGGCGGGGGGCGTTGTCAGATCGGCAACAGGGTGGGGGGGAAAGCCTGGCAGCCGGATCCCGGCAGGTTTAGTCGCGGCAAGTAAGTTACTGCGGGGTAGGGTTGCCAAGTCTGGGTTGGAAAATACCTGGAGACTTTGGGGGTGGAGCCAGGAATGGGGGGGGGCTCAGCATGGTATAATGCCATAGAGGCCACCCTTCATCTCTGTCAGCTGGAGATCAGTTTTCAAAATGGGAGATCCCCAGGCCCCACCTGGAGGTTGGCAACCCTACTGCAAGGCCAGTGCCAGGTTTTTCTGCACACTAGGCGAGGCTACCTTCTGGCGCCCCTCCCTGCTGTTATGCCCTAATGGCCACCTAAGGGTCAGGTAAACGCAGGTGGCCGGCTGGCTACCGGAGCTTCCCTCACAATAGATTGTAAATGAGACCAATTAAAAATGATCTCCAGACTACAGAAATCAGTTTGTGCTCAGAAGACGGCTGCTTCTGAGGGTCATTATACCCTCCCCAGCCTCCAGCCCCCAATTTCGAGGAAGTTCCTAACTATTGGCCCCAAGCAGCAAGAATACAGAGCATCACTGCCCCAGATGCAAGAAAAGCCATGTTGGATCAGGCCAGTGGCCCATTCAGTCCAACACTCTGTTTCACATAATAGCCAAAAGCTAGGTGCCATCAGGACGTCTACCAGTACCCCCACACACACACACACACACACACTGTGTTTCAAGAGGCCCACATTTCCCAGGCACCGTCTGGGCCCTGTGATTGGACTGAGGTGAAATTGGGGGAAAGAAGGCCAATCCCCACCCAGGGGGCGGGGCCTTGGGAGAAAGGATACAGTAGCCCCCCCCCCACCTTGACTGGAGGGTGGGAGGAAAGTGGCCTTCCCCTCCCGGGAGCTGGGGGGGGGGGAGGCTGCAGCCAGCAGGAGCGTGGACCCCCCCCCCCCCCAATCCATCCCAGGAGGAGTAGGCTGGACACAGGGAGAGCACAGACCAGGGGGGCCACTGCTGTGTCGGGGAGTTTTAGTGTTCCCTTGCCTGCTCCTTCCAGTGTTCATTTTGCCCTCTTGGCTGAGAATGTCTCCCCGTTCAGGATGTTCCTTGTTTCTTCTCCTCTGGTCTGTTGGTTTTACGACCCAGCTTGTTTAACAGACGCTTTGATTTGCCTGTGCCCTCCTCACACCTCAAGCTGGATCACTTCACCTGTCAGTGACTTCACTGGGGGGGGGGGGGGAGGTGTTTGTGTGTGTTGGGGGGTGGGGTGTTTGGGAAGGTGAAGGCTATTCTGCCCCCTCGGTTTGACCCCCCCCCCCCAAACCGGAGAGGTTGCTTGCAGCTAGTTATGGCCTTTTCCTGCTGAAGGGGGAAGGAGAGGTGTGTCAGTGGGCTAGGCGGCTCCTGGGAGGGGATGATGCCCATTGTAGCACCCCCCCTCCCCCCCCCCCCCCCCAAAAAAGAGCCATTTTCCAATTGGGGATGCTGGTTGGTCACATTGCCGGAGAGCCTAGCTTCTCAACGGTTTTAAAGCACAGAAGTATTTTTACCAGTTATCGAATAGGTAAAAAGAAACAGCTCATAAACTTTCCAGATAGTTCCACACACAAAAGGGGACATGGACCTCATTTCCGAGCCCTCCGCACCAGGGACAATCAAAGCAGCCAAGCGTCAGTGATAGCAAAAAAGTGCCCTGTGGATCAGAATTCGCTTTCTTTCCCCCTTGTACTTTCGTCCTGATATTTAACAAGGTTTCTGCTCTGACATACTTAGTGCAACCCGTCATTTCCTAAGATGATATTTTAGTTATTAAAAGTTTTGAAGAGCAGGGAGCAAAAGGTCACAGAGCACAGGCAGTTAGTAAAGTTGCCCCGTGTTATCATTTGTAGTTAAAGAAACAGTCTTTACCACTTTGTCTGAATCTCTTTCCACTCTTAGCATTCAGAGGGTTTCTCCGCTGTTTTGGTTCTCATGCATTTGAAGACTGCCATTATGTCTGAATGTCTTTCCACACTCTTGAGCATTAGAATTATAGACCCTCCAAGGTCATCTAGTCCAATAGTGACCATTGCTTCATGCCCAGAAGATGACACCCCCCCTCCCCGGGGCCCCAGGATCTCCGGCCAAACTGGCGTGGAAAAATATTGCTTCCTAACCCCAAAGTAGTGATCAGCATTTCCCTGGGCATGTAAGAAAGGGCCAGGAGAACGAAGCACTGAGACAACCCTTCCTGCCCTCCCTTCTCATGATCTGCCGGAAGTTCTCAGAATCAGCATTGCTGTCAGCTGGCCATCTCTGTGATCTCTGTGTAAAAGCCTCCAAGTAAAGAGAGCCCACCACTTCACAGGGTTTCTTTGCTGTGTGGGTTCCTTGATGCCTTTCAAGAGTCGAACTCTCAACAAATCTCTTTTTGCACTCTGAGCATGCAAAAGGCTTCTCCCATGTGTGGGCACTTTGATGCTGTTGAAGAATGCCACTCTGAATTTCTTTCCACACTCTGAGCATTCAAAAGATTTCTCCTTTGTGTGGGTTCTCTAATCAATTTTTAGATTTTTATTGAATAATCCAAAGGGAAGGGGATAGGGAGATAGGGAATAGGAAAGGGGTACAAAGGGTTAAGACACTGAGGTGCAGACCGGAAGGTTGGTAGTTCAGCAGTTCGAGACCCAAGTGCCGCATGACAGAGTGAGCTCCTGTCTCTGGCCCCAGCTCCTGCCAACCTAGCAGTTCAAAAGCAAGAAACTGCAAGTAGATAAATAGGTACTGCTTTGGTGGGAAGGTAACCACATTCCATGCGCCTCAACGTCTAGTCACGCCAGCTACATGGCCACGGAGAAGTCTTCAGACAGCGCTGGCTCTTTGGCTTGGAAACAGAGATGAGCACCGCCCCATAGTGTCAGATTGGACTGGCTTTCGAGCAAGAGAAACCTTTACTTACATAGGGAAAAAAGAAAACAGTGCTTACAATTACTTCTACAGACACTATTACATTACATTAATAATTCTATTTATACAATCAGGTAATTTTTTGTATTAAATCTGATCACTTAAGCCCAAACATTTTTTGATATCTGCAATCATGTTTAAATTATATTTATTTCATATCTATAGATTCTCATTTTCAAATCTCTTATAACCTCTTAATCATTTGCTATAAAACTAATCCTTACTCATACAATTATGGATCCTTAATATCCTACTGCTTATAAGTAGCTATTCTATAACAAAAGCATTCTAAAAATAATATACTAATCCTAAAAAAGAGACATAGCTATATCTTTAAAATTATATTTTACTAAATCCAAAGTACAGACTCTAACATTTTTATTATTATTCTATATCCTGGTCCCAGTTTATTTCTAACTAAATATTGCCTAATCCTGACAAGTGATACACATTTCTTATAAATTTTCATACAGGTACCGATAATGTTTATTTTAGGATTTTCTAAAATAACACATACAAATGCCTTATAAAAATATTTCTTTAACATTTAATTTAATTTCAATTTTAAGTCAATTTAGGCTTCTTGGTTATCTTCTTGGTTATCATTAACCATCCTTTGCACTGCTACAGCCATACTAAATTCCATACAACTGTTATTAATATTTTTAAGTCACATTACAAGGTTTTGAGCTTCTCTCATACAGATAAAAACTACCTTGTGATACTTATTTCTTTTAACATTTAATTTTAATCACAATTTCTCTTAAGTTTTGTATCCTTAAATCTAATTAAATCTCCTTAAATTCCATTTTAAATATCACTTGCCATGCTGTAGCAATTCCACTTTTAAGTAAATCTTCCTCCCCTCCCCCTTCTTAAATTCCGAATGTTTTATCTTCTGTAGTTGTGGATTGTTCCTGTAGTATGTCAGTATGGGAGTAGAACTCTCTCCTTGTTTACTTGCTGTATCCAAAAAGAATGTATTAGTCACGCTTAAAATCACCTTCCGTTCTTCCATCTTGGTATCTTGTGATTCTTTCACTTCAAACAGGTTTGCAGCTACTTTTTTCCATTTTCACTTTAAACAGTTCAATCTATGATATTTCCACATCCTTGGATCTTGTGTTTCATTTGGTAATTGTTTTGACAAACTTTCTACTTGGTGAAATTTATAAGAAAGCTCCTGGACATGGTCCTCTAAAAGACACAAATTGCGCTGTATTGGAAGTATAGCTGTATTGAAAATGTCCTTTAATGTTTCCATTATTGCTTGAAAAGTAGCCATTCTTCCCACGGAACAACTTAGCCAGATAGCTGGATCAGCAAAGTTTGTTTAGCCTAAGCCAGAGATTAGTTCTAATATACAAATCGTATTGATAATACCCAGTCCAGTTTTTCAATTTGCACCCAGTTAGATCAATAAGGGACAGCACAGTCAAAAATCTTCTAATAATTATAGTCCCTTTTAAATGTTATTTCCTTTAGTTTGAGAGCCGCTTCCAAATCGGAGGTGGGGGCAGTTCCACCACTCCCCTTTTTCTTTCCAATCTTTTTTTATAGTCTAGTTAAATCCTTCAGCTGTTTTAGCAGACATTTCATTAAAAAAAGAGAACTGACAGAATATCTTCTTACCCTTTACGTAGAGAGTTGCTTGATGTAGAAGAACGCTTAGTTTCAGTTCTTAGTCATCACAACTTGGTGCCAAAATAGTGATTGTATCGACTGGGGCTTCAGAGCAAACAGTGGACTCAAGATCCAAGCTGCTGCCAGGATCTGGCTCTCCTGCTTCAGGTACCCCTCCCCTGGGGTACCCCTAGGACTCTGGGAAACCCAGACTCCCCCAAACTGCACAATTTGGGTGGCTGCTGGAGCAGAGCTCCGCGGCTACCCCCAATCTTGTTGTGCCAAAACCAGTTCTCTAATGCTGTTGAAGAGTGGCACTCTGACTAAATCTCCTTCCACACTCTGTGAGTATTCAAAAGGCTTCTCCCCATGTGGGTACTTTGGTGCAGTTGAAAAGTACCACTATGTCTGAATCTCTTTCCACACACTAAGCATTAGAATCACAGAATCATAGATTCAGAAGGTGTTGCCATGCAGCCACTTCAGATGGCATCATTAAAGACTCTTTCATATGACAGTCTTGCTGGACTCTGAGAAGTATGTGCCAGAGTAATGGACATAAAAACTACAAATAACTGTCATATTGTTATAGGAGACAATATTGACTTTTGACAAAGCATCAGTGAAATGCGGTAACCCATAAAGCTGGCAAATGTGTGAAGTCGCAAGTTTCAAGCTTCAAGTCATCTTCAGTTTTCTCACCTGTTCAAGTTGTGATTAAACTGGGACTTCTACATTTTTTCAAGAATCAACGGTATGGAGTTCAACACCGTCAGCAAGTACAATTACTTATGACATGTCTTCGGTTTAAGGAAGATTCCTTTGGCTGTTATCAGTGACTTTTGGGTGTATCTGTGTTTGAACATCATTTGGATTCTACAGCATGATTTATAGAAATACATGAAGAGTGGTCCTTTTTGCTTTTGTCTTGAAATGTATTTTTATTGCTTGTGATATCATTTGAGTCTCAATAGATGGAATAAGTTGGTTTAATGGTTGTGGTGTGGTGACCTTTATTACAGTTATTTGTTGTTTTTGTTTCACCATTACTCTGTTATCTGCTTTGTATTTTTGTCAGACTAATGGACACATTTGTGGTCCTAGTGAAGTGCCCTATGCTGGACTAGGGAGTCTACACTGTGGCCAGAGGGAGCCTTGGGCCTAAGAAGCATGCCAAGCCAGATGTGGACCTGGGACTACACAATCCTTCCGTCTCTGAACTTCTGCATCTACCCCAAGCACTGGGATGCAGAACATGCACACGGAGCCAGCAGTAGAACCTGGAAAATAACACATTCCTCTTCCTCCTGAGCTAGCCTAAAAGAAAAGACTGTGACCAGCTACAGACAATAGCGATTAAACTGTCTTGCCACCCATTCAGATAATGCCACTGTCAAGTATCTGATCATTAACATGGAGCAACAGACCTGCAACATGACTGGATTTCTTCTCTCTCCTTTGTCTCAGCCCCTTCCACCAGAGGTGTCACTCCCTGCTGACCATTAATTTTCCATTGCCCAGCTATTAATCCCTTTCTGCCCCATCCAGAGTTTAAGTTTTTTAGTACTCCCAGGGAACCAGGTGACCATATGGGCCATTGACTCAGGTCACATTTTAGCGATTTAAGGTGGGCTCTCCCTGAGCTCACTCTGTTGCTTTTCCTCTCCTAATCCCACCCTACCTTGTTGGTTCCATTCTTGGCCGGTTGGGAATCAGTCCACATGTGCTTCTGGTCAGCTCACAACCCTTAGTGTGTTTTATTTTTTTGCTGCATTATGCTTGCGCCTCATTGGACAGATAACATATAATCCATCAGTGATATACCTGCTCATGCAAACATCGCTATCCTTACAACTCTGTATTCCTAGCTCTGTATTGTGTGTGTTAATGCTTGATTATTGTTTGTATGCTTGAGAACATTGAGTAAAGAAATCAATTATCTCCACAACATTGTCCCTGCGACTATTTGTGGGCTCTGGGAATTCTGACTCCTGTATACACAGGTTATGATCCTATATTTTATGTCTATTGCCATTTAATATTTATAATTCCTCAAGCGTCTTAAATAATAAGGCAATTTGGCTAACAAAGGACCTCCAGGGTCGTCTAGTCCAATCCCCTGAACAATTCAGGAAATTCACAAACATCTCCCCTCACAAACATCAACTGACCATTGCTCCATGCCCAGAAGATAGCAACCCCACACGTCTCCAGGATCCCTGGCCAAACTGGCCTGGAAAAATATTGCTTCCTGACCCCAAAGTGGCGATCAATATTTCCCTGAGAATGTAAGAAAGGGCCACAACAACTAAGCACTAACGCAAGCCTTCCTGCCCTCCCTTCTTGTGATCTGTCAGATGGCCCTCTAGCTTCTGTTTAAAAACCTCCAAAGAAGGACAGCCCATAGTCTCCCAAAGGTTCAAACGGTTTCTCCACTGTGTGGGTTATCTGATGCTGTTGAAGATGGCCACTCAGACTGAATCTCTTTCCACACTCTGGGCATTCAAAAGGTTTCTCTCCTGTGTGGGTTCTCCGATGCTGATGAAGATTCGAACTGTCAATGAATCTTTTCCCACACTCTGAACATTCAAAAGGTTTCTCCCCTGTGTGGGTTCTTTGATGCCGTTGAAGAGTTGAACTCTCAATGAATCTCTTTCCACACTCTGAACATTCAAATGGTTTCTCCCCTGTGTGCGTTCTCTGGTGCCGTTGAAGAGTGCCACTGTCACTGAATCTTTTTCCACACTCTGAACATTCAAAAGGTTTCTCCCCTGTGTGGGTTCTTTGGTGCACTTGAAGAGTGCCACTCTCAGTGAATCTCTTTCCACACACTAGGCATTCAAAGGGTTTCTCTCCTGTGTGGGTTCTTTGGTGCAGTTGAAGATGGCCACTCTGACTGAATCTCTTTCCACAGTCTAAGCATTCAAAAGGTTTCTCCCCTGTGTGAGTTCTCTGATGCAGTTGAAGACTGCCACTCCTACTGAATCTACCTCCACACTCTGAACATTCAAACGGTTTCTCCCCTGTGTGCGTTCTTCGGTGTACTTGAAGACTGCCACTCTCACTAAATCTCTTTCCACACTCTGAGCATTCAAAAGGTTTCTCCCCTGTGTGGGTTCTTTGATGCTGTTGAAGATTTCCACTCTCAATGAATCTCTTTCCACACTCTGGACATTCAAAAGGTTTCTCCCCTGTGTGGATACGTTGATGCCGTTGAAGATTGCCATTCTCAATGAATCTCTTTCCGCACTCTGGACATTCAAAAGGTTTCTCCCCTGTGTGGGTTTTTTGATGCCGTTGAAGATGGCTACTCTTATTGAATTTCTTTCCACACTCTGAGCATTCAAAAGGTTTCTCACCTGTGTGGGTTCTTTGATGCTCTTGAAGAACACCACTCCGACTGAATTTCTTTCCACACACTGAGCATTCAAAAGGCTTCTCCCCTGTGTGAGTACTCTGATGCTGCTGAAGAGTGCAATTCCGAGTGAATGTCTTTCCACACTCTAAGCATTCAAAAGGTTTCTCCCCTGTGTGGGTTCTCTGATGCTCTTGAAAAGTGCCACTCCGACTGAATCTCTTCCCACACAGAGAACATTCAAAAGGTTTCTTTCCTGTGTGGGTTCTTTTATGTTCTTGAAGATGGCTACTCCTACCGAACCTCTTTCCACATTCTGAGCATTCAAAAGGTTTCTCCCCAGTGTGGGTTCTTTGGTGCAGCTGAAGTTGGACACTCTGACAGAATTTCTTTCCACACACTGAACATTCAAATGGTTTCTCCCCTTTATGAGTTCTCTGATGCCACTGAAGAGTGGCACCGCAATTCAATCTCTTTCCAAACATTGAGCATTCAGAATTTTTCTCCCCTCTGTATATTTTTTGGTGCTGAATGCATTTACTTCCCTTCATTATCCTGTGCATTGGAAAATGTACATTGCACTTTCTTCCGTTTCAGATCTTAACCAAATGGCTGTATGTTTTTCCTTTACGTTTGCCAGGATTCCTCACGTTTTCTTTCAGGTCTTCCTTTTTAACTCTATCTGGACTTTCCTGATGAAGTTCTTCACCCTCCTCATTCCTCTGATCATCCTTTGCTGGAATAAAGAAAGAAAGCTTGTTAGCACCTGGAAGGTCCAAATGCATCTATCTGACTGGAACAGAAAAGGATTGATGACCCTTTGGCCTCAAACAGCTTTGCTGATCTTAACCACCCCTTCACCTTTCCCCAGAATGTCTAGTATTGAAGTGTAAGAATTTATATAAAAGCCTGTCTCTATAGAATTCATTTAGGCCTGAAGCCTTTCCTTCTATCCTACTGCAGCATATTCATACAGAGTCCTCTCGAAGAGTCGTTGGCAAGACTATGGCAGGACTCTGAATCATGAACAGTTGCTACCAACTGATGATCATAATATCGTCATTTTGAAGGTATGAAATAAATAAACGTTGACAGGAATCTTTCGGCAAATGGCAAAAGGTGTCAGGTCTTGTAACAGCAAGATTTGTTTATTGAGAGGTAGAGAGATTCTGCGCTGGAACTGGCCTCCAGATGCCAGGTCCAACCCTATACTAAGAGCAGGACATCCCCCCCTATGCCAACCAACCCAATCAATATTCCCATTCAGCCTGCCAAATATCTAAGCCTGCCATAGTAGCTGCCCCCAGCACCTCCAAACTGACGGTTACACTGTCTAAACACTCCCTCGTTACAAGGTCATGCAGGACGTTGAGATTACACTTCCCAAGGTTGTTGCTTGCAGACTGCTACAAGCTGGTGCTATGCGAGCGAAGCAGAAATTCACAAACTCATCTGCTCCCTCCCCGCAATCCTAGCAGAGAAGTTATTTGGCCATCCTAGCAAAGAAGATAAACAGCACTGAAGTATTTGGCCAAGGAGTACATGTAAATGAAAGCAGTGGAATAAGTATGACCCAGCTGAGCCCTGAGAGGCAGCAGGAGACAGAGCTGTTCAAGGGGTGAGGGTTTTTTTAAAATTTGCTTTCAGCTGAGGTGATTTAGCTGAGGGTACTGTGTGTGGGGACTGTGTTTGGGAGTGTGTGAGTGATTTTTGAGTTGTTGCAGAGTGCTGGCTGCTTGAGATAGGGTGAGAAAGGGTGATTGTTTTGACTGTAATTGAGTGCCTGCTAGCCACACCATCTGCTGAGGGAGGCTTCTATTTAAGGCAGCACCTGGCTGGAAGCACGAGCCAAAGGGCAAGAACCAAAGGCTCTTGGCCTAGGGACTCTTAGCCTAGGGCAGGGGTGGCCAACCTGTGGCTCGGGAGCCACATGCGGCTCTTTCACACATATTGTGCGGCCCCTGGCAGGGCGGCTGGGGAAGCAAAGGGGAGGCATGCTTTTTCTCTCTTTCTCCCTTCCTTCCTTCCCTCCTCCCTCCCATCTATTTGCTTTCCTAGTTTCTCTCTCTCTCTCTCTTTCTTATAACTGGTTTTCTTTGTTTGTTTTTATTTTTGGCAGTCCCATTTAACGTTAATAAAAAGCAAATTTGCATATTTTTAAAAATAAAACCGTGTGTGTGATATTTGTTCCTGTCTTGCGGCTCTCAGACATCTCTATGTGGCTCTTACGTTTATTCTATGTGGCTCTTACGTTAAGCAAGGTTGGCCACCCCTGGCCTAGGGGCTCTGAAAAGTCAAGGAAGAGACTAAGCTCAAACTGCTGGCATTGTAAAATTGCGAAAGGATGGTACTCCCACATGTGGTGGGAATGCCTGGAAGTTAAAGAACTATGAAAAAATATATTAAGAGTAATAAATGAGCTGTTTCAGGTAAAGCTGAATATAGATTTTGAACTGATGATGATGAGTAATTTAGGTAATGAGACAATAGAGAAGAAGAACCAAGATTTATTGAAAGCAATGATACTAGCCGGCAAAGCAGTGATAGCAGTAGGATGGAAAGATAAAAGTAAATGGACAGAAAGAACCTGGCATAGTTATCTGTTTGAATTTGTTCAGTCAGATATAATGGCTACAATCAACAAGGACCTGCCATGGGAGGACAGAACATCGCAGATCAAGGAGAAATGGTCTACCTACCTGAACTGGATAAAAGAGGAACAGAAAGAAGACGTTCAGTGGAAGCTACAAGCTCTGTTCCTGGCTGAAAGACGAAGATTAGACTGAAGGAGGAGGGATTGGGGAGAAAATGTTAAACTACCCAAAATGTAACAATGAAACGATGGTAATGTATATTTATCCCAGCAAATAAATAAAATATTATAAAAAAAAGAAAAGAAAGAAAAGCCAAGGAAGAGCCAGAACACCAGGGCCCTAGTCTCCTTGGATTCCCAGTAAGGTAAGTAGACTTCTAGAAGGAGAACCACATAAATACAAAGGGTTTCAAAAGGGGGATTATATAAAATCATTTTTTTTAAAAGCAATTATGAAGCCAGAATGACAGCAGGGGGTTGGGGGCCATCCAGTTTTTTGCACCGAGTGTCACATGTATGATGATCTGCCCACTGGGCAGAAGTCTTGGGTGTGTGCCCCCAGGTGCAATGAGCTCCTATCCTCTGCTGCCAACTGGAACAGCTCCTTGCCCTCCCCCAAAATGACAGCCTTTCAAGTATTTAAAGAGATCAATCATGTTTCCCCCTCAATCTCCTCTTCTCCAAACTAAGCATTCCCGAGGCCCTTAGCCTTTCCTCGTAGGGCTCAGTCTCCAGACCCCTGATCATCCTCGTCGCTCTCCTCTGCACCCTCCCGATTTTGTCCACATCCTTTTTTGAAGTGAGGCCTCCAGAACTGCACACAGTACTCCAGGTGTGGCCTGACCAAGGCAGTGTACAGAGGGGCTAAGACCTCCTGCGATTTCACAGTGGGATATTGCAGTAGAGGCAGCCCCACAGATAGGAGGGGCTGAGGTCACAAAGGGCTTTGTAGGTGACAGTCAGCCCACTGAAAGGCACCCAGCAACTGATCTGTAACCAACGGTCATCCAGCAAGGGGGCGTGATATGAAGATGCTCCTCAGCACCTGATGGTACCTGGGCTGGGTGACCTGCACGAACTGGCCCTGAAAAGCAGAGAAATTCCTGCGGGCATGGCTGGGTTTGGCCTTTAGGGCATTCGAGGGGTGGGGGCCACCGCCCCGCGCAAGTTCTCTGGTGCCCGAGCTTGTAGGGGCCCGCAGTCAGCCAGCTGGCAGCCAGTTTGGGGAGAATGTAGTCACCTCATGTCACTCATCTTCTGTGCGCTCAGCCCTGTTTTACGCAGAGCTCTTGCCTGCCTCCCTCCCACTGAGGAACTTCCATGAGGCTTTCCGGGGGCTTCCCTTCCTCTTAGAGTCTCCAGACCAGTGCGCCAGAGCGGCTTCCCAGCTCCCCTCCCCAGCTCCACTCAAGCCAGCAGAGGTGCCAAGAAGCTGTAGTGTTCGGCCAAATCCCTCACATGTGCCTTCCCTCGTGTGGTGCAGTTGAAGATGCTCTCCAGCCAGGAGGGCTTCCTTGGGGGCTCGAATGCCGGAAATATTTGGTACTGGCTCTCCCAAGGACCATCACCTTCCTTTTTCATTGGATGTGTTTCTTCTAAGGGCAGCATTTAGCCCTCACAGGGGCAGGGCAGGGCAGGGCAGAGGGATGTGTGTTCATCCGCAGGCCAATTGTCCTTCTGAAGGTGGTACTGTTGGCAGCTGCCTAACTCACCTATACGGAAGCACTGGCCCTGCCTGTATGAACAGGACCTGCTGGACTAGATGGGCCTGATCCAGCAGGGCTCTTCTTATTTTCTTATGAGAGTAAAAATGGAAGACCTGGGGGAAAACCAAGGAATTTTTAAGAAATTGTTTGTTTGTTCCTCAGCACTTTAAAAAAAAACGCAGATGAAAAAACCCAGGAAATCTTCGAAAGCACTCCTATGAAATACTATTTCTTTTAGAATATGCTTCTTCCAAGAGGGTTTTTCACACTCAGTATATAGAATAAAAGTAAAGACTTTTCCTGTTTTTCCAGTGAATTTTTTATGCAAGACAATCTACAGGATTAGATAATGATTAATCTTATGAAAATTTACGTTGTAGACAGATACCTCAGTTTTGCAGTTCTCTTACAAAGGAATTCCAAAGGTAGATTGGAGGGACAGACCACTGAATTGCAACTGATAATGAAGCTCAGGACAATGCCAACAGGAGATGAAAAGTCTCTGGTTCAGGATGGTTCATCTCAAAGAGATAAAGGGGTAGCTGTTACTTTTCTACAAGCAAATGAATTAGAATTGTCCACTGAGACTGTAGCTAACAATATGGACTGCCTGGCAAGGTCTCGAGGCAGCAAGAAGAAGGTTGTGGACTTAAAATCGGGGAGTTGGAAAGCTTGGTGTTGGGGGGGGGGGGAAATAGACATTGTGGGTATTTCAGAAACTTGGTGGGATGAGGAAAATCAGTGGGATACGATGGTTCCTGGTTATAAATTATATCGGAAGGATAGGGTAGGGTAGGGTTGGAGGTGGGGTGGCTCTGTATGTCAGAGAGGGTATACAGTCCAGTAAGACTGAGAGGTTAAGAGAATCAGATTTGCTTCTGAAAATGCTATGGGTTGAATTAGTGGGCCCAAAAGGAAGCTCAACGCTGGAAATGTGTTATCGCCCACCAGATCAAAAGATAGAGGAGAATTATAAAATGATAAATGAATTAAAGATAGCGGCTAGACAAAATAATTGTGTTATAATATGGGTCAATATGTGTTCAAGTTGGGAAAAAGAGATTGAGTTTCTACATACTCTCAGTTACTGTGCTATGGAGCAGATGGTCACAGAACCTAACAGGGGAGAGGCGATGCTGGATTTGGTCCTAAATAACGCCCATGACCTGGTGAGAGAAGTAAAAGTGATTGCATTGCTTGGGAACAGTGACCTTAATGTTATTGGGTTCAATATTTGTATAAATAGGGAGTTGCCCAAAAAGACTGACACAAACACTTTTAACTTTAAAAGGGGTAACTTCTCTGATATGAGGGGACATGTAAGGAAGACACTGAAAGGAAAAGTAGAAAGGGTCAAAACCATTGGGGAAGCCTGGAGACTATTTAAAATTACAATCCTAGAAGCTCAGAAAAAATATATACTGCAGGTTAGGAAAGGCACAAATAGGTCTAGAAAAAAGCCTGCATAGTTAACAAACAAAGTAATGGAAGCTGTAAAAGGTAAGGATTCTTTTAAGCGGTGGAAAGCTAGTCTCAGTGAGGCTGATAAAAGGGAACACAGGCTGTGGCAAATAAAATGCAAGTCTGTGATCAGGCAGGCAAAAAGGGATGATGAGGAGCATACAGCAAAAAACATAAAGACCAATAATAAAACTTTCTTCAAATACATTAGAAATAGGAAACCAGCCAGGGAGGCAGTGGGGCCCTTGGATGACCAAGGGGTAAAAGGAATATTGAAGGATCATAAGAAAATGGCTGAGAAGCTGAAGATGAGAAGTGCTTTCCCACTCCAGAACCGCTGATTTCCAGAGGGGTGTTGAAAGACCTGAGTCAGATTGAGGTGATGAGAGAGGAGGTCCTACGACTGATAAACAACTTAAAAACTAATAAATCATCGGGCCCAGAGGGCATACATCTGAGAGTTCTGAAAGAATTCAAATGTGAACTTGTAGATCTCCTATGTAATCTTTCATTAAAATTCCTGAGGACTGGATGGTAGCGAATGTCACTCCCATCTTTAATAAGCGTTCCAGAGGAGATCCGGGAAATTACAGGCCAGTCAATCTGATGGGTTCTGTAAGGGAAGATCTTGTCTCACTAACCTGTTAGTGTTCTTTGAGAGAGTGAACATACACGTGGACAAGGGAGACACCAAATAGATGTTGTTTACCTTGACATCCAGAAAGCTTTTGATAAAGGTCCTCATCAAAGGCTCCTAAGTAAGCTCAACAGTCGCAGGATAAAAAGACAAGTCCTTATGTGGATCGAAAACTGGCTAATTAATAGGAAACAGAAAGTGAGTATAAATGGGCCATTTTCTCAGTGGAGGGTGGTAAGCAGTGGGTACTGCAGGGATCAGTACTTGGTCTGATGCTTTTTAACTTGTTTATTAATGATTTGGAGTTGGGAGTAAGCAGTGAAGTGGCTAAATGTGCAGATGACAGGAAGTTGTTCAGGGTGGTGAGAACCAGGGAGGATCGTGAGGCACTCCAAAGGGATCTGTCAAGGATGGGCGAGTGGGCATCAATGTGATGTTCAATGTAGCCAAGTGCAAAGTGATGCACACTGGAGCCAAAAATCCTAACTATAAATACACGTTGACTAGGTTCGAACTGGTGGAGACTGACCAAGAAAGAGATCTTGGAGTCATAGTTGGTAACTCAATGAAAATGTCGAGACAGTGTGTGACTGCAATGAAAAAGGCCAATGCTATGCTGGGGGTTATTAGGAAGGGAATTGAAAACAAATCAGCCAGTATCATAATGCCCCTGTATAAATCGATGGTGCGACCTCATTTGGAGTACTGTGTATAGTTCTGGTCGCCACACCTCAAAAAAGATATTATAGCATTGGAAAAAGTGCAGAAAAGGGCAACTAGAATGATAAAAGGGTTGGAACACTTTCCCTATGAAGAAAGGCTAAAGCGCTTGGGGCTCTTTAGCTTGGCGAAATGACAACTGAGGGGTGATATGATCCAGGTTTATAAGATAATGCATGGGGTAGAGCAGGTAGAGAAAGAAGTACTTTTCTCCCTTTCTCATAATACAAGAACTCACAAGCACTCGGTGAAATTGCTGAGCAGTCAGGTTAGAACAGATAAAAGGAAGTCCTTCTTCACCCAAAGAGTGATTAACACGTGGAATTCACTGCCACAGGAGATGGTGGCGGCTACAAGCATGAACGGCTTCAAGTGGGAATTAGATAAACATCTGGAGCAGAGGTCCATCAGTGGCTATTAGCCACAAGGTATAGATAGGTCTGGGGCAAGTGATGCTCTGTATTCTTGGTGCTGGGGGGGGGGCAACAGAGGGAGGGCTTCTAGTGTCCTGGCCCCACTGCTGGACCTCCTGAGGGCACCTGGTATTTTTGGCCACTGTGTGACACAGGGTGTTGGACTGGATGGGCCATCGGCCTGATCCAGGATTGGCTTCTCTTATGTTCTTGCCCATCTGGACTGAACTGAGACCTATGTTTCCTGTCTGATTACCAAGGCTGATTTCTCCATGCTTACTACCTGTCTGCATATCATACCTAATCCAATCACACCTGCTATTGTCATTTACCTGCTAATGGCATTTGGCATCGGCAGTGACTTCACTCAGAGCATAAGATTAAGCACCAGATACACTGGTATAAATACTTACAAGTTAAGCACTTGCTTGAGTCTCCTCCTTTAATTTTGACAAGACAGAGACCACTGACACCATTAGAACAACTATTAGAAAAAAAGACAAAACAAAGAAAAAACATTACCTTTATAATATATAAACAAATAAATGTTAGCAAAGAAGAAACAAAAACTTTATACCAAAAATAATGGAAAGAAAATTTAAACGTGGAACTGACAGAAGAAGGCTGGCAACAAATATGGGAAGGTCACAGTAGTCATTCAAAGATTATTTCAATCAATTTTCAAATGGCAAAACTTATAATGCGATGGTACACTCCACTTTCTAGAATGTGCTACATATACAGAACGTATAGTCCTATGTGTAAAAAACAATGCAGTGGTTTTGCTGATTATATGCATTGTTGGTGGCGTTGTCCAGCAATAAACTGCTTTTGGTTGAATACAATAGAAAAAATTAAAGTAATTACTGACATAGACTTACCTTGTTCTCCTGAAGGTATTTTGCTGGAAAGATGGCCACAACCTAGAAAAGAAAGGCAGAAAGAAGAATTAGTAGCAAATTTGTTAGCGGCGGCACATATTCTTATAGCATCTAAATGGTTAGAAAACCCTTCCCCCTGGTCGCTTTCTCAATGGTACAACCATTTATGGGAGCATTTTATAATGCATAACATTTCATTCAACTTAACTAATGCATCTCCAGAAAATTATTATAAAAAAGTGGTTGCTATCTGGTATCCTGTTACAAGCTTTATGCTGGAAAGATAAATTATTCCAGACAGTCCACGATATAAAAAAATGATTTATTTTTGAATACTGCATTTGAAGTCAATGATTGTTGAATTGTATAATTTGAGTTGAGTCAAAATATGTGTACTATAAAAAATATTGCATTAATACTGATGTTGAAATAAAAATTGTTAATAATTTTAAAAAGGAAATGACTCCTCTCTCCAAGATATAAGGGTGGATGGACTCCCATCCTAGCTGTATCTGGAGAAGTGAACAGTGACTCATGGAAGCTCATACCGTGCCACAGGTTTTTTTTAATCTTTAAGGTGCTTCTGGACTCTTGCCCTTTTCAAATTTTCAAGGATATTTTTGTTCACAGTATATAAATGGTTACCAAAAATCATTAAGAAGAAGAAGAAGAGGAGGAGATTGGATTTATACCCCACGCTTTTACTCAGAGTCTCAGAGCAGCTTACAAACTCCTTTCCCTTCCCCCACCCTGTGAGGTAGGTGGGGCTGAGAGAGCTCTTTCAAGAACTGCCCTTTGAAGGACAGCTCTTGTCAGAACTATGACTTGCCCAAGGTCATCCAGCAGCTGCAAGTGAAGGAGTGGGGAATCAAACCAGGTTCTCCCAGATTACAGTCCGCACACTTAACCACTACACCAAGCATTTGATGAGTTTAATAATACATTATTACAAAATAAGTGTTTACAGTTTTATAAAGTTTAAGTTACTATCCAGATGTGGCTGATAGTCATATCTAGCGTGTCTGTGTGAGAGGTTTTTTTTCTTTTCCAATAATACAGTTGATTTTGTTGACTGCAGAGTTTGTTTTTCTACCTTCAAGTTTTATTGTTTTCCTTCCTCTCATAATGCACTGTGGGATCACAGGGTGCAGCAGTTTGCAACTCTTCCTCAATATTGAGTACACTTATAAAAAACAAAGATATAGAAATGTACACACTATATTTATGAATGGTGCATTTTATATTGTTACGTCTGCGTGAAAAAATTAGGTTTGATAGGAAGGTGAGTACTGCATATATCTCAGTTCCCTCCCCTGTCCCAATTTTCATTTATTTTGGGGAAGAAAAAGGGGAGGGGGGGGAGAGAACTTTTTTTCCCATGTGGCTTCAAAGTTTCAGGGAATTCTGCATCTTTAGTTGAGAAGGAGGTAAGATGACCCACCAGCACAAGGGATCATAGTTCTTCCATCTGTTTCCCTCCTTGACAGGCAGTGGGAAAGCATTGGTGTCACATTCTGGATTGGGGCTCTGAGCAGGGGCGGGTGAGGGACATGCTGCTGGAGTGGTGAGTGTTTTATTATTTGCCTTAACTGCTGAGGAGAAGTAGCTGAGATTAGTGTGTGAGAGGACAGTGCTTGAGGGTGTGTGGCTGGGTATAGCCTGCTGGAGAGTGGTGCTTGTTTGAGGGAGTGTGGGTGCGTATAACCTGCTGGAGAGTGGTGCTTGTTTGAGGAAGTGCGGGTGCATATAACCTGCTGGAGAGTGGTGCTTGTTTGAGGAAGGGGGGGTTGCGTATAACCTGTTGGAGAGTGGTACTTGTTTGAAGGAGTGTGGTTTCTGTTTGTCTCTTTTGCCTGGGTGTAACTGATTGCAGCTTTCAGCAGTTTTGCCTGGGGCTGACTGATGTCCCCACACTCTGCTGGGTGAGCCTTTAATTATAAAAGGCTCCTCCTCTTTGCCAGAGGCATAAGCCGAAGAGGATCTGCTCAGCATGCAGAAGGCCCCAGGTTCCTTTTACCTGATTTGATAAAATATTTTGGGGGGATTTTGCACCATCGGACTTTTTCCTTTAGTCCTGTTTGTTGTTGTTTTGTCCTACTTCTAACAAGCCCCCCCCCCCCCCCGCTGGTTCCTTAGCAGGCATGTCCAGCATCATTCCCGGGTTTGCCAAGGCGGGCACCCCTGGAAAAGGCACCTGGGAAGGGGGGGGGGCACAGAGGTCTCCCCATAAGACAGGACAGACAGAAATGCTGTGATGGCCCCACAGGAGTGTTCCCTCTAAGCTGAGTTAGTGTGAGCTAGCTCACAATTTTTTAGCCTCCAGCTCACACATTTTCCCTTTTAGCTCAGGAAGGGGATGGCTCCAGAGCAGACTAATTTATGAAACAGCCAAATCTCTCCCTCACAACTTTAATGCCAGTAGCTCACAAAGTAGAATTTTTGCTCACAAGAGTCCACAGCTTAGAGAGAACACTGCTAGAGATGCCAACTCCAGGTTGGGGAATTCCTGGAGATTTGGGGGGGGGGTGAAGCCTGGGAAGGATGGGGCTTGGGAAGGCGGAAGGACCTCAGGAGGGTCTAATGCCAGAGAGTCCCCCCTCCAGCCGTTTCCTCCAGGGGACCCGATCTCTGTAGTCTGGAGGTCAGTTGTGATTCCAGGAGATCTCCGGGCTTGACCTGGAGGTCTGCAGAGTATGAAAGCGCTGCGAGCTCAGGAGGACCAGGACCGCAGTTTGGGGTGATGCCTCTGGCTTGGGAAATTCTTGCAGGTTTTCAGGCAGAACCTGGGGTGGCTCTTCTCTTTCTCCTACTCTATGGTATATCATAGAAATTTCACATTTTGTTTTTCATTCTTCCTAAAATGCATTTATGTTTGAAAATTGGTGGGCGCATGGGGGGGGGGGGGGCACCAGATGCCTAGTGTGCAAAAAACCTGGCCCTGAGTCCCAGAGCACTCCTGCTACTTCCGGGGGCCGTCATTCTACATCGCGGTCTCTGGGGCCCGTCTTTCCAGTCCCAGACCAGTCCTGCTACCCCCAGGGGCCCTCATTCCACTCTGGTGCTGTAATGTATTTCAAAGGCGCCCATGCAAGTCAGCTGGCTTCCCTGGTCCCCATTGTTTCCAAAGGGCCATAAAACGGTCTCCCATTGTCTCCAGTGGGCGATCCTGTCCTTCCTTTTAGAGTCGCCGCCTCCCTGTTCTGTTTGGCCGCCCAGATAGCAACCCCCACCCCACCCCGGAAATAACTTTTCCGCTCGCCCCCCCCCCCCCCGGCTCCTTGCTCGGCCTCTCCCGCTACGCAGCTCGCTCCGTTTAACCCTTTCAGATTTGCAGACCCCCCCCCGCCCCATGCAGAGTGACTCGTGAGCAGCCCCGTCGAGCCTACCTGGAACAAAGAGCGCAGGACGGCCGCATTTCTCTCCCCCAGCGGGACTGAAAACCTTATTCCTCCTCCCACCCCACCCCCGCCGCCATGACTTACTTGCGAGACAGCCTGCCCGGGACCCGGCTGCCGGACTTCCCCCTCCCCTCCCCTCCCCCCCCTCCCCTCCCCTCGTGTTGCAGATCGGAAGCCCTCCCCGGTTCTTCTGGCCCTGACGCAAGAGCGCAGCCCCCCCTCCCCGGCCCAACCCCGGAAATAACTTTTCCTTCCCCCGCTCCTTGCTCGGCCTCTCCAGCAAATGCAGCCGGCTCACTTCAACCCTTTCCTTGCTGCAGGTTGCCTCCCCCACCCTCCCCGCAGCGCCGCCCCGTGCAGAGCGACTCGCGAGCAGCAGCCCCGTCCAGCTGCATCAGAGGGCGGCGTCGCTGTCCCGGGCCGCCTGGCTGAAGTCCCCCGTCCGTCCCTCCGGCGGGCGGGAGGAGGGGGCGGTGGCGGTGGCTTTTCTCCTCCGTCCGCAGCACGGAAAGGGTCTAAGCGAGCGAGCTCCGCTGGCTGGAGAGGCAGGCGGGCGGGCGGCGGGGGGCTCTGCTATTTGAACGGCCAGAGAAGCCAGGGAGGGCTGCAGATCTGCAACAGGAGGAGGGAAAGCCTTGCAGCCGGGCCGGGTTACTCGCGAGTAAGTCGCTGCAGGAGGGGGGAGAGGATGAGCTCTTCCGTCTTGCTGGGGGAAAGAGAGCGCGCAGTGCTGCCGTCGCGTGCTTTTTGGATGGGGACTCTGGTATGAATCCGTTTTGAAAAGCAATCCAGAAGGGGACTTTAAATTTTTTTCCTGTTACCAGAAAGCCCCCCCCTCACCGAGAGCTGCCCGGGACTAGGGTTGCCAACCTCAAGGTGGGGCCTGGGGATCTCCCGCTTTTACAACTGATCTCCAGCTGACAGGGATCAGCTCCCCTGGAGAAAATGGCTGCTTTGAAGGGTGGACTCCGTGGCGTGGTACCCTGCTGAGGCCCCTCCCCAAACTCCACCCGCTCCTGGCTCCACCCCCAAAGTCCCCAGGTATTTCCCAACCCAGACCTGGCAACCCTAACTGAGAGGGACTCGGAGGAGAAGGTCCCCTCCGGGACTTCTCGCATTGCTCCTCTGCTCCGACCCCCCTACTGTGGGGAGGGGGTGCCAAATCCTTCCTCTGGGACCGGACCCACAGACAGGAAACAGATGCTCCTGCCGCCCACGGGGACGGTTCCCCCCCTCCCGACTCAAAGCAAAGGCGACGCCCCCCCCTTTGATCTCCTTTTGCAGCCTGGCCCGCCCCCCTCCCCCGCTTTATGGAACACCCCGCCGCCGCCAGGGTCACCGCGGTTTGGGGCGAATGCAAGCACCCGGCAGACCCCCCCCTCCCCACTTTGGGGGGGAGAGGCTCTGGCGAGAAGTGCCGCCCCGCCGCCCCCCTTCTCTTCAGGAGTGCAGTGTCGCTCCCTTCAGCCCCCCCCCCCCAAAGCAGGAGCCGGAGCGGGAGGGGCGTGCACGGGCGACGAGGCGCCTTTCGGGCTGACCCCCCCCCCCCCTCGCCGATTCCCCGTTTGTAGAAGCCGGACTTGGACTCTCGGTGCGAAGTCAAGGAGGGGAAAGTGCAACAGGCGGGACCGGGTGCAGAAGGAAGCGTGGGGGGGGGGGGGGGTTGTTCTGGTGGAGGGGCTGAAGGAGGGGGACCCCTGAGCCCGAGAGTGGGGGGCTCCTCGCAAGGGGATGGGGAAAGCCGTTCCCCCTCCTTTGGGGCCCTGCAGTCCATCCCGGAGAGGGTGTGTGTGTGTGTGTGTGGGGTCTCCTTCGCTCCTCTCTGCAAAGCCATTAGGGTCCCTGCAGCAGCGCCTTGGGCGGGGGAGAGCTCAGGCGCCTTCCCTTGGCCTGGGGGGGGGGGGTGCAATAGACTGAAAGGGGGCCAGGAAGCTCCCTTTCTTTCTCCCTTGTGTTGGAGAAATGAGTATGAAAGACAAGACCTGGGATTTCAGTCATTATAGGGTTAACCTATGCAACTTGTGTTTTAGTTTAACCTGGAAGTGCCTGGCAGCTGGCCAATTAACTCTAAGCCGGGGAAACCTAAAGGTGTACTGTTTTGCTAATTGGTCAGTGATATCAGGTGTTTCCTTTCAGGGGTCAAGAAGAAGGAGAGATCCTCCATTGTAATCTCTCTCACTCTGTAGTAGGATGTCTTAGTGTGCAGACGCAGCACAATGCTGCTTAGTAAGCATGTTTTATTTATTTGTAGCTACTCCCGTTTCCCATTTTCCTTTTGTAATAAAGTTTCTTTTAAACTAAAAGAAGCAATCTCTTCTTTCCAGAAAAGCAAGATCATTACTCTGAATTTTCTTGAATATTGGACGAAAGTCCTAACACCTCGAAGGGGCAGGGGCCTTTGGCTCTTCCCGGAAAAGTTTCCCCAGTCACATCATCTCCCCCCCACACACACTGTTATAAGGACAACAGCCCCCCCCCCCCCCCCGTTTCTCCATCAGGGCTGCCTAAGGTGGGACTTTTAATGCCGAATCTGATGAAGGTAGCTTGGACTGTCCCGAAAGGTCAAAGGGGGGGGGCTTGTTAGTCTGTCTGTGGCAGTAGAAAAAGAGCAAGAGTCCAAGAGCACCTGGAAGACTAACAACATTTGGGGCAGGGGAGGAGCTCCCCTGAGAGGAGAGCGAGGGTCCAGGAGCTCCTTCCAGAAGAATATAAGAGGAGCCAATGCTGGATCAGCCCAATGGCCCGTCCACACTAGCTCTCCATGTCACACTGTGGCCCAAAACACCAGGTGCCCTCAGGAGGTCCACCAGTGGGGGCAGGACACTAGAAGCCCTCCCATTGTTGCCCCCCCCCCTCCAGCACCAAGAAGGCAGAGCATTATAAGAACATAAGAGAAGCCAGTGTTGGGTCAGGCCGGTGGCCCATCCAGTCCAACACGCTCTGTGTCACAGTGGCCAAAAACACCCCAGGTACCCTCAGAAGGTCCAGGACACCAGAAGTGCTTCCACTGTTGCCCCCCCCCCCCAAGAATGCAGAGCATCACTTGCCCCAGACTGAGAGTTCCTACCTGTAGGTGAAGGTAAAGGTTTCCCTTGCTTGAAAGCCCGTTGAATACACTGCTGAACTACCGGTCTGCAGTTCAGCCTCTTAACCACTTGAGCCACTGCAGCCCTGTTCCTACCTCTACCTTGTGGCTAATAGGGGCCACTGATGGACCTCTGCTCCAGATGTTTATCCAAGGGTCCAGGAGCACCTGGAAGACTAACAAAGGGGAGGAGCTTTGGTGAGTCAGGGCTCACTTCTTCGGATGGGACTTGTGAAAGCGCCCCCCCCCCCCCCACAAATGTTGTTAGTCTTTAAGGTGCTTCCGGTCTCTGGCACTTCTCCCCTTTGAAATCTGGTTGGTCTGCGAGGTGCTGCCGGGACTCACATCCAGGTCTTTGACTGCAGGTGGGCAGGGCCGCCCTCTGAGACTGCCTTGGAGGTGTCTTCCTGAGGCCTGATGTGGCCCCGACTGAAAGGTGAGAGGTGGGGGAAGCCCTCACCCCTCTCTCCAGTCCCAGAACACCAGGAGCCGCCAGAAAACCCGGTTTCCCCCGCTCTGTGGCTTTCGCCCTCTCTGGTCTGCGATCTCCCCTCTTCACCCACCCGGACCACCGGTGCTCGGGCCCTTTTGGCTTGGAGGCGGAGGTGTGGATGGGCTTTGGAGCGCCCCAGGAGAAGCGAGTTCGGGAGCCAAGGAGAGTAGTTCACTCTGGGAGGTCTGGGGGGGGGGGCTGAGGGAAAAGAGCGACTGAAAAGATCTGGGGGCCCGAGCAGCTGCCCAGGGGGAGGATGGGTTCAAACGCTCAGGGGACTGTTTAGCCGAGAAAAGAGGCCAGGAGAGGGAGTCCGGGAAGCAGCTCGTTCCGTCTAAACCCTTCAGTGCTGCAGATTCTCTACTTTCCGCCCGTCCCGCAGCGCCGCCCCATGCGAAGTTACTCGCGAGCAGCCCCGTCCAGTCTACACAGAGCAGACATTTCAAAACTATTTAATACCAACTCCCCAATGAAAAAAACGCACAGGACAGCCGCATTCCTCTCTTCCAGCAGGACTGAAACGCTTCAAACCCCCCCCCCCCCCCCCCCAACTTGCCCGGGATCTGTCAGCAAAGGTGTTTTCCTCTCGTCCAGTTGCAGATCTGAAGCCCTCCCCGGTCTCTTTAGCCCTGCTGCAAGAGCAAAGCCTCCCCCCACCCCACCCCACCCCACCCAAAACTTTTCCTTCCTGCCCCCCCCCCCCCCCACGCACTCCTTGCTCGGCCTCTCCAACCATGCAGCTGGCTCACTTTAACCTTTTCCGTGCTGCAGATTTACCCCCCCCCCCCCCCCCGCCGCCGCCGCCGCCGCCGCCGCCGCCGCCGCCGCGTGCAGAGTTACTCGCGAGAAGCCCCGTCCAGCTGCCTTCGAGGGCTTGACGGTGCGAGCAGCCTAGCTAAAGTCCGGGCCTGGGCTCGGCGCCTCGTGGGGAGGAGGAGGAGGAAGAAGAGGAGGCCTTCCGCCTCCGTCTGCAGCCCGGAAAAGGGCTAAAGCGAGCGGGCGGAGTCGCTAGAGAGGCCGGGGAGGGGGTGGCCTTTGCTCCCGCCTCCTGGCCGGAGGGACGCGGGAGGGCCTTCAGATCTGCACGGGAGGAGGGGAGAAACCTGGCAGACGGCCCCCGGGCAGCTTTGCTCGCAAGTGAATCATGGGCGGGAGCTTTTCAGTCTTGCTGGGGAGAGAGAGAAGTGCTGCCATCGTGTGCTTTTTGGATGGGGAGTTTGGTATTGACTCGTTTCAAAAAGGCAGTCGAGAGGGTTTTAAAAATTTTTTCCTGCTCCTGAGAAGCTCCTCCCCCACCGAGAGAGCGAACATAAGAACATAGGAGAAGGCAGTGTTGGATCAGGCCAGTGGCCCATCCACTCCAACACTCTGTCACACAGTGGCCCAAAACACCAGGTGCCCTCAGGAGGTCCAGCAGTGGGGGCAGGACACTAGAAGCCCTCCCACTGCTGCCCCCCCCAACACCAAGAATACAGAGCATCACTTGCCCCAGACCTAGAGTTCCTACCTATACCTTGTTGGCTAATAGGGGCCACTGATGGACCTCTGCTCCATATGTTTATCCAATTCCCTGTTGAAGCTGTCCATGCTTGTAGCCGCCACCACCTCCTGTGGCAGTGAATTCCACATGTTAATCACTCTTTGGGTGAAGAAGTACTTCCTTTTATCCGTTCTAACCCGACTGCTCAGCAATTTCATGGAGTGCTCCCGAGTTCTTGTATTGTGAGAAGGGAGACAAGGGCTTCTTTCTCTACCTGCTCTATCCCATGCATAATCTTATAAACCTGGATCATGTCACCCCTCAGCCCTCGTTTTTCCAAGCTAAAGAGCCCCAAGCGCTTCAACCTTTCTTCATAGGGAAAGTGTTCCAATCCTTTTATCATTCTAGTTGCCCTTTTCTGCACTTTTTCCAATGCTATAATACCCTTTTTGAATGTTTCCTCCTGAGTCAGGCCGAGGAGAAGAGGCAGGCAGAAAAGGTGAGGGGGTTTCCTCCAGGTGTCTCCAATTCAAGCAACAATATCTGGCCTTATCCTAAAGGTTCCCTGCCAGACATCTGTCCAAGTGTTAATTATCCAAGTGGGAGATTTAACAACCTCCTTCCACATCCTCTCCTGCTAGAGAATTTCTGATCCCTCCAGCTAACTCACCAGGTCTCCTGAGGGAAGGGTGGGTAGGTCTGGGAGTGGGGGCAGGATCCATTCTTCGGTCTCTTTCTCATTCCGTCTCTTACCCCTCTCCCTCGCTGGTGTTTCAGATGTGGGCACCATCTGTGAAGACAGAAGCGACATTCCCTGAGGTGGAGGGAGCTTCCTGGGAACAAGGGCAGAGAGCGCAGGCTGTGGAGCGTGCCCCAGATTCCCTCTCCAGTGGTAAGGACGCATCGTGCCTGGATACGATTGAGGCACCCAGTGAATTTGATGGGTACAGAGTTCAGGTCAGGAAATAAATACTTCTTCACAGAACACAGAGTTAATTTGCAGCACTCAATGTTCACTAATTAGACAAATTTGTGGAGGGTAATTCCTCCCATTTATTAAAATAATCACATCTCTCCTTCCTCCCATAAGAGGAACTTAAGGTGGCTCAAAAGAGAAAAGGTAGACAAAACTTTTCAACCTGGAGCCTCCACCTTCAGGGGCAGCAGAGCTCTGCAAAGCATTTCCTGGTAAAATGTGACTTCTCTGCCCATCCTTAAAACGGCATCTGGCAGGCTGCTGGGGGAAACAGGATGCTGAAGTAGGGAGGGGAGGCTGACTCCATGATCCTCCAAGTGATGGATACCTGATCCTCACAGTGATGGATGCCTGGCACCTTCAGATGTTTTGGGGAGGGGCTTGGGGCAGATGTGGCGTCTTGCTGACGTCATATCTGGCTGAAAACCCCACTTGTGAAGTCAGCATGCCATGAGACACTCTTGAAACTCATTCATATGACCCTCTGCTCTCCAGATGAGCTCAAGTCATGTCTTGGCTGAAGGTGCTTGTGATGTGTCCTGGGACATCATTTCCACCCCCCCTCTTTCCCTCCCCCCAGGCCAGACACAGGTCTCACAGAAGTCTGAAATCTGTTGGCAGAATCAAACCCAATCCTCTGGATTAAAGTCTGTGCTCTTAACCACTACACCAAGCTGGCTCTCGGAGGAGGGCCCTTTTAGTTTTTGTCCTCCTCTGTGAATCTCACTACTTCAGGTTATCTTCCAATCTAACTCCTGACATCTTCAAAACTGGCCATAGCAGTTCCTTTCCAAAATCCTATGAAGGAATAGAGAAGTTGAGGGTAACTGATATTTACAGCCTCTCTCCTGTTGGCATGAACCATCGTGTGACCAGCCGGCATCCTTAATTCACAAACGTTTTTATCTGACAAGCAGATCTAGAGAGGCATTTCTGAACTCTAATCCCTCCCCAGTCCAGCCTGCTGTGAGCTTTTGGTGGGTCTTGCCAGTTTGAAAGCAAAAGCATTCTGGCAGTAGGATGAATTTGGGTTGAAAGGAAAAGGTGTTGCCTAACACAATAACTCAGTAAGCTCTGGGGTGTCAAACTCATTTGTTATGAGGGTCAGATCTGACATAAATGAGACCTTGTTGGGCTGGGCCACGTGCGTCATAAAACATAATGCCAGTAGTGGAGATATAAACTTTATGAAGAACACAAACACAAAGATTTTTTTTTCAAAATAAAAACATGCTTAAAATATTAGCACTCTTGCAATATTTTGATAACTGACTCCTCTTGCTCTGAATTATTGCATTAAAATGTCTGTGCTGTTGCAATCTTGAGTATGCTGTTCAAGTGTGTATCTGTAAGCTGCAGCCCTACTTTTGATTTGTTGACATTCACCACAGAAATCTCATGCTCAGAGTTCTGAGTCTAGGGCCCAGGGGAAAAACATGAAATGGCTGAGCGATTGAGAGTCTGGTGAAGCAAGCTATGATGCAGCAGCAGCTACAAAACTGGAAGCAGGAGATGGCCAGTTCCATTGCGGGCCTGATAGAAGCCCTCCGGGGGTCTTATTCGGCCTCCGGGCCACATGTTTGACACCCCTGCTCTAAGGGTTCAATCCTTTTGAATGCTCCCTCTAAGCTGTGGAGTCTTGTGAGCAAAAATTCTACTTTGTGAGCTACTGGCATTAAAGTTGTGTGCAGGTGATTTGGCTGTTGCATAAATTAGTTTGCTCTGGAGCCACCCTTCCTGAGCGAAGACAAAAAGGTGTGCTAACTCAGGTTAGAGGGAACACTGATTTCCTCCCTCACAACGCCTAGTATTGTTGAAATGGACCGGTATCCATGCTGTTAACCTGTGTGGTGTCTAGGCTAAGCCCTTGCTTGCAAGAGGGGATCTTTTAAATTTTACTCTGGGAAAGATTCCTCCAGGGAAAAGAGAGAACTAAACACCGGGTTCATAATTTTGTAAGATTTTATTAGTACATAAGCTCCAACAAGGATTCTCTCTCTGTAATCACATTCAGTTCGGACCCCATCAACGCGTATTTATAGTTAGGATTTTTGGCTCCAGTGTGCATCACTTTGCACTTGGCCACATTAAACCTCATTTGCCACATTGATGCCCACTCGCCCATCCTCGACGTATTCCTTTGGAGTGCCTCACAATCCTCCCTGGTTCTCACTACCCTGAACAACTTCGTGTCATCCACAAATTTAGCCTTACTCCCAACTCCAAATCATTAATGAACAATAATTATTAGAGATCCTTTCTAACAAAGGTGAAGTTACTTCTTGGGAAGTTATTAAATGTTAGTTTGGGACTATTAAGATTCTTAACAGTAATTTCATATGATTGTGAAAATATGTGATTGTATAGTTATTGATCATTTTAAAACTGTTGCAATACATCTTCTTTAGTATTCTGTTTGTTAATGCAACCGAGCAGTACAGCCTGGAAACCTCATATGCTGTTCCAGTATTTGTGAGCTTCAATCTGGACTTGCAACATATGCATTATATATGTGCTTAGTTTTTCCCCCCTGTTCTGTGCATCTTTGTGGATGCTGAAGTTATCTGTAGCTAGTAATATCCTGAGGATCCATTGCTATGAAGTAATAGCAACCAGCCTGGAATGGATGAGGATTCCTATGAAAACCTCCATGCTTTGTTTATATAAAGAGTTTATTTTAAACATTAAAGTACACTGTCCCTATTGCCTCTCTTATGTCCGTGTTTAAGTGTACATGTAGTTGCAGCAGTTACACATTCTTAATAACCACAGGTGGGAGTTCCACTGTCAAAACAGACTGAACCTGCCCACTCTCCCTGCAGATACCAGGACCTTAGTGGGTTACAAAAGCATCGACCAAAGACTCACCTCAACAGCGAGATGATTGCTGTGGATGGCCAACCCTTCTCCCACATCGAGGACGGGGCTTTTCGCCGGCTGCTGCAACACCTGGCTCCCGGGTACTCCGCAGGGGCAATGAGCAAGGGGCTCTCCCTTGCAGTTCAAGGCAGCTTACAATAATAGTTAAACATTTTTAGTTGAAACCCAAAATACAATAGCAGACTTCATATCTCTCCCCCTCATTCCTTCTTAAGAACTGCCTGGAATTCAACCCCCCCATAAAAGCACTGGCAAGCAAGCAGAGCTTGCAGCGCCTCCGGAAGACCTCTGAGGAGGGCCCCTGCCCCACCTCTTCAGGAAGCCCGGTCCACAGAGCCGGAGCCACCATGGGAAAGGCCCTGAGAAATGGCAGACTGGTTGTGTGCTGAAATGTCAGCTTTCCGGTTATTGTGAGAATGTGTCCGAGTTCTTCTCTTGTGTAGGAGAGGTGCCAAAACATCCCATTTATAGGAGGGGGGAAATCTAATAAAGAGAGACGTGGCATCAATCCCTAGTTTTAAAAATCTGTTTGTGGGTTCCTTCCCAGTCCGTGTTTCTGGCACATCTCTCAGAGCTGCAAGTGGGAAGACCAGTTCTCGGAGAGGGGGTGGACCGTGTCCCTGCTGACTCCGTGGACACAGCAGCCAGCTTTCGCCTTCTCTGTCAAGTAGCCAAGACGGTAATTATAGGGATTGCGAGGCGCCCCCTTGGACTCCCGTCAGCACACCCCTCCACACTTTGACAAACCTCAACTGCCTCAGCATCCTCTCCCCCCCACCCCACCCCGCTTCTGAATGGACTGAGGAGGTGGTTGGGTCACCCGTCTCCTCCTGCAGCCCGGCATGCCTGCACCCCAGCGTGGGACATGAGCACCCGTGTCCTCCTCAGCCCTTGGGAGCCTCCCTCTTTTATGAAGCGCCTGTCCCGCCCCCCCCTTTCTACCCTCACCCATGTCCTACAGGGTGGGAGGGGCTTCCTTCCTCCCTCTGTGCCCCAGAAGCCACCAGAGCCAAGCCCCCAAGCCCCCCTTCCTCTGGGACAGCGCGGTTGGTGGTGGCAGGGTCAGTGGCGGCCCCACCCAGGCTGGGTGCAGGAGGGGTGTCCCGTCTGCCTCTCCACAAGGTGCCAGCCAGCCAGCCTCCTGACCGGCATGGGGGCAGTGTGAGCCTGCTCTGGCCTAGTCTGGGACTGTAGCCGGCCCTGGAGAAGCCTCCTCTGGTGGTTCTGGTCCAATCTGGTTGATGGGCCCAGTAGTGGGGCTGGGGGACCCCTGCTTGACATGTGCCACAGGGTCCGGGGGAGGGCTTCCTCTTGTCCTCCATGCTTGGGATTCTGGAGTATTTCAGGGGATTTTGAGAATCTCAAGAGGCACCTCTGCTGGAGTCTCTGTTCAGGCCTCGAATGTGAGGCTCCTTGAGGCATTGGGCAGGATCTCTTTTCAGTGATCTGAGCATAAGCAGAGTGCCTTGCTGCCAGCCCCACTTGTTGGGTAGTGAGTCTTTACGAGGCTCGGCCAGAAGACCTCAGCACAGGAGAAACGCAGGGCGTCATGGACAAAGATGAGCTTTGGTCAAGTACTGGCATGTTCCTTTCTGTTCAAGCCACGCTATCTCCCCCCAAGGTTCAGTGTTAAATGATTCGCCATTAAGCTAAGGAAACTGGATGTTCTTATGTTGCTCTGCTGTACAGTATTTGGCAACAAGGAAAGGATCCACCCACTGCTAAAACACCCAGAAGCTGCCAGAAAAGAATGATCCCAGCGCAGCTCTTTCCTTCCTGAATATCTGCTGGGTCCCTACAGAAATGGCTGCACTGATCCATAAAGAAGAGTTCATTGTGTGGACGCTCCAGCATGGAGGCAGGACTCCCTAAATCAGAGACCCCCGTTCTGATAGCTGTTGGGACTTCTGCTCTCCTGCTCTGAACCAATATTCCCACTCCCAGAGAGGGGAAAGAGGGACTGCAGCTCTCGATTAACTCTTACTTGGAACAGGGAATCTTGGTTCCTGGCTGGTCTGTTTGCAGTACTCCTGTGTTCCCAGCCCAGAAACCAAAGAGAGGTCCTAAAGGAGAAGTGGTCTGGAGTACCATTCAGGACCTGCAGCCCATAAATGCATATGTGCAACCAAGACATAACGTTGTTCCGAATCCTTATACCATTCTCATGAACACCTCTTGCTATACAGCTCTTTTTGCTGACTTTTGAAAATGGGAAATTGGAGAGGTGGTCCACCTTGAATCCAGTGACCCTTCTAATGACTCAGTCTGTGAAAGTTCTCATGATTATACACCCATTGTTCAAGAGGTTTCAACCCACCTCATAGACCTTAAAGGCATTCCACTGGAAAATCAAGACTATGTATCCTTTTTATGGACGGGTCTAGCTGAGTAATAAAAGGCAAAAGAAAATCTGTAGGAACATTGGACTCAAGTGGGCCTCCTGACTTTGCCCCTCGCTTTGTTAAAAACCAAACCTAGAGAAAAGCTCAGACTCTCTCCCCATGAATTAATCTTTGGGTTTCCCCCACCATCTATATACCACTGGAAAATGACACACAATTCCTTTTTGCAGGGAGATAAGCTAACCTCTTATGTGCTCTCATGGCAGTCCCAGTGAAAATCTCTTTTCCAGATACATGGCAAGATTTCAAGCCCCTCCCAGGAGAAGCTGCTGTCCATTCCATTCACCCAGGAGATAAGATTCATGTGAAATCTTACAAGAAAGGGAAACAGATGCTGACCCCCCTAAGTGAGAAGGCTCTTCCTTAGTTCTCCTGACTCAAGAGTTTAAGAGTGGTGGTTCTTTTCTGACTTTCAGAGATTTAGTCCTTTAATCATGGTTTGCTTGTGGTTTTGAACCTTTTCTCCTCACAAAAGGACCTTGTTACCCAGCTGTCTGTCTATACTGGAACTTCAGAAAGATTACAAACTAACATGACTTCCGGGACAACCTGTAGCTCTAAGGAACGGATTCTCTCAGTGGCTGTTGCTAGGCAACCACAGCATTCCACATTTGGTTTCTGCAAGTAAAAGGGGAGGGGGGCAGGCTCCTTTACTGGGTTGTTTTGGCCTTCGAAAGAGGGCTTATTATTTATTTAATTTTGTCATTTTTAGTCTGCCATTCTCCCATGGACTCAAGGCAGATGACACAAAGTAAGTCAATACAATCAACAAGATGGGGCATTCAAGGAACAACACAATAGGATTAGGGTCGTTGAACCAATCAGAAATCGAAAAATAGGACTGCAGCAAAGCATAAGCCTTTACATGAGACAATAAATAAGAAATGAATTACATATTTGAATACCTCAGTTTTTCATAGTCTGCAGAAAGACAGGAGAGAGGGAGCCTTCCAGACTTCCTCAGATAGGCCATTCCTTAACGTGAGGGCTACAGCAAAAAAGGCACAGGTAGGGCAGCTGTTGATTTTTCCCCATTTGCAGGTTGGTGCCTGCAGAAGACCTCGCTTCGATGAGTGCAGCTGTTGTGGTGGCACAGAGGTGGGGAGGCAGTCTGGCAAATATGAGGGTCCAGGCCATGAAGGGCTTTCTATATAAGAGCCAATACTTCAAATGGAGCCCAATAACTGTTGGGCAGCCAGTGGGGTGACGGTAGGATGGGAATCATCTGCATGATCCATCTGGCTCCTGATAATAGCTGAGCCTTGGTGTTCTGCCCCAACTGGAGTTTCTGAATTCATTCTGAGGGCAGTGCAACAAAGTCTGGGTCTAGTGGCACCTTTAAGGCAAAGTTTTATTCTGGGTATAAGCTTTCATGTGCACAGGCACTCCTATCTGAACAAGAGCTTCTACCCAGAATAAAACCTTGTTGGTCTTAAAGGTGCCACTGGACTCAATCTTTATCCACCTGACTCTATGGACCGCACATTACAATAGTCTATTCTGGATGACACCGTGGTGTCGATCCAGGTGGCCACAGATCAGCCGGATCAAGGTAAGGGGTTATCTTCTGGGCAGGGCTGAGTTGGGAGGAAGCGCTGTTTGCAGCCGTGTGAACTTGCTTCTGCAGCAATAATGCTGGATCTGGTACATAACCCCAAGTCTCTTCACTTACTCAGCAAGGGTCACCTGAACACCCTCAGAAGTTGGGAGCACAACGTGTTTCGAGATCCCCACTTTCCCAACCAACATCACTTCTGCCTTTTCAGGGATCAGTTGCAGTTCCACCCAGGACTGGCTGCTTGATCCTGATCAACAGCAGCCACCCTATGAAACCCAGTGTGGCTTATCAGTTAGAACATAAGAGTAGGGTCTCAAAGACCCAGTTTCAAATTCCCATCTCGCTATGGAAGCCCACTGGCTGATTTTGGGCAAGTCACATACTTTCAACCTATCCTACCTCACAGGGTGGCTGTGAGGCAGAAAAGGAGCAGAAAAGAATGCTGCATGTTGTTTTGGTGCCCACTGAGGAGAAAGGCAGGGTATAAATGAAGTAAGTTTGGCGTAGTGGTTAAGTGCGTGGACTCTAATCTGGGAGAACCGGGTTTGATTCCCCACTCCTCCACTTGCACCTGGCTGGATGACCTTGGGCAAGCCATAGCTCTGTACCAGCTGTTCTCTCAAGGACAGTTGTCTCAGAGCTCTCTCAGCCCCACCTATCTCACAGGGTGTCTGTTGTGGGGAGGGGGAAGGGAAAGGAGTTTGGAGGCGATGAACGGTACGTTGGAGAAAGGCTGAGAAGGAGAGAATGGGGCAGGGAAAGGGTAGAAGATATGGGGGAAGTCAAGACGAGGAAAAGAGGAAAGAGTGTGTGTGTGGGGGGGAGTGAGGTGCCCCTCCAAGTCCTTGAGGGCTCCCTACCATGCAGGTTGGCCTACCCCACTGGCCGACATCACTCTAACCTTTGACACATTTAATGAAGCTCATCTCAAAAAATCCACAAACTACATTATTATAACTATTTATCATATCGTTGAATCACACACATGAAGCATATAATAATATAAAATACATAATCAAGTTGATACAATGGGTATGCAGACCAATTGGACAATCGCCCTCAATAGAAATCTCTAAATTTTCAGTCCACTCAGTCACAGCTGGGGAGAGTTCAAAGAGCCCACAAAGCACAGAAAACACAAAGTCTAATTCACCTGATACAAACACTAATATCTTTAATGAGCTGTGACTCTTCCTTAGCTGAGTAATGTTTTCTCTGATCCATAAAGAAACACTTAATCTAGGGGTGTCAATCGCCTGGAGGGGAAAAGTGTGCTGTCCCTTTAACAGGGGCTTTACAGGTTGCTATTTATCTTTTCAGCTACCCATTTCCACTCACATTAAGCCTCTGGGAATGAGGGAGGATATTTTTTCCCCTTCAGGCCTGTTGGCAACTCTAATGCAGATACCTCTCCAAAATGAAGTAAGGAGAGAAACAGAATTAAAGCACAATCTCAATGGAGGAATTCAAGGGGGGCTCTGAGGAGGAAGACATGGGGGGAGTACGCCTTGGCCCAGGGCTCAGGCCAGCTCATTTCCAGCACATGCGGTGGCAGTAGTGGCGTTAAGAGCAGGAGGGAATCCTACTTCTCCTTCCTGATTCTCGCTACGAGAATCTAGGGGTGAGGTGGGGAGGATAACTTGAACTGGGGAATTTGTGCCCCACAAGGTTCAGCTGCCAACTCCATGGATACTGGTCCATGTCCACAATACTGGTGGTTGAGGAGGAGGCAGGGGTCTTACCCATTAGTACTTATTGAATTGTTGGGTTAGAGGACATAACCTTTTCTTTTCACCCCAAATTAATCCTACTGCAGGAATGCTTTAGGTTTCAAAGTGGTGAGAGTGTCAGCTACGCTGCCATAGCTTGTAGGGGTTGGAGGCTGGGTGAAGCTAGTATTGCATACAGATGTCTTTAGGTATGTTAAGTTTCGCTTCTACCGCTGTCTTATCTCTCTTACTGCCTGTGCCTGACCTTGGTGCCTAGTCGCGTCTCTTGCCTTGGTAACTGCTAGGTATTTTTTCTGGCTCGCTTGTGTGCTTGCTGTGATTGGCTCTATCCCACCCCAGGGTGCACTTTGAATTACGTGTAACTTCCCAACTCCCGCCTGGGGAGGCATTACTGACACAAAGTATGTTCAAAAAATCTGCCTTTACTGATTCCAATAAACAGCTTACTGGTTAAGACTGAGTGTTGGGACTGATTGCTGTGGGACTTTGACAGAGACCCCCAACAAGCTCACAGCAGGCTGGACTGGGGAGGGATTAGGGCTGAGAAATGTCTCTCTAGAGCTGCTTGTCAGATAAAAATGTTTGTGGTCACACCATGGGTATACCAGTAGGAGAGAGGCTGTATGTATCCGTTACACTCTAAAATAGTCTATTACTTCATACAATTTGGGAAAGGAATTGTTTTTGCCAGCTTTGAAGATTTTAGAGTTATAACGGCAGATAACCTGAAGTAGCAAGTTTCATAGCGGAGGGGAAAAATGAAAAAGGCCTTTCTTTGTGTAACTGTGCCTCTTGCCACACACTGAGCACTGAGAAGTTTCCTTCCCTGGGAAGAGTCCTTGATGTTAAAGGAGAGATCAGCTGATTCTTCTTGGAGCAGAAGCCATTGCCCATCCATGCTTTCTTCCCTTTGCAATATTTTTGAGGTTTTGAACACGGCTAAAGCTTTTTCCACACTGGGAGTATTTATAACATTTCTTCCTAGGTAGCATAAGATTTCAGTGTGGATTCAAGCTTCTTATAGCATTTTTTTACCTTTTAAATACTTTATATGGTCTGTTGTTGTCTTTTAAGCATGAAATAGGAGGAAAGCACTTTTTATGACTAAGCAGTTAAATAGTTTCTCCTTGTGTGGGATCCTTGATGGAGTAGAAAAGTGTCACTCTGAGTGAACCTCTTTCCATGCTTTGAGCATTCAAAAGGTTTCTCCTCTGTGTGGCTTCTTCTTTTTTCTTTTTTTTTTGCAATAGAATTTTTAATATTTTCTGACAAACATAACAACACACATACATACAAATATGAGTTATACTGGTAATATATCCTTTAAATCACCTCATGTATATCTAACTGCCATTTTTGCTGGTGTATTTACTATCTAAGCATCTTCTAAGCAATACTCTGCTGTTTTTCTATAAATCTATCTTTGACTTTTGCAACTCCATAGATTAACGTATTTTCTAGTAATTGCTTTCTCACCTAAGCGTTCTACAATAATCTGAATATCATTCTTCTGCTTCTAAAATCTTTACATCAAATTAAAATTTCCATGATCAGTCTAATGCCAAAATACAGAAAGCCTATTTCATTTTGAATTCAGAAGACGAGAGAAGAAGAGATTAGATTTATACCCCGCCCTCCATTCCCCAAGGGAGTCTCAGAGCGGCTTACAAACTCCTTTCCCTTCCCCTCCCCATAAAAGACACCCTGTGAGGTAGGTGGGGCTGAGAGAGCTCTTTCCCAAGCTGTCCTTGAGGGAACAGCTGGTACAGAGCTATGGCTTGCCCAAGGTCATCCAGCCAGGTGCAAGTGGAGGAGTGTTATATATTTGTTATATAATTTTCTATATCATCTTCACCAGTCCCTATCAAAGTGTTTGTAAATTATTCTCTCTTATATAAGTCTAGTTACCACTCAATTTATAGGCATCAGATGTCTTTTTAAATATTTTATAACCAACCTTAACAAATACATAATTTAACCAATCCCTCAGTATAGTCTTAGGTTTGTAAATTATAATCCCTTATACAGGTCTAATTGCCACTCAGTTTATAAGCCTCCAATAACAGAGCTTTAATCAATCCCAGCCAGTAATACAAATCAAAGGGTTCCTAAACCCATTCTTATTTATAAAGCTTGAATCTCTTTTTTTTAATCTTTCTCTTTAGTATAATCTTAAATCTATGTCGTTCATCCTTGTAAATGAAGAGGTTTTCCCTTAATTCTTGCCTTCCATATTTTACCTTTGCAGTGTTTGTAAGTTCCATAAATTGCCTTTTTTTTAGAGCTGTTTTTCCCTTGAAAACATTAAAAGCTCTAGTTTTTGCATAGTTTGCAGTTGCTATGTTGTAGTTCTTGAAATCCTTGTGTTTTCTGTTTTCATGAGTTTATTCTTCCACGAGGTCCATCTGATTGCATGAATCCTTGCACCAAATCCTGAACAGTTTCATGTTGTGCTGGAAGAGTCTGCCAATGATCCTGAATGGAGAGAAAGGTCTTCTCTAAAGCCAAGCTGACAGCTTGTGTGATTCTAGAACTCAGTTCCTGGTCACACAGGCGAGATAATCCGGGGGGGGGGGGAGTGAGGCTATTTGCTCCGGAGTAATTTGACCTGCAGTTGCGCAATCACACCGTTCTGTGAAGCTGCAGGCACAGCCCACCACTGCATGATCAGATGCAATTGCGGGTGAGTCGGGGGGGTTGCCATTTTCCCCCGATGCGCTTAAACAGGAGATCGATGAACCGCATTTCTATCCCAAGGGCTCTCTGTGGCAGTACATTTTTTTTTTAACTTTTAAAACTTTTATTAAGATTTATACAAATATACATAATCAAGCTGAACTTAGAAACTCACGATCTGTTACATATAACAAAAACTAACAATCCAACATGAACTGTGATAAATTTCACTCTGGAACTAATCAAGCACATTGTACTATAAAATTAAAGATTTAAGTCACACCATTAACAAAAAATGATCTAATTTAAAATGCTTAGACCAAAAATTAAAATGTGTACTATTTAAATCTTTTTTAACAAAAGGCATCCATTTTTTTACAAAGTCCAGCTTAGTTTGCGGTGAACATTGTACAGCTAGGTCACAAGACAGCTTTTCTAGAATAAAATATTCCCAAACCTTACCCAACCAATTACTTACAGATGGAGATGATTTTTCTTTCCAACATGAGGCCCAAACGCATTTAGCTGCTACTAACATAACCATAATTAAATTTTGAACTAAAAATGGTGGCTCTGGGCCTGACCACAAATGTAGCAAAACCAATTTTGGGTCATGTCAAGTTGTATCCCAGTAAACTTTAAAATTTCCTTTATAATTAATTTCCAAAATATTTGTGCATTAGGACAAGTCCACCAAAGATGGTAAAACGTACCGGGTGAACCACAATTCTTCCAACATAAAACTGAGGTGGATTTAGTACGATGCGCAATCTGGATGGGGGTAAGGTACCAGCGTGCCAACACTTTGTAAGTCTGTATTTGCAAATTCAATGCAGGAGTAACTAAAGTAGGTGAAGCCCATATTTGAAGCCATTGTTCTGATGTAATATCTTGACCTATATCTAAAGACCAGGCCTTCTGACAATGAAGTAGCTTTTTACAAGAGGGTTCAAGTAAAAAAACATAAATTTGGGAAATTAAGCCTTTGATAGGAATTGAATCAGAATATAAAATTTTCTCAAATGGAGTCAAAACCAAACGAAGGCTATTAAAAGATTTATCCCGAAGTAAGTCAGCTAATTGATGATATTCAAACCAAGGTATTTTTACATTTTTATCACGCTCTAGAACTGCTTTTGGTTTTAAAAAGCCCTTCAAAGTTACATCTATGAATCTAGTAAGACTTTTCTTTTTCCAATGTAAAAAAGCATCAGGGCCCTTCCCTGGTGTGAACCAAGGCTGTTCTATAAAGGTAGTAAGTAAAGACCATTTTGGGGCTAGGATAGATATAAATTTGAACCAAGTTCGTAAAGTAGATAGTAAAAAAGGGTTAGATAAATTCCTAATGGTCTTAGATGAGGGAGAATACCACAAATATTCAGAAAGGGTTCCTGTTCCAAAATCCAGGTCTTCCAGATGTTTCCAATCGGCCAAATATGAAATCCTATAATGTTTAACTAAGTTTGACAAGTACACAGCAGAATAATAAGATTTTACATCCAGTACAGCCAATCCTCCTAGTCTTAAAGGGCGTCTAATAGTATCAAAATTAATCCTAGGTTTTTTAAACTGCCAAATAAAAGTATTAAGATCAATTTGCCATCTGTGAAGTAAAGAATTTGGGATGACAATTGGAATAGATCTAAAATAAAATAACATTTTAGGAAAGATAAAGAGATTTGACCACCCCATTACGCTCAATTAAAGACAGAGTTTTAAGATTCCATTGCTTTAAAAGCTTTTGGATGGAAACTGTAATATGAGAATGATTGACCTTAATAATATCTTTTAAATCTAATGGAATTTGTATCCCTAAATATCTAAATTGCTTTGAAACCCACTGGTACCGATAAGAACGTCTAAGGATGAGTTCTGTATGAGGACTCATCAGAATAGGATATAAAAGCGTTTTATCATCATTAACTTTTAAACCTGAAATAGCCCCGAACAATTTCAAATGTGACTCAATGATGGGAAAAGAAGCCTGGGGATCTGAAATATATAGAATCATGTTGTCTGCAAACAGACTCAATTTAACAGTAAGGAAACCTAATGTAATACCTGGGTTACCTGTTTCCTTCCTAAGTAGAATTGCGAGAGGCTCAACCGCTATGGCAAATAAAAGAGGTGAAAGAGGGCACCCCTGACGGGTGCCTCTAGTTAGATGGAACAGAGAAGAATAAATACCATTAATATACAACTTAGCTTGTGGAGATGAATAGAGTGCTCCTATAGCATGGATAAACTTATCACCAAATTGCATCCGACTCAAAAGATTTTGAAGATATGAAGGCTCTAAGGTATTAAACGCCTTCTCAATATCTAAAGAAAGAATACAAGTATCCTGTAACTTTTTAGCTCTACAAAGAAAAATAACATTCAAGGCCTTTCTTATGTTATCCGTCATGTCCCGTGAAGGGATAAAACCAGTCTGATCCAAAGAAATATACTGCCCTATGATTTTATTAAGTCTAGAAGTTAAAATATGAGTAAATAACTTATAATCATTGTTTAACAATGAGATTGGTCGGTAAGATTTAGGATCTCTGATATCTCTATCTGGTTTAGGAATAACAATCAATTTAGCTACATGCCATGATTCTGGAATTATACTCGTATCCAAAATTGAATTAAAAAGTTCCAAAAGAAAAGATGATAAAGGAGTTTGGAATTGTTTGTAATACTCTGAGGTATATCCATCTAATCCAGGGGATTTATTATTTTTCATAGATCGAATAGATGATTGAAGTTCCATAAGGTCTATAGGTTGGTTCAGAAAAAGACGGTGAGATTCTGTTAAAACTGACAAACTGGGGTTATTGTCCAAAAATTGAGAAATTGAAGTGGGTGAAAGATTAGTAGATTTATATAAATTGGTATAAAATTCTTTAAAAGCAGCTAAGATATGATGAGTAGAAGTTTGACAAGCGCCTCTAAAATCCCGTATCCCTAAAAAATTTTGTTCAGACTTCCGAGCTTTTACCTTCCATGCTAAAAGACGGGCTGTTCTAGGATTTTTGTAACAATAAGATTGCTTCAAATAAAGTAGGTTTCTTCCAATGGTATGACTTTCTAAAGCTTCTAATTTTTTACGTTCTTCTAACAGATGAGTATAAATTTTAGGACTACATGTTAATTTATGCTGGTCCTCCAATGTTTTAATGGTCTGTAAAAGCTGCAATTTCATAGCTGCTTTCTTTTTAGCCACCGCAGATGGGAGAGATATGATTTTACCTCTAAGCACGGCTTTGCATGCGTCCCAAACTGTATGGAGTGGAACTTCGCCGTTTAAATTATGTGTAAAAAATTCCTGTATCTCTTGTTCAATTTGCTGCACTACTGCTGGATTTTTTAATAAAAAGTTATCAAAACGCCACGTAAAGCCTCGCGATTGATTTACTGTCAATCTCAAATCACAAGAAACAGGTGCATGATCAGACCAGCATTTTGGGTGTATATCTGCCTCCACCAACTTATCTACTAAAGAATCAGAGATAAAAACATAGTCAATCCTTGTATAAGTAAAAAATCTACTAGAATAATATGTGAAATCACATTCTTTTTCATGAAGCAACCTCCAAGAATCAATCAAACCAAATTGTTGAACTATCTTTTTAAGGCCCGTATCTAGGCTGGGTTTATTAACGGAAGATTTCCTATTTTGTGTTTTCTTATCAAGATTCAAATTAATTATATAATTAAAATCTGCTCCCAGTAAAATAGGACCTTCTTGAAAGGCCTGAAGTCTGTTTAAAATATCAGTTATATAACCCAGTTGGCCAGAGTTTGGTGCATAAACAGATGCTATGGTTAATAGCTGTTCATCCAACGTGCCTTTAACAAATAAATATCTACCCTGATCATCTATCACAATATCCTTACAATTAAATCTACATGTTTTTGCTATCAGGATTGCAACCCCACGAGCTTTTGAGGAGCCTGGTGCTGAAAAAGAATAGGTAAACCACTTAGATTTGAATAGATAATTAACATGATTCCTTAGATGAGTCTCCTGAAGCATTACCACATCCGCCTTTTGCTGCTTGAGATAATTATGAATACGCTTGGCCTTAATAATATTGTTGACCCCTCTACAATTAAGAGAAAGAATTTTAATCTTAGGCTCCATCTAATAAACTTGTTAAGGAGATGGCCTCTTGTATCTTCCACCAAAGAGCCGGTACACAATATAAGAATTCCACTAATACTATATTAAAAAAACAATATGTACAATTTACGTCTTGTGACCCAGAAAGCCTGCATATAATTAGTAAAACAGAATGAAAAACCAATACACTCCAGCAATAGAAAAACACCTTTAACATCAGGTAATTATATAAAGCATTAGTTCCAGAGATCATATATATAACTATTAAACAATTACTAGCAAAAATAACCCCCCTCCCCCCACCCCCCAACTCCCCAAACCGTCACCCCTACAATATGACATAAAACAAAGTCGCCTCCAGTTATTACCAAAATAAAAACATATAAAGCTCAAAAGTTGTGGCTCGCTATCCCAAATCCCTCCCACACCCTCCCTCCCACCCTTCCCTCCCTCCAAACCAGGTTGCCTCCAGTAATCACCATGAAAAAAAAATGTAGAAAGCTCAGAAGTTACATCTTGCTGCCACAAACCCCACCCACTCCCTCCCTCCCTTCCCTCCCTTCAAAAACATTTGCAATTACAACTCCAAAAGAGTAACAAAAGAAAATAAAAAAAGTAAACAAAGTCCAGAAGTTGCTATTTATCACTAAGGGACCCATTGCACCCCGCCTTAAAAACCTTCGCCAGGGTGGAGTGAACCTCACTCCGCAAATTTGTCCCACTCCCAAGGGGAGCACACAAAAACCAAGACCCCAAAAAAACCTCCCCCCCCCCGCTAAAAAAGAAAATGATTAAAGGGCTGTTAAGCCTATAGTGTTAAAGCACACAGAATAAAGACTAATCCTCATTTACGTAGCCAAATCTATAAAAAACTAAAAAGAAGACGAGAAAGCCTCATCAGAAAGCAGGTCAAATGCTCCAAACTATAATATAAATTCAGTTTGCATCCCTTATAGGGATTTTACTAGATTTGAAGGGTGAAGTAAAGTCAAGCTTTCTCTTAAGAGATCTCTCGCATTCCATTGGTACAGTGAGATTGAGTCCTCGTAGAGTTGCTGCGCCTCCTTCCAGATCTTCGACAATCCATGATTTGCCTTGGTAACGAATTTGCATCTTACCAGTGGGAAGCCAACGGTACCTTATATTAGCTTCAGTCAATTGTTGAGCAATAGGTTTAAGTAGTCGTCGGTTCTGCAGTGTCTCGGCCGACAGATCAGGAAACACCAAAACAGTTTTATCCTTGTAAAGCAAGCCTCTTTGTTCTCGTGATACATCCAAAATTTTCTTCTTTGTGCGATGATCAGCAAGTTCTATTACAATATCTCTAGAAGAACGGTCTCTATTTGAGAAGGGAGAGCCCACACGATAGGCTTTGAGTATATTAGGAGCAATACCATCTTCCAAATGAAGAGCTGTCGAAAGCCACGTAGCCATAAAAATTGGTAAGTCTGTTGAAGCAGCTTCTTCTTTCTCTGCTATCCCCCGAAATTTTAAATTCCGGTCTCTCAATTTATTTTCCAAAGTGAGGATCTTTTCTGATGCCCACTTTTCTTGAGTTTCTAAATGTCTGATTCCTTCCTGATTAGCGAGACCCGTTTCCATGGCTGAGTTCACTGTCTGGGCTACCTCTTGTATAGTAGTTTGCAGGGCCTCTAGTTGTTCAGCCAAAGGTTGAAGAATAGCCTGAATATCTTTTAAAATGTCCTGCCTCAAAGAAGTAATGGTGGAATGGAATTCTGTCGAAGTAAGCGTTAATGAGGGAGACGGTTCAGAGGACGTAGCGGCGGCCATCTTGTCTCTCTGTGGTAATGCGCTTCCCGAGTCAGCGGCCAGGCCAGATGGAGATAAAAGGCTCTGAACCAGCTTTGTAGGTTTAGAACTTTGTTTGCCCTTATTCCCATTAAGTTTCCTCATATTTTGAGGCTACTTACGATTTCGTTCTGTGTGAATTATAGCAGGAGGGGAGAAGTAAGTGAGGAGCTCAGTCCTTATGCGTCAGGCTTCCTTCGAGTCGACGCCCCGCCCCCCAGTGGCAGTACATGATGATGCGCATATGGAGAAGGGGGTAAAACAGCATGGCGTCGGGATAGCCTGATCAGACTATCCCCGATGCCATGACTGCGTGCTGGAGCGATCACACAGGGAAAGTCCGTCTGTGGCCCATAGTAAACCTGTTTGATACTGGACTTTTCCTAGTATCTTTTAACTCCGCTTCTTCGGCGGAGAGAAACGGGTTGCCAACGGGTATGGGACGCTTGCCAGATGAGCCCGCTTGCGGGGAGGGCGGGATACAAATCCCAAAATAAATAAATGTTCTGGTGTGATCACACCCTTGAAATCCGCATGGCATTGATAACTATTGTGCGGCTAATTCTGTCTGTGATCGGGGCCTCCGTTCATCGTAAAGTGTCTGTATCTAGTAGGTGTCACCAGAGCTATCTCTAGACACATCAGCTAGCATTTTTTCCACTGCAGCTTGCATTGTTTTTTTCCAAAAGTATCATCATTTTCCTGATAACAATTTCTCCTAACAGGTTACCATGCAAGAATCTCTCAACACAAATCAGGCAGCCAATCGTTGTTATAATGACACTTAGTCAGGGTAGTTTTGGGAAATTCCAATGTGAAACTATTTTAGTATGTAGTTCAGATTTAAATGTCTCTCTTTTTCTCAAAGGCGATCTGATTTCCTTTGGTGAAAAGTAACCTCCATTAAAATCGTTGGCCTTACCATTAACGTTGAAGAGAGGCACCTCTACAAATCATTCGTCTCTTTCCAGCTGTCTGCCATTGCCAAATAATAGACTCCCCAACAGACGATTTATGGCAAAGGCTAGTTAGCTTGCGCCTCTATTCAGCTCTTAACAGTACAGCGTGACATCATGATTAGTTGTCGCAAGGCAGTAAGTTTCACTCTATATAACTTTCTTTTGTTATTTTTAATGGCAAGGAAAATTTATAGTTTTCTTGTAGAAGCTTAAACAAACAACCCCCTATGCCCCCGAAAGTAAATATCTCAGCATAGTTTTCACAAGTCTTATCTCAGCATACTTTTCACGAGTCTTATCTCATTTCGGCCAGTTCACATAGAGGAAGGGAGAAAATTCCACCGCTCCTCTCTGTAGGTTGTAAAAATTTAAGGGGGGGTTATTCGAAGAAATCCTCAGGTTGTTTGATGTTGCTATCACAAGTACTCACGGTGTGTGTCTTCATTGGTATGAATGAGGTTCTAAAGACTCCTTTGTTTTGAGCGGTCACATCTGGTTGCTCTTATGCTACCACAACTGCATTTTCTCCATTCTCTGCTTCTGGGACGATTCAGGGCTTCCATCCACTTGTTGCCTCAAGTGCCTTCCCCCCCCAAATCAAGTCCCTTGCTCCAGACCTTTCTCCGGGAGGTCTAGTGCAGTTTGAGGGCCCTCAAAACTCCCCTAAAAAAAAAAGAATAAATCATGGCCAGGAGCAATTCCTGGTAGCGACTGAGTCGATGCACCAAAGCTCCTCCTTCCACTGTGTGGATTCTTCAGTGCATTTAAAGATTGCCACCAGTACTGAATTGAAATTCACATTCTGAGCTGTCAAAAGGTTTCTCCACTATGTGGGTTCTTTCATGCCGATGAAGACTGCTACTCTGAAAGAATCTCTTTCCACACTCTGAGCCTTCAAACGGTTCTCTGATGCAGTTGAAGACCGCCATGCCGACTGAATCGCTCTCAACACTCTGAGCATTCAAAAGGTTTCTCCCCTGTGTGGGTTCTCTGATGTAGTCGAGGACTGCCACTGTGACTGAATCTCTTTCCACACTCTCAGCATTCAAAAGATTTCTCCCGTGTGGGTTCTCTGATGCTCTACAAGATTGGCACTCCGAATGAATCTCTTTCCACAGTCTGAGCATTTAAAAGGTTTCTCGCCTGTGTGAGTTCTCTGATGCAGTTGAAGACCGCCACGCTGACTGAATCTCTTTCCACAGTCTGAACATTCAAAAGGTTTCTCGCCTGTGTGAGTTCTCTGATGCACTTGAAGAGTGCCACTCTCACTGAATCGCTTTCCACACTCTGAGCATTCAAAAGGTTTCTCCCCTGTGTGGGTTCTCTGATGCAGTCGAAGACTGCTACTGTAACTGAGTCTCTTTCCACACTCTAAACATTCAAAAGGTTTCTCCCCTGTGTGGGTTCTCTGATGCTCTTGAAGAGTGCCAGTATTCCTAAATCTCCTTCCACACTCTAAGCATTCAAAAGGTTTCTCCCCTGTGTGGGTTCTCTGATGCAGTCGAAGACTGCTACTGTGACTGAATCTCTTTCTACACTCTGAGCATTCAAAAGGTTTCTCCCCTGTGTGGGTTCTCTGATGCATTCGAAGACTGCTACTGTGACTGAATCTCTTTCTACACTCTGAGCATTCAAAAGGTTTCTCCCCTGTGTGGGTTCTCTGATGCACTTGAAGACTGCCACTCTCACTGAATCGCTTTCCACACTCTGAGCATTCAAAAGGTCTCTCCCCTGTGTGGGTTTTCTGATGCAGTTGAAGACCACCACGCTGAGTGAATCTCTTTCCACACTCTGAGCATTCAAAAGGTTTCTCCCCTGTGTGGGTTCTCTGATGCAGCTGAAGATTGCAATTGTGACTGAATCTCTTTCCACACTCTGAGCATTCAAAAGGTTTCTCCCCTGTGTGGCTTCTCTGATGCCGTTGAAGACCGCCACTCTGACTGAATTTCTTTCCACACTCTGAGCATTCAAAAGGTTTCTCCCCTGTGTGGGTTCTCTGATGCTTTTGAAGACTGCCACTCCGACTGAATCTCTTTCCACACTCTGAGCATTCAAAAGGTTTCTCCCCTGTGTGGGTTCTCTGATGCCCTTCAAGATTGGCACTCCGACTGAATCTCTTTCCACACTCTGAGCATTCAAAAGGTCTCTCCCCTGTGTGGGTTCTCTGATGCTTTTGAAGACTGCCATTCCAAGTGAACCTCTTTCCACATTCTGAGCATTCAAAACATTTCTCCCCCGTGTGGGTTTTCTGATGCTCTTCAAGATTGGCACTCCGACTGAATCTCTTTCCACACTCTGAGCATTCAAAAGGTTTCTCCCCTGTGTGGGTTCTCTGATGCTGTTTAAGATTGCTACTGTAACTGAATCTCTTTCCACACTCTGAGCATTCAAAAGGTTTCTCCCCTGTGTGGCTTCTCTGATGCTCTTGAAGGCTGCTAGTCTGACTGAATCTCTTTCCACACTCTGAGCATTCAAAAGGTTTCTCCCCTGTGTGGGTTCTCTGATGCTTTTGAAGGCTGCTACTCTGACTGAATTTCTTTCCACACTCTGAGCATTCAAAAGGTCTCTCCCCTGTGTGGGTTCTCTGATGCACTTGAAGATGGCCACTCTGACTGAATCTCTTTCCGCACTCTGAGCATTCAAAAGGTTTCTCCCCTGTGTGGGTTCTCTGATGATTGTGAAGGCTGCTACTCTGACTGAATCTCTTTCCACACTCTGAGCATTCAAAAGGCTTCTCCCCTGTGTGGGTTCTCTGATGCTCTTCAAGACTGCTACTGTGACTGAATCTCTTTCCATACTCTGAGCGTTTAAAAGGTCTGTCCCCTGTGTGGGTTTTCTGATGCTTTTGAAGACTGCCACTCCAAGTGAACCTCTTTCCACACTCTGAGCATTCAAAAGGTTTCTCCCCTTTGTGGGTTCTCTGATGCTCTTGAAGGCTGCTACTCTGACAGAATCTCTTTCCACACTCTGAGCATTCAAAAGGTTTCTCCCCTTTGTGGGTTCTCTGATGCACCTGAAGACTGCCACCGTGACTGAATCTCTTTCCACATGCTGAGCATTCAAATGGTTTCTCAACTCTGTGCATTCTTAGATGTATGAAGAGCGGTGATCTATTTCTTAAGTACTTTTTACACCAAATGGATTTACTTGCCTTCATTGTCCTGTGATTTGGAATATGTACATTACGCTGACTTCCATCTTTCTTCTCAACCATATGACCGACTTTGTTATTCATCGGTCCACCTTGATTCCTGACCTTTTCTTTCAAGTCTTCATTTTTAACTTTATCTGGCATTTGCTGATGAACTTCCTCACCCACTTCATTCCTCTGATCATCCTCTGCTGGAGTAAAGACAGAGATTCTGTTAGCACCTGGGAGGGTGGTAAGGTCCAAAGGCAACTATGTGGTTGCAGCAGAAAAGGATTGTAGATGGCCCTTTGGCCTTGGCCTCCTTGGCTTATCTTATCCACCCCTCTACCTTTCCCAAGAATATCTAGTATTAAAGGATACCTCACCGCCTCAAGTACCACAGCTGAGCACTTGCCCAGAAGTAGCTTCTGAGCCTCCTGATTTTCAGGCCCTCCTTCCCCAGCAGACTGTATGGCTGCACAAAATGTCGCTCAGAAGTGAATAAGAAATCCACCATGGCACTTCTTTGCCTTTTCCCTTGACATAGCCGTGAAGGATACTCACTCTCAGCCAGCTCATTTGGGAAGGAAATATCTTCTTGGGATTCTTCTGAGGAAAACGTCAGCCTTTCTTTAGATGGAAGGCCATTGTCAATCTCCACCATAGTCTCTCTTATACTCTTTCCTTTATTCACAGAGAGAGAAATTCAAGAGTGAAAACTCTTTTGGAAGGATGAAACCATGGTCAAGATTGAGAATAGATATGTGAGGCAAAGCACGCTAGTTCCCCCAAGGGTTTACGTGATTATTAAGTGGCCTGGTCTGACTTTCAGGCATTCATGATTTGAGTCCCTGCAGCTATCATTCTTATATATTTCAAGGCCACTGGTTAATCGTAAGAACCTGTATACAGTTGTGTAGCCAGGAGGGTGGGGAGATTAGGAGAGTGCCGACAGCCTCTGGAAGATTCCATCAAAGAGGACCCTTGGTTGGGTCATTAGGACCACCTGAACATAGGAGGTAGAAAGTATAATACACATGGGGACAAGAGGGAAGCCGGGCTAAATTTATGCTCATGCCATACTAGTATGTCTTGATATTTTCTTGCTGCATCGTGATTAATAGTCTTCTGTAAAGTAACTTAGGCTACAGCTGGAATACTGATGCTGTAAAAGAGGTGCCACGTAATACCATGTATTTCATGTATTAGATAGAACACTTAGCTTTCCTTGTTTTTCTGTTGCTGAGCTGAAGAAACTTTGCTGTTTAGTGATGTTTTATTTTTAAATCCTCAAAAAACCTTTATATATTTAAAAAGGGGGTCTGCTTTACTTGTGTGCTCTCTTCTCATGAACCCACTGAACTGGGCGCTTCTCAGGTACAAAGAGACTATCGATGTAAAGCTAGTCTCAGTGAGGCTGATAAAAGAGAACACAGGCTGTGGCAAATAAAATGCAAATCTGTGATCAGGCTGGCTAAAAGAGAATATGAGGAGCACACTGCAAAAAGCATGAAGACCAACAATAAAACTTTCTTCAAATACATTAGAAGCAGGAAACCAGCCAGGGAGGCAGTGGGGCCCTTGGATGACTGAAAGGTAAAAGGATTACTGAAGGATGATAGGGAAATGGCTGAGAAGCTGAATGTATTTTTTGCCTCTTTCTTCACTATGGAAGATGAGAAGCTTGCCCACTCCAGAACTGGTGATTTCGGGAGGGGTGTTGAAAGACCTGAGTCAGATTGAGGTGACGAGAGGAGGTCCTACGACTGATAGACAACTTAAAAACTGACAAAACACCAGGCCCGGATGGCATACATCCAAGAGTTCTGAAAGAACTCAAATGTGAACTTGTGGATCTCCTGACAAAAAATATGTAATCTTTCTTTAAAATCTCCCTCCATTCCTGAGGACTGGAAGGAGCTAATCTCAGTCCTATCTTTAAAAAGGGTTCCAGAGGAGATCTGGAAAATAACAGGCCAGTCAGTCTGACATCAATACCTATTGAGGTAGACACAGCATGGGTTCCGTAAGGGAAGATCTGTTATTGATTTTTGAGGAGGTGAAGAAACATGTGGACAAGGAAGACCCAATAGATGTTGTTTACCTTGACTTCCAGAGTTCCTGTCTATACCTTGTGGCTAATAGCCACTGATGGACCTCTGCTCCATATATTTATGTAATTTCCTCTTGAAGCCATCCATGCTTGCAGTTGTCAGCACCTCCTATGGCAGTGAATTCCATGTGTTAATCACTCTTTGGGTGAAAAAGTACTTCCTTTTATCTGTTCTAACCTGACTGCTCAGCAATTTCATTGCGTGCCCATGAGTTCTCGTATTGTGAGAAAGGGAGATAAGTACCTCTTTCTCCACCTGCTCTATTCCATGCATAATCCTATAAACCTCGATCATGTCACCCCGCAGCTATCGTTTCTCCAAGCTAAAGAAAAGAAGAAATTGGATTTATATTCCGCCCTTCACTCATTTGGAGTCTCAGAGCGGCTGACAAACTCCTTTCCCTTCCCCTCCCCACAACAGACACCCTGTGAGGTGGGTGGGGCTGAGAGAGCTCTTTCCCAAGCTGTCCTTGAGAGAACAGCTGGTACAGAGCTATGGCTTGTCCAAGGTCATCCAGCCAGGTACAAGTGGAGGAGTGGGGAATCAAACCCGGTTCTCCCAGATTAGAGTCCACGCATTTAACCACTACACCAAACTGGCTCTCAAGCAGTTTAACCTTTCTTCATAGGGAAAGTGTTCCAACCCTTTTATCATTCTATTTGCCATGCTAGAATATCTTTTTTGAGGTGTGGCGACCAGAACTGTACACAGTACTCCAAATGAGGTCGCACCATCGATTTATTCAGGGGCATTATGATTAGGCTTACCAAGCCCCCCGGGAGGGCGGGGGAAACCCCGATTTTAACTCCTCACCCCCACCTTTTCAAAATTGTCCGGCGGGGGACAAAATGGCTGCTCAGTCCTCCAGTCTTTTTCTAGTGTGCGCTGGTAAGCAGGGCTCTTTTTCAGAACGCAGGGGAACGCCGTTCCAGCTGGCCTCCGAGCCTGCCCCACCCCTTCCCAGCCAGGCCTGAACCATTTAAAGGGGAAGTTCCTGCAGAGAGCCTGTAGGAAAAAGCCTTATAGGACGCTTCCCCTTTAACAGCAGAGCCAGCAAGAGAAAGCCCCACCCAGGCTAGGCCCTTTGTACTGAGAGGCCTGGCTTTGGCTTGCGAGGCTGCCTTGCCCTCCCTGATCTGGTAAGTTGCCTGCCCCAACTCTTTTCCTTCTCTCTCTCCCCCTCCCCCTTTCTTTCTTTCTTTCTTTTTTCAGTCTGTCTGTCTGTCTGTCTTTCTCTCTCTCTCTCTGTCCCCATCCAGCAGAGGTCTGTCAGTGGCTATTATTAGCCACAAGGTCTAGATGGAACCCTTTTGTCTGGGGCAGTGATACTCTGTATTCTTGGTGCTTGGGGGGCAACAGTGGGAGGGCTTCTAGGGTCCTGGACCTTCTGAGGGCACCTGGTATTTTTGGCCACTGTGTGACACAAAGTGTTGGACTGGATGGGCCACTGGCCTGATCCAGCATTGGCTTCTCTTATGTTCTTATGAGTTTTGATTTTCCTCCCTCCAGCTCCAGCGCCAATGTTCCCTCTATGCTGTGGAGTCTTGTGAGCAAAAATTCTACTTTGTGAGCTGCTGGCATTAAAGTTATGAGCGAGCAATTTGGCTGCTGTATCAATTAGGTTTTTTTGGAGCCATCCCTTTTGAGCTAAGAAAAATGTGTGAGCCGGAGGCTAAAAATCTGTGAGCTAGCTCACACTAACTCAGCTTAGATGGAACACTGACCAGCTAAGCCAGTACAGCTATTTGGAATTTTCAGGGTTTGGTGGGGGGGGGGGGGGGGGGAGGTGCCACAACTCTCAAGATGGAAATGGAAGTTTTCAATACGTATACTGAAAAATCATGAACTTTATAACATTTTTAAAAGAAATTTGTCGAAGAAAAAAAGCCCTGGGAATTGTCCTTTCCTCATCTAGAAGCAGCCCCTGGGCAGATGTGATTATGCACAATACATGTATTCAAATATAACTTAGCTCTCTGGATTCTAGTCATGATTTTTTAAAAAGACAGTTGTGACTCTGCTGCATGAAGGTGTAGTTCTCGTTTTTGGCAGTGTTCAGCCTTAGGATCTTAGACCTTTCTGTTGTGTATTTTGAAGAGTGTACTGGAAGTGACATCATCTAAAGGGGAAGTGACATCACTTGCCACTTGACCTGGGAGTGACACCACAGAAAGTGACATCACAGAAAGTGACATCACAAAAGTCTCCTGGCTCCACCCCCAAAGTCCTCAGATATTTCCAGAGTTGGACTTGGCAACCCTAATTATGATACTGGCTGATTTGTTTTCAATTCCCTTCCTTATAATCCAGAGCATAGCTTTGGCCTTTTTCATTGCAGTCGCACACTGTCTCGACATTTTCACTGAGTTATTGGTTATGTCTCCAAGATCTCTCCCTTGGTCAGTCTCTGCCAGTTTGATCTGGACTCCCCGCAAGCAGCAGCAAGAGGGTGGTAGTTCAGATTGTCTTGAAGCCAATCCTGTGCGAGCTCACCCATGACAGCCATGGGTGAATAGCCATGATTACCAGATTAAAGGGGGGGGGGGGAGGGAAAAATAGACGTTATCCAACATATCCAAGAAAATCAATACCGTGACTCACTTTAAATGCATTAAGATTAAAGAATCAACTATAGACTGAGCCCTTTAAATCTTTCAGGTTAAAATCCAAAGAAAGGGAGGGGTAAAGGAAATTCCCCCTCTCCATTCAAGTGGCTGGGAAGAAAGCTAAAAAGAAACCTTTTAAACTGGGCCAAAGAAGAAATGGTTGACTATCAACTATAAAATATCATATTGTGGATTATAAATATATTAAAAAGAGAAAAAAGCCTTGTTTAATTGGAATACAATCTAATTTATTGAAGTTTGTTTTCTCATTTGGATCCTTTTTTAAAATGGAATTAAATTATTTGGATCTATAAGAAGATTTCTGTGTGGATTACAACTGACCTTATTTTAATTGCTTTGGATTACAAATCAAAGAAGAAATGTGGTTGAAATATTAACTATTTAAAATTAAGTTTTGCTTTCAATACATCACTTCCTTGTAACATAGATAAAGCTGGTAACAAAATGCAATGTCTCTGCTTGTACTGACTGTTCTGTGAACAACTGATAAGATTTGACACTGTGGGAAAAGCTTATGCTGAGTATTGTGACTATAATATCAGAGCAATAATAACAATAACTGATTTGTAAATCTGGGAAATCTGACTGTACTTAGAGGCTTGTATTGAAAACCAATTTTTCTTTGTGTGTAATATTTCAGAATGGTTGTTGCAGAAACTAAAGAAAGGGTTCCTGGGGTGCCACCTCCAGGAATAATCAAATCTATAAATATCAATTTAGTAGCTTTAAAGGCCTTAATCCAAGAGACAATAACTTTAGCTGTAATAACAGCAGTAAAAGCAGCTATGAATCCTATCCAGGGAAAACTAGACTCACTTGGTCAGAAAATGGAACCGCAGATGAAAGAACTGGGCTGGTACTGATAACTCAAAGTGAGATAAAAGCAGGGCTCATCCCGTAGCAGGAGCTCCTCTGCATATTAGGCCGCACACCCATAATGTAGCCAATCCACCAAGAGCTTACAGAGCTCTTCTTACAGGGGCTACTGTAAGCTCTTGGAGGATTGGCCACATCAGGGGTGTGTGGTCTAATATGCAAAGGAGCTCCTGCTACAAAATGAGCCCAGTATAAAAGGCAGAACTGGACTGGTACTAATAAAATCTAAGAAGATGTAAGATACCTGCAAGACAAAAAATAATTGATAAAATACTTCAAATTGCAGAAAAGAGAGGACAGACTGAGTAAATCTCTGAAAACACATGGTTAAGATTCTACAAATGATTTGAAGAATACATCAAATATATGGATGCACAACCAATCTAGAAAAAAAGAAGAACTTTTGTTTTAATTTTATGCAAAAAAGACATATAAAAGCATAACCGGAATTTGGAAGATAAATATAATGTAGGAGGTTCTTAAATAGATAATTTAGTGATGTATGAGAACCCCCAATTTATGTTTGTTTTGTTTGTATTTTGTTTGTCTTATAAAATAAAAAAAATACTAAAAAAAAAAAAGACACTGGCTGATTAATAGGAAACAGAGGGTGAGTATAAATGGGCAATTTTTACAGTGGAGGGTGGTAAGCAGTGGGGCACCGCAGGGCTCAGTACTGGGTCCAATACTTCCTAACTTGGTCATTAATGATTTTGGGTTGGGAGTAAGCAGTGAAGTGAAGGCTAAATATGCAGATGACAAAAATCCTAATTATCAGTACACGTAGATGGGGTCTGAACTGGCAGAGACTGACCACGAGAGAGATCTTTGAGTCGGAGCAGATAACTCAGTGAAAATGTCGAGACAGTGTGCGACTGCAATGAAAAAGGCCAACATTATGCCTGGGATTATTAGCAAGGGAACTGGAAACGAATCAGCCATTATCATAATGCCCCTGTATAAATCGATGATGCGACCTCATTTGGAGTGCAGTGTACAGTTCTGATCTCCACACCTCATAAAGGATATTATGGCATTGTTAAAAATGCTGAAAAGGGCAACTAGAGTGATAAAAGGGAACACTTCCCCTATCAAGAAAGGTTGAGGCGCTTGGGGCTCTTTAGATTGGAGAAATGACGGCTGAGGGGTTTATAAGATTAATTATGGGATAGAGCAGGTAGAGAAAGAAGTACTTTTCTCCCTTTCTCACAATACAAGAACTCACGGGCAATCAATGAAACTGCTGAGCAGTCGGATTAGAACCAATAAAAGGAAGTCCTTCTTCACCCAAAGAGTGATTAACACGTGGAATTCACTGCCACAGGAGGTGGTGGCGGCTTCAAGCATGGATGGCTTGAAGAGGGAATAGTATAAAGACAAGAGGCGGGACCCGCAATACTTGCCGGGGGGGGAAGAAGGAGCTCCACAGAGCAGAGAAAGCAGCAGCAGGTGAGTCTTCTCCCCCACCCCACCCTGGCACCCACGGCAAGGCCTGGGCCTGCCAATCCTTCTCCCCCGCCACCCTGCACACCAATGGTGAGGCCTGAGGCCCCTAGCCACCAGGCCTGCCAATCCCCCCCCCATGGGCACCGGCGGCAAGGCCTGAGTGGCTCTCAGCCGGCAGGCCACTGATTCCCCCCCCACCCCCCAGCACCGGCGGTGAAGCCTCAGCGCCTCTCAGCCGCCGGGCCGCCGCAGAGTTCCCAAAGCATTCCCACTGCATGTACAGGGAACACTCTTTTACTTTGGGGGGAATTTAAATATCCTGCCAAAAGGTTTTTTTTTTTAAGTTTTAGGATTTTTCTACACACCTGGGGAGTCCCCCAAGTGTGCAGAAAAATCTCTCTGCCCCCCAAGTGCCCCCGATGTGCAGATTTAGATATCCGCATGGAGGGGCAACCATCCTATTAGTATATAGACAAGAGGCGGGACCTGTGATACTCGTGGGGGGGGGAAGAGAAGGAGGTCCACGTGGAGGAGGAGGAAGCCCCCACAGGTGAGTCTTCTCCTCTTCTCCCCTGCCCCCCCCAGCACCAACGCCAAGCCTTCTCCCTCCCCCCCACCCCAGCACCAGTGTCAAGGCCTGAGCTCAGCCCACCAAGACTTCTCCCTCCCCCCCCCCCTCGCTGCGGTGGCGGCGAGGCCTGTCTAGCCCTCCAAGACTTCTCCCTCCGCCCTCCCCCTGCAGCGGCGAGGCCTGGCCAGCCCACCAAGCCTTCTCATGCCCTCCCCCCCGTGGCGGCAATGGCAGCGAGGCAGTTCTCAGAGCATTCTCTGAGCATGCGCAGGGAACACTCTTTAACTTTTGGGGGGATTTAAGTATCCCCTCCTATAGTTTTTTTTTATAGATTTCAGATTTTTCTGCACATCTGGGGATTGCCCCAAATGTGCAGGAAAATGTTTTTGCCCCCCAGGTGCCCCCTCCACGTGGATTTAGATATCCACATGCAGAGGGTGCCTTGGCTGTTAGTATAGAGACAAGAAGGGGGACCTGCGATATTCACTGGTGGGGGGTATTCCGCACAGCTCCCGGCCTGGGGGGGGGGGTCCCTAGTCTCACACCTGAATAAATATAATTTCTCAAATAAGACACACAGTGGAATTGGAAGGGCGTGAAGCAGGGTGCTCTGCAGATCTTAAAACGCATAAGAACATATGTGACAGACAGAGTGCAAAAGCCTGCATGGGGAGCGGAGCAGTCCCCCGCGCACGCGAGGCCCCCCTCCCCAGGCGACCAATCTCAACTCCCTTCCTCCCTCCCCAGCCCGATCTGCCGCCACAGTTCATGCTCTTGCTGTCTCCCCCCCCCCCCCCCGGCAAAAGAGACTTTTTGAGCAGGGGCCCGAAGGTGCAGTGCAGGGCTTGTCTCCCCCCCTTTTTTCTCCCCAGCGGGGGGGGGGAACCACGTAACACGCAGGATGGTACTGACGTTTCCGTAACGCGGCTCCCACCCGAGAGGAGCTCTCCCGCCAGCGGCCCTCCCCTCAGTGGTTGGATTTCGTCTGCTTCCTTGCGCCATGCTGTCACCATCCCTGACGGAAGGTGAAGGCATGGAAGCCGCCGGGAAGAGCGAGGAGGTCGTTTCCTTCCAAACAGGTGCTGGTGCAGCCAGGCGAAAGAGCGAACAGGCACAGCCCATGGAGGGAGAAAGGGACTGCAGAGCCTTCTCCCTCCTCCCCCTCCCCTGGTACCGGTGAGGCTGAGCGGCTCCCAGCCGCCGCCCACCGAGCCTCCCCCCCCCCCCCCCCCCGTGGCCAAAGCATTCGCTGCACACACGCAGAGAATGCTATTTACTTTTGGGGGGATTTAACTATCCCCCCAATTTTTTTTTACTTTTCAGATTTTTCCACACACATGGGGAGTCCCCTTTTCTACCATTTAGATATCCGCATGCAGGGGGCGCCTTCACTATTAGTATATAGATATGGAGCAGAGATCCATCAGTCACTATTAGCCACAAGGTACAGAAAGGAACTCTCGGTCTAGGGCCAGTGATGATCTGTATCCTTGGTGCTGGGGGGGGGGGGGGCAACAGTGGGAGAAGGGCTTCTAGTGTCCTGGCCCCACTGCTGGACCTTCTCACGGCACCTGGTATTTCTGGCCACTGTATGATAGAGTGTTGGACCGGATGGACCAATGGCCTGATCCAACATGGGCTTCTGTCTTATGTTCTTACGTTCTTATTGACCCAGGGGGATCCAGGCTTTGGTTCCTTAGAGGACGGTTTCCAGATCACATGCAGAGTGGATGTCTGTAATCCCATTCAGGGGGAAGGGTGTCTTGTAAAGCCTGGCAACAGAGAAATGAGGATCTGGCCCCTTCCCGAGTCTTTCTGAGGGCCTCTCATCCCTACCTTTGCCTCAGGCCAGGAGACACCTTGACAGGCTTGGGTGATGGCCACAACACTGGCCTCTGTTGCCCCTGGGCAAGAACACACACATGAACAACACATGAATCTGACCCTTGGGCCATTGAAGTCAGCGTTGTCTACTCAGTCCAGCAGCAGCTCTCGGGGATCTAGGGCAGAAGTCTTTCACGTCACTTCCTAAGTGATCCTTTTGACTGGAAATACTAAGGATTGAACTTGGGACTTCCAGCAAGCCAAGCAGATGCTCCGCCAGGGAGCCACAGCCCCTCCCCAAGTAGCAGGACAGGCCTCAAAACGGTGAATAGCTAGTCAATATTTTGATTCATGCCTCCTCCCAATGGCAGCAATTCGCACCTTTGGCACCAAGGAGAGATCCTTACCCAGAAAGACCACGTTCTCATAGTTCTCCAGCATGACTTCCCTGTACAGAGCTCTTTGTCCCGGATCCAGCAGGGCCCATTCTGCATCAGTGAAATCGATGGACACCTCCTCAAAGGAAAAGGGACCCTGAAAGAAAAAGCAGATTCCCTCCTCAGAGATCAGGACAGGCAGAGATTGCACCCTGGAAGGAAGTAGACTGGGAAGCTACAGGATGTCAGGCTTGGGATGGGAGAAGGGAACAGCGTTTAGGGGATCTCTTGCCCAGAGAGCTAGTAGAAACTGCAGGAGAAAAAGCTCCCTGAGAAAGGAGGAGGGACCCGGACTGACCCCTGCTGATCTCATTGTGGCAGAAAAATCAGTGAGCTTGGGGCATTTCTGTTGAACAGCTTGGATTAGCTGAGGCCTCTCGATTTGGTTCCTATGCTCCAAAAGTTAATAGTTTTCATTTCTCTAGTTCTACCATTTCACCCTCATACTCTGTCAAAGACTCCTAGTGAGAAGTTTTGCAGCTTCTGACCAGAAACATACTTACTGAAACAGGTTTCTGTGCTTCCAATAAGGTCACAATAACTGTCTAGGGTAACTTGGGTATGAGTTGAAGGTTAATTTCTTTTTATTTTGATTTTCTTCTGCTAAAAGCATGGTGCTCCATGCGGGCTGAACCTTTGGGTATGGAGGGTATAAACTGCTGAAGATTTCTTTGCTCTGGGCTGGTCTTCAATCAGGTCTCTGTGAGCTCTTGTTGACTACACCAGGGAGCTTCCTATTTCACACTAGTGCATTAGGTTTGTGTTGAAGAATTCTGTGCTGAATATGGAAATGTTATGTTTTCACCCTAAAAAATATGTAAGTGCTAAAATGCTTTCTGTCCTTAGGAAGGTTATATTGTAAATAACCTGCTTTTGTTTGAGAACTATGGTCTCTCTCTATTGATTCAGTCATTCCCTTGCCAGTCTCCACCCAACCAAGAAAAGAACTAAAGGGGAATGGGAGGGTCCCAGGGAAATAGTCCTGGGGTCCCAGAATCCCATAACACTCATCTCTCCTACCTTGACTGGAATTACAGCAGCCATTTCCACACCTCTGAAAAGATGACGGCTTAACAGCATCTCTTCACTGCCTGTTCCTGAAACAAAGGAGGAAGGAAGGCTCTTTGCTTCTTTGTTCCCTGCTTCACACACCCCCTTCCCAGGGTTGTGAAACCTCGCCCTGTGTACATGCAACACATTTTTAAACACTCTTTTACTGAATTCTGGGAGAGGCAGCAGAGAAGCACACGGTGCCCATGATCTTTAGGGATTATAAACACAGCCAACATATTTCAGACTTCTGTGAGACCTGTGTTTGCTCTGCAGGGAGGGAAAGACATTGCATGACACATCACCGTCACATCTGGACCAGACGTGACTTGAACGCATCTGGAGACTCAATGGTAACACTAGTGAGTTTTCAGAGTGTCTCTTGGCACGCTCACTTCCCAGCCAGGTTCTGCAAATTAACTCTTTGTTGTGTGTAGAATGATTTGTTTTTATCCTGACCTGAACTGTCAACCCATCACATTCACAGGGTGACCCAACTGCATCCAGGAACACTGAGTCCTTACCAAAGGAGAGGGGAACTTGGGCACGCTCCACGGCCTGCGCCCTCTGCCCTTGCTTCAAGGAAGCTCCTTCCGCTTCAGGGAACGTTGCTTCTTTCTTCATGGTCCCCACACCTGAAACAGCAGCAAGGGAGAGGGGTAAGAGATGGAATGGGAAAGCGACCGAGGAATGGATCCTGCCCCACTCCCAGACTCTGCACCCTTCCATCAGCAGGCCTGGTGAGTTATCTGGAGGGATCAGAAATTCTCTGGTAGTAGAGGATGCTGAAGGAACCCATGAAATCTCCTACTCGGATGATTAATACTTGGACAGATGTCTGGCAGGGAACCTTTAGGATAAGGCCAGATATTGTTGCTTGAATTGGAAGTATCCAGAGGGAATCCCCTCTCACCTGTTCTACCTGCCTCTTCTCCTCTGCCTGACTCAGGAGGAAAGCTTCGGCCAGGGCCACCGCCTGGGAACTGGTCTCCGGCCGGCACCCTCTGACCCAGCACTGGGTCACGGGAGAAGCCACTGTGCTCCCACCACCACAGGAGGGAGGGGGGGTCATATGGAGGTTTTTATACCCCAATTTTCTCTGCCTTAAAGCATCTCAATGCTGTTTACAATCCCCTTCCTTTACCCTCCCCAGAACAGGCGCAGTGTGGGGCAGGTGGGGCTGAGTTTTGGGAGGACTGGACCAAGGTCGCCTGGTAGCTTCACGTGGAGGAGGAGGAGGAGGAGTGGGGGATCAAACCGGTCACTCTTCACCATGACCCCCTGTGTGGTTGGGGAGGGGTGGGGGGATGCTGATTTCCTGCCACGGAGCATTTCTCCCCAGCTCTGATCAAGCGGATTCCACTTCACCTTGGACCTCTGCCCCTCCAACCTTCTGGCTGGGAGAGATCAGGGCACAGGGATCTGGACTCCCAGAAACCGACACACCCAGAACTGGCCAGTCCCTTCGACAAAGAATTAATGGGCAGCAGCAGTCTGGACATCAGAAACTACAACATGCAAAGCCCAGTTTGGGGTGGGGGGGTCATCTCCACCTTCCAGGATATTCGGTCGCTGCTGACTTGGTTCTCTTGTTGCGGAGGAGCCGCACAGTTCTCTTGCAAAGGAATTCCAAAGGGGGATCAGCCTGTCTCCCTCCGAGGCTCCGCCAGGGACACAACCTGAGTGCTTCCCCCCCAATGCAAAGAAAGAAGCATCAGCAAAAGGAAGCCCCCCACCCCGTCTGGACTTCCCTGGGCCTTTCCAGCCAAGAGGGCAGAATCTGAAATCTTCCCCACCCTTCCTCGCAGGAGACTGGTCGGCAGAGCCCAGAAGACAGTAATGGGGGGGGGGGGGGCAGTAACGCACATCAAGACAGGAAGGAGAGACGTGTATGGAAGGACAAGAAGAAAAGAAGAAGAGGAGGAGTTTGGATTTATACCCCGCCCTTCACTGGGGAGTCTCAGCAGCTTACAAACTCCTTTCCCTTTTCCTCCCCACAACAGACACCCTGTGGGGTAGGTGGGGCCGAGAGAGCTCTGACAGAAACTGCCCTTTTTCAAGAACAGCTGTGACTGAATTACAGCTTGCCCAAGGTCATCCAGCAGGTGCAAGTGGAGGAGGGGTGGGGAATCAAACCCGGTCCTCCCAGATTAGAGTCCGCGCGCTTCACCACCACTACCCCGAACTGGCTCTCCCTTTCTGCCTTGCAGGGCCATTCGTGGCGCTCCCCGACCCGTGGAAAGGGGGGGGGGGGGCCGGGGGGGAGTTGGGGGGCTCTTGGGATCCGCTGCCGCCTAAGGAGAGGCTTCTGGCCGGGCTGCCCTTGCCTGCTCTGCTTCCACCGCCACCCCACCCCCGTGGAAGGGCCTGGCCCGGGACAGCACCGAGGGCTGGCAGCCTGCCTTGCGGCCGAGTGGAGGCGCGAACGCCGCCCGCCCCAGTGTGAGGCCGCCAGCACTCGAGTGCCCAACCACGCCGCGCCCAGACTGGGAACTCCCGGCGACTCTCCGAAGGCACCTCCGAAGCCACACCGCGCCTGGAGTTCTCCCAGGCCGACAGCCGGCCTCCGGCAGGCAGGCAGGCAGGCAGGGGCCAGTTCCCCGGGGGAGAAAAGGGCTGCGCTGGAGGGGGGACCCTACGGCCTGGTTCCCACCTGAGCCCCACCCCCCCCCTCCCCAAAAGTCCAGGGATTTGGCACCCGGGCGATGGCAACCCCAGGACCGCCAGGGCCTGTTATGACCCCCCCCCCTCCCGGTGCATGACTTACTTCTAAGGAGACCTCCCGGGGAGGGAGGGAGGGAGGGAGGTCCCAGCTGCACCGCTTCCCCCGGCGGCGGCGGCTGCTGCTTCTCCGCAGCCCTCCCTGGACACGTGCGCAGGGAACAAAGGAGCCCCTCCCCTCCCCCGCTTCTTGCCCGGCCTCTCTAGCAGACGGCTCACAAATGCCAAGTGCGTCCTGTCCTCTCGTCCTTTCCAGCAGGCGCTTCAGCCAGGCCGCCGCCCTGGGCCCCTCAGCAGCCCGCTCGGGAGTCACGCTGCCCCGGGCCGCGCTCCTGGAGTCTCCCGTGCCGTCCAAGGAGGCTGGAGCCGGGTGTCGCCGCTCCTTCTTCACGCACCTCCTGTCAGGGCGGGAGGGGCTGCATTTGGACCTCCCTGTCAAGGGCTCGCCTCCCTGGGGAATGAACTCTCCGTTTGCAGCCCCAGCGAGGGAAGGGGAGAGAGAGGGGAGTCCCTGCCTGGGACAGGAAGCCCCTTTCCTGCGTCTGCAGCTCTGAAAGGGTTGAAACAGGCGAGCTGTTTGCTAGAGAGGCCGAGCGAGGGGGGAGGGGGGCTCTGGGTGGGGGGAGGGTTTGCTTCCGAAGTGGGGAAGAGAACAGAGAGGGGTGGAGACAGGCGACAGAAGGGCAAAGCCTGACAACCCAGTTCTGGGAAGGTTTGCTCTCAAGGAGGTCATGTCTCTCTTGCAAGGCAGAAATTTGGGGGACGGCAAAGGCCGGAACGGGCTTTGAACAAAGAATAGTTCTGCAAGAAGGATGGTATACCTTACAGACACTAGTCCAGAGCAGTATCTTAGAAATGAAAATGCAGCACTCTCGCAGCTAAAAACTCTTCCAGGCCAAAATGCCTCTGGAACAGGCCTTAAACAAAGAACAGAGCTGCAAAACACAAACCAAAATAGTGGGATGCAGTAGGGACACTCCAGCACAGTATTTTATAAATGACATTGCAGAACTCTCGGTCTTTTATTCACCCCTTCTGGTCCAAAAGGACTCCGGAAACCACAGAATGTCCAAATCTTGACCCATGGCAACCTCCCTTTCAGCAGCACCACTTGGTGCTCGTATCATATTTATTACGGTCCACGACCAGATTCACGACTCACAACAACATCAACCACAGAGAAAAATAAGAATGAACATAAAAATAAGTGAAATATAAAATATGAAAATATTTTAAAATACGAATGAAAAATTAAGCATTACTAGACATAACAAAGTATTACAAATTAAACACAATGCGAATCTAACATCGTCTAACTTGTTACATATAATGCATATAATAGACGGTTAAAAATTTAAAAGTTATGTGGGCCCAGTGAAGTATAATCTAGAATACATTAATTAAAATTACAGTCTTATCGCCTCTGCATCACTGTGAGAGATCTGAATTTAATTGCTTGAGAAGTGCCTCCGGGCAAGGGGGCGCATCTAGATGTTAAATAACATAAGGGGGAGTACAGCCCCCCCCCCCACTATTACCACCAACTCTCAGCATAGTCTGCCAGCTCCTGTGATGATCAGCGAGTAATTGAAAAACCTATAAAGTACACCTCTTGTGTAATCAGCAGAATATTGACAGCACTTTATTAATAGTAATGTAATTAAATTGTTTTAAGATGATTTTACGGATCTTAACTGTTATGTATTTGTAATAGGTTAATGAACGTATTTATTTTTTAATGTGAGATTGTGCCAATAGATGTAGTCCACAACAGGTCTCCTTAAACATAAAAGTCCTTTATTTGCAGAAAAGATCTCGTTGGTCAAATACACTTATTCTGTTACTAATGCACAAGCATAGGAATACAACTGCAATTATACTTGATATGAAATATGCCCCCCCTTAACACCCACCAATCAATTGGGAGGATTATTGGCGCACAAATATACTGGCCCACTGTTCCCAAGGAAAGCGCGGCAAACTAGGTTCTCAGGAAAATACACTGTTTGGATTTGTGGGGCGGATGTTCCCAAGGAAAAACCAAGCAAAAGAACACATAACACCTGTGAATAATATAACACATAACAGGAGTCTTTCAGCTCAAGGCCATGAGCTAGGGAAAGGCGAACGAGAGATAAGAATGGAGAAAAAGCTAATGAGCAATAAGCATGCGCAAAGCGAGCAAGACGCGCATTCCTGTGGTGGGAGTCATTCCACTGATGCTATCTCCCGTTTGGGACCTAGAGGAGTCGAAACAGAACTCAAAACTAAGGCAAGGTTAATTGACCATCAGGATAGATGATAGAAACCTTAGCCATTGATACATGATACGAACTCAGCAGAATTATTGATAATAATAGTCAACAGAAACTTATGGCAGTGCTAACTGACAATTTATTTATTGGATTTATATCCCGCCCTTCCTGCCTCTTGGCAGGCTCATGTAAGCCACTGTGAGCCTGCTTTGCAGGGAGGGCGGGGTATAAGTGGAAAAATAAATAAATAAATACAGGACTGAAGAAAAGATCAGCTTAATTTTTTTCAAAGAAACACCCCAGGAGAGAGACCTTGTGGTTGTGTGGAAAGAGGTTCAGGGACAGCAGCAGCCTGAATTCACACAGGGGGAAAATGTATAAATGTCTCAGGTGTGAAAAGAGCTTCAGTGTCTCTTGGAGCTTTTTCGGCCATCAAGGAATTCTCACCAGAGAGACCTCTGGTGACTGGAAAGAAATTCAGTCTAAGAACATGACTTCCTAAGGGATTCATGCCATGAGGTCACTTCCCATCTTACTGTACAACAAACAATTCACACAGGAGAGAAATATTAAACTAGATTTATAATTATTTAGTTAGTTAGTTAGTTCAACTTTTAGGCCGCTCTTCCCGCACTGCAGGCTCAGAGCGGCTTACATAAATTAGGTGAACCTTGTTCACTATAAACATTTAAAAGCAATTAAAACATTATAAAACAATATAACATTATTACACAGTACTATTAAAGTGCTCAGTACAATCTGATGGCGTATCAGCTGGTGTTGCGTACAATCTAGTATTGGGAGCATACAGGGTCCCAAATGCTCCAAAGATCTATAGTGCCCCTGTATAACTCTATGGCGTGGCCTCATTTGGAATACTGGCTATAGTTCTGGTCACTGTATTTCAAAAAGAACATCACAGCGGTAGAAAAAGTACAGAGGAGGGCAGCCAAGATGACCGTGGTGAAGGGAAAGCCAGAAGCAGACGAGGGGGCAGCACTCGGCCCCGTAAGGGTCCAGAAAAAGATGCCAAAAACTGGAAGTGCCAGCCAACATCTGGCATAGAAGTGAAGTGGACTCGTCTTGGAACTCCTGTGCCCAGACAGGCAACCATGCACGATCTTAACGTGGACTCCCCCCACCCCCACCCCAGTAGTTTTATAAATCAGCCTTGGAATGCTTCTTTTCTTGAGTCTTTGATTTACTTACCCAGGCGATCCGGGCACTCTCATCCTTGCTGTTTTGTTTGGTCTTTTTATGCTTCTTTCCTGACTTAGAGATTAATCATGGTTTGCTCGTGGTTTTGAACCTGTTTTCTCCTCACAAAAGGAGGGCAAGCATAAAAGAGAGTAACACCTTTCTGTCCCTTGCAGAAGGACACTGCTGGTTTGTGTCCGTAATCCAAGAGATTCAGAGTCAGGGACACCTCCGTCCTCTTCCCCAGGGAATGGCTCTTTCTGGCAGAATCCCTGAGGAGCCCCAGTCCACAGTACCGAGCATTACTTCTTTGATCGATGTGTGAATGAGTCATTGGGCTCCATCAGCCTTGAAATGGGTTCCTTGGAGGGCACAAGTTACCCCAGAAACAAAACCGCCCTTCTGCCCAAGACAGAAGAGTCGAACTTTTACTCCTTTTTGCCTCCAGTTTTGCATTAATCTGTTATAGAGCTATAATGCCACCACTGTGGTTTATTGAACCTAGAACATTCTGGCAACGTGGCTCAGTCATGAAAAGGCTACCCTCTGATTATCCTGCTCTTCACACTCTTGTGTATGCAGAATCTGCAGGGACAAGCCACAGATCCCTCAAAAAGCTTCATGTCTAGAACTACAGGACCACTGCTGCCTCAGGGAAAACTGCCTGAGGAAAGTTCTTTCCCTTTTACAGGGCTGCAGCCAATCACAGGGCTACAGCCAACACATCCATGGGCCTACAAAAAGAAATGAGAAATGCAACCTCTCGTGTCCAGCATACAATGGGCCATGGAGTTGGTCAGGGGAGGATTCTGCAGAGGATGCTAAGGTGCCAGCCCTAATCAGGAAAAATAATGAAACTGAGTTTTGTGTTCTTTTAATCCCTGGGCAAGAGCCATCCAGGTGCCAGGAAAGGCCATCGTTCACCTTCAGGAGATCCTAGAGAGCCTGGCAAAGGAAACAGGGCAGAGTCTGATGTCATCGGCCCAAGAACAGGGTGAGGTCAGGCAGCTGGCTCTTGAGAATTGCCCGGCTCTTGACCAGAGTTCCCTCTAAGCTCCAAAGTGTTGTGAGCAAAAATTCTACCTCATGAGCAAAAAAAGCTAGTAGTATTGAAGCTGTGAGTGAGTCTACATTTGACTATTGCATGCATTGGTTTCTTAGAAGATTAAGCCTTGTAAAAATAACCTTGTAAAAATCGCAGAATGAATTATTTTAAGCTATATTTAGACTATCTCTTAAGAATAATGTAAACATTATAAGTAAAAACAGAATCAAGTCAAATTTCATTACAGAAAATGTTGTCCTCTAAGGGGGTGGACCAGGCCTCCAGAGAAACACCCTTTTCCACTATATTGGTAGACCTGGCCTCAGACTATCACCCTGCACTGACCCTTAGAAAACAATCCAGGACTTGGGTGGGGAGGGGAGGAGATCTTGCAGTCTACTTTGCAGGGTTTTTTTTAGTGAAATGAGAAATTTGTAGGTCAAGTATAACAGAGGTGGAACAATCACTATCAGAACCCTGCCTAAACTAAAAAACAGGAAGTTGCTTCAATGTTATCAGCCTGCCCAAATGACTTATTTATTCAAATATTTGCATCCCACTGTTACTGTAACTCAAGGCATCTTACAAATCATATGGGAAAGCATAATAGGGGTGTGCTCCAGTATATCCTATGAGGACCATTATAGTCAAAGGACCCCATATGCTATAATGGAGAATCTAAAGGAATCTAAAAAATGGAGGCCCTAAATCTGCAACTCCACTTACTGCATGCGCTTCCAGCCAGCCGCATTCTGGGCCCATAACCCTGTCAAGGTATAGCGTACTGACCGGTACACAGAGATTCTAGGGAGCGTGAGCATCGAATGAAGACTGGAGTCCAAGAGTTTCAGTGCAAAACTATATACAGTTTATTTACACAAGCCTTCACCAAAATTACAGAATTGAGTGTCAAAATGCTCCGCAGACACCATTCAACAATAGAGAGAGAATCATACTGTACATTCACCACATATAGACTTCCACTGTCCAATCACATTACAGTGCTGAGTCATAGTGATATCTGTTCTGGACTGCCCAGAAATGGTTAGAGCCAGCCTTCCTAGCTGTCAACTCCACTCACTCAGATCAAACACATCTAAGCCAGACTTACACAGTACATGTGAATCACGACAAGTCTATAATGGAGAATCAATCTGGGGCATTGGGGGGGGGGGGTTGCTTTTTGAGGTAGAGGCCCTAAATCTGCAGCACATATCAACCCCCCTCCCCAGGGTCCAAGGAGGTTGGACCAAGGGATCCAATTCTATAGGCCCCAGAAGAAGGTACCCTCACCCTCCATTGTTTCCAATAGAAGGAAAAATCCTTGAGCAGCCAGCTAAAATTCTGTGCACCAGCACCCCCTAGCACAGTTTAGAGGGAACACTGCTTCTTGACATTAGCCTCAAAGGGAGGAACTTGTGCCTCAATTGGTCAGAAGTTCAGCGTGTTTTTCATTGACACCGATGCAGATACTTTTGTTCTTGGCAAATGCCTTTTTTGTCATCTTTTGGGCATGGAACAGGGGTCACTGGGGATGTGTTGTTGTTAAGTCACACAACTGAATTCGACACATGACCCCATGGACCACATCACACTAGGCCCTCCTGTCTTCTGCTGGAGTTTGCTCAATCCTCTGGAGTTTGCTCAATTTCATGTTCATTGCATTGATAACTCTGCCTAACCATCTCTTCCTTTGCTGTCCCCTTCTTCTTTTACCTTCAGCCTTTCCCAGCATTAGGGTCTTCTTCAGTGAGTGCTCCCTTCTCATTTGGTGGCCAAAGTATTTGAGCTTCAGCTTCAGTACCTGGCCTTCCAGGGAACAGGGGTGTGGAGAGGAGTTAATTGTGAATTTCCAGCACTGGGTTGCCCAGATGGTTGGCCTAGATGATCCTAGAGGTTCCTTCCAACTCTATGATTCTATGACAGTGCCCAACCTACCATGAAGCTAGCTCACTCTGAGTCTGGGAATCCCTCAGATGGGTTCTTAAGTGGGTTGAACCTGTGTTCATGGTTAATGGGTTGGTTACCTGATTTTGGGTGGCTCAACCAAACATTTTTTTGTCGCCCTTGTAGGTATAGTGGGCTTTGGAATTGTCCTCTGCTGTCTTGCAGCCTGCTATATGCTGATTTGCCCTGCTGTTCTGTCCTTGTTTTGCCTTCTGTGTGTAGGTGGTGGTGAGTACATTCAGGTAAAGATGGTCCCTTGGGCCCAGTGGGCCCTTCAGAACCAAAGGGGGGAACAGAAACGTGAATGCACATCTGAGCATTAGGGCAGTCATATTTGTCCCCCACTGAACCTGTTTGCTTGCATAACAGACTGTGCTAAGATCAGCAGAAGTATATCTGTAAGTCAGGTTTGCAAGAAGCAAACTTCAGCAACAAGAACTGCAAGGCTGTCTGGTTAAGCCATTCTGAGAAAAGTCTGGTTTCCACAAACAGATAATACGATACACACATGCAAGCAGTGGAAAGTTACTAACTTAAGCTTTTAGTACACATGTCTAAAACTGTATAGGTATGCAACCCACGCAGAAAATGTGTGTGATCTCTTGCAGACTTGGGATTCTGTAATAATTTATCTGCCTGGGAAATAAATCTATGAACTTGTTACCTGGTTGTCTATCTATACTGGAACTTCAGAAAGAAAACAAACCAATGTGACTTCCATGACAACCTGTAGCTCTAAGGAATGGATTCCCTCAGTGGCTGTTGTTGCTAGGCAACCGCAGCATTGCACACTTGGTTTCTGTGAGTAAAAGGCAGGGGGAAGGGGCAGGTTCCTTTTCAGGGACACTTTGACCTTTGAGGGAGGATTCATGGAGGCCAGGCCTTGCCAGATTTGCCAGTTCCAGGTTGGGGAATTCCTGGAGATTTGGGGGTTGAGCCTTGGAGAGGGAATGGCTTGGGGAGCCGAGGAGCCACAGCTGGACATTATTTATTTACTTATGTCATTTTTAGTCCACCATTCTCCCTTGGACTCAAGGCAAATGACACAAAGTGAGTCAATACAATCAACAAGATGGGGCATTCAAGAAACAACGCAGTAGGATCAGGATTGTTGAACCAATCAGAAATCGAAAAATAGGATGGAAGCAAAGCATAAGCCTTAACATGAGACAATAAATAAGACATGACTATCATATCTGAATACCTCAGTTTTTCATAGTCTGCAGAAAGGCAGGAGAGAGGGAGCCTTCCGGACTTCCTTAGATAGGCCATTCCTTAACGTGGGGGCCACAGCAAAGAAGGCACAGGTAGGGTAGCACTTGATTTTTCCCCATTTGCAGGTTGGTGCCTGCAGAAGACCTCACTCCGATGAGTGCAGCTGTTGTGGCGGCACACAGGTAGGGAGACAGTCTGGCAAATATGAGGGTCCAGGCCATGAAGGGCTTTCTATATAAGAGCTAATACTTCAAATGGAGCCCCATAACTGATAGGCAGCCAGTGGAGTGACGGTAGGATGGGAATCATCTGCGTGATCCATCTGGCTCCTGATAATAGCTGAGCCTTAGTGTTCTGCCCCAACTGGCATTTCTGAATTCATTTTGAGGGTAGTGCAACAAAATCTGAGTCCAGTGGTGCCTTTAAGGCAAAGTTTTATTCTGGGTATAAGCTTTCATTGCACAGACACTCCTATCTGAACAAGAGCTTACAGGTTGCTATTTATCTTTTCAGCTACCCATTTCCACTCACACTAAGCCTCTGGGAATGAGGGAGGATATTTTTTCCCCTTCAGGCCTGTTGGCAACTCTAATGCAGATACCTCTCCAAAATGAAGTAAGGAGAGAACCAGAATTAAGCACAATCTCAATGGAGGAATTCAAGGGGGGCTCTGAGGAGGAAGATGTGGGGGGAGTATGCCTTGGCCCAGGGCTCAGGCCAGCTCATTTCCAGCACATGAACAGGTGGTGGCAGTAGTGGCGTTAAGAGCAGGAGGAGGGAAACCTACTTCTCCCTCCTGATTCTCGCTACGAGAATCTAGGAGTGAGGTGGGTAGGATAACTTGGATTGGGGAATTTGTGCCCCACAAGGTTCAGCTGCCAACTCCATGGATACTGGTCCATGTCCAATATACTGGTTGTTGAGGGGGAGGCAGGGGTCTTACCCATTAGAACTTATTGAGTTGTTGGGTTAGAGGACACAACCTTTTATTTTCACCCCAAATTAATCCTACTGCAGGAATGCTTTATTTATTTATTTATTACATCTTTATCCCGCCTATCCAGGAAGATGGCTCAAGGCAGCTTCAAAGTGGTGAGAGTGTCAGCTACGCTGCCATAGCTTGCGGGGGTTGGAGGCTGGGTGAAGCTAGTATTGCATACAGATGTCTTTAGGTATGTTAAGTTTCACTTCTACCGCTTTAGGTATGTTAAGTTTCACTTCTACCGCTTTAGGTATGTTAAGTTTCACTTCACTTCTAAGTTTTATCTCTCTTACTGCCTGCACCTGACCTTGGTGCCTAGTCACTTCTCTTTCCTTGGTAATTGCTAGGTGTTTTTTCTGGCTTGCTTGTGTGCTTGCTGTGATTGGCTCTATCCCACCCCAGGGTGCACTTTGAATTATGTGTAACTTCCCAACGCTTGCCTGGGGAGGCATTACTGACACAAAGTATGTTCAAAAAATCTGCCTTTACTGATTCCAATAAACAGCTTACTGGTTAAGACTGAGTGTTGGGACTGATTGCTGCGGGACTTTGACAGAGACCCCCAACAAGCTCACAGCAGGCTGGACTGGGGAGGGATTAGGGCTGAGAAATGTCTCTCTAGAGCTGCTTGTCAGATAAAAATGTTTGTGAATTAAGGATGCCGGCTGGTCACACCATGGTTATACCAGTAGGAGAGAGGCTGTACGTATCCGTTACACTCTAAAATCGTCTATTACTTCATACAATTTGGGAAAGGAATTGTTTTTGCCAGCTTTGAAGATTTTAGAGTTATAATGGCAGATAACCTGAAGTAGCAAGTTTCATAGCGGAGGGGAAAAATGAAAAAGGCCTTTCTTTGTGTTACTGTGCCTCTTGCCACACACTGAGCACTGAGAAGTTTCCTTCCCTGGGAAGAGTCCTTGATGTTAAAGGAGAGATCAGCTGATTCTTCTTGGAGCAGAAGCCATTGCCCATCCGTGCTTTCTTCCCTTTGCAATATTTTTGAGGTTTTGAACACGGCTAAAGCTTTTTTCCACACTGGGAGTTTTTATAACATTTCTTCCCAGGTAGCACAAGGTTTCAGTGTAAATTCAAGCTTCGTACAGCATTTTTTACCTTTTAAATACTTTATATGATTTGTTGTTGTCTTTTAGGTGTGAAATAGGAGGAAAGCACTTTTTATGACTAAGCAGTTAAATAGTTTCTCCTTGTGTGGGATCCTTGATGGAGTAGAAAAGTGTCACTCTGATTGAACCTCTTTCCACACTTTGAACATTCAAATGGTTTTTCCACTGTGCGGCTTCTTTCTTTTTTCTTTTACAATAGAATGTTTATTATTTTCTGACAAACATAACAACACACATATATACAAATATGAGAGTTATACTGGTAATATATTCTTTAAACTATCTCATGCATATCTAACTGCCATATCTAACTAGTGTATTTACTATCTAAGCATCTTCTAAGCAATACTCTGCTGTTTTTCTATAAATCTATCTTTGACTTTTGCAACTCCATAGATTAACATATTTTCTAGTAATTGCTTTCTCACCTAAGCATTCTACAATAATTTGAATATCATTCTCCTGCTTCTAAAATCTTTACATCAAATTAAAATTTCCATGATCAGTCTAATGCCAAAATACAGAAAGCCTATTTCATTTTGAATTTATACCATTTGTTATATAATTTTCTATATCATCTTCACCAGTCCCTATCAAAGTGCTTGTAAATTATTGTCTCTTATACAAGTCTAGTTACCACTCAATTTATGGGCGTCAGATGTTGTTTTAACTATTATATAACCAACCTTAACAAATACATAATTTTAACCAGTCCCTCAGTATAGTCTTAGGTTTGTAAATTATAATTAGGTTTGTAAATTATACAAGGTCTAATTGCCACTCAATAACAGAGATTTAACCAATCCTAGCCAGTAATACACATCAAAGGGTTCCTAAACCCATTCTTATTTAAAAAAGCTTGAATCTCTTTTTTTAATCTTTTTTTTAGTATAATCTTAAGTCTATGTTGTTCATCCTTGTAAATGAAGAGGTTTCCCCTTAATTTTCCCCTTCCATATTTCACCTTTGAAGTGTTTGTAAGTTCCATAAATTGCCTTTCTTTTAGAGCTATTTTCACCTTAGAAAATAGCTCCAGTTTTTAAAGCTCCAGTTTTTGCATAGTTTGCAGTTGCTTTGTTGTAGTTCTTGAAATCCCTGTGTTTTCTCTTTTTTGATGAGTATTCTTCCACAAGGTCCATCTGATTGCATGAATCCTTGCACCAAATCCTGAACAGTTTCACGCTGTGCTGGTAGAGTCTGCCAGTGATCTTGAATGGAGAGAAAGGTCTTCTCTAAAGCCAAGCTGACAGCTTGTGTGATTCTAGAACTCAGATCCCAGTCACACGAGCGAGATAATCCAGGGGGGAAGTGAGGCTATTTGCTCCAGAGTATTGACAAGTATTGACAGACCAGCTTGAAAGCGTCCCCTTGACTTGGACCTGAAAGCAGGTACATTGTAGGACTTATAGCCTTGAATGTGAATCTGCCCTGAGGACCAGGTTTCTTGGAGGAGAATAACATCAAACCCTCTGAGGAAATTTATGAACTCGGCATCTTGCTCCAGAGTAATTTGACCTGCAGTTGCATGATTACACAGTTCTGTGAAGCTGCAGGCACAGCCCACCACTGCGTGATCAGATGCAATCACGTGTGAGTTGGGGAGGTTGCTGTTTTTTCTGATGCGCTTAAACAGGGGATCAATGAATCGCATCTCCACCCTGAGGGCTCACTGTGGCAGTATGTGATGATGCGCATACTGAGAGGGGGGAAAAAACAGCATGGCATCAGGATAGCCTGATCAGCCTATCCTCGACGCCATGAGTGCGCGCTGGAGCAATCACACAGGGAAAGTCCGTCTGTGGCCCATAATAAACCTGTTTGATACTGGATTTTCCCTAGTATCTTTTAACTCCGCTTCTTCGGTGGAGAGAAACAGGGTATGGGACACTTGCCAGATGTTCTGGTGTGATCACACCCTTGAAATCCGCATGACATTTGTAGCTATTGCGCGGCTAATTCTGTCTGTGATCGGGTCCTCAGTTCATCGCAAAGTGTCTGTATCCAGTAGGTGTCACCAGAACTATCTCTAGACACATCAGCTGACATTTTTTCCACTGCAGCTTGCATTGTTTTTCCAAAAGTATCATCGTTTTCCTGATAACAATTTCTCCAAACAGGCTACCACGCAAGAATCTCTCAACACAAATCAGGCAGCTAATCATTGTTATAATGACAGTCAGGGTAGTTTTTGGAAATTCCAATGTGAAACTTAGTGGTTAGAGTACTATTTTAGTATGTAGTTCAGATTTAATTGTCTCTCTTATTCTCAAAGGCAATCTGTATTGCTTTAGTGAAAAGCAACCTCCATTAAAATAGTTTGCCTTACCATTAACGTCGAAAAGAGGCACCTCTACAAATCATTCGTCTCTTTCCAGCCATCTGCCATTGCCAAATAATAGACTCCCCAACAGACAATTTATGGCAAAGGCTTGCACCTCTATTCAGCTCTTAACAATACAGCGTGACGTCCTGATTAGCTGTCAAAAGGAAGTAAGTTTCACTCTATATAATTTTCTTTTGTTATTTTTAACAGTGAGGAAAATTTATAGTTTTCTTGTAGAAGCTTAAACAAACACCTCCCTATGCCCCTGAAAGTAATTATCTCAGCATAGTTTTCACAAGTCTTATCTCAGCATACTTTTCACGAGTCTTATCTCATTTTGGCCGGTTCACATAGAGGAAGGGGTGAAATTCTACTGCTCCTCTCTGTAGGTTTTAAAAATTTAAGGAGAGGGGTTATTCGAAGAAATCCTCAGGTTCTTTGATGTCGCAATCACAAGTACTCACATTGTGTGTCTTCATTGGTATGAATGAGGTTCCAAAGACTCTCTTGTTTTGAGTGGTCACATATGGCTGATGTTATGCTGCCATAACTGCATCTTCTCTGTTCTCTGCTTCTGGGATGATTCAGGGCTTCCAACCATTTGTTGCCTCAAGCAGGGAGGGTACAAAACAAGTCCCTTGCTCCAGACCTTCCTCCGGGAGGTCTAGTGTGGTTCAAGGGCCCTTGAAACTCCCCTAAAAAGAATGAAGAATAAATCGTGGCCAGGTAGTGACTGTGTTGATGGGCTGAAGCTCCTCCTTCCACTGTGTGGCTTCTTCAATGCACAGAAAGATTGCCACCGGTACTGAATTTCTTTTCACATTCTGAGCTGTCAGAAGGTTTCTCCGCTATCAGGGTTCTTTCATGCCGATGAAAACAGCTACTCTGAAAGAATCTCTTTCAGAGATTTGAAAGGTTTCTCCCCTGAGTGGGTTCTCTGATGCTCTTCAAGACTGGCACTCCGACTGAATCTCTTTCCACACTCTGAGCATTCAAAAGGTTTCTCCCCTGTGTGGGTTCTCTGATGCAGCTGAAGATTGCTACTGTGACTGAATCTCTTCCCACACTCTGAGCATTCAAAAGGTTTCTCCCCTGTGTGAGTTCTCTGATGCCGTTGAAGACTGCCACGCCGACTGAATCTCTTTCCACAGTCTGAGCATTCAAAAGGTCTCTCCCCTGTGTGGGTTCTCTGATGCTGTTGAAGACTGCCACTATTCCTTAATCTCCTTCCACACTCTGAGCATTCAAAAGGTTTCTCCCCTGTGTGGGTTCTCTGATGCACCTGAAGATTGCTACTGTGACTGAATCTCTTTCCACACTCTGAGCATTTAAAAGGTCTCACCCCTTTGTGGGTTCTCTGATGCTTTTGAACACTGCCACTCTGACTGAATCTCTTTCCACACTCTGAGCATTCAAAAGGTTTCTCCCCTGTGTGGGTTCTCTGATGCTCTTCAAGATTGGCACTCCGACTGAATCTCTTTCCACACTCTGAGCATTCAAAAGGTTTCTCCCCTGTGTGGGTTCTCTGATGCTGTTTAAGATTGCTACTGTAACTGAATTTCCTTCCACACTCTGAGCATTCAAAAGGTTTCTCCCCTGTATGGGTTTTCTGATGCTCTTGAAGGCTGCTACTCTGACTGAATCTCTTCCCACACTCTGAGCATTCAAAAGGTTTCTCCCCTGTGTGGGTTCTCTGATGCAGTTGAAGACCGCCACTCTGACTGAATCTCTTTCCACACTCTGAGCATTCAAAAGGTTTCTCCCCTGTGTGAGTTCTCTGATGCTTTTGAAGACTGCCACTGTGACTGAATTGCTTTCCACACTCTGAGCATTCAAAAGGTTTCTCCCCTGTGTGGGTTCTCTGATGTAGTCGAAGACAGCTACTCTGACCGAATCTCTTTCCACACTCTGAGCATTCAAAAGGTCTCTCCCCTGTGTGGGTTCTCTGATGCTGCTGAAGATTGCTACTGTGACTGAATCTCTTCCCACACTCTGAGCATTCAAAAGGTTTCTCCCCTGTGTGGGTTCTCTGATGCCATTGAAGACTGCCACGCCGACTGAATCTCTTTCCACAGTCTGAGCATTCAAAAGGTTTCTCCCCTGTGTGGGTTCTCTGATGCTGTTGAAGACTGCCACTATTCCTTAATCTCATTCCACACTCTGAGCATTCAAAAGGTTTCTCCCCTGTGTGGGTTCTCTGATGCACCTGAAGATTGCTACTGTGACTGAATCTCTTTCCACACTCTGAGCATTTAAAAGGCCTCACCCCTTTGTGGGTTCTCTGATGCTTTTGAACACTACCACTCTGACTGAATCTCTTTCCACACTCTGAGCATTCAAAAGGTCTCTCCCCTGTGTGGGTTCTCTGATGCTCTTCAAGATTGGCACTCCGACTGAATCTCTTTCCACACTCTGAGCATTCAAAAGGTTTCTCCCCTGCGTGGCTTCTCTGATGCTCTTCAAGACTGGCACTCCGACTGAATCTCTTTCCACACTCTGAGCATTCAAAAGGTTTCTCCCCTGTGTGGGTTCTCTGATGCTGTTTAAGATTGCTACTGTAACTGAATCTCTTCCCACACTCTGAGCATTCAAAAGGTTTCTCCCCTGTGTGGGTTCTCCGATGCAGTCGAAGACAGCCACTCTGACTGAATCTCTTTCCACACTCTGAGCATTCAAAAGGTCTCTCCCCTGTGTGGGTTCTCTGATGCACCTGAAGACTGCCACTGTGACTGAATCTCTTTCCACATTCTGAGCATTCAAATGGTTTCTCGACTCTGTGCATTCTTAGATATATGAAGAGCGGTGATCTATTTCTTAAATACTTTTTATACCAAATGGAGTTACTTGCCTTCATTTTCCTGTGTTTTGGAATATGTACATTATGCTGACTTCCATCTTTCTTCTCAAGTATATGACCGACTTTGTTATTCATCAGTCCACCTTGATTCCTGACCTTTTCTTTCAAGTCTTCATTTTTAACTTTATCTGCCATTTGCTGATGAACTTCCTTACCCACTTCATTCCTCTGATCATCCTCTGCTGAAGTAAAGACAGAGATTCTGTTAGTGCCTGGGAGGGTGGTAAAGTCCAAAGGCAGCTATGTGGCTGCAGTTGAAAAGGACTGTAGATGGCCCTTTGTCCTTGGCCTCTTTGGCTGATCTAATCCACCCCTCCACCTTTCCCAAGAATATCTAGTATTTAAGGATACCTCACCGCCTCAAGTACCACAGCTGAGCACTTGCCCAGAAGTAGCTTCTGCGCCTCCAGACTTTCAGGGCCTCCTTCCTCAGCAGGCTTTATGATTGCATGAAATGCCGCTCAGAAGTGAATACGAAATCCACCATGGCACTTCTTTGCCTTTTTCCTTGATATAGCCACGAAGGATACTCACTCTCAGCCAGCTCATTTGGGAAGGCAATATCTTCTTGGGATTCTTCTGAGGAAAACGTCAGCCTTTCTTTAGATGCAAGGCCGTTGTCAATCTCCACCGTAGTCTCTCTTATACTCTTTCCTTCATTCACAGAGAGAGAGAAATTCAAGAGTAAAAACTCTTTTGGAAGGATGAAACTATGGTCAAGATCAAAGCCTACGATCCCAACCAGTATAAGGAGAATAGATATGTGAGGCAAAGAACGCTAGTTCCCCCAAGGGTTTACATGATTATTAAGTGGCCTGGTCTGACTTTCAGGCATTTGTGATTTGAGTCTCCCTGCAGCTATCATTCTTATATATTTCAAGGCCATTGGTTAATCGTAAGAACCTGTGTCCAGCTGTGCAGCCAGGAGGGAGGGGGGATTAGGAGAGTGCCGAGAGCCTCTGGAAGATTCATCAAAGAGGACCCTTGGTTGGGTCGTTAGGACCACCTGAACGTAGGTACTAGAAAGTATAATACACGTGTAGACAAGAGGGAAGCCGGGCTAAATTTATGCTCATGCCATGCTAGTATGTCTTGATATTTTCTTGCTGCATCATGATTAATATTTTTCTGTAGAGTAATTTAGGCTACAGCTGGAATACTGGTGCTGCAACAAGAGGTGCCACCTAATACCACGTATTTCATGTATTAGATAGGACAGTTCCCTTTCCTTGTTTTTCTGTTGCTGAACTGAAGAAACTTTGCTGTTTAGTGATGTTTTATCTTTAAATCCTCAAAAAACCTTTATATATTTAAAAAGACAGAACTGGGTGCTTCTCCGGTACAAAGAAACTATTGATGTAAAGCTAGTTTTACTAGTTATGTAAGCCGGTCTGAGCCTGCTATGTGGGGAGAGCGGCCTAGAAGCCGAATTAAATAAATAAATAAAAATAAATAGTCTCAGTGAGGCTGATAAAAGAAAACACAGGCTGTGGCAAATAAAATGCAAATCTGTGATCAGGCTGGCTAAAAGAGAATATGAGAAGCACACTGCAAAAAGCATGAAGACCAACAGTAAAACTTTCTTCAAATACATTAGAAGCAGGAAACCAGCCAGGGGAGGCAGTGGGGCCCTTGGATGACTGAGAGGTAAAAGGATTACTGAAGGATGATAGGGAAATGGCTGAGAAGCTGAATGTGTTTTTTGCCTCTGTCTTTACTGTGGAAGATGAGAAGTGCTTGCCCACTCCAGAACTGGTGATTTCGGGAGGGGTGTTGAAAGACCTGAGTTGGATTGAGGTAATGAGAGAGGAGGTCCTACAACTGATAGACAACTTAAAAACTGATAAATCACCCGGATGACATACATCCAAGAGTTCTGAAAGAACTCAAATGTAAACTTGTGGATCTCCTGACAAAAAAATATGTAATCTTTCTTTAAAATCTACCTCCATTCCTGAGGACTGGAAGGAGCTAATGTCACCCCCATCTTTAAAAAGGGTTCCAGAGGAGATTTGTAAAATAACAGGCGAGTCAGTCTGACATCTATACCTGTTGAGGTAGACTCAGCATGGGTTCCATAAGGGAAGATCTATTATTGATTTTTGAGGAGGTGAACAAACATGTGGACAAGGGGGACCCAATAGATGTTGTTTACCTTAACTTCCAGAGTTCCTGTCTATACCTTGTGACTAATAGCCACTGATGGACCTCTGCTTCATATATTTATGTAATTTCCTCTTGAAGCCATGAGTTCTTGTATTGTGAGAAAGGGAGAAAGGTACCTCTTTCTCTATCTGCTCTATTCCATGCATAATCCTATAAACCTCAATCATGTCACCCAGCAGCTATTGTTTCTCCAAGCTAAAGAGCCTCAAGCACTTTAACCTTTAACAACCCTTTTATCATTCTAGTTGCCTTTTATGTACTTTCTCCAATGCTATAATATCTTTTTTGAGGTGTGGCGACCAGAACTGTACACAGTACTCCAAATGAGGTCGCACCATCGATTTATACAGGGGCATTATGATACTGGCTGATTTGTTTTCAATTCCCTTCCTTATAATATCCCCAGCACAGCTTTGGCCGTTTTCATTGCAGTCGCACACTGCCTTGACATTTTCACTGAGTTATCAGTTACGACTCCAAGATCTCTCTCTTGGACAGTCTCTGCCAGTTTGATCTGGACTCCCCGCAAGCAGCAGCAAGCGGGTGGTAGTTCAGATCGTCCTGAAGCAAATCCTGTGCGAGCTCACCCATGGGAACCATGGGTGAATAGCCATGATTACTGGATGAAAGGGGGGGGGGGGGAAACAATAGACCTTATCCAACATATCCAAGAAAATCAATACCATGACTCACTTTAAATGCATCAAGATTAAAGAATCAACTGTAGACTGAACCCTTTAAATCTTTCAGGTTAAAATCCACAGAAAGGGAGTGGTAAAGGAAATTCCCCCTCTCCATTCAAGTGGCTGGGAAGAAAGCTAAAAAGAAACCTTTTAAACTGGGCCAAAGAAGAAATGGTTGACTATCAACTATAACATATCATATTGTGGCTTACAAATATTTAAAAAAACAGAAAATAGCCTTGTTTTATTGGAATACAATCTAATTTATTGAAGTTTGTTTTCTCATTTGGATCCTTTTTTTAAATGGAATTAAATTATTTGGATTTATAAAAAGATTTGTGTGTGGATTACAACTGATCTTATTTTAATTGCTTTGGGTTACAAATTAAAGAAGAAATATGGTTGAAATATTAACTATTTAAAATTAAGTTTTGCTTTCAACACATCACTTCCTTGTAACATAGATAAAGCTGGTAACAAATATAATGTCTCTGCTTGTACTGACTGTTCTGTGAACAACTGATAAGATTTGACATTGTGGGAAAAGCTTATGCTGAGTATTGTGACTATAATATCAGAGCAATAATAACAATAACTGATTTGTATATCTGGGAAAACTGGTTGTACTTAGAGGCTTGTATTTCAGAATGGTTGTTGCAGAAACTAAAGAAAAGGTTCCTGGGGTGTCACCTCCAGGCATAATCAAGTCTATAAATATCAATTTAGCCGCTTTACAGGCCTTAATCCAAGAAACAATAACTTTAGCTGTAATAACAGCAGTAAAATTAATCCTATCAAAGGAACACTAGACTCACTTGGTCAGAAAATGGAACCGCAGATGAAAGAAGATCAGAAACAAGAAACTGCTGTTGTGATCACAATTACAGACAATTTGGAAAAGGAATCAGAAGAACCAGATTTCAAATTTGAAGCAGTAAAATCAAACAGCACTCCAAGGTACTTGATGAAACAGTGCACATATTAAAATTTAAATACTAATGTTGAAAATAATGTTGAAGACTCAAAATCAACAATGATCCACGCAACAACAAAATAGATGGGTATAGAAAATCCAGAAGAAATCTACAATGAGATTGATTTTTCATTCCTAACAACTTCAATATATCAAAAGCAAAAATACCTTAAAGAGCATGAAGCAATGAAGATACAACTCATGTGGCAGAACAGGAGATCAAGAATAAAACTCAGAGACATAAAGGAGAACTGGATTGGTACTGATAACTCAAAGAGAGATAAAAGCAGGGCTCATTCCGTAGCAGGAGCTCCTCTGCATATTAGGCCACACACCCCTAATGTAGCCAATCCTCCAAGAGCTTACAGAGCTCTTCTTACAGGGGCTACTGTAAACTCTTGGAGGATTGGCTACATCAGGGGTGTGTGGCCTAATATGCAAAGGAGCTCCTGCTACGAAATGAGCCCTGTATAAAAGGAAGAACTGGACTGGTACTAATAAAATCTAAGAAGATGTAAGATACCTGCAAGACAAAAAAAATTGATAAAATACTTCAAATTGCAGAAAAGAGAGGACAGACTGAGTAAATCTCTGAAAACACATGGTTAAGATTCTACAAATGATTTGAAGAATACATCAAATATATGGATGCACAACAATCTAGAAAAAAAGATAAACTTTTGTTTTAATTTTATGCAAAAAATACATATAAAAGCATAACCGGAATTTAGAAGATAAATATAATGTATGAGGTTCTTAAATAGATAATTTAGTGATGTATGAGAACCCCCAATTTATGTTTGTTTTGTTTGTATTTTGTCTTATAAAATAAAAAAATTTACTAAAAAAAAAAGTCACTGGCTGATTAATAGGAAACAGAGGGTGAGTATAAACGGGCAATTTTAACAGTGGAAGGTGGTAAGCAGTGGGGTACCGCAGGGCTCAGTACTGGGTCCAATACTTTCTAACTTGTTCATTAATGATTTTGGGTTGGGAGTAAGCAGTGAAGTGGCTAAATATGCAGATGACAAAAATCCTAACTATCAGTACACGTAGATGGGGCCCGAACTGGCAGAGACTGACCAAGAGAGAGATCTTTGAGTCGGAGCAGATAACTCAGTGAAAATGTCGAGACAGTGTGCGACCGCAATGAAAAAGGCCAACATTATGCCTGGGATTATTAGCAAGGGAACTGGAAACAAATCAGCCATTATCATAATGCCCCTGTATAAATCGATGATGTGACCTCATTTGGAGTGCAGTGTGGAATTCCGATCTCCACACCTCATAAAGGATATTATAGCATTGGAAAAAATGCTGAAAAGGGCAACTAGAATGATAAAAGGGAACACTTCCCCTATCAAGAAAGGTTAAGGTGCTTGGGGCTCTTTAGCTTGGAGAAATGACGGCTGAGGGGTGACATGATCAACGTTTATAAGATTAAGCATTGGATACAGCAGGCAGAGAAAGAAGTATTTTTCTCCCTTTCTCACAATACAAGAACTCGCGGGCACTCAATGAAACTGCTGAGCAGTCGGATTAGAACCAATAAAAGAAAGTCCTTCTTCACCCAAAGAGTGATTAACACGTGGATCTCACTGCCACAGGAGGTGGCAGCGGCTTCAAGCATGGATGGCTTGAAGAGGGAATAGTATAAAGACAAGAAGTGGGACCTGCAATAATTGAGGGGGGGGGGGGGAGAAGGAGCTCCACAGAGCAGAGAAAGCAGCAGCAGATGAGTCTTCTCCCCCACCCCACCCTGGCACCCGAGGCAAGGCCTGGGCCTGCCAATCCTTCTCCCCCGCCCCCCTGCACACCAATGGCGAGGCCTGAGGCTCCTAGCCACCAGGCCCACTGATCCCCGTTCCACGGGCACCAGCGGCAAGGCCTAAGTGGCTCTCAGCCGGTGGGCCACCGATTCCCCCCCCCCAGCACCGGCGGTGAGGCCTCAGCACCTCTCAGCCGCCGGGCCACCACAGAGTTCCCAGAGCATTCCCAGCGCATGCACAGGGAACACTCTTTTACTTTTGGGGGGATTTAAATATCCTCCCGAAAGTTTTTTTTAAGTTTTAGGATTTTTCTGCACACCTGGGGAATCCCCCAAGTGTGCAGAAAAATCTCTATGCCCCTCAAGTGCCCCCGATGTGCAGATTTAGACATCCGCATGGAGGGGGCAACTTTGCTATTAGTATATAGACAAGAGGGGGGAACTGTGATACTCGCGGGGGGGAAGAGAAGGAGCTCCACATGGAGGAGGAGGAGGAGGAGGAAGCCCCCATAGGTGAGCCTTCTCCTCTTCTCCCCTGCCCCCCCCCAGCACCAATGCCAAGCCTTCTCCCTCCTCCCCCCTCAGCACCGGTGGTGAGGACTGAACTCAGCCCGCCAAGACTTCTCCCCCCCCTCCCCCTGCAGCGGCGAGGACTGGCCAGCCCACCAAGCCTTCTCATGCCCCCCGACGGCAACAGCAGCAAGGCAGTTCTCAGAGTATTCTCTGAGCATGCGCAGGGAATGCTCTTTAACTTTTGGGGAGATTTAAGTACCCCCCTATAGTTTTTTTTATAGATTTCAGATTTTGGATTGCCCCAAATGTGCAGGAAAATGTTTTTGCCCCCCAGGTGCCCCCTCCATGCAGATTTAGATATCCACACACAGGGGGTGCCTTGGTTGTTAGTATATAGACAAGAAGGGGGACCTGTGATATTCACCGGGGGGGTATTCCCCACAGCTCCCGGCCTGGGGGGGGTCCCTAGTCTCACACCAGATTAAATATAATTTCTCAAATAAGACACAGTGCAAATGGAAGTTGATCTCCGGAAACCATCGCTTCTAATTGTAACAGGGCGGGAAGCAGGGCACTCTGCAGATCTTAAAACGCATAAGAACATATGTGACAGACAGAGAGCAAAAGCCTGCATGGGGAGCGGAGCAGTCCCCCACGCGCGCAAGGCCCCCCTCCCCAGGTGACCGCTCTCAACTCCCTTCCTGCCTCTCCAGCCCAATCTGCCACCACAGTTCATGCTGTCTCTCTCCCCCTACCCACGAGAGGCTTTTTGAGCAGGGGCCCAGAGGCACAGTGCAGGGCTCGTCTCCCCCCTCTTTTTTCTCCCCAGTGGGGGGGGAGCCGCATAATGCACAGGATGGGGCTGGTGTTCCCGTAACATGGCTCCTACCTGAGGGGAGCTCCCCCGCCAGCAGCCCTCCCCTCAGCGGTCGGATTTTGCTCCTCTGCAAGGAGCCAGCCAGCGTCTGCTTCTTTGCACCATGCTGTCGCCATCCCTGAGGAGAGGCGAAGGCATGGAACCTGCCAGGAAGAGCAAGGTCGTTGTTTCCTTCCAAACAGGTGCTGGCGCAGCAGAGCAAAAGGGCGCGCAGGCAAAGCTCATGGAGGGAGAAAGGGACTGCAGAGCCTTCTCCCTTCCCCAGTACCGGCAAGCCTCCCCCCCCAGCAGCCAAACCGTTCACTGCGCACATGAAGGGAACACTGTTTACTTTTGACCCAGGGAGACCTAGGCTTGGGTTCTTGACAGGATGGTTTCCAGATCACAGGCAGAGTGGATGTCTGTAATCCCATTCAGGGGGAAGGGCATCTTGTAAAGTCTGGCAACAGAGAAATGAGGATCTGGCCCCTTCCCAAATCTTTCTGAGGGCCTCTCATCCCTACCTTTGATAGCATTTGGTTATATTGCTGGCAAGATATCAGTGAGTGATGGACTATTGTGTTAGATCCTGCTGATCTAGTTTGACAGCTGGTGAGGTCAGGTGACTAAAATGGTATCAGATTTCTGCACACAATCATCATGACTCAGCTATTATAGATGTTGCAACCTGATTGGTTAGTACAAATATATACTGCAGACAGTTCATTGCTCTTGGCTCTCTCGTGGAGTACAGCTATCTGTGTAGCACTCTGTCCGTTTGTATCCAGAAATTGCTACTAAAGTACTGTATATTTTTCAAGTTGTCCAGTGTAAATAAATGTAAATATTCTGTATAGAAGAAACAGAATCACTCTGCTAATTTTGCAGCGCCAATATACCATCAGGGTTATGGGCCCAGCATGACTGCGTTGAGCTGTGGAGGGTCAGTCCAGTCAGGACTTGACACCCTCTGGAAGCAGCTGCAACCTGGATGAAGAACTGGAGGCACAGTCTTTTGAAGAGGACAGTGTACCTAAACCTGACTCAGACAAGTCTGAGGAATCTGAGGGGTCGAAGGAGCTGGAGGCATTGCCCAAGACTCGTTAACAGGATCTGTACAGTGAGTACAATATGGCTATGGCTTCTACTGCTCTACTTGTGGACAAACTCACAAATGAGAACTATCCTATTTGGTCTCTGCAGATGCAGCATTTTCTTAAAAAGGAGGGTTTGTGGACATGTGTAACTGCATCCCCCGCTGCTCCAACTACAGAAGAAACTGCCCCAAACAAAAAAGCCTTGGCAATACTTGTGCTGAGCTTGTCTGACCAGCAGATTTTGTATGTTGCAAATCAAACCATGGCAAGATGCGTGGGATGCTTTAAAAACAGTTCATGTGCATAAGTCAGCTGCTTCGTTAATTGCACTGACCAGATGAATGTACAGGACTGTCATGCTGCCAAATCAAACAGTTCGGTCTCACCTCAGTGCCTTAATGGAATGTTTCCAAGCCCTCGCTGTTTGTGGGAAAGAGGTGGCTGAGGACGACCAAGTTTACATCCTATTGAGTTCTTTGCCAGAAAAGTATAATGGATTAATTTCTGCTCTTGAGAGTGTTGACCACGATCAATTGAAGTGGGAGTATGAAATTGGCAGATTGCTGGATGAACAAACAAGATGGCAACATAATGAGTTGGCAGACTGCCGTTCTGGGAACAGTTCCAATGTATATAGTAGCATCTTTGCTGCCAGCGTTCCCAGACCTGGAACAGGTCCCAACAAGATATCAGCCTCTAGGCAGAAGCAGTGTTTCAAGTGTAATTCTACTCAACATTTGGCTGAACAGTGTATGAAATGATGGAGGTGCGCTGAAAAGGATATTTTGCTGGTGGTCGTGAAATGCCTTCCAACGCACCCAAGCAGTCAAATGTGGTCAAGCAGCATATCACCTTGGTGACTATTGACAGTGCCGAGAACAATATCAAATGGATTGTTGATTCAGGAGCCTCAAGGGTTTTTGTAAAAGACAAAAGTTTATTGTGCAGGCTACTGAGTTAAACAAAGTTTGTCTTGCTGATGGTAGTGCAGCTTCTGTAACGTGCGTAGGTAGTGTTTATTTTCCTAATCTTAATCACACGTTCAGTGATGTTATCTGTGTGCCAGATTTAGAGAACCTGCTGAGTATTAGTGCTTTGGATAAGGCAGGGTTCAAAGTAACGTTTGAAAAGAAGAGTTGCACAATTCATAAAGGAAATCAGCTTGTGTCTGTTGGAAAATTGCAAGATGATGTTTATGTACTAAGTAATGAGTGTATTAAGGTACAATCAGTGCTAAGTGACAAGAGTTTGCATGAGGATTGCATACATTTGCTTCACAGACGATGTGCTCATACAAGTTTTCACACTTTGAGTAAGACACTTGCTTGTTTGAGAAAAACAAATGTTAAGAAATGTGATAATTTTCTTGAATGTGAGATATGCAAGCAGTCTAAATCACAGGCATATCCAGTTTCCAAAGTAAGTGGCAGAGCAACACATGAACCACTTGCTTTAATTCATGCAGTGTCATTGGACCATTTCCAAATAGTGTATCTGGTAAAAGGTTTGCATTAATTCTTGTGGACGATTATTCGAGGTTTGGTTGGTCATTCCCGCTGCAGAAAAAGTCTGAGGTGTGTGCCACTATAAAACAATGGGCTGCTAATGTTCAAAGACAGTTGAGACGTCCTATTTGTGCTTTTCAGTCTGACACGGGAGGTGAATTTATGTCAGATGAATTAACTAAATGGTTTAAATCACAAGGAATCAAGCACAGAGTGTCAAATGTTGCTACCCCTCAAGAAAATGGTGTTGCTGAGAGAAGAGGAGGTGTGTTGCAAACCATGGTTCATTCTGTACTAACTGATGCCAATTTACCCTTTTCTTTTTGGGGAGAGGCTATAAAGTATTGCTGCTATTCTTTGAATAGATTGTGGACCAAAGCAATTGATGATATTCCCTATTCAGTGCTGTATGGGAAACACCCTAGCATAGAGCACTTAAGAACCTTTGGTACAAAAGCATGGGTCAATATTCCATTAAGCCAGAGGCGAAAGGGGAAACCTAGAGCTGAGAAGTTAACCTTTATAGGTTATCAGCCAGGAATGAAATCATATCGTTTCACTAATAAGAACAATTTGCTTAAATATAGCAGGTCAGCAAATTTTTGCGAAAATGCCAACTGGTCTAGAATTCACTCTAATGAGTTGCCTTCTAAAGTGTTGCTACCTTTCACTCAAACTGATCAAGCTGTGCAAAATGCTGAAGATGAACAAGAGATTAAGCAGGAAGCTTTGTCTCCTAGCAGGTCGTCGTCTGAATCCGAGCAGAGTGCGCAACAGCAGTCAATTAGAGTTTCCAGTCGTGCTACTAAAGGTGTACCACCTCAGCGTTATGGAATTAATCATGTTTATGTTCCAGATAACTATACTGATGTTTTAGCTCTACAAGGGAAGGAGAAATGTGCTTGGCTAAATGCTATGCAAGCTGAATATAATGCCTTGATTAATTACAAAGTGTTTTCCCATTCAGAGTTACCAGCTGATAAACCGCTTGGATGTCGCTGGTTATACAAGGTCAAATCTTCCAGTGATGGCAGTTTAAAGTACAAGGCTCGTTTAGTAGCGCAAGGTTTTCTACAAAGAGAAGGGAGTGATTTTAATGAATGTTTTTCTCCCACAGTGAGAATGGAGAGTGTGAAGGCGGCACTTGTTCTGGCTACACAGCGCAAAATGCACGTTAATCATTTTGATTTTGAAACAGTTTATCTGAATGCATCATTGGAGAAAGAACTATGTCTAAAACAAATACCCGGTTTTGAATGTGATGACCCAAATGTTGTGTTAAGACTACACAAAGGTCATTATGGGTTGCGTCAAAGTGCTTATCTCTGGGGAGATTGTTTATGTAAAGTGTTAACGAAACTTGGATTTAAACAAAGTGTGGCCGATTCATGCTTGTACAGTATCACTATTGGCCAGCAACAATATTTTGTTTTAGTGTTTGTAGATGATATCTGTTTTCTTTACCATAGTGCAGCACAACTGAGTTGGTTCACAGCGACTATGCAGTCACAATTTAAAATAAAGGATTTGGGTGCCATTCAGAACTATTTGGGAGTCCAGAGCTCCAGAAATGTTGATGGTATATTTGACCTGACTCAAGAAAGTAAAATTGTTCAGCTGTTAGAGAAATTTAATATGTCTGAGGCACACAGTGTGGACACCCCCATGACTACTGGTTATTGTAAGGAAACTGATGTGAATCTTTTTTCTAACAAGGAGCTGTATCAGTCATTAATCGGATCTTTGTTGTATCTTAGTTATTGTAGTCGTCCAGCTATATGCACAGCTGTTCATTGGCTAACACAAAAATGTTCAAATCCCTCACAATGTGACTGGCTTGCAGCAAAAAGAGTTTTGAAGTATCTTAAAGGAACATTACATCACAAACTTTTACTCAATGTGTCTAATGATCAACCACTTTCTGCTTACTGTGATGCTAGCTGGGGAGAGAGAAGTGATGGCAAATCTACTTCTGGTTTTGCTGTTTATATGTTTGGGGCTTTGGTTGCCTGGAAATCTATAAAGCAAACTCATGTGGCTACAAGCTCCTGTGAAGCAGAGTTCTCATCAATGAGTGATTGTATGGTGCAAATTGAATGGTTTTACCAATTACTTCTTGATTTAAATGTAAATTGTAAATTGCCAATATCGGTCTATAGTGATAGTTCATCAGCTAGACAACTTGCGAATAATCAAGGTGTGCATACAAGAAGTAAACATATTATTGTAAGGTACCAAATGTAAGAACAGCTATATGTAAAGGATTTGTTTCTTTGCTGCAATGTACATCTACTGACAATGTAGCAGATTTGTTTACAAAAAAATTGCCCAGAGAGAGATTTGTAAAACTGTGCAAAATGTTACCCATGACTAACTGAATCTTGGGAGGTGTGACAGCATTTGGTCATATTGCTGGCAAGATATCAGAGAGTCATGGACTAATGTGTTAGATCCTGCTGATCTAGTTTGACAGCTGGTGAGGTCAGGTGGCTAAAATGGTATCAGATTTCTGCACACAGTCATCATGACTCAGCTATTATAGATGTTGCAACCTGATTGGTTAGTACAAATATATACTGCAGACAGTTCATTGCTCTTGGCTCTCTCGTGGAGTACAGCTATCTGTGTAGCACTCTGTCTGTTTGTATCCAGAAATTGCTACTAAAGTACTGTATATATTTCCAGTTGTCCAGTGTAAATAAATATAAATCGTTGCAAGCCGTGGCTGGTTGGCTCAGGCAGAGCCAACTGAAATTGAATCCAACGAAGACGGAGGTCCTATGCCTGAGTCAGAGTGGACCAAGGGTAGGGATCCCTCTCCCTGCCTTCGATGGGGCGCCGTTGGTGCCAGCGTCGGTGGTCAGGAGTTTGGGAGTGCTCCTGGACCCCTCATTAACGATGGAAGCCCAGGTAGCAGCTGCTGCGAGGTCAGCGTTTTATCATCTTCGCTTGATCAAGCAGTTGGTTCCCTTCCTTGAATGCAACGAACTGGCTACAGTGATCCATGCTTTGGTCACCTCAAGATTGGACTACTGTAATGCTCTCTACATGAGGCAGCCCTTGTGCCAAATCCAGAAGTTGCAGCTGGTGCAGAATGTGGCGGCACAGCTGTTGATGGGTCTCCCGGTACGGGAGCACATCCAGCTTGCTTTAAAAGCACTGCACTGGCTGCCTATATCAAGCCGGATAAAGTTCAAGGTGCTGGTACTTACCTATAAAGCCCTATATGGACTGAGACCTATCTACTTGAGGGACCGCCTCTTCCCATATGTTCCCGAGCGAGCACTTCGGTCTGGTTCCCAAAACCGTTTGCTCCTCCCGTTTGGTCCTTTTCGGTGGTGGCCCCGCGCTGGTGGAATGAGCTCCCAGATAACATCAGGGCCCTGCGGGACCTTTTACAGTTCCACAGGGCCTGTAAAATGGAGCTCTTCCACCAGGCCTATAAGTAGGGGCTGCCAATAGCTCCATCTTGGGCCCTGGCCCCGATTTTCTCCACCTGTATGTGTGACCGTCTTTTGTGGCTAACATCTAGGTGCTACTCTGAAGCTCTAAACTGAAGAACCGCCATCTGCATTAGGTTTTCTAATTTTATATGTTTTAATGTTTTAAATATTAATGTGTATTGTTATCTGCTGTTAACCGCCCTGAGCCTGCCATTTGGCGGGGAGGGCAGGATATAAATCTCAATAAATAAATAAATAAATAAAATATTCTGTATAGAAGAAACAGAATCACTCTGCTAATTTTGCGGCGCCAATTTGCCTCAGGCCAGGAGACACCTTGACAGGCTTGGGTGATGGCCACAACACTGGCCTCTGTTGCCCCTGGGCAAGTACACATACATGAACAACACATGAATCTGACACTTGAGCCACTGAAGTCAGCATTGTCTACTCAGTCCAGCAGCAGCTCTCGGGGATCTAGGGCAGAAGTCTTTCACATCACTTCCTATCTGATCCTTTTGACTGGAAATACTAAGGATTGAACTTGGGACTTCCAGCAAGCCAAGCAGATGCTCTGCCAGGGAGCCACAACCCCTCCCCAAGTAGCAGGACAGGCCTCAAAACGGTGAACAGCTCTTCAATATTTTGATTCATGTCTCCTCACAATGGCCAGAATTCACACCTTTGGCACCAAGGAGAGATCCTTACCCAGAAAGGCCACATTCTCATAGTTCTCCAGCATGACTTCCCTGTACAGAGCTCTTTGTCCCGGATCCAGCAGGGCCCATTCTGCCTCAGTGAAATCGACGGACACCTCCTCAAAGGAAAAGGGAACCTGAAAGAAAAAGCAGATTCCCTCCTCAGAGATCACCCCAGGCAGAGATTGCACCCTGGAAGGGAGTAGACTGGGAAGCTACAGGATGTCAGGCTTGGGATGGGTAAAGGGAACAGCGTTCAGAGGATCTCTCACCTGGACATCTTGTAGAAACTGCAGGAGCAAAGGCTCCCCTGAGAAAGGAGGAGGGACCCGGACTGACCCCTGCTGATCTCATTGTGGCAGAAAAATCAGTGAGCCTGGGGCATTTCTGTTGAACAGCCTGGATTGGCTGAGGCCTCTCGGTTTGGTTCCTCTGATCCAAAAGTGAATAGTTTTCATTTCTCTAGTTCTACCATTTCCCCCTCATACTGTGTCAAAGACTCCTAGTGAGAAGTTTTGCAGCTTCTGACCAGAAACATACTTACTGAAACAGGTTTCTGTGCTTCCAATAAGGTCACAATAACTATCTAGGGTAACTTGGGTATGAGTTGAAGGTTAATTTCTTTTTATTTTGATTTTCTTCTGCTAAAAGCATGGTGCTCCATGCGGGCTGAACCTTTGGGTATGGAGGGTATAAACTGCTGAAGATTTCTTTGCTCTGGGCTGGTCTTCAATCAGGTCTCTGTGAGCTCTTGTTGACTACACCAGGGAGCTTCCTATTTCACACTAGTGCATTAGGTTTGTGTTGAAGAATTCTGTGCTGAATATGGAAATGTTATGTTTTCACCCTAAAAAATATGTAAGTGCTAAAACGCTTTCTGTCCTTAGGAAGGTTATATTGTAAATAACCTGCTTTTGTTTGAGAACTATGGTCTCTCTCTATTGATTCAGTCATTCCCTTGCCAGTCTCCACCCAACCAAGAAAAGAACTAAAGGGGAATGGGAGGGTCCCAGGGAAATAGTCCTGGGGTCCCAGAATCCCATAACACTCATCTCTCCTACCTTGACTGGAATTACAGCAGCCATTTCCACACCTCTGAAAAGATGACGGCTTAACAGCATCTCTTCACTGCCTGTTCCTGAAACAAAGGAGGAAGGAAGGCTCTTTGCTTCTTTGTTCCCTGCTTCACACACCCCCTTCCCAGGGTTGTGAAACCTCGCCCTGTGTACATTCAACACATTTTTAAACACTCTTTTACTGAATTCTGGGAGAGGCAGCAGAGAAGCACACGGTGCCCATGATCTTTAGGGATTATAAACACAGCCAACATATTTCAGACTTCTGTGAGACCTGTGTTTGCTCTGCAGGGAGGGAAAGACATTGCATGACACATCACCGTCACATCTGGACCAGACGTGACTTGAACGCATCTGGAGACTCGATGGTAACACTAGTGAGTTTTCAGAGTGTCTCTTGGCACGCTCACTTCCCAGCCAGGTTCTGCAAATTAACTCTTTGTTGTGTGTAGAATGATTTGTTTTTATCCTGACCTGAACTGTCAACCCATCACATTCACAGGGTGACCCAACTGCATCCAGGAACACTGGGTCCTTACCAAAGGAGAGGGGAACTTGGACACGCTCCACGGCCTGCGCCCTCTGCCCTTGCTTCAAGGAAGCTCCTTCCGCTTCAGGGAACGTTGCTTCTTTCTTCATGGTCCCCACACCTGAAACAGCAGCAAGGGAGAGGGGTAAGAGATGGAATGGGAAAGCGACCGAGGAATGGATCCTGCCCCACTCCCAGACTCTGCACCCTTCCATCAGCAGGCCTGGTGAGTTATCTGGAGGGATCAGAAATTCTCTGGTAGTAGAGGATGCTGAAGGAACCCATGAAATCTCCTACTCGGATGATTAATACTTGGACAGATGTCTGGCAGGGAACCTTTAGGATAAGGCCAGATATTGTTGCTTGAATTGGAAGTATCCGGAGGGAATCCCCTCTCACCTGTTCTGCCTGCCTCTTCTCCTCTGCCTGACTCAGGAGGAAAGCTTCGGCCAGGGCCACCGCCTGGGAACTGGTCTCCGGCCGGCACCCTCTGACCCAGCACTGGGTCACGGGAGAAGCCACTGTGCTCCCACCACCACAGGAGGGAGGGGGGGTCATATGGAGGTTTTTATACCCCAATCTTCTCTGCCTTAAAGCATCTCAATGCTGTTTACAATCCCCTTCCTTTACCCTCCCCAGAACAGGCGCAGTGTGGGGCAGGTGGGGCTGAGTTTTGGGAGGACTGGACCAAGGTCACCTGGTAGCTTCACGTGGAGGAGGAGGAAGAGGAGTGGGGGATCAAACCGGTCACTCTTCACCATGACCCCCTGTGTGGTTGGGGAGGGGTGGGGGGATGCTGATTTCCTGCCACGGAGCATTTCTCCCCAGCTCTGATCAAGCGGATTCCACTTCACCTTGGACCTCTGCCCCTCCAACCTTCTGGCTGGGAGAGATCAGGGCACAGGGATCTGGACTCCCAGAAACCGACACACCCAGAACTGGCCAGTCCCTTCGACAAAGAATTAATGGGCAGCAGCAGTCTGGACATCAGAAACTACAACATGCAAAGCCCAGTTTGGGGTGGGGGGGTCATCTCCACCTTCCAGGATATTCGGTCGCTGCTGACTTGGTTCTCTTGTTGCGGAGGAGCCGCACAGTTCTCTTGCAAAGGAATTCCAAAGGGGGATCAGCCTGTCTCCCTCCGAGGCTCCGCCAGGGACACAACCTGAGTGCTTCCCCCCCAATGCAAAGAAAGAAGCATCAGCAAAAGGAAGCCCCCCACCCCGTCTGGACTTCCCTGGGCCTTTCCAGCCAAGAGGGCAGAATCTGAAATCTTCCCCACCCTTCCTCGCAGGCATGGGCGTCAACTACGGGGGGGCTCGAGGGCTCGAGCCTCCCCCGAAATTTCCCGGGGGGGGCTCAGCCACCCCCGGCAAAATGAACACCCGCCGGTGGCCAGTCAGCCGGCCGTCGCCGCCTCTCCTTCCCCCCCACCCCCGGCCTGCCCTCCTGCCTCCCTGGGGCGGGGTGGGGGGGAGAGAGAGGCGGCGATGGCCGGCTGACTGGCCACCGGCGGGTGTTCATTTTGCCGGGGGTGGCTGAGCCCCCCCGGGAAATGCGAGGCGGAGCGGGAGCCGGGGGCCCGCAAGGGCGACGCGCCGGCCCCCGGCTGCAGGCAGCAGCAGCAGCGATCCTCCCCCGCCGGCGCCCAAGGTGAGCGGGGGGGAGGGAGGGGGCGGGGAGCGCGGCGGGCGGGCACAGGCCCGGGGGAGGGAAGCGGCGGCGGCGGCTCCCTGGGGCAGGGGGTAGAGCAGCGGGACATGGTCCCGAGCGTGCGCGCGCGCTTCGCGCGCACGAAAGACAGCCCCCGCCCCCCCCCGGGGATTAAGAAAGTCTACGCCCTTGCTCGCAGGAGACTGGTCGGCAGAGCCCAGAAGACAGTAATGGGGGGGGGGGGGGCAGTAACGCACATCAAGACAGGAAGGAGAGACGTGTATGGAAGGACAAGAAGAAAAGAAGAAGAGGAGGAGTTTGGATTTATACCCCGCCCTTCACTGGGGAGTCTCAGCAGCTTACAAACTCCTTTCCCTTTTCCTCCCCACAACAGACACCCTGTGGGGTAGGTGGGGCCGAGAGAGCTCTGACAGAAACTGCCCTTTTTCAAGAACAGCTGTGACTGAATTACAGCTTGCCCAAGGTCATCCAGCAGGTGCCAGTGGAGGAGGGGTGGGGAATCAAACCCGGTCCTCCCAGATTAGAGTCCGCGCACTTCACCACCACTACCCCGAACTGGCTCTCCCTTTCTGCCTTGCAGGGCCATTCGTGGCGCTCCCCGACCCGTGGAAAGGGGGGGGGCGGGGGGGAGTTGGGGGGCTCTTGGGATCCGCTGCCGCCTAAGGAGAGGCTTCTGGCCGGGCTGCCCTTGCCTGCTCTGCTTCCACCGCCACCCCACCCCCGTGGAAGGGCCTGGCCCGGGACAGCACCGAGGGCTGGCAGCCTGCCTTGCGGCCGAGTGGAGGCGCGAACGCCGCCCGCCCCAGTGTGAGGCCGCCAGCACTCGAGTGCCCAACCACGCCGCGCCCAGACTGGGAACTCCCGGCGACTCTCCGAAGGCACCTCCGAAGCCACACCGCGCCTGGAGTTCTCCCAGGCCGACAGCCGGCCTCCGGCAGGCAGGCAGGCAGGCAGGGGCCAGTTCCCCGGGGGAGAAAAGGGCTGCGCTGGAGGGGGGACCCTACGGCCTGGTTCCCACCTGAGCCCCACCCCCCCTCCCCAAAAGTCCAGGGATTTGGCACCCGGGCGATGGCAACCCCAGGACCGCCAGGGCCTGTTATGACCCCCCCCCCTCCCGGTGCATGACTTACTTCTAAGGAGACCTCCCGGGGAGGGAGGGAGGGAGGGAGGTCCCAGCTGCACCGCTTCCCCCGGCGGCGGCGGCTGCTGCTTCTCCGCAGCCCTCCCTGGACACGTGCGCAGGGAACAAAGGAGCCCCTCCCCTCCCCCGCTTCTTGCCCGGCCTCTCTAGCAGACGGCTCACAAATGCCAAGTGCGTCCTGTCCTCTCGTCCTTTCCAGCAGGCGCTTCAGCCAGGCCGCCGCCCTGGGCCCCTCAGCAGCCCGCTCGGGAGTCACGCTGCCCCGGGCCGCGCTCCTGGAGTCTCCCGTGCCGTCCAAGGAGGCTGGAGCCGGGTGTCGCCGCTCCTTCTTCACGCACCTCCTGTCAGGGCGGGAGGGGCTGCATTTGGACCTCCCTGTCAAGGGCTCGCCTCCCTGGGGAATGAACTCTCCGTTTGCAGCCCCAGCGAGGGAAGGGGAGAGAGAGGGGAGTCCCTGCCTGGGACAGGAAGCCCCTTTCCTGCGTCTGCAGCTCTGAAAGGGTTGAAACAGGCGAGCTGTTTGCTAGAGAGGCCGAGCGAGGGGGGAGGGGGGCTCTGGGTGGGGGGAGGGTTTGCTTCCGAAGTGGGGAAGAGAACAGAGAGGGGTGGAGACAGGCGACAGAAGGGCAAAGCCTGACAACCCAGTTCTGGGAAGGTTTGCTCTCAAGGAGGTCATGTCTCTCTTGCAAGGCAGAAATTTGGGGGACGGCAAAGGCCGGAACGGGCTTTGAACAAAGAATAGTTCTGCAAGAAGGATGGTATACCTTACAGACACTAGTCCAGAGCAGTATCTTAGAAATGAAAATGCAGCACTCTCGCAGCTAAAAACTCTTCCAGGCCAAAATGCCTCTGGAACAGGCCTTAAACAAAGAACAGAGCTGCAAAACACAAACCAAAATAGTGGGATGCAGTAGGGACACTCCAGCACAGTATTTTATAAATGACATTGCAGAACTCTCGGTCTTTTATTCACCCCTTCTGGTCCAAAAGGACTCCGGAAACCACAGAATGTCCAAATCTTGACCCATGGCAACCTCCCTTTCAGCAGCACCACTTGGTGCTCGTATCATATTTATTACGGTCCACGACCAGATTCACGACTCACAACAACATCAACCACAGAGAAAAATAAGAATGAACATAAAAATAAGTGAAATATAAAATATGAAAATATTTTAAAATACGAATGAAAAATTAAGCATTACTAGACATAACAAAGTATTACAAATTAAACACAATGCGAATCTAACATCGTCTAACTTGTTACATATAATGCATATAATAGACGGTTAAAAATTTAAAAGTTATGTGGGCCCAGTGAAGTATAATCTAGAATACATTAATTAAAATTACAGTCTTATCGCCTCTGCATCACTGTGAGAGATCTGAATGGAGCACAATTTGCTTGAGAGCAAAATTTGGCAACTTTCCAGGTAGTCTCTGTATTTGCATCAGAGAGAAGCATATTAATAATCCCAGATTCAGGGGAGACTGAACAAGGTTTAAGTAGTGGAAGGATAACTGTTTGTTTGTTTATTTGTTTATTTATAGCATTTATAGGCCGCTCTCCCTGCAAGCACATAGCTGGCCACAAAGTGCCAACATTCATAAAAACAGTTAAAATCAGTACAATTAAAATCTCTTAATACAATCAACAGTCCATCAGTGGCTATTAGCCACAAGGTGTAGATAGGAACTCACAGTCTGGGGCAAGTGATGCTCTTGAATTCTTGGTGCTTGGGGGGGGCAACAGTGGGAGGGCTTCTAGTGTCCTGGCCCCACTGCTGGACCTCCTGAGGGCACCTGGTGTTTTTGGCCACTGTGTGACAGGGAGTGTTGGACTGGAGGGGCCACTGGCCTGATCCAACACTGGCTTCTCTGTTATGTTCTTATTGTAAGGTGCTCCTGGACCCTTGCTCTTCTCTCAGGGGAGCTCCTCCCCTGCCCCAAATGTTGTTAAGTCTTCCAGGTGCTCTTGGACTCTTGCAGTTTTCTCCCAGTACAGACAGAGACTAACACAGGGACCCCCCTCTTGGTCTTTCGGGACAGTCCAAGGTCCCTTCACAAGAGTGATGGATCTGCACTGCAGCACGGAAGGGGTTAAGGCGAGCGCGCTGCATTGCTGGAGGGGCCGAGCGAGGAGTGGGGCGGGCGGCTTCTTTCCGGGGGGCGGGGGCGGTTGCTCTTGCATCAGCGCCAAAGATCTGCAACCGGAGGGAGAAAGACCGGCAGCCGGAGCCCGGGCCGGTTTACTCGCAAGTAAGTCATGTGCGCGGGTGGGGGGGTGGGGGCGCCGCCGGGGTAAGCCTCTCAGTCCTGCTGGGGGAGAGAGATGCGGCTGTCGCGCCCTCTTTTAATTTTGGAGGGGGAGTTCGTATTAAAGAGTTTTGAAATGTCAGACATCGTTCTAAAATCTGTTTTCCGCTTAGGCTCGACGGCGCTGCTCGCCAGTCACTTTGCGTGGGGGGGGGGGGATCTGAAAGGGACAGGCGGAGCCAGTTGCATTGCGGGAGAGGCCGAGCAAGGAGCCGGGGGGGGGGGTGAGGGGGCGACGGGAAAAGTGAGTTCCGGGTCGGGGGGGGGGGGGGGGGAAGTTTGCTATCTGGGCGGCCGAAGAGATCAGGGAGGTGGTGGCTGTTCAGTTGCACAGTCCGACTCTTCACGACCCCCTGGACCACCTCACGCCAGGCCCTCCTGTCTTCCGCTGTTCTCCGGAGTTTGCTTAGTTTCATGTTCACTGCATCAATGACGCTGTCCAACCATTTTTTCCCATAAGCCTCCTCCCCCTCAAATTCAAAAAAAAAGAAAAGGGAAAAAATTGATTATGGAACACTTTATTTTAACATGATGAATAAAATGTTGTAAGACAAAATGCTAAGTAAAATTGTCCATAGTCATCTTTCCTATTGTATAAAGCCGTTTTCAAGATTCCTCGGGGTGCCAAAATCAGTAGGCTGGATGGACTGCCACTCAAAAGGGGGACCCTGGCCACTGGCTGTATTCTCTCCCTGCTTTCCCTCAGTCCCGCCCACAGAGCCACCGGCCAGCATCCCAGCCTCAGTCTGGAGGGAGCCAGCGAAGGGGAAGGACCGTCTGGGTGGTGGGTGCACTCTTCTCCTCTGCCCACTGCCTGATTGGGTCTAACTATCCCCTCAGTGGCCAGCTTCTGTCAGTGAAAAGACAATGGACTATCAGCATAACCCCCTCTCGGGCACACTGTCAGTGTGCCCAGAATAAACTGTCAGAAACGCTTCAGGACCGGTACAATCACTGAAGAACGCTTGGGAGGAGGTTTCAAGGTAAACCAGCTCAGGAACACTTCCCCAACAGGAGAGGCACGTTTCTGTGTGAAAGGGCCAATATGTTCCGTTAGGGAACCGGTACTAATAAGGTTCTGTGTAAAATGCCTGACAGAAACCGTTACTGAAGAGTTCCTGAAACGGAACATATTGGCTGTGTGAAATTCCTCAGGCTCTTTCTCCTGCTTAGCCCCACCATGGCTGGCTGGCTAATGAGGTGGGCCAGCGACCATCAAACCATTCCCTTCAACCCCCTGCAGTGTGGCTGACTTCCCCCTAAGGTTGCCAATCTGCAGGTGGGACCTGGAGATCCCCCGCTGTTACAATTGATCTCCAGATGACAGTGATCAATTCCCCTGGAGAAAATGGCTGCTTTGGAGGGTAGGCCTTATGCCATTATAGCTTGCTGAGTTCTTCTATTCCCCCCCCCCCCCAAATGCTGCCCTCCACAGGATCCACCCCTCAAATCTTCAGGTATTTCCATCACAGGGTTGCCAGATCTGGGTTGGAAAATCCCTGGAGACTTTGGGGATGGATCCAGGAGAGGGAGGGGAGGGGCCTCAGCATGGTACAATGCCACAGAGTCCACCCTCCAAAGCAGCCATTTTCTCCAGGGGAGCTGATCTCTGTCAGCTGGAGATCCATTGTAAAAGTGGGAGATCCCCAGGCCCCACCTGGCGGTTGGGAACCCTATTCCATCATCAGAGCCGACAATTTTCTCCTCAGTGCCCATTGCTAGGCAACCAAGCTTGCTTCTCTGAAAGCTCCTTTCCACACCTATGATGGCCTTTGGGAGAAAACTCATTGGGGCCAGCTGAACAGAATGCCATAGAGGCCACCCTCCAAAGCAGACATTTTCTCCAAGGGAGGGGGGAAGATCTGTTGTCTGGAGTTCAACTGTAATACCTGGTGATCTTCAGGCTCCACCTGGAGGTTGGCTACCCTAGGTGTAGCAGTCAGTGTTTCAGAGCAGGATCTGCTAGACCCAGGTTCTTGCTGAGTGGGTGATGTCGGGCCAGTCACAGACTTTAAGCCTAATCTACCTAACAGGGTTGTTGTGCAAGTCAAAAAGGGGGAGAAGAGAATGAGGTCAGCTGCTTCGGTCCCCATTGCAGAGAAAGACCACTTTTCCACCAGGGGAATCTCCAGGCGAAAGCTGGAAACCAATCAGAATTACAAGTGCTCTCCAGATGGCAGAGATCAGTTCCCCTGGAGAAAATGGTGGACTCTATGTCCTCATACCCAGGGGCGTAGAGTTTTAAAATCCCGGGGGGGGGGGGACTCTTGCATTCACACGCACGCCGGGACCATGTCCCCGTCGCCACCGCCTCCCCCCCCCCCCCCCCGTCCTGGCCACTCCTGCCTCCGTCCGTCCCTCCGTTCATCCAGGGGCCAGCTGGGCAAATGCCCAGCAGGCTGGCATCACCCGGAAGTGACACCATCATGCTGGGCACGTTGCTGGGGCGACACTCTGGCATTCGCCCTGAAACTCATATGGTGCCACTATTAAAATGTTCGCCAGTCACTTTGCGTGGGGGGGGGGGGATCTGAAAGGGTCAGACGGAGCCAGTTGCATTGCGGGAGAGGCCGAGCAAGGAGCCGGGGGGGGGGGGGGGAGGGGGCGACGGGAAAAGTGAGTTCGGGGGCGGGGTTTACTCTCTGGGAGCCCAACGACATCAGGGAGGTGGTTTTTGTTCAGTTGTACAGTCCGACTCTTCAGGACCCCCTGGACCACCTCACGCCAGGCCCTCCTGTCTTCCGCTGTTCTCCGGAGTTTGCTTAGTTTCATGTTCACTGCATCAATGACGCTGTCCAACCATTTTTTCCCATAAGCCTCCCCCCCCCACCCGAAAAATTCAAAAAAAAAGAAAAGGGAAAAAATTGATTATGGAACACTTTATTTTAACATGATGAATAAAATGTTGTAAGACAAAATGCAAAGTAAAATTGTCCATAGTCATATTTTATGTTTCTAAAGTAAAAGAATGACTTTCAATCTGGAAAAGAAAAAAGAAGTGCGAATGTAGCCTTTTTTTCAATTTTTCCAAAAATTTCATTTTTTTCATGGGGGGGGGGACAGGAAAAAAATGGGTTTTTTCCCCGAGCTTCAAAATTTTCAGAAATGTTACATCTCTCTCTGGGAAATGGAATGACAGGCCCCGGAGTGGAATGATGGCCCCTGGGGGTAGCAGGAGTGTCCTGGGACTGGAATGGCAGGCCCCAAATAGGACCAAAACAATTAAAATATTGTGGACTTCATGAAGCAAAATTCACCCCCTTTGCCTCTCTGGCTGTAGCCCACTGAGCTGCATTTTGTTCCAGAGGGTCAGTGGATACTCAGGAATTGCACAGGGGGCAAAGTGGGGGTCTGCAAGGGGAGGCAGAATTGGTGGCTTTTGCTGCCCTCTTCCTTGCAGTGCTCCTCAGACAGTTAATACAAGAAATCGATCAAGTACTGCCGTATTCTGTTGGTGGGCTGCAGTTTGTCTGGGGGTTCTCAATTCTAGTTGATCTGCCAAAAGGAGTGTCCCAAAGGTGATTTGAAAGGAAGAAGAAAACCTTACCATTTTTACCTGTTGCTTATCTATCCTAGAAGGACCTGTTTTGTTCAACATCTTTATCTATGATTTGGATGAAAGAATAGAGGGGATGCTTATTAAATTTGCAGATAATACTAACTTGGGAGGGGTAGCAAAAACAGTAGAAGACAGAGTCAGAATGCAGGAAGATCTTGACAGGCTAGAAAACTGAGCTAAAACAAATAAAATGAATTTCAGTGGGGATAAATGTAAAGTTCTGCTTTTAGGTAGGAAAAATCAAATGCATAATTATAGGACGGGGAGACTTGTCTTAGCAATAGTGTGTGCAAAAAGGATCTAGGGGTCTTAGTAGACCATGGACTGAACATGAGTCAACAGTGTGATGCGGCTGCGAAAAAGGCAAATGTGATTTTGGGCTGTATCAACAGAAGTATAGTGTCCTGATCATGCAAAGTGATGGTATTGCTTTACTCTGCTCTAGATGGACCTCAGCTAGATTATAGTGTTCAGTTTGGGGCACCACAATTTAAGAAGAATATAGACAAGTTGGAGCGTGCCCAGAGGAGGGCAACGAAGATGATGAGGGGTCTGGAGACCAAGTCCTGTGAGGAAGGGCTGAAGGAGCTGGGTATGTTTAGCCTCGAGAGGAGATGACTGAGAGGTGATATGATGACTATCTTTAAGTACTTGAAGGGCTGTCCTCTAGAGGGTGGTGTGGAGTTGTTTTCTGTTTCCCCAGCAGGTCAGACCAGAACCAATGGGTTGAAATTAAATCAGAAGAGTTCTCAACTAAACATTAGGAAGAACTTCCTGACAGTTGGAGCTGTTCCTCAGTGGAACAGGCTTCCTCGAGAGGTGGTGGGCTCTCCTTCTTTGGAGGTTTTCAAACAAAGGTTTTCAAACAAAGGCCATCTGACAGCAAGGCTGATTCTGTGAATTTAGGCAGATCATGAGAGGGAGGGCAGAAAAGGTTGCCTGAGTGCTTGGATCTTGTGGCCCTTTATCACACTACTAGGGAAATGCTGATCACCACTTTGGGCCCAGGAAGCAATTTTTCTCCAGGCCAGTTCGGCTGGAGATCATGGAGGTTTCTTGACATCCTCTGGACATGGAACAGGAGTCATGGGGTGGAGTGTGAATTTCCTGCATTGCGCGGGGGGTTGGACTACATGACACTGGAGGTTCCTTCCAACTCTGTGATTCTATGATTCTATAATTCTCTTTTGTTTTCCGTGTTAATGTTTGTGTCTCTCCTTACCCCCCAGGGAGAAGCCTCTCTTCATAGCCAAGTGACTGAAGGCATCTTTACACAGTCAGAGGTGACCCAAGAGAAGGGGAAAGAGATGGAAGAGCAGAACCCAGAAGGACCTGGAACTGGCAAGACAGCAAGGAAAGGCCCCCATCCTACCCCAGCTGGCAGTGGTGTTGAATTCTGGGAAAGCCCAGGGCCAGAGATCCGTTCTCAGCTCACTCTAGTCTCGGAGGTACATTGTCGATGCTTCCGGCAGTTCCGCTACCGTGAGGCTGATGGGCCCCGAGAGGTTTGCAGCCAGCTCCATGGACTTTGCAGCCACTGGCTGAAGCCGGAGAGGCACACCAAGAATCAGATCCTGGACCTGGTGATCCTGGAGCAGTTCCTGACTCTCCTGCCCCAGGAAATGCAGTGCTGGGTCAGAGGATGTGGACCGGAGACCAGTTCCCAGGCGGTGGCCCTGGCTGAAGGTTTCCTCCTGAGTCAGGCAGAGGAGAAGAGGCAGGCAGAACAGGTGAGGGGGGGGGGGTTCCCCCCAGGTATGTCCAATTCATGCAACTATATCTGGCCTTATCCTAAAGGTTCCCTGCCAACATCTGTCCAAGTTTTAATAATCCAAATGGGAGACTTAATGGCCAACTTCAGCAGCTTCTTCTACTTGAGAATTTCTTATCCCTCCAGATGACTCACCAGGTCTGCTGATGGAAGGATGCAGACTCTGGGAGTGGGGGCAGGATCCATTCCTTGGTCTCTTTCCCATTCCATCTCTTACCCCTCTCCCTCGTTGCTGTTTCAGACATGGGCACCATCCGTAAAGAAAGAAGCAACATTCCCTGAGGCGGAAGGAGTTTCCTTTGAGAAAGGGCAGGGTGCGCAGGCTGTGGAGCATGGCCAAGATGCCCTTTCCTGTGGTAAGAACGCACCATGCCTGGATACAATTGTGGCACCCAGTGAATTTGATGGGTAGAGAGTTCAGTTCAAAAAAGAAATTAAATACCTCTCAAAGGAGATTAGACAAATTAATGGAGGGCAATCCCTCCCATTTATTCCAATAATAATCACATCCCACCTTCCTTCCATAAGAGGAACTCAAGGTGGCTCAAAAGAGAAAAGGTCAACAAACCTGGGCAGAGCCATTCAGCCTGGTGAATAAAGGGAGCCTCCAGCTTCTGGGGCAGCAGAGCTCTGAAAACCAGTTCCCGGGGGGGCAAAAGCTGCTGGGGGAAACAGGATGCTGGAGTAGGGAGGGCAGGCTATGGCCCAGCACCCCCCAGGAGCATTGGGGAGGAGGGGCTTGAGGCTGATGTGATGTCATGTTGATGTCGCCTCTGGCTGAAGACCCCAGTTGTGAAGGCAGCATGCCAAGAGGCCCTCTGGAAACTCATTCAAAGGACCCCGCTGTTCTCCAGATGAGCTCAAGTCATGTCTGGGCCGAAGGTGATGGTGATGTGTCATGCGACATCATTTCCACCCTCCAGGCCGGACACAGGTCTCACAGAGGTCTGAAACACGCTGGCAGCATTTATAACCCATGAGGCTCATAGGTACCTGATGCTTCTCTTCTGCCTCTCCCAGAATTTTGTAAAAAGTTTTTAACGGTTTGTTGAGTGCACACAGGGCAAGGTTTCACAACCCTGGGAAGTGTGTGTGAAGCAGGGAATGAACAAGAAAACACCCTTCCTTCCTCCTTTGTCTCAATAACAGGCAGTGAAGAGATGCTGTTGCGCTGTCGTCTTCTCAGGGGTGTGGAAACGGCTGCTGCCCCTCCAGTCCAGGTAGGAGAGATGAACCAGAAAGGGACAGCCTGGGTCCCTCCTCCCCTCTCAGGGGGGCTTCTGCTCCTGCAGTTTCTACAAGGTGTCCGGGCGAGAGATGCACTGAACGCCATTCCCTTTACCCATCTCGAGCCTTACATCGTGACCCTTCCCAGACTATCTCTGCCTGGCCTGACCTCTGACGAGGGAATCTGGTTTTTCCTTCAGGGTCCCTTTTCCTTTGAGGAGGTGTCCGTCTCTTTCACTGAGGCAGAATGGGCCCTGCTGGATCCGGGGCAAAGAGCTCTGTACAGGGAAGTCATGCTGGAGAACTGTGGGACTGTGGCCTTTCTGGGTAAGGCTCTTTCATGGGTGCCAAAGATGCCAATTGCTGCCATTGTCATATGAATCAAAATACTGGATAGCAATACACCATTTTGAGGCCCGTCCCACTACTTGGGGAGGGCTGTGGGTCACTGGCAGAGCATCTGCTTGGCATGCAGACGGTCCCAGGTTCAAACCTAGGAGCATCCCCATCTAAAAGGATCAGATAGGAGGGGATGTGAGAGAGCTCTGCCTGAGACCCTGGAGAATGGTTGCCAGACACAGCTGACAATACTGACTTCAGTGGCCCAAGGGTCCTATTCAGTAGAAGGCAGCTTCATGTGTTGATCATGTGTGGGTACTTGCCCTGGGGCCACTGAGGCCAGTGTTGTGGCCATCACCCAAGCCGGAGTAGGTGTCCTGGCCTGAGGCAAAGGTGGCGATGGGAGGTCCTCAGAAAGACTCTGGAAGGGGCCAGGTCCTCACTTCTGCAACACACTGTTTTCTCTGGATGGGATTACAACATCCGCTCTCCCTGTGATCTGGAAGTGATCCTGTCAAGAACCGAAGCCTGGTTCTCAGTGGGTTCACGAGGAGAGTGCACACAAGTAAAGCAGACCCCTTTAAAACTACATAAAGGTTTATTAAGGATTTCAAAATAAGATACTGCTAAACAGCAACTTTTGTGCAGCTCAACAAAAAAACCTGTTCTATCTAATACATGAAACACTTGGAATTCGATGGCACCTCTTGTTGCAACATAAGTATTACAGCTGTAGCCTCAGTTACTCTACATAAAACTTTTAATCATGATGATGCAAGAAAATATCAATATTAGGCTTGGCATGAGCATAAAGTAAGCTTGGCTTCCCTCTGGCCTATATCCATATTATACTTTCTGCCTCTCTGTGGCCTGGTGGTCCTGATGACCCAATCAAGGGTCCTGCTTGATGGAATTTTCCAGAGGTTTTCAGCACCCTCCTAACCCCCCCTCCCTCCTGGTTACACAACTGGACATAGGTTCTCACAATTAACCAGTGACCACATTCTGGAGTCTGGCCTTGAAAAGGATAAGGATGTTAGCTGCAGGTAGACTGAAATCCTGAACACCTGCAAGTCAGACCAGGCCACTTAATAATCATGTTAACCCTTGCGGAAACTAGAAGAGAAGAAGAAGAGATTGGATTTATACCCTGCCCTTCACTTGGAGTCCCAGAGCAGCTTAGAATCTCCTCTCCCTTCCCCTCCCCACAATAGACACCCTGTGGGGAGGGGGGCTGAGAGAGCTCTAAGAGAACTGTCCTTCAGAGAACAGCTCTGACAGATTTGAGTCCACACACTTAACCACTGGAGAGGCTGGAGAGTTCCTCAAGAGGATCCCAAGAGCATATTTCCTTCCCGTATGAGCTGGCTGAGATTAATATCCTTCACAGTTATGTCAAGAAAACAGGCAAGGAATAGCCATGGGAGATTTCTGATTGTCTCCTGGGCAACATTAGTTTTGGTACATTCATACTGCCCACTGGGTAAGGAGGGATGGGAGGCCTTCTGGGTGCCTGAAATCTGGATTCTCAGAAGGTACTTCAGGGCAAGAGCTCAGCTGTAGTTTTTGAGGGGGTAAAGTATCCGTAAATACTAGATATTTTGAAGAAAGGTGGAGGGGTGATTAAAATCTGCCACACTGGACGAGGCCAAAGGATCATCAATGCTTTCCTCCTGCAGTCACATAGTATGCCTTTGGACCTTATCAGCCCTCCTATATGCTAACAGGATCTCTCTCTATTCCAGCAGAGGATGATCAGAGGAGTAAGGAGGGTGCAGAATTTCATCAGCAAATACCAGTCAGAGCTAAAAATGAAGACTTGAAAGTAAACATCAGGAATCAAGGGAGACACAAGAGAAAGAAAGGCAGCCATATGATTGATAAGAGAGATGGCAGACTGCGTAATGTACATTTTGCAAAGCAGAGGATAATGAAGGCAAGTAAATCCATCAAATGTGGAAAGTACTTCAGAAAGAGATCACAGCTCCTTGTGTACCAAAGAATACATAGAGACGAGAAACCTTTTGAATGCTCAGAGTGTGGAAGGAGCTTCAGTGAAAGTGGCACTCTACAGAAGCACCGAAGAACCTGCACAGGGGAGAAACCATTTGAATGCTCAGAGTGGGAAAAGAGATTCAGTCACAGCGGTCATCTTCAGCTACATCAAAGAACCCACAGACGTGAGAAATCTTTTGAATGCTCAGAGCGTGGGAAGAGATTCAGTCAGAGTGGCCATCTTTACCAGCATCAAAGAACCCACACAGGGGAGAAACCTTTTGAATGCTCTGAGCGTGGGAAGGGTTTTAGTTGGAGTGAACATCTTCAGCAGCATCAGAGAAGTCACACAGGGGAGAAACCTTTTGAATGTTCGGTGTGTGGAAAAAGATTCAGTCGGAGTGGCAATCTTCAGCTCCATCAGAGAACCCACACAGGGGAAAAACCTTTTGAATGCTCAGAGTGTAGGAAGAGATTCAGTCGGAGTGGCAATCTTCAGCTCCATCAGAGAACCCACACAGGGGACAAACCTTTTGAATGTTCAGTATGTGGAAAGAGATTCTGTCGGAGTCACCATCTGCTAAGTCATCAAAGAACCCACACAGGGGAGAAACCTTTCGAATGCTCAGAGTGTGGAAAGAGATTCAGTGAAAGTGGCAATCTTCAAGGGCACCAAAGAACCCACACAGGGGAGAAACCTTTTGAATGCTCAGAGTGTGGAAAGAGATTCAGTCAGAGTGGCAGTCTTCAACTGCACCAAAGAACCCACACAGGAGAGAAACCTTTTGAATGCTCAGAGTGTGGAAAGAGATTCAGTCACAGTGGCCATCTTTGGTATCATCAAGGAACCCACACAGGGGAGAAACGTTTTGAATGCTCAGTGTGCAAAAAGGGATTCAGCTTTAGTAGCGATCTGCTAAAGCATCAAAGAACCCATACAGGGGAGAAACCTTTTGAATGCTCAAAGTGTGGAAAGAGATTCAGTGAGAGTAGTTCCCTGGTAAGGCATCAGAGAACCCACACAGGGGAGAAACCTTTTGAATGCTCAGAGTGTGGAAAGAGATTCAGTCAGAGTGGCTATCTTCAACGGCACCAAAGAACACACACAGGAGAGAAACCTTTTGAATGCTCAGAGTGTGGAAAGAGATTCAGTCAGAGTGGCTATCTTCAACGGCACCAAAGAACCCACATGCGGAGAAACCTTTTGAATGCTCAGAGTGTAGAAAGAGAGTCAGTCGGAGTGGTAATCTTCACCTGCATCGGAGAACCCACACAGGGGAGAAACCTTTTGAATGCTTAGAGTGTGGAAAGAGATTCAGTCAGTGTGTCCATCTTCAGTGGCATCAGTGAACCCAGATGGGGAGAAACCTTTTGAATCCTCAGAGTGTGGAAAGAGATTCTGTCAGAAAAACATCTTCAGTGTCATCAAGGAACCCCCAGTGATTTAGAAACCTTTTGAATACTAAGTGTCTAGACCCAGGGTTGCCATACCTGGATGCAGGAACAGCCCGAAGAGAGGCTGGCATGGCATGGAAATGCAACCCTAACGAATGAGGCCAACTCCCTCCTGCCAAGCTCCCTTACCAAAGCGGGTACCTATCATCCCAGATGGCTACATAAGGGCAAGGGGAGCAGGTGTTGACACAGGCCAGGGAAAAGTGGAGGACAAATTTCAGTGGAGGCTGAGCCAGAAGGCAGCAGGTAGGGGGAGAGCAATAGCAAGCAACCGGAGACCCAGGAGGCTGTGGAAAGCCAGGGTGGAGACAGGAACTTGGGAGATTCCAGGCCTGGTGGTATCAGAGAGGCACTCCCCAGGCTATGTTTTCTAGCTGGGTCTGGCAGAGAAGGTGGAAGTGTGGGGGTGGAGAACCCCACGCTGCTTGGCTCTGGGGGCAACCTGGTCTAGGGGGGCAAGCATCATGCTGAGGGCTGGGAGAGTCTGAGGGTGGGGTCCTGTGGGCTCCAAGGGAATGGTCTGCCCCTGGCCCAGGCATGGCCATGAAGGTTCTACTGAAGTTTGTTTTCTCATTTGGATCCTTTTTTAAAATGGAATTAAATTATTTGGATCTATAAGAAGATTTGTTTTTGGATTACAACTGCTCTTATTTTAATTGCTTTGGATTACAAATTAAAAAAGAAATGTGGTTGAAATATTAACTATTTAAAATTAAATTTTGCTTTCAACACATCACTTCCTTGTAACATAGATAAAGCTGGTTACAAAATGCAATGTCTCTGCTTGTACTGATTTTTCTGTGAACATCTGATGAGATTTGACACTGTGGGAAAAGCTTATGCTGAGTATTGTGACTATAATATCGGAGCAATAATAACATTAGTAACTGATTTGTAAATCTGGGAAAACTGACTGTACTCAGAGGCTTGTATTGAAAACCAGTTTTTCTTTGTGTGTAATATTTCAGACTGGTTGTTGCAGAAACTAAAGAAAAGGTTCCTGGGGTGCCACCTCCAGGCATAAGCAAGTCTATAAATATCAATTTAGTCGCTTTACAGGCCTTAATCCAAGAGACAGTAACTTTAGCTGTAATAACAACAGTAAAATGAATCCTATCCAAGGAAAACTAGACTCACTTGGTCAGAAAATGGAACCGCAGATGAAAGAAGATCAGAAACAAGACACTGCTGTTGTGATCACAATTACAGACAATTTGGAAAATGAATCAGAAGAACCAGATTCCAAATCTGAAGCAGTAAAATCAAACAGCACTCGCAAGGAACTTGACAAAACAGTGCACATATTAAAATTTAAATACTAATGTTGAAAATAATGTTGAAGACTCAAAACCAACAATGATCCACGCAACAACAAAATAGATGGGTATAGAAAATCCAGAAGAAATCTACAATGAGATTGATTTTTCATTTCTAACAACTTCAATGTATGAAAAGCAAAAACACGTTAAAGAGCATGAAACAATGAAGATACAACTCATATGGCAGAACAGGAGATCAAGAATAAAACTCAGAGACATAAAGGAGAACTGGATTGGTACTGATAACTCAAAGAGAGATAAAAGCAGGGCTCATTCCGTAGCAGGAGCTCCTCTGCATATTAAACCGCACACCCCTAATGTAGCCAATCCTCCAAGAGCTTACAGAGTTCTTCTTACAGGGGCTACTGTAAGCTCTTGGAGGATTGGCTACATCAGGGGTGTGTGGCCTAATATGCAAAGGAGCTTCTGCTATGAAATGAGCCCTGTATAAAAGGCAGAACTGGACTGGTACTAATAAAATCTAAGAAGATGTAAGATACCTGCAAGACAAAAAAAAAATTGATAAAATACTTCAAATTGCAGAAAAGAGAGGACAGACTGAGTAAATCTCTGAAAACACATGGTTAAGATTCTACAAATGATTTGAAGAATACATCAAATATATGGATGCACAACCAATCTAGAAAAAAAGAAGAACTTTTGTTTTAATTTTATGCAAAATACATATAAAAGCATAACCGGAATTTAGAAGATAAATATAATGTAGGAGGTTCTTAAATAGATAATTTAGTGATGTATGAGAACCCCCAATTTATGTTCGTTTTGTTTGTATTTTGTTTGTCTTATAAAATAAAAAATTTTACTAAAAAAAAAAAAGACACTGGCTGATTAATAGGAAACAGAGGGTGAGTATAAATGGGCAATTTTTACAGTGGAGGGTGGTAAGCAGTGGGGTACCGCAGGGCTCAGTACTGGGTCCAATACTTTCTAACTTGTTCATTAATGATTTTGGGTTGGGAGTAAGCAGTGAAGTGGCTAAATATGCAGATGACAAAAATCCTAACTATCAGTACACGTAGATGGGGCCCGAACTGGCAGAGACTGACCAAGAGAGAGATCTTTGAGTCGGAGCAGATAACTCAGTGAAAATGTCGAGACAGTGTGCGACTGCAATGAAAAAGGCCAATGTTATGCCTGGGATTATTAGCAAGGGAACTGGAAACAAATCAGCCATTATCATAATGCCCCTGTATAAATCGATGATGCGACCTCATTTGGAGTGCAGTGTACAGTTCTGATCTCCACACCTCATAAAGGATATTATGGCATTGGAAAAAATGCTGAAAAGGGCAACTAGAATGATAAAAGGGAACACTTCCCCTATCAAGAAAGGTTAAGGCGCTTGGGGCTCTTTAGCTTGGAGAAATGACGGCTGAGGGGTGACATGATCGAGGTTTATAAGATTAAGTATGGGATAGAGCAGGCAGAGAAAGAAGTACTTTTCTCCCTTTCTCACAATACAAGAACTCGCGGGCACTCCATGAAACTGCTGAGCAGTCGGATTAGAACCAATAAAAGGAAATACTGCTTCACCCAAAGAATGATTAACACGTGGAATTCACTGTCACAGGAGGTGGCGGCGGCTTCAAGCATGGATGGCTTGAAGAGGGAATAGTATAAAGACAAGACGTGGGTCCCACAATACTTGCAAGGGGGGGTAGAGAAGGAGCTCCACAGAGCAGACAAAGCAGCAGCAGGTGAGTCTTCTCCTGGACCCTTGCTCTTCTCTCACGAAAGCTCCTCCCCTGCCCCAAATTTTGTTAGTCTTCCAGGTTCTCTTGGACTCTTGCTGTTTTCTATTGCTACAGACAGACACTAACACAGGGACCCCCATCTTGTCCTTTCAGGGCAGTCCAAGGTCCCTTCACAAGAGAAGGTAGGAAAAGTCCCAAATTAGGGCAGCCCCTGAAGAGAAACACCTGGTGTGGGTGTGGGGCTGTTGTCCTAACTGCGAGGTGTGTGCGGGGATCCTGCATCTGAGGAAACTTTTCTGGGAAGAGCCAACGGCCCCCTCTCCTTTGAGGAAGAAAAGGAACCTCCTGGCCCACTCCGGGAAGGAGCCCCCATTTCAGTGCTTTGCCTCCACAGGCAGATGACACTGCTGCAGGGACCCTCCTCCTGGCTTAGGGAAGAGGGGCGAAGGAGACCTCCACACACCCTCCGGGGTGGTGAACAGGGCGGCTGCAGGGTCCCAAAGAAGGGGCTTTCTCGGGTCTCCCCCCATCCCCTTCGAGGCTGGGGGAGGGTCCCCTCCTTCAGCTCCTCCAGTTGCCCCCAGCAATCCCCCCCCCAGTTCTGCAAGTCCAGCTCTAGCAAAGGGGGACTCAGCAGAGGGGGCGGGGGGGATCAGCCTTGCCGCCCATGTACGCCGCCCCCCTTCCCGCTCCCTCCGCTTCGCCTCCTGCTTGCAGAAGGGGGCTCCAGGGGGGCCACAAATCTGCGCTCCTCGAAAGAAGGGGATGACGGCAGAGCCTCTTCCCCTCCCATGGTGGGGAAGGGGGGTCTCTTGAGTGCAGGCATCAGCCCCAAAGCGCAGGGTCGGGTGGGCAGGAAGGGTATGGGGGAGGGGGGGTTCCCCGAGGGCAGCGGTGGGGGAGGTTCCAGGCTGCAAAAAGAGATCAGAAGGGGGGGCTGCCACCTCTGCCTTTTTTTGGAGAGGGGGTGTTTCTGGGCTGCATCCGAGAAGCCTCTATTCCTGCGCCCTAAGATCATTCCGGGGTCCGTCTTTCACGCCCAGAGGAGCCCACCGCGGGCGGCAGCTGCCTCCGCTCATTGGGTCCGGTCCCCGAGGAAGGATTTGACCCCCACCGACTCACAGCGTTCCCCTCCCCCTCGATGTCTCCTTCTGCCCCCAGGCGGGCGTCTCAGCAAGCGGACAACCGAGGAAGCCCGGAGAAGCAGCCGGCCTCTCGGCCTAGCCTTCGAGGAAGGTCGACCACTAAAGCCCCCGGAGCAGGCGCTGTCCAGTGGAGTGGGGGGGGCGAAGGGGAGGAGCGAGATGAGAACTCCCGGCATGGTCCTAGGGCTGCCAAGTCCAACTTGGGAAATATCTGGGGACTTTGGGGGTGGAGCCAGGAGACTTTGGGGGTGGAGCCAGGAGAAAGGAAGTGACATCATTTTGTGAAGTCACATCCTGTGATGTTGCTTCCACATGCTTCCACATGAACTCATGAAGTTTCCTAATACTGAATCAGGCCATTGGTCCAGTACTGGCTACTCAGACTGGTAGTGGCTCTCCAGGGTCTCAGGCTGAGATCTTTACTGTCACCTATTACCTGATCCTTTTTTAGCTGAAGAGGCTGATACCTCCTGCATGTCAAGCAGATGCTCTTATCACTGAGCAACGGCCCTACTGAATCCTTCCTCATCTCGGCAGAATATGATTTTCATATCATAAGAACAGGAGAGAAGCCACAGTGGATCGGCCCATCCAGTACAACACTCTGTGTCACAACAGTGGCCAAAAATACCAGGTGCCCTCAGGAGGTCCAGCAGCGGGGCCAGAACTCCAGAAGCCCTCCCACTGTTGCCCCCCAAACACCAAGAATGCAGAGCATCACTGCCCCAGACAAAGGGCTCCGTTTAGACCTTGTGGCTAATAATAGCCACTGACAGACCTCTGCTGGATGGGGACAGAGAGAGAGAGAGAGAGACAGACAGCCAGACAGACAGAAAAAAGAAAGAAGGAGAGAGAGAGAAGGAAAAGAGCTGGCACAGGCACTTACTTCCATTTAGACCTTGTGGCTAATAATAGCCACTGATAGACCTCTGCTGAATGGGGACAGAGAGAGAGAGAGAGACAGAAAAAAGAAAGAAAGGGGGAGGGGGAGAGAGAGAGAAGGAAAAGAGCTGGCACAGGCACTTACCCCAGGCCCAGCAGCAGCAACCTTTCAATCTTACACCAGCCGCATGCAAAAGCAGGCCCTTCAGTAAGAGCTTAGTCCCTCGTTAATCTCTGGGCAGGGCTCTCTTGCTCACTCTTAAAGGGGAAATGTCTGGTGAGGCTTTTCACTGCAGGCTCTTCAGACATTTCCCTTTAAGAGGCCTGGAAGGGAGAGGGCCCGGCAGGCTCCGACGTTCCCCTCCTGTTGGCAGCCATTGCCTCCCCCCGGTAGCCAGTTTTGAAAAAGCGGGGGGGGAAGCATGAAAAATCGGTGTTTTCCCCGCCCTACCGGGGGACTTGGCAGCCCTACATGGTCTCCAGCAGCGGCTTTTCGGTGACAGACAAAAAACCTGAAAAAGCCTTTCGATTGTGTTATGTCCAGTGCTTGACGCTTTGTCTGCAGCCAGGGAACATGTCTGGGCATGTTTGCCTGTGATGGGATGTGATAACAACAGAGCTTCCTTCCCCAGAGAACAATGGACCTAGGGATCCTGCCCGTTCCCCTATCAGGGGCTGAGTATATTTGAAGGGACCTATGATAGCCCCTGGCAGGAGAATAATCCCTGTTGGACCAATCCCCTTTAAGGTCCAGGTGGGGTTTACCTGTAAATATAAGTGGTTCCCCCATTCCTTTGTCCCCATGCTTCATCCTGACCTGCAAGAAACCACCCTGCTGTATATATGATCCTGACTCCCTAATACCCTAATAAAAGAGCTATGACTGAAATCACTCCACTGGCCTCCCCAGTCCAGTATATTTCAGTTTGCCTTTTGAAACTGTTTCATACCAGATGCCCCATCCAAGGAAAAGCACACGGTGGCAGCACTCCCAGCAAGACTGAAAAGCTCAACACCCCCCCCCCATGACTTACTTGCGAGTAAACCTGCCCGTTTCCCCCCCTTCTCCAGTTGCTGATCCCCCCCCCCCAGACCTTTCTTCCCCTCCCCCCCCCCCCGTCTCTCCAGGCGTGCATCTCGCTCGCTTTCCGCGCTGCAGCCGGAGGATAAAGGCTGCCTCCTCCCCACCAGGCGCCGCGCCGGACCGGGGCCGGGGCCTTCAGCTGGGCTCCCCGTGACCCCGACGCCGCCCTCGAAGGCAGCTGGACGGGGCTGCTGCTCGCGAGTCCCTCTGCACCTAGGCGGCGCTGCGGGGGGGAGGGGGGGATGGATCTGCAGCACGGAAGGGGTTAAGGCGAGCGGGCAGCATTGCGGAGGGGCCGAGCGAGGAGTGGGGCGGGCCGGCTCTTTCTGGGGTCGGGGTCGGTTGCTCTTGCATCAGCGCCAAAGATCTGCAACCGGAGGGAGAAAGACCGGCAGCCGGAGCCCGGGCCGGTTTACTCGCAAGTAAGTCATGTGCGCGGGTGGGGGTGGGGGTGGGGGTGGGGGTGGGGGCGCCGCCGGGGTAAGCCTCTTGGTCCGGCTGGGGGAGAGAGATGCGGCTGTCGCGCCCTCTTTTAATTTTGGAGGGGGAGTTCGTATTAAAGAGTTTTGAAATGTCAGACATCGTTCTAAAATCTGTTTTCCGCTTAGGCTCGACGGCGCTGCTCGCCAGTCACTTTGCGTGGGGGGGGGGGGGGGATCTGAAAGGGACAGGCGGAGCCAGTTGCATTGCGGGAGAGGCCGAGCAAGGAGCCGGGGGGGGGGGGGAGGTGTAAGGGGGCGACGGGAAAAGTGAGTTCCGGGTCGGGGGGGGGGGGGAAGTTTGCTATCTGGGCGGCCGAAGAGATCAGGGAGGTGGTGGCTGTTCAGTTGCACAGTCCGACTCTTCAGGACCCCCTGGACCACCTCACGCCAGGCCCTCCTGTCTTCCGCTGTTCTCCGGAGTTTGCTTAGTTTCATGTTCACTGCATCAATGACGCTGTCCAACCATTTTTTCCCATAAGCCTCCCCCCCCCCTCCCGAAAAATTCAAAAAAAAAAGAAAAGGGAAAAAATTGATTATGGAACACTTTATTTTAACATGATGAATAAAATGTTGTAAGACAAAATGCGAAGTAAAATTGTCCATAGTCATATTTTATGTTTCTAAAGTAAAAGAATGACTTTCAATCTGGAAAAGAAAAAAGAAGTGCGAATGTAGCCTTTTTTTCAATTTTTCCAAAAATTTCATTTTTTTCATGGGGGGGGGGGACAGGAAAAAAATGGGTTTTTTCCCCGAGCTTCAAAATTTTCAGAAATGTTACATCTCTCTCTGGGAAATGGAATGACAGGCCCCGGAGTGGAATGATGGCCCCTGGGGGTAGCAGGAGTGTCCTGGGACTGGAATGGCAGGCCCCAAATAGGACCAAAACAATTAAAATATTGTGGACTTCATGAAGCAAAATTCACCCCCTTTGCCTCTCTGGCTGTAGCCCACTGAGCTGCATTTTGTTCCAGAGGGTCAGTGGATACTCAGGAATTGCACAGGGGGCAAAGTGGGGGTCTGCAAGGGGAGGCAGAATTGGTGGCTTTTGCTGCCCTCTTCCTTGCAGTGCTCCTCAGACAGTTAATACAAGAAATCGATCAAGTACTGCCGTATTCTGTTGGTGGGCTGCAGTTTGTCTGGGGGTTCTCAATTCTAGTTGATCTGCCAAAAGGAGTGTCCCAAAGGTGATTTGAAAGGAAGAAGAAAACCTTACCATTTTTACCTGTTGCTTATCTATCCTAGAAGGACCTGTTTTGTTCAACATCTTTATCTATGATTTGGATGAAAGAATAGAGGGGATGCTTATTAAATTTGCAGATAATACTAACTTGGGAGGGGTAGCAAAAACAGTAGAAGACAGAGTCAGAATGCAGGAAGATCTTGACAGGCTAGAAAACTGAGCTAAAACAAATAAAATGAATTTCAGTGGGGATAAATGTAAAGTTCTGCTTTTAGGTAGGAAAAATCAAATGCATAATTATAGGACGGGGAGACTTGTCTTAGCAATAGTGTGTGCAAAAAGGATCTAGGGGTCTTAGTAGACCATGGACTGAACATGAGTCAACAGTGTGATGCGGCTGCGAAAAAGGCAAATGTGATTTTGGGCTGTATCAACAGAAGTATAGTGTCCTGATCATGCAAAGTGATGGTATTGCTTTACTCTGCTCTAGATGGACCTCAGCTAGATTATAGTGTTCAGTTTGGGGCACCACAATTTAAGAAGAATATAGACAAGTTGGAGCGTGCCCAGAGGAGGGCAACGAAGATGATGAGGGGTCTGGAGACCAAGTCCTGTGAGGAAGGGCTGAAGGAGCTGGGTATGTTTAGCCTCGAGAGGAGATGACTGAGAGGTGATATGATGACTATCTTTAAGTACTTGAAGGGCTGTCCTCTAGAGGGTGGTGTGGAGTTGTTTTCTGTTTCCCCAGCAGGTCAGACCAGAACCAATGGGTTGAAATTAAATCAGAAGAGTTCTCAACTAAACATTAGGAAGAACTTCCTGACAGTTGGAGCTGTTCCTCAGTGGAACAGGCTTCCTCGAGAGGTGGTGGGCTCTCCTTCTTTGGAGGTTTTCAAACAAAGGTTTTCAAACAAAGGCCATCTGACAGCAAGGCTGATTCTGTGAATTTAGGCAGATCATGAGAGGGAGGGCAGAAAAGGTTGCCTGAGTGCTTGGATCTTGTGGCCCTTTATCACACTACTAGGGAAATGCTGATCACCACTTTGGGCCCAGGAAGCAATTTTTCTCCAGGCCAGTTCGGCTGGAGATCATGGAGGTTTCTTGACATCCTCTGGACATGGAACAGGAGTCATGGGGTGGAGTGTGAATTTCCTGCATTGCGCGGGGGGTTGGACTACATGACACTGGAGGTTCCTTCCAACTCTGTGATTCTATGATTCTATAATTCTCTTTTGTTTTCCGTGTTAATGTTTGTGTCTCTCCTTACCCCCCAGGGAGAAGCCTCTCTTCATAGCCAAGTGACTGAAGGCATCTTTACACAGTCAGAGGTGACCCAAGAGAAGGGGAAAGAGATGGAAGAGCAGAACCCAGAAGGACCTGGAACTGGCAAGACAGCAAGGAAAGGCCCCCATCCTACCCCAGCTGGCAGTGGTGTTGAATTCTGGGAAAGCCCAGGGCCAGAGATCCGTTCTCAGCTCACTCTAGTCTCGGAGGTACATTGTCGATGCTTCCGGCAGTTCCGCTACCGTGAGGCTGATGGGCCCCGAGAGGTTTGCAGCCAGCTCCATGGACTTTGCAGCCACTGGCTGAAGCCGGAGAGGCACACCAAGAATCAGATCCTGGACCTGGTGATCCTGGAGCAGTTCCTGACTCTCCTGCCCCAGGAAATGCAGTGCTGGGTCAGAGGATGTGGGCCGGAGACCAGTTCCCAGGTGGTGGCCCTGGCCGAAGGTTTCCTCCTGAGTCAGGCAGAGGAGAAGAGGCAGGCAGAACAGGTGAGGGGGGGTTCCTCCCAGGTATGTCCAATTCATGCAACTATAACTGGCCTTATCCTAAAAGTTCCCTGCCGACATCTGTCCAAGTTTTAATGCTCTCTTTCAGCAGCCTCCTCTTCGAGAGAATTTCTTATCCCTGCACATAACTCACCAGGTCTGCTGATGGAAGGATGCAGATTCTGGGAGCGGGGCAGGATCCATTCCTTGGTCTTTTCCCCATTCCATCTCTTACCCCTCTCCCTCGCTGCTGTTTCAGATGTGGGCACCATCCCTGAAGAAAGAAGCGACATTCCCTGAGGTGGAGGGAGCTTCCTGGGAGCAAGGGCAGAGTGCGCAGGCTGTGGAGCGTGCCCAGGATGCCCTCTCCGGTGGTAAGGACTCGTTGTAGTTGGATGCGATTGGGGCACCCAGAGAATTTGATGGGTAGAGAGTGCTGATCAGGAAAGAAATTAAATACCTCTTCACAGAATGCAGAGTTAATCTGCAGCACTCAATGTCCACTAACTGTGATGCCTCTCAGAGGAAATTAGACATGTTCGTGGAGGGCAATCCCTCCCATTTATTCCAATAATAATCACATCCCACCTTCCTTCCATAAGAGGAACTCAAGGTGGCTCAAAAGAGAAAAGGTCAACAAACCTGGGCAGAGCCATTCAGCCTGGTGAATAAAGGGAGCCTCCAGCTTCTGGGGCAGCAGAGCTCTGAAAACCAGTTCCCGGGGGGGCAAAAGCTGCTGGGGGAAACAGGATGCTGGAGTAGGGAGGGCAGGCTATGGCCCAGCACCCCCCAGGAGCATTGGGGAGGAGGGGCTTGAGGCTGATGTGATGTCATGTTGATGTCGCCTCTGGCTGAAGACCCCAGTTGTGAAGGCAGCATGCCAAGAGGCCCTCTGGAAACTCATTCAAAGGACCCCGCTGTTCTCCAGATGAGCTCAAGTCATGTCTGGGCCGAAGGTGATGGTGATGTGTCATGCGACATCATTTCCACCCTCCAGGCCGGACACAGGTCTCACAGAGGTCTGAAACACGCTGGCAGCATTTATAACCCATGAGGCTCATAGGTACCTGATGCTTCTCTTCTGCCTCTCCCAGAATTTTGTAAAAAGTTTTTAACGGTTTGTTGAGTGCACACAGGGCAAGGTTTCACAACCCTGGGAAGTGTGTGTGAAGCAGGGAATGAACAAGAAAACACCCTTCCTTCCTCCTTTGTCTCAATAACAGGCAGTGAAGAGATGCTGTTGCGCTGTCGTCTTCTCAGGGGTGTGGAAACGGCTGCTGCCCCTCCAGTCCAGGTAGGAGAGATGAACCAGAAAGGGACAGCCTGGGTCCCTCCTCCCCTCTCAGGGGGGCTTCTGCTCCTGCAGTTTCTACAAGGTGTCCGGGCGAGAGATGCACTGAACGCCATTCCCTTTACCCATCTCGAGCCTTACATCGTGACCCTTCCCAGACTATCTCTGCCTGGCCTGACCTCTGACGAGGGAATCTGGTTTTTCCTTCAGGGTCCCTTTTCCTTTGAGGAGGTGTCCATCTCTTTCACTGAGGCAGAATGGGCCCTGCTGGATCCGGGGCAAAGAGCTCTGTACAGGGAAGTCATGCTGGAGAACTGTGGGACTGTGGCCTTTCTGGGTAAGGCTCTTTCCTTGGTGCCAAAGATGCCAATTGCTGCCATTGTCATGAGACATGAATCAAAATATTGGATAGCAATACACCATTTTGAGGCCTGTCCTGCTACTTGGGGAGGGCTGTGGGTCACTGGCAGAGCATCTGCTTGGCATGCAGACGGTCCCAGGTTTGATCCCCAGCATCCCCATTTAAAAGGCTCAGGTAGGAGGGGATGTGCGAGAGCTCTGCCTGAGACCCTGGAGAATGGCTGCCAGACGCAGCTGACAATACTGACTTCAGTGGCCCAAGGGTCCCATTCAGTAGAAGGCAGCTTCGTGTGCTGATCATGTGTGTGTACTTGCCCTGGGGCCACTGAGGCCAGAGTTGTGGCCATCGCCCAATCCAGAGAAGGTGTCTCCTGCCCTGAGGCAAAGGTGGCGATGGTAGGTCCTCAGAAAGACTCTGGAAGGGGCCAGGTCCTCACTTCTGCAACACACTGTTTTCCCTGGATGGGATTACAACATCCGCTCTCCCTGTGATCTGGAAGTGATCCTGTCAAAAACCGAAGCCTGGTTCTCAGTGGGTTCACGAGGAGAGTGCACACAAGTAAAGCAGACCCCTTTAAAAGTACATAAAGGTTTATTAAGGATTTCAAAATAAGATACTGCTAAACAGCAACTTTTGTGCAGCTCAGCAAAAAAACCTGTTCTATCTAATACATGAAACACTTGGAATTCGATGGCACGTCTTGTTGCAACATAAGTATTACAGCTGTAGCCTCAGTTACTCTACATAAAACTTTTAATCATGATGATGCAAGAAAATATCAATATTAGGCTTGGCATGAGCATAAAGTTAGCCTGACTTCCCTCTGGCCTATATCCATATTATACTTTCGGCCTCTCTGTGGCCTGGTGGTCCTGATGACCCAATCAAGGGTCCTGCTTAATGGAATTTTCCAGAGACTTTCAGCACCCACCTAACCCCCCCTCCCTCCAGGTTACACAACTGGATACAGGTTCTCACAATTAACCAGTGACCACATTCTGGAGTCTGGCCTTGAAAAGGATAAGGATGTTAGCTACAGGTAGACTGAAATCCTGAACACCTGCAAGTCAGACCAGGCCACAATAATCATGTTAACCCTTGCGGAAACTAGAAGAGAAGAAGAAGAAATTGGATTTAGTCCCAGAGCAGCTTACAATCTCCTTTCCCTTCCCCTCCCCACAACAGATGCCCTAGGGGGGCGGCTGAGAGAGCTCTAAGAGAACTGTCCTTCAGAGAACAGCTCTGACAGAACTATGGCTTGCCCAAGGTCTTCCGGCAGCTGCAAGTGGAAGAGTGGGGAATCAAACCCAGTTGTCCCAGATTTGAGTCCGCACACTTAACCACTACACCAGACTAGGGTGCTTTGCCTCACAGATTCCTTTTCCTTATACTGATTGGGATTGTGGGCTTTGATTTGACCATGGTTCCATCCTTCCAGAAGCATTTTTACTTTTAATTTCTTTCCTTCCCCATATAAGAATGATCACTCTCTCTCTCTCTCTCCCCCTGTGAAAGAAGCCAGAAGTATAAGAGAGACTATGGTGCAAACAGACAACAGTCTTGAATCCAAAGAAAGGCTGGAGAGTTCCTCAAGCGGATCCCAAGACAATATTTCCTTCCTGTATGAGAGTGAGTATCCTTCACAGTTATGTCAAACAAACAGGCAAGGAATAGCCATGGGAGATTTCTGATTGTCTCCTGAGCAACAGTATTTTTGGTACAATCATATAGCCCACTGGGTAAGGAGGGAGGGGAGGCCTTCTGGGGGCCTGAAATCTGGATTCTCAGAAGGTACTTCAGGGCAAGAGCTCAGCTGTAGTTTTTGAGGGGGTAAAGTATCCTTAAATACTAGATATTTTGAAGAAAGGTGGAGGGGTGATTAAAATCTGCCAAACTGGATGAGGCCAAAGGACCATCGTTGCTTCCCTCCAGCAGTCACATAATATACCTTTGGACCTTATCAGCCCTCCTATATGCTAACAGGATCTCTCTCTATTCCAGAAGAGGATGATCAGAGAAATGAGGAGGGTGCAGAACTTCATCAGCAAATACCAGACAGAGCTAAAAATGAAGACTTGAAAGAAAACATCAGGAATCGAGGGAGACGTAAGAGAAAGAAAGGCAGCCATATGATTGATAAGAGAGATGGCAGACTGCGTAATGTACATTTTGCAAAGCAGAGGATAATGAAGGCAAGTAAATCCATCAAATGCGGAAAGTACTTCAGAAAGAGATCACAGCTCCTTGTGTACCAAAGAATACACAGAGATGAGAAAACTTTTGAATGCTCAGAGTGTGGACAGAGCTTCAGTGAGAGTGGCACTCTGCAGAAGCACCGAAGAACCTGCACAGGGGAGAAACCATTTGAATGCTCAGAGTGGAGAAAGAGATTCAGTCACAGTGGTCATCTTCAGCTACATCAAAGTACCCACAGAGGTGAGAAGCCTTTTGAATGCTCAGAGCGTGGGAAGAGATTCAGTGGAAGTGGCAACCTTCAAGGGCACCAAAGAACCCATACAGGGGAGAAACCTTTTGAATGCTCAATGTGTGGAAAGAGATTCAGTCGGAATGGCAGTCTTCAGCTCCATCAGAGAACCCACACTGGGGAGAAACCTTTTGAATGCTCAGTATGTGGAAAGAGATTCTGTCGGAGTGACACTCTTCACCTGCATCAGAGAACCCACAGAGGGGAGAAACCTTTTGAATGCTCAGAGTGTGGGAAGAGATTCAGTGGAAGTGGCAACCTTCAAGGGCACCAAAGAACCCACACAGGGGAGAAACCTTTTGAATGCTCAGAGTGTGGAAAGAGATTCAGTCAGCGTGGCAGTCTTCAACTGCACCAAAGAACCCACACAGGAGAGAAACCTTTTGAATGCTCAGAGTGTGGAAAGAGATTCAGTCACAGTGGCCATCTTTGGTATCATCAAGGAACCCACACAGGAGAGAAACGTTTTGAATGCTCAGTGTGCAGAAAGGGATTCAGTTTTAGTAGCGATCTGCTAAAGCATCAAAGAACCCATACGGGTGAGAAACCTTTTGAATGCTCAAAGTGTGGAAAGAGATTCAGTGAGAGTAGCTCCCTGCTAAAGCATCAAAGAACCCACACAGGGGAAAAACCTTTTGAATGCTTAGAGTGTGGAAAGAGATTCAGTCAGTGTGGCAGTCTTAAACAGCATCAGAGAACCCACACAGGGGAGAAACCTTTTGAATGCTCAGAGTGTGGGAAGAGATTCAGTCGGAGTGGCTATCTTCAACGGCACCAGAGAACGCACACAGGGGAGAAACCTTTTGAATGCTCAGAGTGTGGAAAGAGATTCACTTGGAGTGGCTATCTTCAACGGCACCAGAGAACCCACACAGGGGAGAAACCTTTTGAATGCTTAGTGTGTGGAAAGAGATTCAGTCAGAGTGGCCATCTTCAACGACACCACAGCACCCACACTGGGGAGAAACCTTTTGAATGTTGAGAGTGTAGAAAGAGATTCAGTCGGAGTGGTAATCTTCACCTGCATCAGAGAACCCACACAGGGGAGAAACCTTTTGAATGCTTAGAGTGTGGAAAGAGATTCAGTCAGTGTGTCCATCTTCACTGGCATCAGTGAACTCAGATGGGGAGAAACCTTTTGAATCCTCAGAGTGTGGAAAGAGATTCTGTCAGAACAACATCTTCAGTGTCATCAAGAAACCCCCAGTGATTTAGAAACCTTTTGAATACTAAGTGTCTAGACCCAGGGTTGCCATACGTGGATGCAGGGACAGCCCGAAGAGAGGCTGGCATGGCATGGAAACCCAACCCTAACGAATGAGGCCAACTCTCTCCTGCCAAGCTCCCTTACCAAAGCGGGTACCTATCATCCCAGATGGCTACATAAGGGCACGGGGAGCAGGTGTTGACACAGGCCAGGGAAAAGTGGAGGACAAACTTCAATGGAGGCTGAGCCAGGAGGCAGCAGGTAGGGGGAGAGCAATAGCAAGCAGCCAGAGCCCCAAGAGGCTGTGGAAAGCCAGGGTGGAGACAGGAACCTGGGAGATTCCAGGCCTGGTGGTATGGCACACCCTGTTGCCTCAGAGAGGCGCTCCCCAGGTTATGTTTTCTAGCCGGGTCTGGCAGAGAAGGTGGAAGTGTGGGGGTGGAGAACCCCACCCTGCTAGGCTCTGGGGACAACCTGGTCCAGGGGGGCAAGCACCATGCTGAGGGCTGGGAGAGTCTGAGGGTGGGGTCCTGTGGGTTCCAAGTTGAACAGTCTGCTCTTGGCCCAGGCATGGCCATGAAGGACAGGTGCAGGAGCCAGAAGGATAGAGGAAGGGCTTTGCAGAAAGGAGAACAGGGAGGGATAAAAGGGGAGCACTTGTCAGCAGGCTGGGGATGACAATCAGCAATGGAGAGCCAAAATGGCAGCACATTGGTTGAAGGGGAAGAGAACATGGGTGTGAGAAGACCCCCCCCCCCCAGTCTGAGGCCAAGAAGGCTCCTCGGGCACCAAGTGCCATGGCAGAAGGCGCTGCAATCTGAAGCGTGCAGGTCAGGCGTTGACACTCAGTGTGTGGAAAGAGATTCAGTCAGAGTGGCCACCCTCAACTTTATTGAACCCACAGATGGCAGAAACCATGAAACTGCTTAGGACGTGAAAAGAGCTTTTCTCCTATTTCCCACCTGAAAAACAAGCACAGACCATATCAAGCACTGAAAAGATGTAAACTGTTGTAAAAAGCTTGAATCTACACAAAAATCTTATCCCAACCAGGAAGAAATGTTATAAATGCCCAAACTGTGGGAAAGAGCTGTGGGAAACCTAGGTGGAGTGGCTGAAATACTTCATCCTGTTCCAGGACATTGATGACGCCGGTAAGAAAAAGGTCCTCCTCGGCGCCTGTGGTATCGCCGCGCTGCATTCAGGGCCTCATCACACCCAAGACCCTCAAAGAGGCCTCATACGAAGACCTCCTGAAGGTGCTCACGAGCGGAGACGACCACGAACACCATTCCTGCTGTTTCCGCAATGCGGCCTGGAGGATCTGTGGCAAGCCTGGCCGCACCACTTGAGTCTGTCGCTCCACAGGAAACCGGAGACACCCAATTGCCCACCAGGAATCAGCGGATACCCCCAATAAAATCAAAGTGACTGTGTTAATTGAGGTTACGCCCTGTGAGATGGAGATGAACATGGGGTCCTCCATCTCCATTGTCTCGGAAGAGGTTCTCCAGAGGCTCTGTCCGCAAGGGGGTCCCTGCCTTAAATGTGCAGCCTTCACCCTCAGAGACTTCCAAAAGAACGTAGTGGCCATTAAAGGGTGGGGTAAATTCCACGTGCAGTACAAGACTTTTGGGGAATATTGGACTTGGTGGTGGAAGGGCGGCTCACTAGTGTACTGGGACTGGCGTGGTTTGCACCCTTGGGATTCAGAGTGACGGGGGTGCACCACATGCAGACTTTTGATTTCAACACCATGTGTAACGAGTTCCTGGCTATTTTCGATGGTAATTGATGCTCAGAAGTGAATCAGAAATCCCCCATGGCTATTCCTGGCCTGTTCGCTTGACACAACCATGAAAGTTACTCACTCTCAGCCAGCTCATTTGGGAAGGAAATATGCTTTTGGGATCCTCCTGAGAAACTCTCCAGCCTTTCTTTGGATGCAAGGCCATTATCTTTCTGCACCATAGTTTCTCTTATACTTTTGGTTTCTTTCACAGGGAAAGAGAGAGAGAAAGTGATCATTCTTACATGGGGAAGGAAAGATATTCAAAAGTAAAAATTCTTCAGGAAGGATGGAACTATGGTCAAGATCAAAGCCCACAATCTCAATCAGTATAAGGAAAAGGGATCTGTGAGGCAAAGCACCCTAGTTCCTCAAAGATTAACATGATTGTTAAGAGGCCTGATTTGACTTCCAGGTATTGGTTATTTGAGTCTTCCTGCAGCTAACATCCTTATCTTTTTCAAGGCCAGACTCCAGAACGTGGTAATTAGGTAATCATAAGACCCTGTATCCAGCTGTGTAACCATGAGGGGGGGATTAGGGGGATGTTGACAGCCTTTGGGAAATTATGAGAACCTGTATCCAGTTGTGTAACTAGGAGGGGAGGGGGAAATAAGAGGCTACTGGAAAATTCCATTGAGGAGGACCCTTGATTGGGTCATTAGGACCACCTGACCCTAGAGAGGCAGAAAGTACAATGTGGTTATAGACTAGAGGGAAGGCAGACTAACTTTATGTTCATGCCTTGATATTTTGAATAAAGCCTTCCCCTGGCCTCCTGGCTCTGGTATTCCTTTGGAGGTCTCCCCTCTGAGTACTTGCCAGAGTTGACCCTTCTTAGTTTCTGAGATATAAAGAGATCGGAGCTCACCTGGGCTATCCAGGTCAAGGCAACAGGTAGCTGTTCTTGCTTTCTTTTGCTGAGCTGAAAAAACTGTGCTGTCTACTGATGTCTTATTTTTAAATCCTTAATAAACCTTGATATATTTCTAAAAGGGGGTCTGCTTTACTTGTGTGCACTTTGCACGTGAACCCACTGAACTGGATGCTGCTCAGGTACACAGAGTAGTGACCCAGGGGGACTTCAGGGGGCTTCGGTTCTTGACAGGATCACTTCTAGATCAGAGGCAGAGTTGACGTTTCAAACACCATCCAGGGGGTAGATGTATTGTAAAGGTTGGTAAGAGAGAACACACACATGAACAACACAGGAAGCTGCTTTCTACTGAATCTGACCCTTGGTCCACTGAAGTCAGTATCGTCCACTCAGTCTGGCAGTGAGTGGCTCTCCAGGAACTCAGGCAGAGCTCTTTCACATCATCTCCTACCTGGTCCTTTTAACTGGAGATGCTGCCAGGGTTTGAACCTGGGACCTTCTGCAGGCCAAGCAGATGCTCTGTTACTAGACCACAGTAGTGGGACAGACTTCAAAACGGTGCACTGCTATTCAATGTTTTAATTCATACCCCTGGCTGGCTATAGCTAGTGAAGACCAGCAGGCAAGATGACAACCAGGTTAGTGATACCACTGCTCCTGGGGAGGGGAAAATATAGCAGTGGGTCCAGGCATGGAGTTGGTAGCTCGGCTCCTTTCCAGCCTGTGTCCCATCCCAAAGGTAGTATGCAGTGGGGCTAGGAGGATTGACACCCCCCCCCCTCGACATTGGCGTTGTGTAACACCAGGTCTATCAATAATAAGACCACAGTCCTTCGGGACTTTCTGCAAGAGCAGAATGTAGACCTGACGTGCGTGACTGAGCCCTGGGTGCGAGACAACATTTGTGGGAGGGGAGGTGCTTTCATAAGTCACATCTGAAGAAGTGAGCCCTGGCTCACAAAAGCTCCTCTTTATTAGTCTTCCAGGTGCTTCTGGACTCTTGGATCAACATCTGGAGCAGAAGTCCATCAGTCACCCCTATTAGCCAACAAAGTATAGATAGGAACTTTCGGTCTGGGGCAAGTGATGCCGTAACTGCAGGGGGTTCTCAGCACTCTTTCCCCCTCTCTACCTCCAGTCCGCCCTCTTCGACACAGAGGTTTATGACACCCTCCACTTTAAACACAAATACAAGTTTATTTAAAGTAACACCGGGGGGGGGGGGGAACAGGGTTATACACAGGGAGTCAATCAGTTGTTCAGGCTTCCCTTTGCTTTTCTTTCAGAGGCCTTTTGATACGCGAGATAACTCAAGTATAAGTACTTAGGCGAATTTCTCTTTTTGTTTTCCTTTCCTTTAACTCTGGACTGCTCTTGGATCTCCGTTGTTTTCTTCCATACCACCCCCTCCCTGCACACTCCTATCTTTAGTATCTCTGTCCTACTGAAGGTTCTCCCACAGACTAGCATCTCCCTGAACTGCTTCACTTGCAGTTGGTCTCTAGCTATGACTGTATCACCTTCCCCAAGAGGATTTCTTATAGAGGAGCACTGTGGGTGTCTGTGTTATACACCAGGAGTTTCTCTCATTAGACTCCTCAGCAGCTCGCAGGGTCCGCGCTCACTCTTCCGTCTGAGAGCACCCTTTCTCCTCTGTGCTGGTCAGCAGTCATCCCTTAACCTCCTTTTTTTCAGCGGGTTTTTCCCATCCTCCAGTTCAAAATGGAGGATTCCAAAACCATCATCTGACCACTCAGCTGTAGGCTACCTTCCAAGCAGCCGGTTATGCTTGTAAACTTTGCTCTGAAATTTAAGCGTTCCGTTACAGATGCTCTGTATTCTTGGTGCTTGGGGAGGCTTCAAGAGGGAACTGGATAAACATCTGGAGCAGAGGTCCATCAGTGGCTATTAGCCACAAGGTGTAGATAGGAACTCTTGGTCTGGGGCAAGTGATGCTCTGTGTTCTTGGTGCTTGGGGGGAGGTAACAGTGGGAGGGCTTCTAGTGTCCTGCCCCCACTGCTGGACCTTCTGATGGCACCTGGTGTTTTTGGCCACTGTGTGTCAGAATGTTGGACTGGATGGGCCACTGGCCTGATCCAACATTGGCTTCTCTTATGTTCTTAAGAGCAGAGGTCCATCAGTGGCTATTAGCCACAAGGTATAGATAGGAACTCTCGGTCTGGGGCAAGTGATGCTCTATATTCTTGGTCTTGAGAGCCAGTTTGGTGTAGTGGTTAAGTGTGCGGACTCTAATCTGGGAGAACCGGGCTTGATTCCCCACTCCTCTATTTGCACCTGCTGGATGACCTTGGGTAAGACATAGTTCTGGCACAGCTGTTCTCTCAAGGACAGTTGTCTCAGAGCTCTCTCAGCCCCACCTACCCCACAGGGTGTCTGTTGTAGGGAGGGGAAGGGAAAGAAGTTTGGAAGCCGCTCTGAGACTCCAAGTGAGTGAAGGGCAGGATATAAACCCAATCCCTTCTCTTCTTGGTGCTGGGGGGGGGGGCAGTGGGAAGGCTTCTAGTGTCCTGGCTCCACTGGTGGACCTCCTGATGGCACCTGGTGTTTTTGGCCACTGTGACAGAGTGTTGGACCAGATGGGCCATTGGCCTGATCCAACATTAGCTTCTCTTATGTTCTTATATAAGGTGCTCCTGGATTCTAGCTCTTCTCTCACAAAAGCTCCCCCCCAGGTCCTCTTGGATTCTTGCTGTTTTCTACTGCTACAGACAGAGACTAACACAGGGACCCATCTCACCCTTTCGGGACAGTCCAAGGTCCCTTCAGAAGAGAAGGCAGGTAAAGTCCCAAATTAGGGCAGCCCCTGAAGCGAAACACCTGGGGTGGGGTTGGGGGCTGTTGTCCTAACTGCGAGGTGCAGGGGGGGGATCACGCATTTGGGGAAACTTTTTCAGGAAGAGCCAAAGGCCCCTCCCCTTCGAGGAAGAAAGGGAACCTCCTGGCCCACCCCGGAAGGAGCCCCGTTTCAGTGTCTCGCCTCCACAGGCAAAGGGAAGCCGCCTGAGGTCTCCGCCCCGAAGACGTCACTGCTGCAGGGCCCCTCCTCCTGGCTCAGGAGAGAGGGGCGAAGGAAACCACCACCCCCCACTCTCCTGGGTGGTGGACAGGGTGGCTGCAGGGCCCCAAAGGAGGGGCTTTCCCGGGTCTCCCCCCATCCCCTTCGAGGCTCCGGGGAGGTCCCCCTCCTTCAGCTCCTCCAGTCGCCCCCAGGAATCCCCCCCCCCCGTTCTGCAAGTCCAGCTCCTGCAAACGGAGAAGCCGCAGAGGGGTCGGCCTGGCCGCCCATGCACGCTGCCCCCCTTCCCGCTCCCTCCGCTCCGGCTTGCAGAAGGGGGCTCCAGGAGGGCCACAAATCTGCGCTCCTCGAAAGAAGGGGACAGCGGCAGAGCCTCTCCCGCCCGCCCCGCTCCCCCCCCCCCCGTGGGGAAGGGGGGGTCTCTTGAGTGCAGGCGTCAGCCCAAAGCGCAGGGTCGGGTGGGCAGCAAGGGCATGGGGAAGGGGGGGGGGTTCCCCGAGAGCAGCGGTGGGGGAGGGGGAGGTTCCAGGCTGCAACAAGAGATCAAAATGGGGGTCCGCCACCTTTGCATTTCTGAGGGGGAAGGGGGTGTTTCTGGGCTGCATCCGAAGAGCCCCTTTTCCTGCTCCCTAAGATCATTCCGGGATCCGTCTTTCGCGCCCGGAGGAGGCCACCATAGGCGGCAGCTGCTTCCGCTCATTGGGTCCGGTCCCGGAGGAAGAATTGGACCACCGCCTCCTCCTCCGTGTCTCTTTCTGCCCCCAGGCGGGCGCCTCAGAGGATGGTCGACCACTAAAGTCCCCGGAGCAGGCGCCGTCCCGTCGGGGGGGGGGGCGGAGCAGAGGAGCGAGACGAGAAATCGCGGCGTGGACCCCCTCCTGCGAGCCTCTCTCGGTCCCGGCCAGCGGCTTTTTGGTGACAGACAAAAAAATCAAGCCCTTTCGATTGTCTTTTGAAACTGTTTCATACCAGACTCCCCATCAAAAAAGCGCTGTCGCAGCACTTCTCCCTCCCAGAAAGACTGAAAAGCTCAACCCCCCCCCCCCCCGATGACTTACTACTTGCTAGTAAACCTGTCCGGGGTCCGGCTGCCGGGCTCCCCCCCCCCCCCCGCTGCAGATCCGCAGCCCTCCCTGGCCATTCAGATCGCAGGAACTTCTCCCCCCCCCCCCCGCATCTCCAGCCGTGCCCCTCGCCCGCTTTAACCCTTTGCGCGCTGCAGACGGAGGACAAAGGCTTCTTCCTCCTCCTCCTCCCCACCACGAGGCGCCGGGGCCTTCAGCCAGGCGGCCCGAGACACCGACGCCGCCCTCCAAGGCAGCTGGATGGGGTTGCTCGCGAGTCGCTCTGCACCGGGGGGGGGGGGGGGGGTCTGCAGCACGGAAGGGGTTAAAGCGAGGGAGCCCATTCGCTGGAGAGGCCTAGAGAGGAGTGTGGGGGGGAGCTCTTTCCGGGGGGGGGGGCCGGTTGCTGTTGCATCTGCCAAAGTTCTGCAACTAAAGCAGGGAGGGGGCTTTCCTAGCCATGTGTGGGCAAAGGGCAACCATACAGAGCTTTCTGCAAAAGGTTAAAATGCTTAAACTGCTAGTTGTGATTATTAATCTGCTGACAGTAAAATGGGTTCCTTGCTGTGCTTGCAACACAAAGGGGAGCAAAAGTCCCCTTTGACCGTATAAGGTCAATAAAATGAAAAGCAGAAGTCAGAGCTTCGGGTAAAAGGAGGGAGTGAAGAGCAAGGAGCAGGAGGGTGGGAAGTTCTGAGAAATACGGATGCTGCGTCACTTGCAAGGAGAAAAACAGGCCCCGACTGCATAAAGGACTGGCTAATGCAACAATCCGGGGACCGGCTCTTTTTAGCGCTCCTGGCTGCTGGACCAATAAAGCTTCTGTTTTACACCTTTTCATCCGTTGTCTGGTGCGGCCTCTGTTTGGTGCCCGGGGTTCCTCAGTCGGAGAGCTGGGGTCTCCCCTGCTACACAACCGGAGGGGAAAGGACCGGCAGCCCGGTCCCGGGCGGGTTTCCTCGCAAGTAAGTCGGGGGGGGGGGGGGGAAGCCTCTCCGTCTTGCTGGAAGAGAGAAGTGCGGCTGTCGCGCGCTCTTTTTGATGGGGAGTTCGTATTAAACAATTTTGAAATATGATACATAGTTCTAAAATGTCTGTTCCACGGGGCTGCTGGCGAGTAACTTTGTATAGGGGGGCGGATCTGAAAGGGTTAAACGGAGCAAGCTGCATTGCGGGAGGGACCAAGCAAGGAGTGGGGGGGGGGGAGCGGAAAAGTTATTTCTGGGGGGGGGGGGGGTTGCTATTTGGGCGGCCAAAGAGATCAGGGAGGTGGTTTTTGTTCAGTCGCACAGTCCGACTCTTCGTGACCCGCCTCATGGACCACCTCAGCCAGGTCCTCCTGTCTTCTGTCGTGCTGGGGAGTTTGCTTAATTTCATGTTCAATGCATCGATAACACTGTCTAGCCCTCTCATCCTTTGCCATCCCCTTCTTCTTTGACCTTCACTCTTTCCCAGCATCAGGGTCTTCTCCTCCAGGGAGGGCTCCCTTCTCATTGGGTGGCCAAAGGATTTGCTCTTCAGCTTCAGGATCTGGCCTTCCAGGGAACAGTCAGGGGTGATTTCTTTTAGGATTGACTGATTTGATCTCCTTGCAGTCCAGCACCCTAATTCAAAAGCATCTATTCTAAGGTGCTCAGCCTTCCTTATAGTCCAGCTCTCACAGCCATACATTACTACTGGGAATACCATTGCTTTGACCATACAGACTTTTGTTGGCGGGGTGATGTCTCTACTTTTTGTTATGCTGCAGTCACCGTCGGCAGTGATCTTGGATCCCAGGAAGGTGAAGTCTGTCACTGCTTCCATGACTTCCCCTACAGTCTGCCAAGGAGTGATGGGGCTGGCTGCCATGATCTTAGGTTTTTTGATGTTGAGTTTCAAGCCAACTTTTGTGCTCTTCTCTTTTACTCTTAGCAAGAGGCTCTTGAGGTCCTCTTCACTTTCTGCCATTAGAGTGGTATCGTCTGCGTATCTGAGGTTATTGATGTTGTTCCCAGCAATCTTAATTCCGGTTTGTGATTCATCCAGACCAGCATTTTGCATGATGTACTCTGGATATAAATTAAATAAGCAAGGTAACAGTATACTTCCTTGTCGTATTCCTTTTCCTATGCTGAACCAATTAGTTGTTCCATATCCAGTTCTGACTGTCACTTCTTGACCCTTATACAGGTTTCTCGGGAGACCTGTGAGGTGGTCTGGTACTTCCATCTCTTTAAGGACCTGCCATAGTTTGTTGTGATCCACACAATCAAAGGCTTTAGCGTAGTCAATGAAGCAGAAGTAGATGTTTTTCTGATACTCTCTTGCTTTCTCCATAATCCAGCGAATGTTGGCAATTTGATTTCTAGTTCCTCTGCCTCTTCGAAACCCCGCTTGTACTTCTGGCAGTTCTCTATCCACGTACTGCTGAAGCCTAGCTTGTAGGATCTTGAGCATGACCTTGCTAGCGTGTGAAATGAATGCAACTTTGCGATAGTTTGAACATTCCTTGGCATTGCCCTTCTTTGAGATTGGAATGTAAACTGACCTTTTCCAATCCTGTGGCCACTACTGTGTTTTCCAAATTTGCTGGCAAATTGAGTGCATCACTAATAGCATCATCTTTTAAGACTTTGAATAGCTCAGCGGGGATACCATCACCTCCGCTAGCTTTGTTTTTTGTAATGCTTTCTAAGGCCCATTTGACTTCACATTCCAGGATGTCTGGCTCAAGGTCAGTGATTACACCATCATGGTTGTCAAGGACTTTGAGGTTCATCTTGTATAGTTCTTCTGTGTATTCTTGCCATCTTTTCCTAATCTCGTCTGCTTCTGTTAGGTCCCTACTGTTTTTGTCCTTTATCATGGCCAGCTTTGCATGGAAAGTTCCCTTGATTTCACCAATTTTCTTGAAGAGATCTTTAGTCCTTCCCATTCTATTGTTTTCCTCTATTACTTTGTATTGTTCATTCAAGAAAGCCTCCTTATCTTTCTTTGTTGTTATCTGGAAATCTACATTCAGTTGAGTAAATCTTTCCTTTTCACCTTTGCCTTTTGCTTTCCTTCTTTCCTCTGCTATTTGTAAAGCCTCATCAGACAGCCACTTTGCTCTCTTGCATTTCTTTTTCTTTGGGATGATAGTGGTTGCTGCCTCCTGTACTATGTCATGAACCTCAATCCATAGTTCTTCAGGCCCTCATCAAATCTAGACCCTTAAACCTATTCTTCACCTCCACTGTATATTCATCAGGGATGTGATCTAGGTCAAACCTGAATGGCCTAGTGGTTTCCCCAACTTTCTTTAGTTTAAGCCTGAATTTTGCAATGAGGAGCTCATGAGCTGAGCCACAGTCAGCTCCTGGTCTTGTTTTTACTGACTGTATAGAGCTTTTCCATCTTTGGGTGCAAATGATATAATCAATCTGATTTTGCTGTTGCCCATCAGGTGATGTCCATGTGCAGAGTCGCCTCGTAGGTTGTTGGAAGAGGGTGTTCGCTATGACCAGTGTGTTTTCTTGACAAAACTCTGTTAGCCTTTGCCTGGCTACATTTTATTCTCCAAGGCCAAACTTGTATGTTATTCTGGTTACCTTTTGGCTTCCTACTTTAGCATTCCAGTCCCCTATGATGAGGAGGACATCTTTTTTTGGTGTTCGTTCTGGGAGGTGTTGTAGGTCTTCATAGAACCGGTCCACTTCAGCCTCCTCTGCATTAGTGGTTGGGGCATAGACTTGGATTACTGTGATGTTGAATGGTTTGCCTTGGATTTGGACTGAGATCATTCTGTCGTTTTTGAGATTGTATCCCATTACTGCCTTTTGCACTCTCTTGTTGACTATGAAGGCCACAGCCTTTTTTCTACAGGATTTGTGGCCACAGTAGTAGATATAATGGTCTTCTGAGTTAAATTCACCCATCCCTGTCCACTTTAGTTCACTGATTCCCAAGGTATTGATGTTCAGTGTTGCCATCTCATTTTTGACCACGTCCAGCTTACCTTGATTCATAGATCTTACATTCCAGGTTCCTAAGCAGCATTGTTCTTTGCAGCACTGGGCTTTTCTTTCACTATCAGACACATCCACAGCTGAGCGTCCTTTTGGCTTTGGCTCAGCCGCTTCACTCTTACTGCGGTTACTTGTACTTGCTCTCTGCTCTTCCCCAGTAGCATACTGGACACCTTCCGAACTGGGGGGCCCATCTTCTGGCGTCATATCTTTTAGCTGCTTGTTACTGTCCATAGGGTTTTCTTGGCAAAGATACTGGAGTGGGTTGCCATTTCCTTCTCCAGTGGATCACACTTTGGCTGAGTTCTCTGCTGTGGCCTGTCTGTCCTTGGTGGTGCTCCAAGGCATAGCCCACAGCCTCATCGGACCACGCAAGCCCCCTCGCCACATCAAGGCAGTGATCCGTGAGGAGGAGATTTTAAATGGAAGGACAGGATTGCCCATTGGAAACAATGGGAGAGACTTGAAGGCCCATTGGAAATAATGGGAACCAGGAATGCCAAGTGACTTGCATGGGCTCCTTTGGAATACATTATAGCACAAGATGGGCGGCAAAAAAAAAGCAGAATGGATTTTCCATTAAGGTCTCTGGGCCCAGATCGACTACTCTGGGATTGGACTGATATCCCCCAGAGTGGAATGATGGCCCCTGGAGGTAGCAGGAGTGTTCTGGGACTGGAATGACAGGCCCCAAATAGGACCAAATAATTAAAATATTGTGGACTTCATGAAGCAAAATTCACCCCCTTTGTCTCTCTGGCTGTAGCCCACTGAGCTGCATTTTGTTCCAGAGGGTCAGTGGATACTCAGGAATTGCACAGGGGGCAAAGTGGGGGTCTGCAAGGGGAGGCAGAATTGGTGGCTATTGCTGCCCTCTTTCTTGCAGTCCTCCTCAGACAGTTAATACAAGAAATCTATCGAGTACTGCCATATTCTGTTGGCGGGCTGCAGTTTGTCTGGGGGTTCTCAGTTCTAGTTGACCTGCCAAAAGAAGTGTCCCAAAGGTGATTTGAAAGGAAGAAGAAAACCTAACCAATTTTCCTCGTTTCTTATCTGTCCTTGGAGGACCTGTTTTGTTCAATATATTTATCTGTGATTTGGATGAAAGAATAGAGGAAATGCTTATTAAATTTGCAGATAATACTAACTTGGGAGGGGTAGCAAAAACAGTAGAAGACAGAGTCAGGATGTAGGAAGATCTTGACAGGCTGGAAAACTGGGCTAAAACAAATAAAATGAATTTCAGTGGGGATAAATGTAAAGTTCTGCTTTTAGGTAGGAAAAATCAAATGCATAATTATAGGATGGGGGAGACTTGTCTTGGCAGTAGTATGTGCAAAAAGGATCTCGGGGTCTTAGTAGACCATGGACTGTACATGAGTCAGCAGTGTGATGCAATAGCTAAAAAGGAAATTTTGGGCTGTATGAACAGAAGTATAGTGTCCTGATCATGCAAAGTGATGGTATTGCTTTACTCTGCTCTAGATGGACCTCAACTAGAGTATAGTGTTCAGTTTTGGGCACCACAATTTAAGAAGGATATAGACAAGTTGGAGCGTGCCCAGAGGAGGGCAACGAAGATGATGAGGGGTCTGGAGACCAAGTCCTAGGAGGAAAGGCTGAAGGAGCTGGGTGTGTTTAGCCTCGAGAGGATACAGTTGAGAGGTGATATGATGACTATCTTCAAGTACTCGAAGGGCTGTCTTCTAGAGGATGGTGTGGATTTGTTTTCTGTTGCCCCAGAAGGTCGAACCAAAACCAACAGATGAAATTAAATCAGAAGAGTTTCGGTGAAATTAAATCAGAAGAGTTTTCGGCTAAACATTAGGAAGAACTTCCTGACAGTTAGGGCGGTTCCTCAGTGGAGCAGGCTTCCTCGAGAGGTGGTGGGCTCTCCTTCTTTGGAGGTTTTCAAGCAGAGGCTAGATGGCCATCTGACTGCAAGGCTGATTCTGTGAACTTAGGCAGATCATGAGAGGGAGGGCAGAAAAGGTTGTCTGAGTGCTTGGATCTTGTGGCCCTTTTATCACACTAGGGCAGGGGTGGCCAACCTGTGGCTCGGGAGCCACATGCGGCTCTTTCACACATATTGTGCGGCTCCTGGCAGGGCGGCTGGGGAAGCAAAGGGGAGGCATGCTTTTTCTCTTTTCCTTCCTTCCTTCCTTCCTTCCTTCCTTCCTTCCCTCCCTCCCTCCCATCTATTTGCTTTCCTAGTTTCTCTCTCTTTCTTTCCACTTCTTTAATTCTTTCTTTCCATCTCTCTCTTTTTCTCTCTCTCTCTCAATATCATTAGCAAACAAGTAATATCATTATCAATAACCAGTTTTCCTCATTTGTTTTTATTTTTGGCAGTCCCATTTAACGTTAATAAAAAGCATATTTGCATATTTTTAAAAATAAAAATGTGTGTGTGATATTTGTTCCTGTCTTGCGGCTCTCAGACATCTCTATGTGGCTCTTACGTTAAGCAAGGTTGGCCACCCCTGCACTAGGGAAATGCTGATCACCACTTTGGGCCCAGGAAGCAATTTTTCTCCAGGCCAGTTCGGCTGGAGATCATGGAGGTTTCTTGACATCCTCTGGACATGGAACAGGAGTCATGGGGTGGAGTGTGAATTTCCTGCATTGCGCAGGGGGTTGGACTACATGACACTGGAGGTTCCTTCCAACTCTGTGATTCTATGATTCTATAATTCTCTTTTGTTTTCCGTGTTAATGTTTGTGTCTCTCCTTACCCCCCAGGGAGAAGCCTCTCTTCATAGCCAAGTGACTGAAGGCATCTCTACATAGTCAGAGGTGACCCAAGAGAAGGGGAAAGAGATGGAAGAGCAGAACCTAGAAGGACCTGGAACTGGCAAGGCAGCAAGGAAAGGCCCCCATCCCACCAAATCTGGGAGTGGTGTTAAATTCTGGGAAAGCCCAGGGCCAGAGATCCATGATCAGCTCACTGCAGTCTCAGACCAACATTGCCGACGCTTCCGGCAATTCTGCTACGTGGAGGCTGCTGGGCCCCGAGAGGTTTGCAGCCAGCTCCATGGACTTTGCAGCCATTGGCTGAAGCCAGAGAGGCACACCAAGAAGCAGATCCTGGACCTGGTGATCCTGGAGCAGTTCCTGACTCTCCTGCCCCAGGAAATGCAGTGCTGGGTCAGAGGATGCGGGCCGGAGACCAGTTCCCAGGCGGTGGCCCTGGCCGAAGGTTTCCTCCTGAGTCAGGCAGAGGAGAAGAGGCAGGCAGAACAGGTGAGGGGGTTCCCTGCAGGTATGTCCAATTTATGCTCCAGCAACTTTACCTTGACTTCCAGAAAGCTTTTGATAAAGTTCCTCATCAAAGGCTCTTAAGTAAGCTCAATAATCATGGGATAAAAGTGCAAGTCCTTTTGTGGATCAAAAACTGGCTAATTAAAAGGAAACAGAGAGTGAGTATAAATGGGCCATTTTCTCAGTGGAGGGAGGTAAGCAGTGGGGTACCGCAGGGATCAGGACTCGGTCCAATGCTTTTAAACTTGTTTATTAATGATTTGGAGTTGGGATTAAGCAGTGAAGTGGCTAAATTTGCAGATGACACAAAGTTATTCAGGGTGGTGAGAACCAGGGAGGATTGTGAGGAACTCCAAAGGGATCTGTCGAGGATGGGCGAGTGGGCATCAACGTGGCAAATGGGGTTATGATGCACATTGTGATGGGGTTATGATGCACAAAGTGATGCACATTAGAACCAAAAATCCTAACTATAAATACACATTGATGGGGTCCGAATTGGCGGAGACTGACCTAGAGAGAGATCTTGGCGTTGTACTAGATTACTCAATGAAAATATCGAGACAGTGTGTGACTGCAATGAAAAAGGCCAGCACTATGCTGGGGATTATTAGGAAGGGAACTGAAAACAAATCAGCCAGTATCATAATGCCCATGTATAAATCGATGATGCAACCTCAGTTGGAGTACTGTGTACAGTTCTGGTCACCACACCTCAGAAAAGATATTATAGCACTGGAAAAGGTGCAGAAAAGGGCAACTACAATGATAAAAGGGTTGGAACACTTTCCCTATGAAGAAAGGATGGGCCTCTTTACCTTGGAGAGACAACGGCTGAGGGGTGACATGATCAAGGTTTATAAGATTATGCATGGGATAGAACAGGTAAAGAAAGAAGTCCTTTTCTCCCTTTCTCACAATACAAGAACTCGTGGGCACTCCCATGAAATTGCTGAGCAGTCGGGTTAGAACAGATAAAAGGAAGTCCTTCTTCACCCAAAGAGTGATTAACACGTGGAATTCACTGCCACAGGAGATGGTGGCGGCTACAAGCATGAACAGCTTCAAAAGGGAATTAGATAAACATATGGGGCAGAGGTCCGTCAGTGGCTATTAGCCACAAAGTATAGATAGGAACTGGGGCAAGTGATGCTCTGTATTCTTGGTGCTTGATGGGGGGGGGGGCAACAGTGGGAGGGCTTCTAGTGTCCTGCCCCCACTGCTGGACCTTCTGAGGGCACCTGGTGTTTTTGGCCACTGTGTGACGGAGTGTTGGACTGGATGGGCCACTGGCCTGATCTAACATTGGCTTCTCTTATGTTCTTAACTATATCTGGCCTTATCCTAAAGGTTCCCTGCCAACATCTGTCCAAATTTTAATCATCCAAATGGGAGATTTAATGGCCTCCTTCAGCAGCCTCCTCTTCGAGAGAATTTCTTATCCCTGCACATAACTCACCAGGTCTGCTGATGGAAGGATGCAGATTCTGGGAGTGGGGCAGGATCCATTCCTTGGTCTCTTTCCCATTCCATCTCTTACCCGTCTCCCTCGCTGCTGTTTCAGATGTGGGCACCATCCGTGAAGAAAGAAGCAACGTTCCCTGAGGCAGAAGGAGCTTCCTTGGAGCAAGGGCAGAGTGCGCAGGCTGTGGAGTGTGCCCAAGATGCCCTCTCCGGTGGTAAGGACTCGTTGTAGTTGGATGCGATTGGGGCACCCAGAGAATTTGATGGGTAGAGAGTTCAGTTCAGGAAAGAAATTAAATACCTCTTCACAGAATGCAGAGTTAATCTGCAGCACTCAATGTCCACTAACTGTGATGCCTCTCAGAGGAGATTAGACATGTTCGTGGAGGGCAATCCCTCCCATTTATTCCAATAATAATCACATCCCACCTTCCTTCCATAAGAGGAACTCATGGTGCCTCAAAAGAGAAAAGGTCAACAAACCTGGGCAGAGCCATTCAGCCTGGTGAATAAAGGGAGCCTCCAGCTTCTGGGGCAGCAGAGCTCTGAAAACCAGTTCCCGGGGGGGCAAAAGCTGCTGGGGGAAACAGGATGCTGGAGTAGGGAGGGCAGGCTATGGCCCAGCACCCCCCAGGAGCATTGGGGAGGAGGGGCTTGAGGCTGATGTGATGTCATGTTGATGTCGCCTCTGGCTGAAGACCCCAGTTGTGAAGGCAGCATGCCAAGAGGCCCTCTGGAAACTCATTCAAAGGACCCCGCTGTTCTCCAGATGAGCTCAAGTCATGTCTGGGCCGAAGGTGATGGTGATGTGTCATGCGACATCATTTCCACCCTCCAGGCCGGACACAGGTCTCACAGAGGTCTGAAACACGCTGGCAGCATTTATAACCCATGAGGCTCATAGGTACCTGATGCTTCTCTTCCAGATTCTCTCCCAGAATTTTGTAAAAAGTTTTTAACGGTTTGTTGAGTGCACACAGGGCAAGGTTTCACAACCCTGGGAAGTGTGTGTGAAGCAGGGAATGAACAAGAAAACACCCTTCCTTCCTCCTTTGTCTCAATAACAGGCAGTGAAGAGATGCTGTTGCGCTGTCGTCTTCTCAGGGGTGTGGAAACGGCTGCTGCCCCTCCAGTCCAGGTAGGAGAGATGAACCAGAAAGGGACAGCCTGGGTCCCTCCTCCCCTCTCAGGGGGGCTTCTGCTCCTGCAGTTTCTACAAGGTGTCCGGGCGAGAGATGCACTGAACGCCATTCCCTTTACCCATCTCGAGCCTTACATCGTGACCCTTCCCAGACTATCTCTGCCTGGCCTGACCTCTGACGAGGGAATCTGGTTTTTCCTTCAGGGTCCCTTTTCCTTTGAGGAGGTGTCCATCTCTTTCACTGAGGCAGAATGGGCCCTGCTGGATCCGGGGCAAAGAGCTCTGTACAGGGAAGTCATGCTGGAGAACTGTGGGACTGTGGCCTTTCTGGGTAAGGCTCTTTCCTTGGTGCCAAAGATGCCAATTGCTGCCATTGTCATGAGACATGAATCAAAATATTGGATAGCAATACACCATTTTGAGGCCTGTCCTGCTACTTGGGGAGGGCTGTGGGTCACTGGCAGAGCATCTGCTTGGCATGCAGATGGTCCCAGGTTTGGTCCCCAGCATCCCCATTTAAAAGGCTCAGGTAGGAGGGGATGTGCGAGAGCTCTGCCTGAGACCCTGGAGAATGGCTGCCAGACGCAGCTGACAATGCTGACTTCAGTGGCCCAAGGGTCCCATTCAGTAGAAGGCAGCTTCGTGTGCTGATCATGTGTGTGTACTTGCCCTGGGGCCACTGAGGCCAGAGTTGTGGCCATCGCCCAATCCAGAGAAGGTGTCTCCTGCCCTGAGGCAAAGGTGGCGATGGTAGGTCCTCAGAAAGACTCTGGAAGGGGCCAGGTCCTCACTTCTGCAACACACTGTTTTCCCTGGATGGGATTACAACATCCGCTCTCCCTGTGATCTGGAAGTGATCCTGTCAAGAACCGAAGCCTGGTTCTCAGTGGGTTCACGAGGAGAGTGCACACAAGTAAAGCAGACCCCTTTAAAACTACATAAAGGTTTATTAAGGATTTCAAAATAAGATACTGCTAAACAGCAACTTTTGTGCAGCTTAGCAAAAAAACAAAACAAGAAAAGCTAACTCTTCTATCTGGTCCATGAAACACTTGGAATTCGATGGCACCTCTTGTTGCAGCATAAGTATTCCAGCTGTGGCCTCAGTTACTCTACAGAAAACTATTCATCGTGTTGAAGGAAGAAAATATCAATATTATGCTTGGTGTGAGCATAAAATTAGCCTGGCTTCCCTCTGGCGTATATCCATATTATACTTTCTGCCTCTCTGTGGCCTGGTGGTCCTGATGACCCAATCAAGGGTCTCCTTTAACAGAATGTTCCAGAGGCGGTTAGCACGCTCCTAATCCCCCCCTCCCTCCAGGTTACACAACTGGATACAGGTTCTCACAATTAACCAGTGACCACATTCTGGAGTCTGGCCTTGAAAAGGATAAGGATGTTAGCTGCAGGTAGACTGAAATCCTGAACACCAGACCAGGCCACTTAATAATCATGTTAACCCTTGCAGAAACTAGAAGAGAAGAAGAAGAGATTGGATTTATACCCCGCCCTTCACTTGGAGTCCCAGAGCAGCTTACAATCTCCTTTCCCTTCCCCTCCCCATAACAGGGACCTTGTGGGGAGGGGGCTGAGAGAGCTCTAAGAGAACTGTCTTCCGGCAGCTGCAAGTGCAAGAGTGGGGAATCAAACCCAGTCGTCCCAGATTTGAGTCCGCGCACTTAACCATTACATCAGACTAGGGTGCTTTGCCTCACAGATCCCTTTTCCTTATACTGATTGGGATTGTGGGCTTTGATCTTGACCATGGTTCCATCCTTCCAGAAGCATTTTTACTTTGAATTTTTTTCCTTCCCCATATAAGAATGATCATTCCCTCTCTCTCTATCTCCCTGTGAAAGAAGCTAGAAGTATAAGAGAGACTATGGTGCAAACAGACAACAGTGTTGAATCCAAAGAAAGGCTGGATAGTTCCTCAAGAGGATCCCAAGAGCATATTTCCTTCCCATATGAGCTGGCTGAGAGTATCCTTCACAGTTATATCCAGGAAACAGGCAAGGAATAGCCATGGGGGATTTCTGATTATCTCCTGAGCAACATTAGTTTTGGTACAATCATACAGCCCACTGGGTAAGGAGGGAGGGGAAGCCTTCTGGGTGCCTGAAATCTGGATTCTCAGAAGGTACTTCAGGGCAAGAGCTCAGCTGTAGTTTTTGAGGGGGTAAAGTATCCTTAAATACTAGATATTTTGAAGAGAGGTGGAGGGGTGATTAAAATCTGCCACACTGGACGAGGCCAAAGGACCATCAATGCTTTCCTCCTGCAGTCACATAGTATGCCTTTGGACCTTATCAGCCCTCCTATATGCTAACAGGATCTCTCTCTATTCCAGCAGAGGATGATCAGAGGAGTAAGGAGGGTGCAGAATTTCATCAGCAAATACCAGTCAGAGCTAAAAATGAAGACTTGAAAGTAAACATCAGGAATCAAGGGAGACACAAGAGAAAGAAAGGCAGCCATATGATTGATAAGAGAGATGGCAGACTGCGTAATGTACATTTTGCAAAGCAGAGGATAATGAAGGCAAGTAAATCCATCAAATGTGGAAAGTACTTCAGAAAGAGATCACAGCTCCTTGTGTACCAAAGAATACATAGAGACGAGAAACCTTTTGAATGCTCAGAGTGTGGAAGGAGCTTCAGTGAAAGTGGCACTCTACAGAAGCACCGAAGAACCTGCACAGGGGAGAAACCATTTGAATGCTCAGAGTGGGAAAAGAGATTCAGTCACAGTGGTCATCTTCAGCTACATCAAAGAACCCACAGACGTGAGAAATCTTTTGAATGCTCAGAGCGTGGGAAGAGATTCAGTCAGAGTGGCCATCTTTACCAGCATCAAAGAACCCACACAGGGGAGAAACCTTTTGAATGCTCAGAATGTGGAAAGAGATTCAGGGAAAGTGACACTCTTCTGAAGCACCAAAGCACCCACACAGGGGAGAAACCTTTTGAATGCTTAGTGTGTGGAAAGAGATTCAGTCGGAGTGGTCATCTTCAGCGGCATCAAAGAACCCACACAGGGGAGAAACCTTTTGAATGCTCAGAGTGTGGAAAGAGATTCAGTCGGAGTGGTCATCTTCAGCGGCATCAAAGAACTCACAGAGGTGAGAAACCTTTTGAATGCTTAGTGTGTGGAAAGAGATTCAGTCAGAGTGGTCATCTTCAGCGGCATCAAAGAACCCACAGAGGTGAGAAACCTTTTGAATGCTTAGTGTGTGTAAAGAGATTCAGTCAGAGTGGTCTTCTTCAGCACCATCAAAGAACCCACAGAGGTGAGATACCTTTTGAATGCTCAGAGTGTGGAAAGAGATTCAGTCGGAGTGGTCATCTTCAGCAGCATCAAAGAACCCACAGAGGTGAGAAACCTTTTGAATGCTCAGAGTGTGGAAAGAGATTCAGGGAAAGGGGCACTCTTCAGAATCACCAAAGAACCCACAGAGGTGAGAAACCTTTTGAATGCTCAGAGTGCGGAAAGAGATACAGTCAAAATGGCCATCTTCAACAGCATCAGAGAACCCACACAGGAGAGAAACCTTTTGAATGCTCAGAGTGTGGAAAGAAATTCAGTAGGAGTGACACTTTTCAACAGCATCAGAGAACCCACACAGGAGAGAAACCTTTTGAATGTTCAGAGTGTGGAAAGAGATACAGTAGGAGTGGCCATCTTCGACAGCACGAAAGGACCCACACAGGCGAGAAACTTTTTGAATGCTTTGAATGTGGAAAGAAATTCAGTACTAGTAGCAATCTTCAAGAGCATCAAAGAACCCACAGAGGGGAGAAACCTTTTGAATGCTCAGAGTGTAAAAAGAGATTCAGTCGGAGTAGCAGTCTTCACCTGCATCAGAGAACCCACACAGGCGAGAAACCTTTTGAATGCTCAGAATGTGAAAAGAGATTCAGTCGGAGTGACACTCTTCACCTACATCAGAGAACCCACAGAGGGGAGAAACCATTTGAATGTTTGGAGTTTGGGAAAAAAGATTAAATGGGAGTCGTACTCTTCAGAAGCACCGAGGAACCCACTCAGGGGAGAAAACTTTTGAATGCTTTAAGTATGGGAAGTGATTCCGTGTGACTGCTGTTGTTCAAAAGCACCAAAGGATCAACACAGGGGAGAAACCATTTGACTGGTCACTGACCACTCATCAGAGTGTGGAAAGGGATTCAGAAACAGGTTCTCTTCAGAAGCATCAAAGAGCCCACACAGGTGAGAATCTCTAATGTAAAAGGTTAAGCTCGCTGGCATGTCATCAGCCCATCCACCTCCCTTACTGCAGTGGTAGCTGTCATCCCAGATGACTGAATGAGGGCAAGGGAAGGAGGCAGGCCTGTAGCTACCATGGGGCCCACCCCCAGTGATTTCTATGGGCCCCACTCCCTGAACATCAGTCTACCCTCCCCCTGGGCCCCCTCCCCCTAATTGCCTGTCACACAGTTACAGAATTATGCTCTTGAATATGACTGTGCACACTTAGAGAATACTGTGCTAAAGGACTGAGTTGTGTTCAGAATCAGAGTATTGGTGTGAATGTTTCCAGTGCAGCTTTGGGAACCACAGCCGGCATCTCCCTTTTTGAACTCAAAAGAGCCGAGTCTCTTAAAGACCCAGCAACAACCGGCAGTTCGCTCCTCGTGTTGGATTTTCTGCACCAGGCTTTAGAACAGGTCGCCAGTTCAGGGGAGGAGCGAGAGAGGAATCTTGATCCCCGCTCTCCTTTTTACTCCCCCTTTTTAAAAACACGGAACCATCCCTAGACCTCTGAGAAAGCCTTAGTGTGCAGCGCTGGTAACAGTCTATTAACATTGAGATTCTGGGTTGCCTCAGAGGAAGGCTGTACTGGGGGCTGCATGGGTGCAGACCCCCTCTCCCTGGAGCCTTTGATTTAATTAGTTGGTGCCCCCCCAAGGCCCCCTCCCCAAATGTCCATCTTTTCCTAGCTACAGGACTGGGAGGAAGCGATGGCTCGGGCCCCAGAAGAAACAAGGGAAAACTTCAGTGGATGGAGGCCGAACCAGGAGGAGGCAGCCAGGGGGAGAGCAGCAGGAAGCAGCCAGAGGCCTGGCAGTAGGGAATGCCCCCTTGCCTCAGAAAGGCACTCCCCAGGCTATGTTGTCCATCTGGGTCCTGCAAAATCTGGAGGAGAAGGTGGAAGCATAGGGTCTCGCCCTGCTTGGCTCCAGGGGCAGCTGGGTTTGGGCAAGCAAGTACCATTCTGAGGGCTGGAAGACAGTGTTCCTTCTAAGCTGAGTTAATGTGAACTAGCTCACAGTTTTTTAGCCTCCAGCTCACACATTTTTGTCTTAGCTCAGGAAGGACGGCTCCAGAGCAAATTAATTAATGCAGGAGCCAAGTCGCTCGCTCACAACTTTAATGCCAGTAGTGCAAAAAGTAGAATTTTTACTCACTAGAGGGAGTATTGCTGGGAGAGTCTGAGGGATCCAAGGTCCTGTGGCTCCAAGGAAATTGTGTGCCTCAGGCGTGACCATGAAGGGCAGAGGCAGGAGCCAATAAAAGGACAGAGGAAGAGCGATGCAGGAAGGAGAGCACGGAGAGATAGAAGGGGAGCTCCATCAGCAGGCCAGGGATGACAGCCAGTAATGGAGAGCCAAGACTGCAGCACATTGGTTGAAGGGGAAGAGGACATGGGTGAGAGAAGACCCCTCCCCTCCCAAGTCTGAGACCAAGGAGACTCCACGGGGACCCCATGTGCCATGAGAGAAGGTGCTGCAATCTCAAGCATACAGGTTGGGCATGAGACTCAGTTAGTGGAAAGAATCATAGAATGTTAGAGTTGGAAGGGACCTTGCAGGTCATCTAGTCCAACCCCCTGCACTCTGCAGGAGCATAGCTGAAAGAGAACCCTACAACATACCCGAAAGATGGTCGTCCAGCCTCCGCTTGAAAACGTCCAGCGAATGAGCATCCACCACCTTCCGAGGCAGTCTGTTCCACTGCTCAACCACTCTTAGAGTTAGGAAGTTTTTCCTGATATTTAGCCAGCATCGATTCCCTTGTAATTTCCACCCATTAGATCTAGTCTTGCAAACCAGAGCTATCGAGAATAGATCTCCTCCATCTTCTGCACGACAGCCCTTCAAAAACTTGAAGACTGCAATCATGTCCCCTCTAAGCCTTCTCTTTCCCAGTCATTAGACCTGGATTCCAACTGTCTCACCATCCTGGTTGCCCTCTTCTGGACACACTTGAGCTTGTCCTTCCTAAAATGTGGTGCCCAAAACTGGACACAGTACTCCAGGTGAGGCCTGACCATAGCAGAATAGAGCGGAACTACAACCTCCCATGATCTGGACACAATGCTTCTGTTAATACATCCTAAGATTGCATTTGCTGGGGGGGGGGGGGCGGAGCGTCACGACTCATGGCGGACGCAGATTGAACGAGCTCCCAGCTATTACCGAGTAAATCGACTCCAAGCTCATCCTACCCCGTTGTTTATCAGCCAATGCTATGGGACGAAACTCAAAGGTAAAAAACAGCAAAACTCTGTCCCCGACGGGCTCGGTAGAGTCGTATTTTACAAAAGAAACCCACTCAAAAACCTCAGGCCTGGAGACCGACAGAGAAGACAACATGGTGGCCGGCAGCAACGAGGCCTGCCGGGATAACACAGTCGAGGTAATCCCGTTAATGCGGAAAGATTTAGCTGATTTAAAAGCTGACCTTTTAAAATCTTTTATGGCGCTGGTTTCAGAGCTTCTTCACCCCATATGTACTCAGTTAACTGATTTGGCGAGAGATTTAACCGGCATTACTAAAATTGCGGAAAACAATGTGGAGCTTACTCTAACGTTGCAGGAAGAAATTAAAACTCTGCAATCCTCTGAAAAATCAGTTGCTTCTCGCCTTAACTCATTGGAAAACCGTTGGAGACAATTAAATTTAAAATTCAGAGGAATTGAGGAGGGCGCAGAGGAAGGCAAAGACCCTACAAGCTGTATTTCATCATGGCTTGCATCTGCTCTAAATCTGGAAGAGGGGGTGGCTCCGATTCTAATTAAAACCTATAGACTGGGACCACTAGCCCAAGCAAAAAAAGGCCGTCCTCGAGACATAATGGCGCAGTTTCTCTATCCCAGATCGCGTGATAAAGTCCTTCGGGAAGCAAGAGTTAAAGGCTTTTTACTGTACAAGGACTCTAAAGTTCAAGTTTTACTGGACCTTTCCATAGAAACCCTTGACAAACGTCGTAGCCTTAAACCTGTTGCACAAAAACTATTTGAAGCTAAAATCAGATTCCGCTGGAGTCCGGCATGGACATTCATGTCTACCGCAATGGTTTACTATATCAAGCAACGGACGGCTTAACAGGACGAGCTCTACTGACTTCACTAGGAGTACGCCTATCGAAAGACGAAGAGGACGCACTTATGAAGGCTCAATGCAAATGAACTGGTTGACAAAACCTTTGCTTTAACATGTAGTGCTTTGTGCCATGCAAAGACTTGTTGTGCAAAATAGTGCCTTTCTTGATATGAAGTTTGATTTAATAAGGTTGTAGTGCAAGTCATATACTGTTAAATAATTGTGTAGGATTTGAATGGTATTATTAAATTAGAAGACTTAGTTAATATCTATTTGTATAGTTAAAATTAAAAAAATTATATAAAAATATATTAAAAAACAAAAAAGACAAAAAACAACATTCTTGTTATATATATATTAACTATTTGAGGATTTAAGGTTTATAAAGTATAGCTTTATTGTTATTATTATGTTACACTAAAAGATCAATGTTCATGCTTTAATAGTAGTAAAAAATACAGTTAGTTAAAAGTGCAAACAGGTATAATACAAACCCAGTAGTTATTTTTTTCTTTTTTGTGCAACCGTACTGAGATAAATGTTATCTATAAAGTGTTTCTTAGGTTATAAGTAAACTATATGAACTGGTTGGCAAAATTTTTGCCTTATTTTGAAGCGCTTTGTGCCATGCAAAGATTTGCTGTGCAATATAGTGCCTTTCTTGATATGAAGTTTGTTTTACTAAGGTTGTAGTGTTAGTTATATAATGTTAGATAATTGTGTAAGATTTGAACAGTATTATTTAATTAGAATACACAGTTAATATCCATTTTTATAGCTATAAAAATTTATGTAAAATATGCAAAAATATATAAAAACAAAAAAGACAAAAATAATATTCTTATTATATATATATTAATTAGTTGAGGACTTATCGATTAGAAAGTATAACTTTACTGTTAATATTAGGTTACACTATGAGGATACTGTTCACGTTTTTATAGTAGTATAAACTATAGATAGCCAAAAGTGCAAACAGGCATAATGGAAACCCAGTAGTTATTTTTTTCTTTTTTGTACAACTATACTGGGATAAATGTTATTCACATTGTGTTCCTTAGGTCATAAGTAATATAATACATAAGGATAGATTTATTTTAAGGGTTTTTTTGTACAACTGTGGTTTATGTTATATTGTTAGTGTCAAGTGGCACAACTCTCTTTTAACTCTGTAGACAGAATGGCTGTGAAATGTTGCAGCAATTTCTATATTTGGGTATGGTTGAGTTTAGAACTCTACTTCTCTGTAAATGGTAAGCTGTGCTGGGCAGACAAAATAAGTTAAATAGTAGTTAGAGTGGTTTAGAAGCTTTCCCTTCAAGTTGGATAGTAGTAACACCCTCAGGCAGGGAGACAAATATAGTCCTCCCTCTCATTTCCTATATAGGAATTCCTGGAGGCTCACCTTGTTAAAGATAGCAAGGTTAAATAATTAAAAGTTTGTGGTGTATGGTTTTGTAGTGCACCGTTTTTAGTGTGTTTAGTTATGTTTTTAAGGAGTTTGATAGTTATAGGATTTTAAGTTTGTTTTTATGACTCACCAATTCAAATTTGTTTCCTGGAACGCTAGAGGGCTGAACCAGAGGACAAAACTACATAGGGTTTCATCGTTTTGGTCTAGAGAACGTCCCAGTGTGCTCTGTATTCAAGAAACGCATCTCAAGAACCTCAGAAATTATGTACTTAAGCCAAAATGGTTTTCCCAACAATACCATGCGGCGGGTTCGTCAAGGGCAAGAGGTACGGCAATTTTAATATCTAAAACTTTTCCTTTTCACTGTACACAAATTAAGTCAGACCCAAGAAGGCAATTTATTTTTATTAAGGGGACGTTAAATGGCAAAAATCTTACTATCACCTCACTTTATGCCCCAAATGAAAATCAAATAGCATTTATTAAGGATACCTTAGACAAGCTAATGGGATTTAAACAAGGAGAATTGATCATCAGTTGTGACTTGAATCAAATAGTAGATCTTAACTTAGATAGAACTCATGCAAAACCTCTTAAAAAAAAGAAGAATTCCTCCAACTTGACAGATTTGGCACAGGTTTTTGAACATTATAATTTGCTTGACTTATGGAGGTCACTGAACCCTGGTGCAAAACAATATACTTTCTATTCACACACTCATAAAATTTATACACGAATTGATTTTATATTGATTTCTCAGACTTTATTAACAAAATTTATTAACGCTGATATGGGCAGCAGTGTAATGTCAGACCATGCCTGGGTGATCGGAACTTTTACAAAAACGCAGGATGATGGTAAAGGTCCAAATTGGTTATTAAATAAATTATTATTACAGGATGAGTCTATTTGTGAGAACATTTCTGAAAAGATCAAGGAATATTTTATATTTAATACAAACTGCGATGCCTCCCCGAAGAATATCTGGGATGCCTTTAAAGCAGTACTTAGAGGTCACTGGATCTCATTAGCTTCACACTACAAAAAGGAAAGCCACAAAGTAGTTAGTGATCGGCAGGGGTCCTTTCGTAGAAAAAGAGCTGCAGGAGCTCATTAGCATAACTCATTAGCATATGCCACACCCCCTGACATCACCGGAAGTGTGTCAGAAGGCCACACCCCCTGACATCACCAGAAGTGTGTCAGAAAGCCACACCCACCACTCAGGCTCCACCCCAAAATTCTCCAAGGTGTTTCCCAACTCAGAGCTGGCGAGCCTATCCGATGGCACATGTGGGGGGAAACAAACAAACCACCCATGTCAGGTAAAGAGGGGGGAATACCAGGCCAATATATTTTTATTCTCCTTGGCATTGACGGCTGAGGTGCTTTCAGTGTTCCTTTTCTGTTTGACTGGCAGCCTTCCTCTCTGTTACAGTTGACTGTGGATTTTATATCACTGCCATTTAGTGTCATTTTTGTCAGCCGCAACAAGGTTACTTTCAGAGAGGGAAAGCAGGTTATCCATTTTTAAATAAATAATGTTGCCAAGTCTGGATCCAGAACAACAAAATCACAGCCACTAATTTTTGCCTAAACAAAACCCAATGAGCTAGAGTTGTGGTCTTCAACTAGGAGTTGGCAGACAGAGCCACTCCCCCCAAGCCATTTGGAAGTCCCCACACATGTATAGACACAGCAAGGGTGCCATAGCTCTTACTTCTCTTTGGATGCACATGAAGAAGAGCAGGGTGGCAGGGTGAGGTCACCTTCGGGGGGCCAACCATTGGTTCAGTGATGACTGGTTTTTGTTTCTTGCCCTTGGCCCCTTTGGTCTGTTGGTTGCGGTCCAGCTCCCCCTCTTCCTGTCACATGACTCTGATATCACATCCTTGCAGCTCACAGGATCCTGGTTCTAGAAAGAGAAGGAAAAGAGATTGGATTTATACCCCACCCTTCACTACCGGAAGGAGTCTCAGAGCAGCTTACAAACTCCTTTCCCTTCCCCTCCCCACAACAGACAGCCTGTGAGGTAGGTGGGGCTGAGAGAGCTCTGACAGAAACTGCTCTTTTTCAAGAGCAGCTGGTACAGAGCTATGGCTTGTCCAAAGTCATCCAGCAGGTGCAAGTGGAGGAGTGGGGAATCAAACCCGGTTCTCCCAGATTAGAGTCCACGCTCCTAACTACTACACCAAGACTACTGATTTTGAGAGACTGATAAAGAACAGCCTCAGCAGAAATGTCTGTTCCAACTCATTCAGTCCCAGGTTCTCTATACATCATTTCTTGCAGCATGAAAAACTTATGCATGTGAATTCCATACACCAGCAGATTTTATATGGATCAAGCTGAATTCCATGTCTCTTGGTTTGTGCTGCTTCCTCCCTTCCCTTTAAGTCCTCTGAAAGGCTGCAAACCACTTTCCCGTACATGGAGAAAAACTGCTTCAAAAGCAGAAAGAAAATAGTTAAGAATGTTAATTGGTTTCAGTATAACAATAAATAATGCTACAATTAATGATGAGACAGGATCTTCAGTGCTCCTCAGGATGGGCCCTCAGACCAAAGGCAGTTTTAGCAACCACATCATTGGAAAGAAGATAAGAAAGTCTCAAATGTTAAATAAATACAAAATTATATATAATAATAAATAAAATAAATTCTAGTTAAAAGTTCACATAGTGAATTTTGACTTCAAACTTTTACTCATCTTTGAGGGAGCTGGAACTGCCAGACTTTGGAAACGTCCCCAATTTCCTCTGTCATCCTTGTGGTCTTGGGCATCCAGTGATGAACGATCGACTTGAAGCAGCAACATCTCTGCACACTTTCCTCCTCTTTGTGGCTCTGTTAAAGAAGAAGCTCCAACAATCAGTACCAAAAGGGAAAGAAAGCATACTTTGCCCTGGAGCAGAGTGTACATGGAGAAGAACTAACCTCAGCAGCACAGGGCTGTCCCAACTTCTTCTTCTATCATCCTTGTGGTCTTGGGCATCCAGCGATGAACGATCGACTTGAAGCAGCAACATCTCTGCACACTTTCCTCCTCTTTGTGGCTCTGTTAAAGAAGAAGCTCCAACAATCAGTACCAAAAGGGAAAGAAAGCATACTTTGCCCTGGAACAGAGTGCACATGGAGAAGAACTAACCTCAGCAGCACAGGGCTGTCCCAACTACTTCTTCTATCACCCTTGGGGTCCTGGGCATCCAGCGATGAACGATCAACTTGAAGCAGCAACGTCTCTGCACACTTTCCTCCTCTTTGTGGCTCTGTTAAAGAAGAAGATCCAATAATCAGTACCAAAAGGGAAAGAAAGCATACTTTGCCCTGGAACAGAGTGCACATGGAGAAGAACTAACCTCAGCAGCACAGGGCTGTCCCAACTTCTTCTTCTATCACCCTTGGGGTCCTGGGCATCCAGCGATGAACGATCAACTTGAAGCAGCAACATCTCTGCACACTTTCCTCCTCTTTGTGGCTCTGTTAAAGAAGAAGCTCCAACAATCAGTACCAAAAGGGAAAGAAAGCATACTTTGCCCTGGAACAGAGTGCACATGGAGAAGAACTAACCTCAGCAGCACAGGGCTGTCCCAACTTCTTCTTCTATCACCCTTGGGGTCCTGGGCATCCAGCGATGAACGATCAACTTGAAGCAGCAACGTCTCTGCACACTTTCCTCCTCTTTGTGGCTCTGTTAAAGAAGAAGATCCAATAATCAGTACCAAAAGGGAAAGAAAGCATACTTTGCCCTGGAACAGAGTGCACATGGAGAAGAACTAACCTCAGCAGCACAGGGCTGTTCCAACTTCTTCTTCTATCACCCTTGGGGTCCTGGGCATCCAGCGATGAACGATCAACTTGAAGCAGCAACATCTCTGCACACTTTCCTCCTCTTTGTGGCTCTGTTAAAGAAGAAGATCCAATAATCAGTACCAAAAGGGAAAGAAAGCATACTTAGCCCTGGAACAGAGTGCACATGGAGAAGAACTAACCTCAGCAGCACAGGGCTGTCCCAACTTCTTCTTCTATCACCCTTGGGGTCCTGGGCATCCAGCGATGAACGATCAACTTGAAGCAGCAACGTCTCTGCACACTTTCCTCCTCTTTGTGGCTCTGTTAAAGAAGAAGCTCCAACAATCAGTACCAAAAGGGAAAGAAAGCATACTTTGCCCTGGAACAGAGTGCACATGGAGAAGAACTAACCTCAGCAGCACAGGGCTGTCCCAACTTCTTCTTCTATCACCCTTGGGGTCCTGGGCATCCAGCGATGAACGATCGACTTGAAGCAGCAACATCTCTGCACACTTTCCTCCTCTTTGTGGCTCTGTTAAAGAAGAAGATCCAACAATCAGTACCAAAAGGGAAAGAAAGCATACTTTGCCCTGGAACAGAGTGCACATGGAGAAGAACTAACCTCAGCAGCACAGGGCTGTCCCAACTTCTTCTTCTATCACCCTTGGGGTCCTGGGCATCCAGCGATGAACGATCGACTTGAAGCAGCAACATCTCTGCACACTTTCCTCCTCTTTGTGGCTCTGTTAAAGAAGAAGATCCAATAATCAGTATCAAAAGGGAAAGAAAGCATACTTTGCCCTGGAACAGAGTGCACATGGAGAAGAACTAACCTCAGCAGCACAGGGCTGTCCCAACTTCTTCTTCTATCACCCTTGGGGTCCTGGGCATCCAGCGATGAACGATCGACTTGAAGCAGCAACGTCTCTGCACACTTTCCTCCTCTTTGTGGCTCTGTTAAAGAAGAAGCTCCAACAATCAGTACCAAAAGGGAAAGAAAGCATACTTTGCCCTGGAACAGAGTGCACATGGAGAAGAACTAACCTCAGCAGCACAGGGCTGTCCCAACTTCTTCTTCTATCACCCTTGGGGTCCTGGGCATCCAGCGATGAACGATCGACTTGAAGCAGCAACATCTCTGCACACTTTCCTCCTCTTTGTGGCTCTGTTAAAGAAGAAGCTCCAATAATCAGTACCAAAAGGGAAAGAAAGCATTCTTTGCCCTGGAACAGAGTGCACATGGAGAAGAACTAACCTCAGCAGCACAGGGCTGTCCCAACTTCTTCTTCTATCACCCTTGGGGTCCTGGGCATCCAGCGATGAACGATCGACTTGAAGCAGCAACATCTCTGCACACATTCCTCCTCTTTGTGGCTCTGTTAAAGAAGAAGATCCAATAATCAGTACCAAAAGGGAAAGAAAGCATTCTTTGCCCTGGAACAGAGTGCACATGGAGAAGAACTAACCTCAGCAGCACAGGGCTGTCCCAAATTCTTCTTCTATCACCCTTGGGGTCCTGGGCATCCAGCGATGAACGATCGACTTGAAGCAGCAACATCTCTGCACACTTTCCTCCTCTTTGTGGCTCTGTTAAAGAAGAAGATCCAATAATCAGTACCAAAAGGGAAAGAAAGCATTCTTTGCCCTGGAACAGAGTGCACATGGAGAAGAACTAACCTCAGCAGCACAGGGCTGTCCCAACTTCTTCTTCTATCACCCTTGGGGTCCTGGGCATCCAGCGATGAACGATCGACTTGAAGCAGCAACATCTCTGCACACTTTCCTCCTCTTTGTGGCTCTGTTAAAGAAGAAGATCCAATAATCAGTACCAAAAGGGAAAGAAAGCATTCTTTGCCCTGGAACAGAGTGCACATGGAGAAGAACTAACCTCAGCAGCACAGGGCTGTCCCAACTTCTTCTTCTATCACCCTTGGGGTCCTGGGCATCCAGCGATGAACGATCGACTTGAAGCAGCAACATCTCTGCACACTTTCCTCCTCTTTGTGGCTCTGTTAAAGAAGAAGCTCCAATAATCAGTACCAAAAGGGAAAGAAAGCATTCTTTGCCCTGGAACAGAGTGCACATGGAGAAGAACTAACCTCAGCAGCACAGGGCTGTCCCAACTTCTTCTTCTATCACCCTTGGGGTCCTGGGCATCCAGCGATGAACGATCGACTTGAAGCAGCAACATCTCTGCACACTTTCCTCCTCTTTGTGGCTCTGTTAAAGAAGAAGATCCAATAATCAGTATCAAAAGGGAAAGAAAGCATACTTTGCCCTGGAACAGAGTGCACATGGAGAAGAACTAACCTCAGCAGCACAGGGCTGTCCCAACTTCTTCTTCTATCACCCTTGGGGTCCTGGGCATCCAGCGATGAACGATCGACTTGAAGCAGCAACATCTCTGCACACTTTCCTCCTCTTTGTGGCTCTGTTAAAGAAGAAGCTCCAATAATCAGTACCAAAAGGGAAAGAAAGCATTCTTTGCCCTGGAACAGAGTGCACATGGAGAAGAACTAACCTCAGCAGCACAGGGCTGTCCCAACTTCTTCTTCTATCACCCTTGGGGTCCTGGGCATCCAGCGATGAAAGATCGACTTGAAGCAGCAACATCTCTGCATACTTTCCTCCTCTTTGTGGCTCTGTTAAAGAAGAAGCTCCAACAATCAGTACCAAAAGGGAAAGAAAGCATACTTTGCCCTGGAACAGAGTGCACATGGAGAAGAACTAACCTCAGCAGCATAGGGCTGTCCCAACTTCTTCTTCTATCACCCTTGGGGTCCTGGGTATCCAGCGATGAAGAATCAACTTGAAGCAGCAACGTCTCTGCACACTTTCCTCCTCTTTGTGGCTCTGTTAAAGAAGAAGATCCAATAATCAGTATCAAAAGGGAAAGAAAGCATACTTTGCCCTGGAACAGAGTGCACATGGAGAAGAACTAACCTCAGCAGCACAGGGCTGTCCCAACTTCTTCTTCTATCACCCTTGGGGTCCTGGGCATCCAGCGATGAACGATCGACTTGAAGCAGCAACATCTCTGCACACTTTCCTCCTCTTTGTGGCTCTGTTAAAGAAGAAGCTCCAATAATCAGTACCAAAAGGGAAAGAAAGCATTCTTTGCCCTGGAACAGAGTGCACATGGAGAAGAACTAACCTCAGCAGCACAGGGCTGTCCCAACTTCTTCTTCTATCACCCTTGGGGTCCTGGGCATCCAGCGATGAACGATCGACTTGAAGCAGCAACATCTCTGCACACTTTCCTCCTCTTTGTGGCTCTGTTAAAGAAGAAGCTCCAACAATCAGTACCAAAAGGGAAAGAAAGCATACTTTGCCCTGGAACAGAGTGCACATGGAGAAGAACTAACCTCAGCAGCATAGGGCTGTCCCAACTTCTTCTTCTATCACCCTTGGGGTCCTGGGCATCCAGCGATGAAGAATCAACTTGAAGCAGCAACGTCTCTGCACACTTTCCTCCTCTTTGTGGCTCTGTTAAAGAAGAAGCTCCAATAATCAGTACCAAAAGGGAAAGAAAGCATACTTTGCCCTGGAACAGAGTGCACATGGAGAAGAACTAACCTCAGCAGCACAGGGCTGTCCCAACTTCTTCTTCTATCACCCTTGGGGTCCTGGGCATCCAGCGATGAACGATCGACTTGAAGCAGCAACATCTCTGCACACTTTCCTCCTCTTTGTGGCTCTGTTAAAGAAGAAGCTCCAACAATCAGTACCAAAAGGGAAAGAAAGCATACTTTGCCCTGGAACAGAGTGCACATGGAGAAGAACTAACCTCAGCAGCATAGGGCTGTCCCAACTTCTTCTTCTATCACCCTTGGGGTCCTGGGCATCCAGCGATGAAGAATCAACTTGAAGCAGCAACGTCTCTGCACACTTTCCTCCTCTTTGTGGCTCTGTTAAAGAAGAAGCTCCAATAATCAGTACCAAAAGGGAAAGAAAGCATACTTTGCCCTGGAACAGAGTGCACATGGAGAAGAACTAACCTCAGCAGCACAGGGCTGTCCCAACTTCTTCTTCTATCACCCTTGGGGTCCTGGGCATCCAGCGATGAACGATCGACTTGAAGCAGCAACGTCTCTGCACACTTTCCTCCTCTTTGTGGCTCTGTTAAAGAAGAACCTCCAATAATCAGTACCAAAAGGGAAAGAAAGCATTCTTTGCCCTGGAACAGAGTGCACATGGAGAAGAACTAACCTCAGCAGCACAGGGCTGTCCCAACTTCTTCTTCTATCACCCTTGGGGTCCTGGGCATCCAGCGATGAACGATCAACTTGAAGCAGCAACATCTCTGCACACTTTCCTCCTCTTTGTGGCTCTGTTAAAGAAGAAGATCCAATAATCAGTACCAAAAGGGAAAGAAAGCATACTTTGCCCTGGAACAGAGTGCACATAGAGAAGAACTAACCTCAGCAGCATAGGGCTGTCCCAACTTCTTCTTCTATCACCCTTGGGGTCCTGGGCATCCAGCGATGAAGAATCAACTTGAAGCAGCAACGTCTCTGCACACTTTCCTCCTCTTTGTGGCTCTGTTAAAGAAGAAGCTCCAATAATCAGTACCAAAAGGGAAAGAAAGCATTCTTTGCCCTGGAACAGAGTGCACATGGAGAAGAACTAACCTCAGCAGCACAGGGCTGTCCCAACTTCTTCTTCTATCACCCTTGGGGTCCTGGGCATCCAGCGATGAACGATCGACTTGAAGCAGCAACATCTCTGCACACTTTCCTCCTCTTTGTGGCTCTGTTAAAGAAGAAGATCCAATAATCAGTACCAAAAGGGAAAGAAAGCATACTTTGCCCTGGAACAGAGTGCACATGGAGAAGAACTAACCTCAGCAGCATAGGGCTGTCCCAACTTCTTCTTCTATCACCCTTGGGGTCCTGGGCATCCAGCGATGAAGAATCAACTTGAAGCAGCAACGTCTCTGCACACTTTCCTCCTCTTTGTGGCTCTGTTAAAGAAGAAGCTCCAATAATCAGTACCAAAAGGGAAAGAAAGCATACTTTGCCCTGGAACAGAGTGCACATGGAGAAGAACTAACCTCAGCAGCACAGGGCTTTCCAAACTTTAATCCTGGCATCAGACTCCTCATCTTTTCTTTTTCGGGTCTTGCTTTGTGTGTCCAAAGCTGAACGATGACCTTGAAGCAACCATGTCTTTACAAACTTTGTTGGATCGAAGACTGCTAGAGGATGTCCAACAGTTCTTATAAACAATAAGGATTTTATAGTTTTGACTTTCAAGGAGGACCTTTCTGGAGTAACCATCAAGTTCATCTGGGAAAATCCCCTTTCACATTCACTGGATGAAATAGCAACTGTATTGAGAATGTGGTGGATCCGAGACAGTTCCTTGGGCATTTCTTCTCTCCATTTTAGATGCTCTCTGAAGGCCCGAATAGCTTCTCTCTCACTGAGCTTAAACCTTCTTGCCAATGTGCTTATTTCTGCTTCCCCATAGAGAATACAGTCACTGGATTTTGCTGGCCAATTCTTAGACTCCAGAACTCTTCCACATCTTGACAAATCTGTGTCCTCTTTTGAAAGCAGTCTTTTTTGAAGGGATTTTTTAAGTTGCTCATAGAATGCAACTGGGGAGATTGGTGGGTCATCAATTCTATTTTTCCTATGCAACTGGACACCCTTAAACTGCAGCTTTTCTGTTGCCTCCAGTGCTTCTGCATAGTAAGTACCTGGAACACTGCCTCTCTTCCCGCATATTTCAACAAGACTCTCAATCTTGCTCTGGGCTCTGTACAGATCAATATTTCTCTCCTGCAGATCCATACTTAATTCTGAGAGCTCTTGCAAAGCATCACAAAGTAATCCGAGATCCAAAATGAATTCAGCTGATGTAATCTTCTTCTGAAGACCTTCATATGTGCACTTCTCCTTTCTATCTCGACCACTCTCAGTTTCAGCTTTTTCAAAATGAAGCACTAGGGCTTCATAATCCTTCCAGACAGCTACGACAGTTCTGTAACTGGAGGCAACCCATCTTGTAGACAGGATCCTTCCAATTTTCAAAATCTCCATCTCTAACGTGGCCGCACATGCCTTGAGTTCCCTTGCATTTTTTGGAGATGCATGGTACATGACATATAACTTGTCCATAAAACTCCTAAATCTATTGATGCCACATACCTCTTTCACGACATCATGGACTGATAATTCCAGCCTATGGCTAGCACAATGCCATACAATAATGGAAGGGAATCTGTCTTTGAAAAGTTTTGCGACTCCTCCACGGGATCCTATCATCACTGCAGCCCCATCACAAGTCAACGAAATCAAACTTTCCTTTAAGACTTCCTCAGTGATCCCTAGTGACTCAAGGGTAGACATCAAACTTTTGAATATTCCATTTGCTGTCACGTCGTCCAGCTCTATCAAGTCAATGAAGTAATTCATAGGGTCCTCCATGTCCATCTCTTCAGTGTAGGTGCGAATATACACTATCAGTACAGATTTCTGACTGACAGTAGTAGATTCATCAAGTATCAATGAAATTTTACTCTTGGAATCAATAATCTTCTTAATCAGTGTGATTCTCATCTCACTGCCAATGTGGTCTACAATATGTGCACAAGAATCATCTGAGTGCAAAATTCTCCCCACATCAATGCTGTTTAATCTTTGCAAATCAATGTCAGCCTCAAAATCATTAAAAGACTGGTTCCTTCTAGCCACCTTATACGCTGTACGGAATATTTTCTTGGTGATTTCCGTCTCTCTTTCTTGGGACCGCAAACATACTGTTTTCAGAGTTTCTTTTCTTGCATCAGCTGTGATTTTAACTGCAGCTTTATGACCTGTACTTTCTCTATGTTCACAATTTTTTTTCCTGAGTGATGATAGCTGCCGTAGCCTTGATTCTCCATTAAATGACACCTCACCACGTATCCACTCTTTAGAAAGACGCATGCCCACAGTTGTCTTCTCTGTCCCTAAGGCTCCAACATTTTTACACACTGAGCAACCTAACTTTCCACCATTGAAAAATAACCAGTCATTTTTTTGGAGATGATCATTCTTCTGCTCTACAGTCCAGCAAGTAGGCCAGAAGCTCTCATTAACTGGAGAGGCAGAAGTGCAATGTCTTGATTCGCTGGTCGATGGATTTGACTCACTGGCTGACAAAACTGACTCACTGGTCAATGGATTGTCAGGAGTTGACATTCCATCTGGATTACTTGATGATTCCCTTGATGCTGAGGGACAATCCTCAATCACTCCACGTTTCACTGGGATCCCAGCAAAGTAGTCCGAAATACTCTTCCTTTTCATGGTGCTACACTTTTACAGTGTTGCTAACCTGCAAAAAGATGATGATATTTAAGCACAACCATGGTATTACAGAACTGGAACTATTAGAATGTCCGCAACCCAGACACTGTAATAATAGCAGTTATGTAGGATACTGAAAAAAGAAGAAGAGAGAAGAGATTGGATTTATCCCCTGTCCTTCACTACCCAAGAGAGTCTTAGAGCAGCTTACAAACTCCTTTCCCTTCCCCTCCCCACAACAGACACCCTATGTGGGAGGTGGGGCTCAGAGCTCTTGACAGAAACTGCTCTTTTTCAAGAACAGCTGTGCCAGAACTATGGCTTGCCCAAGGTCATCCAGCAGGTGCAAGAGGAAGAGTAGAGAATCAAGCCCAGTTCTTCAAGATTAGAGTCCGTGCACTTAAACACTTCACCAAACTAGCTCTCTGATACACTTGCGTTTGAGCAAAATTAGGATGCAGTGTGTTTCAAGAGGATTCCAGTAGGAATTGTTTCTCTTGCTCAGTTGATGTACATGCAGATTTCCTGGTCTAACTTACTAACCATTTCTTTAACACAGCTGCTCGTAGGAAAGCAGGCTGTGTGGGAATGTGACATTGCACATTAAGGACAGCAAAGTGCTGCATTATTTTAAAAACTGTCTGGAACCTGTTAGTGTTCCACTTCTGGCATTTTGCTGAAGAGTAATCTGTCTGCAGTGCCAAGGGACCCCTTGCATGGAAGCAGCCAAGGTTAAACGAACACCACCCATTCATATCTGACATGCAAACATTTCTGTCTCCACTACAAGTGATCAACACATCCAAAGAGTTTTCCTAAGAACAAACAGTTTCAATGTATCAAGACACATAAAAAGTTGCAGTTGCATCCAAAAAGGTGTATTTGTGTCTGTGTAAAGTGCTGTCAAGTTGCAGCTGACTTACAGTGACCCCTCGGGGTTCTTGAGGCAAGAGGCAAATGGAGATGGTTTGCCATTGTCTGCCTCTGTATCACAACCCTAGACTGTGCTGGTGGTCTCCCATCCAAGGACTAATCAGGGCTGGTCTTGCCAAGCTTCTTAGATCTGACAAGATCGCACTCATCTGGGCCATCCAGGTTAGGGCCTAAAGGGGGGGGGGGAGGAGTTTTAACTAAACCAGAGGGGGCACCCTCAGCATATATGACTCCCCCCTTTCTCCTTTACTTAAAATAAATAGTTATGATTTTACTTACACCACGATGATTGAAATAGGATAGTAATTATATAGTAGTCTGCCAGTAACCTGAATGGGATTTTCTTCGACAAATAGCTGAAGCAGCAGGAAATTGGGGGGTCACCTCCCTTGGATGAAATGGGAAAAACAAAATGAGTGGGAACAAAGAAATTCTTGCAGGGACAGTCCTGGCTTCAGATTAGCCTGCCCTGACTATGTTGGTGGTCTCCCATCCAAGGACTAACAAGGGCTGGTCTTGCTAAGCTTCCCAGATTTGATAAAATTGCACTCAAATGGTTCAGACAGCCTATTGTCCTCCCTGGGAGCTGTGAAATTTTTTTTTGTGGAGCTCATGGCCAGAATAAATGGGTAAACACTTCACAACCCCCCTTTGGAGACGGTGCTTCACTCACATCCGTCTCCTGCCAGTCACTCCACGTATGGATGAAGGGGGGGGGAGAGAATATCATGGAAGTAACCTCATCTAGTCCAACCCCTTTCACAGGATATTCACAAATACCTCCTTCCCCCCCACACACCCAATGACCCCTATTCCATGCCCAAAAGATGACAAAAAAAACCTCCAGGATCTCCAGCCAAACTGGTCTGGAAAAAAATTGCGTCCTGACTCCAAAGTGGAGATCAGCATTTCCCTAGGTGTGTAAGGGCCACGAGAACCAAGCAGGTTGGCAGTCTGCTGCTCGGTCCACTCCCAGACCAGGGGGAGCGCCTTCTCTTGTGGCCACGGGACTGAGAGGGGAAGGCTCCGACAAGGGGCATCAAGTTTTCAAACGGGCAGCTGGGAAAAGGAAAGTAAAAGCCCTCTCCACCCCTGCTGCTCTGCCCGCCCCAAAAACGGGCGGCCAGGAAAAGGAAACAAAAAACCCCACCCACCCCAGTTTGCTCCGGCCGCTCTGCAAACGGGCGGCCGGGAGAACTAAAAAAAAAAACCCACCCCACCCCAGTTTGCTCCGGCCGCTCTGCAAACGGGCGGCCAGGAGAAGAAAAAAAAACCCCACCCCACCCCAGTTTGCTCCGGCCGCTCTGCAAACGGGCGGCCGGGAGAACTAAAAAAAAAACAAACCACCCCACCCCAGTTTGCTCCGGCCGCTCTGCAAACGGGCGGCCGGGAGAATTAAAAAAAAAACCACCCCACCCACCCCAGCTGCTCCGGCCGCTCTGCAAACGGGCGGCCGGGAGAAGAAGAAAAAAACCCCACCCCACCCCAGTTTGCTCCGGCCGCTCTGCAAACGGGCGGCCGGGAGAACTAAAACAAAACCCCACCCACCCCAGCTGCCCCGGCCACTCTGCAAACGGGCGGCCGGGAGAAGAAGAAAAAACCCCACCCCACCCCACCCCAGTTTGCTCCGGCCGCTCTGCAAACGGGCGGCCGGGAGAACTTAAAAAAAACCCACCCACCCCAGCTGCCCCGGCCGCTCTGCAAACGGGCGGCCGGGAGAAGAAAAAAAAAAACCCACCCCACCCCAGCTGCCCCGGCCGCTCTGCAAACGGGCGGCCGGGAGAAGAAAAAAAACCCCCACCCCACCCCAGTTTGCTCCGGCCGCTCTGCAAACGGGCGGCCGGGAGAAGAAACAAAAAGCCAGCCCTTCCTTACCTCCTTTCCACACTGACTCTGGGCCGCTGGGTGAAGGGGGCGGGGCTTTTGTACCCGCCCCCTGGCCTCGTCACTGCCGGAGCATCGCTCCGGCGCGCTCCCCCTCGAACGGAGCCCTGGTGATCGGTTAGAAAATATAAAATTTTTAGAACTAAAACACATGAACTATGGAGGGAAAAAATATCTGAAGAAGTTGAACATAGAAAGACAAAAACTTGACTTATTGGAAACTTCCAAAACGCAGAAAAACTTATTGTATATAAAGCAAAAATATATAACTAGAACATCTAAGTCTATAAAAATTTTAAAACATAGAGTGGGAAAAAAAGCTGCTTCTTCATTGATATCAACTATTAGAGACAAACATGGTATTTTGAAAAACACACCTAAGGAAATCAGTGAAGTTTTTTATAATTTTTTTCAAAATTTGTATACTTCTACCAACCCAAACAAGGTACACATATTAAATTATTTTAATTCTATAAACTTTGATGTAAAATTGTCTAAGAAACATCAGGACATGCTGGAAACTCCTTTTACCCCCCAAGAGGTTGTGGATACTATTAGTAAGATAAAAAATAATAAGACTCCTGGTAGGGATGGATTCCCAATTGAGTTTTATAAAAAAATTCAACCTATTATTATTGAACAGCTTACTAACACTTTAAATTCAGTATTATTAGATGGACAAATGCCACAGTCATGGTCTGAAGCTAGAATCTTTGTTCTTTTGAAACCTGGTAAAGATAAAACATTAGCTAGTTCTTATAGACCCATTTCATTATTAAACCATGATTTCAAAAAATTTTCATCCCTCCTTACGAATAGGTTAAATAAAATTATATCGTTTTATATCCACAATGACCAAACCAGATTCATGCCAGGCAGGAATATCAACGAAAGCATACGCAAAACCCTGAATATTATTAACTATTGCAAGCAGAAAAAACTTAACTCAATATTGTTGTCAACTGATGCTGACAAAGCTTTTGATAGGGTAGAACCAACATATTTACATGAACTTTTGTTGAGAATGGATTTTGGTCCAGTTTTTCGTCAGGCTGTTAAAACATTGTACTGTTGCCCATCTGCTCAAATATGTGTTAACCATGATAGGTCTAATGATTTAATTTTGACCAGGGGCACTAGGCAGGGGTGCCCTTTGTCACCCCTCTTATTTGCGCTGTCTGTGGAACCATTAGCCGTTGCTATTAGAAACGATTCAAACATTGTAGGATTAACTGTTGATAATAAGCATTATAAATTAAGTTTATATGCGGATGATATTTTGTTTTATGTTATGCATCCTGAAAAGGAATTGAAAATTATCATGGGGCATTTGAAAATGTTTGGCGAAATCTCAGGATTTATGGTTAATTATAACAAATCAGGCATATATCCGGTTCATATTTTTAACAATGTTAAAGAAAAACTACAAAAGGAATTTCCTTTCAAATGGATAACAGACAAGTGGAGGTTCCTTGGAATTTTATTTCCAGTAAATATAAGCAATCTTTATTCATGTAACTATGACCCTCTGTCAAAATACTTAAAAAAAACTTTGGAGGATTGGGTATCAGCTCATTTAACGTTAAGTGAAAAAGTTTTAATGTTTAAATAATTAATTTTACCGAAATTTTTATTTTTGTTTCAAAACTTGCTGACCTCACTGCCTTTGCGAGACCTCAAGCAATGGCATCAAACAATTCACACCTTTTTATGGGAAGGTAACCGGGCAAGGATCAAGTATTCTACACTTATGAAACCTAAGAAAAGGGGAGGACTAGGACTACCGAACCTAGAACTTTATTATGTTGCTTCTCAGTTAAGCAACATTAATTACTATGCCAATCCAAAGTGTGATAAGTCTTGGGTACGCATAGAACAAATGGAACTTTCGCCTAAATTATTGCATGAATACTTATGGGACACCTCACAGCATCACAACCGAATGGGTATTAATAATCCTTTTTTGAAACTTACTTTAGATCTATGGAACAAATATAGGCAGTTTATGGCTCCGGGAGTTTCACCTATTACCTCTATTTTTGGTCAAAACTGGTTCATACCTGGATGTGTAAAAACCTTTCTACTAGATTTTTTTAAAAAGGGGCTTTTTAGATTTTGTGACTTCATGTGTGGAAGCAAACTAAGTACACGACAACAACTAGAAATCAAACATAAAGACAAATTGGATTGGATGCATTATCAACAACTCTATTCGCTATTTATGGAATTAAGCAAAGCAAATGATTTAAATAGATCATTAACTTTATTTGAAAAATTTATACAGCGGCAACACCCTTCTGCCAAGGGTTTCCTGGCTATAATATATAAACAACTGAATGATAAGGAGTGGTCTAAAGTTTCCTCAATATAAAAAGCATGGCACAAGGATTGTGGCATAGACTTTACCCCCACACAGTGGGAAACAATTTGGGCATCACCAGTTTTACATAGCAGGATTACAAATATACAACTTCAGCAATTCAAAATTGCATCACAGTGGTACCTTACCCCTGAGCGATTATTTAAAAGTAGATTCAAGCCTACACCATTATGTTGGAAACAATGCCAACAGAAAGGAACACTACTTCATTGCTGGTGGGAATGCCCGAAAATTAAATCCTTCTGGTCAGCAATAATAGAGGAAATAAAAAAAATTATGAAATTTGACTTACCCAATACACCAGAATCAGTGTTGCTTAATTATTGGCCAGGAGCCTCAACTACTAAACAAACACGTGAGGTTGCTGCCCTTTTATTAATGGCGGCAAAAAATCTCATTGCGTCGATCTGGAAATCTCCCAAAGTGCCCACATTACAGCAGTGGAGGGTGAAAATATGGGACAATTTAGTTTCAGACAAACTGGCGATGCAAATACTGTTAATGGATAACCCACAATTGAATAATAACTTTCTGGACAAATGGTTTAAATTTTTTGTTTATATAAATTCAAAACAATCAGAGCAATTTGTGATTCCTGAAAGGTACAAGAACATTGTATTCTACTAACAAGAATATACATTGAGTTCTGTTTTATGTACGTTGAATTGGTTCTCTTAAAATTACTTAGTAGATTATAAGATATTATAGTAGTTGATAGTTCAATAGTTTGAAGTTTTAGTTATAAATGGTTATGTTTTAATGTTTTAATTGTATAAATTTTGTATTTTATAACACAGTGTTCCTGACATTAGTGAAATATTGTATTGTTGGTTAATATTATAATTTTTGTTAAAAGAAAATAAAAAATTTAAATTGCAAAAAAGATTGCATTTGCTTTCTTCGCAGTCACATCGCACTGCAGGCTCATGTTTAGCTTGTGAACAACTAAATTTTATGGAGGGCTGGATTTGACATAAATTGGACTTTGTCAGGCCGGGCCACGTGTGTCATAAAATGTAATGCCAGGTAGCAGAGATATAAACTTTATAAAAGACACAAACACAAAGATTTTTTTTAACTTAAAATAAAAACATGCCTGAAACATTAGCATTTTTGCAATATTTTGTTTATTTTACAGTCTTTGATGACTGACACTTCTTGCTCTGAATTAGTGCATCAAAATGTCTGAGCTGTAGCAGTCGGGGAGGGGGAGGAGCCTCAGCCCAGTGCAGGGAGCAGCTTGCCTATCTAGCTCTCCTGAGCGATTGAGAGTCTGGGAAAGCAAGCTATGACGCAACAGCAGCAGCAGGACTTGAGGAAGAAGCAGGAGACAGCCAGTCCCTTGCAGGCCTGGTAGAAGCCCTCTGGCCACATGTTTGACACCCCTGACCTAGATCCCTTTCACATGTGCTGCTGTCAAGCCATGTCCCTCCCATTCTATATCTGTGCCTTTGATTTTTTGTACCTAAGTGTAGGACTTTGCACTTATCTCTATTGAAATTCATTTTATTTGTCTCAGCCCACTGTTCCAGCCTATCTAGATCACTTTGAATCCTGACTCTGTCTTCTTCCAAATTAGCAGTCCCACCCATCTTTGTGTCATCTGCAAATCTGATAAGCATTCCCTCTATGTCTTCCTTCAGGTCATTTATAAACACATCGAACAACACTAGGCCCAGGACCAAGCCCTGCGGCACTCACTCGAGACTTCCCTCCACGTAGACGCAGAGCCATTTATGAGCACTCATTGGGTACACTTTTTCAACCAACCACGAATCTATCCAATGGTTGCACCATCCAGCCCACATTTAACCAGCTTATCCTCAGGGATATCATGAGAAACTTTGTCAAATGCTTTACTGAAATCTAGATACATTGTCCACGCATTGCTAGAGTCAAAGAAGGAGATAAGGTTGGTCTGGCAAGATTTATTCCTGATAAACCCATGCTGGCTAGTACCAATTATTCCATTCAAGGAGCTCAGAGACAGAGCATTTAATAATCTGCTCTAGAATTTTTCCAGGTATTGATGTCAAATTGACAGGTCTGTAATTACCCGGTTCCATCTTTTTCCCCTTCTGGAAGATCGGGACAACATTAGCTTAGGTTCACTCAAGATTCAGTTAGAGTGGCCATCCTCAACTTCATCAAGGAACAAGGCAGAAACCATGTAATTGCTTAGCCCATGAAAAGACCCTTTCTCCTATTTCATGCCTAAAAGACAACCACAGACCATACAAATCATTGAAAAGTTGTATACTGTTGTAAAAAGCCTGAATCTACACCAAAACCTTACCCAAACTGGGAAGAAATGTTACAGAATCATAGAATCACAGAGTTGGAAGGGTCCATACAGACCATCTAGTCCAACCCCCTGCTCAATGCAGGATCACCCTAGAGCATCCATGACAAGTGTTTGTCGAGCCGCTGTTTAAAGACTGCCAGGGAGGGGGAGGTCACCATCTCCCTAGGCAGCTGATTCCACTAAGTTGAACAACTCTTAATGTAAAAAAGTTTTCCCCAATATCCAGGCGGTACCTTCCTGCCCTTAATTTAAACCCATTATTTTGAGATCTATTCTCTGCTGCCCTGCCCTCCTCCAAGTGACAGCCCTTCAAATACTTCAAGAGAGCAATCATGCCCTCCCTCAACCTTCACTTCACCAGACTCAACATTCTCAAGAAAGCCTTTCCTCCTAGGGCTTGGTCTCCAGGCCCCCGATCATCCTCATTGCTCTCCTCTGCACAGGCTCCATTCTGTCCACATGCTTTTTGAAGTGAGGCCTCAAGAACTGCTCACAATACTTCAAGTGCGGCCTGACCAATGTAGTGAACAGCAGAACTATGACATCTTGTGATTTGGATATCATGTCACTGCATCACACTTGCTGCTCATATTTAACTTTTGCTCCACCCTTACCCCAAAATCTTGTTCACACACACTGCTACACAGAGGTGTATCCCCCATCCAGTATGTGTGTTACTCATTTTTGTTACCCAGGTGTAGAACTCAACAATTCTTTTTAAATTGCATCTTGTTCACATTCGTCCACTTTTCCAGCGTGTTCAGATCTCGTTGAATTCTATATCTTCTGGTGTGTTTGCTGCTTTTCCCAATTTAGTGTGAGTAGCCCTTCCACACCCTCATCCAGATCATTTATAAAAATATTGAAAAGTACCAGTACCAATATTGAAAAAAACCGAGCTCTGTGGCACCCCACTGGACACCTTCCATTCAGATGAAATGCCATTCACAACTACTCTCTGAGTGCAGTTCTCCAACCAGTTCCTTATCCACCTAACTGTCCCACAGTTTACCTTTAGAACATCATGGGGAACACTGTCAAAAGCTTTATTGAAATCCAGGTAAACTGCATCAACAGCATTCCCTCGATCCAGTAAGCTTGTCACTCGATCAAAGAAGGAAATGAGGTTGGTCCAGCAGGACCTGTTGGAGACAAATCTGTGCTGACTTCTCTGGATCACCAAGTTGTCAATTAGATGCTCGCAGATTGATCCCTTTAAAATCTTCTCCAGTATCTTCCTTGGGACAGAGTTCAGACCTACTGGCCTGTTGTTTCCTCCTCCTCTTTTCAAAAATTGGGAAAACATTTGCCTTCCTCCAGTCTTGTGGCACATCATCCTCAAAGATGTATGGAAGATGATGGACAAAAGGCTCTGCAAGCTCTCTAGAAATTTCTTCGAGCATTCTTGGATGCATACCATCTGGCCTGGGGGATTTGTACTCATTCAGTGCAACCAGGTACTTCTCAGCTACCTCTCTGTCCACGTCAACCAGCAGCCCAGATGCTGTGACTTGCCTGCTACCATCTCTAGATGAGCCTGTCCTTCAGGGGAAAAACCAAGGCAAAACAGGCATATTTGTGAGGCTTTTGAGTCGAATCAATAAGCCAGGCCTTTTGGTGAAGCAAAAAGTCTTTTATTCTTAATGATGGTTCAGGTACTCAATGTTTGTTAGAGATACTGGGTTACAGACATCAGGGATTAATATACCCCCCACATTCAGGTAAGGGTAGGCAAAGGGCCAATCAGAACAAATACAAAAAAGTGCGAAAACCTCCAAGCCGTTGGTTCTTACAGAAAAGGCGCAAAAGCACTAAAAACTCCCCCCATGCCCCTTGGTGACCTCTGATTGCAATTCGCAAACCAGACACCTGGGTAGAAAACAATTCAACAATTCCCCAAGGTTATAAAAGCAAGATAAAACATTCTAGGCTCTAGAGACCAAAAGGGAGGAGACAGGAAGAGATAGCCAGGCTTGTTTATGTGACGCGATGGAATGCAGCAAGCCACCCTCCCGGAGAAGAAAAGACACATCAAGCTGGACCTGCAATAAACTTCAAGGCTGAGCATAAACAAAGTACCCAGATGTAACACTTCATGACAGAGTATCTGACAATATTAAGCCTTTCTTCTTTCTCTCTGTCCTCTGTTAGTTCCTCTGTTTTCACCCAACCGTGGGCCCATTGCCTCTTTTATCTTGCGTTTGCTCCTCACATATCTGAAGAAGAGTTTCTTGTTGTAAGCGAGCCTCCCTAGCCAGCTTTAGTTCACTGTGAGCTTTGGCCTCTCTGATGGCTGACCTACAGTGCCTAGCAACCAACAGATATTCTTCTTTAGAAGTATGTCCTTTCCTCCATTCCTTGAACATTTCCTTTTTTTCTCCCTTAGCACATCACACAGTTCTCTGTTCATCCACATTGGCTTCTTGGATCCCCCTCCATGTTTCCTTCTTAATAGCGACAGCTTGAGCTGGCAAGAGCTCTTGTTTTAGGAGAGCCCACCCTTTAGTTCCTCCTTTCCCTTCCAGCAGTGTTGCCCATGGAATGATTCTCATCAGACTTCTGAGTTTATTAAAGTCTGCCTTACTGAAATCTAACTGGCACGTGTGGTTACGAACTTCCTTGGTCCCCCAGAGCAAAAGGAATTCTAGCAGGACATGGTCACTTCCCACTAAGGTTCCCACCACCTTCACCTCGTCTACCATCTCATGCCTGTTGGTCAATATTAAGTTCAGCATGTGCTCCGTCAGCTGCACTGGCTGCCAGTTGAGTACTGGATCCATTTCAAGGTGTTAGTAATTACCTTCAAAGCCTTATACAGCCTGGGACCAACATACCTAAGGGACCGCCTCTTCCCATATACGCCTCAAAAAGCATTACGCTCTGAGAGTCAACATCTCCTGGTGATCCCTGGCCCAAAGGACGTCTGCCTAGCCTTGACCAGGGCCAGGGACTTTTCTGCCCTGGCCCCCACCTGGTGGAACTTTGAGATCAGGGCCCTGCAGGATCTTATTCAATTCCGCCAGGCCTTTGGCTGAGGCAATGGGCATCCACATATGCCCCCCCCCCCAAGGTTGCAATCTCTCACCCACTGATAACCGGCCATACCAGTTACATCAGTGGGCTGGATTTTACCTATGGCAAGCATAACTATTGACTTATGTTTTAACGTGTTTTAAATTTTATTGCATTTATTGAAATGTTGTGACCCGCCCTGAGCCCATTTACGGGATGGGCGGGATACAATGCGAAAAATAAATAAGTCAGGTATGGCCGAGCCCCTTGTAGCTTCCTCCACCATTTGATGAAGGAAGTTGTTGTCCAGACAGGTGAGGAAGTTGCGTGACTGTGGACACTTTTTGCAGAGTTTGTCTCCTGGCACACATCAGGGAAGTTGAAGTCCCCCATAACTATCAGGTCATGTTGCTTGGATACCCTGTCAAGCTCTGCAATCCTGGTCAGGAGGTCCGTAGCAGACTCCAACCACAATACTGTTTCCCTTATCCTCACCCAGATACTTTCCACTGGGCTCTCGCCCTCCTCCTGCAGTATTTCCTGACAAACAAACCCTCTCTTCACAAACAGCACCACTCTGCCTCCTCTTCGACCGTTTTGGTTTTTCTTGAACAACTTTTATCCATCCACCACTACATTCCAGTCCTCAGAATCATCCCACCAAGTCTCTGTAATGCCTACTAAATCATATCCCTCTGTCTGCATTAGAAGTTCAAGCTCTTCCTTCTTATTATCCAAGGTTTGGGCATTGGGACATAGTCACCTGAAGCCCCACACCTTTGGCTTCATTAGACCAGACCCTCCCAGGTGGGCTTCTGTTGTTTGCTCTTCTTCATTTAAATACATGTGTTGGTCGTCTCCTTCCCCTTGTGGTGTCAGTTTAAAGCCCTCTTGATGAATCTCTCCAGGTTTCTGCCAAACACATTCTTCCCCGACTTTGACAAGTGAAGTCCATCACGTGCTAGTAGGTTGTCGTCCAGAAAACCTAGCCCATGGTCCCAGAATCCAAATCGCTCCTGCTGGCACCACCAGCGCAGCCAGTGGTTCACCTCCATTATCTTCTGTTCTTGTCGTATTCCCGTTCTGATGACAGGAAGGATCAAAGAGAACGCCACCTGTGCTCTTCCATTTCCTCCCAAGAGCTTTATAGCCTTAATGTTTTTGATGTTGTTCATGGCCTTGTCATCAGTTCCCACACGGACCATCACAAATGGGTCATGCTCTGTAAGTTTGATGAGTTTAGGGATCCTCTCTGTATTGCCCTTGGCAAGCAACACACCTCTGGGGCAAAGTGGCCAGGCCTGGACACATGATGTTCCATACACCTCAGCAGAGAGTCAGTTTTAAATGCTCGGACTGTGGAAAGAGCTTTAGCCATGTTCAAAATCGCAAAATGATCCCACAGGGAAGAAAACAAGGGTGGGCAATAGGCTCTGCTGGTCAAAGGATCCGCTGATCTCTTCTTTAGCAATGAGGAGTACCACCAGGAGAAGAACCTCACCAGTGCTAAGTATGAATCAAGAGCCTGAGGCACAGATCAGACTTTCACGTTCCTCAGAGAATCCATGCGAGGGTGGTGTTTGCCCTCCTCTGTGAAACTCACTACCTCCTGTTATCTTCCAGCCTAACTCCTTACATCTTCAAATCGGGCAAAAGCAGTTCCTTTCCCAAATCCTATGAAGGAACAGACAAGTTGAAAGTAACAAATGTCAACAGCCTCTCGTCTGTTGGCATAACCATAGTGTGACCAGACGGCATCCTTAACTCACATTATTTATCTGACAAGCAGTTCTAGAGAGGCATTTCTCAACCCCAATCCCTCCCCAGTCTAGCCTGCTGTGAGCTTTTGGTGGATCTCACCACTTTGAAGGATTGATTTGGGTTGAAAGTAGGATTGATTTGGGTTGAAAGGAAAAGGTTGCTTCCCCTAACCCAGCAACTCAGTAAATTCTAAGGGGTCAATCCCCCCCTCCCTGACAGCACCCGAGTTTTGTGGAAGTGGACCGGTATCCATGGTATTAACCTGTGTTGTGTCTAGGCTAAGCCTTTGCTTGCCCTTGCTTGTGAGTGGGTCTTTTGAATTTTACTCTGGGAAAGAGAACTCCAGGGAAAAGAGAGAACTAAGATTTTATTAGTACATACGGTCTAACAAAGATTAGCTCTCTTTAATCACCTTCAGGATTCTCAAACACATCCCTCAACAGGAGGAAATGCACTGAACACATGTAACATGACTTGTCCCAAGTCCTGATCATGGTGAACCATTGCTTTATCTAAGACAGCAGGAAGCACAAGTAACACAAAAAATAATATAGCAGCATAGCAAGCAGTATATATCTCACCAATCCCAGCGATAACATGGTAGGAGGTCTCACTTTCACACTGCCTTTCTTAAAAAATACTTGCACCTCACTAATCCAATCAGATTTTTCCAATCCCCTTGGACTTCTACCAACCTGATAACACATCATCTTTGGCAGAAAAAGTTCGTCAATAAGCAGGATTTCTGTAAGATAATCATGCCTGTCCGGTTTTGACTTTTCCCTTGCCGTGAGTATATGCATGGAGCCACCATGTGTATCCCATCTGGATTTTCCCCTTGTCAAGTACAACTCAGCTCTCTGGGTCAAGTTGGGGGGTTTCCTGAACTTGGCCGTTCCCTTAAAACTAGCTCCTGACAACATCCACAATGGGACCAGATCCCTATAACCGTCCATGTAGAGACCAGACCTTTATAACAGTTACGTTAGCTTCTGATAAGTATGTTAGCTTCTAACCCATTCCCAGTTAATGGCCATATACAATTATTGCTTTGTAACAGTTATTCCAATCTCTATTCCTAGTTCTATTTCCTGATAAAATGTTCATAGTATAAAACTACTAATATTCTTAACATGAACGTTTCCAATATAAATACTGTCTAGTGTGTTTATCATATAACTATGAATACTGTCTAGTGTGTTTGTCATATAATGTTAATCTGTACATGCTTTTGTAATAAAGCATAATTTCAGTTTGTATCTATATGTGAATAATCTATTGAATCATATCAGTAAGCAAAGAGACTGGAGATTTCTGTGTCTCTGGCTGCAGTCAGATGAGCAGTTTGCGCCAATGCTGTTGCGATTCCGTTGTGGGTTTAGAGAGCACGATCAGACAGCAACATGTTCCTCCCAGTCGTCACCACCTCATTCTGAGCCACCTTCGAATTCGAGTTGTTAGGCACCGTGGAAAGTCCAATCTTTACAGATGTCAGTGCTATAACCCTGCATTTCTGGATGTCTGAACTTCCCTGTAGCAAACTGAAGCCAGTTGTGAAGTGCGAACGGCCAGATCTGTTTCCGCCTTATTTTTTAGTTGTTGGCTTTGTGCACATAAGCGCCCATGCACACAGGCACCCGTTTTTTAAAATAAACCATTTGGACAGCATGTTCCGTTGTCGAGGTGCAGCACTAATGTGGACAATTTACCACAGTGCAAGTGCTTGCAGATGCCGCCTCAGGGTGCGCTGTCCGATCGAACCTTCCTGCTCCAACTTAAAATGGTGCACTTAGAGGTGCGCCCAGACCATGCCAAGCTTGTTGTCTGAGCGCAGCCTCTGTGCCTGTCATTCTGTTCCAAGATCCCCACCCACCCCGACCTTTATTTTCTCTTATTTACTTGGGAACATTAAGGTGTTTGTCAGAAAAATGTTTCAGGGACTTTCCAAGAGAATGTTTATCTTAATTGGTTAAAGTCCCTTTCAGTCTGACTTAATTCCTAATGTGTTAAGCTAAAGCAGATCAATACTGTGTTGCTTTCAGGGATGCTTCCATTTCCTCCTACAGCCCCCTTGTCCACATGTAGGGTATTATGCTGGGGTCTTCAGGTACAGCAAATCTTATTCTCCTACACTCAGTCCTCTTCCTGTAAGCCTTGCCAGAAACCTCTGGCAGCAATTTCTGTTGTTTCCCCAATTTTGGCAGTGATTCTGTTGGATTATAATATTGTGGTCATAAATCGCTACTTAGACACTCATCCTGTTTATATGTCAAGATTTTGCAAAAGTTCTCTGGATTCTGGACAATAATTTCTTAGGCCTTGATATAAACAGAGGCCAAGAATCTTGTCCATCCACTTCCAGCTGTTGGGTTTTGGCAGTGAAAGGTCACTCTGAGACAGCACTTTCGTCGAGACACAAACCAGCCTCTTTCTCTGTGGAAACACAAAACTCTGCCAGTACAGAAAGGTAGATGTAGGCCTTATATGAAAGCTGCATCTACTCCAACAAGAAAATTCTCTTTCCCATCTCCCTCCTTTATTTTGGAGGGGCATCTGCATTAGGGTTGGTAACAGGCCTGAAAGGGGGGGGGGGGATATCCTGCCTCATTCCCAAAGGCTTTGTGTGTGGAAATGAGTACCTGAAGAGATGCCCATAATGCCTCTGTTAAAGGAACAGCACACATTTTTCTCCAGGCAGTTAGCAACCCTAGATTAAGTGTTTCTTTATGAATCAGAAAACAAAACTCACCTAAGGAAGAGTTGCAGTTCGTTATTTGTACCAGGTAAACCAGACTTCGTGTTTTCTGTGCTTGTGTGAGTTTTTTAATGAGTTGGACTGTTGGTAGTTAATCTTCAGCACTTAGATCAGCAAGATCTAGATGACAGCTATCTGTCAGTTGGTAGCTGTGTAGAACAAGTCTAAACTAGTTATGGCTGGCACTGAAGTAAGGTCAGTCATAATGACTCAGCATGAAGCCGATTGGTCACGATATGTATATAAGGAATTGTATAGTACTGATGTGTGTTTTAATTCTCTTGTATCACGGTGCTGGTGAAGCAGTTTGTTGGTGTAAATAATAAATCCTATATATAGTTTACCACAGGACTGTGTAAGTGTGGTTGCTATAAGGAGTTGCAGCAGAGTGAATGCTGGTGAGAGCTGAAGTGCTGGAGTAGCTGGAAAAGTCCTAGGGGCTAGAGGTGCTGAAAGGGGCTGGACACTCAGGGAACATTTTATGAAACAGTTTGGTTAGCTTAGGAGCATGAACATGTTCTGAGCGAATCCATTCGTTGTGTTCTGGGCCGAAATCTAGCCAGCTAACTAAGTAATATAATCGGCCTCTTCGCATCTTGGAATCAAGGATTTCAGTTATCTCGGAGTGAGGGGCCCCCTCCTTCATCAGTGGAGGGGGAACTGGAGGAGCTGGATGCCAAGCATTCGGCCCAGGATCTTTCTTCAATAGGCTGAAATGAAACACAGGGTGCACAGAACTCAGTGATTTGGGCAGTTCTAGTTCAAAAGACACATCAGATATTTTGCGTAGCACTTTATAGGGTCCAACATATTTCCATCCTAGCTTTCTGCTGGGCTGCAACCCATGGATGTTTTTAGTAGAGAGATTGACAGAGTCCCCTGGTTGAAGTTCCCATCCTGGTGCTCGCCCTCGATCAGCATATTTTTTGTAATCCTCTTTGGCACGGTCCAATGCTTTGCCTATTAGTGGCCAAGAGTCTTGGAGACTGGACCACCACCTTTTAAAATCCGATGGGGGAGCTTGGGGGACATCCTCAATAGTAGGCAATGGTTTCCCCTCGAAACCCCCCACTGCCATGAAAGGGGAGACTCCCGTGGAAGAGTGCACTGCATTGTTGTAACTATATTCTGCAAATGGCAGCAATTCCACCCAGTTATCTTGGTGATAATTAGTGTAACATCTCAGGAATTGCTCCAAAATTTGATTAGGTCGTTCGGATTGGCCATCGGTCTCTGGGTGGTAACCCGAGCTCAGGGCGGGTTCTATGTCCATCATTTTCAGGAGCTCCCGCCAGAAGTTGGCAACGAACTGACTACCGCGGTCGGATACCACTCTCTTCGGAAAAGCGTGTAATTTAATCACGTGATTGAAAAAAGCTTTGGCCATCCCTTTAGCGGTGGGCAATTGCTTGAAAGGGGTGAAATGCGCTTGCTTCGAGAATGTGTCTACCACCACCCAAATAACTGTTTTTCCCTTAGAGGGGGGTAAATTGGTGATAAAGTCCATGGCTATAGCTTCCCAGGGTCTTGACGCGGTGGGTAAGGGGTGCAACAATCCCGGAACTTTCCCCCCCCCCGCTTTTTGCACATTAAACAGGTCTGGCAAGCCGAGACGAAGTCGGAGACGTCTCGGCGCATGCGCGGCCACCAGAATTGACGCTGGATCAAATTAAGAGTCTTTAGAAAACCAAAGTGCCCGGCTAGCTTGGAAGAGTGGCAGATTAACAATATTTCTTTACGCTTGGCCTTCGGCACCACTAGTTTGTCTCCATGCAGCCAACATTGATCCTCTCTCTTAGAACATTCCTCCAAAGCTTCCAATTCCTCTATCTCCTCAGGAGCATAATCCCCCCCCCCAATCACATTTTCCAATGTCCAACTGGGCCTTTTTGGCTTGGCTCCGGGTGACCACTGCCCCTCCTAACTGTTGGGGGGAGAACATGGAGTCAAACACCTCTTCCTTGACACTTTCGTGTTGAGGCAACCTGGACAACGCGTCTGCCAAGGAGTTAGCTTTCCCAGGAAAATGTTTAAGCACAAAGTTAAACTTAGAAAAGAAATCGGCCCATCGCAGCTGCTTGGCGTTGAGGGACCGCTGAGTGCGCAGCGCCTCCAGATTCTTATGATCAGTCCATATTTCGAACGGAGTCTGCGCACCTTCCAACCAATGCCGCCACGTAGTGAGCGCTAACCTAATGGCTGCGGCTTCTTTGTCCCAAACCGACCAATTCCTTTCCGTTTCATTAAACTTTTTCGAAATATAAGCCAGCGGGTGCAATTTCCCTTCCGGGCCACTTTGTAATATGGCCCCCCCCCCCATGGCTACATCAGACGCGTCTACATGAATTATAAATTCCTTGGTTTCGTCAGGGTGCGCTAGAATGGGCTCTGACACTCCTCGTTCCAAGCTAACTTTTCTCCTGGCTTCCCGGCCTCGGGCCCTTTCCCCTTTGTTTTTAACAAGTCCGTTAAGGGGAGAGTGACTTTAGCAAAGTCCTTGATGAAGGTTCGGTAAAAATTACAAAATCCTAAGAGGCTCTGCAATTGCTTTCTCGTTCGCGGAGCCTCCCATTGCACCACTGCCTCCACCTTCCCCGGGTCCATTTCCAAACCCTTCTGAGAGATGCAGTAGCCCAGGAAGTCCACGGACTCACGGTGGAACTCACACTTAGACAGTTTCACATATAGCTGGTTTTTTAGTAAGGTCGCGAGGACTTCCCTGACCAAAGTCACATGTGCCTTCTTATCAGTTGAATAGATCAAGATATCATCTATGTAACATAACACGCCCTTAAACAGGTGCTTGTGCAACACTTCGTTGATTAAACTCATAAAGACCCCGTGCGCGCCACTTAAGCCAAACGGCATCACTAGATATTCAAATTGCCCCAAGGGGGTATTAAAGGCAGTCTTGGATTCATCCCCTTCCCTGATGCGCACCCTGAAATAGGCATCTCGTAAATCCAACTTGGTAAAAATCTTCCCCTTAGCCGCTTCCGCTAAGAGGTCCTTTATTAACGGGAGGGGGTAAGCGTTGGTAGTGGAGACCGCATTCAGCCCCCGGTAGTCAGTGCATAGTCGTAAACCCCCATCCTTTTTCTTCCGGAACAGCACCGGCGCCGCAAAGGGGGATTTGGCTGGGCGGATGAAACCCCGCGCTAAATTTTTGTCCAAGAACTTTCGCAACTCTTCCCGCTCCAACGGGCTCATGGAGTATAATTTCCCTTTTGGGAGTTTTTCTCCTGGGAGTAGTTCTATGGCTAAGGCAGCGTTCGTCCACCCACGAGATCTTCCCTTCGCTCCATTTAATGTACGGGTCGTGCGCCCCAAGCCAAGGGCTGCCCAACACCATAGGGAACTGGGCGTTTGGGGTGATGACAAAAGCCCGCTTCTCCCAGTGTTCCCCCGTCCCCAAAATTAAGCTCTCAGTCTCTGCTATGCATTCCTCCTTCATCTCTGACAATCTGTGAGAGTTCTGCTCAACGTAGTCAAGGATCGAATCTTGGTTGGTTAACCGCAGTTCTTTATTACCTATTCCTACATTAGTACAGCATCTCGGATTATTGTCAGAGATGAGGCAAATAATACAAGCGGGTCTATTATACCATTCCAAGGAGTTTGAATTACCCATAGATAGCCAATCCCCTTAAAGGGATCTTGGTTGGTTAACCACAGTTCTTTATTACCTATTCCTACATTAGTAGGAATCACGCCCTGCTTTGGTCTGCTACGCTCCCAGCTTGTCTGCTTCGCTCCCAGCTTGCTCAAGGCCTGGGATAAATCTTCCCCTACCATGTTATTCTTTTTTCAGCTGCTCTCAAAAACATTTAGTAGAAGTTCCTTGGGAACAAAAAGCACAATAACTGTTTGCCGCCATTTCTGTGTGAAACCTGTTCAGGGGGCTGGAACAACTTTTTACGTTTTATGATTGGTGTAGATGCAGTGAAGGGGATTCCGGTTGCTTAGTATAAGACTAACTGTTTGTTTACAATAAAGTCATTATTAACAGAGAAAGTGTAACCATTCCAATAAGAACCTCTTTGCAAATAAAGGACTTTCTGGTTAAGAAGACCTGTTGCAGACTGCATCTTTTGGGACAAAATGTAGCCATGGGGGGGGCCATATTACAAAGTGGCCCGGAAGGGAAATTGCACCCGCTGGCTTATATTTCGAAAAAGTTTAATGAAACGGAAAGGAATTGGTCGGTTTGGGACAAAGAAGCCGCAGCCATTAGGTTAGCGCTCACTACGTGGCGGCATTGGTTGGAAGGTGCGCAGACTCCATTCGAAATATGGACTGATCATAAGAATCTGGAGGCGCTGCGCACTCAGCGGTCCCTCAACGCCAAGCAGCTGCGATGGGCCGATTTCTTTTCTAAGTTTAACTTTGTGCTTAAACATTTTCCTGGGAAAGCTAACTCCTTGGCAGACGCGTTGTCCAGGTTGCCTCAACACGAAAGTGTCAAGGAAGAGGTGTTTGACTCCATGTTCTCCCCCCAACAGTTAGGAGGGGCAGTGGTCACCCGGAGCCAAGCCAAAAAGGCCCAGTTGGACATTGGAAAATGTGATTGGGGGGGGGATTATGCTCCTGAGGAGATAGAGGAATTGGAAGCTTTGGAGGAATGTTCTAAGAGAGAGGATCAATGTTGGCTGCATGGAGACAAACTAGTGGTGCCGAAGGCCAAGCGTAAAGAAATATTGTTAATCTGCCACTCTTCCAAGCTAGCCGGGCACTTTGGTTTTCTAAAGACTCTTAATTTGATCCAGCGTCAATTCTGGTGGCCGCGCATGCGCCGAGACGTCTCCGACTTCGTCTCGGCTTGCCAGACCTGTTTAATGTGCAAAAAGCGGGGGGGGGGGGGAAAGTTCCGGGATTGTTGCACCCCTTACCCACCGCGTCAAGACCCTGGGAAGCTATAGCCATGGACTTTATCACCAATTTACCCCCCTCTAAGGGAAAAACAGTTATTTGGGTGGTGGTAGACACATTCTCGAAGCAAGCGCATTTCACCCCTTTCAAGCAATTGCCCACCGCTAAAGGGATGGCCAAAGCTTTTTTCAATCACGTGATTAAATTACACGCTTTTCCGAAGAGAGTGGTATCCGACCGCGGTAGTCAGTTCGTTGCCAACTTCTGGCGGGAGCTCCTGAAAATGATGGACATAGAACCCGCCCTGAGCTCGGGTTACCACCCAGAGACCGATGGCCAATCCGAACGAACTAATCAAATTTTGGAGCAATTCCTGAGATGTTACACTAATTATCACCAAGATAACTGGGTGGAATTGCTGCCATTTGCAGAATATAGTTACAACAATGCAGTGCACTCTTCCACGGGAGTCTCCCCTTTCATGGCAGTGGGGGGTTTCGAGGGGAAACCATTGCCTACTATTGAGGATGTCCCCCAAGCTCCCCCATCGGATTTTAAAAGGTGGTGGTCCAGTCTCCAAGACTCTTGGCCACTAATAGGCAAAGCATTGGACCGTGCCAAAGAGGATTACAAAAAATATGCTGATCGAGGGCGAGCACCAGGATGGGAACTTCAACCAGGGGACTCTGTCTATCTCTCTACTAAAAATATCCATGGGTTGCAGCCCAGCAGAAAGCTAGGATGGAAATATGTTGGACCCTATAAAGTGCTACGCAAAATATCTGATGTGTCTTTTGAACTAGAACTGCCCAAATCACTGAGTTCTGTGCACCCTGTGTTTCATTTCAGCCTATTGAAGAAAGATCCTGGGCCGAATGCTTGGCATCCAGCTCCTCCAGTTCCTCCTCCACTGATGAAGGAGGGGGCCCCTCACTTCGAGATAACTGAAATCCTTGATTCCAAGATGCGAAGAGGCCGATTATATTACTTAGTTAGCTGGCTAGATTTCGGCCCAGAACACAACGAATGGATTCGCTCAGAACATGTTCATGCTCCTAAGCTAACCAAACTGTTTCATAAAATGTTCCCTGATAAAGCTAGGTGAAAAGAATTATGAGGAGGGCAGGGTGTCAGAATCTGCCAATTCAGCCAATGTATTCTTGCATGCATGTCTTTAACTATCCTATGTATCTAAAGTATATTTGAACCTATGTAACCGTAATGTATTAGTCCTGTCTTGGTCGGGAGGGTGACAACCATACTTTGCGAGAACAAGGAGGCCTCACATCTCTGCCTCCGCATTCCAGCTGCTCCGGCAGTAACTTCAAGGGGAGGATGCTTCTCATCTCTTATCTAATGCAAAAGAACCTTGGAGCAATTGATTGTTATGTGAACTCGCAACATCTGAGGGGTCTGGTTTGGGAAGGGAAATTTACTGCTTAACACCTCACTTTTTTCCTGTGAGAACCAAACGGGCAAGACACCTTTTAGCCCGCCAATTTTCCCTTAAGGGGATTGGCTATCTATGGGTAATTCAAACTCCTTGGAATGGTATAATAGACCCGCTTGTATTATTTGCCTCATCTCTGACAATAATCCGAGATGCTGTACTAATGTAGGAATAGGTAATAAAGAACTGTGGTTAACCAACCAAGATCTGATCCTTGACTACTTTGAGCAGAACTCTCACACTGGAGTGGCTGAAGGGGTGTTCCAGACACGTTGCGCAACATGGACTTCATTAAATGTGTGAAAAGTTAGTGTGGCAATTGTCTATAAAGTTCTGAATTAGAAATCCTCTTCCAGATGCTTGAGATTTGCACCTTTTGCCCTCATTCGTGATGTGGGTCAGTTAAGTTCAAGAGCCAGAGTGTTGGGTTATGGCTTGGTGGATCTGTGTTCAAGTCCTCAGTAGGCCTGGAAGCTCCTGGGACGCCTTTTAGCCAGTCACATTTTTCAGGCTAACATACCTTGCAAGATAGTTGTAAAGATTAAACCAGTTTAGTTCTATTTAACAGTTCATAGGCCATACACTGTAAGAGAAAAATGCAATTTAAGAATTAAGAATCACAGTATAACAGAAATTTGCCACATCCACAATGCAACGACTATTGAAGAGTAATCAGAGAAGGCTGAATATCTTTGTAGCCATTTTCTCCTAATTTTTTCTCTGGCTATGTCATGCTTTGGACAGTCAAAGAAGGTATGAGACAAAGTGTCATCTCCTATCAATGAATCTTTGTGGAGGAGGCGTCTTTGAACAGATGTGTCTGACAGGTGCGGGAATCTCAGCAGGGGGGGAGGGCAGGGTCCTTTCCAGGCCTATTTTTGGTCTTTGAGGGAGGTCTCATTGGGGCCAGGCCTGAGTCCTAGGGTTGAAACTCCCAGAGGAAATTTAGAAAACTAGCAAAGTTAAAAACATCAATAGGTATAGACAAAAGTACACGTGTTTATTTCAAAAACACATAAAAAACCTTGCAGGGACCCAAATAAAGCCTCATAAAGTAATCAAAGTGAAAAATGCACAAAAAGAACCATATATGTGCCCCATAAGAGCCTTCTTCAGAATACACATACAACAAGGCCTCTGTTACAGTAAACAATTGATATAGGACCAGAAATGGAACACTGTATGGGGGGGGGGATTAATATTAAATTACCCAATTGAAAAAATCCCATCCAATATTAAAAATGCGTATTTTACTGTAACCTAATTTAATATACTTCCAATCTGGAATCTAATGACACAAAAAATGCTTTGTGGGGCCACAAATGTATCTGTCCTTGTGTCAGAAGCAATTACATTTACTGGCGATAGTAATATTGCCAATAAGTACCTAGAAATAAAAAAACCCAAAATTGTAACGATTAGTAAACTGTAATCAATTAAAAACCATGAGAAATTAAATATGAATAAAGAAGTACCTCCCAATTTAGGTCCTAAGTAAAATCCCCTTATCATGGCCAGAGTAACATCAATATGTATCAGCGTAGACAGATATCATGAACATGTTGGATCAGGTCAGTGGCCCATCCAGTTCAACACTCTCTGTCACAGTGGCCAAAAACACCAGGTCCCCTCAGGAGGTCCAGCAGTGGGTCCAGGACACTAGAAGCCCTTCCACTGTTGCCGCCCCTCGCCCCCAAGGCACCAAGAAGACAGAGCATCACTGGTCCCAGACCTAGAGTTCCTATCTATACCAGTTTGGTGTAGTGGTTAGGAGCGCAGACTCTAATCTGGGAGAACCGGGTTTGACTCCCCACTCCTCCTCCATTTGCACCTGCTGGATGACTTAGTTCTGGCACAGCTTTTCTTGAAAAAGAGCCGTTTCTGTCAGAGCTTTTTCAGCCCCACCTGCTTCACAGGGTGTCTGTTGTGGGGAGGGGAACGGAAACGAGTTTGTAAGCCGCTCTGAGGCTACGAGTGAAGGGTGGGGAAGAAATCCAACCTCCTCCTCTTCTCCTTTTCTACCTTGTAGGTAGTCCCGGGACAGGCACCGAACCAGTCATGCAGCGCCGCTCCCCCCTCCCCGGGTGTCTTTGGAGCCCCTTGTGCAGCCTGGCACGTTCCCCCCCCCACATTTCCAGGTCTCCGGGTGCTGCGGTGGGGGGGGCTGATGCCTGCACTGAGGGGGAACCACCTTCCCCGCTGTAGGGGGGCGGGGGGGGGGAGAAGCTCTGGGAGGAAGTGACGCTCTGCCGCCCCCCCTTTCTCTCAAGGAGGAGCGCGGCTTCTGGAGGCGAGTAAGGAGCCGAGCTGAGCCGGGGGGGGGCCTGCATGGGCCATGCACTTTCCTGGACACCCGCCCTGCAGGTTCCCCGTTTGCAGGAGCCGGACTGGGACTCCCGGGGTGCAAAGGCCGGTGGGGAGGAGGGGGGAGGTGAAAAGGCACCGGGGGGGGGGGCGAGCTGGGGGGGAGGGAGTTGGGAAGGGGGGGGACGACCGGAGGGGCTCAGAGGGAGGAAGGGGGGAGGGGACCCCTGAGCCTCGGAGGGGCTCCTTGAGCCTCGGAGGGGCTCCTTGCAAATGGGATGGGGGGAGGCCAGGGAGGGGCAGCTGCGAGTCCTGGAGACGAAGCGAGAGCCCCTTCCCTCGGGGCTCTGCAGCCGGGGGGTGGGGATGTCAGGGCTCCTCTCCGCAAAGTCCCTGCAGCAGCGCCCTCCTCGAGGCGGCGGGGACCTCGGGCGCCTTCCCCGGGCTTGTGGGGATGCAATGACCTTCCCGGCGTGGGGGCTGGGCCAGGAGACTCCTTTTCTTTCTCCCGCGAAGGGGAGGGGGCCTCTGTCTCTCTCTCTAGGGACCTTCCCACAGACAAATCAACCCCCCCCCCCCTTCTGGCTGGAAATCTTGCTGCTCCCGGCCCCGGAAGAGACACTGCCCGGTGTAAACCTTCCCAGGAGAGTTTAAAGGACGCTGTTCAAGGGACCCCGAAGGTGCCTTTTCCGGGGGGAAGGGGGTTCAAACAGCACTAGGGGACTGTTTTAATTGTGAAAGTGGACTGTGACAGGCAGCGGAGGGGGGACCATCATGTAGACAAGGAAACTAACATAAATAAAAAAAAAACAAAACAAGGCAACTAGCAGCAGGGTTCTTTACAGGGGCCTGGCAAGGGAGAAAACCACAGGTGCTGCATTGGCATTAACCAGAGCTTCTTTTGTAGAAAAAGCCCTGCAGGAACTGATTAGCATAACAGGCCACACCCAAAAGCAGGGACACATTAGCATATTAGGCCACACCCCTAACAGCTCCCTCCCAGAATCAGCTTCCCCAGGTGCCCCATGGATTGCAGGGCGCATGGGGAACCCGAGGGAAGGAAGGCAGTTTCTGGATTGGCTTCCCCAGGCGCCCTGCAGCTGTGAGGTGCCTGGGGAACCGGGGGGGGGGGGGGGGAGGCTGTGGCCAACTTGGAAGCCAGCTGGAACTCCGTTCCTGTGCGTTCCTGTCCAAAAATAGCCCTGGCAATAATTATGTGTGTGTGAGTGTGTGAAGTGCCTTCAAGTTGCTCCCAACTTTGCATTCTTTCTAAAATGCATTTATGTTTGAAAATTGGTAGGCGCACCGGGGGGGAGGGGGGGAGGCGCCAGAAGGTATCCTCGCCTAGTGTGCAAGAAAAACCTGGGGCCGGCCCTGCTTTCAGGACAACAGCTGCGCTGTGGTAAGGAAGGCTGATGGGCCGACAGCATTTCAGTAAGCTGGGGTGGGGGTTGACTCCTTCATTAAGGTTGCATCACCATGCCATGGAAGCCTCTTTTAGGGCAGCTCCCAAGTCCAAGTCTGCTAACTCCAGGCCTAGACCCTGACTATTCAACAGGTTTCGCCTTAGTGTGGGTTCTCTGATGCTGTTGAAGTTTGCTACTCTGCCTGAATCTCTTTCCACACTCTGAGCATTCAAAAGGTTTCTCCCCTGTGTGGGTTCTTTGATGTTGATGAAGATTGCCACTGTGACTGAATCTCTTTCCACATTCTGAGCATTCAAAAGGTTTCTCTCCTGTGTGGGTTCTCTGGTGCTTCCGAAGAGTACCACCCTCACTGAATCTCTTTCCACATACTGAGCATTCAAATGGTTTCTCCCCTGTGTGAATTCTCTGATGCTTTTGAAGATTCCCCCTCACACTGAATCTCTTCCCACACTCTGAGCATTCAAAAGGTTTCTCCCCTGTATGGGTTTTTAGATGTTCCAGAAGACTGCAGTTCTGACTGAATTTCTTTCCACACTCAGAGCATTCAAAAGGTTTCTCCCCTGTGTGGGTTCTCTGATGCAGCTGAAGACTGCTACTGCTACTGAATTTTTTTCCACACTCTGAGCATTCAAATGGTTTCTCCCCTGTGTGGGTTCTCTGATGCAGCTGAAGACTGCTACTCTGCCTGAATTTCTTTCCACACTCTGAGCAATCAAAAGGTTTTTCCCCTGTGTGGGTTCTTTGATGCAGTTGAAGACTGCCACTGCTACAGAATTTCTTTCCACATTCTGAGCATTCAAAAGGTTTCTCCCCTGTGTGGGTTCTCTGATGCCGTTGAAGAGTGCCACTCTGACTGAATTTCTTTCCACAAACTGAACATTCAAAAGGTTTCTCCCCTGTGTGGGTTTTCTGATGACTACTACTACTGAATTTCTTTCCACACTCCAAGCATTCAAAACGTTTCTCTCCTGTGTGGGTTCTCTGATGTCGTTGAAGAGTGCCACTCTGACTGAATTTCTTTCCACACTCTGAGCATTCAAAAGGTTTCTCCCCTGTGTGGGTTCTTTGGTGCTGCGGAAGAGCACTACTGGTACTGAATTTCTTTCCACACTCTAAGCATTTAAAAGGTTTATCCCCTGTGTGGGTTCTCTGATGCAGTTGAAGATTGCTACTGGTACTGAATTTCTTTCCACATTCTATGCATTCAAAAGGTTTCTCCCCTGTGTGGGTTCTTTGATGCAGTTGAAGATTGCCAGTACTACTGAATTTCTTTCCACACTCTAAGCATTCAAAAGGTTTCTCTCCCGTGTGAGTTCTCTGATGCAGTTGAAGAGTGCCACTCTGACTGAATCTCTTCCCACACTCTAAGCATTCAAAAGGTTTCTCCCCTGTGTGGGTTCTTTGGTGTATCTGAAGATTGCCATTTTCACTGAATTTCTTTCCACACACTAAACATTCAAAAGGTTTCTCCCCTGTGTGGGTTCTTTGGTGCCTTTGAAGATTGCCATTCTCAATGAATCTCTTTCCACAATCTGAGCATTCCAAAGGTTTCTCCCCAGTGTGGGTTGTCAGATGTTTTCGAAGATGGCGACTCAACCTGAATTTATTTCCACACTCTGAGCATTCAAAAGGTTTTTCTACCCTATTGGTTCTCTGATGCTTTTGAAGACTGCCATTCATACTGAATCTCATTCCACACACTGAGCATTCAAAAGGTTTTTCCCCTGTGTGGGTTCTTTGATGCCGTTGAAGAGTGCCACTCTGACTAAATCTCTTTCCACACTCTGAACATTCAAAAGGTTTCTCCCCTGTGTGGGTTCTTTGGTGCATCTGAAGACCGGAACTCCAACTGAATTTCTTTCCACACTCTGAGCATTCAAAAGGTTTTTCCCCTGTGTGGGTTTTCTGATGCTCTTGTAGATGGCCACTCTGACTGAATCTCTTTCCACACTCCGAGCATTCAAAAGGTTTCTCCCCTGTGTGGGTTCTTTGGTGCATCTGAAGAGCAGAACTCCAACTGAATCTCTTTCCACACTCTGAGCATTCAAAAGGTTTCTCACCTCTGTGTGTTCTTTGGTGCAGAAGCACCTGTGATCTATTTCTGAAGTATTTTCCACACTGAATGGATTTACTTGCCTTCATTATTCTGTTCTTTGGAAAATGTACACTACGCTGTTTTCTATCTCTCTTCTCAACCATACGGCCACCCTTCTTTCTCTTAGGTCTGCCTTGATTCCTGACATTTGCTTTCAGATCTTCCTTTTTAACTCCATCTGGCATTTGCTGATGAGGGTCCTGACCCTCCTCATTCCTCTGATCATCATCTGCTGTAATGAACAGAGAGATCCTGTTAGCACCTGGGAGGGGTTGTAAGGTCCAAAGGCATATTATGTGACTGCAGGAGGAAAAGATTGACGGCTCTTTGGCCTCATCCAGCTTGGCTTATCTTAACCACCCCTCTACTTTCCCCCCAAATATCTAGTCTTCTAGGATACAGCACCCTCCCCAAGTGCCACAGCTGAGCTCTTGCCCAGGAGCTCCTGGGACTCCAGCTTTCAGTTGCCCAGAAAGCCTCCCTCCCTCCTTACCCAGCAGGCTGTATGATTGTACCAAAACAAATGTTGCTCAGAAGTGAGTCAGAAATCCCCCATGGTTATTCCTTGACTCTTCCCTTGAGGTGACAGTGAAGGATACTCACTCTCAGCCAGCTCAGTCGGGAAGGAAATATGGTTTTGGGATCCTCTTGAGGAACTCCCCAGCCTTTCTTTGCGTGGAAGGCTGTTGTTTATCTCCACCAAAGTCTCCTGTACTCTTGAGGAATTCTCTGGCCTTTCTTTGCATGCAAGGCCATTGTTTGCCTCCACCAAATTCTCTCTCATATTTCTAGCATCTTTTAGAGAGAGAGAGAGAAAGGGAAAGTTTTCATTTTCATTTTATTTATTTATTTTTAATCTTTATTTATAATTTTTATAAACATATCACAAACATACACTAACTTAACTGCTATACGAGAAGCATCCGGAAAAACAACAACGAGGAGAAATAGAGAAAATTATAAGAACCAAAGAAACGAAAATGCTATTCAAACTACTGACTATAAATGCTATTTTACATATTTACTCATCCAATTAAACATTCTATTCCAGGTTAAATCAAAAGAGGCCTCCTCTTTCCCTTTTAACACAGAAATCATTTTATCCATTTCGGCAACATCTAACAATTTTTGAATAAACTCACTTCTGTTTGGAATCCTATCTAGTTTCCAATACTTGGCATATAGAATTCTGGCAGCGGTGATACCATGTAATAATAATATACGATCTGATTTCAAAAATATCTCTGGGATTATATTCAAAAGAAATAGATCCGGTTTAAGTGGAATTTTACAATCAATTATTTCTTGCAATGACTTCTGAATCATTAACCAATATTCATTGGCCTTCCGGCACACCCACCATAGACGAAAAAAAGTACCTATATTTTGCTTACATTTCCAACAATCCAAAGGAGAAAATTTGGAGAGTCTTTCTGGTGATAAATGTCACTGATAAAACATTTTATAAAAATTCTCTTTGTAAGAAGTGGCCCTGGTGATTTTAATATTGGTTTTCCATATCTTTGACCAACTATCCAGATCTATATTGTATCCTAAACAACGCGCCCATGATACCATTGCAGGTTTAACTATTTCACTCTGCATTTTGTAGTCAAGAAAATAACCGTATGGTTTCTTTATCAGTTTAACATCAGGCCCCAACCAAATCTTATCCAAATCAGTGAAATATTCAATTTTGCTAACATATCTGGAGATTTGAGTTTGCTATTGATATCTAACAGCTGCCCATAATTAGCTTTCTTTTCCGAAGATATGAGTGTTGGTTTAATAAATGCCTCAAGGGGCAAGACCCAAGTCAGTATTTTTGTGTAAAAGCAATGTCTACTCGTTTCTCGGACTTTCAAAAAAGCCGCTCTTACTAAATGCTGTTTAAAATGCCTTCTATCTTGGTCATACCAGAAGAAAGCGTGCCACCCCATCTGAAGGTCATAGCCCTCTAATTTCAACAATCTAGTATCCTCTAAGCTGGCCCAGTCTTTTAGCCATACCATCACCGATGCTTTGTAATACAATTGCCAATCTGCACGATAGGTGCGAAAGAGGAGAATTGGGTTTGCCAGATTGGAAAGTTTTCATTTTTATATGTTCTCCTATTTATGTTTATGTTTCTGTCTTAAAAATCATATATTTAACCATGGTCAAGAGTAAAGCCCATCATTCCAACCAGTATCAAGGGAATGGATCTGAGAGGCAAGGCCCCTGAGTTCCACCAAGGGTTAAAATGATTATTAAGTGGCCTGGTCTAACTTGTGGGTGTTCGTGATTTGAGCCTCCCTGCAGGTAACATCCTTATCTTTTTCAAGACCAGAGAAAATAACATCAAGGAGAACCTTTGACTGGGTCATTAGGACGACCTGACCTGGCCCTAGAGAGCCAGTTTGGTGTAGTGGTTAAGTGCACGGACTCTAATCTGGGAGAACCGGGTTTGATTCCCCACTCCTCCACTTGCACCTGGCTGGATGACCTTGGGCAAGCCATAGCTCTGTACCAGCTGTTCCCTCAAGGACAGCTTGGGAAAGAGCTCTCTCAGCCCCACCTACCTCACAGGGTGTCTGTTGTGGGGAGGGGAAGGGAAAAGGAGTTTGTAAGCTGCTCTGAGACTTCCTTGGGGAGTGGAGGGCGGGGTATAAATCCAATCTCTTCTTCTTCTTCTCTTCATATGGGTATAGACTAGAGAAGCCAAGCTAACTTTATGCTCATGCCATCCCTAGTACGCCTTGATATATTCTTGCTTCATTATGAATCCTATGAGAAGGAAGAATGGGAGAAGCCTAAATTAAGCAAGGTGGCTCCATAAACAGCTTTCTAATGACTTGAGAAATAAAAATGACTCATTTAGAAAGTAGAAGGATGGCCTCATAACCAAGGAGGAACATAAACAACTATGGCTCATAGAGAGAGTTAGGAAGTATGAGCTTAGACTAGTGAGCAATGCTAAAAAAAAGGGGTTCTTTTCTTATGTTCAAAGTAAGAAAAAGAACAAGGGCATGGAAGGCCCATTTCAGGGACAGGAGAAGGAAATTGTAACAGGTGATAAACAGAGGGCAGAACTGCTAAATTCATACTTTTCCTCAGTCTTCTCTTGCGAGGGAAATGGTGGTCAGTATAGCAAAAACAGAACACATCATGAGGGAAGGGAGCTGCAGCCTAGGATCAGCATAGGGGTAGAACATAAACATCTAGTTCCTTTAATGAAACTAAGTCCTCGGGGCCAGATGAACTGCATCCAAGGGTACTAAAAGAACTTGTGGATGTAATTTCTGAGCTTCTGTCCATTATTTTTGAGAATTATTGGAGAAGAGGTGAGGTGTCAGAAGACTGGAGGTGGGCCAATACTGTCCCCAGCTCCAAGAAGGGGAAAAAGGAGGATCCAGGTAACTACCGATCTGTCAATTTGACATCTATATCTGGTAATGATTTAGAGCAAATAATCAAACAGACAGTCCTTGAGCATTTAGAAAGGACAGTTATAATTACTAAGAGCCAGCATGGGTTTCTCAAGAACAAGTCATGTCAGACTAACCTTATCTCTTTTTTGAGAAAGTTACTATCTTCCTGGATCAGGGGAATACTTTAGATATAGTTTATCTTGACTTCAGTAAGCTTTTGAGAAAGTTCCAGTAGTTTGGATCCTGTTACTGTTAGGTGGATCCGTAACTGATTGACAGATCTCACCCAAAGAGTGCTTGTGAATGGTTTCTCATCCTCTTGAAGACAAGTGACATCTGCCCTGGGACCTGTTTTGTTCAACGTCTTTATCAATGATTTGGATGAAGGGATAGAGGGAATGCGTATTAAATTTGCAGATGATACTAAATTGGGAGGGGTAGCAAATACAATAGAAGACAGTCTGTCAGCTAATGCTGCCATCTCCTGCCCAGGAGGTGAGATGAATGAACCTTTGATGTGGGGACTGTGGAGTGTTATGTTATATTTCTCATGGCAATGCTTATCGCTCTTTGAGCTGCTCTGACCTTGGACGACTGTTAGTTCTGGCCCATGTACCTTTTTCCCTGTCTGACTCTGATGCTTCCTGCGCTTGCCATGGGAACTGGAAACCAGTATTTTAGGCACCTCTTATCTGACATAGTGATTGGTTGCCATGCTTTACTTAACCCATCTGAATTCTGTACTACTTGCAGAAGTGCAGATGACCATAGCAGACTTTTCTCAATAAAGCTTTCCTGTTTAAGGACACTTGTTGGTGACTGACTCTGTAGGACTCTCACAAGTCAGGATACAGGATGATCCTGACAGGCTGGAAAACTGGGCTAAAAGAAATTTAATGAATTTCAGTGGGGATAAATGCAAAGTTCTGCATTTAGGTAGGAAAAACCAAATGCATAATTATAGGATGGGGGAGACTTGTCTTGGCAGGAATATGTGCGAAAAGGATCTAGGGGTCTTGGTAGACCATGGACTGTACATGAGTCAGCAGTGTGATGCGGTAGCTAAAAAGGCAAATGCCATTTTTGGGCTGCATCAACAGAAGTATAGTGTCCAGATCACGCAAAGTGAAGGTATCAGATTAAACCTCACCTAGAGTATAGTGTTTAGATTTGGGCACCACAATTTAAGAAGGATATAGACAAGCTGGAATGTGTCCAGAGGAGGGCAACGAAGATGGTGAGGGGTCTGGAGATTGTCCTATGAGGAAAGGTTGAAGGAGCTGGGTATGTTTAGCTTGGAGAGGAGACGACTGAGAGGTGATATGATCACCATCTTCAAGTAGTTGAAGGGCTCTCATCTAGAAGATGGTACAGAGGTGTTTTCTGTTGCCCTAGAAAGTTGGACCAGAACCAGTGTGTTGAAATTAAATCAGAAGAGTTTTTGGCTAAACATTAGGAAGAACTTCCTGACAGAGCAGTTCCTCAGTGGAACGGGCTTCCTCAGGAGGTGGTGGGCTCTCCTTCTTTGAAGATTTTCAAACAGAGGCTAGATGGCCATCTGACAGCCTGGCTGATCCTGTGAACTTAGGCAGATCATGAGAGGGAGGGCAGGGAGGGTTGCATCAGTTCTTAGTTCTTGTGGCCTTTTCTTACACACCCACGGAAATGCTGATCACCACTTTGGGGTCAGGAAGCAATTTTTCTCCAGGCCAATTTGGCTGGAGGTCCAAGAGGTTTTTTGTTATCTTCTGGATGTGGAACAGTGGTCACTGCAAGAGTGAAGGGGGAGGTATTTGAGAATGTTCTGCATTGTGCAGGGGGTTGGCCTAGATGAACCTGGAGATCCCTTCCCACTCTATGGTTCTAAGATTAAAGGTAGAGCAGATTTTGGTAATCCCATCCGGGGGGGGAAGGGTGCGTTGTAAAGGTTGGCAACAGAGAAATGAGGACCTGGCCCCTTCCAGAGTCTTTCTGAGGGCCTCCCATCCCCCCCCCCCTTTTGCCTCAGGCCAGGAGACACCTCCTCCGGCTTGGGCAATGGCCACAACCCTGGCCTCAGTGGCCCCTGGGCAAGAACACACACACGAAGAACACAGGGAGCTGCCTTCTACTGAATCTGACCCTTGGGCCACTGAAGACAGCGTTGTCAGCTCCGTCGGACAGCGACTCTCCAGGGACTCGGGCAGAGCTCTCTCACATCACCTCCTACCTGATCCTTTTAATTGGGGATGCTGGGGATCAAACCTGGGACCGTCTGCATGCCAAGCAGATGCTCTGCCAGTGACCCACAGCCCTCCCCAAGTAGCCGGACAGGCCTCAAAACGGTGTGTTGCTATTCAATATTTTGATTCATGCCTCCTCACAATGACAGCAATTTGAACCTTTGGCACCCAGGAAAGATCCTTACCCAGAAAGGCCACGTTCCCATAGTTCTCCAGCATGACTTCCCTGTACAGAGCTCTTTGTCCCGGATCCAGCAGGGCCCATTCTGCCACAGTGAAAGAGACGGACACCTCCTCAAAGGAAAAGGGGCCCTGAAAGAAAGAGTAGATCCCCTCGTCAGAGGTCAGGCCTGGCAGAGACTGCACCCCAGAAGGGAGTAGTCTGGGAAGGGACAGGATGTATGGCTTGGGATGGGTAAAGGGAACGGCGTTTAGAGGATCTCTTGCCAGGACACCTCTTATGTTCTTATGAGCAAAAGCCCCCCCTGAGAAAGTAGGTGGGACCCAGGCTGTCCTCTCCCCCCCCCCCCAGCATTCATCTCTCCTACCTGGACTGGCGGGGCAGCAGCCGTTTCCCCACCTCTGAAAAGACGACAGCTCAACAGCATCTCTTCAGTGCCTGTTCCTGAGACAAAGGAGGAAGGAAGGGTGTTTGCTTGCTTGTTCCTTGCTTTACACAGCCCATTCCCGGGGTTGTGAAACCCTGCCCTGTGTACACCCAAGAAATGTGTAACCCTTTTTACTAAATTCTGGGAGAGGCAGAAGAGAAGAACTGGGTACCTATGAGCCTCCGCGATTAGAAATGCTGTTAACGTATTTCAGTGACGGGGGGGAGGGACAGAGGGGTGTGGAAATGACATCACTTGAAATGTCACAATCACATTATACCCCAAACCCATACATGACTGGAGCACATCTGGAACCTTTATGGTAATATCAATGAGTTTACAGAGCATCTCTTGGCCTGCTAACATCACAACCAGGTTTTCAGGGAGATGCGACATCAACATTGCATCCCTTCTTCCCCAGGCCCCTACGAAGCCCCTCCCCAAAGCCCCTCGGGGTGCCAGGCCAGACTGCCATATCCATTCCAGCCTCCGGTTTCCTACAGTGGCCCACCAGATGCCCCTGTCATGAATATTAGCCTCTATGAACTGGTTTTCAGAGCTCTGCTGCCCCAGAAGGTGGAAGCTGTCAGCTATGCTGCCATTGTGACTGGGGGGTGGCAAGAAGCAGCTGGGTGAGGCCTGTATCTCCTGGAATGCTAAGTTTAGCTTCTTTCGCCGAGTCTTATCTCTCTGCCTAGTTTTGACCTTGGGTGCCAAGCTCCTCTTGTTTCTCTGGGAACCTGTGGCTGTTTAGGCGCACTTGCTTGCTCTTTATGATTGGCTCTCATCCATCAGGGGCTTTTCTTTGAATTCTGTATATTTACCCCGTTCCTGCTCTAAGAGCCATTCCTTGACACAAAATGTGTGAACAGATGACCTGCCTTTACTGCTCTTGATAAACTTGATCCTGCTTAAGGAACGTTGTTGTTGGGACTGATTGCTGTGGGACTCTGACAATGTGGCTCCCTTTATTCACCAGGCGGAAGAGCTTTGTCTACATTTTCTCTTTTGAGCCACCTTGAGTTCCTCTTATGGGAGGAAGATGAGATGTGAATATTTTAACTAATGGAAGGAATTGCCTTCAATGGTTTTGTCTAATCCCCTTTTGAGAAGAATCACAGTTAGTGGGACACTGAGTGCTGCAAATTAACTCTGTGTTGTGTGAAACAAATGTTTAATTCTTTTCCTGACCTGAGCTCTCTACCCATCCAACTCATGGGGGTGCCCCAAACACATCCAGGCACAAAGAGTCCTTACCACCGGAGAGGGCATCCTGGGCACGCTCCACAGCCTGCGCACTCTGCCCTTGCTCCAAGGAAGCTCCTTCCGCCTCAGGGAATGTAGCTTCTTTCTTCACGGATGGTGCCCACATCTGAAAGAACAGCGAGGGAGAGGGGTAAGAGGTGGGATGGGAAAGAGACCGAGGAATGGATCCTATGTAAGCAGTCATACCCCTCAGCAGGCAGGAGCAGTTGGCAACTAGACAGAGAAAGGCTGAAGTGCCCTTAATATTAATATTACCTCACAATCACAAGCACCGTGCTGTCTGACCTAAAATGACAGAAAATGGGATGCCAGCCAGAAAGACAAAAAGGTAATCTAAAGGTGTCTCACCGGCTCATGAACTTCCCTCCACCCTAAAGTAATGCATAGTTTATAACAATGGGTTTCTCGGGAAATCAGCTCCTCTCCTCAAATTAACCTCTCTCATCCACAATCCTGCTTCCTCCCCATTTGCCCTTCCTAGCATATCCATAACATCTGGAAGTCTCTCCCATCCTGTAATTCGAGGGTCAGCAATGAATACTCATTCCCATAACTTGTCCCTGGGAGAGACATTCGGCTCTGCCCAAGCCTCTGATCTCCCTCCAGGAGAACCATCAAGCATCTGTTCAACATACCGGTAAGCACATCAAGCTATCTGAAGCACCCACCTCCGTTTTGTGTGTGTGTGTGTTTGTGTGTTCTTGGCTCCTATATCACACCCCCACTTGCGTATGGGATCACCTCTCTCCTGTGGAACGTGGGCCAAATCCAAAAGCCTTCTTTGTGGACCACACTTCTTCAAGATAGGTAAACGTAGCCTCTCCCAAAACCTATTCCCCACTCATTCCTATTCTTCTTATTTAGCTTTCCACGTGTGCTTAAAGAGTTGTTTTTGTGTGTAAGTTTGCTCATTTCATTTATTTTCATTTTGTTTTTCAAAAAACCTTACTGGTTGAACATCTGCCTGGTTTATTTCAGAGTTTTTCTAAGGGTACTATCTCCGCATGCATAGGTGGAGATTCCAGTTGCCCCCTCTCAAGGCAGTCTCTAATACTATGAATTTCCCCAATTAAATAAGAAAAAAGCTATTTGGGTAACAGCTGCCCCCCTCCCAGACCCTGCACCCTCCATCAGCTGACCTGGTGAGGTATCTGATCAGAAATTCCCTTGTAGAAGAGGCTGCTGAAGGAGGCCGTTAAATCTCCCTCTTGGATGATTAACAACTGGACAGGTGTCTGCCCGGGAACCTTTAGGATAAGGTCAGATACAGTTGCTTGAATTGGAGATATCTGGTGGGAACCCCCCCTCACCTGTTCTGCCTGCCTCTTCTCCTCTGCCTGACTCAGGAGGAAACCTTCGGCCAGGGCCACCGCCTGGGAACTGGTCTCCGGCCCACATCCTCTGACCCAGCCCTGCATTTCCTGGGGCAGGAGAGTCAGGAACTGCTCCAGGATCACCAGGTCCAGGATCTGCTTCACGGTGTGCCTCTCTGGCTTCAGCCAGTGGCTGCAAAGTCCATGGAGCTGGCTGCAAACCTCTCGGGGCCCACTGGCCTCATGGTAGCGGAACTGCCGGAAGCATCGGCAACGTACGTCTGAGACTGCAGTGAGTTGAGAATGGATCTCTGGCCCTGGGCAATCCCAGAATTCAACACCACTCCCAGCTGGGGTGGGACGGGGGCCTTTCCTTGCTGTCCTGCCAGTTCCAGGTCCTTCTGGATTTTGCTCTTCCATCTCCTTCCTCTTCTCTTGGGTCACCTCTGACTGCGTAAGGATGCCTTCAGTCACTTGGCTGTGAAGAGAGGCTTCTCCCTGGGGTGAAGGAGAGACACAGACAGAAACATGGAAAATCAAAGAGAAGGGAGATACACCACTGAACATCATAAACCTTCATATACTCAGGAGACAGATGTTGATTATCATACTCCACCCCCAAAGAAACTCCAATTCCAGAGGGGTGCAGAACTGGTGCCTAGTTCTCAACCTCCAGGTGGGGCCTGAAGTTCTCCCAGAATCACAACCAACCTCTGACAGAGACCACTTCCCCTGGAGAAAATGGCTGCATTGGAGGGGGGAGAACTCTTCTGTGGCCTGGTTCCCATCTGACCTCTTCCCATCTCCAAAAAAGGAGGCTGAAGCTGGATCCCAGATCCTTATTCATCCACTCAATATAAGGACCGCAATGCTCAGTTGGGGGAGGGGATCAGATATTGTTAGCTGATGCTATTCTTTGAATAGAGAAGTGAAGTTTACTGACTTTCTATTGTCCCCTGGAGATAAAACGCAGGACCTCAAAAGCAACCAGAATGCGCCCAGCTGGGAGTTTCTAACAGAGAGACTGCTGGGTTACAACTCATTAACAAAGCTCAAGACAATGCATCCACCTGGACTGAATCGAGACCTAGGTTTACTGTCTCACTACCAAGGCTGATTTCTCCACACCTACTACCTCTCTGCATATCACACTTAATCCAATCTCACATGCTGTTGTCATTTGCCTGCTAATGTCATTTCCCATTTGAAATCACTCCACTTTCCAATATATAGGATATATGGACTCATGTTCTTGCTGTATCTGAAGAAGTGACTCACAAAAGCTACCACAAGTTTGTTAGTCTTTAAGCTGCTGGTGGACTCTTGCTCTTTCCTAATGATAACTCTTTCCCCTGAAAAACAGGAGTCCAATATACTTGGTGTAAATGAAAACCACAAATGTGATTCTCCAAGGGGCCGCTGCAGACCCTCAAACTTTTCTTTCAGCCAGCCATCCAAACTGCATTCAGCTTTCTGAGAAACACAATATCCAAACCTTCGGGGGAACCGCCTCCCCCTGGGACCTGGCAGGCCCTCTGCTACCCAGAGTCTCTCGATGCTGCACCTCTCTCTTCCCCCACCCCTTTCTTGGTTGGCGTGTACCGCCTCAGTCAATGTTTAGATCAGCAGCATAGGCCAGAAAACAACTAAGAAGTCCAACAAAAGGTTGCTGTATGAACATCCAGAAACACTGAAAACAGACTCATATCCTGGATGCTGCTGACCAAAAGTCCTTGGAGTCATTTTGATTCCTTCCCACCCACCCCCACCCCCCGGGGAGGACTTCTGGGCTGGGCAACACCTGGATTCCAGTTCCTGGGGAGGAAACTGTCAAGGACGATCATATCCCAGTAGTGGCTCCCAGGTGTCCCACAGAGCCTGAATTTCCCACCACCACTTCCTTCTCTGCTAAGAACCAGGGTCTTAGGGGATGACAGAAGCGTCATTTGGTCCACCTAGAAAAGATTTCACCCCACAGCCAGTTCTGGATCTTCTGGCCTTTCCATTTTGGGGGGGAAAGAGGAGGTCATTGCACAACTGCTGGGTCTTACAAATGGGAATTCTGCCAGACCTTCTATGAACACACACAAACAAGCTTTTTGGTTTGGCCAAGGAATTGTCTGCAAACTCAAAACCAGCCCTCCACAAGGGTTGCCCGCTGCAGCTTGGAAAACTCCTGGGGATTTGGAGAGGTAATTGGGGAGGGTGTAGTCCGGGGAGGAAACTCAGCGGGGGTGCCCTGCCACAGAACACGCCCTGGTCTCTGAATTCGGGCAATCAACGGTGATTCCAGGAGAATCCCTGGCCCCGCCTGCAGGTTGGTAACTAGCACTGCTTTATTCTCCCGTCTCCAGGACAGGGTGCGGCCTGGACCAAGAGAAGAGGAGCCCCCCATGACTGCCCCCCCATCACCCAAAAAGTGAGACTACCCCCCCCATTACCTGAAAGGGCTTCAGGGCAGCTCCTTCCCCTTCCCCACGCAGAAGAGACGGGAGGGGGCATCAGAGGAGGGAGGGAAAGATGGAGGGAAACCCTTCTTGCCAGACAGACATTTTCTGTGCCAGTCCTTAAAAGTGATAAAATGGTAATAGAAGACAAAAACAAATGTAGTTAACAGACTCAGCAATTACAACTTGCCAAAAAGCTGAAGAGCATGTAATAGAGATTAATGTATATAAGGTAGCTACAGTGAAAAAATATAGAATGTAAACAATAAAGAACTGGTATGTGCCACAATGTATAAACAATGGAGAACTAGATGATTCCACATTGTGTCCGGATGTTTGTTTACAACATTTCGAAGTTCATCCTTCATCAGGGTGTTCTACAATAAAATACATAACTTATTAAAAAGAAAGCCATACAAAGAAATTGCAAGACCAATGTGTAAATCTAACCAACAGCTTACCCCTTTAAGATGCTGTGGCTTTCATACACTTACTGCCATGCATTGGGAACAGTCTGTGTTAACAGAAAATATACAGTGTCAGTGTAAATAACATTGCTTAAAAGCTTTTCTTGCAGCTACTCATAACAATTCAATACAAAACTGGACACCAATCTCCAACATGTTATCAGCCTCACTAGCTTCAGACTTGCAGCGGGACCAGTCTCATCACTGGGCTCCGAGTTGAGTGTGATTTAAGGAGCTTCGCCAAGGCGGACCGGCTGTGTTGTTTCTAGAGCACCACACTATCGAGTTTGCCTTGTACTTAAAGAAAACATGCTAAGTCCAAATTTTGATTGAGGCCAGACGGGTGAACTGTATTAAGATGCGAGATCCAAAACATTTATTTCTGTAACAATTTCTTATGCATGTCTGTTTTTTCACCTGGTGTTTGTTTGATGACTTCCAGAACAGTATACAAAAAGCTATCAGGAATATGATTAAAAATTCTAAAGTGCTGCTGCATGAGAGCTATGTCCAATGTTTTGCGCTCTAACCCTAGAGTGATGTTCTGCCATTCCAGTTCTGACACTTCTAGATGCTGAGCCCACATATAGCTTCAGTGGCTGACACTGACATTTTAAAACATATACTGTCCATTTTGTTCCACGAGAGCTGGAACGCTGCAATTTAACCTCTCGACCTGCTACCTTTAAACTGTCAGTCTGCCGAATTTGTTTGCAGTGAATACAATGATGACACCTTACATGTCCACAAAATGCTCCATTATCCTTCTGTCTGTTAGTGGTGGTACCAAAATATCACCTATGTTCCTTGTCCTTCTGAATCCAACTTGGGGGTTTTCAGAGCAACAAGGTATTCCTGATAGGATGTGCCAATGTTTCAGGATTATATTTTTTTTGTTCAATAATTTTTTATTTAGATTGGTTGCAAAACAGTAATAATCAAAGCTTTAAACGGTTGCTAAGACATATAAAACTGTCAGTAACATTATACATATTTTGTTGAGATAACTGTAAACCTGAGGTATGAGTAGATAGTAACCATGAACAATATGTTTACCTCAAATATCAAAAATTTAGAGAGCCGTTATTGAGTTTACTGCCCGATCACATTAAGAGATTAGTAATCCTAATAACTATATATATGTGAGAGTATTTCTAAAAGATTTCTACCACAGCCACAATGTGGATGACGTAGAGGGTACATTTTCCTGTTTGTTGAGATATTCCAACACTGAGTTCCATATAGTGATAAAAATTGATGTCGATGAAGGCTTGTCAAAGCGCGTAAGATTGTCCGAGAGTTTTGCTATTTTATATAAATCCCACAATTTCAGGTGCCAATGTGAAAGCATGGGTATCATTGCCAGTTTCCAATTTTTAGCAATGACAGATTTAGCTGCGAAGAGCATAAAGGAAACCCTTTCTTTGATCGCAGCGGAGAAACAGTTTTCAACCCAACTGTTCAAAAGCAGATGATCTGGTCTAGGTTGTAGGTTAATCCCACTTAATTGGTTTATAACGGATATAATTTTCTCCCAGAATTGGCTAATTTTAGGGCAATACAGCCAACAGTGTAGATAGTCCCCTTTCTGTTTGCAACCCCTCCAGCAAAGAGGGCTATATTTTGCATTTATTTTAGCCAGATGCACAAGAGTTGTGTACCAGTGAGCCAAGATTTTAAACGATTGTAATTTCATCGTGATGATTTTCGATTTAAAAGGCATAGAGGACCAAATTTTATTCCAAAAATCACTGGATAATTCAGTGTTGCAATCTTTGTTCCATTTTTTTTTGATATGTCAGTAGATGGTGTCTATTGACATTCTGCATGATTTTGTATAGTCAAGTGATTAGTCCTTTTTGGGATTCAGCTGCAGTTCTGATAATGGATTCCAGGGGTGTGTAGGCTTGTTTTAAAATCTTTTCTACCTGTAGAGTTGTGCACATATCTCTTATTTGGAAGTAATGTAACCATGGAATTTTACTTTTGATCTTCTCTTCTAGTTCAGTTTTGGATAGTATATGTCTGTTTGAGTGTAAGTCTTGTAAAGTAGCTACCACTGAATGTGACCATTTTTGAAAGATCGGGTTGGAGATACCTGGTTTAAACCAACTTTGGTTAGTATAGGGTTGCAGTCTAGAGATTGGTGGTAGCAATTTAGTGCGCAATTTGTCCCATGTAAATCAGGATTATATTTTTGATCCTCTGGGCCAAAGGTGTAAATTCCATGGCCCAGAATATATTTTTTCAATATTTAAACTTTTTCCTGTTGCTTGGTTTTTCTGTTGCTGTTATGCGCTCTCAATTTAGCACTCATTACAATAGAGGAAGGATAACCTCTGTTTGGAAATTGTTTGGTAATAACCTTGGATTCTTGCTTATATCCATCTGGACAAATGGTGTTCCTTTTTGCTTTTAAAAATTGACTATAAGGTAAGTTGTACTTAATATGGGGAATGTGGTAAGACTGAAAATGCAAAAGACTATTTCTGTCTGTACTCTTTTTGTAACTCCTTACTGCCAAATAATTGTCTGTAGTTTTATACACTGTTGTATCTAAAAAAATGATTTGTTTATTGTGATAGTGTGCCTCAAATATGATATGTCAGTGTTTTTGTCTTCTATTACCATTTTATTATATAATAGCGTAGTGAACATCATTGAATGGAGTCTTCTGAAGTGACTGTCTCCAGATTAATGTCAGGACACAATTCAAGATTCTGGGATTTATCCAGGAAAGCTCAGGACGGGTTGACCGGACATCTCCCCCCACACCAATGCCCCCTCTAAGCTGTGGAGTCTTGTGAGCAAAAATACTACTTTGTGAGCTACTGGCATTAAAGTTGTGAGTGAGCAATTTGGCTACTGCATAAATTAGTTTGCTCTGGAGCCATCCTTCCTGAGCTGAGACAAAAATCTGTGAGCCGGAGGCTAAAACACTGTGAGCTAGCTCACACTAATTCATCTCAGAGGGAACACTGCCCTCCACCCAGCCAGTTGTTGTGGCGGGGAAGAGGTCACACATTCCTTGACCATCCAGCCCCCCCCTTCTGGCCACGTGTCCTCCCAGCCTCGCCAAACTCATTCCTGGGCACTCAGTCTCTGACCCTGCTGGAAGTCACAGCACTCTCTACTCCCCTCTGCGAGATGCCAAAACCCTCCGGCCTGCCCCACACATAGAGGAGAGGGCATGGGGTGGGAAGGCCCGGAGGAACTAGAACTGAACTGCTGGCTCAAGGGGGCAGGTGGGAGACTGAAGCCCTGAACTCAACAACAATAAATGTTTCTTTGCATCATGGGAAACACCCCACACATAGAAAGCTAGCACTGCAAGGAGAAAGGCTGTGCCCACTGTCTCTGCTGGTATGGACCAGGCCAGAGACAGAGGTCTTCCAAGGCATGCAAGATGGGGGCCTCATCTCTTTTCTTCCTTCCAGCACCTGGCACTGGCCACCCAGGAGAAATCCAGCCACACCGGTTCATCATCTGGAGGAACCTGGAGGGAAACACCCCCCCTTCTCCACTCACCCAGTAGAGCAGAAAAGCAGCCCCCAACTCAGAAGAGCAGGATTTCGAGAGGGAGGGAGGGAGGGAGGGGGGGGGGGACAAAAAGGGTTGAATGCAGGGGGGCTCTCCCGCACCCAACAGCAAAGGACACAAAACTACATCACTTGGGACCTGGATTTGGGGGGGGGGGGGGAGAACATCAGAGAAGCCAATGTTGGATCGGGCCAGTGGCCCATCCAGTCCAACACTCTGTGGCACACAGTGGCCCAAAAGACCAGGTGCCCTCAGGAGATCCAGCAGTGGGGCCAGGACACTAGAAGCCCTCCCACTGTTGCCCCCCCCCCCCCCCCCGGTCAAGCACCGAGAAGACAGAGCATCACTTGCCTCAGACTGAGAGTTCCTATCTATACTATGTGGCTCATAGCCACTGAGGGACCTCTGCGCCAGATGTTGATCCAATTCCCTCTTGAAGCCCTCCCTGGCACCACCTCCTGTGGCAGGGAATTCCTTGTGCTAATCACTCAGCATTAGGAGGGAGGGCTTGCCGGTCCAGAAGCAGAGGAGGCCTCCCCTCTCCGCCCTCCAAATCCTCACCCCTCCCCAGCCTTGACCCATCCACTCCCTCCCCAGTCTAAGGTGTGTGGCGGGGGCGAAGCAGGCGCCTTCCCCCTCCCCGTCTCTTCCCGCTGGTCTTCATTCCCGGGCTCTTCTTCGGTGGGGGGGTCGGACTGCTTCCTCCTCTCAGTTACCTGCAGACCCCCGCCCATCCACTCCTCCCCCCAAGAGCGCCTCACCAGATCCACCCCCCCATCCCCCCAGCCGCTGGCGCCGAACCCGGGAAATGCAAAGGCCGCTTCTGCAACCGGTTGGGGGGGCAAGCAGGAAACACTCCCCCCCCCCGCCCGGCGCCTCTCTAGGACTCTGCGGCGGACTCCCTCGCTTTAACCATTCTCGGCTCTCGTGTCCCCCCCCCCCCCCCCCCGCGTAAGCCAAGCAACGAGCTGGATCTCCTTCTTACCGCGGCGGCGGGGGGGGGGGGGCAAAGAGATTCAAGGACATGGGACATTGCTCTCTGTGCAATTGGGGGGGGGGGATGTGAAGGCAAATCACCCATTCCTCCATCTCCCCCCCTTCGGAAGGAGAACCCCCTCCTTTTCTCTCGGGTTTTTTCTTCTTCTTTGCGCTCCTCGGGGCTTTGTCCTCCTGGGGTTTTTCCCGTCCTCTGCAAACGCGGCCGCCGGTTCAAGACTCCCCCCCCCCCGCTGCTTACTCCTCTCCCTGAAAGGAGCGGGGGAGGGTTCGGGTGGGCCTATATCCCCCTCCGACTCTTGGACCAGCCCCTTGCCCGGGAGAGAAGACTGGCCCGAGGAGGGGGTCGCAGCCTCCCCTCCCTTTCCCCCTCCGACCCCATCCAGACCCTCCGCCCCCCAATCCCTGGCCGGGCCCCCACAATGCAGGGAAGGGGCCGGGTGTCCCCAAGCCAGGAGCAGAGAAGACTGGGGGGGTGTCCAAAGGAGAAGCCCCCCCTCCGAGGCTCTGCACTGTGCCCCCCCCCAACCAGCCCTGGGGCGGAAGGAGAGACACCCCCACCCACCACGGACTCACCGGGGACGGAGGGAGGGAGTCGCCCAGGAGGAGACCCACCAGCAGCATCACCAGCACCACAAAGGCCGCCTCCCCACGTGCAAACTCGGGGCACGAGGGGAATAGCCTCCCCGCCCCGCTTCCCTGCCGGCCCCTCTGGGATTCGGGCCTCGCCGGCCTCCCCTTGTCTGGTGCTGGGGGGGGGGGGGGTCGAGGGGAGTGACTGGGCTCGAGCCGCGTGGAGGGGTCAGCCTCATCATCGTGTCTGAGTGATTCACCTTTCAGGCTCCTGCGTCAATCCGGGCCGTCTATTGCTCTGTTGAGCTCAGCTAGCCCCGTTCAGTGTATCGCTCAGCCGCGCATAACAGGGAGTGCGCCTCTCCCTCCCCCCCCCCTGCACAGCCTCCCCTCCCCTGCAGAAAGGGGCTTGGCGTTTCCCCGCGGAGAAGAGGCGGAGTCCTGCGGCAGCAGCCGGGAGGGGGAAAAGGGGGGGGGGCACACGCCTCCCCGCCGGGGGTGGGGGGAGGTTGGGGTGCCTGGAGAATGGGGGGCGTTTGCTGGCTCTCTGTCCTCGCCTCGCGAGGCTCTTCTAGAGGGGGGGTCCCGCGGGTTGTGGCAGGGTCTTCTTCTTGGGGGCCACAGGGGCTGTCCTCGAGGCTGCTTCTTCCCGTGACAGCAGCAGCAGGAGGAGGAGGAGGACCCGTCTTTCTATGTCGCTGCTGCTGGAAAGGCGGGGGGGGGGGGGGGGGGGGAGCAAAGAAATGTCCGCCCCAGTCTCCATTTTGGAGAGGTCATTGGTGGTTCCGGGAGAACTCCAGGCTCCACCTGGAGGCTGGTGACCAGTGTTACCTTGTCTTTCTGCACATGTGGGCCGTTCCGCCATTCCCCCCCCCCCCCCCAATTACACGAAGGCTTTTTAAAACCACAATAATTCATTGAAATATTGGTAGAACTTAACATCAGTAGTTGGCTACTATCAATATTAACAACATGATCAGGATACGTCTGTCACAGATTCTGGAAATGTTTCGAAGCCCCGAAGCCGCCCCCTTCCTTCCTCGGGGACCTGCGCTTCACTTAACCTGCTCGACCTCGGGGGGGAGGGGAGTTCACTCCTTCCCTTTGGCCCCCGCCTCCCCCGGCGCTTCCGGGGCGGACTCTCCGCTGCCACCAACCGGCCAGAGTGAGAGCTGCGTCTTCCTGGTAGCCTGGTCTCCAGAGGGTCTGTTTCTTAAACTTCTCCAAATTAAAAATCCCTCACCCTCCCCAAACTGCCCAATTAACTTTATGAATCATTTAGCACAGTGCAGCTTTTTTTGCCTGTGAAGAAAAGCCCCCTTGAATAATTCCATGTTGGGTGGCTTGTGGAAGTGGGGAACAGGATATTGTTTCAGATCTCGGGCTTTCCCAAGCAGCATCTTGCCAGGGGTAATTTTCCACTTCTTCACTTTCATAGAATCATAGAGTCAGAAGGGACCTCCAGGGTCATCTAGTCAAACCCCTGCACAATGCAGGAAATTCACAAAAGCCTCCACCCCCATACACACCCCCAGTGACCCCTGTTCAAATGCCCAGAAGGTGGCAAAAAACCTCCAGGACCCCTGGCCAAACTTTCAGCAACTTGACCCCACCAGTCCGGCTCTTCTTAATGGGACATTGCTTCCAATAAAAAACCACCACCCCTCTCTCTCACCCAGTCTAAACCAACCCCGACAAGTGTTTGTCCAGACGCTGCTTGAAGACTGCCAGGACGGGGGAGCTCCCCACCTCCCTCGGCAGCTGATTCCACTGCGGCACAACTCTTACTGTGAAAAAGTCTTTCCTAATATCCAGCCGGTACCTTCCTGCCCTTAATTTAAACCCATTATTGTGAGCCCTATCCTCTGCTGCACACAAGAACAGCTTCCCCGTCTCCAGACTGAACATACCCAGGTCCCTCAGCCTTTCCTCACAGGGCTTCTTGGTCTCCAGGCCCCCAAGATCTTGCTCCCCTCTGCACCCGCTCCGTTCTGTCCTCATCCTCATTGAAGTGCGGCCTCCAGAACTGCAGACAATACTCCAGGTGTGGCCCAATGAGGTGTGCAGCAGGACTGTGTCATCTGGTGATTTGGAGGTTATGCCTCCGTTGGTGCACCCCAAGACTGCATTCGCCTTTTTTGCCGCCACATCACACTGACTGCTCATATTCAACTTACAGTCCACCTGTACCCCAAGATCTTGCTCACACACACTGTTACACACTTTTGTGGGCCTTCGTAGCCCCTCCCACTAGGGTTGCCAGGTACCCCCCCCCCACCACCACTGGTGAGGAATAGGAGGGCAGAGTTGTTAGATCCAGGTTGGGAAATTCCTGGAAATTTCAGGGTGGAGCTTGGGGAGGACAGGGACCTAAGTGGGGTACAATGTCGTGGAGTCCACCCTCCAAAGCAGCTATTTTCTCCAGGGGAGCTGATCTCTGTGTTCTGCAGATGCAGGAGTTGGTCCTGGTGACAGGAGACCAACATCTATTTCAGGGTCAGCCTCCGGCACACTCGAAAGATCCACCAGTGGGCAGATCCTTTATAGCAGGCAGCCTCACGGAGGAAGTGGCAGTTTTGCCTTCCCTGGATCCGGCCAAGCCACAAGGACCCACACACACACGCACACACACACACACACACACTGCCTCTTGCTTGAAACATCTCTGGCCAGTTGCCTGTGCTTGTCAACTCCCAAGTGGAATTAGCTGAAGAACTGGGGGAGGTGGAGCCTAGGCCTGGAGGGATTTGGGGAGGAGTGAGACCTCCCGTGGGGAATAAGGACCTGGAGTCCACCCTGCCAAGTAGCTGTTTTCTGCAGGAGAACTGATCTGTTGCCTGATGAAGATCAGTTCTAACTCAGCATGGTTTCTGTAAGGGAAGATCTTGTCTCACTAACCTGTTAGTGTTCTTTGAGGGAGTAAACAAACATGTGGACAAGGGGGACCCAATAGATGTTTACCTTGACTTCCAGAAAGCTTTTGGTAAAGTTCCTCATCAAAGGCTCCTAAGTAAGCTCAATAGTCACAGGATAAAAGGACAAGTCCTTTTGTGGATCAAAAACTGGCTAATTAAAAGGAAACAGAGAATGAGTATTAATGGGCAATTTTCTCAGTGGAGGGAGGTAAGCAGTGGGGTACTGCAGGGATCAGTACTTGGTCTGATACTTTTTAACTTGTTCATTAATGATTCGGAGTTGAGAGAAAGCAGTGAAGTGGCTACGATTTACGGATGACACGAAGTTGTTCAGGGTGGTGAAAAGTAGGGAGGATTGTGAGGCACTCCAAAGGGATCTGTCGAGGATGGGCGAGTGGGCATCAGTGTGGCAAATGGGATTTAATGTGGCCAAGTGCAAAGTGATGCACATTGGAGCCAAAGATCCTAACATGCTGATGGGGTCCCAACTGGCAGAGACGACCAAGAGAGATCTTGGAGTCGTAGTACATAACTCAATGAAAATGTCGAGACAGTGTGCGACTGCAATAAAAACGGCCAGTGCTATGCTGGGGATTATTAGGAAGGGAACTGAAAACAGATCAGCCAGTATCGCAATGCCCCTGTATAAATCAATGGTGCGACCTCATTTGGAATACTGTGTACAGTTCTGGTTGCCACACCTCAAAAAAAATATTATAACTTTGGAAAAAGTGCAGAAAAGGGCAACTAGAATGATAAAAGGGTTGGAACACTTTCCCTGTGAAGAAAGGTTAAAGCACTTGGGGCTCTTTAGCTTGGAGAAATGACGGCTGAGGTTTATAAAATATATGATCGAGGTTTATAAAATCATGCATGGGATAGAGCAGGTAGAGAAAGAGGTACTTTTCTCCCTTTCTCACAATACAAGAACTCATGGGCACTCCATGAAATTGTTAAGCAGTGGGGTTAGAACGGATAAAAGGAAGTCCTTCTTCACCCAAAGAGTGATGAACACATGTAATTCACTGCCACAGGAGGTGGCGGCGGCTTCAAGCATGGACGGCTTCAAGAGGGAATTGGATAAACATATGGGGCAGAGGTCCATCAGTGGCTATTGGCCACAAGGTATACATAGGAACTCTGGGGCAAATGATGCGCGGTATTCTTGGTGCTTGATGGGGGGGTGGGAGGGGCAACAGGGTTTCTAGTGTCCTGGCCCCACTGCTGGGCACCGGGTGTTTTTGGCCACTGTGTGACACAGAGGGTTGGACTGGAGGAGCCATTGATCTGATTCAACATTGGCTTCTCTCTTATGTTCTCTTATGTTCTGGGAGATCTTTGAGGCATCCAAGGCCGGGGTCTCCCTCTTCCTCCTTCTCTCTATGGGGCTGCAAAAGGAGAGTTTGCTCCCAGGGACAGAGCAAGCACTTGAGTTTGGGGGGGGGGGGTTTGTCATGCAAATCCAGCCTCCTGTTTTGGAATTTGGGCTCTGTCCCTTCCCTCCCAAAAATACTGTTGGAAAAGAGAAAGAGTCCAGTAGCAACTTAAAGACTAACAAAATTTGTGGCAGGGCATGAGCTTTCGTTAATCACTGCTCACTTCTTCAGATATAGCTAGAATGCGAGTCCATCTCTCCAATACATTAGAAAATGGAATCATTTCCAGTGCCAAATGACATTAATAAGCAAACGACAAGAGCAGGTGTGATTGGGTAAGGTGCAATATACAGAGAAGTAGTAGTCATAGAGAAATCAGTATTGGTAATGAGACAGGAAACCTAGGTCTCGATTCAGTCCAGGTGGATGTACTGTCTTGAGCTTCCTCATCAGATGCAGTCCAACAGTCTCTTAAAAACTCCCAGCTGGGCACTTTCTGGTTGCATCTGAGGTCCTGCGTTTTTATATCCACAGGGCAATAGAAAGTCCGTGGTCTACACTCGTCTATTTAAAGAATAGCATCAGCTAATAACTGTTGGAAATATGTGTGTTGCAAAGCCTAAATTCCAGGCATTATAGGGTTAATGTGTTTACCTTGTGTGCTGTTGTTTAGAGTGACCGGGAAGGGAAACTGGCAGAAAGCCAATAGAAAGAAAGCCCGGGAAATTGAAATCTGTTTACTATCAGTCATTGGTTAATCAATGTGTTCAGGTGATTTCCTTCTAGGGGTCAAAAAGGAAGAAGAATCTCCATCGCAGACCGTGGGGGCAATCTGTCTGTTCTGTAGCGGTAAACGTGTAGTCTCTAGTGTTTGTTGTTTGTGTAGGTTTCCTGTGTACCTCTCTCTTTAGAATTAAAGGATTTTTTATATAGAAAGAGAATGCCTCCTCTCCAGCGAAGCAAAGATCCATTGCAAACTCTGAATATCTATTTTTGTAAACCGTTTTCCCCAACAATAACCAGGTCTGACCCCCTCCGCCAGCTGAGTTTTACCGTTATTTTAAGGAACTGGGACCCAGCTCCAGCCTCCTTTCTCTGAGACGGCTGGACAGGACGGGATACCCTGGGGCGCAGCTCCGGTGCAGACATACTCCAGAGGAGCCCCACTGAGCCGCAGAAGGAGTCGGGGGGGGGGGGGGGCAGGGGGGGGCAGCCCGGCTGAAGCTCCCCCTGGCGAGGACAGGAGGAGGAGGAGGGCGCGTTCTGCGTTCGTCTGCAGCGCTGGAAGCATTCACCAGTAAGCAAAATCAGCAGGCGCTTGGGGGCCCAAGGGACGGAAGGGGCCAACACAAAGGGGGTGGGGGGTGGGGGGTTGTAAGTATTGCTTACTGCCATCTAGTGTTATTTTTTTTAAGTTTACATTTAATATAGTTGTGGGGTCTGACCTGGGGGATGGCCTGGGAAGAATACTGAATTTTTAATCTGTAATTTCGCCTTCAGCACTTGTCGAGTCTTAATGTTTTGTCAGTTAAGCAATGGAAGGGCGGAGGGAGGCGGCAGGACTGGCGAGCTGTGCTTGCTGAGGGCCTCCCTGGGCCTTAATCCGGCCCTGGCTAGAAGGGGTTAAGCCCACCGAGCTGTTTGCTGGAGGAGAGTCTGGTGGGGGGGGGGGGAGAGGGTCTGCTTTTGCGGGGGGGGGGGGGGGGCAGGGAGGACTGCGAGGGGCTGCAGGCAGCCGTGCAACAGCAGGAGGGAAGAGCCCTGCAGCCGGCTCTCCCTGGGAAGGTCTCCTCTGAAGTAAGGCGTGAGGGGGGGGGACCTTTAGGGGTCGCTACTCTCAGCACAGGGTTTGCAGAGGGTTCCCAACTCCCAGACGGCAAATTCCTGCAGATTTTTTTGGGCGGGGGGGGGGGGGGATTCTGGGAAAGGCCCAGTTTGTGGGAAGGGGGAGAACCTCAAAGGGGAAGAAGGCCATAGAGTCCGCCCCCCAGATGCAGCCCTTTTCTCCAGGGGGGCTGATCTCTGTCAGCCGGAGGTGGGTTGGAATCCTGGGAGAACTCCAGGCCCCACCGGGAGGTTAAGCCCATAGTGAAAGAAATGTCAGTGTTTAGAAGCCTGGGATTTGCCAAAACAATGGGTTTGGGCTGCCTGTAATAACTGAAGAAAAAATGTTTAATGTAAGGATTTTCTTATAATTTATGAAACCTGTCATTGTTTCTTGTGCATGGAAAACAACAATAAAAATAAAAAAAGAATCACAGTTTTCTCCTGGCCCCAGATTCAAAGTCACCCTTGACAGGAGGAGTCCAGCCCCCCCCCCTTGAGCAGTTCGGGAGGGCTGCTGTGCCTCTGTCTCCCTGGTTTGAGCCCTTTGTGGGGGGGGGGGAAGGGTTTGCTTCTGAATGGGGGGGTAGAGAAGGGGAATGGCTTCAGGTACGCAACAGGAGGGGAGGAGACATGCAGCTGGATCCCGGGAAGGTTTCCTTAGAAGTAGGGCATGGGGGGGGGGGGATAAGCTTTGACTAGATCTTGGAAGGGAGAAGGCTGGGATTGTCATTCTCAGCCAGGGTTTGCAACTCCCGGAAGGCAAATTCCTGCAGATTCTGGGAAAGGCCTGGTTTGGGGACGGGAGGACCTCACATGGGAACAAGGCCATAGAGTCCTGCTTCAAGTGTCTGAGCTGGAGAGCGGGGCCACCAGAGAGGAAGCATCCTTGAACTGCAGCTGAAAAGTTTTTCATAAACAGGTGGAAATCCATGCAAACTTATGCAGATACACACTCTAGGGGGAACTGTATCCACCTGTAGCCCTTTAGAGAGGTGGGCTATAATTAAGAATAACAACAACAACAATAGTAATGAGCATTACCTCCTGGGCCCCTTAGATATTTCCCTCTGTGCTCATTTCGGGGGGAGGGGGGCTCTGTGCACTGCTGGACACTTAATTCTGCCTTGACACATGCTCCATGGGACATGCTCCATCTTCACCCTGGGACCAGAGAGGGGATGGACCTTCCCTGGCTGCCGAGATGTCATGGGGCAGGGGGGTGGCTCCAGCCCCTGAAGTGTGGATGGCCCTGTCCTTTCTGGGACAAAGGCCTTGGCAGCCTCTGATATGCTGTGCTAAAAGAGAGCATGTGCTAAATTTGATAAAATAAAGATGTAAAAGTACCATAGAATAGAATCCTAGAATCACGGATTTGGAAGAGGACATACAGGCCATCCAGTCCAACCCCCTGCTCAGTGCAAGATCAGCCTAGACTAGAGCATCCCTGACAAGCGCTTGTCCAGCCGCTGCTTCAAGACTGCCAGGGAGGGGGACCCACCACCTCCCCAGGCAGCCGATTCCACTGTTGCACAATTCTGTCAAAAAGTCTTTCCTAACATCGAGCCGGTACCTTCCCTCCCTTAACTGAAACCCATTACTGCGACGACTACTACCTGCCCATCCTTTCTGATTTGGGGAGAGAGCCTTTTTCTTGTGCCAACAAAAAAGGTTTAATCCCTATAGTGATCATCGCGCAAGGTGTGTCAGCTTGAAAATGTGACGGCCTAGAGAGAATCCAAAGAGCTTCCAGGCCCGCTGGGAAGATGCACCCAGTCCTAACCCAACACTCTGGCTCTTGAGCTTAACTGACCCACATCATGAATGGGGGCAAACGGGGTCGGGTTCATTCATGGGCTTCAGTCACGGCCCCAGGGGCGAGTCTCAAGTGCATGGAAGTGGAGGCCACATTAACCTTTGGCCCATTTAATGAAGCCCAACTCGTTAAAAAAACTCTCAAAGCGCATCCTCATCCTCATCCTCCACATGGCACGGTTACACAGAGGATGCATAGAATAATATAAAATACACAGTTAAGTTAGTTGCTACAGCGGGTATGCAGACCAATTGGGCAATCCCCCTAAATACGAATATCTCCGTTTTCAACCAGCTCAGTGGCAGCTGGGGAGGGTCCAAAGAGACCACAAAGCTCAGAAAACACAAAGTCTGATTAAACTGATACAAAAAATAATGTCTTTAATAAGCAGTGAGTCTCCCATAGCTGAGTTTTGTTTTCTCTGATTCATAAAGAAACACTTAGCCTAGGGTTGCCAACTGCCCGGGAATGTGAGTGTGTGTGCTGTCCTTTTAACAGAGGCATTAGGGGATGTTATTCATCTCTTCAGATTCCCATTTCCACACACATTAAGCCTCTGGGAATGAGGCAGGATTCTTTTTGGTTGAGCCAGTTTGGTGTACTGGTTAGTTGCGCGGACTCTAATCGGGGAGGACCGGGGTTGATTCCCCACTCCTCCACTTGCAGCTGCTGGATGACCTTGGGCAAGCTGTAGTTCTCTCAGAGCTGTTCTCTCAAGGACAGTTGTCTCAGAGCTCTCTCAGCCCCACCTGCCTCCCAGGGTGTCCGTTGTGGGGAGGGGGAGGGAAAAGGAGTTTGTAAGCCACTCTGAGACTCCCTTGGGTAGTGAAAGGAAGGGTATAAATCCAATCTCTTCTTCTTTCCCTTGCAGATACCTCTCCAAAATAAAGTAGGGAGAGGGAAAGAGAATTTTCTCAGTTTGCACCATAAAGGCAGAATGGAAGGAATTCAAAGGGGGGGGGGGCTCTGAGGAGGAAGAGAGGGAGGGTAAACCTCGGCCCAGGTCATTTCCAGCCCACGCAAAGGGTGGTGGGTGGCGGTCAGAACAGGAGGCAGGAATCTTACTTCTCCCTCCTGGGCTGGGGAGGACAACTGGAATTGGGAAATTCATGCCCCAAAAGGTTCACCTGCCAACTCCATCAATTCAGGTCCATTTCCACAATACGGGATGTTGTGGGGAAGGGGGAGGGGTCTGACCCCTTAGAACTTACTGCATTGTTGGGTTAGGGCAGGGGTGGGCAAACTTGCTCAGCGTAAGAGCCACCTAGAACAGGGGTGGCCAAACTTGCTTAACGTAAGAGCCGCATAGAATAAACATCAGATGTTTGAGAGCCACAAGACATGAACAAATATTACCTGCTTTTATTGGAAAATAAGCAAATTTGCTTTTTATTAACATTAAGTGAGACTGCCAAAAATAATAACAAAAGGGGTAAAAGCAGATATTGATAATGATATTAATTTGTCCAATGATATTTGTTTGCTAATGATATTTAGCTTCCCCAGCCGCCCTGCTGGGAGCCACATAATATATGTGAAAGAGCCACATGTGGCTCCCGAGCCATAGTTTGCCCACCGCTGGGTTAGGGGACACAACTTTTTCCTTTCAACCCAAATTCATCCTACTGCCAGGATGCTTTGAGCTTCAAAGCGGTGAGACCCTAAAAACACCCACAGCAGGCTGGACTGGGGAGGGATTGTCAGAGTCCCCAGATATCAGAAGCCAAAATGCAGGATCAGTTTATTGATTACAGTATTCTGTATTGCTCTAAACACTTCTCGTGTTAAGACTGCCGTCACACAGGAGGGAAGGGGTAGATATACCAGGTTCAAACGAGGGTCGTCTGGTGGATAGAAGCCAATAAGAAGGTTAACATTTGCACTAAAACTAACAGCTTTTAGTTCCCAGTGGGAAAGCAGTGAGTGTCTCCCAATTCTCCAAGGTCAAGCCATCTCAGAGCAGGAGATAAAGGATTCAGGAGAATCAAAACTTAGAATACCAGAGGCCAAGGCTGAGAACTCTCTGCTCCCACACTATGCATGGCAGCACAGCTGACAGGGATGAGGGTTGAGAAATGCCTCTCTAGAACTGCTTGTCAGATAAAATGTTTGTGAATGAAGGATGCCGGCTGGTCACACTGTGGTTACACCAGTAGGAGAGAGGGGTTACCCTCAACTTTTCCTTCACAGGATTTGGGAAATGAACTGTTTTTGCCAGTTTTGAAGATGTCAGAGTTGGCTTCGCAGATAACCTGAAGTACCGAGTTTCACAGAGGAGGGGAATGTTCACACAGGGATTATATACGAATGCTGTTCGGATCCACCTGTGGGTAAATTTGTAATGCTGCCGATCTTGTGTGGAATGTGTGTTATTTTAAATTGATTATAATTTTAACTCTTGTTGTGAGCCGCTCTGAGCCTGCCATTTTGGCGGGGAGGGTGGGATATAAATCTCAGGAAATAAATAAATAAATAAATAAAAAGGCCCTCCTTTGTGTGACTTCGTTCTCAGCCTTTCTGAATCTCCAATGCCAGGGCGTTTGAGGAACCTCATCAGAACCAGCTGTAGGAAAGTTTCACCCTTGGATGGATTCCCTGCGGAACATGAAAGTCAGATCTGTGCCTCGGGCTCTTGCCGCACACTGAGCATTGATGAGTTTCTTCCCCGGGGGGGGGGGGGGGAACTCCTCGTTGCTAAAGACGAGATTAGCCAGTCCTTCAACCAGCAGAGCCCAGTGCCCACCTTTGTTTTCTCCCCCATGGGATCTTTTCGAGGTTCTGAACATGGCTAAAGCTCTTTCCACAGTCTGGGCATTTATAACATTTCCTGGTTAGGGTAAGGTTTCTGTGTAGCTTCAAGCTTTTTACAACAGTTTACATCTTTCCAGTGCTTTATATGGTCTGTGGTTGTCTTTTAGGTGTGAATTAGGAGAAACGGCTAAGCAGTCCCATGGTTTCTGCCCTATGTGAGTTCCTCGATGAAGTTGAGGCCACTCTGACTGAATCGCTTTCCACGCACTGAGAGTCACGGCCAACCTGCACGCTTGAGATTGCAGAGCCTTCTGCCGTGGCACCCGGTGTCCCCAAGGGGTCTCCTTGGCCTCAGAATGGGGAGGGGTCTTCTCTCACCCATGTCCTCTTCCCCTTCAACCAATTTGCTGCTGGCCTGGCTCTCTCTTGCTGGCTGTCACCCCTAGGCTGATGACGGAGCTCCCCTCTTATCCCTCCCTGCTCTCCTTTCTGCACTGCCCATCCTCTGCCCTTCTATTGGCTCCTGCCTCTGTCCTTCATGGCCACGTCTGGGGCAGTCCGTTCCCTTGGAGCCTACGGGACCCCACCCTCAGACTCTCCCAGGCCTCAGCATGGTGCTTGCTGCCTAGACCCAGATACCCCCAGAGCCAAGCAGGGCAGAGTTGTCCACCCCTGCGCTTCCACCTTCTCTGCCGGACCCTGAGGGATCCAGTTGGACAACATAGCCTGGGGAGTGCCTCTCTGAGGCAAGGGGGTGTGCCCTACCACCAGGTCTGGCATCTCCCAGGTGCTTGAATCCACTTTGGCTTCCTGCAGCCTCTTGGGGCTCTGGCTGCTTCCTGCTGCTCTCCCCCCCCCCCCCCCGCTGTATCCCAGTTTGGCCTCTATCCACTGGAAATGTAACAGAGCACCTCAAATCTGCCTTACAGTGGATCAGGCCATTGGTCCGTCAAGGTCAGTACTGCCCACTCAGACTGGCAGCAGCTCCCTATGAGGTGTCAGGCAGGGCATTAAGATACGTTCAAAAAGAATAGTATAAAGGTCATGGTGACCTGTTGATTTATAAACTAATGGGAAAGTGCAGTACAGAAAGAAAAAGAAACAAACTGCATCCCAACCGGGTTTATTTAGATCATTAATACCCTGCACCTGTTAAACAAAGATTAAGTGGTATTTGACCTTTAGGCCAACAGGAACAATATAGATGACCAATGGAATCAAGAATACAATAATCGATTGTAGCAGAGGATGCAACAAGAGCCATTAATTATAGTTTGCCCATTGGACCCTTGTCTATTAGGGCAGCTGTTCTGAGAAGAAAAAACATATGCTGTCTTTTAAAAAGCATAGTAAAGAGTAGCTCCTACTCTGTAACTTCCTTCCTTCCTTCCTTCCTTCCTTCCTTCCTTCCTTCCTTCCCTCCCTCCTTACTTCCTTTCTGTCCTCGTGAGAACCCTGCCTGCCTGCTCACCTTGCCCTCAGTTGGCCATCTGGGACAACAGCTACCTTTGCGGTAAAGGAAGCAGATTTGTTAGGGTTGTATTGCCATGCCATGAGAGCCTCTCTAGTGGCAGCTCCTGAGCAAAGGTATAGTGACACTGGCCATCCAAAAGGTTTCTCCCCTGTGTGGATTCTTTGATGCTGTTCAAGATGGGCACTCTGACTGAATCTTTTTCCACACTCTGAGTGTCATGCCCGACCTGCACGCCACTTGAGATTGCAGTGCCTTCTGTCGTGGCACCCGGTGTCCCTGAGGAGTCTCCTTGGCCTCAGACTTGGGAGGGGAGGGGTCTTCTCTCACCTGTGTCCTCTTCCCCTTCAACCAATGTGCCGCCATCTTGGCTTTCCATTTTGCTGGCTGTCATTCCCGGCCTGCTGACAGAGCTCCCATCTTAGCCCTCCCGGCTTTCCTTTCTGAACCGCCCTTCCTCTGTCCTTCTAGTGGCTCTTGCCCCTGTCCTTCAGGGCCATTCCCTTGGAGACCACAAGACTCTACCCACAGACTCTCCCAGCCCTCAGCATGGTGCTTGCCTACCAGGACCATGTTGCCCCCTGGAGCACAGCAGAGTGGAGTTCCCCAACCCCACTTCCACCTTCTCTGCTGGGCCACACAGGAACCAGTTGGACACCATAGCCTGGGGACTGCCTCTCTGAGGCAAGAAGGTGTGCCCTAATACTAGGGCCTGGCATCTCCCAGGATTCTGTCTCCACCCTGGCTTTTTGCAGCCTCCTGGGACTCTGGACACTTCCTGCCACTCTCCCCCTGCCTGCTGCCTCCCAGCTCAGCCACCACTGAAGCTTGTTCTTGACTCTTCCGTGGCCCTTCCCATTGCCTGTTTTCCTTCCCCTCATTTGGCTATCTGGGATCACAGCTACTGCTGCAGTAAGGGAGGTGGGTGGGCTCATGACATATCAGCAAGCTTGGCGGGACAGGGTTCGCCTCCTTCGCTGGGGTAGTGTTGCCATGCCATGAGAGCATAACATGGGGTGGCTCCTTTGTCAGGGTCTGGTGATGCCGGGCCTGGCACTGACCATTCAAAAGGTTTCTCTCCTCTGTGTGTTCTCTGATGCTGTTGAAGATTGTGTCTCTGACTGAATCTCTTTCCACACACTGAGCATTCAAAAGGTTTTTCCCCTGTATGTGTTCTCTGATGCTGTTGAAGATGGCTACTGTTTCTGAATCTCTTTCCACACACTGAACATTCAAAAGGTTTCTCCCCTGTGTGCGTTCTTTGATGATACTGAAGACTGCCACTCAGACTGTATCTCTTTCCACAGTCGGAGCATTCAAAAGGTTTCTCTCCTGTGTGGGTTCTCTGATGCTGTTGAAGACGGCCATTTGAAATGAATCGCTTTCCACACTCTGAGCATTCAAAAGGTTTCTCTCCTGTGTGGGTTCTCTGATGCTTCTGAAGATTGCCACTAATATTGAATCTCTTTCCACACTCTGAGCATTCGAAGGGTTTCTCTCCTGTATGGGTTCTCTGATGACTGTGAAGATTGCCACTAATACTGAATCTCTTTCCACACTCTGAGCATTCAAAAGGTTTCTCCCCTGTGTGGGTTTTCTCATGTCGTTGAAGACTGCCACTCCTACCGAATTTCTTCCCACACTCTGAGCATTCAAAAGGTTTCTCCCCTGTGTGGATTCTTTGATGCAGTTGAAGACCTCCACTGTGACTGAATCTCTTTCCACACTCTGAGCATTCAAAAGGATTCTCTCCGGTGTGGACTCTCTGATGCTGCTGAAGACCTCCACTGTGACTGAATCTCTTTCCACACTCCGAGCATTCAAAAGGTTTCTCCCCTGTGTGGATTCTCTGATGCTGCTGAAGACCTCCACTGTGACTGAATCTCTTTCCACACTCTGAGCATTCAAAAGGTTTTTCCCCTGTGTGGGTTATTTGATGCATCTGAAGACTGCCACTGTGACTGTATCTATTTCCGCATTCTGAACATTCAAAAGGTTTCTCCCCTCTGTGTGCTCGCTGATGCTTTTGAAGACTGCTAATGCTACTGAATTTTTTTCCACAGTCTGAGCATTCAAAAGGTTTTTCTCCTGTGTGGGTTCTCTGATGCTGTTCAAGACGGCCATTTGAAATGAATCGCTTTCCACACTCTGAGCATTCAAAAGGTTTTTCTCCTGTGTGGGTTCTCTGATGGTTCTGAAGATTGCTACTAATACTGAATCTCTTTCCACACTCTGAGCATTCAAAAGGTTTCTCTCCTGTGTGGGTTCTCTGATGGCTCTGAAGATTGCTACCAATACTGAATCTCTTTCCACACTCTGAGCATTCAAAAGGTTTCTCCCCTGTGTGGATTCTCTGATGCCGCTGAAGACTGCTACTCTGACTAAATCTCTTTCCACACTCTGAGCATTCAAAAGTTTTCTCCCCTGTGTGGGTTCTTTGGTGCCTCTGAAGATCGCCACTGTGACTGAATCTCTTTCTGCACTCTGAACATTCAAAAGGTTTCTCTCCTGTGTGGGTTCTTTGGTGCCTCTGAAGATCGCCACTGTGACTGAATCTCTTTCCACACCCTGAGCATTCAAAAGGTTTCACCCCTGTGTGGGTTCTCTGATGTCGTTGCAGAGTACCACAGTGACCAAATCTCTTTCCGCACTCTGAGCATTCAAAAGGTTTCTCCCCTGTGTGGGTTCTTTGATGCAGCTGAAGACTGCTACTCTGACTGAATCTCTTTCCACACTCTGAGCATTCAAAAGGTTTTTCCCCTGTGTGGGTTCTTTGGTGCAGTTGAAGACTGCTACTCTGACTGAATCTCTTTCCACAGTTTGAGCATTCAAAAGTTTTCTCCCCTGTGTGGGTTCTTTGGTGCAGCTGAAGACTGCTCCTCTGACTGAATCTCTTTCCACACTCTGAGCATTCAAAAGATTTCTCCCCTGTGTGGGTTCTCTGATGCCGACGAAGATTACCATTTGAACTGAATGTCTTTCCACACTCTGTGCATCCAAAAGGTTTCCTGCCTCTTTGTATTGTTTGGTACACAAAGAGCTTTGATCTATTTCTGAAGTTCTTTCTGCAGTTAATGAATTTACATGCCTTCATTATCCTCTGCTTTGCAAAACGTACATTACACTGTCTGCCTTCTCTCTTCTGAACCATATCACTGACTTTCTTTCTCACCGGTCTGCCTTGATTCCTGATGTTTTCATTCAAGTCTTCATTTTTAACTCTATCTGACATTTGTGGATGACGTTCCTCACCCCCCTCATTCCTTTGATCAACCTCTCCTGGAATAAAGAGAGAGATCCTGTTAGCATCTGGGAGGGCTGGTAAGGTCCAAAGGCATCTATCTGACTGCTGCAGGAAAGGACTGACAGCCCTTTGACCTCTTCCATCTTGTCTGATCTTAACCACCCCTCCACACTGACCCTGATTACCTAGGAGTTAAGAATATCTCACCCCCTCAAGAACTATGGCTGAGCTCTTGCTCAAAAGGAGTTTCTGAGACTCCAGATTTTCAGGCCTTCAGAAGGCCTTCCTCCCTCCTTACCCAGCGGGCTACATGATTGTACCAAACCAAATGTTGCTCAGAAGAGAATCAGGAATTCCCCATGCCTATTCCTTGCCTCTTCCCTTGACATAACTGTGAAGGATACTTACTCTTAGCCAGCTCACTCAGGAAGGAAATATGGTCTTGGGATCCTCTTGAGGAACTCCCCAGCCTTTCTTTGGATTCAAGGCTGTTGTCTGTCTGCACCGAAGACTCTCTTATGCTTCTGGCTTCTTTCACAGGGAAAGAGAGAAAGTGATCATTCTTGTACGGGGAAGGAAAGACATTCAAATGTAAAAATTCTTCTGGAAGGACAGAAGTACAGTCAAGATCAAAACCCACCATCCCAATCAGTACAAGGGGAATGGAACTCCAAGGCAAAGCACGCTAGTTCCCCCAAGGGGTTAAGGCGATTATTAAGTGGCCTGGTTTGACTTGCAGGTGTTCATTATTTGAGTCTCCCTGCAGCTTACATCCTTATCTTTTTCAAGGCCAGACTCCAGAATGTGCTAACTGGTTAATTGTGAGAATCTGTTGTGTCCAGTCTCTGTGTACCAGGAGGGAAGGGGGATTAAGAGAGTGCTGACAGCCTCTGGAAAATTCCATCAAGGAGGAGGACCCTTCTTGATTGGGTCATGAGGACCACCTGGCCATAGAGAGGCAGAAAGTATACTATGGGTACTGACCAGAGGGAAGCCAGGCTAACTTTATGCTCATGCCAAGCTAGTACGCCCTGATATTTTCTTCCTTCAACACGATGAATAGTTTTCTGTAGAGTAACTGAGGCTACAGCTGGAATACTTGTGCTGCAACAGGAGGTGCCATCGAATACTAAGTATTTCACGGACTAGACAGGAGAGTTAGCTTTTCTTGTTTTTTTGTTGCTGAGTTACAGAAACTGTTGTTTAGAGATGTCTCATTTTTCAAACCTTTATATAGATTTTTAAATGGGTCTGCTTTACTTGTGTGCAGGGCTCATTTGGGGCCAGAGTGAGGCAGAGCGGCGCTCTGCCAGCCCAGGAGAGGGCACTAGGGCAGCCACAGGCAGAATCAGATTCTCCGATCTGATTCAGCCAGCAGCCGAATTGCCACTGAAATTTGGCGGTGGCTTAAAAAGTGACTGGGGGAGGGGGTTTGAGGAAGAGGCTCCAAACTTACCAGGTAACTGTTGGAGCCTCTCCCCCAAACACCCACCAAGTTTTAAGAAGATTGGACCAGGGGGTCCAATTCTACGGGCCTCCAAACAGGTTGCCCCCATTCCCTCCATTGTTCTCTGTGGGGGGAAACTTGGTGGGTATTTTGGGGAGAGGCCCCAGCAGCTACCCTGCAGGTTTGGAGCCTCTCCCTCAAACCCCCTCTCCTCCAGCCCCTCGTATACCCTATGAGTTTTTGCCATTGACTTCAATGGCCCTAGGGTATAATGGGGCTGAAAGTGACATTCGGCCGGCCAAATGGGCTCCCCATTCCAAACGGGCCAAAAAAATTTTTATTTGCACACCCCTAGTGGGCACAAATGGCAATGGTGGCAAGCCTCTCCCCCAGCTCCCAGCAGGCCTGTGGAGGAAGCGAAGCCCTTCAGAGTCGCGTGGCGGCAGCTGCACGATCTTCCCATTGTATTCTATGGGGCCCTTCTCGCTTTGCTCCCCCCCCCCCCGTCTTGGCAGGCCAGCTGGGGGAGGGAGGGGGAGGCTTTTGAAGAAACCCCCCCCTTTTGCTTCCCTTTCTGACATACTTCTGGTGATGTCAGGGGGCGTGGCATATGCTAATGAGTTATGCTAATAGGCATGCTAATGAGCTCCTGCACCTCTTTTTCTACAAAATGACCCCTGCTTGTGTGCCCTCCCCTCATGAACCCACTGCAGGTACAAAGAGTATCTGACCCGGGTGGGACCCAGGCTTCAGTTCTTGACAGGATCACTTCCAGATCACAGGCAGAGCGGATGTTTCCAATCCCATCCAGGGGGAAGGGTGTGTTGTAAAGGTTGGCCACAGAGAAATGAGGACCTGGCCCCTTCCAGGGTCTTTCTGACGGCTTCTCATCCCCCCCTCCCTTTTGCCTCAGGCCAGGACACCTTCTGTGGCTTGGGTGATGGCCACAACCCTGGCCTCAGTGGCCCCTAGGCAAGCACACACACACAAAGGAACAACACAGGAAGGTGCCTTCTACTGCATCAGACCCTTGGTCCATTGAAGTCAGTTTTGTCTGCCCAGTCCGGCAGTGGCTCTCCAAGGTCTCAGGCAGAGGTCTTTCACATCACCTCCTCTCTGATCCTTCTAACTGGAGGTGCTGCCAGGGTTTGAACCTGGGATCTTCTGCATGCCAAGCAGATGCTCCGCCAGTGAGCCACAGCCCCTCCCAAGTAGCGGGACAGGCCTCAAAATGGTGTGTCACTATTCAATATTTTGATTCATGCCTCCTCCCAATGGCAGCAATTCGCACCTTTGACACTGATGAAAGACCCTTACCCAGAAAGGCCACGTTCCCATAGTTCTCCAGCATGACTTCCCTGTACAGAGCTCTTTCTCCCGGATCCAGCAGGGCCCACTCCACCTCAGTGAAAGTGATGGACACCTCCTCAAAGGAAAAGGGACCCTGGAAGGAAAAGCAGATTCCCTCCTCAGAGATCAGGGCAGGCAGAGATTGCACACTGGAAGGGAGCAGTCTGGGAGGGGACAGGATGTATGGCTTGGGATGGGTAAAGGGAACGGCGTTTAGAGGATCTCTTGCCAGGACACCTTGTAGAAACTGCAGGAGCAGAAGCCCGCCTGAGAAAGGAGGAGGAACCCAGACTGTTCCCCCCCCTCCCCCAGCATTCATCTCTCCTACCTGGACTGGAGGGGCAGCAGCCATTTCCACACCTTTGAGAACAAGACAGCTGAGCAGCATCTCTTCACTGTCTGCTCCTGAGACAAAGGAGGGAGAAAGGGTGTTTCCTTGTTTCTTCCCTGCCTCACACACAGCCTTCCCAGGGTTGTGAAACCCTGCCCTGTGTACACCCAACACATTTTAAAACACATTTTGTACTAAATTCAGGGAGAGGCAGAAGAGAAGCACCAGGTCCCTATGAGCCTCCGGGGTTATAAATGCTGCCTGCATATTTCAGACTTCTGTGAGACCTGTGTCTGGCCTTGGGGGGGGAGGGAAAGAGGGCGGAAATGATGTCGCAGGGCACGTTCGGCCCAGGCATGGTTTGAGCTCCCCTGGGGAATAGAGGGTCCTATGAATGAGTTTCCAGAGGGTCTCCTGGCATGCTGGCTTCCCAACCGGGGTTTTCAGGCAGATGCAACATCAACATGACACCACATCTGCCCCAAGCCCCTCCCTAAAGCATCTGGGGGCGCCAGGCCATCCATACCTCGCCCTCCCCACTCCAGCAGCCTGTTTCCCCCAGCAGCCTGCCAGATGCCTTTTTAAAGATGGGCACAGAAGCCCATCCCATGATTATTGGCCCCCAGGAACTGGTTTTCAGAGCTCTGCTGCCCCGGAAGCTGGAGGCTCCCTTCATTCATGAGGCTGAATAGCTCTGCCCAGGTTTGTCGACCTTTTCTCTTTTGAGCCACCTTGAGTTCCCCTTATGGAAGGAAGGTGAGATGTGATTATTTTAATAAGCTAGCCTGATATCCGTGCTTCGCTACGGTATTTAAGTTCCGTAAATCCAGTTATAATACTGATGACATCTGTTGTAGGTATTCTAATGGGGAAGATTGTAGTGTAAGAAATGAAGTGAGACATACATACTGTTTTTTTCCTCTGTACTGAAGGACCTCTCTGTAGACCACGTTGGTGGTTCTGCCCTCAGGTGCTAGGGTCACCAGGCTGCTTGGTGAGCTCACTCTGGAGCAGGCCACAGAGAACTGTCCATTGAAGAAGCAGTCGTCTGTTGTCAACTCCTGCCCCCTTCCACAAAAGTGATGGTCTCTCTACCGGTGTTCCTGGATTGTTTTGCTCATATGGAGACTGACCTGAACTCTCTACCCATCAAATTCACTGGGTGCCCCAATCATAACCAAGCATGATGCGTTCTTACCACAGGAGAGGGCATCTTGGGCACGCTCCACTGCCTGTAAACTCTGCCCTTGCTCCAAGGAAGGTCCTTCCGCCTCAGGGACTGTGACTTCTTTCTCCACGGATGGTGCCCACATCTGAAACAGCAGCGAGGGAGAGGGGTAAGAGGTGGAATGGAAAAGAGACCAAGGAATGGATCCTGCCCCACTCCCAGAATTTGCACCCTTCCATCAGCAGACCTGGTGAGTTATCTAGAGGGATCAGAAATTCTCTGGTACAAGAGGATGCTGAAGGAGGCCTTTAAATCTCCCACTTGGATGATTAACACTTGGACAAATATATCTCAGGGACACTTCAGGATAAAGCCAGATTTGGTTGCTTGAACTTGACATACTTGGAGGGGATCCCCCCCTCACCTGTTCTGCCTGCCTCTTCTCCTCTACCTGACTCAGGAGGAAACCTTCGGCCAGGGCCACCGCCTGGGAACTGGTCTCTGGCCCACATCCTCTGACCCAGCCCTGCATTTCCTGGGGCAGGAGAGTCAGGAACTGCTCCAGGATCACCAGGTCCAGGATCTGCTTCTTGGTGTGCCTCTCCGGCTTCAGCCAGCGGCTGCAAAGTCCATGCAGCTGGCGGCAAACCTCTCGGGGCCCACTGGCCTCATGGTAGCAGAATTGCCGGAAACGTCGGCAATGTACGTCTGAGATATCAGTGAGCTGAGAACGGGTATCTGGCACTGGGCTTTCCCAGAATTCAACACCACTGTCAGCCTTGGTGGATTGGGGACCTTTCCTTGCTGTCTTGCCAGTTCCAGGTCCTTCTGGGTTCTGCTCTTCCATCCCTTTCCCCTTCTCTTGGGTCACCTCTGATTGTGTAAAGATGCCTTCAGTCACTTGGCTATGAAGAGATGAAAGAAAGGGTGAAAGAAAGAAAGGGTGAAAGAAAGACATGAACAGTAACATGAGAAACAAAAGAGAATGGAGATACACGACTGAACATCACAAACCTTCATATGCTCAGGAGACATGTGAGAATTGCCCTGGTGGATCAAAACAAAAGGGCTTCTTGTGGTTTGTAGACCAGGTTTAATATCATTTTTCTATATTACAAACCAAGCTATTTGAGATATGCCTCCATGGTTCTTTGGGAAATTTAAGTGTCTCTCTTTGGCTCCTTAATGATGTCAACAAGCTTAGCCTCTCCTTATATTGGCTCAGTCTGTCCTCGGGGCTAATTCTTAAGGGAAACCCCAAAAGGCATCTCTTCAACAGGCCTGAAGTGTGAGGCAAGAGCTCTGTCTGAACACCCAGATGAGGGGAAGGGGCAGAAATTGGTTCAAGAATGGTGAGGCACCGAAACACTCCCCTCTGGGCACCTAACGTGGGGTAGTGGGATCTCCTACTCTGTGGGGGGATCCCTCTGGCTTCCACCCTTGCTCAGCTCTGCCAGGATATTTGTCATTAACATTAATAGTACCAGGACACCACAAAGGTGCAGTGCTTCCTTCTTCCAAGGGGAACCAACCCAATCCTTTGGAACGTCTTTCCCCTTGAAGAAGCAGGGTGGAGGTAAGAAATCTTTCATCCAGAATCACAATTTTCTCCTAGCCCCGTATTCGAACTCACCCATGACATGAGGAGTCCCGCCTGTTGTGGGAACAAGCCAAAGCCCGGCCCTTGAACTGCTTTGGGTGGCGACTGGGAGTCTCACGGGTGCCCTGCTGGAGACGGTAGGTGGGAAAAGGACCAGCCAAAATGCTTGACACTTGGGCCAGCCAATCAGCATGAATGATTTGATCCCATCTGGGCCTCCTTTCCGGGCCTCCTGGGTTAGGGGTGATGCAGCTGGAGCAGCCGTGTTCCTTTCCTGTGAATCCAAAACATGCTGCGAGTGGGTACTCAAACCCACATCTGTGGCACTCCCTGCCTCATTTACTCCAGGGCTCCTGTCACTCACACCACAATCCTCACAGTGATGGAGGCCTGCATGCCATTTCTTCCTCCTGGCCTTGTGTATGTGGGATCTGCTACTAGGGGGTGTGGCCACATCAGCATGCCCCGCCCCTTGCTGCCTGTCAGAGGGGAGCCGCCTCATGCTGTGATGGGTGGGCATTGGATGGTGCTTCCATTAGTTTTGGAGGCATTGCTTTCTGCACCTTCAAAACCAATATTTTAAAGGTTTTGGTCTCCTCCACTGGGTGGTCTTTGGACATCAGCTGGCAGCCTCGTCCGTGGCAATCAGCATTTCCCTGGGCGTGTAAGAAAGGGCCACGAGAACTAAGCACTGACACAACCCTTCCTGCCCTCCCTCTCATGATCTGCCTAAGAGTTCACAGAATCCGCATTGCTGTCAGATGGCCATCCAGCCTCTGTTGGAAAACCTCCAGAGAAGGAGGGGAGCCCACCACCACCTCCCGAGGATGAAGCCTGTGCCACTGAGGAACTGCTCTAACTGTCAGGGAGTTCTTCCTTATATTCAGCCGAAAACTCTTCTGATTTAATTTCAACCCATTGGTTCTGGTCCAACCTTCTGGGGCAACAGAAAACAACTCCACACCATCCTTGAGATCAGGGGTGTCGAACTCATTTTTGACATAAATTGGACTTTGTCAGGCCGGGCCATGTGTGTCATAAAATGTAGTGGCATATAAACTTTATAAAGGACACAAACACTTAAAATAAAAACATGCCTGAAACATTAGTATTCTTGCAATGTTTTGTTTATTTAACAGTCTCTAATAACTGACACTTCTTGCTCTGAATTATTGCATCAAAATGTCTGTGCTGTAGCCAAGGGTGTAGACTTTCCAATTTCCAGGGGGGGGGGGGGGGGCTGAGCCATCGATCGAGTTCAGGCCCAAAAAGGGGGGGGTCGCAACGAGTTTGGGGAAGGGGCCGGGGGGGAACCCTGCTGCTCCAGCCCGGCCCCCAAGTTCGCAAAAAGCCTCTTCCCCAGCGTGGGCTGACACACAGAGGCTGATGCAACCGCCCAGGCTGCTTGCAAGAGGCAATGCGCACCCCTTTCCCCATGTCGAGGCGTGCACAGAAAGACTCATCGCTTCTTGGGCTGGTGTGGCACACTCACACTCCCGCAGAGCGGGACGTCGTTGGGGGGTTGGGCGGCAGTGAGGCATCCTGGGACAAGGCGCAGGGGTTAGAGGGCGGCTGTGCATTTGGGGCGGGCACGCACATAACACAACACACACACACACACTCATGCAACACGCACGGGCGCCGCTCAGCCAATCAGGCTGCGGAGAAGTTGGAGGGCTTGCAAGGGAGCAAATCCGGGCTTGGCGGCCACGGGGGAATGCAGCAGGTGGGTCGGAGGGGAGCCTCCCCCGGCTCTGGCTCCCTCCCAGATCCCTGATCGCAGCGTCTGAACAACTCGGTCCTTCTGCCAAAAGTGTCGGCAACTTTTGAGTTGCTTTTTTACGCAAAGCACTGGAAGTTTGGGAGTCCGCGTGGAATGGTGCACACATTGAGTCTCTCTGCACTGGGGGCGGATCAGCATTTTTATTTATACTCTGCCTTTCTCCCCAAACGGGGACAGCAGCCAGCGACATCGTGTGTGTGTGTGTGTCCTGCCGTCCATACTCATCCTGACAACTGCTGCTACAGGGAGACAACATGGAGCAAGCATGGAGGCAGCCATATTAAGCGGCCCTTCCCACCAGGAAGAAGCCTCAGCATTGGCTGCATTCAGTTTTATAACTCTGCCTTCTCCCCCTCACGCGCTGGTGGCGCCATTGTATTTAAAGCCAACGCGCTTCTCTTTCACATCGGGCTCTTGCATTGTCTTTCTTTTCTTGTGCAGCTTTCATATGACCATTGCAATTTTGGACCAGGCTGTTAAAAGCGACGTGCGTTTTATTATTTGATCACTTGCCCAGGGGAGGCACAGTCCCCCTTGGAAAAGTTCGGGGCTGGCCTGTGCCCCTGAGCCCCTGCGAAGTTGACACCTATGGCTGTAGCAATCTGGGAGGGGGAGGAGCCTCAGCCCAGGGCAGGGAGCAGAAGCTTGCCTATCTATCCCTCCTGAGTGATTGAGAGAGTCTGGGAAAGCCAGCTATGATGCAACAGCAGCAGATCTGGAGGAAGAAGCAGGAGGCAGCCAGTCCCTTGCGGGCCTGATAGAAGCCCTCTGGGGGCCTGATTCGGCCCCCGGGCCACAAGTTTAACATCCCTGCTCTAGATGACAGCCCTTTAAGTACTTGAAGATGGTGATCATATCACCTCATGACTTCACGAGGATCCATGCTTTGGAATCATATTTTTGAGCTGTTGTGGTGCCACAAATCTGTGGATGTGTGATTTTTGTGGTGCTCTCAGTAGACTAGGACATGGTCTACGGCAGGGGTGGCCAACCTGTGGCTCGGGAGCCACATGCGGCTCTTTCACACATATTGTGCGGCTCCTGGCAGGGCGGCTGGGGAAGCAAAGGGGAGGCATGCTTTTTCTCTCTTTCTCCCATCCTTCCTTCCTTCCTTCCCTCCTCCCTCCCATCTATTTGCTTTCCTAGTTTCTCTCTCTCTCTTTCTTTCCACTTCTTTAATTCTTTCTTTCCATCTCTCTCTTTTTCTCTCTCTCTCTCAATATTATTAGCAAACAAGTAATATCATTATCAATAACCGGTTTTCCTCGTTTGTTTTTATTTTTGGCAGTCCCATTTAACGTTAATAAAAAGCAAATTTGCATATTTTTAAAAATAAAAACGTGTGTGTGATATTTGTTCCTGTCTTGCGGCTCTCAGACATCTGACGTTTATTCTATGTGGCTCTTACGTTAAGCAAGGTTGGCCACCCCTGGTCTACGGTGTGATGGTGGTTTCATATGAATTCATGAGGATCCACATAGATCTGACTTTTATTTTTCTCCTAAGAGGAGAGTCTCTTGCCCGGAGGGAACAAGAAGCCCTTGGACGGGGGGGGGGGGGGGGGGGCAGAGGGGGGGGTTTTCGAATTCAGCCTCCTTTCCCGGAACAGGGATGACAGTCAAGCCCCAGATTGCAAGAGATCCGGCCCAGGAGCTTTACGCAAAGAGGCCCCAGACAGATGCCTGCTCTCCAGCGCGGGCCACTCTTTGGTTCCACCCCCCGACCCACCGCTTCTCCACCGCCGCCTCCTGCCTCCAGGCAGGCGCCTTCACCGCAAGAGGGCAGGGGTTCCGCCAGGACAAGCGCAGGAGAAGAAGCCAGGAGGACCCGGGAGGAGGCCCGGCCTCTGTCTACCCTTCGAGGAGGAAGGTCGACCACCAAAGCCCCCAGAGCAGGCACCGTCCCGTGGGGAGGGGGCGGCGGAGAACAGCACGCAAAGGGGCCGGAGCGGAGGGGCGAGGCGAGAAGTCCCGGAGGGGGGGGGGGCGAGGGTCTACTGGGGCGAGTCTCTCTCGTTCCACTGGCGCCTCTCGGTGGGGGAGGGGCTCTTCGGTTAGCAGGCCATTTAAAAACCAAGCCCGCTGGAACGGCTTTCGAAACGGATCCATCCCAGACAGCACGCGGGGGCGGCACTGCGCTCTCCCCCTCCCCCAGCAAGACGGAAAAGCTCCCCCTCCCCCGCCGCCAATGACTTACGTGCGAGCAGACCTGCCCGGGGTGCGGCTGCACGGTTTCCCCCTCCTCCTCCGGTGCAGCTCTGAAACCCCTCCCTGGTCCCTCCGGCCAGGAGGCGAGAGCAAAGCCCCCCCCCCCCCCGGCTCGCTTTAACCCTCTCCGTGCTGCAGACGGAGGAGAAAGGCGTCCTCCTCCCCAAGAGGCGCCGCGCCGCGCCCGGACTGGGGACGGAGGGACGGGGGACTTCAGCCAGGCGGCCCGAGCCCGCGACGGCGCCCTCGAATGCAGCCGGACGGGGCTGCTCGCGAGTCACTCTGCACGGGGCGGCGCTGCCCGGGGGGGGGGGGAGGGGGAGGGGGAGGATCTGCAGCACGGAAAGGGTTAAAGTGAGCGAGCGGCAATCGCTGCAGAGGCCCAGCAAGGAGCTGGGCGGGGGGGGGGGGGAGGAAGGAAAAGTTATTTCCGGGGGGGGGGGGAGGCTTTGCTCTTGCGTCACGGCCGGAGGGACCAGGGAAGGCTCCAAATCTGGAACAGGAGCGGGGGAAGCCTAGCAGCCGAACCCTGGGCAGGTGGACTCGCCGCAAGTAAGTCACCCGGGTGGGTGGGGGGGGATAAACCTGTCATCAGTCCTGCCGGGAGAGAGAAATGCGCCTGCCTGTGCCGGCCGCTTTTCGACGGGGAGCGGCTCTTCGACAGTATCCCCTGCAGACGGGTGCAGCAGCGACTCAGGAGGGCGCCTCCTCCTCCTCCCCCTCCCTCCTCCTCCACCCCGGCCAGGAACGTGGCGCGTCTCTCAGGTGCGGCTACTGGACTCTCCGGCTCTTCCCCCCCCCCCCCCCCCCTTCTGCTCCGCCGCGACGGCTTCGCTCCTCCGGGCAGCAGCAGCAGCAGCAGCGGGTCTCCTTCAGGGCCCCCCGCGCCCCGCCCCGCCCCGCCCCGCCCCGGCAGATGGGCCTTCTCCTTGGAGACCCCCGCCTTGTCCACCAGCCGGCCTGAGGAGGTCAGGGGGACTGCCAGCTTTCCGCAGTAGGGCAGCCCTGTCGGGAATGATGCTCAGTCACTTGGAGAAATCTTCGGGGACTCTGGCCTGCGTTAATGTGTGTTTCTTGCTGTTGCTGTCAAGTCATAGCTGACGCATGGCGACCCCACGGGGTTTTCAAGGCAAGAGACGTTCAGAGGTGGTTTGCCCCTGCCTGCTTCTGCGTCCTGACCCTGGCATTCCTTGGAGGTCTCCCATCCACCTGTTAGCCAGGGCTGACCCTGCTAAGCTTCCAAGATCTGAGGACATCGGGCCAGCCTGGTTAGGGTACTCCTGTATCGCTTATTAGGATCCTGTTTTATAATTTCTGTACTGCTGGAGGTTGTATCCTGTGTAATTTTGCACCATATAGTGGTTCATGTTAGCATTTCTGCTTTCATTCAGTACAGATTTTTAGATTTCTGGCTGGTTCTACAACCGAAATTCCATTCCACGGTTCGTTCAATGTGCCATCCTATTGACCGCATCTGGTCACTCTGTGGGTCATCTGCCCTGAATCCCCGTGAGAGAGGCAGACTTGGATAACATAAAGAAACACATAATACGTACATAAGTGTTTAAATTTCTTAGCTGCCTTGGTGATGACAGAAAGGTGGGATCTGAATTTTGCCAATTAAAATAACTGAAAATAAACTCTCACCCACGGTGGTTGTAGGGAGGCCCAGGAAGGAGGCCCAGGTGTGATCACATGGGATGAAGCATACAAGCCCATTGGCTGCTCCACGCACAAAGCATTTGGGGCAGTACTTGACATCCCAGCTGCCATTTTTTGTGGGGGTTCGTTGCCTCCGGTTTGGTGGCAACTTGGTATAGTGGTTAAGGGCGCGGACTCTAATCTGGGAGAACCAGGTTTGATTCCCCACTCCTCCTCCACTTGCAGCTGCTGGATGACCTTGGGCAAGCCATAGTTTTGACAAGAGTTGTTCTCTCAAGGGCAGTTCTCGAAAGAGCTCTCTCAGCCTCCCCTACCTCACAGGGTGTTTGTTGTGTGGTGGGGCAGGGAAGTGGAAGGAGTTTGTAAGCCGCTCTGAGACTCCGAGTGAAGGGCGGGGTGTAAATCCAATCCCATGTCGTCTTCTTTCCTGTGTTCATCCAGGCAGCCACTGTGCTCTGACCTGGAGAGGCATAAAGCTCCTCTGACCCCCCCCACCCCCACCCCCCACCCCGACAAGTACTTGGACGGAGCTGTTGCCAAATGCATCCAGCCTGTGGAGAAGGTGTCTGCAATGACTAAGCCCTTGCTAGTTGCTTTGTCTTGGTCTCCAGTGTGTGGGGAGAGTAGCCTCTACTCTGATATGCAGGGGACAGCCTAGTCCCCTCCCCCTTCACAGAGGGGCTTTTGCTCCTACAGTTTCTGCTAAAGTGTCCCTTTTTTAACAGCTAGACCTCCTCTCCTGAAGGTAGAATCATAGAAGCGTAGAGTTGGAAGAGAGACGAAGAGATTGGATTTATACACTGCACTTCACTCCCCAAGGGAGTCTCAGAGCGGTGTACAAATTCCTTTCCCTCCCCCTCCCCACAACAGACACTCTGTGAGGTAGGCAGGGCTGAGAGAGCTCTGAGAGAAACTGCTCTTTTTCAAGGACAGCTGTGCCAGAACTATGGCTTGCCCAGGGTCATCCAGCAGCTGCATTGGAGAAGTGAGGAATCAAACCCGGTTCTCCCAGATTAGAGTCTGCGCACTTAACCACTACACCAAACTGGCTCCTACACCAAACTGGAAGGGATCTCCAGGGTCATCTAGTCCAACCCCCTGCACAGTGAAGAAGAAGAAGAGATTGGATTTATATCCTGCCCTTCACTCACTTAAGAGTCTCAGAGCGGCTTACAAACTCCTTTCCCCTCCCCTCCCCTCCCCACAACAGACACCCTGTGAGGTAGGTGGGGCTAAGAGAACTCTTTCCCAAGCTGTCCTTGAGGGAACAGCTGGTACAGAGCTATGGCTTGCCCAAGGTCATCCAGCCAGGTGCAAGTGGAGGAGTGGGGAATCAAACCTGGTTCTCCCAGATTAGAGTCCGCACACTTAACCACTGCACCAAACTGGCTCTCAACACCAGACTGCTGGAACAAGTACCCTCCCACACCCCCAGTGTCCCCTATTCCATGCACAGAAGATGACAAAAAACCTCCAGGTTCATAGGCCAAACTGGCCTGGAGAAAAATGGCTTCCTGACCCCAGTTTTAAACAAAGTGCCCCTCTTTTAATATCACACCCAAAATCATTTTTGCACTGCACTGTCTGGTCTAGAAGTGAAACCAAGATAGAGCTGGAACAAACAAAATGGACGCTGGCCAGGAGACTGTTTTGGGCAGGTGACCAGGTGTTCCCTCTAAGCTGAGTCAGTGTGAGCTAGCTCACAGTTTTGTAGCTTCCAGCTCACATGTTTTTGTCTTAGCTCAGGAAGGAGGGCTCCCGAGCAAACTAATTTATGCAGTAGCCAAATGGCTTGCTCACAACTTTAATGCCAGTAGTAGCTCACAAAGTAGAATTTTTGCTCACAAGACTCCACGGCTTAGAGGGAGCATTGCGGGTGACCCAGGGTAACTGACTTGCTAGTCACTCTCATCCACCCTGATTGATAGGCTGTTCATAAAACATGATGGCCTCTGCCATCCTGTACTCTAGGGTCATCAGAAAACATTAACCATTTTTGTTTACACCAGACAGTCTCATCAAGCGCCATTAGCTACACTCATGCAAACTGTCATGAGTTTCCCGCTGTCTGTGTCCACCCTGGGAAATCTCTGATCAAGGTATTGTGTTAGGGACATATGCTTCAGACCCCCCCCCCCCCGGGTAAATTTTTCCTGTAAGTGGACATGCTCCACTCCACAAAGAGAGTGTGTGTGTGTTCTATCAACACTAAACATTGCACCCTTTCTCATGTGTAGGTCCTTATTCCTTCTCTCCAGAGAAATGCCAGCTGCTCTCTTTCACTGCCTTCCGTGAACATTGACCCTGAGATCTGGTAAATATTGCCTTTCCTGAATCACTTCCCCCACTACTTCCTTTTATTTTCCTCTTAGAGAGTTTGTGTATTTCCCCCATGTTACAGACAATGGATACTGGGGAAGGATTTGGCAGAAGTTCTGGGTAGTTAGGGAGAACTCCCATACAAGCCAAATAGTGAAAGTAGATAATGCTTCTTTGGGACAAGGGGAATAACTTCCTGCCAGTGAAAGGGGTTGCGAAGAGAACCCTGGTCTGTGATAAAGGGCAGAAGCTTAGACACCTCAGGAGTTAATAAACTGTATATCTAAAGGAAAACCTAGAACTCTGAAGGAGGAAATCGAGAAAAATCAATAAAAACTGTGTTAGTGCTGAATATACTAAACAAAGTACCTCTCAAAGAAAGAAACAGAAAGCCTTGAAACAAAACTACAAATGCACTGTCTTAATTGTTGAGAATTCAACTCTGTATAAGAAAGTTTTTTACCCCAGCAATCTCAAAACCTTAACTTTTCCTATTATACATACACTAGGGATCAGGTCCTTTCTGGAAATAAATACAACGGGCTCTAGAAAGAGGCTCTGGATGGGTGCCCCAGCCTTGGGCACTCAGTGTCAATTTGCTGTACTGACCTCAGCAGAGTATAATAACATAGAATCCACCATTTTCTCCAGGGGAACTGATCTCTGCTATCGGAAAAGCAGTTGTATTCTGAGTGATCTCCAGCCCTCCTGTGGAGATTGGCAGCAATGGTTCCTCAGGAGGAAATGGCTGGTTTGGAGGGTGGTGTCTATGGCATTGTACCTATCTGAGGTCCCACCCCTCTTCAAACACCACCCTCTCCAGGTTCCACCCCTAAAATCTCCAGGAATTTCCCAACCTGGAGTTGGCAACACTATCTCCATGCAAGCCAACTACCAACCTACCTTTATCTGCCCCTCTGACGTCAGGTTTCCATTTCCTTCCCCTCCATATAGCTTCTACCTAGGAAAAGTACAGTATTTTTCCACAGTGGGGACCAAAGCAGCTGACATCATTCCCCTCTCAGTTCTCCCAGTTTGGTGTAGTGGTTAAGTGCGTGGACTCTAATCTGGGAGAACCGGGTTTGATTCCCCACTCCTTCATATGTAGCTGCTAGTGTGACCTTGGGTCAGTCATAAGTTCTTTCAGAGCTGTTCTCTCAAGAGCAGTCCTCAAAAGAGCTTTCAGCCCCACCTACCTCACAGGGAGTCTGTTGTGGGGAGGGGAAGGGAAAGGAGGTTGTAAGCTGCTCTGAGACTCCTTCAGGTAGTGAATGGCTGGATATAAATCCCATCTCTTCTTCTATCACTGTGGCCAGCTGTATCAAAGTGGTCGGCGAGGGGAGCATTTTTTCTTCTCCATCTGATGGTATAAGCCAATTTGTTCCTCATTGTATTTGACCTCTGAAGAAGGCCTAAACAGGCCAAAGTGTGTCAAGTCAATTCCATTGGCCCTTATGTGTATGAGTTTGGATTTTTTATATGAGGCCCTTATATGTTTTTTAATTTTTTACTAATAAATACATGTATTATTATATTATATACAGTAAGTTTTAATTGCTGGCCCTCTACTCTGTTTGACTTGGCTCTTTAGGTTCTTGCTCTTCTTTGAATGCCCAGGTGTTGGAAGCTCAGAAATGCTCCGAAAGTAGTTATGCAAAGAAGGGCCTTTTTAGTGGTTGCCTTCCTTCAATCTCTCTACCAAGCTAACTCCTTCTGACATTTGCAAAACTAGCAGAAACCTATTTTCCAAATCCTGTGATGAAATAGATGTCAAAGACAGCAGATACCTGTGGATAGATTTCAGGGGGTCTGTGCACTTGACTGCAGAAAAAATTACATCTTTACTTCTTAAGTTCCTCTGGTATCTCCACTCAAAGGCCAAAGAGGTGTTTCCTGTTGCTTCTTCCTGGAGATTAATCCTGGACCCGTTCTAGTCTAAAATCCTCTAAATCTCTGTTCCCTGCTTGAAGGGGGGAATTTGGCCATCCCATTGTCTCTAGCTAGACCTATTAGCATTTCTTAAAAGGTAGCTGAGGTGATCCCGGAAAGCCATTGAGTGACTTTCTCCTTCCCAGCCTGTTCTCTGCCAGAGGGAAATGAAACCCTTAAAATGCAAAGTGGAGGTTTTGCTGTTTTCAAGCCTCCCAGGAAAACATGCATTTCTTCACACATAGCATGGAGGTCAATTACAATCTCGGGTAGATAACATCCCATTAAGCCTCTCCCAAAGTGCCAGAGCCAGACTAGTGTGGTCAAAAGGATGAAGGTGAACAAAGGGGAGCTTTACTCAGGCAATGTTGGTTGGGGAGGCCTGAGGACCAGTATTGGGCTTCCCATTTCTGGTGGGATTCAAGAGCTTCTGGGTTATACTGGATCCAGCATTGTTGCTGGAGAAGTTAATGCCACTGCAGAAAAACACTTCCAACTCGGTTTAGTCTGCAAGGCTGTGGTCACACACACTAAATAATCCACTTTCAATGCCCTTTCCAACTGGATTTTGCCAGTTCACACAGTAAAATCCAGTTGGAAAGTGCCCTGAAAGTGGATTGCAAGTGGCTTATTTAGTGTGTGGCTGCAGCCCAAGATGGCCTTGATGGGCCTATCTGTCCACCTGGATCCATGCCACACTAACTTCAAGGCTGGGCTACTGCTATGCCCTCTACATAGGTCTCCCCTCAAAATCAATTTGGAGACCTCAGTTGGTGCAGAATGCCGCACCAGGACTTTTACTGAGAGCTAAAAGGAGACGGCCTGTTAGTGCCAGGGTGCCATCCTTCCGTTGGTTGCCCATCAGTTCCCAGGCCCAGCTTGTGTAGCTATCCCACACAAAGCCCTTCACAGGTCGGGTCCCTCCTATCTGTGGGACAGCCTCTCCCTCTGTGATCTGTTGCAGCAGCTTCACTCTCCCAAACAGAGCCTTTTGAATGCCACCCTGCGGATGGGGTCTACCTGGCAAGGATCCTACTGGGTAATTTTAGCATCATGTCACACGTTGTGTTAATCCAAGGGCTTTGCTTCTGTTCTGTTTTTAGACTTCTGCTTGGTTCTACAACACACTGCATTGTCCACTGAATAGCCCCTTCAGCTGATTGTATTGACTCCCTCTGCACAATCTGCTTTGAGTCCACACGAGAAAGGTAGACTGTAAATGATTGTGAGATTGTCCCAAAACATGCAGTCTGCAAGAGGTCTTCTTCACCAGAAAGTCCTTTATTTGCAAAGAGGTTCTTATTGGTACAGTTACACTTTCTCTGTTAGTAATGACTTTTTTGTAAACAGTTAGTATTATACTAGGCAACCAGAATCCCCCTCATTACGTCTACACCAATCATAAAGTGTTAAAAGCGGCTCCAGATTTCAGCCCCGAGAAGGTCTCTCTCCCTCCTTACCCAGCCACATTGTACCAAACTAAATTGTACCAAACAAAATGTTGCTCAGGACTGAATCAGAGATCCCCCATGGCTATTCCTTGCCTGTGACCTTCAATAACAGTGAAGGATACTGACTTTCAGCCAGCTCATTTTGGAAGGAAATATGCTCTTGGGATCTTGTTTTTCTGTTGCTGAGCTGTAGAAACTGTGCAGTTTAGTGATGTCTTACTTTTATCTCCTTAATGAACCTCTCCTTATATTTTTAAGGTGCCTTTTTTACTTGTTTTACTTCACCTAAGGAAGTGGTGAGCTCCCCTTCACTGGCAGCTTTCAAGAAGAGGCTGGATGAATATTTGTCAGAGATGCTTTAGGCTGGTCCTGCATTGGGCAGGGGGTTGGACTAGATGGTCTGTATGGCCCCTTCCAACTATGATTCTATGATTCTGCCTCATGAACCCTCTGAACTTGGTGCTGCTCAGAAACAAAGAGTAGTGACCCAGAGGGACCCAGGCTTTTGTTCTTGACAGAATCATTTCCAGACCACAGGCAGAGCAGATTTTTCTAATCCCACCCACGGGAAGAATGCGCTGTAAAGGTGTGCAGCAGAGAAAAGAGTATCTGGCCCCTTCCAGAGTCTTTCTGAGGACCTCTCATCCCCTTTGCCTCAGGCCAGGACACCGTCTCTGACATCCACCACGCTGGCCTCAGTGGCCCCTGGGCAAGTACACACACAGGAACAACACATGAAGCTGCCTTCTATTGAATTGGACCCTTGGGCCATTGAAACGAGTCTTATCTAATCAGTCTGGCAACAGTACTCCAGCATCTCAAGCAGAGCCCTATTACATCACCTGATCCTTCTAACTGGAGGTGCTGCCAGGGTTTGAGCCTGGGATCTTCCGCATGCCAAGCAGATGCCCTGCCAGAGAGCCCCAGCCCCTCCCCAAGAAGCGAGACAGGCCTCAAAACAGTGTATTGCTATTCAGCATTTTAATTCGTGCCTCCTCCCAATGGCAGCAATTCGCACCTTTGGCACCCAGGAGAGATCCTCACCCAGAAAGGCCACATTCTCGTAATTCTCCAGCATGACTTCCCTGTACAGAGCTCTTTGTCCCGGATCCAGCAGGGCCCATTCTGCCTCGGTGAAATACACGGCCACCTCCTCAAAGGAAAAGGGACCCTGAAAGAAAAAGCAGATTCCCTCCTCAGAAATGGCACACGGGAAGGGAGTAGTCTGGAAAGGTGCAGGATGTAAGGCTTGGGATGGGTAAAGGTGTTCAAAGGATCTCTTGCCCAGAAACCTTGTAGAAACTGCAGGAGCAAAAGCCCCTCTGAGAAAGGAGGAGGGACCCAGGCTGTCTCCCCACCCCCACCCACTGCTCATCTCTCCTACCTGGACTGGAGGGGCAGCAGCTGTTCTGATGAAGCAGGGCCTAACCAGAGACCCTAGGGTTATGAGCCAGACTCAGAAATCTGCCTCTTCTCTCTCTGTTGAACTTTAGCTCAGATAACATGCTTGCTTTGCTTTGCTGATGGAACACAATAACTCCCCGACAGCCGAAAGAGAAATTGCAGAGGTAGCCAGGTTGGCAAGGAGCCCGGAGCAAGGGTCCCTGTGTTTGCTATAGGGGAAAGCAGAAGTTGGGGTGACGGGAGGGGGGCGAACCGGGGAATTCAGCAGATGTTGGATAAAATAAGAATATGTGACTGACTTAACAGGAAAATGATTCAACTTGCTGTATTAACACGCCCCGTCTGTATAAAAACTATCTGATGCAAAGAAACGGGGTCCAGCCTTTTTGCGCACTGTGCTGACTGGATCCAATTAAAGCTTTATCTGTTCACACCTTTCCATCCCTTGTCTGGTGCGGCTCATTCTGCGGCTTCCACAACACCACATAGGGCCCAAAAGTACACTCTATGCTGTTATCCAATCTGTGGGGTGTGGGAACCTCACAGGTCACCCACCACAGTTACATTACTTGCAAGATTTTTGCAGCACCACTGTACCAGGCCAGGGCCTGATAATCACTGATCCAAGGCTGTACTAAGTATGCGGTAGAATAAACTACACATTTATTCCTGCAAGATAGACAGGGTTGTGCACCTATGCCCGGCTCTCCCTAACAGGATTTGTGACAGATCAAGCCCCAAAGATGCAAAATGTAATAAATATGGGGAAGTTTCACCGCAAAAGAAAGATTTAATAAGGGAAGCCATTCCCATCTGGGGGGGGGTTGGTTGCAGACCTGATCATGTACACCAGAAACATCTCAGCATTGTTACAGAAGTCAATAAAAGAAACTACAGGAGCCCTGTCAGATTTAAATAGAGAAGTTCAGTCATTGCCACGAGTTGTGTTCCAAAACCGACGGGCCCTGGAACTGCTCGCTGCACACCAAGGGGGGACATGTGCTTTGCTACAAGGATGATGTTGCCTGTACATAAACACCAGTGGGCAGGTAGAACAATGGGTCGAAAGACTCAAGGTCATTCTCCAGCAAGCAGAGGGGAATGACAGCCAGTTCAACAAGGTGGATAAAAGGCTCCCTTTGATCTCTTCAAATTCTTCCCAGACACAGGGGGTTGGTTACATTCAGCCCTGGGATTCGCAGTAGTAGTGGCAGCCTGTATAGTACTGGTATGTTGTAGAGTCCAGAGTTGCCCAGTCCTGGTCACGTGCACCAAGCATGCCTGTATCAAAGTTGCTCAAAAAATAGCTCCAGCCCCAGGGGCAGAGGAAGCCCTCATAGCCTGCTATCAGCACATTCACAGAAGGGGGGGGGGGGCACGTAAACCCATAAACCGGAATAGGCAAAATAAAAGCTCCAGATATAATCCGGAAGTCATTGAATTATCTTACAACCCTTCCCCCAGGGAATCCAAGTATAAAGCAATCATTGTCCCAGCAGGGATGCAGGGGGAGTATGCAAAAATACAGGCCAACTCAGATAGTGGTCAGTCTACCCTCCGCAGGGAAGCTCGGGAGACTGAAAGGGGGGAATGAAGCAGGGCCTGACCAGAGACCCAGGCCCAGTTCGACCCTAGGGTTATGAGCCAGACTCAGAAATCTGCCTCTTCTCTCTCTGTTGAACTTTAGCTCAGATAACATGCTTGCTTTGCTGATGGAACACAATAACTCCCCGACAGCCGAAAGAGAAATGGCAGAAGTAGCCAGGTTGGCAAGGAGCCCGGAGCAAGGGTCCCTGTCTCTGCTATAGGGAAAAAGCAGAAGTTGGGGCGACGGGAGGGGGGCGAACCAGGGAATTCAGCAGATGTTGGATAAAATAAGAATATGTGACTGACTTAACAGGAAAATGATTCAACTTGCTGTATTAACACGCCTCATCTGCATAAAAACTCTCTGATGCAAAGAAACGGGGTCCAGCCTTTTTGCACTCCGTGCTGACTGGATCCAATTAAAGCTTTATTCGTTACACCTTTTCACTCGTTGTCTGGTGCGGCTCATTCTGCGGCTTCGGCTTGGGGGGGGCTTCCCGCTACACTGACACCTTGGAAAAGACGATGGCTCAACAGAATCTCTCCACTGCCTGTTCCTGAGACAAACAAGGAAGGAAAGGTGTTTGGTTGCTTATTCCCTGCTTCACACACCCTTTCCCCAATGTTGTGAAACCTTGCCCTGTGTACACTTAACAAATTCTTTAACACTGTTAACTAAATTCTGGCAGAGGTGGAAAAGAAACACCAGGTGCCTCTGAGCCTCAAGGGTTATAAATGCTGCCAGCGTATTTCAGACTTCTGTGAGACCTTTGGCTGGCCTGGGAGGGGGGGAGGGGGGTGGCGGAAATGATATCACATGACAAAACCCAGATGTGACTGGACCACATCTGGAGACTTGAGGGTAATATGAATGAGTTTCCAGAGTGTCTCTTGGCATGCTAACTTCATAGCCAGGTTTTCAGCCAGATGCTTAATCAACATAACCTCAGATCTGTCCCAAGTTCATCCCGAAGACTCTCCCCAAAGCGGCTGGGGTTGCTGGGCCACAGTCTGCCCTCCCTACTCCACCATCCTGTCTCCCACGGCTGCCTGCCAGATGCCCCTTTCAGCATAGGCACAGAGGCCAAATTTTTCCTTGACTCTTGGCCCCCCAGGAACTGGTCTTCAGAGCTCTGCTGCCCCAGAAGGTGAGGAGCCCTTAATTTACAAGGCTGAACAGCTCTGCACAGGTTTTGCCTACTTCTTCTCGTTTGAGCCACCTAAAGTTCCTCTTGTGAAAGGAAGATGAGATGTGAATAAATTGTCCTCCATTAATTTGTCTAATCTCCTTTTAGAGGCATCACAGTTAGTGGACATTGAGTGCCACAATGTATTTGTGAAGAAATATTTTTTCCCCTGACCTGAATTCTACCCATCAAATTATCCCCAGTCGCCTCCTTGAGCAAGTCTCTGGAAAAGCAGCACACAGTCATAAAAGGAACAATGATAAAATTATCAATATTAAAACAAAACATTAAAAACAATAAAGACCCTAGCAGGGCTTTCCCCAGGGTGCTGCGCCTCTGCACTGCTCGGGGAAGCCGAAGAGGGGGCGGGGCTTGGTCATGTGCCCGCCCCCTGGGCTCCTCACTCCCGGAGCTGCGCTCCTGTGCGCTGTGAGAGTTCTGCTCAAAGTAGTCAAGGATCAGATCTTGGTTGGTTAACCACAGTTCTTTATTCCCTATTTCTACATTAGTACAACATCTCGGATTATTGTCAGAGATGAGACAGATTATACAAGCGGGTCTATTATACCATTCCAAGGAGTTTGAATTACCCATAGATAGCCAATCCCCTGAAGGGAAAATTGGCGGGCTCAAAGGTGTCCTGACCGTTTGGTTCTCACAGGAAAAAAGTGAGGTGTTAAGCAGTAAATTTCCTCTCCCAAACCAGACCCCTCAGATGTTTCGAGTTCACATAACAATCAATGGCTCCAAGGTTCTTTGCATGTGATAAGAGATGAGAGGCATCCTCCCTTGAAGTTACTGCCGGAGCAGCTGGAATGCGGAGGCAGGGATGTGAGGCCTCCTTGTTCTCGCAAATCATCGTTGTCACCCTCCCGGCCTGGACAGGCATAATACATCATGGTTACATAGACCCCAATACATAGATAGCTACATAGGATAGTGAAAGGCATGCATGCAAGAAGCTAAACCTAGGTCTGATTAATACATTGTCTGAATTGACAGATTCTGACACCCTGCCCTCCTCATAATTCACTTCACCTAGCTTTATCAGGAAACATTTTATGAAACAATTTTATCAGTTTGGGAGCATGAACATGTTCTGAACGAATCCATTCATTGTGCTCCGGGTCGAAATCCAGCCATCTAACTAAGTAATATAATCGGCCTCTCCGCATCTTGGAATCAAGGATTTCAGTTATCTCGAAGTGAGGGGCCCCCTCCTTCATCAGTGGAGGAGGAACTGGAGGAGCTGGATGCCAAGCATTCGGCCCAGGATCTTTCTTCAGTAGGCTGAAATGAAACACAGGGTGGACAGAACTCAGTGATTTAGGCAGTTCCAGTTCAAAAGACACATCCGATATTTTACGTAACACTTTATAGGGTCCAACATATTTCCATCCTAGTTTCCTGCTGGGCTGCAACCCATGGATATTCTTGGTGGAGAGGTAGACAGAATCCCCTGGTTGGAGATCCCAGCCTGCTGCTCGTCCCCGATCAGCATATTTTTTATAATCCTCTTTTGCCTGGTCCAGTGCTTTACCTATTAATGGCCAGGAGTCTTGGAGGCTAGACCACCAACTTTTAAAATCCGAGGGGGGAGCACTGGGAACACTCTCAATGGTAGGCAATGGTTTCCCTTCAAAACCTCCCACCGCCATGAAAGGAGAGACTCCCGTGGAAGAGTGCACTGCGTTGTTGTAGCTATATTCGGCAAAGGGCAATAACTGCACCCAATTGTCTTGGTGATAATTGGTGTAACATCTTAAAAACTGTTCCAATATTTGATTAGTTCGTTCGGATTGGCCATCGGTTTCTGGGTGGTAACCCGAACTCAGGGCTGGTTCTATGTCCATCATTTTCAGGAGCTCCCGCCAGAAGCTGGCAACGAATTGACTGCCCCTATCGGATACCACTCTTTTCGGAAAAGCGTGTAATTTTATCACGTGATTAAAGAAAGCTTTGGCCATCCCTTTGGCGGTGGGCAATTGCTTGAAGGGGGTGAAATGTGCTTGCTTTGAAAACGTGTCTACCACCACCCAAATAACCGTTTTCCCCTTAGAGGGGGGTAAATTGGTAATAAAGTCCATAGCTATGGCCTCCCAGGGGCGAGAGGGGGTGGGTAGCGGGTGCAACAGTCCAGGAACCTTCCCCCCCCCGCTTCTTGCACATCAAACAAGTTTGGCAAGCCGAGACGAAGTCGGAGACGTCTCGGCGCATGCGCGGCCACCAGAATTGACGCTGGATTAAATTAAGAGTTTTTAGGAATCCAAAATGCCCTGCGAGTTTAGACGAGTGGCAGGTCAACAATATCTCCTTACGTTTGACCATTGGCACCACTAGTTTGTCTCCATGAAGCCAACACTGGTCTTCTCTCTTGGAGCATTCCTCCAAAGCCTCTAATTCTTCCACCTCTTCGGGAGCATAATCTCCCCCCCAATCACATTTCCCAATGTCCAATTGCGCCTTCTTAGCTTGGCCCCGAGTGACTACCGCCCCCCCCAACTGCTGGGGGGAGAACATGGAATCAAACACCTCCTCCTTGACACTTTCATGTTGGGGCAATCTGGACAGTGCGTCTGCCAAGGAGTTAGCTTTCCCAGGAAAATGCTTAAGCACAAAGTTGAACTTGGAGAAAAAATCAGCCCACCGAAGTTGTTTGGCGTTGAGGGACCTCTGAGTGCGCAGCGCCTCCAGATTTTTATGATCAGTCCATATTTCAAACGGGGTTTGCGCGCCCTCCAACCAATGCCGCCACGTAGTGAGCGCCAACCTAATGGCCGCTGCCTCTTTGTCCCAAACCGACCAATTCCTCTCCGTGTCGTTAAATTTTTTCGAAATGTAAGCCAGTGGGTGTAATTTCCCTTCCGGCCCGCTTTGCAATATAGCCCCCCCCATGGCTACATCAGACGCGTCTACATGGATTATGAATTCTTTGGTTTCATCAGGGTGTGCTAGGATAGGCTCAGAAGTAAAAAGAGTCTTTAAGGTTTCAAATGCCCCCTGACACTCCCTGCTCCATGCAATCTTTTCTCCTGGCTTCCCTGCCTCGGGCCCCCTCCCCTTAGTTTTTAGTAAGTCCGTTAAGGGGAGTGTAACCCTAGCAAAGTCCTTGATGAAGGTTCGATAGAAGTTGCAAAATCCCAATAGGCTCTGCAGTTGTTTTCTCGTTCGCGGAGCCTCCCATTGCACCACCGCCTCCACCTTAGCTGGGTCCATCTCCAGGCCCTTCTGAGAAATGCGATAGCCCAGGAAGTCCACTGACTCACGATGGAATTCGCACTTGGATAACTTAACATAGAGCTGGTTTTGCAGCAAGGTGGCCAGGACTTCCCTGACTAATTTCACATGCTCTTTCTTATCAGTAGAATAGATCAAGATATCATCTATGTAACATAACACTCCTTTGAATAGGTGCTTGTGCAACACTTCATTAATTAAACTCATAAAGACCCCGGGCGCGCCACTTAAGCCGAACGGCATCACTAGGTACTCGAATTGTCCCAGGGGGGTATTAAAGGCAGTCTTGGATTCATCCCCCTCCCGGATGCGCACCCTGAAATAGGCATCTCGTAAATCCAACTTGGTAAAAATCTTCCCCTTAGCGGCTTCTGCCAACAGGTCCTTTATTAAAGGGAGGGGGTAAGCGTTGGTAGTGGAGACCGCATTCAGTCCCCTATAGTCGGTGCATAATCGCAAACCCCCGTCCTTTTTCTTCCTGAACAGCACCGGCGCGGCAAAGGGGGACTTGGCTGGGCGGATGAAGCCGCGCGCTAGATTTTTGTCCAGGAACTTTCGCAGCTCTTCCCGTTCTAAAGGGCTCATGGAATACAGTTTCCCCTTCGGGAGTTTCTCCCCTGGGAGTAGCTCGATAGCACAGTCCGACAGTCGGTGGGGGGGCAACTCATCCGCCTCGGTCTCGCTGAATACTTCCAACAAGTCTCTATACTCTTTGGGCACCAGGGTGGGGGTGAGAGCGAGTGCGGGGGCCGGGGGAGGAGTGATCGGTGGTCCGGGTCCCCACTCCAGGTCCCACCTATGCTTGAGGCAGCGTTCGTCAACCCAAGAGATCTTCCCTTCGCTCCATTTAATATAGGGGTCGTGCGCACTGAGCCAGGGACTTCCCAACACCATAGGGAACTGGGCATTTGGGGTGATGACAAAAGCTCGCTTCTCCCAATGTTCCCCCGTCCCCAAAATCAGGCTTTCAGTCTCTGCTATGCACTCCTCCTTCATCTCGGACCCATCCATTTGAGTGAACTTTAGAGGTTCCACCAGTGGGGTAACCTTTGGTCCTAACCCCTCCACCACTAAGGGGCTAATCAAGTCCCGCGCACACCCAGAGTCAATTAATGCGCGGACCCTCATGTGGGTACCTGATCCAGGAGTCACCACAGTCACTACCATATATAATAGGGGGCCAGGGATGCTCACCGGAGATGGCGCTTCTTGGCGGGGGACCTGCAGTTCTGCGCCGTTCACTGCAGGTCGTTGGAGTTTCCCGACATCTGCGTCTCCATCAGCTCCAGCTCCCCCTGATCACTAGTAGCTCCCTCCAGCTGCAACGCCCGGGGTTTAATCGGGGTCTTCCCGCGGCTAGGGGTGCTCCCCGCCACCGGCGTCGAGGTCTTCGGGCCTCTTCCCCCCCCTCTCGGGCAGGCTGAGGCGAAGTGGCCACTCTCCCCACATTTCATGCACAGCCCTTGCCGGAACCGGGCATCTCGGACATCTTGCACGCTGGACCGTGGCTTCGCTCTCGGGGCTGCTTTGCTGGCCGCCGTAGCCGAGGACCCCATTTTGATCAAAGTGAACCGTTCTTCCATGTCGGTGGCGGCTCTCATCCAGGTGGCCAACGTGCCCGGGCGACCCCCCAGCAGCACGGTCTCGTAGATCTCCGGGTTAAGGCCCTCCCAGTACTTCTCCATGAATAGCTCCTCCGGCCAGCCGTGGATCTTGGCCGCGATGCGCCGAAACTTATCGGTATAATCCCTCACCGTCGATCTCCCCTGGAACAGCTTCCTCAGTTGATTACAGGCCTTTTCCTCACCCAGGGGGTCTTCAAACTGATGACGGAGGGCCCACATGAAGTTGTTCAGTGAACGCAGCTCAGGTCCTGGGGAGTCGTGCAGGCTCACGTACCAATCGCTGGCGGTGTCTTTCAGTTTGGAACCGATGTAACCAATCCGTTCTCTCTCGGTGGGATAGAGGTGGCCCCAGCTGTCCAGGAACCTCTCGATCTCCAACATGAAAAAACGCAGCTTCTCCGGGTCCCCATCGAAAGTAGTCGTCAGAGGGTCGGAGGGGGCTGGGCGGACGGCCGGAGCGGCTGGGGCCGGTGCGGGTGCCGGGGCGGGCCCCGGGACCGGGACGACCGGCTGGGCTGGCTGTGCCGGTAGAGCGGGCACCTGAGGCTGAATCGGGACCCCTCCGGGCGCCGCTGGCTGTTGCTGGACTCCTATCCCCTGACCGGGGAGAGCTCCTTGCACTGCCCTCATAGCGTCTCGAAACTGGTGCTGGAGATCGAGGGCCAATTCGCGTAGTTCTGCGGTGAGTTGGAGTCGCAACTCTCCCATCATCTGATCCAAGTGGGGCACCTGCTCCTCTCGGTAGGGATCGGGCCCATACGGACCTGTCCCCTCTCCTTCGAACGGCGGGCGACGCGGCTCTCCACGGTAGATCGGCTCGCAGTCGTCTCCCAGGTAGCTCGGTCTCCCTCGATCGAGCTGGTCTCCAGCGAACGAAACCCGTGCCCCTTTCCGGTCGTGCACCCACGAATCCACGGTCCGACGACCGAAATGGCTCCAGGCGTACTTGAGGGTCACGCTCTGATGAGGAGGTAGGCGCGGGATGTAGTGAGCCCCCTGGCTCGTAGTCACCGGCACTTCGGTGCCTCCTCCGCCGCCACCACCACCGTTCCCCGGGTCCTTCGGGGTAACGGGAACATCTTCGGGGGTAGGGTTGATGGGGACCGTGTCGTCGTCTGACATAGTCAGGAACGGCTGAGTCCCAGTCACGGATCTCTGACAATCTGTGAGAGTTCTGCTCAAAGTAGTCAAGGATCAGATCTTGGTTGGTTAACCACAGTTCTTTATTCCCTATTTCTACATTAGTACAACATCTCGGATTATTGTCAGAGATGAGACAGATTATACAAGCGGGTCTATTATACCATTCCAAGGAGTTTGAATTACCCATAGATAGCCAATCCCCTGAAGGGAAAATTGGCGGGCTCAAAGGTGTCCTGACCGTTTGGTTCTCACAGGAAAAAAGTGAGGTGTTAAGCAGTAAATTTCCTCTCCCAAACCAGACCCCTCAGATGTTTCGAGTTCACATAACAATCAATGGCTCCAAGGTTCTTTGCATGTGATAAGAGATGAGAGGCATCCTCCCTTGAAGTTACTGCCGGAGCAGCTGGAATGCGGAGGCAGGGATGTGAGGCCTCCTTGTTCTCGCAAATCATCGTTGTCACCCTCCCGGCCTGGACAGGCATAATACATCATGGTTACATAGACCCCAATACATAGATAGCTACATAGGATAGTGAAAGGCATGCATGCAAGAAGCTAAACCTAGGTCTGATTAATACATTGTCTGAATTGACAGATTCTGACATGCGCTCCCGCTCCAACGGACCCCTGTTTATACCCCCCCTTTACTCGGAGTCTCAGAGTGGCTTACAGACTCCTTTCCCTTCCCCTCCCCGCAACAGACACCCTGTGAGGTAGGTAGGGCTGAGAGAGCTCTGACACAAACTGCCCTTGAGAGAACAGCTCTGACAGAACTATGGCTTGCCCAAGGTCATCCAGTAGGTGCAAGTGGAGGAGTGGGGAATCAAACCCGGTTCTCCCAGGCTGCGGTCACACACACTAAATAATTCACTTTTAATCCACTTTCCAACTGGATTTTGCCAGTTCACACAGTAAAAATCCAGTTGGAAAGTGCCTTGAAAGTGGATTATTTACTGTGTGTGACCGCAGCCCCAAATTAGAGCCTGTGCAGTTAACCACTACACCAAAGCTGACTTTGTGTGAGCTAGTGTTAGCCAAATTGCTCTGTTTGCTTTAATAAAAGGTTGGGGAATTATGATATTAATGTGCAATTGGCATAACTACAAGATCATGGCCTTTATATACCAGAGTCCCACTTTATCCAGGTCACAGAAATAGATGTTGAGCCATCGTCTTTTCCAAGGTATCAGAACAGCTGCTGCCCCTCCAGTCCAGGTAGGAGAGATGAGCGGGGACGGGGGGGGGGGGGGGGAGAGACAGCCTGGGTCCCTCCTCCTTTCTCAGAGGGGCTTTTGCTCCTGCAGTTTCTACAAGGCTTCTGGGCAAAAGATCCTTTGAACACTTTTACCGCAGGAGGTGACTCTCCTCTGACTGGCAGGGAGGGGTGCGTGGGGGGCATGTCGATGTGGCCACACACACCCTGGTGCCAGCCTCCCACAGGCACAAGGCCAGGGGGGGACAAAGGGCAGGCGGGCATCCATCCATCACTGTGGGGAGGACCTTGGCATGTGTGGCCCCCACCCCGTCACTCCCCACAGTTCACGGGGCAGGTGGCTCAGGTTAAATACTGCAGGAATGAAGTGAAACTGGCAAGAGGAACAGGTGGTTGGATGTGGGTGAAGTCAGTTCAGAGGGTTGTGAGTGTCTTCCTCCGGAGCCCCGTTGTTTTGATAATACATCTCTTTTTTTGGGGGGGGGGGGAGGAGGAGGAGAGGAGATTGGATTTATACCCTGGCCTTCACAGAGAGAGCTCTGCCAGAACTATGGCTTGCCCAAGGTCATCCAGCAAGTGCAAGTGGAGGAGTGGAGAACCAAACTTGGTTCTCCCAGATTAGAGTCCGCGCACTTAACCACTACACCAGATTGGCTAAGGGTCAGCCCTTCCACAAATATATTCCCAGGTTTTTGCTTGGTGGCATCACTGCTTACTCCCAACTCCAAATCATTAATAAACAAGTTAAAAAGCATCGGACCACGTACTGATCCCTGCGGTACCCCACTGCTTACCTCCCTCCATTGAGAAAATTGCCCATTAATACTCACTCTCTGTTTCCTTTTAATTAGCCAGTTTTTGATCCACAAAAGGACGTGTCCTTTTATCCCATGACTATTGAGCTTACTTAGGAGCCTTTGATGAGGAACTTTATCAAAAGCTTTCTGCAAGTCTCAGGGTCTGGCGGATCAGGGGCCCTAAAAGCAGGCTACCCCCCCCCCCCCCAGAGATCTGGCAGCCCTAGTGCTGAAAGATCTGAAAGATAATGGAAGCTCCCTTTAGTCACCATGGCTTGTAGCTTTTGATGGACTTCTCTTCCAGGAATCTGTCTCAGCCCTTTCTAAAGCTTAGGTTAGAATGGATAAAAGGAAGCACTTCTTCACCCAAAGAGTGATTAACACGTGGAATTCATTGCCACAGGAGGTGGTGGCGGCTACAAGCATGGACAGCTTTAAGAGGGAATTAGATAAACATATGGAGCAGAAGTCCATCCTCCTCTCCTCTGCTGGAGGGATGGGACACCTGCTGGCAGCCCCCCCCCCCCCCCGGAAAGCCTCTGGGCCTCTGGAGGGGGCTGTGGCTGACTCCAGGGCAGGCAGGGCTCGGAGTTCTCTTCCCCCCCGTGCCCCCCCACCTTCTTTTAACTCACTGAGCCATAAAAAGCCCCCCCCCTTCTGTTTGTTTGTTTGGGAAATCAAAAACGACCAGGAGCTGGAGGCCATTTTTGTGCATTTTTGTTGGTCGCCCCCCCCAAACATGGCCAGATGAGGGGGGGGAGAAGCAGGAAGGGGGGCCAGTCAGTGGCAGGACCCCCCTCCCCCCACAATGCAATAACAATAACAATACCTTTATTGGCATAAAAACGATACAATGCACCCGCCGATATACCCCAAAATAGCCAGGTAGAGCAAGGTTTTCCAGTCCAACCTAATGCAAGGCTCTCCTCCTAGAGACCTCACATAAAAAACTTGCTACAGTCTCAAGAATCTCAGCTCTCTGAGATGACAACAAGGTATCAATAATGAACTCCTCGGGTTGATCCCGGAGGGGGGCAGTCATCGCTTCAGTATAAGCGAGACGAATATCGTTATGAAAACTACAGTGTAAAAGCACATGACCAATAGATTCGATTTCCCCCATCCCACATGGGCAAAATCTCTCTCTGTAGGGGATTTTTTTGAATCTTCCCGAAAGTACAGCTGAGGGCAAGACGTCAAGCCGAGCTAGCATAAAAGCCCTACGGAGGTGGGGCTGAAACAAGGTAGTCAGGTAACCTGTAGAAATGTGACTAAAGGAAAGTCCCAAACTCAAAGGGGAACGATGTCTATGTGCAAGCCTTCTCAGCTCTTGCCCCTCTATCTCCAGGAGTCTTTGTTTAAGTAAATAGAAAGCTTTCTGCTCAAGCAAGGGTAACAGATAATCAAACTTGCAGCCCATTGCAGAGATTTTTTTTCTCTATGTTGGTCAGCCAAATTGCTAGATGAGATTCTGTTAACATTAGGGTCACAAGACTATTTGGGCTGCTTCTAAAATGAAGGCGCAGCCAGTATTTGAAGGTTATAATCCATGCCGTCGTGGATAACCTTCTTTGTGAAGTCTCGAGGCACATAGCTGCGTATGGGACACATGCTGGTAAGCCCAATATTTTCTTCAAGAACTTAGACTGAACACGTTCAACAGCTTCATTACAGGCTGCAACCCATATTGGGATGCCATATAACAATTTGGACAAAGTTTTGTGATTAAAAATTTTGAGCGCCGTAGGAATGTACTGCTGACCCTTGGTGTAGAAAAATCGGGCAATAGCGAGGGCATTGTTTGTGGATGCCTAAACTGCTTCCTTCACTTGTATAGCCCAACTCTTAGTGTAATGAAAATGAATGCCCAGATATTTAAAGCTTTTGACTTGTTTGATTTCCCCCCCCCCTGTATAATCCAATTGATGGGTTTCCAACTTTTTCCAAAAAACCATCATTTTGGATTTATCAAAATTAAGAGACAGCTTGTTCTTGAGGCAATAAGCCATCACTTGAGCAAGCAACCTTTTCATCCCCATTTTCGTGAGGGAGAGCACCACCGCATCATCCACATACAAAAGTAGCGGTACGTGCCTCTCGCCTATTTTTGGACAATGACCATCTGTCCTCCTCAAACAGGGGTCCAAATCATTTAGAAAGAGGTTAAAAAGGGTTGGCGCCAGGATGCAACCCTGTTTAACTCCCACATTGATGGGGATCTTGGCTGTTAGGTCACCCTCCTTTGAGTACCTGATCTGACATGTGTTCCCCGAGTACAGTTTTTTTTTAATCAAAAACAGCAAACGGTTATCGATCCCCATATCACTTAATTTCTCCCACAGAATATCCCTAGGCACCAAATCAAAGGCACCCTTGAGGTCCAGAAAGGCTGCATATAATTTCATACCCTTTCCTGATTTATATTTATTAACTAAGTGATTAAGGACAATGCAGTGATCTAAAGTTGACTTGCCCTGACAAAACACAATCTGCTCCTTTCCAAGAACTTGCTGCTCCTCTATCCAGGCCTTAAGCTTAATAGCCAAATGTTTCGCGTAAAGCTTCCCAATGATAGACAAAAGGCTTATCGGTCTATAATTACTTGGGAGTTGAGAGTCGCCCTTTTTAAAAATCGGGATTATTATAGCATTTTTCCAGTCCTCTGGTACTTGACCAGTCCTGTCTATCATTGTAAATAGATTTGCCAGAAAGGGAGACCACCACTTGGCAAACGCTTTAAGAACCTCCAGGGAAATAACATCAGGCCCCGGTGCTGTCCCCCCTTTCATTGATGCAATTAAAGATTCAACTTCCTCTACCTGAACTGGTGGCCACTCAGATCCCTCCACCAAACTGATCTCAGATCCCTCAAACACATCTCCCCTGTCTTCATAAAAAATCTTTGCATAATACTCAACCCAGTTATCTGGAGATATTGTAGAGCACGGCAAACCCTTTGCTCCCATCGAATTAGAAATTAAAAACCAGAATTTCTTATTATCATTATTAATGGACGCCTGGAGAAGGGGTTGCCAGCATTTTAACACAAACTCCTTCTGTTTGGATTTGTAAAGATGGTGTAGGGCTTTTTTTAGAAGAAAATACTCTGGTGGTGGATACACTAATTCTGAATTCCTATAAGAGTGAAACACCGCACGCAATTGGGACTTCATTCTATAGCACTCATTATCAAACCAGCCTGACCGGGCAGATTTCTTAGCTGGGTGTTGATTCCGTGAGCCCGATATCAAAACCTCCCTCAGTTGTTTGATCACTTTTTCATAACTCGCTAGCCAATCTATTGCCTGATCCTCCCCATTTGATAAGAAGTTGAAACTTTCTAGGGTGAAGGTGCCAAGCCGGTCAGCTACCTTCCTTTTGATCTTATTAGACCAAATACACCTTGCGTGTCTGATAGAAGGACTGACACTCCCTACACCCTGTTGTATTGGTTTGTGGATAATAAAGGAGAGACCACTGTTAGAGTTAAGGGGGAGTGATCACTTTCCACCCGATCAAGAATTGCAAAGGATCTAACGTAATCTTTCAGTGCTGGAGTTACCAATATATAATCTATTACACTGCATCCGCGTGGCAACACAAATGTGAACTTCCCTGGATAATCCTGTGGCGGGAGACCATTCAGAATCAATAGCTCTCCAGCCATGCAGTATCGGGTAAAGATGTAAAGAACGGCAGCATTGTTCACGACTCAGAGCATTCACTGGACCCGATAGTAAGTGCGCATTGACTAAAGAATAGACTGGCTCCAAATGAGCTTAATCTCCTTTCATGGAATATAGCTGGCTGGAACAATAAATTGGCTGATCCATCTTTTAGAAGTTTTCTGGCAAAGTTTGATGTCATCCTGTTACAAGAAACTTGGACTCAGGGGAACGTCTCCATAGATGGCTTTAGATCACACTCGTTGGAGGCATTTAGAGTGCAGAAATTTGGAAGACTCCAGGCCGGTCTTACCATACTTTGGTCAACTAAGATCAATATGGAGATGGTTCCCTTGCAGCATTGTGGCCAAATAGCTCAGGCGTGCGTGTTAAAATGGGAAGGGAGATCCATACTTTTAATCAATGTATATATGCCTGGTGGGGGAGATAAGAAATGCCCCCCACGATGCATTTGCAGCTCACCGGCTCCTGCGCTTCGGGGCTGCAGCAAGCAGGCAGGCATGCATGCACCGAGGAGGAGGAGGAGATCCCCCCTTCTTACTTACAGGGGGGGGACGCTCTGGCCGGAAGTGGCCCGCTGCCGCCGTCTCTCGGAGCGTGGACTCGTCGCCTCCTTTAGTCCTCCCCTGCAAGAAGCGGACGGAGCAGGGAACAGGGCGGGGGGAAGCATTCAGGGGGGCGGCGGTGCACCTTCCCGGCTGGAAACACCCCACGGTATCCTCTGCAGGTTCCCGCTTGCAGAAGCTGGACTGGGACCCTCGGGGGGGCAACGCCCAGGAGGAGGAGGAGGAGGAGGTGATTAAAGGCACCGGGGGGAGGGGCGTGCGGAGGGAGTCGGGGGGGCCGCTGGGAGCGACCGGAGGATCTGGAGGAGTGGGGACCCCCGATCCTCGGAGGGGCTCCTGGCAGATGGCACCTGGTATTTTTGGCCACTGTGTGATAGAGTGTTGGCCTGGATGAGCCATTGGCCTGATCCAGCATTGTCTTCTCTTATGTTTTATTGGTTGGGTGGAGACTGGCAAGGGAATGACTGAATCAATAGAGAAAGAGGCCATAGTTCTGAGACAAAACCAGTTCATTACAATGTAAGTAGTAGCTGGGGCTGAGGGAGCTCGAGAGAACAGCTCTGAGAGAACTTGTGACTGACCTAAGGTCACACCAGCAGCTGCATGTGGAGGAGTGGGGAATCAAACCCGGTTCTCCTAGGTTAGAGACTCTTAACCACTTCACCAAACTAGCTCTCAAATACAAACACAAATAAATGCAAGAATTCAAGTATTTTTAAATAGACATATAAAAATTAGGTAGCTGTAGACACACAAAAACTCACCTGTTCCTCTGCCCAGCTCTTCCGCCTGCTTTCAGGGTTTTTTTGCATTTCACCATCACTTGCAGTCTAGCCTCCCATGTCTCGATGTGATCTTTTCCCTTTTAAGTTCCACTCTTGCAAAGCTGTGACCATGTGAAAAACTGAATCTCCTTCAGGATGGCAAATGCTTTGGGTGAACAATTGAAGGCCTCTGCCGCATTCTGGCTGATAAATACACACAGGTAGCCACAAGTGCAGATGCCAAGGCCTGCTCTACAGCAGTGATGCGCACTTATGTGTTGAACAAAGTTCCTGAACAGAGAGTCAGTGAAATGTGCGTGTTTGTGAACAGCGTGGTTTCCATGATGGGTGAAGAAAAATCTGCCCTCTTAAACTAAGGATTAGATTTACAGCACTGAATGTGACACCATGAAATCAAGGAAAGAGAACTCATCAGTGTATAAGCCATGAAAGCAGGCAGACAAAGGGATGCTTTTCTGCAGGAAAATATGGCTTCGAATATTAACCAAGAGCCCACACTGTCCAAGAGGGGAAAGCAGCTGCCGACTACAATCCCCCCCCCTCAGTTGCTGCCAGGTCCCCTCAGTTTCTCCAGGCTACCCCAGCCCCTTTCTTGCATCGCCCTAGCCTTACCCTGTTTGCCCACCTTCCAGATGCGAGAAGGGACCCCCCCACACACACACACCAGTGGTTTGCCTTCCAGTGTGGCTTATGGCATTGCATGTGTTTGCCCAAGCTCTCCCTCTTGCTCCAACTGCTGGGCGTTGGGGTGGAGCAGCTCTGGAGCGTGGTCTGGGCCCAGACCTCCATGGGGGGGGGGGGGGGGCAGCAGGAGACCCAAGGCCACGTTGCTGGCAAAAGGCCGGGGAAGGGGCAAGCGAATCTCTTGATGTGGTGGGGAAGGGTGGCAGGTCTTGAGCGACAGTCCCGTCTCATGGCACCCGTCCGGCACAGGCAGGTCGGCTCTTACAGCTTCCTCGCATAGCCATTGGGACTGGGTGTGCGGGGCCAGCAGGAGCTGGCTAGTGGGAAGGTGGGAGAGGAACCCCCCCCCCCCCCGGTCGCCCTGTGCTGAGATTTAAATTTCAGTACCGAGATGGGGAACACTGCTGGGGATGTGTCATGTCACGTCATTTCCATTCCCCTCTTTCCCTCCCCCCCCCCAGGCCAGCCAAAGTTCTCACAGAAGTCTGAAATTCGTTGGCAGCATTTATAATCCCGGAGGCTCGTAGGGACCTGGTGCTTCTCTTCTGCCTCTCCCAGAGGTTAGTTTGTTGAGTGTACACAGGGCGAGGTTTCACAACCCTGGGAAGGGGGTGCATGAACAATACAAACACCCTTCCTTCCTCCTTTGTCTCAGTAACAGGCAGGGAAGAGATGCTGTTGAGCCGTCGTCCTTGCAGAGATGTGTAAATGGCTGCAGCACTTCCAGTCCGGGTAGGAAAGATGGGGGGAGACAGCCTGGGTTCTTCCTCCTTTCTCAGGGGGGCTTTTGCTCCTGCCCTTTCTACAAGGTGTCCGGGCAAGAGACCCTCTGAGCGCCGCTCCCTCTACCCACACCATCCCTTCACAGACTACTCCCTTCCAGGGTGCAATCTCTGCCAGGAGTGATCTCTGACAAGGGAATCTGCCTTTTCTTCCAGGGTCCCTTTTCCTTTGAGGAGGTGGCCGTGTATTTCACTGTGGCAGAATGGGCCCTGCTGGATCCGGGAGAAAGAGCTCTGTACAGGGAAGTCATGCGGGAGAACTATGGGAAGGTGGCCTTTCTGGGTATGGCTCTTCCACAGGTGCCAAAGGTGCGAATTGCTGCCATTGGGAGGAGGTGTGAATGAAAATATTGAATAGCAGTACACCCCTTTCTCACTACTTGGGGAGGGGCTGTGTCTCACTCTTAGGGCATCTGCTTGGCATGCAGAAGGTCCCCGGTTCAATCCCTGGTAGCATCTCCAGTAAAAAGGACCAGGCAGGAGGTGATGTGGAAGAGCTCTGCCTGAGTCCCTGGAGAATGGCTGCCGGACAGAGCTGACAATACTGACTTCAGTGGCCCAAAGATCTCATTCAGTAGAAGGCAGCTTCCTGTGTTGTTCATCTGTGTCTGCTTGCCCAGGGGTGACTGAGGCCACTCTGCCTGTGATCTGGAAATGATTTTGTCAAGAACCGAAGCCTGGGTCTACCTGGGTCACTACTCTTTGTACCTGAGAAGTGAGTTCACGAAAAGTTCAGCGAGTCCACAGAAGAGTGCTGACAAGTAAAGCAGACACCATTTAGATATATAGAAAGGTTTATTAAAGATTTTTAAATTAAACAGCACAAGTTTCTGCAGCTCCTCAACAGAGAAACGACAAAAGCGAACTGTTCTATTTAATAAATTAAATCCTTGGTATGAGATGGCACCTCTCGTTATAGAACCATAGGGTCATCTAGTCCAACCCCCCCTGCACAATGCAGGTAATTCTCACACACACACCAACCCCAGTGGCCGCTGTTCCGTGCCCAGAAGATGACACAAAACCTCCAGGATCTCCAAACTGGCTGGGAGAAAAATTGTTTCCTGGCCCCAAAGTGGTGATCAGTATTCCACGGGTGTGTAAGAAAGGGCCACAAGAACTAAGCACTGAGGTAACCCTTCCTGCTTTCCCTCTCATGATCTGCCTAAATTCACACAATCAGCATTACTGTCAGATGGCCATTTAGCCTCTGTTTGAAAAACGCTAAAGGAGAGCCCACCACCTCCCAAAGAAGCCGGTTCCACTGAGGAACTGCTCTAACTGTCCTCTTGCTGTATACCCATATTACACTATCTGCCTCTCTAGGGTCAGGTGGTCCTAACGATCCAATCAAGTATCCTCCCAGCTGGAATTTTCCAGAGGCTGTTGGCACCCTCCTAATCTCCCCTCCCTCCGTTTACACAACTGGATACAGATTATCACGATTAACCAATGAACACTTTCTGGAGTCTGGCCTTAAAAAAGATAAGGATGTTTGCTGTAGGGAGACTCGAATCACAAACTCCAGAACGTTGGACCATATGACTCAATAATCACCTTAACCCCTTGGGGGAACAAGGGTGCTTTGCCACACAGATCTATTCCCCTTCTACTGGTTGAGATTGTGGGCTTTGGTCTTAACCATGGTTCCATCCTTCCAGAAGAATTTTTACTCTTCATTTTCTTTCCTCACCCATATAAGAATGATCATATTTATTTATTAATTTATTATTTGTATTTCTACCCCACCTTGCCGGACAAGCTGGATCACTTTGTCTCTCTTTCTCTCTCTCTCTCTCGCTGAGAAAGAAGCCACATGTATAAGAGAGGCTACGGTGGATACAGACAATAGTTTTGCATCTGAACAAAGGCTGGAGAGTTCCTCAAGAGGATCCCAAGAGCATATTACCTTCCCAAATTAGCTGGCTGAGAGTGAGTATCCTTCACAGTTATATTAAGGGAACAGGCAGGCTCAGAAATTTCTGGCTCTTGAGGGGGTGAGGTATCCTTAAATACTAGATATTCTGGGGATAGGTGTGGAGAGGTGTTAATGATCAGCGAACCTGGGAGAGGACAAAGGGCAATCAGCCCTTTCCTCCCACAGTTACATAGTTGCCTTTGGACCGTACCTGCCCTCTCAGGTGTTAACTGGCTCTCTCTCTTTATTCCAGCAGAAGATGATCAGAGGAATGAGGAAGGTGAGGAATTTGATCAACAATTGCAAGATAGATGTAAAAATGGAGACTTGAAAGAAAACATCAAGAATCAACGTGGACTTAAAAGAAAGAAAGGCAGCTGTATGGTTGAGAAGCGAGATGGAAGAAAGCATAAGATACATTTTCCTAAGCACAGGATAATGAAGGCAAGTACATCTACTCAGTGTAGAAAGTACTTCAGAAATAAATCACAGCTTCTTGTGCACCAAAGAATACACAGAGGTGTGACACCTTATGAATGCTCAGAGTGTGGAAAGAGACTCAGTCAGAGGGGGACACTTCAGCGGCATCAGAAATCTCACATAGGGGAGAAATCTTTGAAATGCTCAGTGTGCAAAAAGAAATTCAGTAAAAGTGCACATCTTAAGCAACATCAAAGAACCCACAGAGGGGAGAAACCTTTTGAATGCTCAGAGTGTGGAAAGAGATTCAGTCGGAATAAGACTCTTCAACAGCATCACAGAATCCACACCTGGGAGAAACTGTTTGAATGTTCTGAGTGTGGAAGGAGATTCAGTGACAATGGCACTCTTCAGAAGCACCGAAGAACCCACACAGGGGAGAAACCATTTGAATGTTCAGAATGTGGAAAGAGATTCACAGGGTGTCTGTTGTGGGGAGGGGAGGGGAAGGGAAAGGAGTTTGTAAACCACTCTGAGACTCGGAGAGAAGGGTGGGGTATTAATCCAATCTCCTCCTCCTCCTCTTCTTCTACTGTGTGACTAACAGCCAGTCACCTGTCTCTTGAAAAACCCTCTGGGTCAAACCACTCAGAAGGATTAGGAGGAACACAAACAAACCCAAGAGGATGCCAATAAGGTTAAGGAGCAGCGTCAACAAAGCTGGAAAGGGCAATGAGCTTGAAATGTTTGCCAAAGGAGGACAGGAAGGAGTGGGAACTCTGGGGGGGGGGGGGTGGGGGGGAACAAAGGCAAGCAGGGACAAAAGGCCAGCTGGCTGCTGCTCTACCAAGGCGCCGGGGGTATTTTTAGATCACCATAAACAGGAAGCCAGTCCTAGGGGCCCTTGGAGCAGGCAATGACAGAGGTGATGCGTTAAAAGGGCTTTGCCTCTTGCTCTGTTGCGAAAGAGGAGGAACATGAACACGCTTTCTTTTCTTCCATATTGTGTCAGAGGCCCTGAGTCAAAGAGAAGTGGTGAGAGAGGAACATCCAGAACTGAAAACCAACCAGTCATGGAGTCTGGAGAGCCCCCATCTGAGGGCAGCGTCTTCAGGAATTCCGACCAGGATTCAGGAATTCGAGACCAGCAGCAGCCAGGGAGAGTTCAAAGAGCTCTGTCACATCTCCCTGGAAAGTACAACGCTCACATTCAAACATAGCTTGGTGGGCTGCAACACAATCCATGAGAGAGGGCCATGAGTTAACCAGCAGTAAACACCAGCTGCCTCGGCCCCTTGGATCAGGTGCTGGACCTAAGCTGGAATAATTTCTCCTCCTCGGGAGTCACTGGACATTCTCCTAGGATCATAGAGTTGGAAGGGACCTCCAGGGTCATCTAGTCCAACCCCCTGCACAATGCAGGAAATTCACAAATACCTCCCCCACCCCCAGTGTCTCCTGTGCCATGCCCAGAATACCTACCCCCCCCCCCCCATACACACACCCAGTGACTGCTGTTCCACACCCAGAAGATGGCAAAACACCCACCGGGATCTCCAGCAAAACTGGCCTGGAGAAAAATTGCTTCCTGACAATCCAAAGTGGCGATTGGCATTTCCCTGGGCATGTCAGAAAGGGCCACGAGAGAACTAGGCCCTGAAGCAACCCCCTTCCTGCCCTCCCTTCTCACGAGAGAACCCATTCGCAGTTCTGTCAGTCCTGTGTCACAAATGGTCAAGGATGGAAAACATACTGTGGTGCGTTTTAAGAAGTCTGCATGCCTTCCTACAATCTATGCCTCGGTGATCTATGAAGTGACCTTGTCTGGTTGTTTGTTCCCTCTCAAGTTTTGGTCACTTATTTTCATCTGCATTCATCCAGAAGGGGAGGGGTGCTCAGGTGATTTGGGCGTCCTGACTGCAGTATTTGTTCTGACCACCCACTCTCTCCTTCACACACATGCAAAATCCTCACTCGATCCTGCAATCATCCGATGCCCCATGCCTCCGCCCTCCCTCTTCCAACAGCCTTGCAGAGGGGAAAGGGAGCAAATTTGGCCACGTGAGAGACACCCAGCCCTTCCTCACTGCCCCCCCACCCCCTTCCCGACCCGCCATCAGAGGCGCCATTGTCCCACTCTCCCCTCCTCTGCCTCAGGCCTTCAGCGCACTCTGGGGTGGGGGTTCGAGCTTTGCCCCCTTCCACCTACAACCCCCCCCCCCCCGTGGCCAGTGCGACAGTGGAGCTCTCGGTGCCGATGGTGTAGAGGATGCCCTCGTAGTGGATCTTGGCCTTGGAAAGGAGGCTGATCTTGCTGTTGATGTAAGGCGTCCTCCTGCTCATGGCGCCGGCAGGAGGAAGCCCAGCATGCATGCATGCTGAAAGGCCTCCTCATGGTCCAAGCGCGGTTCCAGTGGCGTCTCCTCTTTGCCCTTCCCCCTCGGGCTCCGGCTCCATCATGGAGGGCGAGGCAGGACAAGCAACGCGTGTCCTCCCCACACACACGCAGGACATCTCCGGCCGGTGCCTCTTCGGCTTCTGCCTGCTCCCACTAGAGCCCTCTGGCGAAGGGGGAGGGGCTTCCCGCGCTTCCTATCCTCAGTATTCTGCCTTAAGTAGTCCCCTCGGGCCAGGCACTGGGCGGCCAGGAAGGGGTGCTGTGAGCAGGGGGGGAGAGGTGGGCCACTGTTGACCCAGGGATGCCAGTGGGGGCCAAGGCACCAACTGGGACGGTGTCGAGCAGTGGGCAAAGCAGCAGGCGGCATGGAGTGAGCACCTTGGAGTCAGAGGGGGTCGGTTGGGCCATGCTGGGGCTGGGCAGGCGGGGTGGTGGCAGGGGCCTCGCTGCGTTCCTCAGAGGTCTGCACCCATGGCCATCGCCAAGGTTGGCCTTATGGAAGAGCTGGCCCTGGTCAGGGGTGTCAAACATAAGGCCCAGGGGAAAGAACCAGCCCGTCCAGGGCTTGCACTAGGGACTCTAGCAACGCATGTATGGAAATCTACAGTACTCCCTCTTTTATGGTATCCCTTGAAAAAAACCTAGTCTTGCATATGATTGAATACACTTATTGGGGCTTTTGTGGGTTCCCCAGTAAATCGATTGCTTTCACTGCTAGGAATCAATTGCTTTTGTTAGTATTTTGAGTAAAAATAATATTATTAATTGGGCTTGCTGGTGTCCTTTGTAAAGTTTATCTCTCCAGTACCCAGCGTTACATTTTATGGCATACATGGCCCAGCCCAGCCCTCATAACTAGTGAGTTTGACCCCTCTGCCTCAATCAAAATTTTGTGACTGCAGGAATTGTGCAGATCTTATTGCTGGGTGTTGGGATCAACAGACACCCTGTGAGGTAGGTGGGGCTGAGAGAGCTCTGACAGAAACTACTCTTTTTCAAGAACAGCTGTGCCAGAACTACAGCTTGCCCAAGGTCATCCAGCAGGTGCATGTGGACAAGTGGGGACTCAAACCTGGTTCTCTCAGATTAGAGTCCACGCACTTAACCACTACACCAAACTGGCATTGTGTACACCAAACTGGCTGTGTGTTTATAGCTCAAGGCCCTGTCCAGGGCAATGCCAAGGGACTTAGGTGTCTGGAGCCCAGGCTGATGTTTGACCACCGCACCCTTAGCCCCTGAAGGTTTTTTAAGGTAAGGTCTAACCACAGCCAGTCAACGAGGCATCCATGATTTTGACCAATGACTTCAATACTTTTTCAGAAGCTGGGACGGGCAGGGACCAGGCGCAACTGCGGTGGCACCCACCCGCCCGCTCCGGAGGTGAGACTGATCTGAATCTCCCCCCATGACAGAACGGCCGGCGGATGCTTCTGGCTCCCTGGGTGACCAATCTACCCTCCAGCTGGCCTCCAAATCGGAATAGAGGAGAGATATTTTTAATCAGCAAAGAACGGCACAAAACCCACAGCCGGGGAGGACAAACCAACACCCTTGGGAGAGCATTGGTGCTCTGGGGCAAAGTCCGCCTGTTGTTCACTCTGCACTTGAGAAAACCGAAACACACCCAGAAAACTGGGTCCAAGCTGCCTCTCTGAAGTCCCCTTCAGTCCCCGGCCCCCAGCCTGGAGAAAGGAGGCCGGCGGGTGGGAAGGCAGAAGTGAAGAAGGCCAGGAGAGGATGGTCTTCTGCTAACTCCAGGAGTCCAGGAGACACCCCACATCCGGCAACCAGGTGTGTATATATGTGGAGTGCTTTTGTGTGTGCGTGCGTGCGTGCGTGCGTGTGTGATTCAGGTGCCTTCCTTGGCTTGGACCGTGTGGGAAAGGTGACAGCTCTCCCCACAGCCACATCTTCACCCAGGGCTGATTCTTTTAGTAGATCCTGTGCTTGAGGTTTCCCCTTGTTGAGGATGAAGATTAGTTTCCAGTCTGTGGAGGGCCGGTGAACCGGATGAGGCCATAATGGGAACTCCGCAGCTAAAGTCAGATGACTATAAGTTCACAATATGGCTGCCATGAGTTAACCAGCAGTAAATGCTGGTTGCCTCAGCCACTTGGATCAGGTGCTGGACCTGAGTTGGAATCGTTTCTCCTCCTCGGGAGTCACTTGCTGTCCTCCCCTCATTCCCAGTTCTGTCAGTCCTGCATCACAAATTTTCATGGATGGAAAACATATCGTGGCACATTTTATGAAGTACAAATGCCTTCGTGCGATAAGTTCAGTGATCTATGAAGTGACTTTGCCTGGAATTCTGTTGCTGGCCTTTTCTTGTGGCTGATTGTTCATTCCCTATTGAGTTTTGGTCACTGATTTTAATCTGCATTCATCCAGCCATCTTGCCCTCTCATGTGGCCTCTTCCTTCTCGACCAAATGATCTTGTCTGGTACAGAAGTTTGTCTCTGTGTGTGTGTCGTTTCCTTAACCTGAACTGAAGAAGAGAAGAAGAGGAGATTGGATTTATACCCCGCCCTTCACTCACTTGGAGTCTCAGAGCGGATTACAAACTCCTGTTCCTTCCCTTCCCCACAGCAGGCACCCTGGGAGGTAGGTGGGGCTGAGAGAGCTCTGACACAATTGTCCTTGAGGGAACAGCTGGTACAGAGCCATGGCTTGCCCAAGGTCATCCAGCAGGTGCAAGTGGAGGAGTGGGGAATCAAACCTGGTTCTCCCAGATCAGATTCTGCACACTTAACCACTACACTAAACTGGCTCCCAGCAAACTGCTTGCACTCTTTCTCCTGCTGAAGCACAACACAGCCCTTGTCCCCCTTCTGTTTGTTTGTGGTTGTTGAACCATCTAGGCAGGGATGATGTCGATCTTCAAAGAATGTCTTGGTAGCACCATTCTTTTGCTGGTCATTCCTTGTGGACAGTTTGTTTGGTCTCTTTGCAGCACCTGCTCTTCCTCAAGGCATAATTTTGTACGGGAATCGGCAAGTATCCAACTGCCACCGACGATTTCACCACTTTTCTTTGGGAAAGGTTTTTCATTTTCTTTGGAAAGCCTCTCTTGCCTCACCCGTCAGGCTGTGCTGGACGCTGAACTTGCGCATGGATAGTACACGAAGACTTCCCTGGGGAGGGCTGCCTGCGCCTTGTAGGGGTCATCCTCTGCTGAAGATGGGGGGGGGGAGGAAAGGGTGCAGCTTGCACCTCCAGAGAAAAGGAGGGACCACTGGCTGACTGCAGCTAGGTTAATTTTACCTCTTTGTACTCTAAAAGGCCCCGAGTTTCACTGCAGAACCCAGGAATATGTCTTTGTGTGTGTGTGTGTGTGTGTGTGTGTGTTTTCCTGGAAAGGAATGGAGACAAGCACATTTCTTAACTGAGGCATTTTCTGTCCTTGATGAGCAGTTGAGGGGGAGGGACCATTGTGGAAACATCTGGTGGCCGGCAAGCATATCAGTGGTGTGCATGAAAAATGAGGTCTCTTTCCTTCTCCTCTAGAGCCTTGTTTCCCATCGTTCCGGGCAGGAGAAGGTCCCAGTTAGAAAAATCCCGTGATTTGGCCCTTTTATTTCTGGAACCCTTAGAGCTGTAAGTATATTCAGTGCCCGAAATGTGTTTTCTCAATTGGAGCGAGGGCAGAGTAACTCTTTGTGCCCTAAAATCTTGAGCTGGCAACTTCTGCTAGGCACTCCGTGGAGTCTAGTGGTCAGAGGGCAGGTTCGAATCCCTGCTCTGCCCTGGGAGCTTGCTGGCCTACCCCCCCCCCCCGGGGCCAGCTGTCACACCCTCTCAGCCTGACCTCCCTGGCAAAGCTGTCCGGAGGGTTAAACAGAGGAGAGGCGGCCACAAGCCGCTCTGGGTCTCTCCAGTGAGGGAAAAGGCAGCAGGGCATAAAATGAAGTGAAATCCAGGGGACAAGAAGGACGGGCCAGTCTCCTGCCCTGCGCAGCTAGCAGGGTGGCCCCTGGCTTCCGCGCCCAGGCCGAGAGGGGCCTCTGGTGCCAGCTCGGCTCGGACCCCCCCCCCCCCCACAGGCCCTCATTGGGTAGAAGCCGACAAACAGACCCCGCCTTTCTTCCATTCCCCCCCCCCCCCCCCGGGCGGGTGACGCCGAGTCCTGCAGAATGCCGGGCGGGTCCGCACAGGCGCCGGGCGCGGTGGAGGCGCGCTCGGGCGGGAGCGGGACGAGGGTCGGCGGGGGCGGGGAGGGAGGGAGGGAGGCGGGCCAGAGGCTGCGGCGGGATCTCCCGGGCGGCGGCGCGCAGGATGCCCGCGTAACCAAGGCCGACGGCGAGAGCTGCAGCCCAAGCGAGAGGTGAGCCCGGCCTTTGCCCGCCCGCCGCCCGGCATCTCCGCAGCCGCGGGACGCGCCTTCTCCTCGGCGTCTCTGTCTCTCCCCCCGCAGGAGACCGCCGCCCGAGCAGCAGCAGGAGGAGGAGGCGGCGGCGGCGGCGGCGATGGTGGCGCTGCCCGTCCGGCCGCCTCGCCTGGCGCGTCCCCAGCGGTGCTTCTTCGGCTGCTGCTGCTGCCGCTGCTTGCGAGGGCGGCGGGGGTTGGCGGGGCTGCTGCTGGCCGGCCTGGCCGGCCTGTCCTTGGCCGCCTTCCTGGGCAGCGGCGGCCACGAGGAGCTCCTCTCGCGCGCCCTCCCGCTGCTGCTGCCCGTCTGGGCCGCCGCCCCGGCCCCGTTCCTGCCGCCCGCCGGCGCCTTCCTGCTGGAGCCCGCCGAGGGGGCGTGTGGCGGCGGGGCGGGGGGCGAGGCGCCGTTCCTGGTGGCGCTGGTGGCGAGCGCGGCGGGGCACGGGCGGCAGCGGGCGGGGGTGCGTCGGAGCTGGGGCGCGGCGCGGCGGGCGGGGGGCCGGGCTGTGCGGACCTTCTTCGTGGTGGGGCTGCCGGGCGAGGCCGGGGCGCAGGCGGCGTTGGAGGCGGAGGCCCGGCGGCACGGGGACCTGATCCAGGGCCGCTTCGCCGACACCTACGCCAACCTGACGCGCAAGACGCTGGCGCTGCTGGGCTGGGCCGCCGCCCGCTGCCCGGCCGCCCGCTTCGTCCTCAAAGCCGACGACGACGTCTTCGTCAACCTGCCGGCCCTGGCCCGCCACCTGGCCGCCCTCCCCGACCCGGCCGGCCCGGGCCACTACCTCGGCCGCATCCACTGGCGCGTCCGCCCCGACCGCGACCCCGCCGCCCGCCACCACGTGCCCGCCGCCCTCTACGCGCCCGAGGCCTTCCCGCCCTACTGCAGCGGCACCGCCTACGTCCTCTCCGCGCCCGCCGTGGCCGCCCTCCTGGCCGCCGCCCCGGGCGTCCCCCTCGTCCCCGTCGAGGACGCCTTCGTCGGCCTCTGCGCCCGCCGCGCCGGCCTGGCCCCCCGCCACCTCGCCCGCATGGCCGGCGCCGCCCGCCTCCCGCTCGACCCCTGCTGCTACCGCCACGTCCTCTTCAGCGTCCACGGCGTCGAACCGGCCGCCATGGAGGAGGCCTGGCGCGCCCCGGCCGACGGAGAGGCGGCCTGCAGCCCCGTCCAGCGCGCCCTCGGCCTCCTCCGCTGCCGCCTCCTGGCCTGGTGGTGGGCGGCTGCCCGGTGACCGCCTCGAGGGAAAGGCGTGGGGCTGGCTGCAGAAGAAGAAGGAGAGCCGACGACACCCCCCCCCCCCCCCCGTTGGGCTGCTGCTGGGTGGGACTCTGCGGGCCTTCCTCGAGAAGGGAGCGGAGGTCCAGCAGGGCGAGAAGAAACGCGCTGTCTGCGGCAGGGGTCCTCTGTCTCCTCTCTGCCTTGGGGGGAGCCCGCAGTGGCAGCGGGGGGGGGGGGGGCTTCTGATGTCCTGGCCTCGCCAGTGGACCTCCTGGTGGCACCTGGTATTTCTGGCCACTGTGTGACACAGAGTGCTGGACTGGAGGGGCCACTGGCCTGATCTGACATTGGCTTCTGTGTTCTTATGTATGGGGCCAGTGGTGCTTTCTCTTCTTGGTGCTTGGGGGGGGGGGCAAAAGTGCAAGGGCTTCTGGAGTTCTGGCCCCACTGCTGGACCTCCTGAGGGCACCTGGGATTTTGGCCACTGTGTGACAGTGTTTTGGACTGGAGGGGCCATTGGCCTGATCCAACATGGCTTCTCTTGTGTTCTTATATGTGGGTCAGAGATGCTCTGTGTTCTTGGAGCTTTGGGGAGGCACAGTGAGGGGAGACTTCTGGAGTTCTAGCCCCGCTAGTGGACCTCTTCATGGCCCCAACAAAACCCAGCGCTGTCCATGTACTCCCCCCCCCCCCCGGTCCAGCCCTCCAAGCTGGGAAGATTTGAGCCCTATAAGGCCTTAAAGACCTACAAGATCTCCGGGGCATCAGCTCTCCAGAGTCCAAGTTGTGGCATCTGACAAAGGGATCTTTGACTCTCAAAACCTCCTGCCCAGAAAAACCTTTTGATCTCTGAGGTGCGGCTGGAGTTGAATCTTGCCCAAGAGTACTGTCCAAATGCAAGGGGAGGAGGGATACACAGGACTTGACAGGGACAGAAGGTCCGAAGGGAGACTCCATTGATATGGGTCATCAGCCTCTGAATTCCCGTGCTGGGAGGCAGCCCTAGGGAACGCTGTTGGCCTCTTTGCCAGAGGTTGTTGAACTCATTTGTTACAAGGGCCGGATCTGACATAAACATCCCTTTGTTGGGCTGGGCCATGAATGCCATAAAATGTAGCACAAGGTACTGGAGATATAACTTTGTAATGGTAATTTCAGATGTTAAATGGTAATACCAGGTGAATGACAATAGTACACTTGATTGGATTAGGAGTGATATGTGGAGGGGTAGTAGGCGAGGAGATACCTGAACTGAGAGCTAGTTTTCCTGTCTCATTACCAATGTGTGCTATTATCATTTGGCCCCTGAAATCACTCCACTCTCCAAGATATAAGAACCAATCCAAGTGTTCTAATAATGCCCCTGTATAAATCAACAGCACGACTTCATTTGGAATCCTGTGTGCAATTCTGGTCACCACACCTCAAAAAGGGTATTATAGCATTGGAAAAAGTGTAGAAAAGGGCAACTGGGATGATAAAAGGGTTGGAACACTTTCCCTATGAAGAAAGGTTAAAGCACTTGGGGCTCTTTAGCTTGGAGAAATGATGGCTGAGGGTTGACGTGATCGAGTTTTATAAGATTATGCATGGGATAGAGCAGGTAGAGAAAGAAGTACTTTTCTCCCTTTCTCACAATACAAGAACTCGAGGGCACTCCATGAAACTGCTGAGCAGTCGGGTTAGAACAGATAAAAGGAAGTACTTCTTCACCCAAAGGGTGATTAACACGTGGAATTCACTGCCATAGGAGGTGGCGGCAGCTACAAGCATGGACGGCTTCAAGAGGGAATTGGAGCAGAAGTCCATCAGTGGCTATTAGCCACAAAGTATAGATAGGAACTCTCAGTCTGGGGCAAGTGATGCTCTGTATTCTTGGTGTTGGGGGGGGGCAACAGTGGGAGGGCTTCTAGTCTCCCTGCCCCACTGGGGAACCTCCTGATGGCACATGGTGTTTTTGGCCACTCTGACACAGAGTGTTGGACTGGATGGGCCACTGGCCTGATCCAACATTGGCTTCTCTTATGTTCTTATGTTCACCTAGAATAAAATGTTGTTGATCTTGAAGCTGCAATGGGATTCCAACTTTGCTTTCTCTCTCTCTCCTCCCCTCCCTCCCCAAAAGAGGAGGAGCAGCCCCAGAAAAGGAAGCAGAACCTCTCTGTGTGCATGTGAGGGGGGGGGGCTTGTCTTTGTGTCTCTCCAGCAGGAAGCAGCCATGGAGCTCTGGGGGGGGGGGAGAGAGAGAGGGAGCCAGGGAGGGAGGCAAGAGGCAGGAAGTCAGAAGCAAAATGCCACAAGGGAACTGGGAAAAAAGCCAGCTATGGTGCGGCTGCAGCAGCAGCAGAAGAGGTTGGATTTATATCCCGCCCTCCACTCACTTGGAGTCTCAGAGCGGCTTACAAACTCCTTTTCCCTTCCCCTCCCCACAACAGACACCCTGTGAGGTAGGTGGGGCTGAGAGAACTCTTTCCCAAGCTGTCCTTGAGGGAACAGCTGGTACAGAGCTATGGCTTGCCCAGGGTCATCCAGCCAGGTGCAAGTGGAGGAGTGGGGAATCAAACCCAGTTCTCCCAGTTTAGAGTCCGCGCACTGAACCACTACACCAAACTGGCTCTCTCAGCAGCAGCTCTGGGAAAGGATGCAGGAGAAGGAAGTTGCTCAGGGTCTGTGGGCTGCATGTCACCCCTGCTCTGAGTCTTCTTTAAGACCATAAGGGTCAGACCAGAGTAAGGGTCCGTCAAGGCAAGACTCCTGTCTTTCACACAGTGGCCAGCCAGTTCCTCTGGAGGGCCAACAACAGGGCAGGGAAGCCGAGGCCTTCCCCTGATGCTGCCTCCTGGCTCTGGGATTCAGAGTCTTGACTGCCTTTGATGGTGGAGGTCCCCTTTAGTCAGCATGGCTAGTAGCCACTGATAGACTTCTCCATGAACCCCCTTTCAAAACCATCTGTGCCAGTGGCCATCAGTACATCCTTTGGCAGAAACTCCACATTTTAATCTCTCTCTCTGTGTACAGGAGTATTGCCTTTTGTCCTTCCTGAATCTCCTGCCCATCAGCTTCATTTGATGCTCTCAGGTTCTAGTATTTTGGGAGGAGGAGGAAAAGTTCACAATCTCTACCCCACGTGCTATTTTATATACCTCTATCACATCCTCCCTTAGCCGTCTCTTTTCTCAACTGAAAGGTCCAAGGTTCTCCAGCCTTTCCTCCTGGGGAAGGTGCTCCAAATCCCCCCCTGTACTTTTCCCAACTCTGCGTTGTCCTTCTCGAGATACACAGTATTCCAAATGAGGCTGCATCATAGATCTGTACAGGGGCATTATAATGTTGGCCATTTTATGTTCAGTCCCTTTCCTGCAGTGCACTGGGTTGATACTTCCGTTGAGCTGTCCACTGCGACCCCAAGATATGTTTCCTTCCTGGGTGAAAAGCCACACTATTACCACTCAGGCGCTTCAGTCCGCCTTGGTTTTCACTGTCCTGAATACTTTTGTGTTGGCCTTGTCAAAAGGCTTTTGAATGTCCAGGTGTATAATGTCTGCAGTGTTATGTCTGACTCTGGGGGGAAAGTGTTTACTTTAAAGGGTCTTTCTGTTCCCAAGCAATGCATTAACCTAGGCAGGGATTATTCTGTTTTAAGATTATCAGTCTGTAACAGGTTATTATCAGTCCTTGCACCCCAACCAAAGATCACTTGATGTTACCGTTTAAGATTGTTATTTAAAAGCAGTCTTGAGATGTTTAAATAAAGAAAAATGATACAAAACCCACAATCATATGTCAAGGAAATTAGAAATAAAAAGGATATTCTTCATTCTGTATCCGATCTTAAATTTAAAAAATAAAACAGTTTCCGAGAGTGTTTTCAGCAACCTCAGCCCGCGAATTCAGGGGGTTTAGGGTGTGGCTATCATGTATGCTCAGTTCTGTAAATGTCACAACCGTTAAAACCACCTAATTGGTTTCCTCTGAACACGTGATGTAAGATCCTTCTGGGTATTTGAATGGCACTTTCCCAAAGAATGCTTGTTCAGCCTGTTCTTGGGTTTATTCCGGGCATGCAGCCAATTTATTCATTCTCAAGGATGGGGCCGCAAGAAGATTGCTGGTACAGCAAGCTACAGGAACATGTTTCCAGATTTGAAAACTAAATGCAAATTCCCATGCCTACTCTGTTCAAAAATCTATACCATTAAGGTCAGAGTCCATGACAGGGACACCACTGCCTATGGGTTTGTTCACCTCAGTGAACTCCAAAAGGCTGGTGAGGCAGGACTTCCCTTTGCAGAAGCCATGCTGGTTTTCCCTCAGCACGCTTTGTTCTTCTATGTGCTTAGAGTTCCATCTTTGATTACGATTTCTACTAACTGGCCTGGGACAGATGTTAGACTGACTGGCTAGAAATTTCCTGGCTCCCTAGAGACCCAGTTTGGTGTAGTGGTTAAGAGCGGTGGACTTTAATCTGGAGAACCAGGTTCGATTCTCCAGCTCCTCCACATGAAGCCAGCTGGGTGACCTTGGGCCAGTTACAGTTCTTTCAGAGCTCTTTCAGCCCTTAAAAACAAGTCTAGCTCATCACTAGCATAGCACTGAGAGCCAGACCTAAAGAGCCTCCTGCTTAGGGTGAAAGGAGAGTGCAAAAGCTGGCTTGAAATGCAACATCAAAAAAACTAAGATCATGGCATCCGGCCCCATCTCTCCTTGGCGAATAGAAGGGGAAGTCAAGGAAGCACTGACAGACTTCACCTTCCTGGGATCCAAGGTCACTGCAGATGGTGACTGCAGCCATGAAATTAAAAGACGCCTGCTCCCTGGAAGAAAAGCTGTGGCAAACCTAGACAGCATAACAAAAAGTAGAGACATCACCCTGCCAACAAAAGTCTGTATGGTCAAAGTCATGGTATTCCCAGTAGTAATTTATGGCTGCGAGAGTTGGACCATAAGGAAGGCCGAGCGCCGAAGTATAGATGCTTTCGAATTATGGTGCTGGAAAAGGAGACTCCTGAGAGTCCCCTTAGGCTGCATGGAGATCAGATCAGTCAATCCTAGAGGAAGTCAGCCCTGACTGTTCCCTGGAAGGCCAGATCCTGAAGCTGGAGCTCAAATGCTTTGCCCACCCAATGAGAAGGGAGCACTCACCGGAGGAGAAGACCCTGATGCTGGGAAAGATTGAAGGTCAAAGAAGAAGGGGACAGCAAAGGATGAGATGGTCAGGCAGTGTAACCAATTTAGTGTAGTGGTTAAGTGTGTGGACTCTAATCTGGGAGAACCAGGTTTGATTCCCCACTCCTCCACTTGCACCTGGCTGGATGGCCTTGGGCAAGCCATAGTTCTGGCATGGGTGTTCTTGAAAAAGAGCAGTTTCTGTCAGAGCTCTCTCAGCCCCACCTACCTCCCAGGGTGTCTGTTGTGGGGAGGGGGAGGGAAAGGAGTTTGTAAGCCGCTCTGAGACTCCCTTGGGGAGTGGAGGGTGGGGTATAAATCCAGTCTCCTCTTCTAATTGATGCAACGAAAATTAAGTTGAGCAAACGCTGGAGGATGATGGAAGACAGGAGGGCCTGGTGTGATGTGGTCCATGGGGTTGCGAAGAGTCGGACTTGACTGCGACTGGACAACAGCAAGAGCTAGAACTTGCAGCTGCCAGACAGTCCTAGGATCTTCTGGCTATTTTACACACAATGCCATAAGATCAGGGGTGGGCCATTGTTTTGGCTCGGGGGCCACTTTGTGGGAGCAGAGGTTAGCGGAGGGCCGCACCTTTTAGAATGATTGCATTCATTAGTTAACTTTGCATTTCAGAAAAGGTATAAAGTGTATCATAAAAATCAATAAATATAAATGAAATAAAATAGTGGTAGTTTGATTCAATTTATGTATTGTGCTAATTTCATATCATCTATAGCTGCAAGCACATTTAATTTCAGAATCAGTTTAATGAGACAAATGTACCCTATCGCACTTTTCTACAATTTTTTTGAAATCAGGAGTGAGATTGCTTGTTGAGATTCTCATCACAGCCTGCAAGTTAATGTCTGTCAAAGAGCATCTATATTTACTCTTGATGATCTTCATGCAAGAAAAACTTTGCTCACAAATATAACCACAAATAAAAACCACGTGGCCGACTGTCTTGACGAGCCGCAAAAAACTCTGTGGCGGGCCGCATGTGGCCCACGGGCCGCAATTTGCCCACCCCTGCATAAGATAATTAATTCCTGGTTTCTCTCTGGGCCCTTCTTTAAACATTGGTATAACATTTGCTCCTCTCCAGTCTTCTGGTACAGCGGCTGAATTTAGTAATGGTTGACCTACTAACCTGTATAGGTAGCCTTTCTCAGATCTGAGTTCCTGAAGAATCCTCAGGTGTATGCCATCAGGACCTGGTAACTCATCAGTTTGGTGTAGTACTTAAGAGCGGTGGACTCTAATCTGGGAGAACCGGGTTTGGTTTCCCACTCCTCCACATGCAGCTAGCTGGGTGACCTTGCGTCAGTCACAAGTTTTTTTCAGAGGTGTTCTCTCAGGAGCAGTTTCTCTCAGAGCTCTCTCAGCCCCACCTACCTCACAGGGTGTCTGTTGTGGGGAGGGAACGGGAAAGGAGATCGTAAGCCACCCTGAGACTCTTGAGTGGAGGACGGGGTATAAATCCAATCTCTTCTCCTCCTCCTTCCGCACACCTGAAGGTATTCCCGCTCATGTAAATGCTGAATTTAATGACACTCGGGTCTCTGTTCCCAAGTGTTCCTCTATCTCTCACCAGGTCTTGAGACCTCCTCAGAAACAAGTCCTCCAAGATCACTGCCCCTCTGGCTAGCTCTGTGACCAACTATCTCAGCGCCCGGTTGTTCATGTTAGCACAGGGAGCCCATTTCCAAAGCACGATTTCTTTTGTTTTCCCTTCCTGGCATCTGGCTGGCCACAGTGGGGAGACGGGGACTGGGGGGGGGGGGGACAGAATGCTGAGCCAGAGGGACCCCGCTGGTCTGGTCCTTCTGGGCTCTTCTGATGTTCTCCTCTCTGTCAAAGCCTGACACCCCCCCCCGCCCCCCAAATCTGGCACCTTCTCCCCTCTCTGGCATTAACCCTCCATGGATGGCTTCTTTGTAGCACCTGCTGTTGAGATGCTGCAGGGAACTGAACTGGCAGCCTTCTGCATTGTCTCCCCCCACCAAGGACCTAGTCTCTGTGCTTTATTTACCCAACTAAGATGGGAGCTGCCTGTTGGGTAAATAAGGCACAGAGACCAGAGTTGTTAATCGGAATTAAGTCCTTTATCTAAATCTATTAGGAAGGTGTGGGGGGGGGGAACGGGAAAGTTCTAATACAATAACAGAGTCCTAAACTACATATTGATACAGCAAAGGAGACTACTACATTCCACAAGTCTCTTAAGAGGAAAAAGGTAAATGCGGGGCGGGGGGCGGGGGGGGCGAGGCGGCTGAGCAAGTGTTGCCTCCTGGGTTCAGTGCATGGAGTCCAGACTACAGAATGCTGATCAGGTCACGTTTATTGCACACTACACAACAACACACTGGCTGAAATGGCCAACTATCTACACCCACCCAAGACACACCCACCGTCTTACTGGAGGGGTTGAATCTCCCACCAGAGTTCCCACTGGTGGTCCAGGATCCTCGCCCCCCCCCCCCCCCCGGTTGTGTTTTGGAGCCAAGCTCTGGATTAGGGACGCCGGCCCCCAGCGGACATAGCAGCAAGTAACCCTCTCCTCTAGAACCCACAGGAAGCAGTTCAAGCTCATTAGCCAACCCAAAACTCCGGTAAATTAAAACCATCCAAGCAGTTTCTCAAACATGACAATTAACATACAGGACTGGATCTGAGTCAGGTTTCACTTCCAAGTCAGGGCTCTGGTAGAATCATAACAAACATGTTAACCCTATAATGACTGAAATTTAGATCTTGCCCTATCCCAACACTACCCACCCCTCCCTCCCAGCTCTCCCAGTCCAGCTCCCCCCCCCCCCCCGCTCCCAAAGACCCTTTCACTGGGGAAGCTGCCGGAGAGTGGCCGGCCCCACCTAGCTATGAGCACCTCCAGGAGGACCTGCGAGGGAGCCACACCCAGTGGGAGGCAACTGGAGAAGAGCAGAAGCCGTCTAGCCCCACACTCTGTGTTACCCAGTGGCCCCAAACCCAGTAGCCCTTTGGTCAGCTGGGACCTCCCTCCCTCCCTCCCTCCCTCCCTCCCTCCCACAACAGGAGAGGCTGGCCCACGGTTGGCCTTGGCCCTGCCATTACCCCGAAGGAGGTGGATTTGGGGGCCCCACAGTGAGACAGGGTGGGGGTTGCTCCCTCGGGAGAGTGTTTTGTGCACACACAAGCCCTCACCCCACCAGCAGATCCCAGGCCTGAGAGCTCTTGGAAAGCCCAGGGAAAGCCAGGCAGCTAGGCCACCACTAGGCCCTGGAGACAGCGCTGACTCCTCTGATGAGGAGCAGTTGGATCCCGTGCCTCTCAGCCACCAGCCTGCTGCAGCCGAGCAATTGGAGGAGGAATCACAGGGCTTTTTTGGGAGTGGGGGAGGGGGCTGTGAGGTGTGTGTGTTTCATCCCCCACTCCAGAGCTAACAGTTCAAGGTCGGCCAGGTGCCCTGTCTCCTCCAGGGTCCCCAGGTCCACAAGAGCAACAGCAGCACAGGTGTAGAGGGGGTTTACCGGCCCGACACAGGTCACCCTGCCTCAGAGCTCAGCACCAGCCACCAGTTGCAGCGGAAGGAAAAGCGTCACCACAGGAGACCTGAAGCGGCTGTTGCAGGCCTGACATATAAGTATGGGGGAGGAGCCTTTCAGTGTGGCTTCAACACACGTTCCCTTTGACACCGACCTGCTACTGCAGTAAACTCTGGGGTCCTGCCTAGGATCACCATCTCTCGTTATCTCCCTACCCTGGCACCCGCCTGAAGCGGGACGGCTGGCCTCTGAGCGGCAGAGAGGTTGCTGTTCTATGCGGGGGGGGGGCCCTGTCCAGCACCCCTCTGAGAGCCAGAGGCAGGAAGAGACTCCCCCCCCCACCACCACCCAGGGGGTGGGAGGCTGCTCAGCCTTGCTCCCTGGAATGAGCAGGGCCACTCCCTCAGCTTGCCAGTGTACCACCCCTGCACCAAGACCCAACTCAACTGCCCACTCATGGACATGGGCCCTTGTTTACACAGCACAGTTGCGGAGAAGGACAATGGAGGCTCCCTGTTTGGAATGGACGTCTCTCTCTCCCTCTAGCCTCCTCAGGCGCGCCTTTGGAATGAAGCTCCACAGAGACTCTGGAGGGGGTGGGGCAGTAGAGAGGGGTGGACAGGCTAGCTGTGAGTGGCGGGGCCAATCTATTCAGCCCTCCCCTTGTGACGGGATCTGGTCGGGTGCGGTCCAGTGGCTAGAGCGTCAGAGCAGACCAAGGGAGGCCTGGGTTCGAATCCACACCCTGCCCTGGAAGTCCGCTGAGTAACTTTGGGCCAACCTAACCCTACTTCACAGGGTTGGCTTGAGGATAAAATGAAGAAGGGGAAATCACAGAAACTGCCCTGCACTGAAGGGAGGAGAAAAGATATTTTGCCTGGCACAAATAACTTTGACACATTTCATTTTCTTCGGGGCAGAATTTTTTTGGGGGGGGGGCGGGGGATTCATCTTCTAGAGCCACTGAAGGGGCTGCAGGGACAAGCCAGAGGACCCCCCGCCCCCATAGACCAGCAGCCTCTCCCCCCCCCCCAGAAAGAGAGGGGTGGGGCTTTGCCGCCCACCCCTCCTGCTTGTTATGGTGCAGAATTGCACAGACCAGTTGAAATCTCTCTCCCTCTCCCTCTGCCGTCTGGCTTCTTCATGTTCTGACACCCCCCCCCCCTCCATACCAGCTCTCCATTCTTTTTCCTAGAGAGGCCAGGGCTCTGACCCTTAACGCCTCCCCCCTCCAGACTGTCTAGACCCCCATTCCCCTGCCTCTGCCTCTTTGGGAGCCTGCCAAGCAAAAGAGGCTTGCATCAACACCCCCACCCCACCCCACCCCCCACGTGCCAGTCAGTAGGAAGGAAGCCTGGACCACGGTGCCTGGCCACCCGCCCCTGGCGCTGCTGCTGCTGCTGCTGCCTCCACCACGGTGCCCAGCTGCGATCAAGCGAGATCAGCTCCAACAGGATGTGTGGGAGGAAGTAGGCCCCGGTTCAGTGGAAAGGCCCCACCATGACACTTCCCCTCCCATAACGCCTCCCCTGGGTAGAAGGGCCCGACTCTGACCGTCCTGTCCCCTTGCAGGGAAGAACCCCCAGCCCAGACAGGAACCTGATTTGGCAGCCTGATTCTGGCCGGACCTCCCCCTGGAGGGATGTAAAGAGCTGCCGAGGGGTTATGCCAGTTGCACTCCCCACAGCTACCCAGACTCAGCAGGAACCCCTGGGCAGCACCCCCGCGCCCACTGAGACAAGGCTGTGACCCAGCACTACTGGATGTCCCCCATGGGAGTGAACCTTCCAGCTGACCAGACCCAACCATGCGGAGCTCGGTGGAATTTCCCTCCCTGCCTGGAGAGGTCTGAGTCTTTCTTGGAGGAGAAAGATTGGGGGGGGGGGGCAGAGGGCGAGCAGGCAGGGTTCCCACCCGGAGGGAGCCTCCCTTCAGAAGATGCTGCCAATGGACTCTCACCATTCCGGTGCAATCACAGAACTGGTGTTTGGGGATGTGGGGGGGGGCTGGACAGTTTTCTCCCTTTGTTCATGTTTCCTCTGCAGCTGGGCTCACTTGCTTGGGCCGCCTAAAGTCTCCACTCTGCCAGCCACATTTCTGCAGACCTGCTCATTTACGCGGAAAGGAGGAAGGCCTCCTCATCTCTTCCAGTTCAACACTATTTATTTAGAATCATATATTTATTTTTATTTATTTATTTTTCAGATTTATATCCCGCCCTCCCCGCGAATGGGCTCAGGGCGGCTTACACGGGCACAAGGCCAATTCAGTACATTAAAACAGATAAAATCACCTAAAAACAGTACCAATAAATAACATAATTTACCATAAAATGCTTCCAGATATCTTATGTTTAGATGGCTACCTAATGGTGGGTCCGGGGGCCCCTGCCCACCACCAGGACTGAGTTACCCGAGAGCCAGCTACATCACAGGAATCATTCGTGATGGGTGGGATCACTGGTGGCAGCTATAGTTGGAAGGGACCTCTGGGGACGTCTAGTCCAACCTGTTGCACAGTGCAGGAAATTCAGAAATACCTCCTCCCCCCCCACACCCCCCCCCCCCACAGTGACCCCTGTTCCATGCCCAGAAGATGACAAAAAAGCTCCAGGATCTCCAGCCAAACCGACCTGGAGAAAAATGGCTTCCTGACCTCAAAGTCACAATGAGCTTTTCCCTGGGGGTGTCAGAAAGGGCCACGAGAACTAAGCCCTGAGGCCACCCTTCCTGCCCTCCCCTCTCACGATCTGCCCCAGTTCACAGAATCCGCATGGCTGTCAGAGGGCCATCCAGTCCAGTTTTCCCTGGAAGCCCTTGTATTCGACTGTGAACTTCCCCAGCTCCTTGACTTCTACAGGATTTTTCTGGAAATCCCTGAGCCTGAGCCCTGAGGGTTTTCGCAGGCGCCCCCCCCCCCCCCACAGAGTCTTTTGAGAGTGGCCTCTGAGATGATGGAATACGAGGACCCGGTGTCCAGTTCCATTAAGCATTGGGAGCCCTCTATAGGGACAGGGACCTTGATCTTATTGGGGCTGGCTGGGGGCAAGTTCATTACCTGGTGGTGTGAGATGTCTGTCGAGTTTAGTTCTGTGGACTCATGGTACGCGGCTTGAGAGCGGCGGTTGCTTCGGGAGCGGCAGGCACGGGCAATGTGCCCCCTCTTCTCACAAGACCGGCACTCTGCGTCCCGGAACCTGCAGGTCTGGCAGTTGTGCGGGTCGCTGCAGCTGGCACAAGCTGGGACGCCAGTTCTGGGGGTTGCTGGGGGTTGGTAGGCTGACCTGTATTTGTTGTGGCCACTTCGTTCGGCTGCCGGGCAAGTGCTAGAGCTGACTGGTCGGCGGCAGACCTAAAGTGCAGCATCCCCATCTGATGCCTTGGATTTGGAGGCAGGAGCTGTGCGGTGTGTGGCCGTCGTGCTGCGGGCAGCCGTCTTTTTGAGAGACCTCAAAAGCACATGCAGCTTGGAACACGTTAGTTAGGGTGGCGTCAGTAATCGCCAGGGGTCATTTCGAGCAGGAGCTCGGGGGAGCTCAGCTCCGGGAGTTGGTGCCAGCCCCCCCCCCCCATGAGGGAATGCCTGCTTGTGTCATGGCTGCAGCAAAATGACCCCGTCCCCTAGAAAGGTCCTTGTTCCTCCGACCAGCCTTCTGGAGGCTTCAGCCACCACTGAAACTATCCTCCCAGAATAGTGGTATTTCTGAGGCTTGGATCAGTAGCTGTCCCCTTTCTGCCAGCTCGCTCTTTCTTTCTTTCTTTCTTTCTTTCTTTCTTTCTTTCTTTCTTTCTTTCTTTCTTTCTTTCTTTCTTTCTTTCTTTCTTTCTTTCTTTCTTTCTTTCTTTCTCCCTCTCACCCTCTGACATACTTCCGTTGATGCCAAGTGGTTTAGCATATGCAAAAAATTTATGCTAATGAGTTATGCTAATGAGCTCCTGCACCTCTTTTTCTACGAAATGACCCCTGGTAATCGCCACTAGCTTCCTTTGCATCTTTGGTTCCCAGACCCCACAAACAAAAGCCGTTAAGAGCATTTTGTTCATGTTTCCAAATTCGCAGCCGACTATGAGCCGGCGGAGCTCGGCCAGGAAAGCGGTCACAGCTTCACCCTTCTGCTGGGTGTGGCTAAAAAACGTCACCCTTTGGGTGAGTTTGGACAGTTTGGGGTTGAAGTACTTGTTTAAGACCTCCATGATCTCGTCATAGGAGACTTTGGTAGGGGTCCAGGGGGAAAGTAAGCTTCTTACTAAGTGCATGGTGGCGACCCTGCATGAACTCAGCAGCCATGATCTGCATTTGCTGGCATCCGTGATTCCCTGGAAGCCCACCTGGTCGGACCAGGCCTCCCAGAATTTGGGTTTGGAAGGGTCGAAAGGCTCAATGTGTTGTCCCGGAGCAGCAGCCATCTCGGTGACGTCTGGATCAGCGAGGCGAGGAACCTGGTTCTCTGGAGCCTGGAGCGCCGAGGTGGTGCAGGGGGCCGAGCGGTGCTGGGTGCGGCTGACGAACCGGTCTCGAACGGTGCTGGAGTCGCAGGCTGGTGAGTCGCTCATTGAGATCCCACCTTCGTCGCCACTGTACTGGACTCGGGAGGCCGGTGGAGTGATTTTCAGCATAGTTCTTTTTATTAGAGGTCAGGAACAAGCATGAGGGAGAGTGGTCAGGGAGCCTGCTTATATTTACAGGTAGACCGCACCCCCGACTCCCCCCCACCCACGGGGGATTGGGTAAACAGGGATTAAGTTCCCGCCAGAGGCTATCATAGATCCATCTGAATATCCTCAGCCTCTGATAGGGGGACAATCAGGATCCAAGGGTCCATTGTTCTCTGGGGATGAAGCTCAGGCAGGTAACGCTCGGCCTTACGGGCGACATGCCCAGACATGTCACAGGGTGCATCCAGGAAGTAAGCTGACACTAGGGAGTCTTTAAGTTCAAACTAGAAAATCATGTACAGAACATAACACTCTGGCTGAAAACCTCCAAAGAAAGAGAGCCCACCACCTCCCGAGGAAACCTGTTCCACTGAGGAACCGCTCCAACTGTCAGGAAGTTCCTCCAGCCAAAAACTCTTCTGATTTAATTTCAACCCGTTGGTTCCGGTCCGACCTTCTGAGGCAACAGAAAAGAATTCCTCACCATCCTCTATATGACAGCCCTTCAAGTACTTGAAGATGGAGATCGTATCCCCTCTCAGTCATCTCCGCTCCAGGCTACACGCACTTAACCACTACACCAAACTGGCATTGTGTACACCAAACTGGCTGTGTGTTTATAGCTCAAGGCCCTGTCCAGGGCAATGCCAAGGGACTTAGGTGTCTGGAGCCCAGGCTGATGTTTGACCACCGCACCCTTAGCCCCTGAAGGTTTTTTAAGGTAAGGTCTAACCACAGCCAGTCAATTAGGCATCCATGATTTTGACCAATGACTTCAATACTTTTTCAGAAGCTGGAACGGGCAGGGACCAGGCGCAACTGCGGTGGCACCCGCCCGCCCGCTCCGGAGGTGAGACTGATCTGAATCTCCCCCCATGACAGAACGGCCGGCGGATGCTTCTGGCTCCCTGGGTGACCAATCTACCCTCCAGCTGGCCTCCAAATCGGAATAGAGGAGAGATATTTTTAATCAGCAAAGAACGGCACAAAACCCACAGCCGGGGAGGACAAACCAACACCCTTGGGAGAGCATTGGTGCTCTGGGGCAAAGTCCGCCTGTTGTTCACTCTGCACTTGAGAAAACAGAAACACACCCAGAAAACTGGGTCCAAGCTGCCTCTCTGAAGTCCCCTTCAGTCCCCGGCCCCCAGCCTGGAGAAAGGAGGCCGGCGGGTGGGAAGGCAGAAGTGAAGAAGGCCAGGAAAGGATGGTCTTCTGCTAACTCCAGGAGTCCAGGAGACACCCCACATCCGGCAACCAGGTGTGTATATATGTGGAGTGCTTTTGTGTGTGTGTGCGTGCGTGCGTGCGTGTGTGATTCAGGTGCCTTCCTTGGCTTGGACTGTGTGGGAAAGGTGACAGCTCTCCCCACAGCCACATCTTCACCCAGGGCTGATTCTTTTAGTAGATCCTGTGCTTGAGGTTTCCCCTTGTTGAGGATGAAGATTAGTTTCCAGTCTGTGGAGGGCCGGTGAACCGGATGAGGCCATAATGGGAACTCCGCAGCTAAAGTCAGATGACTATAAGTTCACAATATGGCTGCCATGAGTTAACCAGCAGTAAATGCTGGTTGCCTCAGGCACTTGGATCAGGTGCTGGACCTGAGTTGGAATCGTTTCTCCTCCTCGGGAGTCACTTGCTGTCCTCCCCTCATTCCCAGTTCTGTCAGTCCTGCATCACAAATTTTCATGGATGGAAAACATATCGTGGCACATTTTATGAAGTACAAATGCCTTCCTGCGATAAGTTCAGTGATCTATGAAGTGACTTTGCCTGGAATTCTGTTGTTGGCCTTTTCTTGTGGCCGATTGTTCTTTCCCGATTGAGTTCTGGTCACTGATTTTCATCTGCATTCATCCAGCCATCTTGCCCTCGCCAGCCCAACACACATGTGGCCTCTTCCTTCTCTACCAAAATATCCAGAGGTAGTGGCTTTGCCTGACAAGACTGCAGGGGCTGTTATTGACAAACTTAAGACTTAAATTTTCCCGACATGGCACACCTAAGATGGTAATGAGTGACAACATGCCTTTTACAAGTAGAGAATTAAAACAGGTTTGCTTCGGAGTGGGTTTTTGAACAGTGCCTCAGCAGTCCAGGTTACCTACAATCAAATGGAATGGTAGAGAAAGCAATCCATTCCATGAAACAGCTGATAAGAAAAACAGATGAAGCAAAGAGAGATCTGGATATGGCATTATTAGAATATAGGAATACACCCATCACAGGAACAGTGTATTCACCAGCTCAGATTTTGATGGACAGGATGCTACAGAGCAAACTGCCAGTGACCACGAGTTTATTGCAGCCTAAGGTACCTGAAGGGATGAGGAAAGATCTTCAGAGAAATCAAGAGAGACAAAAAATATTTTTATGACAGGACAGCAAAGCCTCTAAAACCACTGCAACAGGGTAGAATCAAAAGAGAGATGGGTCCCTGCAGTAGTGGTGGAACAATGTGATCAGCCTCGTACCTAATTTAGTGAAAACTTCAGATGGGTCTGTGTATAGGCGAAATAGATGCAAGCTTAAGTATAGGCACAAAGAACTTGAGAAGAATGGAGTTGGACCAGGAGAGGTGACTACAGTTGAAAAAGGTGAAGTAGACTTGAGAAAGGGAGACTCTGGAAATGTGCTCTCTGAAACTGAGGGAGATGTGGGAGAGGTTGGAAATGTAAGTGCAAACAATGAAAATGTAAACAATGAAACAAATGGACCACAGTCTGAAGAGAGGCAACCAAGATCTCTCTGTTGCCAGAGAGATTTGTACCTGGATAATTTGTATGATTATTTATTTTATATTATTTTGTTGTTTTTATAAGAAAGGGAGATGTGAGGTAATGTCCCTTTAAAAGAACTCACTCTGTTCTAGCACACCTGTTCTGTGTTCTTTGTAAAGATTTTTTTAATGGTGTGGCCTCTCCCTGTTGTTAGCTGTTACTCTGTGCTTGCTGGCCAGTTCAGCTACTGTCTACTACGCAGTCTTTGTCTACTCCTGCGGCTGCCGTTTGGTGTTTGTCGATAAACATCACACGTGTTGATCACAGTGCAGTGCTGGTGTTACACAATAAACAGTGGGTTGTTGAGTTATTGAACGGCCTGCCCATCTCAGTGCTTGATACTCGGCCTCTTTCTCTCCGCAGGAGGCCGCCACGACGCCACCTTGCCCGAGGAGATGGTGGCACTGGCCAGCTGGCTGGTGCGACTGACCCGTTCCAAGCGGCATCACTGCTGCTGGTGGTGGTGGTGGCGGTGGCTGGCCGTGGGGCTGGTGTCCGGCCTGGCCTGCCTGGCCTTGGCCACCTTCCTGGGCAGTGGCATCCATGAGGAGCTCTTCTCACGCACCCTTGTCCTCTGGTTGCCCTCACCCCCCACTGCCACTGCCCACCCACTCCTGCCACCCGCGGGTGCCTTCCTGCTGCAGCCCCCAGTGCCGGCCTGCGGCCCAGGGAGCCCCTTCCTGCTGGTGCTGGTGGCGAGCGCGACACAGCACAAGTGGCAGAGGGAGGGGGTACGGCGGAGCTGGGGTGGGGTGCGGCAGGCGGGGGGCCAGGCTGTCCGGACCTTCTTTGTGGTGGGGCTGCCGGCCGAGCCCGGGCAGCAGGCGGCACTGGAAGAGGAGGCCCGGTGGCATGGTGACCTGATCCAGGGGCGCTTTATCGACACCTACGCCAACCTGACGCACAAGACGCTGGCCTTGCTGGGCTGGGCTGTCACCCGCTGCCCGGGTGCCCACTTCATCCTCAAGGCCGACGATGATGTCTTCATCAACCTGCCTGCCCTGGCCTGCCACCTGGCCACCCTGCCCAGCCATGCCGACCACCACCACTACTTAGGCCGCATCCACTGGCGTTCCCAGCCCCACCGCAGCACCGCCAGCCGCCACCACGTGCCCGCTGCCCTCTACCCACCTGACACCTTCCCACCCTACTGCAGTGGCACTGCCTACATCCTCTCTGCCCCTGCCGTGGCTGCCATCCTGGCCACTGCCCCGCACCTGCCCCTGCTGCCCATCGAGGATGCCTTTGTTGGCCTCTGCGCCTGGCAGGCTGGCATCACCCCCCGCCAACTGGTCCGCATGGCCGGCACCACCCACTTCCCTCCAGACCCCTGCTGCTACCGAGAGGTCCTCTTCAGCAGCCACGGTGTTGGACCCTCTGCCATGGTGGACATCTGGCAGGTCCTGGGCCATGAAGAGGCCGCCTGCAGCCCCCTCCAGCGTGCTCTCGGTCTCCTCCGCTGCCGCCTGCTGGCTTGGTGGGCAGCTGCCCGGTGAGGGGGAAAGGAGTGGGGCTGGCCGCAGGAGAGCCAACAACTGGTGGAGATGCTGAGGGGACTCTGGCCTGCCTTGAGGGGAGTGGAGATCCTCCAGGTCTAGAGGAAACATGCTGGCTGGGGCAAGTGATGCTCTGTCTCCTTGGTGCTTGGGGGGGGGCAACAGCGGGGGGCTTCTGGAGTTCTGGCCCTGCTGGTGGACCTCCTGAAGGCACCTGGGTTTTCGGCCACTGTGTGCCCCAAGAAGGTTGGACTGGAGGATCTGTTGGCCTGATCCAACCTGGCTTCACTTAAGTCCTCTTATGTTCTTATGTGTGGGGTGGGGATGCTCTGTCTCCTTGGTGCTTGGGGGGGGGGGCAACAGGGGGAGGGCTTCTGGAGTTCTGGCCCTGCTGGTGGATCTCTTGCTGGCACCTGTTTTTTTTGCCACTGTGTGACGCAGAGTGTTGGACTGGAGGGGCCACTGGCCTGGTCCAACGCTGGCTTCTCTTATGTTCTTGTGAAAGAAAGTAACTGGCATGAGGAACCACTCCGAGGGTGAGAAGAGTCAGTTAATGCAGTTGAGGGATCAGAGGGCCACATGAACCTGTTCGTCTGTCAAGGCTGATATTGCCCACTCTGAGCGGCAGCCTCTTTCCAGGGTCTCAGGCTGAGGTCTTTCACATCTTCCCACCTCCAAAGCCCTGGAGGATTTTTTTTGGGGGGAGCTTCTCCTCTAGCTCAGTGGGCACAGCCCCACAACATTAAGAACAGAACCCAGAGCTGTCCATGTATCCCACCCCCCAGTCCAGTCCTTCAGACTGGGAAGATTTGGGTCCCATAAGACCTTGAAGATCCACAAGATTTCCAGAGTCCAAGTTGTAGCATCTGACGAAGGGATCTTTGATTCTCAAAAGCTCCTGCCCAAAAAAACTTGTTGCTCTCTGAAGTGCGCCTGGACTTGGATCTTGCTCAAGAGGGCTGTTCAAATGCAAGGGGAGGGGGCTACACAGGACTTGCTGGGGACGGAAGGTCCAAAGGGAGCCTCCATCAGCGTGGGTCGTCAGCCTCTGAATCCCTGTGCTTGGAGGCAGCCCCAGTCTATGCCTTCTTTAAGACCAGAAGAGCCCTGCTGGGTCAGACCAGGGAGGGTCCATCTAGTCCAGTCTCCCGTCTCACGTAGGGGGGCAGCCAGTTCCTGTGGAGGGCCAGCAACAGGGCCGAGAGGCCGAGGCCTTCCCCTGATTCTTCCTCCTGGCTCTGGGATTCAGAGTCTGACTGCAGTTGAAGGTGGAGGTTCCCTTTAGTCAGCATGCCTAGTAGCCGCTGATAGATATCTCCCCCATTAATCAACTTTAAAAGATATCTATGCTGAGCCCTGCCATAGTTCCGGTTCCGGCAGCAGCAGTAGCGGGAGGGTGTCGGCATTTTCCGCACCTCACTGCTGAATTCTCCCCTTCTTTCGAGGTCTAACAACCTGAAACTCGACGAGAGCTCCTGGAGGGAGTCTCGGGCAAGCTGTGGTCTGGAGGACAGCGTTGGGCGGTGGCCCTGTCAGCTCCAGACATAGCCAAAGCAAGAAGAGGAGACAAGAAGGTCTAGTGAAATACTAGAGCATAGCAACTGCTGGAGAGCCACAGAGAAGCATCTCTGAACACCTTGTTGTAAATTAGTGGGTATAAAATATCCTCTTCCCTTTTTGTTTCTTTTCGACTATTTTTATTTAATATTTCTGGCGGAGTCTCTGGCTGGAAGCAGAGGGTTTGGACAGTCGAGACATCGTAATCGAGTGCCAAACCCTAGATCGGGGCCAGCTACAGTGCGACCTCGACACAGACGGCATTCTCAGTTTTCGGCACGAGAGGGAAGAGCGGGCTTTATTTTAAGAAGCATGTTATTTGTGAGGCGGCTCTTGCCTGGCAGTGTGAAAGGAGTTTGTCTGGACTTTGGCGGGCCGCGTTGTGCCAAGATAATAAAAGCAGTCGAACACAGCCTTAAAGCCAATTAGACAGGCGATTGATTGGTGGAGTCTGTGAAGCCGAAACTGCTACACAGAGAAGTGGAGAAGCGAAAAGGAGAGACAACAACTAAAGACGGAATAAAAGGCTCCTTCCAAGGCAGAAGAAAGTGTGGAGGGGAGGACAGAAGGTAGGAACGTACAAGAGGGAGGGAAAAAGCGGGAATAGTAGTGAAGAAGCAGGAGATATTGGACTTAAAGTGCCAGCACACTGAATAACTCTGCAGCAAGTTACTGCTGACTTCTCTGTGGCCAGGCTGCTTTATTAAATCGGCTGGAGAACTTTATAACTTTGGACAATTAGAAGACGACATTTCCCTTGACTGGTTTTTTTGCTTGTACCTTGCATTTTGTATTGTTTGTACCTGATCTTATAGAAACAGGAAGTGTATTGGTTATATTGGTTTTCAAGCATAGGATAAGAGAAGAGATAGAATATTTAGGTTAGGCATAATAGATAGAATAGGAAAAATAATGAGCTAGAGATATTAAGGAAAATTAGGTAAGTTAGGTTAAACTAATAGATAAGTTAGGTAAGTTAAACAAATAAGAGGTAAGATTTTCTTTTCTTTTCTTTTAGATAAGTAAGTTAAAGTAAAATTAGATCAGGTCTGGTTATTTTTGGTTCTGATTTCTTTTTCTCTATCTTATTGTTATTGGCTTGCATACACAAATTTAGTGGAGCAATGGCGAGTAGATCCAGGAAACGTTCCCTATTGGGACCTCCTGGCCAGGCTAAAATGGTGCCCAGTAATTTTGAACAATCCAGTATTAAGGAGCTTGGCATGCAAATACAGGACAATCTGATGGAGGCAATGAACCAAGCAATCCAAAGTAATTTATCAAATTTAATATCTAAAGCTTTGGAACCGATACAGACAAAGATAGATTTACTTACGCATAATTTGTCAGTACAAATGAAAGAATTTAGAAAACAGATAATGGAAAACACGCAAGAAATAACGATGTTAAAGAAAGCTACCAGTCTAAATGAGACTAAGCTTGAGGAGGTTGAGGTTAAAATGCAGGATCTCCAACTTAAATGTGACTCAATGGAAAATTCTTTACTGACTTTAGAGATGGAATAAGGGCACATACCATCAGATTCCAAAATATTGCCGAAGATAGGGAGGAAAAGGTCAAGGAGACTATGGCGATAGCTTTATCCAAATTTCTGGGTCAAGAAACATCTATGGATATGTATAATGAAATAGACCTGGCTTATTGAAGAAACTCTGCGTATGCAAAAAGAAACAAAACGCCCAGAGAGATACATGTGAAATTTCACAAAAGATCAACTAGAGATAAGATCCTTGAGGCCATAAGAGTTAATCCCTTCAAAATACAGGAAACAGAAATTTCAATACTTAGAGAGGTTCCCTGGAGGGTAAGGGAGAAAAGGCAGGAGTATTATGAGCTGGTGAGTCTATTGAGGGATAATGAAGTTATATAGATGGATGCTCTCTGAAGGGATATCTTTTATATTTAAAGATAGAAGATATAACCTGACCCCTACCCTAAAAGTAGACGATTTTTAAAGGAAACATGGAACAGAGATGGAATACCAAAAAGATGATCAAAGTAGCTCTGAAGGAGAGGCACAGGGAGATACAGAACAGGACAAGGAGAGACCAAAGAAGAGTAAAGGTACGAGATACAAAAAACAAATACCGCTGAATGTGACAACTAGGCTTCAGCGTAAAAAGGGGGAACAGAAAAACAAAGAAAATGGACAGACAGAAAGTTAAAATAATCTCTATCAATGTGAACGGGCTAAATAGTCCACAAAAAAGGGAAAAAATTTATACACAAATTTTCAAATTAAAAGTAGATATAGTATGTTTACAAGAAATGCATATCAGAGAAAGGGATGAGAAGCTTCTTGAATATAGAAAATTAGGAACTGATTTTGTTTCAGCAGAGTCATCGATGAAAAAGTGGGGAGTGGTCACCTGGAACTAGTCTATAAATCCAAAGATGGGAGAACAGTGATGGTTAAAATTTGCAGAGAATTTAGATCAACACTATTAGTTAATATATATGCTCCAAATAAGGGACAAGGGCAAGAAAAATTCTTTTAATCTTTAAGAGAAGTTTTATTGAAACAAACATGTGATGAGCTCTGTATAATTGGGGATTTTAATGAGGTAGTGGATGGGAGTATAGACCAGAAAGATTCTACTCAGAAAGTTAAAAAATGGAATGAACTCCCTCAGTCATTTAGAAGTTTGGTAGAGGAATTTAAAGTTGTAGATATTTGGAGAGTTAAAAATATAAATAAAAGAGATTTTACTCTTTTTTTGGTGAGTCATGGAGCATGGTCTTGAATAGATATGGCGTGGGCATCGACTTCTCTTCTATTAGAGTTGGTTGAGGTAGAAATTCTTCCTGGAACATTTGCTGATCACAATCCCCTTATGTTGACAATTCAAGGCAGACCTAAAACATTTAGGGGGTCAATGAGAGATTAGATTTTAGAGAAGGAAATATTTGTTAAGGATTGTAAGGAAGAGTTTAAGCACTTCTTTAAAAGAAATATTACTCCTGAGATTAACATTGCGGTTGTTTGGGATGCTTATAAAGCATTTGCAAGAGGAAGGTTAATAAGAGAAGAAATATGGCAGCGGAAATAAAATAGAAAAAAGTATCAAGAAGCAGTTGAGGCAATAAAGAAAGATGAGCAATCATTGAAGAGAGATCCCTCCTCAGAATGGTTTAAATCTAATTTAATGAAATCACAACATAAGTTGAATTGTTTATTATCCCAAGAGATTGCTAAAATATGCTAAGCAAACCTTTTTTGAGAGTGCAAACAAACCTACAAGGTGGTTGGTGTATAGGCTAAAAAAGGAGCAGGCAGATAGATGTATTAAGGCATTGAGGAATGAAAAGGGACAAGATTGTTACTCATCCAAGGATCTCAGAGAAATTATAGAGAAATTTTATGTGGGACTATACAGCCAGAAGGAAAAAGATAAGTCTGCTATTGAAGACTACCTAGACAAACATGTAAAGAAAAGATTTACTGATGATCAGAGAAGAGTATTGAATCAACCAATTTCAACTTCTGAAATAACTGGTGCCATTAGGAGGCTGAAGAAAGGGAAATCTCCTGGGCCGATGGCCTGCCCATAGAATTCTATCAATGTTTTGAAGATCAACTTGGGGCACCATTGAAAATGACTATGCAGAATATATATGAGGCAAGGCGAGTACCTGAGTCATGGAAGGAGGCACTTATCACGTTGATACCAAAGAAAGGTACAGATACTTTGGATGTTAAGAATTATAGGACAATATCGCTCTTGAATGTCAACTACAAATTTTTTGCTAATGTTTTGGCAAACAGATTCAAAAGAGTATTGATGCAGACTATACATTGTGTGACTAAGCCAGGTTCCTTCCCCAAAGGCAGTTGAGACATAATGTTAGATATATCTTGAATATGTTAGAATATTACAAGGCACACCATGAAAGGCAGATGACACTTTTTTTTTGGATGCTGAGAAGGCATTCAACAATGTCAGCTGGGATTTCCTGTTGGCCTAATTACAGCACTGGGAATGTGGAGATCAATTTTACACAATGGTGAAAATGACATATGAAAAGCAAGAAGCAAGAGTGATGGTCAATGGGGACACTACACAAAAATTTCAGACAGCAAAAGGCACAAGACGGGGTTGTCCACTCTCTCCATTATTATTTATTTTTTTATTGGAAATATTAAACGAAGTAATCAGAGAAGAAAAGGGAATTAAAGGCCTAATTATAAAAGGAGAACATTGGCCTATTGGCCTTCGCTGATGACCTTGTCTTTATTTCAGAAGAACCGTTACTTTCTGTCAACATTTTACTTTATACTTTACAACAATACGCCTGCGTGGTGGGTCTTAAGATTAATATGAGGAAAACAAATATTCTGACTAAAAACTGTCCACAAAAGGTTATAAAACAACTGAGGGAAAAGACAGGCTTTGAAATATGCCAAAAAGTTAAACATTTAGGCGTAAATTTGACAAACAGGTGTCGTTCTTTATTTGAAGATAATTATCAGAAACTATTAACAGATATTCGGAAGGATCTCGGTAATTGGGACAAGTTGCAACTGTCTCTACTGGGTAAAATTGTTGCAATTGAAATGACTGTACTACCAAGGATTATATTTGTGTTTCAAGCATTACCCATCTTGAAAAATTAGAATTTTTTTCGTGAGCTGGGCAAAATTATTTCGGGTTTTATTTGGCAGGGTAAAAAAGTGAGAATTAGAATTAAGGACTTGCAGGACAAATCAGATAGAGGCAGCTTTGGTTTACCAGACTGGGTCTTATATTATAAGGCGGCTGTCCTTGTTTGGTTAAAAGATTGGGTTAACCTAAAAGATACAAGATTACTGAGTATAGAAGGCCACGACTTGCAAATGGGGTGGCATGCCTTTCTATGGTACGGGCAGGAAAGAAGATCCTTTAAGCATCATATACTCAGGGGGGCCCTTATCAAAGTATGGGGAGAACTGAGATATAATTTCTGTTTTAAAGTTCCCGGTGGGTATCACCGCTGGAGGCTTTTATCAAACTGTCATTACTTGTGGAGGGAAAGAAGAGTAATCATGGAGATATTTTAGACAAAGACAATAAATTGAAAACAGAAGAGGCACTGAAAAGGCAAAATATTGATGTAACCTGGTGGGAAAAACTACAACTCCAATCTAGATTTAATATGGACAAGACTATAAAGGTTTTTATAAGGAACTGACAGACTTTGATAAAGTATGGTTGGTGTCGGATGTCAAAATGATTAAGAAATTATATAATTTTTTACTAGACTATAAGATGGCGGAGGAAATTGTAAAACCAGCAATGATATCATGGGCACATGATCTAGGCCACAATATAGAACTTGAAAGTTGGAATGTTGTTTGGAGGACAAATATTAAAATCGCTAGAGCTGCAGCTTTCAAGGAAAATTTTTACAGTTTTTTTTTTAAATGGCACTTAACGCCAGAGAGATTATCTAAGTACTCACAAGCAGTCACTAATGTTTGTTGGAAATGTAAAAAAAACCTCAGGCTCCTATTTTCACATGTGGTAGCTTTGTGAGAAAGCAAATAAGTATTGGTCAATGATACACTCCCTACTTCAAGATATAATCAACTCTACCATTTAAACACGAATTGTTCCTACTTAATATAATACCAGAAGTTTATTAAAAAGTTGATAGGCAGATAATATCAGCCAGGATATCATATGCGAGATACTGGAAGTTAGACAAAATTCCGGAAAGACGTGAATTTCTACAAAAATTTCTGGATGTGGTTGAAATGAATAAATTGACTAATTCATTAAAAGGTAAAGGGGATGAAATGTTTAACACTTTATGGGGTAAATTATATACTTGGTTGGAAATAAAGTTATAATTGTATATCTTTGTAAGTTAAGTAGAGAACTGTATTTGGTTGATTTGTTTATGTATTATGATAGAAAAATACGATATACCCTTTCGTTTTGTAATTCAGAATGCTTCTCCTAAATGTATTTGTATCAGCACTATTATTACTACTAATATATATATATAAATAAATCATAAAAAATATATATATCTATGCTGATGGCCATCACTACATCTTCTGGCAGCAAATTCCACATTTTAATCACTCTCTGTGTACAGGAGTATTGCCTTTTGTCCTTCCTGAATCTCCTGCCCATCAGCTTCATTGGATGCTCTCGAGTTCTAGTATTTTGGGAGAGGGAGGAAAAGTTCACTATCGCCATCCCATGGGCTATCTTACATGCCTGTATCATGTCTAATGCTCCCCCTAAGCTGTGGAGTCTTGTGAGCAAAATTTCTACTTTGTGAGCTACTGGTATTATTAAGAGTTGTGAGTGAGCGATTTGGCTACTGCATAAATTAGTTCGCTCTGGAGCCATCCTTCCTGAGCCAAGACAAGAAGGTTTGAGCCAGAAGCTAAGACTCTGTAAACTAGCTCAGACTAACTCAGCTTAGAGGGAACATTTGTCCCCCTTTAGTCATCTCTTTTCTCAACTGAAAGGTCCCAGACTCTTCAGCCTTTCCTCATGGGTAAGGTGCTCCAACCCCCTCCTCTGTATTTTCCCAGCTCTGCGTTGTCCTTCTCAAAATACACGGTATTCCAAATGAGGTTGCACCATCGATCTAGACAGGGGCATTATGTTGGCCATTTTGTCCCTTGACTGATAATCCCGGATACAGAATTTGCCTTTCCCCCTCGCTGCAGTGCACTGGATCGATACTTTCGTTGAGCTGTCCGCTGTGACCCCAAGATCTGTTTCCTTCTCAGGCTCAGCAAGTTCAGACCCCGTTAGTGAATACTTGAGAGCAGGATTATTTTGTGCATCACTTTACACTGCATGGACATTCATTTGTCGCATTGTTGCCTGTGCACCCAATCTCTGGAGATCCTCCTGGAGTGATTTATTTGTTTCTACACTGCTGGAGGTGGCTTACAGTGAAAAGCCACAGTATTACCACACAGGCTTTTCAGAGTCAGCCTCGGTTTTCACTGTCCCAAATAGTTTCGTGTCACCTGCAAACTTGGCCTTGAATGTCCAGGTATATGACGTCTGCAGTGTTATGTCCAACTTGGGGGGGAAAGCGTTTACTGTAAAGTGGGCACGCGGAAACGAAGGCTCTGTGTGTTCTGTCTAAGAAAGTCTGTAACTGAAGAGGCCAGAAGTTTGTTTATTCCAGGTGTAAAGTGAAAACCTTGCACCCCAACCAAAGATCACTTAATGTTATCTTTTAAGATTGTTATTTAAAGGCAGTCTTGAGACATTTAAATAAGGAATAATGATGCAAAAAACACAATCATGTGTCAAGGAAATTAGAAATAAAAAGGATATTCTTCATTCTGTAGCCAATCTTTAATTTTAAAAATAAAAAAGTTTCTGAGATTCTTAGCGAAGTGTTTTCAGCAACCTCAGTCTGCGAATTCAGGAAATATAGGGTGCGGCTGTCATGTATGCTCAGTTCTGTAAATGTCACAACTGTTAAAACCACCTAACTGGTTTCCTCTGAAGACGTGAGGGAAGATCCCTCAGGGCATCTGAGGGGCACTTTCCCAAAGAATGCTTGTTCAGCCTGTTCTTGGGTTTATTCTGGGCATGAAGCCAATTTATTCCTTCTCAAGGACGGGGCAGCAAGATTTGAAAACTAAATGCAAATTCCCACGCCTGCTCTGCTTAAAAATCTGTACCATTAAAGTTGGAGTCCACAAGGGGGTCACCATTACCTGAGTTTGTTCACCTTTTCCATGAGCCCCGAAAGGCTGGTGAGGCAGGACTTCCCTTTGCAGAAGCCATGCTGATTTTCCTTCAGCAGGCTGTGTTCCTCTATGTGCCTAAGGATTCCATCTTTGATTACAGTTTCTCCTAACTGGCCTGGGAGAGACGTTGGGCTGGCCGGCCAGTAATATCCTGGTTCCCCAGAGACCCAGTTTGGAGTTGTGGTTAAGAGCGGCAGACTTTAATCTGGAGAACCGGGTCTGATTCCCCAGCTCCTCCATATGAAGGCAGCTAGGTGACCTTCTGCCAGCCGCAGTTCTTTCTAGCGCTCTCTCAGCCCCTAAAAGCAAGTCCAGCTTACCACTAGCATAACGCTAAAAGCTAGAACTTGTGGCTGCCAGACAATCTTCGGATCTCCTGGCTAGTCTACACAAAATGCCATAAGGTAATTAATTAATTCCTGGTTCCCCTCTGGACCCTTCTCTAAACCCAGGTGTAACATTTGCTCCTCTCCAGTCTTCTGGTACAGCAGCTGAATTTAGTGCCTCCTGATTGGCTGACATTTCTTTTGCCAGAGCCTGCTGGGGTCCCTTCTGCTCACTTCACGGGGAAGGGGGAGTCCTTCCACTTTTTAAAAGGAAGCCTTTTTGCTTTTTCTGGCTTTTTTCTGGGTAGTTAACCATGCAGGCATTTTTTAAAAGACTTTGCAGTGCCTTTCCTCACCTGGGGAAATGCCTTCTGTCTGGGCTTCATTCAGTTAGCGTGGTTTGAAATAGATAGACAGACAGACAGACAAATAGTAAAATGTATTGTGTAGCCATTAGCCAATTCAATATAAAACAATGTACAAATTAGACAACTTACAGCATCCTCTATGGCAGGGATCTGTGGGAGCCATGACACCTAAAATCATAGCGTTGGAAGGGACCTCCTGGGGTCATCTAGTCCAACCTCTTACACAATGCAGGAAATTCACCAATACCTCCCCTCCCACACACACCCAGTGACTGCTGTTCCATGCCCAGAGGATGGCAAAAGGCCTCCAGGATCTCCAGCCAAACTGGCCTGGAGGAAAATGGATTCCTGACCCCAAAGTGGCGATCAGCATTTCCCTGGGCGTGTCAGAAAGGGCCACGAGAACTAATCACGAATGCAGCCCTCCCTGCCCTCCCTCTCATGATCTGCCTCAGTTCACGGAATCAGCATTGCGGTCAGAGGGCCATCCAGCCTCTGTTTGAAAACCTCCAAAGGAGAGCCCACCACTTCCTGAGGAAGCCTGTTCCACTGAGGAACCGCTCTGTCAGGAAATTCTTATGTTTAGCCGAAAACCCTTCTGATTTAATTTCAACCTGTTGGTTTTGGTCCGTCCTTCTGGGGCAACAGAAAAAAACTGTCTCTATAGGACAGCCCTTCAGATCCTCGAAGATGGTGATCGTATTCCCTCTCAGTCGCCTCCGCTGCAGACTTAAAACACACCTGCTGACTATTTTCCTGCTGCCCACCAGGTGTTTCGAGGGAGTGGGAAGGCAACCCTAGTCAGGACTGGTCCCAATGTGTTCCCCACAAAGGCCAAAGTAGGCCTGGAAAGGGCCTCCTGCCCCTGCCTTTTTTTTTTTCTGACAGAACCAAGCTTGGTTGCCTAGCCACAGCCACTGAGGGGAAAGTGAGCTACACAGCAGTTTTGGCAGTTAATTCAGACAGGGAATGGCCAAGCTGGCATTGGGTGGACCCAGCCCCCAGCCAACAGCACACAAGTAGAGTGATGGTTGATGGGCTGATGGAGCACATAGCACAGCCAATGGGAGAGCCGGAGAGTGCCAATACACTGGGCTTTTATCGATAGGGAGGAGGAGCCCTTTAGTGTGGCTTCAACACATTCCCTTTGACACCGACCTGCTGCTGTTTCGGTCTTGCTTTTTGGAAAACTGACCTTGGCCTGCTCAGGCCTTTGTACAATTTATGGACTCTGTTAAACTGTGGAGTCCTGCCTCCGATAACCAGCTCCCATTATCTGCCCAAGTTAACTCTGCTTATGCCAGCACCCACCTGAAGTGGAACGGCTGGCCTCTAAACTGCAGAGAGGTTGCTGGTTGGGGGGTGGGGGGAGCTGTCCAGCACCCCCCTGAAGGCCAGAGGCAGGAAGAGACTCCCCCCCCAGTGGGCGAGAGGCTGCTCCACCTTGGCTTGCCAATGTCCTGCCCCAGCACCAAGCCCCAACTCAACCGCCCACTGATGGAAACGGGTCCGCATTTGCCCAACACGGCTGCGGCGGCTCCCAGTTTGGAATGGACGTCTCTCTCTTGCCTCCTCAGGTGCACCTCTGAAATAATGGTCCACGGAGACTCTGAAGGGGCTGGGGCGAGACAGGGGTGGACAGGCTAGCTGTGAATGGCGGGGCCAAGCCATTTAGCCCTCCCCTCGTGACGGAGTCCTGGGTTCGAATCCCCACTCTGCCGTGGAATTTCGTTGAGTAACTTTGGGCCAACCTAACCCTACCTCACAGAGTTGGCATGAGGATAAAATGAAGGGGAGAAAACATAGAAACTGCCCTGCACTGGAAGGAGGGGAAAAGATATTTTGCCTGGAACATTTCATTTTCCATGGGGCAGAATTTGGGGGTGGGGGGAATCATCTTTCAGAACCACTGAAGGGGCTGCAGGGACAAGCCAGAGGCCCCCCCATAGGCCAGTGGCCTCTTTGCCCCCTCCCCCCCCCGCACCCAGAAAGAGAGGGGTGGGCCTTTGCTGGCCACCCCTTCTGCTTGTTCTGGTGCAGAACTACACAGACCAGTTGGAGACTCTCTCTCTCCTGCTCCTCTGCCATCGGACTCCCCCGTGTTCTGACAACCCCCCCCCCCAGCTCCCTGTTCTTTTTCCTAGAAAGGCCCGGGCTCTGACCATTTATGCCTCCTCCCCCCGCCCCAGATGCTTAGACTTCCATTCCCCTGCCTCTGCCTCTTTTGCAACCTGCCAAGCAAGAGGCCTGCGCCAACACTGGCCCCCCCTTGCGGCCCAATATCCCACTGAGCAGGAAGAAAGCCTGGGCCAGGAGGTCTAAAAGCACAGGCCCTGGGGGCACTCCCCCGAGAAGGCAAAAAAAACCCCGCAACCCCCCCCCCCACACACACACACAAAGAACGAGGCAGGCGTGAAGTGGCCAGCTGGAGGTGCTTTATCCAAAAAGTCTGTAAGTGGGAGGGGGGCCTTCCCACACAAGTCCACGCTCCAGCCCAAGATGCACGGCCCTTCCTCTTTGCGATGCTGGGAGCCATTCAGAGGGCCAGGCACAGAACCTGCCCATTAACACCGGCGATGTTGGCACCAGCCAGGGAGGCCGAGAGTCCCACGTCCAACGGGACGCAGTAGAAAGACACCCCTCTGCTCTCACCGCACTCGATGGGCGCCAGAGGCCCCCTTTTACCCCCACGGGGGGCAGTTCCTCCTCCTCCGGTGCCTACTTCCGGAAGCGATCCAGCGCTGACCGCCGAGGGGCAGGGACCACCCCTTGTGGGGTCTCACGTCTGGTTGCTGGGTCCTTCTTGGCCAAGCTCTTCCGAACGGCCACCTGAGGAAAAGGGGCGGGGGGCACACACATTAGCGAGGGGGGGCAGGGAACAGGAGCCTCGGGGGAGGGGGCATCATGAGGCTTGGCAGCGGGGGCTTGGCCCAAGTCGGTCCCCTCTAAAGCCCAGCAGGGAAGCCAAGTCGAAGGCCTGGATCTGGCCCGCTGAGGCCCCAGAGGATGCTCCATTCAGAGTTGCTCACAAAGGGAAACGGGAGTGGGAAATGCCTCCGGATCCTTTTCTGGCCACCTCATGGAGATCCGCTCATGGATCACTCAAGTAACATTTTTTTCCCACCACAGAGAACAATGGCGGGGATGGGGCAACCTCTTTGGGGGCCTGTAGAATTGGGCCCCTTAGTCCAATCTTCTTGAAACTTGGTGAGTATTTCGGGGAGAGACCTCAGCAGCTACCCTACAAGTTTGGAGTCTCTCCCTCAAGCCCCTTCCCCTCCAGCCCCTCACATACCCTATGAGTTTCTTCCATTGACTGCAATGGCCCATAGGGTATAATGGGGCTGAAACAGACATTCGGCCAGCTGGATGACTCCCTAAGCGGCTTGCATGGCCGAAACTGACAGGCAGGGGTCATTTGGCGGCCGAAACAGATGCGGCCTGATTCGGCCAGATCCAAATCGGGCTGAATTTTGTTTTTGGCACACCCCTAGTCCAGCCCCCCGTTTCCAAGTGGCCAATGGCTTCCTCTGGAGGGCCAACCCCAGGGCCCCGAGGCCGAAGCCTTCCCCTGCTGCCGAGCTCCTGGGAGCCTCTGGCTGTGGAGGTCCACATGGGGGTGGGCAGGGGGGCTCTGCAAGGCAACACGAGGAGGAGGAGGAGGAGGAGACCTTACCCGTTGCTCCTCAGCCGCCACCTTCTGCTTGCGCTTCAGCCGGCTGCTGGCCGAGTCCCGCCCCTTCAGCCGCCGGCGGGGGGAGAATTTAACCTTGGCCTGGGGGTCGTAGCCCTGCAGGAGGAGGAAAAGAAGAGCTGGTGTGAAGCCCCTCCCTCCACAAACAGAGCCCCCAAGCCCAGCCGCAGCAGCAGCACCCACCTAAGATGCGCTGCTGCCGCTCCTCTGTCTGCCGGCCACCCACCAGGACCCCCCACAATGCCCCTCACCAGCCTGGCCACCCGCTCCTGGCGCTGCTGCTCTAGGGAGACGGCGTCCACGGTGCCCAGCTGCCCGGGATCAAGCGAGATCAGCTCCGATGGGATCTGTGGGAGGAAGCAGGCCCTGATTCGGTGAGAAGGTCCCCCCCCCACGCTCCCCCCCCAGAGGGGACATGCGGAAGGCCCTGATGATGCTGACATTCCTAACCTGCCCCCTTGCAGAGGGACTGGTCGCTACTACTGAGAAATAAACGAACTGGCTTGCTGCTCAGTCATACACTCGAAATGGAACTAGAAGTAACTTAAAAGATAAACATTATTAATGATTTCAATTTAAAAAAAAATATATATAACAAGGGAAAGATCCTACATCCCCTTCCTCTTATAGGCCTATATCATTGCTAAATACTGATTTTAAAATTTTTACGACAATTCTGGCCAGTCGACTGAATACCTTTATCACAAACTATATTGAGCAAGACCAGGTGGGCTTTATGCCCAATGGGGATATCACAGAAAACATTCACAAAGCCCTCACCATTCTCCACTACTGCACAACACACCAGAGTCCAGCGTGCCTCCTTTCCCTCGATTTGGAAAAAGCTTTTGACTCAGTAGGAACGCCTTACTTAAACACAGTGTTACAAAAAATGGGATTTGGAAATAAATTTATGACAGCCATAAATGCTATATATGACACCCCTTCGGCACACATTAGAATTAATCACCTGACATCAGAACCCTTTATACTGAAAGGTGGCACCCGCCAAGGCTGCCCACTATCCCCACTCCTTTCTGCCGTGTGGACTGAACCACTTGCCAACCTGATTAGAGAGGATTCAAAAATCAAAGGAATTGTTCTAAACAAAAAAGAATTCAAAACTGCCTTATTTGCGGATGATATGATGCTGTTCATATCTAAACCGATATCCTCCTTGAAACAGATACAAAATCACCTAGATGCCTTTAGCTCGGTCTCTGAACTCAAATCAACATGTCCAAATCATGCCTTTTACCAATACATCTAGACAAAACAACAACACAACTAATTAAAACCTCTCATGAATATTCATGGTATCAGATTTTACCTAGGAATCAAACTCCCTAAGAATTTCAATGATGTATACAAATACAACTATACACAAGCAGAAAAAGAAATCCAACACGATATTAACAAATGGCACAGCCTCAAAATTTCCTGGTTTGATAGACTCCACATAGTTAAATCCTTTATACTTCCAAAATTTATTTTCTTATTTCGCACTATCCCAATCAGCCTCACATTGTCACAACTAAACAAATGGCAAAAAATGTTATTGGACTTCTTTTGGTCATACAAGAACCATAGAATTAGCTCTAAGACATTATACCGTAGTACAGACAAAGGAGGCATTAGTTTTCCAAATCTATCGTATTATTACAAATCTATACATCTCTCACAAGTAATCCAACTGATACACTCTGACCCTGCTTCAGACCTCTCCTCAAAATACTCAATCTACACTACTCCTTTTGAGATTCGAGATTGCATTTGGCAAACACCTTCTAAAAGGCCTAAATCTATACGAGACAGCCCACTTCTATCACCTATGCTGCATACTTGGGATCGGATGAGAACAATGCTGCTACCTCCAATTTCACGATTCCAATCATTCATTGATTAAGAATGGTTTCCACCAGGTTATCTGAATCCACTTTACAAGATCTGGAAAAGTGCCAAACTCTCAACCTTAAAAGACCTATCTGCTAAAACATTACTCCTACCCAAAATTGATTTAGAACAAAAATCGCAAAAGTCAATTCCATGGATGCAGTATCTACAACTTACACATATGTGCTCACATATCCAACTTGAATCAATATTGAAAAAACCTCTAACCCCACTTGAAGAAATTATTGCTATCGCTAGTATCTCATCAAAAGGTTTAATATCTAAAGTGCACAGAATAATTGCATCCCTACGCGATCATGAACTTTTATCTTACCAAAACATGTGGCACAAAACATGCAATAAAATTCTTGCTGACATAGACTGGGAGAATACACGGTCCACACCCCCATTTTATTCCAAGATTATCTCTATGAAACTCCAAACCTTCAAGATTCTGTCACACTGGTATCTAACACCACTGAAATTGGCATGTATAATTAATTCAGCTAGCCCTCAATGTTGGAGACAATGTGGGTATATAGGTGACTATATTCATTGCTGGGTTTCCTGCCCCAAAATTTTACCCTTCTGGAAAGAGGTGTTAAATCAAATTACAACGTTCACAACTTTTGACATCAATCTAACACCAGAGCATTTATTTTTGAACAGTTGGGCTGCAGATTGTGGTAGTGTCTCCATTAAAGAACGAGTCGCAATTATGCTTTTCGCGGCTAAATTGGTCATTGCCAAAAACTGGAAAATGACAATGACACCCGCTCTTTCTAAATGGCATAAAAAGTTGTGGGATTTATACATTATGGCTAAACTCTCGGACAATCTTATGCGTATTGACTCATGTCCTAGCACTTCTAATTTCACCTCAACTTGGTTTCCTATCTTACAGTATCTGGCCACAAAACAAGACACTCCTTCTGTAATGAATGATCTATGGTCTTACAAGATTACAAGATTTTCATATACTGTAAACTCTAATTACATGTTGCTTTATCTCACTTAATTGCCATGAAGTATCTTAATGCTTAAGCAATAACTTTCATCACACTGTTGTTTTAGACTTCTCATTACTGGTTATGAGTTTTTATTCACTGCTATATTTGAGTTGTTGATGATATATATATACTGTTTGTGTATTATATGAAACTTAATAAAACTTTATTATTTAAAAAAAATAACAAAACAATATTTCATTCAGCTTCATATTTCTTTCCATTCTAAATAACCATGTTTGTTCCAGGATAACTTAAAGAAAGTAAAAAAAAAGTTAAGCTGTAATAATTTGAAAATGGAACCAGCTGAGGGGATGGAGGACTAGCCCCCCCCCCTTCCCGGGAGTTACCTTCTCCAGCAAGGCTTTGACCTCCCACTCCTGGCGCTGCTTCCGGCTCCGGAAGGGGTTACTCTCCAGGGCATCGAAGTTGGGCTCTCCGGCTCCTGCAACAAGGGTCAGCTTCAGTGAGGCCCCCCACCCCACCCAAGCCAGCTCTGAAACAGTCCGCCCCCCCGTTCCCCCCCCCCTTACCTGGCACAAGGAGGCTGCCGAAGCCTTCTTCGTGACCGACGCCCAGCACGTCCTCAAACGGGCAGAAGCGCAGGCCGTGGGCAGGGCGGGGGAGGGCGTGGCAGAGGTAGGGCTTGGGGGAGGGGCTGACCACGATGTCCTTGTACACCTGCGCGGGGGGGGGGGGAAGAGAGGGGAGAAATGGGGACACAGCCCAGACCTCGGGGTGGGGGTGGGGGCCTTTGGGTACAGAGGGAGGACACGGCTCCTGGGCTGGCTGGGGCAGAGGGGGACAGGAGGCACTTTCCGGAGGAACACCTCTGCCACACACCCCCCCCCCGGATTCCTGCAAAGGACGCCCAGCTAAGGGGGCCCCTGGTCGGATCCAGCTAGGCATTCTTCTGATCTGCCTGGGCAGGAACGCGGCCTCAGGATCCCTCAGCGCCAATCAGTCACAGCCCAAGCCCTGTAGTGACCACCGCCCCACCCCAGCTTACCCAATCTGAACACCCAGGAGGGACATCAGCAAAGGGCCTCCCTGGGTTCCTGCCCACAGTCCTGAGGAGTCTCCACTTCCTTCCTTCCTTCCCTCCCCCCCCCCGAGATACCTGGACCACCTCTTGACAGGCAGCCCCCAGGAGTCCCCTCTGGCTGAAGTCGAGGAGCCCGGCCCCCGTGGGCAGCAGCAGCGAGTGGAGCCGCCGATACGTCCGCAGGTCGTAGATGTGGAGCTTCCGGTCCAGCCCGGAGGTCGCCATGTACCTGCCGGGAGAGAGCAGCAGAGGGCTTGCCCAACGTTGGCTCCCCCCCTTCACTCTGCCCATCCCCCTCAGGCCCTCCCCCTCACCCCCTTCAACCCACAACTGTGGCCTTCACCTGCCTGGCATCGACCTGACCCCGGACGGGCCTTTTCTGTGGGGGCTCCAGCTCTGTGGGAGGGGCGGCCTGAAGAGGGGAGAGAGGAGCCCCTCCTGGGAGATCTTCGGGAGGGGCGGCCAGGCCTGCCTGTTTGCCAGGGCGTTGGTGGGGAGTTGTGAGAATGGCAGGGAGCTGTTCAGGGAGGGGAGAGTTCGGGGGCCTGCTGCCTTATCTCTGGCTTCAGCAGGGGAAGCGTGAACTATTACCACAGGCTGCCCTCCTCCACGAGGAAAGGCGGAGCTGTGGATGTTCCCATAGAGGTTTAAAGAAAGAAGCGTCCCACTCACGTCCCGGAGCCATCGACAGCCACGGCCCTCACGGCCCCCCGGTGGCACAGCATCCGCACCAGGGGCTCCTTGATGTTGGGGCTCCACAGCGTCACCGTGCCTGGCGGGGGGGGGGGGGGAGGGAGGGAGGGAGGGAGGGAGCCGGTCAGTCCCCCGGGTGAAGAGCCCGAGGCAGGGGAGGGGCAGAGGGACGCGGGGGGGAGGGCCCCGACTCTCTCACCATTGCTGTGCCCCAGGTGAACAATGGCGTTGGAGGGGTTCTGGGTCATGACGCCAAGGCGCCCGCCTTTGGTGCAGATGGTGGCCACCTCCTTGCCCACGGAGATGTCCAGATACTGGAGGAACCCCGTGGTGCTCTGTGCGGAGGAAGGAAGGAAAGGCGGTCACACCAGCAAGGGGCCCCTCCCTGCTCGGCACTCGCAGAGCCCCCCAAAAGCCTCGCTTCCCTCAGACCCAACCGGGGCTGGTGTTCTCTCACGGGAGGGGACCAGATGGAGGCCCCCCGTGCAACTCCCGCCCGACCCTTCCACCAAGGGAGAGGCCGCTTCTTTCCAGCCCCCAGCAGACCGGGGGGAGGGGGGGACGGGACAGCTCTGAATGGACAGGGAGGGGAAGATGTGGGGGGGGGCGGCGGCGGGGTTGAAACAATGTGCCCCCCCATGACTGTCTGCAGGGGGGAAAGGGGGCCACTCCGGAGACGCAAGCAAACACCGGGGGTCAGGTGGGAAATCCTCTGTGCCCCATCTCCCTGCTGCCCTGGGGGGGGGTCTTGGGGCCTGCGGCGCTGGGTGTGTCTGCGGGGGGGGGGGGGGGTAATTCCACCAGCTTCCCCAGCAGGCTGTCCTTGGAACTGTGCAGCACCTCCCCCCCCCCCCCCACACACACACGGGGACGCGGAGCAGCCCTTCTGTCGAGGAAAGGGGAAAGCAGGATATAAACCTGTTAATCAGTCAGTAAATTTGCAGAAGCTGGCTGGCGCACTCTTCACAGCAAACAGAAAGATAACTCTGTCCATGACACAGAACAAAGTCTGAGTGTCCGGGGGCCTCTTTAGGACCCACAAAGTTCAATTCTGGGCATCAGCTTTCGTGTGCAAAGCACCCTTTGAAGAACTGTGCCTGCCCACAAAAGCTGGAACAAAACTGTGCTGGTCTTCAAGGGGCTGTCTGGACTCAAAACTTTGTCCTATTGCTTCAGACCAGCACGGCAGCGCCCCCCGCCCCCCAGAAGCCTTATTCATGAAAAGAGCCGCACTGCAGAACTCAGCGCAACAGTATTTTTCTCGGCTGACGATGCAGCAACAGACAGAAAGAATGAATCCGGACAAAACGGACTTCTGGCTCAAGGAAAGTGACAGGAGGCCCGCTGGATCAGACGAGGGGCCCATCTAGTGGCCAGTTTTTAACAAGTCAGATCTGGGCTCCCTGGACCTGAGTCCCTCCCCCAAAGTCACTCAGCAGCTTGGGGGGACGGGGGACGGGGGGGAACCCAGGGGGCCCAGCTGGAAAGAGGGGCTTCTGCCTTCCCTGCCCTGCTGTTTTCCTGAGCTGAAACAGCCCCAGGGGCCGGCATTATTTGCCCCGTCTTGGAGCTGCCTGGGAATTAACTCAGTGCTCCATCCAGTTTCACACAGTGCAAAAACAATTGCCCGGGAGGGCCACCCCAAAAAAGGGGCCCGGAGGCCACCAAGGCCTTCCCCTGATGCTGCCTCCCAGCACTGGAGGGTTCAGAGGCAGGAAGCCTTCGGATATGGAGGTCTGGCCCCGGGAAACCAGGACTGCCTTCTCCACAGTCTGAGCCCCCCCCCCCCCCTGCCCACTGCTGGGAGCAGACCACTTCAAGCCTGAGGCTTTGGGGACGTCCCTCAAAGAAAGAGGAGGGGAAGATGCTGCCCTCTTCACACGCAACGACCTTCTGCCCCAGCAAGACAAAACCCGGCCTCTGCATGGTGACCTCCAGGGAGCGGAAGCCAAGATGGGAGGAGATGGTTTGGTGCAAGGGGACACCGTGACTAGTTGACCCCCCCCCCCCAAGTCCCCTAGGGCCCATGGCTCTCCCCCTAAAGGGCAGGGATGAGGGGGAAGGCAGAATGACTGATAAGCTCCGTGTGTCTCTGTGCAACGCCTTGATCAACAGGCCCTGAGGGCGGCTGCCGCAGAAACAAGAGCCCGCAAGACCTTCCCTGGAACCTGCTCAGCGTATCGAGAAAGCGGGCTTCGGTCTGGCCACTGGAGACCTGGCGGGCCGCACGGGTTATTAGAAATGTTGCGGCCGTGGGCCCCCCCCCCCCCCCAGCACCAGCCTCTTCAACAAAGTGCCCCCACCCCCTCCACTGCCCGGGGTCCTCACCCCTGTGGCCAGCAGGAAGTGGTAGGGCAGGAACTCCATCCGCTGGACCCGGTGGAAGCGCTTCAGGCAGTTGAGCTCCACGCCTTGGTTGTCGTACACATACAGCCACTGGCGCTGGGCCACTGCGAACATCGTCTCCGTGTGCAGCCACCTGCCGGCAGACAGACCGGGGGGGTGGGGGGTGGGAAGCAGCAGAGGCACCACAGGGAGAGGCCCCCTCCCCACCCACAGAAGAAGGCCCAGATAAGACACCCCACCGACTTTTTTTGCACTTTTTTCAACTATGCTGAACAATCTCTAGATGGGGCGGGGGGAAATTTCATGTGTATTTCTGCGCTCAAAAGAGATATTTGGGAGGTTTCTATCCCAACACTGGATCTCATAAGAACCTCAGAAGAGCCCTACTGGATCACACCAGCGAAGGTCCATCTAGGCCAGCCTCCTGTCTCACACCGTGGCCAATCCATGTTTCTCTGGAGGGCCAACAATAGGGCAGAGAGGCCGAGGCCATCCCCTGCTGTTGCTTCCTGGCTCCGGGATTCAGAGGTTTAAGTGCCTCTGAACGTGGAGGTTCCCTATAAGAACCCGAAGCAATGGGTTTAAATTACATGCAGAAAGGTATCGGCTGGATATTAGGAATCCGCTGCCGAGGGAGGTGGTGAGCTCCCCTTCACTGGCGGCTTTCAAAAAGAGGCTGGATGAATATTTCTCAGAGATGCTTTTGGCTGGTCCTGCATTAGGCAGGGGGTCGGACTGGATGGTCTGTATGGCCCCTTCCCACTCTATGAGTCTCTGATTCTATCAGAAGAACCCTGCTGGGTAAGACCAGTGAGGGTCCCTCCAGTCCAGCATCCCCTCTCACACAGCGGGGCCAGCCAGTTCCTCTGGAGGGCCAGCAACAGGGCAGAGAGGCCGAGGCCTTCCCCTGATGAGAACCTCTGAAGAGCCCTGCTGGGTCAGACCAGTGAGGGTCCCTCCAGTCCAGCATCCCCTCTCACACAGCGGGGCCAGCCAGTTCCTCTGGGGGGCCAAAAACAGGGCAGAGAGGCCGAGGCCTTCCCCTGAGGTTGCCTCCTGGCCTGCTCTGAATGTGGAGGTTCCCCATAGTTACCGAGGCCAGTAGCCACTAATAGACTTTGCCTCCAAAGAGGGTCCAGGCCAACCTTGGGAGGGGGGGGGAAGGGGGAATTGGGGAGGGGGCAAGAGAGAACAGGGCAGCAACCATCCTCCCACCCACTACTGTTACGAGAGCCATTTTATTGTGGTGGTTAAGAGCACAGACTCTAATCTGGGAGAACCGGGCTTCATTCCCCACTCCTCCTCCACATGCAGCTGCTGGTGTGACCTTGGGTCAGCCACAAGTTCCCTCAGAGCTCTTCTCTCAAGGGCAGTTCTCGAGAGAGCTCTCTCAGCCCCTCCTACCTCACAGGGTGTCTGCTGTGGGGAGGGGAAAGGAGTTTGTCAGCCGCTCTGAGACTCCTTCAGGTAGTGAAGGGCGGGATGGAAATCCAATCTCTTCTGCCGCTGCTTTGGAATTCTGCCCACTGAGGGGTGCAGGCAGTTTCGCAGGCTTATCCTTCCTCACACTTCATTATCTCCACAACAGCTCTGCGAGGTAGGCTAGACTGGGAGAGAGTAGCTGGGCAAGGGGGGACCCACCAAGCTTCCTAGCGCCACAGGGATTTCAGCCCAGGTCCCTTCAGCACAGCGCTCTAAACACGGCACCATGGAAGCGCCCTTTGACCGAGCTGAGCCGACCTCCCAAATCCCTGCTCTCTCCTACAGACACAGTTTGACCTCTGGTGACCACAACGAGACCTGCTCTTTTACGTGCCGTCTCGTGACACCCCTCCCACACGTGGGACCCACAGGCACATACCACCTCCCGCCTTACTCACGTCAGGTCTGTGACCGTCTCCATGACGTTGATCTCGCACATCAAGGCCTTCGTCTGCCAGTCCAGAGCCGCCACGTGGCCCCGGCGCCCACCCAGCAGGAGGTGCCTGAGAAACAGATTGCGATGTGGGGGGGGGGGTGTCTCTTAAGAACATAACAGAACATCAGAGAGAAACCAGTGTTGGGTCAGAGGCCAGTGGCCCACCCAGTCCAGCACTCTCTGTGTGTCACACAGTGATCAGAAACACCCCAGGTGCCCTCAGGAGGGAGATCCAGCAGTGGGGCCAGGACCCTAGAAGAAGCCCTCTCACTGTTGCCCCCCCCCATCAAGCACCAAGAATACAGAGCATCACTTGCCCCCCCCCCCCCCCCGGCTGAGAGTTCCTGTCTATCCCTTGTGGCTAAGAGCCACTGATGGACCTCTGCTCCATATGTTTATCCAATTCCCTCTTGAAGCTGATCATGCTTGTAGCCGCCACCACCTCCTGTGCCAGTAAATTCTACATGTTAATCACTCCTTGGGTGAAGAAGTACTTCCTTCGATCTGTTCTAACCTGACTGCTCAGCAGTTTCATGGAGTGCCCACGAGTTCTTGTTTTGTGAGAAAGGGAGAAAAGTACCTCTTTCTCTACCTGCTCTATCCCATGCATAATCTTATAAACCTCGATCATGTCACCCCTCAGCTGTCGTTTCTCCAAGCTAAAGAACCCCAAGCGCTTCAACCTTTCTTCATAGGAAAAGTGTTCCAACCCTTTTATCATTCTAGTTGCCCTTTTCTGCACTTTTTCCAATGCTATAATATCTTTTTTGAGGTGTGGTGACCAGAACTGTATACAGTACTGCAAATGAGATCGCACCATCGATTTATACAGGGGCATTATGATACTGGCTGATTTGTTTTCAGTTCCCTTCCTAATAACCCCCAGCATAGCATTGGCCTTTTTCATTGCAGTCACACACAGTATCGACATTTTCATTGAGTTATCTACTACGACTCCAAGATCTCTCTCTTGGTCAGTCAGTCTCAGCCAGTTCAGACTCCATCAACGTGTATTTATAGTAAGGATTTTTGGCCCCAACGTGCATCACTTTGCACTTGGCCACATTGAACCCCATTTGCCACGTTGATGCCCACTCGCCCATCCTCGACAGATCCCTTTGGAGTGCCTCACAATCCTCCCTGGTTCTCACCACGCTGAACAACTTCGTGTCATCTGCAAATTTAGCCACTTCACTGCTTATTCCCAACTCCAAATCATTAATAAACAAGTTAAAAAGCATCGGACTGAGTACTGATGACTGACATGCCATATTATCGGCTTGGCTGTCGTGGGGATGGAGGCAGTTTGGAATTTTAGGTTTCTGCTCTCAGCCCTCCTGTTATCTCTACTGGCCTGCAGGAGTGGCTGCCTTGAATGCCTGGGGCTGCCTGGGGTCATCCTTCCCCCGTGGACCGGCGTCCGTTATTCTGGCGGGCTCCTGCCTGTCCCCTGATTGGCCCTGGGCCATTCCTATGATGTATGCTTTACCTATACTTGTTTGCTTCGTGCCAATTTGCTTTAGCTCTAACAAAGTACGTTAAGCACCTGAAGCTCTTCAATGTCTCAATAAACTGCTTTCTCTGAAATGACTGGTGTTGGGAACTGATGCGACTCAGGGGTCTGACGGGGGAGGGCACGGTGCCCAGCCTCTCCCACGGCCCACCCACTGCAAGGCCCCTCCTCCCCCGGGACCCCAGACCCTCCCCACCCGCCCTCCTCACCGGCCATTGCGTGTGTAGCTCACTCTGTAGGGGCCAAACTGGTCCAGCCTCAGCTCGAAGCGCTGCCGAGAGGGAGAGAGGCAAAGTCAGAGGCCAGGACCCCCACCCACCACCCCCTCCCCTCCCCGCCGATCCCCCACCCACCCACCTTGGCGCCGGCAGCCAGGTCCACGGCCTCCGCAATGTCCGCCTGGCTGATCCTGCAGGTGTCCTCGCCGTATTCACCCTCCAGGAAGCTGTCAGAGCAGGGAGACAGGATACTCAGCACACGGGGGCACCCCCCAGGAAAAACACCCCAAAATGGGCCTGGGGCGGAGGGATTCAGGAAAGAACCCCCCCCCCTTCAGAACCCCCCCCCTTCCTTTCGGGCCAGGCGGCAAGTAAAGGCACAACCCATCAGGTGCACGACTCAGCATCAGGAGAGTCTCTCCCCCCGCCCCCCCACTTTGGAAAGAGCAAGTTTGTTGTCCCCACAGCAAGGATTGCAAAAAAAAAGACCCCAAACTGGACCAATCCTCCTCCCCTGCTTCCCACAGCCCCTCTCTGATGCCCCCACCAGCAGCTCCTGAGAGACCCGGGGGTTGCCTGCCATTCTATGCCCACAAAGCAGTCAGAGGGCAAAGGTCAGTCACAGGCGCAGAACCAGGCCGGGGCCCAGGGAGCTCTTTTAGGGGACAGCCCCCCCCCCCCCGCGAGAAACCAGCAAGGGCTGCGGGAGCCTGGAGGCCTCGGAGCGAGCCAGGAGGCATAATCATGTCCGCGAAAAGCCAGACGGGGCTGGCTCAGACCCCCACGACAGCGTGGAGGGTTTGCTGGCTCTGGAGAGGGGGCTTCAGGGAGCTGCATGGCTCAGCCGCCTCCCCCAAATGCTCCTTCTCCCCCTCCCCCTGCAGCAAGAGCCCATCACGCCCCACGCCCCAAAACAGCCTTGCTTCTGCTTGCAGTCGGGGCGGAGAGGGGCTTGGCAATCCCTCCGCCGGGGACCCACCAATGCCAGCGTGGCGGCTCAGTGGCCAGCCTCTGTTTTTGTGGCCCCCCTCCCTCCCTTCCCAGCAGGGAGGAGCTGCTGGAGTCTTTGGCCTGACAGACACGGCAGGGGACACTGGCCGGACCTCAGCCCCAGCGGGACGGGGCCCTGCCTCTCTTCCCAGGCCTCATCCCCTGCTAGAGGGAGGGAGGGAGGGAGGGAGGGAGGGAGACAGGCTGTCTGGGGCGTCCCCTTGTTGGGAGCGGTGGGGGGTGTCTCCTTTTAAGCTGAGTGGGGCTCGTGGCCTCCTGCCGGCCAGCCAGAGATGCGGATCCCAGAAGAAGGAGAGGAGGTGGCCTTATGCCCTGCCCTTCACTATCTAAAGGAGTCTCGGGGTGGCTTCCCATCGCCTTCCCTCCCCCCCCCCCACAACAGACACCCTGTGAGGCAGGTGGGGCTGAGAGAGCTCTGAGAGAGCTGTGACTGGCCCTAGGTCCCCCAGCTGGCTGCACGTGGAAGAGGAGTGGGGAATCAAACCCAGTTCTCCCAGATTAGCGTCCGCACTCTTAACCACAGCACCAAGCTTGCTCTCAGAGGGGAAACCTGCCCAGAGAGATGAGTGGCCGAGTGCCGGCGGGCCACACCAGGGCAAACGGAGCCAAAGCTCTGAGGGTGAGAAGGGGGGGTGGGATTACCCAGGCTCCTCCAGGAGCAGCAGATCCATCCGCGCGGCCTGCTTGGCTGCCACCTCGGCCTTCTCCTCCTGCAGGGCCAGCTGGTGCCGGAGGTCCTTGTTGGACGCCCTCCCCTGCAGAAGAGGGGGGTGGGGGGACAGAAGAAGAAGAAGAAGAAGAAGGGACTGGATTTATGCCCCGCCCTCCAGTACCCAAAGGAGTCTCAGAGCGGCTTACCATCTCCTTTCCCTTCCCCTCCCCACCACAGACATCCTGTGAGGTAGGTGGGGCTGAGAGAGCTTTCTTAAGAACTGCCCTTGAGAGAAGAGCTCTGAGAGAACTTGTGACTGACCCAAGGTCATCCAGCCAAGTGCAAGTGGAGGAGTGGGGAATCAAACCTGGTTCTCCCAGATTAGAGTCCGCGCTCTTAACCACTACACCAAACTGGCCCCAAAGGCCTTGCTGGAGGTGGGGTGGGGGGAGCTGCGTCTCACCCACCTTGGGCTTGGTCCCTCGCTGGAACTTTTCCACTCGCTCACGGGAGATGACGGCTGGCCCAGGAAACGGGTCCACCTTCTGCAAAGACAAGGCTGGTTACTGCAAGGGAGGGGGTGGCGGAGGCGGAGGCGGCCAAACACCCCCCCCCCGCAGCTCCACAGAGAGCCTCCCCCCCTCCAGGACTGGTTTCCTGGCACACTGGCTCCTCCCCCTCTTACCCCCGAAATCCGGTCCCTTTCGCCAGGCTCCAGCTGCTTCTCCTTGGGGCCCCCATCCTGGCGGGGCTTCTTGGGGTCTGGAGGGTCCGCCCGCTTGGGGGGTTCAGGCTGGGTCACTTTCCCCTCCCAGTATCGCTGGGGCCTCTTCCTCTGGGGAGCAAAGGCAGGGAGAGAGGGCGCTTGTACAGCTCCGGGCTGTGTTCCTGGGAGCCCCTATGGTCTCCAAAAGGCAAGTCTGAGAAACTGTGCTGCAGAGGGCCTCTGGCGGGGAGGGAGCCGACAGATGGGGGGGGGGGGGAGGCAAAGAAAGAGGTCCTCCAGAAAGGAAGCCCCAGGTGGAAGGGAACAAGGTGCCCATGCGTGGGGGTGGTGGGGAGACCCTGCAGAAGTCCCACCAGGCCAGCCTCCCCGTGTCCCAGGCCTTCTGGCAGCGCGGCCTATCCAGGGTCCGCCTGCACCTGAAAGCAGGCCACGCAGCCCAGGGGCCTGGAGACCAAGAAGCCCTGCAAGGAAAGGCTGTGGGACTCGGGCACGTCTGGAGAAGAGGAGGCTGGGGGGGGGGGGGGGACAGGACTGCTCTCTTGAAGCATTTGAAGGGTGGTGTCCCTTAGAGGAGGGCAGGGAGCTGTTCCTGTGGGCAGCAGGGGAGAGGACTCGCAAGAAGGGGTTTAAATTGAGGGCGGGGAGGGACCGGCTGGATCTTAGGAATTCTTTTTCTTTTTGCAGCAAGAATCGTTCAGCAGCAGTGCCCTGACCGGACCTCGTCAGATCTTGCCAGGCCGGCCTCAGCTGGCTTTTGGATGGGAGGCCCGCCCCCAAGGTATACCAGGGCCGTCATGACGCAGAGGCAGGCCATGGCAAACCAAACGGGAAAACCTACCAGGTCACCACCACAAGTCAGCTGTGCCTTGAGGGATGTTTCCACCACCACTGCCACCGCCACCACCAGTGGTCCAGCAGTGGGACGGGCTGCCTGGGGGGAGGTGGTGAGCTCCCCCCCCCCGCACTGGCCGTCTTCAAGCAGCGGCTGGACAAACACCTGTCAGGGATGCTCTAAGGCGACCCTGCGCTGCGTGGGAAGGGGGGCGGGTTCAGACTAGGTGGCCTGTATAACCCCCCCGCCCCTTTCCAGCTCTATGATTCTAGGCCTCTTCTTCCCTTTCCCCCAGGACGAGGCAACAGGGCCAGTGGAGAAAACAGGACCAAGAGCCTTTGAGGCTGTGCCTGGAGAAGGGGGTGCGTGTGTGCGAATGAATCCTTTCAGGGTATTTCTTGGTAGGCGGCTGAGGAACGCACACAGACACACCAGCAGGGCAAAATTCGAGCCCAGCAGTACGTGAAAGACCAGCCAGGCGCCTTGGGGCAGAAGCTCTCTTGAGTCCAAGCTCACTTGGGCAGATCTTGAATGCGCCACTGGTCTCGTGATTCCGTTCTGCTCCAACACGCTAAGCGCGGCTACCCACCGGGACCCCCCTGCAAGGCAGCTGCCCCTCTGAGGCCGGGAAGGCCCCTCTGTTGGTCCTGCAAGTGGCGAGGAAAAGGCGCTCTTCACATGCTCAGGAGACAGCAGGTTCCAGGATGCTGAAGCCCTGTTCTCCCCCACCCCAAGAACAAAGATGAGGGCCACGGTCAAACTCATCCCTTCCCTTGGCGCTCTGGTAGTGCTAAACTCCGGCATCCTTCGCAATCGCTTTAAAAAATGTCTTTTGGAAGAGGCAGTGTGGCCCGGTGGTCAGAGACTCAGGAAGACAGCCGTGCCACAGACAAAAGCTCCCCTCCACAACCCCCCTCTCTGGGCAGCACCAGCGCTTATGCCAATAAAGGTCTGTGTATGTGTGGCAGCACCAGCTCATTCAAGGGCTGCTGTGGAGGCCCCAGCCTCTGTCTCAGGATCTGGGCTGCAGTGGTAGGCGGCCTCTGAAAGCGGAGGTTCCTCTTCACTCATAGAGACCCTGTCTCAGGTTACCAACCACCAGGAGGGGCCTGGAGGTCTCCTGGAATTACAACTGATCTCCAGGCTACATACATCAGCTGCCCTGGAGAAAACTGCTGCCTTTGGGGGTCAGCGTCCCCGTTCCTGTCCCCCGAGATGTCTCCGCGGGGCAAGAAGAGGAGCAAAAGCAACCGGCTTCCACATAGATCCAGGGGGGCGGCCATGCTGGTCCGAAGCCGCAGAACACAGTCCGAGTCCAGGAGGGCACCTTGAAGGCCAGCCCAGTTTAATTCTGGGTAGAAGCTTTCTTCTGCATGCACACTTCTCCAGCGACACTGAAACCAGACTTCCTCAGCCATGACACATTGGGGGGGTGGGAGGTTTACTTGCCAAAGTTGCCAGAAAGATCTAGTTAGAGTCAAGATGTATAAAGAACTGAGCAATAAGTTAACAAGTTTATGCATGGGATAGAGCAGGTAGAGAAAGAAGTACTTTCCACCCTTTCTCACAATACAAGAACTCGTGGGGCACTCAATGAGATTGCTGAGCAGTCGGGTTAGAACGGATAAAAGGAAGTCCTTCTTCACCCAAAGAGTGAGGAACACGTGGAATTCACTGCCACAGGAGGTGGTGGCGGCTACAAGCATGGGCGGCTTCAAGAGGGAATTGGATAAACATATGGAGCTGAGGTCTATCCGTGGCTATTAGCCACAAACCATAGATAGGAACTCTCAGTCTGGGGCAAGTGACGCTCTGTGTTCTTGGTACTCGGGGAGGGGGGGGGCAACAGTGGGAGGGCTTCTGGTGTGCTGGCCCCACTGCTGGCCCTCCTGTCTGAGGGCACCTGGGGTGTTTTGGGCCGCTGTGTGTGAAACGGGGAGTACTGGCCTGGAGGGGCCACTGGTCGCAGATCCCACACTGGCTTCTGTAAGTATAGCCGAGATTGGATTAAAGCAGTTGGCAAGACCCGTGAGTGGCAGCCAATCTGCATGCAGACAATAAAAGCAACCTGGCGCGGAGGCAGAGGACAGGAGAGGCGAGAGAGAGAGAGAGAAAGAAAGAACACGCAGTCCGGGTCCCCGGGGGGTTGGGGCGCGCCTCGAAGACCGACGACGAAGCCTCATTTCTGGGAGGCGGGGCCTTCCTCGTGCACGCGCCCCCCTCCAGGCGCTCAGAACTCGCGCACCCCCTCCCCCCCCCCCCGGGAAAGGCGGCGGCGGCGGCTCACCTTCTTCTCGGCGGCGGCTCTGCCTCCTCCTCCCGCCATGGCCCCTCGCTCTCTCCCGCGCCCACGTGGAGTCAGCCGGCCGCCGCCACTTCCGGGTCCCTCCCCGCCGCCCAATCACTGCCTGCGGGCGGCCGCCCAGGAAGTGAAGCCGCCCGGCGGGGGCACTCCCGCGAGAGCGGCCATCTTGGACAAGGGCGAAGCGGCCTCTTCTAGGCGGCGTGCGGCCATCTTGGTCCAGGGCAAAGGAAAAGGATTTCGAGCGAGGGCGGGCGGCCCACGCGGACCTTGGCGTGCAATTGGGGGAGGGGGGGCAGAGGAAAGAGGAAGCCCCCCCCCCCACACACACACTCAGTGAGCTGGCACTTAGGGTTGCCAACTCCCACCTGGGAAACACCTGGAGATTTTGGGGGTGGGGGTGGAGCCAGGGAGGGGTCTGGAGAGGGAAGGGATCTTTTTTGGGAGGATGGGCGTTTAGGAATATAGTGACACAGAGTCCACCCTCCGAAGCAGCTGTTTTTCTCCAGGGGAAACTGATCTCTTGTCACCTGGGAGTCAGTTCATAGACCCAGGAGTTCTCCAGCTCCTGCCTGGAGGTTGGCAGCTGAAGGAGGGCAGGGTTTGGGGCAGGACCTCCGTGTGGTAAGGTAAAAGTTTCCCTTGCTCAAAAGCCAGTCGAATCCAACTCCAGGGGGCGGTGCTCATCTCCATTTCCAAGCCGAAGAGCCAGCACTGTCCAAAGACATCTGTGTGGTCTTGTGGCCGGCGGCATGACTAGAAGCCGGGGCACACAGAACACTGTTACCTTCCCACCGAAGCAATTACCTATTTATCTAATTGCAGTTTCTTGCTTTTGAACTGCTCGGTTGGCAGGAGCTGGGACCAGAGACGGGGACTCACTCCATCAAGCGGCACTCAAACTGCTGAACTACTGACCTTCCAGTCTGCAGTTCAGCATCTTAACCACTTGAGCCACTGCCGTGTGGTATAATGTGGTTAAGAGTCCACCTTCCAAAGCAGCCCTTTTCTCTGACGCCTGGGGAGGTCAGTTGGCAAGAGTGGGAAATCACCAACCACCACCTGGAGGTTGGCAGCCCTAGATCCTGGCGTTTCTGGACAGTCATTTTAAAGGTCCCTGGATATCGCAGATGAGTTCCCAAGGGCTGCTTTGTCAGTACTCAGAAGGCAGGTTTCATATGGTCAGGCTTGGACTCAACCGAGACCGGGAGCAGGCAGCTCACTGCAGGGAGAAAATGCCCTGCCTTGCGCAAGGTCCAGGGACACCCTTCAGACCCACCCCAGGGGGGCCAGCTCACCCCCAGATGGGAGGCTCCCCCCTCAGTGCGGATTCTGCTTTCGTCTCTGCTCTGCAGCATAAAATCACACACCAATTTAAGAAATGTGTTTTATTTCGAGTGGAACCTGCAAAACACACAGGAGACGTTCACGCTTCCCTGTGTGGCTTACAGATATTTCCCCCCCCAAATTAGACAAAAGCTTCCTGGCAGGGGAAGGCTCCGAATCCAGACCTGGCTCTCCCATAGCCTCATGTGATCCACTCTGACCACCAAGAGCTGACTGTTTTGTGCACTGGGAACTGGGGGGAACGACCACAGGTGCTCCTGACTCTCTGTCTGCACCTGGCACAGTGCACGTGGAAAGAGCCCGTGTAGATGGAGGACTCGCACCGTGTTCTCAGCACACTTGGGCACGTGGGGGTGGGGAGAGGAACGGATGCACAAGCTGGAACTTTACCACTTCACTCCTGAGGAGGTCAGTGGAGAAGCCCCCCCCCCCCCCGCCCAGCACACATTCAGCCAGCAGGCAAAAGCGGGGGGGGGGGGGGCACCCTGCTGGGTTTTGTCAGGGCTGTTCACCAAAGTCTTTTAAGAGGAGGTCCAAAGTCCTGCCCAGTAACCCCTGCCCTTCACCAGAGGACCCAAGAACAGTGAGAGCAGTTGGGACGGGCGAGGTGAGGAAGGAAGACACGCAAGCACAAAGACGCTTCTTCCAGGGGAGTGTGGCCATCCCTGAGTCCAGCCCGCCCCCATCGCACACAAGGCAGTTCCAGGGGGGGCATCTTTTCCTACTCAAAGCGGGGGGGGGGGGGGGAAGGGGAAGGGCCCAGGGACCCCCTTTCATTGGCAGCCACTTTTGAGCTTCCCCTCTTCAAAGGCAGCTGAGGACAGACTTGCACACCCCAACCATGAACTCAGCAGTCCCGATTCACTCCAGTTTCTGTGGGGAGAAGACAAGACAGGGACGTGAGATTTATTTCCCGGCAGTCTTAATTGGTCATTTCAAATTATAGTCTTTTATGTGACTTCAATAATTTTTGTTTTATTTATATTGTAAACCGCCTTTAGTTCCATAAGGCAAAAAGGTGGCTAAATTAAGGCCTGCGTCTTGGGTGTGTCTGGATGCGTGACTGCCCCCACCCCACACGAGCAGAAACCCCCGGGGGGGCATTCAGACAAGGAGCGGGGGGGGGGTGCTGCTCAGTTAGGCTGCCTGGCCTCCGGCCTGAGAGGAGGGGGCACCCTCAGCCACCCCTGATCAGCTGCCCTGCTGTCTCCTCCCCAGAAGGCTGGCCTGGTCCTGCCAAGAGGCAAAGCTGCCCTATGGCTGAAGCCCCCCCCCACCCCCCCCCAAGGTTAGGAGCTCTTCCAGGCCTCCACACACTGAGCAGCTGCAGCCCCCCCCCCCCCCTGCGCTGCTGGCTGGGCCCTGCAAAGGCCTCTCCTGCAGCCAAGGAGAACGGCTGGTGGTTTTGCAAGAAGCTCTTCTGGGCCAGTCTCCAGGAGCCGGGCCACAAGGAGGGCTGGCTGACCGGGCCAGGCAAGGGGAGGGGCTCTATGACCCCTGCAGGCCTCTGTGCTGTCCCAGGGCTTACCTGAGTTTTGGCCATGTCGCCAGGGGCTGCAAGGGAGAAAAGAGAGAGGGAGGGAGGGAGGTTAAACGGGGGCTGGTGGTTGTTGAGGAGCTGGTGAATCGGTGGGGTGGGTGGGGTGGGACTTGCACCTGAGTGGCTTACCTCGCCTGAAGAAGAGCTGCAGGACCCCGTAGAGGCCAAAAGCCACCAAGAAGAGCCCGATGGCGTCCTCCCAGGAGGGTCCCGAGGAGCCTGGGGGAGATGGAGGGGAATACGTGAGACACACGGCCACCCCCCCCCGGAGGATTTTTCTTGCGCCCCCCCCCCCTCCTCCAAGGAGCTCAGTGCAGCAGACTTCGCTTCTTCCTTCCCCTGTGCCACCCTTACACCTGGGGGAGATGGAGGGGAATATGTGAGACACACAGCCACCCCACCCCCGGAGGATTTTTCTTGCACCCCCCCCCTCCTCCAAGGAGCTCAGTGCAGCAGACGTCGCTTCTTCCTTCCCCTGTGCCACCCTTACAACAGTCCTGTGAGGAAGGCTCGGCTGAGAGACACCGCCTGACCTGGGGCCCGCACGGCAGGCTGGGGATCGGAGCCCGGCTCACTCCAGCAGCCGACCAAACCTTCCGCCCTTCCATCGCCCCGTCTCTCTTCGGAAAGCCGACACTCTTTCAGCGTTCACCCCCCAACTTCCCCCCTCTGCCATCTTTGAGCGCACTCCCCAAGCACTTGCTTGCTCTCCGCAAGAGGTCCCCGAACAACCGAAAGGTGGCTGACTTGGGCAAGCGAGCCGAGGTGGGTGCAGGGAAGCCAAGTGTTTTGCAAGAGCTCTGCTCCTCGGCCAGAAAACCACAGCTGAGCTGCTCTCTGCAGAAACCTCGGCTGCTTGGCCAATCTGGCGGCTTGGTTTAGTCCTTCAATAGTGTGTCTTGCTTTTCCGGATCTGGCACAGCAAATCCCCCAGCCAAAATGACGCTAAATTTGCACGAGGGTCTGTGAAGCCAGCGATATACTTTAAGAGGAGGGGCCCCCCACACTGGCTCCGTGTCTCCCCCCACACACACCCGTGGGACAAAGGAGGTTCCGAGACCACCAAAGCAACAGCCCAGTCAGGTCCCCCCCCCCAAAGCCCCTAAGCGGCCAGTTGGGAGGGACCCCCACTGTGGTGCCCACTCGGCTGTTTCTTGACTGCAGGCCTGGCCAGTTGGGCCTTTTGCCCAGACTGGCCACTGGAATTCTGATTGGCTGCGTGTGGCTGAAGGGGAAGCTGTGGTAGCCATTTTGTGGCTGGCTCCGCCTCCTTTGACAGCCATTTTGGGCTGTGCCCAGCCGACGGTTTCAGAACTCCGAAGGTGCCTGCAGGATCAGAGAGGGCACTGGGGACCCCTGTTTCAGGACAGGTTTTCTCCAACCCTCGCATGAAGAATAAGAGATTGGATTTATACCCTGCTCTTCACTACCCAAAGGAGTCTCAGAGCAGCTTCCCATCTCCTTTCCCCTCCCCTCCCCACAACAGGCACCCTGTGAGGTAGGTGGGGCTGAGAAAGCTCTCTCAAGAACTGCCCTTGAGAGAACAGCTCTGACAGAACTATGGCTTGCCCAGGGTCATCCAGCAGGTGCAAGTGGAGGAGTGGGGAATCAAACCCGGTTCTCCCACATTAGAGTCCACGCACTTAACCACTACACCAGACTGGCTCTCTCAAGGGAGACCAGAAGCAGCCGGCCCATATTGCAGGCGGGCCTCAGGGTCCAGCCGCTTCCCTGCGGTCTGGTTACAGAGATGGAGCCAGGAAGGAGGGATTCTGGGCCGGCACCCCGAGTCCCCCACCGCTTAGCCCCCCCCCTCAGTATGAGTGTGTTTGGGGGGGGGGGACATCTGGGTTCACTGGCGGAAGGCTTCAGGCGCCCACCTGCCACCCGGAGCTTCACGGCCTTTTGCAGCTCCCTGTCCCCCAAGGCGGTGTGGGCCACGCTGCAGCTGACGGAGGCCCCGTGGTCCTGGGGCTGGACGGCTCTCAGGCGGGCGTAGCTGGTGAGGCTGAAGGTGCCATCCGGCGACTGCCTGTGCCCCGACTCCCAGGTGTCGAGGACTGCTTCGGGGGGAGACCCGGGGCCTCTCCGCCGCCAGCTCACGGACACCCCCAGTGGGTAATAGCCAGAGATCTCGCAGGCCAGCTCGGCGTGGCCGCTGGGGGGCACGGAGAGGGCGGGCGGGCGGAGAGTCACGCTGGGGGGTGCTGCGGGGAAAGAGACAGGCGTTAGGGGGAGAATGTGGGGCTGGCCTTCCCCCTCGCCCCCCCCCACCGCTGCAAGGAAGGAAGGACCCACAAGCCCAGGGGTCAGTCCTGAGGTCCCCCCCCCCGAAGCCAGAGCAAAGGTGGGTCCAAAGAGCACAACAGGTACAAATGTTGCATTTTATACTGTTAGGAAAGCAACTATTCCATATACTTTAATGTCCCCCCAAACCTCTGGCTTCTTTCAGGGGGAGAAATACACACAGGATTTTTCCCCTGGCTTCAAAGTTTCTGGAAATTTTATATCTTTATGCCCACCAGAGCAGCCTCCCAGATGCCTCGGAGGATGGCCAGTTCCCGCTGGGGGCGGTGTGGGTGTGTGTGGACGGGACGGGACGGGACAGGGACCACTCCAGCGCCAGGCGCTCCCTCCCTCCCTCGCTCCCTCACTCACCCAGGGCCTTCAGCTCCAGGGCCTGCTGGGCGTGCAGGTGGGGCAGGTAGACAGTGCAGATGTAGGTCCCCTCGTGGTGGACCCCGATGCGGCGCAGGCAGAGGGAGACGTTGTTGCTGTCTGGGTCCAAGAAGAGCTCCACGCCCTTCTCCGCCACAGAGATCCGCTTGGCCGCCCCGTCGTAGGCCAGGATCACCCGGCCCGCCCCACGGTGCTGATGGCGCCACTCAACGGAGAATGGGGCGGCTGGAGCAGAGAAGCCGCAGTCGAGGACCACGTCCTGGCCCAGGTGGGACTGCAGCTGTGGGGTCCGCGTGAAGACAGACAAGACTGCTGGGGGGTGGATGGGGGGGGGGGAAGAGGTGAGAGAGCCGAGGACAGAAGGCGGGGACCAAACGCCAGGCCCGGCCATGTCAGAAGCTGGCCGACCTCTTCCCCACGGCCCACAGCGGGTTCTGCTGCACGTGACCACTGCAGGGGCCAGCTTCCCTTCTGTGCCCATGCTGCCTGCCATCTCCAGAGGAAAGGCAGTGCGTGCCCCGGGCCCCCACAGCGCACAACAGGCTCACGGGAGAAGTCTGAAGCGATAGCTCCCAGCAATCTTCTCATCACGGAGGGCCAAAAAAATGGTGTGACCTTTTTGGGGAGGGGACGGGGACCAAACTCTGGAGCTTTTGAGACGGTGAAGGGGAAAACAGCCCTGCTTTTCTTCAAAGAAAGGCTCTGCGCTGCCAGCTTCTGCACAAGAGCACCCACCCCCCACTCCCCTATGGTTTTGCCCCTCCCTGGATCAAAAATGCTGGCATCAGAAGCTGGAAACCTCCGTCCAGCTGCAACGCCCCTCACCGGGCCTCAAGCCCTACGAGTGCGACATCTGCACCAAGAAGTCACAAGGCATAGAGGCGTAGAGTACGGGGGGGCTCGAGGCACCCCTGAAATTTCCCGGGGGGGGGCTCAGCCACCCCCGGGAAAATGGAGCGCCTGCCGCCACGCCTCCCCGGGTCCTTCCGAGGCCCAGTGGCTGCTGCTGGAGAGGGAGAGGGAAGGGGTGGCGGGAAGGCACCGGCAGCAGTGGCTGGTGGGCCTCGGAAGGGCCCGGGGAGGTGGGGCGGTTTCCCGGGGGGGGGGGAGAACATCGTCCCAGCGAGCCTGCGCGCTTTGCGTGCGCTAAGGAGCCCCCGCACCCCCAGGATTTCCAAAACTCTATGCCCCTGTCACAAGGTATTGATAGGAACTCTCAGTCTGGGGCAAGTGATGCTCTGTATTCTTGGTGCTTGGGGGGGCAGCAGTGGGAGGGCTTCTAGTGTCCTGCCCCCACTGCTGGACCTCCTGAGGGCACCTGTTGTTTCTGGCCACTGGGTGACAAAGGGTTGGACTGGATGGGCCTGATCCAACAGTGGCTTCTCTTATGTTCTTAGGACCCATTCCCCCAATACGCTTGTCTTGGATCGCAGCCCCACCTCTCTTAAATCGCCACAGTTTTCCCGGGGCCACAGCACCCGTCCTGTCTACAAGCGCCTGCACAGGAGCTGAGGAACCCGAGGGAAACGGCGGGCTCTGGTCTCAAGAGACCGGCTCTCCAGCTCGCCCTCCGCCCTCCTCCTCCTCCTGTGTTTGCATATGAGGGAGAAGAGGAGGAGAGCTGCCAGGCATGGTCGTTGGAAACACTGACCAGCTACATTAAAAAATACAGCTCCTTTTCGGACAGGGTGCTCTGCTTCGTGCCGGGGCCTTTCTCGCCGATGGAAAGGCTTTCGGCTGCATAATCTGCCTGATCCGCTGACCCTGAGCGGGACCCGAGGGAGGGCTGCCCACAGGCGGGAAAGTGTGTCGAGGACGGCAGCCTGAACTAATGGGCCCCATGGCTGCCTTTGTTCCACCGGCCTTTACTAAGTAAACGGAAACAAGTGTTTACATTTCCGTTGTCTGTTGGCTGAGAAATATTCTGACTTATCTGCCTCCTGCCGCGGCAAGCGCTGCTGCTATTTTTAAAAGGCGGCTTTGATTTGTCTACTCTTAGGCAGGGAACAGTACAGTTATTTTAGAGACAAATCCTGGGCAGATGCTGGAGGTGACCGGTCCTGGACGGTGGAGAGAGGCTCCCTCCTCACAGAAGCACACATCTCAGGGCCAACAGCCCATCCGAAAGGGGCCCCTTCCCAAACCCTCCCTGAAGGCAGACCGACCAGCAGGAGGACCCACAACCCTCTTCTGGCTCCACATCCTGCTCCTCGGCTTTAATCCCCAAAAACGGGGGGGGGGGGGGGAGGGAGGGGGAGATGCTGCTGCTTTGGTTACCTGTTGTTGTGGTGATGATGCTGGTAGCTGCCTCCTGTTTCCAAGGCGATGGCTCCTCCTCGTGCAAGATGCTGCTGACCCCGTAGCCGGCTTCTGGGTTCTGGATGCTGGCGATGAACCACTTCCCTTTCTCCAGGGCGCGGGGGCAGCTCTCCTTGCCGGCCAACCCCACCGCCCAGGAGACGTGCGCCTCTTGGGGGGAGTAGGCGTTGATCTCGCAGGAAACCGAACGGGGCTCTGCCCCTAGCCAGAGGGGGGTGGCACTGGGGTCGCTCCTTCCCCACAGTGTGCCAGAGGGGTCTGCAGAGACAGGAGTGTGGGGGGGACATAGGGTGGGTCCAGGAGGCAGGAGAGCGTGGAGGGAGGTGCTTTCTGCCTTTCCCCACCTCTAGAGCTCTCTCCCCCCCCCAGCTCTAGTCAACTGGGTTCCCTTCCACATCCTGACTCCAACCAGCCCCCCTTTGCTACATCCCCCCCCCCCCCCCAGGCTGATGGGTCTTCCTCCTCCTCATTTTGTATCTGGCAAAGTCAGCGTCGACTCACAAGAGCGTATTGACCCTGGGAAACTTGGTTGGTCGGGAGGTGCTCCTAGATTGGAATGTCAGTCTTTGATGCTGCCGACCCCCACAGGACAGATTGGGGCCACCAGATCTATGCCACAGCAACATCGGGACTAGACTACTGTAATGCAGGGGTCGGCCTTGAGGGCTACAGCGGAGACAGAATTATGGGGAGCGAGACGGAGGGTGCCCGCAAGACCCACTCTGGGGTCGCTCTACTGGCCGCCCCTTGGAGACTAGCCTCAGCTCTCCCATACGAGGCCCTGCCTGGCCTAGGGCTCTCACCGCACCCCCCCCCCCCCCGTGCTCCAGCCCAAACAGCCTCGCTCATCCAATCAGGGCCTTCTGTGCCCCCCCCCCCGGCCGCAAATGGGCATGCCTGGTTGGGGCTACCATCCTGGACGAGAACAGCCTGCCGGAGGAGGCCAGGAGAGCTCCCATGCAGCCGTCTTTCCACAAACTCCATGAAACAGGATTGTTCAGGAGAGCCTTTCTAGAAAGCTAACAGGGCTGTGTTAACACAGAACAATCCCGGAAGGTGTTTTTATAAAAAGAATGAGATTAAAATGTGGAATTCGCTGCCAGAGAATGGAGTGATGGCCACAGGAATAAGCAGCTTTAAAAGGGGATTACAATAACAAAACAAAATACACAATACTCCGTGGAAACAACAAATGACTTATTGAAGCACTGTTGCTCAAGCCAAACGTACATAACCAAAAGACCTTCCCACGCAAGACCAAAGGCAATACACAGTCCTTATATACACCGCAGTCTTCCTGGCTGTTTCTGAGTTGCCAGCTTCCAGGTCTGCCGGGAGGCTAAACGCCAGGCTGACGTCTCCTGTCGGCCGAGAGAGTTTCGATGTACTTCTTCAGAGCCAATATTCTATGGAACCACACAGTTTACATATTTTATATGCCTCATCTTGCTCCCACGTGTGTATTGTGTACTTTGTTTGTTATCGTATTCAGTGCCTCCGTGTTCCCGTTGTGGTCAGTGTTAAAAGGGGATTAGACAGATACATGGAAGTCTATCAGTGGCCAACTAGCCATGGTGGCTGAGGGGAACCTCCACATTCAGAGCCACTAAACCTCTGAATCCCAGTACCAGAAGATCAAATCAGGGGAAGGCCTCGGCCTCTCTGCCCTGTTGTTGGCCCTCCAGAGGAACTGGCCGGCCACTGTGTGAGACAGGAGGCTGGACTGGGTGGACCCTCCCTGGTCTGACCCAGCAGGGCTCTTCTGAGGTTCTCATGACTGTGGTATGTATTTTCTGCTGCTGTATGTGCTATCCTACTTTCACTGCATTACTTTTTGCTTACGTTAACACTATAGTCTGCACTATCTTAATACTTTTTGCTTGATTCATATTTCTGTAATCCTAGTCTTATTACATTACTCGTTAGATGTCTCACTGGATGGATTACATTGACTGGACTGTGTGCCATCCACCCTGAGTCTCAGTGAAAAAGGCAAACGACGCATAAGACCAATCCCTCTGTCTCTGGAATGCCTTCCCTGCCTGGCAGACTCAAGCTGAACCCCCCCCCCCCAGCCCTTCCAAATCAGCTAAAATCTCTCTTTAATTGAAGAAGACCCTTTTAAGTGGAATTCTTCTCTCAGATCTAAACTCTGCATTAAACAATGTGTTATTGTTTTGTTTTGCTAAAATCTCATTTTCAGAAGGACCCAGACTCCCCCAGGCCCAGAGGAAGATGCAAGACTATCTGGGAACCCCCAGACTGAAACAAGCCGTGCCTCCAGCAAGCCTCAGTGGCTCAGCCTCAGTTCCCCCCCCCAGAAGAATGGGAGCATCAGGGCCACCAGTTTTCACTCAGAATAAGGCAGCTGTGGGGTTCATCAGGGCAGTGAAGCTGCAAAGTCCACCCCAGCTATTACATGTGTACATTTGCTTCCTTCCCTCATACCCTACTCTGTCTCCAATGGGAACTCAAAGCGGCTTCCATCGCACACCTCTGTTTTATTCCCTCAACAACAGCCCTGTGAGGGAGGTTCGGCTGGGTGTGTATGACTGACACTGGGTCTCCCAGCTGGAAGTGAGCAGTGACTCACAAGAGCTCCTTTGCTGCCAGTGTTGCTAGTCTTGAAGGTGCTCCTGGACTCCGCCTCTCTTCTGCTGCTACGGACAGACGAATGGGGCCACCCCAGCTGGGTCTCTCTCTGCTGAGGAGGAAGTGTGTGTGCCCACGCAAGCTGGGGAGGGGAGGGGAGGGGAGGGGAGGCGGGCGCCTTACCGAGGACCTGGAAGGCCATGCCGGGCTCCACTTCCGGCGGCAGCTCCGACTCCAGCCGCGCGTCCTCCGTCCGCCTACCCGGCGGGGGCAGGAGCAGCAGGGCACGGCGCTGGTTCAGCTGGCTGGGCATCACCGAGCCGCCGCCGCCGGCCTCCTCCACGAACCAGCAGCCCACCCGGGCCAGAGGAGCAGGAGGAGAGGGGGCGCCGCCCCGCGCCGCACCTAGACGGGCCGGGGGAGGAAGGAAGGAAGGAAGGGGACTGAGCGGCCCAGCGGAGGAGAAAGCGAAAGCGGAGGCGGGAGAGGAGAAGGAAAGGGCCTCCCCCTCCTCCGCTGCATGGGCCTTGAGCCGTGCCGCAGGCAGCCACCCGTCAGGCGAAGCCTTCTTCCCCAGCCTGACCCGCCGTGGGGGGCTTCCCGAGGGCCAGCCCCGCAAGCGGGCTGCCTAAGCCCCCTGCCCTCCCGAGGCGCGGCAAGGGGCCGGCCTGGCAGCGGCCCCCTCCCCTCCCCGGGCCGCCCGGCTCACCCAGGAGCAGCAGGAGGAGGAGGAGGAGGAACGGGGGCCCCGTCGTGGTCGTCGCCCTCGCGGCCATTGTCTACAGCCCCGCCGATCTGCAGCGCGTCGCTCGCCTGCGCCGCCTCCACTTTCGCTTTCGGGCCGCCGGAGGAGGAGGGGAACGAGGCGGGGCTTCGGGCAGGCGCGCTTCTGAGCATGCATAGATCACCTTCCCCGGCGGGGCGCACCGCGGAGCCGCCCAAACGCCCGAGGAGGCTGGGCCCCTCGCCTCCCCCCAACCCCCCCCCCCCACACAGGTGCCCGCCCGCTTTCACTGCCACGACTGGCCCCCGCGGGCGTGCCTGGCCTACCTCGCGGGGCTGTTGTGAGAGTCCTGTGGCGGTTCGGCTCCTGGGCTTGCCCGCGTCTCGACCGCGGCTGGAGAGGAACCGCCCTCCGGACCAATGCACCCTCTCAGCCGTGGAGTCTTGTGAGCAAAAGTTCTGCTTTGTGAGCTCCTGGCATTCAAGTTGTGAGCGAGCGATTTGGCTGCTGCATGAATCAGTTTGCTTTGGAGCCGTCCCTTCCTGAGCGGAGACAAAAAGGTGTGAGCCGGAGGCTAGAAAACGGTGAGCTGGCTCACCCTCAGTCAGCTCAGAGGGGACACTGCTCCGGACCTGCGAAGAAGCCGCGGGAGGGAGGGTGCCTGCCCGCCCGCCCAGGTTGCCCGACGGAGGGTCCCTCTAGCCTCCCCTCCGGCCGCCTCCTCGGGCGGAGGGGCCAGCCCCGAATTTTGCACCGGGCGTCAAAGGGGGAAGGAAGGCCGCCGGGATGCATCTCGGCCCTTCCGGGCTTCCCGCTGGGAACCTGGGCAACCAGTGCCGACTGTCTGGGTCTTTTGTCTGGCTTCGGCTTCGACCTCTGCCCTCAGCCAGTCAAGCTGGGCTCCCCTGCGGCCCCCTTGCAGCCAGAGGGTCCGAAGCCGGCGCCAGCTGTCCACTCGGGGCCGGCCAGGGGAGTCCCCCCGGCGGGTTCCCTCCCTCCTCCTGCCGCCAAACGGGAACAACTGTGGCCTGCCTTGCGGGGGGGGGGGGTTTGGGGTTGTGCTGCTGGTGAAAGGGGCAGGCAGCTCAGGAGCAGCGGGGGAGCGGCTGCAGGACCCAGGGCCGGGGCCCACCTGGAGAAAGGGAGATGCCCCTCCCCACACCGGGTCGGAGGGAGGGGGGCACCGCAGGCTTCCCCCCCCCCCCCAATTTCCGGGGTTGGCCCCCAGAGCCCGACTTCCCTGAAAGGCCACCGAGCCCCTGATGTTCCTGCCCGGCCCACGACAGCTATCCGCAGAGACCTCCAAGTTCTTTGGGTGCGCCCCGCCGGCCGGCCGGCCTTCTGAGACCCGGGCGAGAGCCCTCCTGGAACTCCGTCCCCAGGGAGTGAGTGGGCCTCTCCCCGCGATGGGTGGGTGAAGAAGACCTCCTGGTTCCCTCTGGCTTTCCCTCACTGAGCCCTCCTCCAGTAATAATCACGGTAATTATCGCAGGGCACTGTGTGTGTAGAGTCGCCAGGAGAGCCTAAGGTTGTCTGGTAGCCTAAGCTTGTTCTTGCTCTTTTTAGCATTACCTACACGTAGGCGGGGAGCCAGACTTGTTTTCAGGGCTAGTAGGCTGGGGGGGGGGGGGGGGTTAGGCTCTAGATGTCGCCTGAGGGTTGGGGTCTGGGGTGTGTGTGTGTGTGTGTCGCTCTCGCTCTCTCTCTCGGCCAGAGGTTGCAAAACGGGCCGCTGCCTCTGGCATTGCCACAGCCCTGTCTGGCGAGCACCGCCAGGCGCTTCTAGGCCAGGGAGGGGAGCCCACTCCGCTGCCGCTGCGAGGACTGACGGATCCCTCCCCACCCCCGCCCGCCCGCCCACCTGGGGAGGGGGAGAGAGAGACGCCTGAATGCTCCGCCTGGGCCACTGCCTTCTTCGGGAAGACGAGCGGAGGGGGCAGGAGCGCAAAGGATGCGAGCGACCACGGGGCGGGCTTCTGGGCAGCAGAGAGGAAAATGGCAGGCGGTGGGGGACCCGTCAGGGGGAGGGTCCGCACTCAGGGCCAAGAAGGAGATGGCACTCCAGGAGGGACAGGAATAGAGGGGACCCCTCCCTTGGGCCTTGCCGGGATGCCTCCTGCCACCCCCCAGGGCCTGCCCTGATCCATGGCTGCCTGATCCATGGGGGGGGGGGGTTCCCAAGTGGCTACCGACCACGGTTCTGGCTGTAGTGCAATGGAAAATGGAACCAGTCACCAGTTTTCCGTGGGTCACGAGCTGTCCTAGTAGATGCCAGGAGAGGCAGTTAAGAAATAATCGGAATCAACGCGAAGTGATGGACACAGTTCAAGCGATAGACGCCAGACCCCCCCCCCTTAGGGCTTTCTTGCTTCCCAGTTTGCAGTCTGGGCCCCTCCAGATGTGCTGAGGCACAGCACGGGGCGGGGGGGGGCTGCTGTTGGAAAATGCCTTTGGCTGACAATCCCCCCCCCCCCAGTGGTACCCATCCCTGGTGACAACATCTAGCACTGGCTGGGCAGCACACAAAACCCCGAAAAAACCTTGGGGCCCCAACCCCCACATCTTTAACCCCCCCCCCCCACACACAGTCCAATCCAGATAACCCAACAGTCCAATCCGCAGGGCCTGCAAGACAGAGCTCTTCCGCCAGGCTTTTGGGGCCGCCGCTAGGGGAAATGGCCACGAGTAAGTGGCCAGTTGAAGTACTGGCCCAGTACATCTGCAGGTGGTAGCCTCCTGGCCGTGGGGATGTAGTTGCTGCCCTGGTGTTGGATTTTGTACTTGCCGCCATTTTTAGTGAGTTCTGTGGTTTTATTGTAATTATTATCTGAATTTTTTGTACGTTACTGATTTTAATGCTGTGAGCTGCCTACGTCCAAATTAAATAAATAAATAAATAACCCTCTTGACCCAAGAGGGAATTAGATAAACATCTGGAGCAGAGGTCCATCAGTGGCTATTAGGCACAAAGTATAGAGAGGAACTCTTGGTCTGGGGCAAGTGATGCTCTTGTATTCTTGGTGCTTGGGCGGGGGGAACAGTGGGAGGGCTTCTAGCGTACTGGCCCCACTGCTGGACCTTCTGAGGGCACCTGGTGTTTTTGGCCACTGTGTGCCACAGAGTGTTGGACTGGATGGGTCACTGGCCTGATCCAACATTAGCTTCTCTTATGTTCTTATGACCCCACAAGCCTTAGAACCTCAGAAGAGCCCTGCTGGATCAGCCCAGTGAGGGTCCATCCAGTCCAGCATCCTTTTCTCACACAGCAGCCAGCCAGTTCCTCTGGAGAGCCAACAACAGGGCATTGAGGCTGAGGCCTTCCCCTGAGAAGAACCTCAGAAGAGCCCTGCCAGATCAGACCAGTAAAGGACCCCCTAGTCCAGCATCCTGCCTCACACGGGCCAGCCAGTTCCTCTGGACGGCCAACAGGACAGAGAAGCCTTCCTCTGATGCTGCCTCCTGGCTCTGGGATTCAGAGGTTGACTGCCCCCAAACATGGAGGTTCCCCTCAGTCACACTGGCCACTAGCCATTCATAGACCCGTCCTCCATGAATCTACCTAATCCTCTTTTCAAGCTGTTTATTCCTGCGGCCATCTCTCCATCCTCTGGCAGTGAATTCCACATTTTCATCAACTCTCTGCATAAAGCAGTATTTCCTTTTGTCCGTCCTGAACCTCCTGCCCATGGGCCTGATCGGATGCCCTCGAGTTCTAGTCTTTTGGGAGAGGGAGAAAAAGTTCTTTCTGTCCACCCCCCCCCCCCCAGGCATGGATCATTTTACAAACCTCGTTCGTGGCCCCCCGACCCCCCCCCCCGGCTTTGCAGACTCTTCAGCCTTTCCTCTTCAGGAGGGGGCTCCAGCCCCCCTTCGAAGCCATTTCTTGCTCACTCCTAATTTTAGGGAGCTTTGGGGAGCATCTGCAGAAGAACCCGCCCCCCGCCTGACCCAGGAGGACTCCTCCCCCCCCACCGCCTCTCAGGGCCCAGCTGGCCCCCAGCCCCACCCCCAGGTCCTTCCTTCCTCAGCCAGGAAATCAACAGAATGATACCAGCGCCAGGCAGGGGTGTCAAACAGATCAATAAATATTTATAGATAATCACTTCTTTTAAAAAAAAGCCCAAACCAGATTCAGTTACAAAAAACCCTCAAATGGCGCTACAGAGAGGAAGAAACAGAACAGCGCAGCCGAGGGGGGGGGGGTCGGTCCACAAAGGCAGGAGGAGGCCAAGAGCGCAGCAACGGCCGGACTCTGGTTCTGCCGGCAAGCTTGAACACGGTCCTTCCCAGATCCAGAAGATTGGCCAGTCCCACCCCTTGACCGGGGGGAGGGGGGGGACAGCCGGTGAAGCTGAAGACCCCCCCCCACAAGAACAGCCCCATGATGGGCCAGCTCTGTCCTGCTGCATCAGCCCATGTGGGTCTCTCCGGGGGAGAAAGGTCCCCTCCAGCCTGGCCCCGCCAACCCATGGAGCAGTCGGGGACGGAACCGGAAGCCTTCTGCATGCCAAGCAGGTGCTCTGCCCCCCCACCCTCTCAGGACAGGCCCCTCCCCTTCAGCCGGCTCTCTATGCGGGGGGGGGGGAGCAGGTCCAAGGGCACAGAGAGGGACACACACACACACACGCACGTGTACATGGGGAGGGGGAACGGGAGGGTGGCTGCTACATGAAGGGACCCTCCCCCCACATACACACACCGGTTGGGACAGCATGGGAAAGGGAGGGGGCATTTAGTGTTGAGTCCTGTCCCAAGGGAGGCGGCCCCCTCCCAAAACAGATACAGACACCAACTAACAAGGGGGGGGGGCGTGTGTGTCCCGTCCTGAAGGGCTTCGGCAACTACGCCAGCTGACGGTTCAGGGGTCTTCAGGAGGAGTCCCAGTGCACGGCGCGAGGGGGCTCTGTGCTCCACAGGGCCTGCCGAGTAGCGGAAGGGAGCAAGTCCACTGAGAAAGTCCACCCCCCCCCCCTCAGTCTGCACTGCCCCGAAATGAAGGCGCTCAGCCTCGCTTTTCTGGGAGAGGGGGCCCAGCAGAGGGACTCCTGGCCCGATCCAGCCCAGTCCTTCCCAAGGGCGAGCAGTCCAGGCCGTTCCCCAGCCAGCCAGCCAGCCAGCCAGCCAGCCAGCTGGCCGACCCCTGCTCTTCCCAGCCCCCCTGGTCACATCTTGCCGCTCCCTGCGAAGCCCAATTCGCCCCGGGGGGACCTCCCAGCGGCCCACTCGGTGGGGTCCCCGCTGATGGGGGACGGCGATGCCTCCTTCTTGACAGTACCCGAAGGCACCGGGGCGCCCGTGCCTCCCCCTGCCCCGAGGCGGTGGCGCCGCTCACAGTGGCCCTTGTGGCGCATGAAGCTGTCGCGCCACATGAACTTCTTGGCGCAGACGTCGCACTCGTAGGGCTTGAGGCCCGTGTGGGTCTTCATGTGCTCCGGTCTTCATGTGCTCCGTGAGGTGGTGCTTCATCTTGAACTTCTTGTTGCAGACGGGGCAGTCGAAGGGGCGCAGGTTGAGGTGCATGTTGACGTGCCGGTCGCGCATGCTCTTGTGGGAGAAGGCCTTCCCGCAGTGGCACATGAAGATCTTGTTGCCGTCCCCCGCGCTGGCGGCCAGCTGCACGGCGCCGTGCTCCACGGGGGCCTGCGGCGGGAAGGCCAGGATCTGGTTGCCCTGCATGTCCATCGGCATGAGGGGCCGCTGCGGGAAGGGGCCGGGGAGCGGGGAGGCGTCCTCCAGGCCCTCGTAGGGCGAGGGAAAGTCCTCGGATGACTCGCAGAAGTTCACCTGCTCCTCCAGCTTGCTCCCCCCGCAGCCGCCGCCGCCGGGGTTCGTCAGGGTCCGCACGTCGGTGATGCTGAGGGCGGCCGCCTGGGGCGCGGGGCTGGCCGCCTCCACAGGGTCCTCGTCCTCCTCACACGTCAGCACCAGGTCCTCCTGCGAGCGCTCCTTCTTGACGAAGACCCACTGCTTCTGGGGCATGATGCTGGGCCGCACGTAGGCCGGCCGGCGCCCCTCGCAGCTGCCCAGCGTCTCCCCGCTGTCGCTGACATCGTCGTCGGTCTCCAGGATGAACTTGCTGCCCCCGGCAAAGGGGTCGGGGCAGCGGGAGGGGCCCTTCTCCGCCTGGAAGATGACCTCCTCGTCCTGCTCCTCTAGGCCGTCCCGCTCCCCGGCCGAGGAAGGCCCCCCCCGCGGGTTGTACTTGCTGTGCTCGGGGCCGTCGCCGGAGTCCCGGGGGCTGAAGTAGTTGCTGCTGCTGGGGGACTGGTTCTCGCTGGTGCGGCTGGAGTGGGCCCGGGAGGAGGAGGAGGAGGAGGGCCCCAGGAGGGCCCCACGCCGTTCCTTGAGCAGCTCTGTGCACTTGTCCACGATGTGCCACATCTGCAGGACGCTGCCCACGGTCAGGTAGTTGACGATCTCGTCGGAGGCCATGCTCAGCTTGCCCGTGTAGGCCGAGCCCAGCACCATCTCGAAGGCCACGGGGTCCATGACGCTGGGCAGCACAATGGACATCATGTTCTTGAGCAGGACCTGGTCGTGGAAGTAGGGCGAGGAGGCCGCCAGCACCGCCCGGTGGGCCCGGAAGACGCGGCCCTGGACATGGATGGAGATGTCGCACAGCTTCCCCTCCAGGCGCTGCTGGTTGAGGTTCTCCAGGAGGGCGCTGGTGATCTCCGGGAAGTCCACGTGGACGATGGAGGCGTCCATGATGCCACGAGTCAGCCCGCTTTCCTGCCAAAAAAAAAGAAAAAAGAGAAAAGACGACGACGGGAGGGGTTTCAGGTGAGCCGGGCCAAAAAGCGAGCGGGAAGCACGTTTGGCTTGCGGGCCCAGTGCAAGGATGTGGGGGTCCAGGGGAGAGACCGCCTGCGTGTGGCCACAGGGCGAGGGGGAGATGCCCCCCGGGCAGCCCCAGGGCTTCCTCCCGTCCTGGAAGGGTCCTGGGGAAAAAGCCTCTCATTCTTCCTCCTGACCGTCAACAAGGACGGGGGGGGGGGGGGAATGCTCGGCACCTCCTCCTCTGTGCAGCTCCTAGAGGGCTACTCTCAAAAGGCCCTAATCGATTGTGTGCAGGATGTCCCAAAGCCCAGGCGTGACCCGTGGGCCTTCAGTGGCAAGGGTTTGGGCCCTGGGTGCCTGGCCTCTTGAGGGGGGGAGGGGGCTTTTCTCCGAGCAGCTGCCCCCCCCACCATACCCCTATACCTTGCGGGGGGGCGAGTTTTGCACCGTGGGGCCCCCTCCCCTGGAATGCAGGAGGGGTGGGGTGGGCGGGCGCTGCCCCTTTGGGCGGCTTGGAAAGACAGGCAGGGGGGAGGGAGAGCCCCCCCCTTCCCTCAGGCAGCGGGGCGTCGCCTGGGCCCCCCATGGGTGGCTGGCTGGGGGGGGGGGCTTGTGGGTGGGGAGGGGAGGGGGGAGCCCCGCGGAGGGGGGAGGGACCGTCCCCCCGCCCCGCTCTTCCCACGGGAGCCTCTCCTCCGCCCCCCCCCCCGCGAAAGGAGAAAGGGGCGGGGGGGACTGCGGCCTGGCGCTCTGCACGCGCTCAGAGGAGCCCCCCCATCTCTCCCCCCTCCCTTTCTCTCCGCGCGCCGCCCGGGGGGGACCCCTCCCACAATGCCCCGCGCGCGAGGCGGCCGCGGCCTTCCCCCGCCAGGACCCACTCACTGACCGCCCGACCGCCGGCCTTCCTCCTCCTCCTCCGCCGGGGCCTCTCGCCTTCCGTACTCCCTCCCCCTCCTCCCCCCGCCCCGCCCCACTTCCCGCCCTCCGACTCGCCGGGCAAGGCCTCGCCGGCCCCTCTCGCGCATGCGCCCGCTCACCGCCCGCCGCGGAGCTCGATCGGGGGAGGGGGAGGAGCCAGAGGCCGAGGAAGTCCCCTCGCGGCTCCGGGGAGACCTCTGTCCAGAAGAGATTGGATTTATACCCCCGCCCCCCTTCACGACCCAAGGGAGTCTCGGAGTGGCTCGCCATCTCCCCTTCCCCACGACAGACAGACACCCCCCCCCCCCGTGCGCGGGAGGGTGGTGGGGCTGAGAGAGCTCCGACAGAGACTGCTCTTTTTTCGAGGACAGCCCTGCCAGGACTATGGCTGGCCCAAGGTCACCCAGCCAGGTGCACGTGGAGGAGGAGGAGGAGGAGGAGGAGTGGGGAGTCAAACCCGGAGAGGGGGAGGCGGAGAGAGCAAGGGAGGGATGAAAGAGGTGGAAAGAGATGAACAGAAACTAAGGAAACAATTAAAGGGGGGGGGGGAGGATGGAAAGCCCGCCACCTTAATCTTCTTAAACGCGCCCTCCAGGCACATCCACAGCTAAAAGTTGCTTTTTCCTGCTCCCCCCCCCCCTTTGCTTCCCCAGCCGCCCTGGCGGGAGCCACACCCGCCTGTGTAAAAGAGCCCCATGCGGCCACCACGGACCTAGAATAAAAACTCTGTTGGGACTCAGACTTTGTTAAGAACATAAGAGAGCATAAGAGAGAAGCCAGTGTTTGGACCAGGCCAGTGGCCCATATCCAGTCCAACGCGCTCTGTGTCACACAGTGGCCAAAAACACCCCAGGTGCCCTCAGGAGGGAGGTCCGCCAGTGGGGCCAGGACACCAGAAGCCCTCCCACTGTGCCCCCCCCCCCAAGTCAAGCACCAAGAAGACAGAGCACCACTTGCCCCAGACTGAGAGTTCCTATCTGTGCCTTGAGGCTAAGAGCCACTGATGGACTTCTGCTCCAGATGTTTATCTAACTCCCTCTTGAAGCCGCCCATGCTTGTAGCCGCCACCACCTTCTGTGGCACTGAATTCCACGTGTTAATCACTCTTTGGGTGAAGAAGGACTTCCTTTTATCCATTCTAACCCCACTGCTCAGCAATTTTATGGAGTGTCCCCAGGTTCTTGTATTGTGAGAAAGGGAGAAAAGGACTTCTTTCTCTATCTGCTCTATCCCATGCATAATCTTATAAACCTCGATCAAGTCACCCCTCAGCCGTCGTTTCTCCAAGCTAAAGAGAAGAAGAGATTGGATTTATATCCTGCCCTTCACTCACTTGGGAGTTTCAGAGTGGCTTACAAACTCCTTTCCCTTCCCCTTCCCACAACAGACACCCTGTGAGGTGGGTGGGGCTGAAAGAGCTCTTTCCCAAGCTGTCCTTGAGGGAACAGCTGGTACAGAGCTAGGGCTTGCCCAGCCAGGTGCAAATGGAGGAGTGGGGAATCAAACCCGGCTCTCCCAGATTAGAGTCCGCGCACTTAACCACTACACCAAACTGGCTCTTCTAAGAGCCCCAAGCGCTTCAACCTTTCTGCATAGGGAAAGTTCTGCTGCTTCAGATCAACAGAATCTGTCCCCCTGAATCTAGCCCCACAACCAGGGCAGAGTAGGCCAGCCTGGTATTCAGCCACAAGCAGCTCTGAGCATGGGCAGACTACACGGTTTGCAAGTGAGCAGGGAAGCAAAGCCCCCCGCCCCACAATCAGCCCCAGAAGGGAGACTGTAGGCAGAGAAAGGGCTGGGGGCCTCATGCCGTGGGGGGGGGGGGACACACAGGGATACACTGGGGCAGGCCAAAGACGACAGGGCTGCTGGGACGACCAAGGCTGCTCCCCACTCCTCTCTCTTCGCAAGCTGGGCCAACGGCGCCACCTCCCCCCCCCCAACCAGGAAACAGTCAGACACCCCAAAAATCAATACATAAAAATATCTTTATTTTATCCCCACCCCACTTTTGTAAAAGGAATCCCCAAGACAACAGGGCATCAATGCAGCCCCCCCCCCCCCCACAGCCCATGCAGCACCACAAAGCTCACCAAAGACCAAACACGCAACCAGCCCCCACCCCACACCCCAGGGTCAGCAACCGCAAGTGAGGGACGATGGGGGGGTGGTTGGAGGGTGCGGCTGCCAGGCCACTGCCCTGGGCAGACTCCAGCTTGGACCCGCGCTCCTCCTCCCGCCTTGACCGCCCCCCCCCGCCCCATATTTTCCGGCAGGTTCAAGGGCTGCAGGGGGGGCTAGTCCGAGTCCGAAAGAATGATGATCTCCTCGGGGTCGCACTGTGTCGCCACGCTGGCCTGGAGAGAAGACAGGGCGGAAGAGGTGTGGGCGGGTGAGGCCCTCCCCTCCTAGGGCCCAGCCACGGGGGGCTCAGGCCCCCGGCCAGCCTCAGGGGATCGACACCCCCACCCCACCCCCCGCGCTCACCTTGCAGACAGGGGCCGGACTCCCCTGGGAACTGGTGACCAAGGCCAGCCCCGAGGGGGAGTCGGCACAGGTGGAGTCGGCCACAGGGGCCGGGCTGGGCAGGGGAGAGGGTCTGCAGAGACCGATGATGCCCTCTTCGTCAGAAGAGCCCGCACTGGGCACCTCGATGCAACTGCTGGAAAGGGGGCTGAAGGGGGTGGGGAGATAGAGTGGGGGGGGGCTGCGTCAGCACCGGCCACCGGGGCACCCACAAGCCACCTCCCTTGGGACCCACAGGCAGGCTCCGGAATGGCGAGGGCCGGCGGGCTCTTCCAGGTCCTGACTCCTTGCCAGCAGCTCTGAGGGACCCCCCCCCCCGGAAAGGGCATGCAGAGAGCTGCTGCTGCCCCCCCCCCCGCTCCCAAGGGAAGGAAAAGGCCACCAGGCCTCACCTGTTGGCACTGCGCAGCTCCTGCCTGCCCCTCTTGTGTGGGGGCGGCCCACGGGGCTCCAGGAGAGAGGTCTGGTCCGGCTGGCAGGCGTTCCCATTCTCCAGGGCCCTGCTGCGCTTGATGGGGGGCGGCCCCTCCCACACGGGCAGGGACAGGGGGAGGTTGCCCTCATGGGTCCAGGGAGGGGGCGGGGGAGAGGGGGGGAGGCGTCTCACTGCCTTCCGGGGGCAGCCGCTGTGTCTCCTCCTGGACCTCCTGCACAGAGAGCTCCTTGTGGGGCGCCTCCCCTCCCTGCGGGGCTCCCTCCTCCCTGGCTGCGGAGGCGGCGGCGGCTTCTTCCTCGTCCTCCTCCTCCTCCTCCTCCTCCTCGGTAGAGGAGTACAGAACCACCTCGGGTATCTCCGTGGCTTCCGGTCCCATGTGCTGGTCAGCCTCGACTTCTGGGACTGGGGGGTCTTCTTCATCTGGGAAGAGAGGGAGCCGGTCAGGGCCGCCTTGAGGAGCCCCCCCCCCATCTCCCCCCCCCAAGACACACCCCATGTGGCTGCCAGGGAATCACTCAGTGCCCCCCCGGGAGGGCGCCTTCAGCCCCCATCCCAGCCCATGGGTTCCCCCCCACCCCCCGGGGGGAAGAAGGCAGCCAGAGCTGGCCAAGAGGGCCGTGATGCCCCCCTACACCCCCAGAACTGCCAGCCTAGCTGGTGCTATAATCATCCAGGGGGGGAACGTGGTTATATTAAAAGTGAATGTAAGTTCAACAAGATGGAAACCGTTGAGCAGATAGGAACACTCTGTGTGCACAGCATGGACGGGCCCTACGCTGTGTGGGGGTGAGCCTGTCCCACCTGTGAAGGAGCCCGGGTGAAGCAGCCCCGTTGACGGCACACTGCTTTCTGTCTGCTGAAAATGTGTGGATAGAATTCCTTGGATAGAACTACTCGAGAGCAAGAAGCAAAAGACAATTTGTGTATCTTGTCTACAGAAGCACCATGAAGTTTGCATATTACAACCAAGAATGACAACAAGTCGGCTGTCTTTAAAGAAGCCCTTTCCAGCTGGCATTTGACTCCTCCTGGTCTTTGGTGATAAAGAGTCTTGGCCTATTAAAGTGTATATGAGATTGCCTGTGGTTTCCATTACGGTGTGACTGGACTGTTTTGCCTTAAGTAGGTGAATGTATATTTGTACTTGTGATTTGTTGAAACGGCACTCTTAATTATTGCTGCAATATAGACCTTTGTTAATATCAGCACAGCCTTTTCCCCCTGGGTTGTATAGCTCTATTTCCGTGGTTCTCTCCTAAATTATTGCACAGCCTAGGCAGCTCTGCAGGATTCCCCCCCCCCCCCGCATGCCAGGAGACCCACCCCCTCTGCTCTCTTGTGGCCCCCAATCCCCTCTCTGTGGGGCGATTTCCTCCTCCTCCTCCTCCTCCAACACTTACTGGCGCATGACCTCCCCCCCCCGCCCCCGGCACCAAGGCCATCGGCTCCGGGAGCCAGGAGGGCCAGTGGCCAAAGCCAGAGTCCCAGCAGCAGGGCCCGCCCCCATCTGGACCAGCCCAGCCCAGCCATCCCGGCCAGGGCTCCTTGGGAGCCTGCCTGTGCCTGGCCCGCCACACCCCTACGACCCACCTGGGGCAGGGCCCTCCTCCTCCTCCTCCTCCTCGCCCCCCTCCAGGCCCTTCTCCAGTTCCGCCTCGAGGTCTGACTCGGAGGAGGAGGCCTCCTCTTCCTCCTCCTCCTCTTCCTCCTCGTCTGCCTGCAGCGCCTCCTTCCTGGCCGCTCGAGGACTGAGTCTGCCCTGGAGGGAAGAATCGGGGGGGGGGGGGGGGAGAGGGGCTCCTGTAATTCGGCCCCCACATCTTCCGTGTTCTCCCCCCTCCCCAAACGGGAAAGGTGCTGATCACCTCTTCCCCATGCCTCCCCTCCTCCCAGACACCCACAGGTGGTTCCACTGAAGCACCCCCCTATCCGTGTCTTTACTCTGAAGGAAGCCCTGCTAAGCAAAGCCCCTGCCCACCCAGACCAGCATCACCACCACTGGAAGCGGCTGGAGAGGGAGAAGGACTGGACGGCTTGGGGGTGGGGGGTGTGTGTGGGAAATCTCTGCGGCCTTCCTCCTGGGCCGGCCGGGAGTTTAAAGAGGGAATGGAGACAGAGATGACAGGGGGCAGAGATGAAAGGGCCACCTTTCAGGAGCTGCTCAGTTCACAGCAGACCCTCTCTGGGAGGGAGGGGCCACAGGCTGCAGGAAAAGGGTCAAAGCCCCCCCCAACTTCCAGCTTCCAGATGGAGCAAACAGCCCCCCCCCAGATGGTCTGCAAGCCCAGGAGAGGGCGGTCCTGGAATTACCCCCCCCCAACACACACACTCACCCGAAGCACCCAGCCCCCCCCCCACACACATGGAGAAGCGGCCAGAAAAAAGGACGCCCCCTCCCTGGCCACCAGCCCGGCCCTGAAAGAGTCACAGAGAGGGCCCTGGAAGGCAGTGGGCAGGCGAGGGCTCTCTCCCTGTGAGGTCAGGAAGAAAAGCGAGGTGATGCCGCCGCAGGCAAGTCAGTCAATGGGGAGGAGGGGGGAGGCGCTTCTCCCAGCAGCCTCAGGGGCTGGCCTTGGCTGCCTGGGCAGGGAGCAGGCCCTCCTGATCTTCAGTTTAGATGCCCGGGACTGCTCCCCCCCCCCCCAACTGTCCCTGGCAACTGGGAGACTGGGGGCCATGGCCACGCCTGTGCCGCCTCCGAACTGGGCTCCCGGCACCTTCTGGAGGCTGGACGCTTTGGGGGCTGGGCTGGCACGCCTGCTGCGCCTGCTGTGCCTCCTCCCCCCCCCCCCCCCGCAGCAGGACCAGGCAGGGATCCAGCATTCCCCCCCCCCCCCGCGTACCTCTTTGCCGGCAGCCCCGGCGGGACTGGGAGAGGCTGGCTCCCCCCGCTTCCGGCGCCGCCACTCCTCCTCCTGGCTCTTGTCCTGCAGCTGGGCGTAGTGGGACACCACGTTCTCCAGCCGCTGGAGGGCCTCCTCCCGGTTGTGCCGCAGGCGACGGGCCAGCTCGCTGTCCGCCAGGGCTGGGTCTGTACCTGTGGAGAGGCAAAGAGGAGGCCGGTGGTGGCTCCGGGGCCCTGGTTCCCACTCCACCCCCCCCACGGAGGGCAGTGGTGGGCTCGGGGACAGGGCATCTGCTTGGCACGCAGGGGAGGGGAGGACCAGGCAGACAGAGTGAGGTGAAAGGCCTGGGGAGACCCTGGAGAGCCACTGTCAGTCTGAGTGGGCAAGACCAACTCCGATGGACCGGGGGGGGGGGGTCTGACTCAGTGGAAGGCAGCTTCGTGTGTTGATCATGGGAGCAGAATGCGGGGTGGAAACAAGCACCCCATCCGTGTGACCCCCTATGGCCCTTTCAGGCAGGGCCCTGCCCCACTCGCCCACCCGGCTGCTCAGAGGGCAGGTAAAGCCACCCCCCCACCCCCCGGGCTGGGATCTCACCAGGACCAGCCAGCAAAGGTCTCGATACCTCCAGGAAATTCTGCCATCTTTAGGAAGCGGCTGAAGACGGTTTCATTTAGGACTGCATTTGACTGCTTCAGCTTTTCTTTATTGGCAGCCCTAACTGAGATTTTAAACTACAGTCTTTTATGATTTTTTTATCATTGTAATTGGCCTTGAGTATCACAAGGCATAAACACAGCTAATAAACGTTTCAAACAAAATACGTAAAAATAAATTTAGCATACTTCATCACCCCCCCAAACAGGCTTCAAGAGGCTCACAGGACCCCAGAGTAGGCCCCTAGGGACCTTCACAGCCCACCCACAAGTCCCGACCCCCCCCCCAGCCACGGGCCCAAGGAAAGACCCACAGAGGTGGAGCAGCGCTCCAGAGACACCGCAAGAATATCGCAAGGATGACTCTTCCTGCCTCCTTAGGGGCTTTAAAGGGAAGAAGCAGCACCTCGAAGTTCCACTCGGAAAGAACAAAGAGGCCAGAGGACAGGGACAGAGCACAAAACGGCCAGCGTTGTAACGCCCCTGCACAGGGCCATGGTCTGGACTCATTGGGAATGCTGTGCACAGTTTTGTTTGTGTGTCTCCAAAAAGACACTGCAGAGCTGGGGAAAGTGCAGGGGAGGGCCACCCAGATGGTGAGGAGGTGGGAGCACCTTCCCCTCGGAGGAAAGGCCGAAGAAGAGTCCGGGACCGTTCAGTTTAAAGAAGAGATGACTGAGGGGAGGCCGATAGAGGTCTATAACGTTATGCAAATAGGGTGGAGAGAGTTGAGAATTTTTCCTCCCTCTCCCAAAAGCCGAGAACTCAAGAGCATCCAGTGAAGCTGATGGGCAGGAGGTTCAGGACGGACAAAAGGAAATACTTCCTTACACAGAGAGTGACCGAAGTGCGGGATTTGCTGCCAGAGGATGTAGCCAGAGGGCCACAAGCAGCACAGAGAGTTTAAAACGAGGATTAGGCAGCTTCACAGAGGATGAGTCTACCAGTGGCTCCTGGCCAGTGTGACGGAGGGGAACCTCTCAGTCCCAGAGCCAGGAGGCGGCATCAGGGGAAGGTCTTGGCCTCTAGGCTCTGTTGCAGCCCTCCAGAGGAACTGCATCTCAAACTCAGTGCTTCGTTCGCCATGTTCTCTGTGCTTCTTACTGCTGTCTTTGGCTTGGAAGGGGGGGAGTGAAGGCAGACTGGAATGGGTGGGAACACCGCTTCGCTAGACACATGTAACTCTTCCCAAGCAACCTCCCCCGTCAGGGGAAGACAGAGAGTCCTTGAAACCTTTCCCTGCCAGGAACCCAGCCGTGGTAACTTGATAGCCTTAATGCCAAGTGGGGGGGGGGGGGAACACAACGACGACAAGAACCACACTTTGCTTGGCGGGATGGATGTGGAGTGTGACTGGACCACAGCACTGGGGGTGGGTGGGGGATAGTTTGAAAAGGGTGTAACTAGGGGCTTGGCGCCAAGACCCACCAGTTCTGACACAAGTTGCTTTACACCTGTAACGACTGCATATCTCAATAAACAAACCTACCTCTGAAGAGCATTGTTGGGAGTGAGCACGTGCGGGGTCTGACACTGGGTGGCCACTGGGTGAGACAGAACACTGGACTGGAGGGACCCTCACTGGGGACAACCAAAGCACCAGGCTTTTCACAGCCTGTCAAGGAGACTTAGCCCTGTCCCGGCATCACAAACCCTGTTGGCCAGCCCACCCCCCCTCCTCCCCCTCCTCCTCTTGGACTCCCACCTCAGCTTGTCCCCCCCTCTCCTGGTTCAAAGGAGAAAGGAGGAGAAGGCAGGCTTGTGGGAATGTTAACAGGGAAGAGGGAGCGGCTCGGAGAGTGTTGACTACTGAAAAATCATCCCTACGGGAAACTGATATGGCCAGTTTACAACCCGTCACTAATCTCCTCTTCCTGGGCAAAGGGACGGAGAGTGGCAGCAGCTCCAGGTTTTCTTGGGGAGCTTCTCTGCTCCAGACCCTTTCCAGTCTGGCTTCGGGCCGGTCCAGGGGACACAGACAGCTCTGGTGGCTTTAGCTGTCGGCCTCCGTCCAGATGCATACGAAGGTCAGGCCTCCTCCTCCTCCTGGTTGCTCTTACTGGCTTCGTCTGCCACCTTTGACACAGTGAGCCATGCCCCCTCCTTGAGGTGCCTGAAACGGGCATCAGGGGTGGTGCGCTGGACTGGTTCAAATCATTCCTCATAGACCAGACCCAAAGAATCGTCAGTGGAGAACAGTTAGCACCAGGGTGGGACCTGTCTGGTGGGGTGCAACCGGGAGGTGCTCTTCAGTTTTTATGGAAAGGCCATAGGCCAAAACATCCCTAGTTTTGAGGCTGGCTGCCATCAATATGCAGATGACAAAACAAATATACCCCTATCCGGATCTCCTGGTGATGCAGCAGAGGACCTAAGTCGCTGCTTTGGTTAAGAGGCTAAAAGCACATAAATTGGGACTAAATCCTGGAAAGACAGAAGTGATGCTGGCTGGGAGGGCGAAAGTCTTGGAGGACATGCTGCTCCCACCCGCCCCCCCCTGCCTGTGAGGCTCTCAGCTGACCCTCGCTGGTGCAGTTAAGAGTCTTGGGGGTTACACTTCACCCAGCCGTTGTTGCTAGAGAAGCATATTAGCCTCATTGCAAAACAAGAAAAGAAAAAAACCCCTTTTTTCCAACCCAGCCTAGCTTGAAAGATGGCCCCGTAGCCTTAATATGGCTGATCTGGACCCCTGCCATGGCACCCTCAAGACTAGACACTGTACTGGCACACAGGTCTCCCCTCCAAATCAATCCGGGAATGCCAGTTGGGCCGGATGCTGCAGCTCCGCTATTACCAGCAGCCGGACAGAGGACGCATGCGACTCCCATTCTGCTGCCACTCCCCTGGCTGCCCATCACCACCCCGGGCTCAGTCTGAAGGGTGGTTGGCTCTCCCGCACAAAGCCCTCCACGGCCTTGGGAGCCTCCTGTCTGTGAGACGGTCTCTATCCCCTGTGCTGTACCAGGACAGCTTCTCTTCAAAAGAGACTTCGACAGGCACCAACTGGCAAGTGGGCAAAACCAACCACTGCATATCCATGTGCTTTCTCCCTTGTGGGACAATCTGCCTGAGGAGGTCAGCAAGCCCCCCCCCCCCCCCGGGTTTCTGCAAACTGTGAAAAACTGAATTACCTAAGAGGGCTTTTTAATGCAGACAATACAGTCACACTGTACAAAATGATTCACAGAGTCACAGGACAAATTATTAGGGGCTGCGGCCTATGCTACCGTGCACAGTTGTGCTTGAAGCCAGAGCGTGGGAAGGTCTTCCTCCTGACCTCTGCAGCGTCAGGGCTTGTGCTTTGCCTCCACGCCTGGTTTTTTAGATGTCTGGTCGACTCTACAATCCCAAACCTCTTTCCCCTGTTGAACACAAGTCTCACCCTGTTGATTGCATTAAGCTCCCTCTGTGTGATGCGCCTGGAGTGCCAGGGAGAAAGGCCGACTATAAACAACCTACAGACATGCCCACGGACATGCATAAACGTGACCTACTAATCCATCTCCTGCTCTCAGTTATTCACGGTATTCAAGAGTGATCCTCCTAATTCTCCCTTTTAGCTCCCTTCTGATTGTGGTCCCCTCACCTTAGCAGAGTTCTTCTTTACAAATTGAGTAGCGTTGTTTTCGACTCTGGGGGCAAACTGTCCACTGACGTGAATGCTGAACTTAGCAGCACTGTGGTCACTGCCCTCAATCGGTGCCACGGCATTTGAGCCCTTCTTCTCCCGAGCTCTTCACCTCCACCACTTTCCATATTCTGAGGGTTGGTGTAAAGAGCAACGGGCGTGCAGCCCACCCTCAGAGGTCAGTGGCAGGTGTAGAACGATCCCCACTGGGGGACTCTGGAGCAGCTGCCGCTCCGCCCCACTCCGACCCCACGGTTGTCCCCCCCCTCACCTGGCCGGTACTGGTCCGTGAGGTGGCTGCCGAAGTTGTAGACCAGGTCCAGGTGGCGCCGTTCCTGCAGGCGATTGCCCACCTCCCGGAAGGCGTCAGCGGCCATGCTCTCCATCTGGCGCTTGGGCAAGCCCAGGCTGTGCCGTTTGTCGGCCTTCTGCACCACCTTGAGGATGTCGTTGTAATCCGGGAAGGCCTCCGGGTGGTTGATGAGGCGCTCGATCCGGCGGTTGACCTCCGGGTAGCGGGTCCCGCGGTAGGGGATGCGCTGCTCGATGACGCGCCCTGTCAGGCTGTTGCAGTCCTTCAACTCGCAGAGGCGCTCGAAGATGCGCATCATGCGCCTCTTCAGGCGGTTCTCCTGCAGGTAGGCCGAGTCCTCGCGGTCCAGCTCCTCCAAGTCCAGCTCCCGCTCCTGCAGCCGCCGGATCTCCACGGCGTACACCTGCAGCAAGTTCTCCAGGTATCGGATCTGCCGCTTGGAGGCCCTCCGGGGTGTGGGGGGCTCAGCTTGGGGCTCTGAGGGGCCCGCGGGGGGGCCAGCCGAGGCCTCGGGGGCAGCCGTGGGAGCAGAGGAGCTCAGCGCCAGCTTCCTCTTCTGGGAGTGGGCCTTGAAGAGGGTGCAGAGCTCGTTGATGTAGACGTAGACCTTGCTGCTGCGCTTGGCCTGCACCCGCGACAGGCAGCGGCCCAGCACGTTGCGGAACTCCACCGAGGCCAGGAACTGGGGGCTGGACTTCTGGTGCCGGCTGACCAGGAAGGGCATCACCTCTGGGTGCTCCTGGGTGTGCTGTGAGCAGAAGTCAACAAACTGCAGGGGGGGAGAGGCAAAGGCAACTCAGAACGTGCAAGAGGGGGTGGGGTGGGGGAGCCCTCCCTTCTCCAGTGAGACAAACAGGAGCTGCCAGAGGGACAGACAGACAAGACACAGCGGCTTTGATGCGTCACCTCTGGAGCTCCAACCGCAGACGCGCATCCCAAGTATGCGCTAAGAAACCTCTGGCGGCCCCTGCGTGAGATGGCCAGCTGCCTTCTCTTCTCCCCTGCCAGGGAAGCAAAGTGCCAGATGCAGATCAGGCCCTCTCCCGTCCAAGCACCAGCCCCAGCACCAAGCTGCAGGGCATCCCTCCTGGAGGCTCTGCTGGGCAAAGGGCAACGCTCTCACCACCCGAGAAGAAGACGACGAGGACACCATCTCGGCTCCTCTGGGGAGGGAGAAGTATTTCTCACTCCCAAGCATCCAGATAAGACGCCTGCGCCAGAGCCTGGTTCTCAGACGCTATCTGCGACAGGCAACTATCTTTCTAGTACGGAAAGACAGAAGCTTACAGGGAAGGCCCAGGCCAGGAGCAAAACCAGCGATGCTCTGCAAAGGGAGGAGCCGGGTTGGTCTCCAGCAGCACCTGACAGACCAACAAGATTTGCAGGGCAGAAGCTTCCAAGCCAAACCTCCCTTCACCAGAAACTGCTCCCCCCCGTACATTCACCTGAGCAAGACCCTCAAAAGCATCCTCTACCAGCAAGCCGCTTGACCTCTCCCCTCCCAAGAGACAAGCCCACTCAGTTCACTTAAAGTCTTGTTTTTTAAAAAAGAATCGCCTCCCTTTCAAGGCAACTGAAAAGCCACAGGCTTCCAAGCTCCAGCACTCAAAACAATTCCATCGTGGTACACGGAGTACGGTGCTTTGGCCTGGCCCTGGAGAGAGACTGAAACTGCAGACAGAAGAGCTGTCCAGGAAACCCATCTGGAGCCTCAACACAGCAAGTCAGCAAAGCAAAGTAAAAGCTGTCTGTCACAGCACGGCACGGCACGGCCTCCTCCTCTTCCATTTTGTACCTCATCGGCCCCTTTTCACTGGAGTGCCAAGCTCTCTCTCGCCTTCACAACAGCCTTGTGGGGTAGTCTCCCCATTCCCCCCCCCCCGTGGTCTTCCTGGAAGAACAAGACCTTCGGCTTCCCACACCCAAACCCAAGGCCACCTCAGGACCCTGAACACAATGGGAAATATGGGCTGGGGAGTTCCCAATGTGACGCAGCCCAGCACGAGCTTGCAAACAGGAATGCTAGTTGCACAACCGAAGAGAACCTAAAAGACCTCCTAGACAGCCCCCCTTAGTTCGCATGGCCCTTCCTTACATGCCCAGGGAAAGGCTGGTTGCCACTTTGGGGGCAGGGAGCAATTTTTCTCCAGGCCAGTTTGCCCTGGGGATTCTGGAAAGGAGAGTGGGTTAGAGCCATCCTCTGGGCATGGAGTAAGGGTTACAGGGCTTGTGGGGGTTGTCTGTGAATTCCCCGAACTGTGCAGGGGGCTGGACTAGCTGACCCCATAGGTCCCTTGTAGCTCCATGTGTCTAAGAGGGCAGGCACACTACCTCCCTCTGGGCACACATCCTCCCATCCACACTGGGGTTCCCATGGAGAGCCCAGACACAGAGGGGCTGCAGGCCCAGCCAATTGCATTCACCAGGAAGATCACCCCAGCAGCATCCAGGAAGGAAGGAAGGAGAATGTGCCCCCCCCCCCCCAGTCCCCAGTCCTGGAGAAGGAACGACTTGGTGACATGGACAGCTTCAAGAGGGAATTGGATAAACATCTGGAGCAGAGGTCCATGAGTGGCTATTAGCCCCAAGGTATAGGTAGGATCCCTTGGTCTGGGGCAAGTGATGCTCTCTGTATTCTTAGTGCTGGGGGGGGGGGGGGGGCGCAACAGTGTCCTGGCCCCACTTGCTGGACCTCCTGAGGGCACCTGGGTTGTTCTTGGCCACTGTGGGACAAAAGAGCGTTGGACCGGATGGAGGAGCCCCTGGCCTGATCCAGCATGGGCTCCTCTCTTGTGTTCCTATGGGGGACCACCATATCCCCCCCCCGCCCCCGCCGCCCAGGAACCCGAGCGGGGAGGCTCCGCTTGCGCCCCAGACGCCCCTCGACAGCCCCTCTCTCTCTCTCTCTCACCTCCCGGAAGAGGCGCTGGTTCTCGGCCCGGAGGAGGCGCCCGGGGGGGTCCTTGCCCGGCGCGGGGGGGGGCGGGGGCTCGGCCGTTGGCCTGGGGGGGCGCAGGGCGGGGGGGAGGCGGGGGGGAGGGGCCCCCCTTCTTCTCCTTCTCCTCCTCCTCCTCCTCCTCGTCCAGGACGATTACGCTGCCGTCGGGGGAGGCCATGATGCCGGGGTCCGTCCGTCCGTCGCGTCCCGTCCCCCCCCCCCCCCCCGGGCCGGGCTCAGCAGCGGGGGCGAGCGGGGAGGGGCGCCATGCCCCCGGGGGGGGAGGGGAAGGGGAGGGGCGGCGCCAGCCCACCCCGAGGTCCGTGGGAGGGGGGGGACACCGGGGGGGGGGGTCGGAGGAGACAGACCCTAGGCAGGCATGCGCGCCCACACACACACACCCGCCCGCCCGCCCTGCCCCGGCCCTCTCGCCCTCCTCCTTCCCTCCCTCCCTCCCTCCCTCCTTCCTTCCTTCCTCCCGCCCTGCCGCCGCCGCTGCCGCTGAGCTTCCTGCCAGGCGAGCCCCAACTCTCCGCCGCGCCCCAGCGCGCAGGACCGGAAAAGGCCCTCCGCCCCCCCCTACGGGTGCCGCCATCTTTCTCCTTCCGGTGGGCGGGGCCCCGGCCTCCCCGCGCCAGGCGCAGCGGATGCCCCCCCCCGCTCCTCTCTGACGTCAGCACGAAGCACGCGCCCTTCTCCCCCCGCCCCGCCCCGCCTCGCCCCCAGTCCGGCGCGAGTTTGGCTCCCGCGTGGGGTCACGAGTCGCGACCCCCACCCCTCCCCTCCCCCAGCAGACGCCCCGCAGCAGGGCCCCCCCTCCACTTGCACCTGGCTGGATGACCTTGGGCGAGCCATGGCTCTGCCCCAGCTGTTCCCTCAAGGGCCGCTTGGGAAAGGCTCTCTCAGCCCCACCCGCCTCACTGGGTGTCTGTCTGTTGTGGGGAGGGGAGGGGAAAGGAGTTTGTCAGCCGCTCTGAGACTCCCTTGGGGAGTGGAGGGCGGGGTATAAATCCAATCTCTTCTCTTCTACATACCCCCGAGAGCAGAACGGTTCGGGTTGCAACATTGACTGACCCTCCCAGACCCCAAAGATGCCAGACTTCCTGCCTCCAGGGCCAGAGCCTTTTCAGTGGCGGCTCTATACTGGTAGAATGAGCTCCCAGAAGAGTTCAGGGCCCTGCGGGATCTTTTACAGTTCCACAGGGCCTCCAAGGTGGAGCTCTTCCACCGGGCCTTCGGTAACCATCTGTGGTTATCGGCTGCCCGCAGCATTGAGATCCAGTACACCACCCTGTGATGTCAGAAGACAACTGGGTCGGAAACTGTCCGTTGTTACATCATATACCACACCATCTTAATAAATAATGGAATGATTATTATAACAACCACTAGCACTTTATGATTATATGATTGTTTTAGAAATGTTTTATTTGTTTTATGTGAATTTTATGGCACTTGGTACCAATCAATGTGAGCCACCCTGAACCTGTTCGCGGGGAGGGCAGGAAACAAATGGAGCTAATAAACAAACAAACTGTAATTGTAAAATGGGCGACTGGCAGTGCAAGACCCTGCGCGGCTCCAGATTGCTGCTGAGCGGGGCTTCCTGTGTTAATGAGCGGCTGCTCACCTGCACACCTTCGTGTGTGTGTGTGTGTGTGTGGGGGGGGGGGGAACACTGGACTACCTGTCTAATGCAGAACTGCAGTTGCACGAAGGGGAGGCATCTTCCTCCGCCCTTCCAAAAGCTTGCAACTGCCTGGAAGCGAAAGCGGTACAGGGCATAAAATATTTAAACAAATCAAGCACTCTGGGAGGCCGCTAAGAATGATTCCTTCAAGTAAAACTTAAGGCCAAGAGACCAGGGCTTTTCGTCAAGTGGAGCAGGCTTGAGATGGGCTCTTTCACGTCACTCAGCTCTGATAAAGACCAGCCGCCGCCAAGAGATGAGCAAATGGGAGGAGCTCCTCAGAGAAGGGCTCTGATTGTCAGCGGCTTCTCTGGAAGACCAAGTGATGATGCAGAAGCAGAGTTGTGTTTTAAAGGCACAGTGGTCACCCACTTCCAAGGGTGTTGAAACTAAGGCTGCGTCCAGAAACAGACTGCATCTCGAGTCCTGTGTGCAGTTCGCGGGGGGGGGGGGGGAGCTGGAGACCAAGAAGCCCTGCAAGGAAAGGCTGAGGGACTTGGGAATGTCCAGTCTGGAGAAGAGGAGGTTGAGGGGCGGGGCATGATTGCTCTCTTGAAGTCTCGGAAGGGTTGTATCACTTAGAGGAGGGCAGGGAGCTGTTCCTGTTGGTAGCAAAGGAGAGGACTCGCAAGAAGGGGTTTAAATTAAGGGAGGAAAGGTACCAGCTGCATCTTAGGGAAAACTTTTTTACAGTAAGAGTTTTTCAGCAGTGGATTCAGCTGCCTGGGAGGTGGTGGTGAGCTCCCCCTCCCTGGGAGTCTTGAAGCAGCGGCTGGACAAACCCTGCTCAGGGATGCTAGGGATGCTCTAGGACTAGGTTGATCCTGCACTGAGCAGGGGGATGGCCTGTGTGGCCCCTTCCAACTCTATGATTCTAGGGTTAGGGTTGATGTCCTAAGGCGGCGGGGGGGGGGGGGGGCATCAATAGCAGGAATCTTCTCTACCCCCGGGAGGCCATTGACTGCTTTTAAGACTTGACACATACTTGTCCTAAGTTTTGCTGAGCATGACATACCGAAATTGTCTTCATGCTTGCTGTGTAGCCATTTCAATCATTCTGGGATTTTAATTTTGTTGTTCTACGACCTTCAGGACCATAGTAAGGCAGGACGCACAATAGATTAAAACCACTGATAGCTTGCATTTTGAAAAGTGTGCCGAAAGAACGCAATAAGCAGAGACCGGGAGACAGAACCCTTCTTCTGGGGCTCCACTCCTTTGCTGGGGGGGTCCCCCGCCCTCCCCAGCCTACTCCCCCCTCACGTGGAGAGGGGGCCAGTTTAATTCTTCCCCCCCAGCTGAGGGCTAGACAGGCAGGTACTTTCTGTTGGGATTTCTATTTGGAATTTCCTAGAGGGACCATCCTTGCTTTTAGTTACCGTTGTTTTCCATTTGTCACTTCAGGGAGGACCGCTTTGGCTGGCGTTGGCCTTTCATGGTGCAGTGATGGATGCTGAAATTGGCAAATTCGCTCCCCCTCATCATTTTTTGGAATCTGTGCTTTGTCTACTGAACCAGTGTTGACCGGAATCCACTTTTGGTTTTGAAACGGTCCTTCGATTTCTCCGTGCCCTGCACTGTAAAAGTGCACACGCCAGGGGCCTGCTTTGGACTCCGAGCATTGCCTGTCAGAGTCCCCCCCCCCCCTTTCTGGACTCCGCCATCGACCTGGCCAGCCTCCGCCCATGTAGCTGTGTTCCCCAGTGCCAAACTCCTGGAGCCCCCGGGAGGGGTTTGCTCCAGAAGTCTGGCTGGCCACCCTGTAGCTCTAGTCCATCACCTCTTGTGGGATACCTCTCTGGATCTTAGGCATCTCATCACCAGATCCAAGAGTCTTTATTTTCCTAAGGTTTTTTTATATGGCTAACTAGATGAACATAAGCACGTAAGAACATAAGAGAAGCCAATGTTGGATCAGGCCAATGGCCCATCCAGTCCAACACTCTGTGTCACACAGTGGTCAGAAATACCAGGTGCCCTCAGGAAGTCCACCAGCAGGGCCAGAACTCCAGAAGTCCTCCCACTGTTGCCCCCCCCAAGCACCAAGAATACAGAGCATCACTTGCCCCAGACCGAGAGATCCTATCTATATATATATATATATCTTGTGGCTAATAGCCACTGATGGACCTCTGCTCTTAAGAACATAAGAGAAGCCAATGCTGGATCAGGCCAATGGCCCATCCAGTTCAACACGCTCTGTGTCACACCGTGGCCCAAAACACCAGGTGCCCTCAGGTCTGGCAGTGGGGCCAGGACACTAGAAGCCCTCCCACTGTTGCCGCCCCATCAAGCACCAAGAATAGAGCATCCCTTGCCCCAGACTGAGAGTTCCTATCTATGCTTTGTGGCTAATAGCCACTGATGGACCTCTGCCCCATATGTTTATCCAATTCCCTCTTGAAGCCGTCCATGCTTGTAGCCGCCGCCACCTCCTGTGGCAGTGAATTCCATGTTGTGTTAATCACTCTTGGGGTGAAGAAGGACTTCCTTTTATCCGTTCTAACCCGACTACTCAGCAGTTTCATGGAGTGCCCACAAGGAGTCCTTGCATTGTGAGAATTGTATTGTTTTATTTCCCAGCGCACACAGGCCCTCCCCCCCCCCCCAAGAGCCCCCTCAGTCTCCTCCTGGGTTGGCTTTTTCCTTCAAGCCTTTGCAGATCTCTGCTGCCTCCTCCTCCTCCTCCTCCTCCTCTTGGGCGGCCGGGTGGCTTCCTCCTCTTTCCTCTCCTGCCTTCAGTCCAGGGATCTGCTGCTGGGAGGGCAGAGCTCAGGAGGAGGAGGGGAGGAGGAGGAGGGGGGGGTGTCCCCTGCCTGGAGAGCCGGCAAAGAGGCTGCGGCTCTGGCTTCCCCGCCGCCCTGGGAGCCTGGCGCTCAGTCCAGGATGATGCCCAAGGAAGGGAGAAGCGGGCCCCAGCCCCGAGGGGGAGGGGGAGTCTCTTCCAAGCTGGGTTGCCCTCCCGCCTCGTCGGAGACCCCCCTGCCTGTGGAGGGAGGAACCCCCACCCCCTTCCCGCGGGGGGGGGCGACACCGAGGGGCTCGGAGGAGGAGGCAGACCCACACACGCGCCCCCTCCCTGCCCCACTTCCCCCCCCGCCGCGGCCCAGCGCGCAGGACCAGAAGAGCCCCTGCTTCTCCCGCCACCCCCCCTGCCACCCCCCTTCCCTCGACAGGCGCAGCGAGGGCCCCTCCCCTCTCTGACGTCAGCACGCCTCCGGGGGCCGTTTTCCCCGCGCCGCCTCTCGTTTCAGGGGAGACTCTCTCTGGACTCGGCGTGTGCCTGAAAAAGTGTGCATGCACATGAAAGCTTATACCCAGAATTAAACACTGGTGGTCTTAAAGGTGCCACTGGACTCAGACTTTGTGTACTGAAGGAGACAGTAAGACGCAGGCTGATTTAGTTTAGTGCCTCTGCACATGGAGGTTTTCTTTAGGGCCCATGGCTCATAGATCCTAACAGACTGCTCTTCCATGAATCTGTCTAATCCCCTTTTAACTCGAGCTGTGCCTGTAGCCATCACTGGTGAATTCCCACACTGCGTACACTCCATGTGAGGAGGTATTTCCTATGTCAGCAAATCTGCTACTGCTACAACCAGCTGCTTAAACAGGCTAGTCTTAAGTTACGCAAAGACTCCTATGCTACTTTCTATTGTATCCCTCCTAGCCAACACCGGCCGGCTCTAGGCAGCTAACAGCATTAAAATCAACACACAAGGGTTAAAATTACATCCATGTACATAAATAAGCAGTAAAACCACAAAAGATGGCAGCAGTACAAAATCCAGCATGAAGAACAGCATCCTACAAATCCCCGGACAAGAGGCTCCCATCCACAGATGTACCGGGCCAGTAATTCAGCGAGCCGCTTACTAGTGGCCATTCCGCCCCAGTGGCGGCTCCAAAGGCCTGGTGAAAGAGCTCCGCTTTGCAGGCCCTGCAGAACTGCAAAAGGTCCCTCAGGGCCCTGATGGCCTCCGGGAGCTCGTTCCACCAGTGGGGAGCCGCCACTGAGAAAGCCCTATTCCTGGTGGTCACCAGCCTGGCCCCTAGCAGAACTCACCATGCCAGCAGAACTCACCATGCCAGCAGAACTCAGCATGGCATGGTGCCCCCCCCCCTCAAATCTTCCTTAGGAATCGGCCCAGGACTTGCAAACACTTTCCTTCCAGCAGGGCTTTTGAACGGCCCACGTGGTGCTTGAGAGGAGGCCTCCACCCAATCGCAGCTGGAGAGGAACTTGTGTTACCTCAGGATGGCAGAGTCTTCCCCCAGAAGGCTGCAGTGGCCCCCAGGAGCCCAAGGAGAGAACCGGGCTCTCGGGCTTATGCTTGCTCCTGAATAAGTGGAGATTGCGGATGAGGTAGGATGGAGAAACTCTGGCTGCCGTCAGGGTGGACATCTCCCTGTCACGACCGTGCAAACTGGACGAGAGAGGAAAGACGACGCAGGGCCCCAGCATTGCCGGGGGTCTTCAGTGTGCCTGGGCTAGCCACATCCGTCCTTCCAAGCACAAGAAGGGACAAAGGTCCTGCACCCACCACAAGCCATGCCGACGGACAGCTTCCAGATCTGGACTGATTCAGCTCAAAAACTAAGGCTTGCCACTGATTGGAAAAGTTTAATGACCACTATACGTATTAGAAAATTACAGAGAAAAGGAATCGGACTTTTAAAAAGGGGAGAGGGAGAAGCCAACACCTCGGACGTGGCACCCAGCTGCCCTCACTTCCGGTGGGTCTGGGCTGTGCCAATGACACACTCGTTCACCTGCAACGCAAGACCACACGTGGGGGGGTTGTGAGCAGCAGCTGCCCATCCCTGGCTCAAGAGCCAGCCTGTCCTCCCCCTCCTCCCACCAACTGATACCCGCAAGAAGGACTCTGTCTGCTCCCCCACCCCCACTCACTTTTCTGGCAAAACGGAGGGAGTTGAGGGACTCTGCGAAGTTCTCCTCCAAGGGCGAAATGTTCACAAACATCAGCCTGAAAAAGGGGAGGGGGGCAATGAAGCACCTCTTTTTGTGTGTGTCCCCCCATCCCTGCCCCAAGTCTTCCCCAAACACTGCAGGGCACAAGGGCTAGCTCCTGCACGCATTCTCTCCCTCCCTCGGCAGCACACAAACACCAGCGCTCCCCTCACTCACATCTTGGAGCTGCCCCCCAGGGAGTTCTGAAGGAGGTAGGTGAGCTTGCTGTTCCTGTACGGCACGTGGGCTTCCTGCCAGGTGGGAAAGAGGGGGGGGGGCAGTGATTGGAAAGGACAGCGGATGGTCAGACAGTAATCCAGGCACCACCAAAAACGGAGTGGACACAAATGGATTCCCACCACCAGCAGCCACCATCGGGGACAAACATGCCAAGCCAGTGAAAACAAGCTCCTGTACTTTTCACAGCTGTCTCGAACGAGGACAGGCTGGGTACGGAACCTGCAAGCATGGCCAGCCTACGGAGTCCCACAGTCCAGCACGTGTGTGCATGACAGCGACTGCGCCAGAACACTGACCTGCTCCCAAAGACCAGGAGGCCTGCTTCCCAGAAAGGTAGGCAGCCCGGGGGCTGTTTCAGAGGAGAGGGGGCCGGCGGGGCCTTCCCCGCTGAGCCCGACCCCAGTGGCGGAAGGAAGGGGCCCTCTGCCTTGCCTTGTTGCTGAGGGCCGTGATGACCAGGCCCAAGTTGGAGAGGCTGCTGTTGATGGCCTGGGTCTCCTTGAGCCGCTCCCCCTTTGACAGGGATTTGTCCAAGCGCTCGCTGCCGGCCAGGTCCACCAGGCTCAGCACAGCTGCGGGAGGGCAGGGCGAGAGAGAGCCGTCAGAAGGAGACCGCTGGGGAGAGGCCACTCATCTGCTGGGGGAGGCGGGCGGGTGGGGTGGGGGCCTGGCAGCTTAGCCCCTCCCCCGGGCGGAGAGACAGAGCGCCAGGGATCCCATTCCTCCCCCCTGCCTCTGCTGCCGCAACTCACAGGAGGTGCGCACGTCCCGGCTGGCGTGCTGCCCCTCGATGTGGAGCTGGAATAGGCTGTGGCTCCGCGAGGAACGCTCGTTGAGGATGGTCTTGGCCACGGACCGGTTGGCCTTGGCCGTCTGCAACAGCTTCAGCACCTGGCCAAGAGGAGAGAAGAGGGGCTGGTTGGTGGAAGCAGGACGGACATGGGCGCCCCCACCCCCGAGAAGTCTCCACGCGTGAGAGCGCCTGAGTGCTTCAGTACTGCTCTGGTCCAAGCCCTCCAGCACAGGAGGAACTCGCAAAGGTGGCCAGCCACGCCAGGTTTCCCGTGCGACTCCAGCATGGGTGGGTGGGTGGGTGGGTGTGTGCGTGCCATGCACAGCGCCACGAGTCCACTCCGCCTCCTTGCAGAACCAGCTGAATCCACATGCAGAAAAGCCAACACACACTCAAAGAGAATGCTCCGCTTGCTCATAGCACTGAAGTTCACAACCTCGCAACAACACCCCCACCCCCCGCTCCAAGGCCAAATGCAGCCCCAGTCAGGGTTTCGCAGGGGCAGAGGAGGAGAAAACAAGCCGGTGAGGAACCAAAGACTGCCGCCCCCCCCCCCCATCCCACCCCCCCCCCCTCCACACAGAAGCCGGGCGGGTACCTCCCCTTCCGAGGTGACCGGGACGTAGGACAAGTTGGGGACGTGCAGCTCTTCTGTGCTCTGGTTCACCCGCTTGATCTCCAGCTCACCGCTCCGCTCAGGCCGCAACACCAGCAGGTCCCGTAGCGACTCGTTGTAGATCTCCAGGAAGTTGGCTGTGAACTGGTACTGCCAGGGGATTGGGGGGGGGGGGGAAGGGGGGCCGGGTGAGTCTGTCTGCACCAGCAGAAAAGAGCCAGAGCCCAGGAGCACCTTCAAGACTAACAAAAATTTGTGGCGTGGAAGGAAGGAGCTTTCCCGAGTCACGAAAGCTGCTCCCCACCACAGATCTGAAGGCGCTCCTGGACACTGGCTCTTCTGCATTGCGAGGGGGAGGGACAGGGAAGGGAGGGCTGTGGCGGGGCTGAGGGTGGGGCGCAGCACCTGGCCACCGGTGCAGCCAGTGGAGCTGAGGGAGAGAAGCGGAGAGGCTGCGTCCGGTGGCCGCTGGCCTGCTCCGTGCTCCTGTGCGTCACAAGTCATGAAAGCTTTGACAAGGCAGCATCAAACACTGGAACACACTGACAATGCCGTGGGGTGCTGCTGGAGGAAGCAGAGTGCCTTCTCTGTTCATGCACCGCCCCATGGCTTCCTCGTGGCCTCCGCAGCCTCTCTCTCTCTCGCTTGGAGGAGAGTAGGTACAGCCGGACAGGCGGGATCCCAGAGGATAAAGTGCGGATGGAAGCGGCCATCTCTTCACCGCCCGCCCGGGAGTCTGCCAGAAGCATGGGGGGGAGGGGCTCCCTGGCCTCTCCCCCACCCCACCAGCGGTGGCACCCCCCCCTCAGTCTCACCTTCCAGCCCTTGGCCTCCATCTGGCGGGCGGCCCGGAAGATCTGCTGCACCGCCCGGGGGATCATGCCGGCCGTGCTGGGGGCCAAGTCCTCTGGCCCCTCCATGGTGTAGGTCTTGCCACTCCCCGTCTGGCCATAGGCGAAGATGCAGACGTGGTACCCGTCCAAGGCGGACTGCGGTGGGGGGGGGGGGGGAGGAAGGCCTCGCATCAGGGACCAGGCCCGGCCAACCAACCGGCCGAAACGGAGCCAGGCTCTTGGGCCTTCTCAGGGCGTTAGCCCCTGCCTCCCTCCACCCCCCCCCCCTTCCGGCCCCTACCTGCACCAGCAGAGCAATCTCTTCAAACACGTCTTCCTGGGAGCTCGAGGGCGGGAAGACCCGGTCGAAGCTGAACTCATAGGTGATGTCATCCTTGCGCTCCCGCCCAACGTGGGACTGTGGAGAGAAGCAGCCCTCACCACCATCCCTGGCCGGCCGGGGAGTGGGAGTGTGTGTGTGTGGGGGTGTATAGGGGGCCCCGCCCACCCAGGTCTGCCTTGTGGGGCCCAGCATCGGCGGGGCTGTGGCTGCACTTCCAGGAGGAGGAACCACTGGCGGGGGGGGGGGAGGGGGCACCTTTAGAGCAGGGGTCCCCGAACGGGCCTCTCATTCTCTCTCTCTCTCTCTCTCCCCCTTTTCCCGCGTATTTGTAAAAGTACCCCCCTCCCCCCCCCTCAGTCCTCTGGGGTCTTTGTGCCCCTGCCCTGCCAGACAAGTCACACTAAACTAAGCTGGAAGGTTCTGGGGCTGACCCTCGGCTTCCTTGCCACCGGAACAGGCGGGCCACACACAGACGTCTTCGTTGGTTTTCTATCTGCTACTGCTGTTTTTTCCCCTGCCTTTCAGATGGCAAAAATTAAAAGTGCCCGGTAGCACAGACTGCAGTGGTTTGCAATGGTTCCTGAAGTCTTGGGCACCCTTGCAGTTCTTATTTTAAATTCCATAAATATGCCGAACGGTACAATTTTACAAGCTAAGAAAAAGAGAAGAAGCTACCCAAATGATGCACGTTATGTAGTTCCACGAGTAAGAGAAGTTAGGTTTGATAAGAAAGCACAGTGCATTTTTTTATTTTCGTATACTCTGCCCCCTGCCCCCCTGCCGTGGCTTCAAAGCTATGAGGAATTCTACCTTTCCGCCTCCATCCCATCTCTGCAAAGTCCTGCCCACTACTTGGCCCGGAGAACTTGCCTAAAGCTCGAAAGACACGGTCCGTAAGTGCCCGGCAGCTCTCCCACACAACAGGCCCTCAACTCTGGGCAGCTGGAAGACCAGAACTCCCCCCCCCCCCCCCCGCAAATCCTCTGTGCCGGTGAGTCTCCTGGCCTGGACAGCGAGGGGAGTTCTGGCCGACCCCCTGCAACAGCCTCCAACCAGCAGGGAGAGTCGCCTTCCTGCCCCAACAAAGCCGAGCGCCAGGGCTGGGGATGCTCCACACCAGACCCACCTCTTCAGCCTTGGAGAGCACAAGGGCCCTGTTATCCTCAGGAGGGAAGCGCAGGTGCCCCATCCCCTTCTGGGCCTGCCTCTCGCAGAGCAAGAGCGGACGGACACGGCAGAAGACACGGATGTTGCCCTGCAAGGGGGGGAAGAAGAAGAAGAAGAAGAGATTGGATCCATACCCCGCCCTTCACTACCCAAAGGAGTCTCAGAGTGGCTTCCAATCTCCTTTCCCTTCCCCTCCCCACCACAGACACCCTGTGAGGTAGGCGGGGCTGAGAGAGCTCTGACAGAAACTGCCCTTCAGAGAACAGCTGGTGCAGAACTATGGCTTGCCCAAGGTCATCCAGCAGGTGCAAGTGGAGGAGTGGGGGATCAAACCTGGTTCTCCCACATTAGAGTCCACGCACTTCACGACGACACCAGACTGGGAAAGCGTGTCATGTCAGGGGCCAGCCACGCCTCTGGACTGGCTCAGCGGGAGGCCCCCTGGGCTGCAAGAGACCGCCCCTCCCCTCCAGACCCCCCCCCACCTTCAGCTCTTGCACCGTGTTGTGCAGGCAGCGGCGCTCCATCTCCGACTCATGCAGCCGCTTCTCCTGCGCTGCCAGCTGAGACTGCAGCGCCTCGTTCTCCTGCCCTCGCTGGGCCAGATCCCCCTCGGCAAGGCGCAGCTGGACCTAGAAGAGCGGCAGAGCAAAAAGGATCCCATCTCCCTTTCTCCAGCAATGCCGCCCTCCCACAGAGCCTCGCCCTGAGCAGCCCTCCCTGGCTCTCCTGCTTGGTGGGGCCACTGCACCGGTCCCAGAGAAGCCGCTTCCCTCCAGCCATCAAGTGCTACAGACAGCCACGCTGGCCCGGCAGGAGGGACACCGTGTACCAAATGTCACGCCACAGGAGGTGGCCCCACAGACAAGAGGGCGCTGAAGAGAATGAAGAGACTGTGGCACTCCCAGCCAAGGCCCGACTCCCAACCCTGATTGCTTAAGTCTGGCTTGGCCCGGCCCCTGAACTGCAGCGTCCACACGCCTTTGGGATCGCTCCTGGGACCAGGCCCACCACACCGAGAACCAAGGGGCAGGGGCAGCTGCCATTCCAGGCCACCGTCAGACCACCTGTGACGCTGGGGGCCCCCGCCCGAGGTCTTCCGCTCCTCCTCACCTCAATGGCCTTCAGCTGGGCAGCCAGGCCCCAGTTGGCCTCCTCCATCTCCGCCTTGGCCCCCTCCAGCTCCCCGATCCTCTGTTCCTGGCTCCCCACCGTCTCCTCCAGCTGCTGCTCTCTGGCCGAGAGCTCAGAGACCTTCTGGAGGCTCTCCTTGGCCTGGGCTTGCCAGACCTGCAGTTCTGCGGCCAGTGAGCTAGAGGGCCGAGCACAAGGAAGGGCGTTCAGACACAAACAAGAGCAGCCACGGTGGGGAGGGACGGGGCAGTCGGCAGATGCCACCTCCGCAGCCACTCACCTGGCCCGGGAGCCCAGCTCCCTGTTCTGAGCCACCACCCGCTGCAGCTCCTGCTCGAGGCCGGCCACCTGCTGCTTCAGCGCTCTGTTCTCGCCCTCCAGTCCTTGGACCTTCTCCTTGAAGGTGGTCACTTTGGCACGGAGGTCACCCACCTGCCCTTTCAGATCCCAGGGGGCCCGCTTCTTCTCCCCAGCCCCAGGGGCAGGGCCAGGGGGTGCTGGGAGGACAGACAAAACACAGGTGGTGGGAGACGCTTGGGGGGGGGGGGTCAGGCTCCCAGAGATTCGGAAGCCTTAAAAAGACCATGTTTCCAGAGACAAAAAAATTGAAATTTAAGGAAAAACTGAAACATGAATAATGCTTTCTGATCGCACCGAAGCACCTTTTGTTCACTTAACATGAAAGGCATCATTTAAGCTGACATATCAATTTTTACTGTTTGGCATCTTTCAAGAACTCAAAAGAAAAATGTCCAGTGTGCCCAGCAGCACCTGAGAAAGAGTCATGAGCTGCTGCCCTCTTTACTACCAGAGCACACAGGGTCTCTTCCTTATTGCCACCACAGAGAAATAAATTCTACAGGTAAAACTACCAGCATACTTGGATATCGTTATTAATAGTGCTGAAAACATTAAACTCTCTAATAGCATGGTTAACTATTCTTGAAAACGTTAATAGATTCAGGTGGGTAACCACGTTGGTTTGAAGCAACAGAACAAAGTTTCAACAAACTTTGAAAAAGTTACGTTTACGGTATAAACTGGGTTCATTCTCTGATGCAGTACTGTTCAATACTAAAATGTTTATACTTAAAATCTTGATGAAAACCTTTTTGTCATTCCAAAAGAAAGGCTTTTTTGGTCAATGCTCCCAAAAGTCCCCCAATTTATCCCCCAGAAAAAAACAAGTCCTGGGAAGGAACTCCCCCCCCTTCACAAACTTCAGAGGCTCCCAGTTAATCCCTACCTGGTTTAGGAGCTGCTTTTGCAGGCACCGGCCGCCGGCTGACCACTGGAAAGGAGAGATGGTGCGAGAGAGTGCGAGGTGGACGGATGAGGTCATAATCTGTCACCCCTCAACCCCACCCTGAATGGTTCAATCCGGCCTACCCAGGAAAAGGTGGCTCAGATGTATGTGGGGCCTGAACACGAACCCCAGATGGCCACAGAAGACCAGAGACTGAAGCTGGGACTTCCTGCCTGCCTGCCGAGGGCAGACTCTCCCAAGGAGTGCAGGCACCCCCACTGCACAGCAACCCCTCCCTACCTGTGGTGGTAGCCGCTGCCACAGCCCTTCCTGGTCGAGAAGATGAGCGGCGGCCTGCCAAGAAACCACTGTCAGGGACAAGAAGACCGGTACCTGCCGGGGGGCTCCTGCCCAGCCCCTCTCCCCACTTACCAGGCACACGCCGGCCACGGAGGGCAGAGGCCACAGGGGCCTCTTTCGGCTGGGAGACAGCCAGGGACATGGCTCCTCTCTTGGGGGGAGCGAGGAGGTTGCGGGCACGCTTCTGGAAGGCACAAGCGGAGAGCAGATGGTTACCCAGCAGAGGTGCAACTCAGACTGCCGAGAGAGAAAGAGACACAACTCGCCCTGCCCCCCCCCCATCTCACCCGATTCTCCAGCGGGGGCTCATTCTCATCAGGGGCTGGCCGTTTGGGCCGCAAGCCCGGCACAGGAAGCCGGGAGGCAGCCTTCAGCAGGGACAGCCGTCCACCATCCACATTCACTTTCTGCTCTGTGAGTGGTATCTGAAGAAGAATGTGTTTTTATACCCCATTTCTTACGACCCAAAGGAGTCTCAGAGATGCTTACAATCTCCTTCCCTTCCTCTCCCCACAACAGGCTCCCTGTGAGGCAGGTGGGGCTGAGAGAGCTCTGAGAGAACTGAGACTGGCCCAAGGTCACCCAGCTGACTTCACGTGGAAGGAGCTGGGAGAATCAAACCCAGTCCTCCAGACTAGAGTCCACCGCTCTTAGCACACTGAGGCGGCCGGGGAGGGGGGGGAGGGAACATTAGAAGCATGGCACAAAGAAGCGTTTCATAGGAAGCCCCGCCCAAGCAACGCCCGAGCCTCAGAATCAGCAGCCGCCAGAGGCTCCCCTTCCTCTGGCCATTTTCCTACCTGGCATGCCGACCCCATTCCACAGGGCTCTAGGGTGCAGCAGGAGGGGCATGAGCGTTGTGGGGCACGATGCATGCTGGGGAGCCAGTGTGCTGTGGCAGCTAGGACCCAACCTCTGCTCTGCTCCGGAACCTAGCTGGGTGACCAATCCCAATCTCTCAGCCTAGCCTACCTCACGGTGTTGTTGTGAGGGTGACACAGAGGAGAGTGATGTCATCACAGCCACTGTTAATTGTGTCTGAACAAATGCAGGCCTGGAACTCTGTGCGGGACATAGACTCGCTCTGTTAGCAACATTCTCACTGTTGTATCCTTGGGGGGGAAAGCTGGAAATTGCTGGCTGAAATAGAGCCAGCAGGTGACTGGTTTTCAGCGTGATTATGGGAAAGTTAATTCTATGCTGGGAAACGCTTGTCGTAGAATCAAAGGAGACAAATGAAATGGTTTTGATGAGAGTCATGTGAGTTCCACGTAACTGGGCCTGTACCAAGTAGCCACACCCCAAACACTCCGGAGTCTCTCAAGCGTGCACCGCATGAGCCCGTTTGAGCTTTATGACACCACTTTGGTAGGCAGGCCTCACAGAAATCTTATTTCATCTTTTAATCTTAGATAAGAAACAATATGTACTCCTGATTTCATTTACATAAACATTTTTTTTTGCAATTTTTGATATTTACTTGTTTCAAGAGTGATTAAATGGATTTTAATTAAAAACCTCAACAGATAAACATGAGTGTTCTTTGGCTGGAATATAAAGTTTTCAAGTGACACCTGGAATAAACAAACTTGTGACTTCTCATCAGCGAGACAAACAGGTTGTGGAAGAGAACAAGTCAAACTGTTTTGGGTCACTTGTTGAAGAGACAGGCAGGACACAGACAAAAGAAATTAATCAAATGCCCACAGAGCCAGCTCTGTTCCCCCCCTTAAACTCACCTGTATCACATCATTCACGGGGAACATGCTTCCTTCCATCGTCCAGGCCTGAGGCCTTCCCAGAGCCACCCTCCAAAAACTTGGCTGAGGAGAGAGGGGAAGGGGGCGCAGAGCCCACCGGGTTCAATATCTAGATGAGCTGGAGGCTCCACTTGACTCGGGGGGGGGGGTCACAATCCAGGCTGCAAGTAGAGGGAATCGGTTAGTCCAGAATCCTCCCTCCCCCCACCCCGCCTGAGCTCCTCCAAGACCCCCTTACAAGTCGGATGTTCGCCACACAATCAATAATGAGCTTAAGCTAAGCAAGTGTAAGCCATGTTCACATTCTGAGTGCCTGGGAACCCTCTTGCTCGAGAGCCATGGGAGAAATCTGGTGCATAAAGTGTAGCTGCTAAATACATGCTGCTAAACACTGGGGTCCCGGAGGCGTCGCAGTGCAACAGCTCCAGCTCCATTAGAGTGCTTCCAGGGACACTCCGGGGACCCTCTCCCAGGGCAGCTGCCCCCTGCAAACAGCACGCAGAGTCACCGCGCCCAAACACCCCCTCCCCGCCGCCCCCCCTCCCCCCAGGGAGAGGCTGCCCACGCAGCGCGCCCTTCTCCCACCCCCACCCCCACCCCGGTACTCGGTCGAGAGCTCCTTCGCACCCCCAGGTCATGTGTCCTCCCTAGCGAGGGTCGCTCTCCACGGGCCGGAGGCCGAGACACCCCCCCCCCGTTTTTCCTGGGGCGCCTCCGGGCAGGGCAGGGCGGGACAGGGGGCTCGCGGGCGCCTCGCCTCTCCTGCGCGACACAGACCACCACCCCCCCCCGCAGCCACTCGGGACAGTCCGGGCAGCGGGTAGGCCCTCCCCCCCACTCACTCACTCACTCACTCACTCACACCCGTTCCCTTCCGGGGCCCTCTGCACACGCCCAGACGGGCTCTCTGCACACGCCGCCTTCCTTCCTTCCTTCCCTCTCTCCCTCAAACGCCCGTCCGATTCAAACGGCCCCCTTCCCGTCGGCCACCGCGGCACGGCGAGGGCTCGGCCAATAGCGTCCCGCGCCTCCTCGCACCGGCGCGACCAATCCGCGGGGGCCGCCTCCTCGGGGAGACGGGCCAATCGCCTCGCGGCGCCTCCTGCAGGCTCCGCCCCCTCCCCCGGCTCTGTCGCGCGGGCGCGCGCTCCTCGGCGGCGTAGGCGGCGGCGGCGGCGGCGGCGCGCCCGGGCAGGGCGGAGGGGGGCGGGGCCCTGGGAAGGGGGCGGGGCCGCCGGAGTAGCCCCTCCCCGAGAGAGAGAGGGAGGCCCGGGAGGAGGAGGGAGGAGGCGGCCGCCCAACCGGTGCAGCGCCCTCCCTCCCTCCCGGCCGAGAGCTCCACCTGTTGAACCACCCCCACCCCCACCACCCCCACCAGCAGCGCCTGCCAGACAGCGGGGCCCTCCCTCGGGTGGGGGCGGGAGGAGGAGGAGGAGAGGCGGCGAGGAGGGGCTCCGGAGAGAAGGGTCAGAGAGAGAGAGGGGTGGGAGGGGTTGGGGCGGGGTGGGGGTGGGGGTGGGAGGGAGGAGCCCCTGAAGGACGCCTGAAGGTGTGGGGCGGGGGGCGCGCAGGTGTCATCGCGGCCGGGCGGGCGGGCGGGGGTCTTCCAGGCGGGCGGGGGGGGGGCTGCAGCAGGAGCGCCGTGCAAACTGCGGGAGGGGGGGATCGCCTTGCACCGCCTGACCCCCTCCCCTCCCCCCCGCTGGCCTTGTGGTGTCCCCTCCCCCTTGTGGTCTGCGGGGGGGGCTGTTCTCCGGCGCGCCTCCCTCCGAGGGTCTCCCGGGAGGGAGGGGCGGGGGGGCCGGCCGTGGGGCGGCGGCGGCGCGGGGGGGGGCTCCGGCAGGGCCGGCGTGCCTCGGCATCCCCCCTTGCTGCGCCCCGCTCTGGCTGCTGCGTCACTCGGCCCGGCCCGGCTGTGGAGGATGGAGGCGCAGAGGGTCCGCCGGCCCTCCCGCCCCCTCTGAGCCGCCCCCCTCCCGGTCCCCCGGTCCCGCGAAGGGTGTGTGTGTGGGGGAGACAGCAGAGGGCAGGGGACGCCCCCAGAGAGGGAGGGGAGGCAGATAGATTCCCCCCTCCCCTGACAGCAGCTTCCCTCCCCCCCCTCCGCTCTTGTGCGCGCAAACACGCACCCCCTCCCCCCGTGCGCCCCGTACGCAGTGGGGGTTTACCCCTCCCCGGCGAGGCAGCCCTTTTTGGGGGGTGGGGGTGGGGGCGCAGCAGCAGCAGGCCAGCGGAGGGTCGGGGAGGCCACAGGTGAGGGGGCGCCCCCGGGTTGGGGTGGGGGGCTCGGCCTCCAGGACTCCCGGGTTCCCTGGCCAAGCGGGGGGGCGGGCTGCGGGAATGTGTGTGGGGGGGTGGTCCTGACGTGTGTTCCCTCCCTCCCTGCCTAGGTGGGGCGCAATGTGATGGCGAGTGAGCCTCCCACCCCCTCTGCCCGAGTGACCCGGACCACCCCCCGCCTGACATCTGGCCCCTGGAAGCGGCCGGCCGCCCCCGCCTCCGCCTCCGGAGCCCTGCCCGGCCCCAGCTCTGTCCCCGGCTGGCCCCGGTTCTGGGAGGGCCAGGATGTCCTGGCGCGCTGGACCGACGGGCTCCTCTACCTGGGCACCATCAAGAAGGTGAGGATGGAGGGGCCCTGAGGACGCCGTGGGATGGGGGATGACTCCTGGCCTGCCCCTCGGCTCACCCTCCCCCGCCCCTCCCCCCCCTCCGCGCAGGTGGACCCTCTGCGGCAGGTGTGCCTGGTGCAGTTCGAGGACGACTCCCAGTTCCTGGTGCTCTGGAAGGACATCAACCCAGGTCAGGCCCCCTTCCTCCCTCCCTCAGAAGTCCTGGCCAAAGGGCTGGGCCTCTTCCCACCCACCCAGCCCGCCCCTACCTGCGGCCTCCCCCCCCCTCTGAGTGGGATGGGGTCCAGCAAGCAATCCATTGCCCCCCCCCCGCGGGGGGTTGGGGTGGTGGTCTTGGCTGGGGGGGGGGAAGGCCCCTTCCAGGCCGGCTCTGCTCCACTCAGCTCCCCACCCTCCTCCGTCCTGGGTTGCAGCGGCCGTGCCTGGGGAGGAGCGGACCTGCTGCGTCTGCCACTTGGAGGACCTGAGCCCAGAGGAGAACCGGCTGGTGAGGTGCGAGAAGTGCAGCCATGGTGAGTGCTGCTCAAACCCCCCCCCGCCCGCCCTTCCCCTCCCCCCCCAGTGCTAAGGGTGGCCGGATCCGGGCTGGGGAACTCCCCCTGGGGATCTGGGGCTGGACCCACCGGGCATCCCCTGGAGATGAGCTGTCACTTTGGGGGGATCCCCAGGTCCCGCCTGGAGGCTGGCATCCCTGCCTCCCACCCTCGGCTGGAGGTTCTTGCTTCCCCCACTCCACCCCACCCCACCCCGCTGATCTCTCCCCCCCCCCCTGCAGCCTACCACCAGGAATGTCACCTCCCCCAAGTCCTGGGGGACGGCCCCTGGATGTGCAGGCAGTGTGTCTTCGCTGTGGCCACCAAGGTAGGCACCCCCTCCCGACCAGTGGGGGGAGGGGAACACCTGGGCCTTGCGCCCATTGCAGGGGGAACCGGTCTCCTGGCGGCGCTCGGCCTCATCCCTCAACAGAATGGCTCGTGGCAGAGGGCTTGCGGGGGGGGGGGGGTCTTCCAGAGGTCGTCGGCACGGGAGGTCTGTGTATGTGTGGGTCCGTTGTTCTCCTCTGTTGCCCAGGCAAAGCCGGCTTAGCCAACCAGGCTCTAAGCTGTAATCAGGCCACTGGTGAGAGCCTGCATTAGTTTTCTGCATTGCACTGCTTAGCTGGCATGTAGATGTGTCTTTCACCTGCCAGGAGGCCAAGGGGGGAGGTGGCCGCCCAGCGACTGCCTGGAAACGCTCTCTCCCTCCACTCCTCCCAGCCAAGTCTGGGCGGCTGCTGGCCTGAGTCTGGTCTCTCTCTCGGTCCCTTTGCAGAGGGGAGGCGCCCTCAAGAAGGGGCCCTACGCCAAAGCTATGCTGGGCATGAAGCTGGTGCTGCCCTACCAGCTGAAGGCCCTGGAGTGGGACGCCGAGCATCTCACCAACCGGCAGCAATGCTACTGCTACTGCGGAGGCCCCGGCGAGTGAGTCTCTGGGGTGGGGGGCTCCCGGGGGAGGGCCTGGGCTTGTCAGGGGCAGCGGCTGGAGGGTGGCACGCAGGCTGGCCGGGGCCCAGACATGGTGTCGGCCCTTAGGGCATCTCAGCTGGCGCTTGGAAGTCCCCCTGGGCTCAGCGCCTGGCAATGACCACCCCCTCCACTGCAGGCAGGGGCGGTCCTGGGCAGGGGGGCAGGGGGCGGAAGCACGGGGGTGGTGGTGGGTGGTGGGGAGAAGCCGAGTGAGGAGGGCCAGCCAGCCGCCTCTCTTCCCTCCGGCCCAGGTGGAACCTGAAGATGCTGCAGTGCCTCCGGTGTGCCCAGTGGTTCCATGAGGCGTGCACCCAGTGTCTCAGCAAGCCTCTGCTCTATGGGGACAGGTGAGGGTGTCCTCCGGGGAGGGGGGAGGAAGGAGTGGGGCTCAGCCCGAGGGTGACCCTCTGGCCCTCGCTTGCCCGGCAGGTTCTACGTCTTCGAATGCTGTGTGTGTACTGGGGGCCCGGAGACAGTCCGCCGCCTCCCACTGAGATGGTAAGTTTGGGGGCTTGCCTGGCCCCGGGGGGGGGGGGGACCCTGGGCCCAGTTGGGGGAGGGGAAGGGGAGGCCAGCTCTTCCCTTGAAGTGAGGCCCAGCTGTCTTTGGGCCAGGTGCCAGCACAGTCTTCAGAGCAAGAATGAAGCTCAGGACTGTGGTCTGTCTAGAAGAAGTCAGCCTTTTGCTGCCCTGGAAGGGCTCATCCCAGAGAGGATCGCAGCACCACTGTTGCCCCAGACAGGGCCCCCCAGGGAAAAGCCCCCGCAAGGGGCGGATCCTGACATCCCCTGCCAGCGTGAGGCCATCAGAGTGGGCCTTGGTAGGGCAAGCAGAAGGGCCACCCCTGGGACTCTGTGGGGAGAGGCCTGGTGCCATCTCTGGCCTGCACCCCTGAAGTGGGCGAGAGCTGCCTGCGCTTTTGCAGGGCAGCACAGTCCAGGCACCGCGGCAGGGCCAAGTCCTTCCTGGGGCCTCCCTGGCTTGTTGGAGGACCTGGAGGCTCGAGGGAGAACTTCAGGCACAGCTCTGTTGAGGGGTCTCCCACGCCCCCCCACCCCGGCCCCCCAGAGAAGGAGAGCAAACGAGCAAAAATTCTACTTTGTGAGCTACTGGCATTAAACTTTTGAGCGAGTGATTTGGCTCCCACATAAATTGGTTTGCTCCAGAGCCCCATCCTTCCTGAGCAGAGATGAAAATGTGTGAGCCAGAGGCTAAAAAACTGAGGTAGCTTACACTGACTCAGCTTAGAGGAAACGCTGCCCAGAAGTGGAGCCCCCTGCAACGTGGTGCTTGGGGCTAGAACAGGCTTTGACTGTGGCCCGCGGGGGTGGGGGGGTGTCTCTCGGGAGGGGAGGGCAGGGGAGGGGCGCTCTTCTGCTCACCGAGGGCAGCAGTGCCCCCCTCCCACTTTCTCCCTGTCTCTGGGCAGGGTGGACGTGGCCCACCTCATCCTCTACCACCTGAGCATCTGCTGCAAGAAGAAGTACTTTGACTTTGAGCGGGAGATCCTCCCTTTTGCCAGCGAGAACTGGGACAGCCTCCTCCTGGGCCAGGTGGGGCACGAAGGCCCCGGGGGCGGGGGAGAGGGGCCGCCACGTCCGTCCGTTTCCTTCTTAGGCCAGCGGGGCAGAGGGGAGACTTCCCCCTGAGGCTGGGGGACCCCCCCCCCTGAGACAGGGGGCAGCAGCCTTTGGTCCGTGTCCCAGTGGAGGGACCCAGGACAGCTGCCAGGGGGGGGTCCCAGGGGCTAGGCTGCACTCCTGACCACGTCTTTTTCTCCCTCGGCAGCTCTCCGACACGCCCAAGGGGGAGCGGTACAGTCAGCTCCTGAATGCCCTGACCACGCACAAGGACAGGTGAGCTCAGGCCCCCCATGGACACACACAGCCCCCTCCCGGGGGGGGGACAGCACCTGGCAGGAAGGACTGTTGAGGAGGGTCACCCCCCCAGCCGCCTTCCTGGACCCTCCGGAGAGGTGCCGGGCTGGATTCTGCTGCCTTGCCCCTACCACCATCCCAGCCTGACTCCCCCCACCTGTTTCCCTCCCTGCCCCCCAGGTTCATCTCCGGGAAGGAGATCAAGAAGCGCAAAGGCCTGTTCGGGCTGCACCTGAGAGTCCCGCCTCCTGCGCCCCACATCCTAGGCGGGGACGGCGACTCCCCCCTTATCTCAGACAGCAGGTGAATAAACTCCCGTCTCTCCCGCCCAAGGGCTGTGAATGGGGCGGGGGGCGTGCCCCCTCCATGCCCCCTCTGCATCTCCCCTCCTGGACCTCCAGCACCCCCTCCGTGCTGTGCAGATAAGGAGGGTCTCTTACAGCTTCCTTTCAGGGCAGGGCAGGTGTGGGAAGGGACCGGATCGCAGGAGGGCCAGACAGCGCCGCCGCCAGCAGGGGGAGCCACCCCCAAGCGTGGCCCTGCGCAGTGCCACCGAGAGGGAGCGGCTGGAGAGAGCCCTCACTCAGGTAAGGGATGGGCAGGAGGAGGGGGGCCTGGGGGGAGGTTAGCTCCCCCCCCCAGCTGGGCTTTGGCCTTTGGCAGAGATCCCCAAACACACACCCCCCCCCCAAAAAATCAGGGTGTTTGCGGCTGTGGGACGTCTGTCTGTCTGTCCTGCTTGTCGGCAGGAGGTGGTGCAGAACCCAGCCAGCCCTAACCAGAGCTACAGTGGCTACGGCGGCACTTCCGGGACCTACAACTTCCGCCGCACTGATGCCCGCTGCCAGGACAGGTGAGGGGCCCCTGTGGCGGCACAGGTTGTTGGGGGGGGGTCAGCCTCCCCCCCCCCATCCCGTGTCGACGGTCTGCCCTCTCTCTTTCTCCAAGCAGCGCACCGATCCGGATGTTCGCCTCCTTCCATCCCTCGGCCAACACCGCAGGGACCTTGAGGTGAGGCCTCTTTCCTGGGGAGCCCGGCCTGGCCCTCCTGCTTCTGGGGCCAAGTGTGGGAGTGGTGTTCCCCAAGAGGATGACCCAGCAGGCGCCTCTGGCTTAGGATGACCCCAGCAGCTTTGGGCGGGTGCTGAGCCCCCCAAGAAAGCCGGCCGGTGTCTTTGGGCACCACAGTCCAGGGGGGAGCTAAAGCCACCCCCCCCCCATCAGAGGATCTGCCCTGGCAGAGAGGGACAGGAAGGCGGGCGGGGGGCTGGACATCCCAGGGACAGTGCAAGAAAACAGCCTGGTTGTGGGGAAGGGCCACTGGTGTGTGTGGGGGGGCAACTCGAAATATGAATCCTGCAGCCCCCCTGGGGGGTGGGAGAAGGAGTGTGTCCTTGCTAAGGGGGGGTGTCCTTGCTAAGCTAACCGCCTCTCTCTCTCCACTTCCGCAGCCCGAGCAGCAGACCCGCCCTCGACCCTTATGACGCCTCTGCCTCCACGGACCACGACAGCCCGGAACCCCCCGCCCCATTCTTGCCCCTCTCGGCCCCCACCCCCAAGCCCCCCACCCAGCCCCCTGCCCCCGCCCTCTGCGCCCCCACCAGCACCCCCTCCACCAGCAGCTACTTCGGAGCCATGGGGCGGCTGGCACGCGGGGAGGCCGTGCGGGTCCTGGCCAGGCGCGTCACCCCCGAAGGCACCGTCCAGTACCTGGTGGAGTGGGGCGGGGGAGGCATGTTCTAGCTGCCCAGGAGCCAGGATGGACGCCCAGGAACCCCCCTACCGGCACGGGGGGTGGTGGTGAAGAGGCCCACGGCCACCTTTGTCCTCCACCCAGTGAAGAGCGAGTGAGCCACAGGGCGGCTCCGTGGAGGCTCCCCACCCCACCCCTCCCGTCTCGTCTCGTCGTGAAGGACACAAACGGACCGGGCTGCTTCTTTGGACCTGGGAGGCAGAGGGGACAGACGGTCGCCGTCTCTCAAAGAGTTTTCCTTTGGCTTATTTTTTTACTGTTTCCTGGGAAAGGTTTTCTTTCAAGAGGCCCCCAGATGGACGAGGGACTGAGCACCACTTCCTTGGGGGAGGGGGGAGAGGAGAGGGAGAGGCGGCCTGCCTCCCCCCCCCCCATCCCTGCATCGCTGCTTCTGTGTGCTGTTGCTGCCGCTGCTGCAAAAATGACTCTGTACAAAGGTTCCCCCCCCACACTGCTGAATAAAGAAGGAGCTTGTGGTAGAGACTCTGTCTGCGGCTGGTTCCTGGGCCCCAGCGGGAGCGGCCAAACTGGGGGGAGAGGGGTCCCCCCCAGGAAAAACAAAGAGGCCCGGATGCTGCTGGAGGAGAAAAAGAAAGGCGACTGGCCGTTTTACAAGGCATTTGGCCCCAAGAGCGCCTCCCCCACACACAAAAAGCCAGCATTTGCACCCCAGAGTCATTCAGCAGCTGATGGGACCACGGGTGGTGGCTCCAAGACCCCCAGAGGGCCTGACCCAAACTGCCCCTCACCCAAGGTGGGGGGGAGAACAAGAGAAAGGGCAAGGCATTGAACATTTACATTCTCCTCCTCGAGGCTGAGGCAGATTTTATTGCGTCTCCCTTGGAAAAATATATCCCCCCCCCCCCCGCTTCTCAGCCGAGGCCTCTGCATGGGGCCTACTCCGGCACCGTGTCCTTGACCCACTGCAAGTAAGGGGGGTTCCCTTGCTGGATCGGGACCGCAATCACCTCAGCCACTTCATAGGGGTGCACCGACCTGGAAGCAGAGAAGGGAGCATATGGGGCGGTTTTAGAATCATAGAGCTGGAAGGGAGCTCCAGGGTCACGTAGTCCAACCGCTTGCACAATGCAGGAAGTACACAAATACCCCCCACACAAACACACACACCACTAGTGACCCTTGTTCCACGCCCAGAAGATGGAAAAACCTCCAGGATCTTCAGCCAAACCGGCCAGGAGAAAAATCGCCTCATGACCCCTAAGTTGCATCGGGCATTTCCCTGGGCGTGCCCAAGAGTCCACACAATCCTCATTGCTCTCAGAGGGCCATTCAGCCTCCGTTTGAAAACCTCCAAAGAAGGGGAGGAAGGCCCACAAACCACCCCCCCGAGGAAGCCTGTTCCACTGATAAACCATTCTGTCACGAAGCTCTTCCTAATGTTTAGCCGAAAACTCTTGATTTAATTTCAACCCGCTGGTTCTGGTCTGACCTTCTGGGACAACAGAAAACAACTCTACACCATCCTCTAGATCAGGGGTGGGCAAATTGTGGCCCGTGGGCCACATGCGGCCCGCCACAGGGTTTTTTGCGGCCCGCCAAGACAGTCGGCCACAGACATTAACTTGCAGGCTGTGATGAGAATCTCAACAAGCAATCTCACTCCTGATTTTTTAAAAAAAGTAAGAAAAGTGTGATAGGGTACATTTGTCTCATTAAACTGATTCTAAAATTAAATGTGCTTGCAGCTATAGATGATATGAAATTAGCACAATACATAAATTGAATAAAACTACCACTATTTTATTTAATTTATATTTGATTTTTATTATACAATTTATACCTTTTCTGAACTGCAAAATTAACTAATGAATGCAATCATTTTAAACGGTGCGGCCCTCCGCTAACCTCCACTCCCACAAAGTGGCCCCCGAGCCAAAACAATTGCCCACCCCTGCTCTAGATGACAGCCCTTCAAGTACTTGAAGATGTGTTATCATATCTCTCAATCATCTCCTCTCCAGGCTAAACAGACCCAGCTCCTTCAGCCTTTCCTCCTAGGACTTGGTCTCCAGACCCCTCCCCATCTTCGTTGCCCTCCTCTGGACACGTTCCAGCTTGCCTACATCCTTCTTAAATTGTGGTGCCCAAAACTGAACACAATACTCTAGGTGAGGTAAAGTGATACCAACACTTTGCGTAACCTGGACACTATACTTCTGTTGATACAGCCCAAAAAATGGAGTTTGCCTTTTTAGCTACCACAATCACATGGCTGACTCACGTTCAGTGAAGGGTCTACTAAGAGCCCCTAGATCCTTTTCACACACACTTCTGCCAAGACAAGTCTCCCCCATCCTATAATTATGCATCTGATTTTCCCTAACTAAATGCAGAACTTTACAGTTATCCCCACGGAAATTCTTTAAATTTCCTTTAGCCCAGTTTTCCAGCCTGTCAAGATCACCCTGCATCCTGACTCTGTCTTCTACCGTATTTGCTACCCTTCCCAGTTTAGTATCATCTGCAGATTTAATAAGCATTCCCCATTTCCCTTCCTCCAAATCAGTGATAAAGATGTTGATCAAAACAGGTCCTCCCAGGAGAGATCCTTGAGGCACTCTGCTTGTCACCCCCTCTCCAAGAGGATGAGGAACCATTCACAAGCACTCTTTGGGTGCGATCTGTCAAGGTCATAAGATCCAAACCACATTGAACCAATTTGCCAACAAGAATATTATTGAATCTTATCAAAAGCCTTACTGAAATCAAGATAAACCATATCCATAGCATTCCCCTGATCCAGCAAGGTAGTAACTTCCACAAAAAAACAAAAGAGAGAGAGATAGAGTTAGTCTGACATGACTTGTTCTTGAGGAACCCATGCTGACTCTTAGTAATCACAGCCATCTTTTCTAAATGCCCAAGGACTGTCTGTTTGATTATTTGTTCTAAAACTTTCCCAGGTATAGATGTCAAGCTGAGTTGGAAGGGACCACCAGGGCCATCTAGTCCAACCCCTGGCACAATGCCGGAAATTCACAAATACCTTCCCCCACACACACCCCACCCCCAGTGACCACTGTTCTATGCCCAGAAGAGGCGGGGAAATGCCTCCAGATTGCTCGTTGAGATTCCAAGATCTTCAGCCAAACCGGCCCGGAGAACAATGGCTTCCTGTCCCCAAAGTGGCGATCAGCATTTCCCTGGGCGTGTAAGCCAGTGTGGTGCAGTAGTTAAGAGTGGCGGACTCTAATCTGGAGAACTGGGCTTGATTCACCATTTGTCCTCCACACGCAGCCAGCTGGGTGACCTTGGGTCAGTCACAGCTCTCTCAGCCTCACCTGCCTCATCGGGAGTCCGCTATGGGGGGAGGAAGGCGATTGTAAGCCACTCCGAGGCTCCTTTGGGTAGTGAAGGGAGGGGTACAGAACCAACTCCGCTTCTTCTGAGCCTGGCCCCCTCCAGCCCACTGTCCCCTCCACACCCCAGAGGGGAGCAGCCCCTCTGCTTCTGCCTCGCCCCACATGTCTGGGACTCACCGGACAAACTCTGCCAGGGCCGGGATGCGGGAGCTGCGCGTCTTGATCATCTGTGGAGGAAAGAGGAGCCCGCTGTGAGTGTGAGGGCCAGCCCCTCCCTTTGCAAGAGAAGGAGGGAGGGGGCTGGAGAGCTCTTCTCCCCTCTAGAGTCCCTTGTGGGGGGGGGGCAGGCTTCCTCTCTCCCTTTGCCCGACCCCCCCCAAAGCCAAGGGGAACAGGTGGGGCAGGGAGTGAGCCCGGAGCCCCCAGAGCATTGTGCTGCTGCAGGGCCTGGCAAGGGAAAGCTGATCAGGCTAGCCTAGAGCAAGGGGGGGGTGCTTTGGCCATTGTCCCCCCCCCACTGGGCTATGCAGAGCCAGACAGCCTCCAGCCCTGCCAGGGGGTGGGGCGAGGTTGAACTGGCAAGAAGGAAGCATAGATCCCGGCAGGCAGCCGCGTCTGGAGCAGCAGAACAAACTCTCAGTCCAGGGGCATCTTCAAGACCCACAAAGTTTTGTGCCGGGGGGGGGGGGGGTCAGCTCTGGAGTGCAGGCAGCAAACTCCCTCCAAGACAGTGGAATGGAAACAACCAGCCCATGCATACAGGCAGAGCAGTACATATAGGCAGAACACCCAGCCGGTTTGGTGTAGTGGGTAAAGTGTGCCGACTCTGGGAGAGCCGGGTTTGATTCCCCACTCCTCCACTTGTAGCCAGCTAGTGTGACCTTGGGTCAGTCACAAGTTGTCTCAGAGCTGTTCTTGGAAAACGGCAGTTTCTGTCAGAGCTCTCTCAGCCCCACCTCCCTCACAGGGTGTCTGTTGTGGGGAGGGGGGGGGGAGAAAGGAGTTTGTAAGTTGCTCTGAGACACCAAGTGAGTGAAGGGCGGGGAATAAATCCTATCTCTTCTCTTCTATGTGTCTGGACTGGTAGTTTCCATTCCACTGTCTCCCAGGGAGTGTGCTGCCTGCACTTCGGAGCTGACACCAGGCACAAAACTTTGCCAGACTCCAAGGTGCCCCCGCTGGGACTCAAACTTTACAAAGAAGCCTGCTTCCCCACCCCCACCTTCCCTGCCAAACTACAGCTCCCAGCATGCCCCACTGCGAGAGGCTGACCAGGTCTCCCTTAAAGGGCGCTGGGGGGGGGGGGTGTCCCATCTATTTTTAGCGGCTCTCCGGCAGAGGGGTCCCCCCCCCCCGGCCCGCCACCCGCCCGGGCTCACCAGCAGCACCTCGGCGTCCTCCTCGATCTTGCCTTTCCACTCGTAGCTGCAAGAGAAGCCCCGCGGCGGTGAGAGGAGAGGAGAGGAGGGGGCGTCGGGATCCCGGAGTGGGGGCCGCCCCCCGCCCAGGGCGAGGCGAGGGGAGGGGGGACTCACATGGAGATGACGTGGGGGACGAGGTTCACGCAGGCCGCCAGCCGCCTCTCAACCACCGCCCTGCAGAGGGACACAAGACGACGCGCCCGGCCGCCCCGTCAAGGCGACGCGGGAGAACGCCGCGGGGGGGGGGGGGAGAAGAGGGAAGAAGCTGCGCCCCCCCCCGTCCCTTCCCAGTCCCAGAGCCGAGCCGGGGGGCGCTTCGCCAAGCGGTGTTGCCGCCTCCCCCCTCCTCCCGCGCCGGCCCCACCTGGCGATCTCCTTGGCGACCTGCTCGGAGGGGCAGGTGACGAAGGCGGCCGAGAGGCTGCCCGCCGGGTCGGGCTCTGCCGTGCAGGTGGCGCTCGTGGCCGCAGAGGAGGCCATGGCGGCGGCGGCGGAGGGGAAGGCGCGCCGGGGGCCGGTCCGCAGCCAGGGCAGCAGCAGCAGCAGCATGCAGAGGGGCGGCAGCGGCGCCTGCGAGGAGGGGGCGGGACAAGGGGCGGAGCCGGTGGGAGGTGAGTGGGCGCCGCGCCCTTCTCGCAGGCGCCTCTGCCCTTCCCCACCCGCGCCCAGGGAGCGAAGCCGGACGCCCCCCCCCCCCCCCCCCCGCAGCAGGAGGAGGAGGAGGAGGAGCGCCTTTGCCCCCCTCCCGCTCCAGAAGGAGGAGGCAGGGAAGGCCGGCCTGACACGCGTCTCCGGGCGTGCACACACACGTGCTGTCCCCGCCCTGGGCCTCCCCCCCCCACGGGCAGAGCCTCGGTGGGGGCAGCTCCTCCCCTTCCCCGGGGGGGGGGCCCTGCCTGCTGCCTACCATCCCCGTGTCTCCTCCTCCTCCTCCTCCCCCCCCCCGGCGGAGGAGACACGTGGCCACATCGGCCCCGCCCGGCAGGGGTGGGATAGGGCGGCCCTCTCAGGCCCCGGCGCCAGGCAGAGGCCTCGTCCCCACGTTACGCCGGCCGAGTGGCGAGCGGCCGCAGGCCCCCCCCCCCCCTTGGACCGACGGGAAGGGGCAGCAGCCAAGGGTCGCCGAGCGGCGCGGAGGGAGGAGCAGACCCCCCCCTCAGGCCGGACCCCGGGCAGGGCGCAGCAGCGGCACTCCCGTCCCCCCCCCCCGGAGTTCTGCACACGAAGGCAGGCAGGCAGGCAGGCGGGGGGGGGGGGGGCTGCAAAGGAGTTGAAAGACAGGAGAGGAAGAGAGCCCAGGTGAATGGACGCAGTGCGCGGGGGGGGGGGGGCTTTTGGCTACAGCGCCCCCCCCCCGCCGGCCATCCCCAGGAATGCCCCCCCCCCGCCCCTTCCTTTTTCGTTCAGACGGGAAGCGGATTATGGCAGTTTTCACAAGCGGAAAAGAGAATAAATTAAGCCAATGTTGGGTCAGGCCAGTGGCCCCTCCAGTCCAACACTCTGTGTTACACAGTGGCCAAAAACACCAGGTGCCCTCCGGAGGTCCAGCAGTGGGGGCAGGACCCTAGAAGAAGCCCTCCCACTGTTGCCCCCCACCCCCAGGCACCAAGAATACAGAGCACCACTGCCCCCTACATCAGACAGTAAGAGAGGCCATGTTGGGATCAGGCCAGTGGCCCCTCCAGTCCAACACTCTGTGGTAGGGCTGCCAAGTCCAACTTGGGAAATATCTGGGGTCTTTGGGGGTGGAGCCAGGAGACTTTGGGGGTGGAGCCAGGAGAAAGGAAGTGACATCATTTTGTGATGTCACATCCTGTGATGTTGCTTCCACATGCTGACACATGAACTCATGAAGTTTCCTTATACTGAATCAGGCCATTGGTCCATCAAGGTCAGTATTGACTACTCAGACTGGTAGTGGCTCTCCAGGGTCTCAGGCTGAGATCTTTAATGTCACCTATTACCTGATCCTTTTTTAGCTGAAGAGGCTGATACCTCCTGCATGTCAAGCAGATGCTCTTATCACTGAGCAAGGGCCCTACTGAATCCTTCCTCATCTCAGCAGAATATGAAGCACTAAGTGCTACACAAGTGCTGAATATGATTTTCATATCATAAGAACAGGAGAGAAGCCACAGTGGATCGGCCCATCCAGTACAGCCCATCCAGTACAACACTCTGTGTCACAACAGTGGCCAAAAATACCAGGTGCCCTCAGGAGGTCCAGCAGCAAGGCCAGAACTCCAGAAGCCCTCCCACTGTTGCCCCCCAAGCACCAAGAATGCAGAGCCTCACTGCCCCAGACAAAGGGTTCCATTTAGACCTTGTGGCTAATAATAGCCACTGACAGACCTCTGCTGCATGGGGACAGAGAGAGAGAGACAGACAGACAGACAGAAAAAAGAAAGAAAGAGGGAGAGAGAGAGAAGGGGAAAAAACTGGCAGAGGCACTTACTTCCATTTAGACCTTGTGGCTACAATAGCCACTGATAGACCTCTGCTGCATGGGGACAGAGAGAGAGAGAGACAGACAGACAGAAAAAAGAAAGGGGGAGAGAATGAAAAGAGCTGGAAGAGAAACTCACCTTGCCAGCCACATGCAAAAGCAGCTCCTTCAGTCCCTCCTTAATCTCTGGGCGGGGCTCTCTTGCTGTGGAAGAAGCTCTCTTGCTGATTTCTTAAAGGGGAAATGTCTGGCGAGGCTTTTTACTGCAGGGCAGGCTCTCTGCAGACATTTCCCTTTTAAGGCAGCCATTTTGTCCCCCCCCGGTGGCCATCTTTGGAAAAGCGGGAGGTAAGCTCTAAAAATCGGTGTTTCCCCCGCCCAAGCGGGGGACTTGGCAGCCCTACTCTGTGGCACACAGTGGCCAAAACCCAGGGGTTGCAGAAGGTTTTCGTGGCAGGGTGTGGGAGGGGGAATAGTCTCCTGGAAAATAACAGCCAATCATGCTTCCACTTAAAGGACAGGGCGCTTCCGCCCCGCCCCCCCCCCCCCCCCCCGGCCTGTTGGCACCCTGGCTCCACTCTCCTCCTCCTGTGGAAGGAAAGAAAGATATGCCAGACCAGCCGCCTCCCACCCCCGGGCCCCAAAGAGCGGGGGGGAGGGGGGGAGAACACCTGCGTGGGGAGGGGGGGAGTTATTCAGTGTTCCCGCTAAGCTGAGTGACTGTGACCTAGCTCACATTTTTTTAGCCTCCGTCTCACACACTTTTGTCTTGGCTCAGGAAGGAGGGCTCCAAAGCAGAATAATTTATGCAGCAGCCAAACGGCTGGCTCACAGCTTTCATGCCAGGAGCTGACAAAGTAGGATCCTTGTTCACAAGACTCCAGGGCTCAGAGGGAGCACTTCCTTTCTTTCTTTAGATTTTTACCCCGCCCTTCCAGCAAGGCCGGCTCAGCGTGGCCTACACAACCATACAAAACAATGCACCATGACAATACCATATACAGTATATAATCAGTTAATACACAAGTTTAAAACCATAAATATAACAACGTATTAAAGTGCTAGTATTTAATTCCTCGGCGTGCAGTCAGCTGCTTAATCTCCTTCAGGTGTCCAAGGTACTTGGGTTGGGCCACAATTGGTGGGCCCAGGGGGAGCCGAGGAATCGGACTCGCTCTTCATCAGCTGTCAGAAGTCAGCGGTGGCGGCCCCAAAGGCCTGGCGGAAGAGCTCTGTTTTACAGGCCTTTCGGAACTGCCAACAGGTCCTGCAGGGCCCTGGTCTCCTCTGGGACCTCATTCCACCAGAGTGGAGCCACCACCGAAAAAGTCCTGGCCCTAGTTGCCACTAGCCTGACCTCCTTGATATTTGGGAGGACCAGCCAATTGTGGGTCCCCGACTGCAGCCCTCTCTGGGGGCTATATGGGCAGGTCTCTGGCCATAAAGGGCTTTAAAGGTAAGCACCAGCACCTTGAACCGAATCCGGTAGGCTACAGGCAGCCAATGCAGTGCTTTTAGGGCGGGCTGGATGTGTTCCCACACAGGAAGACGTAACATCGCCGCTGCATTCTGCATCAGCTGCAGCTTCCGGATTTGGGACAGGCATCCCCATGTAGAGGGCGCTACAGTAATCCAGTCTCGAGGTGACCATCGCGTGGATCACTGTTGCCAAGTCATTGTGTCCAAGGAAGGGAACCAACTGCCTACTCAGCCTGAGGTGATAAAAGGCTGACTTGGCAGTGGCTGCTACCTGGGTCTCCCTTGTTAAGGAGACATCTAGGAGCACTCCCAGACTCCACACCAACGGCGCCCCATCAAAGGTCGGGAGTGGGATCCCTACCCCTGGACTGCTCCAACTCAGGCACAGGACCTCTGTCTTCGTTGGATTCAATTTCAGCCGGCTCAGCCTAAGCCAGGGGTGGGCAAACTGTGGCTCGGGAGCCGCATGCGGCTCTTTCACATATATTATGTGGCTCCCGGCAGGGCAGCTCGGGAAGCTAAATATTATTAGCAAACAAATATCATTGAACAAATTAATATCATTATCAATATCTGCTTTTACCCCTTTTGTTATTGTTTTTGGCAGTCTCATTTAATGTTAATAAAAAGCAAATTTGCTTATTTTTCAATAAAAGCAGGTAATATTTGTTCATGTCTTGTGGCTCTCAAATATCCGATGTTTATTCTATGCAGCTCTTACGCTGAGCAAGTTTGCCCACCCCTGGCCTAAGCCATCCAGCCGCAGCTTGCAAAGCCCAGTCTCGATCTTCCGGTGTAGAGTCGGACCGGCTGCCCAACAACAGATAGAGCTGGGTGTCGTCAGCATACTGGTGGCACCCCAGCCCATGCCTCTGGGCCATCTGGGCAAGGGGGCGCATATAGATGTTAAAAAGCATCGGGGTGAGCACTGCCCCTTGGAGCAATCCTCATTCAAGTGGATGCCTTCGGGACAGTTGGTCCCCTAGTGCCACTCTCTGTCCCCGGCCTTGGAAAAAGGAAGCAAGCCACTGTACGGGCAGTCCCTGAACTCCGATGCTGGTGAGGCGGTGGACCAGTAGCTGCTGGTCAACAGTGTTGAACGGAGCCGACAGGTCTAACAGCAACAGCACTGCCGTTCCGCCTTGATCAGGGTGCCTCCGGAGGTCATCCGTGAGGGCGACCAGTGCCGTCTCTGTCCCATGACCTGGGCGGAAACCAGACGAAGGGATCTAATACAGAAGCGTCATCCAAAAAGCCCGGTAGCTGAATTGCCACTGCCCTCTCCATTATCTTGCCCAGATAGGGCAAGTTGGAGACCGGCCGATAGTTGGCCAATTTGGGAGGATCCAGTGATTGCTTTTTCAGGAGAGGGCGCACCACTGCCTCCTTAAATGCCTCCAGGAACAGCCCCTCAACAAGGGACTGGTTGATTATCTCCCGCAGGGGTCATTTTGAGCAGGAGCTCGGGGGAGCTCAGTTCCGGGAGTTGGTACCAGCCGGCCCACCCCGCGGGGGAATGCCTGCTTGTGTCATGGCTGCAGCAAAATGACTCCATCCCCTGGAAAGGTCCTTGTTCCTCCGACCAGCCTTCTGAAGGCTTCAGCCACCACTGCAGCTATCCTCCCAGAATAGTGGTATTTCTGAGGCTTGGATTAGTAGCAGTCCCCTCTCTGCCAGCTTTCTTTCTTTCTTGCTTGCTTGCTTGCTTGCTTGCTTTCTTTCTTGCTTGCTGGCTTGCTTGCTTGCTTTCTTGCTTTCTTTCTTGCTCTCGCTCTCCTGCCTTCTGACATACTTTCGGTGATGCCAGGTGGTGTAGCATATGCAAATAAGTTATGCTAATGAGCTCCTGCACCTCTTTTTCTACAAAATGATCCCTGATTTTCCCGTAATACACCTTGAAACCCCTCGTGGCCAGCTTTAATTAGCCAAGAAGGGCATGGATCAAGGGAGCACGTGGTAGGGGGTACAGTTGGGAACAATTTGTCAATTCCTCAAGGCTGAGCAGGCTGAAATAATCCATAATATGACTAGGAGACGTGTGTGGAGGCTCGAGTTCATTCACTGTACCAACTGTAGCGGGAAGGTCACAGCGGAGCGACAAGACTTTATCCGCAAAATAGCTCGCAAAAGCCTCACAGCCAATATCCAATTCCCTACGGATTAGTCTGTTTTGAGTCAGAGCAGTAATGGACCGAATCATTCTAAACAATTGGGCTGGGCGTTACCTTGCGGACGCAGTATCAGCCATATAATACTGTCTTTCAACGGCCTTGACTGCCATCTCATAGGATCTCATAAACGTCCTAGAAGTGCCTTCCAATGATTGTTAAGCCAAAGGGTCCTCTTTGCTAAAGGACAATTCTACTGAGGACACTTTGGCTTAACAATCATTGGAAGGCACTTTCTGGACCAGAAATTATCAGTGAAATTTCACTTGGTACGTGACTGCATCTTTGGAGGCCTCGTTTATACTTTTATTCTGTGCCTAGTGGTTTCACTTTGGAACAATTCTTTTCTGGTCCATCTTGTATCTATACTGTATAAATGTAAGATTGTACTGGAATATTATTTTAGCTAATATGTTCCTCGCTGTGCTTGACCTCTGAAGAAGGCCTACGCAGGCCGAAACGCATCTATTAGCCCTTGTATGTTAGAATCAGTTATTTTTGCGTGAGGTGTGATCGGGCCCCTATATATTTTTAAATTCTTTGTTAATAAATACATGTATCTTTTTATACATTATATATTAAGCTTTTATTGTTGGCCCTCTGTGCTACTTGACTAGCCCTTTTCAGGCATTAGAGCAAGAACCTCCAGAAGTGGGCGGGAAGAGAGGGCTCTGAAGTGTTTCAACACCCCCACCCAGCCTATGGAGAGAGAGGGGAGAAGAATATGGGGGTTTATTGCTTTATTTTATTTGTTTGTTTGTTATCAGATTTATACCCCGCCCTCCCAGCCAAGGCCGGCTCAGGGTGGTTTACAGAGAGAATAAAAACAACGCACAAACAATTTAAACAGTCCTAAAAACATATAAAACATTCCAACAATAAAAGGTGCTGACGTTGATAATGCTAATATATTATCAGATGACTAAATGAATTAAAAAATGGCGGCCGACCTTCAGTGGTCCACCCTAGCAGTCAGCCCGCAGAGACAATACGTTTACCGTTTTTGTTTTTTATTGAGCAAGTCCGAAGGGCACACAGGCAGGGACTGTCGCGCAGAGCGTGTGCCAGCTAGCACCCACCTAGGTAGCCTCAGGACTTTACCAGCTTCTTCAGCACCACCAGCATTCACCAGCTTTCACTGCTGTGTAAAATCCTCATAGTAACCACACAGTACTCAGTCCAGTGGTGAACTATGTACAAGGATTTATTTATAATATTTACAGCAGTCCGACAAAACCTCCCGCCAGCAACCATATAATACAGAGAAGGTACAATGGAAGCTACACAATTTCATATATACACAGCTCTGCCAATCACCTTCTTGCTGAGGTCACTGTGACTGCACTTGCTCCAGTGCCAGTCATAAACCGGTGTGGACTTGTACTGTCCAGTCCCACACAGCTACCAGCTGTCAGTTAGATCTCCAAGATCTGAATGCTGAAGCTTAACTGTCAACAGGGAAAACTTAACCCGACAATTACGGTGAAGATAAATGCTAAAACTATCAAAGTACCTAGCATTGCTTAATCTTGGAGTAGCAAGTAGTCGTTTTACAAGCAAATCAGGTTTCAGCCTTTTGTCTCACTGTCCTTAGGGATTATCAGAGCTCAAATTATCCACCAAGAAATCACACCTTCTTCTGAGACTTCCATCCAGAGAACTCTGATCTGCTTGTCACAGGAGTGCCTATTTATAGAAAAAGATCACGTATCTTTCTCTAAATCTGTTCTATCATAATCATGTGATAGTATCTAGATAACTGATTGGTTCATAACTAAATGTGAGATAAGCAATGTTAAGTGCCAGTGAGCCAATCAGCATGAGCATATGAGATACATCTGATAAAAAGGCCGATCTCATCTCCTAACCTTTATCAAAAAGCAGTCAGTCTAACTTTCTGGTAACAGCTTCAGTTAAACAGCTGCAACAGGGTACCTCTTACCCCTTCAGCTCCCTGCGTGCACTCGGAACGCCCTTCGCAGACACACAGAATTTTTGCTTTCCTTCTAGGAAATCTCTGAGCCGTGGTGTTCGGCTTCTTGTCCTGATGCTTCCAGGCCAAAAAGCCACGGCTGCTCTTGAGCGACACCTAATGGATTCCTCGTTCCTTTGTGCCTGCGTGTAAAGCACCGTCCGGACCCAGAGCTCTCCTGGGTGTTGCTATCAAAGGGAAATCAGCCACCTTTTATTCTCACCATGCAAAAATAATAAGGGGGTGAATTTGGAATGCTGTTCCAGCGGACCGCCCCAGCTGCAGGGCGTCTGTCCGGGCTGCTTCTCAAAGAGAACTAGTCCTGGGGGGGGGGGGGGGAAGGGGTTGTTACCTAGCCTCCTGGCCCTATTGATCACTTACCAGCCCACAGCTAAGACCCTTTGGCTCACACAGACCAAGCTCTCCACCCCCCTCAAAAAACCCCCTCTGACTTTAAATAACCAGGAGCGTGGCAGCAAAATATCTCCAAAATGTTTGACCTCCAAGATGCCAGAGGTGAAGAGAAAGGAATCTCCCTCCAGATGAAAAGGAAGGCGTCTTGATCCAAGCGCTGACAACACGCACTCCCCGTGGGGCAACAGCCCCACGTCCCACATCTGCCCGGACTGCGTGGGTCAAAGCCCCCTTTGGGGAACCTTCAGAATTCCTCACGCCTGCTTGTCCTTAAAGCAAAGCCAGATTTGGAAAGATTATCAAATCAGAGCAATTGAAAGTTTCCTTTGCAAATGCAGTTCCCAGGAGACACAACAATCAAGCCAGGAAGGCCCACTTGGCCAGCGGCATTTCCCCGCCAGGCCTGACTCTTATTCTGGGCACTTTTCCCTTGCGTATTCTCTAGTGCCCCTTTTCCTATAGGGTGGCTGCCTTACCCCATCATAGACCAAATCCCAAGTTTCCACCAACTGGGTCTCAGATCCCCAGTGGCAGTTAGGTCCCGTGTCAGAAGAGATCCTCCTTCCACACCAAACTAGGCCAGTGGCCGCCCCTCCCCGGAGGCACCCAGGTAAGTCCAAGTACATCAGAGGGGCTCCTTGCCTGCCTTGCAGAGGCTCCTATCCAGGCCCATCTTCCTGTCGCCATGAGCCCTGGGACCTCAGATGGGCAGAGGAGGGTTTCTCCTCCCCTGTTCTGCTCCCCTTCCTGGATGCACCCTGTCCCGCTCAGCTCCTCTCCGCTTGACCACAGCCTGCTACGTACCGGCTTGTCGGGCAGCAGCTGGGCCCAGTTCTGGTGAGGGACTCTTTCCCACACACACATACACACAGCTGGTCCTGAGCTCCATCCCTGTTCATCCTCCGGCACCTTCCGGCCCCACTTTGGGCAAGACCTCACCTCTCTCTTCCGGCCAGTTTCCTTCTCTGGACTAGCAAAACGGCAAGGGCATCATCTGTATTCAAAGCAACTTTAATGGTATATCTAGTTTAGGGGGATACAACGACACATTAGGTTTATGCAGAATGACTGGATTTCTTTGGTTTTCCTGATGCAACTGCTTACTGTCTCAGTTTTCCATACTGATTCTTCATTTCACATAGGGTAATAAAATTACTTGCTGACGAACTATGTTGCTTCCCTTCTGTCTTTCTTTCTTTTTTTGTCTGAGATTTACTGTGCCAACACTGGGAGTTAAGAACATCAGAAGAGCCCTGCTGGACCAGGCCCGTCCTCAATCCCCCAGGGGCATCTAGTCCAGCATCCTGTCCATCCAGTCCAGCCTCCCGTCCCACCCAGTGGCCAACCAGTTCCTCTGGAGGGCCAACAACAGGGCAGAGAGGCCGAGACCTTCCACCCCTGATAAGAACTTCATCATCACCATCATCACTATTATTTTGATTTATATCCCACCCTCCCTGCCGAGGCGGGCTCAGAAGGGCCCTGCTGGGTCAAACCAGTGAGGGTCTCACCATGGGTTCTGTAAGGGAAGACTCAGCATGGGTTCTGTAAGGGAAGACCTTGTCTCACTAACCTGTTAGTGTTCTTTGAGGGAGTAAACAAACATGTGGACAAGGGGGACCCAATAGATGTTGTTTACCTTGACTTCCAGAAAGTTTTTGATAAAGTTCCTCATCAAAGGCTCCTAAGTAAGCTCAATAGTCATGAGATAAAAGGGCAAGTCCTTTTGTTTGTGGATACACTTTCCCTATGAAGAAAGGTTGAAGTGCTTGGGGCTCTTTAGCTAGGGGAAACGACGACTGAGTGGTGACATGACCGAGATTTTATAAGATTATGCATGGGATAGAGCAGGTAGAGAAAGAAGTACTTTTCTCCCTTTCTCACAATACAAGAACTCAGGGACACTCCATGAAATTGTGGAGCAGTTGGGTTAGAACAGATAAAAGGAAGTCCTTCTTCACCCAAAGAGTGATTAACACGTGGAATTCACTGCCACAGGAGGTGGCGGCGGCTACAAGCATGGACGGCTTCAAGAGGGAACTGGATAAACATCTGGAGCAGAGGTCCATCAGTGGCTATTAGCCACAAAGTATAGATAGGAACTCTCATTCTGGGGCAAGTGATGCTCTGTATTCTTGGTGCTTGAGGTGGGGGGCAACATGGGAGGGCTTCTGGTGTCCTGCCCCCACTGCTGGACCTTCTGAGGGCACCTGGTGTTTTTGGCCACTATGTGACAGAGTGTTGGAATGGATGGGCCACTGGCCTGGCTTCTCTTATGTTCTTAGGGTCTACCTAGTCCAGCATCCCATCTCACACAGAGGCCAGCCAGTTCCTCTGGAGAGCCAACGACAGAGCCCAGAGGCCGAGGCCTTCCTCTGATAAGAACATCAAAAGAACCCTGCTGGATCAGGTCAGTGAGGGTCCATCTAGTCCAGCATCCCATCTCACCACAGGGGCCAACCAGTTCCTCTGGAGGTCCAACAACAGGGCAGAGAGGCCGAGGCTTTCCCCAAGAAGAACACCAGAAGAGCCCTGCCAGATCAGACCAGTAAAGGTCCACCTAGTCCAGCATCCTGCCTCTCACAGTGGCCAGCCAGTTCCTCAGAAGGGCCAACAACAGGGCAGAGAGGCCGAGGCCTTCTCCTGAGTAGAACACCAGAAGAGCCCTGCTGGGTCAGACCAGGGAGGGTCCATCCAGTCCAGCCTCCTGTCTCACACGATAGCCAGCCAGTTCCTCAGGAGGGCCAACAACAGGGCAGAGAGGCCAAAGCCTTCCCCTGATGTTGCCTCCTGGCTCCACGTTCAGAGGATTAGTGCCTCTGAACGTGGAGGTTCCCCTCAGTCAATGTGGCTAGTAGCCATTGATAGACTTATTGTTATTGTTATTATATATTTGATTAAAATAGTGATAGGATGATAATAAATCCCTGCTAAGTGGGGCTCTGGCCAATACACAACAAAAGGCATATGGCCACAAGACAAATGTAGAGACTGTTAAAATTCTAATTACAAACGGAATTAAAATAGAAGGTCAATGTCAAAACCTTGAACCTGACTCAGTATTCCACTGGAAGCCGGGGTAGCTGGCGCAGCCCAGGTTGAATATGTGCCGCCCATGATGTTCCTGTCAGGACTTGCACCGCCACGTTCTGGATCGGCTGGAGCCTCCGGGTCAGTCTCAAGGGTAGGCCAGCATACAGTCCACTCTGGATGTGATCATTGCATGGATTATTGTGGCTAGGTCAGATAATTAGTTGAGAGATGCTTTATTTTTAACGAGATGTATATCAATAAATCACAGCTGTATATCAATAAATCAAAACACAAAAGATGCAAATTGGAATGACTCAGCTTTTACACAGGTCATCAGACTGTATTGTACTCTGACAAAAGGGCTGAGAAAGTTACTTGGGACAAAGGGTTAGAGACTGTGCTCTGTACTGCCTGTTTACAGTCTGTACTGCCTGTTGCTGTAGGTAGGATCTTACTACATAAGTTTTGCACCATGTCACATGTCACATTAATATTTATGCTTGGTTTCAGTTCTGTTTTCAGATCTCTGGTTGGTTCCAAATATCTACAGTTCAGATCCTGTCGCCTTATTCTTTGGATGTCCCATCCTGTTGATTGTATTGATTTACTCTGGGTAATCTGCCTTGAATCCCAGTGAGACAGGTGGACTATAAATAATGTAAATAAATTAGCAAAATAACACACAATGTCCCATTGTCTCAGGGATTATTACAGTCACTATGGTGGTGTCCAGCCATAGGAATGCCATCCTCAGTTCCTATGCCATCAGCATCCTCAGTTACTTATGAGACTCAGGTGGATTTCTTGAGGAAACCACAGTCTGTCAACAGCCTCTTGGAAAACACCCTCTAAGCCACCATGGGTCATGAGTCTATATACCAACATCCAGGGGTCATTTCGAGCAGGAGCTCAGGGGAGCTCAGCTCCGGGAGTTGGTGCCAGCCTCCCCCCCTGCAGGGGAATGCCTGCGTGTGTCATGGCTGCAGCAAAATGACCCCATCCCCTGGAAAGGTCCTTGTTCCTCCGACCAGCTTTCTGAAGGCTTCAGCCACCACTGCAGCTATCCTCCGAGAATAGTGGTATTTCTGAGCCTTGTATTAGTAGCTGTTGCCTCTCTGCCAGCTCTCCCTCCCTCCCTCCCTCCCTCCCTCCCTCCCTCCCTCCCTCTTTCTTTCTTTCTTTCTTTCTTTCTTTCTTTCTTTCTTTCTTTCTTTCTTTCTTTCTTTCTTTCTTTCTTTCTTTCTTTCTTTCTTGCCTTCTGACATACTTCCAGTGATGTCAGGTGGTGTGGCATATGCAAATAAGTTATGCTAATGAGTTATGCTAACTCAGCTGATATTTGTGGACCCAATGGGGGAAAAGCTCTTGAGAATTTCCACCAGGATTTCAAGAACCCTTTGTGACTGAGTAAACTGATTCCTGTATACATTACTACTGAGATTGGGTCCCACTATAGTCCTTTGGCTTTTGGAAAAAGAAATATTTGAAATGCGGCAGCTTGCATCTGGACTACGTGTCATTGTTTCTGGCTTTCAAGACTATTTGGATCCTCCTGGAAATATATGAGTCCATTCCATGATGATTATGTGTCAAGCTGGAACATGAAATTATTATACTACAAGAGTGAGACATATTGAATTTTTTGGGACTTTATTTTTTCTGGACTTCTGTGAATTCATCTTTCTGTATTAGTGGTGCCTTTGAATAAAAAAACCTTAGTTTCATCCAGTTTATATTGATATTAAATAATTTACATACATTTTGTTCACTTCAAGTGATTTCTTCCAGCAGGTTTCTGTGTTTTGCATCATTGATTGATTGACTGAAACATTTCTAGATGGCATTTTCAAGAAGGGGAAAAAGGAGGACCCGGGTAAATACTGACCCATCAACTTGACATCTACACCTGGGAAAGTTTTAGAACAAATCATCAAACAGACAGTTCTTGAACATTTAGAAAGGATGGCTGTGATTACTAAGAGGCAGCATGGGTTTCTCAAGAACAAGTTATGTCAGACTAATTTTATCCCTTTTTTTGAGAAAGTTACTACCTTGCTGGATCAGGGGAATGCTGTAGATATAGTTTATCTCAATTTCAGTACGGCTTTTGATAAGGTTCCACATAATATTCTTGCTGGCAAATGACTTTTAGGTGGATCTGTAATTGGTTGACGGATCACACCCAAAGAGTGCTTGTGAATGGTTCCTCATCCTCTTAGAGAGGAGTGACAAGTGGAGTGCCTCACGGATCTGTCCTGGGACCTGTTTTGTTCATCATTATCAATGATCTGGAGGAAGGAATAGAGGGAATGCTTATTAAATTAGCAGATGATACTAAATTAGGAGGGGTAGCAAATGTGGTAGAAGATATAGTAAGAATACAGAACTATTGTGACAGGCTTGAAAACTGGGCTAAAGGAAATTTAAACAATTTCCATGGGGATAAATGTAAAGTTCTGCATTTAGGTAGGAAAAATCAAATGCATAATTATAGGATGGGGGAGACTTGTCTTGGCCATAGTGTGTCACGCTCCTCTGTCCCCTCCCGGGGGTCTCGCCCCATTGACGTGTTCCCAGGTGTGGGAGGAAGGCGTTGCCACTGCTGGGGAAACCAAAGTGGCAGGGGGTGAGGGTTAACAGCACCCTGGGTCACCCTCCTGCCCCCGGGGACAAAGACTCTGCTGCAGGCTCCCTTTCTCTCTCTTTGTGGGCAGCCTGCTTTTCTCTCTCTCTCTGCTCAATCCCTTTTGTTCCGTCACTTCCTCCCCGGCCTGCCAGTTCCCCCTTCCTTTTATTCCCCAGCTCCTGTGTAGCGCCTCCCCTCCACCAAACCCCACCCCCCTTCAAAGGCTGAGACACCCAGCCGCTCCGCCCCGTCCCCGATGAGGCTCCGGCTAGCGGCTTCTGGGCCGCGGCGTCTCCCATGCCCGTCGTGCCTTCCTGACGTCCTCCTGAGGCATCTGGGGTGCTTCCACTGGCCCCGCTGGCGGCGCGTCTCGGCTCCAGCGTGCCTGACGCGGCGGTTGCTCCGGTGAGTGGGGTGTGGCTGGCGAGGGCTGCGAGCTTTGGCGCCCGCGTTTGGGGCCGTGCGTGTCCTCCTCCTCCGAACTGGGGCCGCGGTCGGCAGGGAGCCTCGGCGGGCCGGCCAGGGGGAGCCGGCGTCTCTCCCAGCGTCTCTCCTGTGGCCGGGTTGGGCAGGTCGGACGCGGCGTCGTCTCGACGGCTCGAAAGTGGGGCCGTTGACTGCTCTGGGCGGGGGTGGCCGCTGTCGGCGGGCCGTGGGGTGTCGGGGGGAAAGGCCCGCAATGGGACACACCCCTCCCCTGGGAGCGAAGGTGTTGCATCTTCCTCGAAGAGGCGAGACAGCTAGTTGGCCACATCGTGCTCCGCTCCGGATTGGTGCCGGACTGTAAAAGAGAAGGGAAGCAGAGATAAGTACCACCAAAGGATCCGAGGGTTGGAATCCTTCATGCGAGCAAGCCACAGGAGAGGCGTGTGGTCTACTACCAGCAGGAAATGATTGTGAGTGAGGTAATACTGTAGGGTGCCAACGGCCCATTTGACCGCTAATGCCTCCTTCTCGACCGTGGCATAGGCCCGCTTGGCGAGCTGTAATTTCCGGCTGATGAAGAGGACTGGTCAGATCTCCCCGGTGTATTCTTGGCCTAGCATGGCCCCTAACCCGGTTCCCAAGGCGTCGGTGTGGAGGATGAAGGGCCGCGTGAAATCGGGGTTGTGTAACACGGGGTCTCCAGAGAGACTATGTTGGAGCGTGTGGAAGGCCTCCTCCTCCCTGGTCGTCCAGAGGAACTGATTTGGTCTAGACTTTTGGAGGAGGTCGGTCAGGGGACTGGCCGTTGTGACAAAGTTGGGAATGAAGCGGCTGTAATATCCTACGAAGCCGAGGAAGGCCCGGAGTTGCTTTTTGGTTCGGGGGCGCGGGCGCTGCTCCAGGGCGCATATCTTCTCAGGCATGGGCTGTAGCCGCCCATGTCCCACGAGGTATCCAAGGTACCACAGCTCCTGGAAGCCCAGGCAACTCTTGGTGGGGTTGACCTTCAAGCCCGCTTGGTCCAGGGCTTGCAGGACTTGTTGTAGAGAGCCAGTTTGGTGTAGTGGTTAAGTGCACGGACTCTAATCTGGGAGATCCGGGTTTGATTCCCCACTCCTCCACTTGCACCTGGCTGGATGACCTTGGGCAAGCCATAGCTCTGTACCAGCTGTTCCCTCAAGGACAGCTTGGGAAAGAGTTCTCTCAGCCCCACCTACCTCACAGGGTGTCTGTTGTGGGGAGGGGAAGGGAAAGGAGTTTGTAAGCCGCTCTGAGACTCCGAGTGAAGGGCGGGGTATAAATCTAATCTCTTCTTCTTCTTCTTCTTCTTCTAGATGGGCTAGATGCGTCAGCCAGTCAGGGCTGCAGATTATTATGTCGTCGAGGTATGCCCAGGCAAAGGACCCACAGTGGGAAAACGCGCGGTCGACGAGGCGTTGGAAAGTCGCGGCGGCCCCGTGGAGGCCGAACGGCATCCGTTTGAACTGAAAAAGTCCTTGCGGGGTGGTGAAGGCTGTCTTAGGGTGGTCTGGGGGGTACACGGGCACCTGCCAATAGCCTTTCGTTAAATCAAGGGCAGACAAGAAGCGTGCTTCACCCAGCTGGTCGATCAGTAGATCGGCGCGTGGCATGGGGTATGCGTCGAACAAGGCTATTTTATTCACTTCCCAGTAGTCGACGCAGAATCGGACCGACTTGTCGGGCTTCGGTACCAGGACTACTGGGCTCCGCCAGGCACTCCGGGATGGCTCTATGACGTCTAGCCACAGCATCTCCTGGACTTCCCATGCAATGGCCTCCTGCAGCTTCGGGGGAACTGGTCTCCATGGTGCTCGAGCCACTCGCCCCGGAGCTGTGGGGATCTTATGAATGACCAAAGCGGTGCATCGGGGCATGGAGGAGAAGATGCCTGGGCAGTGACGCAGCAAAGCCCGCAACTCGTTCCGCTGGGCGTCTGACAGGGCTTCGTCCAGCACTGGCCTGCTGGCCCCTTCTGACGGTGACCCCCACGGCAAGGTCCTCTCTGGCAATTCTCCTGGCTGGCTCGCCAACATCCCCCGCTGGGGTTTGGGGGGCCGGGGATGCCACAGTTTCAAGTCATTCACGTGCACGTGTTTCGTTGGCCAAGCCCGGGGTCCGTGCTGCACTTCATACGTCAAAGGGCCTAGGACCCTGGTGATCGTAAAGGGTCCCTGCCAGGGGTCCTTGGAGGGGATGGCCATAACTGCCCGAGACACCAGGACTTTCTCCCCTTCCTGGAAGACGCAGGGCCGGGCGCCTTTATCATAGCGTTCCTTTTGCACCTCTTGGGCCCTCTCCAGGTTGGTCTGGGCGGTTTGGCAAATGTGTTCCAGGTGCCCTTGCAGCTTGCGAACGAAGTCACACGGTGTGTTGGCCTCTTCCTGTCTGGGGAGCGGGCCGCAGCCGTCCACGAGCCCCAGTATCCCTCATGGCTGGCGGCCATAGAGGAGTTCAAAAGGGGAGAAACCCGTGGAGGCCTGGGGTGTTTCTCGTACTGCCAGCAGCACTGGATCCATGTAGAGGTCCCACGCCTGCGGGCGGTCATAGGCCAGCTTGTGCAGCATATTTTTCAACGTTTGATTGAGGCGTTCCACAAGGCCATCGATCTGCGTGTGGTGCACCGACGTGAATAACTGCTGAATGTGCAGGGCGTGACAGACCTGCCGCATCAGGTGCGTGGTGAAGGGCGAGCCCCAGTCGGTGAGGATCTCACTTGGTAGCCCCACGAGGGCGAAATAGCGCATTAGGGCCCGGGCCACGCTGGCGCTTTTTAGGCTCGGGAGGGGAATCGCTTCAGGGAAACGCGTAGAGTAGTTCATAATGACCAAAAGGTAGCGCGCACCCCTGGCGGTCCGCGGAAGAGGCCCCACAAAGTCCATTGCGATGCACTTGAAGGGTTGCCCCGGAATGGGAATGGGCGCTAACAGGGCACAGGGATCCGCTCATACGTTGAGACGTTGGCAGACTCCGCAGGAGCGACAATAGGCACAGACGTCCTTTGCCACAGACGGCCAGAAAAACTGGGCCAGCACCCGGGTGAGGGTATTCTTGACGCCCTGGTGGCCAGCGCATGGATGATCGTGGGCCCCCTGCAACACTGTGGGAAGGTACGAGTGGGGCCCCAGGAGCTGCCGGTAGGGCCCCATCTGCCCCTTGACCTCCCTAAACCATGCCCCCCCATCTTTGATTATCCGGGGAAGCCGCTGACTGCGGCGGGGGTCCACCACCGCCCTGTCACTTACCGCACTATGGGCTCGCAGACCTGCCAAGGCCCGTTGAAAATTGGGATCCTGCCTCCACCCGGAGCTCGGCTGCAGGGTGGCACTGTCAGCCTCTGCTTGACTCGGCCCGTCGTCCTCGTCTGTCTCCTCGTTGGCCAGGACAGCCAAGAGGTCAGGTTCCGCGCTGTTCTCCGCCTGGGCCCTGGAAGAACCAGGGTCAGCTGCCTGGAGGGCCGCTGTAAAGCCTGGGGCATCCCAGCCGAGCAGGACAGGGAACGGGAGCTTCGGGACCCGGGTGACAGGCACTTCCCAGTGGCGGCCGAGGTACGTGAGCAGCACGACCACCATGGGATAGCGCTCCTCATGTCCATGAAAGCATACTACCGTGGCCGTGTGCAGGACGGGGAGCGCCTGGGGCAGGAGCTGAGTCCGCACCATCGAGAGGGAGCTACCGCTGTCCACCAAGGCCTTTACGGGGAGGCGGCCCAGCTCCACCGGGAGGAGCCAGGCCAGAGGGTGCTGTCCCATGGCGGTGGTCTGTAGGGTATCATCCCACCCCAGGTTGCACTCCATGGTGGGGCAGTCCCAGTGCAGGTGGCCCCATTGACCGCAGGTGTAGCAGGGTCAAATATCCTGGGGGCCTTGGGGCTGTGGGGTCCCGGCCGGGCCTCCTCCTGGCGTGGGGCCCACCTCTGGGCGTGGGTCACCTCTTCGCCCTGGATATCCTGGAGGAAACCGCATCCGGGGTCCCATCCCAGGACCGGGACCTCGGCTTGCCACTAGGCGGGCCTGCCCTGGGCGTCCGGCGTTGTCTCTGGTCCCTCCCGACGGGGCCCCCGCACTGCCCTTGGAGCTGACCCCTGGTGGGCGACCGAGCCGTCCCGCCTCCGCCCGGGCTGGCATCTCCTTCCCTTCGGCCGCCAGGTAATTCTCCCATAGCTCCTGTGCCTCACTGAGCTTAGTCGGCTTCCAGCATGCCACCCAGTGACGCACTTGCAGCGGGAGTATCTGTAGGAGCTGCTCTATAATCACCAGCTCGACGACCAGTCGAGCCTCATCCGTGGTCAGTGTTAGCCATCAGGTGGCGGTGTCCCGCAAAGCGGCTATCACTCCCCGGGGCCTGGCCGTTGGCTGCACCTGGATGCTCTGGAAGCGCTGTCAGTAGGCCTCCGGTATAAGTCCTAAGTGGTCTAGGACGGCCACCATGACCTTGTCGTAGTCGCTGGTGTCAGACCGCTCAAGGGCTTTCAATGCCGCCTGGGCCTCTCCTGTCAAATATGGTCCAAGAATGTGGGCTCACTGGGTCCTGGGCCACTGGGCCGCCTCCGTGGCTCTCTCAAAGGCCTCCAGGAAGGCTTCAGCGTCGTCGTCAGGCCCCATTTTGGCCACAGCGGGCCAGGGACTCCTAGGCGGGGCCGCCAGGGCCCCGGCGGGAACTACTGGGGCCGCTATTACCTGTTGCAGGTCCCACACTAGGGCGGCTTGTGCGGCATGCTGCTGTTGGGCCAACTCTCGAAGTAGCTGCGCCTGGTGCTCCGCCATCCACTGGCCCAATTGAGCCATGTCCATGTCTGCTGCAGGTGTGCCCTCCTCCCGGGCAGTGTCAGGAGAAGGGGATTTGTCCGAGTTGGCTGGGGAAAACTGCGATGGGCGGAGCCACTGGCAGGGCGCGACCCACCCCGGGGGGGGTCGGTAGGCGGGGTAGCGGGGCCCCTAGGCGGGGGCCCATGCCCACATTCTCCACCACTCTGTCACGCTCCTCTGTCCCCTCCCGGGGGTCTCGCCCCATTGCCGTGTTCCCAGGTGTGGGAGGAAGGTGTTGCCGCCGCCGGGGAAACCAAAGTGGGGTTGGCTAGGGCCTCAGACTGGCAGGGGGTGAGGGTTAACAGCACCCTGGGTCACCCTCCTGTCCCCGGGGACAAAGACTCAGCTGCAGGCTCCCTTTCTCTCTCTTTGTGGGCAGCCTGCTTTTCTCTCTCTCTCTGCTCAATCCCTTTTGTTCCCCGGCACTTCCTCCCCGGCCTGCCAGTTCCCCCTTCCTTTTATTCCCCAGCTCCTGTGTAGCGCCTCCCCTCCACCAAACCCCACCCCCCCTTCAAAGGCTGAGACACCCAGCCGCTCCGCCCCGTCCCCGATGAGGCTCCGGCTAGCGGCTTCTGGGCCACAGCGTCTCCCATGCCCGTCGTGCCTTCCTGACGTCCTCCTGAGGCATCTCGGGTGCTTCCACTGGCCCCGCTGGCGGCGCGTCTCGGCTCCAGCGTGCCTGACGCAGCGGTTGCTCCGGTGAGTGGGGTGTGGCTGGCGAGGGCTGTGAGCTTCGGCGCCCGTGTCCGGGGCCGTGCGCATCCTCCTCCTCCAAACTGGGGCCGCGGCCGGCAGGGAGCCTCGGCGGGCCGGCCAGGGGGGGGCGTCTCTCCCGGTGTCTCTCCTGTGGCCGGGCCGGGCGAGTCGGACGCGGTGGCGTCTCGACGGCCCAAAAGTGGGGCCGTTGACTGCTCCGGGCAGGGGTGGCCGCTGTCGGCGGGCCGTGGGGTGTCGGGGGGGAAGGCCCGGGATGGGACAGTGTGTGCGAAAAGGATCTAGGGGGTCTTAGTGGACCATGCACTGAAATTGAGTCAGCCGTGTGACGTGGTTCAGTAGCTGTGGTGACAGTTTCATTTTCCCTAGTGGGAGGGGGCTTTTATGACCCTGCCTTGCATGGCCTTCTGCATTTGTGGGAGGTGGGATGATTCTACCCAGCGTCAGGAATGGTCAAGTAATCTTGGTCTCCCCTCCCCACAGAATTACGTCACAGAAACATCACTGGACTAGTCATCCTGAGAGAGACACTGAGGATTGCCCTGGAGTCCCATCCGGTTTATTGCCATCTAGTTCTATCGTCTGATTATTACTGTTTGATTGTTGATTGTTTTAATTTGATTTTACCATATATTATTGTTGTTTGTTTATATCTAAGCATTGTGAGCCGCCCAGAGCCCCTCACGGGATAGGGCGGGATATAAACCCAATAAAATAATAATAAGAAAATGTGGTAGCTAAGAAGGCAAATGCGGTTTTGGGCTCTATCAACAGAAGGATAGTGTCCAGACCACGTGAAGTGATGGTATTGCTTTACTCTTCTCTGGTTAGACCTCACCTAGAGTATTGTGTTCAGTTTTGGGCACCACAATTTAAGAAGGATGTAGGCAAGCTGGAACGTGTCCAGAGGAGGGCAATGAAGATGGTGAGGGGTCTGGAGACCAAGTCCTAGGAGAAAAGGTTGAAGGAGCTGGTATGTTTAGTCTGGAGAGGAGATGACTGAGAGGTGGTATGATAACACATCTTCAAGTATTTGAAGGGCTGTCATCTAGAGAATGGCATGGAGGTGTTTTCTGTTGCCCCAGAAGGTCGGACCAGAACCAACGGGTTGAAATTAAATCAGAAGAGTTTTCGGCTAAACAGTAGGAAGACCTTTCTGGCAGTTAGAGCGGTTCCTCAGTGGAACAGGCTTCCTCGGGAGGTGGTGGGCTCTCCTTCTTTGGAGGTTTTCCAACAGAAGCTAGGTGGCCATCCGACAGCAATGCTGATTCTGTGAACTTGGGCAGATCATGAGAAGGGAGGGCGGGAAGGGCTGCATCACAGTGCTTGGTTCTCGTGGCCCCTTTCTCGCACACCCAGGGAGATGCTGGTCAGGAAGGCATTTCCCCCCCAGGCCAGTTTGGCTGGAGATCATGGAGGGTTTTTGTTGTCTTCTGGGTGCAGGAGCTCCGTTCATGGGAGCAGGGCCTTCTGCTGGTGCCAACCTGCAAACTGGCAAAGTCAACCACTGCCCACGCCACTGTGGCCTCCCCCTCATGGACTGCCCTGCCTGAGGAGACCAGGAGGCCCCTGCCATGCCGGTCATTCTGCAGAATGTGCAGAACAAAGATGTTCGGGAGAGCATTTTTAGAAAGGCATCAGAACTGGAATGGAATAGCTCAGCACGTACTCTATTGCACTGTTTATTGTACACATCACCTCCCGTTTTAATACTACGTCCTCTGTCTTCGTAACCTCTCTCTAAGGGACATCACAGAGCTGTGAAAAGTACAGAAGACAGCAAACAAAATGATTAGAAAGTTGGAGCACTTTCCCTATGAGGAAAGGTGGAAGAGTCTGGGACACCTCTATTTAGAAAAGAGATGAGGAAAGGGGGACCTGAGAGAGGTTTATAAAATTATACACGGGGTAGAGAAAATGGGCAGACAGAGCTTTTTCTCCCGCTCCCATAATGCTAGAATTTGAGGGCACCCAATTGTCAGGTTCCCTAGTAAATCAGCACTCAACAACTGTCCTTTAGGTTCAGTTTATTGGAGTAAGTATTTTCTAAGACATTTCCTAAGCACTTCTGTGTTAAGACTAAAGCGGGGAAACAGAAATGGGATTATATACATGATTCAAACTGGGGTGTTAGCTGGCTACAAGCCAATGAGCGCCCTGGTGCCCTCGTGCTGAGAATAAAGGCTTCAACATTCTGGTGGGATCTTATGTGAACAGGGGCAAATGTTAGGAGAGCATCAAAGGCGACATTCCAGAGTTTACAGCAGCAATTACACCAAACCTTCTCCCCCCCCTTCCTTTTCCTTATAGCAGCATCTCCCTCTCTCCCCTCCTTTTAGTTATGACAGCCTAGCTGACACCAATGTCGTTGTTCAGAAACCTGTTCAGGCCAGACAAAATACTTCTTTATTCAATGAATCTTTTAACTGTGGGATTCACCCATCTATGGCTATTCTCCATGGTGTCTGAAGGAGCCTCCATATACAGAGGCAGTCAACCAAAATACATAAGAATGTGTTGCCGCCACTAGGTAGACCCATTGTAGCAGCCTCTGGGTCCGTTTTGGAGCCGACAGCCAAATACCTTGATTCATTTTTACAGCCTCTGGCTATATCAGGTAGGGCGTACATAAAGGATACGAGAGATCTGATAAACAAAATAGAGCACACACAAATAATGGATTCTATCGTATTGGTTTCAACGGATGTCAAATCTTTGTACACCAATATTCCATTAGAAGAAGCATGCATGTTAATCAAGGATCATCTAGAACTGAGACAGCAAGACAGGCCACCTACACACTTCTTGATATTTTGTTCAAATATAATTTCTTTTGTTGGAATGATACCTACTATTTGCAGAAAAATGGAGTCTCTATGGGGTCAGCCATAGCACCATCTGTAGCAAATATATTCATGCAGGACTTTGAAAACACTTTAATCTTAGATGCAAACGTTAATCCTTTTTACATTCATTGTATGAAATATTGTGAGACTTCTGATGAGAACCAATAAGTCAGGCCTTGTGTGAAAACAGAGTCCTTTATTGTCTTAATGGTCTTCTCAGGAACACGTACTTTGTTAGGGATACCAGGGGACTGGGGTTGGGACTTATTATACAGTATTCAAACAGAATAGAAATGACAGGCACCAATCAGTGTAAAACCATGAAGCGCGAAAATCCCCAAACCGTTGCATTCCCATGGAAAAAGGCGCACGAGCAAATTATAATCCCCCCCCCATTCCCCTGCGTACAATCTACTTGCATTCCCAGTTCCCACGCAAAGACACCTGGAAGAGCAGAGAGTGAGACAGCTCAAGGTTAACTGGCAACAACAGCGATAAGCAGGGCCTGCAAAGGAAAATGGCAAGATGGGATGGGAGGGGGAGGGAGCGTGGGGCACACATCTATTCCATTGGGACTCTTCAACCAAAATAATTAAATTCTGAATTGGATTTATCATGTTTTTTGTGATTTAATTTTTCTTTCTTCAACTAGTTTCCAGTAATTTGATAATCTAGAGTTGGCAGCTTTCAGTATTTGTAATTTTTGAAATTTTGGTAGGGTATGTACAGCTAAATAGACTTCATCCATAATATCTCCAGGAATTTTGTGTCCAGGAGTTGGCATCTTTCAATATTACAGTAACTTAGTTGTCTGGCTATCAGGGACTAATCTAGATACTATGTAATAGGCTTATTAAGTTTTATATCTCCAGGAACTCCCTACCTGGAGATGGCAACCTTGGTTACTGAGGTGCACATGCAGCAAGGGCCTCTGTAACTTTAAATGCCAGCAGGACACACAACCAGCTGCATTCAGTGTAGATACACTAAGTAGAAACCTGTATGCTGGAAGCTTTGAGGCCTCTGTTGGTCCTCTTACAGAGAAGCAGCCCTGAGAGCAGCTGACTTAAGTTCATGGGGCCTTGCCCAATATGTAGTGAGTATACATCTATGGTTTGATGTTTTTGGTTTTGTGGTCCACACTTTATATTGTGCTGTTGCTTATAATAGAATTCTAAGGAGGAATTCTCTTTTACAGAGAAACTGAATAATATTAGCCTATCAGGAGATGGAATGAGACTTTCTATAGTTGGAAAGATTCAATGAGACTCTATGTAACAGTGTGTATAATATTATATAATGAATTCAATAGAATACTTGTGTATTATTTTGAAATATTGTTAAAAGCATTTCTGCATTTTATACTTCCACAGTTTTTTCCCTGAAGTCTGAAACACTGAATACTACCTGTATATTTTCTCTTTATGGATTTTGTTGCTCTCTGTATTCTTCCATGATGGATTATGTATAAAGTTATTTCACATTAGACTGTATCTAAGTCTCCTTTTGTATATCTTAGCGGGACATTCAGCTCACAGTTGTTTTCTGTGGTTTTTGGCTCCTAATTAAAAGCCTGGTGCAAGAGCTCTGTTTTACTGGCCCTGCAGAACTGTAAAAGGTCCCGCAGGGCCCTGATATCCTCTGGGCGCTCATTCCACCAGTAGGGGGCCACCACTGAAAAAGCTCTTGTTCTAATGGTAGCCAATATGGCGTCTTTCGAACCAGGGAGTCATGCAGTTTTGTAACCCTGACCTCAGTGCTTTCCAGGGGACATATGGGGAAAGGTGGTCCCTTAAGTAGGCAGGCCCCTGACCATATAGGGCTTTAAAGATCAAAACCAGCACCTTGAAATGAATCTGGTAAGCTATTAGCAGCCAGTGCAATATCTTCAGCTCAGGCTGGATGTGGTCCCATATGGAGAGGCCCAGCAACAGCTTGGCCGTCGCATTTTGCACTAGCTGCAGCTTCCGGATCTGTGACAAGGGCATCCCCATGTAGAGAGTGTTGCAGTAGTCTAATCTCAAGGTGACCATAGTGTGGATCATCGTTGCCAGGTCATTGCATTCGAGGAAGGGAACCAACTGCCTGACCAGCCGTAAACGGTAAAAGACTGCCTTGGCAGTGGCTGCCACCTGGGCCTCCATTGTTAAGGAGAGGTCCAGGAGCACTCCCAAATTCTTGGCCCTCAGCACTGGCATCAATGGCACCCCACCAAAGGTTGGTAGTGGGATCCCTACCCCTGGCCGGCTCCAACTCAGGCACAGGACCCCTGTCTTCGTTGGATTCAATTTCAATCGACTCAGTCTAAGCCAGCCCACTACATCCTGAAGCGCCCACTTCAGGTCATCTGGGGTAGAGTCAGACTGACCGTCCAACAGCAGATAAAGCTGGGTGTCATCGGCATACTGATGAAACCCTAGCCTGTGTCTCCGGGCAATCTGGGCGAGGGGGCGTATGTAGATGTTGAATAACATCGGGGAGAGCACTACCCCTTGCGGAACCCCACAAACAAGCGGGTGCCTCTGGGACATCTGCTCCCCTAGCGCCACCCTCTGTCCCCGACCTTGGAGAAAGGAGATGAGCCATTGTAAGGCAAGCCCCTGGATCCCCGTGTCAGCGAGGCAGTGGATCAGTAACTGGTGGTTGACTGTGTCGAACGCCACCAACAGGTCCAACAACACCAGTACCGCTGTGCCGCCTTGATCCAGATGCCTCCGGAGGCCATCTGTGAGGGCGACCAGTGCTGTCTCTGTCCCATGGCCTGGCCAGAAGCCGGACTGAAATGGGTCAAGCATGGAAGTGTCATCCATAAAGCGCTGCAACTGAATCGCTGCCACTCTCTCAAGTAATTTGCCCAAAGAGGACAGATTAGAGACAGGCTGATAGTTGGCCAATTCAGCCAGATCTAACTATGTTTTTTTTCAGGAGAGGGCAGACCATCACTTCCTTGAGTGACCCCGGGAACAGTTCCTCAGTGAAGGACTTGTTGATAATATCTCTGAGGGTGCCTCGCAACCCCTCACAGCCAGCTTTTATGAGCCATGAGGGGCACAGATCAAGGCTGCATGTGGTTGGGCATACCGTTGAGAGCAGGCTGTCGACTTCCTCCAGACTGAGTGGACTGAAATAATCCAGAATGGAACCAGAAGACATGCATGGGGCCCTGCGTTCACTCACTGTCTCATCTGTGGTGGGGAGGTCATGGCAGAGCAGCAAGACTTTATCTGCAAAATAGCTCGCAAAAGCCTCACAGCCGATGTCCAATTTCCTAGCATTTGATCTGCCCTGTTCTAAATAATTGTGCTGGGCGCGAGCTAGCAGATGCAACCATGGCCACGTAGAACTCTCTCTTCGCAACTTTGACTGCCATCTCATAGGATTTCATAAACGTCTTATAGGATGCTCTTGTCGCCTCATCCCGAGTGCGCTGCCCCCATCTCTCCAGTTGTCTGAGCCCTCATTTCATCAGCCGCAGCTCCTCAGTAAACCAAGAAGCCCGCTTTGCACGAGGGTGCAGAGGGTATTGGAGAGTGATCTTGTTGATGCCTGCCGAGAGCCGACCATGCCAGTCCTCGACTAGCTCATCTAGGGGGCATGGGATCCTGCAGAGCCATCTGAAGCCACTGAGGGTCCATTTGGTTCTGTGGATGAGCTAAAATACGCTCGCCACCCAAACAGGGCAGGGGTGAGACATTCACACTGGCCTTCAGGGCATGGTGGTCCAACCATGGCACTGCCAAAGCAGTGATCCGCTCCACTGTAACCCCATAAGTGGGGGCCGTTACAGATTAGGTGAATTCTAGCGCCGCCATTGACAACACCAGATCCATCGCCGGTGTAGATGCTGCATCATCGGCATGGACATTGAAGTCACCCAAGACTATTAAGCTATGGTACTCCAATGCCCAGCCTGACACAGCCTCAACTAGAGATGGCAGGCTATCGGCTGGTGTGTTGGGTGGCTGGTACACCAACCAGATAGCCAAACTCTTTTCAGCTTCCCACACTAGGCCCGAGCACTCAATGCCCGCTAGCTTCAATGGCGGGAGCGCCCTGTAGGAGTAGGCCTTCTGAGTGAACAGTGCCACTCCCCCCCCCCCCGCCCCACAGTGCACGATTGGTGAAGGACCAAGAAAACACACAGTGCTCTCACCCAGCATTATACTAAGTGACATTTAGGATAGGCTAGTATTCCTTGAAGTTTTAGCATTCAAAAGCAAACCAATAATGGGGGGAAATGCCAGGCGACAGGGGACAGCTGTATTGTCATACAAAGCCCCAAACATTTCACCATACAAGCTTCATCAGGAGGATTGGAGAACTTAATTGCTTGGGAAAGGTTCAGCGCTAGGTGAAGGTTCTGACCCCCCCCCCCCCCCCCCCGAAGCTTGTGTGGTGAAAGGCACAGGGGTTTTGTATGACAATAAAGCTGTCGGCTGTCACCTGTCACCTTTCCCTCGTTTTGGCTTGCTGGCCCACTGCTTGGTGTAGACCCATTTTTCTTTCTCCTCAGCATTTTTCTTTCTCCTCAGCATCATTTCCTCAGATTTTCTGAGTTGGGACTTCTTCTCAGTTGGGACTGAGTTGGATGCAGCCCTTAGGCAAAGGCTTGTGCCTCCCTGGCCAGAAGTTGCAAGATAAAAGACCTTCTTGTCCCTCATCCATTTACAATCACCCCTTCAGGAGTCTGTCTCCCCTGGGGCCATTCTGATCTTCCTGCCTCAAGAAGAAGAAATTACTATCTAGTCATTTGACTGTCGGAGTCTGTGTCCCTTGGGTGTGACATTACAAAGATAAGAATACCAGAAGAGACCTGCTGGATCAGACAAGTGAGGCTCCTTCCAGCCCAGCACCCTGTTTCACACAGCGGGTAACTGTTCCTTTGGAGGTCCAAGCAAACAGGGCCTAGAGGCCAAGGCCTTCCCCTGATGCTGCCTTCTGGCTCTGGGACTCAGAAGCTGACAGCCTTGGAATGTGCAGGTTCCCCTCAGTCACCATGCCTTGTAGCCACTGATAGGCCCATCTTCCACTTTCAGAGATGTCTGTTCCTATAGAAGAAGAAGAAGAGAAGAAGAGAAGAAGAGATTGGATTTATACCCCGCCCTTCACTCACTTAAGAGTCTCAGAGCGGCTTACAAACTCCTTTCCCCTCCCCTCCCCACAACAGACACCCTGTGAGGTAGGTGGGGCTGAGAGAACTCTTTCCCAAGCTGTCCTTGAGGGAACAGCTGGTACAGAGCTATGGCTTGCCCAGGGTCATCCAGCCAGGTGCAAGTGGAGGAGTGGGGAATCAAACCCGGTTCTCCCAGATTAGAGTCCGCGCACTTAACCACTACACCAGACTGGCTCTCTATAGCCATCACTACGTCCTCCAGCAGTGAATTTCATATTTTAATCTCTCTCTGTGAAAAGAATTATTTCCCTTTGTCTGTCCTGAATCTACTGCCGAACCCCCTCGTCCTCTTGGTTGCCCTCCTCTGCACTTTTTCCAACTCTGTAATGTCCTTTCTGAGGTACGGTGACCAGAACTGTACACAGTATTCCCAATGAGACCGCAGCATACATCTATACAGAGGCATTATGATATTGGCATTATGCTATCCCTAACACAGAGTTTGTATTTTTTCTATATATAATTTTTATTGTATACATTCATATTTCATAAAAACAAAAACAATAATATCCTTATATATTATACTCTCTTTCATATTTTAAACAAAGAAAACCTGCACAACCAACCAATCACACCCAGTCCCAGTCCAGTCGGTATCCTCTTCTTTTTCTTTTTCTTATTCCCTTGCCCCTGCCACACGTGAAACCACTGTACAACTCCCCCTAAGCCAATTTTTAATACATCCTTTAGGTCTTCAATGAATTATTACTCATTCTTCTAACTTTTAACTTCTGTTCTATTCACTCAGTCTTATTATTATTCTATCTACTACTGTACCTAACAAAGGAAGCAGGACAGGGTTGCCTCTAGCACTGGGAGCTGAAGAGGAGACACCTTCAGCAGGAGAAAAATCTCTCCTCCCTACTTCCAGAGGTCTGTGGGGGGGCACACCCTTCCCTTCCTTGTCACGCCCACTGGCTGTGACACATCTACTTCTATATTATGTATCACTTTGTATACTTTACTGAATAATTACTAAACATTTACCGCTTAAAATATACTTCTAACTGCCCTACGAATATTTATTTAATTGCTCTCAACCTAAGCTATTATAAAATTTACCAGAACAAACTATCTTCTTTCAGGCATCTCTGTCTGTTCGTTTGATCACTGCATCTAAAAGTTTCTTTTCAGTGATTTCACTATAAGCTGTGAGAGTTTTGCCATTTAAATTGACCACTAGGTGGCCTAATGCCAACCATCTATATTGAATTCCATGTTCTCTCAAAGTCTTCACTGTCTCATAACACTGAATTGACACTTTCATTGAGCTGTCTACTATTACCTCAAGAACTTTTCCCCTCTCAGTCTCAGCTAGTTCAGACCCTGTTATCCTGTCTTTACCCACAATGAACTTCCATTTGCCACACTGTTGCCCACTCATCCAGTTTGTGGAGCTCCTCTTGGAGCTCTTCACAGTCAGCCTTGGTTTTCACCATCCTGAATAATTCTGTGTTATTTGCAAACTTGGCCACTACACTCCTTAACCCTAGTCCCAGATCTTTTATGAATAAATAAAATAGTGCCGGCCCCAGTACTGATTCTTGTGGGAACCCAAATGCTTCCTTCCCTCCATTGTCAGAACTGTCCATTTATTCCTACTCTTTGCTTCCTGTTGTTTAACCAGTTTTAAATCCATAATAGAACCCGTCCTCTTATCCCATGACTGCTAAGCTTACTCAGGAGTCTCTGGTGAGGTAACTTGTCAGAAGCCTTCTGAAAGTTCAGGTATATAATATCTACTGGGTCACCACTGTCCACATGCTTGTTCCCTTTCTCAAAGAACTCCAAGAGGTCAATGAGGCAGGGAATTCTAGCCAATGTGTGAGGTGTTAAATCTATTGTTCTACTTCACCCAGGCCTATTAGCATCTGTAAACACTGTAAGCACCCTGTGCTTGGAGATTGATGGGTCATTGCCTGGACCCTCCTCCTTTCTGCCAGCTATGAGTTGCTTTTTTAAATACAATTTTATTGGAAGATCAATTTTGAGAGCAAAAATACAGATAACAATAGTACATAGAAAAACTGTTATGCCACAACTGACGTGAGCTAAAATACATACAAATATCATAATTGGAGAGAGCAAAAATACAAACTTCACTCTGGAAAAAGATTAAGCATGTAAGCAATTGTATGAGTTAGAAGCTGGGTTCCAACTCATAGACAGAGTGGCGTCCCAATGATTGAAATAGTGGGGTGAATTCTAGGGTGGAGGGCATTTATCCACACTCCAGTGAGGGGAGAGGAGAAAGGACCTCTGGGCATGTGATGAGTTCCCTTCCTTCATCATGTGCAACATCATTTCAGGCACTTGCCATTATGAGGGCCAAAAAAGCCCAGCCAGATTAAATAAAGTAAAAATTTTCCAGAAAGGTTTGGTTTCTATCATAAGGAAAGCTAGAATAAATTTAGATGAAAGTGAAGTGAAAATTGGTGCCAGGAACATTAACAGTGTGAGATATGCAGATGACACCATATTACTACCAGAAAAAAGTAAAGATTGAAACGACTCCTGATGAAGGTTAAAGCAGAAAGGGCCAAAGCAGGATTACGGCTGAACAACAAGAAGTCAAAAGTACTGACTACTGATGTTCCCTCAAAGGTCCACAGTCATGTGAGCAGAAATTCTACCTTGCACGTGAAAAAAGCTAGAAGCGTTAGAGCTGTGAGCGAGTCTACATTTGACTATCACACAAATTAGTTTTTTAGATTATTTCCATAACCTTGTAAAAATCTCAGAACAAATTCTTTTAAATTATATTTAAATTATATTTTAAGAATAATATAAACATTATAAGAGAAAACAGAATCAAGTCAAACTTTATTAAAGAAAATGTCATGGGTGTAGACCAGGCCTTCAGAAAACATGTCTACCCTCCCCTTTCCACTATACTGGGAGACCCGGCCTCCAGAGAGCAGGTCTACCCACGCCCTTCCACTATTTTGATAGACCTGGCCTTTGAAGAACAGGTCCATTCCCCCCTTTCCACTATATTGGTAGACCTGGCCTCTGGAGAACAGGTTTACCCTCCACTTTCCACTATATTGGTAGACCTGGCCTCCAGAGAACAGGTCTACCCTCCCGTTTCTACTCTATTGGGAGACCTGGCCTCCAGAGAACAGGTCTACCCTCCCCTTCTCGCTGTATTGGGAGACTTGGCCTCCAGAGAACAGGTCTACCCTCCCCTTTCCCTTTTATTGGTAGACCTGGCCTCCAGAGAACAGGACTACCCTCCCCTTTCCACTCTATTGGTAGACCTGGCCTCCAGAGAACAGCTCTACCCTCCCCTTTCCATTCTATTGGTAGACCTGGCCTCGAGAAAACAGGTCTATCCTCCCCTTTCTGCTATATTGGTACATCTGGCCTCCAGAGAAAAAGACAACCTTCCCCTTTCAATTATATTGGTAGACCTGGCCTCCAGAGAACAGGTCTACCCTCCCCTTTCCATTCTATTGGTAGACCTGGCCTCCACAGAACAGGTCTCCCCTCCCATCTCCACACTATTGATAGACCTGGCATCCACAAAATAGGTCTACCTTCCCCTCCCATCTCCACACTATTGATAGACCTGGCGTCCAATAAATAGGTCTACCCTCCAGAGAACAGGTCTACCCTCCCCTTTCCATTCTATTGGTAGATCTGGCCTCCGGAGAACAGGTCTACCCTCCCCTTTCCGCTATATTGGTAGACCTGGCCTCTAGAGAACTGGTCTACCCTCCCCTTTCCATTCTATTGGTACACCTGGCCTCCAGAGAACAGGTCTACCCCTCCCCTTTCCACTCTATTGGTAGACCTGGCCTCCGGAGAACAGGTCTACCCTCCCCTTTCCACTATTTTGATAGACCTGGCCTCCAGTGAACAGATCTACCCCTCCCCTTTCCACTCTATTGGTAGACATGGCCTCTGGAGAACAGGTCTACCTTCCCTTTCCATTCTATTGGTACACCTGGCCTCCAGAGAATAGGTCCCCTCCCCTTTCCACTCTATTGGTACACCTGGCCTCCGGAGAACAGGTCTACCCTCCCCTTTCTACTGTTTTGATAGACCTGGCCTCCAGAGAACAGGTCTACCCCTCCCCTTTCCACTCGATTGGTAGACCTGGCCGCCAGAGAACAGGTCTACCCACCCCTTTCCACTATATTGGTAGACCTGGCCTCGAGAGGACAGGTCTATCCTCCCCCTTCTGCTATATTGGTACACCTGGCCTCTGGAGAAAAGGACTACTCATCCAATCCACTAAATTGGTAGTCCTGGCCTCCGGAGAACAGTTCTACCCTCCCCTTTCCACTATTTTGATAGACCTGGCCTCCAGAGAACAGGTCTACCCTCCCCTTTCCATTCTATTGGTAGACCTGGCCTCCGGAGAACAGGTCTACCCTCCCCTTTCCACTCGATTGGTAGATCTGGGCACCAGAGAACAGGTCTACCCACCCCTTTCCACTATATTGGTAGACCTGGCCTCGAGAGGACAGGTCTATCCTCCCCCTTCTGCTATATTGGTACACCTGGCCTCTGGAGAAAAGGACTACTCATCCAATCCACTAAATTGGTAGTCCTGGCCTCCGGAGAACTGTTCTACCCTCCCCTTTCCACTATTTTGATAGACCTGGCCTCCAGAGAACAGGTCTACCCTCCCCTTTCCATTCTATTGGTAGACCTGGCCTCCAGAGAATAGGTCCCTTCTCCTTTCCACTCTGTTGGTAGACCTGCCTCCGGAGAAGAGGTCTACCCTCCCCTTTCCACTATTTTGATAGACCTGGCCTCCAGAGAACAGGTCTACCCCTCCCCTTTCCACTCTATTGGTAGACCTGGCCTACAGAGAACTGGTCTACCCTCCCCTTTCCATTCTATTGGTGCACCTGGCCTCCAGAGAATAGGTCCCCTCCCCTTTCCACTCTATTGGTAGACCTGGCCTCCGGGGAACAGGTCTACCCTCCCCTTTCCACTATTTTGATAGACCTGGCCTCCAGTGAACAGGTCTACCCCTCCCCTTTCCACTCTATTGGTAGACCTGGCATCTGGAGAACAGGTCTACCTTCCCCTTTCCATTCTATTGGTACACCTGGCCTCCAGAGAATAGGCCCCCTCCCCTTTCCACTCTATTGGTTGACCTGGCCTCCAGAGAACAGGTCTACCCCTCCCCTTTCCACTCTATTGGTAGACCTGGCCTACAGAGAACTGGTCTACCCTCCCCTTTCCATTCTATTGGTGCACCTGGCCTCCAGTGAACAGGTCTACCCCTCCCCTTTCCACTCTATTGGTAGACCTGGCCTCCGGAGAACAGGTCTACCCTCCCCTTTCCACTATTTTGATAGACCTGGCCTCCAGTGAACAGGTCTACCCCTCCCCTTTCCACTCTATTGGTAGACCTGGCATCTGGAGAACAGGTCTACCTTCCCCTTTCCATTCTATTGGTACACCTGGCCTCCAGAGAATAGGCCCCCTCCCCTTTCCACTCTATTGGTTGACCTGGCCTCCGGAGAACTGGTCTACCTTCCCCTTTCCATTCTATTGGTACACCTGGCCTCCAGAGAATAGGTCCCCTCCCCTTTCCACTCTATTGGTAGACCTGGCCGCCGGAGAACAGGTCTACCTTCTCCTTTCCATTCTATTGGTACACCTGGCCTCTAGAGAATAGGTCCCCTCTCCTTTCCACTCTATTGGTAGACCTGGCCTCCGGAGAACAGGTCTACCCTCCCCTTTCCACTATTTTGATAGACCTGGCCTCCAGAGAACAGGTCTACCCACCCCTTTCCACTCTATTGGTAGATCTGGCCTCGAGAGGACAGGTCTATCCTCCCCCTTCTGCTATATTGGTACACCTGGCCTCTGGAGAAAAGGGCTACTCATCCTAGTCCACTAAATTGGTAGACCTGGCCTCCGGAGAACAGATCTACCCAACCCTTTCTGCTACATTGGTAGACCTGGCCTCTGAAGAATTTATTTATTTATTATTTATAATTTGCATTTATACCCCGCCTTTCCCGGCAAGCTGGCTCAAGGCAGCTTCCAGCAGTTAAAATACCATAAGAACAATGGTTTACAATTTTAAGAACATGTCTGCCCTCCCCTTCCGCTATATTGGTAGACCTGGCCTTCAGAGAACAAGGCTACCCAACCCTTTGCACTTTATTGGTAGACCTGGCTTTGAGGTTCTTGCTATTTGGGGAGCCTGTTTTCTCCTTTAAATGCTCTTTGTGTATATAAACTTGGTAGTTTCTTGCTGCCACCAGGAATTTAAAATTCCAAATCTCTCTCTTTTGGTAGTATGACCTAGGGTCTGGGCCTTTCAGAGGACTATGTGGCCCTGAGGAAGTACTGTACTTATTTCACGGATAAGTTTAAACAAAAATTCATTTATTTAAAAACACAAAACATTTTTGAGCAGTTGCTGAAGAAAGGAACTTGTAAAAGCTGGTAAAGTTTGATGCTACAAACAGTCTCTCTTTCTCCAAACTCCACTCTGACAGGCTTATTTCTCTCTCTCTCATATACAGGCACACAGGCTAAACTCTTTGTCCTAGGCACAAGATAAAACATTTGTCTGACCACACAGTTTAGACACAACCTGTTTCTTTGCCTTATAGACTCCCTCACAAATTTATTATAGTCACACAGACTATGCTCTCTCGCCAAACTTCACACAGAGAATCCTTCAAAGACACCACACATAGAGATCCCTCTCAGAACATTTTCTCGCTCTCTCTCAGTCATCAGCCAATCAAAATCACAACTTTCTCCCTCTATCACCCCCCTTCAGTTCTGCAGTCAAACTAAACATTTTAAGAAACACACACAGCAAAGCATGAAATCATTACACTAGCCTCCAGAGAACAGGTCTACCCAACCCTTTCCACTATATTGGTATGCCTGGCCTCTGGAGAATAGGACTATTCTCTCTAGTCTACTCTATTGGTAGACCTGGCCTCCGGAGAACAGGTCTACCCTCCCCTTTCCACTTTATTGGTAGACCTGGCCTCCGGAGAACAGGTCTACCCTCCCCTTTCCATTCTATTGGTAGACCTGGCCTCTGGAGAACAGGTCTGCCCTTCCGTTTCTGCTATATTGGTAGACCTGGCCTCTGGAGAACAGGACTATCCACTCCTTTCCACTATATTGGTAGACTTGGCCTCAGAACATCACCCTGCGATGAGCCTTAGGAAACATACCAGCACTTGGGGGGGGGGGACTCCTGCAGTCTAGTTTGGGGGTGTTTTTTTAGTGAAATATGACAAATTTCAGGTCAAGTATAACAGAGATAGAACAATCACTGTCAGAACCCTGCCTAACCTAACAAACAGGAAGTTGCTTAAATGTTATCAACCTACCGAAACTATTTATTCAAATATTTATATCCCACTTTTCCTGTGACTCAAGGCCGCTTACAAATCATACTGAAAAGCATAACATGCGTCAAAAAAGTAATCATTTCCCCACCCCCATTATAGCCTATGGGGATCATTATAGTCAATGGCCCCCATAGGCTATAATGGATAATTGATCTGGGGGTATCTGGGGCTCTGGGGGGCCCCTGTTTTTTGAGGTAGAGGCACCAAATTTGCGGCATACCTGCTGGTGCCTCTCCTCAACCCCCCCAAGTTTCAAAATGATTGGACCAGGGGGTCCAATTCTATGGGCCCCAGAAGGAGGTGCCCCCATCCATTGTTCCCACTGGAGGGGGAAATGCCTTAGTTTGAGCAGAAGCTTAAACTCCCTGGGCTAGAGCTGAAATTTTGTGCGCCTGCGCCCCCTAGCACAACTTAGAGGAAACTGCACTGGGGAATTGCACAACTTTAAGGTTCCACCATCAACCCAAAGGGAGTCTCCCCACCCAAGAAATCAGGAGATTGAAACTGGGGAGGGCAGCTATGAAGGAGCTGGGAAAGATGTGTTACTAGCGATCAAGATCAGGTTAATTCATGCTATTTTTTATTATTATTTATTTATTTGAATTTATATTTATTTTTATTTGAATCTATATTTATTTTTATATTTATTTATTTATTTATATTATATTATATTATATTAATATTTATTTGAATTTATTTATTTATTTGTTTAATGGAATTTATGCTATAGAAACTGGACAATGTGTGGAAGTGTGGAAGTTGGACAATGAAGAAAGGAGACAGGAAGCAAACTGATTCCTTTGAAATGGGATGTTGGAAGAAAGTTTTGTGGACAACCAAAAGGACAAACCCAGTGGGTTCCCAGATCAAATCAGGCCTGAACTCTCCCGAGAAGCTAAAATCACTGAACCGAGGCAGTTGCACCTTGGTCACTTTAGGAGAAGACAAGAGTCACTGGAAAATGCAATGATGCTAGGAAAAGTTGGAAGGCAGCGGGGAAGAGAAATACCCAGTGTGAGATCAATTGAGATAGAGTTGCTGCCTTGTTGGATCAAGGGAATGCTGTAGACATAGTTCATCTTGATTTCAGTAAGGCTTTTGTTTAGGTTCCACATGATATTCTTGTTGACAAGTTGGTAAAATGTTCTTTGGATCCTATTACTGTTAGGTAGATCTGTAACCGGTTGACAGATGGCACCCAAAGAGTGCTTGTTAATGGTGACAAATGGAATGCCTGAGGAATCTGTCCTGGGCCCTGTGTTGTTCAACATCTTTATAAATGACTGGGATGAAGGAAAAGAGGGGATGCTCATTGAATTTGCAGATGATATTAAACCGGGAGGGGTAGCAAATACAGAAGAAGACAGAATCAAGGTTCAGGATGATCTTGACAGATTGGGAAACTGGGCTAAAACAAAGTGAATTTCAGCAGAGCTAAATGTAAAGTTCTGCATTTAGGCTGGGAAAATCACGTGCATAATTTTGGGATGGGGGGAACTTGTCTTGGCAGCAGTATGTGCAAAAAGGATCTGGGGTCTTAGTGGACCATAAACTGAACGTGAGTCAGCAATGGCGTCACATGCCAGCACAACGGGAAGGGACTCGTCGAAGTGGGCCAGAACAGCATTAGGAGTCAGCAGATCCTTCATGGCCCGAAACCGGCTGCGTGGTGGGGGGGCCCCACTCCCATTTAGCGTCCTTGTCCAGGAGCCTGTGCAGCGGCTCCGCCACCGCAGCCTTGTGGAGGAGGAAATTATGGTAAAATTTTAATAGTCCCAGAAATTATTGGAGCTCGGCTTTGCATGTGGGAGCCGGAGCGTCAGAGATGGCCCTTACCTTGTCGGGTGTGGGGTGGATTCCCTGGGCATCTACGATAAACCCAAGGAATTCTACAGATGGTACGCCCAGAAGACATTTTTCCGGTTTTACCTTCAGACCGGCATCCTGGAAACGTTGAAGGACCGCCCGGAGCCTCTGCCTGAAGGTCTGGGCGTCCGGCGCAGCAATCAGGACATCGTCGAGAAAGGGCTGGACACCTGGTATGCCTTTTAACAAGTGATCCATTAGTTCCTGGAAAAGGCCTGGGGCCACGCTGACCCCGAATTGGAGCCGCTTAACCTTGAAAGCCCCTCTGTGAGTCACTATCGTTTGGGCCTCTGCAGTGGCCTTGTCCACTGGCAGCTGCTGATAGGCTTGAGCCAAGTCCAATTTGCTGAAGACCTTGCCACCCGCAAGGGTGGCTAGCACATGGCTGATCACCGGCACGAGGTAGGCGTGCGCTTCAGTGCCTTGTTCAAAGTACATTTGTAGTCTGCACAGATGCGGATGTCCCCATTTGGCTTAAGCGGGGTCATAACGGGAGTCTCCCATTTCTCATGAGACACCGGCTCGAGCACCCATTGAGCCACCAGTTTGTCCAGCTCGCACTTGACCTTGGGTTGCATGGCGAGCGGGGGTCGGGGGACCGGCACCCGGATAGGCGGGACCGAGGGACCGAGGGCCAAGGAAATGGGAGGTCCAGTGTAGGAGCCTAGCACTCCATCAAAAACAGCGGGGAACTCTGCGCAAACGTCCTGGAAGTCTGCACCTTGAATGTGGTGCACCCCAGACAGTCCTAATCCCAGTGGCTTGAACCAAGCGAGACCCAACAGGCTTGTGAGGTTTGCCTTCACCACCAGGAGGTCCAGTTTTCCCTTGAAGTCCCCAAATTCAACTGTGAACTTGCCCCACCCCTTGATTTCTACGGGATTTTTCTGGAAGTCCCGGAGCCTTAGGCCAGAGGGATTCCACAGCCCCCCCCCCCCCGGACAGAGTCTGTTGAGCGTGGCCTCTGAGATGATGGAATACGAGGACCCGGTGTTCAGCTCCATCAAGCAGGGGGAGCCCTCTATGAGGACCGAGACCTTGATCTTATCGGGGCTGTCTGGGGGCAAGTTCAGTACCTGATAGTGTGAGAAGTCCAACGAGTTGAGTTCCGCGGACCCCTGGTGCGTGGCTTTAGCACGGTGGTTGCTTTTGGAGCGGCACGCCCAGGTGATGTGTCCCCATCTTTCCACAAGACCGGCACTCCACGTCCCGGAATCTGCAGGTCCAGCAGTCGTGTGGGTCACCACAGCTGGCACAAGCGGGGGTGGCCGTTCTGGAGATTGCCGGGGGTTGGTAGACTGACCCGGGGTTGTGGGGCCCACCCTGCCTGGGCGCTGTGTGGCCACTGGCAACTCCGAGTCAGTGGCAGACCTGCAGGGCGGTGTCGTCATCGGAAGCCTCGGATCCGGAGGGGCTTGCCATGCGGTGAGCGGACGCTGGGTCGTCGTGCTTGGCCTTCTGTGAAACCTCAAAAGTGCTAAGCAGCCTCCAAAATACCACTCAGTGTGGCATTCTTAAGGCCCACTAATTTTCTCTGCATTTTTGGCTCTCTGACCCCACATAAGAAAGCTGTTATTAGGGCATCATCTACGTCCCAGAATTCGCACCCCACCAGGAACGTGGCCGCTGATTCCCCCTTTTGATAGCGCCGGTTGAACATGGTCACTCGCTGCGCGAGTTTGGATGGCTTGGGGGAGAAGTAATTGTTGAGTGCCTCCATGATCTCTGTACAGGAAGCCTCTGTGGGGGTGCGGGGGGAGAGCAAGTTTCTTACCAGTCTCATGGTCGCCATGCTGCACGAGCTTAACAGCCAGGACTTCTTCTCCTTGTCGTTGGTGATTTTCTGAGTTTCCAAGAAGAAGCCGACTTGATCTGTCCATGCCTCCCAGTACTCAAGGTTTGGTCGGGTCGAAGACCTCGATGCGATGTCCCGGAGCGGTGGCCACTGGAGCAACCCTGGGTGCAGCGGGGGGATTCTCTCAGGGGCGGCAGCGGTGGCATCAGGGCTCTCTGGAACCAGGAGAGGTGAGGCTGTACTGGAGCCGAGTGGAGCCTGGAGCGGTTGACGAACCCCTGGAGCGGCAGCTGCTGGATTCTCGGGAGTTGAGAGTGGCAAGACGGCACGTGAGCCGAGTGGGGCTGGGGACTCCCAGGGTGGGCTGGAAGCCGGGCTGCAGTTGCTGTCCGATGAGTCACTCATCGGGATCCCATCCTCGTTGCCACAGAAAAGTACTGGACTCGGGAAGCCAGTGGAGTGATTTCAATCATAGCTCTTTTATTAGGGAGTCAGGATCATATATACAGCAGAGTGGTTTCTTGCAGGTCAGGATGGAGCATGGGGACAAAGGGATGGGGGAACCACTTATATTTACAGGTAAACCATACCTTGACCATCACCCCCTTAAGGGGGATTGGTCCAACAGGGATTATACTCCCGCTAGGGGCTATCATGGGTCTGTTCAAATATCCTCAGCCTCTGATAGGGGGACCGGCAGGATCCCTAGGTCCATTGTTCTCTGGGGAAGGAAGCTCTGTTGTTATCACATCCCATCACAGGCAAACATGCCCAGACATGTTCCCTGGCTGCAGACAAAGAGTCAAGCACCGGACATAACAGACACCCTGGGAGGTAGGTGGGGCTGAGAGAGCTCTGACAGAAACTGCTCTTTTTCAAGAACAGCTGTACCAGAACTACGGCTTGCCCAAGGTCATCCAGCAGCTGCAAGTGGAGGAGGAGTGGGGAATCAAATCCGGTCCTCCCAGATTAGAGTCCGCGCACTTAACCATGACACCAAACTGGCTCTCAGTGATAGCTTTCTTCAGTTATTTGAAGGGCTGTCATACAGAGGATGGAGCAGAGTTGTTTCCCATTGCCCCAGAAGGTTGGACCAGAAGCAATGGGTTGAAATTAAATCAAAAGTGTTTTTGGCTAAACATTAGGAAGAGCTTCCTGACAGTTAGAGCAGTTCCTCAGTGGCACAGGCTTCCTTGGGAGGTGGTGGGCTCTCCTTCTTTGGAGGTTTTCAAACATAAGCTAAATGGACATCTGACAGCAATGCAGATTCTGTGAACTTTTAGGCAGATGACAAGAAGGGAGGGCAGGAAAAGCAGGGTCAGTGCCTGGCTCTTGTGTCCCTTCCATACATGTCCAGAATGACACTCTTGAATCAGGAAGGAATTTTCCTCCAGGCCAGATTGGGCCAGGGGTCCTGGAGAGTTTTTTTTGCCTTCCTCTGGCCATAGAACATAGAGGTGGTTGTGGATTTTCTGTTTTGTGCAGGGATGGGACTACCTGGCCTTTGAGGCACCTTCCAGCTCTGTGTTGCTGGGTTTGACTTAAAAGAGGCCATTGCTCTCAGTCTGCAAGACCTGAGCTAGGCTAACTTGTCATGATAAGCCGTTGGGGCATGTGTGTCATTAATTCATATGGTCACCATAAATTAGAATGGACTTGATGATCTCTCTCTCTCTCTCTCTCTCTCACACACACACACACATCAACACACGTTCATGTTTTCCCCCTGATAATGCTAAAGGCTCTGAATATCAGGCTGCATTAAGAGTCCGGACAAGCTTTACTTAAGCTGTAATAATTTCCCATAGGAAGTTGATGAACGTTTCAAATGACCAACACAAGAACAGATGAGCTTTGGCTTCAAGGGCCTTCCTCAGCGGTCAGTAAAACAGACTTTTTAAAAAAAAAACACATCCAGAAAATATTTACAAAGCAGGCCTTGGAGGTCTTTGCATGGTAATGAAATATTTCGTTATACAGCTGACCTTATTACGACAAATGTGCCATTTGACTTCAGTTGCTGGTTAATGACACACACATCGTGAAATATTGGAAATTTTATGCCAGATTATTGCATCAATGAAGATCTATGTGTGGGTGCAGCCACCATGTGAAGAGATCCTGGCTTGCTTTATAAGTTTATATCTTACCACACAATAGATGAGATAACAACACCCGGTAAAGTATTTCAGTATTATTTTATCTGCTATAGCTTGACCCTTGTAGCATTAGTTGTTGTAGATTTTCTGGGCTGTGTGGCCGTGGTCTTGGCATTGTAGTACCTGACGTTTCACCAGCAGCTGTGACTGGTATCCTTGGAGAGCCAGTTTGGTGTAGTGGTTAAGTGTGCAGACTCTAATCTGGGAGAACTGGGTTTGATTCCCCACTCCTCCACTTGCACCTGGCTGGATGACCTTGGGCAAGCCATAGCTCTGTACCAGCTGTTCTCTCAAGGACAGTTGTCTCAGAGCTCTCTCAGCCCTACCTACCTCGCAGAGTGACTGTTGTGGGGAGGGGAAGGGAAAGGAGTTTGTAAGCTGGTGTTTTTCAGGACTGGAAACCATGCCCTATTCAAAACTCTCTTCTTTCCTGTTGGAATTGTGCTTATGTTTATGAATTTCAATGGCTCCCCTGTGTAATCTGACATGGGGATTGGATGTGTTGTCCAGCATTTCAGTGTCTTGGAATGAGATACTGTGTCCTGTTTGAGTTAGGCTATGTCCAGCCCCTGCTGATTTTTCAGGCTGGCCAAGTCTGCAGTGTCTTTCATGTTTTTTATTCTTGTCTGGATGCTACATTGTGTGGTCCCCATGTAAACCTGTCCACAACTGTAGGGTATGTGGTATACTCCGACAGAAGTGAGAGGGTCTCTTGCTGATCACAGCATCTGTAGCATTAACAGCATATTTCGGGTTGGGTTTCTTCCCCCCTTTTTCTTTGCATGTCCCCCCCCCCCCATATCTGACAAAGGGAGCTTTGACTCTTGAAACTTTATACTCCCCCCCCCCAAAAAAAATCTTGTTGGTCTCTTAAGTGCTCCTGGAGTTGAATCTAGCTGTCCCAGTGCAGACCAACACAGAGGCCCTGGCCCAGAGGAAAGGAGGGTGAGGTCGGTGGAGCCGGACAGGGCAGGGAGGGGGGCCTGAAGGGTGAGAGCCGCCTTCCAGGCTCTTCTGCCCAAAGCACGAAGTAGGAGGAGCAGTAGGGCCAGGGCGGGGTGGGGGGAGGCATGTGGTTGGGGGGCGCCTTCCCTCCCGTGCCCTCGTCCTCGGGGTGCCCCGGGCCAGCCCCCAGGCCCCAGAAGCCGGCTGCCGCGGGCGCCTTTAAGAGGGGGCGGCTCTCCTGCGCTGCGCTGCGCTGCGCTGCACGGCCGGCCCGCCCGCCGGTGATGCTGTCGCGGCTGCCGCTGCCTGCCACTGGAAGAGGAGGAGGCGGCGGCGGCGGCGGCGGAGGAGGAGGAGCCGGAGCCAGCAGCAGCAGCAGCAGCAGCAGCAGCAACGGGGAGGGCGCGCGGGCCAGCCTGCCTGCCTCGCCTGCCTGCCTGCCTGCAGCCGCGGCGCCGCCGCCACCAGCACCAGCGGCAGCAGCCGCAGCGCCCTCCGCAGCCGCAGCCGCAGCCTCGGCTCGCCCGCTTCAGCACCAAGGACAGCAGCCGCCGCCGCCACCAGCCAGGCGGGCGGGCCGGAGCCGGAGCCGGGGGCGGGCGCGGCGGCGGCGGCAGCGGCGGCGGCTGGCGTGGGGGAGGCCGGCCGGCAGGCAGGCAGGCAGGCAGGCGCCCCCCCCCCGCCCCCGCGGCCCGCGCCCCCCCTCCCGCCCGGTCCATGAGCAGCGCGCCAGCAGCCCGCCGCCGCCGCCGCCGCCCGGAGGCACCATGTCCTATGCCCCCTTCCGAGGTACCCTTCGCCGCGCGCTCGGGGGGGGGCGTTGTTGGGGGGGGCGGGGGGGAGAGGGGAGGCGAGGGGAGAGAGGCCGGGGCCCGGGCAGGCCTCGGCTCCTGGAAGGAGGGGGGGCGGCTGTGGGAGGGGGGGAGAGAGCGTCTTTTCGGCTCGGGGACGCGGTGGCACGCGCGGTGTGTGTGTGTGTGTGTGTGTGTGTGTGTGTGTGTGTGTGTGTGTGGAGTCCTGGGGGAGCCAGATGGGGAGCCGGACGGGGCGGCGGGGTGCGACGCAAAGGTCCGGGGCGGCCTTAGCCGCAGCCCCCCCCCCCCGTACCTGCCGGGGAAGAGGGCCGGCCCAGGCGGACGGGGAGGCCGGAGTGCCGGGGACCGGGCTGAGGCCTGCCGCCCCTCTTCCCTTCCAGGCCGCCGGGGAGTCACGGCTCGCCCCCCACCCCCGCGGCCTGGCCCGGCCTGCTCTCTCGGTGTGGCGGCCGGGCCTGGGGCAGCAGAGGGCCTCCCCTTCCTCCGGCCAGGTGGGACACCCGCCCACCCCACCCCACCCCACCCCGGCGAGGGCAGCGGAGCATCTCCCATCTCCCGGGCGGGGGGCCCTTCTGCTCCCCCCGTCCTGGGGAGCTGGGCCGAGCTCCACCTGGCGCAGAGACCTGGACGGCCGACCGGAGGGAGGGAGGGAGGGAGGCCCGGGCACACAGGTGAGCCCCCCCCCTTGCCCGCCCCCTCTCCTCTCCTCTCCGGCAGCTGCCCGGCGGCGCCTGGCGCGGATTCCGAGGCGGCCCACAAGTGCCTCTCTCCCCCCTCCCCCCGCTCTCTCCCCCCCCTCCTCCCGGGGAGCGCATCCCTGGCTGCCTGCAGCGCGACGGGTTGGCTCCAAGAGGCCCGGGAGGCTGTGGCGGGGGGGGGGGCGGTGTGGGCCCCGGGTGAGCGCTGGGGGGGGGGCTCGGCGGGACCTCTTTGCGCGCCTCCCCCTGGCAGAGACGTCTCCTAAGACACGATGTACCCCCTCCTCCCACCCCGGTGATCCACACCGAGAGGGCCATTTTGTGGCATCTGTGCTGGAGGCTTACCAGCTGCGTCCGGGGGAATTCCTGGGGATTTGGGGGGGGGCGCGGTGCTTGTGCAGAGGGTTTTCCCCCCGGGGGGGGGGTATTTCGCCTAGGATCTATGGGGTGTGCCGTGGAGTGGTTTGCCCTCTGAAACGACCTTTTTGCCTGTAGTCTAGAGACGGCTTGTAATGCTGGGGGTCTCCAGGCCCCACCGGGAGGCTGGCAAGCCCATCTCTGACAGTGATTGGAGCCCGTTGGCAGCGTTGCGTTGCGTTGCGCTGCGCGAGGGAGGGGGAGGGGGGAGATGCCTTAGCCTGCCCAGCCCTTCCTTTCCCCTGACTTGGCTGGACCAGGAGCAGCGGGGGGGCGGGGGCGGGGGGGGGCGTCAGGGAAGTCTCCCCGGAGGTCTCCTCTCTGGCAGCCTCTCTAAGGAGGGGGGGGGGGGAGTCTCCCGGGGAAACCCTCTGTGGCCCTCCGGGTGGGCCGGCTTCCTGTGGCGGGGGAGGGGGGTGATGTTGCCAGGCAACCCTCCTGGAGAGGGATGCGGAGGGAAGGGGCCCGAGCCAACCAGTATGAATCAACCCCCCCCCCCGCCTCGAGGTCTGAGGCCCCCCCCCCCCAGGATCCCTCTCTGTCCCCCCAGACTGGCCCGGCCCGGCCCGGCCCAGAGGGGGGGCTCATTCTTTGGTCTGGGGTTGTCATTCGGGGAGGGGAGGGGAGGGGAGGGAGGAGAGGGCCCCCTGCCCCGGGCGAAGGCCATCGGGACATGATTTCCGGTGTCTTGTTTCCAGGGCCCGCGAGTGGCAATGACCAGCTGGGGGGGGGGCTCTCGTGAGCCTGCCCCGGGGGGGGGGGGAGGGGGCAGCAAAGGCAGCAGCATCCCGATGATCTCACCCCCCTCCCATTCCTGCGCCTGGGGGGGGCTCCTGGGGGGGGCTCCTGGGGGGGGCTCCCCGTCCCTGTGCGGCTGGTTTGCCACGACGAGGAGCAGGAGGAGGAGGAGGAGGAGGAGGAGGAGAGGATCCCTGGCCCAGCTGGAGGAAGCGGCTGGAGGGGCTGCTGCTGGCATGGCAACCGCAGGGAGGGCGGGCGGGCGGGCCTCATCCGAGGTGGGCTCTGGAGCCGGCCTGAGCGGGCGGGCGGGCGGGCAGGGCACCTCCTGTGGCCACCCGGCATCCAGCCTGCGCCGCTCTCGTCCCCTCCAGGCCGGAGGCCTCCTCTCCTTGCTGCGGGTGTCTTCGACCTGGGCTGCCCGTCCGCCAGAGGGACGTGGGGCTGTTGCCTGGGGAAGACCAGGTGCCCCCCCCCCCCGGCGCCCCCCTTCCCTCCGGCATGCAGGTGGTCCCTGAGGGCGTCCCTTCCCCAGGCCCAGCGCGGACCCTTCCCGCCATCATTTCGGGGTGGGCCGTTGGGGGGGTGGGGGAGAGGGCTGCTGCCTCTTGCCGTGCGCGCTCCCCCCCCCCCCCGCTCCTGATTGGCGCCTCCAGGCTGCCAGCAGGTTCATATTTGCATGCAATTTGCATACCGCCAACCCGTCCCCCCCCCCCCCCGCGCGCCGCCGCCGTCGTCGTCGTGGTGTGTGTGGGTTCCTGGCATCTGCAGGAGGCGCTCCCCCTCCCGCCTTGATCGTGGGGGTGGGGGTGGGGTGGGGGTGGGGGAGGCAGGCAAACCGTGCTTCCCAGCCGCGGGCTCTTCCCTCCAGCTCCCCGGTGCAAGACGAGACCACCGTCCCTGCCCCCCCCCCCGCGCGCGCGCTCGCTCCCTCCCTCCCTCCCACCAAGGCCCTCCCGGCTCCCCTGCCTGCCTGGGCCTTCCACCCGGCTCTTGAGCTGAGCCCTCCCGGCCTCCTGTTCGTCACAGCAGCCACAGCTGCTTGGCAAGGAGGACCCCCCCCCCCGGTGCCTGTCTCGCCTCCTGGTCGCCCCCTCCCTCCCGCCTGAGCTCCCCCCCCCCCCACGCAGGGCACCAGAGCCTGGGCCAGATCTCTCCTGGGCCTGTGGGGAAAGAGTCCGGGGAAGGGGGCCTCTGGCTCTCATGCCCTGGGGCTGCGGGACTTGACTCTGGTGGGGGGGCAGGATGCCCCCCCTGCTGGCGTCGCAGACTGGGGTTCTTTAAAAGTGCTCCGGCTGCGACTACCTGCCCAGGTGGCACTCCGTGGACTGAGGGAGGGAGGGACGGAGGCAGTCAGGCCGGCGGGGGGTGGGCGGGAAGAGAGAGAGAGAGAGGGAAGGGCCCAGGGACTCGTGGCGGCGGGCGCTCCGTTTTCCTGGGGGGGGGGGCTCAGTCCCCCCCGGGAAATTTCGGGGGTGGCTCGAGCCCTCGAGGCCCCCCCCCCTCCCCGTAGTTGACGCCTGTGGACGGGTGGGTTGAGCTGGAGTCTGAATAGGGAGGTCAGAATGCCTACAATCACCTACAGTCATCTAGTCCAGCCCCCTTCACAAGGCAGGGAATTCACAAAATACCTCCCCGGTCCCACACACACCCAGTGACCCCCATTTCACGCCCAGAAAATGACAAAAAACCGCCATCAGCTTCTCCCTGGGCATGTAAGAAAGGGCCACAAGAACTAAGCACTGATTTCCCTCTCCTGATCTGCCTAAGAGTTCCCAGAATCCGCACTGCTGTCAGATGGCCATCTAGCCTCTGTGTGAAAACCTCCAAAGCAGGAGAGCCCACCTCCTCCCGAGGATCACATGGAACCATTCTAACTCTTAAGAAGTTCTTCCTAATGTTTAGCCAAACCCCATTTGGATTTAATTTCAACTTAAATTAAACTAGAGAGCTGTTGTTTCTCTCTCTCTCTCTCTCTCTGAAAGCGTTGGCCCTTGGGGAGGAGTTGCAGTTGAGTCAGGACAGCCTGAAGGAAGCACGTCTGCACACGGTGAGCTTAGGGAACTCCTTGCCACGAGATGCAGCGATGGCCACCAGCTCAGGGGTGGAAAGTGCCATCGAGCTGCAACCAACTCGGGGAGACCCAGAAGGTTTCCAAGGCACGAGATGAGCAGAGGGGGCTTGTCGTTGCCAGCCTCTGTGTCACAACCCTGGGCTTCCTTTGTGGTCTCCCACCCAAGGACTAGCCCTGGGCTGACCCTGCTTGCCTTTGGAGAGCTGAGGAAACAGGGCTAGCCGGGGGCCATCCAGGCCAGAGCGGCCCTCCCTGTGAGCAGGGCAGGAAGGGTGAGGAGCCAGGGCTCGGCTCTTGTGGCCCTTTCTTAGATGCCCACTTCAGGGTTGGGAAGGAATTTCCCTTCAGGCTGGAGTGGCCCTGGGGATCCTGGAGGCTTCTTGGCCTGTTTGGTGTAGTGGTTAAGGGTGCGGACTCTAATCTGGGAGAACCAGGTTTGATTCCCCACTCCTCCACTTGCATCTGCTGGATGACCTTGGGCAAGCCATAGTTCTGGCACAGCTGTTCTTGAAAAAGAGCAGTATCCATCAGAGCTCTCTCAGCCCCACCTACCTCCTAGGGTGTCTGTTGTGGGGAGGGGAAGGGGAAGGAGATTGTAAGCTGCTCTGAGACTCCCTTGGGTATTGAAGGGCAGGGTATAAATCCAATCTCTTCTTCTTCTTCCTCTGGACATAGGGAAGGAAATACCAGGGAAACATGGTCTGAGATGACAGACCAATGTCTCTGTGTAGTAGGTTTATTGTGTGTTTGTATCGTTTTATCTAATTAATTTATTTCATTAGACATATCCTGCCCTCCCGACACTGGGTGCCTATCTATCTATCTATCTATCTATCTATCTATCTATCTATCTATCTATCTATCTATCTATCTATCTACCTACCTACCTACCTACCTACCTACCTACCTACCTACCTACCTATCCATCCATCCATCCATCCATCCATCCATCCATCCAATTAATGCAGATTGATAAATGAAAACATCTTACAATGATCAATTACAATCCATAATATCATCAGCCTTAATTCCCTAAGACCATCAGCCTTTAAAACAACAACAACAGGCCTCCACAGCAGGCAGCAGTCGTCCCAGCCTGGCTTCCAGGATCTGCGGTCACTGAGGGAGCGGGGGGGGCAATCAGGATGGGGGCTGGCTGCCTCAACCAGGGGCCTGGTGGAAGAGCTCCATCTTGCAGGCCCTGCGGAAGGTCCTGTATAAGGTCCTGCAGGGCCCTGATCTCATACGGTGGCCCATTACGCCAGGCAGACATTGGGGCCAAGAAAACCCTGTCCCTCGCGGAGGCAGGTCAGACATCCCTGTGGGTGGGGTGGGGTCAGGGACTTCCAGGAGATTGTAGACTCCATCACAGTATTTACTGTTTGTTGGTGCTTTCCTCTGGGCATGGAGCTGTGGTCACTGGGGGAGTGGAGCTGTGACTCTCCTGCCTTGTGCAGGGGGTTGGACTAGAGGACCCTTGGGGTCCCTTTCCAGCGCTATGGTTCCTAAGATTCTTTGAATGAAGCCAGCACAGGAAGCCCTTCTGGTCTCCCTCCTCCTCCTCAGCTTCTGAATTTCACTGCAGGCCCCAGAAACCAGCAAGATGCGACCGTCTGGTGGATTGCTTAGAGACCCAGGTTCAAATTAAGACAGAGTGTTGGACTGGATGGGCCACTGGCCTGATCCAACATTGGCTTCTCTTATGTTCTTATGTTCTTAAATTTCTGCTGGGTGACCCTGGGCTGGTCACTGTCTCTCTCTCTCCGCTTGACCTACTGTATTGGGCTGTAGTGAGGATTCAGTGCTTCCCTGAGCTCCTCAGAGGAGGGGCAGGGCTGAGAGAGGGGGAGCCCTTCCCCTGCCCTCCTGGCTGGCCTGCTGGACTCTGGACACTCACGCCCATGCCCACGCCCACCCCCATGGCCCCTCGGCAAGGAAGGGCCCGGCTTGGCCAGGGGGTGAAGGCTGTAGATAACAACATGGGGGCAGCACTGCTATGGGGGGTGCCTTTTCCTGCATCAGCATTGCCCACAGCTCCAAGATTTCCATGACAGGATCCCCAAAGTCTGTGAAGGTAGAAACAGAGCCATTTGGACCGGAAACCCCCCTGGCCTAGAACCCGTCCCCACCTGCCTTTGGGTTGTCATTATTCAGAGATCAGGGGAATGCACTCCGCAGAAGCTCAGGGGAACTAGTTTCTTCACACGGCCCAGGACTGGGACAGAGAACTGACCCTGGGCCGGGGTCCAGTGTTTTGGTGCAGAGCCCTCAGGCACAAACAGCTGCCGTAGGTCCAGGATGGCCGCTCCCGTTCCCACCCTTTCCACGCCTGTACCCGAAGCCTCCTCCCGAATTCTGGTTTGGACACCCCCCCCCCCAGTGATGTGCATGCGTGGGTGTGGGGCAGCCAGAGGGGGTTTGGAAAGGCAGCCAGGGGGAGGGCGGATTCCCCACCCCCACCGGCCCCCTCCTGCTGTGGCCCGGCTCTAGAGTTCCCTCCCCCGCATGAACTCATGAAGCTTATGAAGCCAGTTTGGTGTCCTGCTTAAGAGCAATGCTCCCTCTAAGCTGTGGAGTCCTGTGAGCAAAAATTCTACTTTGTGAGCTTCTGGCATTAAAGTTGTGAGCGAGCGATTTGGCTGCTGACTCAGTTAGTTTGCTCTGGAGCCAGGCTTCCTGAGCTGAGACAAAAATCTGTGAGCTGGAGGCTAAAAGACTGTGAGCTAGCTCACACTAACTCAGCTTAGAGTGAACACTGGTTAAGAGTGGTGGACTCTAATCTGGGAGAACCAGGTTTGATTCCCTGCTTCTCCACATGCAGCCAGCTGGTGATCTTGGGTCAGTCACAGTTCTCTCAGAGCTGTTCTCTCAAGGGCAGTCCTTGAGAGAGCTCTCTCAGCCCCAGCTCCCTCATAGGGTGTCTGTTGGGGGGAGCGGAAGGGGAAGGAGATTGGAAGCCACCCTGAGACTCTGAGTGAGTGAAGGGCGGGGTGTGAATCCAACCTCTTCTTCTTCCTCCTCCTCTTTCTCCCTGTAGGACTCTTGGTCCATCGAGGTCTGTCTTGTCTACTCAGGCTGGCCAGGGCTCCCCTGGGTCTTGGGGTTCTTCCTGTCACTTCCTGCCCAGCCCTTCTAACTGGAGGTGCAGCCAGGACTGAACCTGGGACCTTCCGCATGCCAAACAGAGGTTCTGCCACTGAGCCACGAGCTCTCCACTCCTCCATGAACATGACCCGGCTCACCTGAGATTGGCGGGCACAGATACCTGCAAAGGGGCAGAGGTTGCTAAGAGAAGACTCCTCTCCCTCCAGTCCCCAGAGGCCTCTGGATGTGGCCAGCATCCCGCCTCATGCAGTGGCCAGCCGGTTCCTCTGAAAGGCCAACACAACAGGGCAGAGAGAGGCCGAGGCCTTCCCCTGACGAAAAGAGCCCTGCTGGGTCAGACCAGAGAGGGTCCCTCCAGTCCAGCCTCCCCTCTCACCCAGTGGCCAATCCATGTTCCTCTGGAGGGCCAACACAACAGGGCAGAGAGAGGCCGAGGCCTTCCCCTGACGTTGCCTCCTAGCCCTGGGATTCAGAGGATTAGTGCCTCTGACCGTGGAGGTTCCCAACAGGAACCTCAGAAGAGCCCTGCTGCTGGGTAAGACCAGTGAGGGCCCCTCTAGTCTAGTGGCCTGTCTCACACAGAGGCCAAGCAGATGCCCCAAAGAGCTAACCATAGGGTTGCCAGCCTCCAGGTGGGGCCTGGGGATCTCCCGCTTTTACCACTGATCTCCAGCTGACAGAGATCAGCTCCCCTGGAGAAAACGGCTGCTTTGAAGGGCACAGTCTATGGCATTGTACTATGCTGAGGCCCCTCCCCTCCCCAAACCCCACCTTCTCCTGGCTCCACCCCCAAAGTCCCCAGGTATTTTCCAACCCGGACTTGGCAACCCTAGCTAAGCACAGGGCAGAGAGGCCAAGGCTTTCCCCAGATGTGTCCTCCTGGTGTTCCTTCTTCTTGGAGTGGTGTTGCTTCTGCTCCTTGGTACCACAGTTTAGCTAGGAATGGGGGGGGTGAGGGTCTCGACCTCTCAGCAGGAAGGCGGGGCCTGCGGGAGTGGGTGGGGCCAGGGGGTGAGGGGGGTGAGCCGCCACCTTAAGCATGTGTGGGAGGTGGGTGGGTGGGGCTGGGAAAGGGGCTTCCTGTCCCTGGTGGTGGGAGCCACGGTCATCCAGGCCCTGGCCAGGAAGCTGCCTGGGCTCCTCAGAAGGAGGCCTGTGGCCAAGATGTGAGCGGGCAGGGCTGGCCTGCCGCGCTTCAGGGCCCCGCTCCGTTGCTCTTCCCCTTCTCACTGGGAGCACAGCAAAGGACCTGCAGCTGGAGAGAAGCCCATGGGGAGGCAGGCAGGCAGGTCGGGCCACAAAGTGTAGATAGGAACTCTCAGTCTGGGGCAAGTGATGCTCTGTATTCTTGGTGCTTGACCGGGGTGGGGGGGACAGTGGGAGGGCTTCTGGTGTCCTGGCCCCTCTGGTGGACCTCCTGAGGGCACCTGGTGTTTTTGGCCACTGTGTGATACAGAGTGTTGGACTGGGTGGGCCACTGGCCAACATTGGCTTCTCTTATGTTCTCAAAAATGTGTGAGCCCGAGGCTAAAAAACTGTGAGCTAGCTCACACTGACTCAGCTGGGAGGGAGCACTGTCACAAAACAATGTGTGTCGGCCCGTGAGGTCTCCAGAGCTCTTTGCCGGGCTGGTGTCCAGTCCACAAAAGGGGAGGGGGCCGGGGAGATGTGTCTGGCTGCAGCTCTGTGGGGCAGGACACAGGATCTGTGGGGCAGACGTCAGCCGGTTTGGGTGGTCCGGGTTGCCGCTTGCCCACAGGCTGCCTGGGTGGAGAAGCAAAGCGTGGCCAGACTCCCTGCTGAATGTGTCTCTAGTGCCGAAGGAGAGAGCATCCGGGCAGAAGACCTTAGAGCAGGAGGACGAGACCTGAACTGAGACAATGTGCTGGGTAAAGACCAGCATCACCTGTGGGGGGTGGGGGTGGAGAGTGGTTCATGGAAAGGGCAGGCTGTCAGCTTCCGCCCAATCCCCTCCCCCCCAGCCCCGCCCACCCTGTTTGCTTCTTCCTCCGGTTTCCAGTCAGGATGCCAGTGGCTGGGTGAGGTGCCAGGGAAGGCCTTGTCGATTCCAGACCTTATGTCAGAAATGACTGGGGGGGGGGGGGAAGGGATCGGCAAAGTGGCAGGTGGAGGGGGCGATGCCAAAGGGGCCCCTGGTGAGGTTCCTGGAGGGCTTGAGGCAGCAGGAGCACCTGGACAGGGCCATGGGGGGGGGGGAGGCCTGTGGTTGTGGCGCAGGACAGCGGCCCTCCCTCCCTCCCTCTCTCTGGGAAGGCGTCTTATGGGTCTCAGTTGGGCCTCAACAACACACAGACGTTCCAAAAATCCCCTTCATCTGAATTTCATCTGCTGAGTTCATCTGAAATCAGCATTTTTTTTTTTCCTAATTGGATTTTTTCAACATTCACAATCATGAATGGTGATATTTAGGATTGGGGGGGGGGAATAGAGAAATACTGGATTTGGCAAGTCAAAATCTCATGGCCAGTTCTTTGCAGACCCCTGGGGACAGAGAGACAGAGTCATTCCTTTATTAATTCAGTTTCTATGTTATTTATTTATTTATTTGGGTTTATATTCCGCCTAGCCGGCACAGGCGGCTCTAGATCACGCCCCCCCCCCCCCCGCAAGGGAGCTCAAGGCGGTTTGCCACATGTGACAACATACGATTAATCAGTAAACAGTTAAAATGATTAAAACCCCCTGGGGGGGAGGACCAAAAAGGAGGAGAAAGAGGTGGCACTGCGGAGGGAGGGGCTGGGCAAGACAGAAACCGTTGCTGCCCTCAACGGGAGGCCTGGTGGGACATTGCTGGAATGGTCTCGAGCCCCGCAGGGCATGGATGTCACTTGGTGGAAAGTTCTGCAGAGGCTCAAGGGGTTCAGACACTGAGCTGCAGACTGGAAGGTCACTCGCTTGGCAGTTTGAGACCCAAGTGCCGCATGATGGAGTGAACTCCAGTCTCTGGCTCCAGCTGTCAACCTAGCAGTTTGAAAGCAAGACATTGCAAGTAGACAAATAGATACCGCTTCAGCAGGAAGGTGACAGCATTCTGTGCGCCTTGGCATCTACACATGCTGACCACATGACCATGGAAACATCTTTGGACAGCACTGGCTCTTTGGCTTGGAAACGGAGATGAGCACTGCATCCCTAGAGTCGTATTTGACCGGCTTTTGAGCAAGGGAAACCTTTCCCTTGTACTTTTCCTCTGCCTGGCTCTGGTTGAGGACAGCCAGCGATAGATCGTGTGACCCTATGAGTCTGCCTGGAGGCCGCCAGGCTGCATGTTGTGGACATGTCCTTGCTGGAGGTGTGGTGAGAGAACTTGTCCAAAGGAGCTTTTTTGATGGCAAGCCGCGTTTTGATGGAGAGGTGTGTCTCCATGAGGGCCTGGGGAGGGCCTGCGGCTGAGTGGCGGTGCATCTGCTGCGAGAGGAACTCTCCTCGGGAGCTCAGAGGCCCTGGCTGTCCTGAGAACCACGGAGGCCTTTCCTTCCCCGTAGGGACGGGTTTCACGGCACTCCTGTCTTGCCATGCATTTTAGGGATCTAAAAATATCCCATACTTTGCCCGTGACAAAACGCAGAGCTCCAGTTCCCTGACACCCACATCAGAAGCCGTCCTCGGAGTCCCGCATGGGCGCTTTGCTGCCCCACCACCGCCACCGCCGGCATCCAGTCTCAGTCTGGTGGCTCCCTCTGGCCACCAGAGGGCAGCACTCTCCCGGCAGAGGAGGCCCTTACACAACTCCTAGAGCCCTCCACCCCCGCAGGAAGGAGATTCCAGAGGCTCCGAAGGGAGGCTCTGAAAGGAGAGAGGCCGGCCGGCCGGCCGGCCGGAGGGAGGCAGGAGGACTTCTCCAGCTAGAGGATGCGCTTGAGGCTTCCCGAGAACACGGAGCCTTTGAGACTCCAGCCCTTCCTTTGCCCAGAAGGGAGCTCTCTCTCCACGGTGCCTTCGTGGCACCCGGCTGCCCGTCACGCCACGGCTGCCCACTGGTGGCACCTCCGAGGCTAGTGGTGGCCAGACCTTTAGGGGGTGGGGGTGCCGCCTCCCCTCGCCAGTCCTCCTCTGGAGCACGAGTGGCGCGCAAGGGCAGGGTTGGCCTCCCCTCCCCCCTCCCGTGGGCACATCCCTCCTCCACCCCCAGCCTCAGGCGGGCGGTTTGGCCTCTTGGAAGCCCCCGGGGCAGGAAGTGGGCCGCAGCCGCCCAGGGCCAGAGAAGGGAGAGCCCCGCGGAGCCGGTGGGAAGATTTCGATCAGAGAGGCGGCACAGGGGAAAGGGTTAAGTAGGCTTCCTTCCTGTCCCGCCCCGCCCACCTAACCCAACAGCTGCACCTCAGTGCCCAAAAAGTCAGGAGAGCTGGCCGCATCACGTGCCCTTTTACCTTTGAGTGTTTCGCTTGGGGTGGTTTCCCCAGAGAGGGCTCAAGGCCTCCCGGCAAGATGGTCTCTTGAGGGCCTGGGGCGGCCTCTCCCCTCCCCTTTTTTTTTGGGGGGGGAGCTGTTGCAGATGAAAAGGAGGGTGTCTGTTTGGGGTGGAAGTGCCTGCCGGGACGGAGGGCAGGAGGGGAATGGCCGGGGTGTCCTTAACTCTCCTCTTTCTCCCCACGCAGATGTGCGAGGAGCCCCCCTGCACCGCGCCCAGTATATGCACTCCCCTTACGACCGCCCCTGGAACCCCCGATTCTGCATCATCTCCGGGAACCAGCTGCTGATGCTGGATGAGGAAGAGGTGAGCGGCGGCGGCGGGGGGGGGGGGGGAGGCTGCGAGGATCGACCCTGCTGGCCTCTGGGTCAGGTGGACGATCCTCCCTATGTGTAACGAACAGCCCCCCGGGGGCAGGAGGCAGCATCTGCCCACATCACCCCCACCCCCAACACCACAGGAGGGGGCTCCTGGGGGCCTTTAGTGGGGCAGCCCCTGCCCCGAGTCCCCAGTGCAGCTGAGGGCCTAGACGCCAGAAGGAATCTCCTCCACCCCCAAGTTAACCCGGTCCCCTCAGTGGGGGGCTCCCCATCCAGCCCCCGCAGCTCTTTCCATCTGGATTTCTATGAAGCTCTGGTCTCAACTCAACTCCAACCCCCCCTCCACCCTTTGATGCATCCAGGGTTGCCACCCTCCAGACGGGGGGGGGGGGGCAGGGAGTCTTCTGGAACGACAACTGCTGCCTCCACACTACCGAGATCGGTTCCCCTGGAGGAAATGGCAGCTTTGGAGGGTGGACTGTGTGGCCTTTATACCCTGTGGAGGCCTCTCCCCTCTCCCCCCCCCCCCGCCTTCCTCCCCCAAATCTCCAGGAATCCCCTAGACCATGCCCGGGAGGGGAGGCTCCGCCTCAGCGTCCTTTGCAGCACGGCCAGCCGGGGGGGGGGGGCGTGAAGTCTCCTGCTGCCGCGGTTGCCGTCTCCCACGAGTGCTGCTGCCCTTCAGTGGGGCTCCGCCTAGGAACATGGAGGTCCCACTCAGGGTAGCGTCTGGCCATCGGTGCACCTCTCCTCCACGGATGGGTCTAATTTCAAAGGCGCCTGTGGCAGCGACTCCCTTTCTGCATGGAAACAAGTGCTGAGCAGCACAGGAAGCGGGGGGGGGGGGGCGTGCTGGGAGCACACAGAAGCAGCCCCTCCGTCCATCAAAGTCAGGGCTGTCTGCTCTGACAGGCAGCTGGCTCTCCAGGGTCTCCAGCAGAGGTCTTTCCCCTTCACCTACGACCTGATCCTTCAAGCGGCCGAGGCCGAACGGGGGACTGAACTGCAGGCCAAGCGGCTGCCCGGCCACCAAGCCACGGCCCCTCCCCTCCCTCCAAGCCACGCCCGTGGGGGCCATCTTGCCCAGCACTCACCACCCTGACAGAAACCGGGAAGCTCCGGCCTCCCTGAGAAATGGCTGCCCAGGCCAAGTTCCAAGCCCTCCCGTGGCAGGCCGCTCTCTTCCTTTCCCCCCTCCCTGCCCTACTGTGGAGCCACTCTCCCTGTGAGGTTGTTCCCCAGAAGGGTCAGCCAACACCTGCCCTCCCGCCAGGGCCTGCCTGGCCCCTCGGAGCAGAAGAAGATGAGTCTTCCCCCTCCACCCCCCACCCCAGGCAGCCTCACTCCTCGCCAGGATCCGGCAACCTTCCCCCACCGGATTTGTCTTCCAGGCCCTCGACAATCTCTGTCGCCCCTTCTTGGAACACGCCCCAATTGGTCCTGAAACCTGGCATCCAGAACTGGGCCCAGGGCTCTGGACGAGGTCCAGTTAGGACCAAGGACGGTGGAGCTCTTCGGACTCAGGGCTGGAATCCCGCTCTTCTGTTCCTCCAGCCCCGGACAGACTGGACTTTTTTTGCAGCTGCTTCGCTTGGCTGGCCGCCCTTCGGCTGGTGATCAGCTTTAATCTCAACCTCTGGGGTCCCCCCACCCCCCACCCCCCACCTGCTCATCTGACTCTTTCTGCCTGAAGACAGAGCGTTGCCTTTGGCTGAATCCTGTTGGGTTCACGTCAACCCAGCTCTACAGTCGGGCGAGGCCCCTTTGAAGGTCGTCTCTGTCTCCTGAGACGTTGGCCATTGCCCCCACTGGAGAGTCGCATGCAGCTTTGGGAACCTTCCCCTCCAACTCTGCGCCAGTCGCTGAGCGCCAGTGTGAAAGAGTCCTACAGCAGAGCCCCAGCCCAGCCCCCCCCCCCCGACTGAGACATTCCCGCCAGAGAAAGGAAATGACGATGCGCACTCTTGGAGGAAGGCCCCTGACGGGGCCTTGCCGCCTAGCCCCCGTCCAGCCCATTGGCTCACGCCGGACTTTGTCCAGTTCTTTGCTGAAACCAAGGTCAATTCCATCCACAACACGCCTGCCACCCCCTCGACCAGGAAGGGGGTCAAAAGGTGGGGCAAGGAGACCATGGCAGGATACATTCTTGGTACAGCCATGTCAGCTCCAATTGACTGCCTTATTTTGTCTATCTACTTATTTATTTAATTTAATTTGTACCCCGCCCTACCCACCGAAGTGGACTCAGGGCGGCTTACACAAAATATAAAATGCATAAATAACAATTATAAGCAATTAGAACCAATCATAAAACCTCCAGTCTCCAGGCATCTTGGTGGTCCTCCAGGACTTCCCAAAGGTGGCGGAGGCAGCTTTTGATAGGTCAGGAAGATCCTTTCATGCACCGTTTATCCCACCCAGGCGACCAGAACAAGCTCCGTGTTCCTGGAGCCATGTTTTGCACAGCTGACCTCTGGCAATCCATCATGGGGTTTTCAAGGCAAGAGACGAGCGGGGAGTGGTTTGTCCATTGCCTGCCTCTTTATCACAGCCCCGGACTTCTTGGCTGGTCTCCCATCCAAGGGCGAACCAGAGCCAACCCTGCTTAGCTTCCGAGGTAAATAGCACTCGAGTCCCTTCATCGTTTGACACACCTTTGCCAAGCTGGACGCAGGGCTCTGTTGATGGAGGCAAGGTAGCCGCTGAGGGCAGTTCTGCCTTCCCTTTGCCTCCCCTCAACCTTTCCCTGTCCTTCCCACTGAGCAGGAGATAGATTCAGGTGGGGTTGCCAAGATGGTCTGAAGCAGCAGAACCAAGTTTGAGTCCAGTGGTACCTTTAAGACCAACAAAGCTTTATTCACGGTATAAGCTTTCGTGTGCAAGGCACGCTTTCTCAGGTACATTCGAACAGACCCTCCTTGGCCATTACTGGTCTTTGTAAGGGTGATGGAGTCCCTTTCCATGTGGCTAAATGTGATGCCTTCCGTGAAGACAGATCCAGGTGGGTAGTCTGGTTGGCAGTCCAGGCCACTCATCTGTAGATGTCCCAAGAGACCCCGTTCCCCCTTGCTGTTCCTGTACACGTCCTTCTTCATTTTCAGCTCATCACTTAGCTTCTTATTTGGCAGCACTGGTTTGTTTAGACATCTCTCGTTTCTCTTTATCATCTGTACTGCTTTCAGTTATGTAACATAAGAACTGCCCAGCAGGATCGGGCCAGTGGTCCATCTTGTCCAGCATCCCGTTCCACACAGAAGTGAACCGGTGGTCCTGGAGAGCCAACAAAGAGGGAACAGAAGCCAACATCGGTCCTGATTCTGTATCACCCTCTGATGTTACTGGAGGCCCTGGAGTTTTAGTACTATGGGAGAGGGAGAAAAACCTCCCCCTTATCCACTTTCTCCTCCCTGCCGAAGCCTTCCCCAGACGCTGCCTCCTGGCACTGAGATTCAGAGGTTTAGTGCCTCTGAACGTGGAGGTTCCCCTCAGTCACCACGGCTAGTAGCTGCTGATTAAGAAATCCTCCCTGTAAGCCCTGGAGTCTTGTGAGCAAAAATTCTACTTTGTGAGTTACTGGCATTAAAGTTGAGAGTGAGTGATTTGGCTGCTGCATCAGTTAGTTTGCTCTGCGGCCATCCTTCCTGAGCTAAGACAAAAAGGTGTGAGCTGGAGGCTAAAAATATGTGAGCTAGCTCACACTAACTCAGCTTAGAGGGAACACTGATTTTAAAACTTATCCTCCATGAGTCTGTCAAATCCCCCTTTAAAGCCTGTGGCCGTAACTCTGTCCTCTGCCAGTGAATTCCACATTTTAAACACTCTCTGTGTACAGGAGTATTTCCTTTTGTTCCTCCTGGATCTCCTGCCCATCTGCTTCATTGGATGCCCTTGACTTCTAGTCTTTTGGGAGTGGGAGAGGAAGTTCTTTATCTCCACCTTCTCTACCCTGTGCATAATTTCAGAAACCTGTATCACATCTCCCCCATCACCTGACTCGTCTCTTTTCTCAACGGAGAGGTCCCGGACTCTCCAGCCTTTCTTCCAAGGGAAGGGGCTCCACCCCCCTGAATCATCCTGGTTGCCCTCCTCTGCACTTTCCCCAGCTCTGCAATGTCCTTTTGGAGATGCGGTGACCAGAACTGCCCACAGGATTCCAAATGAGTATCCCAAATGGCTCTGTGCAAAGGAACTACAGTAACAGTTTCAGTCGGTCTCCAAATAACCCCCAGCATGAACTTTGCCTTTTTTCACTGCTGCCACACACTGAGCTGATGCTTTCTGTGGACTATCCGCTGCAGCAACCCCACAATCTACTGAAATCTTTGCTTCCTGTGCACGGGGGGGCGGGGGGGGGGAGCGCTGTCAAGCCATAGCCCTCTTATGGTGTCCCTGTAGGGTTTTCAAGGCAAGGGATGCTCAGAGGTGGTTTGATTTGTTTATTGATTGATGTGTTAATTTTTTCAAGTTTTCCACTCCCTGCCTCTGCTCAGTGACCCTGGCATTCTTTGGGGGTCGCCCATCCAAATACCGACTGGGGCCAAAATGACTTGGCTTCTGAGGTCTGATGGGATCAGGCTAGCCCTGGCCAATCCTGGCTCTTTGCAACCTGTCATTTGGTGTTGTCCACAAGCCTGCCCCTGACACCGCTCAACCCCAGTTCCAGAGAATCTGTATGTGAATTAAACGGCGCTGCCCAGTCCTGGTCCCGGGGAGATCTTCTGGCCGTCCCAGCAGGTGCCATCTCCCCCCGGCTGCCCCTCCCCAGAGGCTTCTCCAACTTGCTCAAAGAGCTCCCCGAGGGTGAGGGAGGGCGGGGCTCCCCCCCCCCCAGCAGACATCAGGGCCTTGCTGTGCTGAATTATTCTCTTTTAAACAGCAGTTCGTGCTGCTTTTCCTGGAACAGGCTGGGGGTTATCTGGCCAGTAATTTCTGGATCCCCTTTGCTGTAACATTTTCCGCTTTCCAGTCTTCCAGGAGGGGGGGTGATCTTAGCAACAATTACAGGCCCCACATTCTCCACAGCGAAAACGGATGCCCAGAATGCACGGAGCTTCTTTGCCATCTCCCCACAGCAATCCTTTTCTTCCTTGGTGAGCCAAAGGCCCAACTGCCTCTTCTCCGGCTGGTTTCCTGCTCCGGAGATACTTGGAGGGGGACCCTTTTTGCGTGTGACAGTCCTCTCACCGGTCTCACGGTCCTGTGCACTGGCACCTTTTTGTGGGGCTCTCCCAAGCCCTGATCCCCATGCCCTCGTGCCCACCCCCCTCAGCCAGAGCAAAAGGGAGGGGACCCGCAGCAGGGACAGCCTAGTGGGGGCCTGCAGAGGGAGGGGGGAAGGGGTCCTCCTGCCCCCCCCCCCCGTGCCCTTCCTTCTTCTCTTCTCCATACAGAAAAGCGCTATACTTGGAGCAAAGCTCCCATCATGCCTCTCTTCTTTAGGAACCTCCACCCATCTTGGACTCTGTTCTCTGCTAAATTACCCTTTTGTCTCTCCTGAACCCATTGCCAAATTAACATCCCTGGATGTTCCCGAGCTCTGATATTATGGGAGAAGGAGGAAAAGTCTCTCTACCAGTTTCTCCGCTCCAGGAGTAATTGTAGAAGCTCCTTTCATGTCCCCTCCTAGTCATCTTCTCTCGACCTTAAAAAGCCCATTGTAGGGAGGGTGCTCCAACCCCTGAGATGCTCTGGGGTGCCCCCCTTCTGCACTCCAGTGTTGTACTATCCTTTTCAGGAGACGCTGACCGGAACTGCACCCGGTAGTCCAAAGGAGGCTGCATTGGGGTGTGACGACCGGGTGTGTGTGTGTGTGTATTTTGTTTGCAGTCCTTTTCCTAATAATCCCGAGCACCGATTCTTCTCTGCTGCTGCTGCTGCACGCTGGGCAGACATTTGTCCTTGAGCTGTCAGTCCACTCTGAGCCCTTCATGTCTTTCCTGGTCAGTCCTCGCCAGGGTGGTTGCTGTCAGACCCACTCGGGACCTCTCTCCCCAGGTGGAAGAAGTCCTTCCGAAAGTCTTACAAGCCTGTTATCTGCAAGCATGGCCATTCTGCTGCTCACTCCAGATTTCTAGATCATTCACGAACAGATCGAATATCCCCCGTTCTGTGTGAAGAGAGGCTGGACCTAATCCCTGGGGGTTCTCTGCCGCTCACTTCCACTCCTGCCCTCAACTTCCTGCTGTTTAACCCCTTTCTAACCCATGAGAAATCCTAACGGTGGAGATCCCAGCTGTCTTCCTTGTCTGCCCAGCTAGCCAACAGTCTCCTTGTTGCGTCTTTCTTCCCCCCAACAAGACTCAGCTTCCAAAGGTGAAAAATGCCTGGAATGCCCTCACAGCCACATGGTTCTATTGCAGATAATGCAATACAATATAGCCACGAATCTTGTTGGGGCAGTATAGAGTGAACGGATCTGGGGCCTGTTGCCTTTGCGGGGGAGGGACTGAGTCAGTGGGCAGAGCCAAAGTGGCCAGCCCTTCAGCCCTTGTCATAAGAACATAAGAGAAGCCAATGTTGGATCAGGCCAGTGGCCCACCCAGTCCAACACTTGGTCACACAGTAGCCAAAAACACCTGTTGCCCCCCCCCCCCAAGCACCAAGAACACAGAGAGCATCACTTGCCCCAGACTGAGAGTTCCTATCTATACTTTGTGGCTAATAGCCACTGAGGGACCTCTGCTCCATATGTTTGTCTAATTCCCTCTTGAAGCCGTCCATGCTTGTAGCCCCCAACACCTCCTGCGGCAGTGAATTCCAGGTGTGAATCACTCTTTGGGTGGAGAAGGACTTCCTTTTATCTGTTCTAACCCGACTGCTCAGCAGTTTCATGGAGTGCCCACGAGTTCTTGTTTTGTGAGAAAGGGAGAAAAGGACTTCTTTCTCTATCTGCTCTGTCCCAGGCAGAATCTTATAAACCTCGATCATGTCACCCCTCAGCCGTCGTTTCTCCAAGCAAAAGAGCCCCAAGCGCCTCAACCTTTCTTCATAGGGGGAAGTGTTCCAACCCTTTTATCACCCTAGTTGCCCTTTTCTGCCCTTTCCCCAATGCTGTAATATCCAGGGCCAGCTCTCCCACTAGGCCAACAAGGCGACCGCCTAGAGCGGAGACTCCAGCGGAGCGCAGAACTGCCTTCGGGCCCGCCCCACCTGCTTCCCGCCTGGCTGTGAGCCGGATCGGAAGGGAGAGGGAGTCAGGGCCAGTGCTGCTCCTTGGGTGCCCTTCCTGCTGCTGTGCCTGCTGCTGGCGGCAGCTTCGGCAGCGGATGCTCCCCCCCCCGTCGCACGCATCTCACCCCTCTGACCTGTGTGAGTCGCCCAGGTGCGCATGGCCCATGCACCCCGCCGCCCCCTGACATGCGCTGGCAGGCTGGATCGCCCTGTGCCGTGCAGCCACCCATGCTCTGTCGTGAGGTTTGGGGTCAGCCAGCATCGCAGACATTGAGCCACCGGGCTGTGCAATGCAGGGCAAGCGGGGGAGACTCCCTCCTGGGGAGGTGGTCAGCAGACCCAGGGGAGTCCAGAGACCGTGCGCAGTCCCCGGCAATTGGCAAAGCCGGCTCTAAGAAAGCAGTGGGGGATGAGCGATTCCCCCCCCCAACTTCAAGGGACTGGCGGCTCACCGCTTTCCTCATGGGGGGGGAGGGGGGGAGGGAGGGAGGGAGGAGGACGTTTGCTCCGGCTCCGGTGTTTGCATCGTTGGCCTCCTTATTTTACTCCACAATTGTGGGATTTTGCTCCCCCGCCCTGTTTTCATCGTTTCTAAAGAGCAGCTCCTCTGTGTTACAACCACGTTTTTAAAATGCTGGGTTAATGTGAGCAAACTGATTTATGCAGCAGCCAAATCGCTCGCTCACAACTTCAATGCCAATAGCTCCCAAAGTAGAGCTTTTGCTCACAGGACTCCTCAGCTTAGAGGGAGCATTGGCTGGTGGTCAAAAGGATGGCATCCCCCCCCCCGCGGTAGGATTGCCAACCTCCACGTGGTGCCTGGAGATGTCCCTGAATTATTGCCACTGATCTCCCATTTCCCCTGGAGAAAATGACTGCTTTCATGCTCCGTGGCCTGATGCCCTGCTGAGATCCCTCCCCTCCACAAGCCCTGCCATCCCCAGGCTTTGCCATAGAAATCTCCAGGTCTTTCCCCAAGGAGGAATTGGCAACCCTCTTTTGGCAGGGAGGGAGTATACAGTGCTCTGCCCAAAGGCATCCCTTCAGCTGCTGCAAGGAGCAGGCCAAGCTGGCGGGGGGGGGGGGGGGGACAGAAGGTATCCTCGCCTAGTGTGCAAACCCCCCCTGATAATATCTTTTTTGAGGTGTGGCGACCAGAACTGTACACACAGTACTCCGCATGAGGTCGCACCATCAATTTATACAGGGGCATTATGATACTGGTTGATTTGTGTTCAGTTACTCCCCACCCACCTCACTCAGCACCCTTCTGGCCCACTCGCCAGGTGCAGCAAGATGCACCCCAGCCTCCTTTCTCTGCATGCGGTCTGTGTGGTGCCCACAGGTGCCGAGGGAGCGCAGCCCTGCAGAGGTGGGGAGGAGAGGTTCTGGATGGCGGTGCTTCTGGGGAGCTGGGCAGAGAGACCCCACCGGGCAAGTGAGAAGGAGGCTGGGGAATTCACAAACCTGTCTGAGTGGTCGGTGCCTGCCTGCCACCGGCCTCCCGTGTGCCTTCTTGGGGCAGGGAGGGAAGGAGGGCGTAAAGTCTCAGGGCTTGGAAGGTCTCCCCTCCGAATGAGGAGTCGCGGGGGGGGGGTGCTCACCCAGGAAGAAGCCCCCTCCCCCTGTCCTGGTGGCTCCTGGCTGCTTCCCCACTCAGTCCTGCCCAACTGCTGCTTCCCCACTCAGCCCTCCCGGCAGCGGCAGCAGCAGCAGCTCCTGTCTCTCCCCACTCCCCAGCTCTTCTCCAGGCAGGACTCGGCACGCCCAACAGAACCTCCTTATGTGGTCAGAGGGAAGCCTTCCTCTCTCTTTCAGGTCAGCAGACAAGCTGAGCAGGACCCTTCTCCTCTTTGGTCATCAGCAGAAAAGCTAGTTGGATCCAGCCCTGTTCCTCCCCCAGCTTTGAAGCCTCAGAAATCAATGGGGCAGGGAGAAAGGTTTTCTCTGCCTGAGACTCTGGAGAGCCACTGCCCCTCCTCCGTGATGGACCGAGGGTCTGCCTCGCTCTGAGGGACGCAAGCGCAATAGCCTTTCTAGTACAAACCTGCCTGCCCTTCCTGGGAGGAGCTTTTAGCTTCACACAGCCCTGGGAGGGAGGTGAGCGTGATCAAAAGTGACTGGCTCAAGGTGGCCCTCTGAGCCGAGTGGCGGAGCAGGGATCTGAGCCAGTGGGGGGGTAGTCCTTGGCGTGTCGGGTGGAGCCTGGGGAAGAGTTCAAATCCCCCCCCCGCCACAATGTAGCTCGCTGGATCTCTCTCTGTCTCTGAGCCTCGCAGGGATGTTGTGAGGACTGAGTGGACAAGGGGCCCGTCCCTTGTGCCCCCTCCCCAGGCTCCTAGGGGAGGGGCAGGGTGACTCGAAGGAAGAGACGGAGCCCAGGGACCATCCCTCCAGCACCCTCTTTCCTTCCTCTGCACTTGGCCTTTCTCACGGCGACGAAGGCAGACCCCCCCAGATTTCGGAACAATACGGCAGAAAGCACCAGACGAGCCATAAGATTATGGAAATTAGAGAACAATGTAGCAAGACCAGGATAATGCATGCACTGAACAGTGCCACAAACTCCAACCGGACGCGCCTTGTCAGAGGGCCCTCCTGAATGATGTGGGGCTGTGGCTCCGTCCTGAAGCACCCGGGGGGGCGGGGGGGGCGGGGGTCATATGCAGGAGGCCCTCAGCCCCCTCACCAGGGAGCTGGCACCAGGGAAGGCTGTTTCCTGCTGGAATGCCAGTCCAAGCAGGCGCTGGAGGGGCCAGGACTCACTCTCTCTCTCTCTGGGCATGAGATGGCTTCCAAAGGGGAGCTCTCTGGAAGGGAGGGAGGGAGGAAACCATGAGCTGGAAGCTGGGTGCCTGCTCTCAGGCAGCCAATGTGACACAGGAGGGGATGCCCAGAGAGGGTGCCAGACTGGGCAGGGAGTCCACCACGGGCATTTTGTGCCCCTTGCGCTTCTTAGCACTTCACACGCAGAACAATAGCAACCTGTCTGAGATGGGGCTGAAGCTAAGGAGAGAGCTTTCCTACAGCTGGCTCCACATGGGACGCTTCCCAGACTGGGGGGCTTTTTGGGGTCATTTCCAGCCCCCCGCCCCCCTTTTGTCCCAGCCTTGTCCACAATGACTTTGTGATGCGCTCCGTCAAAAGAACACAGCCCGAGAGCCTTTACATGCCATCTGGATGGGAAGGGAAGGGAAGGGCCCCACGGCTGAAGGCCTAGCCCACACCAGGGCTGCTATTTCCCTTCCTGTAACATCAGGCAGCTTTCTGGGGGTTTTAAAAAGGGAAATCCCTATTGCTCCAGGGGTCAGTACTGTGATAACAACCTGTTGCCAGTCTGCTCTTTCCTGTGATTTCTCAGCTTCCAATTGTTAAAAAGTATCTTCTCTAGCACTTTTTCTTGTGGAGATATAAGGGGAAAGGTGCAGGCAGTTTTTGTCCAGATTGCCTGGAAGGGAACGGGGAGGTGAAGCTGCAAGAGTGCTGGAGTGGGGCAGGAATTCATTGCTCAGCCAGTCCTGTGGGTCCCTCACCGCTGCAGCAAATGCCTGCTGTGGTGGTCATGAAGGGGAGGAGACGCCTTGCCCTGTGGGCGCCATCCAAAGCCATCCTGAGGCACGTTTGTGGCAGAGGTGACATTAAAACCTCTGACCTCCCAGACCGGAATGCTTTTGCTCCGCCCCAATGCAAGACCTACTGCTCTGTGTGCATTCCCAGAGGAGGCATTTATTCTCGGGTGGGCGCTGCCTCATGCTCCTTCCCTATGAGGAAAGGCTGAAGAGTCTGAGACTTCTCAGTTTAGAAGAGAGCCAACTTGGAGGGGGGGGGGGACACATGCAGTAGAGGTTTACAAAATCATGCACAAGATAGAAAGAGTCCCTCTCCCAAAATACGAGAACTAGAGGGCATCCAATGGAGTTGATGGGCAGTAGATTCAGGACAGACTAAAGGAAAGACCTCTGTACACAGAGACTGATTAAAATGTGCAATTTACTCCCACTAGCAGATGTAGAAGAAGAAGAGACTGGATTTATACCCTGCCCTTCACTACCCAAGGGAGTCTCAGAGCTCCCCCTCCCCACAACAGACACCCTGTGAGGTGGGTGGGGCTGAGAGAGCTCTGAGAGATCTGCGCTTGAGAGCACAGCTCTGACAGAACTCTGGCTTGCCCAAGGTCATCCAGCAGGTGGAAGTGGAGGAGTGGGGAATCAAACCTGGTTCTCCCAGATTAGAGTCCACGCTCTTAACCACTACACCAAACTGGCCCTCCTATCACTGCTGAGGACAGTATTGATGGCATTGGCAGTTTGAAAAGGGGATTAGATGGATTCATGGAGGATGAGTCTACCAATGGCTAGTGGCCAGTGTGACTGAGGGGAACCTCCATGTTCAGAGGCAGTCAACCTCTGAATCCCAGACCCAAGCAGCAACATCAGGGGAAGGCCTCGGCCTCTATGTCCCTGTTGTTGGCCCTCCAGAGGAACTAACTGGCCCCTGTGTGAGACGGGAGGCTGGACTAGATGGACCCTCCCTGGTCTGACCCAGCAGGGCCCTTCTGATGTTCTTCTCAGGGGAAGGCCTCGGCCTCCCTGCCCTGTTGTTGGCCCTCCAGAGGAACTGGCTGGTCACTGTGTGAGACAGGAGGCTGGACTAGGTGGACCCTCCCTGGTCTGATCCAGCAGGGCTCTTCTAAGGTCCTAATGAAGGCCTCGGCCTCCATGGCCTGTTGTTGGTCCTGCAGAGGAATGAGTTGGCCACTGTGTGAGACAGGATGGGGGACTAACCTATTGAGGTTAACTGGTGTGGCTAGTCCAGTCACCCTTAGTGAGCAGAGGGCTTAAATGAAGCTACAATTCAGGAGCATCATTCTACGAGGTTACTCAGCTTACAAAGCTACGCAGTCACGCTGCAAGGTTAGAAGAGAAATGCTTCTCTCTTTGAGACGTGCACTTTGGATAGGAAAGAGTAGGGACAGGATAGAGTACTAACTTACTAGCTAAAGGATGGAAGCAGATGGTGCGAGGCCCATCTGTCTCTTGGTGCGCATGGTGCCTGCCGGGAGGGAGCTTGTCTTCGAGGGAGTGAGAGAACAGAAGGGGAAATGGTCCCTGAGAACACAGTCTGCATTTCAAAGGGGGCAGTGGCAAGAGAAGTAAAGATGGGGGCGGCCGGGGGGGGGGGGGAAAGGTCAGTGTGCCTGTCTAGCTATCTAGCCTCTCTTGCCACCTCTGGAGGTCTGAGGCAGGAGACATCGTACCTGCAACTTCCAACAAGGCGGACCCTCGCTGGTCTGATCCTTCAGGGCTCTTCTGAGGTTCTTGCGCTCCTCTGGCTACACAGAAGCAGCCGAGGCATTCCAACTCCCTAGACACGATCCACCTGGAAGGTTGCTCCATGGGGTACAGCGAAGGCCTCTTGGGGGGCGGGTGGGAAGGGGCCGAGAGGATGGAGGCCTCACGAGCAGCCTCCGTGGGGCCAGGAATGATACTTCCCGCCCGCTCCCCCTTCTTCCCAGACACGAGAGTAGAGTCATCATGAAGTTGGGCTGGGGACTCTGGACTGGAGGAGGAGGGGGAGGCGGAGGAGGCCCAGTGCCATCGGCCTGCTCGTGAGGAGCCCAGAGCAGCCGTGTTAAGTCTGTGACCAAAGGAAGCTGAGGTCTGGGGCACCTCAAAGACTATGTTTATTCCAGCATGAGCTCCGTATGCTGTGAAGAGGAAATCACACCCCACAGTCCAAGAGGGGACATGACCAAAGTGTGTGTGTGTGTGTGGAGGGGGGGGGGGAGAGACTGCCTGATTTTTGTTCCCTGGTCCTTTGGGAGTTTCTAACAGGCACATGGGGGCTCCCCCCACCCCACCAAAGCTCTCTGGGCATGGCAGGGAGGAGAGGGGGGAGGGGAAGCCGTTTGGGCCCCGGACCTGTGTCCCGAGTGCTAATCCTGCGTTGTACCTGTCTCTCCACCACCAAGATCCACCCCCTGCTCCTCCGAGAACGCCAGAGGGACCCTGCTCGGACCAAGCTTCTACGGCGCACTGTCAGCGTCCCCGTGGAGGGGCGGCCCCAGCCAGAGCACGGTAGGGACCTGCCCGGGCACTTGTGGAGGGGGGGGCTCTCTGGGGACTGGGGAGGGGAGCTGCTGCGCGGGACCTGATCCTGATGGGGGATTCCGGAGGGGGGCTTGTGGCGACACCCCCCACCCCCCGAGCAGCCCTACAAGGGCCCCGGGCCAGACTGACGGACTGCTGTGTGTGTCTGCGGAGAGGGCCCCCGGGGGCTGCCTGGCCTCGGCTCCTGCTGGCTGTGAGGCCTGGGGAGGGAGGGGAAGGAGTCCACAGGGGGGGCTCTCTCTCAGGTCCTCCTGGCAGAGAGTCTGGCCTGGGGCCCCCTGGCTACCATGGTGGCGGGATACAGGCCTCTGCTCCCCCCTGCAGAGTGGCTGTCCAGGTAGGCCCCCCAGGGCAGTGCATGCCTTGAGCGAGGCCACCCGCCCTCTGAGAGAGGGAGAGAGAGAGAGAGAGAGAGAGAGAGAGAAGTGGAGATTCCCAGAAGCGGCATCTGCACATGTCACCGCCCCACCGTGGGAGCATGCTGCTGTGCTTGCCTGGAAGAGCGGCCTCCACGTGGCACCACTTCTCCCTGGAGGAACAGCTTGGTCAGGGAAGAGGAAGCCCCAGAAGCCACGAGGGGCAGAGGGCCGGGCCTGCCTGTGGGGGACGGCGGCTCTCCCCTTTGGCGGAAGGCCGCCTCCCCACTCCCCCACAAGTCCTGCAGAGGAACCAACTCAGGGTCCCTCCCCAGACTCCGTTTTAGTCTTGTTCGGGGGGGGGAGGAGACGTTGGGGGGTTGTTGGGCTTAGAGGCAGAGCATCTGCTGGGCATCTGGAAGGACACCAGCAGAGGCTCCGATAGGAGGCCATGACCCGATGCCTCCTGCTGGAGTCCCTGGAGGGGAGCCGCTACCAGTCCGCGTGGACAGTGCTGGCCCCGATGCACCCCCCCTCACCACGGTGGTCCTATTCAGCAGGAAGCAGCTCCATCCCCCCCCCCCCGCCCCTGGTGGTTTCTTGGGCTGGGGGGAGCCGGGGGGCGGGCTAGGCAGCAGGGGGTTCTGGGTGGTGGTGGAGAGGAGGCGGCCATCTTCCTTGAAGGGTGGCTGCGTGCGGCAGGAAGGTGCCCCTCTCGGCCGGCCTGTGGAGTGAGGCCCCGGGGGAGAGTTGTCCCCTGAGAGGTGTCTCCTGCAGCAAGCCAGCCAGCCTTCCCTGCTCTTTCTCTTGCAGCACCCCTCCCCCATTATCCAAAGCCCCCACCCAGGTGGGGAGACAGACACCGCGTGGGGCTTATGGGGCGCCGGGGGGGGGGGGGAGTCCGCTGTGCCCCGAAGCTCAGTGGGAGGGGGGGCAGGGGAGGTCTCTCGTGACTCTCCCCAGCCCTTCCCTTCAGTTCCATGCCCCCCCCATCGCACCCCATCCCATAATAGCTTGTTCCATTGAAAAGGCACAGAAGACGGCGGCAACAAGGCCGGGGAGCTTGACAACTGTTGCTATAGGAACCCTCTCTCTCTCTCTCTCTCTGGCAGGCTTCCCGGCCGGCACTGTTCAGGGCCCGGCCTGCAGTGGGTGTCTCGCTGGCGGGGAGAGGAGGAGGCCAGCTGTCCTGCGCAGCAGCAGCCTGGGGGGGGGCACCTTGCCTCCCAGCCCCTCAGCTGCTGTCCTGGGGGGCCCGCCGGCCCAGGCAGGGTCTCCCCCCCCTTGTAAATCCGGGCGCCAGGCTGCACCCCCCACCCTGCTTGCCCAGCACACCTTGGCTGTGAAAATCCCACCCAGGAGCTCGCCTGCGGGGGGGGGGGGTGTATGTGCCCTCCTGGGCCAGGCCCTGCCGCCAGCTGGCCTGCTGCGGGGATGGGGGGAGGTTGCCCCCAGGATCAGAGTTGCCCTGCCAGTTGGTGCCAACTGGCCCAGCCCCTCTGCCGGCCCTCCTTCTGCCGGGGGTTTAAAAAAAGAATTTTGTCTCCCTGAGAAGTTGGCTTAAAAGGTTTCCATGGCAACCCCAAGAGGCGGGGGGGGGGAGGCGCGACGACAAGGCAGGGACGCCCCCCCCCCGCACGTCTGCCGCGCGTATCTGGCGCCCCCTGCCGGGATGCTGCCAAACTCCGGGGGCGCAGCTCCCCCCCCTTCAAGCCCGTGACGACCCCGGCTGACCCTGCGCGGGGCGGCTGCTGCGGATCGGGCCCTCCGGATGGCCACGGCTGCTCGGGGGGGGGGGGGGGGAAGCTGGGCTGTGCCGAGGAGCAGGGCCTCTCCCGTGGCTGCCCCGCCCGGCAGGGCTGGCGATCTGGAAGCGGTCCCGGGGCAGCCGGGACCAGGATTGGCGGTGGGGGGGTGAAAGGCTTTGGTGGGGGTTGATCGGCGCTGCCTCTGGGGGGGGGGGTCCCTCTCCCTCCCTCCCTCCCTCTCCGCCGGGCTGCTGGTGCGAGAGAGCGCGGCGCTGGCAGAGGCGAGCCCGGCGTCTCCTAGCAACGGCTGCGCTCTCCCTCCCTCCCTCCCTCTCTCGGCATGCTGCGGGCGAGCGAGGCGGCGGCGGAGCGAGCGAGCGAGCGGGGCGAGAGCGAGGAGAGCAGGCGGCAGGAGCCGCGCCGCCCGGACCCCACCGGCCGCCTGAGCCACGGGCGAGGCGGCGGCGGCGGCGGCGGCAGCGGCGGCGGCGGAGCCTCCCGGGCTGCCCGCTGCTGCTGCTGCTCCGCCGGCCGGCCCGCCGGGCTCCTCCTCGCCATGGGGGGACCCTAGGCTCCTCCAGCCCGGGGCCGCCCGCCTCGGCCATGCCGCGCTGGCCCTAGCCCCGGCCGGGGGGCTCGCAGGTAAGGCGGCGGCGAGGCGCGGCCGCTCGTGGAAATCGGCGCCGGGCAAGCGTGTCGGCGCGCGTGCAGCCGAGGGGGGGGGGGGGGGAGGACGGGCGCGTGCGGGGGAGCGAGCGAGGCCCCCCCCCCCAGGTCCAGGGCTCCCGATGGCCAAGTGCCCCCCCCCCCCGGGCTCTGGTTGCAGAGAGGCCTCCGCAGCGGCAGCATCAGCAGCGCCTTTTCCCCCCCTCCCTCCCCCCCGGCGGGCGGCTGCCCGCCTGCCTCTGCGTAAGAGAGCGCGGGGCTGCGACGCGGCGGCCGTGTGCCTCGTGCGTGCTACGGTCGGGGTCGTGTGCAGGCGTGCGCGCGTCGTGCACACGCGTGTCTCTGTCGGCGGGGAGGTGGGGGAGGTGTGCGGCGGCTTCGCCAGGCCGGGACGGGGGTGACGGAGAAGCACGTGGGAGGGGGAGGGACGGGACGGGGGGCGCCGCTCTCCTTCTGGCCCGGGGAGGCGGTGGGGGGGGAGTCCTGGCGGGGCTCCGGCGCAAGCCCGGGGTGTGTATGTGTATGCGGGGAGCCCTCTGAGCACGTGGCCCGGGCGCCTTCTGGCCCCGCTTTCGGTGGGGGGGGGGGTCCGTCGTCGTCTCCGCTCCCCTTGGCTGATGCCTTCACTGGCTGGGGGTGGGTAAGGGGGTAGGACCCTCCGTTCTCCTCGCCCGTCTCTCTCTGTCGCTCTGTGTTGCGCGGGGGGGGGTGAGGGGGGGGCGTCCGTTCCTGTCCCTTCCCGCTGGCCAAGCCGGGGCTTCCCTGTCCGGGCCGCCCCTTGTCCTGTGGGTGACCTCTTCTCGCTCCCGACCTGCTTCAGCGGGGGACTCTCCCGTCGGGCCTGGGGAGGGGGGGGGTCAGTAGCTTGGACTTCTCCTCGCCCTGCTTTGGACCTTGAGCAGGCCAGTCGCCCGCCCGCCCCCAGTGCATGGCAGTAGAACCTTCCGCTGCGCGCGCGCGGCTTTTGGGGCTTCCTCCTCCAGGAGGGGGTGAAAGTGTTTGCCGGCCCCTCATTCCCGAACTGGCCACGATGATCAGTGATGCTTGAGAAGCTCTGCGCCCCCAAACAAGCCCTGGACCAGTACAAATCCCACCCCCCACCCCACCCCACCCCACCCCACCCCACATGCAGGGGGCAGATACAGTTCCCTGAGCTAAAGCCTAGTTGTGACACAAACTGCCCGCAAGTGGGCTGCCCCCCCCCAGATGCAGCTGAAGGAACTCTGCACCCTCCTCCCTCTTCCCCCCACGTGCATTCTGTGGACTGTGTGCCCTGCAAGGGGGTGGGGGGTGGGGAGGAGAATGGCCGGCCCTGTATCCCCCCCCCCAGTGCCCCTTTGACAGGGGATGCCTCCAGGAAGCCCCTCTGCCTGTGCTGGCGAGATGCCCTGAAGAAGGAGCTGGCCCAGGCTGAGGGATTTCTCTGGCTGCCCTCGGGGACCTTCAGCATTCTGGCGCTTCCTGGGATATGTTCAGGCCTCACCAGATCCTTTGGGGAGGGGTTCTCCCCCCCCCCTTTTCGTGAATTAACCAGATTCCGGTTTCCCTGCCCCCCAGGGAGCCTCTCAAGGCCGTGGAGCCCCCCCCCCCGTCTGTGGATGGGTGGGGGGGGGCTGGTTTTGGTGCGTCTGGACTTGACCCCCCCCAGGCCCCCCCTTGCGAGATGTGGCGGAGGAGGGGATGGGCAGCATCTTGCATCCTCCCCAGTGTGTGTGGTGTCCTGGTGGTTAAGAGTGGCAGACTCTAGTTTGGAGGGCCGGGTTTGGTTCCCCACTCCTCCTCCTCCACGTGCTGGGTGACCTTGGGTGAGTCTCCGCGCGCGCTCTCTCTCTCTCTCTCTCAGAACTCTCTCAGCCGCACCTGCCTCACAGGGGGGAGGGGGCTGCTGTGGGGAGAAGAAGGGAAGGCGACTTTAAGCTGCTTTGGGACTCCTTAGGGTAGTGAAGAGCAACTCTTTTTCTTCTTCCAAACACAGCAGGGGGCATTGGAGAAGACGCATCTCTGCCCCAAGAGCTTGAAGTCTAAATACAGATTTTTTTTGGGGGGGGAGGCTGGGTCCAGGAATAGCCCTCCCCCCCCCCGCACGTTTCCTTCCCGCCCAGTTTCCATTCCTCCCCCTAGCAACGCAGGAGCTGGTGACTCTGCGAAGTCCCAGGCGGCCAAGGAGGAGGAGGAGGAGGAGGAGGGGAGAGGCCTCCAGAGGACTTTGGCCAAGGGGAGGCCCTTGTGGGCCCTGGCTCCCCTTTGGGAGTGACGTGACTGGGGTCCATGTGATGCTTTGGCTTTGTACCCCATGTTCTGAGGGAGGGTTCAGCCGTGGGTCCCGCTTTTCGTTGGGGGATCACGGGAAGCGGCACACTTGAAAATGGAGCCCCCCCCCCCCCGTGCATAGATGTGATCCGGGAGGCTGGCCAACTAAGCAGGCCGAAGCTCAAAGGCCCCCCCCCCCCCGCCCTCACCCAGGTCCCCCACTAGCAGGCCCTCCGTTTTGGGTCGCGAGAGCCCCCTCTGCCAGGCCAGCTTCACAGCTTCTCCTGCCCCCCCCCCTCACCTCCACTGATTTCTTTCTCAAGGCCCCATTGATTTTCCTTCAAAGACTCTCCAAGCAACTCCTGGCGTGGGAGGCAGAGATGGGGGGGGGCAGTTTCATGCCAGGGTGTGCTGGGGTGGGCACAATGACTCCCCGGGAGTCAGGGGGGAGAAGTCAGGCATGGCAGGGGTACCCCGGAGCTGCCATGCAGTTGGATGGGGCTGCAGGCTGGCTGGCTGGCTGGCTGGCTGGCTGGCTGGGGGTGGCGACAGATGGCGCTTGGGTGGATGGATGGATCCCCGATCTGTGCCCGCAGCGGGGGGGGGGGGGAGGGGGGGCTGAGCCTTCCCCTGGAGGAACGAGAAGGTCACGTTCTGCACAGGGACATGAGCGGCTGGGGGAGGGGCAGCCCTTGCCAAGGCCAGAAAGGGTCTCCTTCTTCTGTGATCCCCCCTCCCTCCCTCCCAGAAGGGATGATGGGGGCGGGAGGGCCTTTTTGGCTTCAGGGCAGGAGGACCAAGCTGTGGGGACATCAGGGGAGGGGGGGGGGCTCCTGGCTCAGACCAGGGCGGGTCCATTTGGGCCAGCATCCTGTACCTCACACAGAGAGGCTGACCAGCAAACCCCAGCTCTGTGGGCCAGGCGGGCCGGGCCTTTCTGAACGCTCAGGATAAGAACATCAGAGAAGCTGTGTTGGATCAGGCCAGCAGCTCCTCCAGTCCAGCACTCCATGTCACAGTGGCCAGAACCCAGCTGCCCCCAGGAGGTTCATCAGTGGGGGCCAGAACCCAGCTGCCCCCAGGAGGTCCACCAGCGGGGCCAGAACCCAGCTGCCCCCAGGAGGTTCATCAGTGGGGGCCAGAACCCAGGCGCCCTCAGGAGTTCCACCAGCGGGGCCAGAACCCAGCTGCCCCCAAGAGGTTCATCAGTGGGGGCCAGAACCCAGGCGCCCTCAGGAGTTCCACTAGCGAGGCCAGAACCCAGGTGCCCTCAGGAGGTCCACCAGCGGGGCCAGAACCCAGGCGCCCTCAGGAGTTCCACCAGCGGGGCCAGAACCCAGGTGCCCTCAGGAGGTCCACCAGCGGGGCCAGAACCCAGGCGCCCTCAGGAGTTCCACCAGCGGGGCCAGAACCCAGGCGCCCTCAGGAGGTCCACCAGCGGGGCCAGAACCCAGGCGCCCTCAGGAGGTCCACCAGCGGGGCCAGAACCCAGGCGCCCTCAGGAGTTCCACCAGCGGGGCCAGAACCCAGGCGCCCTCAGGAGTTCCACCAGTGGGGCCAGAACCCAGCTGCCCCCAGGAGGTTCATCAGTGGGGGCCAGAACCCAGGCGCCCCCAGGAGGTTCATCAGTGGGGGCCAGAACCCAGGCGCCCTCAGGAGTTCCACCAGCGGGGCCAGAACCCAGGTGCCCTCAGGAGTTCCACCAGCGGGGCCAGAACCCAGGTCCCCTCAGGAGGTCCACCAGCGGGGCCAGAACCCAGGCGCCCTCAGGAGGTCCACCAGCGGGGCCAGAACCCAGGCGCCCTCAGGAGGTCCACCAGCGGGGCCGGAACCCAGGCGCCCTCAGGAGTTCCACCAGCGGGGCCAGAACCCAGGTGCCCCCAGGAGGTTCATCAGTGGGGGCCAGAACCCAGGCGCCCTCAGGAGTTCCACCAGCGAGGCCAGAACCCAGGCGCCCTCAGGAGTTCCACCAGCGGGGCCAGGCGCCCTCAGGAGGTTCATCAGTGGGGGCCAGAACCCAGGCGCCCTCAGGAGTTCCACCAGCGAGGCCAGAACCCAGGCGCCCTCAGGAGTTCCACCAGCGGGGCCAGGCGCCCTCAGGAGGTCCACCAGCGGGGCCAGAACCCAGGCGCCCTCAGGAGGTCCACCAGCGGGGCCAGAACCCAGGCGCCCTCAGGAGTTCCACCAGCGGGGCCAGAACCCAGCTGCCCCCAGGAGGTTCATCAGTGGGGGCCAGAACCCAGGCGCCCTCAGGAGTTCCACCAGCGGGGCCAGAACCCAGGCGCCCTCAGGAGTTCCACCAGCGGGGCCAGAACCCAGGCGCCCTCAGGAGGTTCACCAGCGGGGCCAGAACCCAGGCGCCCTCAGGAGGTCCACCAGCGGGGTCAGAACCCAGGTGCTCTCAGGAGGTCCACCAGTGAGGCCAGAACCTCTGTGGCCTGGCAAGGCAAAGGGGGGGAGCACTGGCTCAGCGGGGGGGGGGGGTGCCTTCTTAGCTCACAGGTAAGCCCGCCTCCCTGCCCCCTGGGCAAGTCCCGCTGCCTCAGGAAAGCAGGCAGGTTGGGAGGGGCTGTGCAGCACCCACCTCCTTCCTTCGCTCCACCTGGCCAGGAAGCCGCTGCAGAGCAGCCAAGAGGGCCTTTCTTCCCCTCCCCCCACAGGCACTCCGTGCATGCTCCTTTTGCTTCCAATGCTCCAGACCTGGGTGGTCGTGTTCCCTAGCCCAGCGCAGTGGAAGGGTTTGGTGTGCCTGTCCCTGAGGAGGAAGTGGGGCCTTTGCCTGGAGTGATGGGCATTTGGTGTTTTGACCATCAAGGAAGGGGGGGGGAGTTCATGGATGGGGGGGGATGGGCCAGGCTTCCATGCTGCTGTTTTGGCCCCTGACGCCAGTTTCCTGTGCTATTTGAGGTTCCATACGTCCCCCCCCCCCCCGGAACCTGTTGGGTTTCCTGGGCTCAGCTCTTCCCAGCCACAACAGCGATGGGTGTCCGTGTGTATGTGGGTCCGGGGGGGGGGCAGGACTCTGGGGCTCCCTCCCCGGGGGACTCGGCCTTTCTGCCCAGGGCCTTGCTTGGTCCCTGCCCACGAGCGCCCTGCCCTCAGGTGGCCTGGGGCTGGAGAGGCCACTCGCAAGGGAGGGGCCCACCTCTGGCAAGGTGGCCTCCTGGGCCTCGGACTAGGGTTGCCAGCCTCCAGGTGGGGCCTGGGGATCGCCTGATTTTCCCACTGATCTCCAGCTGACGGAGATCAGCCGCCCTGGAGAACATGGCTGCTTTGGAGGGTGGGCTCTATGGCATTGTAACATGCTGAGGCCCCTCCCCGCCCCAAGCCCCACCCTCTCCCAGATCCATCCCTTAAGTCTCCAGGTATTTTCCAACCCAGAGCTGGGGCAACCCTGCCTCCGTCATGTGGGGGGAGGGGGGGTCTGGGCCCCCTTTTCCTTTTTAGCTTCCTGTGTTTGGGGCAGTGGGGGGGGGGGAGGGTGTCGTTGCAATTGGGGGGGGAGCTGAGGGGCTTTGTGCTGGGCGAGATGCAGGGTCAGGGTCTGCCCCCTGAGCCACTGAGCCCTGGCTTGTGTTGCAAGGCCACAGTCTTTCCGAGCGGCTCGTGAGTCCCTGTTCCTCAGAGGTCTCTGTGCCTGAGGGCAGGGGGGAGGCGTGTGCCGGGGGTGTGTGTGTGTGTCTGGTGCCTCCCCACCTGCTCCTTGCCCAGTGCGCCCCTGGAGCCTTTGGCCTCTCTTTTTTTCCAGATTATCACGCGGGCCGTTCTCGGCGGAAGAGTGTTCCTGGAGGGAAACAGTACAGCATCAACATGGACGCCCCGCCAGCGCCTCCCTTCCGCCCCTCGGTGAGAGAACTCCCGCTGCTGCTCTGCCACCGGGGGCTCCCCTGAGGCGAGGGGGCCGGGGGTGGGGGAGAGACAGTGGAGGGACAGAGGGATATTGGGGGGGGGGGTCCTCCGTCATGTCCCCAGGCTCATAGCCAGGCTTCCCGTGGCCCGATCAGGCCCTCTTCTTTCCACTGGAACCGCCCCACTCTGAGACTGGAGTCCGACTTTGATGTGTGCAAGCGCCTGATGCCCAAGGGCGTAGACTTTCCAGTTTCCCGGGGTGGGGGGCGGCTCTGGGGCTGGGCCATGGTCACTATCTGTGGAGGTGGAGGTGGAGCCATGTGGGATTTAGGGAGGGGAGGGGCTCCCCAGAGCTTCTAAACTTGCAGATTGGAATGACTCTCTAGCACACAGAGGTGTCAAACTCATTTGTTACGAGGGCTGGATCTGACAGAAATGTCAGTTTGTTGGGTTGGGCCATGTGTGCCATAAAATGTCACACAAGGTACCCGAGATACAAACTTTATAAAGATGATTTCAGATGCTGAATGGCAATAGCCAGCTTGATCGGATTGATATGCAGAGGAATAGTGGGAGTAGAAATATCAACTCTGGTAATGAACCTAGGTCTCAGTCTGGTACAAGAGGATTCAGTCCAGCAGGATGCAAAGAATAAACGGAAGAAGTCTGAAGCAGTGAGCAGTGACTCACAAAAGCACACTCCCCACCATAGTCTTGTTAGTCTTTAAAGGTGCTACTGGACCCTTACTTTTTCTACTGCTATTACAAACCACAACATTCAAAAACCAGTGGGGGAACGTTTTAACCTTCCAGGACATTCAGTTGCTGACCTAAGAGTAGCAGTTCTCTTACAAAGGAATTTCAAAGGGAGATTAGAAAGAGAGACCAGAGATTGCAGCTGATAATGGAGCTCAAGACAATGCAAACTCCTGGACTGAATTGAGACCTAGGTTTCTTCTCTCATTACCAATGCCTGCTGTTGTCATATGGCATCTGAAATCACTTCACTCTCCAAGACATGAGGACAGCTGGACTCCCATTCTAGCTGCACCGGAAAAAGTGAGCAGTGACTCACGAAAGCTCCTACCCTGACAGATACTTTGTTAGTCTTTAAGGTGCTGCTGGACTCTTGTTCCCTTTCACTAACAAGGAATGCAAACCGTACTGTTAGGTTTCCCCCCTCCCCCACCTGTTAGAAATGGAAAAGGGGATCCGTATTGCTTTGCCCCTTCCAACCACACACTTGTTCCCTCTCCAAGGGTTTTTGGAAAGCTGCATACTCTTTTCCAATCTCACTTCAGTGCCAGTTCCTTTCCTCAAACTCACAGAGGGACCCGAACACACACATTTTGGGTAGCATGCCACCCCTCCCCCTGGCTGTTGGGCATCCTACATGAAGCAGGCAGATGCCAGCCAATGCCAGGGGTCTGCACCCCCACCAACTCACACAGCCGAACCAGAGCTTCCAGTTCCAGCACTGGGCCTGGGGATCCCCTGGAACTGCTGCTCATTTTCACACTACAAAGATTAGCCTCCCTGAAGAAAATGGATGTTCTGGAGGGTGGACTGTCTGGCGGTGCTCAGACTCACTAAATGATCCACTTTCAATGCACTTCCCAACTGGTTTTTGCCAGTTCACACACAGTAAAATCCAGTTGGAAAGTGCACTGAAAGTGGATTGTTTAGTGTGTGTGACCGTAGCCTATGGGGCTGTGCCCCACTGAGGTCCCTGCCCTCCCCAGGCTCCATCTCCAGATCTCCAGGAGTTTCCCAGCCTGGATCGGGCCACCCCTCCCCCCCATCCCTCAGGGGTGGACGGTCACAGGGTGAACCTGGCAACCCTGACGAGGGATGTTTTAACCAGGGAGGGAGGAGAGAGGTGGAAAGAAAGCAAATAGACGGGGGGGGGGGGAGAGGGAGGGAGGGAGGGAGAGGGAGGAAGGGAGAGAGGGGTGGAAAGAAAGCAAATAGATGGGGAAGGCAGGAAGGCTTTGTGACACCAAATTAGTTTTTAAAAGATCACAAAATTACACTCAAAACAAACTCAAGGGTTTTTTCTCTCCTGGACTCACCAGCAACCAGGCAGGCAGGCAGGCCGGCAGGCAGGCAGAAGCCTCCATGTGGAAGCCAGCTTCTTCCCTCCCCCGCTCCCCAAAAAACTCAAAATGAACTCAAGGGCTTTTTTTCTGCACCAGGACTCACGGGGAACCAGCCAAGCTAGTTCAAGGTTCCATGTGCATGCTGGCTCCCCCCCCCCCCCCCCAATCCTCCAGCATGGCTGCCCAGCCCAGCCCCAGCCCTGAAAACACCCCACCCCCACCCCTGCTGCCCCAGCCAGCTCCAGTCCTCCTCCTTACCTTGGCTTTCTCTGCAGTCTGTATGTGTGGGAAAGCAGGGAAGCCTTGTGCAGCCTCCAGGCTCCAGCTGAACTGAGGGCTGCTGGGAACCTGGGGGGTGGGCCTTAGCTTCCAGGAAGCAAGCCCCCACCCTACCTGACTTCTCTCCCAGTCCCAACCCATCCAACAGAAAGTGGAGGAACCCCCCCCTCCGCTTTCAATATGGGGGAGTGCATGCCGTGTGGGGATGTGGTTACCTCGGGGGGAGGCTCAGCACCTCCTGGAAAAGTTCGGGGGGGGGGGGACTCCAGCTCCCCAGCCCCCTGAAGTTGATGCCTATACCTGAGGCGGTCCTGGATATGGAGCTGGCCGGGGAAGAGGAAGAGCCGGGGGGGGGGGCACACACATTGAGGAGTGGGAGCCAGTCAGATGCCAGGAACCCCCCCCCCCCCCGGGCCGCAAAGGCTGGGCAGGAGGATGTTCCAGGGGCATCTCAGCCAGTCCAGTCCAGACTCGGACAGCATTTGCAGAAACCAACCAGAATCACCAGAGTGCTGTAAACTAGAATCATAGAGTTGGAAGGGACCTCCAGGGTCGCCTAGTCCACAGCCCCCTGCACAATGCAGTAAAGTCACAAAGACCTCCCCCTCCACACCCCCAGTGACCCCTGTTCCATCCCCAGAAGATGACAAAAAACCCTCCAGGATCCCCAGCCAAACTGGCCTGGAGAAAAATTGCCTCCAGACCCCAGAGTGGTGATCAGCATTTCCCTGGGGAAAAATGCTAAAAGAGAGACCTGGTCAGAGCAAAAAGCAAAGACAACCTAAAACACAGGAAATAATTTTTTAAAAATTAATCACGAAAACATTTGAACCTGGAAACAATCACCAAGATTAAAATAAACCAACAACAGATTTATACCTTTGAGTCCCATTGGGGTGGGGAGAGGAAAGGTGTGTTAAAATAATTCAAAGGTGTACATGAAGGTACCAATAAAGAAGAACAAAGTTTGAGTCCAGTGGGGGCACCTTTAAGACCAGCAAAGTTTTATTCTGGGTATAAGCTTTTGTGTGCATGCACACTTCTTCAGGTACTTTGAGATGGAACCATTACATATAGGTAGAGAGTGGGGGATGGTATTGCTAGGAAGGGCTAATTAGAGTCAAGATACGTAAGTAACTGAGCAATAAGCATAGCTTAGACTGGATAAAGGCAACTGGTAAGACCTGTGTATAACAGCAAATTAGCATACAGCATAATAAAACACTTCACAAACAGAACTGAATGACATCAGCATGTGTAGTGAGATAAGAAATCAATGTCTCTGTTAAGCCCTGGGGGTTGCATTGTCCTGACTGTTGTGACAAGTTGTAACTCAGCAATCTCTCAGTCTGTTTCTAAAATTTACGGCTGCTCCCTTGAACAAATGAAGTAGTTAAGATATTAAGACAGGGATGGGAAGGGCCACCTAAAACATGGAAATTTTCCACCCGCTCTCAGAAAGAAAAACTGAGAAGGGCTTCCACCCCACGCCCCGGCCACTGGAGTGGCACCCGGTCTGTCTGGTGCCGTGAAGGCCAGTATTTCCCCACCCCTGCCCCATGGCCGACCTTCCCGGTCTGGCTGTGTCCCAGTCTTCCCACCTGTCCCCTGACAATATCCTGAGCACAGCTTCCCCAGGGGAAGAGCTGACGGAAGGCTGGCTGCCCCCCCCAGGGTCCTGTGGACGGGGTATGGTCAGTTATGGGATGAGGTGGAGACTGCTGGTGGTGATCTGTCTGGGGTTTCTAAATGTCCACGAGATCAGACTGCAGAGAGGAAGGGGCCACACCTTCCAGTGGGCGGAACACAGCTCAGCAAGAAGAAGAAGAAGAAGAAGAAGAGATTGGATTTATACCCCGCCCTCCACTCCCCAAGGGAATCTCAGAGCGGCTTACAAACTCCTTTTCCCTTCCCCTCCCCACAACAGACAGACACCCTGTGAGGTAGGTGGGGCTGAGAGAGCTCTTTCCCAAGCTGCCCTTGAGAGAACAGCTGGTACAGAGCTATGGCTTGCCCAAGGTCATCCAGCCAGGTGCAAGTGGAGGAGTGGGGAATCAAACCCGGCTCTCCCAGATTAGAGTCTGCGCACTTAACCACTATACCAAACTGGCTCCCAGAGTGGTGGAGACACGTGCAAAATAATCTCAGTTAACTAGACGTCCAAGCAGACAGGCATACCACAGAACCCTGCAAGGCCGTGGGGGAAATACGGTCGATGGGAGACTAGTTGGGCAGGCGAGATTAGCTGGTGGGGGGGGGGGGTAACAAACTGCCCCCAGTCGGCAGTGGGATGCCTGCCCCGGCCCATTGGTGGTCACTGCAAGCCGCAGGCTGCCAGGACCGCGTAAGCGAGTGGAACGTACGGCTGGCCGGATTATGGCCAGGCCGGCTGCTCAGGCCTGCTGCCCCCGCCCCCGCTGGTGGCGCCAGAGTTCAGGAGGCCTCACCGGGGGGGGGGGGGGTGAGGCCAGGGGCCTGGGGAGGGGGGACGCTTTCCCCAGGAGTTTTTAAGAGCAGCTCTCCTCCCCCCCTCCCCAATTCCTATTGGAGATGCAGTGAGGGGGGAGGAAGAGAATGAGCCCTCCCCCCATGTAGCCTTGTGGGTTGAAACTGAGGGCCCCCTCCCCCCCCAAGCTGAGCTAAAGCAGCTCTTTTTCCTTCGGGGATTAATAACTGCACAGGCTGCTGTTGGGTCAGGTGGGGTTCTGATGGGTGGAACTGGTTCAGTCCATCCCTGGCCATAGCCCTGGTCCGAATCAGGCCCCAAGTGGCTGCTGTGGCAGTGTCCGAGGTGCTGGGAAGATGTGTTCCTGCTCTACTGGTGTCTTCTCTGCTTTGGCCCTCCGGGGTAGTGGTGGAGGGTGGTAGGCGGGGGGACATGGCCACGGGTGCTCCTTCTGTGCCCCTCCTCCTGCGTGGCCGGGTCTCAGCAGCCGTCTGCCCCTGTCTTTCTGCCCCCCTCCCCCCCAGCAGCAGGGATTCCTCAGCCGGCGCTTGAAAAGCTCCATCAAGCGGACCAAGAGCCAGCCCAAACTGGACCGCACCAGCAGCTTCCGCCAGATGTTGCCTCGGTTCCGGAGTGCTGACCATGACAGGTGAGAGGAGGTGCAGAAGAGGCCGGACTCGGCCCCAGAAGTGGGTGCGGTGCTGCTGGAGGAATGCCACCCGCCCAGGCTGAATGGAGCTGAGCTGAGGGACCCCCTGAAAGAGCAGCCTCCCCTCCCCAGAGCAGGCCCTCCGGCCTCCTCTGCGTCCCCTTTGGCCCCCTGTCCCTTGTTTCCCTCTCACCCCTCCCTCCCTCCCTCCCTGCCGAGCTCCCATCCTCACGTTCTCCCCCCTCCCCTTTTGACCGTGGGTCTCCTCCTCTCTGTGACTGTGGATGGTTGGCTGCCTCTGACCTGCCCCCCCCCCCCCCGCTCATCCCTGGGCACCCTGGGTGTATTTTTAGCCTCTGCCTGCCTCCTAACCCCCCCTCCCCACTGACGGCAGCCCCGACACGCACGGGCTCTCTCCGCTTACGCCGCTTGGCTAAAAATATCCTCCTGGGGGCGGCAGCTCGGAACAGAAGTGCCACCGGGGAAGGAAGGGAGGAAGGACGCAAGGGAGAGCAGGGGATTTCTGTGGTGCGGCCTCCACTCTCCTCTGCTCCTCCCGTGGCGTGGGGGGAGTTCCTCCGGGAGAGCACCCCTCTGGCCATGGGGCGGGGTGGGCAGGAGCTGGACTGCCGCCCCAACCGGGAGGGACCTCTCAGCCCGCCCCAGCCTGGCCTCCGGGGTGCACTTCTGCCGATGCCCAGAGGCTGTGGAGGGGAGTGGAGAGGTGGTGGTGGTGGTGGGTCGTCCCAGGCCCATGCCCGCCCCTCGCCTCTGTAGCCGGGGCTGACTTTCTCTGACGCTCTCTCCATCTCTCTCTTTCTCTCTCCTCTGTCGCGATCCCGTTCTCCAGGCCGGGACCCCCCGGCAACTGCAGGACTGCCCCTCTGGGGGGCAGACGCCAGGTACCCCGCCTGAGTGTGGGTTTTGCCCAAGCCACCGGCCCCTCCTCTCCTGCACACTCCCCCCTCCCCTGCCCCACAGGAGCAGCCTCACACCGCCGACCCCCATCCCGACCCATCCCGTGGCCTGCCCCCCTGCGTGTGTTGTGACGTGGCTAGCACCAGACGTGACCCATCTGCCCTGCACCCCAGATGCAGCACCCCTGGGCCGGCCGGCCTCTGCCTCCTCTTCTTCTTCTTCTCCCCCGCCCGCCCGCCTGCCCACTGCTGCCCGCTCCTCACCTCTCCCTCTCCCGCTCCCTCCCCGCAGGGCCCGCCTCATGCAGAGCTTCAAGGAGTCGCACTCCCACGAGTCCCTGCTCAGCCCCAGCAGTGCCGCCGAGGCTCTGGAGCTCAACCTGGACGAGGACTCCCTCATCAAGCCCGTCCACAGCAGCATCCTGGGCCAGGAGTTCTGCTTCGAGGTACCCCTGCGGGGGCCGGGGGGGGGGGGCTGTCCTGCGGGTGCTCTGCGCAGGGGCGGGGTCACGCAGAGGGACCACTGCCACCTGTCGCCTTCCTCCCGCTTTGCAGGTCACCACCTCTTCTGGCACAAAATGCTTCGCCTGTCGATCGGCTGCCGAGCGGGACAAATGGATTGAGAACTTGCAGCGTGCGGTGAAGCCAAACAAGGTACGGGGTGTGTGTGTGTCCCACCCCACCCCCCGTGGCCGCCTCCCGCCCCTCCCCGATGACTCTCCTGCCCCCCCCACGCCTGCCCCTCGGCGGGGGGAGCAGGCAGGCCGGAGGCCCCTTCTGACCAGCATGGAGAGCCGGACTTCGGTGGCCGCTCGGCTGGGGAGGCTCACTGGATGACTGCCAGCTCTCTGCTTCAGCCGGACCCCACCCTGCCCAGGCCCCCCTGAGGGACCTCCTGGAACGAAGGACTCGTTTGTGCCTGGCTCCCCCCCCATCCCCCCCCCCCCCGGCGGGGACACCGGAAGCTGCCTGACCCTTTGGGATCAGCCCTTTGGTCCCGGGGGGGGGGAGGGGAGGGGTCAGTCTTGTCTGCTTGGACTGGCAGCAGCAGCAGCTCTCCTGGGTCTCCAGAGGAGGAGGAGGAGGAGGAGGAGGCCTCTCGCATCCAAGATCCTTCACTGGAGGTGCTTCCGGGGATTGAACCCAGGGCCTTCTGCACACCGAGCAGGCACTCCCTGGCACGGAGCCTTTCCCCTCCCCCCCCCCCGCACACAGGGAAGCCACCTTCTGTTGCTGCTTCGGACCCCCCCCCCCCCAGTCCATCCAGGTTAGTCTTGCCCACTGAGTCTGGCAGCTCTCCAGGGCCTCAGGCGGAAAGGGCCTCCTCTTCCCCATCACTTCCGGCCAAATAAGGGTCTGGAGATGCCGGGGGATTGAACTGGGGACCGTCTGCATGCCAAGCAGAGGCTCTGCCCCTGAGCCACAGCTCCTCCCAGGCGCAGAGCCGGGAAAGCCCCTCTCAGAAGGGAACTTCCAGCCCGCCCCCCTCCCCAACTTCAAGCGACCTCCGCCTCTGCTTCATCCTCCCAACAACATCTCTGGGAGGTCAGTCAGGCCCAGAGAGAGAGAGGGAGAGAGACGAGTCCGGCCCAAGGACACCCCATGGCGGAGGGGGGATCTGAACATTGTTCCCCAACACGGCAGCTCGGCCCACAGATTGCTCCACAACGTGGGTTTGAAAGAGGACCTGGTCAGGCAAGTGGTCTGGGGGGAGGAGCCCTGGCCCTGTGGCGGAGCATGGCGCACCTCGCCAGGAGGAGGAGGGGGGGGAGGTATCACCCCCCCCCCACCCCGTGCCTCCTCGCACACCACTTCCTGGCCAGTTGCCAGCGTGAGGGATGGAGCCGGGGCTGCGGTTCGGGCCGTTTCCCTATTGCCCAGCTGGTCCTCAGCTCCCAGCTTCAGGGGAGTCCCGGGCTCACTCGGACCCCCCCCCACCCCGCAGCCTCCCCCACTCAAGGCACTCGGGAGTGGGTGATGTGGAAGACCTTTTGCTGCTGGAGGTCCCGCTGAGCCACTCCCCAGACTGACCTCGAGGGCCCCCGCCCCAGGGTGCCCCCCCCAGTCTTCCGGGGAGTGTGCGTGGCACAGGCTCCGTGGCCTCTACTCCAAGGATTCCAAGTGGCGCAGCGGCTCCCAGTTCTGCCTCTCTTGTGGGTCTGCCTCCTGGAGGTTTCAGTGTTGTTTCCTGGCTCCCGGCCCAGTTGCTGGCCTTCTCCCCGCCTCTGGCTCTGGTTGTCTCTCCAAGCCCTACGGTGAGGGGACCTCTCCACCCCTCCCCTGCTGAACACTGACCTCGGCCAGGACAGCAGCAGACGCTCTTGGGGGGGGGGGGATGCAGGGGGGTGGAGGAGGCCTTGCAGCTGTGGCTGCTGCATGCTCTCCCCACCCCCGGCAGGGTCTGCATCATTGGTCAGGGTGGCATCATTGGTCAGGGTGGCATTGCGGGATGCTCACCCGGTGCCATTCAAGGAATAGGCCGGGCACAGCTGCTGCAGCCTGACGCAGCTGGGCTCAGCAGGCGGCCGCCCAAAGATGGCAGCTGGCCTTTCGCTCTGCCTCTCTGACCACCCCTTTCTTCCCCCGGCCCCCTGCAGACTGCCGGCTTGAGGCGATCCGATCCGTGCCCCGGGAGGCAGAATCACATCCCTGGAGAGCTCCAGGCCCGGCTCTCATTTCCTGCCTCCCTGGAGCAGACGGGTGGGCGTGGCTTCTGCCTGGCAGGGGGATGCTGCTCTGCCCCCCCATCCCGACAGCCGTGCAAGTGCCCTGGCCCTCTGGTGCCCATGGAGGGCAGGGTTGCGTGGGGCGGGGAGGATGGGACTCAGGGTGCTGGAGGCAGGAGAGCGGGGGGGGGGGGGGCAAGCAGCCAGGTCCCATGAGAGGCCTCCTCCTGGCGCAGGTCCACAGGCCCGGAGGTAACTGGCATGGCACAGCCAAGGCTCCCGGGAGCGGGAGAGTGGCGGCGGCGGCGGCTCAGCGTGTCCTCTCGCTCCCTGTGACCAGTTGTGTCCCATCTGTACGGCGCAGCTTTCCGTAGGTGTCACGATTGGTCCCTGGTGCCACGAGGTTGCCGCCCAGGTGGTACTGGAGGAAGGGGGTGGGCCCTGGCTGGGAGGCAGCTCGGTTGGCACTTGCCCTGGCTGCCTGCAAGTCTGAAGGCAGCCTCGAGCCTTGGGGGGGGGGGGAGGGAGGGAGGGAGGGAGGGAGGCTTGAAGAGGCCTTTCGGACGGAGCCCTGTTTGGGGGAAGCGCATGGCCTTCCCAGGAGGTTGTTGAGGCTCCCCAAAAGGAGGAGGAAAGAAAGAGGGAGAAGGCAGCAGGAAGGTTGGGGGCCTGTCGTCCCCCTTCCCTCCCTACACTAGGCCCCAAGAAGGTCTAAGGTTTGTCCTGCAGTTAAAGGATCAGCCAGCAGGTGGCGTGGCGTGTCTGAGAGTTTTTCAAGCCCGAAAGGCCAGGAGGGTGGGGTGGCGGAGGGAGGTTCATCCACCCGGGAACCACCCAGTGGCCAACCAGCCATGGAGAAGTGGCAGTGCCTGGGACGACAAAAGTGGGATCCCTGTGGGCGCGTTGGGCAAAGGACTCTCCCCCCTGGGGTGACCCTGGGTACCCCCTGCGTTGCTTCTGGTCCTGTCCCGCTGGTCCCGGGATGTCTGTCTGGAGCCTGACTGTGGCTTTTTCAGCAACTGGTTTGGAGCAGACTTCTGGAGAAGAGAAGGAGGGCCTCCCTCACTGACTTTTAGCTGGTTGAATTGACGGCAGAACGCAGCGGGCAGTTTCTGTGGGGAGAACCCTAGCCTCTCTGCCCAGGTTTTTAATTTTAAATATTTGATGTTTTATGTTTCCACGTGTGCATACGGAGGGTGCAGCTGTTACTGTAAGCTGCCTTGAACGACGAGGGAAGGCGGGATATCAAATGTTTCCACAGATCTATAAACAAAGGACACATTTTCCAAGCTGCCACGGGCCCCTGCCCGCCTGCCCCCATCTTGCCTGGCGCCTCCCTCTGCCCTGCTGATGGGACGTGCCCTCTGTGTCCCCCCCCCCCCCCGCTCAGGACAACAGCCGGCGTGTGGACAACGTGCTGAAGCTGTGGATCATCGAGGCGCGAGACCTGCCCCCCAAGAAACGCTACTACTGCGAGCTGTGCCTGGACGACATGCTGTACGCGCGCACCACCAGCAAGGTGCGGACGGACAACGTCTTCTGGGGGGAGCACTTCGAGTTCAACAACCTGCCGGCCGTGCGCACCATCCGGCTGCACCTCTACAAGGACACCGACAAGAAGCGCAAGAAGGACAAGAGCAACTACGTGGGCATGGTGAGCATCCCCATCGCCAGCGTGACCGGGCGCCACTTTGCCGAGCAGTGGTACCCGCTCAGCCAGCCCAGTGCCAGCAAGAGCAAGTCCGGCTGCCCGGCCATCCGCGTCAAGAGCCGCTTCCAGACCATGAGCATCCTCCCCATGGAGCTCTACAAGGAGTTCGCTGAATACGTCACCAACAACTACCGCATGCTGTGCGCCGTGCTGGAGCCCGTCCTCAGCGTCAAGAGCAAGGAGGAGGTGGCCTGCGCCCTGGTGCACATCCTCCAGAGCACGGGGAAGGCGAAGGTAATGGCCCCCCCCCGGGCAAGGGGAGGGGAGGGGGGAGGGGGCCTCACTGGCGTGGCGGTCGAGGGAGGGACGGTCCATGCCCACCCACCCACCCACCCAAACCCTCTTGACACTCCTTGCAGGACTTCCTGTCGGACATGGCCATGACAGAAGTGGATCGCTTCATGGACCGGGAGCACTTGATCTTCCGGGAGAACACGCTGGCCACAAAAGCCATAGAGGAGTATCTCAAACTGATTGGACAAAAATACCTCAAGGATGCTATTGGTGAGAGCCGAGTCGGGTGTGGCGGTGCTGGGAAGGGAGCTGGCGGAGGCCGGAGAGGTGTGGGCCGACTGGGAGGGCCTCTGGGAGAGCAGGGGGGAGCTCCTCCCCAGGGCTGAGGGCTCCGGGCCGCAGCCTGACCCCGGGCGGTGCTCTGAGGCATCCTTGGCTCCGGCTGCAGGCAAACAGAGCCTCCTTGCAGGCGGGGCGGACGGTGGGTGGGGGGAGGAAAAAACAGAGCTCTGCTTTGTAGCGCCTTGTCCCAGAACCTGCCGTGGCATCCTGCTTTCCCGTCCCAGGCAGCCCCTAGAACAGGCTGGTGGGGGGCACCGGGGCAGAGGCTGGCCCAGCCCAGCCCCACTGGCCCCTCTGCTGCCTCCCCCTCCCAGGCGAGTTCATCCGGGCATTATACGAGTCGGAGGAGAACTGTGAGGTGGACCCCATGAAGTGCTCAGCCTCCACCCTGGCTGACCACCAGGCGAACCTGCGCATGTGCTGCGAGCTGGCCCTCTGCAAAGTGGTCAACTCCCACTGGTCAGTGTCGGGCTGGCGGGGGGGTGGGGTTGAGGCGGGTGGGAGCAGGAGAAGCTGGCAGGTGGCAGGTGAGGCCTTGGGCCACCAGGCGGGCTTTCAGCAGCGGGGAGGGAGAGGTGGGCAGAGGCCGGTGGCCATTGTGTGAAGAGGGGTTGACACGAACTCCCGCCACAGCCCGCTCAACTCTGCTCTCTCGCCCGTCCCCCCCCCAGTGTGTTTCCCCGGGAGCTGAAGGAGGTCTTCGCATCCTGGAGGCTCCGCTGTGCCGAGCGGGGCAGGGAAGACATCGCCGACCGCCTGATCAGTGCCTCTCTCTTCCTGCGTTTTCTGTGCCCAGCTGTCATGTCCCCCAGCCTCTTTGGCCTCATGCAGGAGTACCCCGACGAGCAGACATCCCGCACCCTCACCCTCATCGCCAAGGTCATCCAGAACCTGGCCAACTTTTCTAAGTGAGTGCTGGCCAGTCAGGGGCAGGGCTGGATGAACCCAGCCTGATCCCCGGGAGGGGCTTGGAGGGGGGAGAGGCGGGGGCTTGACCTGCTGCCCTCTAACACAAAGCTCCCTCTGGCCAGCCAGGCACGCTGGCCTCTGGCTGCGCAGGGGATCCTCGGCCCAGCAGTGTGGCAGGCGTGTCCTTGTGGGGGTGGAAAGGAAGAGGAGTCTTTTTGAACAGGTGTGGCACCAGGACCGGTCAGGGGCTAAGAGGCAGAAGATGAGCCCTGCTGGGCCGGGCCAGTGAGGGTCCATCTAGTCCAGCATCCCCTCTCACACAGTGGGGCCAGCCAGTTCCTCTAGAGGGCCAACAACAGGGCAGGGAGGCCGAGGCCTTCATAAGACCAACAGAAGAAGAGCCCTGCTGGGTCAGACCAGTGAGGGTCCATTCAGTTCTGTATCCTGTCTCCCACAGGGGCCAACCAATCACAGCAGGGCACAGAAGCTGAGGCTTGCAATTTATAATCTCCCTTCAGGAGTCCGTCAGCCTGGGGGGGGGGTGTCATTCTAATCTTCCTGCCTCCAGAAGAAGAGACACTTTCAAGCCATTTGGCTGTCCCAAGACTTGGTCCCCTAAGCGTTCCAACAAGGTGTGAAAAGGCAAAGCCTTCCTTTAGTTCCTCAGCTGCCTGTTTGCACACCTGAGAGCTTGAGTGCTCTGTGCTTGGGGGAAGGGGTGTCTCCGCCGGGCTCTGGGGCTTGTTCTCTCTGCCAGCTACAGATTTGCAGAGGAGACCCTGTGAGAGGGAAATGGTGCAGCCCAGGGCTGGGATTATGGGGGTGAGCTCTAGAGCAGAGAGCATTTCTTTCGAGCCTTCAATATGATTTCCTTCCAATATGCAGTGAGGGAACTGAGTTCTGACTCAGCAAAATGTCAAGCTGGAATAAATTTCGCTAGTCTTTAAGGTGACACCGGACTTCTGTTTTACTTCCCAAGGCATATTTGGCCTTCGGAGTTCTAGATTTAGCACTCCCCCCCACCCACCTGGAATGTCTCTGGGGATGGTTGGGATGCTTTTATTTGTATGTGGATCTGAGCTGGGGGCTGCCAGGCACAGCGGGTTGGCCAGGGGTGTGGGGGGGGTTGTAGATCGGTGACAACTGATGCCGGCCCAGGAGGAGAGGACAGTGGCTGGGAGGCCTAAAGCTGGAGACGAGCAGTGGGGTGGGTGGGTGGGTGGAACACAGACGGGAGATGGGAAGGCCCAAGAGAAAGAATGGGGAAATTGGGAAAGAAAGCTTTCCTTTCCCCCGTTGTTTTTAGGTTTTTTAATGGGAAATTTGGGTGAGTACTGACAAAAACTCCTGTGAAATATTTTCTTCAGAATGATATGCTTTTAAAGGCAAGATGGGCATGCTGTAGACATAGAGCGCTCTTAAATCCAAGATGTGTTTCTGCACCAAGAAGGATATCTAACCTTCACGAGGGGAGCAGGCTGGGCTTTCACTGCTTCTCAACTGTTGCAGGACTTCTGTCCCCCCCCCCCCTCTAACTTCTGTGACAGATGGATAAAAAGTAGCCTATTGCCCTAACTGGCTGGATGGCAACAAAAAACAAAACAAAACAAAACACACAGATCAAAAACTACACCAGAGCCTCAGAGGAAAACTCTAAAAGGTTCGTTAAGAACTGAACTCTCTCTAACCAGCAAAAGCAGAAAAGAGGAAGAGTCCAGGAGTATCTTAAAGACTAGCAAAGTTTGTGGCAGGGGAGGAGCTTTCGTGAGTCACTGCAGCCACTGCTCACAAACACCTGAAGAATGTCTTTCTCTTTTCTCCTTTTGCTCCCTGGTTCTTCAGATATCTGAAGAAGGGATTGCAGTGACTCCCAAAAGCTCCTCCCCTGCCACAGATTTTGTTAGTCGTGAAGGTGCTCCTGGACTCTTGCTCTTTTCTTCTGCTACAGGACAGACTAACACAGCTGCCCATCTTCAGGCAGCAAAAATTAAGGCACCTGTCCTAAGATAGCAGAGGTTGCACCAGCTGGCACTTCTCTCAAGTGTGGTGTATGTTCACAGTTTTGTATATAGAACACTGAGGCATTTATAACTTTCGGATTCCATAAAGATATCAAATACTGCAATTTTATGTATTGAGCAAGCTATAAATTATGCATTTTCTGTTGTTAAAGCAGTAAAATTGGTTTAGGTTTGATTGAACATTAAGTGTTGCATATATTTTGTTTTCCCCCAAATTTCCATTTTGCCATGGAAACCAAAACAACAGAAATGTTTCCTCCCCGTGGCTTAAAAGTTTCCAGAAATTCTATGTCTCAAATGCAGACTCACAGACCGAGCCCTGCAGTGCTTTTGAGTCCAACATTGCATCCAGAGTCAGACCTCTGTGTGGCCGGGGCACTTTTCCATCCGAGAGGCCCACGGTGGGTTCTTTTCTCTGGTCTGGTTCTCTGTGCTGGCCTGGGTCAGCCCCTCCCCGGGCTTACCTGTTGTAGCCTCCCCCCGCCCCCGATGGGGATTCCTCTGAAGGAGGGTGGTAAAGGACTGGAGCTCTATGGTGGAGGCTGGGCTTCTCCTGCAGGAACAGCCGGGTTCAGTCCTGGGGGTCTTCTCCAGTGATCAAGGGAACTGTGAGCTCAGAGTTCTACGCCCCCTGATCCTTGGGAAATGACTGTCGGGAAAGTCCTTTCTCACTCCGGGCACCTTAGAAAGCCGCTACCAGTCGGAGGAGAACCGTCTAAGGCAACTGTGTAAGTTCCAGACATGACAGAAAGATTCCTCTTTGGGAAATGCTGCCCCAGAAAACCTGCAAGTGAGAGGCTGCGGGCATGGAATTAAGGCACAGACAGACGTTCTTGTGAAATTACGAGAACGATACCAGACTAGCTACAAGAGGGCCAAGGAAGGGATCCCTTTTCCTCAGACTCTGAAGACAAATAGTTCAAAAACAGAACCCGAATTCCTGGAAGAAGATGGGGTGTTCGTTCCTCACTGCCTTTTGTTTCCGCCACAGGAGGAAATCTTCCTGGGGGAGGCCCCAGAACAGGACTGTGTGCTCCATCCCTCTGGCTGCACAAGGATGCTGTGTGTGGGGGGGCGTCCTTGGGAGATACCACAGCCGGCAGTGTGGGAGCTGGGGGGGGGGGGACAGGAGCCCTTTACAGAGCAGTCTGGAGAGAACAGAGCGGGGGGAGGCTCGGGGGGGGGCACTGGGCCACCACCGACGATGGGCTAGAGAAGGACTGCATTGGCCACCAGCCCCTGGGCTTCGGAAGGTCTTCTCTCGGAGGTCCGGGAGGCAGGCCTGTTTGGTGGCCTGGTGAGTGGCCTGGTGACTCCTCGGTGAAGAGCTCGCCTCAGGAGGCCTCAGGGCACACAGACAGCAAGCGGAAAGGCCAAGGGGCCCACTGCAGCGGGTACGTGGTGCTCGTCCCTGGTTTCGGCTGCAACAAGGAGGGACGAGAAGCACGTTGGTGATTATTTCTTGGCAACATTTTCTACCCAGCCGTTCTGCCTGACTTAGGGCCACCCAGGACCCTTTTTCCTGGTCATCAGCAGTAGTCCCCCCCCCCCCCCCCCGGTTGAATTCCTTTGGCATCTCATAAGGCCCTGGACCCGGAGGCTTCGCTTCTCAGGTTGATGACCTTGCTCAAAGAAAGATGACTGATCGACTGGAGTTCTGCAGTTGGCTGGCAGCCCGACTGGACATCGATGTTGAATTCCCCCCCCCCCCCCACTAAACACACACACACTTTGAAAACTCTTGAAGTGATGGAAGGAAGTGTGTCTGCTCCAAGGCCGGCCAAGGGCCAAGAGGGCAACCCTCGGAGGGGCCCAGGCAGCTGCAACCGGAGGGATCTCATGAGCACAGCTCTCTGCTGTGGGGTCCTTCTCTGAAATGGCTGGGGGGGGAGCCTGACCCCCACAAGCCCCCTCCCCCCGCAGCATCTCCAGCCAAGTCTGTTCACCCCATGCAGGAGGTGCTCCGTGCTGCCAGAGCATCCCTGGAGAGGGTCTTGTCACTCCTTGCCCCTCATTCCTTCCACTGGCCTGGCCTTGGTTGTGGGCATGTGCCTTGCATGCGGGGTGGGGTGGGGGGGTTGCTGAGTGCAGTCCCCTCCTCCCGCCTGTGCCAGAGGAAGGCTGTCCAGTGGAACTCCGCTTCCCCCTACTAGCAAGGGCAGCCTTCTGCATTGCCTGCGCCTCTTTTCACCCCTTATGCAGATACTACAGGACGCAATGGCGCAAGTTACGGTTCGTGCTTTGTGCTGTGTGTCAGTGTGTTATGTCTCCTGACACACACATTGGCATTCGGGCCCCTGATCAACGTAGTTTTTCACAATTAAGATCCACAAAGCAAAGGTGTGGGATGTGTCTGCATGAAAGTTTTGCCCAGCACAGAAGGCACCAGATCCGCAGGACAGGCAGAGGACCCAGGCCCCTTTCTAATGCCGGGGGCCGTTGTCAAGCGGTGGCCAGGACTGTCTGTGTCGTAGCAGAAGAAACCAAGAGTCCAGTGGGGCACCTTAAAAACTAACAGCGTTTCTTCCCATGTGAGCTTTTGCAAATCGGAGGTCTCTCTCCTTCAGGTGGACCTCCTGAGGGCACCTGGGGTGTTTTTGGCCACTGTGTGACGCGGAGAGTGTTGGGCTGGATGGGCCACTGGCCTGAGATCCAACAGTGGCTTCTTTTCTGTTCTTATGACCTGTGGAGGGAAGATCATACTGGGAAAGATAAGAAAGGTGGGAGGAGGAGTTAAAAGAGAGAGGTTTGGTCTGAAATTTGTCGGATCTTCCAAGTGTTGAGTGTTCTGTGTACGGGGAGGGGGGGGAGGAGGTGTGAATCTCATCCTGAACCAGCAGAACCAGCAGTGAGTGACACGTAAGGAAGGATGGAGTTGGGTGAATCAGGGGAGATAACTGCTCAGGCAGGAGTAGTCTGAAAACAAAGTGGAAATTAAGGTTTCTTTAAAAGTGTGTCCTAAGGGCCCCCCCCCCCCCCCAGCATTTGGGGCATGGCTGCTGGGGCAACATCCTGACCTCTGTGTCTTGCGGTCCCCCCACTGGCCACCTGCCCTTCTTCCGTAGCGTCAGTCCTGCGCCTGCCTTCAGCTGGGAGGAGGGCCCCGGCTGGTCCTTTGGCCTCCTCGCCCTCCCCCCCCCCCCCCGAAGAAGGAGCCTCACGAGCGCCTTTCTCCTCCCCTGTCCCCCCTCGCCCCTCCCCGGGAACAGGTTTGGCAGCAAGGAGGAGTACATGGCCTTCATGAACGAGTTCCTGGAGCTGGAGTGGGCCAGCATGCAGCAGTTCCTCTACGAGATCTCCAACCTGGACACGCTCACCAACAGCACCAGCTTTGAGGGCTACATCGACCTGGGCCGGGAGCTCTCCGCCCTCCACGCCCTGCTCTGGGAGGTCATGCCGCAGCTCAGCAAGGTGGGGGAGGCCAGGCCCAGTTGGGGCTGGAGGGCGTGGGGGTGGGCCTCTCTCCTCCTCCTCCCTCCTCCTGCTGAATTTCCTGTGTCGTGCAGGGGGTTGGACTAGATGGCCCTGGAGGTCCCTTCCAACTTTTCTGTCGGTCCTTCCAGGAAGCCCTGATCAAGCTGGGCCCACTGCCCCGCCTCCTCAACGACATCAGCCTCGCTCTCAGGAACCCGCACATCCAGCGGCAGCCCAGCCACCAGGGCGAGCGGCTGCAACCAAAGCCCGTCATCCTCCGCGGACCCTCGGCTGACATGCAGGCCTCCTACATGATGCGGGACCTCAACAGGTCAGGGGGCGGCCGGGGCTGGGTGGGGGGCGGTGGGGAGCTGGAGGTTATCAGGACGCCCCCCGCTCCCTTGATAAAACATTGCAAACACCCTTCCCTTCTGCAGCCTGCTCAGCAGAAGCAACATGAAAATGCCCCACCAAGGCGTTTGGGGAGGGGGCGAGGGGCTGATGGCCTGAGACTGTGAGGGGGCTGGGGGGGGCTGGGCAGTGTAGATTCCTCTTGGGGGGGTCTCCATCAACTTCTGCTCTGTCCCAACAGCTCTGTTGACATGCAGCCCTATATGATGCGAGGCATGAACAGGTGAGCCTTGTGGTGTCCCCCCCGCCCCACACATGCTCAGCAGTCCTATGGAGGGAGAGGAGTGGCCACCCCATGCCTGTCCCCCCTGCCCTCGGGTGACTCCCACAGAACCGGAGCAAGGCAGCCGCCCCGCGCAGGGCCTGTGGGCTTTGGAACGCGGCGGGTTTTGCTCGCAGAGGGGCCCCTTGTGGTCTCCTGTGAATGTGGGCAGAAAGCTGGCCCTCTGGTCACAAGCTGGGGAGGCAGGGGGGCCTGGGCCTGGATCTCTCTTTGGCGGGGAGGGGTGTGCTTTTTGCTGTTCTGCTGGGCCTGGGAAAGGTCTTCTCCTCCTCCTCTGCCGCCATGTGACTCAGGGCGTTCTCCCCCTCCCCCCAGCTCCATGGATATGACCCGCTTGCCTTCGCCCACCAAGGAGAAGGGCTCCAAGGACATGTTCTTTGTGGCCCGCCCCCCGCTGGCCCGCTCCTCCCCCGCCTACTGCACCAGCAGCTCAGACATCACGGAACCGGACCAGAAGGTGCTGAGTGTCAACAAGAGCGTCTCGATGCTGGACCTACAGGATAGCCGGATGAACAGCATCTCCAACCTGCACAGCGTGGGGGACATGCTCAACAGCAGCCAGGCCTCCATCACGGCGGGCCTGGGGCTGCGGCCCAGCCGCCTCTCCCAGGGCAGTGGCTCCAGCATCGCGGCCGGCCTCCGCCTCAGCCAGATGGGCGTCACCACGGACGGGGGCGGCACCTCCTCCGCCCAGCAGCTCAGGATCCCCCTCTCCTTCCAGAATCCCCTCTTCCACATGGCCTCGGATGGGCCGGCCCACCCGCACCGGCCCCCGGAGGGTAACCCCGATGCCTTCGCTCCCTTCCACGGCTACAGCAAGAGCGAGGATCTCTCCTCCAGCAAGCACATCATCCACAGCCACAGCTACAGCGACGAGTTCACCCGCCAGAGCTCCGAGTTCACCAAGCGCCAGCTCTCCCTCCAGGAGAACCTCCAGAATATGCTCTCACCCCCCCAGATCACCATCGGGCCCCAGCCCCAGCGCCAGGCCCCGCCGCAGCCCCCGCAGCCCCCGCAGCCACAGCCCTCCGTCCAGCGTGGCAAGTCCCAGCAGCTCACCGTCTCCTCTGCCCAGAAGCCCCGGCCATCCAGCGGCAACCTGCTCCAGCCCGAGCCCCCCTATGGCCCGGCACGCACCCGCCAGCAGTCAGTCACCAAGGAGGCCCCCTCCGCCCTGAAGCCATCCATCACCAAGCAGGTGAGCCCGGACTTTCGGGAGGCTCCTGGGGGGGGGGGCGGGGGGAGTGGGGCCAGGGGGGAGGCAGAGGAGGGGCTTTCGGCTTCCTCCCTGGCCAACTAGCAGAGATGCTTGCCTGCGGGTTTGGTAGGACTAGTGCCTGGCTATATAGGCCGGCTGTTTCGTTTATTTTGAGATGCCTGAACTGTCTCTCCACTCAAAATGTTGTCAAAAAGAGTTACAAAAAAGGACAGGGTTGCTCTCTCTGGGTTGGGAAATCCTTAGTGATTTTTTTGGGGGGAGGGCAGTGTTTGGTCTGGAGGTCAGTCACTCAGTAAAACAAATTCTGGACACAAGATTTAAAAAAAAGATTACCACATTTAATTGAATAAAATCAGTTGAACTTGAAGGAACGTATGCAAAGCAGAAAACATCCAATAGCAACAAGCAATGGCAAAAAAAACCCCAGTGAAAGGTGAGGTAACTTGGCCAATAAAAACAATAACTCACTTCTTGAGGCCAGGTCCGAAGTCGGAGAGGCCAGGTCGAAGAGAACGGGGGTTAATTCCACCTCAGTCGCAGTTCAGTCACAGTCAATCCTTTCAGCACAGCGTGTAGCCGCCCCCACCCTACGAAGCCTCATGAGAGACTAACAGCAACGGCTCCCTTTTCTTATGTCCATTCCCCTGACGTAAGGCAGCCAGCTGATAAGAATTCAAACCCTCCTAGCTTGTGAAAAGATTAGGGAGGTTTCCAAGGACGATTCCCCACAATAACAGAATTTCGCAGCTGAATGCAGTGATGCTGCGAACAGATTGCTTCCAGTGACTGGCAAGGCTGGGTCCTGCTAAACTCATATAACCCTTTCCTTAATTTTTTTAAAATAAACTTTATGAATTATCAAAAGAACAACCATCCATATAGTAAATATAGCAAAGTTTCAAAATTTCAGTAATAGTATTCCTATGAAATTTAAATAATAATATATCTACTATATAAATCATCACTTAATGGTACCAATTTAACAAAGAACCAAGTATCACCACAATAGACCTTTCCCCCCTATTATTCTCAGTAAAGGAGTCTAATACTAATTAATTATAAATTCAACATAATGTTGTAATCTTTTCTATTCGGCAGGATGTTATTCTTTTGGAAATAATTTAATATAGGTCTCCACATTTCATTACACCCATTATTACAAGTATTCCTGGTATCATCAAAAAAGGGGTTATTCATTATTCTCCCCATCACATATAGTTTCCAAAGTTTATTATACCAAGCTGTTAAAGTTGGCACCTGCGTGTCCTTTATCCATTTTGTAATCGTCAATCTTGCAGCCGCAAACATTATTGACACAATTGTTTTCTGATCTTTTGTTATTGAGGAAGTTGTCCATATATCAAATAATAAATAAATTCAAAGTAAATGGAAGTGAAAGCCTAAATATAGGTATCGAAATTTCATGTATTTCCTTTCAAAAACTTTGTATTGATGGACAACCCCACCACATATGGTACTGAGTACCCTTAGATTTACAGCCTCTCCAACAATTCGGACTGTATAATTTTGTAATTTTATTAATTTTAGAAGGGCGTAAATACTACTGAGATATCATCTTGTAATATTGTGTCTTAATATTCAGTATTTTAGATGAATTGGCTGGAGACATCCATATACTATCCCACTTCAAATCCTCTGATATTTCTCATTGCCAGTGATTAACATATGCTGGAGGGGAAGGATAGAATATTTCTATTAAAAAATTATAAAATTTTGAAAGTAATCCTTTCCCATTTCCCCCGTTCTTTTATAATAAGCTAAAACTATATTAATTGCCATTCAAAGACACCTTTTTTAAATAGAGAGGATATAACATTTTGCATTTGGAGATATAAATACCAATTCATTGAATCTCCCAATATTTTTTCTGCCTGCATTTTCATAATTATTTTCCCATCATGAACCCACTCCTGTATGATATCCAGTCCCTTAATTGCATAAGGATGTAAAAGCTTGGAGAGTAAAAATTGTGGAAACCAAGTTTGATTTAGTATATTAGCCACAGGAGAAATATCAGGTGCAATATGTTTCCTTAACTTATCCCAGATTCGTAAGGTTTTTTCCAAAAATGGATTTGCTGGGATTGAATAAGATCTTTTGTTATATTTTGTCCAAAAAGTAACTCTTCATGAGAGAGGATTAGCATCAGGGGTCATTTCATAGAAAAAGAGGTGCAGGAGCTCATTAACATAACTCGTTAGCATAATGCATTTGCATATGCCACACCTCCTGACATCACCGGAAATGTGTCAGAAGGCAACACCCACCGCTCAGGCTCCACGCCAAAAATCTCCAGGTATTTCCCAACTCAGAGCTGGTGAGCCAGCTTTACACTTTGACTAAAGACACTTTAGGTTTCCTTTGCTCTTGCGGGGAAGCTACCCTACAACAAGCATGAAAATACAGATCAAGTTAGTATGCTTTTGCTTTTTTCCACAGTGCATCACCATATGTGCCCGCTCCTGGGCTTGTTACTCCTGGAATGGCGCTCCTGCGCGCTCCTGCTCGAAATGACCCCTGATTAGCATATTCTTGTTCTATCAAAATCCAATTTTCCCTTGGGTTTGTTCTTAACATTTTAGCCATTTGAGACACATTTGAAGCATAATAATAAACTCTTAAATTAGGAATCTGGAGACCACCCCTTGTTTTTGGATTTACATAAAGTTGGAAAATTGATACACGGTTTTGAGTTCACCCATATAAATTGATTTAATAATTGTTGCCACTTATTTAACTAAGACTCAGACAATTCAATGGGGATATTACAAAATAAATATAACGTTTTTGGTAAAACAAAACTCTTTAACAATTGAAATCCTCTCTTGCCATGAAAATGATTGTTTATTCCATTTTTGTATTTGTGAAACTGTTTCTGTATAGAGTTCATTATAATTATATTTTACCCAATTAGAAATAGAAATATTTTTTGGAATTGTAATTCCTAGGTATCTCCAGCTCTCTTCTACCCAAGCATTGATAAGAAGTTCTCTAAGTAACGTTTCAGTGTCTCTGGAAAGATTAATAGAGTGCAACATTGTTTTTTGTACATTAATTTTAAGGCCTGAGATTTCCCCAAATAATTGTAACTTCTTCTCTATAACTCCCAAAGACTTTATGGGTGACGTAACATATAGCACAACATCATCGGCTCTTCCTTGCTAATGGATATTCCTTTAATTGAGGAATTCTGCCTTATTATCTCGGCTAGTGGTTCCATAATAATTATCATATAAGGCCATATGGCATTGAGGAACTTACCTCTACAGCCTATGTTTTCAAATAGGGCCTTAAAATAATCTTTTTCAACTGAGTCGAAGGCATTCTCCATATCAATGGAAAGTAAGACTGCTTCTTGTTTCGTCACTGTACAATAGTTTATAATGTTTAGTGTTCATCTGATGTTATCTGATATATTCCTTCCAGGGATAAACCCCATTTGGTCATTTCAAATCAACATCAACTATCATTTTTAAACGTTTGGCCAGCACAGCAGCAAAGATCCTATAATCTGAATTTAAAAGAGAAATTGGTTGAAAATTTGAAGGAGTATTGTTAAGCTTACCTTGTTTTGGAATCGGTACAGTTACTGCCACATTCCACGATGGAGGCATAACTCCTTGTTGCATAATAAAATTGGATACTTGGGTCAAAGGTTTGATTAAAATAGAACTAAACTCTTTATAAAATTCTGGAGGAAATCCATCCATTCCAGGGGAAATATTGGGTTTAAGTGACTTGATGACATCTTCAATTTCTTTCTCTGTTATTTGTGTTTCTAAGGTCTCTATATCTTTTGAATTCAATTTGAGCATCAAGTTCTCTTCTTTAAATTTTTTTTGGATATTATCAATATCTGGATATATTATGTTATATAGATTTGAATAAAATTCCAAAAAAAACTTTTATTGTAGAATTGGAAGAAACATGTACTTGCCCTTGATTATCTTTAAGCTGGTGAACTGTTTTAGAATTATATTTCTGTTGCAGTCTCCAAGAGAGGAGTTTGAGAGATTTATTAGATTTGTTCCAATAGCTTTGCTTTATATAGATTAATTTTTTTTTTGAGTCTGGGAAATCTCCAAGATATCTAGTAATTTTCTTTCTGCCAATAATTTTTGATAAATTTTCTTTGATCCAAAAAGTTTGTGCTGTTGCTCCAACTTTTTGACATTTTCCATAATACCTTCTCTTACTTTAATTTTTTGCTTCTTTAGGTATGTTGCTAGTCTTATCATTTCTCCTCTTAAAACTGGCTTCCAGGCATCCCACAAAAACAAAGTCAAGATCTCAGGGGATTCATTTTCTTTGAAATAATACTTCAAGACCTCTATCTTTGTTTCACCTTGGTTATTTAAAAAATCTTTTGGACAGGACCACAATCTTTGGGTGGGTTCATTCTGAAAAGATTTCATTATACAATGCATCCAGGCATGGTCTGTTAATATTTTTGGTGCCAACTCTGCTGAAATTAAATTATCAAATAAGGATCTAAAAACCAATATAAAATCTATATCAGTATGTGCCGATGGATATAAATATCTCCATACATCAAAAAGATCAAAAAAAATATGATAAAAGTTGTGCTAGTTTTGTTAGTATTCTTCCTTTTTTAGGCTTGACCTCGTTCCTGTACTTGATTCATGAAGAACATTATTGATTAAAAATTAAAGACTGATTAGGAGCATAAATTGATGCTAAGGTTACTTCTTGATGACTAATCATGCCCCAGTGAAGATATACCTGCCTTGGGGTTCTATTTCCTGTTCTTTCACCGCAAATCGCAGACTAGAGAAGATTGCTAATCCCACTCCTTTGGATCTAGATGTACCATAGGCTAAAAATTGTTGTTCATAGTTACGCAGTTTTAAGAACACATCGTTGTTGGGGTTTTTTATATGGGTCTCCTGTACCATGGGAATGTCAGGTTTTTCTTTATTAATCTTAGATGCAAATCTCTTACTTTTAATCCTGCTATTTAATCCTTTTATGTTCACAGAGATAATTTTAAGTTTGTTAGCCGTACTACTCCTGGAATGCTTTACACCTTATATAGGGAAAAGGTGACCCTAAACAGAGGAACCTATTCCAAAAAACTCTGCCCCGTACCTAATTTTAGGTGATACAATGTTTAAAACCTTAAATTTCCGAACTCCTGAAACTGAAAATAGCCTTAATTATTCTCCAACTCTCCCACAAATACTGAGGATAATCGAAGATCTCTTTCCCAGGAAAAGGCTTGTTTCATCCCAAAAATCCTTCCCCCCAATGCCCTATATCCCTCCCTCCCACTCCTTGCAGTCAAAAAGCTTGCTTCCAGGCGCACGCTTGGAGAACCCTCTTGTAACGTTAAACAAGTTTGCCCCGAATCAGAGCCCCTGTTCCACCCTAGATACTTTGCAGGGACATGCAGACATAAGCTGCGTTTCCAAAAGGAGCTAAGGATGAGGCTGTGGAACTAACCCTTTCCCACCAGCAGAGCCCACAGAATATAAGCCTAAACAGCTTCCATTCCTTACAGGGAGGGTGGAGGCTGGGGAGGGTGGGGTTGGGGGGCGGGAGGGATTTTCAGCAGGGGGTCTGACTAGATGGCCCTGGAGGATTCTATGATAATGCCGTTGAGGCCACCCTCCAAAGGAGCCCTTTTCTGCAAGGGGAGCGGATCTCTGCCGTCTGAAGATGAGCTGTCATTCCAGGAGGTCTCCAGGCCCCAACTGGAAGCTGGCAAACCTAAAAAAAAAAGAGCCAGGGAATCCCAATCGGAGAGCAGCAGATAACATATCGATTGCGACTTTGGTTTCTTGAGGGCCCTCCTTGTTCCTTGAAGGTCCTTTGTAGGCTCTGGGTGGGACCACATGCTTTAAGGTCCACTTCCCCCACTCTTCTCAGCAGGCCCTCCGGCAGATGGACGCTGAAGGCTGCTGCGTGGGCTGCCCGTTCCCTTCCAGGCTGATTCAGAGGGCTGGTTATGCCCTTTCAGGCCCTCAGTGGCTGGACTGCGCCCTCCTGTGTGTGCCTGTCTGTCAGCTCTGCTCAGAGGCTTTGCTCCACTCGCCTCCTGGATGGGCAGTGACATGAGAACCTCAGAAGAGCCCTGCTAGATCAGACCAGTGGGGGTCCCTCCAGTCCAGCCTCCTGTCCCACACAATTCCCCTCAGTCATCAGGACTAGTAGCCACTGATAGACCTATTTTAATCACTCTCTATGTCAAGTAGTCTTTCCTTTTGTCCGTCTTGAACCTCCTGCCCATCAGCTTCATTGGATGCCCCTGAGTTCTTGTATTTTGGGAGAGGGAGAACAGTTTGTCAGCTCTCTCTCCACCCTATTTGCATAATTTTATAAACCTCCATCATCTCTCCCCTCAGTTGTCTCTTTTCTAAACTGAAAAGTCCGAAACTTTTCCGCCATTCCTCATGGATAAATTGCTCTAATCCCTTAATCATCTTGGTTGCCCTCTTCTGTACTTTTTCCAGCCCTGTGATGCCCTTTTCGAGATACAGTAACCAGAACTGTGCACAGTATTCCAAATGAGGCTGCACCATAGTTCTAGACAGCGGCATGACAAAATTGGCCGTTTTATTCTCAATCCCCTTCCTAATAATCTCTAGCACAGAGTTTGCCTTTTTCACTGTTACAGCACAGTGGGCTGACACTTCCACTGAGCTATGCCCTGCAACCCTAAGATCATTTCCCGTCTCAGTCTCAGCAAGTTCAGAAATCCCATCAGAAGTTGGGATTTTTTGCCTCCATGTAGGCATCACCTTACACTTACCAGCACTGAACTTCATTTGCCACATTGTCGCCCACTCACCCAATTTGTGGAGATCTTCTTGGATTTCTTCACAGTCATCCTTGGTTTTCACCATCCTGCAAACTTGGCCACTACACTCCTCAACCCAAGTCCCAGATCTTTTGTGAATAAATTAAACAGTGCCGGCCCCAATACCAATCCTTCTGGGGACCCCACTGCTTACCTCCCTCCCATTCTCAGGACTGTCCATTGATTCCTACTCTTTGCTTCCTGTCACTTCACCAGTTTTTAATCCACAAGAGAACCCGTCCTCTTATCCCATGACTGCTAAGCTTACTCAGGAGTCTCTGGTGAGGGACCTTGTCAGGAGCCTTCTGAAAATCCAAGAATATGAGGCAGGACTTCCCTCAGCAGGTTTTGTTCTTCTGTGTGCCTAACTATTCTGTCTTTGATTATGGTTTCTACTGATTTGCCGGGGACAGACGTTAGGCTGACTGGCCTGACAAGTGCTTGTCCAGCCACTGCTGAAAGACTGCCAGGGAGGGGGAGCTCACCGCCTCCCCAGGCAGCTGATTCCACTGTTGCACAACTCTGACTGTAAAAAAGTTTTCCCTGATATCCAGCCGGTACCTTCCTGCCCTTAATTTATACCCATTCTTGTGAGTCCGTTCCTCTGCTGCCCACAGGAACAGCTCCCTGCCCTCCTCTAAGTGACAGACCTTCAGATGCTTCAAGAGAGCCATCTTGTCCCCCCTCAACCTCCTCTTCTCCAGACTGGACATTCCCAAGAAGTCCCCCAGCCTTTCCGCATAGGACTTCTTGGTCTCAGTTCTTCAGACTCCCTTCCTGAAAATGGTGGCTGTGGTGTGGGTAGGTGCCCCACATTTTCCACAGTGAACACAGAAGCAAAAAACCTCGTTGCGCTTCTCTTCCACCTCCCCCCTTCTTTTCAGAATCCTTTTATTTCTTGGTCATCCAAAGGCCCAACTGCTTTTTCTCCAGCTGGATATATTTAAAGAAATGCTTATAGTTTGGGCTTGATGTTTTTACCAATCTGCTCCTCAAATTCTTCTTGCTTGTGTAGTTCTTAGCTTACATTTCACCTGCTGGAGCCTATGGTCCCTTCACTCGATTGGGGCAGACCTTCCACTTTTTACAAGAAGCCCTTTTGCTCTTTATGGCTTAATGAACTTGGATGATTAACCAGGCGCCCACTGTTTTAGACTTTGCGCACTACCTTTCCCAACCTGGGGAGTGGAGCCTGTGGTGGGCTGTGATGAAGAGCAGGGTTTTCCTGGCGATGCCCAGTCCTCAACAGGATATGCCGTCCCCTCCTGGCACTGAATCTGCTACAGTTTCCACCAGTGGCCAGTGGACTTGCGTGTTGACCCAGGAAGTCCTTTTGACTGGACGAAGTTCCATTCCTCCCCTTTGTGGTGTTGGTCTGTGAGAAGTATCTGTTCGTTTTCTGTTTTGATTGACTACTACTTATGTGCCGAAGCCTCACCAGGACCCTGGGGCTGGACGGCTGGGTGCTCAAACCATGTTCAACAACTATTTACATGGTAGCGAGCAGGAGCTGTTATCCATGATGCCAGGGTAAACAGAGCTGATCTTGCGTGCCTAGGAGTGTCAGAGTCCAGGGGCAGGCCGAGTCAGAGTCCAAAGTCAGGGTCAGAATTCGATCCAGAAGGCCAGTCACCAGAGGGCAGAGTCCAGTTCAGAGCGTTATCCAAGTCCAAAGCCAGTCTGAAGGTCACTGGAGTGGAGCAGAGTCAGGGGCTGTGGACATCTCAGAGCCCACCAGGGGGGAAGACATATTCCTTCCACACCAAGCAGACATACTCCTTCCACACCACACCCTTGACTGGCTTTTATAGGCATCTGTTGCAGCAAACTGCTTGGGAGTAGCCCAGCAGCTTCTCATCATTGGCAAGCAGCTGGTGTTGGGCCAGAAGACGTGGGCTTCGTCTTCTCTCCTGGAGCTCCATTCTAAGCCTTCATCTCCGGCACTCAAAGGGTGTGTGTGTGTGTGGGAACTGGAGGGCTGGTAATGACTGCCTGGGTTTCAGCTGTTGGAACCTGGGGGCTGGGAGGTGCTGGTGGCTGGGCCTCAGATTTTGGCTGTGAACTGACAAGCCTGCAGTTCATCTTCTTGCTTCAGAGCTGGCTACACAGGACTCTTCTCCTCCTGAGGAGTCCTTCTCACCTGACTGACCCACGATGAGGAGGTGGGGGAGGCATGGGCAGGATGGGAGGCCTTCTCCTGCTCACTGTGGGGCTTGTTTTTGGGTGAGAGAGATCTGACATCCATCTTGTTTGACTCTGTCTGAATCAGTGTTTGCACCATGCATGTGGTGGGGGCTCCCTCTTTGCCCCCCGGCCTTGGCAAGTGGAGATAGGCCCTGCCGTCCTTCTCTTGGAGGTGGGATATTTGTGGCAGCTGCTCTCTCTGCCAGTAGCTACTGGACAAGGCCATGGATCAGGCCTGTGGTTGGTTGTAGATGCCAGAGATGGTCCAGATGGTGGAAGCCCTTCCCGTCTTGCCTGCTCTGAGCTGCCGAGGGAGTGTGCCAAATGGGACAGACCTCTCGGCTGAGCCAGCAGAGCCTTCCTGGTTGCCTCACAGACGCCATCCCAGGAAGCTCAAGCCAAAAGTGTCCCTCCTTCCATGCCAGAGGAAAGATGCCCTTCCTCCTGCCTGGTCCATGCATCTCTTTCAGTATTTACCTTCCGTCTTGCCCCCAAGGGGGTTACCCTGACAGATGCCATGAACACAACGCAGCCCTTCCTGTGACTGAGAGGCCTCTGTCCTCTCACCCCCCCCCCCAATTCTGTGCTCAGACCCGGGAGTCTAGGGCTTGTCTTTAAAGCAGCCTTGTTGAAGAGGACTCTTTGCCTGGAAGGGCTGTGTGGCTCCTCAGTTCTTCCTGGCTGGAACCCTTCCTGTGCCGAGAGGCTGGGTGCAGGAGAGCCTTGGCATTCGGCTGCTAGTTATGACCGCTTTTCAAAGGCATTTGTGGGGGGTGGTAGGCTAGATACAGACCCGCACATGTCACTCGGATTGCTCTTTTTGTGTTTCCAAAGGTTGTGTTCTTTTAATGCAGTGTGGCTTTTGTCTGTTTTGTGGCACAGTCCTCCCTCTGATTCTCAGGCTGTAGCTGCAGCTTGGAATGCGCATGTCCTTCCTGGGTGCTCCAAGTCCCGGCTGAACATCCTGGCCTGTTCCCTCCACTCAGTGCTCTGGCAGGCAGGTGGTGCGGAGGGATTTCAGCATCCTTGCAGAGACTTCTGTGTATGACCCTGCTCAGGACTTCAGGGCAACCACCAGTCTGTACCAGCGTCAGGTGATACTTATCCCATATAAGAACATAAGATTAGCCAGTGTTGGATCAGGCCAATGGCCCATCCAGTCCAACACTCTTGTCACACAGTGGCCAAACATATCAGGTGCCCTCAGGAGGTCCACTAGTGGGGCCAGGACACCAGAAGCCCTCCTAGTGTTGCCCCCCCCCAAGCACCAAGAATACAGAGCATCACTTGCCCCAGACCAAGAGTTCCTATCTATCCCTTGTGGCTAAGAGCCACTGATGGATCTCTGCTCCATATGTTTATCTAATTCCCTCTTGAAGCTGTCCATGCTTGTAGCTGCCACCACCTCCTGGGGCAGTGGATTCCATATCCAATTTAAAGGCCTTAGCCATTTGTTCTGTGAATGAACATAAGAACATAAAAGAACCTAAGAGAAGCCAGTGTTGGATCAGGCCAGTGGCCCATCCAGTCCAACACTCTATCAAACAGTGGCCAAAAACACCAGGTGCCCTCAGGAGGTCCAGCAGTGGGGGCAGGATGCTAGAAGCCCTCCCACTGTTGCTTCCCCCCCCCCAAACACCAAGAATACAGAGCATCACTTGCCCCAGACTGAGAGTTCCTATCTATACCTTGTGGCTAATAGCCACTGATGGACTTCTGCTCCATATGTTTATCTAATTCCCTCTTGAAGCCATCCATGCTTGTAGCTGCCACCAGCTCCTGTGGCAGTGAATTCCATGTTTTAATCACTCTTTGGGTGAAGAAGTCCTTCCTTTTATCTGTTCTAACCCGACTGCTCAGCAATTTCATCAAGTGCCCACGAGTTCTTGTATTGTGAGAAAGGGAGAAAAGGACTTCTTTCTCTACCTGCTCTATCTCATGCATAATCTTATAAACATCAGTCATGTCACCCCTCAGCCATTGTTTCTCCAAGCTAAAGAGCCCCAAGCGCCTCAACCTTTCTTCATCGGAATAGCGTTCCAACCCTTTTATCACTCTAGTTGCCCTTTTCTGCACTTTCTCCAATGCTATAATATCTTTTTTGAGGTGTGGCAACCAGAACTGTACACAGTACTCCAAATGAGATCGCACCATCGATTTATACAGGGGCATTATGATACTGGCTGATTTGTTTTCAGTTCATGGTTGGAGGGAGAGAGGCAAATCGCCCTGGAGAGGGAGTTCAGAACTTTGGTGCCATGATGGAAAAGGCCCTTTTCTGGGGCTGCCACCCGTCTGACCTCAGATGGGGAGGGAACAACTGAAACAGGGTCTCCAAGGAGGATGACCAGAGTGAGCAGGGTGGTTTCCTATGGCATGGCTCCCAGGCCATGTGAGGCTTTAGAAATCTGTGCCAGCACCTTGAATTGAGCCCAGGAAGCCAGTGGAGAGGGAATAAGACGGGAGCGATGTGGTCCCTACAGCCCACCCCAGGCAATTCTCTGGTTGCAGCATTCTGTACAGTCTTCAGGGGCCGCCCTATGTAGAGCAAGTGGCAGTAATCTAATCTAGATATTATCAGGGCCTGCACCACAGTAGCAAGATCCGTTCTGCCCAGGAAGGGCCACAAACTGGTGAAAGGCACCCCTGGTCGCTGCCACTGCCTGTTTATACCCCAGGCTACAAACCTGCTCCTTCGGGGGGTGGGGAGGAGTGCATCCTCATCCAGATCAGGAGATGACCCATTTCTCACGCCGGACCTTCCCCCCACCAGCAGCACCTCCTTTTGGTCAGGATTACCTTTCAGTGGGTGAGCCGTCATCCACTCCAAAACTACCACCTGCCAGGCACTTCTTTGTGGTTTCCGCAGCCTCCCTGGGATCTGCTGGTAGCGCAAGATACAGCTGAGCGTCATCTGCCTATCAGTGGCAAATCAGGAAAGAACTACAGATGACCTCTCCCAGTGACTTTACATCATGATATTGTGGTTGCCAGCTGGCCTGGAGATAAAGGTCCTGTTCTTTTAGTAGAGGCTGGGATGTTATCTACGAGGAGCTGTTATTTAACTCTATGCCATGAAAGACCAGAAGGGCCGGTAAAACCCTAACCATTCCCAGTCGGATGCTTTCACCTAGACGGGGTGTGAAGAAATCACAGAATCACAGAGCTGGAAGGGACCTCCGGGGCCACCTAGTCCAACCCCCTGCACAACGCAGGAGACTCACAAATACCCTCCCCGTCCACTCCCACAGTGACCCCCCCTGTCCCACGCCCAGAAGATGATGGAAAAACCCCTCCAGGATCCCTGGCCAAACCGGCCTGGAGAACAATGGCTTCCTGAACCCAGAGTGGCAATCAGCCTTTCCCTGGGCGTGTCAGAAAGGGCCAGGATGAGAACTGAGCCCTGAGGCAACCCTCTCGGCATCCGCCCCAGTCCACAGAATCCGCAGTGCTGTCTGTGGAGAAACGCCATTCCGTGTATGTGTTTAAACTTGGTGTGGGCTGGATGGGAGGAGACCACCAAACCGGAATCAGGCCTGGGCCTAGACTCCTCCGCCCCCCCCCCCAGCAGTCTGAGGGCCGCTCAGGGCGGTGAGGAGATCTGCCCCCCCCCCCCCGTGGGGGAGCCCGTTCCCGGGCGGTGGGGGAACTGCTGCCTACAGTGGTAGAGTTTTGGCGGGAAAGCTGTGGTGCGTTGGAAGCCCAAGCCAGACAGTCGGTGGGTCAGCTGGAGTCTGCCCGGAGATGGAGGCCAGTTCGGGAGACACGCGGATCCAGCTTCCTCCAGAGGAACCACAAATTGTGACACGCCAGCCCTGCATGCCAACTCGACAGGGCCTGAGTGCAGAGCAGGGAGAGAGAGGGAGCAGTTCTGTCACCTTTGTTTTCTTCCTTCCATTCACTTTTGATAGGCCTGTAAATTGTTAAGAGTTTTTAAACAAATCCTTTAACTGTTGGAGGAGTGAGACTCCCTCTGTGCTGCGTGGCTCCCCCGGCCGCTTGGACACGCAAGGGGGGGGGGGTTGTTCAGGGAATCCCTAAGGAGTGGGAGGGAAGGGGGCAAAACAGCCAGTTGCAGACTCTCCAGGGGAGCCCCGAGGCAGGTTCCCACTGACACCGGAGGAGGGAGGTCAGGAGGCCAGGGTCCCGCCTAACCAGGGCCCAAAGCAGGGACAGTGGTGGCGGTGGCAGTACCCAGAGGCCGTGGGGTGTCAGGCTAAGGAGGGGTGGGCAGAGCGGGGTCTGCCAGCTGATGCAGGCCTGTTTTGCCTCACGGTCAGAGGGCCCTCCAGCCTCTGCTTGAAAACCTCCAAAGAAGGCAAGCCCACCACCTCCCGAGGAAGCCTGTCCCACTGAGGAACCGCTCCGACTGCCAGGAAGTTCTTCCTAATGTTCAGCCAAAAACTCTTCTGATTTAATTTCAACCCCTGGGTTCTGGTTCGACCTTCTGGGGCAACAGAAAAGAACTCCGTACCATCCTCTCTATGGCAGCCCTTCGAGGACTTGAAGATGGTTATCGTAACACCTTTCAGTCGTCTCCTCTCCAGGCTAAACAGACCCAGCTCCTTCCACCTTTTCTCAGAGGACTTGGTCTTTGCAATCCATTTTTCCCTTACCCGCCCTAAATCATTTGATGTCACTGCACTGGCTGCCTGTAGCATACCGGGTACGATTCAAGGTGCTGGTTTTACCTTTAAAGCCCTATATGGCCGGGGACCTACTTACCTAAGGGACCACCTTTCCCCATATGTACCCCAGAGACCACTAAGATCGGGTTCCCAAAACCGCCTGGTTCTTCTGGGCTCTAAGGAGGCCAGGTTGGTTGCAGTGAGGGCCAGGGACTTTTCTGTGGTGGCCCCCGCAGTGGTGGAATGAGCTCCTGGAGGACATCAGGGCCCTGCGGGACCTATTACAGTTCTGCAGGGCCTGTAAAATGGAGCTCTTCCACCAGGCTTTCAAGTAGGGTGCTGCCGCAGTGTCTGGCCCTGGCCCAATTACAACAGTGCCAACAGTACCACCAACCGATATTTATAAACCTAGGCGGGAGCCTGGAGGTCCCACTTTGCTGACAGAAGATCGCCATCTTTTATGTTGTATTGTATGGTTTTATGCTGATTTAGATGGTTTTAATGGACATTTTAACGGATACTGTATATGTTGTTAGCTGCACTGAGCCTGCCAAATGGCAGGGAGGGTGGGATATAAGTATAAATAAAAAAATAAGTAAACAAACTTGGCCACCTCAGTACTCACACCTAACTGCAGTTCGTTTATGAACAAGTAGGAAAGCACCGGTTCCAATACAGATCCCTGAGGGACCCCGCTACTCGCACGCCCTCCGTGGTGAGAACTGACCATTTATTCCTACTCTCGGCTTCCTGTATTTTTAGCCAATTCTGAGTCCATAAGAGGACTTGCCCCCCTGTCCCGTGACTCTGAAGTTTGCTCAGGGGTCTTTGGTGAGCACCTTTGTCAAAGCCTTCAGGAAGTCTAGTTAAACATTGTCTACTAGCTCATTCCTGTCCGCATGTTTACTGACACTTTCAAAGAACTCTGAAAGGTGAGACAGGAATTACCTTTGCAGAAGCCATGTTGATTTTTATTCAGCAGGGCTCAGCCTTCCATATGCTTGACATTTTCATCTTTAATAATGCTTTCCATCAAATTACCTGGAACAGATAGGTTTAGAGCTGATAAAAGGAAGGACTTCTTCACCCAAAGAGTAAATAACATGTAGAATTCACTGCCACAGGAAGAGGTGGAGGCTACAGGCATAGACAACTTCAAGATGGGATTGGATAAACATACGGAGCAGATGTCCATCAGTGGCTATTAGTCACAAGATATAGATGTCTGGGGCAAGTGATGCTCTGTATTCTTGGTGCTTGTGGGGGGGCAACAGCGGGAGGCCTTCTGGAGTTCTGGCCCCACTGTTGGACCTCCTGAGGGCACCTGGTATTTTTGGCCACTGTGTGACACAGTGTTGGACTGGAGGGGCCATTGGCCTGATCCAACATGGCTTCTCTTACGTTCTTACATTCTTAACAAAGCCTGTAATTTCCCAGTTCCCCCCGGATTTTAAAAATAGGGGTTACATTGGCTGCTCTCTAAGCACGGTAGGATGGAAGCCTTCTGGTCCTGGCGATTTGTTGGTTTGCAGTTTGTAAGTTCTAGAACTTCCTCCATTGTCATTGCTATTTGCCTAAGCTCCACATCCTCCTCTCCTGAAAATATCAATTCAGGAATAAGTATTTGCAGCAGTGAAGACAGATGAGAAGAATTCATTTGACTTCTAAGCAATCGCCTTATGCCCCTTTAGTATTCCTTTAATTCCATTGTCAGCCAGTGGTCCAGCCGCTTCCCCAGCCAGTTTCCTGCTCCTAATGTATTTAAAAAATTCTTTATTGTTGGTCTTTATACTTTTTTGCATCCCTAATTGTCTGCCTGCATTTCCTTTGTTTCACATATTGGCTAATCAGTTGCCCTGGAGGGCCCATAAACAGGGCCCAGAGGCCAATGTCCTCTCCTGATGTTCCCTCCTCCAGGCCCCGGTATTCCAGGGGTTGGCTGCCTCTGTGACGACAGAGGGCCTTTTCAGCCACCTTCGCTAGTAGCCACGGATGGACCTCTGTTCTGTGCATCGGCATGCCACTCCCTTTTAAAGCTATCCATACTTGTGACCATCACTACAATCCATTGGCATGGAGTCCCGCAGGTGTAAGGTTACTCGTTGAGTAAACAAGTATTTTCTTTTGTCTATTGCCTTTTTTCACCAGTGCAGCACACTGAATTTACCTTTTCAGTGAGCTATCCACTACAATCCCCAAATCTGAGAGGCAGTTTGGTGTAGTGTTTAAGTGCGTGGACTCTAATCTGGGAGAACCGGGTTTGATTCCCCACTCCTCCACTTGCACCTGCTGGATGACCTTGGGCAAGCCATAGCTCTGTACCAGCTGTTCTCTCAAGGACAGCTTGGGAAAGAGCTCTCTCAGCCCCACCCACCTCACAGGGTGTCTGTTGGGGGGGGGAAGGGAAAGGAGTTTGTAAGCCGCTCTGAGTCTCCAAGTGAGTGAAGGGCGGGATATAAATCCAACCACTTCTTCTTCTTCTTCATCTCAATGACAGGCCAGGACTCCTGTAGCCTCGACCACCACTGGCCAAAGTCCGAGTCTTTAGTGGTGTCCGTGCTAGGCAAGGAAGGCAGTGGTTTTCCCTCAAACCCCCCCAAGGCCATGAAAGGGGAAACCCCTGTAGAGGAATGCACTGCATTATTGTAGCTATACTCAGCAAACGGGAGTAAGTCCACCCAATTGTCTTGATGATAGTTTGTGTAACAACGAAGGAATTGCTCTAGGATTTGATTAACTCTTTCGGACTGTCCATGGCTCTCTGGGTGGTAACCCGAACTAAGGGCGGGTTCAATGTCCAGGGTCCTCAAAAGCTCCCGCCAGAAGTTGGCAACGAATTGGCTCCCCCTGTCGGACACTTTGCACTTAGGAAAAGTATGCAGCTTGATCACGTGATTAAAAAATGTCTTAGCCAGGCTTCTTGCCGTGGGAAGTTGCTTGAATGGGACGAAATGTGCTTACTTGGAAAACAGATCTACCACCACCCAAATAACCGTTTTCCCTTTGGAGGGGGGAAGGCTAGTAATAAAGTCCATGGACACAGTTTCCCAGGGCCGAGAAGGGGTAGGGAGAGGCTGTAGCAAACCTGGGACTTCCCCCCCCCCCCTTTTGCACATCAAGCACACCTGGCAAGAGGTAACAGAATCTGACACATCTTTGCGCATTCGCGGCCACCAAAATTGTTTTTGAATAAGGTTCAGAGTCTTTAAAAATCCGAAGTGCCCAGACAATTTCGACTCATGGCATGACAACAGGATTTCCTTCCGCAAAGAGAGGGGCACAATTAATTTCGAGCCATGATACCAACAGCCATCAACATCTTTAGTATTCTCTGCATCTCCCTCCCATTCTTTGACCTCCTCGTCCAAGTAAGCCCCCCCGCATTTATCGACCCATGACCTGGGCTCAGGGGACGTCTTTTTCTGGCTCTGTGTGACCACTGCCCCCCCCCCCCCCACTGTTGGGGAGAGAACATGGAGTCGAACACCTCTTCCCTCTGGGATTCGTGCTGGGGCAACCGGGACAATGCGTCTGCTAACGAATTAGATTTCCCAGGGAAGTGTTTTAGGATGAAATTGAATTTGGAAAAGAAATCGGCCCACCGGAGCTGCTTCGCGTTTAGCGAACATTGCGTGCGCAAAGCCTCTAAGTTTTTGTGGTCAGTCCAGATCTCAAACGGCTTTTGCACTCCCTCTAGCCAATGCCTCCAAGTGGAGAGGGCTAGTTTGATAGCCGCGGCCTCCTTGTCCCACACTGACCAATGTCTCTCAGTCTCAGTAAATTTCTTTGAAATATAGGCGAGGGGGTGCAACACCTCATTAGCATCTCTTTGTAGGATCGCCCCCCCCATCGCCACATCAGAAGCATTCACATGTATTACAAACTCTTTAGTCTCATCTGGGTGGGCCAGAATGGGCTCTGAAGTGAACAGCCGCTTTAACTCATCGAACGCCCTTTGGCACTGGGGGGTCCAACACAGTGTCTCCCCCGGTTTCCCCGCTTCGGGGCCCCTCCCTTTGGTTTTCAACAGTTCGGTGAGTGGCAGGGTAATGGTTGCAAAGTCTTTCAAGAAGGTTCGATAAAAGTTGCAAAACCCCAATAGGCTTTGGAGCTGCTTCCTAGTGCGGGGGGCTTCCCACTGTACGACCGCTTCTACCTTAGCGGGATCCATTTCCAGCCCCTTTTGAGAAATGCGATAGCCCAGGAAGTCCACCTCCCTTTTGTGGAACTCGCACTTGGACAGCTTAGCATACAACTGGTGCTCTAACAATGTGCGTAAAACTTCCCTTACCAACGTCACGTGGGATGCCTTATCAGCTGAATAAATCAAGATATCATCAAGATAACAGAGCACCCCTTTAAATAAATGCTTGTGCAACACTTCATTGATTAAACTCATAAAAGCGCCAGGAGCGCCACTCAAACCGAAGGGTATCACCAAATATTCAAATTGCCCCAGTGGGGTATTGAACGCCGTCTTAAATTCGTCCCCCTCCCTGATGCGCACCCGAAAGTACACGTCCCTCAGGTCCAATTTTGTGAAAATCTTCCCCTTAGCCGCTTCCGCCAACAAGTCTTTGATTAAGGGGAGGGGGTAGGCGTTGGATGCAGACACTGCATTCAAGCCTCTATAGTCCATACAAAGTCTCAAGCCTCCGTCTTTCTTTTTCCTGAATAAGACGGGGGCGGCAAAAGGGGACTTGGCCAGGCGGATAAATCCTCGTTCTAAGTTTTTGTCCAAAAATTTCCGCAGCTCCTCTCTCTCGAAGGGGCTTATGGAGTATAATTTCCCCTTTGGCAATTTCTCCCCCGGGAGCAGTTCAATGGCACAGCCAGTAAGGCGGTGGGGAGGCAGTTCATCAGCTTCGGTTTCACTGACCACATCTTTTAAGTCTCTATACTCCGGGGGAAAAGGACCCGGCGCTAAGGCTAGTGCCGCCGGCTTTGAGGAGCCAGGAGGCTTTCCCCCATTGGGAATCCCATGTGTGCTTGGAACATTTGGGGTCGACCCAAGATATTTTCCCATCACTCCACTTGATGTACGGGTCATGGGAGCTCAACCATGGGCTACCCAGCACCATGGGAAATTGGGTATTAGGAGTGATCACAAAAGCCCTTTCCTCCCAGTGAGTCCCCGTCCCCACCACCAAAGGTTCAGTCTCTGCCACACACGCCTCCTTCATCTCTGAACCATCCATTTGGGTGAACCATAAGGGCTCTTTCAGGGCCGTCACTTTGGGTCCCAATCCCTCCACCACTAAGGGGCTAATTAAGTCTCTGGCACACCCTGAGTCTATGAGGGCACGAACCCGCATGTGGGTTTCGGTGGTTGGCACCATTACAGTCACTACCATGTAAAGCAAAGGACCAGGGATGCTCACCGGCGATGGCGCTTCGGGGGCTGGGCCCTGCAGCTCTGTGCCGGCTACTGCAGGTCGTTGAAGTTTCCCGACCGCTGGGCCTCAGTCAGCTCCAGCTCTCCCTGCTCACACGTTGCCCCTTCCAGCTGTAAAGCCCGGGGTTTAAATGGCGTCTTGGGAGGTCGGGGGGTCCCTCCGCCCAACGGGGTGGAGGTTTTCGGGATCTTTGCTCCTCTGCGGAGACACGCTGAGGCGAAGTGGCCACTCTCCCCGCATTTCATACACAGCCCTTGCTTGAACTGGGCGTCACGTAATTTCTGGAACACCGACTTTCCCTCTGCCTTCTGGGGGGTCTTGGGAGGGTGAGCAGTCGAAGTTCCCAACTTGATCAGGGTGAAGCGCTCCTCCACGTCAGCCGCTGCTCGCATCCAAGCTGCCAGGGAAACGGGTCGGCCGCTCCTCAGGATCATCTCATAGATCTCATGGCTCAGCCCTTCTCTGTACTTTTCCACGAACAGGTCTTCGGACCACCCCTGAACTTTGGCCGCGATGCGCTGGAAACGGTTGGTGTAGTCCCTCACCGTGCCTCGCCCCTGGGTCAGCTTGCGCAGTTGGTTCCGGGCTTTCTCTTCTCCCAGCGGGTCCTCGTAGTGATGACGCAGGGCCCCCATGAAGTTATCCACGGACTGCAGTTCGGGCCCCGGGGGGTTGTGTAGGCTCACGTACCAGTCACTCGCTGTGTCTCGCAGTTTGGACCCGATGTAGCCCACCCGGTCCCTCTCCGTCGGGTAGAGGTGGTCCTAGGACGCTAGGAACCGCTCGATCTCAATGATGAAAAACCGGAGCTTCTCGGGGTCCCCATCGAACGTTGCCATCACTGGGTTGTTGGGCACCTGCCTCACCAAGCCTCCCGCCGGTATAGGGACCATGGGAGTGGGGGGTGGGTGGGGCTCCCCCAGCCAGAGGACCCACAGGACTGGCAGGCTGAGCCGGAGCTCCCCCGACACCCCCTGCGGGTGGCGCCGGTGGTGCCCCGGCTGGACCCCCACCCCCCTGAGGCTGCCCAGGGAGTGGGATCACACCTGCGGCGAGGGCCCCCATCAGGTTCTGCTGCATCTCTAGCACGGCCTCGCGCAGGTCCGCCGCGAGACGGTCGTGCATCTCATCCAGCCTTTGGCCCAGGACCCGGTCCACATCTCCTCTCGATGGATCAGGACCCCTGGGCAGCGGGCGTTCTTCGTCCTGGAAGCTGAAACCCCAGGCTCCCGAATCTCTCTGAGGGTAGCGATCCTCCTCCAGTACGCTCGGGCGGCCGAACTCCGATCGGTCGCTGCTGAGGCGCACTCTGGCCCCCTTCCGATCGTGGATCCATGTTTCGGAAGTGCCTCCCCCGAAAGTAGCCCAAGAACATCTAGGGGAGGCCGGCGGCCAAGTAATTCGAGCCCCCATGCGAGTGGGTTGGCCCGACTCTTGGGCCGTGGTGGTTACCTGCACCGGTTGCTCTGCTGGCCCAGCGGGAGCCGTGGTGACCGGGACCTCCAGCGGAGTTTGGTGGTTACTCCCGTCATCTGACATGGCCAGGTACGGGAGGACCAAGAAGCAAGATCTCTAACAATCTGTGAGGCTTCTGTGCTATCAGCAAATGATCAGGCCTTTGTTGTTATAACATAGTCCTTTATTCATATACTGGAACAGGTCTCGATGTTTGTTAGAGATACAGAACAAAGAGGGCTGGGGGTTAATATACCTACAAGCATGAATGCATAAACATTTCCTACCAATCAGCATACAACTTAAATGCGGGAAAACATGGCAACCTTTTGTTCCCACCATAGGTGAGAAAAGTCATAAACATACCCCTCTTGGCCTGGGCGACCCAGATGTGCTAAGTCCTAGGCAAAACATTCAAGCAATGACAATAAAATAACCTTCAAGGCTGTAACCAGCCAGATAGTGCCCTGAGAGACTGGAGTGAGAGGGGGAGGAAACAGGAACAAAATAGCTTTTGTTTATGTGACGCGTTGGTGTGTAGGAACCCATTCTCCCGCCTAAAGAAGTAACATTAAGCAGACAGGCAATCTACATCAAGGGAGGCAATAAACCATATGGGTGATAGCAACTACAAAGAAATCGAAAGTAACAACCAGAGCAATCTGCAGCAACATACATCATTGTCAGATTCAGTGAAAAAGAAACATTTAGTAACAATTGAAAGAAACCAGTGTGCATAGAGAATAGAATCTGACACCTTGTAGCTTTGATTGTCCCTTTTCGAGTCTGTGGTGTGCCCAGTCCGTCTCCCCGAGTGGCGTGAGTGGAGCCAGCAGATCTGACAAAGACTAGGCAGCGGGTTTGACTGACAGGCCGACTCTGCACCGTCTCCACTTTGCTCGGTGCTCACCTTCTGCTTTGCTCAGCTCCTTGGACGACGCACACACGCCTGGATGTGACCCTGGCAATTGCAGGGGAGTGGTGGCTTCCCTAGAGCTTTGGGGGGCTGGGGCTGGGGGCGGCAGGCCTTGCTCACCGGCTCCCATCTTCCTCCCTGGCAGCCCTCCTCGCACACGCCTTCAACACTGAACCCTGTCATGCCGGCCTCGGAGCGGACAGTTGCCTGGGTCTCCAACATGCCTCACCTCTCGGCCGACATTGAGAGCTCCCACATAGAGCGGGAAGAGTACAAGCTAAAGGAGTACTCCAAGTCCATGGATGAGAGTCGGCTGGACCGGGTAAGGCCGGGGGCCTGGCGGTCCCGGCTCCGAGACCGGCCTGCGCCCTCCCTTGTGGTTGTATTGGCCCAGGAATTAGAGTTGGCCTGGGGTGCAGGTCTTCCACTGGTGCCCGGCAGTTCTCCTGATGCTGTTCACAGCTGGACTGGATTGTGGGGGGGGGGGGCTGTATGTGTGTGCCAGGGCCCATCACTTCATGGAGAAGGAAATAGAGGGAGGGGGCCAGGGATGAGTGGCTCCTGTGGAGGCAGGACAAGCCAGCCACGTCCTGTCAGCTGTATGGGCTGCTTAGCTTAAAAACTTCTGCCTTGTCCTTCCACGAAACGTGGCCTTCAGGGCACCTTACAAAAGTGGCCCCCGAAGCAGCGGCCAAGCAGCGATCCGGTATACCCTGCCATGCAGCCAGATGTGCCGTGTCCCTTCACCCCTCCCGGCTGGGTCGAAGGCTCGCTGCCACAGTGGAGCCTCAGGAGCCTGGGTGCGAGGGCCCCTCTCTCTGGCCGGAGGCCGGGTATTCGCCCTCTCCATCGCCACCATTCTGTGTGCCCTGCCTGGCAGGTGAAGGAATACGAGGAGGAGATCCACTCCCTGAAAGAGCGCCTCCACATGTCTAACCGGAAGCTGGAGGAATACGAGCGACGGCTGCTAACTCAAGAGGAGCAAACCAGCAAAATCCTGCAGCAATACCAGCAGCGGCTGGAGCAGAGCGAGAAACGGCTCCGGCAGCAGCAGGTGGAAAAGGACTCCCAGATCAAGAGCATCATTGGCAGGTGAGCTGCAGGTCGGAGCTGGGGGGGGGGCGAGGGGGTGCAGAGAGGGCGAGCACAGCCAGGTGAGCCAGCCTGGGACAGGAGGGCCCCAGAGGCCTGTACACACACGGGCCGTGGTGGTGTGCCTGTGTTTGGGTTGGAGGGTGGCCCGAGGCAGGGTCGGTCAGCCGGGAGAGGGAACTCTTGTGTTGCTCAGGGTGGGTGGGGGGTGGGGGCGCAGGGATAGGAGCGGCAGAGAACTGGGTTAGGAAGAAGGGGGTGGGCAGGCCACCAGCATAGGCTGGGGGGGCTTCTCACAGGCGGGGCCTTGGGGGTTTGAGGGACACATCCCTCTGCGGCCCCGCCCTTGGGAGCCCCCCTTCCCGCAGCTGCTGGCGGCCCCGGCTCCCGCCGCCTGCCTGCTGGGTGGGGGGGCCCGGATTGACTCCAGTGAAGCCTGTCCCTGCAGGTTGATGCTGGTGGAGGAGGAGCTGCGCAGGGATCACTCGGCCGCCCTCGACGCCTCCGAAACGCGGAAACGACTGCTCGACGCTCAGGTGGAAATTACAATGTCATTGTTCTATTCCATGTCTTCATGGCCATCCCACCCCCGTCCGCGTCTCCCCCCGTCTGCCTGTCCGTCCGCCTGCGCATGCCTTGGTGTGCTTCTGTCTGTCCTCGTGCTGTGCGGCTGGGCCCGGGGCGCTTGTGGAGGCCGGGGGGGGGGGGCTGGGGGTCCAGATCGGTCCCCCCATCAGCGACTTGCTGGTGACCCTCGTGGCACCGTCATCCCTGGCCCGGGACCCACATTAAGAAGAGGGTGTGGTGAGGCCTGGGCAGGCTGAGGCAGAGGAGGCACCGGGGATGGTCGACATGAGGCCTTTGGTTTCTTCCACTGTGTCAGTAGAGGGAGCCGTGCGCCAGAGCTCGGCAGGCAGGCCGGCCCCAGAAGGGTGAACATGCTCTCTGCAGCGGGTTGCCCAGTGTGGAACGGGGAGTGCGCTGCAGTTGGGTTTATAATGCAAAGGTATGATGGTCACTGGCCAGAGTGCTTGTTGGCATTACAAGTGCCTCCCCACCCCAGCTGTCTTTCCTGTCTGATCGAGACCAGCTGGGGATCTCATGCCACAAGGGCCAAAGAACAGCCGGGGATGGGGCTTGCCAGCCGGGGGGGGGGGGGAGTGGCTCCGAGATGTTACAGCCTGAGAGGCCACCCAGCCAGGTGTTCACACGGGACAGTCTTGTGCTGGTTCCCCAATGCTGTTCCAGTGCATTTATTTATTTATTTATTTATTTGCTTTATGCCCCGCCCTGAGCCTGCTTTGGCGGAGAGGGCAGGGTATAAATTGAATGAATAAATGCTGATACTCCACAGTGTCAGAACGACTTCCACATAGCAAGTTTCCTCGCATTTTCCCTTTCCCAGCCTCTCATGGTGGTTACCCCACCCCACCCCACATGGGGTCTTTTCCAGGTTTTTTTTTTTAATCAGTAATTGACATCTCATTATAGTGTTATAACAATGCATCAGGTTCTCTGAATTCCTGGCTTTCGTTTAGGAGGTAAGTCTCTAGTACTCTTCCTGTGAAGAGGCTAGGAGGCAGCTGAAGACAGTTTTTCTGTGGAATGCATTTTGTTACTGGCAGTCCTGGCTAGAGCTTTTATCCTGTGACTTTTGTAGGTTTTATAACTGTTTTTATTTTATCATATTTTATTTATATTGTAAGCAACCTTCAGACAGGCAAGAAAGAAAGGCGGCTAACAATTTTAAAATAAATAAATATGCGAACAGGGCTAGAGATTTACTAGTAAAAATATTGATTATTTATTCCAGAAAAAAAACCCTACCTAAACTACCTCTCCAGAGAAACCTACACGAAAATGAAAGCTGGGGAGATATGGGTTGTTGTAACTCTATAATGATATGTCAACTGCCTATTTAGAAAAAGGCCTCGTGGGGAAGGGAGAGGGAAGGACCACCCCCGGGGGTAAATGGGGCAACGAAAAGGGCGCCCAGGTGGGTGGGACTGAGCAGACCAGGACTTCTCCAGCCGCCACCCCCCCCACCCCCCCGTTCTGCTGCAACCTTTCTGGAAACATGGCACCAAAGCAGGTTTGGGGAAGAGTGCAAGAGAAATGGGGGAAGCTGGGGGGGGGGGTGCCCAGAAACACCCTGATGCTGTGAGAAAGCAGGAAACAAGCTTGCTTCCCAGCAGCAACAGAATCCCAGCTGTGTGGAAGGGACTGTTAGCTGCAGCAGGGAGGCCGCTCCCACCCCAAGCGCAGCCACGGTAGGCGGGGGATGGGGGAAGCCACAGTGGCTCCAGCAGGGCGTCTGTCTCCCAAGACTGGCCCAGCCAAGCGGGTTTTCACAGCCATTTGAGGGTGTAGCTCCAGCCATCACCCCCACCCGCCCTCCCCTCAGCTCTGAAGACGGCCCCCTCCACCTCCAGAGAGGAGGACAAGACGCAGCGAGGCTGGGTGGTCTCTGGGGAGGGAGCAGGGCTGCAGGCCTGGAGGCGGGGCCTGGAGATTTCCTGGCATGACAGCCGATCTCCCCTGGAGAAAAATGGCGGCTGCTTTGGAGGGTGTGGCATTCTTGGGCCTTGCTGAGGCCCCTCCCCTCCCCAAGGCCACCTTCCCCAGGCTCCACCCCCAACTCTCCGGGGGTCCCCCAACCCGGAAGGGGCAACCTAAGAGGGGAGGCTCCCCCTCCCTGTCTGCTCCTGATGGTGGCTTCTTCTGGTGGGGTTGGGTGGGGTCAGGGTCCCTCCAGCCCCTCCGTCAGTCAGCCTTGAGTGGGAGGGAGAGGGGTCCCATTCCCTCCCCTGGCCTGCGGCCACGGACACCCACGGGGGCCTTGACCCGTCTGTTTTCTCCGTTTCATCCTAGCTGTTCATCAGGTAACTCTGTATGACTCTGCTTTTGTCACATGGAGGGATCGGGGGGACCCTCGCCGTTCGTTAGCAGACCAGGTGGGTCCCGCACATGCCCTCCCCCCCACCCCTCCCCCTGTAGAGTAGCCCCTCCCTCCCTCCCTCCCTCCCTCCTCGCGCTCTTTCAGCACTGCCGGCTGGGGGGGGGGGGGCCTGGCCTGCCGGAGTCGGGGCTTCTTCACGACACCCACCAGCTGGAGGGGGGGAGGGGGCTGCGGCATAGTGTGGCGTGTTGGGGAGGTGTTTTTGCACCCGGCCAGGGGCTCGGCTGCAGGCAGCGGTGTGTGGGCAGAGCACGGTGCTCCCTCTTGTGGCGTTTCAGCCCCGGCTTCCCAGGTGGGGCAGTTCTGTCAGGTCTGTCCATCTCCCGCCGGTCTCTTCTCTGTCCCAGGCTCCCCCCCCCCCCCCCCGGGGCTCCTTGTTCACCCTCCCTCATTTGGGAGATCTGGCACCCTCACTGGCCCCTCCCCCAGCCGACGGCGGTGGGGGGCATCGTGAGGTCCCTTCCGACCCTCCCCGGGTCTGTCCCCCAGTGTGATCCCAGCCCCCCCCCCGCACACCTCCTGCCTCCCCCCCACCCCTTTGTCTTGTGCCTGTCCGCTCCGCATTCCACCAGAGCACCACTGTCTGTTTCCTCATGAGCCGTCCTTGCTTGATTCTGGGGGGGGGGGGGGGAGAACTCATGCCCGTGTGTGTGTGTGTGTGTGTATCTGCGTGATGGGACAGATTTGAAAATTCTTGTTTTTTCAGAAGCAGAACAGAAAAGCTTAAATAGATGGGGGAGGGGAGGGTGTGGGTGGAGCCGGGGGGGGCCCTGCTGTCTGGAAGGGAGGGGGTTTCTGAGCACTCCCAGGCATGGGGTCGGTGGGGGGGGGGTCGGTCGCCCTGGATAGCTGGCATGGAGAGGTCAGTGCTGGAGGGTGAGGGGGTGGCCCTGTGGGGGCTGGGGAGGGACTGGGAGTTGGGGCACCCCCTGCCGAGGGCTTTGGGCGACTTCCCCCTGCTAGGCCATCCCCTGCGGGGCTCTGGTGTCCTGGGGAGGAGGAGGAGGAGTGGTGGTGGACTCCCGACTGACCTCAGGGAGCTCTCGCTCTCCTCTTGTCTGACTCAGGGGGCTCAGTCAAGTTAATGGAACAGCGGGTGGCGTGACACTCTAGAGAACTGCCACCAGTGCCCTGCTGGCCGGGACTGGGACATCGGGTGCTGGGACCTCGGCTTCAAGCCCCCCCCCCCCCCCCGGCAGCTCACTTGAGGGAGTGCCTCCGCTCAGTTGCAGGAGATCCTCTTCCTCTGGGTGGGGTAGATGGGTCCATCTGCAGGACGCAAAGGGAAACCTCATTTCCCCACACCCAGTTAGGTGTTCGGAAAGACCCGGATCCTGGCCCCCACCCATCCACCCAGCATTCCCCAGGCCAGGCCCAGAGCTGTCTAGGAAGCCTTGTGGAGCTGGGGGCCCCATTGGGGAAGAGCAGCTAAGCCGTCCAGAGGGCCCTTCCGCTCCTCCAAAAAGGGGCCTGGGTTTGATTTGGAGGAGGAGGAGGGTCAGGGCAAGCTCCTCCTTGGTTTGGACGTGACAGGGCTGGGGAAGGCCTTTCTTTGTGGTTCTTCCCCGGCCGTAAGGCTGTGCCCCCTTCATTGGGCGTGGGCTTGGGAGGACTCCAGAGCCTTTGGATGGGGAGGGGGCCAGGGCAACTGAGAAGGAAGGGAGGCAAGCAGGGGGGAACCTCTGCTCCCATCTTCCGGTGCCCCCCCCCCCGAGTTTAAGGCAAGGGCCTCCCTGTGCCTGTGCCTGGGAATGGGCAGCCCTCTCGGAAGTCACCGTGAATGCGGTAGGTGGCAGGGAGGCGGCAGGGTGGGCGCGGCCCCTGCCCAAGGAGCACCTGGGAGCGGAGCCCCCTTTCCTGCCAGGCGGGGAGAAGTCCCTCCGTCCCCCACTGGGCCTGTTTGGGGGTCAGGGTGCCTCGCCGCGAGAGCCAGCCCCCCCAACGTTAATAAATAAGCGGCGCTCTCTCCCCCCCCTCTGGCTCTGTTGCAGGAGAGGCAGCTTTCCGCCGTGGGTGCAGCAAACCCGCGTCTGAGCGTCGCTATGGGTCAGCCCTGGAACGGGATCCTACCCGGGCAACCGCCTCCGCCCCCGCGACTCCAGATCACGGAAAATGGAGAGTTTCGCAACACCGCGTCTGAGCACTAGCGACCGACCCCCTGCCTCACCCCACCCCCCCCAGCCAGAGGGCGCTGTGGGGTGCGGTGGGGTGGGGGGCCGGTCCGGAAGGAGCCACACGCAGCAGGGGCCGGGGAAGGGTCCAGATGCATTTTCAGGGTGTTTTATAGCAGGACACAGACGACAATCTAAACCCCTCTCATCCCTCCCCCATACCTGACCCAGTGCCGGAGCACCTCCTGTCCCCCCCCCCCCCCGAAACAGAGTCGGGGGGACCTCCTTCGTCCTTCCTTCCTTCCTTCCTAAATATTTCTCAGGAGTGGCATCCCTTCCCTCCCTCCCCCCCAGGCAGCCATGACACTTTTTAAGGCCGCAGGAGGGGGCCCGGCCCTGTCTTCCCGCCCGCCCTGCCACCCCCCTGTGCTGCTGCTGCTGCCGCTGGTGCTGGGAAAGAGCGCTTTGCCTCCAGGGGCAGGCTGGTCCCGATTCCCTTGGGATGTGCTAGCTTCAGCCAGTGGCCGCGAAGGGTGAGGGGTGGCTCCCCCCCCACCCCCCCCATCACTACCCCCCGCTCCCCCTGGCCCTGCCTGGCTTTCCCCATGGCCCCCCGTGCTCTTCTCCAGCAGTGGGGAGGGTGGGGTCAGGTGGGAGGGGGGCTTCTCCCTGCTCCAAAGGCCCGATGCCAGGGCACCCCCAACATGGCCCCCCTCCCCCCCATTCTGCGCTCTCCACCCCCCACCCCGTGACAAAGGGCTTTGCCTGCTCTGTACAGTGCCCCCCCCCCGCCCCCCGTTTCTTTCTGGAAACTACTTTGGATTCTTATTCTATAGATATATACATAGTTCTATTTTCCTCAGTGGGGGCAGGGCAGGGGGGAAACCCACACTTTTGCTCTTTCGTTTTCCTTCCTGTTCTCAAGCTGCCCCCAGACTCGGCCTGGGTTCCTGGGGAGGGGCCGTCAAACTATCTCAAAGAAGCCATTTTAGAACTGCCCAGCCGCAGGGCACTCAGGGCAGGGTGGGGGGTGGTAGGGGTCCCGCCCCATGCCTGCCTGCCTGCCAGCCAGCCGGGGAGAAGCGAAGGGAAAGGGGACTCTGGCTCCCCCACGCGTGTGGTGCTCGCTCGCTCGCCGTCTGTCCGTCCGTCCGTCCGTCCGTCGTGCTTTGGTTCCTGAGCTGCAGCTGGGTGAAAAGTGTTCTTGGGCTCCGTGGTGAACTCTCGTGGCTGTTCTCTCTCTTGCTGTTCTGGTGCATTTTCTCCTTCTCCCCCCCCACCTCCTCCTCCTCTCCCCCCCTTCGCTCCCCCCTCCCCTCCCCCCTGCCTCCCACTGGCCATTTTTGCCCTCTCTGATCCATATTACTTTTGTAAGGTCTCTCCTGCTCTCGCCCCCCCCTCTCTCTGCCCCTCCCCCCCCCCGGACAATGACGGTGGCTCAGGCGGGCACCGTAGATATTTATACGTATTATTATGATGCTGAATTATGATTATTATGATTATGATTATTATTGCTATTATATAAAAGTTTGTACATATGTGAAATCCCTCGACCACCTACCTGCTCCCCCCCCTCGATTCTTGCTCCCCCCCCCGCTGCCTGCTCCCCGTGGACCCCCCCAGGTGTAATTACCGCGGGATTTGTACTGTACATAAGAGAAGAACTCTCCGGACCTCAGTCCTCTGTACATATTTCCTACCTTCCGAAGGGAGTTCCAGTCATGGGGATCTTGGGCCTTGACATCATTTTGGACCCCCCAGGCAAACTCTCTCTCTCTCTCTCTCTCTCTCTTGCTCTCAAGCTCTCCAGTTTATTTTATGTCAAATTTATTTTTTCTCATTTTTTTTCTGGAGTGTGTGGTGAAAACAGAAGAAAATGTTTAATAAAAAGCAATTGGTCTTTTACAACCTGTGAACGGTAAAGGATGGGGGGGAGCGGGACCTACACGGGGAAGGGGGGCGTGTCCAGAGCTGCTTTGGGGGCCTGTGGAATGCAGACCGAAAGGGTAGGGCCTGCAGTGGGGAAGGCAAAGGAGCGGGGGGGGGGGGGTTGCACCTCTGTCTCTTTGGCCAAGAGAAGCCGGTCACATGCCTCAAGTTCCATGGCAGCCCAGTGGGCTGTGCCAAGAGGAGGGGGGGCTGGATGGCACATGGTCTGCCTGGGCCTGGAGTGGTCATGCATGTGCTTGTGCATTCAGCCCCCCTCCCCCCCCCCCGTGATGGGATTTGGGGTCCCTGAGCTGCCCTGAGGGGGTCTGTGCAGATGGAGCACAAAGCCCCACAAAGAACAATTTTGCAAAAAACAACACACCAACTTTCAGATCTTCGTCGTGGTCGTCTATGCATTCACACCTATGGACTAGGCACCTGTGCCACCTCCGATCTGGGAAACATCTGTCAAGCTCGAAAGGATCTGGAGCCCTTCCTCCGAGTATGCGCAGGGACTCCAACCGCGCATGCCCAGTGGGCGGGGCCCCAGTATCCTGCCAGTTCTCTTCTGACCGCTACGCTGATCACTCGATCTGCTTCGGTCCGGGAACTTTTTTGCTGCTAGGGACAGTTTTTTCTTTCCTTAGTCTTTTTCTTCTGCTCACTTTTTATTTCGATTATACTCCTAAAAAAAGGAGAGAGTTAAATTTACCACCTTTCTTAACCAGCCCTGGTTTCCCCCAGGAAATGAGCAAAAATTGGCTGACACTTGGAGGCTCGCAAACTTGTCCCACTTGGTTGACATCCTAACCAAAGAGGGTCTATCTCCTAAGTCCACACTGGAACATAAGCTAAAAAAACCCATACCTTGGTATTTTTACCTGCAGCTAAATCATCTGATCCATCAACTGGGCATTATCTTACTTACTGAAAGACCAACCCACCCCGATTGAAAAACTTCTTGATCCCAACAATCACAACTCGAAAGGTTTCATCACAACTACTTATGACACACTGATTTGTCGGCAAGGAGACAAACAGTTAAGATATCAGAACCAATGGCTGCGAGATTGCAAAATCAAGATATCAACTCAACAATGGTCAAATATCTGGACTTCTAGACTGATGTCTTCTCCTGTAATTTCAACGAAGCTGCAAACCCACTGGATCATCACACGCTGGTACCTCACACCTGAGCGCCTATCTAAAGCAACATCCTTGCACTCGCCTTTATGCTGGAAGAAATCTGGCGAAATTGGATCTTATGCCCACTGTTGGTGGGAACATGTTCACATTCAGAAATTCTGGCAGGAGGTTCAGGATCAAATCAAACTCATCACGAGCTACGATATTCCCTTTGATCCCACCTTAATCTTCTTAGATTTATGGAATGTTAAAGACATACCCCCTCACTCCATCGTGACCTTGTCACTAGCCGCCTTGTGACTGCAAAAACTTCCATTGCATCCAAGTGGAAAGCCTATAAAGCCCCTACCATCTCCCAACTGGCTCAATAAAGTCTGGGACCACCTAATCCTGGAAAAGATAACAGATCACCTTTGGCAATCAGAAATATTCCCAAAATCTTCTAATTTTGTAGGAAAGTGGTTTCCACTCATGGAATTTCTCTCTCCTTCTGATATCATACCGCACAATCCTACGTATTAAGCTTTGCTATGCGTCTAATCCTCTTGGATCTTAATCTACACCACTTCACACCCCACAGGCAACTCACTATAGTTACATTTAAACACAGCATTTACCTTCTGGCTCTGGTCATTACAAACCTTTCTTTTTTTTATAAATTTCCAAACACTGTTGCTTATTCATTCTAGATCACGCTAGCTCTATATGTTTATCATTAAAAAAAAATAGTTAAAAAAAAGGAGAGAGTTCATTTTTCTTATTCTTTCCCCGACTTCAGTCGGGAAACCCCCCCCCCCCCCCATTTTTTTCCTCTCTGCTGCTTTGCCTTCCTTCTGTGGCAAATGGGTGGGGTCTTTTCAAGTGCTGTACCCAGTATGGGTCCAAGCTAGCACCGCCAGACGGCCATTCCTTGTGCTTGCTCTGCTTGGGTGAGGCGCACAGAACAGACATCTGTGTTCCTTGCGCCAAGTTTTTGAACCAGACAAGGAAGAACAGAGCGGCCAGACTTCAAGCAACTCTCCTTAAATCCGCATTACGAACAGGACCAAAGTCCTCTACACCATCTGAGGTAAATCTGAACTCGGTATCGGAGGATCGATTGACATATCAGCATCGACCAATGTCGAAGGATCAGTCCCGAGCATCAGAATCTTCGGACGCCACCTCTCACATTGCTGGGCAGTCAGCATTGAAGCCACCAACACCGACCACTTTGTCAGTATCATCAACACCGACATCCAAGAAGAAAAAGGAAGGGGAAAGCCACACTAAGGTGAAACACAAGCACCTTAAGACTGGCTCCAAGTCCACTCCAGTGAGTACAGCTACAAGCTCTATTGTGCAGGTTGACACCCCCCTGCCTCGCTCTGTCTCAGCGGACCTGTCGACGGTTCCTGTGATTCCGCTTATCATGCTTATGGACTTACCGATTTGGTGGCCCGACTCCCCGGTATGCAGATCAATACTGGGTGACCTCCCTTTTTCAGGATCGGACGTGGACAGATTCTGGTTGTGTTCAGACTGGCAGTTTGGCCCAACATAGGCACATTTCACAAACAGATTAAATGGGTCCGATCACACAGCCACATCTGTCAGGCGTTCCCCGGGCATACTCACCCCATCAGAGGATGACTTGGAGTCGGGTTAAAAAGCCACCACCTCTGAAGTGGTGTCTTTGTTTCCCTGTGCATTCATTGCGCATGGCCCGATGTCAACACGGTGGAGCACATGCAGAATGGATTTGGCAGTCTGAACCTGCAGATCCGTTCTGCCACTGGGGACATGGGTTTTTTTTTTTAAATTGACCATATGCATATGCGCACTATGTGTGTGCATGAATTTTGGACATTTTTGGCAGTGCGCTCTGTGGCTGATATGCTACAATAATGTGGATGCTTTACCACGGGATGTCTCCATAGGTAGCCTACAGCAGGGTGTGCTGTGTGACTAATAGTACCCACCAGTACTATTAGTCACCGGTTCAATTAGAAACAGCACCATATTGCACCAAGCCACCAGTGTGATCACAGCCTCTGTCACACCAAATAATGTCCCATAGGATCTCCAGGTCTTTGGCCTCCAACCATTCTCACTCATGTACACCTATTGATACCAACCGTCGACACTGACGGAGATCCAGGCACAGACGGGACTGCTCTACCTCCCGCCACAGCAGCCCTTCCCCGAGACCTCGGGACTGATCTCCTCGCGACCGGTCACCAATGGGCTTCGCCATCCCACAGTGTACCATGATGGTGCCATGGGACCACAGACAGCTACAGTACTTGTATAGTGGGTTCCCTTTGGCTGCAACACTCCCATGGCTGAACCAGAGTAAGCTGGTTGACTGGGAACAGCGATTGGGTGTCTCCCACCATACCCACTCTTCACTCCGTGATCGTACTATTCTGATCCAAATCCTGTCAAAGGCCCATGAAAATCCATCGATGGCTCACTCACTGGGGATTGCAATCTCCCAACCTCAGCCTCAAGTCTCTAACATCGTTTTTGACATTATCCAGCTGGATATTTCAACAGCAATCGCTCTTCTCATGACCCAGGTCTTGCTCCACGCGATCAAGTAGCACTGGGACGAGAATTCCTCTGCTCCCACCCTAAACCCAACTCTATGGTGGTCACCCTCTCCAGCAAGAGCAAGGAAATGCACTCCACCTCAGCTGACAGAGCAAAAAGCTGGATGTGTTTGGGAGAGGATTTTACTCAGCAGGAACTCTGGGCATGAAGACTGCCAATTTTATCACCTGTGTGAGTTGCTACGAGTACTGCTGGCACTGCTGCCTGTGCAATATCATGGTGAGGCCAAAATAATACAAAAGGAGGGCATGATATTGGTGAAACGAGTTATCAGTTCTGCAAAGCATAGCCTGGACATTAGTTCCAAAATGATGTCATCTGTGGTGACCCTCCATCGTCACTCCTAGCTCCACCCCACATCTCTCCAGGAGGACACCAGAGCTCTCATTGAAGATCTACCATTCAATGGACAAGGACTTTTGCACCCTGATTCCGTCCTACAGGAGATGGACAAGAGTCTCAAAGCATCCCAGAGTCTGGAGGTCTCCCCCTCATACCGCACTCAGTGATCTAAGACATGGTCCCGAAATAACAGGAAGCCGTATAACAGGCAGTCCCTGGATGGCTCTTTGATGACACTCCCAATCCTTGTCTAGATCCACCTACTCCCAGAAGGCAAGGTTTCATCAGGCTCCAAATCAGGGCAAAATCAAGGCAGCTAAAGACACCAAACAAGGCCTTTGACTCTCACAGCAGCCAACAGCCACTAATACTCCCCACCCACCCCCCATCCTTGCCCTGGGCCACCTGCCTTGGCTCCTTTTACCCTGCAAGGAGCCACGTAACATCAGATGCATGGGTACTTTCTATCATCACCAGGGGCTATGTGATAGAATGGGTTCAGTTGCCCCCAACTCTGGTCTTCATCCCAACTGCAACATCGTCAGCCCTTCGACAGGAAGTCCAACAACTACTAGAAAAAGGGGCTATAGAGGCTGTTCCCCCTACAGAAAGGGGAACAGGGTTTTACTCCTGGTATTTCACGGGGCCAAAGAAGGATGGGGGTTTTCGTCCCATTCTCGTCCTCAGGGCTCTCAATGAATTCATGGTGTATCACAAATTCAGGATGACATCTCTCCAAACCATACTTCTCCTCCTGAAACTAGGGGTGTGGATGGCCACAATCAATCTACAAGATGCCTACTTTCATCTCGACATCTTTCCTCCCCACAGACGGTTCCTGCGTTTTGCCATAGGGGAACTACATTATCAGCACACAGCTTTGCCATTCGGCCTGTCGACGGCACCCAGAGTATTCACGAAAACGATGGTGGTGGTAGCGGTGGCGGCTCCCCACCTGAGGCTTCAGGGGGTGATGGTTTCCCCCTATATTGACGGTTGGCCCTTGGTTGCAGGGTCTAAAAGCCTCTCGTCAAACAGTGTGCAATTGACTTTAAATCTCCTCAGAGGGCTGGGGCTTTGTGCCAACCGCAGAAAGTCATGCCTGACCCCAGCCCAACGGGCAAACTTTATGGGGGCAACCATCGACTCCACAGTGGGCAGAGCCTTTCTCCCTCTTCAACGCACCCACACTCTGGCTTCCTTGGTGCACTCCATCCAGCTATCACTCGTGATCTCCACCCTCAGACTGCAGAGGTTGCTGGGTCTCATGGCAGCTACAACAGGTGTCTTGCCGCTGGCTAAACTCCTCATGAGACCCCTACAGCTTTGGTTTGTGCGGGCCTTCAAACCCTCCAGACATTCCCACTCCAAGCTCCTGACGGTACCAAGCGTGAAGGATTCGCTGACATGGTGGGATAATGCCAACAATCTCTTCATGGTGGGATAATGCCAACAATCTCTTCATACTGTCACACTGACCACAAACACCTCACTGTGGGATTGGGGAGCTCACCTCAATGGCCTTTGTGTGGGATCTACCATCAACACATGGGAAGCACATCTGAAGGGATCCCTCATCAATTATTTAGAACTTTTGGTGATCCAGTACGCTCGACAATCTTTTTTGCCGATGGTGAAGGGAAAGTCTCAAGGTTGCTTACATATAAAGCCCTATATGGCCAGGGACGTATCTACCTGAGGGACTGTCTCTCCCTGTATGTACCCCAGCGAGCACTATGATTGGGCTCCCAGATCCGCCTGGTTCTTCCAGGGCCTAAGGAGGCCCAGTTGGCGGCAACAAGGGCCAGGGCCTTTTTGGTGGCGGCCCCACACTGGTGGAACGAGCTCCCGGATAACATCAGGGTCCCATGGGACCTTTTACAGTTCTGCAGGGCCAGCAAAACGGAGCTCTTCCGCCAGGCTTTCAAGTAGGGGCCACCTCGATTTCATAGCCCTGGCCCAACTACTGAAAACCACCAATATGACCATCTGCACCAACTGGGAGTTCTAAAAATGCCTGCTGACGCCGCTCGGACGAGGGCGATGAAGTTTCACCATCCTGTGTTGTGATTTTAAATTGTGTATTGTATGTTTTTATATGATGGTTGTTTTTATGGAATGTTATTGTATATGACCCATGTTGGTAGCCGCCCTGAGCCTGCCAAAAGGCGGGGAGGGCGGGATAGAAATCGAAAAAATAAATAAAATAAAGTCAGTGGCTATCCTGACAGACAGCACTACAGCTGTGTCTTATGCAAACCAGCAGGGTGGGACCATATCCCATTGACTGTGTGGCTTGGCCTTTACCCTGTGGGGCTGGTGTCTGAGTCACGATGTCTGGAGAGGAGTCACACATCTGGGCATACAAAACAACCAAGCAGACACCCTCAGCAGGGGTGCAGCACAGTTACACGAACAGGAACTGAACTGGAAATATCTGTACCCCATTTTTCATCAATGGGGCCACCCTCAAATAGATGTGTTCATGGCAAGGTTGAACTCCAAATGTGCCCAATTCTGTTGCAGAGGGGGAACAGACCCACTCTCTCTAGGGGACGGTCTATTAATCCCCTAGAGAGGGAAATCGCTTTTCCTCTTTCCACCGATACCACTCATCACAAGGATGCTGAACAAGATATTGAGACACAAGCCATATTGTATTCTTGTGACTCCTTGGTGGCCAAGAAAGACCCAGTCTGCTTACGCTTACAAATGGGCCAGGTTTCTCACCTTTCTCCAACCCTATGAGGGTGACCCCACCTCAGTTGGCCTCCCCCGTATTTTTGACTTTATTCTTTCTCTTGTGGAGGCTGGACTCAGTCATTCTTCCCTCACAGTTTATCTAGCTGCTATTTCAGCTTTCCATAGAAGAGTGGACATTAACTCGTTTTTCACCCATCCTGACTCCAAGAGATTCCTGAACTGCTTATTACATCTATACCCTCCACGGAAATTGCCAGCCGAGTCCTGGGATTTGCTTCCAGTGTTACTCAGACTCACCAGCAAGCCTTTTGAACCCATGGCCATGTGCAAACTGAGATTCTTATCACGGAAAACGGCTTTTTTGTGGCGATTACATCAGTTGGTAGAGTAAGCGATCTCCTAGCTTTCAGGCATAATAATTCTTAGCTGTCATTCTTAGCAGATGACGTAGCACTGACACCGGACATCACCTTCTTGCCCTAAGTAGTCTCAGAGTTCCACTTGCACAGGCAAGTCATCCTACCTGATTTTTATCTGAACCCCACGTCAGACACTGAGCGCCTGTGGCATACCCTGGATGTTAAGAGGGCACTCTTATTCTATTTGGACAGGACATGTAGTGTTCGGAAAGACCCTCACCTCTTCCTGTCCTATGCCTTGCATTCCTTGGGCCAGAAGATCTCGACCCAGAGGCTATCCAAGTGGATTGTCAAAACTGTAAAATTCTGTTCCCTCTTGGATGAGAGGCCACTGCCTGCCAGACCCAAGGCCCACTCCACCCATGCAGTGTCAACCTCCATGGCTTTCCTCAAGGGGGTGTCCCTCCAAGATATATATCAAGGGGCTTTGTGGGCCACCCCGGATACGTTCATCAGACACTATGCTGTGGGTGTATGCGCGCAACATTGTTCAGTCTTGGGCCAATCAATTCTGCAATCTCTGGTCTCCTGAGACGTTGCCAGCACCCTCCTCCAGGTAGGCCAGAGCTTGCTAATCTCCCATAGGTGTGATGCATAGAGACCAAGAGAAACAGGTTGCTTACCTGTAACTGATGATCTTTGAGTGGTCATCTGTGCATTCACACCACCTGCCCTCCTTCCCCACTGCTATCAGCTGCTTTGGCTGCTTGTTCCTTCACTGGAGTTGGCAGCAGTCAGAAGGAGCCGGCGGGATACCAGAGCCCCACCCTCTGAGCATGCGTGGTTGGAGTCCCTGTGCATGCTCAGAGGTGGGGCTCTGGATCCTTTCAAGCTTAATAGAAGTTTCCTGAATTGGAGCCGGCGCAGGCACCTAGTCCATAGGTGTGAATGCATAGACAACCACTCAAAGACCATCAGTTACAGATAAGCAACCTGGTTTTTTGGGGGGGGGGGAATAGACCCCCCCCCCCGGAGGAAAAATGTTGATAGATCCAGTGATGTCTGCCCACAGCCCCCGGAGCAGAGGAGGGGAAGAGACCAGGATGTCCTGTTGCAACCTCCGCCTTCTCTGGCTCTCCTGTAGACCGGCAGTGGGAGCAGCCACGGGGGGGGGGGGGGGGGGGAGGCAGCACCTTCAGGTTCATCCAGGTGAGAGCGAGGGGGAAGCCCTCCTTGTCCCTGCCCTGCTGTTAAAAGGCACACATGCACATGCACACACACAAAGATCGGGGCAGGACTGCCCCTGCCCGCTAACCCCAATTTCTGAGGGGCCACATCCTGGCATTTGCACACAATTGGGGGGAAGCCATGCTCCCAGTCAAGATAAGGACTGCACCCAGCCTGGATCCAGACGGCCCCTCACCACTCCATAACTGAGCCGCTTTTCACCCTTGGCCAGATAAGCGGGGTGGGGGGTATGGAAATGGCCTCTGCTCACCAGGGCCTCTGTGGTGGCCCTCAGGAGCCAATCCTTGGTTCCGCTGGGAATTTGTGGAAAAGCTGCAGGAGAGCGGAATGCTTTGGGCGCTACGGCAGATGGGGAACCAGGCCGCCCTGGGCAGAAGTACCAGAGAGAGAAAAAGGCTTCCTTCAGCGACGTCCACAGCCAGCCCTGCTGGGGGTAGAAGGGGACTCCCAGGTGCTGTGAACTGGGGTGGGTGGGGGTGGCTAGTCCTGCTGTGCGGGGTGGGCCCTTCCTAGTCCTGCTGGGGGTGTGGAAGCCTGGGAGAAGTCATTCTGAGGGGAAGGGCTTGGGGGGGGGGCATCTTTCCATTGCAGCTGCTTCCTCACCGAGAAGCTCGCTTGAGAAAAGGCCGCCCGTGCCTCTGGCTCCCTGCCTGCTGATGGAGGAGCCCCTTTTCCTGGAGTAGCTGGGTGAGGGCTTCAGGCCCGCTTCCATCTCTCACTGGTGCTCAACAGCCCCCTTTCAGTCGGTTTCAGGATCCAGGCCCTGCCAGGGAGAGCCAGTTCTGGGTTTCTGCCATTGGACCTTCCTCGCTGCACCCGAGGGGCACCTGCTGCGAGGGATGGGCTGGTCATTGGGGACTTCCTCCTCGCGTCTGGCTCGCTTGGAAATGTTGGTGGAAATTGTGCCAGATTTGCACACGTGTGTGCAATGGACACAGACACGCCACTGTCCTTCCACCAAGTCTGTCCAACAGACGGATCGCCCTCCTGGTCTGTCTTTGGGTAGGCACCCTGGGGCAGACACCAGAGAACATGTTCCAACGGCGGATTTCTTAGCGTGTTCCTGTGTGCTTACAAGTCATTTTATAAGTTTTATAAGTTTTGCAATTCCTTCTGGAGAAAGCAGATTTTTAAAAAGGTGTTCACGGATGCTGGGCCAAGAGAGTCAAGCAACTCCCCCCCCCCCCCCCGGATGTTTTCTTGGCTGTGGCTCAGGGGAAGAGCCTCCACTTGGCACGCAGAAGGTCAGAAGCATCTCTCATTAAAAGGACCAGGAAAGACCCTTCTCTGCCTGAGACCCTGGAGAGCCGCTGCCTGTCTGAGTTGGCAGGGCTGACCTTGATGGACCCAGAAGGGTCTGAGACTGTATCAGGCAGCTTCGTGTGAGTGTGTGTTCTTTAATAACAAAGAAATGGGGGCAGAGAAGGAGAGGCATTTGGGGCCGCTCCTCTACATTCACAACAAGCCAGAGTTGCCAGGAACAGCACTTGGTCACCTGATGGTGAACGACTGAGCAGTACAGGAGGGAAAGTCTCAGGTCTGGGCACTTCCCAATTCCCCAAGAGCCAAACTGCCGGATCTGCTCCCCCGGCTAAATCCCTCTCACCTGGATATGACAGAAACAATCTGGGAATTTAGTGCTCAGAACTGGATTCCCAGGTATGGGGTGGGGGATCTGGATTCTGAGACCACAGAGCCTGGGGCCTCCTCCCCCCCCCCACACACCTGGACTGTATTTCCCACCTGCAACAGCCCCACTTTGGGGGGGGGGACACCACTCATTGCCCCTTTCTCAGTGGAGGGTCAGCTGCAAGGGTTCCCCCAAGGGGACAGAGAGCTGCTTCAGGGAAGTGTGAGCCCCTAACCTTAACCCTGATGGCCAGGCAGTGAAGAAACACACTGTGTAACCAGGCCATAAGAACTGATGCGAGATTCGAGTCCAGCTGCACTGGAAAGATTCCCAGGGACTAAGAGGCCGAGTGCCCTTCGTCAGGTGCCAGCAGGCGGAGAAGACAGTGGCCACTTCCAGCCGGGAGGGGGAAGGTCGCTTGTGGTGGTGGTGGTGGTGGGGCCCTGTGGAAGAAAACAGTGCATGGTATTTCCTCTGGAGGGCTTCCTCTTTGTATCTGACGAAGGGACCTCCGACACTTGGCAACTGATACCACAGAAATCTTGCTGGTCTCTCAGGCACAACTGGACTCGATTCTAGCTGTTTTACTGCGGGCCATCATGGCTACCCACCTAACCACTGAGGCGGTACATTATTATTATTATTGCTATTATTATTATTATTAACCACCCTCTCCTGCACGGGATCAGGGCAGTTAACAACAGTTAATAAGTACATTTCAATAAGTACATACATTCAGATTAAAATTTAAAAACAATAAAGCAGGCATAATCTCATCAGATGAAGCACTTAAAACAGTCTCTCTCCTTTCCGGGGGGGGGGGGGGGGGAAGAGACAGGGAGGCTGGGCCAGGCTCCAGGGCAGACCGTTGCAGTCCTTAGCCGTTGGCCTGGAAGAAGACCTCCCTCTTACGGGCTCCGCAGAACTGCGTTAGGCCCTGCAGGGCACGGGTGTTCCTGGGCAGATTGTTCCACCACCCGTAGACATGGTGGCTCCGTATTGTGGGGTCCCATATTGTGTCTGGTATCTGTGGAGGAGGGAGTCAGCATTGGAGCCTTGTGGTGTCTTGGTGCGCTTTCCTTTCTCTGCAGCTGGAAGCAAAGGGGCACTCCTTCCAGGTCAACAGACCTCCCCCCACATCAGGTCCCCAGAGGGTCAGGGGCCCCCCATACCACCACCAGGCGATTCACTTTTGGCCACCTCTCCGGACTGCAAAGCAAAGTGCCTGTGCTGTTTTCACACAGGCCCCACAACCTGCTTCCTCTTATCAGCTGCAGGGATCGCCTTCTCCGCCTTCAGAAGGGTGGCTCAACTCACAATGCACACAACTTGCCTGTGTGTTTCCTTTTCATATCCGTGTCCTGCCTCAAGGCTGTGTTTTCAAAGCTGGAACTCCATTTTGCTGGTCTGAGTCAGGGCTTTCCGCTGCCAGGAGTTGACCTCTGCTTCAGAGAGGGGTCCCTGTTGTAAGGGGGAGGGCTGTGGCTCAGTGGCGGAACACCTCCCTGGCATGCAGAAGGTCCCCGGCTCAGTCCCCAGCAGCGACACTCCAGTTAGAAAGGCTCAGATTGGAGGTCATGCCCCAAAGACTCCCCCACCGGAGTCCCCAGAGGGGGAGAGAGAGAGAGAGCGCGCGCGCAAGCGGTTCCCAGTCTGAGTAGACGAAACTGACCTTGATGGACCACCCAGAGGAACCTGAGAGCGAGAGAAGCCATACGCTGGGTCATCCCGCCCGGCTCTGCCGCGTGTCACCTAGGGGCCCAGGGCCAGTGCTCCGCAGGCAGCGTGGCGTGCGTCCCCCGCCCTGCTGCTCCATGCGGCCTGTGTGCCCTCGAGATTAGGGCTGCCTACACCTGAGGGATGCTGTGCCGGCCCCGTAGCTCCACAGCCTCCGGGGCTCTGAGGCCGTGGGTCAGGAGGACCGGGACCCGCAAGAGCCAGCTGCTGCTGCTACTACAGCACCGCCTCCCGCCACGATGACAGCCAAGGAGAAGCCGGGTCAGTCCGGGGGCCACGTTAAGAGGAAGCGAGTCCGGCGGCGGCGGCCCCCCAAGGCCGCTCCCAGGCAGGCAGGATAGGCGGGCAGGAGAAGAAGGAGCCGCACAGGTCGAGCCCCGCCCCTGGGGAGGGGGGAGGGAGCCACGCCCGGCCACGCGCACGCGAACCCAGAAGAGCGAGCTGCGCCCCGGCCGTCCCACGGGGGGGGGGCGGGGCAACTGACGTCCCGCGCCGCCTCTACGGGGCGGGTCAGCCAAGAGAGCGCCCCGCCCACCCAGCCGCCCACCGGGAGGGAACGCGGGACTCGCCTCTTCCTCCCTTCCTCCCTCCCACGGGCGCCTGGATAGGGCAGCTTCCCGGAAAGGCCCAGCCAATCGGATGACAGCTCCGCATCCGGGCTCTGGGAGGCCGGCTTCCCCTCGGACACTCCCCCCCGCAGTCCCCCCCCCCCTCGGCCGGCGAAGGCGCTGGTTGGCCAGGAGTGCCGAAAGAAGGCGGGCTTTCCGATCCTCGGCCCTCCACTGGCCGGGCATGGCAGAAAGTGCCAGCCCGTTGGCTACGGGGGTGGGCGGGGCGAGGCAGCGGCCCAACCGCAAGGGAGGGGGCCGTCCCGCCTCTCCAATTGGCCGGGGGAGGGGGGAGGGCGGGCAGTGGCCGGAAGGGCCGGCGGAGGGCGGCGGCGGAGACCAGGTGAGGCGCACAACCCCCCCCGCCCTGGAGTCACGCAGCCGCCCGGCAAAGGGTGCCTCTGAGCACGTGCAGAGCGCCGCCTCCTGCTAAAGGCTCTCCGCCCCCCCCGGGCCCGGAGCGGGCTTGGCCACGGGGTTGCCATCTCCCGGTTGGGGGGAAGGAGGCCTGGAGACCTGCGGGGGAGGGGGCGCGTGTGAGTGATGCCCTCGGGGAGCCCCTCCCCCCCTCCCCTGGCGGCCCTTCCCTCCCGCGGTGGTGAGAGAGAGAGCAGGAGGTCTCCCGCGCCCCCCCCCCCACGGGCCCTGGGGGTGTCCGCCCGTCCTGAGCAGAGGGGGGTCGGGGGTCTCCTCCTCCTCCGGGGAAGCGTGTCTGGATCCAGTTCGGTGTCGGTCTCCCCGGCCACACCTGCCAGAGAGGGACAAAAGAGACGAGTGTGCGCCCCCCCCCCCCAAAAAAACCCGGGTGCCGAGCTCGGACCTCTGCCCGCCCAAGGGACCCACAGAGAGGGAGAGCCGGTCTGTCCCCACCTGAGACTTCGCGGGTGCCCCGTTCTGCAGCCCCGGCGTGTTGTCGCCCACCAGGCCGGGCTTATGTGAACCAGCCAAGCCCAGACTGGCTGGAGAACCCACAAAGCAATAAAAGCTCCCGGTTTACAAACTGAAGCGCGGGAAACAACAGAGGTAACAACAGAGCCTTCCCCCAGTATCATTACTCCATGCCCACTTCTGGGTGTTCACAAAGGCCCAGCCGTTCCACCCTGCTTTGTCCCCCCACCCCTCAAAGGCCTCTGACCTGGAGAAGCCCTCCCACTGTGCGCTCCCCCCCCCCCCCCCCAGCACCAAGAAGACAGAGGGCTCCTTTCAGACCTTGGGCAGGCAGAGACTTCTCCGTTTAGAAAAAGAGGTGTCTGAAAGGGAACACCATAAGAGGTTTGTAAGATTTGGGGCCAGGTGGAGGAAGGGGGGAGTAGGTTGTCTCACTAACCTGTTAGTGTTCTTTGAGGGAGTGAAAAAACATGTGGACAAGGGGGACCCAATAGATGTTGTTTACCTTGACTTCCAGAAAGCTTTTGATAAAGTTCCTCATCAAAGGCTCCCAAGTAAGCTCAATAATCATGGGTAAAAGGACAAGTCCTTTTCTGGATCAAAAACTGACTAATTAAAAGGAAACAGAATGAATATAAATGGGCAATTCTCTCAGTGGAGGGAGGTAAGCAGTGGGGTACCGCAGGGATCAGTACTCAGTCCGATGCTTTTTAACTTCTTTATTAATGATTTGGAGTTGAGAGTGAGCAGTGAAGTGGCTAAAGTTGCGGATGACACAAAGTTGTTCAGGGTGGTGAGAACCAGGGAGGATTGTGAGGCACTCCAATGGGATCTGTTGAGGATGGGCGAGTGGGTGTCAACGTGGCAAATGGGGTTCAATGTGGCCAAGTGCAAAGTGATGCACATTAGAGCCAAAAATCCTAACTATAAATACACGTTGATGGGGTCCAAACTGGTAGAGACTGACCAAGAGAGAGATCTTGGAGTCATAGTAGATAACTCAATGAAGATGTTGAGACAGTGTGTGAATGGAATGAAAAAGGCCAACGCTATGCTGGGGGTTATTAGAAAGGGAACTGAAAAGAAATCAGCCAGTATCATAATGCCCCTGTATAAATCAATGGTGCAACCTCATTTGGAGTACTGTGTACAGTTCTGGTCACCACACCTCAAAAAAAGATATTATAGCATTGGAGAAAGTGCAGAAAAGGTCAACTAGAATGATAAAAGGGTTGGAATACTTTCCTTATGAAGAAAGGCTGAAGCACTTGGGGCTCTTTTTGCTTGGAGAAACGACGGCTGAGGGGTGACATGATCAAGATTTATAAGATTATGCACGGGATAGAGCAGGTAGAGAAAGAAGTCCTTTTCTCCCTTTCTCACAATACAAGAACTTGGGGACACTCCATGAAATTGCTGCGCAGTCGGGTTAGAATGGATAAAAGGAAGTCCTTCTTCACCCAAAGAGTGATTAACACGTGGAATTCACTGCCACAGAAGGTGGTGGTGGCTACAAGTATGGACGGCTTCAAGAGGGAATTAGATAAACCTATGGAGCGGAGGTCCATCACTGGCTGTTAGCCACAAGGTATAGATAGGAAACCTCGGTCCGGGGCATGTGATGCTCTGTATTCTTGGTGCTTCGGGGGGGCAACAGTGGGAGGGCTTCTAGTCTCCTGCCCCCACTGCTGGGCCTCCTGAGGGCACCTGGTGTTTTCGGCCACGGTGTGACACAGAGTGTTGGACTGGAGGGGCCACTGGCCTGTTCCAACATCATCTTATGTTATCTTATGTTCTTAAGGGGATAGATGGAGTTCTTTCCCTCTCTCCTGTCAAACTAGAACTGAGAAGCACCCCTTGAAATCTGTGGGCAGAAGGTTGAGGGCAGACAAAACGAATGGTGTCTTTACCCAGAATTACGGAATTCGCTGCCAGTGGAGGTGGTGATGGCCAGGAACACACACAGTTTATAAAGGGAGTGAGGTTAATGGAGGAGCGGTCTGTCAGTGGCAACTTTTAGCCATGGTGACTAAAGGAAGCCTCCCCCGCCACCAGAAGCGGTAAGCCGCTCAGTACCCACGCCAGAAGGCCACATCTGGGGAAGGTTTGTTTGGTCCTCCAGGGCAGCTGACTGGCCACTCTCCGTGAGGCAGGGTGCCAGGGTCGACGGACCCTCGCGGGCCAGATTCAGCAGGGCTCTTGCGATGTTCTTATTGGCTTCTTCTTTCCCCCCTTCCTTCCTTCCTGTGGCTCCTTCCCGTCGCTGCAGCCCCTGTCTGCGCCACCCGTGTGGCCGAGGCCAGTCGGGGCGCCATGGAGCCCGAGACGCGCAGCGTGCAGATCCAGTTCCCGCATTACGCAGCGGTCCTGCTGGAGTCACTCAACAAGCACCGCCTGGAGGGGAAGTTCTGCGACATCTCCATCCACGTCCAGGGCCGTGTCTTCCAGGCCCACAAGAGCGTGCTGGCGGCCTCCTCGCCCTACTTCCACGACAAGCTGCTGCTCAACGACACCAACTGCATCGTCCTGCCCAGTGTCATTGAGCCCGACGCCTTCGAGAACCTGCTCCAGCTCATCTACTCCGGGCGCCTCAAGCTGCTCCTCGAGGCTCTGCCCAGCCACCTACTGGTGGCCAGTGGCCTGCAGATGTGGCAGGTGGTGGACCAGTGCTCGGGCATCCTGAAGGAGCTGGAGGGGGGGCCCTGCCGACCGTGGTCAAGCCGGGCCAGTGAGAGCCAGTCACCCAGCAGCAGCAACTACTTTGGAGCCCGCGAGGAGGGGGAGGCTGCGAGCGGTGGGGAAGGGCCTGGGCGTCGCATGCTGGATGGCTGCCCGGACGACGAGGTGCTGAAGATCCAGGTGCCCCACGATGATGACGATGAGGAGGAGGAGGAGGAAGATGACGATGAGCGACAGGCTCCAATCTGCAGTGGCTCCACGGATGGCCCGGTGAAGATCATCCTGGACGAAGCGGAGGAGGGAGACCGCGACAGCTGCTCAAAAGGACCTGGGGCGGCGGGCTCTGCCCCCCACGAGCCCCCCAAGATCTTCTATATTAAGCAGGAGCGCTTTGACGCAGAGGAGGCGACCCCTTCGGTGCTGGGCGGAGGCCCAGGCTCCTCTCTGTCTGAGTCTGGCTTCCTTAGGTCTTTGGGGCGGCCGCTCAGCATGGCTGACGTGCCAGGCCTGTGCCAGGCAGAGATCCAGGAGACGGGCGAGGTCAGCTACATCCTCCCCAGCGGGGCCTTCTCCTCCACAGCGACGCCAAGCTTCTCCGGGAAGGCCCAGCCCCTCTCCTCGGACTCCTCAGTGCCTTTCCCGGAGAGCTCCTGGAAGCCGGTCGACCTCCATGGGAACGAGATCATCGCCCATGCCGTCCACGGTCAGGTGGTCCACGCGCCCGTGAAGCTGATGTCGGCGCCCGACGGCAAGAAGTTTGGCTGCCTGTGCGGGAAGCGCTTTGCAGTGAAGCCCAAGAGGGACCGGCACATCATGCTGACCTTCAGCCTGCGCCCCTTCGGCTGCTCCGTCTGCAACAAGAAGTTCAAGCTCAAGCACCACCTCACGGAGCACATGAAGACCCACGATGGCAACCTGTACGCCTGCGAGGACTGTGGCCGCAAGTTCCGTGTGCAGAGCTGCTTCCTGAAGCACAAGGAGCTCTGCAAGGGGCAGGGCTGGGCGACCGCCTGCTGGACCTACAAGTAGGGGGTGTGGGGGGGGAGCGGGGGGGGGGGCTGCGGTCTCCTTTCCCCCTGGCCCAGGACTGGAGGAGGGACAGAGAGGCGCTCCTGCCTCCCTGCCTTTGCTCGGCTCCTGGATCCCTGACGGGGGGGGTGGCAGGGAAGAAGTGGGGAGCCAGGTGCCGGGACAACAGACACCCTGAGGAGCCCTTCCCCCCCCCCCCAGCCTCACCCCTTGTGCAGCCTGGCACCGTTGGGGGGAAGGGGGGAGTCAGGGCAGCAGAGGAGGTGCGCCGGGCAGCTGTGAAGCGGGGGGGATGGGGGGAGTTGGGTCTGCGGGGCTCTGTCTAGTCGGCTCCTCGGGTTGGGGAGGGTCAGCACTTGGCCGCAGCAGCCACAGGCCGGGGCCAGCCGGAGGGGTCTCACCCAGCCATCCCCGCTCTCGTCCTTCGGGATCCCCCCTGCCGCCCTCTGCCTGGGTCTGCATTGGGCACGGGACTCTCCCTGGCAGGAGCGGAGGGCGGCTCAGTCGTGCCAGGGGCAGCAGCTGGCAGCAGGGCCCACCCCCATCCTGGGCATCTGGTGCGACTCTAGTCCACAGCTCCTTGGTCTTTCCCCCACCTCCCCACTTTTGCCTTGGGAGATAGATGGTGCCCTCTGTTGCGCCAGGTCAGCTCCAGGGCAGGCGGTTTCCAGCCCAGCCCCTCTCCACTGCGCGTGGGCTGAGGGCTGCCTGCGGCACGACCCCCCATAGGCCCAGGGCCCCTGCCAGACCATCCCACAACACGAGCCAGACTGATCCTTGGCCCTTTTCTCAGAAGTGGGGGGCTGGTTTCTTTCATGGAACGAGATGGGAAGACCTCCAGGCAGACCCCAAGAAGCCTGCTAAGGAGAGAGCTGGGGGGGTGCTTGTGTGGGGGCTCCCCTGCGCCGCCTGACCCCCAGCCACTGTGGGGAAGGGGATGCTGGCCTGACCCCCAGCCAGGGACACTCTCTGGCTGGGTGCTGTCAATCCTGACCACTTCCACACAGGCCTTTGGGGGGGTGGGGATGTGTGGGTGAGGACGACAGAGGCCTACCTCCCTGTGCAGGCGAAGCTCAGTGCAGGCTGATGATGGGTGTGGGGGGGTGCTGGTGGGCAGGCCAGGCGGGGGGGGGGGGGCTGGTGCAGCAGCAGCAGCTGGGCTGGTGGGAGCAGGAGAGGCCCAGCTGCTCTGACGTCCCCCAGCCACTAGGGCAGCTCGCACTCCAGGGAGGGCTGGGGGAAGAAGAGGACCCTTTCAGGAGGCTCGGCCAGGTTTTTGGGGTGTGAACTTCGGAGATGCGGGGGCTCCTTGTCGCTGGGCTCCACCCAGGCTGTTCAACTTCTGACCAACACGGCGGCCGCCCGTGGAAGCTTCCTGGCCAGAGGCCGCCGACTCTCCCCACCGGAGGACCGAGGCAGCCCGGGAGCCAGGAGGAGCCCTCCGCCTGCCTGGGGTGGGAGTTGGGGGTGTGTGTGTGACTCGGGCCCTCCAGGAAGAGGGGAGAGGTGACGGGGCAGGCAGGAGTCAGGCGGTGAGCGGAAAAGGTCCCTCACATTGTTTTTTAAGAGACAATTCAGGGATCGCGGCTTTGCGCTCGTGATGAGGATTGATTCAAAAGCTCAAGGAGCATAATTAGATTTAATGACGGTTTCTCAGAATCGGCTCTCTGTGTACACACCCTTTGACATTTCTGGTCCTTTATTGTCATTAAACACTGCTTCCAGTCTGGACTTGCTGCCCGTTCTGGAGGGTGGGAACTTGGGCGGGGGCGTGGGGGGGGCTGGTCAGGCTCAGCTGGGGGGGGAGCAGCAGCACCTTTTTCCTGCTCCTGGCAGGCCACCGGGACCAGCGCTGACCCTGGGCATAGTGGCCACAGTCCGGTGGGCGACCCCCCCCCCCGTGCCCGCCCCGAGTGGCGGCCTGTGCTGGGGACAGAGGCTGGGGGCGGAGCCTGGCCTTGAGGCAGGTGCTGCGGGTGAGGAAGGGCTCCTGGGCGATGCCCTGACTCCGGTGCCAGGCAAGCAGGGGTGTGCCTGGGGGGCATCCAGGGGGGAGGGGCGGAAGGACCCAGTCTGTGTGCCCACTCGTTGGCAGTGCGCGCGCAGAGACCTGAGAGCCGAGGCCCGTCAACACCTTCTTCAAGGGCCAAGCAGGTGGCCGAGTAGGGCTGGGGCCTTGTGTGTGTTCTCCCCCCCCCCCATCAGTGGCTGTTGTGGGGGTGCCTAGTTGGTGGCGGCTTCCCTTCCTTTTGGGCCCCCAGCGGGGGGGGGGGGGAAGGAGGAGGGTGCAGTCGGGTGCTGGAGGCCAGGGCCTCATTGGGGGAGGGGGGAGTGCTTGGCTTAGGCAGCAACCCGCCAGGGGCGGCCCAGGAGTATTAGCCAGGCTTTGGGGGCTGCTGAGTACTGGCTGCGCAGCCAGGCTTGGAAGAGGCAGCCCTCGGCAGGCCTCAGCACCCCAAGCGGAGGGGCAATAAGGCCCCCCCCTCCCCCCGAAGCCAACATGTCCAATTCTGGCACAATAATAGGATCAGCCCGGGGAACAGGAACGGCTCTCGTCCAGCCACAGGCCACGTTTCAAAGACAACGTTCAAGACAAGCCCCACTGGGGGACCTCTGGAGGGCCCCTGGGTTCCCGGCTGCTGCGTGGCACAGGGTGTTGGAGAAGAGGGCCCATAGAGGCCCGGCCCAGCACGACTTCTCTCCTGTCCTGGCCCTGCCTCTGAAAGCCGCCCTGGTGGACCCAGCGGCCGCCACCCGCCTGGTTGCCTCCTCCATGCCTGACCTCCTCCTTCGAGACACATTCTGCTTTGGGGCTCAGGGAAGGGGAGGCAGCCTGGCTGCCACCGGGGGGGGGCGTGCCTCGCGGTGGGGAGACAGGAATGGAGGGGGGCTGGGGGAGGAGCCCCCTCCACTCTTGCCGGCAGCTCCCAAGGCGGCCTCGAAAGATGGCCTCCCAAAGATGGCGCGTGTCCCAAACCAGCCCTGTGACTTCTGCTTGGGAAGCGTCTACTAGAGGGGGCTGGTGGTGTTGGGGCTGCCTCCTCCTGCTGCTGCTGTTGCCCTTGCGGGGCTTTCCCGAAACGGGGGCTGTGGAAGCCTCGTTTCTTTCTTTTACTGACATCCGTTCTCCTCTCCTGAGCCAGGGCATCCGAGGCCGCTGACAGACACTTAAAAATAACAACTGAATATTGAGCTTACATTCACAAAGAACGAGGTGTTGGCCTCCTGTTGGAACCCAGGAACCCTGAGCCCCACCCGGGGAGGGAGCAGGACAGGGCCCCGCCTCCCCAGGGGAAAGCCCCAGTGCAGCACCGGGCCAGCCAGTGGGAGGCAGGAGCGTGGAGCCGCCACGTCTGAGGCCGGCCGGAGGAGTGCTGCTCTTGTTCCTGTTGCTGGCTGTGGGGCTCCTGCAGTTCTCAAGGCGTGTCCCTGAAGGGGGCTGCCAGATAGCCACAGGCCCTCCAGACCACCCCCCGTGGGATGTTACGGGGGTCGGGGTGGCAGCCTCAGAGCGCGAGTGTGGCGACAACCACTGGAGCATCAGCATCAGAGCGTGGATCGCCAAGTTCAGGCCTGAAGTTCGCTGGGGGGGGGGGCATCAGTGGGTCGCCCGTGTGGTCTCTGCCTTCCCCACCTCCTGGGGCTGTCGTGAGGTTACAGGGGTGGCCTGGAGGAGGCAGAGTGGGAGGAAAGCGGGAGCGGATTTGCAGATAGGGACCATGGGGGGGGGGGGGGAGGCCGGCTGCTGCCTTCTCTGTGCTTGCTGAGAGCCAGTTTGGTGGAGTGGTTCAGTGCGCGGACTCTATAATCTGGGAGGACCGGGTCTGATTCCCCACTCCTCCACCTGCACCTGCTGGATGACCGTGGGCAAGCCGTCGTTCTGGCACAGCTGTTCTTGAAAAAAAGAGCATTTTCTGTCAGAGCTCTCTCAGCCCCGCCTACCGCACAGGGTGCCTGTCTGTTGTGGGGAGGGGAAGGGAAAGGAGTTGGTAAGCCACTCTGAGACTCCCTTGGGGAGTGAAGGTTGGGGTATAAATCCAATCTCCTCCTCTTCTTGTGTTGCCTGTGAAGACCCCTGTCTCTGCCGGGAGGTGTGGCGCAGCCCTCTGTTTCCTCCGGAGCAGAAACTAGCCAAGGCCCCTCTGGGCCCAGCCACACAGGCCACGCTCCCTCAGGGGACCCCCAGACGTGGGTGGGGGAGAGGCTGGTGCTGAGGAGGCCAGGGACGGGTAAGTGCAGGGCAGCTGGCACCTCTTTTAAAAAGCCATGGGGGGAGGGGGGGAGGGCAGAGCTTGCCCGTGCTGGGGCCCCGGTGGAGGAAGACACCCCCCCCCCCCCCGCTGCTCTGTCCTGGGAACTGGAGGGGAGGGGAGAGTGTGACAGGGTGACGTCCTGTCCTCCGTTTCCTGCTGCCCACAGCCCATTTACATGGAGAAGTGAGTCCAGGAGGTGACTTGGGTGTTGTGACCAGCTGCTGTACTGGAGGACACAATGAGTGGTCACAGTGCAGAATTCTCTGCCAGACGATGCAGTGATGGCCGTCTGTGTGGGAAGTGCCCGTGAGTCACTTCTGAATCGTGGCATCCCTAGGAATCCATGTCCTCCAGAACATCCCATTGATCGCGGGTCTTGCAGAGGTCTTGCAAAAGGAGGGCCCTTGTGGCGTCCTCTGTGGAGCCGATCCATTTGATCCTAGGCACAGACCATTTTAAAAGACAGATACACGGAACAGGGACCGGTCAGCGGCTTCTAGCCATGGTGGTGACCAAAGGAAACCTGCCTAGTCAGAACAAAGTCTTGAGTTCAGTGGCGTCTTTAGACCAACAAAGATTGATTTAAGGTAAAAGTTTATTTCTAGTTTAAATTTCTAGACCACCCTTTTCTGAACGCACAGGGCTCTGGGTAGAAGACAGAGTGAAAGCATTTGTACATTAATAAAACAATCCCAACAATTAATACAAATGGTTAAAGATGGCGCTGAGGCTTCAGAATTCCAAACTGAACACAAGAACAGAAGAGAGAAGCCAGTGTTGGGTCAGGCCAGTGGCCCATATCCAGTCCAACACACTCTGTGTCACACAGTGGCCAAAAACACCCCAGGTGCCCTCAGGAGGGAGGTCTGCCAGTGGGGCCAGGATGCCAGAAGCTTCTCCCGCTGTTGCCCCCCCCCTGGTCAAGCACCAAGAGTACGGAGCCTCCCTGGCTCCCCCAGACCGAGAGTTCCAAACCGTGTCGCTGTTGGGCAGGAGAGGCGGAGAGGAAGCAGGATGGGGGCAGTTGGAGGGCGTGCCAGGTAAGATGGTGCTCGGCGCTGTCCTCAACCAAACACCTGGCGGAACACCTCTGGCCTTGCCAGCCCTCCTGGGGAACTGCATCAGGTCCCGTAGGGTGTGGGTGTTGTTGGCAGAGTTCCACCAGGTACGAGCCAGGGCTGAGAAGGTCCGGATGTCTTTTGGGCTGGGGATCACCAGTATGTTCTCTGCAGAGCACAAAGCTCTCCGGTGGGCATACCTGTGTGCATGGACTCAGACTTTGCTCTGCTGCTTCACACCAACACGGCTACCCACCTGAATCTCTCCCATGTTCAGAGGCAGTCAGTCTCTGAAGCCCAGAGGCAGGAGGCAGCAGCAGAGGAAAGCCCGGGCCTCCATGCACTATTGTCATCCCCCCCCCCTTTACTGCTGGCCACTGCGTGAGATAGGATCCTGGACTAGATGGACCTTCACTGGTCTGACCCGGCAGGGCTCTTCTGAATGCTTGCAGTATGAGATGATAAATGGATGGTTTTCTGCAGCTGTGGAGGAGGAAGACGAATCACACAGTCAATACAATTGACAGGATGGGGTATTCAATAAACAGTACAATAGCTTGGGTTGCAGAAGTGATCAGAAATAAGTGTTAACATGAAACATGACATCATGCAAAAGCATACATTGCGGGCTCCTAGTGCAAGCAAGCGAGCCGTATTGAGACCACCTGCTGGTGGTGCAAAGGCTTGCTGCTGCTGGGGGGGGGGGGGGGGAGGCTGCCCCCATCATGGGAGGAGGAGCAGCAGCAGCAGCAGCAGCACTCTTTCCAAGACGGCTGGCTGTCCTCACAAGCACGAGCACCACTGTCCTCACAAGCAGTGGTGGATGCCTGATCCTGATGCCCCCCTGCCTGAAGCAGCCCTCAGCTGGGAAATGAAGACTTTCTGGGGGCACAAATGCCCCATGATCTCAGCCAGCCTGGATTTGGAGGCTCTTGCCTGCTGTACCCTATCTGCTCCCCTTCCCCCCAAGCAGAGCCTGAAATTCTCAGTGAGAAATTGGAACAACGCAGTCCAATTTCAGTCCCAAGGATCAGACTACAATAAGCACAATCGCTGGCTCTGTTGGTGCGCGATGGGTGCAGCAGAGCTCTGGTTTTCCCTGCGGTGCCCCCGGAGTGCCTTGGAATTGTATTCAGTGGCCCCTTGATGGGCAGATCTGTAATCGCGGGCAAGTTATCAGACAGGCTCTAACACCCCACCCCCCGGCGCCATGGCAAAGTCTCCCAAGGTCTGGGGGGGCGCGGGGGGGGAGGGTGGCATCGAAAATCCCTCGGCTGCTGCTTCCAGTTCAACCAACGTTCTCCTTGGTAGTGCCCTGGTTCTGTTCTGGGCTGCATGCAGCTCACGGCAACCCTCCAGTGGGTGTTGCAGAAAGCCACGGCTGCCTGGAGAGAGACTGAGAGGGGTCTGGAGGGGACCAGGCCACGGGGAGCCCTGCAAGCCGGAGGGGAAGGAGCGGGAACAGGCCCTTAGCCAGGGTTTTTTAATCTGGTGGGCCTTTTTTATTCCTTTTATTTATTTACTTACCTCAATGTGTATCCCGCCCTCCCTGCCAGGCAGGCTCAGGGCTGCTGACATTAAGAGTTAAAATACATTAAAGCACAAATAAAAGTTGGGGGCACCCCCACACACCCTCCCTAGTGAGCAGCTCCAATAATAAAATGAAAGTTGGGGGACAGTTATTGGTCAGTGTAAGCCGTAATTTCCGATGTTTACAAGTTGGGATGGAAAATGGAACCAATACCGTCTTCACATTAATTTCAGTACAATTTCTTGTCAATAAACCACCAAGTCTGATTCTTTCCTAGCCCTCTGCTGACCTCGTGTGGACACATTGAGTACTGCAGCGTTTGGCCGTCAACCTGCAATGCTTTGGACTTTGGCGCACCCTCCTAACTTTTGACCTCACTTTTCCTTGGGGTGGGAGGGATCTGCGAAACAGCTGGTAGGACACAGTGGGGAAAGCCAGGATTTTGTCATAGCGAGTATTGGGTGCCAGCCAGTGCCCCCTCTAAGCTGAGTTGGTGTGAGCTAGCTCACAGTTTTTTTAGCCCACACGTTTTTGTCTTAGCGCAGGAAGGATGGCTCCAGAGCAGACCAGCTTACGCAGCAGCCAAATCGCTCGCTCACCACTTTAATGCCATGCGAGTAGCTCACAAAGGAGAATTTTTGCTCACACGACTCCACATCTTAGAGGGAGCATTGGGTGCCAGCACATTGTCCCCATCTCCACCGCCAGTCAAGGTGGAAGCGCAGATGTTACATAATATCTGTCCGTATTCGCCCGCTGGAATGGAAACGGCAACCCATCCTGCAGTTTAACTAATTTCTCTACAATTTCTCCCTGATAAATCCACCAAACGGGATCCTTTCCTAGTCCTCTGCTGCCCTCCTGTGGTCACATTGAGTACCGCAGCATTTTCTCGTCAACCTGCTGGGCTTTGGACCGGGATCTCCGCCGGACTCTTCTCGCCTTTGTGATCTCCGCCTCCTGGATGGGGAGCTGAGAGGCAGGCAAAGCAGCGGCTTCCAGCAACGCCCTAAGAAAGCCTTTCAGAGACATCACTTGGTTGCTTCTCGATCTACAGGGGAATGGTGGCAAAGTGCCCTAATAGTCTCGAGGAAGGTCTCCCATGCAAAACAGCACGCCGCCCGGCCTCTGCAGCGTGTCTGAAATCTTGGCACCACTGAGTTGAAACAATGCTGTGCGTGGAAACAGATCTCTGTTTCCTGCTGGTGGGAAAGTTAAATGGAGTCTAACTGACACCTCCGTCTCATCCGAAGAAGCCCACTTCTGGAGTTGCCAGTTCTGAGTTGGGAAATACCTGGAGCTTTGGTGGGCGGACCCTGAGGAGGGTAGGCTTTGGGATGGGGAGGGACCTCAGCATGGTACAGTACCACAGAGTCCATCCTCCAAAGCAACCATTCTCTCCAGAGGAATTAATCTCTATAGTTCAGAGACCAGTTGTGAAAGCGGGAGATCTACAGGCCCCACCTGGAGGTTGGCAATCCTACCCACTCCCCAACTAAGAATTAGCATTAATGCAGGTTTCCTTTGCCCTTTTCACAAACCCCCTGGAAATACCTTCTAACAATGGGAAATGAAGAAACTTGGAGAGGGGGTGTGTGTGTGTGTGTGTGTGTGTGTGTGTGTATATATATATATATATATATATATATATATATTTGCTACTAGCCTGGTGTTGCAAGAAATGCTTCCCTCCATGCACTCACTCTCAGAAGCTTTTGGTCCCTTGTATCATTGCAGCAGGGCTGTCTGTGAGGGGATAGTTCCCCGGATAGCATCTTCCCGGAACTACTGATAAACCCCGATAAAGCCTTAAAGGGACACATCGTTCGGTTCCTTCTTATCTACTGGACAGCTACTGTTTTTAAATAGTTTTTAATGGTTGTCTTAAAGTTATTATACTAACAATCGTTGTAAACCGCCCTGAGCCCGCTCGAGGGGAGGGCGGTATATAAATCAAATAAATAAGCGGCGGCAAAGTGCCCTAACGGCATCAAGCGGGGACCCCACACCCGGGTCCGGAGGTTGCATTCGGGAGGCTGAAACGTGGCGCGGAATCCATCTCTGGAGCTTCTAAAGAGAGGGAAGAGTTTCCTGTTCCTCTCTTGTTCTACCTAGTGTTTGGTGTGCAATCCAGGATTGCTTTCCTAGAAGAGGAGCCTATTTGGACCCTTGACCCAGCCACCCTTTCCAACCCTTTTACTTTCACGCAGAGATGTGGGGCCTTGCTCTGCAGACTTGTCTTGGCAACAGCACATTGGTGTCCATCGAAGCAAGCCCGGATATGTGCTGGGTTTCAGAGGCAACTAGATGACGTGTCTGATGCCAGTATGTGTATCCTCATACGCTTGTTTGGGCTTCAGCCTTTATTTCTTACAACAGAGCAAGAACACTGAAGCAGTGGACCGCAATCATTTTTAGAAATCAGTTGGCATACCGGTAAGTGGTTGTGCCATTTGCTGGTAGAGATTGGTGCTTAAAATCCAGTGGCAATAGGAGAGCGCACCCCGTGAGGAGACAGGGGCTGCCTTGGCCAACAGGCACCTTGTGGGCTGGTAAGGCTGAAAGAGCTCTGAGAGAACTGGCACCTTGTGGGTTAGGATTAGGGTTAAAGTTAGGGGTTGGGTTTAGAGTTAGGGGTTAGGGTTTGGGCTAGGGCTAGGGCTAAGGGTTAGTGTTTGGGTTAGGGGTTAAGGGTTAGGGCTAGGGTCAGGGGCAGGGCAGGGCTAGCGCTAGGGCTAGGGTTAGGGTTGGGGTTAGGAAAATAGATTTTTAGGAAAGATTTTTTAATTAAGAAATAACCATTCTACATACAAACATAAAACCAATTTTTTCCCAGTTTTCCAATTTTCAAATTTGCAATGTTCAAATTTACAATTTTCCAAATTTTTAAAAATTCAAAAAGTAATAGACAAGCATTTAAATCACTTTAGAATCATAGAATCATAATAAAACAGTTTAAGACATATCAAAACATTTCAAAACATTTCAAAACATTTTAAAACATTCAAAAACATTTAAACACATTTAACCATTAATAAACAGTTATAAACATATTCAAACCTTGTTAAACACAGTTATTATTTTTATATAAAACTTTATAACTTTATAACTGTCTTAACCATTGTTAAATTGTTTCCCCAAACAGTTACATTCGTCTTAAAATGGTATAAGGTCTAGAATCAGTTTTAAGCTGCAGCCATGAACTATGTGCGTTAAAGTCCTGGCAAGATCCTGCGAGGTGTCCCTCAGGGCACAGGGGGATTCACCTCGCAAAACCATCGCCAATGATTGCTGTAAGTAGCTGGTTTTTTGTTCCTCTGTTCCCACGATTGCACCTTCGCAATATAGCTTATGATGTAACTGATGCTATTCTAAAGAGATACCGGTGACTTAGTGTAAGCTTCTGATTGCCTGTCTTTGAAGATCCCATGGAGGACAATGAGGTTGAGCAGGCGCACCACTGACCACGGCACCTTTCCCACTGATGTGCCAGCAACCTTGGAAAGGGCTCCCGACGGTGGTGTTGACTCCGTCCACGCCTCCCGCGGTGAGCCGTAGCCTCCCCTTGGCTCTAAACCCGAGACGATGGTTTCCCAGTCTTGCACTGCTAGATAAGGCCAGCCAGAGGATCGACTCCATCTGTCCGCAGTTAAGGTGAAGGAAGATGACGAGGAACCAAAGGGCAACATCCGGGAGTCCCAGTCCCCCTTCCCTCTGTTTCCTATGAGTCACAAGTCTTGCCAGGGGAAAGTTCACCATCCCGAAGATCCAGTGGAAGACCTTCCTCATAACTGTCACCATGATCGAGCTTGGGGGAGGGTAGACACCCGCCAGATAGTTGGCGGCAGGGATACAATAGGTGGTGAAAAATTGTATCTTTTTCCCCGTGGGCAGTCTCCAGTGCTTCCAACGCTGCAAGCGTTCCTCCACCTTACTCTTCCATAGTTGCCAATTTTGTCGCCACCCAGTCTGCTGCAGGGAGAAGAAGATCCCCAAGATCTTGAGGCCTTCAAGGGGCTCAGCAGTCCCCTCTTTTTGCTCCTCTCCTCCCTTGTGTGACAACGGTCGGACTCTGATCACTGCCGAGGTGCCGTCCAGCATGTACAGTTTGCTCTTCGAGGCATTCACCTTGGCACCTGAGGCAGCTTCGTACTCCCGTAGGTGTCCCTGGACCCTAGAGAGGTCCTCCTCACCTCGCAACCACAGGTACGTGTCATCAGCGTGGGTGATTGCGGAGAGTCTGAAGCTACCAGTTCTGCCAGTCCTCAGGCCCCTGATGGCAGGGTCCCCTTTGACAGCTCTCAAGAAGGGCTCCAACACCAACACATACAGCAGCTGACTCATGGGACACCCCTGCTGGACGCCCCTCATCACTGGGAAAGAGTCCCCCATGACACCTCTGACGTGAGGCGAGACGCATGCTCCCGCATAGAGTGCATGGAAGATAGTCACAAAGGGCCAAGGGACACCCTGTCGCTCCAGGACCGCCCACAGATATTGCTGGTCCACCCTATCAAAGGCTTTGTGCTGGTCTAGCTGCAAGAGCCACTGCTGTTTCCCTTCCTCCCGGACCGCTCAAAAGGCTTGACGGAAAAGGCACGCCGTGTAAACCATCTTCCTGCCCGGGATCCCACTGGTCTGTCCTGGGGAGACAATCTTGTGAGCTACCTTCTTCAGCCTGGTATTCAAAGTCCTTGCAAAAATACGATAGTCCACATTGGTGATAGTGATTGGACGCCAGTTCCCAATGAGCGTCGGGTCCCCACTTTTATACAAGAGGATCATCAACCCCCGCAGAAAACTTCTCCCAGCCTTCTCTGTCTCCCACATACAGTTGAAGACCTGGGTCAAAAGGGGGAGGAAGTAGCCTTGGAGGTTCCTGTAGAGCCCATAGGGCAAGCCGTCTGGTCCTGGTGTAGATGACCTTTTCCCCGCAGCGAGTGCTTTCCCCACCTCTTCCTCTGTGAAGGAAGCCAGGAGCTGACAGGTTTCCTCCTTGTCACACTCCATCTTCTGGACCCATTCACCACTCAGATAGTTCTCCAAGCCGCAGCCTGTAGGCCTGTCAGTCCGTGCCCCATACAGAGTCCCATAGAACTGAGAGACCACGTCCAACACCTCTGCAGTCTTCTCTCGGACTAGCTCTTCTGGGTGCACTCGCAGGCCAACAAGCTTCTGGTGTGAGCTGGGCAACCGATCCCTTTCCCACTCTCCTTTTTGTATCACCGGCCCCGAAGATCGAGCCATCTTGTTCAAACGCCTCCTCTCCCTTTGTGACCGTTGGTAATCCTTAATCACCTGTTGACTCTGTTGTAGCCTCCCTGCGTCGTAATGGAGGCCCTTGGCCATCCTCCACCGAACAGCGAGTACGTTCTGGATGGCACGGTGATAGTCCCATAGCTCCCTGGCCACGTTGTTGCGCTTGGCTCTACAACAGGTGTGCTGGATAGACTTCTTCAGGCCATCCCACCATTGAATCAGGTCCATATCACCTCGCGATCTCTTCGATGCTTCCACCGTCAAAATCACTTCTCTCTCCAACCGATAGGTCCTAGGTCCCTCTCTCTGAGGATCCATCTCGGCTTCCCCAATGGCTGATCTTCTATCGTCATCCCCAAAGTGATGCTCAGCATTGTGTAATCCGACCAAGGGTTAATGACCAAGAGGCATCGGAGGGGAGCCCCGGACGCCGCCGCCCACACCGTGTCCAGCCTACTGACAGAGAGGGGGTGGAAGTAAGTCATCGTGGCTCCCAGTGGGACCATGTACTTCTGCTGGAACACCATCCTGTGGTGAGTGGGCAGATAGTCGAGTTTGTTCATCACATGCAGAGCCAAATCCTGGAGGTGCAGTGAGTCCTGCAAAAGGTTTCGCAGTGACTTCTCCTCCACCGTCAAGGGCTTCTCCTGCCACGCCCCTGGCTGCCTCAGGTTGATCCGGTCAGACATCTCCGAATGAATGTTGAAATCTCCCACCATGATCAATTCTCTATTGGTATACACATAGTCCTGCAAAGTCTCCCACAGGCCTAATCTGCGTCTCCTGTTGACCGGGGCGTACAGGGCACACAGACGGTATCTGTGGGTGGTGCGTCTGTCTTCCCCTCGCAGATCGACGTCCAACACAAGCAGATGGCCCAGAACAGCCTCAATGGTTTTAACGATCCTACAACCCTTCTTCAAAGTAGTGAGAACTGCCACCCCGCCAGTGGCTTCCTCCACAAGCAACCAGATGGACGGATCCCACGTCCAAGCTCTCTGCACGGCGCTCCGATCCCTGGGGTTGTTGATGTTGGTTTCCTGGAGCACTATAAAATCCATCCTCAACTTACTCAGGTGGTAGTAAATGTTCTCTCTACGTCCCGGCTGTTGCAGACCCCTGTAGTTCCAGGTAAGTATTTTGAGAGCCATGATCTTAAAAAAGGTGAAGAGAAGTGGCCGAACCTTAAACCTATAGACTTTCCTGCCCCTCTGGAGAAAGGGTCGCATCGCCGATGAACTCCTGGGCTTCCTCTTGCTCAGTGACCTGCATTGATTCCACCCCCTCCTGAAGACCAGGAGGTGTGGCCATACTAACTGGGGAACTGGGATGGGACGACCCAGGACCCGAGGACTCCGAGAGCTTTTAAGGAGGAGGGTAAGAATGCTGCTGCTGCTGCTGCAGTTCCTGTTCTTGATTGGAGGGGGTGCTCAGGTGCCTGTCCCTCTCCCCAGAACATTAGGTCAGACCCTCCACTGCAGAAGACTCACCGGGAGCCCCTTCCACACACCCCACCTCCATTTCCTGTGACTTGTGACAACCCTCCTCCCGTTTCTCGCGTTCGCAGATCAACACGGTCATCTTGTCCCTCAGGAATCTCTGCTTCTTTCTCAGGTGCCGACAGTCCGCCGGGAGGTCTCCTCAAGGGTCTCGAAGGAGTCCTCCCGAAAGTCATCAGTGACATCTCCCAACGCCGCCTGTTTCAACTTTGTCTCCTCGTAGGTTTCTCTAGTTTGCTGAATCAACTGCTCCAGCTCCTCCACCGACATCGACTCTGCTGTGAGGAACTGTGGTTTGGCGGGGACTGTGCTCTTCTTCTTCTTTCGCTCCTTGACCTTTGACTCCCCACGTCTCTTCTGTGTCTCAGAGAACTTCCCCGCCTCCTCCTCCGTTATCTCCATGGACTCATCGGAGTCCCATCCCATTGCTAACAGTTCAAAGCGGTTGTTACTTCCCTCCTGCAGTGGCCGGTACACTCCCTGGAGAACCTTCCCTCTTGCCTTGTTCCTCCCAGACTTCCCAACCTACGTCCAGCCCGATTCCTCACTCTCCGCTGTCTCAATGCAGCAAGGGGCTGCAATACTGTCCCTCTCACTTTGCGCTGCCATCGCCACATCAGACGTGATGGCAGAGGTGGAAGCAAGGGTAGAAGTGGAAGCAGTCGACTCTCCTGCCCCCGTCACGTTCCATTCCGTTGACTGAAAGTGTGCGGCTTTGAGTTTCTCATACGCCCTCGGGTTCCTCCTGTTATAGTATGCTAGAGGGCAGAGCAGATAGGCATGCCCCTGCTTCAGGCACAGATTACATACTATGCCCACCTTGCAGTGCATGGAACTGTGGCCGTGTTTCCTGCAGGCCACACAAAGTGGGGTGGTGCAGTGCTGCCTGATGTGATCATAACCGCCGCACTGGAAAAAAGCAGGGGGTTGACTGCTGTATCAAGTGATTCCACAGTCGCTCCCCAAGAAAAAATATTTGGGAAGGTGCCGGAGGTTTCTCCAACCATCTCTCCTTAAAGAGATGACCGCTTTATATTCCCTGCTCCACAGCCCATAGTGGTTCAATCTCTCCCTTGGGGGGAGAAGGATCCTGCAATGTTTCTGGAGCCACCTTTCCACATCCTCTTCCAGGATATTTGTACTTTGAAAGGAGAGTGTAAGGACCCTGGATTCCCCTCTAAACAGTGGTATGACATCATAATTTGTGAAGAGACTAGGGGTCCGCCTAAGCGCTCCCCTGACCTTCACCCAGAACCTCTGATAAGCGCTCTCTGAGACCAGGCAGACATCTGTCTCCCGGAGACCTGGGGGCATGATCACAGCCAAGATGTCTTCTTTGGCAATGTCCAGGGAACCCAAAAGCAAAGTTCCGACCATATAATCCTCGGACAATTTCTCTACGTCAAAGCCCTTGTAGCGAAAACGGGCCACATATCTCTGGCGTGGATCCTGATCGTCCTCCTCTCCCATCTCCACAAAAAATTCCTCCAGGAAATCCTCATCCTCCATCCGCTCCATGTCATAATCCATTTGGCAACGGGGCGGGTCCCTCATTTTCCCGTCAGCTCCCTCTCCCCCTTGGACCCAAGTCCACCCCACAAAGTATTTGGGAATAAGATCGTGACTGCGGGGCAGCTAACTGTACCCGAGCGACAGGGTTTCCACCCAACACACTGAGGGAGGACATTGCAGCAGAGGGAGCCGGAGTGAGACGCGAGACCTCCCGGGAAAAGGGAACCTTCACTTCCCATGGTGCCCCTGGGTCCCCTGGCCCACCCCCAGAAGCTGAGAGTTCAACCGGGCATTGGGGTATCCGTTCCCCAGAATCTTCCTCTCTAGCCGCACTCCCTTCTGAAAGTCGAGGCCCCTTCCCCGCACGCTACTGGGCACCGGGAGCAGAGTGAGTGAGTGAGGATCTGAGAGACTCCACAACCTGGTTCTCTATAGCTATATAGCTATAACCTGGTTCTCTATAGCTATAGATACCTCCAAATCCCCAACCCTTTAGAGCCCCCACTTCCTCTCCTGGAGTCTGTACCCCTTTCTCTCTCAGAGTCCCTTCCCCTTCCTGAAATGTGTCCCGCTCCCAACCCTCACCGGTTTGCAGGGGACCCTGGGAGCCAGGGTCCCCCTGTTGAGTACGATGGGCCTTTTCCACATCCACCATCTGGGCCTCCGTCCTTAGCTCATCCATGACCTGCCACTCCTGATGATCAACCACCTGGTCATCACCGCTGCACCTCTCCGAAGCCGTCTGCGACACCTGAAACGCCGAAGGGATCAGGGGCACCACAGTAGGAAAGATCTGGCGAACGCTCTCAGAGCCAACAGGTGCCAAACAGGAGCGGGCGACCCTCCTCGGCATCTGCTGCCCCCTCTCCTCTTCCTTCAGCATCTCAATTCGTATATCAAGAAGGTGGATCGCCTCCTGACACCATCCGGTCCATTCCTCTGGAGTCAGCTCCCTGAGTTGTCCCCCGACGTCCTCGTAAATATCAGTAACCTCTCCCTCTGACGTGGATTCCCACGACTGTAAAATAGCTCTCAAAAGAGTTATAAGACCTTGCTCCGACAACCACTCAGGGTAAGTTCCCGCAGAGGTGCGAACTCTACGACCAATCACCAACGTGTCTATGATATCAATTGACAGAGACCTGGCAAAGGTAATTCTATTTATAGCCGACTCGGATCTCTCTATCTTTTTTGTCAAAAAGTCCATGATAATGGGCTTGGAATCATTCAGTAAATCCAGTAAGGAATCTCTACTCCTTTTATGGAGGGCCATAGTATTTCCAGCTGGTAGGCCCACATGGGCCAGGATAAAGCCCCAGAACTTAGCCACATCTAATGGTTTAAGGTTTTGAGTAGTCAGCAGACTAAGCCCCACCTGCATTGAGCTGGCCTTCATCAGGACCCAATCTTCCAGTAGCCTGGTCTCACGACATGCACGTGTTTCTTTTGGCGTCCCCTTAGTGGAACTCTTCCTGGGAGTCATTTGTGAAGTCACATCAGCTTCACAGGGCCTAGTATGAGAGAGGGCCCAACTGGGGTCCTCCTCTCCTTCCTGTAACATGTCTCTAAGTAAGTCCTGCGTCCCTTCTTGTGAAGATGACAAAGAATCATGATAAGTGGAAGACTCACCCTGTTGCTGTGCTATATGTTGAGGTGGAGGTCCCCTCTCATCTCTCCTCTGCCTTTTTGGAGGGCGGTCTCCAGGAGAAAGGCCAGCCGTGCCTGTTTCCAAAGTTTCTTCTTTTGCAAAAGGTTAGGGTTAGGGTTAGGGTTAGGAAAATAGATTTTTTTTAGGAAAATAGATTTTTTATTTTGAAATAACCATTCTACATACAAACAAATAGCATACACATAAGAAACAGTGTTCCACAATAATACAAAGAAGTTCAAATTGTCATGTTTACAATTTTTCAAAGTTTCAAAGTTTCAATTTCAAGTTTTTACATTTTTAAATCTTCAAATTTTCAAGAAGTAATTGACAAGCACTCAACACTGTTAGAAAAGGTTACAAAAATCCAATTTTTACAGTAGATATATATTTTAAAGCATTTTAAGACACTTTAAAATCATAATAAAACCTTTTAAAATGGTTCAAAACATCCTAAAAACATCTTTAAAACATCTCAAAAAATGCCAAAATACTCTAAAACATTTCAAAACTTTTCAAAACATTTGAAAAATATCTCAAACCATTTCAAACACATTTAAACATTAATAAACAGTTGTAAGCAGTTATAAACATATTCAAAAGTTGTTAAATATTATTAAACATAAGTTAAAACATATAAACATAATATTAAAAAAATAGAAAGTTAAAATGAGTCAACTAAATTGTGATGAATAATAAATAAATAGGGTAATTAATATGGTGCAGTCAAGATGATTGGTCTTGCTCAGTGATTTGCATTGTTTCCACCCCCTCCCGAGTCTCGGGAGGTGTGGCCTTACTAATGGGGGGGTTGGGGCAGGGTGCTCCGGAATCCTGGGGCTCCGAAAGCTTGTAAGGTGGGGGGTATGAATGTTGCTGCTGCTTCAAGAACTGTTCTTGGTTAGTGGGGTTGTTCAGGAGCCCTTCGCTCCCCCTGAACACGTGATCAGTCCCTCTGCCGCCCGAGACCTGCCAGAAGACAACTCCCCTTCCCCACTCCCCTCCTCCATCTCCTCCATCTCCTGTGACTCCTGACGTCCCTCCTCTCGTTTGTCACGCTCACAGGTTAACACAGTCATCTTGTCTCTCAAAAACTTCTGCTTTTTTCTCAGGCATTTACATTCCACACGAGTAGACTGCTCGAGAGACTCCAATGGTTCCTCCTGAAAATCATCGGCATCGTCTCCCAACGTCACCCGTTTCTGTTTTGTCTCCTGAAAGGCTTCTCTAGTCCGCTGGATCAACTGCTCCAACTCCTCCACTGGCATGGTTTCCACAGTAGGGTACTGTGGCTTGAGAGAATCTACCCCCTTCTTCTTCTTTCCTGCCATAACCCTCGCCTTCTCACCCCTCTTCTGCATCTCAGAGGACTTTCCTTCTCCCTGCTCCGTCATCTCCATGGACTCATCGGAATCCCCATCCACCCGTAAGAGCTCGAAACGGTTCTGACTTCCCTCTTGCATCGGCCTATACACTCCCTTCAGTACCCTTCCCCTCGCATTGTTCCTCCCAGACTTCCCTACCAACGTCCAGCCCAAGTACTCACTCCCCGCCTTCTCAATGCGATGCCGGCCCACGGTACCGTTTCCTTCTTCTGGCACAATGACCTCTGTCACATCGGAGGCAAGGGTGACAATGGAAACAGATGACCCTCTCTCTCCAGTAACATCCCCCTCCATCAGCTGATCATGTGCAGCCTTAAGTTTCTCAAATGCCCTTGGGTTCCTCCTGTTGTAATATGCTTGAGGACAGAGCATATAAGTGTGCCCCTGCTTCAGACACAGGTTACATACAATACCCACCTTACAATGCATGGAACTGTGACCGTGCTTCCCACAGACCGCACAAAGGGGAATGGCGCAGTGCTGCCTGATGTGATCGTAACCTCCACACTGAAAACAGGCAGGGGGTTGACCACTGTATCTGGTAATCCCACGGTCACTCCCCAAGAAAAAATACTTGGGGAGATGCCGAAGGTTGCTCCTACTGTCTCTGCATAAAGAAATGACTGCCTTATATTCCCCACTCCACAATCCATAATGGTTCAATCTCTTCCTTGGGGGGAGTAGAACCTTACAATGTCTCTGGAGCCACAGTTCCACATCATCCTCTGGAATATTCGTGCTTGGGAATGAGAGCGTAAGAACCCTGGATTCCCCTCTAAACAGTGGTATAAGGTCATAATCTGCGAGAAGACCGGGCTGCCGCCTAAGAGCTACCCTGACCTTCGCCCAGAACCTCTGGTAAGCCCTCTCTGAAACCAAGCAAACGTCCGTCTCCCTGAGACCCGGGGGCATGATCACAGCCAGAATGTCATCTTTGGCTATGTTCAGGGAGCCCAAAAGCAAATTACCGACCATGTAGTCCTCAGATAATCTCTCTGCATCGAAACCCTTGTAACGAAAACGGGCCACGTATCTCTGGCGCGGATCCCGGTCTTCCTCCTCCTCCCCCATTTCCTCAAAGAATTCCTCCAAAAAGGCCTCATCTTCCAGCCGCTCCATGTCATAGTCTATCGCCCGACGGGGCAGATCCGTCGTCTCCCTATCAGCTCCCTCACGGGCAACCCTCCCTCCCTGCCTTCCCGGGCCCGAGTCCACCCCACGGAGTATTTGGGAATAAGATCGTGGCTGCGAGGCTGTAGGTTTTACTAGAGAGATTGGGTTTTCAAGTGACTCACCAGGGGGGGTTGGTATAACTAAAGGAGTCAGAATGGGGCGTAAAAAAACCCGGGATGGGAGAGCCTTCGCTTCCAGTGGTGCTCCCGGATCCCTTGACCCACCCTTCGGTACCGAGAGATCAACATGCTGACAGGTTTTTTGTTCTTCTGAACCCTCCGCCTCAGCCTCACCCCCTTCTACAGGTCTATGCCCCTTCCCCCCAGACTGCTGGGCACCCACATCAGGACTAGCAAGGTCCTGGGAATCACCTCGACTGACAACTACCCGAGTACCCAAGCCTAGTCCCTCCCTACCTTTCATCCCCCCCACCGACAATGGCACCTCGTCCTCCCGTGAAAAGGGCCGCCCCAATGACCCAGATGCATCAATTTCTTCCAGCGGGCCCCCACACAGAACTGGACATCCCGAAGGAAGGCCCAGAGGCAATACAGACATAGGCATTGAACTCACTTCACCATTAGGGGTTAGGGTTAGGGTTAGGGTTCGGGTTCGGGTTAGGGTTCGGGTTCGGGTCAGGGTCAGGGTTAGGGTTAGGGTAATAGATTTTTTTTTATTTTTAGGAAAATAGATTTTTTATTAAAAAATAACCATTCTACATACAAACATAAAACCAAATTTTTTCCAATTTACAAATTTTCAAATTTGAAATGTTCAGATTTACAATTTTCTAAAATTTCAAAAAGTAATAAACAAACATATCACTTTAGAATCACAGAATCATAATAAAGCAGTTTAAGACATTTGAAAACATTTCAAAACATTTAAATTTTTTTTAAACATTCAAAAACATTTAAACACATTTAACCATTAGTAAACAGTTATAAACATATTCAAACCTTTTAAAACACAATTAGTTATTATTATTTATTATTTTTATATACAACTTTATAACTTTATAGCTTTATAATTTTATAACTTTATAACCGTCTTAACCATTGTTTCCCAAAACAGTTACATTTTAGGCATAAGGCCTAGAATCAGTTTTAAGCTGCAGCCATGAACTATGTGTGTTAAAGTCCTGGCAAGATCCCGTGAGGTGTCCCTCAGTGCACAGGGGGGTTCACCTCGCGGAACCATCGCCAACGATTGCTGTAAGTAGCTGGTTTTGTGTTCCTCTGTTCCCACGATCGCACCTTCGCAATATAGCTTATGATGTAACTGATGCTATTCTGAAGAGGTACCGGTGACTTAGTGTAAGCTTCTGATCGCCTGTCTCTGAAGATCCCATGGAGGACAATGAGGTTGAGCAGGCGCACCACTGACCACGGCACCCCTCCCACTGATGTGCCAGCAACCTTGGAAAGGTCTCCCGACGGTGGTGTTGACTCTGTCCATGCCTCCCGCGGTGAGCCGTAGCCTCCCCTTGGCTCTAAACCTGACACGATGGTTTCCCAGTCCTGCACCGCTAGATAAGGCCACTCTAACTTCCGTGCCACTGCCAGCCAGAGGCGTTTAACTGCCAGACAAGTCTTGACTGCATGTTGTATCATTTCCGGCGTGTCGGCATCCACGCAACCCTGCCGTCGACACCCCCTCTGTCCCACTGCCGTCGAAACCTTCTTCACGCCCACATAGAGAACTTGATGGTATGCCCTCCATCGGATATCCCGCAACTCATAAGGGATGGTCCTGTCCGTGAAGGTCGATATGGGAAAGGATTGCTCTCGAAGGTAGTCGGAGAGGGTCATTTTGCCTCTTCGCCCATCGTCATAGGGGTCAGTTCTTAGACGCTTGAACAGCTGCCAATAGAGGGTCCCCACCGATCCGAACCCTTTCCGGACCGCTTCCCGTATCTCCGCAGCCATAATTCCATAGCGCTTTACTAGGGCCACAGACTCCAGCACAAAGTCAGGGAGGCCTCTCTTAAAGCGTGCCGTCAGACGTGGCAAGGGTCGGCCCTCCACCCACCATCTCTGGCCCCACTGGGTTCTTGCCCAGCTGTTCGCAAAAGCCACCCACGTAAAAGAGTCTTCAGTCACAGGGCCTTCTTGGATCGACTCCATCTGTCCGCAGTTAAGGTGAAGGAAGGTGACGAGGAACCAAAGGGCAACATCCGGGAGTCCCAGACCCCCTTCCCTCTGTTTCCTGTGAGTCACAAGTCTCGCCAGGGGAAAGTTCGCCATCCCGAAGATCCAGCGGAAGACCTCCCTCATAACCGTCACCATGATTGAGCTTGGGGGAGGGTAGACACCCGCCAAATAGTTGGCGGCAGGGATACAATAGGTGGTGAAAAATTGTATCTTCTTCCCCGTGGACAGTCTCCAGTGCTTCCAACGCTGCAGGCGTTCCTCCACCTTACTCTTCCATAGTTGCCAATTTTGTCGCCACCCAGTCTGCTGCAGGGAGAAGAAAATCCCCAAGATCTTGAGACCTTTGAGGGGCTCAGCAGTCCCCTCTTTCTGCTCCTCTCCTCCCTCGTGTGACAACGGTCGGACTCTGATCACTGCCGAGGTGCCGTCCAGCATGTACAGTTTGCTCTTCGAGGCATTCACCTTGGCACCTGAGGCAGCTTCGTACTCCCTTAGATGTCCCCGGACCCTAGAGAGGTCCTCCTCACCTCGCAACCACAGGTACGTGTCATCAGCGTGGGCGATCGCGGAGAGTCTGAAGCTACCAGTTCCTCCAGTCCTCAGGCCCCTGATGGCAGGGTCCCCTTTGACAGCTCTCAAGAAGGGCTCCAACGCCAACACATACAGCAGCGGACTCAGGGGACACCCCTGCCGGACGCCCCTCATCACTGGGAAAGAGTCCCCCGTTACACCCCTGACGTGAGGCGAGACACACGCTCCCGCATAGAGTGCCCGGAGGATAGTCACAAAGGGCTGAGGGACACCCTGTCGCTCCAGGACCACCCACAGATATTGCTGGTCCACCCTATCAAAGGCTTTGTGCTGGTCTAGCTGCAAGAGCCACTGCTGTTTCCCTTCCTCCCGGACCGCACAAAAGGCTTGACGGAAAAGGCACGCCGTGTGAACCATCTTCCTGCCCGGGATTCCACTGGTCTGTCCTGGGGAGACGATCTTGTGAGCTACCTTCTTCAGCCTGGTATTCAAAGCCCTTGCAAAAATACGATAGTCCACATTAGTGATAGTGATCGGACGCCAGTTCCCAATGAGCGTCGGGTCCCCACTTTTATACAAGAGGATCATCAACCCCTGCAGAAAACTTCTCCCAGCCTTCTTTGTCTCCCACATACGGTTGAAAACCTGGGTCAAAAGGGGGAGGAAGTAGCCTTGGAGGTTCCTGTAGAGCCCATAGGGCAAGCCGTCTGGTCCTGGCGTAGATGACCTTTTCCCCGCCGCAAGCGCTTTCCCCACCTCTTCCTCCGTGAAGGGAGCCAGGAGCTGACAGGTTTCCTCCTCGTCACACTCCATCTTCTGGACCCGTTCACCACTCAGATAGTCCTCCAAGCCGCAGCCTGTAGGCCCGTCGGTCCGTGCCCCATACAGAGTCCCATAGAACTGAGAGACCACGTCCAACACCTCTGCAGTCTTCTCTCGGACTAGCTCTTCTGGGTGCACTCGCAGGCCAACAAGCTTCTGGTGTGAGCTGGGCAACCGATCCCTTTCCCACTCTCCCTTTTGTATCACCGGCCCCGAAGATCGAGCCATCTTGTTCAAACGCCTCCTCTCCCTTTGTGACCGTTGGTAATCCTTAATCACCTGTTGACTCCGTTGTAGCCTCCCTGCGTCATAGTGGAGGCCCTTGGCCATCCTCCACCGAACAGCGAGTACATTCTGGATGGCACGGTGATAGTCCCATAGCTCCCTGGCCGCGTTGTTGCGCTTGGCTCTACGACAGGTGTGCTGGATAGACTTCTTCAGGCCATCCCACCATTGAATCAGGTCCATATCACCTCGCGATCTCTTTGACGCTTCCACCGTCAAAATCACTTCTCTCTCCAACCGATAGGTCCTAAGGTCCCTCTCTCTGAGGATCCATCTCGACTTCCCCGATGGCCAATCTTCTATCGTCGTCCCCAAAGTAATGCTCAGCATCGCGTGATCCGACCAAGGGTTAATGACCAAGAGGCATCGGAGGGGAGCCCCGGACGACGGCGCCCACACCCTATCCAGCCTACTGACAGAGGGGGTGGAAGTAAGTCATCGTGGCTCCCAGTGGGACCGTGTACTTCTGCTGGAACACCATCCTGTGGTGAGTGGGCAGATAGTCGAGTTCATTCATCACGTGCAGAGCCGAATCCTGGAGGTGCAGTGAGTCCTGCAAAAGGCTCCGCAGTGACTTCTCCACCGTCAAGGGCTTCTCCTGCCACGCCCCCGGCTTCCTCAGGTTGATCCGGTCAGACATCTCCGAACGAATGTTGAAATCTCCCGCCACGATCAATTCTCTGTTGGTATACACATAGTCCTGCAAGGTCTCCCACAGGCTTAATCTGCGTCTCCTGTTGACCGGGGCATACAGGGCACACAGACGGTATCTGTGGGTGGTGCGTCCGTCTTCCCCTCGCAGATCGACGTCCAACACAAGCAGATGTCCCGGAACAGCCTCAATGGTTTTAACAATCCTACAACCCTTCTTCAAAGTAGTGAGAACCGCCACCCCGCCAGTGGCTTCCTCCACAAGCGACCAGATGGACGGACCCCACGTCCAAGCTCTCTGCGCGGCACTCCGATCCCTGGGGTTGTTAATGTTGGTTTCCTGGAGCACTATGAAATCCATCCTCAACTTACTCAGGTGGTAGTAAATGTCCTCTCTACGTCCCGGCTGTCGCAGACCCCTGCAGTTCCAGGTAAGTATTTTGAGAGCCATGATCTTAAAAAAGGTGAAGAGAAGTGGCCGAACCTTAAACCTATAGACTTTCCTGCCCCTCTGGAGAAAGGGTCGCATCGCCGACGAACTCCCGGACTTCCTCTTGCTCAGCGACCTGCATTGATTCCACCCCCTCCTGAAGACCGGGAGGTGTGGCCATACTAACTGGGGAACTGGGATGGGATGACCCAGGACCCGAGGACTCCGAGAGCTTGTAAGGAGGAGGGTAAGAATGCTGCTGCTGCAGTTCCTGTTCTTGATTGGAGCGGGTGCTCAGGTGCCCGTCCTTCTCCCCAGAACATCGGGTCAGACCCTCCACTGCAGAAGACTCACCGGGAGCCCCTTCCACACACCCCACCTCCATTTCCTGTGACTCGTGACAACCCTCCTCCCGTTTCTCGCGTTCGCAGATCAACACAGTCATCTTGTCCCTCAGGAATCTCTGCTTCTTTCTTAGGCGCCGACAGTCTGTCCGGGAAGTCTCCTCAAGGATCTCCAAGGATTCCTCCCAAAAGTCATCAGCGACATCTCCCAACGTTGCCCGTTTCAACTTTGTGTCCTCGTAGGTTTCTCTAGTTTGCTGAATCAACTGCTCCAGGTCCTCCACCGACATCGACTCTGCAGTGAGGAACTGTGGTTTGGAGGGGTCCGTGCCCTTCTTCTTCTTTCGCTCCTTGACCTTTGACTCCCCATCTCTCTTCTGTGTCTCAGAGAACTTCCCCGCCTCCTCCTCCGTTATCTCCATGGACTCATCGGAGTCCCCTCCCATTGCTAACAGTTCAAAGCGGTTGTTACTTCTCTCCTGCAGCGGCCGGTACACTCCCTGGAGAACCTTCCCTCTCGCCTTGTTCCTCCCAGACTTCCCAACCGACGTCCAGCCCGATTCCTCGCTCTCCGCCATCTCCATGCGGCAAGGGTCTGCGATACCATCCCTCTCTCCTCGCGCTGCCATCGCCACATCAGACGTGATGGTAGAGGTGGAAGCAAGGGTAGAAGTGGAAGCAGTCGACTCTCCCGCCCCCGTCATGTTCCCTTCCATAGACTGAAAGTGTGAGGCTTTGAGTTTCTCATACGCCGTCGGGTTCCTCCTGTTATAGTACGCTAGAGGGCAGAGCAGGTAGGCATGCCCCTGCTTCAGGCACAGATTACATACTATGCCCACCTTGCAATGCATGGAACTGTGGCCGTGTTTCCCACAGGCCGCACAAAGGGGGGTGGTGCAGTGCTGCCTGATGTGATCATAACCACCGCACTGGAAACAAGCAGGGGGTTGACCGCTGTATCGGGTGATCCCACGATCGCTCCCCAAGAAAAAATATTTGGGAAGGTGCCGGAGGTTACTTTGACCATCTCTCCTTAAAGAGATGACCGCTTTATATTCCCCACTCCACAGCCCATAGTGGTTCAACCTCTTCCTTGGGGGGAGAAGGATCGTGCAATGTCTCTGGAGCCACCTTTCCACATCCTCTTCTGGGATATTTGTACTTCGAAAGGAGAGTGTAAGGACCCTGGATTCCCCTCTAAACAATGGTATGACATCATAATCTGTGAAGAGACTAGGGGTCCGCCTAAGTGCTCCCCTGACCTTCACCCAGAACCTCTGATAAGCCCTCTCTGAGACCAGGCAGACATCTGTCTCCCGGAGACCTGGGGGCATGATCACAGCCAAGATGTCTTCTTTGGCAATGTCCAAGGAACCCAAAAGCAAAGTTCCAACCATGTAATCCTCAGACAATTTCTCTACGTCAAATCCCTTGTAGCGAAAACGGGCCACATATCTCTGGCGTGGATCCTGATCCTCCTCCTCTCCCATCTCTGCAAAAAATTCCTCCAGGAAATCCTCATCCTCCATCCGCTCCATGTCATAATCCATTTGGCGACGAGGCGGGTCCCTCATTTCCCCGTCAGCTCCCTCTCGGGCTCCCCGCTCTCCCCTCCCCCTTGGACCCAAGTCCACCCCACGAAGTATTTGGGAATAAGATCGTGACTGCGGGGCAGCTAACTGTACCCGAGAGACAGGGTTTCCACCCAACACACTGCATGAGGACGTTGCAACAGAGGAAGCCGGAGTGAGACGTGAGACCTCCCGGGAAAAGGGAACCTTTGCTTCCCGAGGTGCCCCTGGGTCCCCCGGCCCACCCCCAGAAGCCAAGAGTTCAACTGGGCATTGGGGTATCCGTTCCCCAGAATCTTCCTGTCTAGCCTCACTCCCTTCTGAAAGTCGAGGCCCCTCCCCCACATGCTGCTGGGCACCGGGAGCAGAGTGAGCGAGGATCCGAGAGACTGCACAACCGTTGAATACCTGACTCCCCGAACCTTCCCCCCCACCAACCTCCATCGCCCCCACCAACAACAAATCCTCCTCATCCCGTGTGAGTGGCGCCCCCGATGGACTGGGGGCAGCGGTATTCCCCAATGCGTCTTTGTGTGGGGGAACAGGGCATTCTGAGGGAAGACTTACAGGCACCACAGACTTAATCATTTGACTCCCATCACTACCACCTCCATCTAGGGCCAAGGTGGCCTGACCAGTCTCACCCCCACCCACCGGCAAGCGAGCAGTCCCCAGTCCCGGCCTGTACGGTCCAGTCTTCTTCACCCGACCACGCTCCTCCGAGGTAGGCGTTGATTTCTTCCTCTTCCCACCCCGTCTCTGAGGCAAAGGCGGCGGCAACAGATGAGAAGGAGACGAGTGTTTCAATTCCAGTCCCGGTCCCTGGCCCGTTCCCATCTCAGTCAGCGTCCCTACTTCCTGCGATTTACGAAAAGTGTCGGCCATCCACTGCGTCCCCCCTGATGCATGTTCAGATCCAGGAGCAGCAGCTGTCGAAGGAAGAAAACGAGGACCAACCAGAGCAGGGACCTCCACAGACGCAACCACAGTTGACCCGTGCTGCCCCCCCAGCTGAATGCCCCCCGGTTCCCCTCCAAGTCCCTCCACCCTTTCTGGTTCTACCTGGAGGGCCCCAAACTCATCCCCCACTGGTGCCGGGGCAGGATCCCCGCTGCCCCCTTCTATTTCCCTTTCCTCCTCCTCCCCCCCGGAGACTTCCCCGGTATCATCAGCATCATCAGCATCACTAATGTCAGTGGCATCCCTTTCACTAGCACTAAGAGTCTCTACACCCGAAAGGTCACTGTGACAAGGTTCTCTATAGCTACCTCCAAATCCGCAACGCTTTAGAGCCCCCACTTCCTGTCCTGGAGTCTGTACCCCTTTCTCTCTCAGAGCCCCTTCCCCTTCCTGAAATGTGTCCCTCTCCCAACCCTCACCGGTTTGCGGGGGACCCTGGGAGCCAGGGTCCCCCTGTTGAGTACGATGGGCCTTTTCCACATCCACCGAACATGCCTCCGTCCCCATCTGGGCCTCCGTCCTTAGCTCATCCATGACCTGCCACTCCTGATGATCAACCACCCGGTCATCACCGCTGCACCTCTCCGAAGCCGTCTGCGACACCTGAAACGCCGAAGGGATCAGGGGCACCACAGTAGGAAAGATCTGGCGAACGCTCTCAGAGCCAACAGGTGCCAAACAGGAGCGGGCGGCCGTCCTCGGCATCTGCTGCCCCCTCTCCTCTTCCTTCAGCATCTCAATTCGTATATCAAGAAGATGGATCGCCTCCTGACACCATCTGGTCCATTCCTCTGGAGTCAGCTCCCTGCGTTGTCCCCCGACGTCCTCGTAAACATCAGTAACCTCTCCCTCTGACGTGGATTCCCACGACTGTAAAATAGCTCTCAAAAGAGTTATAAGACCTTGCTCCGACAACCACTCAGGGTAAGTTCCCGCAGAGGTGCGAACTCTACGACCAATCACCAACCTGTCTATGATATCAATTGACAGAGACCTGGCAAAGGTAATTCTATTTATAGCCGACTCGGATCTGTCTATCTTTTTTGTCAAAAAGTCCATGATAATGGGCTTGGAATCATTCAGTAAATCCAGTAAGGAATCTCTACTCCTTTTATGGAGGGCCATAGTATTTCCAGCTGGTAGGCCCACATGGGCCAGGATAAAGCCCCAGAACTTAGCCACATCTAATTGTTTAAGGTTTTGAGTAGTCAGCAGACTAAGCCCCACCTGCATTGAGCTGGCCTTCATCAGGACCCAATCTTCCAGTAGCCTGGTCTCACGACATGCACGTGTTTCTTTTGGCGTCCCCTTAGTGGAACTCTTCCTGGGAGTCATTTGTGAAGTCACATCAGCTTCAAAGGGCCTAGTATGAGAGAGGGCCCAACCGGGGTCCTCCTCTCCTTCCTGTAACATGTCTCTAAGTAAGTCCTGCGTCCCTTCTTGTGAAGATGACAAAGAATCACAATAAGTGGAAGACTCACCCTGTTGCTGTGCTATACGTTGAGGTGGAGGTCCCCTCTCATCTCTCCTCTGCCTTTTCGGAGGGCGGTCTCCAGGAGAAAAGCCAGCCGTGCCTGTTTCCAAAGTTTCTTCTTTTGCAAAAGGCACGTCCTTCCCACAGTCATTTTGGTCAACATGCCCTCTTGGCACAACCCTGAGGGACATTTCTTCCTGCTTCCCTTTTGGGTACTGGAGTGGGTGAAAAACTAGGCCACAAGGTTGAATGGTTGTGTTCCTAATCTCCTCTGACACAGCATCTACCTTTTGTGACAAAACAGCTACCTTCTGTTCTACTTCTTGAGCTGAGCTGAGCAAAGTCCCTCTCAGTTGAATCAAATTTTGCATCTCCAGAGGATCTGAAGAAACCATCATCCGGTCATCTGCCTCTCTAATCCTAATCTGAATAGCAGCAGCTTCCCTCCTAGCCTGACCAAGGGCCTCAGAGCCAAGCTTCAGCTTATCCTGTAGAGTGGGCTCCTGAAGAGCTGTGTCTAACTGAAAGGCCTGGCCGTGCTTCCCCTCCCCATCGTTCTCTTGTCCCTTCTGAGAAATGCTGACCAATTGCACCTGGACTATACTGTCCTGGTGGACCTGAAGTTCTTGGCCGGAACCCCGGTCAGGGGAAAATTGCAACCTCGTCTTCTTCACCACCCGTACTTCACGATACTGAGAGTGGGCCCAGTGACTTTTTGGAGAACTCCCTCCAGCCCTTGGGGATTTAGCCAAGCCCATTGCAAGTTCCAAATGCTTCTCATAGGCCTCATATTGAGTGTCTAGCAAGGCCCTCTCACTCTCCCGCCCCACTAGCCTGTCAGTAGCACTGTGAATGCTGGAAAAGCCTCTTGCAAAAGTGTCCCAGATTTTTCTTTCTTTCCTTGTGCCTGTATGCACCCCCTCCTCCTTTTGCACCCTTTGGGCTTGGACTTTCTGCCCCTTCCCAAGCTGGGTGTGTCCCTCAGTTTCTTCAGTAAGCTCAAAATGGGGTTCCCCAGGTTTTGAGACCCCCAGGGGGTCCAGACAAATGACTTCTCCAGAAGAGTCCAAAATGTCCTCTGGTAATTCAAGGGAAATAGAGGGGCCCAAAGGGGTGGCGTCCAATGTAAAGGTCTCCATTCCTACCTCGTCCTGAGTCCCAGAAGAGTGGCTCCCAAGCCCAGGTTCGAATGCCATGCCTGAATGTCCTCCTAGCAGCTGCTGATCCCCAGGAATAGAAGATGGGCCTTGCAGGCCTTGGAGATTTTGAGGCCTTCCCTCGAGTAACTTCTCCATTGCTCCCAATGGAGAATGAGTCAGCAAAAGACTCCCATTGAAACCAATGGGAGTGGGTTCCTTTGTATTTTCTGGGTCCCCCCCGGCCGGGGGGGCCTCCATTTTTCGATAATTCAGTGGGGGGGCCTTTCCAAAAAGAGCCCTTGTCGAAAATTCCACAAAAATAGAAGAAGAAATGGGTCAAAGGACCCGAAAACGAGAGAGAAGCCAGGAGCTGAAATGAAGCACGACTGTCCTCCACCCAGTCTAGGGTTAGGGTTAGGGTTAGGGTTCGGGTTAAGGGTTAAGGGTTAAGGGTTAAGGGTTAGGGTTAGGGTTAGGGTTAGGAAAATAGATTTTTTTTTTTTTTTTTTTTTTTTAGGAAAATAGATTTTTTATTTTGAAATAACCATTCTACATACAAACAAATAGCATACACATAAGAAACAGTTTTCCACAATAATACAAAGAAGTTCAAATTGTCATGTTAACAATTTTTCAAAGTTTCAAAGTTTCAATTTCAAGTTTTTACATTTTCAAATCTTCAAATTTTCAAGAAGTAATTGGCAAGCACTCAACACTGTTAGAAAAGGTTACAAAAATCCAATTTTAACAGTAGATACATATTTTAAAGCATCTTAAGACACTTTAAAATCATAATAAAACCCTTTAAAATGGTTCAAAACATCCTATAAACATTTTTAAAACATCTCAAAAAATACCAAAATACTCTAAAATATTTCAAAACTTTTCAAAACATTTCAAAACATTTCAAAACAGTTGAAAGACATCTCAAACCATTTCAAACACATTTAAACATTAATAAACAGTTGTAAGCAGTTATAAACATATTCAAAAGTTATTAAATGTTATTAAACATAAGTTAAAACATATAAACATAATATTAAAAAAACAGAAAGTTAAAATCAGTCAACTAAATTGTAATGAATAATAAATAAATAGAGTAATTAATATGGTTGATTGGGCAATCAAGATGATTGGTCTTGCTCAGTGATTTGCATTGTTTCCACCCCCTCCCGAGTCTCGGGAGGTGTGGCCTTACTAATGGGGGGGTTGGGGCAGGGTGCTCCGGAATCCTGGGGCTCCGAAAGCTTGTAAGGTGGGGGGTATGAATGTTGCTGCTGCTTCAAGAACTGTTCTTGGTTAGTGGGGTTGTTCAGGAGCCCTTCGCTCCCCCCTGAACACGTGATCAGTCCCTCTGCCGCCCGAGACCTGCCAGAAGACAACTCCCCTTCCCCACTCCCCTCCTCCATCTCCTCCATCTCCTGTGACTCCTGACGTCCCTCCTCTCGTTTGTCACGCTCACAGGTTAACACGGTCATCTTGTCTCTCAAAAACTTCTGCTTTTTTCTCAGGCGTTTACATTCCATACGAGTAGACTGCTCGAGAGACTCCAATGGTTCCTCCCGAAAATCATCGGCATCGTCTCCCAACGTCACCCGTTTCTGTTTTGTCTCCTGAAAGGCTTCCCTAGTCCGCTGGATCAACTGCTCCAACTCCTCCACTGGCATGGTTTCCACAGTAGGGTACTGTGGCTTGAGAGAATCTACCCCCTTCTTCTTCTTTCCTGCCATAACCCCCGCCTTCTCACCCCTCTTCTGCATCTCAGAGGACTTTCCTTCTCCCTGCTCCGTCATCTCCATGGACTCATCGGAATCCCCATCCACCTGTAAGAGCTCGAAACGGTTCTGACTTCCCTCTTGCATCGGCCTATACACTCCCTTCAGTACCCTTCCCCTCGCATTGTTCCTCCCAGACTTCCCTACCAACGTCCAGCCCGAGTACTCACTCCCCGCCTTCTCAATGCGATGCCGGCCTACAGTACCGTTTCCTTCTTCTGGCACAATGACCTCTGTCACATCGGAGGCAAGGGTGACAATGGAAACAGATGACCCTCTCTCTCCAGTAACATCCCCCTCCATCAGCTGATCATGTGCAGCCTTAAGTTTCTCAAATGCCCTTGGGTTCCTCCTGTTGTAATATGCTTGAGGACAGAGCATATAAGTGTGCCCCTGCTTCAGACACAGGTTACATACAATACCCACCTTACAATGCATGGAACTGTGACCGTGCTTCCCACAGACCGCACAAAGGGGAGTGGCGCAGTGCTGCCTGATGTGATCGTAACCTCCACACTGAAAACAGGCAGGGGGTTGACCACTGTATCTGGTAATCCCACGGTCACTCCCCAAGAAAAAATACTTGGGGAGATGCCGAAGGTTGCTCCTACTGTCTCTGCATAAAGAAATGACTGCCTTATATTCCCCACTCCACAATCCATAATGGTTCAATCTCTTCCTTGGGGGGAGTAGAACCTTACAATGTCTCTGGAGCCACAGTTCCACATCATCCTCTGGAATATTCGTGCTTCGGAATGAGAGCGTAAGAACCCTGGATTCCCCTCTAAACAGTGGTATAACGTCATAATCTGCGAGAAGACCGGGCTGCCGCCTAAGAGCTACCCTGATCTTCGCCCAGAACCTCTGGTAAGCCCTCTCTGAAACCAAGCAAACGTCCGTCTCCCTGAGACCCGGGGGCATGATCACAGCCAGAATGTCATCTTTGGCTATGTTCAGGGAGCCCAAAAGCAAATGCCCGACCATGTAGTCCTCAGATAATCTCTCTGCATCGAAACCCTTGTAACGAAAACGGGCCACGTATCTCTGGCGCGGATCCCGGTCTTCCTCCTCCTCCCCCATTTCCTCAAAGAATTCCTCCAAAAAGGCCTCATCTTCCAGCCGCTCCATGTCATAGTCTATCGCCCGACGGGGCAGATCCGTCGTCTCCCTATCAGCTCCCTCACGGGCAACCCTCCCTCCCTGCCTTCCCGGGCCCGAGTCCACCCCACGGAGTATTTGGGAATAAGATCGTGGCTGCGAGGCTGTAGGTTTTACTAGAGAGATTGGGTTTTCAAGTGACTCACCAGGGGGGGTTGGTATAACTAAAGGAGTCAGAATGGGGCATGAAAAAACCCGGGATGGGAGAGCCTTCGCTTCCAGTGGTGCTCCCGGATCCCTTGACCCACCCTTCGGTACCGAGAGATGAACCTGCTGACAGGTTTTTTGTTCTTCTGAACCCTCCGCCTCAGCCTCACCCCCTTCTACAGGTCTAGGCCCCTCCCCCCCAGACTGCTGGGCACCCACATCAGGACTAGCAAGGTCCTGGGAATCACCTCGACTGACAACTACCCGAGTACCCAAGCCTAGTCCCTCCCTACTTTTCATCCCCCCCACCGACAATGGCACCTCGTCCTCCCGTGAAAAGGGCCGCCCCAATGACCCAGATGCATCAATTTCTTCCAGCGGGCCCCCACACAGAACTGGACATCCCGAAGGAAGGCCCACAGGCAATACAGACATAGGCATTGAACTCACTTCACCATCACCTCTGACAAGAACCGGGGCGTCCTGATCAATCACAGTCCCTCCTCCTCCTTGAGCGCCCATTGGCAAATAAACAGTTCCCAGTTCTGTTTGAAATGATCTAGACGTCCTCTTCCCCAGACAACGCTCCTCCAAGGTGGACGATGGTTTCTTCCTCTTTACACACTGTCTCTGAGGCAAAGATGACGATGACGGCAACAGATCGCAAAAAGAGGAACGTTTCAGTTGCAGTCCCAGTCCCGGTCCCTGACCCGATCCCATCTCAAACAGCATCTGTATTTCTTGTATTTCTTGTACTTCAACAACAGTCTCAGCCATCTGTTGCGTCCCCATGGACACCTGCACCGGTCCAGGAACGGCAGCTGTTGAAAGAAGAGAGCGCGGGCCAGCCGGAGCAGGGATCTCCACAATTGTGACACCAGTTGACCCCTGCTTCCCCTCTAGCCGGATGCCCCTAAGTTTCTCTCCAGACCCCTCTACTAGCTCTGGCTCAACTGTGGAAGCCACACCCTCATCACCCAGTGATACCGGGGTGATACCCCTTGTGCACCCTTGTATTTCCCTTATGCTTTCCTCCACCACCTCCTTCTCCTTCATCTCCTCTCCTAAGATCTCCCCCGCATCACCGGGATCACTAATATCAGTGGCGTCCCCTTCACTACCGCTAAGAGTCTCTACACCGGAAAGGTCGCTGTGACAAGGTTCTCTGTAGCTACCTCCGAACCCCCCACCCTTAGGAAACCCCACTACCTCAATTGAAGTCTGTGCCCCTCCCCCTCTCTGAGCCCCTTCCCCCTCCTGACATGTCTTCTCTTCCTGACTCTCACCGGTTTGCGGGGGACCCTGAAGGCCAGGATCCCCCTGAGGAGTACAACAGGCCTCTCTCACATCCACCGATCGTGTCTCCATCCCCATCCGAGTCTCCGTCCTTGTCTCGTCCGCGACCTTATGCTCCTGACGATCAGCCACCCGGTCATCACGATTGCACCTCTGTGAAGCTGACCCCGACACCCGATAAGGCGAAGTAATCACCGGCACCACAACAGGCACCACAACAGGAAGGACCTGGCGAACACCCTTAGAACGGACAGGTGTTGGATTGGAGTGGGCAGCCTTCCTCAGCTTCTCCTGCCACTCCTCCTGTTCCTTCAGCGTCTCAATTCGTAGCTCAAGAAGTCGGATCGCCTCCTGGCACCATCCGGTCCATTCTTCCGGAGTCAGCTCCCTGCGTCGTCCCCCGAGGTCCTCATAAATGTCGGTGACATCTCCCT